>CM066729.1:32345000-34957500 GCA_033961575.1 Aselliscus stoliczkanus | reverse complement strand
ATCATTAGTTTGTTCTAAATTTGAGATTTTTTTTTTTTTTTTTTGCTGAGCCATCCTGCCACCTGTTGGCAGCTCAGCTCAGCCCGGCGACCCTCTTGCTCAGAGCTCACACTCTTGAGTGAACTCTTAACCAACTGAGACATTTGGATGTCCCTACATTTGAAGTTGTTGATAAGAATACCAACAAACTGTGGTCAGTAGCAGAATTTAAATATTTTAACTTAGTGGGATATTTTTCAGGGGTACGGGGGGCAGGTTTACAGGAAACTGAGTTCTTTCCTTGATTCTTCTACTTAATGAGTTTGCCAGTGACCCTTTAATTTCACAGAGCAAACCTACTGAGTTTCATGCTGACATGACCAGGCGTCAGCATTATGCTCAAGATAATTTTCCATGAAGCAGGATGGTTTACACCTTAAGAGAACAGCTATAATGAAGTAAGCACTTCTTCAAGCATATTTTACAACTGCATTGCTGTTCAAAATATTTTCCACTGCTCCATACTTGTCCCTTGGGCTTCAGCTTAAAAAAAGAAAATCAGCTTTATTTGAGTATAATGTTTTCTGTCAGTGGTGGCTTTCTTTACATAATTATCAACAAGGAACTTGTGGTGTTTAAAATAAAGTATTCTTTCATGCCAAGACATAATTCCTCTTCAAAATCAAAGTTGTAATTCAAAGTTCTGGCTAAAAGCCACTATATTTTGTAAAGTTCCAAAAGTTAACAAAGTAAAGCAAAGGGATAAAAATCATTACTGGATGATGTTTTCAGTTGTGCTTTTTAGTTACTTTAGCAGATGCAATATTGGCTTCTTTTCACAGTAAACTGCATATGCAATTACTAGAAGCAAGGAATAGATTTACATTATGTAAAAATGGTCTGCATAAGATTAATTATGAGCAGAGAACTAAAAATGTGCCAATATTGAAATAGCTTCACCATGGGGACATTCAGATCCAAATGATTAAATTACCCTTTACTCAGATGATAGCTACTTCTCAGTCATCAAATTAGTAAAATGCAGTGATCAAGAGTCATGGCTTTCCTTATAATATGAAGATTGATACCAACTTTTTATACCTTCATGGGGTACCATTAGATTTTTTTTATCTATTAGGAATTCTTCTTTTACTTTATTATATGTGTTCATATAAACTGCTGATAAAACAAACTAGAAAGTTGTCCAGTTTCCAGTGACCTGGTTTCACAGCCTTGCCTAGAAGTTGTGGTTTAGATCAGTTCTATTGAACCCAACTTAAACAAAATGAGTATTTTATTTTTTATAAATTCCTCCTTGTATATATTTCCATTCCCTTGGTCTAATGAAAAATATTTAAATGTGGAAAAGTGGAGGCATTTAGAAATGGATTATGACCTCACAATGCCTGACAAATGTGTTCTAGGAATTATTAAATTACATAAAAAATAATAGATATACTGTCATTAAATAGGGAATATATTGTTATAAAAATGATGACTCCTTTGCTCTAATAGAGTTCATGTGACAAAAAAGAAGATTCACTTTTATACATTCCTGCCATAACATTTACCTGTGCTGTATTGATTTTTATTGTAATGAAAATTCTAAAATTTTACACTGAGAATGGTAAAAAAAAAACCACTAACACTTAAAATATAAGTATTTTAATAATTCCCAAACTAGATCCTTTTCTATTTCTTTATTAAATATTATTGAATGTCTACCATAAGGCATCTATGACAGAAAGCTTCTTCTAGGCTGTAGGGCAACAAACAAAACAAACAAACCACATGAAGTTTACATTATGGAGACAGGAAACAGTAGGTGATTTAGGAGAGGAGATAGCAATAAGAACAAAGGAGGGAGAGGAAAATGAGTGATGAAGGGATATGAATTTTGCAATTTAAAATAGCCAGGAAAGGCCTCATTTAGCATTTGGACAAAGACCTAAAGGAGGGGAGACAACAGGTCATGGTGATATCTAGGTAAAGAATATTCCAGAAAGTAGGAACCACAGTGTAAATCCTTAGGTACTAGAACTCTTGGCATGGTCCAGGTGTAAGAAGGAGGCTAATGTGACTATACATTTGTAAATGAGGCAGAGAATAGTAGGAGATGAGGAGAGACAAGAAAGGGACTGGCTAAGGGCAATGGGCCAGTCATACTGGACGTGGACCTGTACAATCAGTGGAAAGACTTCAGAGTAGAAGGGCATTAAATGCTTTTGAGAATACAAGTGCCATCTGACTTACAGGGCTTTATTTAAGTTAAATCTCTCTCTCTCTCTCTCTCTCTCTCTCTCTCTCTCTCTATGTATATATTAAATTATATAATAAATTGATGCTGTTTTGGTATAGAGCTTTATGAATTTTAATAGTTATGGATTCATATGGCCACTAACATAGTACTTAAGGTGTTTGATAGATCATTCTGGCTGCTTTTCTAAGAGCACATAAAGCAGCAAGACAAAAACCAGGAAAAATAGTGAGTTTATAGCAATAATCAGGTGAAAGATGACAGACGGCAGTGACTTGGATCAGAGTAGTAGCCATGGAGATGTTTAGTGGTGGTCAGATACTGGCATTTTGAAGATAGTTCCAATTGCTTAGATTACAAATGTGGGTATGGAGAAGGGGGAAAGAAGAGATAAAGAATCAATAGTGATAGCATTAGCTTCAGCATAAGCAATTTTAAAAACTGGCTTATAGTTTACTGAGAAGGGAAGGCTTGGGAAAAACAGGATAGAAGGATACATTAGAGAATGCAGTTGATGCAAGTAAGTTTGAAACTACTTTTAGGAATAGGAAATAGTAGTATAAAATAGTTGGGTTTATGAACCTGGAGTTGAGAAGACAGGTCAGGCTGGGAATAACAGGTTGAGAGCCATTAGTGTATAAGGGAAGACAATGAGACCAGATAAGATCACAAAAGGAGGCAGTACAGATAGACCAAGAAATAAAACAAATGTTTGACTGTTCCAAAGACAAAACTTTGGGAAAGTGAGGAGTAACTGGCAAAAAAGAGACTATTTAAAGAGATTTGGCAGTGAAATAAGACAAAATCAGGACAGCAAGGTGAGGGGAGTCAACTTTGTCAAGTGGTAATGGAAGGTCAAATATTGAGATTTATGTAAGTACTTGCCAGGAAATGCTGGGGGCTTTTCATGAAACTGCATAGAAATTCGTTGAGAGAATAAAAAGAAAGTAGCGGCTGAGATTCTATAGACAACTCTTTCGAGCAATTTTGTTATAAATGGGAACAGAGAAATAATGCAGGAACTAGAGGGAAATATGGGTGAAAAGAGTTTTTACAAATTGTTTTTCTTGGCCTCAAGAAATGGTTTAATTTCAATCAATCTTTTAGTGTAAGAAGGTGAAGGGAACGTTTAAAGGTTGGTTGAGGACATAACTCATTATTATGAGATCCATGGAGAACAGTGAGAGTTTCAGGGCTTAATGGGAGGTGAGAAATAGATCCAGGAATGGAGATTAAAGAGGCTAGATTAGAGGTGGGCAGAAAGGAAGGATGACCAGGCAATCCTGGTTATAATTTTCATTTTCAAAGTGTTCCCAGACAGCATAATTAAAACCTCAAATTTAAATATTTTTGTGTTTTAGTTTTTGTACTATTTGATTGCCTAAATACAGGAGCATGGTTTAATGTTAGTACTATTATTTATTGATATCTAGGTGAGTTGATATCCCGATACAATAGTGGTGCTACAAATTAGTAATTTTACAAAAATAAAAACTACCTAGGTGCAAGTTTTTTAACTAATCACATATGAGGTTTATAATTTACATTTGTTCTGTAGCTTTTTCTGCATTTATCATGTTTTAAATTTATAATTTGTTCTGTCCTGTCAAGCAGCAGAAACTGTCAGCAAAATAAGGGGGATGGGATCTAAAATAATCTGCAGAGTGAGATAAAATCTGAGGCTCTAAATATCAGTACATGGATATGGAATATATACTTGAGACAAGTATATAGGACATGAATTTGTAAAATGAAACTACAAATACGTCAATCCAAGGGGGTAAACAGCCCAGTCAGATGTCACCAGAATACTACGTTTACTGTAAAACATTAGGGTGATTTTGTAGAATTATGAATATAGGTGCAGTTAAACCAAGGGAAACTGGATACTAAGCAAGATTATAATTTATGAAAAACTTCCATAATGCCTCACTGATAAGCAGTTGGATACCTTAAGCACTATCTTGTACTCAAACTCTTCTGTAAATAGCCTATGTTTCCAATATATTGGCCCATTTTTTTCCAGATGTATTTTCATGTAAGAATTTCCCTTACTTTTTAGTTTTTTGTTTTTTTTTATTGTTTCCACATACAGGGGAAACAATTTTTAATCTCCAAATTAAATATTACACTAATTAAAATGATAGATTTTTTTTAAAACTAGAAACTAAAGATTCTCTATAATAGTAAACATTTAATGTCAGACAATCCATTCTGAGAAAAACAAATCGAGGTAGAATCTATTATCCTGTACTTTAAAACACATTATAATTCTAGAATGGTAAAATAGTTCTTTGTACTTGGACAAATTACCAAAGAAGAATAAGTATCCAGAAATAAATTTCAATATATATTAGTGATAATGTTAAAAGGAGCATTTCAATGAGAGGGAACATGATTAGGTATTTGGAGATAAGAAAAAGCTGATTTTTAGCTCAGTCCTACACCAAATGAATCAAAGGGGGGATCAAAATTTTAATCTAAATTTATAACTTTAAAATATAAAAGAAAATGTGGGTAAATCTTTCCTTCTTTTGGAGAAGGGAATTCTTTATAAGCATAACAAGGGAAAGGTGACAAACTTTATTACCTAAAAAGAAAGCTTTATATGGTAAAAATGCACCATAGATAAAAATAACCAACCAATCAAAAGGAAACTCTGAAATTTATTTGTAGCTTATATGACAAAAGATAAATTGCTTAATGTTAAAAAATCATGTAACTAAGATAGATATGGACAATTTCATAGAATAATAACAAAGAATATCTCTAAGCAAATCAGTGCCCTTACTAATTATTGTGATGGCTTGCTGTGAATTAGAACAAAACTCCACTCCCTTCTGCAAACAAATCCCTGTTGGTAGGCTAGATTTCAGCTCAAGTCATCCCCTCAGCTGGACATCTTGAGCATTGAACAACCATGATGGTCCTGAAAAGACGCTCATCATTTTCTATAATCAAACAATGCACATTAAAGTAATACAATATTATATTCTCTGTGTCTCATAATGGCAAAAACAAGAGGCTTGGTAATACTAAGCATTAGTGAGACTGTGGGGAAATAGGCATTCTTAGCCTGGGTAGATGGTAGAATAAATTGGTGCAAGTGAAGGAAATTTTGGTAACTATTAAAATTTAAGAAAAGCAAAATGTATATTTGATTGAATCATTCCATCTCCATATACTACCTGTAGATATAATCTCATATATATGCAAATGCATAAGGACAAGGAAGTTCATTATCGGATTGTTCTTAAAAGCAAAAATTTGAAACAAGCTATGCTTCAATAGAGGACCAGTTAAATATTATTTTGCATGTTTGGAGGAGTTCTATGGACAGTAAATATAGATATAAATATAGATACAATTATATAGTTATGTTTTTTTCAGAGGAGTTCCATTGATGGAAAATAAACATATATACAAATATATAGATATTTATGTAAATATATAATTTTTATATAATTAAATATTTCTATTTTTATAAAACATAAAGTCTATTTTGTATTTCAGAATGTTAAAAAAATAAAAATACACTAAATTTGTATAATGTGATCTCATTGTAGACTTAAAATATTCCTATTTACCTTATAAAGGAATCCTTAATAGGATTACTATAAAAGCAAGTGATTAAAAACCTGCCTCGGGGAGAATATGTTTCACAGTGTTAATTTTGATTTGGGTGAAATAATTTTTTGTGGTATATCATAATTACAAAATCATGGCATATCACATTACATTCCTACTAGTATTTTTCTTTCAATTTTTATGTACAAGGTCCCCCAAATTAAAATTAACCCAATATTGTAAAATTTCAAAATTGTAACACACTTTGTTATAAGTATTAACATTAATTCTTATTTTTTAAAATATCATGTATATTAGCAATACATATTCATCTCATAGTTACATTACATATTTCACAATACAGCATGTATATAAATAGTAGAAGGACTTTGTTCCCATTTCCAGGTCCTCCTCATCTATTGCTTGGATCCCTACCCTCTCACACCTTTTTTCAGCCTTGCTCTTAGAATCCATTTTCCAAAAAGCCTTCTTGGAGTGATTTTCATATTGGGCTGTCGGAAAAGTCATGACGTATTTTTCCTATGCTTTTCATTGCAAAAACGCATCATGACTTTTCTGACAACCCAATACAATGTAATTCTCAACCTGTTACCCTCAATTGCAATGCTTTCACTGGTTCCTGAAAGCCCTCAGATAAAGTCTAAATTTGGTGACTGTGATTGGGCTCTGACTTATAGCTGCAATAATATCACCATTTGCTCCTTATTAATTCAAAGAAACTTCCACAACCAACTCAATCACATCCAGGACTCAGTCAGTGCTGTTCCTGCTGTCTGGGAACTGGTTTATCCTCTCTCCCTACACAATCAACCTTTCCACGACATACAGCTAACCATTACCTATCTGTTTAGGTTCACTTCTCAGAGAACCCTTTACAGACCTGAATCCACTGGTCTGGGGGAAATGCTTTCCTATGTTCAAAAGTTCCATGTGTAGGGCTGGCTGAGTGGCACGGTGGTTAAGCGCTGGCTTGGGAAGCCAGGGGCCCCGGTTCGGGTCCCACATATGAGGGCCAGTGACACTGCCCTCAAAAAAAAAAAAAAAAAAAGAACAGCTGAGTGGCGCCATGTTTGAGCGTTGGCTTGGGAGGCCAGCGGCACCGGTTCGGGTCCCACATGTGATGGCCAGTGACACTGCCCTCAAAAAAACAAACAAAAAAACAAAAATAAAGAAAAAGTTCCATGTATATTCTCTAGTACAGCACATGCCAGTGTATATAATAATTGTCTATATATCTGCCTTTCTCCCCCATTACAATATATGCTTTTGGGAGCAGGAACTCTCTCATTCATCTTTCCATTTCCTGAAATTTGTGCCATGCATGACCAGTAGCTTGTACAAAACAAACATGTTAAATGATTTAATAATTCCTTGGATAAAACTTGACATTCTCACACAAAAGCTTAACAGAAATAAATTAAAGGAGAATAAATACATTTTAGAGCAATATTTTTTAAAGTCATTCAGAAAACCCCATAAAAATTTCTTTTGGCAAATTATATTGGAGAAGTTCTACACAATGCCTTCCTCTTGAAATTCAAAATGTGTTGTGCCATATAAAGCTCTTTTAAAAGTCCAGAATGAAAGATACTGGAAAAGTCTTCACTTTGTTTAAGAGAGATGTGAAATTTCTCTTGCTTTTTAAGAAATAAACATCTCAAGAGAGCTGATTTTGAATGTAAGTTAAACAAACACATATGTCAAACAAAAACCAAAGCATATTTTAACAACATGTATCGAAGTCTTTATACCTCATGATGCATGAGTTTCTATCTTCTTTACAATAGACTACATTAAACGTAATTCATGAAGTCTACTTTCTATATGCTGATATTCCCAAAACTAATGCACAGATTTATTTATTTATTTATTTTAACTTTGATTATCTTTTTCTAAACTTTATTATTATTATTATTATTATTATTATTATTTACAGATGTACAAAACAATTCAACAGTTATTTTTTTCACCCCTTACAAAGTGATGCCCCTGCCCTCTCCCCTACCCTCCCACCCCCGATATCATACATATCTATTACAATTCCATTGACTCAATCCCCACACTATATTCCACATGCCAATACTATACATGTGTTAAATTATAGTTGACATATAATATTGTTCAGTGGTAAGGCCACTACACTGTCCATGAAGTGGTCTCCCTAAAAAGACATGGGTCCTTCTGTTCCCCTAAAAAAAAAATATTAACAACATTATTGATTATATTCCCTAAATTGTCTCTTCTGCCTCTGCAGTAGTATTGTAGTTACCAGTTTGTGTTGCTCCATCCCTTCCCCTTCTCCCTCATGCCCACTCCCATCCCATCTAGCCCTCATCAGTTTTTTCTTTGTGTCTCTAAGACTATTTCTGTTTACATTGCTTGTTTATTCAGTTCTTTAGATTCCACATATAAGTGAGATCATATGGTATTTGTCTTTCTCTGACTGACATATTTCACTTAGCATAATGTTCTCTAGGTCCATCTATATCATTGCAAATGGTACGATTTCTTTCTTCTTTATAGCTGCGTAATATTCCATTGTGTAAATGTACCATGGTTTCTTAATCTAGTCGTCTACCGATGGGCATTTCGATTGTTTCCAAGTCTTGGTTATTGTAAATAGTGCTTCAATGAATATAGGGGTGCATATATTTTTCGAATTAGTGTCTTGGGTTTTCCAGGATAAATGCCTAGGAGTGGAATTGCTGGGTCAAAAGGTAGTTCCATTTCCAGTTTTTTGAGATACCTCCATACTGACTTCCATAGTGGCTGCACCAATCTACAATCCCACCAACAGTGCAGAATGGTTCCCTTTTCCCCTTAACCCCTCCAGTTCTTGTTGTTTGTTGATTTATTGTTTTGTTTTGTTTTTTGAGGGCAGTGTGACTGGCCCTCATATATGGGACCGAACCGGGGCCGCTGGGTTCCTAAGCCAGCGCTTAACCACCGCACCACTCGGCCGGCCCTTGTTTGTTGATTTATTGATGATAGCCATTCTGACCGGAGTGAGGTGGTATTTCATCGTGGTTTTTATTTGCATTTCCCTAGTGATCAGTGAGGTTGAACATTTTTTCATATGCCTGTTAGCCATCTGTATGTCCTCTTTAGAGAAATGTCTCTTCATTTCCTCTGCCTATTTTTTAATTGGGTTGTTTGTTTTTTTGATGTTGAGTTGCATGAGTGTTTTATAAATTTTGGATATTAAGCCCTTACACAGATTTATTTTTATACATTGATATCTTCACAATCCTCAGAACTGTGTCGAGAAATTTTATTCTTTGTTAATGGTTCTGGTTTTCTTCTTCCCTCCCAACATCTTCTCCCTATCCTCCTGTATTATTATTATTATTATTATTATTATTATTAGTTGGCTATTTTAGTTTATAAAATCAAATAGTCTGTTATTAGAGATCTGAGGGATTCTGTCCATGTAACGTACATAAATTTTTGTTTAATAAAACTTGTGAAATTTAATTTACACAGATATTTTTAAATTAATCCTAGATTTTTGAAATGTGATGGAGAATGAAAACTGCTGGTAATTGTTTTTACATAAATAAAATAGTATTCAAATTTTATAACTTCTATTTACATTATTATTTCTATTTTCTACAACTAGAGGAAAAAATATATTAACACATTTTTTGCGGGAAACGAGTAAACTCGTCATATAGCTTTTTATGTCCGATTACAAAGTGTTAAGGTTGTATCATTCAATAGAATAAAATTTAAAATTATAAAGAATTAATGACCCAGATCATTTGCTAAGCTTCCAAAGAATGGCATTCTCAGACTCAGTTTCACTTATTTCTTCTAGATGAAGGTCCTCAGACAGACAGAGAGGGATGTATGTATGTATGTTTAGAAACATACACACACACACACACACACACACACACACACACACACACACACACAGCGCTGACCTTAAAACAACACGGGGGTTAGGGGTGCTTACCTCTGCACATCCAAAAATTCACATATAACTTTTGATTCCCCAAAACTTCACTAAAAGCCTGCTATTAACTGTAAACCTTACAGGTAACACAGACAGTCAATCAACATATATTTTCTTATGCTATATGTATTATACACTGTATTCTCATAATAAAGTAGGCCAGAAAAGAATGTGTTATTAAGAAAACCATAAGGAACCAAAAATATGTTTACAGTATTTTATGTATTTATTGAAAAAAAAATCCATGTATAAGTGAACCCACACAGTTCAAGCTCTTGTTCAAATGTGTAATGGGTATGGTGTGAGAATATTAGATCACTTTTGAACAAAAGCAAATTAAGTGACAAAAATAGAAGCAGATACATTTTAGCAAATATGGCTGAGGATTGCCTGATTTTTAAATATTTGAGGACACTCTATGAACAATTTTCTTCAGCTAGTATTGTTGCCATAACAACAATTTTATAAAACACTATTCATTTTTTTCAAGTAATGTTTAAACACTTGGAGGGTGTCTAAAAGATAATTTAATATAATTTAATAGAATGAAAAGAAAATGCTTTCATTAGAATATTCCCAACCTAGTAATTAGAGTAATAGCCTGAGACTAATATTTAAAATAACAACAATTAACATTGGTCAATTTTTAAAAGCATAATATTTTTGAAAGCTACTGAATCATTCCAAATTGGTTTCTTAAAATCAATTGGAAATTGTTCCAGGTAAGTTGAGCAAATCATTTAGAATAAGATGCTAACTAGATTCAATTCTATTTTCAAATTAATGTAGCTGAATTACTATTTTCAGTGAGTTTTTTGAATTTAAGTATTCAGGATATTCCTATTTTTAATTATTTTAAAATACAGGTAATAGTGTATATTTTACAAAATCTAACCAAATCCAAATTTGATTTTGTTAATGGGATACTTAGTTAAGAAAATTTTGAAGATGGTCTGAAACCGAAAACAATCATATTGTTGATATAATAATTTAATTATTTAATGAGAAAAAAAGCCACACTTTTTTATTACATTTTCCTTGGAATATATACACATACATAACTGGGAAATTAAGAGAGTGTCTCTTTGAATCTAGAAGAGATAATTAATATTGTGATTTTTTTTGTTTATTTTTTATTCAAATCTCATAATCTGAGTCAGAAGTTTAAGTTTTCCAGTAATAATTTCTTAACCTTTTCAGGAGTTCAAGTTGTTGTTCTGACCATAAACCTTCTAATAAAATAACCATTATGAATTTTAAAGCTGTGATTATATAATCGAACTTTATAAGGTCAATAGTCAGAACCAACCAGAACCAAAGATTTTATTATAGGTAGATTGATTTCAGAGGTGTACTTATCACATAGTTAAAGCATAGCTAGTATAGAAGTCAAATGCATCTAAACATTCTAATATCATTTGTTTCTGGTGTGTGAGTTGTCTTTCCACCAGCATTTTCAACAATAGAGAGCACAGTGGTTTGTTACTTTCAAGCTATACCATTCCACAAAATACAGATGAAAAATGGCTATGTATTGATGCGATAAATTAGTCAATTTGAAGCTGACAGAATATCATTAGCATAGCTTTTATTTAATAGTCAGAATAAGAGGGTTTTTAAAATTGATCTTCAGGTAATGACTAAAGATAATTGGGTTAATATTTAATTTTTATAAAGTGATAAAGTGCAAATCAATAAAACCACTAATCAAAAATACAAAACATTTGAAAGTTAATTTTTCCCAAAAATAATTTAAAATTTAAATTATATAGCATAACATTAGCACAGTATTTCACATTTCACTAGAACATTTACTCTTATTGTTTTCTGAGCACACTTTAACAATGTGAGGGTCTTTAAATGACATTGTTGAAAGGTATTGTTTCTTTCCATCTCCAAAGCATATCAACAATATTGTATTTACCTGTCATAAAATGTAATTTTATGTAGTTATGTACTACAGAATCTTTAATTTGATGCTAATACTTCTCTCCTGATTTAACATTACAACATATATAAATATAAATATAAAATATATAGATATACAAATACATAAACACATTTTAAGAGATATTATCTTAAAATATGTATACAATTTTGGCTATATATATATATATATATATATATATATATCTTTTTCTGTTTAAAAATGTAAATATGTCATAATAGAGACAGAAACAGAAGGAACAAAGCTATTTGTTGTCAATTTTCAAACAGATCATGTTTTGAATTTCTTATTATACCAGTTATTCCTAACTCGAAAAGCATTTTCCTTTGGAAACAATGAGTAACATAATTCAAAGAAAACACATTTAGTCCATGTTGTAGCCAAACAGAAGTTCTATAAATGCAAAGCACTATTAGCACCAAGCTTTCACTCATTGTTATTTTGCTATGGAAAATACATGTAGGCCTGTGTGGTTCCTATCACTTTTCATAGTTAGGGAGTTGCACTTGCCTACAAAGAAAAAGAGATTCCCTAAGAGAGAATGCAGTATGCCCTTATTCTGAGTAGCTACTACTACATTTTTCAGTTGATTCAATGGAAAAATAAATGCATACATACATACATACATACATACATACATACATAAAAGACAAAACCTGGGATCTGAGATATAGGCTACTTAGAAGATTCCTAAAGGTGGTATGAATTACCTCCCCTTGTCATATAATAAAAACTATGTATCTCTTGCTCTATTTGCATTATGTCCTGTGCTAAGTCAGCAAAAGCAACAACTCTGTATTAAACAGCAGCTGCTAACTCACAAATTTTATTTCCGAGAGCAATTAAATTTTACTTCACTAAGCAAACTTAGGTCACTGAACCAATGGGAAGTAGATCTACACATCTAATAAGTAGGCATTAGGAGTGCATAAGGAAAGGATTAAAGAAACAAAACCTATTTCCAATGAGTCCTACTTCTAATGATAGGAACAGAGTAGAACCTCTATAAGGAGCTTTAAACACGTTCTAGTACTACTGTGATGTGCATCCATATTGGTCAGATGATACTTGAGATTCGAGTCTTTGACTTCCCACTTGAACAAGTGATAAGCTGAGAGCACACTAGTTGACAAGCCAAAGTCTTTGACAAATTCTTACCACTGTATTCAACACCAGGTGCATCAATCCCATAACAAAGATATGTAATCTATCATGACTATATTAGGACATGGATACAGAGTTTTAGAGTCTCTAAATTCCATATTATCTGTGGCCCTAATATACAGACACGCTGCTTATAATCTGATACTAACTGTACTTTCAATGCATTTAAATGAGTTTGAAGGAATTGTCTTTACACTTCTTCATCCAGGAAACTCTCAAGTTATATTTAACTAAAGGAGTCAACTAGAGGCAGAAAGGAATTTTGATAACATTGAATGACAGCAGAGTGCCAGGGAAACAGCAGGAGATAGGGAAATACTCCTTAGAAGATGTGACAGTTAGAAAACAAAAGGGAACATGGGCACTTAGAGTTCTGATATACATGATGCAAAGATTTCATGTCCAGTATTTTGTAGTAACATCTATTAACCAACTAGACTGGGATGAAATGAAAATAGATGTCAAGGCAATGCCTGTTGTAAAATTTACATAAAAATTGTTCATGTTCAAGGAATTCTTATAGCTTGTATTTAGTTTGTTGAGAGATTTCATTAGTCATTTGTCCATTATTAACTGGAATAATCTAACTGAAAACAAAACAATTGCACATATGTTAGTAAGTTTTAGTAAATCGTCATTCCTTTTCTTTTTTCATTCCTTTCTTCTCTCTTGCCTTTTCTTCTTCCTACCATCACTCTTTTCCTTCCTCACTTCAGCATGTAGCAAACATCATTTAGTCCAGGGTTTTATATAAGCCACTGTGGGATGACTATGTGTATACCTGTGTGTGTGTGTGTGTGTGTGTGTGCGCGCGCGCGTGTGTGTGTGTTATAACACATCAGTGGTTCTCATTTAGGAATGAGTTTGCCCTCCAAAAATATATCACACTATTTGGAAACATTTTAAATTGTCACAACTGGTAAAGATTAATATTGGCATCTAGTAAAGGCTGAGTATTCTGCTAACCATCCTACAATGCAAAGGACAGCCTCTCACAGCAAATTATTTAGTCCAAAATATCAGATATTTCTCTATAAGTAGCTGCTTCACAATTATATACCATTTTAAAGGAAACAGAAATTTGAAACCTCTTTTGATGACTTTTTTTTTACAGGAAATTAATGACAATTACATTTCCCCTAAATGCCCCCAATAAATTGAAATGATGCTTAGAGGATTATGTGAGGTCTAAGATGGGTTCTCGTTACCATGAACCTTGCTTTACTACAGTTAAAGAAGGGAAGCTGTACCATTTAAAATGTATATCTGCTAAGCACGAAGCAAATTCATATTTATTCTGTTACATTTTACCACTAAATGTTTTAAGAAAACACAGTAAGGGAGTCACATAAAACTTATTTGGAATTATTTGATATATGTCCTAATGACCTTAATGATTCATTTAATTCAGAACATATTAGTGGAGATAAAGTGTATCAGAATAGTTCATTATGTACTTTGGATTATTTAGGGACATTTAAAAAAGGATCCATATCCAAGACTATCTTCCCAATAACCCATCCACAAATATCTAAAACACCAACCAGACTGATTTATTCTTTTGGCCTATAGCTTTTTATTTCATGATTCTCTATTTAAGTAAAAATATATCAGAGTAGAGACATAACAATACTAAGGTAATAAGGTGATATGAATTTATTGGAAAGGAGGCTAGTAAATAATCACTTCAGAAGATCTAGAAATGGAACACAAGGTAAATATTCACCACGCCACAGGAGAGCTAAACAAGTCAGGAACCTGAAATTTGCTCAAGAACCTCTGAGTAGGGCCTAGGTTGTATACTTTTTTTTTTAATTAAAGTTTATTGGGGTGACAATGGTTAGTAAAGTCACATAGGTTTCAAGTGTACAATTCTGTACTACATCATCTATATATCACATTGTATGTTCACCACCCAGAGTCAGCTCTCCTTCCATCACCATAAATTTCACCATTTACCCTCATCTGTTTCAGTTTGAACTCTAACCAAAGCAAACTCTAAAATAAGGAATTCAATAAAGGTAGGTAACAACTAAGAGAGTGGGGAAATGAAACAGGGAAAGAAGAAAAAAAACAACAAGGGATGCATTAAAAGCAAGTTTTGACCTGGCCAAGTGGTGCGGTGGTTAAGAGCTAGCTTGGGATGCCAGCGGCCCCAGTTTGGATCCAACATATGAGGGCCAGTGACACTGCCCTCTGGAAAAAAAAAAAAAAAAAGCAAGTTTCTGATGTGGGTAATCATGGCTCATTTTGCTTGAAACTCTGAGGAAGTATATCAATCAAGACACGTTAAACTCTAAAGAAAGGAAATTTGAGCTATCCATCCAATTATATCCTTTCGTCTTCCCACAAATTGGGTAATTTTCTGTGATATCAAGGAAGGAGAAAGCCTCAGGCACCGAAGCAGGCAGATGCATGAACAGGAAGGTCCACTGATGAACTCAGAGAGGGTCCATGGGGATGGGGTAAGACATATCCAGAATATACTCTAACATATTTAATTTTTCCTCAAAATAACTAAATCATTATTCCAATTTAAAAGACAGAAAAACTGAAACTCAGTTCAGTAAGGAAACTGAGACTTCAAGTTGTAAGCTAATTTACCCTCACACCTCACATTGCATTCTAGATTGGTTGTACCCCTCCTAATTTATATGTTGAATCCTATTTCATCAATGTGATAATATTGGGAGGTTGGAATTTGGGGAGGTAATTAGATCATAAGGGTGGATCTCATGATGAGATTATGTCTTTGAAAATAGATCCCAGAATGTTGCCTTCTCCCTTCTGCCATGTGCCGTTACAGACAGAAGTGTCTGCCTATGTACCAGGAAGTGAGCTTTCACCCGACACTGAAACTGACCCTTGATCTTGGACTTAGCAGCCTCCAGAATCATGAGAAATGAATCACAGGTTATGATATTAGCCGCACAGACTAAAACATTGCATAAGCTATAAAAGGCCAGCGTCACGCCTGAAACATTCAAGTATCCCAGGCTTCATTCCAAATCATGCTCATGATTTTGCATATGCCTACAGTATGAGGCACACTAATGAGATACTCAGTACTAGTGGTGTATCGGTATAATATTGGGCCCCTAATTGTGGTGAGATCGAAAGAGAAGTTGATTTAAGAGAGTAGAGAAGAACGATGAAAACAAGTACAACATTTACTTTGAGAATAATTTGAATATACAGCGCTCAAAAATACAGATGAAGGACTGGCCATCCAAACTTCTAAGTGCTAGTTTTTTTAATGTCACTGAGGGCATCTAGTAAACAGAATGATTCTGGAAAATCTATTTACTTGTCACAATCACTTGATCCAAGTTAAATTAACAACAGAGCAGGGTCTTTCCAACTTCTGGCATGACATGTAAGTACATCTTTATGAAGAAGAAAAGATAGTACAGAAGGACAACCTAGAAGGTAGAGCCTGCTGCATAGCTTTGCATACATCCTGCATGCTAAACCCTTTGCTTATTCTGGCATATATTCACTCAGTGTGGAAATTAACAATGATGAAGTAAACAGTGATGTAATAAACACAGAGCAAAGAAATGAAGGAAAGATAAAGTCAGATTCCTGAAGAAAGTCACCGAAGGTTTGGAGACTTATTCTTCCCCACTTTTGCTCCTTTTGGTAGCTTGGAAGAGAGATCTAGGTGAGGTTAACAGGACAAGCTAAATCATGACAGTAAAATTCTGAGACTCCCAGCTTTATAACATCTCCACTTATCTAACTAATGAGTTCCTACTTACAGTTTTATACATGTTGTCTTTCCCCTGACCTAATAAATGTGTAGAATATTATAGGAACAGGGACACTATCTACTGGATACATTATGGTGGTATGATAAATGCTGATCATAGCTATCTGGTCAAAGCTATGGATATTGAAGGTTGGATAGGCCGAGGGGTTATGTGTACTCTACTAGATGTTTTCCTTTATTTTTTTCCAATGAATCTACTATCTTCACTAATGGTGTATGCCTTGAGCCTTATGCAAGATGGTTTTCACTTCTTACCACACTCATTCTTGTGATGACTAGATGCGTTTGCATTGACCACTTGAGCTGAATACTCAATTAACTAAACGTTATCTCCAAAATATTTCTTCATTCTTAAATATCTATCTTATTTTCCTTCAGCCAGATTTCAGGTTTCCATTTGATATATCTAACCCAGGTCACATAGTGTGGTGGCAAGCTTTATCTATTCCTCTTCAATCAGCATCAACCATATCTATGATCCATTATCCAGAGGTTTTGAAAAGATGCATGAGAAAAACACAAAGAATTCATTGAAATGTTAAACAATCATTGATGCCTTCTTGCCCTAAAATATGCATTTCATTTTGGAGCCTTTGTGGATTCAGCGAAAGGAGCAAATAAGTTGAATGCTCAAAATGGGTTTATATACAAATATATTTGGCTTTGACATGACTTTTTAACAACTGGTTAAGTTATAATATATAATAAGCAGCCTTGGTATCTTCAGTCTTGGGTGGTCCTTGAATGCTATTATGCATATTGTCAGTGACATGCTGTCTGTTTGGGAACTCCAGAAAACTCAACAGCAGTTGTTTTTTCTCTTTGCCACTGTTGTAAGTAACTACGATTCCAAATCTTGTGAGCTACTTTATATATTTGTGAGCCAATATATAAAGCAGCATCAAGGATACAGTACTACTGCAACTCAGAAATGAACTCACAAAATAAATAAGAATAATTTGTGACAAAAAAACCTACAAGGATGGGGGGTAAAGGTCACAATTTGCAAAAAGGAATACAGATATGATGCACGTTGAAGAAAAAGGATACTCTCTATATGAAATTTTCTTTTCACATAATCTTAATAGTAACAGCTCAGAAAAAATTCAGAACCAATACACATGATATAAAAAAAAAGAGGAAACAGTCATAGAATACTACCAAACAAAAATAACACACAGAAACATGAAGACAAAGAAACAATGGAGAGACCAAGCCACCAGAAAACAAAAGATAAACGGCTACAGGAAATTCTCATATATCTGTTATCATTCTAAATCTAAATGGATTAAACTCACCAATAAAAAACAGAATAGCAGATTACATCAAAACACAAAACTCAATGATATGCTGCCTTCAAGATACAAATTTCAGCTGCAAGGACAAATCAGACTCACAGTGAAAGAGTAGAAATGATACTTCAAGAAAAATCCAGAGAAAAGCAGATGTAGTTATACTTATATATGATGAAACAGAAAAACTGTAACAAGACAAAGATGGACATTTTATAATGATAAACAGGATGATACAACAAGAAGAAATGACACATCAATATGCATATGTATGCTCCCAAACAGGGAGCAGCAAAATATAGAAAGCAACTACTAACAGAAATAAAGGGAGAAACTGACAAAAACATAATTATAGTAGAGGGCCTAAATAGGCCATCCAAACAAAAAATCAGTAAGGAAATACCAGCCTTAAATGACACATTAGAGCAAATGGACATAACTGACATTTACAGAGCACTTCATTCTAGAACATCCCAGAGTATACATTCTTTTCTAGCATACATGGAACATTCTCAAGCATACATAATATGCTGGGACACAAAACTAGCCTCAACAAATTTAAAACCATTGAAACAATATCAAGCATATTCTCCAACCACAATGCTTTTAAATTGGAGATCAACTGAAAAAACAAAATGGAATAAAACGCAAATACACGGAGATTAAATGACATGCTACTAAAGAACGACTGGGTCAAAGAAGAAATAAGAGGAGACATTAAAAAATACATAGAGGGCCAGCCGAGTGGTGCAATGGTTAAGTGCTGGCTTAGGAAGCCAGCGGCCCGGGTTCGGTCCCACACATGAGGGCCAGTGACACTGCCCTCAAAAAAAGAAAAAAATACATAGAAACAAATGAAAATGAAAACCACACCATATCAAAATTATTGGAATGCTGTGAAATCAGTATTTTATCGTTGCAGGCCCATCTCAAAAAACAAGCAAAATACCAAATAAACAACCTAACATTACATCTTAAAGAACTAGAAAAAGAAGAACAAATGAAATCCAACATAGGAAGAAGGAATGAAAAGGGAATAATAAATTTTAGAAAAGAATTAAATGAAGTAGAGAACAAAAAGACAATAGAAAAAAATTAATGCAACAAAGAACTGGTTCTTTGAAAAGACTAATATAATTGACAAACTCCTGGCTAGATTCACTAAGGAAAAAAAAAGGACACAAATAAACAAAATCAAAAATGAAAGTTGAGATGTTACAATGATACCACAGAAATACAAAGGATCATCCAAGAATACAGTGAAGGGCTATTTGACACCAAATTCAATAACCTGGAAGAAATGGACAAGTTCTTAGAACTGTATAACATTCCCAGACTGAGTTATAAAGAAGTAGAAAATCTAAATAGACTGATCAATAGTAAGAAAATTGAACAATCATCCAAAACCTCCCCAAAATGAAAAGCGCAAAATCAAATTGCTTCACTAGTGAATTCTACCAAACATTCAAAGATGATTGATTACATGTTCTCCTCAAAGTCTTCCAGAAATTGTAGAAGATGCAATACTTCCTAACTCATTTTATAAGGACAAGAATACCTTGATAGCAAAACTTGGTAGGGAAAACCCCCCAAAAAGAAAACTACAGACTGATAAATCTGATGAATACACAAGCAAAAATCCTAAACAAAACACTACCAAATAGAATACAATGATACATTTAAAAGATTATACATCACGATTAAGTGGGGTTCATTCCAGAGGTGCAGGATGGTTTAAAATATGCAAATTGATCAATGTGATATACCACATAAACTCAATAAAGGATAAACATTATATGATCATATCAATAGATTCAGAAAAAAAAAAACATTTGAAAAGATACAACCTCCCTTTATGATTAAACCACTTAATAAAATGGGTATAGAAGAAAAAGGCCCCAACCTAATAAAGAGCATATATGACAAACCCTCAGCTAATATCATACTTAATGGTGACAAACTCTAAGACCCAGATAAAGACAGGGATGCCCCTATCACCACTGTTCTTCAACATAGTTTTTAATGTTCTAGCCAAAGCAATCAGACAAGAGAAAGAAATAAAATGAATCAATATTGGGAATGAAAATGTCAAATTGTCACTTTTTGCAGACAACATGATTCTTTGTATAGAAAACCCTAAAGACTCACCAAAAAAAACTATTACCAACAATAAACAAATACAGTAACGTTATAGGATACAAAATCAATGTACAAAAATCCATTACATTCTGATATACTAACAATAAAATTTCAGAAAAAGAGATTTTAAAAAATCTTTTTGCATTGCAACAAAAAGAGTAAACTACCTAGGAATAAACTTAACAAAGGATGGTGAAGAACTTACACACTGAAAACTATAAGACTTTATTAAAAGAAATTGAAGAAGACACAAAGAAATGGAAAGATATTCCATGTTCATGGATTGAAAGAATCAACATAGTAAAAATGGCCATATTACCCACAGCAATATAGAGTTTTAATGCAATCCCCATCAAGAATTCCAATGGCATTTTTTAAAGAAACAGAAAAAAAAATCATCAAATTTTTATAGAATCACAAAAGATCCTGGATAGCCAAAGAAATCCTAAGAAAAAAAACAAAAAGGTAGGGATATCACACTCTCTGACTTCAATTTATACTACAAAGTGACAGTGATCAAAACAGCATGGACTGGCAAAAAAACAAAACAAAACAAAAAAACACCAATAAACAAATACATAGACCAATGGAACAGATATGAGAACCCAGAAATAAACCCACATATATATGGGCAGCTCCTTTTTGAGAAAGGAGTAAAACAACATATAATGGAGAAAAGAAGACTTTTCAATAAATGGTGCTGGGAAAATTGGAAAGCAAAAGAATGAAACTAGACTGCTATCTGTCACTGTATACCAAAACTAACTCAAAGTGGATCAAAGACCTATATATAAGACATTGAACAATAAATTGCATAGAACAAAGCAGAGGTACTAAACCTACAGATTTTGGATTCATAGAGGGTTTTATGAATTTGACCTCAAAGGCAAGGAAAGTAATAGCAAAAATAAGTGAATTGTACTACATAAAACTAAAGAGCATCTGCACAGCAAAAGAAACCATCAACAAAACAAAGAGGCAACAGACTGAGGGAGAAGATATTTGCAAACAACACCTCCGATAAGGGGCTAATCCAAAATATATGAAGAACTCATACAACTCAACAACAAAAAAACAACACAATCCAATTAAACAATGGACAGAGGACCTGAACAGACACTTCTCCAAAAAACACAAAGAAACAGCCAACAGATATGTGAAACGATGCCCAACTTCATTTGCTATTAGGGAAATGCAAATCTAAACCACAATGAGATAACCATCTCACACCTGTTAGCATGGCTATTCTCAACAAGAGAAGTAATAACAGGTGTTGGAGAGGCTGTGGAGAAAAAGGAACCCTCATACACTGCTGGTGAGAATGGAAACTGGTACAACCACTATGGCAAACTATGTGGAGGATCCTCAAAAAATTAAGAATAGAATTAACATGTGACCCAGCAATCCCTCCTCCGAGTATCTACCTAAAAACTAACAACATTTATTCGTAACAACATTTGTTCACTGCAGCATTATTCATGGTGCCAAGACATGGAAACAACCAAAGTGTTCTATGATAGAAGATTGAATAAGAAAAGATCAAATATTGCCATTTGCAACAACATGAATGGATCTCAAAGATTTTAAGATTATCATGCTAAGTGAAAGAAATCAGACAGAGAAAGTGATAACCATATGACTTCACTCATACGGAGAATATAAAACTGAAAGCAACAAACAAGACAAACAAAGAATGAAAACTCATAGACACAGACAACAGTTTAGTGGTTACCAGAGGGTAAGGAGGAAGAGGGTAAAGAGGATTAAATATATGGTGATAAAGCTGTTTTGACTATTACAGTTCCTTTGTCATTCATAGGCATTTTAGAATAAGTTTTTCAACATTTGTAAAAAGGCATGTTTTTTTTAATTTTATTAAATTTATTATGGTGACATTGATTAGTAAAATTATGGAGTTTTTAAGTGTACAATTCTATCATACATCATATATATTTCATTATGTGTAAAGGGGTTCAAATCCATGGTGCTGGAAGAACTGACTGGCTGGTGAGCACACAGGGCAATATACAGATGATGTTTTATAGAAATGTACACTTGAAAACTATTTAAGTTTGCTAACTAATATCACCCCAATAAATTTAATAAAAATAAAAAAGTTTACTCTGTAAAGTACAGAAGGGAATATAGTCAATAATTTATTATGTTTTTAAAGTACAGTATATTTATCACAGATTTGAAAACCTTGCAATTTCTAAAGCAGGTCTGTTCAATATGTTTCACATGTTAGTAAATGAAGGGGACTTTTATTTTAATTTTAATTGCTAGAACTGGCCATTTTAAAGGAAGAATCATGTTTTGATTAAACTTATTTTCAGACACTAAAATAAATTGCACTGAAGCATGCAACCTTTTCAGATCTATTTTTTAATTGTCAACATAGCACACTACATTATTTCAGTCCTTAAACAAAATTAAATGTCAGAAAATGTCATGTGAATTTTGCTTCAGTAATAATTTGTTAATTATTCCACTAGGGTACTTAAACAAAATCTTTAGATATCATAGTCTTTGCTTCAAGATCCTCAAATTTGCTAGGTAGAGTCGCTAAATTAGCTTCTGCTCTTCCTTTAGCATCTTTATTTTCTGATTTTTTAAGCTCAGGAGAACACCTTTAGCATGACCAAACATTCAGGTACAGCAGGTATATTAGAGTACAGTCTCTTCTGTGCAAATGACAAAAGAAATGAATCAATTATAGTAAGCAATATATGTATACAAACATACACAAACATACACATACACACTTTGTTAATTTAGGATTATGAGAATTTGGGTTCTGACTTTTCATATTTCATTATTATTTTTTGGTAACACTTAAACCATCTTTAAATGGTGAGCAAACATTTCTTTATATAATTTTAGTGCACCAGGAAGGGTCACCTGGCTGTCCTCATCCTCTTGATACTTGAATTACTATAATAAGAACAAAGTCTTATATTCTGCAGTGACAAGTCAGACACAAAATTCAAATATTTCTAGGGAAAAAGAAGCACTTTGGTTTAAAGTCACACTAACATACAGGCTATTGGCATGAGAACCCTTCCTGACAGAGTTTGATAGATGGGTGTTTGAATTACTTGTTAAATAGTGTCAAAAAGGAAGGGTACAGAAGATGAAATTTTGCCTAGAGAAAACTCCACATATATTTAATGCATGAAGTTGCTTATGAGAAAACAAAGGTCACTTCACAATAAGCAAGTCTGGAAGATTAAATTGTCCCACTGTTATCTTCACTACTACTGTCTTCATTTGGGTCATTGACACCTCCTCACTATGGTTGGAAAGCACAGTTCGTTCAGCCTTAGCATCTCCTGGTTTCAGAGTGCCACCCCATAGATTTTCATACAGAAGATATAGAACAGGCACAAGACCCTGAGCTATTTTAAATCTTCCCAGGTAAATCTGATTGCTCTTTCAAGAGTGAGATCCATCCCCTTAATGGCTTCCAGTCATTCCACATCCCCTACTATGAGAGCATCCAAGAGAACAATCTCACCTAACTACTGTCTAATTACTCAAGATCTGCTCAGGATTGTTTTACAGCTCTTTGACTGTCTGTCTTGAACTATCCCAGTCCCTCAACACACCTTACTAAAGCTACTCCAAGTCACATTTAACTATTTGACATTTCCCAAATTCTTCATGCTTTTTCATACTCATTTGAAGCCAACATCCCACAAGTGATATTGCTTCTCATACCCATTCCACTCATTTTTGCCCTGCTTTGTGAGACTTGACTCTGCATTTTTCCTTGTCCAGCTAGTGCAATATAAGGCTTTGTTAATAAAGGGTGCTGGAGAGCCATGGCAAGGCCATAACAGAAGCGTAGGTTTCTCTTATTAGTCCGAGGAGCATTCCTCCTTGCTCCTCCAGCCCGCTGCCAGGGCTTAAGGGAAGTCCAACAACATACACTCTCACATTTGTCTGGGCCAACTTGTGCCTTCAGGGTTCCCAGAGAAAATCTCAGCAACATGTCCTTGGTTCTTGTGGACCAACTCCACCTACCCTCATCCTTTAGCAGGTTTTTAGTCCCACAGTAGGCTGCTCCCATAAACCAGCTTGAGCCCCTACGTTGTGGTGAATTTCTTCACCATCAGCATGTCACTTGTTCACTGTCTCCAAGATCTGACTCTCAGGCTAGGCTTGGGGTGAAACGGAGGGAGCGTGTACACTTTTACAAATGTGTTCCTTCTTTGGGTACACTCTCTCTCTGACCTCGAGGTAGTGGTCACTTTCTGTATTTGATATTTATTTTTCCTCATTTAGCTGCATTTAGCAGTTGACAATTCTTTATAGTTCCCCTTTTCAGATTAACCAATGGGATTTTTGTCTCCTGACTAGAGTCTGAGGCATATACTCTTCTTTTTTACCTGGTATCTTCTTCCTCCTATACTCATATTATTCAATAAGATTGAATATTGACAATTTCTCCCAGACGTAAGCTCCCTCTGTGTTTGTGTGGGCCTCAAGCAAAGTTAGTTACTCTTCTCTGTTCACTTTGTTCATTTATTTGTAATATTTACCAAAGCATGCTGAAATTATACCTACACATACCCTTCCCCATTACATGCGGAGATCCTCAACAGTATTACTATGTCTTCTTTATCTTTGTTTCTCCAAAGTTTAAGATTATAGGCATTTAATAAATATCATTGCAGGAAGAGAAACTAAAAGAAAAATACACTAAAGAACATCAAGCCCCTGAGATAAATCATTTTGATTAGGAAGGGACATCAGAGTAAGCATTAGATGTTAGACTTTAATGCAACATTCACAATATTTTAGTGACAACTTAGAACGCATTGTGTGTTTCTTCCCTGTGTTATAGCATATATTTTAAGAAGTATTCTGAGACTCTTACTTGAAAATGGTAAGTCCTTATTTAAGAAGTTGTTATTCTACTTTTAGCCACATTCTACATTTTTAATGGAAATGGGTAGAGTGGACCTTGCCATTTTTATTTTCTCCCAGCTATAGGAAATGATTAGGCATTCAATGTAGGTGAATATGAATTGTATTTCCGGACTTCAAATATATAGCCAAGTCTGTTCTTTCCTCCTCAGATCCATCCAGCAAATTTAAATCAGTCTATTCATCCTTGAACAACTTTTGATCACCAGCTATTAACATGTCAAAGTTATATCAAAGTTATACCAGCCAACTTGAATTCAGTAAAAACCAGAAAGATCCAGTTATTGTGATTAAATTGGTTGGTTGAAGTTTTATACCAAAGGGAATCAGTGCAGGCCAAATTGAATCATAATTCCCCCCTTCATGACCTCTGTCCCTGTCACCCCTGAAAACTTTATATTCTAAATTTATATAGAGAGCCTGAGACAAAGTTTAGAGAAATAAGTTGTCCACATCACTATCATTGCCATGCAGTTATTTGGCTTTTGCTCTAAAAAAAAAAAAAAAAAAGCAGCAAAAAGAAAATGCAATATTTTTTTACATGACCGTAAGAAGCCTCAGAAAGTCTTGTAAAGGCAAAGCAATCTATCTTGCTGTCCTAATTATTAGGGAGCTATAAACACCAGTCAAGCTACTATGTTGAGTTATAAAATTTTGACATTATAAGGTGTGGAAAAGTGTGGAAGGAATATGATTTACAAAATGTTTTCTGAAGCTTTAGTTCAGAGAGTAAGCAAAAGGTTGAGTGGGCTATTTTATTTTTTAACCTATATACATTGATCTCTTTTGGCATAGAAATCAGATAATGAAAAAAGACAAAAAACTCCATCCATAGTAAGAAATTAAATCAAAATGTCTTCAAGACATTAGAAGGTATTTTCTTACACATAATGAATTTCAACTATAAGATTAGTTTTAATAATGAACCATGAACAAAGCAATGACCATAATCTTCATCATAGCTTTATATCGAAATTCAACTTCTCTAACTCTTTGGAGTCTGTCATTGGTTTTGAACCTCCCATGCGTTTATTTATAGAAAATCATGACTACTTACCTCTCAAGGATCAGAATCTTTTAAAAAGTTTTCTAGCAAGAAGATTTGGGAATTATATAGTCCTGCACTTCAGGTAACCCCGATTCTGCAATGTCCTAAAAGTGTGGTTTCTCATTATGATTTCATCTTGGAGGGCAACAGAACTATCACACTGTGTCTTACTGTCCATTGGACATTTCATGGATGCAGCTTTGCTGAATTGCTAAAAATGCTGGAGGAAAAAAACAACTAGTAAAATGTTTATTTTGCTTCTTTCCTACTATGTCTGTGGGCCACATTTTATTTTCTATCATTTCTCATTTAATTAACTCTGCATAATTTAATACTCTTCTGCATTAGGAAAATATTTTCATTAATATTGCATATCTTTGAAACACTAAAAAACACTAAAACGTACTCCAGAATATGATGCACCTTTAGGCTTTATATTAATACAGCACTAAATTAGAGTTAACAATTTAGAGGATGTGAATAGAATTCAATATGACTTTTAAAAATGGTCTGGAAGTATCAGAATTAATAGCTCTAAAACATAAGACAAATTTCAATATATTATATTGCAGAAAATACACAACACAAATGTATAATTGTTTTATTTTCTACTAACAATTCCCAACAGGGAAAGAGGAAATTAGGGTACTGATATAACACATTATTTCCATTAAGTATCCATTATATCAGTTAAAAGGATAAAAGCTATATAGCATTCCATTGGAATCCTTAAAATTACCTCTTTCCCACCCTGCTCCAAGGAAACAGCTATGAGCTTCTTGGGGTAGGTAGAATAATGGCGACCCAAACATGTCCACATTCTAATCTCTCAGATCTCTGAAGAATATGTTATATGAAATACAAGGGGGGTTAAGTTTGAAAATGAAATTAAAGTTGCTAGTCAGATGACCTTAAAGTAGGGAAATTATCTTGGATTATTCAGGTGAACCCAATGTAATTACAAAGGTCATTAAAGTTGGAAAAGAAAGGCGGAGTATAGTCAGAGGGTGATGTGACTATGAATGAATGATCATAGACGCAACTTTACTGGATTTTAAGCTGGAGAAAAGGTATCCAGGGTGAAGCAAAGAATGTGGGTGACTACTAGAATCTGGAAAAAGCAAGGAAATGGACTGTCCCTAGATCCTCCAAAAGGGAGCTCAGCTCTGCCAACACCTTGTACTTGGCCAATTGAGACCCATGTCAGATTTCTAACTTACAGAATTATATGGCAATACATTTAAGTTGTTTTAAAATCACTAGGTTTGCAGTGATTTGTTACAATTATAATAGAAAGCTAATACACTTCACAAAGTGAAGTTTTGTGTTCTTTCTTCTTTGCATGATAGTAACTAATCTAGTGCCTAGGACATTCCACCAACACAGCTGTTAAAAATTCTTACTCTAGGGCCAGACGAGTGGCTCATTGGTTAAGAGTTGGCTTGGAGCGCGAGCTCTGAGCAGCAGGGCCCTGGTTCAGATCCCGCATGAGCCAGTGACACTGTGCCCTCTACAGCTGAGATGGTGAACAACAACTCGACCTGGAGCTGGGCTGCCGTGATTCGCCAGCAACAGGATAGGCTGCAGTGGGGCTGCAGTGGGCTGCTGTAAGCTACTGTGAGTGGCCAGCAGCCAGCGTGAGTGGCTGGCGGCGTGAGCTGCTGTGAGCCACCGAGAGCAGCCGTCCAATGGTTGACTACCAATCTGCCTCACCTAGGAAGAGCGCAATAATACCAACATGGGCCAATGAAGCAACATCCTCCAAATAGACTGAAGAACAAATGGGCAGCAACTTGTCTGTTCCCCTTCCCCATTCCCCAACACTGCTCCCTCCCCCAATTCCCCCAATAAAATCTTAAAAAAAAAAAATTCTTACCGTAAACATTAAGTTATAGTTATTTAAATCAATAAATATTTATTGAGCATCTATTTGTTATGCAAGGAATTTTATTATACTTGGGGTATATCATGACATCAATCAAATACAAAGCCTGCTATCCATGGGGATCAACAGGTATAGGCTCCCACTCAAAGAGACTTGAACACTCAGTACCTCTCATTTTTATGTTAAAAGTTTAAAAAAGTTTAGGAAGTTGCATAATTAGGCTTTTGGCATATTATAGTAAATACTGGCATATAACTACAGAAGTTCATCCAGAATAGCTATTGTAATGGACAGTTATTGGTTTTGCCTTCTGTATTAGTTGTCTAGTGCTGCAGTAACAAAGTATGACAAACTGGATGGCTTAAAGGAGAGAAAGTTGTCTCACAGTCATGGAAGCTAAAAGTCCAAGATCAAGTTGTAAACAGGGTTGATTCCTTCTGAGAACTATGAAAGATAATCAATTCCATACCTCCCACCTAGCTTCTGGTGTTTTTCTGAAATACCTGGCATTCCTTGGCATAGCTTGTAGAAGAATCACCTTACTCTTTGAATTTATTTTCAAATGGCACTCCTTGTGTGAATATCTCTGACAATTTCCTCTTGTTATAAGGACTCTAGTCATAGGGGATTGATGCCCAACCTAATGTTCCCATCTTAACTTTATTAATATCTGCAATGATTCTATTTCCAAATAAGGTCAATGCATGAATTTTGGAAGGGACAAAATTCAATCCATAACACTTTCCTACAATCGATTCCTCCTAGTTCTACCACCATTAGCTCTCTTTTCTTTTAAGGAATCTATTTATGACGCTTGCATGTAAATGAACCTTACCTAGCTGGCAGAAATGGGCATATGATTTAAGCCAGGCTAATCAGTGCTGCATTCCCAGACAGAGTGATTGTTTTGGAAACTAGAATATAACCAAACCAATTTACTGAACACCATCCCTGGAAGTTTTGTTTGAACTATAGAGAAAAAGACACTTTCATGTTGTCGTTAAAATGAAACCTTTGAAGAGTCCTTGACCAATTCCTTTTATGCTACCATATTGATAGAAGTTAGCTAATAATAAAGTCAAAACAGAGAAAATTAGAACACTGAGAGAGAAAAACAGCATCCCACTGCATTTAAGTACTTATATCTATCTGTACTTGAACGTTTCCCTTGAACTTTCTATTTTATAAATAAATAAATAATCCCCCTTTGTATTGAAGCAACTATGATTTGGATTTCTAATATCTACAACTAAGAAATATTCTGCCTAAAATAATTTCTTGAGCAGTGAGGGCAGAAATCTCAGGTACACTGATAAATCCAAAGTATCAATAACAGAAAACTTATTTTGATATAATGTCTATGAAACATCAATGAAATGGTTAAATATACAAATATTATCTGAACTGTTTCTATGTAAACATACTATATACTTTTTATGTTCAGTCTAATAATCCATTTTAAATGAAAATAAAATTACATTTCTAAATAAAATGGCGCACAGTGGATGTGCTTTTAGCATACTATATTTTATTTATTCAGTATTTTTCCTTCATTGCTACAATGAGAAAATACTACTCTATTCTCTTACTGTGCCATATTTTTCTATATCAACATAGCCACAACCAAGAATTGTGTTTTCCAATATCAGTTTCCCTGAATGACTCTGAGTTATAGTTGGCCAAAATAAATTCTGACAGAAGATTTGGATGGTAAAATGAAGGAGCAGCCATTATTACTGGAAGGTTATCTCAGTCATGCATGATGACAGACCAACAGAGGTACCTGGCAGGTCACTGTTTCATGCTTTTTCAATTGTCTTTCCAACTACTGAATCTGTTATCCAACAATGCCCTTGGGTTCATCACTGGAAGCTTGAATACAGATACACAGAACCAGTAGGTATACTGAGGCAACAGCTTTCCGTAGATTTTCTATAAATCCTTTTTATGAACTCATCACATGGACAAGATACAATAGGTTTCTCTTATTTCCCTGATAGTCTTACCTGTCTTCCCAGACCAGTGCTTTAGTCAGGTTGCTGTTGATTCTTTTTCTGATCCTCCTACATTTTCTTCATGAGCTGTTTTCACATCTGTAACATATAACTTTGATATTATATCACTTATACTCATTTTATTCATAATAGCTTTGCTTTCTTGACTGAACCCTGACTCATAAATATACTAAAATTACTATTCATTCAGAAACCATACTAAGTCTTAGCTCCCATGATTTCACTTATTTTCAATGCTTGAGTTATTTTCTTGGTTCCTCTTCCTAATACTCAGAAGCATAGATACTTGGTAGAGCAAGTTTCTTTTTGGTTTTTTTTACACAACGGCTTTATTAAAATATTAAATATAATGACCATTTTCATCCTGGTGGGAATTGAAAATGTCTTGATTTTCCTTTCTTTCTGGGTATTCAATTCCAAATGAAAATTAAAGGCAAGAATTTAGAATATACACTCAATAAGAGCAGAAACCTTATTTGTTTTATGTATTACTTTTTCTCTCGTACACAAAACAGTATCTTGATGTAGTAGAAACTTCATAAATGTTTACATAATGAACAAAACAGATTAATTAGATTTTGCTAATTTTAAAATTATTTATTGAGGTGAACTCTACACATTTTAAAAAACTGGGAGGGGAAGAAACACTCCCAGTTATTTCTTCTAAAAATAATTATTTTTTTGTAAAGTCATACTTCATCACTTTAAACAAGTGATTTGAATGTGAGCTGCCATAGTCTACTTATGTGCCAAAATTTTCTTAATCAAGACTTGGTTTTGTGATTCAAATTGAACGCCATTCAATTGCCTAAAATTGATTTGTTTCAGCATGTACAATTGAATAAAAGTAACCAAATCAGAATGTTCTCCTGGATATGTCAATTGTTACCAAGGAAAAGGTTGGGAGACATTGAGTGCTTAAGGTTTTAGAACTCCCACAGCTATATTTACTCCCATGAGGAGGAAGCATGTAGGCAATCAAATGAATGCCACTATACAGACAAGCAGAAATTACAGATCAAACTTTTAAAAAGATGTCCAAAACACTGCTTCCAGGTTTCCTTCAGGCCCATCTGTATCCCTTTCCTGCTATTGAGATGATACACTGCTCAGGTGAGATAACTCAGTATCCTTGAAATATTTTTCAGTTATTTTCTTATGTTAATTTCAATTTGATTTATATCGCTTGCAGTTCAGATGACTTTCATTGCATTTGTTATAATAGAATAAGCTATGCTGCAATAACAAACAAATCTCAGTGGCTTCATGCAGGTTCTACAATCTCTCCAGCAAACTTCCAGGGTAGTGGAAGTTCTCATGTCAATCTTATGGCTCAGTACTAACTTAACACATTGGTGTCACTCTGATGGCTGAAGGAACAGCATAGAGAACTGACAAGAGCTCTTCAGTACTTAAATTAAAAGTGACTCACATCACTTCTACAGGCCGATTGGGTAAAATTAGTCATTAGGTCTCTAACCTACCTGCAAGGGAGGCTTTGGAAAAATAGAGAAACAAATGGAAAATTTGGTGAGCCATCCTCTCTAAGAAAGGAAAAAGATACTGTCTTATTTATGTTTATATCTCTAGCATCCAGAGATACTTAAATTTTAGTAAATGTTAATGCTAATTGAATAGCATTCAAATATCTGTAATATAAAGGAAATAACTTTTCCTTTAAATATTATGACAAATTTTAAATACAACACATTTTTTTTAAAATAGTCATTTTATCTTACACTAAAGTTTATATTTACATATATTCACAAACATGAATACATCTATTTCATAAACCAGTGATTTCCAGTAGGAGGATGTGGCATTGATTGGCACTGCTCAGAAATCAAATGTTACTGAGAGGAGTATCTACTAAGGTATACCACAGCAACTAAATGAGAAAGAATCATTTTATCTGGCTATATATAATTTCATTCCAATGAGAAAATACAAGTGAAAGCATTGATAATTAAAATAAGTACATATATAAATTATTTTTAAACATTTTATCACATACTCCTAGAATGTAAATTTTGAATAAGCAAGGCTATATTTTTATGCAGTTATTAATTAAGTCATATGCACTTATTGGATGATAGAAATTTGATTACTTCTAGAAATCAAATATATATTTCCCCATTTGATGCAGACAAAAATATAATTATACTGTCATGAACGTGTCATTGTCTGAGGCTCTATTCTCCCTCTTAACGTCTTACTGAATTCAAATTATATAGTTGGTCATTGAAATGTTTCATATATATATATATATATATATATATATATATATATGTTCAATAACATATTTCAATCACTAATTTCTCCATAGATTTTATTTGCATTTAACAAACCTTAATAATATCTGTAGAAAATGCATATTTCCATATTTTTGAAAAATTTTAAATCTATAATTGATTGGACTCTTTACTCTTTGAAATGACTCTTAATGTTATATATTTTAAAGTCCCTAGTCTCACAAGTGAAATGAAAATAATTTAGTTTCAAATACATTTTTACACACAGCAATGTATTAGGTCAAAAGTATTTTTTCACTATTATTTATACAATCTCATAAGGAAATCCATTGTTTCATGTGATTTTTACTGTAGTCATTAAAATGTATTTACATGTGTATGTCCATGTGCACAAAACATGGATATATCCAAGATGACTCCTTTTAAACTTAAAATATTGATCATTTTGTATTGATAAATATGCACAAAGTAAATACTTAATCAAAGGGATTTGCTGCACATTATCTTTTATTTCAATGTCAAAACAAGGAGAAAATAAAATTGAAGGCAAAAATCTCATTTTTTCCACCTGTTTGTGAGATATAAAGAGTAAGCTATTAATACAATCCCATGTCCTAGTTGGTCATATCTAATACTTGGGAGGAATTAATGACATTTCAGAGACTCCTGCTGCTAGCACCCTCAAGCTTGGTGATATTTACCCATTTACATATAAAATAATCCACCCAACTAAATACACAACCTTTGATAGTCTGCCATCTTGGCTCAGTGGGTTTATCCTTAATTTTACTGTTTGACTTAACCTATACCTGTGTGCCTCTTGATAACCTATCATTTAAACCTGTCTTAAATGAGATAACCTAAAGAGAATTAAGCCTGGATATGTAGGAAAATAAAGCTTTCAGTGACTCCTGTATTCTCTTAACCTGGAGAGAGATCAAGCTCTTCTGAACTATCATGAAATACAGTAAGTGGTTTTCTGATCCATAATACTTGGCTACAAGTAATAGAGCACAGATCATATTGTTTACATTCATCTGTTCAGTCTTAAAATTCAGGCTGAATGAAAGTACGAAGAGGGGGAAAAGCAGGTGCTCTGGCTTTGTTCACAGTCAACAAGATCTGAGACACTGATTTTTCCCAGCACTCTTATCCTAAGGAATTTCCTTGAGGGAGAATGAAAAGGAATGCAGAGCTTCATAGTAGAGCTATAAAGCAGAATCTGAAGTATATTTATGATTATAATTTGCACAGATCACTTGGTGCTGTAACACCATGCTCCTGATCACAGCATAAATCACACTTTAATTTTAACCTTTGCAGTTCATCAATAGATTCAATATCAAAAATAATTCAGGGCTGACACTATTGGTTTGCAGGTAAGTTTAACAAGAATGGGGAAGCTTAGTGATGTATTAGTTGCCATGTCAACTGAGGCATAAAGATTCATGACTCTTAACCTATGTTTTCATCACAAACTCAGAGCTATAAATAATGCAAGCAGCTAATCAGGCATAGTAAAGATATATAACATCATTGAAAATCAGTTATTTGTACTGCTCAAGCTTTTAAAAATGTATCCTATGTAAAGTAATCTGGTGACATAACTCATAAAGAAACTGTACTGGCTCACAACCCATGTTCAGTATTTATTTTAAAAGTTCTGTTTGTTCCATAGTATAGCACTTTTTCTTAAACACTAACAATTTTTAGGCGGTATAATTTAGCTTAAAGTTATATTATGATTTACACCTATCATTAATAACTAAGATGTAAAATGAATTCCAGGTTAATAATTTGTAACTTATTTTCTTTTTTCATACTTGGAAGTTAGTAAAACAATTTCCAACAGGTAATAAAATGAAATAGCAGCTAATGCAAACTAAAGAGATTGAAAAGTTTTCAGACAAGAGGGTTGGGAATTTTCCCCCTGAACCTATGTTAGTTTCCTAGGGCAGCTGTAATGAAGTATCACAAACTGGGTAGTTTAAACAACAGAAATTAATTGGCTCACAGTTCTGGAGGCTAGAAATACTAGATTAAGGTGTCAGCAGGCTTTGTTCCTTCTGAGATCTATGAGGGATGATCTGTTCATGCTTCTCTGCTAGTTTCTGGTAGCCTTCGGCATCCTTGGCTGGTAGAAGGCATCCTCCCTGTGTCTTCATATCGCACTGCCTCTTTAGGTGCCTGCCTGTGTGTATAAAGGCACTGGTCATATTAGATTAGGGCCCACATCAGTGGCCTCATTTTAACTTGATCACCTCTGTAAACACCTTACTCCAAATAAGGTTTTTGAGCTTTTACAAAATGTGAAGCTGTGGCTGTAAAGAGTTGGCTCTATTGGAAGAAGGACTTTGCAAACCTTTAAAGTGAGGCCAGTGTCATCTGTTTCCAATAGAAAATTAGTTTATTCTAATAATGGTTCCATAATTTCATATAATTCACACAACCAGAATATTATATAAATGCTACCAAAAATAATCTAAAATTAAACATCGAAGAAAATGTCATCATGATCAATATAATGCAATTATATTATGAATTCAGCATAGCATAAAATGTAGTGAATTCTCAGTAGTATATTAATAATTTATAACTGTATCTAATAAAGGCATGATAAGCAATCAAAATAGGAGCTGTAATTTTCAAAACTTATAAGTATGTTTAACATAAAGAGTATCTTAACTGGAAAAATTGTGTAACTAATTCGATATTGAATTAAAAATTATGTATAATTTAAGAGGTCAGTATTCACTGTCTTTTTGCTACTTGCCATCAAGATTTTACAAATATTTGAGGTTTTGAGAAGCAGTTTTTTAATAAATGTAATATATAATAGCATTGGATATTTTTATAAATTTTCTAAATTTGATTGCAATTTGTTAAAAATCTGTGAAAATTTTGAAACAAATTATCTATGGAGCTTCAAAGAACTTCATCTTTTATAGATTTTAGTGAAATGTAATTTCACTAGGAAAGACCTCGGGAAGGTCTTCCCTTGACAGACAAAGCAGAGTGAAATTAACCAAATTAAAAAATAATAGAACAGGGCCGGCCGAGTGGCGCGTTGGTTAAGAGCTGGTTTTGGGATGCAAGTGGCCCCGGTTTGGATCCCACATATGAGGGCCAGTGACACTGCCCTCTACAGCTAACAACAGCTCCACCTGGAGCTGGGTTGTGCGAGCCCCGGCGACGGTGTAGGCTGCAGACCCTGCTGCAGTGGGCTGCCATAGGCTACAGTGAGTGGCCAGCAGCCAGCGTGAGCGGCCGGCAGCCAGCGTGAGCTGCCAAGAGCCGCGGTGAGCAACATCCAGAGGCCGGCGACCGATCTGCCTCATCTGGGAAGGAGCGCAATGACGATACCAACATGGGCCAGTGAAGCAATGTCCTCCACAACTAGACTGAAGAACAAAAGGACAGCAACTTGTCTGTTCCCCTTCCCCAATTCCCCAAGCTGTTCCCCTCCCCCAATTCCCCAATAAATATCTTTAAATAATAATAATAACAATAATAATAGAACAGAGAATAAACAAGAATTAATTTTGAAAATGTATAATTAAACATTGGAAATTTTAACATATTGAAGGAATCTTGATGAATCTATTAATTTGTATTCATAATTTTCAACCAAACGTGATTTTATCCCATAGAGGACATTTGACAATGTCTGGAGATATTTTTTAAAATATATTTGGGTGATATTCGTTAACAAAATTGTATAGATTTCAAGTGTACAGTTCTATAATACATTATCTATATATTACATTGTATGTTTGCCACTCAACATCAAATCTCCTTCCATCATCATACATTTGACTCTTTTTACCCTCTTCTACCTCCCCCCATGCCCTCTAATAAGGACTAAACTGTTGTCTGTGTCTATGAGTGTTTGTTTGTTTGAGTTGTACATTTATTGCTTTTAGTTACATTTCACAAATGAATGAAATCATAAGGTTCTCGACCTGTTCTGTTTGATTTATTCTGTTCAGCATGATAATCTCAAGATCCTCATGTTGTTGCAAATTACAGTATTTCATCTTTTCTTATGGCTGAGTAAGGTTACATTGTATATATGTACCACATCTTCTTCATCCAATCACATATCAAAAGACAAAAGGGTTGGGAATTTTCTCCCTGTTGTTCCCATGTTTTGCTAACAATAAATAATACTGCAATGAACATAGGGGGACACATATCTATATGGATAAAGGTTTTCAGATTTTTTAGGTAGATACCTAGAAGAGGGATTGCTGGGTCATATGGTAATTCTAAGAGTGAAGATGCCTTTGATTGTTATGACTTGAATATTTTTACTGCCATGTAATGTGCAAAGGGCAAGGATGCTGCTAAACATTCTACAATGTACTTACAGTCCCTTACAAAAACAATAATCTGTCTTGTAATATCAACTGTATTGAGATTGAGAAACCCTATTTTGATTGGATAAATGAATCATCTACATAGAAATGTATTTTATTTGAGCTTCAGTATATATGCTGAATTAGGAAAAATATCTAGTCACAGAATCATAGACGATGGCGGACATGTGCAGTGCTCGCATCCAGAAGTTTCTCCTAAGGGAGACCGCCCCCTAAAACTGATATATTTTGCCAAGTACCTTAGAATTCTTTAAACAAAATTGTCTCCATTTTATGACTACTCATGATTGTAGCAGTTTTACTCTCTCAGCATTAAGGTTTGTTTTTTTTTTGCGGGCAGTGTCTCAGGCCCTCAAATGTGGGACCCGAACCGGGACCGCTGGCTTCCTAAGCCAGTGCTTAACCATCGCGCCACTCAGTCAGCCCAAAGTTTCTGAAGACTCATGTATAAGGAGGGTTTCTATAATTTATCCCAATTTGCTGACTCAGTATTTCTTCATCTGCTGCTGTGAAAGTGAATTTAAACAACTAAAGCTGATTCCATTTCATTACTGGCTATCTTGCTTCCATGATTATATGAGACAATACTTTTACAATACTGACATGTTTACTGAGGGATTTCACCATCATACACTTATTTTTAAAACTTCCCCATAATATATCATTAGCATTCTTCAAAATAACTCATTCAAAGTACATTTGGTGTTATTTACATATATATTTTTCGATCTATGAGGTCTGCACTGTCAAACACAACAGCTACCAGCTACATGTGATTTTTGAGCATTTGAAATGTGGGTAGCCCAAGTTTGGATATACTGTAATCATAAAACTCATATAGATTTCTAAGACTAGAAATGAAACAACAAAAACTATTTTAGTAAATTTTTGTATTGAGTACCTTCTGAAACATTTTACATATAGTAATATATAATAAAAATTAATTGAACTGTTTTTATTTTACTTTTTAAGTTACCATTGGGAAATTTAAAATTACTTGTGTGGCTTTTAATATAATTCTATTGAATGGTGATGCACAAAGAAAGAACTCTGACAAAGTAGGGTCTCCATCATGTTTGTATTCCTCATACCTAGCAGTGACAACATCTAATTAATTAATACGTTGAATGCATTACTTAGAAAATAATGTATAACAAAAGAAAGATGTGAAATACTTCAATAATATAATGAAACACGAGTCAAGCTCCATGGGATTGTGGAAATATTTGAATGCTAAAAATAAGATGCTAGCATGCATCGTTTTAAAATAATTTTGAGATTTATCAAAATAAAAATGTTTAAACAAGGCATGTAACATACACAGAAGGCAAAGATAAGCAATATAGAATATATTTTAAGATATTTGGATCAAAAACTTTAAGCCACATTCAAAACATAAATACTGAAAACTTTAAAATTAATTGAAACTATTCATTGTCTTCCAAACATCCTACTACATTTACATTTTATAATTTAAAGAATGGTAGCTGTCTTTCTTTATTCTTATTTAATCAACAATACAAAACATCTCTAATCCAATTTATGGCCTCATTGAGGATCCTGAGGTTTTTTAGCTAGTGGGGTACCTTCGAAGTTGGTATCCACTCACTTGAAGCTGACCTCATATCAGGAAGTAGAAAAGAAAACAAGACTCCCTACTGTCTTTCTCCCTACCTTCTTAAGTTTCAGCTGAGGCATTTCATTTGTGGGAATGGATCCCAGTTGCCTCAAGGTAAGGACTATCTGTGGGCAACACAATAAATTAAAACATATTGGATAAAGTCAGCATGCCATTAGCTTGCTTATTGCCTACAGAAATTGCAAGTTTTACTGAAAAGGAGATTTACATTTTAATTTGGAGTCTCTTGGTCCCAAAGTACACACACAGTTTCTGTCAAGAATCCTGGCTCTGCAAAGAGATATTATTAAAAGCAGCAGATCACAAAGGACAAGAATGTTTAGAAACTGTGATTTTACTGATGTTCCTTGCCGGAGATAGAACTACCTTAATCCGCACATGGTAGCTTTTATTTTGTACTGTATAGAGGGGCTCAAGAAAGAACAAAATAAAATTTCAGGTTGTGTTATGTGCCAGGTACTATCCTATGCATGCTCTGAGTTAGTCATTAGGGTGATGCTATAATAAGTATATTGTTACCTCTGTTTCAGAGATAATAACACTGGGTGATCTCCATGCCGTCATTATCCTCATATCTAATTTGAAACTCATCCTCCCTTTTGCATCCCCATTTGTTTCAATAATAAATTTTTCCTCAGTATAACATGGATATTGTCTGCCAAAACTGAAAGAATGTATTTAACTGCATAAACACTTTTATTTTTTTCTACAGCCCTGTGCTTGCTTTAGTCCATCTTTCAACCAGAGAAAATTGAACTGGCTTCCAGGAAATGTACTAGGGAGATACTAGCTGAATCCTACATTGCTGCTGAAAGACTTTTCCACTGAGGGGGTGGAGATAAGGCTCCCACTCCCCCAAACTCCTTCTAATATTTTCATGCTTCATACATGGGGTTTATCCAACACAAATATACCTACCTGACCTGCTTCTATTATTTAGTGATTTTGACCACAATGAACATTGACTGATTTTACCTAAGTAGTTTTTGTTTTTGTTTTTGTGGGTTTTTTTTAGTAATTCATTAGCCAATCCTGAAAACAGATCAACTTAACCAAATGGAACAAATATGTGCTTAAGTACACAATCAAATTGTGTTAAGTTTATCAGGATCACACATTAAGACAAATGAAATGCATGTCAAATAAAGGTTTAGGTCACTAGGAAAATGGAGATCTTCATAGGTTCAGTGCTGCTAATGGAATTAGCCAAAACCATCAAAAAATCAGCTAGGAGGTGTTTATGTAAAATCATCAACAGGTGTTAGAACACCATTCTAGATGATGTCAGGCTTAATTACAATAGACACATTTTTAACTAAAAATTTCGTTATTCTCTTTCTTTTATTGGTCTCTATTAATCTTTACTAAGATGTAAAGAAAGTTATATAATATCTATGAGCATCAACTTTATTACTTCTAAAATTGGAATAATAAGGACTGATAACAATTATTATATAATTAACATAAGAATGAACATGGAGAGCCACAGTACTCTTGTCAGTAATTGTAGTTCCATTTCCCAATAAACATCAATTATCATGCTTCTTTTATCCCACAATTTATAATTGCTAATTTACATTTCTTTTTCAGCTTATTCATAGGAGCACATACACCTCTTCTTAAGGCTATTCATTTCAACAAGAACTATTCTAGTATGCATATGTGCTAGCGAAGGGGCATTTCTCAAAATATGAGAAATATTCATCTATTTACATATAATATCAGTCAATATTTACTATACCTAGCATAAAATATTATACCCCATCTTCAAATACATTCAGTTAAAACATTCAACCTCCTTATAGAGAGAGTATAGGCCTCTCCATGGATAAAGGATTAAAATATTGAAAATATTCAACAAAACTAGATTTGTGTTATTAAACAGTACAGCCATAGTATTTGAAATTGTGGTTGTGATTTCAGAAAGAAGACCTAGATCAAAATCTTGTGTAAACCACTTCATAGCAATAGGACATTAACAGTCTTCTATATCTTGAAGCCTTAGTTTTCTCAACTATAAAATGGAACTCATTATATTAACAACAACAGCTATAATTTGTGAATCGCTTATCATGTGCGAAGCACTCAGTAATCATCACAACATCTGAATAGTTTATCATTTTCATTTTATGATGAGATATCTGTGTGTGAGATAAGTAACACATAGGAAGGTAGATATTAAGGCCACAAACTTCATTATTGCTATAGCAGACAATAGAGCATATTCATCTGACTCTAGAGCCAACCCAATTAACCACTCTGTTATTGTCTATTATGCTGGGTTGTTCTGAATATAAAATGAAATCATGCATACACGAGCTTAGCATAGTGTCTTGTACATATAAAATTTCCAGGTATAATAACACCAAACATGATTTTAGCTATCATCACCAATATAATGATAGGACTGTGTAAAGAGTAAAAGGAATCAAAAGAAAGGAGGGGGCGGGGATGCTATATGTTTGTAGCATAGGAACACAGTACAAGGCAAAAATGAATAGAATAACGTGGAACTAGATTATGTATATATCAGCTCTGAGTCTTTCTATTGAACTATTCACTATGTTGCAAACTGCAGACTATGACCAAGTATAATTGTATCTAATTTCCAATTCTTTTATTTTTTTTGAGTATAATTACCTTTCCCCACATTCAGTTCTGAAAAGTGTACCTTATACATTTTCCCGCATATTATAGCCACTTAAATTAATCACAAACTATTTAATTACATTTCCAAAATCTGAAAATAATTTAAGAAATTATAATACCCCCCCTTTGTGTGTGTGTGGGTGTATGTGAATAACATTAGCTTCGTATTAGAATTCTTTCTACCAAGCCAACAGTGAAATATGCAAGTACCCGAAAAAAATTCTCAGAACAACATTTAAGTTGTCCTACAGATGCAAGAAAACCCATACTTGGTTAACAAACCAAAGAGAACATATAATCAGCTTCTGAGTGAACAGCTCCAGTCATATTAAATAATTCCCTGGCTTATCGTTCACTGGAAGTACAATGGAACTATAATTCACATCTTAGAATCCCAAATAGCCTCCTACTTCTACATAAAGTGTCATGTAAACTAGCGAGTCATTGTTGATAAGCAACAAAGCCAAAAGTCCCCAACTGTGTGAGTTCTAGCAGGAGCTCAGCATCCCTCTGTCATATTTTTAAATCAGTCCTTTTCATTTTCTCTTCTCTCAGAACCTTAAAAATACAGAATGTGTGGAAATAATTCTCAGCTTTTATGTGATGTTCTTGTTAAGGTATTATGGAGACACAGTGGTTGACATTATTATCAATCTGATGTCTGGGGACTTGAGAACTTCTGGTAAGTAGGCATTCTCCAAAATATGGTAAGACATTGTCCATTACTTTAAACCTTGTGCACATAATTCTACATCATCTGCTTTTACCTAAACTACCATCAAACCCCAGAAAATCACTATATAATAGGTTTGCTACAATGAGATATTTTGTATAATTTTGCAAATTCTTCCAGGCTGCAAGAAACCAAGGCTCACTCAGTTAATTTGTAGAAATTCAGGTTAATAACATGGATAGATGAGGAAATAATAGCAGCAAACTTGACCCTTGGGTTAAGCCTTACAGACTCTGTAATATCATTGTAACACGCAGCAATAGTTCCAGAATGTTAATAACAACTCCGCTGATTAACTTCTAAGGGCAATAGTTGTTGTTCCCACAGAAGCTTGAAATCCTTTGCTGAACACTTAATACTCCACCATCAATATGACTCATGCAAACTAATATGATTAGCTAAATTTAGTTTTTATAATCTTTTTTCGACGATTTTCTTTGATGAGACCCACTTCTTAGGCAAATGCCCAGTATGTTTGTGTGTGTCTGTGTATTCTATATTCAATGAATACATATATATATATATATATATATATATATGTATATAATTTATATATCCAAAAAATATATACACAATTTAAGAAAAGAAAAAAAAACTGTATGAAAATTATGCTGATCTTAATCACTTTGAACACCTCTTGTAATTGCAGAAGTCAAATGTAAATTGTATTCATCTTCTGTTATCAGTATATATTGAGCATTACAATTTCAATACAGTTTTTTCCTTTCTTAAAATGTGTATACTATTTTTGGCACCCCCGTACATCGCGCGCGTGCGTGTGTGTGTGTGTGTGTGTACGTACACACACGCACACATATATCCTGTTATTTATTTATCAACTAGTTTTGGTTAAAGTTAGCTGTGGCCTGGGAATAGAGTCATATTCTAGAACCTAGTTACACGTGTGTAAATACAAACTTAAACTACTCCCTCTTGAGGACACTGTGAAGGCAATTCTCCTCAGAAGGAATGTAAAGCCAGAGCACACAAATAAAATAGACCCCCTCCTAGACCTCTGTCAACTTCTAAACCCTCACTCTAAAATATATATATATATATATATATATATATATATATATATATATATATTTTTTTTTTTTTTTTTTTTTGAGGGCAGTGTCACTGGCCCTCATATGTGGGATCCAAACCAGGGTCGCTGGCTTCCCAAGCCAGTGCTTCACCACTGCGCCACTCTGCCAGCCCTAAAATATGTATTTTTTAAAATCACTTGTGATGTTCTAATATGTCCATTTCAATTCATTACAGTATCTGTTGTTACACAGTAATTTGAGTAAATGAGAATTTTTAAATATCTTTTGGTATGAACATTAATGATCTAAAAGATCATTCATGGAAAAACAAGGCTGTTAACACATAACAATGATTTACCAAAGGTATGGAAATACAGAAACAATCACCTTGGTGGCATGAAAGTGTTCACTATTCCAATTCATATTACATTGTTCCAAATGAATCTCACTGTTTCTATTTCCTTCTGCTTACTGTTTCCCTTCTCAGCAAGCCAATAGACTAAATCTTAAAAGTTCACCTACTCTATATGTTCTCATGAAAAAAATGAATTGAACATGCTTTGATTTCTTCATTGAGGGAAAAGAAACATTTGTCTTATGATCCACCACATTTTTTACTAGTTATATTAAATAAAATTATTCATTAATTTATTACTATATTAAACACTATGAAATTTCTGAGATAATTAGAGGAAGAAATTAAGATAGTTCCTGCTATTAGCCTGCTATTACACCTAAGTTTAGCAAAGGAATGTGTCAGATTTTTTTTTTCCTTTTTTCCCTATGGAAAATATTATAGGTAAAAGTATGTATAGCCAAAAATAAGTAATATTTTGCAAAGTAACGTGGTTTTTCTTGTTCAAGAACTGTAAATGATCCTTCATAAATATGGTATGCAATAAAACTGGCTGTCACTTTTTCAACATTAAATTCAAAGAAATAAAAATGATAATTAATCATCTCCAGTACATGCTTTCTCAGCAAAGTGGTGTAAATTGTTTTAAGCTGATATTTCTCCTAAATGATTCAGTCTTCCATTACAATTTTTCTTAGTTTAAGAGTCATCATCTCATATTGAGTAGTGTGGGTTGGTTATCTGTTTTGAACAAGTGTTCCCTACGTCTCCTAGATCTCATTAGTTAGATACTTCTCGCCGTCAGTTTGCAGTTAAACAGAAATGTAGAAAGTAGCATAGGAAACACCTTGCCTTAAATTTCTCATGGACAATCTTTGTAAAGGGTTCCACAGGTATGATTAAGTTAAAGATTATGAGATGAGAAGGCTGCCTTATCCAAGTGTTTAACATAATCATGAGATCTTTATAAGTGGTACGAAGCAGAGAGGAAATTGGAGTGATGTGGTCAGGAGCCAAGGAATGCCAGCAGTTTCTAGAAGCTGGAAGTAGCAAGGAGTGGATCCTTCATTCGAGCCTCCAGAAAGAATCAGCTTTGCTGATACCTGGAGTTTAGCCCTGTAAGATTGATTTTGGACTTGTGACTTCCTGAACTAAAAGATAATACTTTGTATTGCATAAGCCACTAAATTTGTGGTAACTTGTTACAGTAGCAATAGGAAATTAACATGGGTGGTGGTGGGGGAATCTGATACAGGAACACACTATCCTTGTATCATTTAACCCAAAGTATTGCATAATTTTCTATAAGTATAATTTTATTGACAAGGGCTAATGGATAACAACAGAAACCATTTCTGAGCTATAATGTTCATTTACTTATCGATACGATTCAAACAGTATTTGTTTCAAAAAGATAATTATCTGCCAAGTGCAAATCATTGAAGTAAATATTGTGTTAGGAGACATACTGAAAAAAAATCTCTTTTGAGCCTTAATCTAATTTATTCTTTTATGTACATTCACTGTTTTTTGTTGTTGGTGGTGGTGGGTTGTTTTTTTTTTTTTGTCTAACTATTGCAAAAGTATCAGGCTTAAAATATGAACATGTTTGTTACAGTATTGTAAGATTTTGTTTGAACATTGACTACATGCAATTTATTGGTTAATATAAAGTGTGGCTATGAATCAAATGAGCCCACATATTGGCATCTAACAAGAACTATCTTGATATACACAGGGTTCTTAAGACACGTTGTTATTGTATACTTTCTCTGTCCAGAAAAACTGAAAGCATTTCTGAAGGCAACTGACAAAGTCTTTCTTCCTCTTAATGTAGGGAAAGAAAAATTATAAAATAACTCTCAGTCAGGGAAAATGAATTCCAATTCCCTTTTCCTCTCTGTCACCATGCCCCAGCTATTAACAATAAGTGAGACTGTGGAGCACGCCCTTACCTTGGGTCCCTCCACTCAGCTCCTGCCCACAAAACCCTTAACTAAACAGCTGAATTGACAACCAGGCATCCACACAAATCACTTACAGAGTAAATTCATCCAAGACATATACACAGGTCATAAAAATATGAAAGAAACACTAAAGAACACCTAATAAAGAAATGGCTGGAACTATTCAGGAAATATTGAATAAGAAGGTAAGTATAGTCATATTTTAATGGAAATAAATATATAGATTAGCAAGTATTGATTAGAAAGGCAATTGGTTATTTGGTGTTAGCCAAAATTAGAATACTCAAGCATAAGGATAGAGAGGGAAACAAATATATGTCTCATAAAATTTACTAAAAATTTTGTTTATATACTATTTTTAAAAACTAAGAAGTTATTTCTTATTTAAATTTTAATATCACCTCATATTGTGGGCTAATATGGATAATTGAGACAGCATATATTAATGGTAAAGGATGAAGACTTTGGAGACAGGAAACTGGATTTGTATGTTAGTCCAACACCTAGCTAGCTGTGTGTCCTTTAGCAATAACTTAACCTCTCTGCACCTCAGTTTCCTCATCATCACTATGGAGATCCTAATATTGCCAATCTTAAAGGATTATTATGAAGATAGCCTAAGTTAATATTTATAAAACACTTAAAAGTTACTGACAGTGTTATATACATATATATATATATATATATATATATATTATAGAAATACATATAGATAGAGATAGAGATAGAGATAGAGATTATATACATATACACACCAGGAATGCCAAAAAATGTACACAAGTGGACACTTTGGCCAGTGTTGCTCAAGCAGTAGTTTACTGTAATCAGGTGTCTGAACACTGATAGTAACTACTTTGAGGATCTCTTATAATTGCAGAAGTCAAACATGACTTGTATTCATGTTTTGTTATAGGTATACATGGAGCATTACAATTTTAATACAGTTTTTTTCTTTCCTTAGAAGAATGACACTAATATTCATTTAATTAATGCCATCTTTTGAGCAAATGTCATACTACACATTGCTACCATAATTCAATTTAACTTTGAAAAGTAATACATAGATAACATCTCTTAAAATGTGTATGTATTTTTGGCACCCCAGGTATATAAATATATAAATACACACACACACACACACACACACACACACACACACACACACTTAATTTATTAAATGGATTTGTAGAATTTTTGAACAACTTTTTGAACAATGTTTTTAATAAGAAAAACTACCTGATATTTTTTCTCATATTGTATTTCTACTGTTTTTTGTTGTTGTTGTTTTTTTAATTAAGACATGTTTCAAATTATATTTCTGTGTAAAGGAGTAAATGAGAACCATTAAGTATATATCACTCTTTATCAAAATTCTAAATATTAGTCATAATAACATTTTATTATAATATAGCTAACCCTGAAAGTTTGATAAGTTATAGCTCTACGATTCATGCTGTTACAACTATGGAAAATACACTATGATTAAATCAAAAGTCAATTAAGATTCATAGGTCCTTTCACTTTAATAATGCTGGTAAAAATGCAAGTTTATGCCATAGTGCTTCTGTTTTGAATATCCTGCAACTGTAGATTTTATTTAAAGGAAGAAATAACTATCAGGTTATTAAAGGAGAAGCAGCAGCTGCACAACCCTGTCTATGAATTCCATGAGCTTCTTTAGCTAAAGTTTGTGCTCGTTAACTAGAATGTGCTCTTCAGCTTTGACTTTCAAAAGTATGACAGGAGGGAAATCCAAACTGTTTGATTTATATCACAGTTTTAGATGCTGAAATGAGAAGTGGCATTTGGAATAAGCTCAGTGTCATGACCCCTTTCAAGGTACAATTCATGGCTCTGTGAGCGCACATGTGAATAATAGTAAGCAAGCTAAAACTATACCTAGATAAATGTGGCTTACCCAGTAAATGAGGAGCAATGAACAATAACTAGCTTATCCTAATTTTTTTTAATCTAGTTTATGTATGTGTTTCAAAGCAATGTTGGACATAAAAAAGTCAAGTGAGGCAAAATCAAATGAAAAAGAGCAATGTGTTTACCAAGCAGAAGGAAGGAAAGTATAACATGTTGATACTAACTCTCAGTTTCAAATGTTTTGTCACAAATAATATTCTTCCAGAATATATGTTTTGCAAGAAGAGTTTACAAAAACATGTTAATGGTAGAACAGTATGCCGAGATGATCCCATTAGCTTGGGGAAAAAGGACATATATATGCTTGTATGTGAACAAGGTAGTATTTTAAATGGAAATTATAAATAGTTGAAACTTGATAAACCTATTAAAATGAAATGATTGATTAAATACAAACTGTAATTTGTACCTAGGGGCAGGGGGCTGGGTATAGCTTATGTGCTTCTTAGATCAGGCAGTGAATTGATAGGTGTTCATTATATTAGTATGCTTTAAATATTGCATAACTGCTACAATATTATTTTTCATGTTTCAAATATTCTACTTAGTTGGTAAAAGAGGAAACTTCCACCTGTGGAAAGGTGGAATCCATGTACTTTTCCCTACTTGTCCCATTAAGTAGAGCCAAAATCTCCCTAGGGATTACACATAAAACATGCATAAAGAAACTAAAGGTAGAGAGAAGGCATATATGTTAAGATCTGAGGAACAACATAATGGTGAGTCCCCTGGGTTTTCAATTTTCTTCATATATCCTGGCTTTGATAAAATTAATAACCTGATAATGCCAATGGGCTAAAAAAGATGGGCCCAAAAGACTGGATGTTCAGCCAAAGGAAAGGGAAGAGCAGATCTGGCAAGACACAAAACTTCCTTACAATAACCACTCTACTCCAGCCAAACACCACAGAAAAAAACAATGGCTTCCACCATCAAAGGCTGAGTAAAGAGCCTAAACAGTAAAAGTCTCATCTCTCCTCTCTCTCTCTCTCTCTCTCTCTCTCTCTCTCTCTCTCTCTCTCTCTCTCTCTCTCCCGCCACCTGTAATGTCAAAGAAGGATGAGTGTGGAACTGGGACCCTTATCCCTGCTGTTTGACAACAAGCCTCCTGCTACTTTCAATGTCCATGGACACAATGTGGGGAGACTGGATTTTCACTCTATCAGTAACAGTGCTTGCTGAGTGGTATCAGAAAAGGCTTAGTGAATGATGTTGCAGTGACCATAGGGGCACATGTATCTTTAAGGGTAAATGGTTTCAGATTTTGGGGGGGTAGATACCCAGAAGAGGGGTTGCTGGGTCATATGGTGATTCTATTCTTAATTTTTTGAGGAAACTTCATACTGCTTTCCATAGTGACTGTGCCAATTTACATTCCTACCAGCATGGAAACAACTGAAGTGTCCTTCGATAGACAAATTGGATAAAGAAGATGTGATACATATATACAATGGAACATTACAAAAGATGAAATACTGCCATTTACAACAACATGGACAGATCTTAAGATTATCAAATTAATCGAAATAAGCCCAGCAGAAAAATTCAAGAACCATATGATTTCACTCATATGTGGGATATAAAACTGAAAGCAACAAGCAAACAAGCAAAAATCCATATAGACAACAGTTTAGTGGTTACCAAAGAGTAAAGGGACAGAAGGGCAGTAGAAGAGGGTAAAGGAGGTCAAATATATGGTGATGGAAGGAGAAATGACTTGGCAGTGAACACACAATGCAGTGTATAAGTGACGTATTATAGAATGATGCACTTGAAAACGTATGCAATTTTACTACTTGATGTCACCTCCATAAATTTAATTTTAAAAAAAGAAAGAAAAGAAGAAAGAGAAAGAAAGAAGGAAGGAAGGAAGGAAGGAAGGAAGGAAGGAAGGAAGGAAGGAAGGAAGGAAGGAAGGAAGGGAGGAAAGAAAAGGCCTAGTGGAGATTTGGAGCTTTCACCACCATCCAGGAGTAATGAGACAACACCTCACTGTGTCAGTGGAGAATAACACAGGAAGAAGTAAAGAGGTATTGCTACCCTTCTCAGCTAGGGTGTTATCAGTAGAGGCCAAGTTGGGAGCCTCAACTAGCAGCAATGAGTTCAAGGAAAGAACTTGGACTTCTACCCCATCTACCAGTAATAAGACCCCCTTTGCATACCAGCATAGTATCAGAGAAGAAATGATAAAATAGAATATTTAATTATAATTCAGAGTCTTATGTTATAATATCCACAAATTCAGGATTCATTGGAAATTGCTCATCAATATAAGAAAAAGAAAAAACCCAACCTGAATGAGAAGAAGTTGATCTACAGATGCCAATACCACAATGACACAAGTGCTTCAATGAGCAGTTATGCATGCACTTTAAATAAATGAAAAAAGAAAAAGAAAATCTCAGCAAATAAATAGTGGATATAAAGTGCCAAATAAAGTTAAAACAGAAAAACAAAATAATTGATTTTTTTTTTTAAATGATAGATATGCTGAACAGAAGAAAGAGGAAAGAATCTGGGCACAGGGAGGGTACACAATAGACATCACACAATCTGAACAACTGAGGAAAAACAGAATGAAAAATTATGAACTGAGCCTTAGTTCAGGGGGACTATAAAAAAAATGCTAAGATTCCCATCATCATAGTCCTAGAAAGAATGGAAAAATATGGTGTAGCTGTAAAATATATACAAGGAAATCATGACCAAGCTGTCCCAAATTTCATGAAATACACAAATTTACAGACTCAAGGAGCTGACTGAGCCTTCAAGCAGGACAATCCTAAAGAAACCCATTCTGAACCATAACAGTCAAATCAAACTTAGGAAAACTAAACAAAGAAAAGTATCTTGAAAGTGAGAGAGAAATGACATGTTATAGAGAAAAACAATTTATACCACAGTGAATAAATTCACAGAAACCATGGAGGCTTGTAGGAAGTGCCACATTTTTCCAGTGCTAACAGAGAACTGTCAACCTCAAATCCTACAACCTACAAAAATATCTTTCACAAATAAAGGGAAAATCAAAACATTCTCAGATGAAAGGGAAAATGGAATGTTGCTAGCAGACTTACTATAAAATAATAGCTAAAAGAAATTCTCTAAACAGAAAGAAATGATGAAAGAATCTTAATAAGTTCAAGAAAAAAGGAAGTACAATGGAAAGATTAGAAATACGGGTAAGTACAAAAGATTTTCCTCCTCTTCTTGAGTTTTCTAAGTTATGTTTGCTTGCTGAAACAACAACAAAAATAATGTCTTATATAAATTAAAAAAGAAAATATTTCAGATAATTATAAACAGAAAAAGGTAAAATAAGATAAAAGGAGGTAATGAGTCTACACTTCATTCAAACTGATAAAATGTTGACACAAGTAGACTAAATTATGAATGTATAATATGATACATAGAGCAATTACTTAAGAACCTATACAAAGACATACAGTAAAAACACTATATATAATTCAAAATGAAATTCTAAAAATGTCAACCCACAGGAAGTCAAGGAAAAGAAAACAAAGAAAAACAGAAGAAACAAATAGAAAACAACACACACAAAAAAAGTGAGAGACTCTAACAAATATCACTTAAAAGAGAGATTGGTAGGTCTGATTAAAAACTAAAAAACAACCTAACTGCATGCAACAATAAAAAGGAACGAACTATTAATACATGCAACAACTTGGATAGCTTTTAAAGGCATTATACTGAAAAAAAATTAAAAGTTCATAACATTCTTAAAATGACAAAATTTTAGAGACAGAGAACAGATTAGTGTTTGCAGAGGGTAGGGAATATTGGAGAACAGGGAGGTGAGTGTGATGGAATAGTTCTGCATCTTGATTGTATTGGTGGTTATATAAATCTACATGTGATAAAATGCCATATAACTACACACACACATATTGTACCAATGACAATTTCCTGATTTTTATACTGCATATGTATCAAATGTAATAATTAGGGAGAACTGGGCCAAGTGTACATGGCACCTCTCTGTAATACCTTTGCAACACTTCCATGAATCTCTATCTCAAAAAAAAATTTTTTAATTTATAAAAAGAAGCAAAAAACATTGTTTGAAAGCTATATGATGAGAAGTAATGATAGGATGGAAAATGATAGATGTTTCAAAAGCAGAAGAGATGATACTGAGTAAAAAGTATAAATAATAGGGCTAATTATAGGCAAAGAAAACTTAAGATGTTGAGAAAATGGGAAGTGATTATAGAAAATGGAAATGTTGGAAGATGGGTGGTCAAGAGGTTTTATTTATTGTTTTTCAAGAGGAATGATTACATTTAGAATGAAAATAACACCAACAACGTCACCTCATCTTTTTCCTTCCAGTGTTTAGTTACTTTGCATGAAATATATCTGTTAGCATCTGGTAAAACTAATGTGATAGGTATAGCCTGTATATATTATTATTACAGATTCAAAATTATTGGTTCTACCTCAAATACTACACATGCTTGTTTTATTCACAATTCCCAATTTCTAAAAATAAAATATTTTATATTTAATTAATCCTTGGCTATACAGATTAGAAAAATAATTGCCTTCCTCTAAGTTGTTTATATAAAGTATCTTATTAAATTGCCACAATGACACTGGTAAGTATTATTTCACAATTAAGAATCTCAGCTTTCAAAAGGGTGGGCAGCTTGTCTAAATTACACAGCTGGCCAGCGACTGCAATTAAAATTCACTAGTTTGCAATTTAAATTCTTGGGTTTGTCAACTATTCATGTTGCTTTATCATGAATGTTGAAAATATTGTCTACTACATCACACACATGCGCGCGCGCACACACACACACACACACACACACATACACACAAGAACTCTTCTTGAGGAACTTTAAAATAAATATATATTATAATTATATTTATAAAAGCCATCTGCCCTTATCTTATGGACAATATGAGTTACATAACTGACCCTGTTCCCAACTTGAATTTGTAACCTGTACAGAAAAAAATAATTAGAACTCTCACTTTAAAATTACAGAGAATACTATGAGTTTTCTGAACCAACTGGCTCTCTAGTCTCTCTTTAGAATTTTGACTTTAATTCCCCATCATCTGGTTGTTATATCTGTTTATATATCTTGTGTATCTATCATCTATCTACTATCTATCCTCTAATTTATCTTTTTAATTTATTGTGTTGCATACACTTGAGTAACTCACATAAAAGCCTTTTGTGGAATGTGGCAGAGAATAAATGAATATGTTCAAACCACTTAGCTTTAATCTCCACTGTGGCCCAATCCAGTGTAACATCATAGAATATAGAGGTAAATAAATTAAGTCCTAATTTTAAAGAACACCCTTGATTTTCTCTTAATTATTTATTTTTTTTTTTTTAATTTTTAACATCTATACACTGATTTCCAATAATCGGAAAGTGCAGTTTACCCATCTGCCTAAAAATGTGGAAAGTCCTTGCTCTAAATTCAGCTTGGCTAGTCAAATGACTTCTTTCTAGAGTTTGATTTACATAAAGATAAAAACTGAAAATTGAAAAGAATATGATGTAGAGACAACTATTTATCTCCAACACTCATTCCAGTCATATTTCATACATATAGCAGTATTCTATGTTTGGCCTGAATACAGTGTTGCTCAAAATAAAGACATTTTCTAGCATCATTTGCAGCTAAGTCTGTGTCATTTGTTGGCCATTGGGATGAGAAAGGGTGTGATGTTTGCAACTTCCAGGTTGTACCTTGCTTGTTTATTTGGTGTTTGGACCTTGTTCTTGGTGGTGGAGCCATTTTAGATCATGTGGGAAAAGTAACCACTGTGAGGATGATAATGCCCCAATATGGAGGGACTCTGAGTTTCTAGTTAACTTGGGGTAATATGTCAAAACATCCTACTTTTAGGGTCTAGATTATCATGTCAGAAATAAATAATCTATATCATTTGTGGTAATGCTATTTAGGATCTTTTTTAAATGAAGTTAAACCTATGATCTATCTATGTATCTGTGAAGAGCATCTCCAATCTCTGCTCTAAATATTTTAATCTTGTAGCTATAACAATGGTACAAAAGGTCACTGCCAACAAAAGTAGAAATTAAATAATGATACTTCAATTATTTTTCTTTACATTTCCACCCTAAATAATGCAAACACTCTTCTCTGTTTCACTTTAATGTAATTTTAACATCATTAATTAAAGCCTGAAAATTTGAATTTGGACAGAGATGGAACACAAAGATTACTAACATATTTAATTTTCTTTCTTTTATCAGAAAAATTTAAGAGAGAAAAAAGCTCTTTGCTTCATTATTTATTAGTGAAAAATCCTTAAATTACTTGCTATATTTTTTATTGTACCAAATCATGTTCCTAATACACATTTTGTGGATCTTTGAAACATGAATTGCTCAATAGATTTAAAAGAATCATTTAAAATAAAATTGCTTCTTACTTTTCTAATTCATCATCTGTAGTCCTGTGAAATGTTTCATTTTCACTTCTGGTTACATTCATTACCAGGCTTTATCTTAGATAAATTATTACTGGTAACCTACGTGGAGAATAGCAAGTATTAGATGACTATAAGGAATTTTGCATGAAACAGGTATAAATTACTGTATGATTTTGGAGTTGCAAAATTTATGGCATTTATTTAATCAACTTAAATAAAACTTGACTCTTGGTTTTTATAATTACAAAGGTTGTCAGAGGTCCACAATATGTGTCCTTATGATCTATTCTATCCTTTTCCCTTAGTTTGTACTAGGACCATAGGGCTTACCCCCTAAAAGTAAAATGGGGGAGGAACCCCTGATCTGTAGTAAACATAAGTCACTGTTGAGATAGTATTTGTCCAGAATCATATAGACTTTTCCATGAGAAAAACTCTGTTGGGGGCTCCACTTCTTTTTTATACAGATCAGATTCACTGACTTTTTCTGTAGTTCATGCAAGGAAATTAAAAGAATAGTAAAAATGATTTTGAAATTAACTTTAGAGCAATTTTGAATTAACGACAACTACAAATCTTTAATTATTTGCTGTGCAGTTACTTAGCGATATAGATGAATGCTTGTCAAACTCACATTATTTTTAAACTTCAAAGTTCTTTTTGGAGTTTGGAAATAGTATCAAGTGAGGAAAATTAATGTCAGAATTAGAGTGGTTATTAGTTTGTCTCCTTGTTGTCCAAGATTTTGTTTTGTTACACTTTCACATGCTTAGAGTATGGAGGCAGGGCAAGAGAATAAATGACTGTGTGATTCAGGGCATGCACAAAAGGTAGAATGCTCATTTCTTTTTCAGAATCAACCGGTCATCTTTACTTAGGTTCTCTAATTTGGGAATATAGGCTCCTTGTGCATTTCCCATTTGTCATAAGCACAGCACTAAAGTCACATCGGAGTCATCCTAAGGAATAATGAGAACCATCTTCTCTTGTCAGTCTAATAGACTGTTGGTGAAATGTGTTCAATAAAGTTGCCCTTGACTCCCCTCACTCATTTTAATGCCTATAAGCAGCTTTATGGTGAGGAGACATTGTAGATGAAATATGTGTAGAAAATAATGTCAGTTTTTCACAGTTGAATGAGACTTTTTTCTTAAGTAACAGAATTACATTTAACAGATTTGCCAAGGAGACAGCATACCTTTGTTCTCCCTTTTCTTGTACTAAATATATAATCACATACCACACATACTCATTCATACACATATGCACTTATGTACTACACATATAACTGAAAACACACTTTCTTTAATTTTTATTTTTTAATGTCCCTCTCAAAGTATCATGATTTATCCTTCCCATAGCCTATCTACCTCTTGAAAGAAGGTTACACCTTGCCACCTCTATTTCGTGTACTGTCGTCACCAACTTGCTTATGCCAATAATGGGAATAAGCAATAAGTATTACTACTAGGTTGTGGACAGTTGACATTAATGCAACAAAACGAACATTGTGGAGACTCTGGCTTCAATTTTTGTAATTGTTCACATACTTAAAGGATTTCTAGATAGAAAAAGCCTTTCGTCAACTACAGGAAACCAGATCTCAGTAAAATTAAGATACTGGGAAATAACTTGTGAGCATTCTTGCCCAAGCCATTCCCATTGGTTATTATAAGTTTCTCATTTTAAAATATGTGAACCAGGCTTCTCTCTACCACACTAATGAAACTCTGCATTCAAGGGTATACATGATTTCCTAGATGCCAAACTAAATGTGACCTTGTGCGTCACTGCCTCCAATATCTACTTCCCTAACAAGGCTACCACCTCTCTTTGTGTGTTGACCCCAGCTCATATTGTTTTACTTACATATTAGTTATATTTTCCAAGGGTTCCATTTTCAACCTTATTTTCTGTCCTAATGAAAATTAAACCAATTATATCAATCTCATTTCTTTAACTTCCATCTGTTCTCTCATTATTATTCAATTTAGTTCTATAGCCTGTTACCCTTCTCTTGGTCTCTAGTTCTTCCTTCTTCTTCTCTTCTCACCTCACTTTTCCTTCTCTTTCTTTTTCCCCTCCTCCCTTTCTCCTCCTTCTTCTTGTTGCATTAAAGTGTTTAATTTTGATCATTTCACAATCATATGATTCACACTGTCCTTATTTAATGTACATAGGATGTATAACCCTTTGTGATTTTACCTTGACTCCTTCATCCCCGATTCCACCCTTCCTTATTCCTCTGTACACACATGTTCTTAAGTTCATTGGATATCCCCTAAATACTATATTATATCAGGGCTTTTGTTTTCTGTTCTTGATTGTTCATCCATTTATTTAAAATATATTTAATAAACACCAACTACATTTATTGTTCCTGTAGATAAAAAATAATTAAAATAAGACAAAATTTTGCCTTTAAAGAGCATCTATTTTACTGATGGAGGTAGGACATAAAATGAATGAAAGAATTTTATGTTAGAAGATACAAAATCAGACAGAAGAAAAAAAATAAAGCAGGGAAGAGGGAGGAGGATGGTTTAGGTGAGGGTTACAATTTAAATAGAATGATCAGGATGAGACTGGCTGAGAAAGAGATGTGAGTAAACACATATGAGGTGTAGTAAGGCCATATGGTTATATATGTGAAGGAAGATTAAAGTGGGAATAAAAACATATTCAGGGACCTTAATTTGGCATCATGTCTAGTTTCTTGAAATAATAGTGTGAAATCATGTGTGCTGGATGAGTAGAAGGAAATGGAAGAACAGTGACAAAAGTAGTCACTTACCTCAGCAACAGATTGTGTAGGACATATACTCTGTCCTAGTAATTATAGGACAATTGCTACCAACACTCTGACACTCCGAATGAGATACAGTGACGTTGGAAGATTCTGAGAAGATTACAGAATCTAGATTATATTTTAACAAGCTCTCTCTAGCTACTTTGGTTAAAAATATATTGAGATGACAAAAATGACCCAGAGAGACCAGTTAAAATATTATTTCAATAATCCAAATAAGTAATGATGAGCTGGAATTAAGGTGATGCCATCAAAGAAAAAGAAAACTGGTTAACTTCTGAGTATATTTGACTACCTCTGCTCCCAAATCACTTAAATATTCTCTCATCTTTCAAAGCTTCCTAAATTTAATGCTAAAAAAGAAGCTTCCCAGAAATTTATGCTTTATGTTTGAATTCCTAATTTTTTTCACATACTCTTACAGCTATGGTTACTTCCTATCTCAAGTAGAATATGGAAAACCATTCCACATGACATCTTGGCTCGGGCTGCTGTTTAACAAGTATCAGTTCCTTTCCCAACACTGTCCATAATTAAAATACTCTTCACTTGCCACTCAATAAATACTTATGAAAGAATTCAAAGTATACCTACTTTTCAAAATGTGATTAATTGTAAATATAATGCATGTCATATTTACAATCAGTTCTCAAACTTTCTAGTCTCAAGAAAACTTTACACTCTGAAGTTACCAGGACTGCTTAGAGCTTTTGTTTATATGGGTTATGTCAGTGGCCACTGGTCAAGCAGATATTTTAAATTATTTGAAATAAAACCCGGATTTGTAATCTTTATGATTTATTTGGAGGAAACATTGCTATCATCTCAGAGATCTAGCTTCCAATAGTTTAACAACTGCCTTTGAAAATTCCAGAATATTAAACAATTGGTTTTCATATGCCAGTATGAGTCAACTCCAGTTCATCATTGGCTATATCTCTCGGTATTTATGTATTAAAAGTAGAAACTATTTTTAAAGATATTTATTAATTTATATAAAAATAAAGTAATAAATCTTTAACATGTTGGTAAATATAACTTTTTTTATTATTGCATTTTCGAAGGCAACATTTTTGAGAAGAGTGGTATTATTTTGCTCATTTGCAAACTTTTTAATGTCTGGTTTAGTAGAAATGAATAATATTTTCATATCTTGCTTATTAAATCTGTGTAACATGTGTTTTGTTGAAGTATATAAAAAATTCAGCTTCATTCAGATATGTTATCAGAAATAGAAGTATTTAAATAAATTTTTTAGATGATAGTGGACATTCTTCTTTGATGCTATACAAAGACTTGGCAATTGTTAGAAACATTATTAGTGAATTTTTTTGTTGTTCAGTTACATTAAAATCTACTTGTTTATCCTACATTTGGAATGACTCATTTAATGTATCATTTTGTAGCATTAATCATCACATATTTTGAAAATACTGTTCACTGTGTTATGCATATCTTTTAAATGCTGACACATTTTATTATATAATATCAAAAAATACCATAGGTTGATATCACTAGCAATTTCATCAGAAAAATCTTTATGTATCGGACAGTTCTGAAGCTCAAGATATTACAATAGATACACATTTTCCAAAATTTCAATTTTCACTTGAAGGCTCAAATTTCATCGCTGACAACAAACACTGTTAGTTTGTTTATTTTTCCTTGAAGTGACAAGCTTTGTTTCCTTTCAAAAATATGCCTGTCAAATACCCAATCCTGAATACAGTTTGTTTAATAGCAGTATTCTTTTTAAATAAAAATGGTTTTCATTTGAAAAAATGCAGCTAGTTTAACTTGCAGCTCAAAATGCATAAATGCTTTTGTCAATTCAATTATCATACTTTGATATACAGCAGAAACACTTTATGTGCACTTCCCATTTAAAAATACAAAACTGAAAGCAAGGAATGAACAAGACAAACAAACAGACACAAACTCATAGACATAGACAACAGTTTAATGGTTACCAGAGGGTAAGGAGAGAGGGAGAGAGGTAGAAAAGAATAAAGGAAATCAAATAAAATATATGCTAACGGAAGGAGATTTGACTTTGAGTAGTGAACACACAATGCGATACATAGATGATGTATTATAGAATTGTACACTTGAAATCTATACAGTTTTATTAACTAATGTCACATCATTAATTTAATAAAAAAGATAAAAATTGACATCAGATAGACATGCATAACTATAATGTGATAACTTGAAAGGGACAAAATAATATCTTGTAGTATTATGGCTGAGAATGTATAGCCTAAATCTGGCCATAAGAAAACATCAGACAAACCAACAATGAGAGACAGTTTATTTTTTTAAAGTTATATATGGAGTGTATTTGTGTGTGTGTGCCTGTGTGTATGTGTGTCTACACATGACTTGTATTTATCTTTTGTGATTGGTATGCTGAGTAATTTTAATACAGCTTTTTTCTTTCTTAAAATGTGGATACATTTTTTGGCACCCTCTGTATATATGAGAGAGAGACTGAGAATATGCAAAATCTCAGCAACAATGGCCTTTAAATATCAGTGGCTTACAAGAATACTTTATTTCTCATTCATGAACGTGTTGACAAAGGGGAATCTGGTGAATTAGGTAAAATTGGGTGAAGGATAGGAGAATGTTCTTTATAATGTTCCTATTCTTGCAATTCTTCTGTTCAATTGAAATCATTTCCAAATAAAAAAGTTTTTAAAAGCAAAAAAAAGTAGTGAAAATACATATACTTAATAGTAGAGATTTAATAACATTAATAAGTTCACTGTCTCATCAATACATTCCTAAATGAACCTGAGTTTTCCCTTTGTGTGCATTGTAAAGAAGAATATAATGACTAGTAGTTACATTTTGTGCCCCTGCCTTTATTTGGATTAAGACCACAAATTTTGGCTACTGTTGCCCTTTTACCATCATTGGAAATATCAAAATTCTAGAAAAAGAAAATACTGTCTAGTAAGATAATGAAAACATTATTAACATGCAGATCCCCTAAAAGTACATTGAGGACCCTAAGAACTGCACAGGCCACAAGGACCTACTTTTCTACATAAAAATCACTAAAATTTATTGATGATTTCTCATTTTATGAGAATCAACACAGTGCTTTTGCTTTCCATAAGCTAAGTAACTTAATCATCAATTTTTATTAAGCAGATAATTTTATTCCTACTTTAGCAGTGATGAAATGCAGACACAGAAAGGTAAAGCAAATTGCCATACAGCTGGTAAGTGAAGTTCCAGGGTTTGAACTCATGCAATTTGATTTAGAAGCCTTCTTGCTTTACCATGATATTATATGTATCTCCCCTCTAAGTGTTTGTATCTCTGCCTCATATGTTTCTCTTTAAATGAAGACAATAGCATCTTAATCTATACCAACCCAATATATAACTGAAGGAAGAACTAAATATATGTTGATGAATTACTCTGGAAGAAGTGTTTCAGATACTATGTTCATGAAGCTTCCATTACTTTAAATATATTTAGCAAAATCACACAACTAAAAATAAATCTGAGCCTTCCCAGGAAAATAATGAAGAGGAAATGTGAAACTCTGGATTAGAAAGATAATTTCACTGGAATAGATATTACTGATACAACTGAAAATCTTGATGCTATTTTTGTATTTATTAATATTAAGTTCACCCTTTATCAAATGTTTTACTCTACTTTTCAGAAGGACACATCTTTATAGTTTTTGTTTTAGTTTGTTTTGCCTGAGCATCTGTCAAACCTTCTGAGTATAATATATTAAGAAAATTTAATGTTTTCAAGGCCATCTAAAGTTGTCTTTCACACACTCCTAGAGCAACTACAAGTTTCGCTAAATATATACTAGGTAACAAGCCCCAAAATAGTAAAAGATCAAGTAGTTTAAATCAAAATATACTATTTAGAGGTCTGATATTGAATACTAAATTTTAATTCAATTCAGTTTTAGTTGTTACATGTAATTCATATTTTTGCATCTGTTTTATTTACATGAAGTATCAAAAAGGTAAATGAGTGCTATCCAAGTGTTTCTGTATATGAAATATTTCAAAAATAGTACATCACTTTCCAAACTTCTAAGATTTATAAGCAGTCAAATTTAGCTCTTCAGATATAGAAAAAATTAAATAGAGTGGTGCATTACTGTACCGGGATCTGTCATAGGAATTTTCACTGTAGATATAAATTAAAATACGAGAAAAATAAATGAAGAATTTTACAAAGAATATATATATAAATTTATAAAGTTTTGAGTAGAAAAAGGCTGCCATGTTTCATTAACACTCCAGTTTTGTCATATTACTTTAGGTAAAGGTGCTAAGTTGTTCCCACTTATCCATCACATTTTTACTTCGTCCATCACATATACCAAAGGAAATTCATGTTATGAGATACTAAATTTTAGTAAAGAATATAGTGTCGCCTAATAAATTAGTAAAATGAAGACTAATAGAATGTAATTAACCATACATTTTTGTATGCAGTCCCTTTGATTAGAGCTTGTTTAACTTTGTTCACATTAATTGATATTTCTAGCAATGAACAATGGTGTACAACTGAAAAAAATGAATGGAGGAGAAATAAGTCTCAGAGTATGTAGGTTTAATCCTTGTGCTGGGGAATTGAACCTGAATGGGCTTGAAAACAAAGGTGACTGTAATGAGAAAGCACACATTTAGAAGAGAGGGAAGCAAGTTGAAAGAAGATATCTGCATACTGTTGTCTGTGACTAGGAGTTTTTGCTTGTTTGGTTACCAGAGGTAAAATGGAGTGGAGGAGGTAGACAAGGTTAAAGGAGGTCAAATATATGGTAATGGAAGATTTGACTTTGGATGGTGAGCACACAATGAAATATACAGATGATGTGTTATAGAATCATATACCTGAAATAAATATATATATATATATATATATATATATATATATATATATATATATATATATATATATAATTTTATTAATCAATTTCACCCCAATAAACAATGAATTTTTTAAAAAAAGAAGATATCTCTTGGAGGTTTCGTGGTGTCAAATAAAAAAAAGCATGTAATGAAAAGTGTGTATCCTACAGAAATAATATTATAAGATAAAAAGAAACTGTAATCCTTTCTTTCTCTTCAATGAAGACACTGTATATTTAAGAAATTACATTTCTCTACACCAACAAAAAGCTATGTTATGGACTAAGAAAATTTGTAAGCCATTGAAGACCATCACACCTGCCTACTTAGAAACAGCTGTTATTACTAACTCAAGAAAATATAAGATCTTTCAAAATTAACAGAAATAGCAAGTAACTTCTAAAGAAAAATAAAAGCAATTTGAAAAGGAAAGAAAAAATCAGAATCAAAATAAATCTGCACATGAAAATATTCCTCAAAATATTCACTACCAAGCAAAAAACAGTAACAACATCAAAAACATAATATAATACTTTTATATAAACTAAATATTCTTAGCAGCTATTGGATATATGCAAATGCATAGGCTCATAAAACTAAACAATAAAATGGGGATGGCATAAAACACAGAATGAGGTAAAATGAATGTTGACAGGTCTCAGAAGTAAAACTTTTAAAAATGAAGATGAAATTATATAAAAACTAAGATTAATTACAAATTGCAGATGCGGGGGGAGAAATCTGACGGAACATATAATGAGGAAACTTGAGGAAAAGAATGAAAAGTACTAGGAGAAAGAAAACAAAATAATAAAAAGAATTATAAAGGTTTTATAGGTTTGTCGAATAAATGGACAAAGAAGATCCAACTGTTATAGGAAGAAGAAAGAGGAGGAGAAGGAAGAATAGTAGGGACAGAAGTGAGGGGGAAAGAGGAGGAGGAGGAAATTGAAACAGGACCATAATCCAAGAAAACTCTCAAGATTAAAAGAAACTATGTACTCCATATTTAAAGATTCAATCATTTCCATAAAAATATTAATCTATACCAAACCAATTTTGAATTCCTTCTAATACAACAATTATATTTTTAAGGTATGCAATTTAAAAAGATCCTTGAACTGTGAGTGTACAAAAAAAAATAACTAAAAGGTAAACACCATCAATTTGACATAAAGCTTCTTGATAGCAATATGGAAATCATACAACAGTGGAGCATCCTTTTAAAGAAACTGAAGGATGTGAGAGTCAAGGATTTTATACCAACCCAGCTGTTTTTCAAATATAATGGCTGTAGGAAAAGTTTTACATACATAAGCATTTAGGGAATAGTGTAATCATAGCACTTTTTGAGAAATCTACTAGAATATAATTTTTTTTCAACTATGAAATGACAAGGAAAACTCACACATAAATTGAATATTTTGCATATTGAATTGGCTATATAAAACTAATACCATAATGGGTATGGGAGGTACATAATAACATGAGAGCATTAGGTTTTCTAATAAACTAGAAGGGATATATACCAGGTGTGATCAAACAATATGGTGAATGTTTAAAGCCAAAAAAAAAATTATTACAGTAAAAGCCACATTCCAATAATCCCCCTCATTATACTCCTCCTCATTTCCAACGCACTTATCCCATTGTTCTCACCACTTCCTGAAGCAGTTCTGGAAATTCTCTTTCATGAGTGTCTTTAGTTGCTCTGTCATGGCTGCCTTGATGTCCTGACTCATATTGACTGTGGGGAAAGCCTGAAGTCATAAGCTGCCAGATCCTGTGAATAAGGTGGATGAGGACACACTGTAATGTTTTTATTTGACAGAAATTGCTGTACCAGAAGCGATGTGTGACATGGAGTGTTGTCATGATGGAGGATGATTTATGGCACACTTTAAAACACACCTTCTCACAACCATAGCTCACACCTGACCGGACCAACTGCACTGAACAAGTTGAAACTTGTCATACACTGTTAAACACTCCACTTCTCTTATTAAAGATCCCTGCCTTTTGGTTGGATGGCACTTGGTAGCAGCATTCACCATATATTTTGATCACATCTCAGATACATATTTTATTATAGTATAAACATGTATTCCCATATATCAAAACTACACACAAAATCTCTTATATATATATGAAACATAAATTGGAGTCTAAAATCCTTACAGGTGTTAAAATGCAGAAAAAGAGATTAATGGCTAGAGAGCTTCAGACTTGAAATACAATATTAATTTTATTGGTGGAAATATCAGTAGTAAAGGCAGTTTGCCTTTTCCATTAAATGTATATAATCACCAATAAATCTACTAAAAAATTCAAAAGCAAATATAAATTCATTTAAATTTAATGCAGAAATAAACTTCACAGTTTAAGTGTGCTCTAACTCCTTTTACAAATGAATCTATAGCATATTAAACTAATTTAGAACCAAATTTTTGAATGCCACATCAATATATTACGGTCAAATATGATACACTAGATCATATTCATTAGTTTTGATGATAAAGCTAAGGTTGCCAATAAAAATGAATGAAAATCACAGTATACAATATTTAAGAGGAAGGTACTTTTATTCCTTCAATCTTACTGATGTTTCATTCAGGCCTGTGGGTTCTGATATACTATTATTGAACAACCACTTTATACAAGTTACACTTAAAAGACAATGATGCTAGAAGGCTACTGTTACTTAATTCATTTTTGCCCTCTGATATTTTTACAAAACTACTAATAAATCCACACACACAAACACACACACATACACACACACACACACACACACACAAGAAAAAAATCACAACATTTGGAAACTGGTAATATTATCATTAAGCTGGCAAGCAGTAGAAGAAATGACCTCTAAACAACCTTCTTAAGATGCCTTGAGTCAAAACGGAAGACCATGTAAGGGTCAAAGGTGGCATAATATATGGTGATGGAAGGAGAACTGACTCTGGGTGGTGAACACACAATGTAATATATATATGATACATTACAGAATTGTACACATGAAATCTATGTAACTTTACTAGCCATTGTCACTCCAATAAACTTTAATTAAGTTTAGTATAAACATTATAAGAATATTCTGTTGGTTTTAGTACATTATTACTATATTCTTCACATTCATAAATGGAAAAAATATAGTCGCAAATTGTGAAATACGTCAGACAGAAAAAAATCAAGAACCATATGATTTCACTCATATCTGGGATATAAAACTGAAAGCAACAAATGAACAAGACAAACAAGCATACCTTCATAAATGGAAAAAAAATAAGCTAAGTAACATAGCTAGTACAAAAGTGAATATAGGTGCCACTGTAAATCTGGACATATAAAACTGGCAGGAGAGAGGTATAGAAAAATAAGTGATTAGAATACTTGTTATTAGAGTTATACCTTTACACTTTGTGGTAAGATAAATATCCTAACTGCTTCAGAATAAATGGCATTTGTGTTTGTGTGGAGAGCAGTCTCAGGTCTCCTCTTAGAACTGCAGACATGTCAAAGGTAGACAGATGGATGAATAAATAGGCCATCCCTCTACGTTATTATTTAAAATATATATTTACCAGCTATGAGTTGATAGTGATGGAATTCAGGGTATTCAGGGAGAATATATCTACTGTTTTCCTAGGTACCACATAAAACAGAAAATAAGATCTCATTCATCAAAGTTAGGTCAACGAAAAGATTTTAAAAGACAATAAACACAAGAGACCTGTAGGAAAAATTCATCTTATTAAAAAAAAAATAGGTCATGCTTAAGATACTGAAGAACATAAAATATTTTAGAAAAAATTTTCTAATGGTACTTACAGAAAAGACATAATCTTGTTTCTAGTATGTACCACAGAACTGATTATTTTCCTAGAAGCTCAACAGGTATGTATAGTAGTGGAAAAATGGTAAGTTCTATTTCTTGTTCTTTGCTTTCTTTCTCCTTCTCTGTTTTAATATATTTGGGCCAGTAAAGCACTGCTTTAGTTTAGTTTACCCTATAGAACATTTTAGTACCTGGCGGATCAATTTCTCCAATTATTTTTCTTTTAAAATTTTCCTGAGCTATCCTCAAACATTTATTCTTCCAGATGATGTCAGAATAATTTTGTGAAGTTCCAGTTTTTTCACCAGTTTTAAACAGAATGAATTTAAATTGGTAGGGAGTTTTATGGGAAATTAACATCTTTATAAAATTATGTCATCTTACACAGGAACAGAATGTTCTCTCAATTTTTTAATGGCTAGTATACCCATCGAAAGTGTGTGATAGAGGACAAGGGAAGTTCACATCCTCAGGACATGCCTGTGTAAACACACAGGAGAAAAACTGTCTTATTTTTTTTTTAATTAGTTTCAGGTGTACAACACAGTGCAATAGTTATACTTTTTACCCCTCAAAGTGACAACCTCCCTCCCCCAATTCGCCACCCCACTCTTCCCCTCCATATCATATATATCTATTACACGTCCTCTGATTCCCTTCCGCATTATAATCCACATCCCGTGACTATCTATCTATCTATCTATCTATCTATCTATCTATCTATCTATATTCAATTACAGTTGGTATAGAATATTATACAACTTCAGCTTCAGGTGTACAGTGCAGTGATCAAGCCTCTACTCCATCTATGAAATGGTCTCCCTAACAGGACATGTGACCATCTGACACCCCACAAAATATTTACAACATTATTAATTATATTCCCCAAACTGTCTTTCATATCCCTATGGCAATATTGTAGTTACCTATTTATGCTGTCTAATCCCTTCCCCTTCTCCCTCATCCCCAACCCCCTCCCAACTAGCAACCCTCAGTTTTTTCTCTATGAGACTGTTTCTGTTTACTTTGCTCATTCATTCAGTTTTTCAGATTCTACATATAAGTGAGATCATATGGTATTTGTCTTTCTCCAACTGACTTATTTCACTTAACATAATAGTCTCTAGGTCCATCCATATCATTGCAAATGGTACGATTTCATTCTTCTTTATAGCGGAGTAATACTCCATTGTATAAATGTACCACAGTTTCTTAATCCAGTAGTCTACTGATGGACATTTCGGTTGTTTCCAAGTCTTGGCTATTGTAAACAGCGCTGCAATGAACATAGGGGTGCATATATTTTTTCGAATTAGTGTCTTGGGTTTTTCAGGGTAAATACCTAGGAGTTGGATTGCTGGGTTAAAAGGTAGTTCCATTTCCAATTTTTTGAGATACCTCCATACTGACTTCCATAGTGGCTGCACCAATTTGCAATCCCACCAACAGTACACAAGGGTCCCCTTTTCCCCACAGTCCCACCAGCACTTGTTGTTTGTTGATTTATTGATGATAGCCATTCTGACTGGAGTGAGGTGATATCTCATGGTGGTTTTTATTTGCATTTCCCTAATGACCAGTGAGGTTGAACATTTTTTCATATGCTTGTTGGCCTTCTGTATGGAAAACTGTCTTTAAATCTTTCTTTCTCTTTGTTTGGCAAAGTATTTTTTTCTTCATTCAAGTACATCATAGATCTACTTACTGTTGTACTTGAATACTCATGTTTATACTCTGATTTGTATCTTTTTACTATTTAATTTTTAAAATATTTTTCAATGTAATTTATGCAAACTAGTGATTTTTTTCAAGTATTTTGAATTAAAGCACCTTTCTGAAACACAATGTAATGGGAAACACTAGTAGGTAAAGTTTTGTATCATGAGTATTAATACTGATTAAAGTTGGCTAAATCTGTTCCTTATCACTTAGCATGCAACCTTTGGCAAAAAGTTAACTTATTATGACATGGTTAGAGAAATGATTTAAGGGCCAACTTGGCTATCTCTTAGTAAACCCAGGAGTATGTCTGGACAGCAAGTTAGCTATTGATCCTTAGATTAGATGATAAGTAGTACATATGGTCAACAGTATATTTATCCAAAATTCTGAAATAGAGAAAGAATACTCTTTTTTAATATTAAATATCAGTGTTAGTAAGCCATGCTTTTATTCATTGATATACCTTGCAATGTGCTTGTTAGATTTTGTTAACATTGTTTCTTTCATTACTGTATTTGAAACGTGTAAACAAATTTCAAAGCTATAGAATTACATACTTTAAATCTTTAAAAAAGCCAGATACTTCTCAAGTTATATGAAGTACTCAATTATAAAATCATCTGTAAATAACACCTTTCTTTTTTTTCTAAAACAACTATATTTAAGTGTCTTTCATGGTCACATACTTGTCTAGAGAGCTTAAATCTACTTTATTTAATTTTAAATATCTGAGGTGCAAATTTTATCTGGGTTCTAGCAATGAACAACTCATCTTGACTTCGAATAGTTTTCCTTTCTTTCCTCAGATATTAACTGTTTACCTTATATTTATGGAGCTTTTTACCATTATTAGTGGCTCTCATTTAATCTAGTCATCTAATCTAATCCAATTAGAGGTGCTCATGGTAAAATTGCATACCCACTCTGTTTTGATGTTGGATGAGGCCAGTTTGTTTTCACCAGTAAAATATGAATGAAATTGATGCATGGACTCTAGGAACAAGCCAAGTAAAGCAAACATGTGACCCTTTATGTATCCAGGCCCTCTATATCCACTTTGCTGTGATTTAATGGTGATATTTCAGATAGTTTGAAATGTTCCTCTCATTCTGGGCCCTCGTGTGAAAGTAAAATAGAGAAGAGCCTATTGATACATTAATAGAATAGATGTATATTGTGAGCAAGAAATAAATTCTGGCTGATATATTTATATAAACCTGATAGGAGGTTGAAAGAGGAAAAACACAACAAAGAAGGAAGTTCTCTTTCTAGAATCCTAGTCCTTGACTTCTACAGTCTTCAAAATAACACAAACAAAATTAAAAGAGAAACAACTTATTTAAAGTACATTTATAATATAGAGGAAAAATATCTAGAAAATATCTAGTATGTAAATTGTTCTTAAAGATTAATAATACAATTATTAAGTTAAAATGGGCAAAAAACATCGATAGAAAATTGCAAATTATACATATGACATATTGTTTATCTTTGCCAAAACGCAAAGACATTATTTTTTTATAATGATTCATTTTTGCCTATGCATTTTACAGAGAAGAAAACAAGGCATTTATGTTGCTGAAGAAATGTACTGAAACAAACATATGTATCCTTCATGGGAAGATATGTTTACAGCTCTTTGGAGAACAGTACTACAGTACATATAAAAATCACAAAGATATCCATATGATTTAACACAGTAATTCCACTTCTTAGGATTCTACCCCTTAAAAATAATTTGAGGGTGTCCTCATTACTATCATTGTAATTATCAGTTTTTATTATTATTTATGAAAGCCATTTGGAAATGAAACAAGAATATCAAAATAAGTTGGTTTTTTTTGTTGTTTTTTTGTGTTTTTTTTTTGAGGGCAGTGTCACTGGCCTTCACATGTGGGATCCGAACCGGGGCCACTGGCCTCCCAAGCCAGCACCCAACCACCGTGCCACTCGGCTGGCCCCAAAATAAGTTTTGAATAGTCAAGCCACAAAATGTTCTACAGCAAAGAAATACCATATACCTAATGAATTTCAAAACACAGGTAGGTTTTCATGATATAGAGGTTGGTGGAAAACCAGGGAACAGGAATTTAACATGTTCATAATGTAGTTCACTCACATTTGAAAAAAAAAATAGATGTAGTCTATATGATATATGCATATATAAATTAATAGAAGTGTCATAATACAATTACATAAGATTGTACGCTATTTTTGCACATTTTCTTACATTGTGGACTTTATCTATGAAGTCACAGGAAAGGAAATATTTAAAAATCAGACATTAAATGTCCAAAATCTTGACATTTTGCATACCAAAATGGATTCTTGAAAAAATTTTCCAAAGCTTTTATGAAACGTTTCATATATACAGAAATGTTGAGATAACTGACAGTCCTCCTGGATTTTACCACTAATATTTGACCATATTTGCTGTATTACAAATGTATCAATTGATATATAACTCTAATCTTATTTTTGGATGCCTTTCTAAGTATTTTGTATACATCAATATCCTTTATTCCAAATAATTCAGCATGTGTATCATTAAAAAGGGAACTGAGTTTCAGGTGGAAGTTGTAGAAGCTACAGAGCCTGCTCAGAAATAGCAATGGACTGATAAAAGATGGGAGACTCCAATATTTCACCCCCTGTTATGTAAATGTTACGTAAGACAATGAAGCAATTATTTGAAAAGAAGAGCAATAGAAGAAACATTGGTTTGCTGTTGATCCTTGTAGACATTCCAAGCCCCAGCATAAGAGAAGTGCATGCAATCTGAGCCTTAGATATGGAAAAAGATGGGGGGCAAGCAGACTGCTTTGCTTTTTTGTTTTTTTTTTTCTTTCCTTGTTGAAATTTGAGGAAAGTACAAATATCTCCAGGAAGTTTGTTAGGCCAAGATTATTACCCAAGTCTCCTCTTTGCAGAACAATGTATGAGATATCATCTAAATGTTTGCAGAAGGGTTAAGATTGACTAAGAAAGGCACTCACAAGTGGAACAAGAAAAAGGAAGAGTTCATGGATCAATGACCAGGGATGGTGAGAAGACCAAGGATGGCAACTTCCACATTGATATATTCACATTGCTTTAGTATATATATATATATATATATATATATATATATATATATATGCATTTAGAGGATGATGCAATGGTGGTATGCATTTAGAGGATGATGCAATGGTGAGTGAAAACCCAGAATTGAATTAGATTATACATGAAATTACTTAGAAAATGCTAACTTGATTAAATCTCTATAGATCTGACTAATTTGCATGTTCTACTATCAGGGGGAAATGAGTTTTGAGACTGCAGAATAGACTGTAGACAAATAAAGAAGTTTATATGCATTTTATGCCTGAATTTTATTGACAGAAAATTCTGAGTAATACTAGATTCTTAGATGCATTGTAAAAACATGTTTTGTAAATGAGGAGAAAAAAAAACACATTAAGTTTGGAAATACATGTTTTTCTTTTTATTGATTCTTTGGAAGAGAAGATTTTGGGGTCCAGCATATAGAAATTTGTTGATATTTGGATATTTAATTACGCAAATAAAGCCACTCATATATGGAGAAAAATGGGTTAAAATTCTCTCTTAATAGCCATATCCAGTGGAATGTTTTAAGTTAATATTGTTTAAAGTTCCTCTTTTATCCCCCAAGCCTTCAGGAATGTTGTTTTCCCAAGTGAAATAGTTTTGTCTTAGCTATGTCATAGAGCATTAGGCGATGTGCCTTAAATCATGCTTTATATAAAAATCACAGGGGAGAAGTAGCTACCTGAGTAAATCGATGAATGATTTAAGGAGGGAAAGAATAGAGTGCATGGCAAGGACTCATTTGTGGAATATCTAAGCATTAACATTCCTTGAGATTTCTCAAGGTTAATGGAACAGAATAATTTTCTATAGCCAAGCTGGATGGAGGCTTGCATAGTACAAACGTGTATATCCAAAGAAAGAAATGTGATATTATTTTTGGTCTCAGGATAATACAACCTGCTTTCAAAGGATATTCTCCATAATAGTATTCCCAGATAATTTAATATCGGAGAAGATAGGTGATATTTGTTTTCTTTGTTTTCACATAGTCTACAGTTAAATTGTGTTAATTTGCTAGCCTCCAAACTGATAAGAGAGTACCGTATACTTCATGGCAGATTAATAACTACCTTTTTATTTATTTTGACCATGACAATACTTGATAAACATTTTTAAGATGGAAAAAAAAAAGAATAGAAAAAGATTGTATCAGTCAGGATTTGCACTGGCATGCTTCTACCACAAGTAACCTCAAACTTTTAGTGGCTTATACTATATTGACATGTGTTTACTTTTCTTCAAAGTGTCTATCTATATAGACCTCATCTTGCTTCACTGCATCTTTATTCCATTATCCAGACAGTGTCTGGATACATCTGAAGTCATTGTGAGAAAAAAAAACAAGGAAAATCATGGCTTTAGAGCTTCTGTCAGGAAGTGACATAACGGCACTCTACTCACATTCCACTCGCCAAGCCAAGTCAACCCTGAGAACTCTAGGGCATGGATACATAATTTTGCTTCAGGGGCAAAACAGAAGAAAAAAATGAGTGTTTAGCAAACATTAATAAAACCTATCACAAGTATGTATTCTGATTTAATGCATAACAAATACATTAACTTCACATTTAGGTAATTTTGAATTCTATTCATATGTCATATTAATATATATCATTTTTTAAAAACTCTGTGTATTTGTGAAATTTTATTTCTGGTTGATTACCCCAATCCCTCACTAAAGTGAAAAATATGCTACATTTGCTCATTCAATGACCATTTCATTTTCTACTGATAAAAGTGCCTGAAATGTCTTTTCTAAGCTACATCTCACCTATTCTGGGTACATGCATTTTAGATGGAGTTACACCTGTTCCTCCAAGTTTGGTGCATGTGACCCAGACCTGACTCAAAGAGCACAAATATTTAATAGCAACAATGTGACACATGCCTGTCCAAACAATGCCATTTGATCACACTGACAATATTAATTCGTATCATTTGAAACATCAATTTTACAATCAGAATCAATCCTTGACATGTGTAAAATCTTGTCAGAAAAAACAAACAAACAAACAAACAAAAACCCTTTACTTTTGGACCTAGAAAGATGTAGGTCTATTTGCTAGCAGCCATTTTCACCACATTCACTTAGTGAATTATGTCAAAAGACAGGCTGAGACCAGTGGAAGTTTGAAGAATAAGCTGTATTTGAAAGATGGAAAGGGAAAGTGGGGAAAAAAAGAGAAGTAAGTGTAAGGAAACTCTGTGAAATATGTAACCTGTGAAATTATGTAACCTATGAAACAAAGGCCCTTTTCTTTTACTAATCAGTTGAAAGTGAGTTTTCTGGTTACTTGCAAACAAAAGTTCCTACTGATTCAAATACTATTAATAGTTAGAGTAGCACACATGCTTACTGAGTGAGGTTTTACTGTTTTGCTACAGCTGCTAATTTGCCACTATTGCCAGGCTCAGGCCTTTCTCATCTCAGCAAAAGTACAACAGACGTGGCTCCCCTAAAAGCAGACAAAACAATTTATTCACGTTACTCCTGGAGGTAAGGCAGCACAAATAGGTTTCCAAAACTTTCAGAAGGGCCAGTACCAATTGATTCTAGAAGTCATAAGGAAAGAGAATTGAGGAGAATTATTCCTGGAAGAGATAACAACATATGATTTTCCAAGTTGGGCTACACACATGAATCCTCAAAGTTGGAAGTCACAATGGATTCAAGCAAGAATAAATAATGTTTTCAGTGAAAATCTCTTTCAGTGAGTTCCTATATTTTAATCACCAGGATACACTTTTTCTTTCCATAGAATGTGATAATGAAGAATGATGACCTCATGTCTAGACTTAAGCTTTTAACTCTGCTTCTGCTCAAGGGGTTCTTATATGTTTCAAAAGCAATCAATCACATGCCAAACACTGCCTAGATAATTACCTCTGAGATGTACTGAAATTTTGTAATCTTTTTGATAAGAATATAAATTTCCATTAAAATCCTCTCATCGAGGCACACATCAGGTTTTGGGTATCTGCTTTTTAGTCAATGGTCTGTTTAAACAAGAGGTCAGTCTTTTAATGTGATTTTCAAAGAATTTAACAAATATATATTCTCAGTCTTCAAATCCATATTCTCTTAAAAATTTGCTAGGGACATCATCACATCTTAAAAGAGTCTAAATCCAGAAAAATAAGACATTAGACCAGTTTCAACACCTACAGAGTAATCAACAGTTCACTAATTTTTTTTATAACTAATGTATTCCTACAAAGTGTTTCCTCTGAGTGAATATATTTTTTTTAAATTTGTTTAAAAAATTAAGGTGGATTATGTTATTATGTTATTCATGTGCCAGAAAACTAGTCAAAGCAGAATCAAATTCATATGCAAAGTAAGATCACCTATAATGTAATGTAGTTACTCTGTGTAGCAAGGAAGATTAGGAGAATATCAAATTGAATTTATAAATCAATCTCTGCCTATCTGATATGCATACTGGAATGTTGAATAAAAGCTGTCATCAAGTGGTACAAGATTTGATTTACTTTTTTGATGGCTTGAGGTTAATAAAGAGGGGGGAAGAAGACAAAATGGAAAAGAAATGACAGGCCAAGAATTCAAAAATTAATTCTAAAAGTAAGGCAGATTTTCATCTGGGTCACTAAAGATACTAAGTTATAATTGTGATCATGTATTTACAGTACAAGACTGCATATAGACTTATTTATACTCCTTAATGAATGAAATAAATAATGAAACTCAGGAGTTCACTAGAAGTTAAAGTTTATCTAACTCAGTCATTCACCACTCTGTGATAATCAAGCTGGTGCAATTGCATCAGGAATCACAGACAGAATGGCTGCTATACTCGTAGTTTCAGAGTTTTAGCTATGTATTATGCTACCAAATCAACACATATAAAATCAGCATCAGATCTTTGATGACAGAGGGAATGAAATGCCATAGATTTGTACACGTCCTTATCCTTTATTAGCACTTTGCTACAATTAGTGCTAAAAAAAAATTTGTTCTAAGTAGTGTTAATAGTTCAGCTTAAATAATGTTATATTTGGGCCGGCCTAGTGGCTCAGTTGGTTAAGAGCTCACTCAATGGTGCGAGCTGAGCTCTGAGCAACAGCAGTTTGATGCCAGCCCGAGCTGAGCTGCCGCTAAACTGCCAACAGGTGGCAGGATGGCTCAGCTCAAAAAAAAAAGAAAATAATAATAATAATAATGTTATGTTCAAAGTAGGTCTTATTTTTACTTTTCAAAAGATTCCCACTAAAATGCAAAAAGTATTTTTGTTTTTTACCCTGAGGACCCTAATAACTCAGGTCCTTTAACCACCTAGTATTGTGAATCTACAAGAGGAAAAGAAGGATCACATATATCGGCAAATTGTTACTTGGACCTTTTGTTGTGAAAGCATCTAATAATATTGCTTAAAACTACCATCACCTAACTATGCCTTAGGAACCCTCATTTACATCAATAACTTATCTGGAAATCATGTTGTCAGCTTTATGGTAACATTTAAGTTTTATCTTATTTATTAATCATTAATCAGTCCAGAATCACAATTCATGATTTCATTGAAAATATAAATAAAGTTGTTAAAATATCATAAATAAATAATTATACTGATCAATGGTAAGATGATTAATGCCTGTATTCCATTTCATCTTTCACAAATTTATAACTTGCATATTGTTGAAATACAGCACATCATACTTGAATTTACAGAATATGCAGAATGGTCAAATGGTAGCTTATGTTTTTGAATTATTAAAAGTTGCTGAGAGGGATGCATGGAATTTTATATTTGGGCTCTATTAATTTCTTCACTTTATTTATTAAATGCTTTATCACATTCAAAAATTCATGTTATATTTCTCCCAGGTTCCATGCTTTCTTCTCATTGGTACAATGAGAGCTGCACTCAAGCATCAGTTCAGATCATTTGAGGAGCAGTCAAGTCTACAGTCAGAAAAATCAAAGGATGTGAAGCAAAGCAGGAAAGAGGTTGTGAATTTCACATTCCCAAGGATCAAAAAAGAAAAACAAAACAAAACAAACAAACAAAAATCAACAATTAAGCTTTCATGCAGTTATGTAAATCCTGATAGAAAATAATTAAATTTTCTATACAAATATTTATCAAAAATTTAAAAGAAAAGTTAGGGCTCTGAACTCATCATTTTAAGGTAAACTGAAAGTGTATCTTCAGTATTCTTTGAAAATCAACAAAATCAGAAAATGATTACAACTGGCACTTGGAATAAACACTAGTTAAAGTTGATGTAAGAGATAATTATAATACTTTGCGGGACAATCTAATAAATCCCAGAATTGTTATTTTCTAAAATTTATTTTTATGGAAATTAGAACCTGAATATCCCATTTATTATTGCAAGAGAACTATACAAGTGTTTCTGACGAACTCAATAAAAACTGTGTCAGCTCATGAAAAGCAATTGTTTCTAATGGGTTGGCAAAAGTTTCTAAAACTGAGTAGTTTAATATTAATATGTAGCAAATTTTATAATTTTTCACAACAAAATTAATTTCATAAGATTCAGATATCTGCTTTGACATAGAACTCAAGAAAATAAGTAAATATAATAACATTTTAAAATACATGTGATCATTTGTTGCTTTCATTTTTATATCCCACATATGAATGAAATCGTGGTTCTCAACTTTTTCTGTCAGACTTATTTTGCTTAGCATGATAATCTCACGATCCAGCCAAGTTGTTGCAAATTTCATCTTTTCTTATGGCCCAGTAATATTCCAATGTATATATGTACCAGATGACAAACAAACAAAAACTCATAGACACAAACAATAGTTTAGTGGTTACCAGAGGTTAAGAGTGGAAGGGAGTCGTATATATATGTATATTATATATTTGTAAATTATATATGTATACATTATCTCATTCTTGAGAGATAATTTACATTTTAAAATTCTAGATAGAAAATAATGTGTTTATGAGAAGACTGATGCCAGTCACAAGATTGAAGTCTCATTGTTTTGTGGAATATCCCCCTTTTCTTGTCTTGGTTAATTTTATATTTGACCTTTTAAAATCTATTAGAATTTTCTATTTTATCCTGGTGTTCTGCATTGCCACAGGTAGTCTTATGGTTGTTAATTCATCCTACTCAATAGATTGTTTGAATTTTAAAAATTTTTTTCTTTATTTTTCTTTTTTTGAGGGCAGTGTCACTGGCCCTCATATGTGGGACCCGAAATGGGGCCGCTGGCTTCTGAAGCCAGTGCTTAACCACCACGCCACTCGGCCGGCCCTGAATTGTAAAATTTGTTTGCTTCTTTAGTTCAAAAGAACTTTTAAAAAACTTTTCATTAATAACTTTCCTATGCCATATTATCTGTTTGTTTTATGTCGAAAAATGAAACAAAGTACCGAACTATTAGGTACATGTTTCTATACTATGTATTTATTTGTTTATTTAGTATTTCCCATTTCTTTGCTTTTCTGCTATTCTAGCCTCTTGCAATCAACCTTCTAACATTTCTAGTCAGTGCTCTATATTAAAAATATTACTAATGTCAGATCCTTCTTATTGTATTCTTCTTACTCTTTCTACAGAGTATCCTTATTTTGTGAATAGATTTCATAATTTAAAAAATATCTGAATACTAATTACTTTTGTAAAAAATTTCAATTATTTTCACTGTTTATTTTAGTGTTTTTTTTCTTTAATGTTGTACCTTTTACTATGTGTTTATTCGTTTGGGCATTTATACTGAAAATGGGAAGAATAGCCCGGTTAAATAATAGCAGGCAGGAGTTCCCTTTGGTATTATATCCCCCAATCATTTTTGAATGGATAACTAACTAGAAGTTTAATATCCATTTGTATTTTCCCCAGAAGGTTTCATGTTAGGGTCTATGGGGAGGTAACCATTAAATAAACTGCACCCTCCAAAATTTAAAAACAGGGAGCTTATTCTGCTGTACTGCTACTAAACACCTTAAATATCTGAAGCAGTTTGTTTAGCTTCTTCAGGAGATCAAAAGGAAGACTGGAGAGCTGGTAGAGGAGTATGGGAAAGATAAAGTTGTTTCTGTACAGCTTTTTAATTAATCACTCAATCGGCTATCTTCCATTTCACTTCTCTTTGTGTCTCCTGACTCCAAGTCTCTCTAGGATTCTGAAAAGACAGACTCCCAACTTCTTGTCAGTCTTCCCTTGCCTGTATATGAAAGGCAGTTTCTTGTTTTGTTTCCTCCATCTATACAGTCACATCAACGTTTATAATTTTAAAACTTGTTTAAATGATATTTTAACAGAAACACTCTAACTTCACTATTATATATTTACTTATGTTGAATTTATCTAATTATTTACATAGGATTTTAATAGAAACAAAATAAAATTTTATAAGTTCAGTGTACTATCTTGAATTTGAATGATGTGGGATAATAGAACTCTCAGAATATCTTCTTACCTTCCCCTCCCCATCCCAGAGCCTAAAGCAAAAGACCGTTGGTATATATGGCTCCAAGTAAGACTAAATTACACTTGCGAGTCTTTAATTGCTTTACTTTTTTAACTTTTTGCCCTGGAAAGCCTGTTTTATTTTTAATAGTATGCCTTCAGTAACCATCATTAATTCTTTGTACCATTTTCCTCTTGAGTATCATTTCCTTGATTGTTTTATCTTGAACATTTTTGTTTTGTTTTGTTTTGTGTTTGTTTTAACTGAGTCATCCAGCCACCTTTTGGCAGCTTAATGGCAGCTCAGCTCGGGCTGGGCATCAAACTGCTGTTGATCAGAGGTCAGCTCACACTCTTGAGCGAGCTCTTAACCCACTGAGCCACTTGGCCGGCCCTTATCTTGAACTATTAATAAAACATTTCTCTAAAATTTCAACACACAGATTCATTCTTCCCAACCCTAGCTTACTTATATTAAGAATGGATATGTCAGGAAATGGTTATAAGGATGGTGTGATGGTCCATTCCAGTTTGAAGTCAGAAGGAATGTAGAAAAATTGAGTCGATTCAAAAGATATCAAAGGGTAAATTCGAAAGAACTGTAGATTGACAAAACCCATGGGTTATTTTTCCAATTCATAAAATTAAATGAATAGAACTATCATTATAAGCTATAGAACATGGTGAGTAGATTTGTGCAAGGTATCATAAAGCCAGTTTTGACCTTTTGCAGTTTGAATATCTTGCAAGACATACACAGACAGTTGTATAGTGAGTATTTGGGACTTATGGGTAGCAATTGTAGTAAAATTAGGAATAAGTCATCTAGGAATAAAATACAAAGAACAAAAGAAGTACTAAGAAAGACAAGGAGGGCATTGAAAAATTTTGTCATGTAATAGACTGCATAGAACATGAGATCTCAGAAAAAGAGAATAAGTTGGAGCATCAAGAGAAGCAGAGTGAGAAGAAAAAGTGTTGAAGGATCTGCAGGAAGAAGGAAGCCTAAGGGGGCTGAAGATCATAACCTACAAGGAAAGCATAGGCAATTTACTTAATTAACCTGCCATTTTTAGCCCTACTTTATTGTAGGCTTTGACTAGGCACTGGGGAGACAATGGGGAAAAACAAAATAGCTCATGGCCTCAAGAAGTTTAAAATGTAATATGAATAAATAGCCATTGCACAATTAAAGGAAAGTGTGATAACATACCAACAGAGACAAACATAGTATGCTATGAGAATGTATAAGTATAATTTGGGTCATGCATGCCATTTTAGAAAAAAATAATGCTTAAGCTGTGACTAAAAGATGGTCAGTATATGTTAGTCTAATAAAGCTGGAGTTTGTACAATGTCACAGAGTAGAGAAGAGGAAGCCAAAAAGGAGAAAGTGGATGGGAGTCCTCAAAGAAAATGACTGTTAGCCTCTGACTACAGTTTAAATAAAGAAATGAAAGATTAGCACAGATTTCCAAACTTTCTAGCAATCTATATGCACAGCTGAACCTGTTTCCAGTGTGCTAGAGAGGACAGAGGAGGCATAGAATTGTTCAGTTGCATCCTGTCTGATGAGAGTCAGATAGGTCACTCTCTGAAGCTTTTCAGTAATATTTAAAATTATTGATTGATCACAATTTTTTAAATTTGATAACAAGCTTTTAATGCTTTTACAGTTGGGTACAGTGTGTAAATTTAAAGCTCTAACAATAAAGATAGAAATGACTAATTTTTGAACTTTCTAAACCTTAATTTCACTGGCAATTTTATTATTCTAGCAAAAACAGGGAAAATATTCAATAACTCTGAAAAAGTCTCAAAAATTCCAATAAATTCAGGAACATGCATCATCTTTGATAGATTATTTTCTTAATAACAACTCTTAAAATCAAGTACGAACCTCCACAGCATTTTCAGTGATATATGTAGTTTCCTTGACCTTTTAGCAGACAGTTTTCAGGGAAAAGATCATCTTGGTAAGTTCTAAAAGTCAAAAGAAAATCTAAAGGCTATTCTTAAAAATTGGAAAAGGCCAAAATACTTAAAATCTTGAAGCAGTGTAGAGTTTTGTGTTTTGTTTTTTTTTTCACACTACAGAAACTCTTAAAATGGCAGTTTCAGAATGAAATAATTTTAAATTTGTCACTATGTGGTAAGTTGCTTTTTAAATTTTTAAATAACTGCTGCTTCTTTAGTGTGTTAGGGACTTGAGAAAAATAATTTATTTATGAGTTACCTAGTATGTAACTTATATAAAAAGTGCTATACACACACACACACACACACACACACACAAACACACACACACACACACACACACACACACACACACAGTGCCAAAAAATGCATACACATTTTAAAAAATGAAAACTGTATTAAAATTGTAATACTCAATATATACTGATAACAAAAGATGAATATAAGTCATGTTTGACTTCTGCAATCACAAGAGGGGCTCAAAGTGGTTACCATCAGTGTCCAGACACTTCTGATTACAGAGAAATTATTGCTTGAGCAACGTTGACTAAAGTGTCAACACCTCTTAAAATGTGTATACATTTTTTGGCACATATGGAAATATATACACATATATGTAAATTAAAAAATATAAAATATATGCAATACATGTTACATTATAATATGTAGTATATATAAATATATGTAATATATACACATACACATATATGTATTTGATATTCTCATGAACACATACATGCACACACACACACATTGAGAACACTAGTTAATAGCTTTAGATATTTTTGCTACAACAATTTGGATAACTAATATAAAATTTTAAGAAAATGTTTAAAAACTTGAAGAGAATTTTCATATTTCATATTCAAAAAAAAACATAAAAACAAAACTGAAATAGACTTTTGACATTCGTATGACTCTTTTAAAGCTAAAAAGGAAACTCACAGATTATAACTTCAAGTCATTTTCAACAAAGACTAAAATCAAATGGAGATGCCATAGGGACTGCTTTGAAGTGGATTTTTGAATACTTTTTACAATTTTATCCAAAATAAACAGGTTTCATTATATATCGAGGTCCTGTTTGTTGTTCGTTTTTTGTTTTTTTTTAATCATAAAGAAGCAACAGCCAACAAATTTGGGGGGAGAAGCAAAAGCATATATAAATTCACACACAGACACACACACACAGACACACACACACGCACACACATATTCCAAATCTAGTCTTACATCATCATTACATTATAGCAAAAGCAAAGATTCAAAAAGAGTAGGAACTTGAACAGTATCTGCGGCCAGCCCAGAATCATGTTGGCTATTTCATTTACCCCCTTCAATCCAGATATTTTGGGTTGTGTTTCAAGGACAGGGTCATAGACTGATGGAAGTCGGAAAGGTACCTTCTACTTGTTTCTTATTAATCCCTTTTATCTGTGTGATAGAATGATCACCTTTTGGTTAAATATCTGTTAGTTGCTCTAACTTGGTGAGATAAATGGCCTTTATCTCAAGGGAGGTCAACAGTGTCAATGGGGGATTCTTTCATCATCTCAACCCTTTGATATCTAAGACTATTTAAAACTCTGAAGGTCATAAATATTGGGTTATCTAGATGTAGTTCAAACATTTCTTATGTTCTAAAGGTAAGGGATTTAAAACGTGTTAGGGCCGGCCAAGTGGCGCGGTGGTTAAGCGATTCAGTCCCACATGTGAGGGCCAGTGACACTGCCCTCCAAAAAGAAAAAAAAAGAAAATGTGTTAATAGCAATTGGTATGTTTACAATGAGATATAACTCAACTTAGAATTTGTTTGAGAGTTGTAAATTAAATATTACGATAACATACAAGTGAGTGAGTTTACTTCTGTCTAGGAAAAGGAAGATCAGAGAGAGCTTCCTGGATCAATCGTTTATGAAGGACAGTAACTGTTCTTGACTTGCGCCAGAGGGAGATATTATCTTGATTATGCTGCACCATAAGTAAACCTGTTCTTTGATCTGGAAAGACTGCACTGTCTCTTTATTCCAAGGCTGTTTGCTATACATACATCCTTAAAGAGGTAGTCTGAAACCAAGGTAGTCAGTACATAAAATGGGTGGAAATGCAAGGGGCTGTTGGAGAATTGTTCCCCTACAGGTAAGCTTGGTGAGGGATGTTCTGTGTCTGGACTAGGGAAACAACGTGAAAGTTAAAGGAAGAGGAATAAAGCCCAAAAAACTCACATAAGAGGATTAAAAGAGCAGAATAGGGGTTACCTGCCAAAGGGGTACGATGAATATCTGAGGATTCAGATATGGATAAAGATACATATTTTTGATAGCAAAAATAACTATACTTGGGTTGGTGCTATCTTTATAATTAACTGACAAATAGAAAATGGCCCAGAAATTTATATATAAATTGTTCACAAAAGTATTGTGTTTATTGTCTATCAGTTAAAATATTAAAGTTTTTACTTGGAAACTAGGTGTAGAAATACTGGTTTCTTTATAGCGGATATTATCTTTGTTATTAAATCTTATGTTGGTTGAAGGTGTTTCTCCCTATCCTTCTTAGTTTTTCGGGCTGGTCTAACAAATACGTTGACAAAAGAGTAACAAGAGAAAGGATTCAAATTTCATTCATATGTACAAAGGTCTCCTAAAGATGGGACCTAAAGAAATGACCAAAGAAGACAGCTTTTATACTTCTAGACAAAGAAACGGTAAATTTTGTGAGGAATTGACAGGACAAAGAAACAGGCTTGGGTGCTTATTTAATGAAGAACGTAAGCAAAGTTTGGGTTTTGGTTAGTAAATTGGTAAAAACAATATTAAGGTTTCTCTCCATAGGTTACTAGATGCTGAATTTCCTATTTCTGTCAATAAGGGTGTCTTTCTATCTCCTGCTGCAAGGAGGGTACATTCCACATGGAACATTTATTTCCTGCTTTTAGTGGGATAGAGAGGAGGTTTAGAGTGTTCTTGCACTAGCTGTTTGTCAAGTAACTTCATTCAAAATAATCCATACGCCAATTTGGCATACTTTGGAGTGGCCTGCCCTGAGCACTATCTTTTATATATAGTAATTAATTTTGTTTCATAATCAGCACATTGGATGCTGAGTATATTTCAGTTGTTAGGAAAAAGAAATCTTTCTAGAGCTAAATGATAGGCAAGAGTATTTCACTAATAAATAACCTGGAATTTAATACACACTTATCAAACAAAACATTCACGTAAGAAATATGAAGATAATGGTATAAGCCAATCATGGTTATAAATATTTTATATATATATATATATATTTTTTTTTTTTCACTATGAGGAAATTGCAATTATTATTCACTTCATGTTGTATATAAATGATAGGTACATGATTTACTTTAGTTGCTGAAGTTGACAATTTACTTATCAACAAAAAAATGAAACTTTGTATATTAGTAATCTGAACCATAAAAGCATACAGGAGTTAAACAACAACAAGCTGTATTTGTACTTGCAGAAAAACCAAACTACGTGTCAAAAAAAAAGGTAAATATTAAGAGTGAAAATTTCAAGTGTGAATTTGGATTGATAATTAAAATCAGTTTCAAAATAGGCAAAAACAAGTGAAAATCTCATTTACTCTTTTGAAAATATTCATTTGGTAAATTCATTGTAAAGTAAATCCTAAAACAAGCAACGGTACAATAGCCATGAATTTGGGTATTCATAGTCAAACTATCTGCGCTTTAAAAATGGATTTATAATATTGGGGAGGGGGGGTGGTAGGAGGGAATGAGATTCTTGACAGCCTTAGCTCTATACTCTATACCTCGAAGGACACGAAATATTTTACTTTAAAGCATCTTTTATTCTTAATTTAAAACAAAAAAAGAGATGTTTAAATGTTTTATTTTTTTTTCCCCAATTGATAAACAATAGTATCATTCCCAAGTGCAGGCAAAATAACTGACATAGATATGCTATGAGGAAGTTTTATCAGATAAATTCACTGTATAATACAGGAGAAAACAGAATTTCCTCATATTTAAGATGAAAGTAATTGTGGGTGGTACATACAGAAAGCTTGTTCAGAAAAATCAAGACTTCTTATGTTATTTCCAGTTTTATAATTTTTTTGTTTTGTTTTTAAAGCTTTATCACCTTTCTTACAGCCTTTTCTAAAATTTGAGTTAGAGGTATAGAGAAAAGTTGGGTCGGAAAGGTTAAAAGAAGGAAGCACATGAGGCAAGAAAGAAACCAAGCCACTAGATTTCCTTGCCCAGAGCTGAGGACAACCTTCAAATTGCCAAAGCGAATGGGTAGGCCATTCCCTTTCTCTTTACTTTATGACATGAAACTTCAAAATCCCTGTTATGAATAAACCTGAATATTTTAAAAACTGTGATGAAACAAAGCTTCTGATGGAAACACTTCATAAGTACTACTGACTGAGGATCATCACAGCCATTTGTATTTCAGAACAATTCTCTGAATCAAAATATCGTAAAACACATTTAAAACAACAAGCAAACCAAAAAAGGTCTGATCGAGTCCACTGATGGTTTGTGGCCTAGAAGACCTTCAATCACTCAAAAAGGAATGGAATAAATATATATATATATAGGTCAAGGATGATTCTAGTGGGTAATTCACCTCAAGTGAACTCACAAAATACTCCTGTTTCATTTCACTATACAGACAAAGCTTCTGAGAAAGCTGGGCTTCTTGACTTCTTAACTTTCATGATTAGAATAGAAAGAGTTGAAAAAAAAAAAAAAGAATAGAAAGAGTTGGAGGCACTGTTCCTGTTCCTCTCTCCTCCTGGGCATCTGACTATAAGCTGTATCCTCCAAATTTCTAAAGGTTTCTAAAAAGGGAGGTGAGCAGCTAAAGAACTCTCTAACACTACCTATGTGCCACTCCTCACCTTACAGTTAACCAAGAAATACGAGGCAAGGGTGTCTGTCGGGTGATTCATTATTTTCCTTAGAAGTCAGTGCTACTCTTTTTAAACAAACTGATTATATTATTAAGAAATTAATACTTTTTTTTTACCCTCAATTAAAACCAATGCTCTTTCTGACAATATACTTAACATACTTAAAGCATTTACATAGCTCACAGCTATTCAAATAGGCTTAAAAAAGATTTTCCAAAAGAAAAGGCAGTTATTTTAAAGCTATTTCTGTTAGTCTTAGGACATAATAGTAATCAGAACTAATACAACAGTCAGTGATATATGCAGAACTTATTGGCATTACAGTTAGTGGGAAAAAAATCCAGCTAATGAACTAAAAAGGAAAAAACAAACAAACATGAAACTATAGCCAATGTGTGTGACATTCCTTTGGTAAACCAACTTTTATTGGTCAAATAAATGTATAAAATATTAAGTGACAGACTTATCATATTGAGAAATAGGAAATATGCATGTCAATGTTATATCTTATTTGGCAATAGTTTGTGAAACATATTTTTTTCAGGTAAGTATTATTTCTTGAAATTCAATAATAAACATAATTTTTCAAAGCACAACAATAGCTTTCTGGAAGGGAAGTGTAGCCATTTGAAAATATGTTTACCTTAAGGGTAATTCTCTCTTTGTAAGTGAATACATCTATCATTGGCAGTGTAGGTACTGAGGGAGAAATGGAGCAGTCAATTATTCAACAGGCTCAGAGTGTTTAATCCACTGATCAAAGAGAATGATACATTTGGGAGAGAGGAGACCTCAAGCTTTATCTTCATTTTGTAAATACCCTAAATGCAATTTCTTGAAAGTGTTTGAGTAATTTAACTTGAGGGACATTTTACTGAAAATACATATTACTTATATAACTTGATATGTGGTATACATATGCATGTTGGGTAGCATATTCCCAAACATTTTTATATTTATCTTCATCTTAGGAAAAAATATGTTCAGATAAAAAAATAGCTAATAGAAAAATTGGTTCATATAAAAATATTTTATTGAAAAAGAAAAGAAAATTAATTCACATAATTTAATTTTGGTTTTCACTTTTAGGAGTTTTGGACTGTATTTTAGTTTTCCTTCCTTAAGAATGAAGCTACATAATACATTCACATTTAACTTATGGTTATTATGTTAATCCAATTTAAAAGTTAATCATTTCTATTTTCCACCTGTAAGGTTTGCTTCCAATGAATCCAATAGATACAGAGAAAAGGTCAATGGTCAAAAATGCAAAATAGAAGATAATCAGGTTTTTTTAGGATATTTAAATTCACCAACTATGTGATTAATTTTTCTACATTTCTGCAGTTTTTGTTTGTTTATTTTATAATACAGTTCTTGGATAGATCAACTATGCCCAGCATTAGTCACTCTCTACTTGAAGGTTGGGTTAAGTTCTGAGAAATACATCTTTAGGCGATTTTGTCTTTATGCTAATATCATAGAATGCATGTACATAAACTTAGATGATTTAGAGTACTATACACCTGGGCTTTACAATTATAGATCATTTTTCTGTAAGGGATAAAAATAATTTTCCCTCTATCCTTCCGAGTTTTGGGCTGAAACATCCCTGTAATAAATGATAGATTAACAGGAGAAAATGAAACAACATTTTAATAAAATGTATACTTCCTATGTACATGGGAAAGACCCCAGGAAACTAAGTAATTAGCCAAAATGGCTGAATGGACCACCTTTTCTACCATCTTCACCTGAAGGCAAAAGTTGTTAAGGATGGGGAAGTCAGTCATGGAAAGTTACCAGGAAAAGCAGAGTAAACAAGGGTAAGGTTGTCATGAACATTTAAGTCATTGTCTTCTGCACTGATAAGATTTTCTACAGATAAAGTCATCCCTCTCTTCCCTGTACAGAAAGGGAAATACCCTTACAACTGGAGATTTTCCTCACACACATAAATGTCTTTTACAAAGGTATCTTTACTTTGTTTTCAGAGCTTCTCCCATGTCTGTGGTTTCTTAAAATTAATGAGGCTAAAATAATCCTTAGCCAAATAACCATATTTGGGGTGACAACTTATCTTCCCTTACAGACCTGCACAGCATGCATGCTACTATACTGCATACTGTAGGCAATTGCAACACAATGGTAAGTATTTGTGTAATATGTTGTGCTATGACTTTACAATGGATTAGACCTCACTGGGTGATAAAAATTTTTCAGCTCCATTATAATCTTATGGGAAAACCCTGATATATGGGGTCTGTCATTGACCATAAAGTCGTTACGTGGCACATGACTGTATCACTATATTGGCTGAAGACCAATCACATCAAAATAAATTTAGAAATCAAAAACTTATACATTGATAATTCTTTGGATGAATGCATTACTAACAAAAGACACAAAACCACTTATTTCCCAAATGGTTATGGGAAAAATGTTCTATAAGTTTAAGATTAAGCCTTGGGGACAAAGTAAAAAGTAAAATATATCTTACTTGGGATTAGTCATTAAGATGATTTGGAAAACATCTAAGATCAGGAAACATAGTAGGAGTGGAAGAGAATATACAAAGTCTATGTAATATGCCAGAATGGTGGAGCATATAAAAAAAAGACAATTGTCTTAGTTAAAGCTGCTGTAGCAAAATACCATAGATTGAGTGGTTTCAACAAAAAGCAAAGCAAAAAAAAAAAAAAAAGGAAGGAAAGAAAGAGAGGGAGGGAGGGAGGGGAAGGGAGGGAATGGGAGAGAGAGAGAGAAAGAAAGATAGATAGATAGATAATAGATAGATGATAGAAACGGGATTTATGCCTCACAGTTCTGGAAGCTGCAAAGTCCAAGATTAAGGTTTTGCCATGTTTGGTTTCTAGTGAGAGCTCTGTTTGTTTTCAGAAGACTACCTTTTTGCTGTGCACTGCCATGGAGGAGATGGGATGCAGAAGGGGTGCAGAGAGACAAAGACCGAAATATCTCCATCTCCTCCTCCTCATCCTCTTCCTCCTCCTCCTTCTTTCTCTCTCTCTCTCTCTCTCTCTCTCTCTCTCTCTCTCTCTCTCTCTCTCTCTCTCTCTCAGACAGTCATCCCACCATGAAGATCCCACCCTCATGACTTAATCTAAGCCTAATTATCTCCCAAAGGTGCTACCTCCAAACATCATCACTGGGGATTAGTGTTTAAATTAATGAAATTTGGGAGACAGAAACATTTACTCTATCACAATAACTAATAAGAAATTCCCACTGGTGAAGGAACAAGGTGATTAAAAATTTTTACAAGCATTGAAGGATGATATTTAATTTTTATTAGTTTTTCTACAATATTCATGCCATCTGTTTACACAATCTTATAGTAAATACTTTTCCTTGCACATGCTTTGTAAATTCCCCACTACCACAATCACCCAGTGAAACTCAAAAAAAGAGAATCTCTGAGTTGGTGTGGAGCAAAGAAAATAGCGGGATGAAGTAAACTCCAGATCATAATAGCATTCTATTGAGGTCAAGGATTGAAATCATGGCTGTTCAAGTAAAAATAAACATGCGTTTTCATGAAAACTCCAGAAATTGTGGAAGAACTTTGAACTTCCTAGAAGTCATTTGATAAAAGACTTAAATTTAGCTAGATCTAAAAATATCAAGTTAATATTTGACTCAAAATATTTAGTTTATATTGATGTCCTCTTGTGGTTGAATAAAAAAACAATTCTACAGTAACAAACTATTTTACAGTAATCTACTTTTTAGAATAATTCTAATACTTTTGAGACATGAAAATTTGATTACTTATTGTGGACAACTATATGTTTTGGGCACTTCTTTTTAGTTGTTTTTAACAATTGATGTAACATAATAAAGGGCTTTTAATCCTTAGCCTAAATTCTTATTTGCTTAAATCTATTTAAGAACATTTTAATGGGGGATTGAGGCAAGATATGTTCTGATAGAGCTAAGAAATATTTGCGAGACTTTGGATGCAAAAGACTAATTAAATTTTGCAAGCAAATAAGGAAATGGTACTTACAGAAATCTGGATAGCTACTCAGGTATACCCTCAGAGTCATACTACCTCCATGAATTGATTATAGTCCCAGTTTTGATCCTGTCTTGTGGTTTCATAAATTCTTTCCTGTTAGTGTCTCAGAGCCTTGATGTATGTTGATTCATACCCACAAAACTCACAAGAGACTGACATAGACTTACCGTATAGTATTTTATATATTTTTAAGATAAATTATAAATATATTACCTAAGAAATTAATTCTTTGACTATGCTTGAGTAGGACTTTTCTAAGTAGGTTACTTTATGAAAAAGTTACTTTATCAAAAAGCCCTGTGTTGAGAAAGGGCTTACAATAAAAAAAATAATAATTATTTGATTTAATATTATATGAAATTGACCTTGACAGTAGGATATACCCATCTCTAAAACAGAGGTAAAAATAATTTTCAAGTCTTCCTTGTAGATTCCCTGTCTCCTAGATGTAATTAGGACATATTGTTTCACTGAGAAGCTTTGTTGTTTTGTTTCTTACAACCAGGATGGCACTGTCAAATATGTTCATGGGAGAAGTAAAGAAAAGGAAGGGCAGAGTTTTGTACTAGTTCTCAGTTTCTAACCCCAGAAGGAGACAACTGCACAGGATGGACCCATATCAATAGATGAAACAGAGAATTATATTGTCAGCACAGAGTAGATCAGCACTAAAAAGGTATGAACCATCCCTTTGGTACTTCTCTTTATCCTCACTGTATCATGGATGTTATGCATATGTTCTCCAAAAGCCCCACAGAATAAAAGATAGTGAAGCTGAGATCCAGAACCTTGCTGGTGAGCCCCTATGGCAGAGGGAGAAGTACCGGACTGCGACGGATTTGTGGGTGACTTGCCACCCCACAGAATGTATGGAAAATATGTCTGAAAATCAAAGGTGTCTACCGCACTGTGAAGCAAAATCAAGGCAGTACAGAAGGACAGACACTGAGCCCTGCATAAACCAAATGAACAAACCATGGGAACAACACAAGATTACAGATGCCAACACACTATACAGAACCCTGAGAAAGGCACTAATGTGGAAATCAGAAGGGTTAAAGGAAAGCAGCTGATTTTTAGTGTGTGGGTCCCAGGTATCCCGACTCCTTCCACTGCAATTGGAGTCAGCCAACTGTCCTTTTAAGGAGAGAATATTCTGGAAGAATGGATTTTTACCTAAAAGAGTATGTACAATAAGCTATTTCAATTAGAAAAGGTTGACACAATACTGTATTTTATGTAATATGAGAAACCATAATTAATTTGTAAGATAAATGGTAATTTGTTAAAAAAAAAGTATTTTACGATTGAGAAAAAGACCATTAATATATACACTTAAAATTATCTGTCACCCTCTGTACTATCCTACAGCGTATTATTTTTGGTTCTTTGGCCTGGACTAAATCACATTTAAATGGGACCTCTCAAAGCTTAGAATGAGCCATAGGCATAATTGTCTGTTCAATTGGAATTATTTCAGCAGTTTAATCAATTAACCTGAATTAAGAAGTATTTTCATAGTTTTCTTCCACCTAAATTCATATTTTCTGAAATGTACTACTTCTCCTACCTCATATGTATCTGACATCACAGATTACAGTGAAATTCTATTATCCAATTTCTTCTAACTGCATGGAAAAGTGGCTCTGTCAACACTGTTGAGGGTTGAGATATATCCATTAAGTGTGCTTTAATTAACACCAGAGCATTTGCTAATATAGTTATTTGGATTTATGATATAATTATCAATATGAACCTAGACTTGAAATGTGTGTCAGGGAACACTAAGTTGATTGTTTATGAAGTTCATCTTTTGAGATATGTATAAATGCAATAAGAGGGTTTTCTTGGTTCATGTAGTTGCACTGTGAACTCAGATCATTTCTATTCAATCCCTATTTTCCTTAGCTATCTTTCTCTTATTTAGATTTCAAATTTATTGATGCCTTCTCCTTTTATATTTGCAATAGACAGGAGTGTACCTGATGCTCTGAGTGCATTCTACTTTATGTGTTCATTTTGGGGACTCTTTGTACTCTATTTTGAAAATATTTTGAAATTTGAGTTTCCCCTTCTATTATATCATACAAATAATTCTTTCTACACAGCTATAAATATTTTTTGATGGAGATAGAGCCAGATTTACTTCAAATGACTGAGTTATTCTTACGTTTACTATACATTTAAATCAGTGATTTTCATGTGTGGTTTTCCTGTTCACTAGGAAGACTAAAATTTGTTTGTTTGTTTTTTGTTTGTTTTTAATATTTTTTTTTTGTTTGTTTCAGAATGTTGTGAGCTCTTCTTATATTCACACCTGGAGAACAGAATATTAAAAGTTTTGGTTTACATTAAGACTACCCTATGTAGGGCCGGTCGAGTGGAACGTTGGTTAAGAGTTGGCTTGGGATGCCAGCTCTGAGCAGCAGGGCTCTAGTTCAGATCCCACATAGGGCCAGTGATGCAGTGCTCTCTACAGCTAAGAGGGTGAACAACAGTTCAACCTGGAGCTGGGTGTGAGTTGCGGGCCATGGCATAGGCTGCATCCCCCGCTGCAGTGGGCTGCCTTGAGTTCCAGCATGAGGTGCCGTGAGTCACCATGAGCGGCTGTTCAATGGCCTGCGAGTGACTGCCTCATCCGGGAAGAGCACAATGATAATACCAACAAGGGCCAGTGAAGCAACGTCCTCCACAACTAGACTGAAGAACAAAAGGACAACAACCTGTCTATTCCCCTCCCCTGATTCCCCAATGCTATTCCCCTCTCCCAATTCCCCAATAAAATCTTTAAAAAAAAAGACTACCTTATGTAGATAAGTACTAGGCCACTGGACTTTCAAATGGCCTATAAGACATTGTTTTAGTGATAAACCTACTTATAATTTTTTTTTCTCTGTGGCTTTCATCTTTATTTTTTTTAATTTTTTATTATTATTAGTTACAGATGTACAAAACAATGCAATAGTTATCTTTTTCACCCCTTACAAAGTGACTCCCCCTCCCCACTATGCTGCCCCCCCACCCCCGATATCATACATATCTATTACAATTCCACTGACTACCTCCCCACACTATACTCCCCATCCCATAACTATATATGTGTTAAATTATAGTCAACATCTAATATTATTCAGCTGCAGCTTCAAATGTACAGTACAGTGGTCAGGCCACTACACCGTCCATGAACTTGTCTCCCTAACAAGACATGAGTCCATCTGGTCCCCTAAAAAAAATATTACAACATTACTGGAACAGAACAGGGAGCCCAGAAATAAATCCATGTATATATGGACAGTCAATCTATGACAATGGAAGCAAGAATTTACACTGGAGTAAAGATAGTCTATTTAATAAATGGTGCTGGGAAAATTGGACTGACACGTGCAAAAAAATGAAACTGGACCACCTCCAAACGCCATATACAAGAACAAATTCAAAATGGATTAAAGACTTAAATGTAAGACCTGAAACCATAAAATTCCTAGAAGAAAACATATAGGGAGCAAATTTGCAGACATTATCCTGAGCAATATTTTTACTGATACATCTCCACAGGCAAGGGAAGTAAAATACCTACTTATAATTTATTTTAACTTGAGCTTTAACTATTTTATATATGAATGGGAAAATATTTTTGCATAATTTCAAATATACTGGTCATAGTTTCAGAATATAAGTACTAAGGGAAGATTATATGACACTGTTCGTAGTGATTTTTCTTTGAATTTTAACAAGATATTTTTCACTGGAGTTGCCTATACAATGTTGTCTTACCTATCTGTATGTGTTGTTATTGTAGGAATAATTATATGTATCATCACATATAAAAAAATTAAAAGAATCTTGACCTAACTATGATACCTTATATAAAAAAAGAATTCAAAATGTATCATAGGTATGATTATAAAACAAAACAAAACAAAATTTATAAAACTTTTAGTAGAAAATATAGGAGGGAATCTGAATGACATGGATTATGCAAAGGTTCATATATGACACCCAAAGCAAGATGAATAAAAGTTCATAAATTAAACTTTATCAAAGTTTAAAATGTTTGCTATGAGAAATATAATGTTAAGAGAACAAAAAGTCAGGCTGTAGACTGAGGGCAAATATTTACATGTCACATCTAACAAAGAACTTATATCAACAACACATAAAGAACTGTCCCTTTATATATATTCTCATGTTGTTCATACATAATTTTCCTGATTTTCTTAATTCTTGGACCTTGTTTTCCTTTAGTCCGTTGAACACAATTAAGACAGTTGTTTGAAAGTTTGCTTGTTTATTTTTCTAGTAAATCTGTTGCCTGGGCTTACTCATGGATGATTTCTATCAATTAATCTTTTTCCTTTGAATGGGCCATACTTTACTGATCTTTTATATGCCTTGTGATATTGTTGTTGTTGAAATCTTGATGTTTAAGTATTATAATATAGTAACACTAATAATCAAGTTCTCAAGATTTAACATTTTGTTTTGTTTGTCTTACTGTCGGAGGATCAGAGGATTGTAGTAGTTCATTTGTTTAGTGACTTTTCCAAACTCTTTTCCAAAGACCGTAAGTGTTCTTTGTCATGTGAGCTGACTGAAGTCTGTCCCTTAGCAAAGTGTTCCTTTGCTAGTGTTATCACAAGTATTTCTCAATAGAAAAGAGCTAAGAAAGGAAAGAAATAGAAAAACAAACAAACAAAACAGCAACAGAAGAAAGACAAAAAATCAAAACAAAACAGCAGCAAAAAAAATACAGACTTAGCTGATGTACTCTATATCTTAATACTAACCATCTGTAGCATTTTTAAAGCAATGCCTGCCTCTTCTGGCTTGAGCTCCAAGCTAGGTAAAACAAAGTTGAACACCTTGCATTAGTCCTTTAGGTAGCTCTCAGACAAGTTAGTACAGACATACAGAGTAATTTGTAAATAATATTTCTTAATCTCTCTCCAAAATCAGGGATTAGTGCTCTACACTGGGAACTCAGTCTGTAGCCATTTCTAGTCTACATGGGGAAATCAAGTGCAAGGGAAAACACCCAGAGCTTTCCTACTGTTTTCAAGTTTCTTTTTGCTTGATGTAGTGTTTCCTTGGTTGCTGTAAATATTTGACTTCCAGAATTCTGACAAAACTGTTTTTTTGTTTTTTCTGTTTGTTTGTTTGTTTGTTTGTTTCTGTGAGATATGAGAGTTTGGAGCTGCCTACTTTATTATTTTTTTCTGATGTCACTCTCAAATATATTATTCTATTATTTATTAGGACAAAGTAGCAGCCTCTTGCATGATAATTTCTTTACGAGGGTATGTTATTTTGGCAATTCCATGACTTTTTTTTTTCTTCAAATAGTATAAAGTAGTGCTTCAAAATTCACAAACATACTAGGAACTTTTATTGCATCTGTATATATGGTTACTATAACATTTGACATTAGGTTTGATTCAAAACCATTGACAAATACTTATTTTTTATGCTAAGTACCACTAATCATATTCTGATAGCTATAGAACATAATTTTGAATGTTATTTAAAACTTTTTGAGAAGATTTTGTATGTTAATATCAGCTATATCTTTTTAATGAAAATGTCACTGTCCATTGCATAATGATGTATTTTTGTATTTACTTTGGACATTTCTGCACATTTATCTTACTGAAAATACATTTTATTTTAATCTTATTTTTGAACCAAACAAAAGAGAAAGTAAATATAGTGAGTTCTTTGAGTGAGAGGCATTCAGTTCTTTACTGCATCAGTCTAAAGAATCAAAGGGGCAGGTGTCAAAGAATGATTTCAATAGAAAAAATAAAAATAGAGCCTAAGCTCTTTTGACAGATGTCAAGCATGCTGACAACTATTAAAAGAAAAATCATTTTCCTGATCCTGTGTAAGGATACAGCGTGTGAGATTAAAGATGTATCTCTTTATCTATGTTTTTGGCAGATCATTTTATTTCCGCTGAATAGGGCATGAAAGGTACTCCAGATGGATTAAAGGACTCCAGGAATTTTCATCTTCACAACCACACAAAGGGTATAATGAAAAGTCAGAAGGTAAAGCAATGTATAAAAAAGTAAGAATAAACCTAAGCTGACCAGTATTTTTCTATCCTGTTTTAAGCCCAAATATTACTATGATAAATTCTTTCTGGTTTAAAAATTCTTAAAATGTTCCACGAGTAAAGAAATAATCCAGCAAGTAACAAAGATCACATACTAAATGCTTACGCTAACTATTAAATTACTGCATAAACAGATGAATTTGCCAATTTATCAATATTTGGTTGTAGCTTCTGGCACACCTTAGTCATCCTAAACATTGCAGTCCATTGGGGGAATTTTATTAAATTCCAGATATGTACTTCTAGTTAATTTTAGTTACACAAGTAATTTTGTGTATATTCACATGTAAAAATTTAAAATATTAGAGTAAGGTTAAAGTTGATGATGAATTCTAACTCTCCTTTCTTTCTAGCCTCTCCTTTCTCTTCTATCTTTCCATATTGTTCTATCTATTTATACAAGCATATGTATAATCTAAGAAATATAATATGTAATAAATATCTGGTAATGTTTTGTCTCTTTATTATAGTTTTTTAAAAATTTAGCAGTACATTAAGCAATGTTTTTACAGTAATACACATAGAGCTACACAAATTCGCATAGTGTTCCACAATATGGATTAACCAGAGAGTATTTATCTGTATGCCTACTGGTGGGCATTAAGTATTTATATAGTATTTTTGCTGTTGCAAAGACTACTACTCCAGACATCTGGGCATAAATGTCTCTTTGTACTAGTTGAGTATTCTCTAATGTAAAAACTGACAAGTAGAAATATTGGGCAAGTAGGAATACACTTTTTAAATTTAAATTTGCTTCATTTGTATACATTTTGCAATTTATTTTCTTAATTATTACTGTTATTAACATAGATATTTATCAGTTCTTTGACAGCCCATGTCTATTAAAAATGGGCAGATTCATAAGAAAAGATGAAATAGTGCCATTTGAGACAACATGGATAGATCTTGAGATTGTCACGCTAAGCAAAATAAGTCAGACATAAGAAGTCAAGAACTATATAATTTCACTGATATGTGGTATATAAAATTGAAAACAAAAAAGGAACAAGAGAAACAAATGAAGAAACAAAAACTCATAGACACAGACAATAGTTTAGTGGTTACCAGAGGTTAAGGAGGGAAGGGGTGATAGATGAGGGTAAAAGGGGTCAAATATATGGTGATAGTAGGAGAACTGACTCTAGGTGGTGAACACACAATGGAATATATAGGTGATGTATTACAGAATTGTATACCTGAGATATACATAACTTGACTAACAGTTGTCACCCAATAAACTTTAATTTTAAAAAAAGGGCATATTTTCAGATAAGAAGTTAGAACATCAATAAAGACTATTCATTCCCAACCTTTCTTCTCACATTTTCTCTTACATAAATTCTGTAGTTCAGAAGAAGTATCTACTAAATGTACCTTGAATATATTTTGTAGTTTTCCTCTTTTGTTAGTGATCTTTCTCTTCTCTACTCACATGCATCATATATTTTGTTTAGGCTCATTTTAAGGTTTCTAGCTTATCTGAAGGAGACCATAAATAACATGATCTCCTATTCTCAGATTTTTTTCTTCCAAATATTTAAATCTTGGCTTCTTAAATGTCAGGCATAGTGCTCTGTGTAAGATCAATATATTTTGATTAGTTATAGTTTAATAAATATGTAGTAAGTCAAAGGTATCTTTAAAGCTGAGACCATTTAGCTAGATTAGTGCTCATTAGGTTTGCTGGTAAAGAAGCTTAGTGGTATTTAAAGATAAAAGATCAAGTTCATTTGGTATTTTGGGAAATCTATATTCAAAACATTTGAGAATATATAAATTAATTATTCTATAAATAATTTGTTGAAAAATATGTTACTCAATTTCATAACCATGAAAGTCAATAAGTATATTTAATGATCAACTTCTCTTTTTGCGACTTAAATTCACTTCATCTCAAAATGCCAATGAGGACTTAGGAAATCTACCTACTAAAGTACATTCACCATATTTGAAAAATGTTAAATACTTCCAGTATTGTGGTTCTCAATTCCTTAATTCCTTAATTCTTTCCACATGGAGACTATTGCCTATTCGTATACCTTCTATAATCATACATGTATAATGTACCACAAACTAAACATCATAAAATCTTTCGTTGTAAATTAGCCTTTGTGAATCACATACCATTAGTCTCAGATTTAACTATCATGTTTGCTTTGGGTTTAGCTACAGCAACCACTGTTAGGTTTCATCTTATTGCAAGTGAAATGGAAATTCTCAGTACATAGTAACTTCCTCAAATTATCTATTTCTGTTGACATTTAAACACAAAACACAATGACCAGAGACAATCACTATAAGGAACTGTGCTGCTATAGTTATGTAGAAAAAAAGTTGTATTTAAAAAGCTACATTAATAAGTCATTTTGGTGTTTGTTTGACCATTTCTATTGGGGGTGCAGACATTTATTTATTCATTGACATTGGCAATATGCATTTATTTTATTTTTTTTAAGAGGGCAGTGTCACTGGCTCTCATATGTGGGATCTGAACCTAGGGCTCTGGCATCCCAAGCCAGCTCTTAACCAATGCGCCACTCGGCCGGCCCTGCATTTGCATTGTCTTATAATACCAGAAGAATAGATTATATAATTATTGAAGAAGAACCATGTTATAATTTTACGTTGTTTTATTTATCCCCTTTTTGAGAAAGGGATGCTCTGAGTCTTTAGTGTCTTTGCAAATTATACAACACCAAACAGTGCCTTATAATCCTTACATATATATCCTAGGTTGAACTGTGTCCCCCACAAAGTTCACATATTTAAGATATGACCCCCAGTACCTCAGAATGTGACTATATTTGGAGATAGGGTCTTTTAAGAGTAAGTTAAAATAAGATTATTAATATGGGCCCTAATCCAATATGTCTGTTGTCCTCATAAAAAGAGGAAATTCGGAAACCAACACATACAGAGGAAATACCATGCGAAGATATGGGAAAGACAGCCATCCTCACATCAGAGAGAGAAAGCAGAAGAAACCAAACCAAACCTCAGACTTCTTGTCCCAAAAATTGTAACAAAATACATTTTGGTTGTTTAGGCCACCTAGTCTGTGGTATCTGTCATAGAGGCACTAGAAAACCAATATCATATTCAATTAAAAGTTATGAAATAAATAAAGCTTATGACAAATGAAACAGGATGGTATAGGGAAAGAATGATTTTATACTAACCGTATTTTTTAAAATGTGTCTTTATCCTATGATACGCAAAGGACTCTAAGTACTATAATTAATATGTAGAAAATTCTTAAATGTGACATATTTTCAAGAGGAAAGTTTATATAATAATGAATAATATGTCTTTCCATGATTGATTTGTTCCATATATAGTACAAACTGAGATATGGGTCATTCATATTATATAGTCTGTCTGTGTTTTATACTCCTATTTCACAAGATGAAGAACACATGAAAATTAGGCAAACTTAAATAATGGCAATAATCTTAATACAGTACTAGAAATTGTATATTGCATCCTTTCCCATCAATCCTTTTCTACCTATTTAATCTCAATTTTAACTTATACATTATCTCTTTATTAAAAATCTTCTCCCAGCCGGCTGAGTGGCGCAGTGGTTACGCGCTGGCTTGGGAAGCCAGTGGCCCCGGTTCGGGTCCCACATATGAGGGCCAGTGACACTGCCCTCAAAAGAAAAAAAACAAAAAAAAACAACTCTAAACAACTGACCATGTATCTGAATTCACAAAGTCAAAGAAACTGAAACAGAATTTAAACATTTCAATTACTACAAATTACTTGTATCTGTGTGTACATATTTCCTCTCAACTCCAGTTTCTATGGGTAAATCATAGTTGCTTCTAAGAAAACTTCTCTGTTTACTACAAACTATGTATTCTCTTCAACATGACACCAACATACTTTAGTAACTTTCGCTTTAATATCTGTAACATTAGTTTTACTTATATGGTGTCATTCAGATAGGACTATAAACATGCTATAAAGTCTCACCTTAAAAAACCCTCCCTTGACCCTAATATCCCTCTATACATTGCCCCTAAATATCTGCAAAGAATTTTCCACACACTGAACTCGCAGTTACACAGCTCTCACTGTTTCTTGAACTCATTATCATCAGGCTTTTATGCAAACCAAGGCAATACAATTGGTTTTTTTGGCAATCCACATTTACTCCTTAAACAAGCACTTATTCAGCATTCATTATTTGTAAGGAAACTTTGTGGACAATGAGGATACAGCAATGAATTAAACAGACCACGCCCCATCCTGAAACCCCAGAACCACAGATGTAAAAGTTACTGCCATTTTTCATTATCATTACGGATATTACTTTGATTACCTTAAATATTCAGTAGTATTGCAAAATAGTTTTTGCCTTTAAGCTGTAAAAGACACAAGGAATATAGCAAGCACACAGATTTACTTTAATCAAAAAGTGGAAACTTTTGCCAAAGCACTCTTATCCCAAAACTCATCTGTTTATTTATTGTGTGTGCTACACCTGAGTAACTTGGCCACAGCTGGCTGCAAGGGAGATCGGAAAGTATGTGGCTTTCTAGGTAATATAGAGTAGGAAGAGACGTAGAAAGACAGCACTGTCTGCCACAATATCACTGTGTTTTTCAACTTTAAATAGATAATTTTTATTATCTTCAACTGCAACTCCCACCATCATGTCCAATATCTCTATGCTTGCTCAGAGTCACCATTGTAAATTCTGTCTTAAGGAATCTCAGGAACTACTGAGTATCTCCTAAATGATCCACTGATTTAGGTAATTCCTGGGAGATACATCATTCCCCACATGTTCCCCATAAACAAGATGTTCTTCATGGTTAAAGTAAAAATGAAGGAAACAAGTCTGTGGTGGACAGACTCCACTCCCACCTTTGAAGAAGTTGACTGACATGATCTGAGTTAAAATACCCAGGAAGAGATCCACACAGCAAAGGACTGAAAGAAGCCTCCTGTAGACTGCCAGCAAGAAGCCAAGGCTGTGGTCTGAGAGCCTGCACGGCCCACCCCTGGATGGCAGCCTTGACCAAGAGCTCGCCCTCCCATGCCTGGGCTCTGACCTAAAGAGACGCTGAGATAACAAATGAGTGCTGTTTTAAGCTGTATGTGTGCCAATGTTTTACACAGCAATAGATAACCAATACACACATCAAATGTTTTAAAACTATACTTTGACATATTTCATTTGTCCATAAATAATAACCTGTAAAGCATTTGTATGAGAATGTATTTATCTTGCCTGTTATTTTTCAAAGAACCGCATTGTTATCAGAATATCACTCTCAGAACTCATAGTTTTGCTGCACTAAACATAACATCATTACTTTTAGTCTCTAGAAGTGACTGTTTTAAAAAGGAGCCCACAAATTGGACGCTGTGTATATGTGTCTGTGTACATGGGGAGGAGTTTTTCTAAACACAGATGATTTTTAAAGCATGTCATATTTGGATATGTATCATCCTAGTGATATGCATTTTAATTCAAACCTAAATAAACAGAGATGTGAAAATGTGGATATATGCCTGGTAGTTAAAAAAATAACTGTTAAAATTGTAAATGCCTATCATGCCATATGGTCCAGGGCAAGAGAACATTTGGTACATGCTCTTCTCCCCCACTAAATTTGTATTCATAGCCAGTGATTCTATTTTTTTAATGTTCTGCTATTACTTTTAATTAGTAAGCCATAACAGGGAACCTGTTGATTTCATTTTGTCCCACCTAAGAAAGAGTTCATTCTCCAGTAGCAACATCCAGACCATCTAAATTGCAAAGCTTACTCTGAAGTTTTTTATTTTGTTCTGTTTTAAGTCCTTAGCTTTGTTTACATGTATTCAGCAGAAAATAGAAAGAAAATCTTTTTAAAGAAAAGAACTTTTGTGTCCTCAGGGAAGTGTGAACTATAAAGAAAATGAGAATAAAAATCAACAAAATGAAGGTTTATGTTGTTATATACTGGGTTGTCAGAAAAGTCATGACACATTTTTGCGACAAAAAAGATAGAAAAAATATGTCATGACTTTTCCAACAGCCCAATAGTATCTGTTTAAAAATAAGCTATTCCCAGAAGGGACAAAGAAACTAGTATTCTTATATATGGAATATAGATTAGGAAATTGAATACTTATGCAATTTTTTCATGGCCTCATTATTTTGTTTAAATTATTGTATGGCAGGAATTCATAATACACACACTAAATATCAATAAAAACACATTTCTGAGCAATAAATAGCTAAAATTTGGATTATTAACCATTTAGTATCATCTCATATTTATATCATAAAGTAAGTTGTTCTCTACTAGCAAGCTAGGGACAGTATACTCAGGAGGAAGAAAGGCATTTTTTAGGGCTCAAATGCTAGAACTTAGTTTAACAGCTTCTGCTTTAGGACATAAGGCACAGTCAGTTGATAATGAAGTAGAAGTATTATTTACAATTTGTCTTTCTTTTTGGTTATAACTCTTTTGTGGCACATACTGATTTACATATATATTATATGTATCTTTATATATGCAAATTGGTAAATACATATATAAATATAATTGTATATGTGCAATATATAAACATATGCAATATACACAAATGTGTATGTTAAATTTTACAATTATATAAATATATATAATTTTATATATATATAAATATAATTGTAGGAAATATATGTAAAACACTTGTCTCAAGATTAGGGTTTATAGAAAAGAAAGATTACTTATCTAGTTACTAATGTATCAAGAAGCTGTAAATGAGTACAAACTTAACCTTTGATGGTAGGAAAGAAAGAAAGGATATTTACATATGTGGAAAGAGAACGAAAACATAATTTTCACTAAAAATGAGTAATTTAATTTTAATATTTCATGGACTTATTACTTACTTTTGCTTTTTATAAAATACTAGCTAATGGTATAGTTTTCATCTGTACAAAAATTTGCCTTTTTTTCTAGGAGAGTTAGTCAATTATTTTCCAAGATGTGGAATTTTACAGGACATACTTGCCCAAAGTGAAACTTCTTTTGCTTATTCTCCCATCTAAATGACAGATTTGTGTTTGCTTAGGGTATCCATCTGTGGATCACAACATCACAACGTTTGTTCATAATTTATTACACCTAACAACAAAAGCATAAGGAGACTTTACAGATGGTTATCCAGAAGAACATAAGCCAAATAACTTCTGCAGATCAGCGCTAGTGGTACAAATGCAAATCCAGTCAATAGAAACAATGTATCTACGAGTATGATCATCTTCATTTTATATCTACCATGTACATGCTGCAACTCAGATTTACTTTTTCATGACTTTGAAAATAAATAATGACATATTTTTGGTAAAAGACACAATTTCATTTCCTTTTCTCTATCTCCTTTAGAATAATTCCTATGAGGCGAACTTTTGTATTTTTTTAATCTAAATTTTGATACTAATCGTAAGTAATTTCAGCCTATATAAATTATATTTCAGAAAGATCTAGTTAATGAATACATTTTATTGAAAGATTAATACTAGAATAATTGATTGGCCATTGTTCAATGGCTTAACTCTGCATTCAGTTACATTCATTTTGATTCCTTCCTGTGTCTAGGGGTGAGAAACCAAGAAAATGAGGTTGGATGAAGCAGCATTTATACTTCAAAATTTCACAATTAGCTGCTTACAATCACGTTTTAAGAATAAGCAAGAAATTTGAAGATACCTAGTGAAATCCCTCCTGTGCTGGGTTATTTCCAAATGACGTTTTGATTCTAAATTGATCAGTGTGTTTTCTTTGTGTTAAAACATGCAATGTACATCTGTTTGTTTGTTTTTTGAGGGCAGTGTCACTGGCCCTCATATGTGGGACCCAAACCAGGGCCGCTGGCTTCCCAAGCCAGTGCTTAACCACCGCACCACTTGGCCGGCCCCAAAAATACATCTTTTATTTGTAGTTATAATGTTGAATAAAAAACATGAACGATACTTCAAAATCAAAAAACTTGCTTTGTTGAGGCTCAACATAAACTATGTTGAGTATAAAATGAAGATATTGCAGTTGACTGGGGAAACAGTTTATGATAACAATTCTATATTTTTAACACATCAAATCATCACATTTTGAAGTAGCAGTTTTTGGCAACTTTTTATACTAATTTAGTTGATGTTCTGACATATATCATAATTATTACTACAAAGGTGTAGTTTAGATTTTAGAACCAGATTTGAATGATTTACTGAATAGTTAATGTCTAAAAGGAGCCACATTTGAACATACTGGGCTCCATGTACACCTGTTCATTCTAAGATGTAAAATATAATCTTCCTTCAACCGCAGCTCCCTAATATGATTGAGAAATTCTCATAAGGAAAATGGTATAGATCTGGCCTAAGATGGAAATTTCAGCAAAGTATCTGGTGTGTATTTCCAGAGATATCTCTGCACATCAGTGTCTAGGCAGAATTTGTAAACAATTACAATTGTTTCTTTTTCAGACCCCTGGTGAGGTTAATCAAGGATAGAGTGAAGACTCAGACTAACTCCTCTACTGAAAGCTTATTTATTATTTTCCTCCCTCCTAAATGTTCAAAATTCACTCTTTCCTAGCTGCCAGTAATTTTGTCTTTTTAATTTTCTTGTACAAATCTTGTTTGTGCCTTTGATGTATGAAAATGTCCCATATATTGGTTTATTTTTCTGTAAGTATAGGTTTCATATCAGCTGGTTTGGGGCAATCTGGAGCTTCTTTCTGGTGATGCCTTGGCCAAACTTGATTGAAATGAACTAATTGATTATTATTATATTCCTATACTAGGATCAGAGACAGGTAAGAGGGCAGGTCGAACCAGTCTGTCAACATCATTTATAGAAAATGGCTTTATACATTCATGGCTTTTACATGGTTTCCATTGTGGTCTCTTGGTTTCTGCTGCTGAGCATGGTCATGCAGCTTGATTTTGGCTATGGGACCAGAAAGGTCTAAGAGGCCCCTCCTTGTATAGGACTGTGATTGCCTTGAGAATTAGGCATTTTACATGTATCTTGATGGTTGACTACAGAGAGCATCTTGTGTAATTGAGAATGGGCTCTGGTAACTCAACAGGAAGTCTTTGACTTCTCTGACATTTGTTTGTGCTTTATTTTTCTTGTGATACCAGTTCTTTTTCTTTATTAAACCCTTACATGAGTATACTCTGTGGAATCTCATGAGTCCTTTCAATTATCTGACTGGATAGTTAACAGTTGCCCCTTGGATTTAAGCAGAATTTTCAGGATAATTAGCTATATGTCTTTGAACTATTCTTCCATTTAATAAATAATTCTTATGTTTCTGAACTGTGCTGATGTTTATAAATCTAATTGTATTCATGATAAATCTCACAGAAACCTTTGAGGACAGAACCTATTAAAGGAGATTTTCTATTCTGCAGAGGCAGTTAGCATCTGCAATAGCTGTCACTTCTATGTCAAGAGATTTCAAGAAAGGGTTGGACACTTTGTAAGGACCAAATCATAAAATAGAGAGAAGAGGGTGTTATTCTTTTTTGTCTTCGATCCAGCAGCACCATTTAAATCCTTATCACAGGCACTTTATATTGCTAGCTATGGTAAAGATGATCATGATCTCAATACATTTCTGTTCTCTGTGTCTTGTGAAATTGGGAAGTACACAATAAGTGCATCAACAGATGGGTTGCTATGGCCCAGATTAAGTATCTCATAATGACATTTTTTTCCCAGATGGGCATGACCTTGGTTCAAGTAGCACTGATCTGCTAAAGCAACAATTGCTGCCCTTTCAGACATTTGAATGAATCGCTGTTTATTTATAGCAGCCCTCTACAGTTTACAGCTTGTAAATTTTACAAGAACACAAGGTTATTTTACATGTCACAAGTCTGTGACACAACAAAATGACATTTGAAGAGAAAAAACTATGGACTTAAAAATGCTCGCATGGTATTGCTGGTAGTAGAAAGTTCTGCATGTGGCCCTCTGTGTAAACACATGGTTTCCTTTAAGAAAAAGATTTCCTTCTAGAGAAATTTCAGCTGAAAGAAAACATGTTTTTTTTCTATCTGATAGCTGTACTGCTTTTATAAACTCTGAATTTTTTTCACTGTCTTTTTTTGTTAAAAGGATCTACATGGCACCTGGTATATTTCTGGGACATGTTGAGTTTTGTTCAGTGTCAATGTTTAGTACCTGATGGATTAGGTAGCTATGACAGGGTTTGGCTTCCATCCCTCTGGAAATAAGATATGTAACCAGGATAATCTGCTCCTAGGGCAGCTGAAAATGACACTTCATCCAGACTATGTGGACAACCAGGCCTTTGGCTGAAACTACATAATAAAAATCCTTTTAAAACAATTACAATATAAAATTCCTGTGTCCATGAACCACTTCACACAGTTCACTTATAAATTAGACAAGGTCAGTTTGAAAGCCTCAGAAATTTTTAAGACATACAGAAACATTCAAGGAGCATAGTCAGTTTCATCTGCAAGGGTTCAATGTGAATTAAAGCATAACAAATGTTCTCTTATATTTATGAAACAAATTATCATCCACTACTGACTCAGGTTGTACTAAGGAGTGGAGGTCAAAACTGCCCCAATGTCCCTTAAATCTGAGTATTATTTTTCAGAGGTTATTGAGATGCCAAAGAAAGAGCACCTTTTGTGGCCACCAAATGGCAACCTCATCAATTTAGGTTAGTGTATCATGTTCCGTTTTGTTTTTCACTATATACATTTCCTAAATAACTTGCTAGTAGTTGTTAGCATCAAATTATGTATAAGCTGATTGATAATGTTGGTGACTGATGACTTTTGAATGCTGTGGCCGCTCCTTAAAGACTTGTTTCATTAATATTGTTTCTTTAATATATCAATAACAATTAAAATTCATATTTCATAATTTCACAAGAAATTGATGAGAAACTCACTTTCCTTTAAATCAAATACATCAGTTACCTAAGGTTTCTTCTCTTTTTTATCAGTTATCACCCACATGTATATGTAGGAATGTCTTTTATTTCTTATTAAATTTGAGTATCAGAATTTTATTGTTTTTCTACACTATCTATAATTCTTTTTATTTTTTTACCTTGAGCTTGAAGTTCCTTTTCAACTAATATTTTTTAAGCAAGAGATCTAGTAAAGTTGTAAATTTGCTCAAGCATTTTCAATAGCCTTTCAAAACCAGTGTATCTAGGTAGACATTTAGGACCTTCCTTGTCCTGATTGAAGGATCTGAAGTTTTCTCTATTAGTGATCATCTCATACAAATTATTTCACAGATCTGAATCCTGACTAACTTTCCTATTTTATTGCTGACCACACTTTGACCGAGTCATATTTCACAGAAATAAATCATTAAAATCCACTTTCTTGGGTTAGTTGAAATTCTGGAAAATATATACCATTTGATACTTAGAAAATTTTTATTAGTCTTTTAAATTTGTATTAGTCTTTTATTCTGGGGGAATAAAACCATATTGTTGAAACTTTCCATAGATAATCATAGGATAACTTTTCTGTACTTCCATAGCACATTATTCCTAACTCTGGACAATAACAGCTAATGTTAATACTAAAATAATAGATAAACTTTATTGAATCCTTTCTATTTGTTAAGCACAAAAAAGCATTTTTTTATTTTAAAGAGAGTATTATTGAATAGATAAAATTCTTATGCTTATAAGTGGTACTGCTATCATTTTAATTAAGGTTTATCTAATTAAAAACCTGATACACAGTCCCTACGCAACAGTTGCTATTATACATTATTTTGAAAATGTATTGCCTGAATTTTTACAATAGACTAAAATGAACTAAAATCCTAGAGCAGAAACCTTATCTTTAATGGTTGACAACTAATTTTTAGACTAGTGCCTGGCAGATAGTTTACCCTTAATAATTAATAAATAAATGAATGATAGAACAATGTAATTGATTTCAGCATTACCAGAGAAAAAGAATTGAGTATTTCATTTGTAAGAGCTCATTCCAACAGGGCCACCCATCAAAGTTTTAATTCTAACATTCAAATGTACACATAATCTTAGAGTTTTCTCCAAGATATGATATTCTACATTAATATATAATATTATAGGTATTCTCTTAGGAAATCAATTTCTAACCACAAAGAATTTCTAACATTGTTACTGAAACTATGAATTATTTCAGCCTCTAAACTGGAAGATTAGACAGGCAAGGAAGCAAAACAATAAATGCTTTGCAATGTAAAATTAAGATCTTAACCATTCATGGTCCTTGGTATTTTGCGAAAGAAAAGAAAAACAGAGTGTCAAAAGCCCGTGTATATTCCATCTTGTGAAATTTCTTTTTACTCAACTAAATATCTCCTGAACTTTCAAATCTTCAAATGGCATTTCTTCCTGTGCTCAGCTGTCAAGAAATTTTCAGTACAACATTATACAGCTGTCAAATTCCACCCACAGGACCTGATTTGGCAGTTTACACAAGCAAAACTTCTAATGACACTAGGGACACTTACCATTTTTAGCAGTTATTGAGAGTGAAGGAAAAGAATTGCTTCATTTGGAAGAAAACTACTTAAAAATGATTTTACACATGAAGGCAAATATTCAAAAAATCAACCAAGCTTTTCAAAATATATTTTAAAAAAAACAAAATCCAGAAATATTTCTTTTAACTGCAAAAATGCATAAAAATATTAAAAATATGTTCTATATATCTTATTATCTAGGCGAAAATCAATATAAACTTTCTTGTAACATGCTCTAATATTAATAGGTAGAGAGGGAACAGGGAAAATTAAAAGCCAAATAAAACAAAACTAAAAATCAAATAAAACAATGAAATCAAATAAAACAAGAAAATGAATGAAAATTAATCTAAAATGAGTTAAAACAAAACACAAATCAAAGAGGCCACTTTTATTTTTCCAAAGAGATGACTTTTAAAATACATTCAAAGGGAAGAGTGAAAAAATGAAAGACTAGGGCCGGCAGAATATCTCAGTTGGTTAAGAACTTGCTCAAGAGTGTGAGCTGAGCTCTGAACAATAGCAGTTCCATGCCCAGCCCAAGCTGAGCTGCCGCTGAGCTGAGGCAGGATGGCTCAGCTGAAAAAAAAAATGAAAGACTAGAAAACTATTGAAAGCTATTGCAAGAATTTAAAAGAGAAAATGGTCAGTTAGAAACATTTTAAGGAAGTCTCAACTCAAATTTAAAAACAATCTTTACATTTAAAACAATATAAAGCAAGCTTAAGAAGTTAAATATTGACAATAGGAAAAGAAGTTTTATGACTAAGGATTTTTTCCCAATATCAGTGCCTTTTATTTCTTTCTCTCACCTGATTGCTCTGGCTAGGACTTCCAATGCTTTGTTAAAAAAGAGTGGTGAGGGCCTGCTGAGTGGTGCATTGGTTAAGAGCTGGTTTTGGGATGCCAGCGGCCCCGGTTCGGATCCCACATATGAGGGCCAGTGACACTGCCCTCTACAGCTAAGATGGTGAACAACAGCTTTACCTGGAGCTGGGCTGCTGTGAGTCGCCGGCCAAAGCCCCTGCTGCAGTGGCTGCCATAGGCTACAGTGAGTGGCCGGCAGCCAGCATGAGCGGCTAGCAGCTGGTGTGAGCCACATCCAGAGGCCGGCGACCGGTCTGCCTCATCCAGGAAGAGCGCAATGATGATACCAACATGGGCCAGTGAAGCAAGGTCCTCTGCAACTAGACTGAAGAACAAAAAGTCAGCAACTTGTCTGTTCCCCTTCCCCAATTCCCCAAACGCTGTTCCCCTCCCCCAATTCCCCAATAAAATCTTTAAAAAAAAAAAAAAAGAGTGGTGATAGGGTCATCTGTTTTGTTTCTGATCTTAGAGAAAAAGCTTTCAGTTTTTTACCATTGTGTACAATATTAGTTGAGGGTTTGTCATATATGGCTTTTATTATGTCGAGGTTCTTTCCTTCTATACCCATTTTGTTAACTGTTGGAATCATAAATGGATGTTGTATCTTGTCAAATGCCTTTCCTGCATCTATTGATATAACCCTATGAGTTTTATCCTTTATTTTATTTATATGGTGTATCACATTGATCAATTTACATATATAGAATCCTCCTTGTGCCCCTGGAATGAACAACTCTTGATTGTGATGTATAACCTTTTCAATGTATTATATTCAATTTGATAGTATTTTGTGGGAAAAGGAACCCTCATACACTGCTGATGGTTATATAAATTGATTTAAACACTATGGAAATAATATGGAGTTTCCTTAAAAAATTAAAAATCGAATTACCATATGACCTAGCCATCCCTCTTCTGGGTATCTAAATCTGAAAACCTTTATACGTAAAGATGTATGTACTCCTATGTTCAGTTGCAGCATTATTTATGATGGCTATGGAAACAACCAAAGTGCCTTTTAATAGATGATTGGATAAAGGAGATGTGGTACATATATACAAGGGAATATTACTCAACCGTAAGAAAAGATGAAATAGTGCCATTTGCAACAATATGGATGGATCTTGAGATTAGCATGCTAAGCAAATAAGATAGACAGACAAGTCAAGAAGCATATGGTTTTACTCATATGTGGGATATCAAACTGAAAGCAACAAACAAACAAGAAAAAAACAAAAACTCAAAGACACAGGCAACAGTTTAGTGGTTAGCATAGGATGTGGGGGGAGGGAGGTGGCAGAAGAGGGTAAAGAGGGTCAAACACATGGTGATGGAAGGAGAACTGGCTCGGTGTGATGAACACACAATTTAATATATAGATGATGTATTATAGAATTGTACACTTGAAACCTGTATAGTTTTACTAACCAATGTCATCCTAGTAAATTTAATAAAAGTTTTTTTTAAAAAAAAGATAAAGGCTTCCCAGGTAAGTTTCAATTCTGAAAATGAAGTAAAGTTGTTTTATCAACAACAGTAATGTTGCAATGCTAGACTGAGAGGAATGGCTTGATGGAAGGTCAGGGCATCAGAATTCTTCTCTCTACTTCCTGAGTCCTAGGGAAGCAGTAAATTCATCCCAAAACTGAAACTGAGCACACTATATCTAAAGATACTGAACAATATGTTGGGCAAGTTACCCAGAATGAAGATGGGTGGGTCAGTTTGGCAGCCTTCTCCCTTCATGCTATAAGGGAAATCCTGCATTTGTCCATAACAACAGAGCCTCAAGCAGGCAGGATTTTCACTATGTTTATGGCAAAACCCCATGGGACCCTAAGAGAGAGGGTGGGTCAGTCAATGACAGGCAAAATCCTAAATAAGTGTAAGACCCTAAATATGCGCATTAGGGTGGCCCAAGCCAGGCCTTGTCCAGAGGGTACCCTGGGAGGAATCTAGGAGGTGAAGCATAAGGGGCCTAAGGGCCTGTAACCCCTTATCTGCAGAGCTAACAGCCTGCCAGAGAAGAGAAATCTTCCCAAGAGATAACATCAGTCCTCCTTGCATTCTTGCCTCTAAGTGTCATAGTGAACCATTAACTGTTCCCCTAGGAGGCATTGATGTATTGGTCAAGGGTCTTTCCGCTGATGTGGTCTGTGGGACATAAGGACATTTGGCTAAATTCTTTGGGTGACGTGTGTGAATTACAGACCACGGAAAGAACAAAGCTCCTTTCCTGTGTGTACTCAATAAAATCTGCAGTCTGACCAGATTCAGGGCTCTTTGTCCATCAGACACTGGGTCCCCTGGCTCACATTGCTTTTAAACTACACCTTGTCTCTTGCTCTTTATTTCTGTTTCTGAGTCCCCGCCGGTCCTCTCGAGGAAGCCAGACCCAGCAGTGCATGACGCGACACTGTTCATTCCAAAGAAATATGCTTAAAATACCTGTAGCAATTAATAATTATCTCCTTATAATTTGAACATAAATCCAAGAACTGTCAGGCATTTAAGGAGAATCAACAGCAAAAAACACTCAAGATTGAAAAGATAAAACTACATTAGAATCCAAATTCTCCACTTTGCCAGTCCCCTTTAAATGGATAAACTGGCTTTGCACATTCCCAAATCCAGCCCCTTCGGTCCTGACCTAGATCCCAATTCTCTGATGTACTCAGCAGTTTTGTGCCTCTTTTCTCTTATGAATCATTATTTCCCCCCATTGGTTGTATTATTGCTTTATACAAGCATGTTATGTTTCACTGCAAGACAAAACAAAAACCTCCCTTGACCTACTATCCCTCTATCTTCTGGCAAATACTAAGTTCTAATTTAGAATCAAACTCCACAAGAGGGTTGCTTGCATCTTGTCCAATCAGGTTTTCAGTTCCACCACTTATCAGAGGTTAACAGTTATCTCTACATTACCACCCCAAAAGTCAATTAGGACTTGAACACTGAAAACCCTCTAGTGTGTGCCCTCAGAGAGTAGAGGCAAGTGGTGGCCTAAATTGTGCCCAGCCCTGTCTATGTCACCTGCACAGCTTCCTGGTGGTTGTGAAAGCAGCTGAACCCCTTGCTTCCTCCAAGAGAGCTAACCTCTCCATCAATCACTGTTATTAGAGCACATGAGAGGTATCACTTCTGGGAGGAAGAAGTGATATCTGACACCCACACCTTGGTGTGCTTACTATTCAGCAAGGAGAAATTTATCTGCATTTGTGTAGATCATGTATGACAACAAGAAAAAAAAATCATGCTGCTTAATTAAATATTGTAATGTAATGCTGATGTTTCTTTTACTTCTTTTAGAACACAAGATTTACTTCCCCATCCCATCCATGCTTTTAGAGATATACTTATCATCTATTTGTGAAATTATCCACTAGAAAACACATTAATCTTGAGAGATCCAAAATGGCAGAGCAGATAAATACGGTGTCTGCTTCCTTTCATGAACACGTTACAATTACAACTAGATTACACAGCAATCAACATGGAGAATCATCTGAAGTCGAGCTGAACAAAAGTTTTCTAACTAAGGATATAAAGATGAAGGCAAGACAGGCTGTAGGAGGGACAGAGATGTGAAATAGGCTGGCCACAAACCTCTGTGTGACAGTACAGAATCAGGAGAGATATCTTAGTCATGGAGTTTCCTCCCAAAGGAGCTAGGCATCCCAGCTTGACATGAAGCTCACCAGCCTAGAGTACTGGTGCCAGGAAGAGAAGCCCCCATAACATCTGGCTGTGAAAAACAGTGAGGATTCTGACCATCTGAGTGGGACAGAAGGCTAGGAGAAACCCAGACATCCTCTTATGGGGCCCGAGCATAGATTCACTCGCAGCCACTCAATCTGGGCTCTGGCAGAGGGAGGGTGACTCAGGGGGCATCAGAGGCATACAAGGGACAGACTGAGGTGCATGGTTTTTTGCAAGGGCTGGAAGACAGTCACCATTTTCCATTTAAGGGGCCTCCTCCCATATAGTCAGCAGGTGGGCGTCTTTCTTTTCTGTGTTGAGCCCTCCCCTACCTACATGGCCAAATCTGAATATGATTTTCTGATTTGTCTGCTGAGCTCTGCCACTCTACTCTGCTGATTCACTGGGAACGTATCCTCTCCAACTTCCCCAATGCCTAAGGCACTTGCTCTATGAGCAGCCAGCCCTGCTCATATTGCACTGTATCTTGGAAAACTATCAGAGTCCGGGCCCAGGCAGGCAGCTACTAGCCTCAGTGTGCTCTGAGACTTTTGCTGAGTAGCTTTAGGATCAACACGGCACTAAACCAGAATATACATTAACCTGGAACCTACCACTTTCCCACTCTAATGACTCCCTGTGACCCTGCCTCACCCAACATACATACTGTACCTGGATTTATCAGTAACTGAATGTTAAGGGGGCCCACAGGAGGCAGCACACCTCAGGTTGTCCTGGCTTATTGTGAAGCTATCTCAGACCTGTGACTGGTGGCAGAGGTCCTTAGTTCACAGGATGGCCTCTCTCATGTGTGTCCAGGTTTAGCACAGGCAGCGAACAACCATGGATCAATTGTTAGCTCCTAGCAGACAGTTGACAGCTGGTCAAGGCAGTAGGTGACCTGAGCCTGCATCAGAGCCCCTCTTAAGAGGCCCCAGGACCAACATACTTGAGGTTGACTTCAGACAACAGCAGAATACTGCCCAATTAGCCTCACAATTGGCACAGCCAGAGGGCAGTCTCAGCAGGCCACAAAGCACACTAGGGTGAATCCCATTCAGTGAGGTAAGACCCCTGCACAGCCACCTATAAGCTGTGGATATGGCCAAGCCCCACAGCCAATCAGCCTGAGGGTCAATTTCACCAACTGTACATGCCAATAGCAATCAAGCTCAACTATAATAGGAGGGCACACATGACCCACCCAAGGGATACTCCTAAAGCACTTAGATAACCTGTAAGACTGTGCCAGGACCCACAGGAACCTACTACATAAGGCCACCAGACTAAGATGGGAGACATAGCAGATCTGTAAAATACATAGAAACACAGAGGCAGCCAAAATAGGGGGGAAAAAAAATTTATCCCAAATGAAAGAATAGGAGAAAACTCAAAAAAAAGAACTAAATGAAATGGAGGCAAGCAACTTACCAGAAATAGTTACAAGGATGCTCAAGGAACTTAGTGAGAACTTCAACAAAGATATAGCAAGCATAAAAAAAGGACATAGAAATCATAAACAAGAACCAGACAGAAGTGAAGAATACAATAACTGAAATGAAGAATGCACTAGAAAGAATAACCAGCAGACTAGATGAAGCAAAGGACTGAATCAGCAATTTGGATGACAAGGTAGTAGAAAACACTCAGTCAGAAGAGCAAAAAGAAAAAAAGAATCCAAAAAAATGAAGATAGTTTAAATTTCTACTTATAGATTTTCCTCTTAAAAAAAAAAAAAAGAATATATATATATATATATATATATATATATATATATATATATATATATATATCATAAAAAGCCCATCAGAACGCTGTTTCTACAAGTGTTTATTAAAAAATATGTCTAGGGGCCGGCCGAGTGGCGCATTGGTTAAACGCTGGTTTTGGGATGCCAGCGGCCCGGGTTCGGATCCCACATGAGGGTCAGTGACACTGCCCTCTACAGCTAACAACAGCTCCACCTGGAGCTGGGCTGCGCGAGCCCCGGTGATGGTGTGGGCTGCAGCCCCTGCTGCAGTGGGCTGCCATAGGCTACCGTGAGCGGCCCGCAGCCAGCGTGAGCGGCTGGCAGCCAAGCGTGAGCTGCCAATAGCCGCGGTGAGCGACATCCAGAGGCTAGCGACCGATCTGCCTCATCCGGGAAGAGCGCAATGACGATACCAACAATGAAGCAACATCCTCCACAACTAAACTGAAGAACAAAAAGACAGCAACTTGTCTGTTCCCCTTCCCCGATTCCCCAACGCTGTTCCCCTCCGCCAATTCCCCAATAAAATCTTTAAAAAAAAAAAAAAAATATGTCTAAACTGTGCAAAGATGGACTGCCATTGATGCTGTGATCACTCTCCAGATTCTCTATCAGTAATTATCTGCTATTTGTCCTCCAATCTTAGGGTGCTCCAGATTGATGGCCCTTAGGTATAGACCTTTCCAGGAATTTTCCCCGGCTGCAGAGACATAGCTCACTCTTGTTCATGCTTCCTTCCTGTGGGAGGCTACATCCAATGACTGTTCAATGTGGACAGTCAGCACAGAAAATTATCTTCATTAGAACATATATATTTTTTCTGTTTCTAATTTAGCTCATGGGAAACCTAAAAGAATAAAATAAGAACTTAGAATTTAAACTCACAAATATAACCTATCTTCCCTTCCAAAAGTTCAAAACCTATGACTCTACAGAATACTTACGGAACTTAACCCAGGAAGATGTAACACAAATATCCCATGTAATGATATACAACATTTAAAAAATATGAGTAGATTTTAACTCTAGGAACTATTAGGGAACTTGCCCCTCCTCTCCCACAAGTTATTTTACTGGATCTATCTTCAAAAACAAACAAACAAAGAAACAAACACTTTGGAACAGAAATCAGTCATTTATAACTGTCTTTGCTTTAATTGGTGTAATAGTAACATTCAATAAAAGGGCACTTTTGTTTATGTAGGAGTATGCTAGATTAAAAGGAAAAGACAATTCATTTTTATATTTCATTGCTTTAGAGACAGCATGAAAGCATTAGGAAGAAAAATTGGAAAAGAAATGCAGTCAGATGAATGGAACAAACACAGTACAGAAACAGCAGAAGGTAATCTCATATATACTCACATACCAGCTGATGAGGGAGTAATTGGTTGATCTGCATCTCTTAGGTTGAGATGCAAAGAAATTCATCTGCTAGGTACATGGCAGGCAACCTCAGAGGAAGGCCAAACTGACAAGTACAATGTTACCAGATGTAATGCAAAATTAAAGTCATCTGTATGTGACAATCTTTTAATTACTCATTTTTGAGTGTTTATAACTAATTACTTTGAACACTCCCCTTTATTTTAGTAAAATGAAAACTAACCGTAACATATAAAAAAAAAAAACATAAAAAAAGAGTCAAAGTGAAGAACAGCTCAGTAAAATAAGTATTAAATAGGATTGTAAAGAAGTAGTTGATGATATTAAAAACAAACAAAAAGATTGTAAAGAATACAGCAAAAACCTTGATTTGTCACATTATACTCCCTGCTTTCTGGAGTAATATGAAATATATTTCTGTGAAAAATTCACTATTTCTTTATATGAAGATGTAATTAGCTGAATCCCTTATTTGGTACAATCCATTAATAGAAAGAGACAATATGTTTCCTTTTTCCCTAGTTCACAAAGTAAAAGACACAAAGCTACCCTCTAAAAAGGTAGGATACTGGAGGCAGTAAAGAATTTTGGCAAGAAAGAAGTGTTGGAATGTAGAGCTGAGACACTGACATCATTACAGCTTATCAGAGCTGGAACAGGCCTGGGAGATAATCTTGTCCAGAGCAGTCAAAATTTTTGTTAGACCTAAAGAGGTAAAGTGATTTTCAAGGTACACAATTACTAAGAATGAGAACCAGGGCCGGCCGAGTGGCGCATTGGTTAAGAGCTGGTTTGAGGATGCCAGTGGCCCCGGTTGGAATCCCACATATGAGGGCCAGTGACACTGCCCTCTACAGATAACAACAGCTCCACCTGGAGCTGGGCTGTGCGAGCCCCGGCGATGGTGTGGGCTGCAGCCCCTGCTGCAGTGGGCTGCCATAGGCGACAGTGAGTGGCCAGCAACCAGTGTGAGTGGCTGGCAGCCAGCGTGAGCTGCCATATTTGGCAGCCAGCGTGAGCTGCCAATAGCCATGGTGAGTTATCCAGAGGCCAGCGACCGATCTGCCTCATCAGGGAGGAGCACAATGACAATACCAACATGGGCCAGTGAAGCAACGTCCTCTGCAACTAGACTGAAGAACAAAAAGACAGCAACTTATCTGCTCCCCTTCCCCAATTCCCCAACGCTGTTCCAACTAGACTGAAGAAAAGACAGCAACTTGTCTGTTCCCCTTACCCGATTCCCCAATGCTGTTCCTCTCCCCCAATTCCCCAATAAAATATTTAAAAAAAAAAAAGAAAAAAGAATGAGAACCAGAATTCTTATTTTTGATTCCCAACCTGGCCTCACATGACTTAAAGTTCAAATTGCTCCAATTATTCTGGGAAGTTTGTAGAAAAGTGGAAAATGTATACTTATCTCACATGCAAAGCACACACATGATCCATTGAGTCCCTACAGATTTGGTACTTTATTCATCTCAAGTTGATATTCTCTGTGCCTTGAGAAAAAGTTGCCAAAAGTGGCCACGTGTGTATTCTAACAGTCAATCTTAAGAGGTTTTTGTTTTGATTCTTTATGGTTTACCTTATTTTTTAATTAAATTTATTGGGGTGAAATCGGTTAGTAAAATTAGATAAGTTGCAAGTGTACAACTCTATATTATCTATATATTGCATTGTGTTGACCTCCCTGAACACGCCCAATCTCATCCAATCTTAAAAGTTTTTACAGTTAACTACAAACATTTTATTTATGTCACCATGCTTTTAAACTACCTCTCTTCTGAAAATGTTACCAGTCTCCAGTATAGTACGGGCAATTGTTTTCTTCAAGAGTAACATCCTCAAGATGAGTTTGGAGCATTTTTTCTGAGTCCATATACATGTCCCATAGAATCTTCACGCAAATGATCAATGGTCATTTTCAAACTACATCCTAAAAACAAATTATTTCCTAGGGTATTTCTATAACTTTACACGAGATCAGTGTTGTTCGCTTTTCTGTTGGTGAAAACAGGTCCTGTAACAAATATTTTGTTTATATTTTACTTCCTATATTCCACTGGATAGTACCCCAAATGAATTAAAACCCATTTTTTATGTGAAATTTAAGTTGAAGTTGTAGGAAAATGTGTTAGGAATATTTCCTTTCTTCAATAACTTTAGCCATTGCGCAGAGACATCACAGAACTGAGAATTAAGAATAAACATATTAAAAGAACATACAAACTGACATATATTTTTGTCACAGAGCTGGTTGTAGTTCCTGATTTAATTCAAAACTCCCTCAAAGCAGACTCGTTTATAAAATCATGAGGGTTTATTGTTGTACCTAGTTGTTTTATATATTTCAGTAAATTGTAAAATAAATTCCATATAGGACCATAAATGTTTAATTTTGAATAGAATTTGAAGATTAACAGTAGCCTATTGTCAGCATATATATAACATCTAAAGGATTTCTCATTGTTCTTATGTTTCTACTTTCTCTTCCTTCTCTGTTTTCCTTCACTTTGATATTTAGTGGGGCACACTGTTTCCAAGCTGTTGATGGCACCTCTAGCTTCCCTTGCAGCTACAGGTAGCCATGTCATTAAATTCTGGCCAATGGAGCTAAGCAAAATGAGGTATACAACTTTGAAGTCACATCCTCCAAAACAATCAGTTCCTCCACTCTCCACTTCCTTCTTGCTTTCTGAAAATATGGACACAATGGACACAGTTATCTCTGACTGCAGATAACAGACATATATTAAGAATGGCAGATATTCTTTTGAGCTTAAACCAATATGGATAATAAGAAAGTAAATTTTAAGGGTGTTATAAGTTCCTTTTTGAAACAGGAAGGTACAGATTCTACATTTAATTTTAAAAATAGATACACATATTTTTAGATAAACAAATATTTTAAATAGACTCTGTCTAACTGCAATACATGATTTTCTCTTTTAAGAATGTCTAAAAAAAGAATTTAAGCCACAGATTTGTATAAAACAGTGATTCTGTGCATCTAGGAGCAATTCTAGTGGAAAACTCAGGGGAACTCCACTGACAAAAACAAATTTAGATGCTTTGAGGAGTGACCTCAACACAGAAATGAGAAGAGTCCCAGGAATGCTGATTTAAGCACACTTTAGCTCAGGAGCTCGGCAAATGTCCTCCCTGGTCTCCAGATTTCCACTGTATGGAACTCAAATAAAGATGTTACTGCTTCTAAAGACTCAAAGGGTCCAAAATAATCATTCACTGGGATAACTCAACCAAACACAGCCAAAGGTATTTTGCAGTTTTCCCTTTTATTTCACCTGTGGGAATACTGCTTCTAAATTTAGATAATGATGTTGTCACAATGCGAACTTCAAATGGCATCAATAAAAATCTGCTAACATTTATTTTTAGAAGGGAATGATTTATAAGTTTCTTCCTATTTTTGAGTCATGTCATGTATCATTGTGTATGCCAGGATCTGTTCTGTTTCACTTTATGCCTCTTTCTCCCATAATCACTCCCAAAGATGGCAGTTCTAGTAGAAGATATTAATCCATATCTCTATATTAAATTATACTCAAACATATTTTATAAAATTTTGCATGCCAGATTATCTAGATGAGATCAGTGACTTTTCACAATATAAATATGAGGAATTGTTAATATCTGGAATAGTAGCTTTGGCTGATTTTAAAATGTGCAATGAATATTTGTTAAAATACATGGAAAAGAAAACATAACCAAGATATACTGTAAAAAAAATACATAGTGTCTGAGTTAGGGCGGTGGATTGATTTTGATAAATTCAACGCATCGCTAGGTTCTCTCTAAAAATGAAAAGGATGGCAGTGCTTGTATTTTTTTTTTTTACCGAGATGGTATTAAGAACATGATATGCTTACTAAAAATGATGTCAATTCTATGTAGTGAAACATAAAATGTATCTGTGAAATCAGTAGCAATCTTGTAAGATTTTTGTTACAATTAAATGATTTAAATTGTACACAGATTTTAGCTGTGCATATAGCACCATACATTTTATTATCAATTACATCTAGTATTGTTACTCTAATTGACAGAATTATTACCACATGATATTATTCAATCTGCACAACTTTAAGGAAAAAAACTGTACATGTTCCTAGATATTTGGAAAATTTCTCAGTAATTTGACAAAATCACTTTCTTACTTGTTTAAAGCTTATGAGTAGAGATTCAGTGAAGTATAAAGATCTATGTAAGCCATTTGTTCCACTGTGGTGGATTCCTCACCTCACATTTAAGAGGAAAGTTGGTTGCATATAATTGGCTTACTTTTCTGCTGTTTACTCTCTTTCCTCCTCCAGATTCATTATGTACTCAAGCTCTGCCTTTTTTGCTTTGCATATGTCCTTGAAGGCTGATCTCCGATGACTGAATCACCAATGTTTCCTCACTATCTATCTTTTGGTTGAAGTTAATCAAAGGCTGGCACCAGCAAGACAGTAGAGCGAAGGAGAAGAGTGAAGTAATGCTGCTCAGCCCGTTCCAGAATACACTGTTTTGGAATGTTTGGATTATCCCATATTTGGCCATATCTTCTGTAGTACTAAACCAGTTCAGAGTGACCAAGACCTTCAAGGGAAAGACCACATTTCTTTGGGAATAAACTCTGTAATGCAAACTCTGAATGTGCATACTTAATTAGGTGATAGCTTCACTGTGGAAAGGGAAATATGCAGATCTTCTGTCTCTGACTGACACTACTTCTTATCCCCTGGGGAACTAAAATCTTACTATGCTCTTCTAGTTACAGGGGTTAATGGAATTCAGGTGCTAGATGGAGTCCAAGTCTCACTACCTCTCACAGAGGGTTTGGTCAGACTGCGGAAGTAAGCTGTAGTTACTTCTCATTTAAAATGTATAATGGTGATATATACTTATTAACCAAGGAAAATATCACAAGAATATTGTAGAATAATTCTGGAAACAGGGTCGAGTAGAATTGCCTCCCATCTTTCAGCAAAATAATAACCAAAAGCAATACTTAATACTTGAGAAAATTGCAGATGTTAGCATAATCATCAAAAACCTGAATAACACTATGGTGATCATTTCTATCACATTCCTACTTAATTTGCCTATTTGATCAGTGCAAAAATCAGATAGGTCTTAGAGAGTAATTTTGAATTATCATAAACTTACTCAGGCAATGGCACTAATCATAGCTTTTATACCAAATGTGGTATTAAAACTATGGCAAATCAACACATCCCCTGTTTTGCAGCTATTGAATTAGCAAAGTCTTTCAATTTAACTCAAGAACCAAAAAGAGTAATCCTCCAAGTATTGGCCTAGATAATTGATCTTGATTACAAGGAGACAAATGACTGTGGGTATTCTCTGGACTCCTCTTGTTATTCTTGTCCCATTAAAGCATACCAAGTAAAACTTCCAATACAATGAGGGACTGGATGAGAGTAAGGGAACATGGAATGCTGAGAGGACTGTATGAATATCACCTTAGACTTGAAGACAAATGACAGAAGTGGAGATTGTAGCAATAATTGTTTAGTATGCCTGCTTTTTCCAGCTACCTTATGTAAAGTCTACTGGTCATGATTGAATTGAATTCTCCCTGCAAAGAAACAGGGGCTGATGAGAATTTTATATGCCCTATGGATGTTGACCTGATATATATATATATATATATATATATATATATATTCCATCTAGACAAAGGACAAGCACAGATTTGTCTTTCAAATTTACCTTCTCCTACTCTTTGACCTGCTGTGTGCTCTGGGAGATTCTCCTCTAAGAACCTTATAATTCAGCCTCCTTTTTCCTTTGGTATCTGGTTGGTTTTGACAAATAGGAGACACAAGAATGAGGTCAAAGGGAGAAAGAAGGTAGGGGTAGAAATATTTCACCTCCATCCATCTGTCATAGCCTGCTCCTCTACCTAGGACCATGCTCCCATGGAATAGCTCCTCTCCATTGCTACAGCTTATACTAGACTCTGTTACCAACAAGACTGAAGTGACAATAAGAGGAAAAGCTGTTAAAAGCATTTGGATATTTTTAATCTCAGATGCTTCATTATTGTTGGTTCCCTTCACTTTGACTCTTACCACAATGAATCAACCTTGATGGCTGGGTCCTTGACTGATATATTATTTGGGTAAGTAGAAAACAGCATTTCATTTGGAGGCTGTAGATTTTCGAGGAATCATTGAGGAGCATCAAATAAGACATATATAAAACATTTTGCTTTTCTGCAGATGTGTAATAACTATTTGATTTGTCAATATTTTAACATAGCAACTCCTATAAGTGTAGCTACAATAAAAGCAGTGACACTGTTATTGCATCATTACAATATGATTCCTTCACTGTTTAAAAGACATGTTCATATACACCATTGCATTTGACACTAATATATACTTGGCTTATTAATCACCTACTTGTACATAATACAAATAATTATTATAAATAAGTGTTGTTCCAGCAGTTAAGCAATTATAAAAATTATATATAAGACAAAGCAACAACAAAACTCTAGGGGAGATAGCAACAGATCAATATCTAGTCATTTATCTTTTCTTTTTCATTTTGTGAAAAAAGTATATATGCTATATATGTAAAAATAGATCTATATAATTTAATGTATACGTTAAGCAGTAAAAGAAGAAAGTTGCTACCAGTAGAATCATGGTAGCAAAATGATTAGTGAAATTATTCTTAAAAATGCTGGACAGGACCGGCCGAGTGGCGCGGTGGTTGGGAACTGGCTTGGGACGCCAGCGGCCCCAGTTTGGATCCCACGTGCGAGGGTCAGTGACACTGCTCTCTTAAAAAAAAAAAATGCTGGACACTACTACAGAGTTGATAATCCTAATATTGGAGGAAAACTTACAGTTTATTGCTTTTGATGTTTTTTTGCATTTATAAACTGTTAGGAAAAGGGAAAAAAAATCAATCTATTCACAAAGTTTTATCAAATAATCACGCTTCTTGTTATAGAATATGGAAAATAGACAGGGCCGGCCGAGTGGCGTGGTGGTTAAGTGCTGGCCTAGGAAGCCAGCGGCCCCGGTTCGGTCCCACATATGAGGGCCAGTGATACTGCCCTCAAAAAAAAAAAAATAGAGACCTACCACTTAGCTTGGGCAATAGTTGGCAGAAATGTAAAGCAAAACACAAAAGTATGATAATTCCTATCTCTGAACACACAGACAGGACAGAGGAAGGAGGGAATGATTCAGTGGGGGGTAAACGAAGAAAATAAGTTTTAGAATTAGACTTTAAATTAATTTGGAAGAATGACAGAAATTAAAGAAGGGCAACTAAGGCATATCCTTCAGAGGGAAGTAAATTGCACGAACAACATGAACCCAGGTAGAAAATCAAAGAGAAATAGGGAACACTTTAAAAGCAAACAATACTATAAATAGTTACCAGGAGAGAATATACATTAGGTTACTTATAATTCTCCTTCTGATGATCTCAAATAAGGAGAAAATAAATAATATACTCTATTTATGAGTTGCAGAGACAATATAGCCTCTTTTAAAGTGAATGCTTATTATACATGTGCAAGATCTCTCTGACAATCTTTCCCAAAACTTGAGAGTTTTAAAACTATAAGAAATAATTTTTCATGAATCTGTGTGTAGGGCATTTATGCAGGGTTCTGTTCCACATGTCCAGGCCATTCATGGGCTACATTCAGCTTGGAACTCGACCAGGGTTCAGTGTCCAAAAAGGCCTCATTCATCTGACGGGCAGGTAATCTGTATATGAGCCTTCATTTCCCTCTTCATGGCCTCTCTTCCTCTAGTAATATAGATGGTCATCCAGTAGAAGCTAATAGATCTTATACAAGTTAGGCAAAGAATAGGAATAGTGACACTTTTGCCCATTTTAATGGTCTAAGCAAGTTCAATCCAGATACAAGAAAAGAGAAAACCACTTCCATGTCTTGATGAAAGACAGTATACAAGTACACAGAAGAGAGGGACTTTTAGCAAGTAATTTTGGTGTAAATACTGATCACAGAATATTTGAAGTGGATCTACTATATCTCTTGTTTTTCACAAAGTTTGAAATAATGCAAATACAAATTCTGTCTTAAAATTGACCTGTAATTACATAAATTAAAAATTGGAAGGCTCAATAACTGTAAGCTGCACATATACACTATTGCCATTAGAAGAGTCAACTTCAGTTGGCAAAGATAAAATAGCAACCAAACTACATAGATTTAGTTTGAAACAGGTTTTACTTTTTATATGAATCAGAATTTCTGCTCTTACTTTAGCAAATGATTTTCTCTTATTTTAATATTCCTTTTTATAAACAGTTTAATTTCTGTAACAATCCACCAGCCTTAATGCTGAAATGTAAACCCTGAAAACAATATGTATAAACTTTGGAATGGTAGTTAGATAAGATAATGCACTATGAATAAGATCAAATAACCAGCACAATATGAGAGAATATCTATGACAAATAATTTTAATGAAACAAAAACCTTCAAAAAGTTACCAAAAAATAATCTGCAGTGATTTAAGATTTATGTGCTCTAGGAACTCCCTTTCTTTACCTCCCTAGACTAATTTTACAGTTATTCCTAAGGGAAATTGAATTGAAATATAAAGTAACTATGTCCCTATTATATAAATGAACAGCCTGAACTGTAAAAGAAAGAAAAATTTACATCATCAACCTAATCAGCCAATGTCATCCACAAGAATATTCCATTTTCAAATTTTCATAATATTGTCTCATTACTCATGTTAAGTGAGTTGAATGAATAAGGAGTAGGAACTTAAGTGAAAAGTGTGGGGAATAAATAAGTAAATAAACCCCAAACAAATATCACTCTCGGGTGAATGCACTAGAGACAAATGAGTTACCATTTCAGAAATATGCACAAAATGGAAGATTGAATCCAGTGACTAGTCAAACCTTGTGTGCTCAGGCAATACACTGAGACATGACCAGAAATAATTTTTACTTTTGAATTAAACAATTAAAAATAGGAAATCTCTACCAGTCAAGGCATGATCTAAGATAATCATTTCATGTTTTTCATATTACAATATCTGTCTTAAACCAGACTATAAAATCACCCTACCTTGGAACCAAATGTAAGAGATAAGTGAGGGAATAAAAGGAGAAGTAAGATACCATCCTTCTTGTCCATTACACACAAATATATCTATCTCTATTTTTTTTAAATGAAAAGCTTCTCTTAAATTAACAACTTTATCAGCATACTTGAGAGTTTATAAAAGTCAAATAAGGAATGTCACCTTAGGTTATTCTGAGGAGATTAAACTTTATCTTGATGTGTTATGGAGTTATTGAAGGTTTCAAGGCAAAAAGTGACAAGACAGAAGGCAACTTGCAGCAGTGTGTGAAAAATAGACAAGAGTAGTGATAAAATACTCTGGATAAAAATCCATCACAGAACTTCAGGAGAAATAGAGAAGACTGGATGGTGGTAACGGGAGGTAAAGAAAGAATGAAACCAATAAAGATTAATATGGTGGGAAAAAAAGGATTCAACTATTTATTGAATTAGAAAAAGGTGAGGGGAGAGAAGGAGTCAAGTTTCTAGATGTAGATAAATATGTCATTACTCAAGATTCATAATGTAGGAGGAAAACTACTTTGGGGAGAAATTAGTACACCTTTCGACATAATGAACAGGTTGAAGGAAAAATAAAATGTCTTCTTCATAATCTTAGCAACAATAAAATGTTATCATTTTCTTTTAAAATAATATTGACAAACAATATTATGATTATTGCAGTTTCTTTAATGTTTGTTGTGGGAGTGGAATTTATTCACATGGTAACACCTACTGAATACACACTGTGTTTTCACTGATTTATATCATCATCATTATATTGTTGGCACAATTTCACTTGATTACAAGAAATTATTGAGATTCTCTGCCTTATTTCTTTTTATATCCTGAAAAAAGAGTTGGCAATCTTAAGAGCCTTCTTTCTGTTTTGTTTTGGTTTTTTTTGAGGGCAGTGTCACTGGCCCTCATATCTGGGACCGAAACGGGGCCGCTGGCTTCCCAAGCCAGCGCTTAACCACCGCGAAGAGGCTTCTTTCTGAACACAACATAAATCTTGTTTCCTCTCAAGCTAAAAACTATTGGGAAAAAAAAATTACAAATTTTGTCCCGTAAATATTCCACTGAATATGAACTCATTGAATTTTAAATAACCTTGCCATTATATAACATGTATAATCAACTGAACTAGTCAAGAAAAAACACACAGACTGACATAAAAAAGTAGTGACAATAGATAAATCAATAAAATTACCCAAAGTAGATAGGCAGAGGAAAAATGAGGTGGTTGATAAGTAGCCAAAACTTAGTTTTATAATTTCGCAAGCTATCTTTCAATAACTCTTCAATCAAGACATATGGGAAATGTTGCTTGATTTTCTCAAAATACAATTTGTACTATTGAGTAATATTCTTGTCATAAAGAAGAAAACATGAGAATGTAATTTAATTGAACTTGTTCTTTAGGTTTCATGGTTACATAACAGTTTTGAACCACCATTTTGTAAAAATCACACTTTTGTACATTCTACTACAGTAGATTTAAATATTTATAAATAATAACAGGAATTATTTGTTGAAGCAGCAAATCTTCAAATTAATAGTTAGAACTTCAAAAGCATCCATTCTCAGGTGTGGGTTATTTCTTAACATGTTTTGATCTACAATTATTTTTCAAAGATTTACTACAGTCTTTGGAGATATTATGAAAAAATGGTTTAATATAGTGTTGAGCTCTGCAATAGTTGCTGGTAACAACAGCGTACAAAGGACCAAGCATTGCTACTTCCACAAATGAATGTTTATAAAGAAAATTGTTTTTATGTGAGCACCTAGGGTGGAAGTTATATACAAAAGCCTTCTCAGAAAGAGTGATGTTGAAGCTGGTAAAAGACAGGTGAACTGAGAAAGTAGAAAAAAAGAAAGTTGGAGTTGAGTTCCACACATTGAAAACATATACAAAACTCAGAAGCACGTGTGAACACAGTGTATTCAAGGAGTGAAGAATTCAGCATAGCTAAGGGTTAGACTATGAAAAGAAGGGAATTGAAATATGAAAGAAAATAAATGTATAGGAATAAAATATTGAAAAGCCTTCTTAACAGTAACTGGGTTTAATTTTTATCATAAAGGTAATAGAAAGGCATCCAAAATTTGTAACCAGGGCAAAACATTTTTAAATTTGAATAGCAATAAGATACCTCATAGTGTGGAAGACAACTGGACTCAAACAAAAACTGGAGGCAGAAAGTCTTGTTCCAAGACTCTTTTAGGATATATAAAAGACAAGATAGTGTCAGAAGTGGTATAGAGAGAAATAAATGAATTAAATGAAAGAGAAAGCAAACTATAAATAAATAAATAAATAAATAAATAAATAAATAAATCAGGCTCATAAAATAGTTGGTAGGGGTAAGTGAGTTTTTTTTATTCTGGTTCTCTGTCTGTAACAAAACAATGGAACAACTTTTTAATAGATGGTAGTTTTGTATAAGTTAAAAATTGCTTCACTTACCCTTAAGCCTTATCCTCACCTTGGAAACAAAGAAATATCTCTCAAGAAAACCAACCAATCCAGACTTTTATCTAATATTGGAACAGATCACTATTTCAATGAAAAATATTTACTCTCATACTGGGTATTAAAAGGGAAATTCAATAAACTTAAGACCTAACTTCTCATCAGAAACAATGCAGGACAGAAGAAAGAGGGAAAACATATTCAAAATGATCAAAGAAAAAAAACAAAACTGTCAACCAAAAGATTTATATTCAGATTAGTGACTTTTGATCTTTTTTCTTGAATCTAAGCAGAGGTTTACCAATTTTATTAATTTTTTTCAAAGAAACAGAAATTTGCTTCTTTAATTTTTTTCTATTGTCTTTTTGTTCTCAATATCATTTATCTTGCTCTAATTATTATATCCCCCTCCTTCTGCAGTTGTAGGGATTCTTGTTTTTTTGTTTTTTGGGGTTTTTTTTGCAGTTCTTTAAGATGTAGTGTTAAGTTGGCTATTTGGTATTTTTCTTATGTCTTCAGATAGCCTATAAGGATATAAACTTTCCTCTTGTTACCATTTTTGTGGGACCCACAAGTTTTGATATGTTGTATTGTCATTCTCATTTGTTCTATGTATCTTTTGATTGCTCCTTTTATTTCTTCTTTGACCCAGTTGTTCTTTAGTAGCATGTTGTTCAATATTCCCATATTTGTGTTTTCTTCTGCTTGCGTTTTGCAGTTGATTTCCAATGGTAAAGCATTGTGCTTAGAAATTATTCTGAGTATGATTTCACTCTTTTTAAGTTTGTTGAGGCTAGTTTTGTTTTCTAACATATGGTCTATCATTGAGCGTGATCTATGTGCACTAGAGAAGAAAATATAATTGTTTTCTGGGATGAAAGGCTCTGTAAATGTCAATTGCATTCGTGTGGTTTAAAGTGTCATTTAAGGGCAATAATTCCTTATTGATTTTCTACTTGAATGATCTATCTAGGGGTATTTAGATCCCCTACTCTATTTGTGATTTTTTTTAGTATCTTCCTTTAGTTCTGTTAGTAGTTGCTTTATACCATGAAAGGTTATATGCCAACAAATTCAACAACCTACAAGAAATGGACAAGTTCTTGGAAATATATAACCTTCCTACACTAAATCACAAAGAACTGGAAAATCTAAATAGACACAATAAACAGTAAGGAAATTGAAATAATCATCCATAACTTTCCAAAAATTGAAAGTCAAGGACCAGATAGATTCACTAGTCAATTCAATCAAACATTCAAACATTATTTAATACTTGTCCTCTTAAAACTCTTCCAAAAAATTGAAGAAGAGGCTATACTTCCTAACTCATTTTATGAGACCAACATTGCCCTGATACCAAAATCTGGTATGGATAGCACAAGAAAAGAGAAATACAGACCAGTATTGCTGCTGAATACAAACATAAAAATCATAAACAATAAACTACAAAATTGAATACAACATTACATTAGAAAGATTATACATCACAATCAGGTAGAGTTCATTCCAGGGGCACAAGGATTGTTCAACATATACATGTCAAATAATGTAATACATCTTATAAACAAAATAAAGGGAAAAATAATATAATCATATCAATAGATATTGAAAAAGCATTTGACAATATACAACACCCATTTATGAATAAAACACTTAATAAAATGGGTATACAAGAAAAGTGCTTCAACATAATAAAGGCCATATATGACAAACCCTCAGCAAGTGTCAAACTTAATGGTGAAAAACTGAAAGTTTTTCCTCTAAAACCAGGACCAGGAGAAGTATGCCCTCTCTCACCATTGTTATTCAAAACAGTATTGGAAGTCCTGGCCAGAGCAGTCAGGCAAGAGAAAGAAATAAAATGCATCCAAATTGTGAATGAAGAAATAAAATTGTCACTTTTTGCACAACATGATTGTTTATAGAAAACCCTAAAGACTCAACCAAAAAACTATTAGAAACGATAAACAAATACAGTAGAGTCCTAAGGTACAAAATCAATGTACAAAAATCCATTGTGTTTCTATATATCAACAATGAAAGTTTAGAAAAAGAATTTTAAAAAAATTCCTTTTGGATTTGCAACAGAAAGAATACCTCAGAATAGACTTAACAAAGAATGTGAAGGGCCTATACCCTAAAAAATATAAGACAACATTAAAATAAATTGAAAAAGACACAAGTAAATGAAAATATATTCTGTGTTCAAAGATTGAAAGACTCAAAATATTTAAAATGGTCATATTACCCATAGCTATATACACTTTTAATACTAACCCCATCAAAAATCCCAATGGCATTTTTAAAGAAAATAAAACAAAAAAATCACCAAATTTGTATGGAATCACAAAAGACTCTGAATAGCCTAAGCAATCCTGAGGAAAAAAAACAAAAAACAAAAACAAGGCCAGAGGTATCACACTCCTGAATTCAAATTATACTACAAAGCAACAATAATCAAAACAGCATAGTATTGGCAGGAAAACAGAAACAAAGAACAAAGGAACAGAATTGAAACCCTAGGATAAAACCCACATATATAAGTGCAGATAATTTTCAACAATAAAGCCGAAAGCATACAATGGAGAAAAGAAAGCCTCTTTAATAAATGCAGCTGGGAAAACGAGATAGCCACACACAAAAGAATAAAACTAGACTGCTATTTGTCACCATGCATAAAACTTAACTCAAAATGGCTCGAAGATCAAAATACAAGACCTGAAATAATGAAATAAGTAGAAGAAAACATATATACTAAACTTATGGACCTTGGGTTTAGATAGCTTATGAATTTGACCTCAAAGGCAAGAGAAGTAAAAGCAAAAAAATAGATGAATGGGACCATTTCAAATTAAAACGCTTCTTCACAGCAGAATAAACCATCAACAAAACAAAGAGGAAACCAACCAAATGGGAAAATATATTTGCAAACACCAGCTCTGATAAGAGGCTAATATCCAAAATATATAAAGAACTCAACAACTATACAACAATAACAACAAAAATCTAGAAATCAAATTAAAAAATGACAGAGTACCTGAGCAAACACTTCTCCCAAAGAGACATAGAAATGGCCAACAGAAACATGAAAAAATGCTCAACTTACTAGCTATTAGGGAAATACAAACGAAAGCCACAATGAGATACCATCTCAAAACTGTTGAATGCTATAATCAACAAGACAAGTAATAAAAAGTGTTGTAGAGGGTGTGGAGAAAAAAGAACCCTCATACACTGCTGCTCGGAATGTAAATTGCTGCAGCCATTAGGGAAAACAGTATGCAGGCTCCTCAAAAAATGAAGACTAGAATTACCATATGACCCCGCAATCCCTCTTTTGGATATCTACCCCAAAAAGCATTTATCCACAAAGATATATGTACCCCTATGTTCCTTTTAGCATTATTCATAGCTGTCAAGACATGGAAACAACCAAAGTATCCTCTGATAGATGATTGGATAAAAAGGTGTGTCATATACCTAGGGTGCCAAAAACTGTATATACATGACTTGTATTCATCTTTTGTTATCAGCATATATTGTTTATTACAATTTTAATATAGTTTTTTTTTTCCCTTTCTGAAACTGTGTGTATATTTTTTGGCATCCTCTGTATATACAATGAAATATTACTTAGCCTTTAAGAAAAGATGAAATACTGTAATTTGTGACAACATGGATGGATCTTAAGATTATCATGTTAAGTAAGATAAATCATAAAGAAAAAGTCAAAAACCATATGACTTCACTCATGTGTAGCCTATAAAACTAAAAGCAACAAATGAACAAGACAAAGAAACATAAACTAATAGACACAGACAACAGAAGGAGGTATGGAGAAAAGGGAAAGGACCTCAAATATATGGTGATGAAAGCAGATTTGACTTTGAGTGGTGAACACACAGTGCAATACATAGATGATGTATTATAGAATGTTACACTTGAAATCTATATAATTTTATTAACCAATGTCACCCCAATAAAGTTAATTTTAAAAGATACCTTTGAAAAATGAAAGTATAATAAAAACTTCCCTGGATTAATAAAAACTGAGAGAATTGGTTGATAGCAGGACTGCCTTACATTAAATAATAAAGGATGTTATTCAGACAGAAAGCAAGTGACCCCAGATGTTAATTAGGAATCCATACCAAAAGCAATGAACACTGGAAAAGGTAATTATGCAATTCTAAAAGACACCAAAATTACGGTTTTAATATAGTATAAATCTGAAGCTAAATTAGGATATATATAGGGTATCATAGAGCAATCACACACACACACACACACACACACAACAACAACAACAACCTATTGGGAAGCAATCGCTAACGAAATTAAAATGCTACATTAGAAAACATTCACTCAATATAAAATGAAGTTGTAAAGGAGGAATAAAGGAGCAAAAAGACATGAGAATAACAAACTTTATCTAAAGGAAGCACAAGGAAGGAAATAATAAAGATTAGGGCAGAAATTAATGAAGTAGAGAATAAGAAAACACAACAGGAAATCAAGGAAAGAAAATTCGTTCTTCAAAAAGATCAATGATATTGACAAACCTTAGGTAGGTTATACTTAAGTAGAAAAATAGAAAATACTCGAATTATTAAAATCAGAAATAGAAACAATAAAGTAACTTTGGACAGTACAGAAACATTAAGTCTAAGAAATATTTGATGGGCCGGCCTAGTGGCGTGTTGGTTAAGAGCTGGCTTGGGAAGCCAGAGATCCTGGTTTGGATCCCACATATGATAGCCAGTGACTCTGCCCTCTACAGCTAAGATGGTGAACAAAAGCTCCACTTGGAGCTGGGCTGCTGTGAGTTCCCAGGACGGCATAGCTGCAGCCCCTGCTGCAGTGGGCTGCCATAAGCTATAGTGAGTGGCCGGCAGCCAGTGTGAGCTGCCAAGAGTCTCTGTGAACGGCCATCCAGAGGCCGGCAACCAATCTGCCTCACCTGAGAAGAGTGCAATGATGATACCAACATGGGCCAGTGAAGCAATGTACCCCACAACTAGACTGAAGAACAAAAGGACAGCAACTTGTCTGTTCCCCTTCCCCAGTTCCCCAACGCTGTTCCCCTCCCCAAATTCCCCAATAAAATCTAAAAAAAAAAAAAGAAATATTTGATCAATTTTATACTTACAAATTAAGTAACTTTAATGTAATTGACAAATTCCCTGAATGACAGCTTTCCAAACCAAACTCAAGAAGAAATAAATAATCTAAGTAGAGATATAGCAAGTAAAGGGACTGATTACTAATCAAAGTCTATCAACAAGGGAAAACATAGGTCTGAATGGCTTAACTTTCTTTTTAAGTTAAGCATGCACCAACCCTTTTCCAAGGCAATTCTATTTGTAGGTATTTATCTAAGAATAATAAATACATATACAGACAAAATAAATTGATTTGAATGTTTATAATTGTTCATAATTGGAAACAATCCCAACATCCATCAATAGGTGAATACATAAACAGATTTTCATATATCCATGGAATAGAATACTATTGAGCATTTTTTTAAAATACCTGATGTTCAACCACATGAATGGATCTCATAGACACTATGCTCAACACAAGCAGGCAGGCACAAAAAGTATGATTCAATTTTTATTAAGATCTAAAAAAGAAAAAAAATTAATGTATGGTTTATGAAAAGAACAGTGGTTGCTTCTTATAGATGAATTGATGGGGAAGAAAGAAATAGAAGGGAAATTTCTGGGAGTAGGAAGAAAAAAAAATGTGTCTGAGTGTGTGTGTACACTAAGAAAATTATTATTGAGAATTATTGATTCCATTGTTCAAATTCATGAAATTTTATATGTAATGTTTATTCTTCTCGAAGTATGTAAATTTAGTACAAAAAGAGAAATTCAAACAACTAAAATAATAATACTAATATTTTTAAGTTGATATGAAAATTGATAGTTTATTACATATAAAACATTTGGTAGAATAACTAAAACATAAACAGGTCAAATTCTAAGTGATAAAGGAAAGATTACTTTTATTTACATTTTCAAATTTTTGGCTTAAACTTAGAATTAAATGAAAAATAATTATTTTCACTAAGTCCAAAGAAGTCAGCAAAAAACTGTAACAAAGTAAAAACATCTAAAAATTCAAGTTAAATATGTAGACAGCATAATTCTCTTAGGTGATATCTATTCCCTATTCCATTTTGCAGTCCAATTCCTAGTCAAAATTATTTATTTTAGAAATCCTAAATTCAGTATTCATGTTTCAGTATCTTGAAATAAGAGACCTTTCTTACATTAAAGTAATCATATGAACTCCAATTTTAATCTTTTTTAGACAAATCCAAACACTGCAAACACTGTTTAGCCACTTCTAAAGTTGTCTTTTTATATAACTGATGTCATAAATGCTGTTTGCTAAAGCAAAATAAATGTTCATACCTGCACTTCAGAATGTGTGTCCATTGAAAACAATCACGTCTCAATTTTGCAAGAAATATTATATACAGATGTGTAGATGTCTTCTACAAGAACATATCTTAGAAAGATTATTCTGTCATTAGTATGAGATATTTACTTTAAAATTTTTTTACATTACACTGTGAAGAAAAATTATTCATAATTTATAAAGATAGAACAAATATATATTCCATGACAAAAAGTGTGGTCATAACAAAATTACTTTGTGAAAGTATAAGATAGATATATTTAACCCTTCACTGTATCTTAGGAGCAAACGCAGTTCCTTCGTAGTCAGTTTTATTTTAAACTTTACAAATCACTATCATTTTTATATTATAATGATAAACGTCATTGTTGTTTTGCCATATAATCCTTTATGTACAAAACTGAAGAGGCTACTAGAAAGTGTATATACCTGTTATAGAGACCCCACAAAATTCTCTTCCACACTTGTATTATTAGAGAGATCAGAAGTAACACTCTTGCATGAAATACATCTTTATTACTACCTCTAATAAAAATTATGAAATGGAAGAAAAAGGCTTAAAACGAGATCTAATTCACATAAAACTATAGGGCACACAGAACAACAAAATTATCTAGATTTGACACAGCACTTTGAACTTCTTGGGACCATTCAAACAAATTCAATATCTACAGATTCTACAAGTAGAAATACTGCTATCAGTAACAATCAGTCTCTTACAGACTCTTTAAAACAGAGTTCTGTGACAGGTGGTAAATTACCAATAAATTTTCAGCAATCCGTTCAATGCTAGAACTTTCTAAAGCCTCATATAAAATTTTGTAAAGATTCTTTTATTTCTTTCACAAAACCTATAAAAAATAGTGTTCAGTTTTCAGAATTATCTGACAATAGTAATTAAGATAACTTATCTTCATAAGTTACCAAATCACAATTAATTATAAATTTGTCAATTGTTTTTCCTTCAAATAGCATGAAAAGTTGATTACAGGAATCACTTCAGTAGCTTGAGACAGACAGTTTGAGAAATCAAAATACTAATCCCCATGAATTACCAATGTTTCTTCAATTGACACCTCAGATCTAACTTACTATCTGTCTTACTTCTGTTACTATATTATTCATCTTCTCCATTTTACTCTCTTTAAGAGACCTATTGAATGGTCTACAGGAGACTAATGTCTTCAAATAATCTTTGGCAGGTAATAACTGCTGTGGCAATATAAACAGCTGTGAGAAGCATGACCAGCTGTCTTCAAGCTGGGGTAATGAGTATATAGCCATGTTCTACCAGCTGCATCTTTGTGTGTCAAAAACTTCTCAAGTTTTCTAATATCTCTATATCACCAACCATTTTCTTATCCTTTGATCTCATTTATGAGATACTCTTTACTATGAATCTCTCTGAATTATAAGATATTTTTTTAATTGTCTTACTTTTCTAGTATTACACTCTTCCTCAAGATCTCTAAATATTATAATCAACAAGATGTTTCCAGATGCCAAGTGCCAAATAGGAGTTTGTCTCATCACACACACACACACACACACACACACATAACTTTACGTCTAGTATACATTTCTCATTTCTCACATATTCAACGGCAGTATTAGACAGTAATAGCTTGTGACACATCTGTTCACTCCACATTCAGTTTTCCCTCAATTTAGATACTAGAAAGATTATCATCTCTTATGCACAAATTTATATGTCAAGAAATTCAAGATGGCAGAGCAAAACAACACTGTGCCTGCATCCTTCCATGAATACATTAAAATTACAACTAAATTATAGAAAAATCAACCAGAGAACCATCTGAAATCTAGCTGAACAGACGTTTTATAAATAAGGACATAAATAAGAAGGCAAGTTGAGACTGGTACGAGGGTCAGAGATGCAAAAAGGGCTGGCGCAAAACCTCTGTGTGCCAGTTGAGAATCAGGAGAGATATCTTGGCCTTGGGAGGTTCCCCCCAGAGCAGCTAGGGACCCACCACAGGGTGCCCAGCCAGGAGTACTGGTGCCAGGAAGGGGAGCCTACAAAATATCTGGCAGTGAAACACAGTGGATAGTCTGACTATCTGGGTGGGATGGAAGGCTAGGGGAAACCCAGCTGTCCTCTTAAGGGGCCTGTGCATAGACTCACTCGCAGATACTCACCTGGGTTCCAGAGGAGGGATGGTGACTCATGGGACATCTGAGGTATACAGGGGGCAAACTGAGGTGTGCGGCTTTATGGCAGGTGCTGGAGAGCAGTTGCCATTTTTCCTGTGAGAAAAATCTCCTCCTGTGCACCATCTTTTCTGTGTTGAGTCCTCGCCCACAAGGCCAACTCTGAATCTAATTGGTCTGGTGAGCTCCTCTGCATATTCTGCTGACTCACTGGGCACACGTGCTACCCCAAACCCTCAACACCTGAGGTACTTTCTAAGAAAGTAGAAAACCCTGCCCACATTGAATTCTGTCTTGGAAAACTATCAATATTCACTGGCCCTAGACAGGTGACTACTGGCCTCCTTATGCCCTGAGGTTTTTGCTAAGTAGCTCCAGGCTCAGCACTGGCAACAAACCAGAATATACATTAACTCAGAGCCTACTGCTTTTCCACTCCCTGAGACCCTGCCTCACCCAACTTGCATACTGCTTGAGGCTTTATCAGTGCCTGAACCTTAAGGAAGCTCACAGGTGGCAGGCAGTACCTCAAGGTGTGCTGGGTTTTGCGGAGCTACCTTAGGCCTGGAACTGGGTAGTAGATGTCCTCAGTTTGCAGCGTGCATTCTCCTAAGCACTTCCATGTTTTAGCATAGGCAGTGAAAAACTATGGGTCACCTTAGCCCCTACGAAGTACTATTCAGCCTGTCACAGGCAATGAGTGACCTGGGCACAAAAGCCCCTCCCAAGAGGCCCAAGAACCAACATACTTGGAGATTGTTTTCAGACCACAGCAGAGTATCAACCAATTAACCCCACAAGTGGCACACCTAAAGGATGGTGAATCCCACTCAGTAGGGTAAGCCCCTCTGTAAGCTGGCTGTGGCCAAAGCCCACAGCCAATCTGCCTGATGGTCAGTCCCACCAACTAATGTGCCAATCAAGGCTTAACTCTAACATGAGGGTGCACACAACCCACACACGGGACACTCCTAGAGCACCTGGAGCAGGTGACTAGGGAGAATGTGCCAGGGCCACACATGGCACCTACTACATAAGACCAGCCGGCCAAGTCTGGGAGACATAGCAGATCTGCCTAACTGATAGAAACACAGAGAGGCAGCCAAAATTATAAAACAAAGAAATACATCCCAAATAAAAATAAAAAAAAAGAAGAAATCTTCAGAAAAAAGAAATAAATAAAATGGAGGCAAGCAATCTACCAGAGATAGAGTTATAAGGATACTCAAGGAACTTAGTGAGAACTTCAACAAAGAGATAGCAAGCATAAACAAGGACAACACTGAAACCATAAAAATAAAATAAAATAAAATATAAAATAAAAAATAAAAAGTAAAAACAATCAGAAGTTAAGAATACAACTGAAATGAAGAACTAGAAGAAATCACCAGCAGACTGGATGAAGCAGATGATCAAATGAATGATGGAAGAAAAGGTCATAAAAGACACCCAACTGGAGGAGCAAAAAGACAAAAGAATCCAAAAAAAATGAGGGTAGTGTAAGAGATCTTTTGGACAACATCAGCTTAACAACATTTGCATCATAGGGGTACCAGAAGGAGAAGACATAAAACAAGAGAGTGAGAACCTATTTAAAAAAATGACTGAAGATTGTCCTAACCTGGTATAAGTCTAGAAAGCACTGAGGTGTACCCAAACAGGCCCACACCAAGACACACTGTAATGAAAATGGCAAAGGTTAGGAACAAAGAATACTAAAAGCAGTAAGAGAAAGGTGACCAGTAAGATACAAGGGATCCCGCATAAGATTGTGAGGTGGTTTCTCAACAGAATCTTTCTGGGTGAGAATGTATTGGAACAAAATATTCAGCATGATTATAAACAAGGACCTACAATCAAGAGTACTCTTACTGAGCTAGACTATTCTTTAAAATCAAAGGACGATAAAGAGCTTCCTAGACTAGAAAAAGCTAAAGGAGTTCATCACCAACAACTAGTGTTATAAGGAATCTTGGAGGGACTTATTTAAGGTGGAAAAAAAGATCAAAATTATGAATAACAAATGGCAATAGCTACATATTTATCAACAATAATTTTAAATGTAAATGGATTAAATGCTCCAATCAAAAGACACAGGAGGACTGAATGGATAAGAACACATGCTTTTGCATGCTACCTACAAGAAAATCACTTCAGATTGAAAGAAACACACTGATGGAAAGAAAAGGGATGGAAAAAAGATATTTCATGAAAAAAAAAAAAGAAAAGAAACAGTTGGGATAGTAATACTTACACCAGGCAAAATAGACTTTAAAACGAGAGACAAAGAAAGACTCAAAAATTTCACTTTTGAGTTGTTAATCTAAGGAAACCCAAAATGCTCCTTTGAGAGATATGTGCATCTATGTTCACTGCAGCATTGTTTACAATGGCCAAGATGTGGAGGCAGCCCGGGTGTCTGTCAATGGAAGAATATAAAGAGGAGGTGGTACATATGTACAATGAAATATGGCTTGGCTGTGGAAGGGAATGGGTTCTTGCCATCGGAGGTGGCATGGACGGACCTGGAGGATATTCTACTTAGTTGAGTGTCACACACAGACAGATGCAATCTGAGGTCTCTCATATGTGGATTCTAAAGAACAAAAAAAAAACAACCAGAAACCAACTCTTAGATACAGAAAACATTTTGTTGGTTGCCAGATAAATTGGTGGTTGGGGCTATGGATGAAAAAAGGGGAAGGGATTAAGAAGTACAAACTGGTTGTTACAAAGTAGTTATGAGGATGTAGGGTACAGCATAAGGAATATAGTAAATAATATTGTAGTAACTATGTATAGTGTATTTGGGTGCTAGATTTGTTGAGGTGATGGAAGGGGATTGGGGGCAGGGTGAAAAAGGTGAATGCATTAATGAGTAAAAATTGGTAGTTACAAAGTAGTCATGGGGATATAAAGTACAGCATAGGGAATATAGTCAATGATATAATAATAACTATGTACAGTGCCCGGTGGGTACTAGACTAGTCAGAGGGATCACTCCATAAATTATATAAATGTCTAACCACTATGCTGTACACCTGAAATTAATATAAAATAATATTGAATGTCAACTGTAATTGAAAATTTAAAAAGTGGGGGTTAAATGTGAAGGGGAATAAAAGGTCCAAATTTTCAAGTATAAAACAAATAAGTCATGGGGATGTAACGTACAACATAAGGAATATAGTCAATAATATTGTGATAGCAAAGTATGGTGTCAGATGGTTGCTGGACTTATCATAGTGATCACTTCTTTAGGTATAGAAATGTTGAATAAACATGTTGTCCCCTGAAACTAATATATAATAATATTTTATGTTAGCTATATCTTTAATAAAAATCTTTAAAAAAATTTACATGTCTAGTTTTCTCAGGTATGTTGCACTTTTAATAATTTGAACTAAATTTTATCTGTTTCTCTAATGCTTCAATTGTTTGATTTCTATTTAAAATGAATAGAAACATAGCAACATTATTGTCATTAGCTTGCATTCATTTAGTGTTGATTGAGTCCCAGTATCACACCCTGTATTAGTCAGGCATTTAGATTGTGTATCTCTTACATTGTAGTAGGAATCAACATAAATAATTATGGCACAATATGACTTTCCAAGGTAGGAGAACATAGTCACATTTTGGCTCAATTAGTCTCCTTTGGTGTGCTTTGTAGTCCTCATATCACAAGTAAAGTACATTATAATAATAAAATTTAATTACAGAAAGTACAGATAATTTTCCTTAGGAAAGGAGTTTTCTGCAACAAGAGATACAAAGCAGCTTTTTGGGTACCCAAAGATATGTGGGATTCCAGTTGCCTTTTGGGTTTCTCATTTTCATATTCAGGAAAACTCTCCTTCAGTCTTCATACTGAACATCATTTTCAGTAAATTCATGAGTGTCATTGCAGGATATGGGCAATGAAATGAGAAAATGTGGGTGGGTGACAGAGGAACGGAGAAGCAACGCAGCAAAAGGACTACGACATAATTTTCTATGGAAAGATGGTTGGATTTGGGAGAGATAAAGAGTTTGTAAAGGTAAAGGGAGAGAAAGAATGTTGCTTCTTCACACATGAACTTCATCTTCAAAATTTTATCTTCATTGTCTTACAAGAAAATATATTTTGTGATTTTTGTGAAAATCTTACCAACATTAATTATTTCTTTTGTAATAAGAACATAGTCAGTATTAATGATTTTGTAGTCTGTCACTCAGTAACTAAGTTTCTATATACACCAGGAAGATATCAGGATATATGAGTATATTAGGTGAGAAACATAGAGAAATACAGTATTTACTATCACAAGGGCAACTTATTAAGCAGATGCATAAGTTTAATAAAAATATATAAAATGTCAGTGTTTGCATACAATAGAATCTCCTATTTAGAAATGAGGACATGAATATTGCAAAGCAGATATATACATATATATATATATATATATATATATATATATATATATACCATTTAAATATATGAAATAAAAAGATTTAAATTAATTTGGGATAAGTACTAGTTAGTGATTCAAGGTATAATTCATTTGTCCCTTGTTGAAGTTTAGTTTTGGATTCATTAATGTAACTGCAACATAAGTTTAGCTTCATTACAAAAGTAGTAAAACTAATGTTATTTGCATTATTGAACATCTCTCTTAGAATGTATCTTGAACTTTTTATCAGAAGTATTATCATTCCCGCCGGCCGAGTGGCGCATTGGTTAAGAGCTGGTTTTGGGATGCCAGCAGCCCCGGTTCGGATCCCACATATGAGGGCCAGTGACACTGCCCTCTACAGCTAACAACAGCTCCACCTGGAGTCAGGCTGTGCGAGGCCTGGTGACTGTGTGGGCTGCAGCCCCTGCTGCAATGGGCTGCCATAGGCTACAGTGGGTGGCTGGCAGCCAACATGAGCAGCTGGCAGCCAGTGTGAGCTGCCAACAGCCACAGTGAGCAACCATCCAGAGGCTGGCAACTGATCTGCCTCATCCGGGAAGAGCGCAATGATACCAACATGGGCCAGTGAAGCAACGTCCTCTGCAACTGGACTGAAGAACAAAAAAAGACAGCAATTTGTCTGTTCCCCTTTCCCGATTCCCCAATGCTGTTCTCCTCCCCCAATTCATCAATAAAATCTTTAAAAAAAAAATTAAACATTCCCAGTTTATAGATGAGGCTATACTTTTGCATATTAGTTTATCACGGAACAATATTCAGAAGTATCTGTTTATAAGACCCTTTACATTTTGAAAAGGAAAAAAAAATATTAACTCAAACAAGGATAGCGTCTCTCCCAGGAATCTGTCATTACATCTTTCCAGTTATATCATTATCTTGTATTATTCACTAGAGAACATTATTCTACATATTAAATTGAGTAATGAACAGAAATGACAAAGTTTTAATCTTCACTAAAATTTAAAAGACATACAGCTATATTTGGCTGGGAAAGCTGCCACTGATACATCTATCGATATTTTTTCCTTCGTTGCAGCAAAGTTGCAGCTGTTTCTTCCAAGCCTATCATATATTATAAAAGAACAGTGCTTCAATTAATTCAATTTCCAGTAGAAAGAGCTGGAAATAAAATTACTTGCACAGGATGTGGTTTAGTCAGTTAAGGGAAAAATGACCTTTTAATATTCAAAAATAAAATATTCTATTTAAAATAAAAGTAGTTTAATGATGCCATGTATAGTGAAATGTTATATCCATTTAGAAGTCAGAATATTAAATGTCATAAGCATGGGAATTAGAATGCAATGGTGGCAATGGTGCATTCAGAAGTAGGCAAAACTTAAGCCATCTTTATATTCATAATCAACAAAGGGAAAAGAATACATTTATCTCTCCCTCTACAATTTGAATGCCATATATATTCACTCCACAGGTATTTATTTAGTCCATTCATGTGTAGAGTCTATCTTTTCTAAGCACTGAAGAATTTTCATTTTCTAAATTGGATGCAGGGCTTCCTTGCTATATATCTAAAGCCAATTCAGAGAGACATGTCTTTATGTGGGTATGTCATAACATAAAGGAGTATCATAGAGCTCAGGGAATGAGACACTAATGTCGACCAGAGGAGGTGAGAAAGAATAAGTCAGCGGACAGAAACCTTTTATTGCAGCTGATGGTTAAGTATTAACAAAATATAAAGAGTGAAATTATTAAAACACTTCAGAATAGGCAATGGTAGAACTAATTATAAGTGAAAAATATATGCTAGAGAACAGCAGGAAATGACATGGCAGGTCAGAATTCTGACATAAGTAAAAGCAATAAATCCATTATTTACAATGTGATGATTTTACACACTGTAAGACAACATATGCATTTTATTAGTTAAACATTATAAAAAGTTTTCAATGTCCAATTTGATTGCATACTAAATAGTAAAGTGATGTGGCAGGAGAGGCAGCATCAGTTGAGTTAATAAAGCTCTAAACTTTCTCCCAGAACCTTAGGTTCTGTAGCGAGTTTCTTCACTGCCAATTCTAAGGAGCATTTGGCAATGGCTGTAATTAAGCTGCTTTATCAGAGAGAAAAAAGTCAATTTTTTTTGTTTTGCTTTTTATCTAGTACTTCAAATGTAATGATCACTCCGAACAGAAGGGGAAAGAAATGTGCTATGGAAAGTCGAGCAATGTGATGACACTTAGGCAAGAGCACCATTAGGAATAGAAGTCTATTAATAGAAAGTAGATTCTCCTGCCTTATTATCAACAGAAAAAAATCTCCTGGTGGAAAACCCTTCATTATTTTTTCTCTTTACCTTTCTTCTTTTCTAAACATGTCTGGTGTATTATGATTATTTATTTATTTATTTAAATTAGTTTCAGGTGCATAACACAGTACAATAGTTATACTTTTTACCCCACAAAGTGACAACCTCCTTTCCCCAATTCGCCACCCCACTCCTCCCCCCCATATCATACTATCTATTACACTTCCTCTGAGTCCCTTCCACAGTATAATCCACATCCTGTGACTATCTATATATTCAATTACAGTTGGCATACAATATTATACAACATCAGCTTCAGGTATACAGTGCAGTGATCAAGCCTCTACTCCATCCATGAAGCGGTCTCCCTAACAAGACATGTGACCATCTGACACCCCACAAAATATTTACAACATTATTAATTATATTCCCCAAACTGTCTTTCATATATGATTTTCTTTAATCAATCATTTCTACATATAATGGATTTGGAAATAGTAAATATGAATAATATGTTACATATTTAATTGATAAATTAAAATTGTGATTGGGAGGATTTTAGTCCAATACAAAATTAGGAGGATTAAAACCTTCATTTTATAGAAGAAACTAAAACCAATTTCATATATATCTATATATTATATATGTGATAGAATAGTATACATATATATAAGAATCACATATACTCATACATAGATAATTGAACATTTATTTTATACTATCCATAAATAAAATTCACTGTATAATTACTAGTTAGAATATTTCAAATTAGAAGGAAAACTGTTTCCCAAAAATTAACATAATGAAAGTTGAAGGGACTCATCTTTTAGTTTAATAAATGAACATCAGGCTCTTCAAAAACAATGATTTCTGAACATCATTTAAGCTTCATTATAAGAAACTTCAAGACCTAAAAAACTGAGAAAAGTTTATTCATTTGAACTATGATTATGTCACCTGTTACTCAAAAATAATCACCATCATGCTAATTGAAATAAGTCAAGAACCAAATGATTTCACTCAAATATGAGATATAACATTGAAAGCAACAGATGAAAAACAATACAAACAAAAACTCAGACACAGGCAACATAGTAATTAACCAGGGGTAAAGAGGTTTGTGGTTAGGTAGACAAGGGTAAAGGAGGTCAAATATCTGGTGATGAAAGGAGGTTTGACTTTGGGTGGTGAGCACACAATGCAATATACACATGATGTATTATAGAACCTATATATAATTTTTGGAATCTATATAATTTTACTAACCAATGTCACCCCAATAAATTTCATAAAATTAAAAAACAAAACAGAAAAAGAACAAAAGAAATAATCGTTATCAAAAAATTTTATTTTAAATATTACCATTATATAAATTCTGAAAATAAAGAATAAAATGATATATGCTTTACTACAGACAGAAATATGTTGCCAAATCTATTCTTTAATAAACTATACTTTATTGGCATGCACACATCTTTCTTTAAAATCAGTCTACTGCAATGTTGAGATAATTATTTTTAGTGGTCTTTGAATTTGTTATTTATTGTATGAAATTAATCAGGGCTCCCTATGCAGTGCTAATGATGAATATTAATCTTGGAGGAAATGTTTCCAAAATAGTTTTGTTTTTGTTTGGATATTGGAAGTCTTTGTTTCTCTTTCCTTCAAAAGTTTTCCCTTTTAGATTAAAAAAAAAACAACACTAGAATTTTTAAAATTCTATAATGATTACATGAACAACCTGATGCCCAAGAGAAATTAAAAAGCTATCAGATTCTCCATTCAAATAAAAGGACATAGGTTTCATTACCTAGATATCATGCCACATTTTAGTAAACTTAAATTAAGATGTCAGGGAAAATAGAGACAGAAAAGCAATTATTACAAATAGTAGGAAATGGTCTCTAAGACTCAGTCATGAATAACCACATTTAAAATAAATCAGATTTAGGGGCCGGCCGAGTGGCGCGGTGGTTAAGCGCTGGTCTGGGAAGCCAGCGGCCCTGGTTCGGTCCCACATATGAGGGCCAGTGACACTGCCCTCAAAAAAATAAATAAATAAAAGAAATAAACATTTCGGGCCGGCCAAGTGGCGCAGTGGTTAAGTGCTGGCCTGGGAAGTCAGCGGCCCCGGTTCGGTCCCACATATGAGGGCCAGTGACACTGCCCTCAAAAAAAAAATAAATAAATAAATAAATAAAATAAAATAAAATAAATCAGATTTATTCAATAAAAATAAAATGCAGAGATATGTAAGCATAAATAATATAAGCAAAAACATTTATTAATGGTTACATGGGTATGTAACATTGTGCAATGGTTTGCAAAATTCTATTACACTAAAAGAAAAATAATACTTAATAATCAAGTATCTTTTATTTTAGTTATAATGACTTTACCTCTACAATATCATAGAGATTTGGAATTCTTACTTATAGTAATGATGTATTTATTCGTTTAGTGCTTTTTAAATAAATTAGTTCCCAACATTTCTCTACATTTAAGAAGAAACCTAATGAAATTTGAGTGGAATTATATTTATGTGAGCTCAGAAATTAAAAATATATCTAGATAATATGTTTTTAAAAGTTAATTTGTTACCCTGTTTATTTCTAACAAAACAGCTATTTTTTTATTACAGTGTATGTAATAAGTGTAGGTAAATACATATATACATACATACATACAGTATATGTAAAAAGAATACTGTCTTTTTAAAATTTTACTTAAGCTACTAAAAATTACTGATCATACAGAAAAAAGCTTATGGACATATAGCCTATAATATTTTTGACAAATAATATTGTATTATAGTCCTTATGATTTTGTGTATGAAAAAATGTTAATTAGTTAAAAATAAACTTTAAAAAAATGTTCTTTAACTTCTTCCCCATTTTCCACTGTTTAAAATTGGCTTAAGCATATAGTGCTGTGCAATTTAATGTGGCAGCCACTGCCTATATGTGGCTATCTAAATTTAAATAACAGTTAAATAAAATACAAAGTTTTTTTCCTCGATCACACTAACCACCTTTCAATTGCTCAGTGGCAGATGATAAAACATAGATCTTTGCGTTGTACTATGTAGTGTTTCTCCTGTTATATCCCAATGCACCTCTTTAAATCTTACCATCACCTCAAAGTATTTGCTAAACTTAATCCACGGGCTATTAACTCTAAACAAGCTATTAGATTTTGGCAAGACTATTGCTTGCCAAAAATGTGGGGCTTACACTTAAGCATCTTTACTCCACAATTAGCCATTAACCACTTTGGGGTAAGGTATTCACCCTGAAGACAAACAGAGCTGGGTTCCAAGCTGGACTCAGCTACTTCTATGCAGAAGCCTGGTGATCTTGGGCAAATAATGTAATCACTCTATGCTTCATCTATGGAATTAGGGCAACAATAGCATGTAATTTAGAAAAGTTTTGTATATATTTAAGTAGGATATTCAAAATCTACTAAACTTATGACTCAGGTCTATGAATTTCATAAGATTTACTCATTTTTTTGTTTGTTTTTCTCCCCATCTTAGGTGCAACAGGATGGTTTAGAATGGACTGCCTTTGGGTATTTCTCTTCTCCTATGGGGAAGGCTAGAGTTAGCTGGAGTTGTGTATCCATTCCCCCAGTTCAATTAAGCTCTGGTTAGCTTGTTTCTCCTGGGTACAGGCCTTGTTAATAAGATCTATGTACTCTGACATATTTCAAAATGGTTCTTTTCCCCTACCTTCAGGAAGTAAGCATTTAGGAAATTTTTTCTGATACATGCTGTAGGAACCCGGTCAAACTCCTTCGGGTAAATCTCACAATATTGTGCCTCTCTCCTCATGACTGGATTGTCCAGGAGTTTATAACTCTGAGTTAACTGCACTGAGCTCCAGAAAATCATCAATTATAGTTCAGGTTTTTCCACCAGCACACTGATTCCTCTGACATTTTCAGCTTGAAAATGACTACTATGACCATGACTATGACTACTCCAGGAAGTAGTCAAGTATTCTTCTGCCCCTGTCTTTAATCTTGGGGATAGCTGGTTGCCCTGTATTCTACAATTTCTTACGGATCCAAGAAAAGTTGTTGATTTTTCAGTCTGTCAGCTCTTTACATTTTATTAGGATGGAACGGCAACTACCAAACTTCTTATGTGTAGAACTAGAAACCAGAAGTCTAATGATACATACTTTTAATTTTTTTTCTTATGTCTGGTCATCTTTCTGAATCCTCTTACTGTAATTTTGACATAGATTCTCCAGGATATTTAAGACAGATCGTGCAGTCATCCACAGATGACAAGATTTTTCAGTCTTATTTCTTCTCATCTGCATTATTATCTTTGCTAGAACTTTCGGTGTAATATTGAATAGAAGCAGGGATAGCTGGAATCCTTATCTTTTTAATCCTTATCTTTTTAAAAAGAGGACTTTAAAAAAGTCCTCTTTTTAATAAAAAAGGTTTAAATTGATTCTTAATTAAGCAAATCTAAATTGCTTAATATTAGCAAATATTAGTGTTTAATTTCTATGATTACCTTTTTTTCTTAGATAGTCTGAGTCAGAATAAAGTAAATTCTGTATAATGAACTTGGTGAATCTTTAAATTTCTACTTTCTTCTCCTCATCTTTCCTTTTGCCATTCATTAATAAAATGTCCTACATTCTGGATTTGACTGATTACAATGTTGTAGCATTGCATATATGCCTCTATCTTCTATACTACTGATAAATTGATATTTAGATCTAAAGCTCTATCAGATTCAAATTCAATATTTTGGCAAGAATGATTTATAGGCAGTCTAGTGTATTTATTATCTATTGTTATGTGTAAGATATCTGCTTCTCTTTCTTTTTTTAATATTAAGATTGATCAATGAGTTTTCATGTTGTCTACTTCATCCATCCATTCTAAAATTTTCCATGAATCTTCTACATAATGGTTTTTGCAGCCAATGACATTGTCTGAATCTATCATTTCCTAAAGACTGTAAAGTGATGATGCTCTGGATTTATCATTTATTTAGCCTTTGTTAGCTGGGTTTTTTTCTGTATAGTAGCACATCCTTATATCAGTGATTTGGTTACTCTGAAATCAGTTCATGCAATAAAGAAAGATAAACGTTTGATTTTATACCTGTTTTTACCTCAATGATAAAAAAGAATAGATGCTGCCCTAACGATGCTCAATAGTGACCAATGGGATTATTTTGTTAATATCATTATGAACATATATATTTTTCATAGTGCCGTGTTTCTATCCATTGCAGTGATATAAAGCACTGTAAAAATATGTAAAAGTTCGGTGGTTAAGCGCTGGCTTGGGAAGCCAGCAGCCTCGGTTGGGTCCCACATATGAGGGCCAGTGACACTGCCCTCAAAAAAAGAAAAAAAAAAATTTAAAGGCTACTTGAATTTGTATTGACAACTGTGTGATGAAATCTCATGATCACGTAGTAAAATATTGTTAGATATTTTTTCTACTAATTTTAAAAAAATGGTTTATATTCTAGTTATAGTAAGTCTTTGTAAAATAATAGTTTTCTCATTTTGGCATTTTAAAACTCCAGTTGTAATCCATATGTTTTGATATTTGTGTGTTTTTTTTGACATGTAGCATTTAAATTTCATTTACATTTTTTTCTTTCCCTAATTTATGCTTTTGTAGTTGATTATAATATTTTGGCTTTATTCTTAGATACGTGGAATTCTTCTCTATGGTATTTGAATTTACTTTTTTAAATTTTATTCTCTGTCCCTTGAAGATGGATTTGAGTTTTATTTATTTGTTTATTTATTTTGAGGGCAGTGTCACTGGCCCTCACATGTGGGACCCAAACCAGGGCCGCTGGCTTCCCAAGCCAGCACCTAACCACCGCACCACTTGGCCGGCCCTGAATTTTTTAATTGAATAATATCATGTGAATGTTCATGTGAGTTTGAAAATGTGTATTCTGTATGTTAGTTACAGTTGCATATAGTTGTTATATAAGGCTTATTAAATTATGTATACCATTTATAATTACTTTTTTGTGTTTTAATTAACTTGTTGAATATTGCTACACCTACTTTTTTGGTTAACACTTTTATCCATCCCTTCATTTTCAATCTTCCTTTATGATTATTTGTTTATATAAGTCTTGAAAATATCATACAGCTAGAATTTTTTTTAACCTAATCCTATGTTGTATGTGTGTTAATAAGGTATTTTAACAAATTTTAATTTATTGTGGTTAACAGATATGCTTGGAATTATTCTTGTGTTCTTATTTTTTTTTATGGTAATTTTTAGAAACACATACCTCTATAGCTTTTGAAGTGTATTATATTGGTCAACTTCTTGTATATAGCTTTCCTTTAACATTTTGAAAACAATATATTCTATATCTCCTCTTGAAGAGTTTATCCTAAAGTGTTTAGCACACGTATAAACACTCTATATAAAAATATAAAATTAATCAGTATTTCTGTTCTGTCATTCAAAATTGTAAGAACTGTGGTATCCTTTAATTTTCCCTTATCTCTGCCTTTTCTTTAAGATTATCTTGACTTTTTGTCCTAAATGGTTTTTTAAATTAATATGTACCTTCATTTTATTTGTTTCTTTGGTCACTACATTGTTAAGCCATACATTGCTTTTATATTCATTATCTTAATTGGGTTTGAAAATATCATCTGAGTTATTTACAGATTATCTGTGGATTGCAAACACTGAATCTTTATATTCTATGCTTTTAATTAAATCTATTTGAATTTAATTATATTACAGTGGGGCTCAGAACTATATTTTGTCATCATCTTTAAATCTGAGAAATATGAAAACTCTTGCTTTGTGGGCTATTGTTTTCTTCTCCACAAGATTTTTGAATTTTCATTTTTTTCACACTTCTGAAATTTTATCTGCAATGTAACTTCTGTCTTGTTAATAATAACCCAAACCTGCAAATTGGGAACCAGCTAGAAAATTCCCTTTAGGCCACTGTTTCCTTCTTTAATAAAATACCATCTCGTACTGGCCTTTAATATTTAGGAAGTGCCAAAAATAAATATTTTGTTGGTGGTATAAATTTTGTTTTGCTATGATGGCATGGCATATATATATAGGTAAGAGTTATATGTATGTAACAATTTGTTTGAGGGATTTGTATTGGAGTATGAAGCAGAGAGATTTACTAAGTTTTCTACCTTTCTCCATTTATATCAGTTTTTTAAATGAAATTCTTAAAATGAGGATCATGCACTTTTGGATCTTAAAATAAAAAAATGATATAATAACTTTCCAAGAAATATATTTTTACATAATAATATAGAACATCCTTTGGATTTATCAGTTTTCAGTTTATTTATTTACTTTTTTAATTTATTTTTTTAGCTGAGCCATCCTTCCACCTATTGGCAACTCAACGACAGCTCAGCTCAGGCTGGGCATTGAACTGCTGTTACCCAGAGCTCACCTCGCACTGTTGAGCAAGCTCTTAACCAACTGAGCCACTCGGCTGGCCCCCAGTTTATTTTTTACCACAGTTTTTATTATTATAAGAAACATTAGAATATATTTTTGCATGTAAATATAATTCTGTTATCAGGTTATGTTATTAACAAAGTTTACATGTGTTTAAATAACTGCAAAGGTACATCTTTTTAAAATTATATTCTTTTTAAAAATTATAACCAGGTGGTAAAACTTGTTTAAAGAGTATGGTTTTAGAATCATTTTCCCCTATTTTTTTTTTTTTTTTTTGAGGGCAGTGTCACTGGCCCTCATATGTGGGACCCGAACCGAGGCCACTGGCTTAACCACCGTGCCACTCAGCCAGCCCCATTTTCCCCTATTATTACACATCAAGCCTGTTTGCAGTTTTAGCTATTATAACAAATGTCAAAATCATAGTCTAGGATTGTATTATTTTCTTAGAATTTATTCTTAGAAAGAATAATTATGTTAAAAGGTATTTATATTCTTTATGTGAGATGCTATTTCCAAAAAACCTGAAATAACTAAATTCCTATAAGTAATGGAGAAGAGAGCCCATTTCATAACAATTTTCACATAATGAAAATTAATATAACATAGGCTTATTTAATAGATCAAAACTTGGCAATCAATATTTTAATTCATGAACTTTAAAATTTTTTAATACACACTTTGAACAGGATTATAACCAATGAATCTTAGTTTCCTAAGCAACCAATAGAGGTAATAACATGTTTTGGTCTCATAATTTTTTTTTTTAATTAAAGGAGTTCATATATGTAAATCATCTATAGCAGCGACAAAGACATAACAGGAATTCAATAAATACAAATCACTTTTACTTTCTTAGTTTTTGGTTGTTATTTTTAAACCAAATAACTACTCAAGTACATGCAAACACATGAAAACACTAAACACAAAGATGCTCACAAAGGTAAGTGCTTGGTACAATAAGAATCATTTTTGCCTAATTTTATCCAACATAATCTCTCTTCTTAGGTAAACTGCCTTGTGCATAATAGTTAATTTAATGTAACTGTATTTGCATTATCTTTTTAAAAGCTTTGATTTCTAAAGGGAAGAGATTATGTTATTTTAGGGAAAATCGGTATAATATATATTTTTATTAATGCCCATCTAAAAGACATGTAAAACATTTTCATGTCTTGACTTAAAGAAGTTCATAATGAAAGACCATATTTGTATACATGGAAAGGACAGCATTTCTTATTAAATTGTTTATAAAGTGAATTTTCCTTAAACATTTCTACAGTCTTCAAAAAATATCTTTCTAAGAAGTTGTTAATGGGTAGTCTGATTAGTAAGTTGGTTAGAAATAAAAATCTTATTATACATGTGGCAAAATGATTGACTAATTTTCTCCAATAATTCTTGTTTATTTCTTGCCTCATTACATGTTAATGATGTCTTTTTTAAGAGGCCTGACAGGGAATTTCTAATTTTATCTTTTTCCACAAGGACAGTATAATATAAATTGATATTATAGATGTTGATCCTAGAAGGAAAAACTCTTGGTATACAAATAATAGAACTAGTAGAATACCTTATTTTGGGACAGTGATTCTGAATAGTATTCTACATGACTCCAACTAAATATTTAAATCATGATATTAATAGGTAGTTGCAGGTGTCTCAAATGAACCTTTTTGAAAGGTTAGCACCTACAGTGCGTAATGTTATATGTCACTCAGCAAGATTATGTTGCCCAGTTGCTTGGTCAAACACTAGTCTAAATGATGCTATGAGGGTATGTTGTAGGTGTAATTAATATTTATAATCAATTGATTTTAACAGAAGGACAGCATATTATACTCAATAATATGAGTGGACCTCACCTAATTAGTTGAAAGCATTAAAAAGCAAGAACAGTTGTCCTGGAGAAGGAATTCTACCTTAAAACTTTAATATGGAAACCTGCCTGAGTTTCCAGCATGTCAGCCTCCTCTACACATTTTGGACTTGCTACCTGCCACAAGTGTATGAGCCAATTCCTCTGTGCATCTATATATATAGTCTCTCTCTCTCACTCATTATACACATACACACAGGCCTGGCAGAGAACTGATGTCCAATAAGTACTCGATAAATTAATAAATGAATGAATGAGTGGAGGAGAAGTTAACTAAATAAAGAATGGTGATGTGGAAGAGCATTTCAGGCAAAGAGCAGGAACGCTTGGTGACGATGGAAAGAATGCTAGTAAGGCCTGGAAACTATTAGCGGAATGAGAATGGAAAGGTGGGAGGGAAGGTGGAGAGCAGGGCAAGAAGCAGATATGGCAGAATTTTGAAGACAGTTTTAAAGATTCTGGATTAGAGTTGATTAATTTCTGAAAACACACACAGGTGCACACACCCCACACATACATAAACACACACAAAAGAAAGCGTGAAGATGTCAAGGAGAGAAATGAACAGAAAGAAAAAAAAAGTGTTCTGAGATCACGAGACCAAAACTCTGATCCTTACTCAGCTTTTATTAGCCATATAAAAATAAATCAAACATATCTATGCAGGGAAAGATGAAAATCAGATGAACTTTAAGGTCTCTTTTAGTTCTACTACTGGGGACAATTTAATTTTTAAAGGAAGATATTCTTAAGCCTGATATTTAAAAAGGTCAATTAACCAAAGTTCTCCAGCGAACTATGCCACTAACACAAAGATTTTTCATGGTAATAAAGACCAGACACCCTGTTTTCAGAACACTGTAAGTAATATGAGCTTTAAGACATGCAGTGATTTGCTAATTTATAGGTCATAGAAGAGTGGTTGGAAAGCACTAACATTTCAACACACATAAATACTACACAAAATTTTATAAAGACCTTCCTAAGTAAATTTGGAATTAAAAAGGAGTAAACTGCATTTATATTCACAGAATAAGAACACACAATACTTCATATAAATACACACACACACACGTGCACACACACACACACACACACACACACACACACACACACACATGATGCACCCAAAATAGTGGACATAATATAAAGCGCAGTCAGGGTAGATAGATATATACTTTTTTTTTTAAGGAAGTATGGCCTTAAATTGCTCTGGATGTTCCCCATGCACATTAATGTAACTAGAGAAAAATGGAATATATATGCATTGGTGATGAGTATCCTGTGGAACATATTGAAAGGTATCACCAATTGACATGTCTTTTAATTTAGCTACTTCCAAAATCTTTAATTAAAGGAGTTTTCCTCATCTGCCATGGTTATAAATAAGACATTGATCTGTTTGCCTTCTCGGATCCTATATATTTCCATAACCTGCCAAAAGAATATTGCAGTCCTATTGAAAACTAGAACATCCCTGACAACCTTCTTCTGTAACTTTGTGTAGAATATTACTATTAGGTACAGCTGATACAATTCTTCAAAATGGTGGATGGTGATTGAGGGAAAATTAAAAATTTTAAATGCAATACCTAAGAAAGAGAAAAGCAGCTTCTGACATCTAGGAGCTGGCCTGGTAATTACAGATAATGTATGTGTTCTGTTAAGCATAATAAATTTCACAGAACTCCAGGACACTAAAATCAGAGAAGCAATTGTGACCGGGAATGAAGCAAGGCTATAGCAATACTACCCATGGAATGGGACTTCTGTGTCCCCCCTGGAGAATACAGAACATTGTCCAAACCACATAAGTCACCAAAATGGCTAACATGAGTGACTTCTACATCTTCACTGTAAGAACTTTACCCCTTCAGATTTTTGATTAAAATTTGGGATTACCTCCAATTCTTTTTTTTTTTTTTTTGAGGATAGTGTCACTGGCCCTCATATGTGGGATCTGAACCGGGGCCGCTGGCTTCCCAAGCCAGCCGTTAACCACCGCGCCCCTCAGTCAGCCCTGAAATTACCTCCAATTCTTGATAGCATCCAACACATAGCAAACCCCATTTCTGTAAATACTCATAAAAATTACCTACCACGAGCACAAGTCCCATAAGTTGTCTGACTGAGATACCATATGTTTCGCCATAAGGTGCAATCTCCCCCTTTTCACTGAGGCAACAACTCCCATTTTATCCAACTGTATGTATGTCCTTTGTGTTTTTGTGAAAAGTGGTAGTTCCACCATGTTTCTGCTAAAACCTTCACTGTCCCAGACAAAGATGATATAGTGTGCACATCTGCAGTCCCTGTGGTCCTACCCAGATGATGCCACCATGCCCGAAGTTGAATGGCAAGATCATGATGAATGGAGTACCATTTTTTTGCTGAAGCCCTTCATTGTTCAATTGATTTTGTTTTGTTTGTTTTCCAAGAAATAATGTTCTTTTTCAGTTTTGGTTATTTGATAAGATTTCTGCTATTTATAATAATTTTCTCTAGTCTTCTAACTTCTGTTCTTATGGTTAGTTTATGTGAGTTTTTGGTGTTTTGTTTTTTTGTTTTTGTTTTTGTTTGTTTTTTTGGCTTCAATGTTTTTTCGTTATTGTTGTTTTGTTTTTAATCTTTACAGGGACAGGTGAAAGAATGGGTAGAGGTTTGATCAGCTCTTGAACTAGCCCCTTGCATTGAGAAATTCATAAATTCTCCTCAGATCAGTCTGGAATAAATTATTCTCCGCTCACCATTTGAAACCTTACAAAGAACTTATTTCTCAGTCTTTTCTTTATGTTTCTGAGAACTTCTTTGTTTAGTATTATCTGCTCAGCTTCAGAAGGTTTGGCAATTGGTCTTTGGTCAAGTTCCAGAGATACAAGTTTGCAGAAGCATCATCCTTATAAATCATTGCAGTTCTTGTGTTGCCTTTATATAGAACATGACTCTCAATGATCAAACACCCTCTTTCCTCATGTTTCTTTACTATAATGTTAAATCATATGTTTATTTCTCTGACTGGCACAATTTCGCAAGAGTAATTTAAAATTTCACTGGCCAGTTTTCGGAATTTTGAGATGAACTGAATTGTTCTACTGAGAGGTGCTTAGAACCAGTAGGGAAGATCAATTCTGAAAAAGGAAAAAAACATTTTGCTTAGGATATGAGATGCTCCAGGCATATTTTTACTTGGGGGTTAACTAGTATTGTTTTTGAATTCACACAGCTTGTCAAATTTCTCAGGGACCCAAGTTATTATTCCAACCACGCTGTCTCTTTTTTGTGTGTGGAAAATACTTCAAAATGCTTTTTACTGCATTTAAATTTCTGCCCTCTCCTGGCAGAGGAAAGAACATTAGCTTTTTCTAGTGATTATTTCATATATGTCTGAAGTTGTCTCCATCTCACACTGCATTTTCTTTCTTTTGTTTCCTCTTACCTTTTTTCCCCTCACTTTTAAAATTCTAAAGATGAATGAGACAGTAACTAGTGTTATGTGCACATTCTAGGAATATCTACTCTAGAAAGGCAGCAAAAAAGGTCTAAAAAATAGTTATTAAACTATTTTTTGTTTCTTTTCATATCTTTGAAAAGCATATTTGCATAGTAGCCTTCATTCATATAGCTACTAGATACAAAGAAAAAAAAGAGTCCAAGACAGAAAAATAGCTTTTGGAATGATTATAAAGAGTCTTTAAAATACAAAGAACAAAAGAGCACAAGACACAAGAAGAGCTTTTGGAATAATTTTAAAGAGTATTTAAAATTTAGTTTACCATTTTAAGTGTCAGCACAATATTCAGATTAAACTTTCTGAATTTCCTGCATTGGGTGTATGAGTTAAGTAAATTATCAAGTATTCATAATTTAAAAAGTTACATATACTATTATCATATGCTAACTATATATACTATATATAATATATAACATAAAATTACAAATATATAATAAAATGAAATACACAAAATAACATATATAGCATATAAAACTTGCATGTAAAGAATTATGGACATGTAAAAACCTAAATGGAATAGTAATGGCTGATAACTTTTTAGAGAGTTTATTTCATACTATCCTTAGCCAAAATGATGATGTTAGCTAATACATAAATTTTATGTACCAAGGCAATCTCTAAATATAAATAGGTACTAAACACTGATCATTAAACAAAATTGTAATTTACCTTATTTATTTGAATGGCAAAAATTAAGAAAACATGCAAAAGACTTTCATGTTATTATATTTATACATTTGTATTTTTGTCACCTCAAAATTTATTAAAATAATATGAGTTTTCATGCAGAAAATAACTAAGCAGTTTTACATGTTTATCATTCTTTATTATTTGTTTCTTTTGGTATGCTTTTCATTTGTGTTGGAAAAAAAAGAAAGTCATTGATTTGGTTAACCATTTTTTGTTTTTCAATCATTATTTAAAGTTGATGATTATTAAAATTGAATGACCAAACTAGGTAAAAGGATTACAGAGAAATATGTATAAAATATAACGGATACAATTTTCTTCTTGTTTAAGAAAATTCTTATGGTATATCAAAGGAACAAATTTAATGACACATACATTGTTTTATTTAATATACTGGTAGTTAATCACATTTTAAAGCTTTAGTTTAAAACTTTAAATTTATTGCCTATTTGTATGCTTATATATCTCTTGATATATAATACATATATAGAGAGATATATAAATGTATATTAATAATTAATATAAATTTTTCATGAATCATATGAAATAAATTAGATGTGTCTTTTTTATTCTTATAAAATGGGTAAGTTATTTTCTGCCCATATGTAGAGCTTTCTTTTGATTGCCAAAGTATTGTTTTAAATCATTCCTTTGAATTGTCATTAAATAAATTTTTAAAATGTTTATTACTTTTAAAAAATGTTAAGTTTCTAACAATTGTGGTGTTTATTGCCAAATGTTGTTATAATGGTGTTTATAAAAGCTTTTTTCTTTAAATATGTATTCTGTACCTTGTCTAAAACTATTCTTAACGTTACCGTCCTCAAATTCAGACCCCTAATTCTGAACAATATAAATCTTTTATGCCTATATCAACCTAAAATGATCATTATGTAACACAAAACTTTCCCCATTCATTTCATAAGAGAAAGGATAATTATATTTGCCTAGAAATCTCAAAATTATAATTATTTCCAAAATATATTAATATAAATATGTTAATATAAACATGTTAATACTTATTTATTTTTTATTAAGGGTTTAGTGTTTTAGAGCAGTTTAAGGTTCATTGCAAAATTGAGAGGAAGGTACAGAGATTTTCCCTAGACCCCATTCCCCGTACATACATTAGTCTCCCCCATTATGGATATCCCCCCTAGACTGGTACATTTGTTACAATTCATGCACCTATATTGACACATCTTCATATTACTAAATCCATAGTTTAAAGTAGGATTGACTTGATGTAGATTCTACTGTTTTGAACAAATATATAATGATGTACATCTATGATTATAGTACAATACAGCATATTTTCATGACCCTTAAAAATTCTCTGTTCTCTGCCTATTCTTCCCCTCCTCCCTTGCCAATCCCTGGCAACCACTGATCTTACTGCCTCCATAGTTTTCCCCCTTCCAGAATATCATATTGTTGGAACTGTACAGTATGTAGCCTTTCCAGGCTAGATATTCTAACTTAGTAATATACATTTTAAAATTCTTCTATGTCTTTTCATGAACAATGAATGAACTAAGGTTCATTTATTTTTATTGCTGAATAATATTTTAATGTATGGATGTAGCACAGTTTTTCTATCCATTCATCTACTGAAGAACATCTTGATTGTTTCCAAGTTTTGGAAACCACGATTAAAGCTGCTATACACATCCATGTGTACCTGTTTGTGTAGACAGAATTTTTCAACTCACTTGATAAATACTAATGAATGATTTAGAATCATACAGTATGTAGCCTCTCCAGATTGACATTTTTCATTTAGTAATAGGCATTTAAGATTTCTCCATGTCTTTTCATAGCTTGATTTTTTTTCACAGAATATCTTAATTCTATTACCTATATTTACATGTTTGTTTACTCATTCACCTACTGAAGAACCCCTTGGTAGCTTCCAAGTTTTCAGTATGTGTATGGAGCTACATTTTCAACTCCTTTGGTTTTAAGTACCAAGGAATGCATTTGCTGGATCGTACAGTAAAAGTAGGTTTAGTTTTGTAAAATACCACTAAGCTGTTTACAAGGTGTTACACCATTTTGCTTTCTCACCAAGAATGAGAATTCCTGTTGCTCTACTCCTCACCAGCATTTGGTAATAGCAGTGTTCCAGATTTGGCCATTCTAATAGGTGTGTGGTAGTATCTCATTGTTGCTTCAATTTGCTTTTTCCTAATGATATGTCATGTGGAACACTGTTTATCATTTGGTTTTATGCCATCTTCTGAAGTTTTGGTTCAGACTCTGACTCAATTAATTGGATTGCTCATTTCTATATTGTTCATTTTTAAGAATCATTTGTAAATTTCAGATAACAATCCTTTATCAGATGGGCCTTTTGCAAATATTTTTTTCACAGTCTTTGGCCTCTTTTCTCATTCTCTTGACATTGTCTTTTGCAAAGCAGGGATGCTTAGGTAATTTTTAAGTTAAAAAGGTACATACCCTTAAGATCAAATTTAGACCGGTAAATACAGTCTACAAGTAGACTTGTTTCCAAGTTTTTAAGTTCACAAAATCCTTTTTCATTTTTGTTCATGAAATGTTTGGGCAGGCACTACTACTTTCCCTGACTTTATTACTTGAAAATCATGAAAAAGCTATTGTTTATTTCAATGTTGCATTAAATCCAAAAGTCAAGACATATTCACCTTATGCAAAGGCAGTAACAACAAAACTGGTGAAACTTCAGTTTTGTTTTGTTTTTATTTTATGATTTCCACTAAACTTGATGATATTTTATGCTCTAGATTCTTCTATCAACAGAAAATATCACTTCTCCATTAGTTGCCTTTCCTTTTCTGAAATAGTGTTGTCTCCCCCTCTATCCATTGGTGCAATACTCTAAACAAAGCCACCCTCTTTCTCTATTATGAAGAAGATAAGCTAATAATTGCTTAACTATATTTGAGTACTATCCATAGATACAGATTCTCTAAAAACCCTTGAATATAATTATTTAAATGTTTGTTGATGTTTCATACTTCAAAATAAAATCTAAAACTTACCACACAAGCTATACTATCACTTATGTGACTATCCTATTGAAATATAAAACCATTCTAGAAATTAAATCAGTTTAGTCACTTGGATTCATTGCTCTCACCAAGAACTTCCAGCTGACAAATAATAAAATGGCATATATTTATCCTAATAATAGGTATGATTATGGGTTAGTTGATGATATTAAACTACTTTGGAAGCAGATACTTCCTGATAGCTAGAGAAACTACCCATAGGAATGTCCAACAAATTAAAGAACGTTTGTACAATTTGCAATTGCTTAAAGAAGTAGCCCTAAGAAAATCAGAGTTTAGAAAAATGCTTCTTGAAGATAACTACAATAACAGACATAAATTACCAATGATATTGGACCAAACTTGGTGAATAACTTTAAGAATAATAAAAATATATCCCGGCCGGCTGAGTGGCATGGTGGTTAAGCGCTGTCTTGGGAAGCCAGATGCCCCGGTTCGGTCCCACATGTGAGGGCCAGTGACACTGCCTTCAAAAAAATGGAAAAATAAATAAATAAATAAATAAGAATATGTACAAGGGGCTGGCCAAGTGGCTCAGTTGGTTAAGAGCTTGCTCAAGAGTGCAAGCTCTGAGCTATAGGTTCGCTGGTTCGATTCTCACATGGGCCAGTGAGCTGTGCCCTAGCTGAGCTGCCAGCTGAGCTGCCAACAGGTGGCAGTATGGCTCAGCTGGTGAGAGCATGTGCTCCTAACTACAAGGTTACCAGCTCTAGATGGTGGGCTATGCCCGCCCGCACCTAAGGACTGAACTCAGCACATTGAGCTGAGCTGCCTCCCGGGTGGCTCAAGGGATAGAGCATGTGCTCTTAACAACGAGGCTGCTGGTTTGCCTCCTGCATGGGATGGTGGCTACACCCACCTGCAACTAATTGAACACAGCACCTTGAGCTGAGCGGCATGACTGGACTTGGATCTGAGCTTGCTCAAGTACCCTCCACAGCTGAGATTGAAGGACAACAACTTGGCTGTCCCCCTTCCCCAATTCCCCAATAAAAATTTTAAAAAAAAGAGTATGTCTGACTTGCAAGTTACATAGTTTTGGCAAGAATATATGTCATGGGCAAGTACCTATTTAAATGTACTATTTTTTGGTTATTATTGCATCTTCTCAGAATGGTTTGGTGATTCTCCCTGCAGGAGAGCAATGTAGTCCCCATCTTGAGTATCCCATTGTATCACTTCAGTGACAGCCACATTTTTAAGTTGCACAGTTCTTAAAGAACTCCAAAGGCTTTTCTATTTACTTGGAAAGTCCACTTTCCTTATTGCTCACTAAGTTTAGAAACTGTAAACATAAGTAATGGAATTCTATAACTATAAACATAAAAGATCTTAGAAAGCCTAATACTTACAAGCGCCAAAGTACTCCCTGTATCCTTGATGATAATAAGATCAAATACATCTACGCCCTACAAGTTTTCCCAAGTTAATAACAGGCTGTTACAAGAATTTTTGAGAATTTTGAGATTCTATTCTATTACTGGCTCATATGACTAAATGCTGACAGAGATCCATATGATACCTCCAGCTTTAGCTCAAACATATTGAAATTGCATACCCAAAACTATCACCTAAATAACGCTTGCATGATTTGAAACAGGAAGATTTGGTCTTCTGAAAAAATATTTCCAGAAAAAATGATCTTGAATGCAATGGAAAATGTCCTTATCAGTTATTATGAACAACTGACACAACAGTAAAACCCCATAGTGTTCATCCTTTGATTTCCTTTTTTGAGCCAAAAAAGCATAAATAACCTTTTTATGACTACTATATGTCAATTCCATTAGAAAACTTCAAATTTAGGATTGCTAGAAATCCACTAGAGAAACTAACTAAAAGTAGGCTGCTTTTATCTAAGACAACAGAACAGGTTAATGATTGCAAAAGTGGACAGCTTCTGAGCAAGATGAGAGAAGAAGATTAATTTTCTAATTCTTCAGTAGCCTCTTTCTTCTTTTTAGTCTATCATTAATCTTACATATTATTACATTTTGGCATGCTCTTTTAATTAACAAAAAAGTTTTCTCAGTGAGCTCTTTCTTACTTCATTCTTGTTAATTTTAAACACTATGATTTTCGGTGATTGCTCTGAATTTAACCAATTGATGGATATGTCATCCTTTACCTGACACTGCTGACAAAAATAATGTAGAGCTATTCCTTTAAATATTTCAGGAGATACACATCTTTTAAAGTTCTCTTCTGATACTCAAGATTTCCTCACATAATTAATTCCAAACTTCAATCTTATTAATATTGAATTTCAAGCCCTTATCACCAGATATTTGTGCTGAGGATTAAAATTTTAGCAGCAAAACTTATCCTATCACCAGAAATAGAAAGTAATATTGGATTTATTTTTGCTACAATAGTTAGATTATTCTCTTGAGAGACATTCCAGTCTGCTTGGGAGGAACTGTTTAACTCCATTCAAAGAATCTTTTCACCTTAAGGAATTTAATAATTGATTATATCCCGATGAGATATATAATATTTCCAAGATTATTTGCCCTTCTAATGAGAATATAACTTCTACTCTAGAAGCCCAATAAACCAGTTTAAACTTAAATTTATTAGCCAAAGTTGTTGTGGACAAATTCATAATTCTTTATTTCTGTTTAGCCAAGGGGGAAACATTTCTTGCAGCACATATATAAATACTTCAGGTCACATAGAATAGCCTGTGACCAGACCCGTCCCCCCAAAAAAAAAATGCTTACTGGAGCTTTAGAAATGTCACAGTGATATATAAGACAGGTTTTTATTTTCTAGGTTTGGTTATTCAGTCCTTACCTGTAAGGCCTATCACAAATACTCATAACCATTTTGTTACAGTTGGCCAAAGTATCCTATTCAGTGTCTCAAATTCTACTTTCATTTCAAATGCAACCAAAATCAATAGGAAAGAATAATTCTATGCAAATTATAAATAATGTGCTGTAAACTACCTCCTGGTGAGCAAAATCTTGGTAATAGTAAGGTTCTGGACAATATTAATACCCTAAGCCCTCTCTCCATTTACCCTTGGACAAAAGCAGGGACTAAGAAAGAGAAAGGTAACTCCTGACAGTAGGTAGGTGGCTCAGCCTTGACAATTAAGACTTAGTGTTCCAGAAGTGGGTCTGATACTCACAACTAAGCTCTGATGATCTCCTGTTGAACAACAACAAAAAATTGTACAAAATATAACCATCAGACAAAGCCCCTTGTGATCACAATGGAAAAAGAACATGTGTAACAGCTAAATAATCATTCCTAAGCATAGACAAAAGTGTTGTATAAGCAAAAATAATGGCTAAACATTCATTTCTTGACTAAAATATGTGACTGCTGCATCTTTATTAATTGCAGTTTTAACTCCATTTTGTTACTCTCATCTTCCAAATAAAAATTGTTAAGATACCCAAATATAAAACCATCCCAACTTTCTGACATCATCCAATCCAGAGCAAAGTCCTACTTTATTTAATCCTCCCCCAAATTCCTTCACAGCAGCACAAATTCTGTAATTCATTTTGTGGATATTGTCTTATTGAGAAGCCCCAAGATTACCCATTATATGTGGTCTCTTTCACAGTGATGAGCCAATAAATCTAATTTTATTCAACTACAGGTGTTGTTCAACTACATATTTGTCTTTGACTGGAGGACATCAACAAATATACAGATGTAGGGCCGGCCGAGTGGCGCGGTGGTTAAGCGCTGGCTTCGGAAGCCAGCGGCCCCGGTTCGGTCCCACATATGAGGGCCAGTGACACTGCCTTCAAAAAAACAAACAAAAGAAAACCCAAAAAAAAAAAAACCAAAAACAAATATACAGATGCAAAAACAACAGACTTTCTCTTCATGGTGTGACTGACATACTTAATTTTTAAAAATAAACTTGTTTATATTTTGGTTTATAAAAGTAAAATATGCTTATTGTGTTAAGTCTTTTTAAAAAATTAAAAATTCCATATTCTTACAACAACAACAAAAAGTTTAATGTGGTCAGGGACATTTGTACAGGACTTGATATCAGCTCTCAACACCATCTACCATTTTGAGCAAAATTCAAAATGCTGCATAAATGAAAGGAATTGTTATATTACACTGTGGTAAGTTCTCACGAATGCCCATGTTTTGTAGTTATATTCTTGTAAATAGTGGTAATAGAGGAAATAAAATGGAATACGTATTGCTAAGATAGTCACTTAAATAAGACCAGGAAGCTGTTAAGGAAGTGGAGCCTGTGCCTTAATTCTCAGAGGGGCTATTAACTTACTAAAATTGTCATTGAGCTCCTCTCAAGGCCAAGTCATAAACATCTGGAACAAAAACTGCTGCATGGACGCCTATGGACTTCCTCCCTTCCTTGTAGTTTTCTCCTCCTTTTGCATATTACAACTAACCCATCCCTCTTAATTTAGCCAGGATCCTTCATTTACATTAAAGAATTACAAGGGCTGGCCCAGTGGCTCAGTTGGTTAAGAGCTCACTCAAGAGTGTGAACTGAGCTCTGAGCAACAGCAGTTCGATGCCGCCCGAGCTGAGTTGACTCTGAGCTGTCAACAGGTGGCAGGATGGTTCAGCTAAAAAAGAAAAAAAACAAAACAATACATTAAAGAATTACAATTTGTAGTTTTTGCCTTTATATACTCTGCCTTTCTTGGTTCTCTCTGGAACACAGTTTGGGTTACTACCTGAACCTGTCTCTCCAATTGCAATCATTTTGCTCAAATAAATGCTTCTTGTTCGTTAGTATAGCCTGAGCCTCTTCACTGGTTATCAATAGCAACATAAAAACTAAAGACACCATATTTATATATAAATAATGATCTGCCATATTTATTTGGAATACAGTGCAATTTTGAATTAAATACTATGTATTAGATTAGACTAACCTGCTCTAACGAATAGGCCATAATGGTTAAAACTCAAAATAAGTTTCTTTTTCTCTGATGTGACATCCCAGAATGGGTTATTCAACAATGTAAACAGGGCAAAGAGTGATATGTTTCACACTGAAGTTAAAGGACCCAGAAAGACTATAGCTCTGCCATCTCTAGTGCAGAGCTTGCTCAGTTATCATCACTGTACAATTGGGAAAGAAAAAAAGAATGGAGAAGAACTCACACAAGGTATTTTGACCAGAACTGACACTGACCCACATCATTTTCACTCACTTTCACTTTTGAGCGCTTACTCAAACAGCCACACTCAGCTACAAAAGAGTGATGCTCTAAAATTCTATGTCTGTAGAAGAAGTAGGTTTGGAAAGCAGTCATTATTCTCCTCCAATTATGTAAGAATTCTTTCATTTTACATTTAAATAGTTATAGGCATTGCATTGTCCCTATTTTAATAAAAATTTAATTACATTAAATATATATATGAGTTACAGCATATATTTTGATCTTTTAGAAAATAACTATAGCATTTCATAAAAACTGTTCATCCTAATGGCTTTCATTTCACATAAAAATAGTTTTACATCCAGTCATTTGCTGAAGATTCAAATATGGAATTGTCACATAGTTTATGTTTAAAATATTATGAAAATCTTTTTTTAAAAAATAAAGTATTACTGAAAATACAACACAATTAAACAACAAAATAAAGGTAATGGTGTATTAATAAAACCACTGAAATCTTTAATATATTGAAATTTAAAAAAAACCTTTGGGTATTAGCTATGTACAAGATATTGCTAAGCAAAATCTGGATTGTTATAAAGATGACAAAAATATTCATTTTTAGTAGGTCAAAATATGATTCAACTGTATCCTTTTTATCTACAGATGTCAATTGTGAAAATACAATGCTTTTGACAACAGCTTCTTATATTGTGAGACTGAAATATATCTAGCTTGAATATGTATAATAATAAGCCTAAAATCCATTATTAAATGAGATAGATAATGATTTAATAGAAAACTAGGCAAATGTTCACATTTAAAGAAGAGTGAGATCAAATTAATAAATATACAAAATCTTCATAAGCAAATACTTTGGGAGGTCAAAGAGCTCCCATGGCATCTCAGCTGACTTAAGTCTGTGGGAATTCTATCCTTGGATTTATTAAGCTGCTACGGATGGATAAATAACAGCATATATTTGTCAAAATTATTCTTCAAATTCTGTAGTCTCCAGGGTGAGGATGTGATATAAAATAGTTGAATTTTCTTGAGAAAGACAAGTCATTCACATTCTTTCATGAAACAGATTTTTTCAAAAATAAAATAAACAAGACATAAGGAATATGAATAATAAAAATCCTTTAAAATTTGTGAATTTAGAAGTAGATAAGCACATTGGGCTTCCCCTTTTGGGTGATGGAGTACACATACTTTTCCCTATTCTTTCTATTTGGTACAAATAGCAAATGTGTGCATTATATATAAAACAAACATAAGAAGACTCTGAAATGTGATGAAAAGAAGGCAGACAGGCTAGAGATCTCGGGTAACAAGGACAACATGGTACTTTTTCCCCTGGGTTTTCTTTTACTCTCATATATCCCCAAAATGCCAGCAAGCACAGACAAACCAGTGTCCAATAAAAGTTTTGTCTCTGTAGCAATGATACCAGGAAAAAGACAGCCTAGCAAGTCAGAAACTTTTTAGGCAATAACCACTCTACTCCAGCCAAATAGCCTAATCTCTCTCTCTCTCTCTCTCTCTCTCTCTCTCTCTCTCTCTCTCTCTCTCACACACACACACACACACACACACACACACACACACAGTTCAACTGCACACAGTTCAACTGCACCCCCCACCTTTGTACATTCCAGCAAAGGCCCACTGAAAGTCTAGACCTTTCCCCTCTCCAGGTTATAACCAAAAATCACAACAGTGGCCTCAAAAACGTCAAGTAGGAAAGTGAAAGGTTGAAGTCAGCACTTTCATCCCCACCAGGTGGTGAGAAGATCTCACCCATCTACTCCTGCCATATCACTGGAGATCACTGAGGAGTCTGGACGTACACCGATAGCCAGCTATAAGGAGATGCTATTCCCTCTCCTCACTGGGGTGTTGGCAGAAGAGGCACAGAGGAGTATTAGGACTCTCAACACTACTCATAGTAATGAGAACACTGCCACCTTCCCTCAATGATGTCTAAGAAGCTGTCATATCCAATAGTCAAGAGGAGCCTAAGGAAAAATGACTTCTAAAAATAACATGGGGCCGGCCGGATGGCACATTGGTTAAGCGCTGGCTTGGGACGCCAGCGGCCCCGGTTCGGGTCTCACATATGAGTGCCAGAGACACTGCCCTCAAATAAAAAATAAACAAAAAATAAAATAAATAAATAAAAGAAACATGGTATTACTGGATGGGATACTGGATCAGAAACAGGACATTAGATTAAACCTAATGGGATGTGAATAAAGTATGACCTTTAGTTAATAATAAGGTATTAACATTGGTTCATTCATTGTAAAAATATACACAGCAACATAAGCCATTAATAACAGGGGAAACTATGTGCAAGGTATCTGAGAACTCTCTGTAGTATCATCTTAATTTCTATAAATCTTAAACTGCTCTTTAGAAGAAAATATTTGCAATACATATATCTAACATAGGTCCCATGTACAAAATACATAAAGCAGTATAACAATTCAATTGGAAAAAGACAGATGACCTAATTTTAAAAAATAGTCCAGAGATATGTTTAGGCTCTTAAAACAAAGAGAATAGTCAAATGGTAATAAACATAGAAAATAGTGATCAACCTTCTTAGTCAACAGGTAAATGCAAAACAAATCCACAATACAATACTATTAGAATCCCACAAATAAGAGACAGAAAAACAAAGTGTTGGAAGAGAGGTAGGACAACGTGCACTTTTATACACTGCTGGTGAGATGATTCATTCATATAAGCATTTTGGAAAAGAATTTGGCATTATCTACTAAAGCTGAACAAACAAATATTCCATGACCCAGTAATTCTCCCCCAACAGAAATATAAATGTGTGTATGTATATGTGTGTACATGTCTCAGACATGCACAAGTGTATTTATAACAGTACAGTCACAATTATTTCCAAAATGACACCTACCCATATAGTCATTAACAGTAGATGGTATAAATAAATAATGGTACAGTCACGCAAAGAAATACTAAAACAATAATGAAATGCTCTACAGTGGTACATAATATGAATAATTTCCACAAATATAAAATTGAGCAAAAGACATCTGACAAAAAAATATTTTAAATTTTAAAAGTAGGAGACTTGGATTTCAAAGAAGTTTGGGGAGGTGGGGACTCTGGAGGTCTGTTAATTTCATTTCATAATCAGGGATCTGGTTCCATTGGGATGCTTGCTTTGTGACCATTCATCTAGTTGTATATAAACTTTTCTCTATGTATATTATACTTAAATAAAACTTTTTAAAAAGTGAAAAAAATGAGTCGGTTTGTATGTACTGACACAAAAGGATTCTGTAAGATATCGTGGAGGGAAAAGCAAGTTATAGTTTTCCTGTAGTATAAATCTATATGTATAATTTTGAAACAATAAGACAAACGATTTGCAGACACAGATAGATAGATATACACATGTACATGCAAATAACAAACATCTGGGAGTGGCAGAAATTATACTTTACTATTGCATTTGTATTTTCACAATAAACATACATGTTGTTAATTTTAAAAATATTTTATTTAATTTATTACTTATGTGTTCCTCACATATTTCTACTTTCTTGTTGCAATTATATATATACATATATATGTATATACGTATACATATATGTATATATATGCATATATAGATATGCATATGTATATATGTATATACATATATGTATATATATGCATATATAGATAGATCTAGATATAAATATATCTATCTATCTCTATATCTCTATATGTATATATCATTTTCCCCTTAAAAGGAGGATTACAAGAAAATAACACCCACTATATTAGTCAGGGTTCTCCAGAGAAACAGACCAATAGGATGGATAGATAGATGATAGATAGATAGATAGATAGATAGATAGATAGATAGATAGATAGATAGAAAGAAATAAAAGAGGAGATTTATTATAGGAATTTAATTATATGATGATAGAGGCTGACAAGTCCCACAATATAATTCAGTCTGAGTACAAAGGCTCACGAGTGAGGAGTTCTAATGTGGGACAGTAGAAGATGGATGTCCCAACTCAAAAGAGAGAAAGATCACACCCTTCCTTAGCCTTTTTGTTCTATTCACATCTTTAAAAAATTGGGTGATGGGCCGGCCGAGTGGCACAGTGGTTAAGCGCTGGCTTCGGAAGCCAGCAGCCCCGGTTCGGTCCCACATATGAGGGCCAGTGACACTGCCCTCAAAAAAAAAAAAAAAAATTGGGTGATGCCCACCCACATTGGTGAGGTAGAATTCAATATGTGTGAGAGAAAGGCAGAGGAATAAATGTCAATATGAAGAAGAGTTGAAATTAGACTGGTAGAATGTCATTAAATATTATGCTAGAGGAAATGGGAATTCAAGTTGCAAAGGTAATTAAGGTTGCTAATCAACTGGTTTTAAAATTATCCTGGTTATCTGGATGGGCCAACTGTAATCACAAGTGTCCTTTATGAAATTTACAAGGGAGGCAAATGAGAAGGCTTTTAAAGCCTTTTCTTCAAAAGGAATTCAGCAATATTCACACCTTGATTTTAGCCCAATAAGACCAATCTGACACTTCTAATCTTTACCACTATAAAATAATATATTATTCTGTTGTTTTAAGCCACCAAGTTTTTGGCAATTTTTACAGCAGTAACAGAAAGCTAATACTTTTTGTTTTTTTAGAAATTTTATTGGGGAACAGTGTGTTTTTCCAGGACCCATCAGCTCCAAGTCAAGTAGTTGTCTTCAATCTAGTTGTGGAGGGCACAGTTACTTGGCCCATGTGGGAATCGAACCAGCAACCTTGGTGTTATGAGCATATGCTCTAACCACCTGAGCTAACTGGCTGTCCCAGAAAACAAATACATTGCTTGAGCCCAGCTTCAATTCAGATAAACTGGATTAAGTAGCCAGTAATTTTTGCCGCTGTAAAAGTAGCCTCTTGCCACACTTTACTCTAAATAAACTTTATTCTGTCCAACAATGGAGATTTATTATTCAATTTCTATTTCATCAATCAGCCTCATATAAATATTTATATTTCTTCTGACCCAGGTCTATTTATTTTTTAATTAAAATTTATTGGGATGACAAAGGTCAACAAAACTACATATGTTTCAAGTGTACAATTCTATAATACATCATCTATATATTGCACTGTGTGTTCACCACCCAGAGTAGGTTCTCCTTCCATCACCATATGTTTACCCCCCTTTACCTTATTATTGCTTATTTAAGTGTTTATTATTAATTAAGAAATTGTTAAGAAAAACTTAAGAGTTTTGCAGCACTTGTTATTTTTCTATAAGATATCAATTCTTCTATAAAAATATATCAGAAGGTAAAACTACTAAATTGTCGCAATGTAAATTTAGGATTGGCTTATATTTATTCTTCACTATAGTGCTAATGACAAAGTTAGAAAGGTCTATTTTCTCAGCTCATCTGGTCATTTTTCATACTTTTGTAAATAACTGTATGTATGAATTGATTTAATAAATAGCTTAAAGCTATAACAGACTAAAAGGCAATCAGAAATTTTTATGTAGAGTAATATTTTATGCCAAATTTTCCATATAATGTGCCAATGTTAAATAAAATGCATACTAAAACAAAACAAATAAATAAAATATGCAAACTGCATAGAGAAAATGGCACCTTTTAACAGAAAGAACTGCTAGAAAGTAGCACATAAACCAATCATGAGTTTGGAAAACTCAATAAACTGCTAATGACCTGGGCATATTATTTCGTGCTTAAGTATGAATATTTTAGTGGGAGCAAACTTAAGAGTCTCTCAGCACTTTTAATAAAACCTTTTGGTGTTATGTGCTTTAATTTAGCTGTGAAGGTTTGCTTGGAGCTGAAAATTTACAATTTTATTGCCAGAGAGCTTTATATATATTTTATACATTGCTAAATATTTAGACAAATCAGCAGATTTTTATATATTAACAATGTGGTGCCTGAATTGCTCTATCATCTTATTTTGAAAGGAAAGCAACTTTCTGTATTTTAGAATTTGTTTCATTACAGTTAATGATTGTACCAATAAATCTCCATTTAAAGTGAACCAACGCTGACTAATGAATGCCACAAAAAATAGGGAACAGAAAATAAAGAATAAATCAATTTTCCTCTGGTTGTGAGGGTTGAAATTGTTACTGCTACAATATTTTCAGTGATCTGGGTAGAAGAAAAGGTTTGTTTTGTTTTGTTTTTAATCAAAATGGAATATTTAATGGCTTACATTATATTTGCAATTGCATCTAGAGTTTGTGACACTTTGATGCTTTGGGTCACTACAGCAAATATGAAGTAAGTCAAAAGTTTCTGAATTGTCATAAAATGCAGACAATTTTGCATGAGTTAGTAAGCTCATTCTGATTTTTCATATGCTACTGTTTCTCAACTTCACAATTCTCCAATGTATCATCGCAAACAAGCTGAAATCCTTTGGACTAGAATTCCTTTCTTTTTTTTTTTTTTTTTGAGGGCAGTGTCAGTGGCCCTCATATGTGGTACCCGAACCTAGGCTGCTGGCTTCCCCAGCAAGCACTTAACCACGGTGCCACTCGGCCGGCCCTCCCTTTCCTTTTTATCAAAATACTTATTCCAAAGTTCCACACACTTCCAGATTTTCAGGGATAGAGGTTAAATGATCTCATCAATGAATTAGGTGTAATGTTTATAATTGCATAATGACTAACTGGTCCTAAATATTTCATTAATTGACAACCTCTGTATCTTAACCTTAACAATGACTAGTTGTCAGGATTTAGTTATAGAATAAGGATGGAAAAGTTTGGGTGAAGGACTTTTTCCCTACCCAGACTTAACTAATATAACTAGACAAATGGCTGGTCTTATCCTTCCAGGTAGTTTACTTGACTGTTTCTATATGTAGTAAATACTGATGTTCCTTTAGAAATAATTCATAGCATTGCAAATAAAAATTAGATCAGTTTAAAGATAGAAGTAGGAGAGAAAAATTTCAGATTCAGATTTGAATTGAAAAAATATGGTTAAAGACCAAGTCTTATAACTATATATACTTTTTTTTTTCTTTTTGGTCTTTGCATCATTTGTGATCAATGCTCTGCTAAGCTCATTCTTGTTTTGCACTTTGCTTTTTATGTGTAAACATTAACGGCTGATGCCCAGGATAGTTCACATGAGAGTATTTGACCTATTCACAATGAATGCAGTAACATCTCAGTACAAATAAACTACTCTCGCAGTGCATTTAAAAAATAACACAGAAAAACTGCAATCACGTGATGAATACATATGTACTATCACTTTTTTTGATAACAGTATAGATACTCTATAAAATAGTCTACAATCCTTTAACTAGAAAGGGGGACAATTCTTATGCAAAAATTTAAATCTTAAAGCATTATATTAATATAAAAATAAGAATTAAACCTAAGAAGAAAGTATATTCACAAATGTATTAAATATAAGAAGGAACTACATTCATAAATGTAAAAAATAGAGCTGCCATATGATTCAGCAACTTCTGGGTATTTATCTAAAGAAAACAAAAACACTAACTCAAAAAGATATATGCACCCTTATTCAATTGCAGCATTACCAGTAATACCAAGATAGGAAGCAACCTGAATGTCCATTAATAGATCAATGGATAAAGATGTGGAAATATATACAATGGAATATTATTCAGCATAAAAAAGAATGGGGTCTTGCCATTTGTGATAAATAGATGGATAGGCTTAGAGAGTGTTATGCAGAGTGAAATAAGTCATACAGAGATAGACAAATACTGTATTATCTCACTTTTATGTGGAATCTAAAATAAAAGAAAAATGAAGTAAATGAATAAACAAAACAGAAATGAGCCCATAAGTTGATGGTTGCCAAAGCGGAGGGGGTCAGGGGATGAGAAAAAAATAGTTTATACTAAAAATAATGATTATAATTACCATTATTTATACAAAAAAGAGTAATCATGAAATATTGTGATTTCATATTTCATGCAAAAATGCTATATAAATTTAATATCTTCATAGAATCACTTTCTTCTGAGATACTATAAAGTCTTGAAGGGCAGGGAGACTGACATCTTTCTCTATATTTCCCACAGCACCCACTACAGTGGTTTGAATTTAGAAGACCCAATAAAAGTGTGTTGAAGGAACAAGAGGTAGGCTGAATCAAAGAATGTCTTTTATATCTTCTTTTCTGGTCCAGATCCCCCTTCGCCTTGGGGGTGGCGGCTGGTGAAGAATAATTGTCACTTAAGCCTGGCCCTAGAGCAGGGAAACAGGTTTGTCATGGAAAGAAATGGAAGATTCTGCATTCCCATTGGAGACGTGCTCTAATTTTCTATCAGGCTCTGAGCTTCCTAAGTGGAGAGTAGAAGCCTATCTTACTCATATTTGTCCATGCTGCTCACCTGTGAGGCTTTGAACTAGCTCTAAAGATGCCTTGAAAGTATAGTAGGAGGGGAAATCAGAAGGAGCAGCACTTCAGGTTTAGTCTGGGTCCCATAGAACAAGAGAGCACATTTTTCCCATCCCTAGATAGCTCTGGGGGCAAAAAAAAAAGTCAATTTCCTACTAACCTTCCATTATTTTATGCTTGTTTTTAGAAAAGAATATGAAGGTTCCCTTTTCTGCATGTCCTCATTGACACTTAGTATCCTTGTGTTTTTGATGAAGACCATCCTAATATGTGTAAGCTGGTATCTCATTGAAGTTTGATTTGCATTGTCCTGATGATTTGTGACATTGAGCTCCATTTCAGGTACCTATACAACATAGTACCTGTAGGTCTCAACATGGTGTTATGCACTTAAATTTTGTGAAAAGGGTAGATCTCATGTTAAGCATTCTTACCATATACACACAATAAAAGGGATACAAGGGAACTTTTGGAGGTGATAGATATGTGTATTTCCTTAACTGTGGTGATTGATAGTATCATGGGTGTATGCATACAAGTATGTCCAAACTCACCAAATTATATACATTAAATAGGTGCAGGTTTTTTATATATCAATTATGCCCTAATAAAGCTGTTTAAAAAGAGAGATTGTTAAATAGTTAAGAAAAATGAGCCACAGATGTAGTATGGAGATACAGATAAGATTATTGACAAGGTTCTAACTTGAAAAAGTTGGAAGTCCATTTTCCATTTAAACTACGTAATTAAGCATTCCATTAAAATATTTCAACATATTATTTTTTGTGTTATCTGCTATATAACTGTTTCCATATATATCTCCATTTTATCTTGCTTTTTTATTCTCTCTATTTAAGAAATACTCAAACAAAAAAATGTTTGGGGCTGGCCGAGTGGCTTAGTTGGTTAAGAGCTCACTCAAGAGTGCGAGCTCTAAGCAACAAGTTTGTCAGTTGGATTCCTGGCCCAAGCTGAGCAGCCACTGAGCTGCCAACAGGTGCCAAAATGGCTCAGCTAAAAAAAAAAAAAAGTGTTTGTCAATTAGTGAATCCACATAACTTTTTCTATTTATTCTAACATTTTATATTGAGCCAGAATTGCTAAGTGATCCACTTTAGCTATTCCACGGTGTTAAACTTGACAGTTAATTTTAATCAAAATAGAGACATTATTTTCATTGATTCATTAAAAGAGCAAACAAAGGTACACATTTAATACTTTTGACCTCTGGATGACAATATTGCTTTTTGACTATATTTTATATATATATATATATATATATATATATATATATATTATATAATATATATATCTCTCCTTTGTGTTTTTTAATACTAAACATAGGATATAAAGTTCATATATTTAATTCAGTCTTTGAGTTTTGTCAATGCATGCAGTTGTGACCACCACAGTCAAAATATAAAACATTATCATCACTCCCAATAACACACATGTCTCTTTGTAGACACCCTCAGCCCCCCGCAACCAATATAACCTGTTTTCTGACCTTATTCTGTTGCCATTTCCATAATGTCACCTTAACAGAAATGTACAGCATATAGTCTTTTAAGCATGGCTGTTTTCTTTGACATAATGCGTTTGATGTACTTGATGTTATGACATGCATTTTGTTGTACCTTCTTTTTCATTTCATTGTATAGATGTAAGGTAGTTTATCCATTCATGGGTTGAAGAACATGTGGGTTGTTTACAGTTTGTGAGATTATTGATAAAGTCATTATAACACTTCCACAAAGATTTTTTGTGTGTGTGAAAATATTTTTTTTATTTAATTTTGATAAATACCTAAATGTGGGATTGCTATATTGTGTTATAAATGTATGTTTAACTCTATAAACATTTCCAAACTTTTCCAGTGTTTTTCTATGTTGCTGTGCCATTATTATATACAATTTCTCTGTATGCTTGGCAGCGCTTATTGTCTTTATTTTGTGAGTGTGATAACTTCCAATGTTTTTAATTTGTATCCATACACCTTCTTTGATTATTTGCCTGTTCAAATAATTTTCTTTTGTTTGAGTGGGGTTGTTATTTTCTTATTTTTGAGTCATGTTCATTTTATATTAGGGATAAAAGTTCTGTATAAGATTTCATTTGCGATTATTTTTCTCAGTTTGTGGCTTGTATTAACAGTACATTAAATTAACAGTGCCTTTCAAAGAACAGAAGGCCTTAATTCTGAGTCCAATTTTTCAAAGTTTAATTTTATGGAATTAATTTTTGATTATATCTAGGAAATTGTTGCCTAGCCCAAGAAAAATAGCTTCTAATTTTTTTCTAATAATTGTATAGACATTTTTTCACATCGTATCAGTGTCAGTGATATTGCTGAGTTAATTTTTGGAACTGGTGAGATGTATCGACTAAGGTTCTTACTTTCTCATATGCATAGTCAATTGATTTAGCATGATATTGAAAAGATTATCCATTCTCCATTGAATTAGCCCTGTATATTTGTTGCACATAAGTTGTAATTTAATGAACATTATATACTTGCTAGTTTAAATCTGGAAATTTAATTCTGTTTCATTCTACCTTTTGACAATTGTAGATAAGTAGAGGTGTTTGAGTCACCCAACTTTGTTCTTTTACAAAATTATTTGGCTACTCATGTTCCTTTGTCTATACATATAATTTTATGATCAGTTTATCAATTTCTACAAAATTGCTACTAAAGTTCAAGTTGGAATTATACTGATTCTATATGCCTGTTTGGGAAAATCATATTTTGAGTTTCTCAAACCATGAATACAGAATAACCTTCAATTTATTTAGGTCTTTGATTTCTTTCATCAGTATTTTGCAATTTTTTGTATACAGGATTTGTTTTTTGATACTATTATAAATGCTCCTTTATGTAAAATTTCAATTTTTAATTGGTCATGGCTAATATATAAATATACAAGAGGTTTTCAGATATTGCCCTGGTATCCATCAATCTTCCTAAACTCATTTAATTGTTCAAATGATTTTGATTATTTGGGATTTTCTATATGGCAATTGTGCTGTCTGTATATATTTATAGTTTTATATTTTTTCTGTCCTATTGCACTAGGCTGGACTTTCAGCACACTATAAGAGTGGTGAGACACGATATTCTTATGTTGCTTCTCACATTAGGAGGAAAGTATTCAACCTTTCAACATTAGGTAGGTTGCTAAGCACAGAATTTTGTACATTCTCTTTATCTAATAAATGTAGTTCCCTTCTAGTCCTAGTATTGTGAATGTACTTACCACAAATAGGTATTGAATTTGGTAAAATGTTTTTGCTTCTTCTATGGAGATGGTCATATGATTCTTATCGTTCATCTCCTGATGTGGCGAGTTACATTGATTCAGGTGAATGTTGAACCAGTTGCATTCTTATGATACTTTCCATTTGTTCATGATACATTATATTTTAAACATGTGATTAGATTTACTATCTAGTATTATTTGTGCATTTATGTTCATGGGGGCATATTGGTCTATAATTATATTTTCTTTAATTATCATATGATTTTCTTGTGAAATCAAGTTAATTGCTGATTCTATGAAAATGAAGTAGGAAAGTCTGGCCCTCCTATATTATGGAAAACTTGTGTAAAACCAGTATAATTTCTTCCTTAAATGTTTAATACTGTTTGCAACTAAACCCACTGCAACCTAAAATTGCCCTTCTTGAAAAACAATTAATTACAAATGTAATTTATTTAACTTATAATGGCTATTTATTCTGTGTCTTCTTGATGAGCTTTGGAAGTTTTTGTCTTTCAGCAAACTTGACCATTTCATCTAAATGGTCAGATGTGTTGGCATAGAATGGTTTGTAGCATTCATTTAGTAACTTTTTAAATATATGTAGGTTCTGCACTAATGTACCCTATTTTATATCTAATGCTTCTATATCATGCCGTCTGTTTCACACTCCTCTCCCACTTCCTACACACACCACACACACACACACACACACACACACACACACACACACACACACAGGTCAGTCTAGCTAGTGTTTTATCAATTTTATTGATTTTTTTTCAAAAAACTAATTTTTACTTTCATTGTTTTTTTTCTGTCATATTTTTTCCATTCTCAATTTGTTTCTGGCTCTTATTTTTATTATTTCCTTTTAATCTCACTTTGTATTTTATTGCTGCTTCTCTTTTTAGTATGTTAAGATATAGGGCTTGTCAGAACGGACACCCCGGACTCCAAGATGGCGTCAGTCGTACCAATGAAGGACAAGAAACTCATGAATGTCAAAATAGGGGAGCTGCCAAAGTGGATAATGATGTGGGATTTCACCCCTAAAGGCATTGGTGGAGCCTTTCAAAGAGGTTATTACCGGTATTACAACAAGTATGTCAATGTGAAGAAAGGGAGCGTCGCTGGGGTTTTTATGGTGCTGGCAGCTTATGTGCTTTTCAACTACTGCCGTTCTTACAAGGAACTCAAGCATGAGCTGCGACGCAAGTATCACTTGCTCGGTGTGGAGGGCACACTCTGTATTCCTGACCATGACCTTTGCCCAGCACCCCTGAATCCTTTCTTATCCTAATTGACACGTAATAAAAGATGAAAAAAAAAAAAAAGATATAAACTTAACATATCTTAGAGACCTTTGAATGATTAGAGATCTTTCTTCTTATCTAGCATAAACATGCAATGACTGATTAAAACTCTTCTGTTGTCTAATATGCAATGCTATAATTGCCATCTAGCACTTTAACTGAATCCAACAAATTTTATAAGTTGTGTGCTATTTTCATTCAACTCAAAGCTTTTTCTAAGATTCCTATGACTTTCCCTTTTACCCACTAGTTATTGCAGACTAAACTGTATTTGTGGGTTTTCTTGTATATTTGTTCTTTCTATTCTGTCATTTATGACTTATGCATTTTGAAATTCTGTTGTTACATGTATATACACTCAGATTTATATACTTTGTGGTGAATTAAACCCTCTATCATTATGTAAAATTCTTTATTTCTGGAAATACTACTTCTGAATACATTTTGCCTGATATTAATATGCCACCTCAAGTTTCTTTTGATTCATGTTTTCATGTTTTATTATTCCACATCTTTCTACTTTTAACCTATCTATATTCTTATATTCAAACTTAGCTTATTTAGACGGCTAGTTGTTGTATTTTGCTTTTTAATTTATTCTGATAACCACTATTGTTTAAAAGTATGTGTAGACTGCTTATATTTAACTATTGTCATCCTTGTATCACAATCTGCCATCTATGTAGTTATTTTTCTATTCTTCCATTTGTTCTTTCTTATTTTTACCATTTTCTGCCTTTTTTTGGAGCAATTGATAATTTCTTATCACTGCATTATATCTCCACTTTTGGCTTAATTTTTATGCCTCCTTGAAAAAGACTGAATACAAAATACATGTTTTCAATTAGTCCCAATCTAATTTCAAATGTTATGCTACTTTGTACTATAAGAACATCAAAATTGTGTATTCCCAATTTCTCTTCCATTTTTTGTGCTATTTTTAACATATATCTCACTTTTACAGAAGTTATAAGCACAGAATTCATTCCTACTATTTCTGCTTTAATCAGTCAATTATTTTAAAACAATTAAACATACCTTTATTAATACCATTCCTAGAGCTTTTAATTTCTTTGAATAGATCCAAATTTCTCTCTTTTGCTATATTCCTTTTGCCTGAAGAACCTGCACTTGTTGTCTTATAGGATAAGTCTACTGTTAATACATTTTCCCAGCTTTTGCATTTTTAAGAAAAATCAGTACTTTACTTTGAAAGACACATTCACTGAATATTGGATTCTGGGTTAATCAATTTCTATGTGTGTATGTTTAAAATTTTAAGAATGTTACTCTTTATCTTCTGGATTGCATAGTTTCTAATAAGAAATCTGCTGTATTTTTCATCTTTGATCCTCTGTATGTAATTAATCTCTTTTTCTTGATACCTTCAAGATTTTATGTTTTTCATTAATTTTCAGTGACTTGAATATTATGAGTTCAAGAACATTTTGTTTGTTTGTTTGTTTCATTCCTTTTGATGCTCTCTGAGGTTCTTGGATTTTTGTTTTGATGCCATTTATTAATTTTTGTAATTCTCAAACATTATCTCTAAAAATTTAATTTATCTATTTCTTTGAGATTCAAGTTGTTAAAACACTTGATATTGTTCCATAGTTCTGTTTTTTTTTTCTTCACTCTTGGTTTAACTTTGTTATAGCTTGAGCATTTCACATTGATCTATCTTCAGTTTCCTGATTGCTTCTTTGATTATATTAACTTGGGAACTTTTTCAAAGCTATTCTTCATCTCTTTTACTGTGTTTTCATTTATGACATATCCTTTTTTTCTTTTTATTCTTCTTATATTTATACCAAAATTAACCATTTTTGTATGCATGTTGTTCATTTACTTCATTATACTTTTTAATATATTAATTATAATTATTTTGAATCCCCTATTTGATAATGCTGACATCTAGTCCATTTCTGAATCTGCGTCTATTAATTGCTTTGTTTCATGACAGTGTGTGAATTTATTCTTGCTTCTCTATGGGTCTCACCATTACTGGTTGAATGTCAGACATCTTCTGTATGACAATAAAAAATGTAGTAAATATTATTCATTCCTGGAAATGAGCATATATTTTCTTTCTAATGTGGGTTTTGAGTCATTGAGAATCTGAGCAGGATATGGTATTTGTTTTTGCTGCAGTTACTTTCGATGAAACATGGTTTTAAATTCCACTGAAATTACCTTGTGGTTAAATGGAGAGTGATTTTTGATAGTATTTTTCTCAATGTTATTTCCACACTCAGTTTATAACTTCTCTTTGCACCTATAACTCAAAGAGTGTGTATTTCCTTGTTCTAACCCATCCTTCACAGTCTGCTGCATTTCTTTCTTACTTAATTCTTGCTAGCCTTTTGTCAGGAGTGCTGCTCTGTTGTTTAGCACCAATCAGTCTTAGGTAGGTGCTTCTTTTAGGCTAACTAGTGGGAGTGTCTCAGTTATTTAGCCCCTCCTTTCCCAACAATAGCTGGTTCTTAATGGTCTATGAGCTTCAGATGGCTGCAGTGGGTCACTGTGTCCTGTTGGTGATGAGGGACAGCTCCCTTTGTGCTATAGCTTAAGGCCTTTTTCCATGAAGGCTATAGTGAAAATGAGGACTGCATGACCTCATGCTGTCTTTAGAGCAGTTGATATTCTCAGCCCTGAGGCCTGAACCACAAAGGAAGCTTTCCCTAGTGTCTGGCTTTGATTCTCATCTTTTTTGTATGTGCCTAAAGTGGTGTGTAGAGAAGAGCCTGAGAACAGTTATGAATTACCCTTGTGTATGCAGCTCATGAAACTGTATACTCTCATAATAGACTACACTCTGTCTTACCTACTGGATAAACATTATAGCTGAATTTTTCTAACTGGAGTTATAGGTCTAGCTATAGTTACATAAGTTCAATGTCTTCCTTTTTTTCCCAATGTTACAGACATAGCTAAGAAAAAATGTCCATGTCTAGTTTTTTTCTTTCTTATTTTGTATCCCAAGTGCCTAGAAATATACCTTATATGTAGTAGATGCTCAATTAACATTTACTTATTAATGTTTAATTCTACCATGTATGTTTATTCATTATTCAATCTAACCCCCCAAAACAAGGATTTATGGAACTCAGTGAGTAAACTAAAAGAAGTTAAAATAAAAGAGGAAAAGATACAACAGATACCATTATCCAATTTATGGGCAGAACAAGGCAACTGCCCACAATATGTGATTAATTTCAGCACTATTGCCCCATCCCTAAATCATCTCATATTATATTTACTATAAATATGGATATTCGTTTCTTTGATTTAATATACACCTTTGGACTTATTAAAAATAAAAATACTCCCTAAAGGGGAATTAATCATAAAAATCTAGGTTGCAATAATTTGATTTATTGGATCCAGTAGAATAAAAAGCAAGGCAGTGTGAAAGCATTGTTAGTGATTAGGATTAGGGATTTAAGAAGTGAAACATGAATGAACTTTTTAAAATACATAATATATGTAAGTGCAACTTCGTATGCATTTTTAATGTTAAAAAATAGTCACGTCTTTTCTACAGACACCACATAAAAATGTCTTGTGTATGCAGATCATGAAACTGTTGAAACTAGCTTTTTACCTTTGAAAGTCAAAATGGATCATGAAGAATGCTCCCATAAGATCATAATGGAACTGAACGTGGGGCTTGGCAATAGATTCCCTCTTACAGCACCACAATTTTGGGTGTACAGATTGCATCCCAATCAGTCAGCCACTGACTTTTTCAACCCCAAAGAGCCTGCTCCCTCAATACTGCATATTCAGGGATGCTACAGTCCTCCTAGCTCTAGATTGATGGCCTTCAAAGCACACTGCTGTAAATTCTGCCACTTCATTAAAACCTTTCTGTGGTGGTGTGGAGCCAGCCTGTCCCTGCACATCGGAAATATTTTCAGGTTGTTATGAAGTAAAACACAGATAAATTGTTTTTGGTTTGTTTTTTCCCCCATCAATTCAATGCCAGAGAGAACCCTTTGTGCCAGATAGGGTCAATAGAACCAAAAACAAATTTCCAAAGTCAAAATATTCAATGTTAAGTTGTACACCCTCTCGATGTTAAACATTGTGTTTTCTTATGAAGACCACAAAGTTCCTTGATCTGAACACTTCTCCAACATACAATAGAAGGAAAAAAAACAAAAAGAAAAATATATTGGCATGACAATACCCAATGTCCCTTTATCTCTCCATCTGATTTCTTATGCTTACTGATTTTTGGGCCATCTTTACCCATTTCTCACAGTCACTATTATGATCTACACCCTGTCAAGCCAGTTTCTCCTCCATACTTCCAACCAATCCAGCCAACATCCCATTCATGGAGCAGCACTGATAGCCTCAATGTTCCATTCCTGACTCTCAGAGAAGGAAGCAGGGGGAAGGCTTGTTGGCAGTGTTTAAAATCTAATACAGCAGTGTACAACTATGTCCTAGGCTTTCACATTCACTCCCCATTCATTCACTGACTCACCCAGAGCACCTTCCAGTCCTGCAGGCTCCATTCATGGTAAGTACCTTGTACAAGCATACTATTTTTTATCTCTTATATCGTATTTTTACTGTACCTTTTCTATATTTAGATATGTTTAGATGCACAAATACTTACCATTCTATTATGATTGCCTACAGTACTCAGTACAGTAACATGATGTACAGATTTACAGCCTAGAAGCAATAGGATATACCAGATAGCCTAGGTGTGTCGGAGGCTAGACCACCTCAGTTTGTGGAGGTGCACTCTGATACTTGCACAATGACAGAATTGTCTAACGGTTCATTTCTCAGAGCAAACTCCCATTGTTAAGTAACACATAATGGCTTATCCATCTTTTTCCAAAAGAAAAATTGGTTCTCAGAAATGTTTGGAAATTTTCCCTGGTTACTACATGGAGTTCATGATTGAACTAGAACTCATAGCCCCTTCAAGTTTTTTGTACTTTTTCACTATTCTGAAACACCTTCCTGAGGTAAGGAAGATAAAAAAATGTAGAAGTACATAAATGGGATTTAGAATTTTTTTTTCTGTCATTGTGCTACAGGAATTAAGAAAAGAAAAATAACTAAAGATAAATGAAGGTATAAAGATGCACCTTTAAATTCTGACATATTAAGGAGTATTTTTTTATTCTGTTCTGGGCTAACTTGAATCAGAACAGTGAAAAAAAAAGTTATTATCATTTTATTTAACTACTATAACGTTTAGGTGTATTTTGAAAGGGGAACACTAAAAAATGTGTTTTAATAAACAATCACTTTTATTTTTATGTGTTCATTGCTTGTGGCTAGAAAATATTTATACCAACCATTTATAGGTTTTTAAGTCTTTGATCTAGCACAATTTTATAGAAATTCAAATACTTTTATCCCTCCATTTAAAATACACATATTCCTAGAAAAAGAAAAAAAAACTACTTATAAATAGGTTTTTAAAAATATGTCTGACAAAAACAGACCTCCCTTTTGATCTGAATAAAGCAGTACTGTCACATTCCTCTCTTTGAGATAAAGGGATGAAAAAATATGTTGTTAATGAGTTTCATGCACTGTGACTATTAACATTCTTTAATTATCCTGTTAACCAGTATTAATGTCACCTGTTACAATATTCATACACTGCATCTATGTCATTCAATAGTCCAATTAGTTAAAAACTCAAGAGTTATTTATTGATTCAGAAAATAAGTGGATATACATCATATAACTCTATAAAATTTGCTGAATTACAATTTTGTTTATCTTTCTATCACTTATCCACCCTCAAGTCAGAAAATTCCAGATTTCTTGATGTTCTTATTCTTGATTTTGCTAGTCATCATTTTTTAAAGTGTAATAGCCTTTTACATTTGAATGTTGGTAAAACAGGAAACAACTATGAACAAAACAAAGTCCTGCCTTGATGGAACTTGTTTTTTAGTGGAGGCAGACTACCACACCAAACAGAGCAAATTAGTAAATTGTACAGTATGTTAGAAGGTAATAATTGATATGACAAAATACAGAGGAGGGTGAGAAGGAGAGCAATGTAAGCAATTTGAATAAGATAGCAAGGGCAGATGTCATTAGGAAATAGTCAGGGAAGACCTCATTAGAAAATAGAAATGGGTGGGACAATAGACTACTCTTACCTTCACAGGTTTTTGGAGAATCTCTCCTCCTGTTACTGGTCTAACATCTGTGTGTCCAATGCTTCAAAGGGCCAGACTCAAAGTGTCAGAGTTTGGAATAAGGAAAAGCTTATTTATCCAGAAGATGCTAACTGAGAAAATGAGAGACCTAGTAGTTCCTCACATCCATTTTAAGAAAGTTCAGGGGCCTGCCGAGTGGCGCGGTGGTTAAACGCTGGCCTGGGAAGCCAGCGGCCCCAGTTCGGTCCCACATATGAGGGCCAGTGACACTGCCCTCAAAAAAAAAAAGAGAAAAGACATTTCAGGATCTTTTATGTCAAGGGAAGGGGAAATGGGAGGGGCAAGAGGTGACAGGACCCACAGACCTATACCTGGGCACTAGCACGGATTCAAAGAAGACTGAACTTAGTCTGTTGACCCTAGTTGATGTGAGTCCAGGAACAAATTTCCTGCAAATCTTTGTAAGCGATACATACTTCCTTTATCTCCTTGGGAGAGGTACCTTCTTGTAAGGGGCTGTTTTTTTTAAACTCAAACCACAGGCAGAATTCTTCTAACGATTAGCATGTCTCTATGCAAGACTAAGCAGAAGCTATTAACCTGAAGGCCATGGGAACCAAGCAGGTTTGAACAAGATGAAGTCAGAGAGAACAAGTGTTTTACTCTGTTACTCTCCATTTCTTATTGAGTGAAACCCCTTACATATATATTTTGGTATTAAAAAGAATAAATAGAGGCTTGACCCATAGCTGCTTCTGTTTTAAGCCTGGCCAAAGTCTGCAAGGCAAGGAATTATAATCCCTAATAATCAGTTTAGACTAAAGAATGGGAAAATGTGGGGAGGGGAGAAAATATAAGGTAATATTTCAATAAATAATTGTAATTTAAAAGATTGTTACTCTCAAGGATTTAAAAACTCAATGTGCAGATATGACAAAAAAAAGACAATTACCATTCAATTGTTTAAAGTCTATAGATTTTGTCATTTTAAATGGTGATAGACCAGCAATAAATTGTGAATAATTCTGATTTATATACTTTTATTTCAGGCCAGGAAAAATAAATATAACGTTATTTTTCAGCTTTCAGAGCCTTTCAAAGTGTTGATTTTAAAATTGTTGTTTCTGCAAGCAACTGTCTAGCCCAAGAATTAGGCTACTTCAATAATTTGAACTTCAGCTTTTTCAAAATTAGGATGGGTAAAACCTATATTCCCATATTTCACCTGGTACTGAAAATAAAGTGGCCACATTGGGGCCCCACCCTCCATTCTGCTTGTGCTGCGTTGCCAGGGAAACGCAGGGCGGGAGCTCTCCAGCTGCATCAGTCTGTTGACTGAGACTCAAGAGTGCGCGAGCCGCTTTGGGTCCCTGCTTTCTGCACTGTTTATGCAGAGTTGCCAGGCTGGGGATTGGCTGTTGGGCTGCTTAACCTGATCTGCCGGCAGCTGATTGGGACAGGCTAAGATGGGGAGTTTTACTGAGAGTATTGGGCCGGGAGCTATGTGCCTGTGTGATCTGATCGAGGATTTCCTAGCCAGTTTGTGTAGAATGGTTGCTGGTGCAGAGTGCATGCTGCTCTGACTTGGTGGGGGCCACTGACCACATCAAATGATGCCCTGGGGGCCTGCCGCACCCACCTAGAGCTGTGTTGTCAGAGGCACCCTGAGCCCGCAGTGCCTGGCCCACAACTCCGCAGGCCACAGAGGGTGCAACAACCTGTGAAGATTTTTTTGGTAGTGAGCACAGTTCCAGAGCACACAGCAGCTAATTGCGGAAAGCTCACTGCAAGCCTGAGAGGGAGGCCGGCTCATAACACGTTAAGTTCTTCCCCACAATAGCTCATGCTGAGTTGCCCAGAGACTGTCTATTGCTGAGCAAGTGGTCTGCAGATTAAAGTGGATGTAGAGCCCCCCACCCCTTTTTGTTTTTCACTCTCTTCTTTCTAGGTGATCTATCTAATACATTGAAGCATTCACAGAACGACAGCCAGAATGCAGAAACAAAGAAACATGTCCCCAGTAAAAGATCAGAAGAAAACTCTGAAATGGAAATAAATGAAACAGAGGTATCTAAACTTTCAGAGACAGAGTTTAGAACACTGATGATAAGAATGTTTAAGGAACTTAGCGAAGACATAAAGAAGGATAGGGAAACCATAAAAAAACAACCAGTTAGAACTAAAGAACACAATAACTAAAATGAAGAACACACTCGAAGGAATCACCAGTAGAATAGATGAAGCAGAGGAGTGCATCAGCGAATTAGAAGACAAAATAGCAGAAATCACCCAGCAGGAACAACAAAAAGAAAAAAAAAAAATGAAAATAGTTTAAGAGACCTGTGGAACAACATGAAACACAACAACATTGAATCATAGGAATACCAGAAGGGGAAGAGAAGAAGCAAGGGATTGAGAATGTATTTAAAGAAATAATGACTGAAAACTTCCCTACCCTGGTGAAGGAAATCGACATACAAGCCCAGGATGTGCAGAGAGTACCAAACAGGCTGAATCCAAAGAGGCCCACACCAAGACATATCATAGTTAAAATGGCAAAGCTTAAAGACAAAAACAGAATCCTAAAAGCAGCCAGAGAAAGACAGCAGGTTACATACAAAGGAACTCCTATAAGACTAACAGCTGACTTTTCTACAGAAACTCTGCAGGCCAGAAGGGAGTGGCAGGAGATATTCAAAGTGACACAAAATAAAGGTCTACAACCACGATTGCTCTACCCAGCATGACTATCACTTAAAATTGAAGGAGAGATAAAGAGCTTCTCAGAAAAGAATATGCTTAAGGAATGCATTACCACCAAGGCAGCATTGCAGGAAATGTTAGAAGGGCTTTTTTAAACAGAAGAAAGGGGAAAACAAGCTATCCCAGGAGGACAAGAAATACAAATAACAAAATGGCAATAAATATGCACCTATCTGTAATCACTTTAAATGTGAATGGGCTAAATGCACCAATCAAAAGACACAGAGTGGCTGAGTAGATAAGAAAACAGGACCCATGCCTATGCTGTCTACAAGAGACTCCTCTCAGATCAAAAGACACACACAAACTGAAACTAAAAGGATGGAATAAGATATTTCATGTAAATGGAAATGAGAAAAAACCTGGAGTAGCAATACTATTTCAGACAAAATAGACTTTACAATGAAGACTACAATAAAAGACAAAGAAGGGCACTACATAATAACAAAGGGATCAATTCAACAAGAGGACATAACCCTAGTAAACATCTATGCACTCAATATAGGAGCTCCTAAATATATAGAGAACCACAGTAACACTATCATAGTAGGGGACTTCAACACCCTGTTGTCACCAATGGACAGATCCTCCAGACAGAAAATCAACACAGACATAGTGGCCTTAAATGACACTTTAGACCAGCTGGATTTAATTGATATTTTAGAGCATTTTACCCCAAAGCTGCAGAATATACATTCTTCTCAGGTGCACATGGAACATTCTCCAAAATAGACCACATGTTAGGCCACAAAAAAAGTCTCAACAAATTTAAGAAGACTGAAATCATATCAAGTGTCTTCTCTGACCACAAGCTGTGAAACTAGAAATCAATTATAAGATGAAATCTGGAAAGCTTACAAATACATGGAGGCTAAATAACATGCTACTAAATAGTGAGTGGGTCAAAAAATGAGATCAAGGAGGAAATCAAAAGATACCTCGAGACAAACAAAAATGAAAACAACACGACCCAAAATCTCTGGGATGCAGCAAAAGCAGTCCTATGAGGGAAGTTCATAACAGTGCAGGTCTACCTAAAGAAGGAAGAAAAATCTCAAATCAACAGACTCTCTTTACACCTAAGGGAACCTGAAAAAAAAAACAGCAAAACAAGCTGAAAGGGAGCATAAGGAAGGAAGTAATAAAGACCAGAGCAGAAATAAATGAAATAGAGAAAAAAAACAATACAGAAGGTCGATGAAACCAAGAGTTGTTTTTTTGAAAAGAAAAATAAAATCGAAAAACCCTTAGCACGACTAACCAAGAAAAAGTTAGAGAGGACCCAAATTAATAAAATCAGCAATGAAAAAGGAGAAGTGACAACAGAAATATAGAAAATTTTAAGAAGATACTACGAGCAACTATAGGCTAACAAATTCAACAATCTGGAAGAAATGGATAAATTTCTAGAAGCATACAATCTACCAAGTCCAAACCAAAAAGAAGCAGAAACTCTGAACAAACTGATTACTGCCAAAGAAATTGAATCAGTCTTCCAACAAACAAAAGTCCTGGACCAGATGGCTTCACAGGTGAATTTTACAAAACACTCAAAAAAGAATTAATACCTATTCTCCTCAAACTATTCTAAAAATACAGAAGGAGGGAAGGCTCCCAAACTCTTTCTATGAAGCCACTATCACCCTGATTCCAAAGTCAGAAAAAGATATTACAAAAAAGGAAAATTACAGGACGATATCCCTAATGAACATAGATGCAAAAATTCTCAACAAAATACTAGCAAACCTAATTCAGCATCACATTAAAAAGATCATACACCATGATCAAGTGGGATTCATTCCTAGTATGCAAGGTTGGTTCAGTATCCACAAATCAATTAATGTAATACATCACATTAACAAAATGAAAAATAAAAATCATATGATCATATCAATAGATGAAGAAAAAGCATTACACAAAATCCAGCAGCCATTTATGATAAAAACTCTTAGCAAATTGGGAATAGTGGGATCATATCTCAACATAATAAAGGCTATATATGATAAGCCCACAACAAACATCATACTCAATGGGGAAAGGCTAAAAGCTTTCCCCTTAAGATCAGGAACAAGACAAGACTGCCCACTTTCACCACTTCTATTTAACATAGTTCTGGAAGTTCTAGCCACAGCAATTAGAAGAAAATGAAATAAAAGTCTTCCAAATTGGAAAAGAGGAAGTAAAATTGTCATTATATGCAGATGACATGGTACTATATAGAGAGAATCCCAAAGACTCCACCAAAAAACTGCTAGAGGTGATAAACGAATTTGGTAAGGTAGCAGGATACAAAATTAATATTCAGAAATCAGTTGCATTTGTATACACCAATAATAAACTATCAGAAGAAGAAATCAGGAAATCAATCCCTTTTACAATTCCTTCAAAATCAGTAAAAGATCTAGGAATCAATTTAACTAAAGAAGTAAAAGAACGGTACTCAGAAAATTATGAAATACTGAAGACAGAAATCAAAGAAGATACAAATAAATGGAAATACATACCAAGTTCATGGATAGGAAGAATTAATATAGTTAAAATGTCAATACTATCTAAAGCAATATATAGATTCAGTGCAATTCCAATCAAACTACCAAGGACATTTTTCTCAGAAATAGAACATGGAGTTCTAAAATTTATATGGAACCACAAAAGATCCTAAATAGCCACAGCAATCTTGAGAAATAAGAACAAAGTGGGAGGCATCACACTACCTAACTTCAAAACATACTACCAGGGTCGGCCAAATGGTGCGGTGGTTAAGCGCTGGCTTGGGAAGCCAGTGGCGCCGGTTCGGTCCCACATATGAGGGCCAGTGACACTGCCCTCAAAAACAAAACAAAACAAAACAAACAAACAAACAAACAAACAAACATACTACAAGACTACAGTGATCAAAACAGTATGGTACTGGCATAAAAACAGACACATAGACCAATGAAACAGAATAGAGAGCTAGAGAGCCTAGGAATAAAGCCATCCATATACGGTCATTTAATCTATGACAATGGAAGCAAGAATTTACATTGGAGTAAAGATAGTCTATTTAATAAATAGTGCTGAGAAAATTGGACTGACACAAGCAAAAAAAAAGAAAATGGACCACCTACTTACACTATATATGAGAACAAACTCAAAATGGATTAAAGACTTAAATGTAATACCTGAATCCATAAAACTCCTACAAAAAAACAAAGGGAGTAAGTTTGCAGACATTACCCTGAGTAATACTTTTACTGATATATCCCCTCGGGCAAGGGAAATAAAAGAAAAAAAATGAACATATGGGATTACATCAAACTTAAAAGTTTTTTCACAGCAAAGGAAATCATCAATAAAACAAAAAGGCAACCTACTGAATGAGAGAAGATATTTGCCAAAGATATATCTGATAAGGGGTTAATATCCAAAATTTATAAAAACACTCATGCAACTCAAAACCAAAAAAAACGAACAACCCAATTAAAAAATGGACAGAGGATATGAAAATGCATTTCTCTAAAGAGGACATACAGATGGCCAACAGTCATATGAAAAAATGTTCAACCTCACTGATCATCAGAGAAATGAAAAAAAAAAAACAACCCACAATGAGATACCACCTCACTCCAGTCAGAATGGCTATCATCAATAAATCAACAAACAACAAGTGCTAGCGAGGGTGTGGAGAAAAGGGAATCCTGGTGCACTGTTGGTGGGAATGCAAATTGGTGCAGCTATTACAGAAATCAGTATGGAGGTATCTCAAAACCTGGAAATGGAACTACCGTATTACCCAGCAATTCCACTCTTGGGTATCTACCCAGATGAATCCAAGATGCTAATTCGAAAAAAATATATGCACCCCTATGTTTATTGCAGTGCTATTTACAATAGCCAAGGCTTGGAAACAACCGAAATGCCCATCAGTAGATGACTGGATTAAGAAACTGTGGTACATTTATACAATGGAGTATTACTCCACTATAAAGAATGAAATCATACCATTTGCAACAATATGGATGGACCTAGAAACTATTATGTTAAGTGAAATAAGTCAGTCAGAGAAAGACAAATACCTTATTATCTCATTTATATGTGGAATCTGAACAACTGAATGAATGAGAAAAGTAAACAGAAACAGTCTCATAGATACAGAGGAAAAACTGAGGGGTGTGAGGGGTGTGGGGATGAAGGATAAGGGGAAGGGATTAGACAGCATAAATAAGTAACTACAATATTTCCACAAGGATATGAAAGATAGTTCGGGGAATATAATAATGTTGTAAATGTCTTGTTGGGTGTCAGATGGTTACATGTCTTGTTAGGGAGACCACTTCATGGATGGAGTAGAGGCTTGATCATTGACTGCACTGTATACCTGAAACTGATGTTGTATAATATTGTATGTCAACTGCAATTGAATATATAGATAGTCACGGGATGTGGATTATACCTTGGAACGGAGTCAAAGGCATTGTAATAGATATGTATGATACAGGGGTTAGGAGTGGGGTGGCGAATTGGGGGGGTTTGTCACTTTGAGGGGTAAAAAGTATAACTATTGCACTGTGTTGTACACCTGAAGCTAATTTAAAAAAAAATGTTTATTTCACAATAAAAGAATAAAAAAAAGAAAATAAGGTAATTTATAAAAGTCATATTTTATTTCTTAGAACACATTGTATCTCTCTGAATACTTTTGAAATTTTATTCAAATTTGCAAAACTAGTGTATATTTCTTGCTTAAAAATAATATAGTGAGTACAGTCTCATATAATTTCATGTAGCCCTTATATTCAGATAAACAGGTATTTTAACTATGACAGTTGATTATGTTTTTCTCCTTCAATTTATCAAGGGAACATTTTTATTTTTGAGGAATTAAGAAAGAAGTAATTGTATTTTCATACTAATAACTTTTTCTGTTATCTTCAAACTTTGGACTAGTAAGGAACCATATTATAGCATCATAACAGTTATTTTGTTAAAAAACTTGGAATTTTATATTTCCAGAATTTGAACAAAATAACAATTTTGATTGTTTAAATTTTATTCAAATAGTCTATATTTTATAAAATGGAACAAGTTCATTTAAAAATATATACTCATACATCACTGGTGTGTCACTAGTACTCTAAACATTCTCCCAAAGTATACTACAGCTGTGAAATGAGTTAGTCATCAATTGTATCTAATATTTTGGGAGAGGGGTAGTATATGAGTGCTGGAAATTCACATTGGGCTTTTTGTTTTCCTATGTATTGCTAATATGCCAAGAATACAAGGCCCTGACAGCTCTTTACCTATGCCACTTCTCAGGGTTGTGTTTGTAGTGAGCAACCTAGAGGAATGAAGTATTGCGAAACACACAGTAGGTTTGCTCGTTGCTGAATTGAAAAGCAGTATATTCCTCAACATCAGTGTTCCTCAACTGGGAAGAAATCCATTGTGTGTATAGAATGAATACCGCATCCAAGAGCCGCTGGGCTGCTTCATGATGTCCCCATGAGACTGGAGGGCAAGAAAACTGACACGATATGCTGATGGTCATGCAGCTTGCTGTGCTATGAGTAATACAATCCTTTGCCTCTGACTCAGCGGCATCTGTCTTCTGCTATCATATGCAACAGTTAAAGTCCACTTTTTAAGTTGTATGTAGTGTATAATCAAATCCCAGATCCAACAATGAGCAATATCTAAATTATGGAAGACAACTCAACTACTAGACAACAATAAGATAGAAAATATGGTTCCTTTCCAAAATTCATTCATGTAACGTATCTCCTCTATTCACAAATACATATAGAGTAAGGAGATAGATGGAGATAGAGATGAAAGAGATGGAGATGGGATTGGAGATGGAGATGGGGATGGAGATGGAGATGGAGATGGAGATGGAGATGGAGATGGAGATCGAGAGAGAGAGAGAGAGAGAGAGATACTGCTCTAAATCCTGTAAAACATGAGAAATATATCTCTTCAGTTTATATTGTAATTGAAGATGGTAGTTCATTATTTATTATCCAGGTAAAGTTTTATCATGTTTTTTTATCTTTTAAGTATATAAAGATAATATCTCACAGCTTTAGAAATCAGTATTCTTTTTTAGTGCCATTTTTGGGTGGTAACATTCAGACCAGAAATTCCATATCACTAGAGACATTTTTCTGTAGAAAGCAGCCTTTGGAACAACAAGTCTATAACAACTTATATGGTCAATCTAATATGAATTTTCACTTAAAAAATGACAGGGGCCTAATCAGTAGTCAGAAAATAATTTGAAGTCAAGTTCTTTAAAAGATTACAAGGAAATGTTGCCAAAATAAACTGAAATACTCACTTTTGTCTTCTGTTTGAGATAGCTAAGATACAATAACTTATTAGCTAAGAAATAAAAAATTAAATTTATTTTTACAAAAGGTATCTAGAGCACTTAATTCTTTCTTAATCCATACTCTTTTAACTATTTATTTATTTTTATTTTTTTTGAAAAGGCAGTGAGCTATTGTAATTGGGAGAAAAACCCATAGAAGTAGCTTGCTTCAAATTCTAGCTTTTCTCTCTCAGCTAAATTGATTTTTGGTATTTATAACTAGATCCCATAATATTATCCACCATGGACTCACTTTAATTTTTTTAATCATTATGATATTTTCTGTTTCCATAATCATGATAAATATAGCAAAAACCCACTTTTAATACTTTACTAGGGGCAGAGGGATCTGTTACAAAATAGGAGAAAATAAATTGGAGGGAATAAATTTAAATTAACAAGGATGTTGCCTGACAACTTCAAAAGCATAGTAACATGTTTTGAAACTACTATGAATATTTTTAGCAAACAAAAACATAAGCTCTCAAACTGTAAAACCCCAACGAGTGCAAGTAAGCACCTTCTAGCAAAGATATTTACGTTTTCAAACCTGACTGAAGCTAGAGGACAATTAAGTAGCAAAAATCAACTATAGAAGAAAGTGCTCTTGCTCAATAAAGATAATCTTCTGGGCAGTGTGCAGCCAGGAAATTTTAATGCTGCCACATAAATTACAAGAGGCCTGTGAAATCATGCTCCACCTGTCATGTCGGACTTAGCTCGTTTTACTGGAATTTTCTCAGCCAATTGATGTATAATAGGGACAGAAATAAATTTTGGTACAACACTAGGCCATTAAGTAAGTAGCATAAGCAGCAAAGATAAGTCTGTGAGCTGAGAACCAAAAGCATTCAAAAAATATCCCAGATTATCTAGAATTCCAGTCCTAGTGTAAGGTTTACTTGTTGACATTCTAATACCAGAGACAAAAATGCCTCAGAACCAAACCATGTTTGTTACATCAATCAGAGTACAGGAAAAGCATGTATGGAATTTGCATGTTTAAATAGATAGCTGGGAAGACTTGGAGCCAGGGTGGTAAATGGCAAGGCTTTTATTAATTAAATAGTAGGTATGGAGAGCAGGGAGTTACAGCAATAATGACATTATTTTTTTTTTCAGAATGCCATGTTACTATTTTTAGCCAGTTAATATTTTTTTAACCCAGGATTAGCTTAGGACATTTTTAATAGAGTTCTAATAAGATTTGAAAGCAGAGGAAACTTTATAGAGTGTCTTTGTATTTGAGACAAATTATATGTATAATAATTCAAGCATATCTCAAGATATGCCTAAAGCAATACAGATGCAGTTAATAGGGCTTGTATAATAAAAAAGATGAATTCTAAGTTTTGAAGACTACTTTTGCATACTGAATCATTTCTGCAATTATCACATTGGTTAGATACAAGGATGATATTTTGTGGTGGTATTTGTAGCCCTTACCACAATGTAATAAAAATATATATATTTTTGGAGAATACATATTTACTATTAGACTTTCTGACTCCATGATGACACTATTTCAGTTATTTAAATGTTCTCTAAGCATTTGTTAAATTAATGCTAAGTAATGGATCTACATACAGTGAAGAAGTAAACAGGGGTTCACCCTGAGAGAAGAGTGGAGAACCAGAGAATAAAGATGGGGTTCTGGCCACACCACTCCTAGATAGACACCAATGCTCTCATGTGGAAGGGTAAATACTCTAGGAAGCTTTTTTTTTTTTTTTTAAAATAAAGATTTTATTGGGGAATTGGGGGAAGGGAATGGCGTTGGGGTACAGGGGAGGGGAACTGACAAGTTGCTGGCCTTTGTTCTTCAGTCTAGTTGTGGAGGACATTGCTTCACTGGCCCATATTGGTATCATCATTGCACTCTTCTCGAGTGAGTCAGATCAGTCACTGGCCTCTGGACGGCTGCTCACAGAGGCTCTTGGCAGCTCACACCAGCTGCCGGCTGCTCACGCTGGCTGCTGGCCACTCACTGTAGTCCATGGCAGCCCACTGCAGCAGAGGCTACAGTTGTGCCGTCCTGGGGACTCACAGCAGCCCAGCTCCAGGTGGAGCTGTTGTTCACCATCTTAGCTGTAGAGGGCAGTGTCACTGGCCCTCATATGTGGGCTCCGAACCAGGGCCGCTGGTTCCTAACCAACGCGCCACTCGGCCGGCCCCCTAGGAAGCTTTTTGATTTATGTGACAGTAGGCCATCATATTTATATAATTTTTATTCTTTATCACATTGTGTTAATTTCCATTACTGCATTCATTTTGTACATTAGTTCTTTCAACTGATTATTTGTTTTTAACAAAATTTCTGTTAGGATTTAAAGAATAAATTTAGGTGAAGTTTGGTAAAGTTTTATGTGGACATTATAGTGTCAGTTTTTACCTTAGAATATTATTTCTCTGGTGCTGGGAGCATTAGAAAGCCACATACATAAGAATGATACTAGACTGCTGTCACAATACACCAAAATTAACTCAAAATGGAACAAAGACCTAAACATAAGAACTGAAACAATAAACTGCATAGAAGACAACATAGGTACTAAACTTATGGACTTGGATTCAAAGAGGATTTTATGAATTTGACCTCAAAAACCAGGGAAGTAAAAATTAAGATAAATCAATGGGGCTATATCAAACTAAACAGCTTCTGAACAGCAAAATAAACCCTCGACAAAACAAAGAGGCCTCTAACTGAATGGGACAAGATTTTACCAAATAACACCTTAAATAAGGGGCCAATATCCAAAATAAAAAGGAACTCATGGAACTCAACAACAAAAGAACGAACAATCCAATTAAAAAATGGACAGAGGACCTGAATAGAAATTTCTCCAAAAAGGCCATACACATAGACAATAGACATAAGCAAATATGCTCAACATCACTAATCATCAGAGAAATGCAAATAAAAATCACAATGAGATATCACCTCATAACAGTTAGAATGGCTATTATCAACAAGGCAAATAATCACATTGGAGAGGTTGTGAAGGAGAAGGAACCCTCATACACTGTAGGTGGGAATATAGACTGGTGTAGCCTCTATGAAGGCAGTGTCGAGGTTCCTCAAAAAATTTAGACTAGAATTACCATATGACCCAGCATTCCCTCTCCTGATATCTACCCCAAAAAAAAATTGAAAACATTTATCCGTAAAGATATATGTGCTCCGATGTTCATTGCAGCCTTATTTATGGTGACCAAGACATGGAAACAACCAAAATGTCCTTCAATAGATGATTGGATAAAACAGATGTGGTATATATACACAATGGAATACTACCCTGCCATAAAAAAAGATGAAATAGTGTCATTTGCAAAAAATGGATGGATCTTGAGATTATTATGCTAAAGTAAATAAGTCGGACACAGAAAAAGTCGAGAACCATATGACTTCACTGATATGTGGGATATAAAACTGAAGGAAACAAAGGAACAAGATTTAAAAAAAATAAAGAAATAAAACTCATAGACACAGACAATAGGTCGATGGTTACCAGTGGGTAAGGGGGAAAAGGGGATAATAAAAGAAGGTAAAGGGGGTCAAATATATGGTGATGGAAGGAGAACTGATAGATAGATGATGTATTATAGACTTGTACATTTGAAACGTATATAAATTTACTATCCATTGTCCCCCCAATAAATTTTAATTAAAAAAAATAATATTTTTCAAGCCACATTGTATGGGTTCAAAAAATCTTTCTGTTATTTCCTGAGTATATAAATATGTATATTAAAATAGCAGCTACCACAAAGGACTACATTGGAAAATTATAGGAGTTAATAAATATAAAGCACTTGGCAGTTTATAAAAAGCACAAAAAGTGTTACCTATAATTGCCATTATTCAATGCATTTTAAGTGGGTATATTGGCTGCAGTCCAGGACAAAAGAAAAAAAAATCATTGCCTTACATTTGTTGCAATGCAATGTTAAACATATTCTCTACTAGCTGTTTTTACCTCCATTTATTCTCAGTATATTCAATATATAGCAAAAAAGGAACCAAATAATCATGAATGTACTGTAGTTTTACAGCTGTAATCTACAAATATCTCATGTGCTTGATAAGTCAAATTAAGCAAACTTAGGGGAAATTGAATCTCTCCATATCCTGGAGAAAGGAACCTTGGTATTACCAAAGAATGGGCTAACCAGTGGGCTCTTCGAAGCTCCATGACCATATGTTAATGATATATGCATTCTAGTCACATCAATACTTCTCTATCCTACATGACCAATAAACACATGACCTCTAATATCCCAGCTAAATAAACAAAAAAACTGAGTCATGAGTCAGGGTAGTCTTCTAAGCACTGTAAATCCCATTACATTTTTAAACAATTTCTTTCCCCCCAGAGGTCTGAGAACAATAAGATTAACAGCTCTGCCACCATTGGTCTCCAATTCGTGAAATTGTATTTTCCCTTTCACCTTACCTAAGCAGCTAGCTCCCCAGTGAATTCCCTAGCATCATCCCTCTAAATGTTTATCCTAATTGTGGGATCTTTTAGGATGGTCATCAAATGGTGACTCCTAAACTGTACTCATGAAATTGATCTTTAACACTTACAATAAGCTGAATAATTGCCCCCTCCCCAAAACCTTCATACACTAATCCCCAGAACCGTTGAGTGTTACGTTTATGGCCAAAGAAATTTTGCAGTTGAGATTAAGATAGATATTTTGAGATGAAGAAAATTATGTAGGTCTCCCAATATAATCATAATGGTCCTAATAAGAGATAGGCAAGAGATCAGAGAAAGAAAAAAGATGGTGATAATCAGAGGTTAAAGTAATACAGCGAGGATCAAGGAATGCTGGCAGCTTCTAGAATCTGAGAAGCAAGGAAACATCCCTCATGAAATTTGGATTCTAGAGACCCATTTCAGACAACTGGTGTACAAAAAGAATAACTTCTGTTGGTTTCAGTCACTAAATTTGCAGTAATTTGTTAAATCAGCAACTGGAAATTAATACAATATTTTCATTCCTATATATTTATTTGAAGAGGGCAAATGGAATAATTTTAAGGGGAAGAAATATGAAGCATCTAAAATGTTTGTGAGGGCTGGCCGAGTGGCGCATTGGTTAAGAGCTGGCTTGGTGTGGGGGCTGGGGGAAGGTTTCCCGAGTCCCCACCTCCCAGCACACCTCTCCCAGGTTTCCCAGTCGTGCTCCCTGCTGTTACCCCCCCTCTGATCCATGAATTCTCTTCATCACCCCCAAATTGGGTGCATGGAGGGCTGACCCTGGGAGCCAGGAAGACCTCAGACCTTGGAGCCCCCAGGCCCAATTTCCCAGCTGCTTGCCCCTCTGATTGATTGGATGCTTGGCCCCAGACATTTTTCTTCCTGATTTTTATTCCAAGCCAGTCTGTGATCTCAACATTGTTATTGTCAGTGCAGGCTGAAGTGGTGGGGGAGAATGGGGGCCAAAGACTCAGCTTTGTCATCGGGGAAGGGGGCATGAGATATACGCTCTAAGAAATGTTGTGACAAAGAAAAAAAAAAAAAAGAGCTGGCTTGGGACCCCAACAGCCCCAGTTTGGATCCCACATATGAGAGCCAGTGACACTGCCCTCTACAGCTAAGATGGTGAACAACAGCTCCACCTGGAGCTGGGCTGCTGTGAGTCCCCAGGGACGGCATAGCTGCAGCCCCTGCTGCAGTGGGCTGCCATAGGCTATAGTGAGTGGTCGGCAGCCAGTGTGAGCGGCTGACAGCTGGTGTGAGCTGCCAAGAGCCGCTGTGAGTGGCTCTCCAGAGGCCAGCGACTGATCTGCCTCACCCGAGAAGAGTGCAATGATGATACCAACATGGGCCAGTGAAGCAATGTCCTCCACAACTAGACTGAAGAACAAAAGGACAGCAACTTGTCTGTTCCCCTCCCCCGGTTTCCCAATGCTGTTCCCCTCCCCCAATTCTTCAATAAAATCTTAAAAATAAATAATTAAATAAAAATAAGAAAACAAAATGTTTGTAAGGCTAAACTTGCCATATATCAAAACTCATGAACTTTAGGAAGTACTTACATATGTAGATTCAAATCCTCAAAGGAGTTTCTAAGACATAAGTGATGTTTATAATCATTTTCAACAGTCTGTAGTCCTGTAGTCGCACATGCTGTGATCCCTTATGGAGACATGATAGAACAAGATTATACCTTCCACTGCCTCTACAGAGGCACTTATCAAAGCTGTTAATATAGAACCTGCCTATCCTACATGCCAAAAAAGCTTTCAAAGGGACACAGTATGCACTGTAGTAATTCAATATCCCACAGGCATTTGTATAGAAGTGATTCCTAGAGGGGCTAGACGTGGCATTTCTATGTGTAAGTTATAAATAACTTAAAAGATACAATGTGCTCAGCTTATGTAGGGATCTTTTTTCATCTTCAGAGTTAACTTCACAGCAGAAATAGAAGTATTTATCAATCTTGAAAAGTAATTGTAATTATGTGAAGTATAGTGTGAAATTTAAGAACTGAGAATGCATGGAGACATAATTTTTGAGAAAAATAAGTAACTGTAATGTTTGGCAAAGGAATGTATTACATATTGGTAAGTAAATGAATACCCTCATACACAGAATATTGGGTTTCTCTATATACCAGAGAAGGGCTCAAATATTCTTGTTTTTTTTTATATAACTTTTAGAGAGAGAATCTCCCCAGAATAGGATTTCTTAATACATAATCTAGTTACAGATCTGAAACTGAACAGAAAATCAATTTTTTACCGTGTGAAGGACCCACTACTATAGGATATGTCAATTTTCCATTTAATCATAAAAATATATCATAGATAGGGATATTTTAAGAGAATTAGCAGCATTTATCCCAAAATAAAAGTTCTAAACATAGCTGTATATTTGTACATTTATTCCAGTTATACATTTTTATATTCTTTTACACAAAAATATTTTTCTTCTTTACTCTCCTAAAGTACAATTTTCTGGAAAGTAATATCATAAGTCAGATGAAGGTTGGATTCTAAATAAATAAATGAACCATTATGAGAATAGTGGGAAAAGGACAGAAGTAGGAAAGTGTAAGAGAAAAATGTCTGATCCCTCAGAACATGGTTCTTCTGGGTTTTGATCCACTATGAAAGCACCACTTCATTTTGGGTTAGTCAGTTTGGTTGTATAGATGTTACTGTTCCCCACTTTCAAGTGTACTTAATAATACTTACCTTAGGTTGAAAGGCAAATCAATTGACATATATAGAAACACATTTTTTTTTAATGTTAAGTATCATGTGAGTTTTATATTTAGAAAATATCCATGTTACATCACCATCAAAAGAATGTTCATCCTAGGTGATACTTAGAGTGGTTAACTTTAGCACTTCATTTCTCACTCAGTTTTGTTTTTTTTTTTACTATGAAAACTTTTTTTTTTAAACTATTAAAACTTCTTGTTATCAGCAATAGCACGGGTATGGCAGATAGGTTTACTACCCATAACAGCCTCCAAATATGTATCAACTCACACAAATCAAATAAAAATTATGTACTTAGTGTGTATTACTTTTCTACAACTCTGTGACAAATTGTTTCAAATTTACCAGTTTACAAAACACCCACCCATTCATTTTCTCACAGTTTCCCTGGGTCAGAGTCCAGGAACAGTTTAGCTGGTTCTTCTCTGTTTTTAAGAAGCTGCAATCTATGTGATAGCGAGGGCTGCAGTTCTCATCTAAAGCTCATAATTCTTTTCCAAACTTCTGTGGATGTTGGCAGAATGCATTTCCTTGCCATTGCAGGGCTGAAGCCTTCTGCTCCTGAGATCATCCCTTTTTCAGAGGCATTTCACAAAATGGTCATTTGCTTTCTTCAAGATGACCAGGAACATGCCTGATGCTTCACCCTTTTTTATGACCTCACCTGATTAGGGCAGGCACACCAAGCATAATCTCTCTTTTGATTAACTCAAGGTCAACTGATTTGGGACCTTAATTTTATTTGCACAATGCCTTCACCCTTGTTGACTAATCTAATCATGGGCTAAACATACATCATATTCTGATACATACATCAGATCCTGCCTATACTCAAGGGGATTGGATTTTATAGGCCATGTAAACCAAGATTCAAGAATCTTGGGCGCCATCTTAGAATTCTGACTACTACAATATGCCAATGGAATAAAACCTCAAACAAAGGTGCTTCTTTTCTACAATCACCTCTGAACCCTGTCCTGTTTTCCACCACGTTATCATCCAGAAGCTCTGTTCCCCAACAATATAGAAAATCTGGACCTGCAACTGCTACCACTGTGTTTAACCTTCCTTCAAGTCAGCATTTCTCAATCTTCTTTTTTCATTATCACCCTCTACGAAGCGTTTGCAAACATTTTTTTTCCCTAATTACCCTACATGAAATTTTAATGTCACAGGTAATACTTCTGTATCTGCTTGTGTACTGTATGTATACCTGTGCTTTACACATACACAAGAGTAAGACTTTTGTCCCGTAAGAACGAGTTTTGCTCCCTTGGATGCACTATCACCCCTGTTAAGAATGCAAGTAAAGGTACTTGATTCTACTTGGTCTTCAGTTCTGAATACAGCACCAATAACAATTTAATACTGCATAATTCTTAGAAATCGATAAATGTGTGCGTATGTATAAAACAAGCCCTGAACTCACTTAGAGGCTGGCTATCGAATTTGAGTAAACTGTCCTTTTCCATTGGTACCATTTCTTTTACTGTGTTCCCTGAATTTAAATGATTCCTGTACTCAGGGATGGCAAAGGCAAGAGCTAAAACTTAGAATAGTCAGTCTTCTCTCAGTGTTAACAATCGAATGCATGCTAGCATAGAATGTAGCAATACCAGTAGAGAATAATTAGCTTTGCATTGCAATTATGTCTAGTCTCCCTTTCTCCCAGGGTATGGGTAATCCCTGTGTTCTTTATGTGAAATACTAATTAAAAATAACTCAAATAGTTCTTCAAAATGATCAAGACTTAACTATACCAATTATTTTAAATCATTTTCGTTAGTAGACTCTCTTACATAGATATTTAACTGTTCTAAAAATGTCACATGATATTGTGAACAACAATTGAAGATGAATAAGAGCATTGATTCATAACTGGATAGAGGAGCATGGCTGGATGGCAGGAAAAGCACTATTGTCAAGCTGGTGGAGACACTACTTGGCTAGTGTTACACTGAGCAACACAGTACAAGTTCTGTCTCAGGTACACATGTCTAGATAAAGCGAGTACAGGAAGTCCCTATAGACGTGGGAAAATAAGATGCACCTCCATAATGCCATTAGGCACAAGGTCAATCTGTGAAAAAAACAACAACAATAATATTACCTGTTTCCAGACTTTATGGACACCGTGTAAATAAATTATTACTTCAAGAAACTGTAGGGAAGACAAACATATAATAGATGAATATAGTAGGGTAAAAGTTCCATATTTTGTTTACACAAATGTCTTCTTTTCATGCCACAGTGATTTAAACATAGCATATAGCATCCTTTCTCTGAAATTCTTTCTTTCAAGAAATATTCACTGAGTGTCTGCTATGTGGCACATGTTGGGTACTAATGGTGAATAACTTTGAAGTGTTTAGAATCTAGTACACTCCAGAAATGTAATGTGCCTCACCTGGAAAGCTTGTTAAAACCCAGGTTACTGGACCCCTCCCCCAAGAGATTCTCTTTTAGAAAGTTTGAGAATGAGACCTAAGATTTCTTTTTTTTTTAAAGTACTGATTTTAAAATTTTATTTATTTATTTTTAAATTTATCAGGGTGACTGGTTAGTAAAATTACACAGGTTTCAAGTGTACAATTCTATAATACATCATCTATGTATCACATTGTTTCCACATAAGAGGGCCAGTGACACTGCCCTCAAAAAATAAATAAATAAATAAATAAATAAATAAATAAATAAATAAATAAATAAATCTAAGATTTCTTACAGGCAGCAATAGCTGGTGCAGCTGGTCTACAAATCACACTTATATTAGAACTGATTAATACCATAACACATTTTGTGTAACAAGTTTATTCTGTGCCATTCATTATTTCTGGGCATGCCTCTTCATTCTACTCGATTTCTCCTTCTTTATCCATTCTATCATTTCAACTGCCTTTCCTTTCTTCACAATCACCTCTAGGGAGTTTATTTTAACATTTCTGAGTTCTGGGTTGGCTAAAATAAAAATAAAAACTAGAACTTTCCTCAGTAGGAATTTCTTTTCACTGGTGGCTTTTTAAATACGTTGTTTTCCTTACTGCATTTATAATCACAAAAGGAAAGGAAGTATGTTTATGAGAAAATGTTTGAGGATAAGTAACATAAGCTAGAGTTAAATGGTGAACAAAATTTAGTCAGAACCACCCCCTATCTTCTAAATATACAAACTGCAGCAACCTTTTTCTAGGCAGTAAACAGAGTTCAGTGCTGTAAATAAGCAAAACTTGCAAAATAATCTGACATACTGATATACTAAATTATTTTTGTAATAAATGCTGTTTAGGCATAATACAGAGTGGTATATTTGTAATGATAAAGCTAACTCAGAATTTTCTTTCCTTCTCTAATCAATGTGTTACTCCTTTAGGATCTATAAATAACATTAATACAATATGATTTCTTAAAAAATGCACAATTTGATATTTCCCTCTTACCCATACATTAAAAAGACACATATTCCTACATAATACACCCAAATAATTGGAATTTCTTCTCCTAGCTCTAGTCTATGATAGAACAAGTACTAGAAACATTTTTCAGTACATAATCTCTATATGTGTGTCTAAGAAAAAGGGGAAGAAGGATGAAGGAATGTAATGAGAAAAGCAAATGGCACGGAGAATGACTGCATTACAGTCAATCTATATTGATATAATATACAGAGGCCAGGGTGCAACAAGGAGTGAAAAAGAGAAGGGAAAGGAAAAATTAAGCCACGGTTTTCAACTACCAAAATAGCAAATCTCTATTCAGTAAACCAGAATTAGTTGTATGATCCATTCACTTCCCTAATTTTAAAATGTCTGGTGGTACATATTCATGAAAAAACATTTTTTTCAAAGTTTGGACTCATAATGCAGACAACATTTATTGAAAAAAGTTATTTCTGTTTATATATATTAATGAATCACCCAAAATCTATGGATAATTGTCAATGAATGAGAAATAAAATATGTAATTAATGGGTTTCAGGATAGGAAGTAATGAGTAAAGTATCTGTAATGATAATCTTGCCTCCTACATTTTTACTGAACAGATTAGATAATGCATTCTAATTATCTTAACGACTAGTGATCAGTTTTTTTAAAACTTAATTTATACCACAATGGATCTATCATAAATTTAAATTAACACTGAGTAGGTTTTTGAGTATATCAATACTAAAATATTTGTTTCTTTCTAAAGACTGCACACACACACACACACACTACTTTGAAATTATCTGTTTCCTTTTTTTTTTCTTTTAATCCACACTACTCCCACATAAAATCTAATTGCTACTATTCCTTTGCATTCATATAACTCTAAGGATGGATATTAAGGAAATTACAAGGTCTTAGGCAGTGACTTCACTTCTTCAAAATTCCAGTATAAATATATTAACAAATAATAACCTATTGTAGAACCCTTTATTACAGTTTTATTTTATTTGTCATAAATATAACATCAAAGTTATTCATTCTCTATGCAGATAAAAAAGGAAACTACAAACCCATGAAATGCAGTTTGGAATTGAACGCAGTAGTGTATGGATGAGCACATGTCTCAACATCAACTGTAAGACAAAATTCATTAGCTCTTTTTGATGCCAGGTCTCTTTTTTGAGTACTCATTTGGCCAGGTAGTCAAAAAAGTCACACTAAAGTTATCCGCGTTTACATTCTCACAGAATTTGTCATTAGGAGGTGTTCCTGATTCATACAGCACCTGGACTTAGATTAGAATTCTCAAACTTTGCTGTGCACCCATATTATTTGGGAATCTTGTTAAAATGCAATTTCTAATTTGGTAATTCAGGGGTGGGGCTGAGATTCTGCATTTCCAACGACTTTACAGTATTGCTGATGCTACTGGTTCTTTTAAAGGTGACACCTGGCTGAGTTTCCCTGGGTCAGTTTATGCTCCACCACTAAACTGTGAAGACCCGTTGAGGGCTTCTGGGAGCTTCCTATAACACATAATAGTGTGGATTTTCAGACGTGAGAATACAAACACTCTGAGATTAAATTTAAAATAATATTTCGACCATTTTTAGTCATGACAAACATATTGCCTACAATGGACACATGAAACCACGCATGCTCATACACACATACACACAAATACATGCACACATACACAGGCAGACACAAACCAAACAAGAAAGCCAACCAACTATTTGATAGTACAATTAAAACCAGTGTTTGGAATGTCTAGTCAACAGCCTTTTTTCTATCACTTGTAATTTTCACCCAAAACAATGGAAATATTTAAGACAGGAATTTTTCAAAACCTCCTGATAGTAATTTATTGTTACATTGGTTTTTTGGATTTTTTTTTACTAACTGTGGATTCAAAACATAGAATTCTAAGTCATAAGTATTTGAAAAAAGGAAAATGTTGTGTCTCTGCATATTATGAACAAGAGAAACTGAAGTAGATTCAGAAAAGAAATAATGCCCATTTCCCTATCTTCCTTTTTATTTCTGAGTCACATCATTTTGTAGAAAAGCTTTTATTTCTGGTAACCTATTTGGGAAAGTATGTAGGCAATGAATAATGATTTTAACATCTTCTTATGAATGGAGTGATGGTAGAAGCCATTACAACTCTATTCAAGAAAGACATTAATTGTGATATTTTGATGACTCATTTTTTGGCAATATTTTTAAAGTAGGTTGGAAGATATGATTAATGTTTAGGTCAAAAGATCAATGGAATAGTATTCAATGACTTCTTCAACCCATAGCTATTGAGAATAATTTGGGAAACGGAAACTATTTATCAAGACATGCCATGGATACACCAAACTCAAATCCAACATTAAATAAATTAACCTTAATTTTCTTTCATTATCCAACCCAGAGTTTCCATCTCTAGACTTGGTCTCTATTAATGGCATTTTTATTTATACATCAACAAATGCTAAAAACCTAGAATATAGTCCTTATTCTTACTTCAAACTTCCAAGCAATCTTCATATTTGACTCCTTAATTGTATCTGGAATAAATTTCTTCTTTCCATATTTATTGTCAGCCCCTTACTTGGATCCTCATCATCTTTCCTATTGTGGATGGGAAAAAAAAGGGAGGGGCCATGTTCTAAGGAAAGTAACCTCACAGGCTGATCTGATCACAAATTCCTAACTGGGCAGGTCATGGTGGGGAGTCATGCCCCAGGACTATAACTTCTTTAATGAAAGGTTTTAAGCCAGCTCTGTCCATTTTTCTTGTGCACCTAGGTCAGTACATCTTTGAAATACCAAAAGTAACACCTCTTAAAGTACATAATCTTGCTAATTATCCTGTAATGCAACCCCTGCCTTGCTTTCTCCAAACTTCCTTACTTCCCCTTCCGAATTCCAAATGCACAAAAAAGCTGCAAAACTGTTATTCACAGGAGCATTTGAGAACTTGCTCCCCAGCATGTGTCATCAATTTGTCTCAAATAAACTCTTATAAAAATTCTCTACAGTTTTGGATGTCTCTTATGTCAACACTGTGCATCATGCTGGCATTCTTCTACATGGTTCCCCATGTTCAAGGAAAGTACAGTCCTGCCACTTATTTCAGCCATCCTTTCAGCCTATTTTTTTAGAAATGTTTGACAATATAGGAAAATAGAAGGTTGATGAATTTGAGGGTAGTCTCATTTCTCTCTAATCTGCTGATAGTGTTAACAAGCATTTAGATTGTCAAAACACCACAGAAGGTATTATAATGGGGGAGGGGGGAAGCATACAGCCTAGGAATTCTACAAACTATACTGATTCCTAATAATCAAGAACTTATTAATTCCCTTTGCATTCATGTTTAAAATATTATCAATATTTTACATATAATTGAATTATACTGAATAAAGATCTTCCAACTAAAATGGTATTCAGAATTCAGGAACAGATGTATACTAGGAGAAAATTTTTATAGTATTTTCGTAAATAAGACCTTTAAGTAATGGAAAATATGGCCCAGATCACTGACATGATGTTCCCAATCATTATTTTCTAATACATGTCCACTGAATGTGTATAAAATATTGTGTCTACTCATTGCAGCTCATAACCTAATAAAAAAAAACACAATAGTATAAGTAACAAATGATATGGCTCAACACTGGAAGTTTAATTCTCCTCTATTCTACATTCTTTGGCCAAAGATCATTTCAGAGGCCTCTCTGGAGATATGAACACTGTAATTCACTCCACAAGAAACTAGCCTTTTGGATGACTATTGGGTTATAATTCCCTTTAACAGTAAGCACACTCCGCTAGGAAATGTCATCTCATATCTTCACAAGGAATTGGTGTTTCCGAGATAACCAGAAGTAAGCCATCTGGTGTTGTTCTGGACAAAGGCCATATTCAAACTGATGTTGCAGCCTTTTCATTTTTCACCAAGGTTAGAACTAGGAGGCCAAAAAAAAAAAAAAAAAAAAAATCTGCAGCATAAAATATTTGGGGCCGGCTGAGTGGCGCGGTGGTTAAGCGCTGGCTTTGGGAAGCCAGCGGCCCCGGTTCGGTCCCACATATGAGGGCCAGTGACACAGCCCTCAAAAAAAAAAAAAAAAAAAAATCTGCAGAACTAGGAGGCCATAGGCTATTTATAAAAAAAAAAAAAAAAAAGATGTGATGCTAAATAACATATTCACATTCCTTTGGTCAACAAATTACCCAATGTTTTAAAAAAACAGGGCGTTTAAAGAAATACGTTGGCTTGCTGTAATGAATAGATTTGGGGAAAACCATCATTACTGCCACTTTCCTGGGTTAGGATAGACTATTTAAAAAAAAAAAAAAACCCTGAAAATAATGTCTTTAACCTTTCCAGCATAAATTCTCCAGAGAAAAAGTCTTGTGTGGTTTATCAAATAGTGACTATATCAACCCCCTACATGGAAAGCGAGGCTCGAAGTCCATCATTTTACTCAGTGGGATATGTGACAGGATTCTCCTTTAGAATCTGGGTGGTAAATTCTGAGTTTGCTCCCCAAACTCTCTCCTATATAGGGCTAGAGTTAAGAACCTGCATGTCCCATACTACATACTCAGTAAACCTAAGCTACTGAATTACATACAATAGACCTCATATTCTATTTTCATCATTATCTGAAACCCAGTTTCCAACTTATAAAAACCAAGTAAAAATATGTGTCTTTTGAATTCGCATCTCAGAGGTTCCAACATATATGTATCAAAGATAATGAATCAGAGGTCATCTGAAGAAATACTTAGGAAATATAATAAAATTACCCAAATATAGAAAGTATACATTAAAAAATATGTATAATATATTGCCAGGAGTTTTTGCAGGATCAAATTATACATGCAAGACAGGCTGAGTGGCGTGGTGGTTAAGCGCTGCCTTCAGAAGCCAGTGGCCCTGGTTCGGATCCCACATATGAAGGCCAGTGACACTGCTCTCAAAAAAAAAAAAAAAATTTATACATGCAATGAAAAGTCTTCTACATATTAGTGAGATTAAGACCATCAAAGCCTCTTAAATATGTACCATGGTATCTAAGGTAAATATAGTGAATTGATTCTAAAGAGTATTTTTATTGAATTCTAATCACGTTTTCAGGAGAGGGACTAAAAATTCTGAGTCAGAGCTAGAGCTATGCACAGGGGTAAAATAAAATTTGTTCCCAAACAAGAAACATATATTCATGTTTTCCCAGGAGGAAAAAAAGATATATAGCCTCACCCCAAGGAGAGGCCTGGCTTCTCTAAGGAAATGTTACATAACACAGTGTCCACAGAAAACCTAGCATAGATGATTTATGGAACCTGAGGGAGATGCAAAGTACTCTGAAACATAAATGTGTGAACAGGTGAGAAATAGTTGTGAATATAAAAATAGGTGAAGGTGAATGTCTTTCGTTGTGTATCACCAGTTATTATTTAATGTAAATCCAATACAAGATCTTCTTTAGGGAGAATGACAGTATTTAAAATACAAGTTAAGGAAAGGTTAGAAAATAAGTATTCATATTAGGTGGAGGAAGAGTCCCAAGAAGGCATTGCTAGTCCCTAGCATCAGATTTTATTTTATGGTCATTAATATATAAATATCTGTAGTTAAAGGAAGAGACAGATAAGTCAATAGCAAGATGTCATGTTTAATTCAGAGCTTTGACATTACATAGCCTTTCTCTAACTGTAGGCTGTTTTCCAGGAAATAGTTTTAGTTCTGTACATACAAATGCTTCTGTATTTGGTATGATGTGTGACACTTTTTCAAAAATAAAGGAAAACTGCTGCTACCACTAAATAGCTTAACACAAAATGGTTTAACTTATCTTTTTAAATAGATAAATAAATAACACTCAAACATACTTCACATAACAAATATGTATTCGGAAAACATAAAGGAGTCTCCTGAAGACCATATCTAGTGGATTAATATAGAATATGTGCCATTGTTATTGATGAATACACTTATGTAATGTGAAGGACCATGGGTTAAAGGAATGGACAATTTCTAAAATGTTCTAAATTCTCCTAATGGTTCCAACATATTTTATTTTTTATTTTTTACCTTGACTTTCAGGACAATTTAAAGTTACAAAGGGGCCGGCCAAGTGGCTCAGTTGGTTAAGAGCTTGCTCAAGAGTGCAAGCTGAGCTCTGAGCAACAGCAGTTTGATGTCCAGCCCGAGCTCAGCTGCCCCGAGCTGCTAACAGATGGCAGGATGGCTCAGAAAAAAAAAAATTGCAAAGGGACACTTATGGGCTATTATCCTACATCTCTTTAAAGCCCATTTGCCTCTTCTAATACTGCTCTTTAGACAATTAGGCGATTATAATTGTCTACTTATAATAGACAATTAGACTTTATAATTGTCTAATTTCTTGGCATGTAGCCTAGAAAAAATTGGTCAATTTTACCTGTATAAGAGATTGATTAGTGGTATTATATTAATGGTGATATAGAAATTTCTTTCTTAAAGATATATAACAGATATTTATTGCTAAAATTTTTCTTATCTTTTTATTAATTTCTATTAAATGTATTGGGGTGACATTGGTTAATAAAATTATATAGGTTTCAAGTGTATACTTCTATAATACATCATCTGTATATTGCCTTGTGTGCTATGTTAGTTACGTCGCTTTTTGGGAAGGGAATGATCTGGGTATCACAGTCTCATTTCCCACTCCTTCCATTGTATACACACACAAAAAAATCTTTTTGTAACTTAGTAGAAAGTTGGCTCAGCTGATTCAGAATAAGTTCAGTAAGAGAACAGGTTGATTCTAGCTGCTGATACCAGAGGCTCATCATACTCAAAATAAAGATAAAGCTCCCTCCTCTACTAGGAAGCTTGTATGGTTGGTTATGTAATCACATAGGGGCTTCTCATCCACTGTCCCTATAAATATAGGGAGAATTATGAGAAAGGATTCTTCTTAACTGAAAATTTGGCCTTAATGCAAAAATGCCTGGAATAGGCTGTGCAATAATAAAAGTTTGGTAAATTAGCTGCTTTATTACCTCTCTGCTAGTAATTTGTTTTCCTCAGTAAATCTTATTTTACATTGGCACATATGGCATTAATATCATGTGTTAGTCCATTTGGGCTGTTATAACAAAATGCCACAGATTGAGTGATATATATATTAAACCCTTGGATTGAGAATAATGTGGTTTGCAGATGTTTCACAATGTGAGCAAATATTTCTAATACATTTTTTTGTTTTTTAGCTGAGCCATCCTGCCACTTGTTGGCAGCTCAGCGGCTGCTCAGCTAGGGCTGGGCATCGAACTGCTGTTGCTCAGAGCTCAGCTCGCACTCTTGAGTGAGCTCTTAAACAACTAAGCCACTCAGCAGGGCTTTCAATACATTTTTAACATGGTAAATGAGTGATGTCTTGCAATACAAGTAGTTTGTTTCTGGAACAAATTATGCTCTCAAACCAAGGTATTACTGTATATATATTTATATACATATATATTTATATATATTTATATATATATACATATTTATTTATTTGTATAAATTTATAAACAATAAATATTTATCACAGTTCTGGAAGCTAGGAAGTCCAAGGTCAAGGCTACAGCAGAATCTGCTACCTGGTTCATAGACGACCATCTTCTTGCAGTGTCCTCGCATGATGGAAAACATGAGAAAGCTCTCTGGATATCTTTTGTAAGAGCACTGATCTCTTTTGTGAGGGCTGGCTCCACCTTCATGACCTAGTCAATCAAACTCCCCACCTCCTAATACCATCATACCCAGGGGCAGCATTTCAACAAGTGACTTTTTGAGGAACACAAACATTTAGTCCATAACATGATGTGAATCTACAGCTACCAAATGGACCAGGTTAATGACTATAAAAGAATACACTCCAGTTGTATCAGTGCTGTTGGTTTTGAAAATAGTGTCTATCCAACACACACACACACACACACACACACACACACACACACACACACAACACCATAGTGGTAAACTTCTCTCCTAAAGGCAGTGGCAGGACATAATGAATACAGGTGGCTAAGTTCTGCCAGTTTCCAAGTGAGTAGGATGGCTAGGAAGTGTCCCTGCTCAGCATCTTCCAGGGCAGGGGTTGGCAAATTTTTGAGACAGAAGAGCCGCCAGGGGTCAGCAAACTGCGGCTCACGAGCCATATGTGGCTCTTTGGGTACGTACATGTGGCTCTGAAGTAAAATTGAAAATGAAAATAAAATGCTCATAGTTACATTTATAAAATTTTAAAAGAATATTATTCACATAATGGTGATTATGTAAAAATATATTTATGGCTCTTGAATAATTTTAAAATTGTTGTGAGGGACAGGATTGGCTCTTCCAAGGGTCAGCAAACTTTTGAGACAGAACGCACCTGAAGAGCCGCATGTGGCTCCTCGCGAGCCACAGTTTGCCAGCCTCTGTTCCAGAGGATCATTGAGATATCCATTCCAAACCCTGTAGAGGGCAGCATAGGTGTGACAGCTACTAGCCCCAGAGCAAGTATGGCCGCCACAGACTGTGCTAGCCCAAGACCACCAAGGACTCAGAGAAGTTTGCTGCAGACCCTGAATGATGAGGCTGCAGCATAGTAGTCTGTCAGTTAACCAAAACCCCAACACAAGAGACAATTTGAAAGAGCATAAGAAATTTAAAGCAAACAATGTCTCTAAAACATTGAAAGTAAGATAAGTGTGCTACCAAAGGAAAATCCTAGAAAGATTGGAAGGATAGGAAAAAATGACCAGACAATTTGGAGCTTAGAAAAATCCTGCTAGCACAAATTTGCTTCATGGCTGGTGGTTGGGGAAATGATAAGATCAAGAGACTACTAGCAGAGCTAACAGATATGAGCACTCAAAGCACATTCAAGCAGATAATCTAATGCAAAAACCCAGATGAATGTGGCTGCTCCTGTGGATCAAAAATTAAATAAATCCAGCCGGCCTAGTGACGTGGTGCTTAAGCGCTGGCTTGGGAAGCCAGCGGCCCCGGTTTGGGTCCGACATAGGAGGGCCAATGACACTGCCCTCAAAAAAAAAAAAAAAATTTAAATAAATCAGTTCTTGTACTTCAGAAAATTAACAAGACAAAAGAGGCAGAGACAAGCACCAGGCCAGGGAACAGATCTCTTCTTTACAAAGGAGGTAGGGGTTGCTGAAAACATTCCTGAACTAGCTAGATACTGGAGCTCACATGCCTCTGTTTATTTGTGTCTGGATTGTCCTTGCTCTTATTTTGTGAGACTGTAAATTTTACAAATATTCTAGGCACAAGACTGCACAGATACAATTTCTTGGCTACAGGCATTACATGGATACTATGAAAGTTGGAAAATTCATGACACCAAGTGGTTTGTACTCATAAAACTTGCTAATATTTTACAGCTTTAATAATGCTGCATACCAAAAAAAGACAATGTAATAGGTCTTACAATGGGTTGAATCATGCCTGCCGACATTCATATGTTGCAGTCCAAACACGCAGTACCTCAGAATGAGATCCTATTTGGAGATGGAGTTCAGAGGTAATCAAATTAAAATGACATCATCAGGGAAGGGCCAAGTCCAGTAAGACTGCTGCCATTTTAAAAGGAGGAAATTTGGACAGAGACACACAGAAATAACACCTGTGAAGATGAATGTATGATGCCTCTCCAAGCCAGGTAATATCAAAGATTGCCACCAACACAATAGGAGCTAGGGGAGGGGCATGGAACATATTCTTCCCCACAACCTGCAAAAGAAATCAACCCTGCCAATACCTGGATCTTGAACTTCTAGCTTCTAAAACAGAGAAAATATATTTCTGTTGTTTAATGCAACCAACTTGTGGTACTTTGTCAAGACATCTCTGGTGAACTACTGGAGGTATTTATACACAAAATTTAGTACAGAAGGAAGCCTACACAATGCTGTCTTGAGCTTTTTAGAGTCCTGGTGGCCAGTGAAAGTCCTGCTGAGGACCATAAAGGCGTCGACAAAAGAATGCCCCTTTGCTCCTATCCAATTGGCCATCAAAATAATATAACAATGACAGGCACTTGCTATTAGCCTTGGACACTGCTAATGTTTTATTTATTGTATTACTCTGTGAAGAAAATCAAAATCAGTTTGTCTTCAACTAACAAGGCCTGTTACATAACTTTAGTCCTCTGGACTCATTAGTGATAGGTCATCAAAACAATGGATAAACCCAAGCACAGTGTGAAGTGCTAGCAATGTTCAGGCAATCTGTTACAGTGATATCTACACTTGGGAAGATGCTAATCCTTTTTTCCAATAGAAGCAAAAAAGGGAAAAAAGTGTAAGTACTTCTTCAGCTGATTCCATAAAATTCAGTTTTACTTTCATTAACATTTACTTCTGAATATTTGATCATTTCCTTTGTGTTGTCTTCTTTCTTTAAAATTTTTGTTATTAGTTTCAAGTGTACAAAATAATGTAATAGTTATACATTTCATCCCCTCACAAAGTGATAATCTCCCTTGCCCAATTTATTGTCCCTCTGACATCATATATATCTATTACAATTCCATTGACTCTATTCCCTATGTTTTACTCCATATCCCATGACTATACACACACACACACACACACACACACACACACATATATATATATATATATATATATATATATATATATAAAATTATATTTGACATATAATATTATTCAGCTTCAGCTTCAGGTGTGTAGTGCAATGATCTAGCCTCTACACTGTCCATGAAGTGGTCTCCCTAACAAGACATGTGCCCATCTGATACCCTATAAAATATTTACAATATCATTGATTATATTCCCGGAACTGTCTTTCATATCCCTGTGGCAATACTGTAGTTGCCTATTTATGCTGTCTAATCCCTTCCCCTTCTCTCTCATCCCCACCCCTCTCCCAAGCAGCAACCATCAGTTTTTCCTCTATATCTCTGAGACTATTTCTGTTTACTTTGATCCTTCATTCAGTTTTTTAGATTCCACATATAAGTGAGATCATATGGTATTTGTCTTTCTCTGACTGACTTATTTCACTTAGCATAATGTTCTCTAGGTCCATCCATGCCGTTGCAAAAGGTAAGATTTCATTCTTTTTTATAGCTGAGTAATACTCCATTATGTAAATGTACCACAGTTTCTTTATCCAGCTCCACTCTCAGATATCTCTCCAGAGAAACCCAAGACACTAATTCGAAAAACTACATATGCACCCCTATGTTTATTGCAATGTTATTTACAATAGCCAAAACTTGGAAACAACTGAAATGCCCATCAGTATTCAATTGGATTGAGAAACTGTGTTGTCTAATTTATTCCACAAATTAATTAGAAGTCTGTTGCTCAATTTAAACCCTTTGAGGATTTTCTAAGTACCTCATTGTTACTGTTTACTAATTTCATCCACTGCAGTTGGAGAACATACACTTTATGATTCCAATCATTTGAAATTTGTTGAGAGAGGACTCTATAAATGTCAATTAGTTTAAGTGGATTGATACTGTTCAAATTTCTATCCTTACGGATTTTTTGAAAGATAAGGTTTTAAATTTCCATTTATAAGAAGACTCGGATATCTCTTTTCCCTTTTATTTCAGTCAATTTTTGTTTTGTATATTTTGAAAGTCTGTTGGGATTGGCATAACAGTCCCATACATAGTTGGTATTGTTATGTCTTTTAGACAAATTGATCTTTTTATAAAAATAATGTTTCTCTTTATCATTTGTCATACTCCTTGCCTTATATTCTGATATTTTTTCTGATATTAATATAGCCACTCCAGATTTTTTATAATTTGTGTTGCATATTTTATCTTTTCCATCATCTCATTTTTCAACCCACCTAATATCTTTATATTTGGAATTTATCTTTTGTAGTTAGCAGCAAATATTATTTATCACAAAATGTCTTCTTTTCCCACCTTCATTCTAAAGTATATGTTCACTAGCTAGTGAATTCTACACTGAGAGTTTTTGTTTTGATTTTTCATTCAGCACTAAAAGGTGCAGTTTATTATCTTTTGTTCATTATTTCTAAGTCAGCTGTTACTCTTTCCCTTGGTTTTTCATCTGTGATATGTATTTTTATGTTAGATTGTTTCTGAGATTTCTTTTAATATATAATTTTTAGCAGTTTGAGCAAAATGTGATTTGGTATGATTTTTAAAAATTAAGCTAGATTGTGTTTTCTGAGATTCATGGATCTATGGATTGTTTCTTATCAGTTACTGCTAGCCTGTTGCTAGGCTGTAACTGAGAGAAATTATCTCACTGAAAGAAAAGTCATGACTCAAATATTCTCATTCAGCAACAGGTCTTTTCAGAACTAAATTCCCATAAAGTGGGGCAAGTTTCAGATAGTTCCATTGTGAAATGGAAACTATAACTCCAATTAAGAGCAATCCTAGACCCAAGACTATAAAACAGATAGCTGTTTCTAACTATACACTGGGAAGGCTTTTTTAATAATAATAATAATAATAATAATAATAATAATAATAATAATAAATTAACTCAATGGAGCATTACTTAATAATACTTGGCACCTAAATTGATAATATGGTTAACTGATAAAACAGTATGACTCTAGAGTTGTGATAAAACAAACAGAATACTGTAACTATTCAGCATAATAATGATAAGTTGCTGATACCCCAGTCTATTAAGTGCATTTACTTCTAATATTGTCCCTAAAGATAAAACAGGAGTTTTCAATGTTGGCACTATTGACATTAGGATCAGATGATTATTTCTTTGGGGGACTATCAGGGACATTTTAGTATGTTTAGTTGCATCCCTGGCCTCCACTTACCAGATACCAATAGCATTCCCTACCACTGTCAACTGTAACAATCTAAAATGTCTCCAGACATTGCCATATGTCCCCTTTAGTGAAAATTAACACCAGATATATAGCATAGCTCTCTTAAAGTGACTGAAATACATCTTTATTCAGTTTTGGGGGGACAGGGAGGAGGTGTTACTCATGGTCTATCCAGGTAGGACGATTGATCTACTCAGGACTGAACAGCTAATGTATTTGGTTGCTATCCTCTGGCAACACATGCAACAATTTATTCACGAATTGGTATTCTATTATACTTGTAAATGCCTACATAAAGTGACAGAGCTAGAGAAACCATCTGGACATACAGAGCCAATTAAGCATATTAGCCATCACTTCTGTAGCCCACTAAATCCATGTTAAAACCCATCACAATAATGGAACCATCAAAAATGATTAGAATGACCAACATGAAAATGTTCTGGCTTATGTAATTTCCGTTCTGCCAGCCTTCTCAATGATAATCTCTATAGGGCCAACTGATCCCATTCTAGTCAGCTATTTAAAGTTACACATGACTATACATGCTTAGCTGATTTTCTGTACACCCAAGAGTCAGGAAAACAAAGGCATTTTGAGAAGACATCATAAGCCCCAAAGTAATCCTCACACTTGATAGTGCTTTTTTTGATCTAAGCAAATAGGTAGTTAATGTGGGTCAGATGGTGGACACAAGGATAAACATGAAAAAGAACACAGAATTTGCTTCAGGTAAATCCACAGCCACCTTCCTCTGCTTCCAGGTCTTATTCATGGTGACCAAAAGATAATTATTGAGTTTCTATGAAACTCATTGCTGCAGAAAAAGGAATAGGAACAGTCTGTGTCATCCATGAGAAGGCATGACATCCTATCCTGGGAAATGGTAGTAAACTAGGGTAAATAGTAAATATCTCTCTCTTTTCATTACAGATATGGACAAAGAGCTCCATTCAATCTTCTCTGATTTTCCACGGCAGTTGGTCATAAACTATCTTCCTCACAGTGTTGGCTACGTCACTTCCCATCTGATCTAGCTGTATAAGACCTTACTGTTCTCACTTCCCAGAAAACTCAGCTATCCCTATGACCTGAAGTAAAAAACATATGAAGGGGAAAAAAATAAAATAGCTCCACAAGCATTGAGGGATAGATAAAGAAAGATGGGTCTAGATTGTCCTGGAGGCTTATTTTCTCCCCTCTTTTGGTAGGTTAGCGCAGAGCTGACTCAGCAGATCTGAATTTAGATCAGTGCAAGAATGAGCAGATACCAGTAACTGCTGCTGGGCTTCAGTGGGGCTTCTCTGCTGACAAATTGGCTATGGTGGATACAGTCCATCTATACTCATCTTACTCTGTGTGCTCCGGGTTGACCATTTGAGATTGTAATGTTCTTCTACTTAAACTTCACATAAGCTTTGTTCCCCAATAAAGCTCATTTTATATCCACATTATGTGTGATTAGTGGTGTCTGTCTAATGCTTGCATATAACAGTTTTAGTATAGAACCTCCTATAATGCTCTTAATTATTATAAATGTATATAACTATATGTATACTAATAAAAATATATATCATTATATTTCAATTATATCTCAGAATGCTCAAGGACTTTAATATTGCCATTATTCTTAAATGCTTTTTGCTATATAGAAAAAGATTGATTTGATAATATATTCTTGATGATTAAGATTATGCATAATAATAATGAAAAAAAAAACTCTTGGAAAATGAAATGTCACCCAAACTTGATATGAAATTCAAATTCAACTTTTTTCTCATATATTTTTCCTATTTTACCATGTAATAAAACTATTATTCCCAAAATTGTTTTTGACACTGATGTCAGAAAAAATTTTAGTATATTTTGTGTTCAAACATTTTCTTAAAGTTTAAGGTTGTTTTTTTTTCCTTAATAAGGGATGCCTTGGCAATGGAATATAATGAGTTTTAATGAAATTTCTATGTATTAATGTGTGTGTATTAATGTGTATCTCCTTGTAGTGAAAGCTATATGTCATAATTAAAATGCAGTGAAATATAACATGGTAAGAAGCCTTACTAAAGAGTGTATACTGTATGATTCTATTATATGAAGTTTTAGAATAGGTAAATTTATCAGAACAATGGCAGCCACCATGAAATTGGAATTTGGGTTAATTTGAAGGGGACATGAGGATACTTTCTGGGACAATGGTAATATTTTAGAACTTGATAGGTGATTTGGTTACACAGGTCATCTGTTTTAAGTTAGACAATGTGCAAGTAAGATTTTTGCATTTAAAGATGGTGAAGTAAACACAGTGCTCAACTCCTCTCAGGACCACATCAATTACAACAAAACCATGCAACAACTATTATTGAAAATCACCAGCAGTCTAGCTGAACTGGAGCCCTACCACTACACACATGCAGAAGGAGCCAACTTCAGACTGGTAGGAGGGACAGAGGTGCTGAACAGGCTGGTCCCACACCCACATGTAACCATTAAAAATTGGGAGGGGTATTTCAGCTGTGGAGGTTCTCCCAAAGAAGTGAGAGCTCCCCATCCCATACCAGACTATCCAGCCCAGGGGTCCAGTGCCAGGAAGAGAAGTCCCCATAATTCCTGCTTGGGAAAACCAGAGGAAATTGTGGCTGAATGAGCCAGAGGGCAGCTGTAGTCCTAGGTGCTCCTATTAAGCGGCCCGCAAACGGACTTACTGACAAATTCAATTGCTCTCAGCTCCAGTGCTGGAGCAGCAGCTCAACAGGCATCAGAAATATAAAGGAAGAACTGAATTGTCTAGCTTCAATGTGAAGGCTGCAGGGGCAGCTTTCTCCTGGATGGAGAAGCTGCTGGAAGCCATTGGTTCTCTGCTGATTCTTCCCATTCCCTGTCTGCAGACTCAGGCAGACACCATATCTGAGTCGCCATCAAACTGGCTATCAATTTTCATCTGCCCTACCCTTGTGATTCCAAGACCCTGCCCCACCCAACTTTCTAACACACCCAAGGTTCTTCCAGTGGCTTTTTCATATAACAGTCTGCCATGGCTCACACTGTGGACTTTCCTAAAATCTCTCAAGAGTTCACAAAATGCAAACAAGCAGCATCTGGCTTTGGCATGTCCTATACCCCTCTCTGAGCAGCTCTAAGCCTGGCACTAGTGAAAGCCGGCCTTGGTTTGTGGCTTTATCTCTAAAGACACCTCCAAGCATAGTGTAGGTAGGGCCACCTCTGGATTGTTCCATGTCTCATGCCAGGTGGTCCCAGGCAGGTCACTCACTGTGGCTGAACTTGGCCTGCAGCAGCTCCCCTCCCAGGAAGCCCTGGTGTTGGCAGACCCAATGGCTAGCTTCAGAGTGTGTCATAGCATCACTCGGCTGCTTCCAAGGATGACACACCCAAAGGACAGACTGGGCAGGCACAGAGCACTACTAAAGTGAACTCTTCCCTGTAGGCTCAGCTCCTGCACCACAGTTCCCCCACCATAGTCATAGCCAGTCCTCACAACAAATCATTCTGAGGGTCAACCCTTCCTACTGATGTGCAAACAGCAATCAAAGCTCAACTACAACAGGAGAGCACACACACAACCATAAAAGGGACACACCTGGATCACTCAACTTTGGTGACTAGGGAGATGGCACCACTAGGTCCCCCAGAACACCTACTACATAAGGCCATGCCACTAAGTCCAGGAGGCATAGCAGCTGTACCTAATACACAGAAACAAACACAGGGAATCAGTCAACAAGACAAAGAAACATGTCCCAAATAAATGAACAGAACAGAGCTCCAAATAAAAAAGAACTAAACAATATGGAGACAAGCAATCTACAAGACACAGGGTTCCGAACACTGGTTATAAGGATGTCAATCATCTCAGGGAGAACTTCAACAAAGAGACAGGAAACATAAAAAAGGAGGTAGAAAACAAAAAAGAACCAGTCAGAAACAAAGACTACGACAAATAAAAAGACTAGATTAGAGGGAATCAACAGTAAATGAGATGAAGCAGAGGATTGAATCAGCAATTTAGAGAATAAGGTAGCAGAAAAACCCAATCAGAACAGCAAAAATAAAAGTAAAAAAAAAAGAGGACAGTTTAAGTAACATCTGAGACAACATCAAGTAACCAACATTTGTATCATAGGAGTACCAGTAGGGTAAGAGAGAGACCAAGGAATTGAAAATCTATTTGAAAAAATATTACAGGAAACTTCCCTAACTTGGCGAGGAAATAGACACACAAGACCAGGAAGCACAGAGAGTCACAAACAGTATGAACCCAAACAGGTCCACACCAAGACATATCATAATTTAAATACCAAAGGCTAAATACAAAGAGAGAATCTTAAAACCAGCAAGAGAAAAGCAGTTACCTACAAGGGCGATCCCATTAGACTTCCAGATGATTTCTTAACAGAAACTTTGAAGGCCAGAAGGGATTGGCAGGATATGTTCAAAATGATAAAAAGCAAGGACCAAGACTATTTTACACAGCAAAGCTATCATTTAGAATTGAAGGACAGATAAAGAGCATCCCAGACAAGAAAAAGCTAAAGGAGTTCCTCACCAAGCCAGTATTACAAGGAATGTTAGAGGGACTTCAAAAATACGAATAATAAAATGGCAATAATAATATGTCAATCAATAATCACTTTCAATGTAAATGGATTAAATGCTCCAATCAAAGACAGGGTGTCTGAATAGATAAGGAAACAAGGTCCTTTATATGCTGCCTACAAGAGACTCACTTCAGATCAAGATACACACAGACATAGAGATATGGGGAAAAGACATCATGAAAACAAACAAAAAAAGAACTGTGTTTGCAGTGCTTATACCATACAAGATAGATTTTAAAACAAAGGCTATAACAAATGACAAAGAAGGACTCAGCAATCTCTCATCTAGGTATTTATCCAAAGAAACCTAGAATGCTACTTTGAGGGGCTGTGTGGATCCATAAGTTCATTACAGCATTGTTTACAATGGCCAAGATGTGGAGGCAGCCTGGGTGTCTGTCGATGGAAGAAGTGATAAAGAGTAGGTGGTACATTCCTATACACAATGTAATATTGTTCAGCCACGGAAGGGAACGAGTTTTCACCATTTGCATCAGTATGGATGGGCCTGAAGGATATCGTGCTGAGTGAAGTATCAGATGCAAAGACAGATGCAATGTGATATTGCTTATATGTGGAATCTAGAAAACAAAATAAACAAACAAAACTGTAAAACACTCATAGGTACAGAGAACATTTTGATGGTTGCCAGATGGGAGGGTGGTTGGGGATGAATGAAAAGGGAAAGGGATTAAAAGTACAAATTGGTTGCTACACAGTAGTCATGGAGATGTAGGATATAGCATAAGGAATATGGTCAATAATATTGCAGTAACTATGTATGGTGTCAGATGGGCACTAGATTTATTAGGGAGATAGATGGGAGGGGGTTGGGAGACAGTGAAAAATGTGAAGGGATTAAGCAGTACAAATTGGTAGATACAAAATTGTCATGGGGATGTAAAGTAAAGCATAGGAAATATAGTCAATAACATGGTAGTAACCATGTATAGTGCCAAGTGGGTACTAGACTAGTCAGGGGGATTGCTTTAAATATCTAACCACCACGCTGTACTTACGAAATTAATATAAAGTAATACTGAATGTCGTGTGTGTGTGTGTGTGTATAATTAGCTCAGTTTTAAAACATAGAAGTATTCCTAAGATCTGACCATTATTTTCTACTCTTGTCAATAGATATAAAAATGTGTTTTAATGTAAAGATTCTAATTAGATGAAGAAAGTTACAAGAAGACACAGTTGGCAGAGTCTAATTTGAGAGCTTTGTCAAAGCCACAACACGCAATGCAGTGATTAAGTTTGGTTTTGTTTGAGCAAATAGACATAAAGGGACTGCTTGTAAAATAACTTTAGTCTCATTAATGTCAACGAAGATGAAGCTCTTATATATGAGTTCCCAGAGATGGCTCACAAGGAAAACTAATCCAGGGAGGGAAGTAGAAGAGCTCATTGTTAATTATTTTTAAATAATTTCAAAATCCTTACTTCCATTTGAGCACAGAAAACCAATGGGGAATCCTTCTTTCTACAGGTTTGCTACTGGAGTCAGAGACTGACAGTGTTCCTCTGGAGTGTGCAAGAGAAAAAAGGATCGATTGCATTTTGAATGTGCATAATTTCATTTAGCATAATAATCACTCTGAACTACATCTTCTAGGGATCTCTAAAAGACAGAGGTGGAGAAAAATGAAAGTGACTTGGAAAACATGAGTTCCTTGTATTAAGGTAGAGTCCTTAGTAACTGTAGAACTAGGTACAGAAGGCCAATCAGCAAGAAAAAAAAAGTATAATCAGGATTCGTTTTGTGCTGAAGTAATGTAAAGCTTGCCTTATGTGAAGTTCTGAAAGAAAAAGCATTGTCTGATGGACCAACAAAATACACTACTTTATTATTAAAAAAGGAAAAGTTATTTTCATTTCAATGAAAGAAGATAAAGTAGAAATTAGAATTGCCTGATGAACATAAAGCATACTGACAAGAATAACATATAATATAACTAACAAAGGAAACAGAGCACATAGCTACAAAGAATATTGAATGCCTTGTAAGATGAGGATTGAGTGTAATTGTTATATAGAGTATGGAAACTATTATAATGAGAAAAATCTAAGGTGCAAAGACTTAAGATTTGTGGGATATACAATTTTTCTACCCTTAGGACTTTCTTCAAAAGGAATATATAGGAAAGCAATTCTTTAAAGTAAGGTACTATGCAGAATGCTACTAAAGTAAAGAAATTGATTATGTGAAGATTAAAAAGAAAGAGAGCAAATGGAAAATTAATTTTCTAAAAGTCAGACTTGTCTCTAATTTTCTAAAAGTCAGACTTGTCTAATTCTATACCCTCTTCAGGGTATGAGCTCCTTGTTATGGGAAGTATTCAGCAATTCTTTGAAAATATTCAGTAACATTATGTAGTGAGTAGGTCAATACAGAACATAATGTTGAACAAGATACATTATCAAGTTCCAACTTGTAAGACTATTTTTGTTGTGATTCATGGTTATCCTTTTCTCTAAAATGATCATCATATTTTTTAGCATTTAAATTTTCCATTTCATGAAATAATTAAAGTAACTCATAAAGATCCTTGTTACAAATCCTTTCATATTCAGCATTTTTATCCTTTCACTAAATTAAACTTAGCTATTAAAGGTAACCATTTTCATCCCTTTTATTTCAATCTTCAAAATGCCTCCAAAATGTTATTGAGGTGCATAGAGTATACCTTCATCCCACCTTTTAAATTGTAACCAAAGCTCTCCCCCTCATGCCTTCTTTTCTTTCAGTTGTTTATAAGTCAGAACTCCTTTAGTCAACTCTATTTTATGCATATTGGTTTTATATATTTAATAAAAATATTTGTATTTACTCAAACACAAATTTTGGTGAAGTGATTAGATATTACTTGGGAAATATTAAAAATCTGATTAATAGGTCTTATTCCTTGAGATTATCATTTAAAAATTTTTTATTGAGGTTTTCCACAATTTCTATTTTAACATGCATCATGGGTTATTCTGATGAACATAAAAAAAAATTAAGAACCACTATTTTAAATGAGTTCTAAAATAATTTATACTTTTGTTTCTTTTTATCTAATAATCCTCACAAATGCTTGTTGGAATAAACTCATTGCCTTAAATTATATATACTTTTTCCATTGTCTTAATTTAGAAAAAGACTATTAACTAAATAACATTTAGATTATGACTTAGTCTATGGAAATGAGCAGAAATTGATCAAATAGAAATTACTGGCTCGAAAAGAATTCACAGACAAAAGTCATTTAGATCCCATTCTTTCTTAAATCAAGATTTCTCAAAATTCCTAAGAAAATACTGAGGAGACATAGTCAGATGAATGTAGCAGAAGTGGGTAGAAATGAGGCTAGAAATTTTTTTTTTTTTTTTGAGGTCAGTGTCACTGGCCCTCATATGTGGGACCGAACCGGGGCCGCTGGTTTCCTAAGCCAGCGCTTAACCACCACGCCACTCGGCCAGCCCTAGAAATTTTTAATAAGCCATGCTGACAAAGGCTGGCATCACATTAACTAGGATAATCACTCTAGTCAAGAGATACTTATACCAATTTTTGCCTGCAATATCAAAAATCCTGATATTTTGCCAGTACATATATATGATTTAATATTTCAAGACCATTTTTGAATTATAGCAAAATAGGAATATATATACTCCTCATGTAATTATAACCATAAAAGTTTAGAATTCAGCAAGAACAAGTTTGGAAAAAGGTTCTCAGAATCAAAAGGTGGAGCATAATTTTGTAGTTAGAATCAGTCTAAAGGACAGAATTTTACTAGGAGACCATCATGGAAGACGAATTATGGAATTAACAGTCGGCATTATCAAAGAACCAGGAATAGGAGGAAAATCAAAGAAGAACTGACTTTGATGGTAAACATTCAATAGATGATGTATTATAGAATTGTACACTTGAACCCTATATAATTTTACCTATCAGTGTCACCCCAATAAATTTAATAAAAAAATATTCTAAATCCAATAATGTTTTGGGGGAAAAAAATATGAGGAAATTGATCAGGTGAGATTAATTAGGCAAAGTATCAAGAACCACAATACAACAGGTGCATTCAATCACAGGTGAGGTCAAGAGACAAATTTGAAGAAATCAGTTTATGCCAACATAACATCTTTTTTTGTCTTTGTATTTTTTTATTTTTATTTTTTTGTAAAGCCCTGACTATTCTATCCTTTGCTGCATTTCTCCCTTTGGTTTTATGTTCCAAGGGTCTGTTTCAGATTTCAGGAAAATAACATAGTATTCTTTTATCTTGAGTTCAGTAGGTCACTAGACACAGTTTCTCATATTTCATCTGAGGAAGAAATTGACTAACAAAAGCTTGGTGGTAAATAAGTGAAGTTATAACTATCAGTATTATTAAATTTTGAAAAGCTAATTATTAGAGTGAGGTTAAACTAGAGGAAAAATACTAGAGAAGAGTCAAAGGGTCCTATGATATTCAATATATGTTTAATTCAGATGATAACACAGCAAACATGATTGAAACTTGTGAATGAAATTGAATTGTAATATTAGTCAATAACTTGATTAAAAGTATTATTATTAACAATATCTTTATCAACTAGAAGATTAATAGCAAATGAAAAATAAAATTATACATATAAACCTAACACACATAATATCTTCCATCCAGGATGAAATAATGAGTTGACTAGTTTCAAAACATATTAACCAACTGGTAAATAGTTCATGTAAAGAGTTATGTTAGTTATCTCATGATAAGACAAGATGATATTTATATGACTTTGAAGGAAAAAATCTGGATTATTCTTTTGTGTAAGACTGATCACACCTGTATGTGGAAGAAGCACATTTTAATAGGATTACTAAAAACTTGCTTTAAATACTAGACTCAGAGAGGTGCTAAAGAAAGGTAAGAGGATGATATTGTATATTATTGAATGTTAACTGTGAGTGAATATATATATATATATATATATATATATATTCACAGGATGAGGAGTACAGTGTGGTAGTGGGGTCAGGGAAGTTGTAATAGATATGTATGATATGGGAGGGAGTGAGGCAGCAGATTGGGGGAAGGGGGTTGTCACTTTAAGGGGTAAAAAGTATAACTATTGCACTGTTGTAAAAAATAAATTAAAATAAAATATGAAAGAAAAGAAAGATAAGAGGACTGCCAACTATGTCATATAAATAAAGGTTGCTGGAATTAGTTAGCAAAGAAAAGAATTACTGGATAAAGCAGAGTTATGATATCAGTCTTAATTTTCTTACACTGCTCAAGTTCATTAAGTATTCAATGTACCAATAGTTATTTCTCTATTTATTTGACAATTTATGTAGTTTCGTGGTTCAAGTTGTCTTAGAATCATTGATCTCAATATTAGGTGCAGGTGAATTTGAAGGACCCTCATGGTACAGAAATAGAATTTTCTTTTTACTCCAGAGCACAAAAGCAGAATAAATGGTTAGATGAAACAAGTAGATTTTTATTTCCATGTATTGAACAATTATCTAAGAATTCAGCTTATCATCAGTAATATTTAATACATGCATGACCTTACATTATATAAAGTAGATTCTTGTTTTACAAGGGAAGTAGTCTCATTTGCAAACTTTAGTGTCCATTTTAAATCCAAGATAGTACTATTTTAATCTGGTAAGGAAAAATCATTTGCCAATTTTTGTCTACTTTAAAAAATTGTATTAATCAAATAATCATAATAATAAACTTTCTGATACAACCTGAATCCATTGATTTTTTACTTTCTTCATTTTCTGTTTCTTCTGTACCCCATTCAGCAGGCAGCTACTGTTAGAATTGATATTATTCTTCTCTATATTACCCACACCTGGCATATAATATTTACTGATTCAAATCACTCTGTTAAATAAGAGAGGGTAGAAGAAAATTTATACCCTCAAAATTAATCTACAATCCTAGAATATTTACCACTAGCATCATTTTGAATAAGCTAATTCCCAAACTATGATGATAAATAACCTTTTTCATTTAGAGAAATGCATGAAATCATTATTGATGGATTAATTTATTATCTAGCAGAAATTAGGCCCTTAGGAAGTTAAATTTGAGGGCTCAACAGTAGGATACATTGCCTAAAGGAAGGCAGGTTCAGCCATGGTGATGGTGTTAGGGTTCTTTTATTGTCCAAGTTGTTGTTAAAGTTATGATCTAATAGGGAAAATCGAGGCAAGCATAGTTTGCTCCACAATTTTGCTCAGCCTTGTTTATAAAAATTAACAAAAATGGTAACTTTTGTTTTCTTGTGGTAAGAACACTTAACCTGAAATCTACTCTGTTAACAAATTTTAAGTGCACAAACAGTATTAACCATTCACACAATATAGTACAATAGATCTCAGAACTAATTTATCATGTTGAATGAATGCTTTATATCCATTGAACATCAGCTCCCATTTTCCTTTCCCTAAGCCCCTATAAACCACCATTCTACTCTCTAATTCTATGAGTCTGACTATTTTAAATGTCATATAAAAGGAAAAATGGTACACTTGTCCTTCTGTCACTAGCTTATTTCACTTAGCATAATGTCGCCCATGTTCACCTATGTTGTCACATATTAAAGGACTTTCTACTTTTAAAGGCTGTATAAAGTTTCCATTGTGTGTAATACCACATTTTCTTATGCATTAGTCCATTGATGGGCATGTAGGTTCTTTCCATATCGTGGCTATTGTGAATTATACTGCAGTGTACCTGAGAATGCAGACAATACTTTGAGATCCAGATTTCAATTGTTTTGTATATATACCCAGAATTAGAATTCCTGGATCATATGATACGGAGCTTTCTCAAAAAAGTAACTTTTTTGAGAAAAAAAGTTACTCAAAAAAGTAACTTTTTTGAGAAAGCTCCATAATATTTTCCATAGCAGCTGCACTATTTAGCATTCTCAACAGCAGTGTACAAATACTGCAATTTTTCCCTATGTTTGTCAACTTGTTATCTTTTGTGTTTTGAAATAAACTCACACATATACAGACAACTAATCTTCAACAACAATAAGGAAAGCATAGTTTCTTCAGTAAATGGTGTTGGGAAAAATGGATATCTACATTTGAAAGAATAAAACTAGACCCTGATAGTGTACACAAAAATCAATTCAAAATAGATTCAAAATGTAAAAGTAAGACCAAAACAACAAAACTCTTAGAAGAAAACACTGGGGAAAGCTTCATGACATTGGTCAAGGTTGCACAAGCAACAAAATTGACAAAATAGACAAGTGTGACTACATCAAACTAAAAACTCTTCACAGCAAAGGAAAGAATCAACAGAGTGAAAAGCAACCCATCGAGTGGGGAAAAAAATATCTGCAATCCAGATATCCAGATAAGAGATTTATATCTAAAATGTATTAGGAACTCCTACAACTCAATAACAAATAATCAAATAACCCCCAAAAAAGGGACAGTGGGCAAAGGACTTAAATAGACATTTCCTTAAGGAATACATCCAGGGCCAGCTGAGTGGCACCTTGGTTAAGAGCTGGCTTGGGGCTCCAGCGGCCCCAGTTCAGATCCCACATGTGAGGGCCAGTGACACTTCCCTCTACAGCTAAGATGGTAAACAACAGCTCCACCTGGAGCTGGGCTGCTGTGAGTCCCCGGGATGGCATAGCTGCAGCCCTTGCTGCAGTGGGCTGCCATAGGCTCTAGTGAGTGACCGGCAGCCAGCATGAGTGGCTGGCAGCAGGTGTGAGCTGCCAAGAGCCGCTGTGAGCAGCCATCCAGAAGCCGGCCATCGATCTGCCTCACCCAAGAAGAGCACAATGATGATACCAACATGGGCCAGTGAAGCAACATCCTCCACAACTAGACTGAAGAACAAAAGGACAGCAACTTGTCTGCTCCCCTTTCCCGGTTCCCCAATGCTGTTCCCCCTCCCTCAATTCCCCAATAAAAATCTTAAAAAGAAAAAAAAAAAAAAAAGGAATACATCCAAGTGGCAGGTATATTAAAAAAACTCACTCAGCATCACTAACCATCAGGAGAATGTAAATCAAAACCACAATGAGGGCCGGCCGAGTGGCGCATTGTTTAAGAGCTGGTTTGGGACGCCAGCGGCCCCAGTTCGGATCCCACATATGATGGCCAGTGACACCCGTCTACAGCTAACAGCAGCTCCACCTGGAGCTGGGCTGCTTGAGTACCGGCAACGGTGTAGGCTGCAGCCCCTGCTGCAGTGGGCTGCCATAGGCTACAGTGAGTGGCCGGCAGCCAGTGTGAGTGGCTGGCAGCCAGCGTGAGCTGCCAATAGCCGTGGTGAGTGACCATCCAAAGGACAGTGACCGGTCTGCCTCATCTGGAAAGAGCACAATGACGATACCAACATGGGCCAGTAAAGCAACGTCCTCCACAACTAGACTAAAGAACAAAAAGACAGCAAGTTGTCTGTTCCCCTTCTCCAATTCCCCAACGCTGTCCCCCTCCCCCAATTCCCCAATAAAACCTTTAAAAAAAAAAAAAAACCACAATGAAATATCACCTATCACCTCATACCTGTAACATTAACTATAAGAAAAAAAAATTTTTTTTTTCATTTAGGATTTTTTTCTAGTCACTAGTGTATAATGGAAAGAATTTTGATACTTCCTATTTCTAGTAATCCACATCTGTAATTACTGTTTTACATTCTGTTTGCTCTACAAACTAAAAACTTGTAAAAGTGTTAATATTTGTCTATGTCAAAAAGGATCTGAAAGCGCTTACAGTAAAGGGAACATGGAGTAGCAGGTAAGAGCATATGACCTGGAACCAGAATGCCCCATGGTCAACGTTTGCTGTATCACTTCTTGTTGTGGCTGTTATTTCTATCTGACTCGTGAATTCTTTCAAGGCTTACGAGACAGCGAGCAGACACACTTCTTTTTGTCAAACTTTTGCTTACAGCGGATTAAAGATAATTCAAGGATAGAGTTTCTGAATATGATGACAATTGAGGGAATCAATAAAGCTTTGGAAATAAAAGAATCAAAACCTCGATTTTAGGATCTCTGAACAAACAAATAATAGTTCTCGTGACAAAAAGTATTATTAGTTCTTGCCAAAAATACATACATGCTAGATAAGAATCATCACACTACTCACCCAGAGTTTTATTTTAAAATATTTTATTTTATTCAAAAATAACTGCTAACTTGTTGTATTTTTATACCAGGCACTATTCACAGAATTTTATCTTTTTAAAATAACACATATAATATACATAACATAACAAAACATACATAACCAAACAAACATAACATTAGCCTCTGATTAAAGAGCGAGTTATTCACTTGGTGAGTAAGTGGAGGAGGTCAGGGTTTGAAACCAGACAGACTATTTTCTTAACTCTTTCCCCTCATCACAAGCTTTGCAAAACAATACAGCTGCTACTCAAAACAAGGGCATCTGAAAAGTAGGGCATCATATCCCAGAGTTCTTTAAGAATTAATCCCTCAAAATATTGTATGATTAAAGATTCTATGGTAAAACATATTTAAGATCCAACAGGTTCTATTTGTCACATGCTCTTGGAAAGTCATAAAGCATATTAGCATATAAAGGCTATGAAAAGCCCTGACATAAAGAAAGGATTTAATGTGTCTATCCCTACATTTTCCAAACTTTATTCAAGAGAGCCCCTAGAATCGTATCTGCTAACTTTCTGAAAAATTAGCCACAATATCTAGAAATACACATTGGAGCATTTTCATCTATGTAAGAATTGAGAAAAATCTTTTGGAGGTGAAGTCATATAACGCCGCACAGGCAAAAGCTTTTGTAACCTATAAAAAAATCCCATTTGAATAATGATTTACAATTTTGATAATCAACAAGAAAATGACTCTCATTCCAAATCTGAAAGGAAAATACTTTCTCCTTTTCATAGGTGAGACAATATCTCAGAAAAATTAGCTAATGCTACTAAGATCCCACAGCCTGTACAACATGCATTCCTCCATTGAAATTCTCACTGTATCATCCATAGGGTTATTTTATTTCTGATTTATCTAATGTGAAGGGTTTTTTGTTTTTTCTTTTTAACCCAAACCCTCTGCAAAAGTGATGACATTTTACAGCTGCTTCAGTTCAACCCCATTTGCTGCATCAGTGCCAATTTCTCCAATTAATCTGACAACACATGTAGTCTCAGTAGCTAAATTTTCTTGGAATCATTGATCCCAAGACCAACAGAGAAGTACTGCAAATCTTCACACCAGTGATCAGAATGGCCTTTCTAATTATGGCTGTCCTCTTTCTTTTACATCTGTATGACACAAACATTCTTAACAGACTTGAGCCATCTGCCTAGAAGCTATTGTCTTTACTCATTAGAAATTCATAACCCAAGGTGTAAACAAGTCTCCTAGTTTCCATCATTAGATTAAAACACCTTAGGAACAATTTATGTTTTTCACATTGCTAGATTTAAAGTTGCCTTTGCCATTTTATTTAAGAGTTCATAACTTGCTTTTTTTTTAATGAGGAAATTAAAATTATATCCTATAATTTTCATCACTTTCCATAAGTTTACTAAGTATGTTTTGATCCTTCATCTATATATAATGACCCAGTCATTTAGGAATGATGATAATTTGACAATTGCATTAATCTGCAATACTTCTCAATGTACTATTGTAATGTAACTTTTCTGTACTTTTAAGTTAATAAATACTGAAGAAATGTGTGCTGAAAAGGAACAGTTCTTTTGTTTACTTACCCAGATTTAGTTACTTAATTAGACATGGATATGACCATTTACATTAAAACTCAAACCCAGGAGTGGCTGTCTTTCAGAATGAGGTAATGCTGAATATATATGCTTCTCAGACAGAGTTCTCCAACTGAGTAGAGTGTCAGGATATTATTATTTCTCTCTCTTGTTGCCTGACTTTTGGCCTTTTAAAAGCTCTTTCACACCACTAATAAAGGATGAACTGAAGAGATATTAAACTTAAATTAGTCTACTTGTTAGTCAGTCACTGAGTCAGCAAGGACCTGCTTGGAGTCTAGAGCATACAAATTACAGCAATTTTCTCTTTGGTAATGGCTTAGTGAGAGGGAAGCTAAAATTTCTTTCTTTTTTCTTTTTTCTTTTTTTTTTTTAAAGGCTATACTGCATTCATTATGGTTTCTATAAATTTCAACTATGTATATTCTCTCTATTCCAATATGTACTGGTTATAATTAATTTTTATTTATAGCATTATGTTGTTTACATGTAATTTTCTCCTAGAAAATAATATCATACTATAGAATTTGAAATATAATAATTTAAGTTCTGTATAAAGATAGTATCAGACTAACATTCTTTTATAAGGTGCCCCACTATTTTCTGTTAAAATACTGATAAATGGTTTTTAACAAAATGTAAACCTTCCCATATAAAAAGAAATAGTCATTCATTCACACAATTACTGTAGGACTATGACTTACTACAACCAGAATTACTATGATTCACAAAACAATCGTAGACACATGTTCTTTGTTCTGGTGCATGCGAGTTTTGATTTCTGAGCACTCTATGGGAGATATCTGCTCATTACTTTGCTCACCAACACCCACCACCCCCCATTTGCTCAGTCTCTTGAGATATAAATTACACTGACCAAGAGAATCAACCTCTGTGCCTTATGAGTCTCCAGAGTCACGTGTCATCAATTCTGTCGAACTTGAACAGCTTTATTTCTACTCTGTTCAAAGATAACACAGTGAGGCTCAGTGGACTGCGGGGTTCCCTAATTTAAAGGACAAGAAGAGACTACAGAATAGAGTATACCTTTCTAAACCCTGTATTAGATAAAAAGAAGAAATCCCAACTGACTAAGAGCTATTGGAGCATACACTACCTTTCATGTAGCCAGGTGTCCGGCAGGAGACAGGGTTTTTAAAACCCCTATTGCAGTCCAGAGACCCCCTGATTAATCCTGTACTAAACACTAGAAAATGCATAAGGACATCCTCTGGTAGCCACCTTTCAACTTCCATTCACAAAGAAAAATTCTTCCGCTACCAACAAAAACAGTAAATAAGAGCAAGACATTTTTATAGCATATTTGTTTACAAATGTTAAGCTTGGATGGAATTTACTTTGATGGGGATAGTAAGCATATTTTTAAAGTAAACAAAAATAACATTAGCCTTTGAGTCAAAAATGAAAACTTTTTTCCTCCTTTGACTCTTCTCTCTAAATTTTCTATATCTAGACCTAAAATCTTTATCTATAGGACCAGCCGAGTGGCGCGGTGGTTAAGCGCTGGCTTGGGTAAGCCAGTGGACCCCGGTTCGGTCCCACATATGAGGGCCAGTGACACTGCCCTCAAAATAAAAAAAGTAAAATAAAAAATAAAATCTTTATCTACAGAATATAAATAGCAGAGCACCAGAAGTGCTCAGGAAAAAAAAAGAAATCTTACACTATTAAAAACCTCTATTTTATGACCTCAGTAGGAAATAAGATAATATTTCTTCTATGACTCAAGAACAGGAGGTCTGAAAAGGAAAGTATAGGAATTTCGGCAAGTGTGTCTATAAACTAATCCAAGGAAATCTGAAAACAATTAAAGTCTTAATGAAGTGGTATATAGGTAGGTTGCTTTTCATTGTTGTTTACATTTAAGAGGAAGGAGTCATAAAATAATTGTGGACATATAAATTCCAAAATAGGTTGCAATGTTATAGTCTAAAATTTTTATTTATAAGCATTGTAACATGGGTGAACATTATTTCAATGGTATACAATTCACTAAACCAGATGCCACTGCCTGGTACCTTACAGGAAGATGCATGCCTGCTGACCCACAGTAGTTTGTTTGTTTGTTGGTCAAACTGTTTAAAAAAAAACAAAAATGAAAGAAATTTAAAAACCAAAAACAAACATACAAACAGGAGATTTCACTTAAAGATCCAGATTTTCTATTTCTCTTGAAAAATCAGAATATCTGGCAATGTCAGTACTAGCCCCGCGTTGCCACAAAGCAACCATCTTTTGAGCTGATTTGTAGGACCCTTTACCTTTAGACGAGGCACGCCACTCTCTATTCATGACATCCCAAAGTGTCTTACACTCAGATTGTTTAACTCATTGCAAACCACCTACATTTAAATTTCTAATCTTCTCTCTATTTTAACATCATCTGTTAATGACAAATGTGTATACATTAGTTAAATCTGCAGTCCTTGTTTCTATCATATTGTTAGGGATCTCCAATTTATAAAAATAAATCAACAATTTAAATAGTACAAATGTTGAGAGGGGCCAAGATGGCGGCTGTGAGGAGGGCTCCATGAAATCTCCCCTGGAAATATCCACAATTTGAACTTCTAATACGCTTCAAAGAGACATCTACTCATCACACAGAGCAACTAAGAGTTCCACACAAGGATTGCTGGGAGGTGGGCAGGCCGGGCGAGTAGGGGAAGAAGGCAGCAAGACGCATGAGGTGCAGCCCGCACCCGCAGCTGCTGAGTCACGATGAGTGTTGCCCGGCTCGCTCCCTGCGGCCCGCGGCCCACCTAGAGTTCAGCAAGAGCGCGTTGGTTTGCAGTCTGAGGCAGAAGCTTCAGGCCGGGCAAGTGCGGGAGGAGAGAGAGGAGACGACGGTGCAGAGGTACGAGCTGCACCCGCGGCTCGCCAGGTCCCCAGGAAGCAGGGTGCAGAGCCCCGCAGCAGCAGGGCAAGATCAGTCTCTGCACCCTCCTGGTTCAGGGATCAGTCTCTGTGCCCACCGGGTCCCGCGGAGCGCAGAAGCCTGAGGCCGGGGAGCAGGGGGAAAACAGAGGACTCGCCGGGCGGAGACGCAGGTCCCCGAGAGATGGAGCAGGGATCTGAGCCACACGCTGCCAACCGAAAGGGTGCCCAGAGACACTCATTGAGCCTTTGGGGGTGCAGCCTGCCTTGGGACAGGCAAAAGCAAAAAGGCAGTGACTTTGCAAAAACCACCAATCACACATCACAACCACACTCAAGTACAGCAAACCTGCAGTGCCAGGATCACGCTAGGCATCAGGTGGCCTACTGTTCCCACAAGACGCACAGGAATTTTTGTACAGCAGACAAACTGAAGAGAGCTTGGTGGACTTTAGCCAAGACCGGCACGGGTATTTTTGGTTTGTTTCGTTTTATTCTGTTTTGTTTTCCCTTTATTGGCTGCTTATCTTGGTTGTTTTTGGTTTTTATTTCTATTTCATTCTTATCATTTTGTAGTTTTTAATATAGGCATATATATAGGTGTATATAGGTGAATATATGTCCATATATATGGGTGTGTAGACAAATATATATATATTTTTTTCTTTTTCTTTTTCTTTCTTTTTCCCCACCCTCACTTTCTCTCTTATTTTATTCATTCTTCTCACTGCTATACTTTTCCTCTTTTCCTTTTTTCTGCAAATTTTATTTTTTTAATTTTTATTCTTACTTTTTTATTATTATTATTTTAGTTTATTTTTATTTTTTATTTTTTAGGTATAGCTAATCGGTTTCTCATGTTTATTCTATTTTTTATTATAGGATATGGTATTTTATTTTGTTTCCTCTTCTGTTATTATTGTGTGTGTGGTTTTTGTTTTATTTATGTTTGTTTTCTTCATTAGTATGATTGATATTTCTGTACAAGCTGACTGTAGTTCGATGGTTGGTTTTTTTTTTACTTGTGCGAGCATTTGGTTTCCTTTGGTGGCTGCGGAGGTTGTTCTTGTTGATCTGCTATGCTCTAAAATCACTCTGCAGCAGTGGGTCCAAACAAACAGACACAAGAATCATCATACCTGGATGCCAACTTTAGATAAAACCAGAGCATTTCTGGGTTTGACACACAACAGTCACACCCAAAAGGAAGTTGCTACAGGTACCAGGGCCCACAGGGTCCAAGTTTCATCAGAGGGGTCAATCCTCTCACAGCAGCTCATAAACTGCAGACACTGCTGATCCTCACAGCTAATCAATCTGGGAGTCAATCCCACCTACTGACAAACCAAAAGTAATCAAAACTAAAACTTCAACAAGTGAGGACGCATGACACAAGGAACACCGCAGATACAAGCACAGGAGAATAGGGAGACTGAGTAATTCAAATATAAAGGACACACACCATATAAGTTTACCCAGTAAAGACTGAGAAACCTGGGGGATCTATCTGTTATATTGAAGCAAACACAAAGAGTAAGCCAGAATGGGGAGACAAAGAAACACAACACAAATAAAAGAACAGAAGAAACTTCCTGAATCAGTGGAAATAGAGGAAATAGAGGTAACCAATCTATCGGAGACAGAGTTCAGAACACTGATTATTAGAATGTTCAAGAAAATTAATGAAAATATAAAGAAGGATAGAGAAATCATGAAAAGCAACCAGCTAGAACTTAAGAACACAATTACTGAATTAAATAACAAACTTGATGGAATCACTAGCAGATTGGATGAAGCAGAAAATCAAATCAGTGACTTAGAAGACAAAATAGCAGAGATAACCCATGCCGAACAACAAAAAGAAAAAAGAATGAAAAACATGGATAATAGTTTAAGAGAGCTGGGGGACAACATCAAACGCAATAACCCATGGGTCATTGGAGTACTAGAAGGAGAAGAGAGGGAGCAAGGGATTGAGAATATATTTGAAGAAATAATGTCTGAAAACTTCCCTAACCTGGCAAAGGACATTGAAATACAAGCTCAGGAAGTGCAGAGAGTTCCAACCAGGATGATTCCAAACAGACCCACTCCAAGACACATTATAGTGAAAATGGCAAGGGTTAAGGACAAAGACAGAATCCTTAAAGCAGCAAGGGAAAGGCAGCAAGTTACTTACAAGGGTACCCCCATAAGATTATCAGCTGACTTTTCTACAGAAACTTTGCAGGCCAGAAGGGAGTGGCAGGAGGTTTTCAAAGTGATGAAAAATAAAGGCCTACAACCAAGATTGTTGTATCCAGCAAGGTTATCATTTAAAATCGAAGGCGAGATAAGGAGCTTTGCAGAAAAGAATAAGTTAAGGGAATTCATTACCACCAAGCCAGCTTTGCAGGAAATGCTAAAAGGGATTTTTTAAGTAGAAGAGAAAAACAACCTAAGAAAGACTACGAACACAAATAACAAAATGGCAATAAATACACACCTATCAATAATCACATTAAATGTAAATGGATTAAATGCTCCAATAAAAATATATAGGGTGGCTGAATGGATAAGAAAGCAAGACCCCAGCATATGCTGTATACAAGAGACTCACCTCAGATCCAAAGACTGAAAGTAAAGGAATGGAGTAAAATATTTCATGCAAATGGTACTGAGAGAAAAGCTGGAGTAGTGATACTTATATCAGATAAAATGAACTTTACATTGAAGAATATAAAAAGGACAAAGAAGGACACTTCATAGTAATGAAGGGATCGATCCAACAAGAGGACATAACTCTAGTAAACATCTATGCACCTAACATAGGAGCCCCTAAATATATAAAACAGATATTGTCAGACATAAAGACAGAGATCAACAGTAACACTATCATAGTAGGGGACTTCAACACCCCGCTGTCACTAATGGACAGATCCTCCAGACAGAAAATCAATGTGGAAACAGCGACCTTAAATGACACATTAGACCAGCTGGATTTAACAGACATTTTCAGAGCATTTCATCCCAAAGCTACAGAATATATGTTCTTTTCAAGTGCACATGGAACATTTTCTAAGATAGACCACATGTTAGGCCACAAAACAAGTCTCAATAAATTTAAGAAGATTGAAATCATTTCAACTGTATTCTCTGACCACAATGCTATGGAACTAGAAGTCAATTATAAGAAGAAATCCGGGAAGCTGACAAATAAATGGAGGCTAAACAATATGCTATTAAATAGTGAGTGGGTCACAAATGAGATCAAGGAGGAAATCAAAAGATACCTCGAGACAAATGAAAATGAAAACACCACGACCCAAAATCTCTGGGATGCTACGAAAGCCGTCCTAAGAGGGAAGTTTATAGCAGTGCAGGCCTACCTAAAGAAGGAAGAAAAATCTCAGATCGACAGGTTATCCTTACACCTAAGGGAACTGGAAAAAGAACAGCAAAAGAGGCCCAAGGGGAGTACAAGAAAGGAGAAAATGAAGACCGGAGCAGAAATAAACAATATCGAGAACAGAAAAACAATTCAAAAGACAATGAAACCAAGAACTGGTTTCTTGAGAAGATAAACAAAATTGACAAACCTCTAGCCAGGCTCATCAAAAAAAAAAAAAAAGAGGACTCAAATTAGCAAAATCAGAAACGAAAGAGGGGATATGACTACAGACATCACAGAAATACAAAAAATTCTAAGAAATTACTATGAGCAACTATATGCCAACAAATTTGACAATCTGGAAGAAATGGATAATTTTCTAGAAGCATACAATCTTCCAAAGCTAACGCAAGAAGAAACAGAAAATCTAAATACCCTGATTACTACCAAGGAAATTGAATCAGTAATTGACAAGCTCCCAAAAAACAAAAGCCCTGGACCAGACGGCTTCACAAGTGAATTTTATCAAACATTCAAAAAAGAACTATCACCGGGCCAGCCAAGTGGCGCAGTGGTTAAGAGCTGGCTTGGGAAGCCAGCAGCCCCGGTTCGGGGCCCACATATGAGGGCCAGTGACACTGCCCTCAAAAAAAAAAACAAAAAAAACTATGACTAGTTTAAAAAAGAACTATCACCTATTCTTCTCAAACTATTCCAAAAAATCCAGAAGTAGGGAAGGCTCCCAAACTCTTTTTATGAAGCCACTATCACCCTGATTCCAAAACCAGATAAAGACATCACAAAAAAGGAAAACTACAGGCCAATCTCCCTGATGAATATAGATGCGAAAATTCTCAATAAAATATTAGCAAACAGAATTCAGCAATATATTAAGAAGATCATACATCATGATCAAGGGGGATTCATCCCTATTGCACAAGGCTGGTTCAACATCCGTAAATCAATTAATGTGATACACCACATCAACAAAATGAAGGATAAAGATCACATGGTCATTTCAACAGATGCAGAAAAAGGTTTTGACAAAATCCAACAGCCATTTATGTTAAAAACCCTTAGCAAAGTGGGAATACAGGGATCATATCTCAACATAATAAAAGCCATATATGATAAAGCTACAGCTAACATCATACTCAATGGGGAAAAGCTAAAACCATTCCCCTTAAGATCAGGAACAAGACAAGGCTTTCCACTTTCTCCTCTTTTATTCAACATAGTGCTGGAAGTTCTAGCCACAGCAATCAGACAACAAAAAGAAATAAAAGGCATCCAAATTGGCAAGGAAGAAGTAAAATTGTCATTATATGCAGATGACATGATACTGTATATAGAGAACCCCAAAGACTCCATCAAAAAACTATTGGAACTGATAGAAGAATTCAGTAAAGTAGCAGGATATAAAATCAATGTTCAGAAACCAGTGGCATTTGCATATACCAATAATAAACTAATGGAAAGAGAAATTAAGAAAACTGTCCCATTTACAATTGCATCAAGAACTATAAAATACCTAGGAATAAATTTAACCAAAGAAGTGAAAGATCTGTACTCAGAAAATTATAAGACACTGAAGAAAGAAATCATAGAAGATACAAATAAATGGAAACACCTACCTTGCTCATGGATAGGAAGAATTAATATAGTTAAAATGTCCATACTGCCTAAAGCAATATATAGATTCAATGCAATTCCTATCAAACTACCAAGAGCATTTTTCACAGAAATAGAAAATATAATCCTAAAATTTATATGGAATCATAAAAGACCCAGAATAGTCTCGGCAATCCTGAGAAATAAGAACAAAGTCGGGGGGATCACGCTACCAGACATCAAAAGCTACTACAAGGCTACAGTAATCAAGACAGTTTGGTATTGGCATAAAAACAGGCACATCGATCAGTGAAACAGAGAGCCCAGAAATAAATCCAGGCATTTACGGACAGTTAATCTATGACAAGGGAAGCAAGAATTTATACTGGAATAAAGATAGTCTATTCAATAAATGGTGCTGGGGAAATTGGACTGACACATGCAAAAAAACGAAACTGGACCACCTCCTTACGCCTTATATAAGAAAAAATTCAAAATGGATTAAAGACTTAAATGTAAGACCTGAAACCATAAAAATCCTAAAAGAAAATATAAGGAATACATTTGCAGACATTACCTGGAGCAATATTTTTACTGATACATCCCTACAGGCAAGGGAAATAAAAGAAAAAATGAACATATGGGATTATATCAGACTTAAAAGTTTTTTCACAACAAAGGAAACCATTAATAAAACAAAAAGGAAGCCTACTGAATGGGAGAATATATTTGCCAACGATATATCTGATAAGGGGTTAATATCCAAAATTTATAAAACACTCATGAAACTCAACACCAAAAAAACAAACAACCCAATTAAAAAATGGGCAGAAGATATGAAGAGACATTTCTCTAAAGAGGACATACAGATGGCCAACAGGCATATGAAAAAAAGTTCAACCTCACTGGTCATTAGGGAAATGCAAATAAAAACCACCATGAGATACCACCTCACTCCAGTCAGAATGGCTATCATCAATAAATCAACAAACAAGTTTGTTTGGCGGGGCTGTGGGGAAAAGGGGACCCTGCTGCACTGTTGGTGGGATTGCAGATTGGTGCAGCCACTGTGGAAGTCAGTATGGAGGTATCTCAAAGAACTGGAAATGGAACTACCGTTTGACCCAGCAATTCCACTCCTAGGTATTTATCCTGAAAAAAACAAGACACTTATTCAAAAAAAGTTATGCACCCCTATGTTCATAGCAGCACAATTTACAATAGCTAAGTCTTGGAAACAACCAAAATGCCCATTAGTAGACGACTGGATTAAGAAACTGTGGTATATTTATATATTGGAGTATTACTCCACTATAAAGAAGAATGAAATCGTACCATTTGCAATGATATGGATGGACCTAGAGACTATTATGTTAAGTGAAATAAGTCAGTCAGAGAAGGACAAATACCATATGATCTCACTTATATGTGGAATCTGAAAAACTGTATGAATGAGCAAAGTAAACAGAAACTGTCTCATAGATATAGAGGAAAAATCAGGGTGGTTAATTGGGAGGGGGATGGGGATGAGGGAAAAGGGGAAGGGATTAGACAGCAAAAATAGGCAACTACAATAGTGACACTGGGATATGAAAAACAGTTTGGGGAATATAATTAATAATGTTGTAAATATTCTGTGGAATGTCAGATGGTCATAGGTCTTGTTAGGGAGACCATTTCATGGATGGAGTAGAGGTTTGATCACTGCACTGTATAACTAAAGCGGAGGTTGTATACCTACTGTAATTGAATATATATAGATAGTCACGGGATGTGGATTATACTGTGGAAGAGAGTCAGAGGAAGAGTAATAGATATATATGATATGGGGGGGAGTGGGGTGGCGAATTGGGGGTGGGGGGTTGTCACTTTGAGGGGTAAAATGTATAACTATTGCACTGTGTTGTACACCTGAAACTAATTAAAAATAAATAAATAAAATAAATTAAATTAAATTAAATTAAAAAAAAACAGTTTAAATTGTTTACTGAGGTATAAACTCCTGAAGAATTTTTAGGGTGTATATTCTATTAAAAGAGAATTAGATGGAAGGGAGTCAAAGGACTTGTAATAGATATGTATGATATGGGGGGTGGCGAACTGGGGGAGGGGAGTTGTCACTTGGGGGGTAAAAAGTATAACTATTGCATTGTGTTGTACACCTGAAACTAATAAAAAAAAAGAGAGAGAATTAGAATTCATAGAAATTTAGTTTTTATTTTTGCAAGATTTGGTCCCAATGTGATGCCAATGAACACTGGAAAGAATCATATTTCCTTTGGTGTAGTTTTGTAAAGTGCTAACAAAGTTAAAAGTAACAGTTTATAACCCTGATTTACCTAGCCTAACATTCACTCTTCAATGTATTAATAGAATTTTGATAAATTAATACTTAATATAAAGAAACATTCTTCTTCACAACAGACACTCTGTTGGCTTTGTGTTAGCTTAACAATGGTGTTCCATGGCCTTTTCAACAATAATAGTTTGTGTTAGTGTGGCAGCATGCGAGGACGGAAAGCCAGATCAGCCAGAAATAACACCTGCCAGGATAACAGGCTGTACCGGAGGTCAGCTCAGCTCTCTTCCATTTATCTCTGCTTGCTCCTTTCTCTGGTGCCAATAACTTGTGAAATATGTCTTTCTTTTCTCCTTTCCTCTTAATGGTTCTTACTGTGATTAGCCCTAAGATTTTATTCATTAATAGTCAGCTTTGACTCTTGGGTAACAGCTCTTTATTGAATTTTATTTTTAAACCTGTATATACTCTTAAAAAATGATTGAAAACAACAAAAACCTTTGTTGATTTCAATGAGTTATCTATTGATAATTAATATATTAGAAAATATAACAGAAATTTTAAATGTATTTATTCATTAATTGAAAATTAACATAGTTTATGGAAACAATAATCATATTTTTATAAGAAAATAGAAGACTTACACTGTTTCATATTTCTTCAAATCTCCCTAATATTTTAATTCATAAATGAGAACTGTGACCTTCCATCTGTATTCCATCTATTGACATCTCAGACATTGCATAGTCCCTGGGGAGTATCACTGTACACTCATAAGAAAGTAAGAGTGAAAGGTTAAACAATATCTGGGTAGCATTATGAAAATAGTTTGACCTTGTAAACATTCTGAAAGAGTCGTGAGCACTCACTTCTAGGCATATCCATATCACATTTGAGAACAATGGGCCTAGACAATTTTGCCTCAACAACTGTCAAAGGATCATATACATATTAAACTATAACTATACAAAATAGCCTTGAAGTTTCAACTCCAGAAAATAGACTCATCTACATGAGGACTGAGGGGAAAGAGAGGGCCCCCCAATTCCTCCAATTTTCCTCAGGGTTATTTTTACCACCATCAAAAGAACAGATGGATAGAGAAGTTGTGGTATATATACACAATGGAAAACTATTCAGCCATAAGAAAAGATGAAATAGTACCATTTGCAACAACATGTATGGATCTTGAGATTATCATGCTAAGAGAAATAACAGACAGAAAAAATCGAGAACCATATGATTTCACTGATATGTGATATATAAAACTGAAAACAATAGAAGAACAAGAAAAACATGAAGAAACAAAGCTCATACACACAGACAATAGTTCAATGGTTACCAGAGGGTAAGGGGGGAGGGGAGTGGTAGAAGAGGGTAAAGGGGATCAAATATATGGTGATGGAAGGAGAACTGACTCTGGGTAGTGAACACACAATGTGCCATATAGATGATATATTACAGAAATGTACACCTTAAATCTATGTAACTTTGCTAACAATTGTCATCCCAATAAACTTTAATTTAAAAAAAGAACATGAAATCAGCTACCTGTTTTACAATAATGTAAAGAGTATATGAATCAATTGATAAATAAATGGTAGTCACTACTAATCATTGGATGTGAAAACAAGGTTCTAAGCACTCTAAAATTGCAGCTTATTGTAAAGAAGGTAACAGTTTATAAGATGAACAATCTAAAAATCACAGAGACTCTTACTGAAGGTGAAAGAACTAACAAATACCAGACCTGAGAATTGAACCTCAGATCCTCCTGACTCCAAACCTTGCATTTGTTATCTACCATTTAGTCATTTTCCATACAGAACTGCATGATGCTTGTAGAATAATCATAATGATAAAATTATACTAATTCACTGGGTTTAACATACATGAACAAGTAAGTGTTTTTAAAAAGAAGAAATATATCTGTACTTAACAAGCATAGCTTTCAAAAGAAGCTGACCATCTTTTTTTTCTCCTGACATTAGAGTATAGGTTTCTGTGTAAAGAACTGTAACCCTCAAACCCAGGCTTTGACTTCCCCTCTTCCCCTTCTTTCCCATCAGGTTTCAAGAAAATGGCACAACTAGAACCTGTTAGTGTTTTGCCCAGGCCTTACAATCCTATTATATTTTAGATCTGGAACTAGAAATTCCATTTTTAATCAAAACACAACACAAATATCAGGAAAATCAATTAATACATTTAGGTAATACTATGTATATTTAAAAAGTCTGGGGCTGGCCGAGTGGTGCGGTGGTTAAACGTTGGCTTGGGAAGCCAGTGGCCCCGGTTCAGGTCCCACATATAAGGGCCAATGATACTGCCCTCAAAAAATAAAATTAAATAAATAAATAAATAAATAAATAAATAAATAGTCTAATTCTTGAATTGTTTTCACTGAAAAGTCCACAATAGGTATCTTTAACTTTGGTAAATAAATTGGAAAGGATAAACTGTGTCCTTTTCTTTATTTCATCTTAAATTTATTTTTCTAATTCATAAAGGTTCTACGAGTATGTGACAGTGTTTGGCAACTTGAAACATTTTTGAGAAGTTCCTATAATTTATCATGTACATTTTACAATTATAGTTTTTATTTAACTATCTATGTAAAATACAAAAAAAGGAGAAACATGTTTAGAAAATTGTATAATGTAAAATCAAATATTTCTTTGGTAGCATAATTGTATTTATATTCTTCTCTAATATGCACATGTTAAATGGTTTGGTATTTTGAGTAAACATCTTTATAACTTGCAACAACATAAAGGATATGTAGACTAATTGTTATTAATATTTATAGCTTTTATAAATATTATCAAGCATTTATTATTAATATTTATAATTCTGTTTATAGATATGGTTGCTTTCTGGTCCCACATCCATGTTTTACCTTACTTCACCATCACTGATATTGAAACAGGTTTGTGTTTCCATGCCTGATTTACTTTTTTCTCCAAAAATAGCTTTTTTTAAATGTTATTATATTTATTGGGGTGACATTAGTTAGTCAAATTATATCAGTTTCAAGTATACAATTCTACAATTCATCATCTATATATCGTATTGTGTGCTCACGACCCAAAGACAAATCTCCTTCCATCACCATATATTTGACCCCCTTACCCATTTCTATCTAATCCTAACCTCCTTTCCCTCTGATAACCACCATACTGTTGTCTATATCGATACATTTTTGTGTAATAATCTTGTTTTTGTTGCTTTCAGTTTTCCGTCCCACATATGAATGAAATCATGTGGTTCTTGACTTTTTCCATCTCACTTTTTTTGTTGAGCATGATGTTCTCAAGATCTATTCATGTTGCCAGAAATGACAGTATTTCATCTTATGGCTGAGTAGTATTCCATTGTGTATATACACCACACCTTCTTTATCCAGTTATCTATTGGAGGACACTTCTATTGTTTTCATGCTTTGGCCACCATGAATAATGCTACAGGGAACATGGGGCTACATATATCTTTAAAATAAGTTTTTTTTCAAATTTTTTGGATCATACCCAGAGGAGGGATTGCTGGTCCTATGGTAATTCTATTCTTAATTTTTTGAGGAAACTTCATACTGTTTTCCATAGAGGCTATACCAATTTACATTCCCATCAGCATTACATGAGAGTTCTTCTCCACAACCTCTTTAAAACTTGTTATTACTCATCTTGTTTATGAAGCTATCTAACATCTATGAGGTAATACCTTGTGGTTTTGATTTGCATTGCTCTAATAGTGAAGTTGAGTATCTTTTCATATGTTTATTGGTCATTTGTATGTCTTCTTTCGAGAAGTGTCTGTTCGTGTCCTCTGCCCGTTGTTTAATTGGACTTTTTGTATTTTTACTGTTGAGTTGTATGAGTTCTTTATATGTTTTGGATATTAATTCCTTATTGGAGATATTGTTTACAAATATCTTCTCCAATTAGGTTGGTTGTCTTTTGTTGATGATTTCTTTTGCTCTGCAGAAGCTTTTTTGTTTGTTATACTCCCACTCATTTATTTTGCTTTTATTCTTGCATATAAAAACAAAACCAGAGGTATCACTTTCCCTGACTTGAAATTATACTACAAAGCGACAATAATAACAATATTCAAAACAGCATGTTACTGGCAGAAAAATAGACACAGAGACCAATGGAACACAATTGAGAACTCAGAAATAAACCTATATAGATATGAGCAAATGATGTTTGACATAGGAGCAAAAAAATATAATGGAGAAAAAAAATGTCTCTTCAATAAATGGTCCTGTAAAAATTGGAAAGCCACATGCAAAAGAATGAAATTAGACTGCTATTTTTCATTATTCACAAAAGTTAACTCAAAATGGATTAAAGACCCTAAAATAAGACTTGAAAATAAAACAGATAGAAGAAAATATAGGTACTAATGTTATGGATCTTGGTCTTAGAGAGAATTTTATGAATTTGACATCAAAGGCAAGGGGAGTAAAAACAAAAATATTTTTCTTCAAAGAAAAATAGTGAAAGTAGTTAGGTTGTGGAAACATGCTTGCAAAATAAGGTTCACAATATAAAGATTGGGATTTATCATTTATCTTTGTTTTTAAGACTCTCTTACATGAAAATAAATAATTTCATATACAAGCCTATTTTTAAAAAAATGTTTCAACATTTAGAAATTGTTGAAATATAAAATTCTTGATGAATTTAATTTTAGTGGATTAAGTTTCTATATTCACTACTTAGAAAATTTTAATTTGCTTTTGAAATCTGATGTATATAACACCACAGCTAAAAAATTAAAATTTTGAGATTATATATATATCTTATCATATATAATCATATATATATATATATATATCTTAAATATATATATATATCAGAGTGATTTAAATCCACAGGAAATAGGAAATAGAAATGATAACCTAATATGAAATATTGGTGGTCTGGCCAACAGTTATTATAATGTTAATAAAATTAGAAACAATTCATAGGCTTACTAATATCTTTGGTAACACACATATTAGAAAAAACAAGTAGTCTGCAAATCATCCTTGGAAAAAAATGTACAATTTCTACTCTGCCTAGCAATATTAGAGAATTCAGGCCAAATACCTACAGAAGATACACACTAGAACCCGAGATCAGTTCTTCCACAACTGTTCTATACCCCTTTCTTTCCTAGTGGAATGAAGAATAGCTTCTGGTGATTACGATGACTAAGTCCATATTAATATTTTTCATAGCACTTATGAAATGAATTTGATCAGGAATATTGAATACACAAAATACTTTTTCACTGAAACTTTACTTGAATGTAAATAACAGCAGACCTTAGTACATAATATTAAATATGACTTTTACTACACTAGGCTTTTAAAACAATAAATTTTAACCAGTAACACAAGAATATTAAAGAAAGTTATCTTGAAATATATTTACTGCCCAAAGATTATGAGTCAATGTTAATATCATGCAAATTAGACTTTAAGGTAAAAAATATTTGGAATATACCAGGAAGATAAAAAAAATCATGAATAAATCAATTTAATACTATAGTTACAAAATATACTTGTTACTGCCTTATGACAAAGTAAATATAAAAGCATATAAATAATACTATGCTATATTTTATGAACATATGCATATGCCCATAACTATAAATATGTTTAAATATTGAAATTTAATGAAGGAAAAGCAATGTATAATTTAGATTTTATTGAAGACATTAAACTTGATTTAGTTCATAAAACTTAGATTGATAAAGTTGTTCAAAGTATACTTTATAGATGAGCTGAAATAATCTTCAAAACTATTTTTATAATAATTTTACTGCTGAGGAATTTCATATTTAGCTAGGATAAAATTATACATATTCCATATGATCATCATAGTAGATCTTAAGATGAGTATTATTGATTTCAAAAAAAATGGCCAAGGACACTGGTTGATTAGTAGAGGAGCCAAAATTTATTTCAGACTTTATTCATCACAACTTTTTCCATTATTATGGTGCATGCATAAGCAATTCAGCATAGGTAAATATGAGCATGATGTGTGAGGTTTAGTAAGAGAATCAGCTGTGATAAAAAACCACCTTCCCTTGGTGGAAGCTTTAAGTGACACTATAATTGTGAATAGAAAAATACAAGATTTTAAAACCTAAGCTGAGATTTTGTGTGTGTACTTTCAATTTTATTTTATCTCTAAAAGCTTAAATTTCTTTCTTAAAGCTCTAAATTTCCATGTTAAAATTAAAATGGAATCATGAAGTTAAAATAACAATCCTCCATCGAAGAGTATAATTAACCTTAAACTTTAAGTATTTTATGAGTGATTTAGTCCCCAAAGAAGTTTCAAAGGCAATGATTCTCAAATGTTTTTGTTTCACGACTCCTTTACACTCTTAAAACTTGAGAACCTTAGAAATTAAAAATGAGAACTATTTAAAATATTTATTAAACATTATTTAAAACAATAATAATAAATCTATTAAATACAAATGTAATACATTTTTATAAAAATAACTTTATTTCCAAAGCCAAAAAAAGCAATAATAAGAGTGTTATTGTTTTATGTTTTGCCAAAACTATTTAGCATTTGGATTAATAGGAAAACAACAGAGTTTTCTGCTTCTACTATCAATTTGCTTTTATATCAGATATAATTCAGGCTCTGGAAAATTCTGTTGAAATATTATATTTCTAAGGGTACAAAACTAAGAAATGACAAGTAACACTTATCATTATAAAAAAAAAATCATTTGACCTCATGAACCCCTGAAAATATCCTGAGGATTGGCTGAGTGGGTAAATTTTGATGAAGACAGAAACAGGGCAGTCTAGGAAGGCTTTGCAGACAGGTTGCCTAGGTTGAAATGCTGACCTATCAAGCTACTAGCTGTGTGACCTTGGGCAACGCCTTTAGTTTTCTCACCTGTAATATAAGCACAATAATAGCAACACGTTCCTTGCAGGATTGACAAATTGTGTTGATATTTTATTCAACATTTAAAATTGTTTGACAAGACCACTATCTAGTGTTTGTAAATAAATGAAAAAAACTGAAGCCAGTTTCCACTGACTTCTCAGTGGAAGTTGCAATATTATTGTACACCTAAATATTTAGCTTAGTGAAATTTTATGGTAATGAATCACTGCCAAAAACTGTCCTGACAATCAATATTTAAAGAAAATTATTAATTTTTAAGAAAATTTTGATTTATTAATCATTTTTCATCAGATAAACTCATGAAAACTAGTAAACTTGTTTCTTAAAAAAAAAAAAAAAACAGCACAAAGCAAAAATATATACACATACCTCTAGCTCTTGAGAAACCCAGAGGCTGAACATTCTTTTTTTTTTTTTTTTCTTTTGAGGGCAGTGTCACTGGCCCTCATATGTGGGACCCAAACCGGGGCTGCTGGCTTCTGAAGCCAGCGCTTAACTACCGCGCCACTCGACCGGCCCCAGAGGCTGAACATTCTGATAGAACAACAACAAAAAAAAACTGACAAGATCATCATTAAAACAGCTAATGTGAACTATAACCAGTTGATGCGTAATGCATGGGAAATGTGTGTCCAATAAATTTTTCAGACCCAATTCATCCTTTGGCCCATGTCTTATGGTAACGAAATAAGAATTTTATCTTTGCTATTCCACTATATAAATACATCTTCACTTATTTGAATTGGGTGATATTGACTATACAAATTTGCATGAGATTTGGTATGTTAAAGCTTATTTTTTGTTTTTTTATTTTCCAAAATTTCTTGATAAATGTTCAATTTTCTAGAAAATTTACTAGAAAAAAAATCGGCAAAAAAAAAAAAAAAAAGAACCAAGGTATTTTCTTAGCACAGAGATATTAATAAAGCTTCCTGGTCAGTGTTCTATGCTCACCATTACCACCACCACCCCAAGCCTTTCTCTACTCTCAGTTGAAAGTACCTTTTAGTTCCTTAGTATTCCTATATTCCCACAGTATTTTGTCTCACCAGTTTTTTGTGTGGCATTTATTTTCTATCTTGTAATAAAATGTTTAAATGTAATATACCGAGGGTGCCAAAAAAACGTATATACATTTTAAGAAAGAAAAAAAAATCTGAATTAAATTTGTAATACTCAATATATACCAATAATAAAAGACGAATACAAGTCATGTGTATACATTTTTTTAGCACCCCCGTGTGTGTGTGTGTGTGTGTGTGTGTGTGTGTGTGTGTGTGTAGTATCACAAAGTCTAATCAAGGTACAAAACCGGCGCCCCCTGCAGGTCTCAGGTAGGGCTGTGCACAAAAGTGGGCACTTAATCTATTGGGTTGTTGGAAAAGTCATGACGCATTTTTGCAACGAAAAAGAGGAAAAATATGTCATGACTTTTTCGAAAACCAACTATTTGCAGCAAGTGAATTAAAAACCTTATTTTAAAAAGAACTACAATGCTCTTGGAAATAGTGTTTGAACAATAGTCATCATACTGTTCTCTAAGCAAAATTTTGTTGAGTAGAGAAAAAAAATCCTAAGTTTTCAGATAAATGTATTTTTCTCCATTTTGCTGTGAGTTTTCTGCTCCCTTTGGAACTTCACTATATTATACACATAATGAAAAATAGACTTCATAACGGGTAACAGATTTATTCTGGTAATTTTATTGTATATAGATCATGTGCATTTTATTTAAATGTAGGATCATAAAAAGTTTCAGTGTTTTTTTAGAACATGTTTTTCTACAAAAAACTAATTTCTATTTTTAAATATAAGCTCACAAAAAAGGATTTTATAGATCAGTAATAAATTTGTTTTTTGTTATAAAAGTATTAGTAAATTAATATATGTGAATTATTATTCCTAACATGTAAAAGAAACATACAACTAAAAGGCTATACATTATTGAAATTGTTTAACAATATTGTTTATTTTTGTTGTGATACTTAAAAATCAAGCATCTCAATGAGAAATAGCTGTGTATTATAATTTTAGAAAGTAATTTTAAAATGCACCTGTTGATAGACAGCATGTACACAACAATCTGTTTGTAAATCTTTTTTTTTTCTTCTCCCCCACCAAAAATTGTGTTCTTAGAGATAATGTTTTAATTAACCAAAATGAAACTAACATTAAACTCTGGGTTTGGCTGCAAAGTGACATGGCAACCAGCAGAAAAGAGTGGGCTTAATGTGAGTTGAAGTTGGTTAAAACAAAAACTCCCTGAGAAGAAAATAAAATGATTAAACCTATAAAATGTAAAGCTTGAAAGTTTGAACTTACTTTTTTTATTATTATTTTTATTATTATTAATAGTTACAGATGTACAAAACTATGCAACAGTTATCTTTTTCACCCCTTACAAGGTGACTCCCCAACCCCCACCCCTGCCCCACCCTTGATATCATACATATCTACCACAATTCCGTTGACTACATCCCCACACTATATTCCACATCCCATGACCTTATATGTGTTAAATTATAGTATAGTCAACATCCAACATTAATCAGCGGCAGCTTCAGATGTACAGTGCAGTGGTCAGGCCACCATACCGTCGATGAAGTGGTCTCCCTGACAAGACATGAGTCCACCTGGTCCCCCAAAAAATATTTACAACATTATTGACCACACTCCCCAAATTGTCTCCCTCGTCTCTGCGGTAGCACTGCATTACCAGTCCATGCTGCCCCATCCTTTCCCCTTCTCCTTCATGCCCGCCTCCGTCCTATCTAGCCCTCACCAGTCCTTCCTTTATGTCTCTAAGACTATTTCTGTTTACCTTGCCCATTTATTTCTACCTGAATTACATGATAAAAAATAGATTGAAATTTTTTGTTTCATTCTAGTTAACATAAATGATCACAATGACACATTCTGTGTGTTTCTTACTTTCTTTGTGAAAAGCAGTACTCTTATATGCAAAGGATTTACTGTAAATCATTGAATATTGTTATATATTTTTTGAAATACATTTTATATGGTAGCTCATTAGTAAAACGAATCATTGTCTTACTCATACATGGTTGATAATATATAACACTGTAATATGAATAAAAAAGAACTTGTCAAATTCCTTCCCAGCTTAACATTCTGAATAAATTCATCAATTGATAAATAAGAAATAAAAAGAATATGTTTAAAAACATTTCTCACTTTAGTGAAACTTTCAACGATAGTTCCTGAAGCAATTTTAAATAAAATATAGCATCTTGCATTTTAATGGAAACATGATTGCTTGTTTTATAAGTTCCAGAAGAATATGACTCTGAAAATCTAACACATTTGTAAACATAAGTATGATGATACTGCTAGTTTTATGCTAACTTCTACTGTGATAAGCTCAGTAATACTATATATTTTTCTGTATTCTATCCCTTTAAATAACAGTGTTTTAACTTGCAGATTTACTTCCTATACTATTTTTTCTACATAAATACATATCTGGAGCCATGTTATATTGATGTTAAATAATATCTAATCAAATCATTATACCACTTTTTTCTCCTACAAATGATCTGATACTGAATAAGGTATATTTCAGATTTTTAGTATACATTATATTTATTTTCAGGTAAGCATTATGCAATTCTTGTCTTATAAGAAGCACTATTTGTACACTATAACCAAAATAATGGTGAAATAATGTTCAAACTGCTAGAGCAACTTTTGTTTCTCTACATATTTAAAAGGTAACTTTGTCTTTTCAAACTTTCTATGGGGCATGGAAAATGCATTATTAAATATGCATTTTATATTATTATATAAAATGTATAATATACTAAGAAAAATATTTAAATGAATATTCCAAAATGCCATTCACTAATGGCAGAGATAAATATTTATCTTCTGACTTCTAAGTGCAAGCAGCTTAGAATTAATCAAACAATTCTTTCTGGTATATACCAAATTTATTCCCAGAAACCTCATATCTGGAGTAAACATAAATTCTTTCCCTCAACAAGAATGTAAATATAAGATGTAAGAAATAATTAAATAAAGAAATAAAACATTTAAGTGTTGCAAGAAACTGTGATATGAAAAAAGTTAATATTTTTTTGTGTTCCTTTTTAACTTCATTATTAATTATGGGACAAATACCAGTATAACAATGAAGAGCTAACACTCTTCTCACTAATAACAATAGACACCAGAAAACAATGGAATAATATCTTCAAAATCCTGAGACCAAACAAACCAAACCAAACCCAACAAATAATTTCATGTTCAATTAAACTATCATTCAAGAGTAAGTGTGAGATAGGAATTGGTGGGAGATGGTAGCAAGACAAGAATCACAAAACCAAAAATATACAATGACTTTTATAATAGTACAGGTGTAAATATACATTTAATGACACACAAACATAGGTAGGGGAAAACAAAAAACTTCAAGGCCCACATCAGAATCTACGTGAGACAAGCAGAGAGAAACAACGGGTATCTGACAAATATGAGAACAGCGAGGGAACCCAGCCCCACACCCGGCTCCCTACCACAGAGTACTGTTGCAGAGGAGAGGAGCCCCCAGAATATCAGGCTGTGAAAAACATTGCAGATTAAAACCATCCGAGTAGGACTAAGACTAGGGAAAACCAAGATGCCCTCGTAAGAGGCCCATGCACAGACTGTCTCACTCGCAGGCACTCACCTTGGGCTCCAGGGAAGGAAGGTCACTGGGGGAGTGTCAGAGTCATATGGGGAGACACTGAGTTGTTCAAGGTGAAGGCGGGAGGATAGTCACCATTTTTCCCTGTGAGGCGGATTTCTCCTAGGCGGCCAGCAGGCAGGCGCCATCTTTCCTGTGTTGAGCCCTCCCCGACATGGCCAAATCTGAATCTGGTTTGGTGAGCTCCATTGCTCCACCCTGCCGACACTCTAATTTAAAAAAATTTAAAGGGGAAAAGGTGAAAGGGAATAAGAGGTCCAAATTTCTAGGTATAAAACAAGTCATGGGGATGTCATACACAGCATAGGGAATAAAGTCAATATTGTTATAGCATGGTACAGTGTCAGATGGTTACTGGACATTTCATGGTGATCACTTCTTTAGGTATACAAATCTTGAATAATTATGGTGTACCCCTGAAACTAATATAATATTGTATGTTAGTTATATTTTTAATAAAAATCTTTAAAAGATATCTCAACAGGCCGACTTGAAGAAGTCATCAGATAATCACCTGTGACTGAGCGTAGTCTCAGTTCTCATTCTTTTCTACAAAGCAAACCTGTAAATCATTGCCTCATGATGTTTTACTGATTACTACCTTCTATGAGAAAGAACAAAGAAATTGTCCTCCGATGTTACCTATATTTCCCCTGAGATTGTTGAGTCACAGATTATAGATTAGAGAACATGTTGTAAATTTATTGATTAAAGAACATAAGGTTTTAACTAGTACTAAAGTGGGGAGGGGGGTGTTGTCAGTTAAAGGAGAAGTCTTGGCTGGAGGGACATGGTTACAGTTTAAGGAAAAAAATAAAGAAAAAAACTCAAACATGATGGCATTTTATCTAATAAATTCATGTGGAGTAGAAAAAAATGCCACTTAGTTCAAAAGATTTAGTGGCAATTTTTTTTCCAGATGATCAAGGGAGATTTGGATACAAATGAATCCTTCTATTTATGAGTGAGTCCATTATGGTAACTTTACATTTTATTATGGAAAATAAACAGAAAAATAAGAGCAAAGGCATATAAAAATTAGATAGTGATTCTGAACATTCTCAAAATTTTATGGCAAAACTTTTTGTGAAACCTTAGGTAATAAGATTTTATTTTTATTATTTGTGAAAACAAAAATCAAAGAGAATCATCTCAACACTTTAAAATGAAAACATTATAATAATTATAATAATATCTACACATATTTCAAAAATAGTCACTGCAACATTTGTGAAACAATTTAATTAAGACATTATTTGGTATATAGAGGAACTCATAGATCACTGTCAGAAATCTACATGAAATCTGTCATTTAAAATACGAAGTTTTTGATGAAAACTTTCAGAGATGGGGTTATCCCTTTTCATTATAAATTAACTCATGTCCAAAGGAGCACTACTGAACACCCACATCCTTGTTTATTCTTCCTCTTGGGACAATCATATGAACAAATAATTTAGTACTTTTATAAGAAACACACCCACTTTAAAACTATTTAAGAATTCATTTTAAAGTATTATAGGCAAGAGTTAATCAATCAGGAATTAATTTGGTATTTTCTCTGTGTGAGAATAATTATTACATCATTGCTTATTACTAACAACTTGTTCATGTTGATGAGTGCCCTGAATTGTTTTTGACAGTTATCTGTGTCATTTATTATGTCATTGACAATGCCATCTATCCCAGAGGTTCTTTTCCTTAAAATCCAATTCATTTATGATCTACCTTTCTTTTAGTAAAAAATTCCTAGAAGAGGGCTGGCCAAGTGGCGCGGTGGTTAAGCGCTGGCTTAGGAAGCCAGCGGCCCTGGTTCAGGTCCCACATATGAGGGCCAGTGACACTGCCCTCAAAAAAAAAAAAAAAATCCTAGAAGACATTAAGACATTAATGAGACATTAATGGTTTATTTTATTTAGAAATTTTGTTACACATTTATTTTTTATGTCATTTAGAAATTATATTTTGTGCTTAATTCTTTTTTTAGTTTTTTTATTAGTTTCAAAACAATGCAATAGTTATGCTGTTCACCCCTCACAAAGTGACAACCTCCCTCCCCCAATCCACTGCCTCCCACCCCCGATATCATACATATCTATTACAATTCCATTGACTCCACTCCTCACACTGCATGTCACATCCCATGACTATATACATATTAAATGATAGTTGACATATAGTATTATTCAATGGCAGCATCAGATGTACAGTGGTCAGGCCTCTACACCATCCATGAAGCGGTCTCCCTAAAAAGACATGAGTCCATCTGGCCCCCTAAAAAATATTCACAACATTATTGATTATATTCCCCAAACTGCTTTCCTATCCCTGTAGCAATATTGCAGTTACCAATTTATGTTGTTTTGTCCCTTCCCCTGCTCCCTCATGCCCACCCCCAACCCATCTAGCAATCATCAGTTTTTCCTCTGTGTCTCTGAGACTATTTCTGTTTACATTGCTGTTTATTCAGTTCTTTAGATTCCACATATTAGTGAGATCATGTGGTATTTGTCTTTCTCTGACTGACTTATTTCACTTAGCATAATGTTCTCTAAGTCCATATTACAAGGATACAGTAATCAAAACAGCATGGCACTGGCATAAAAACAGGCACATAGACCAATAGAAAAGAATACAGAGCTCAGAAATAAATCCATTCATATATGATCAATTAATCTATGACAACAAAAGCAAGAATTTACATTGGGGTAAAGATAGTCTATTCAATAAATGGTGCTGGGAAAATTGGACTGACATACACAAAAAAATGAAACTGGACCACCTCCTTACACCATATACAAGAACAAATTCAAAATGGATTAAAAACTTAAATGTTTTCAATGCCCAGCCCGAGGTGAGCTGCCACTGAGCAGCCAACAGGTGGCAGGATGGCTCAGTTGAAAAAAAATAAAGTAAAATAAAAAAATAAAGACTTAAATGTAAGACCTGAAACCATAAAACTCCTAGAAGAAAATATAGAGAGAAAATATAGAAAAAATATATTTGCAGACATTACCCTAAGCAATATTTTTACTGATATATCCCCATAGGCAAGGAAAGTAAAAGAAAAAATGAACATAGGGGATTACATTAAACAAGTTTTTTCACAGCAAAGGAAACCCTCATTAAAACAAAAAGGCAGCCTACTGAATGGGAGAAGCTATTTGTCAAGGTATATCTGATAAGGGATTAATATCTAAAATTTATAAAACACTCAGCTCAACACCAAAACAAACAAACAACCCAATTAAAAAATGGGCAGAGGATATGAAGAGACATTTCTCTAAAGAGGACATACAGATGGCCAACAGGCATATGAAAAAATGTTCAACCTCAGTGATCATTAGGGAAATGCAAATAAAAACCACGATGAGATACTACCTCACTCCAGTCAGAATGGCTATCATCAATAAATCAACCAACAAAAAGTGCTGGTGAGGTGGTAGGAAAAAAGGAACCCTGCTGCACTGTTGGTTGCATTGCAAATTGGTGCAGCCACTATTGAAATCAGTATGAGGTATCTCAAAAAGCTGGAAATGGAACTACCTTATGACCTAGCAATTCAACTCTTAGGTATTTATCCAGAGAAACCTAAGACACTAATTAGAAAAACTATATGCACCCCTATGTTCATTGCAGCTCTATTTACAATAGCCAAGACTTGGAAACAATCAAAATGCTCATTGGTAGACGACTGTATTAAGAAACTGTGGTACAATTTGCAGACATTACCCGGAGCAATATTTTTACTGATACATCCCTACGGGCAAGGGAAGTAAAAGAAAAAATGAACATATGGGATTATATCAGACTTAAAAGTTTTTTCACAACAAAGGAAACCATTAATAAAACAAAAAGGAAGCCTACTAAATGGGAGAATATATTTGCCAACGATATATCTGATAAGGGGTTAATATCCAAAATTTATAAAACACTCATGAAACTCAACACCAAAAAAACAAACAACCCAATTAAAAAAATGGGCAGAAGATATGAAGAGACATTTCTCTAAAGAGGACATACAGATGGCCAACAGGCATATGAAAATAATGTTCAACCTCACTGGTCATTAGGGAAATGCAAATAAAAACCAAAATGAGATACCACCTCACTCCAGTCAGAATGGCTATCATCACTAAATCAACAAACAACAAGTGCTGGCGGGGCTGTGGGGAAAAGGGGACCCTGCTGCACTGTTGGTGGGATTGCAGATTGGTGCAGCCACTATGGAAGTCAGTATGGAGGTATCTCAAAGAACTGGAAATGGAACTACCTTTTGACCCAGGAATTCCACTACTAGGTGTTTATCCTGAAAAACCCAAGACACTTATTCAAAAACATTTATGCACCCCTATGTTCATAGCAGCACTATTTACAATAGCTAAGACTTGGAAACAACCAAAATGCCCATCGGTAGATGACTGGATTAAGAAACTGTGGTATATTTATACAATGGAGTATTACTCCGCTATAAAGAAGAATGAAATCGTACCATTTGCAATGATATGGATGGACCTAGAGACTATTATGTTAAGTGAAATAAGTCAGTCAGAGAAAGACAAATGCCATATGATCTCACTCATATGTGGAATCTGAAAAACTGTATGAATGAGCAAAGTAAACAGAGACTGTCTCATAGATATAGAGGAAAAATCAGGGTTGCTAATTGGGAGGGGGTGGGGATGAGGGAGAAGGAGAAGGGATTAGACAGCATAAATAGGCAACTACAATAGTGACACTGGGATATGAAAAACAGTTTGGGGAATATAATTAATAATGTTGTAAATATTTTGTGGGGTGTCAGATGGTCATAGGTCTTGTTAGGGACACCATTTCATAGATGGAGTAGAGGTTTGATCACTGCACTGTATACCTGAAGCGGAGGTTATATACCAACTGTAATTGAATATATATAGATAGTCACGGGATGTGGATTATACTGTAGAAGAGAGTCAGAGGAAGAGTAATAGATATATATGATATGGGGGGAGGAGTGGAGTGGCGAATTGGGGGTGGGGGTTTTCACTTTGAGGGGTAAAATGTATAACTATTGCACTGTGTTGTACACCTGAAACTAATTAAAAATAAATAAATAAATAAATAAATAAATATAAAAAAAAAGAAACTGTGGTACATTTACACAATGGAGTATTACTCAACTATAAAGAACAATGAAATCATACCATTTGCAACAATATGTTTTGTGCTTAATTCTAATGATATCAACAAAAGCCACTAGGACACTTCTGCCACAAATCATAACCAAGCTAGATGTCTAATCATTATCTTCAAAGATATTTTTTTAATGTTTCAAAAATTCTAAATCCTATGCTTATTAATTTAATATCCTATTCTTTTTAGTTTTAAATTTTGTTATTGCCTTTTTTTCTCCTGTGTAGTTTATTTACAAACATAAAATATATTTTTTATTAATCCAGGCAGCAAACATTTTACCTCTTGGATTTACTTTAATGTTTATTTATGATGTTTCTCTTTAAAATTAGCTTATACTGTTTTTACATGTTTTACAGAAAAATATTAGAGACTTCTATTCCTTTTTTTTTTTGAAGGCAGTATCACTGGCCCTTATATGTGAGACCAAACTGGGGCCGCTGGCTTCCTAGGCCAGCGCTTAACCACCGCGCCACTTGGCCGGCCCTAAAAGACTTCTTTTTCTTAATAGATGCAGACACACACACACACACACACACACACACACACACACACATTTTTTACTATCTTGCCACCAACCCCTCATTCATGCTTGCAAAATGATTTTTGTGGGATTTTTTAAAAAAAGAATAAAAACTGAAGAGTAGAGTATATGGTGCTTGTTTTCTTCTTTTATAAAGTCATATGATTATTTAATTGATGTACGTGTCTTGTGGGAAAGGTAAAAAGGAATGTTTTCAGAGTAGCAGAAAGAAGTAAAAATCTTCACAAGGATAGAATTAAGTGTTTAGAATTTCCAAATCTGTAGGGGACAACTTAACTGTTCATACTTGCACCACAGGGAAATATCTAGACCCCAGAAGGGAAAGCCAAACACTTAATAATGGAAATCGAGCCTTGGAAATACCCCCACTGCCCAAGAATGCCATGTACATCCAGAGCAGCTGCACTGAGGAGACCATGTAGGTTGGGACACTCAGGTTCTATGAGGTGGACCACTAAGGAGAGAATCCCCCCACCCCACCCCAATTTTTTTTTTTTTTTTTTTTTTTTTGCTTTAAGCTGCTCAAGACTCTGCATTCCTCTAGGGCCCAGGAATTGCTACTGCTGCTGCTACTGCTACTACTACTACTATTAACCACCAACTGGAAACCATATAGACTTAATACTTGCCAGGAACCATTCTAAGCACTCACTATTAACTCATTATTTATTCTTCACATAATTCACTTAATCCTCAAAATAGCCTAATATGGCTGTGTGATATACAGGTTCACTTGTCCAAGATTGAGACCCTGCAAGCTGACTTCATAGAAAATTCAATGGGGACTGGTGATTACTGAGTGTAAAAGGTATCAATTCCTGGAAGAGTTGAGAGATTGCTAATCAGGGCACCCTTTTACCTTGTTGTATAAGCTGCATGGGCTAATAGTGGACCCACATCTCCTGATTATGCCAGAAAAAGAGCTTGTGCTCTCTTACTCTGAAGGTTGAACTGCAGGATAGTTTTATCAAATCATACAGTTCTGGGGAAGGATATGGTGCCTTTTAAATCATTCATTTTAAAATCTTCAGAGTCTAATGGGTGGAATCTATCTTTTAGATTCTAACATCTGGCCTAACAAGATACTTTTATGTTGCCACAGAAGGTGATGGACAACACAAGTCCTGTACACCTGTTAATGCTTCTTCTGTATGACTTTCCACAATTAACTCAGTTGCATCAGAATTTCTGTGTGTGCTACTCAGTTTCCACCTGCCTTCTTTTAGAGGTAGATGCTATTATAACCCCTGTTTTCAGATGAGGAAACTGACCATTAGGAGCTTAAATATTTGCCCAAGTCATAAACCTTGTACGTGATAAAGCCAGTATATGAACTAAATAGTCTGGCTTCAAAATATGTGCCTTAGTTAGGAAAAACAAACAAACACAAGGGCAGATAACATATAGCTTTCTCCTATAAGAAAACTTTTATTAAAAAAATAAAAAAATAAAAATAAAAGGAATGCAATATAAAAATAATTTGGAAGTAAAAGAGATACAAATATTAAAGGAAGCAAGAAATGAAATACACTTGAATGTTTCTAGAAAAGAGAAATGATTTATTTAGAAATGGATCAAGATGTTATGCTAAGAAAACATTGGTTAAAGAAAGGAGGAGAAGGAAGCAAAGGAGGAAGACAAAAAGGAGGAGGAAATAGGGCCGGCCGAGTGGCGCGGTGGTTAAGTGCTGGCTTGGGAAGCCAGCGGCCCCGGTTCGGGTCCCACATGTGAGGGCCAGTGACACTGCCCTCAAAAAAAAAAAAAAAAAAAAAAAAGGAGGAGGAAATGAAGATGGAAAAAATTGGAAAGCAAGCGTGCTTCTAAGGACATTAAGGATGTCCAGCATAATTTAGTTTTGACATTTGAGATACTAAAAGCTTTTCTTTATTATTTAATAATATTTTCATCTAAAACATTTGCCTATTTTAAATAAAATATTTAATGTAGCAAAATACATTTCAATTTTTAAAATCAAAAGAACATTAATATTATTAAAATATGTATGACATGTAACTGCAATTACAGTGTGGTACAGAATAATTTTACCATCCTAAAAGTTCCTTGTGTTCCACCTATTCATCCACTTTGGACCCATACAAATCATTCATCATTTTACTGTCTCCGTAGTTTTCCCTTTTGCAGAATGTCAGATAGTTGGAATCATACAGTATGTAGCTTTGTCAGAGAGTCTTCTTTCACTAAGTATTATCCACTTAAAGTATTTCAATGTCTTTTTGTGGCTTAATAATTCTTTTTTTAATCACTCAATAAATGTATGGATGTATCATGTTTGTTCATGCACACATCTATATTGAAGGGCATCTTGATTGCTTCCAAGTTTTGGCAATCATAAATAAAACTGCTACAACTTTTCACGTGCAGATTTTCTGTGTGGATATGTTTTTAGTTTGGGTAAATCCCAGGGAGCATTATTACTAGGTCATATGGTTAAGAATTTAGTTTTCTAAGACATTTCCAAACTGTCTTCAAATAATTATGTATTTGAAAATCATTTGTATAACCTGTAAGTTTCTCCTTATCATTCGCTTACCCTGAATAGTGGTGACTCCTGTTCAATCTGTAGGCTCAGATCATTTTTTACTAAGAGGAAATGTTTTTCTATAAATTCCTTAATTATTACCTACTCTACATCTGTTCCATTTTCTCTTTTCAGATCGATCTTTCAAAGTATTTTTTTTATTGTTTCTTTTATGGTTACATCACTTTAATGTTCTGCTTTGTGCTTTGAGCCTTTTTTGTACTTGATTTTCCAGAGCATTAATTCAAGCCTCAGAAAGGAACTACCAATCATTTATTTTATCTATTTAATTTTTAGTATAAAAATCATATATTTAAGGTCTAGAGAATACTGTTTTGTTGTAGATGGATCTCTCTCTCTGTCTCTCTCTCTCTCTCTCTCTCTCTCTCTCTCTCTCTCTCTCTCTCTGTTCCATTCATCATTCCTCCTTCAACTGGCATGCAATTTGATTGTAATACTTCTCTCCATCTCTGGTAGTTTCAGCCCTCAGATAAGCTCTAATCTCTTTTTGTGAATTAATTGAGTAGTTTCCAGTGCAGCTGTCTAAATATTCACAACGTCAAACTCCTGGGGTAGGCAGCTGACATGTAAATGAGCACCTTACTATACCCAGTGCTCTCTGAAGGTACATGAAAAATGCCTAATGGCTTACTGGTCTCCCTCACTATTCCAGCCTCAAAAGGAGAGAAGACTCAGCACATTAGTTCAAGTCTTTTCTGAAATCTAAATGTCTGGGAAAACTCACATACTTGCATGGTATTGACACTAATGTTCTCCTCAGGTCCTGAGAGGGTGCCATGTTATCCCTAAACTTTCCCACCCTTCTGCTGTCTGCCTGGTTCAGTTCACCTTCCTGTATAACAGGAACATGGAGCAAAGGCCATCTGTAGAGCCAGGTCTATTTTTACTCACTTCTTCTAGCAGCTGCCTGTCTCAAAAGAGGCTTGGAGTTTGACGTTCATTTGTTTTCACAGGATGGTTTGTGCCCTGGGTAGATGTGATCTGGAGTAAGAAAAAACAGTGATTTAGTGACGTAATTATAGCTAAGTAAGCATTTCATTTTAGACATATATGATATCATTATTTTATCTCTGTGAAATAAAAATGTTAGCTGTACGATGCAGAAAATAACAATGACAACATTTATATAGTGGGTGCTGTTATGATTCCAACGTTTTCCAAATATGTATTTTTAGGAAATGTATTATTTCCATTTTACAAATGAGGGACCAGAGATTAAGAATCTTTAACTAACTCCAAAGTCACCCAGCTGATAATTTCTATGCCCCATCTGTTTAATTACTAACATACGGTCCCCCTACCTCACATGTGTGAGGAAACCAAACAAAAACCTGATGTAATAGATACTCAATATTATCTTTCCCATTGTACTGCTATAATGCAAAGTCCACATTCAATTTGTCTCTGATTATCAGCTTGCTTAATTTTATTTATACATGTAAAAATTATTTTCAACAAAAGGAAGTAAAGCAATTTAAGCTTGTATTGACTGTTGAAAACAATTCAGATTCTCAAGATGATAAGAAATGAGAGTTATTTGCAGATACCACTATGAGTACTCAAATAAATGTTACTTTTGTGGGAGGGAAAAAAAAAAGTATTTCCCCTCATGTGGTCATTGTTACCCTTAGCATGAGATAATGAGGCTCAAAAGAAGATATTTTGCTGAGATCTCACAATAATGGAATTTTGCACTCATTTTTTAGAAATAAGGTTATTTACTGACACATGTGAGAGGGTTTTCTTTGTTCGCTTTGAATACACAGGTTAGAATTAAATTAATGTCCTCTTCTAGCAAACTTATAGAAATTTATCTATGCTGCCTTTTCTTCTTCTCAGACTAGTGTGTGTGTGTATATATATATATATATATATATATATATATATATATATTGCATTGGGTATACTGTTGAACTCTATATAATTATATAAAACTTAAATTAATGTAGGAAGGAAGCAGACAATACCTAAATAGCTGCTTTGCTAGATAAAAAGCAAGGAAAATATATATAATGAGCCCCAGTTGAGAGAGTGAGGGAAAAAAAAAAAGAACTTTCATCTCTTTTTTAGACAAGTAACTGAAAGATGATTGTATTTAAAGAAACTTAGCTGGATTTGTTTTAATTTTTTTATTCATTTTGGACATTTTTTAATAGGAAAGGTGTATTTGGGAGTGTATCTGAGTTGGACCTGAGAGGTGAGAATAATGCCCTTTATTCACTCATTATTTAATAATTCAGGAATATTTTTTATCTACTTTCAGACTTTGTTTAGGTGATGTGGATGAAAGGAAAAACAGAAAAATAATTTCCTTCTCTCTTCAATCTTTAGTATTTATGTAAAAATGAGGAATTGCTCATTATTTTTCTTTGAAACTATTAAAATGAGAATTTAGATGGTTCTTACTAACATTGAAAATAGAAATTTTAATTAAATTTAATAAAAATTCAAATAACTTGCAATGCAAATAGATATTAGAATCATCTCATTAGAATCATCTCTAATACAATGCGGTTAAAAAAATTAAAGATAGAAAAAACAATGAGGGATAATCTTGATTGCGAAATCAAATCTGATATTTCTCACCTAATTGTAATATTTTCTTAGTCACCACAATATCTTATATACTACTTTTAGTCTATTGAACTTTTAATACTGTTGTGGTCATACATGAAATATTTAAGAAAAAAGAAACAACTGTTGCTTTAAAATAGACAAACACTCAAGCTATCAGAATTTTTAAAATCCCATCAATTCACACTCATAAATCCTGATTATAAATTTGTGAGATTTAGGAAATTCAAAGCAATCCTTCTAAATCTGAAATGTTGTTCAAGGTTACGTTTGAATTCACCTTTAAATAATAGATCTTATTATGTGAACAGTTAAATAAGTATAAGTACTATTCATTGACTTAAATATTTGCTCTATCATCACCTAATTAGATTTCATGTTGAAACAGGGAACTTAGAAACAACATTCTGAAAAAAATTTAGTTTTCTTAAAATGCACACACATGCATATAGGCATGCAACAAATCAGAAAAACATCAGCAAATTTACTGAAATAAAATCATTTTGGAGATTAAGGATGTCACCTACCCCCTTACTTTTATATATGAGATAAATAACACCTCTCCTGCCCTCCTGAGCCCTACTGCCAAAGTTTACAACTATCAAACTTTCTGTGAAGGTAAGACCAGTGGAATCCCAAACAGATCCTCTTATTAAAATGTCATGCTTACAAGCTATACACTTTTATCAACACCAGTGTTGCCATAGGTGCATGTAGGAGTGAGTGGCAAAACTACATGACGATTAGATAAACATTAATTTTTATCAATTTAACACTCAATAAAATAACTACATTACTAAGTCAGTAACTGCTTTGGGATAAAAATAGAATATTACAGCAAATTTTACAAATGAAGTTTAGACTGATGGATTTTAAAAATCAATATAAAGTGTCTGCAATGATGTATTTTCTTTAGTGTTTGATATAAAAAATGCTGTCTACTGCTAAGAAATAACATTTTGACAGGCGTTATTTTTCTAAATAAAAATATCTGTATTGATTTTTATTTAATGAACATATATCATAAAGCCGTTAACAAATTATGATCAGAAAGAGTAAAGCCTGGAGTTATAATTAAAAATCTTAATTAAAATATGGTAGACAGTATATAAATAGGGTAATTAAAAGGAATGTATCATGATACTGGAATTTAGAAATCTTCCCACTACAGAACAGATAATGAATGTGTTTATAGTACAGATTTTTTTAAACCTTTCAATCAACGATTTATTTTGTAAATGTAAATCCTCAATAGTATGAGACAAAGAGAATAATATAAATTAAGCTTATTTAATGAGATTAAACAATGTTCAATTAATAAACACTTACTGAATATTCAGAATTCTGCATTAGGGGCTACAGAGTCATTAAACAAAGTAAAAGAATGCAAATTTCACGTAGCTCACATTTTAGCAGGCGAGACACAAATACCCATAAGCATACACAGAGCACCTTGAATTTTGGAGAATATTCCTGAATATTTACTGGTTAAATGTAACTTAGTCAAATACTGGCAAAATAATATTGGGTTGTCAGAAAAGTCATTAAGTACTTTTTCTATGTTTTTTGTTGCAAAAATGCGTCATGACTTTTCTGACAACCCAATAGTATGCAGCTTTTGGAGCTGGAAGACCCAGGTATGGTCATGGTTCTGCTAGTTACTGGTTGTGTGGTTAAATCAATTAACAACCTTTCTGAACCTGGATTTCCTTTCAGCAATATTAGGGTAATAATGCCCAGTTCATAAAATCATTTTGAGAATTAAATGATGTAAGACATTTATATTATTTATAGATGAGAGATTATGTTTACTACTTAAGCTAGAGTAGTAATTATTTTATACAGGCAATATGAAGTATTTTATGAAGGCCGTCTTCCTAAGTGAATAGCAAAGAAGTTACCCATTACAGAACATCTCTTAGGAAAAACTGAGTTTTCATTCAGAACATTTCAAGGTCCCAAAGCATATTAAATTTGACAAATGATGGAAAATTCAGGTTGAAAAAGTAGCATGATAATGGTAATAATAAGAATGATATAATGAGTTACGTTTCTAGAATTGTGAATTTTATTTCATTATGACCAATTTAATGGTTAGTCTGTGAGTTTCCTGGGTTCAGGAAAAATATCTTATTTATTTTTATCTCCCGACAAACCATAATAGGTATAAAAGTAATTGAATAAATAAACAAATTTAAATGTTAATCCATTTTATTTTGTTGTTTTTCCGTAATATTATTATCTTCTTTCAACTTTTAACTCAAACCTCTGTCTTAAATGCAGATGATCGATCATGTTCAAATTCTTTGCCCATTTTTACTAATTAATGTATAGACATCCACATGGTTCGACATATTACATATGTTGCCATCTGTTGTTGAAGTTCTGGAAGAGAAAATTGAAAACAAACTATATTGTTTATCACAGTAAGACAATTATAGCTGAACACATAGTTGCTCAAGTAGAGATGTTTTCAAGCAATGTTGACAATTAAATGTGGCCATGGGACTAAAGCCTTGCACATAGAACGAAAAAACATAATGGCTGCCACTTCAGGTTTGAGCCTCAAAGCATTGCCTGGCCATCCTCTATGCTACCTTTCTTCTTCCATTGTACAGGAAAATAAATACGCTTGTGAATGATGTATATGAGGTCAACTTCTTAGGAGAAGACAAAACAATCAGATAAAAAAGAAAAAAACAAAACAAAAAACACAGTTTTTCCATATGACCATGTGGAACAAAGCCATGAACCAACCAGGATGGTCACCATAGATTTGTTACATAATAAGTCAATAAACACTTATTTTCTTTAAGCCACCAAATTTTGGAACCTCTGTTAACTCAGTTTAGCCTTCACCTTATACTATAGAGGTTCGCACATAGCTGAAACAAAGCTAATATTATAAATTCTTAGTATTTGACTAACGTGGCATACATTCATACAACAGCACATGAAGCAATCTCATAGAAGATGGGGTGCAGTTATAGAAAAAAAAAAGGTCATTTTCATTTTGAAAATGAAAGGATATATATTTTCAGCTTCAGTTAGCAAGAAAATGAACTTTGCTTAAATAAATATAAATTCTTGTGTTTCTAGCATATAGGTTGGAATAATAATTTTCTGATAAGGATAATCAGGTAACTGATTCTCAGCTTATGGATTCAATTATAGAGGTTCAATGTAAAAGCTATCCTAAATAGGATAAATTTCTTTTTGTAGCACCTCCATTAATTCATATATTACAATAAAAAAGTGCTCATTTTTGTCTTTAGATGCTAAATATGTCTACATATCCTAATTAAGAACATAATTTGAATGAAAAGGTGTGGTAGGATGAATAGTGCTCCCTCCCCAAAAAAAGTTTATCTGTCCTAATTTCTCGAGCCAGTGAATGTTACCTTTTATGACAAAAGAAGGACTTTGCATTGTGATTAAACTTAAGGTCTTAAGATGGAAGTATTTTCTCGATTACCTGGGTGGACCCTAAATATAATCTCATGCTTCCTTATAGAAAAAAAGAAATCGAGATTAAAGACAGGGGAGAAAGCAATAGGACTACAGAGGTAAAGATCAGAGTTATGTGGCCACATGCCAAAGAATAAAAGCTAGAAAAAGCAAAAACTCGGTTCTTGCTAGGGCTTCAAGCAATAGTGTGGCCTGCTAACATCTTGATCTCAGCCTAGTGAAACTGTAATGGGATTGCTCGCCTCTAAACCTTAGTATTATATATATATATATATATACATATATATATATATATGTATATATATATATATGAATAATTTATATTTATATTTTATATATCTTATGCCATATGTTTAAGAAAAGTGTTATGAAAATACTAATTACAATAGCAAATTTAGAGATAAAATTCCAGCAATTGTAGACCTGCTAAAACTAATTTAGAAATTATGGTGTATGTAAATGTCTATAATTTTCCTATATGTTGGAATATTCTTTATATTAGAAACTCTAAATAGGAAGGGCCGGCCGAGTGGCGTGGTGGTTAAGCGCTGCGTTGGGAAGCCAGCGGCCCCAGTTTGGTCCCACATGTGAGGGCCAGTGACACTGCTCTAAAAAAAAAAAAAAAAAAAAAAAAAAAAATGAATAGAAACTCTAAATAGGTATTATCCTAATGTTTGGCAGACCTAAAATAAGGTAATTATAGGATAGTGAAAATATTGGGGGAATTTTGCCTTTAGAATGCAAGAGAAGTGGCGCCTGAGGGATTTCAGGTCTCAGAATCAATTAGACTAATCTAATAGATATAGTACTAAATAAATTTTGAGATAATTTAAGTGTTTGCCTCTTTATATAAACTATTTTGAATATGGTACCAGCTTACTAAAATGTATTTTATACTAAAAGAAAGATTGATTTAATTTCCTTTCCAAGTCAGTAAATTCACTTTCTGAGTCCTATGGGCTTTGAGGTTAATTGTGTTCATTAGTAAACTGTATTTGAATTGAGTGTTTAAGCCCAACATTTACTTATTGGAGAAGTCTGTAAATAAAATATACCACTCCGCGTGAAATACCTTTTATGGTTTTCATATAACAAATCACCTGTAAGGCATTATATAAAGGTCTGAAGAGATAAATATAATCATAAATCCAGTATCATGGGAAAGATTTTATAATCCATTGGACATGATAAAACAAATACACAAACAATGATAATTTAAAATAACATTAGATAAGACCTGTATGAAATATAACGCCATCAATAAAAGAATGAGATACAGCTGCATCTTGGGTTGGAGAAATTTTAAGTGACTGTAACCAGGTAGGATGTAACCAAATTATAGGCAAGGTAAGTAGAAGACCCACTTAGAAGCCTGAGGTACCTGGAAAAAGAGAGAAAAATTTTCTGAAAAAGAAAGAATACGTTACATCAAAAAATAAAAATAAAGAAAATAAAAGAAGAAGAATTTGATGACACGATTGAAAATAACAGCATGGTCAAAAGATACAAGTTAAAACTAACAATATAAAACAAGATTAGTCACATTTAATATCCCAAAGGTGAAATTTAATTTAAGATTAAAATTTTAAACAGGCAAAAATTAATGACTGTAGATAACAATACATATACATTCATCAAAAGGTAGCACCAAAATTATAGAAATGCAAACCTTTCTAAAGTAGTCCTTTTACACTTTTAAATTCTTTTGTTTAGTTTTCAACATACAAGTAGTAGTTATCTAAACTGATAATTTAAAAAAGTACACAAAAGAGTGTAAAATGGCAATTTTTTCACTAGACCACAAGTCTAAGGTGCTGCCCATTTAGGTTCAGTGTTATTTTCCATGGCTCTTGCATTTTTATCTCCTCTGATAAGTTTTCCTTATTTGCTTGATTTTTGTCCAGATTAACAGTTTTATTTGATGTTTGTTTATTTATTTGTGTTCTGAAAAGTGAAGTTTTCAGCAACCAAGCAAAAAATTTATCACATATTATACTAGTATTCAGGTTTAAGCTTCTGCAATTGATATTATATTGCTTTAGATTTTGTAAGAAAGATATTTAAAAATTCAAGTGATGATGATGCATGAATATTCTGAGAGGAAAGATTCTAATCTCTTAATTTTAGGACTGTTTATCCTATAAGCAAATTTCAATTGTTAAATACAAGGTCTCACAATTAAGCTCGCAAACTGTTGCAACAATGTTGCTAATCTTTTTTTAAATCAGAGTGATTATTCATTATGAATTTGTACCAACAGGAAAAACAGTTAACCAAGTTTACTATTAGAAAGTGCTGAAAAGGCCACATATAAAAGTTAGATGAGCTGAATTTTTTGCCAATTCATGACTCTTGCATCACGGCAATGCACCAGCTCACATGGCACTGTCTGTGAGGGAGTTTTTAGCCGGTAAACACATAACTGTATTGTAACACCTTCCCTACTCATCTGATCTGACCCCCAATTACTTCTTTCTTTACCCGAAGATAAAGGAAACATTGAAAGAAATATATTTTGATGACATTCAGGACATCAAGCGTAATACAACAACAGCTCTGGTGGTCTTTCCAGAAAAAGAATTTCAAAATTGCTTTGAAGGGTGCACTAGGTGCTGGCGTCAGTGCATAGCTTCCCAAAGAGAGTACTTTGAAGGTGACAGTAGTGATATTCAGCAATGAAGTATGCATCACTTTTTCTAGGATGAATTCGTGAACTTGATTGTCAGGTCTCATATAATTATGTTCTGGCTAATGAATGTGAGTGACGTGTGCACCTTCCTGACCCAGATTTAAGGAAAGGCATTATGTTCTCCATTTATTTTCTTTCTTTCCTGCTACTTCAAAAATGGGTATGGTGGACGGTATATTACCTATCTTATGTAAAGGAATCAAACCCACATGAGAAGAATGGAGGCTGAGCAACAATATTCAAATTACCTGTATTCCTGATATTGTATAACCATGATAACAGCCCTGAGCTATTCATGATAAAACTCTTACTTGATAGGCAAAATTTGATCTTGTTTAAGCCACTGTTGTTTTTGAAACTTTGTAATAGCAACTGAGCTTTTATCATAATTAATACAGAATTTATTACATAAGTATGGGCGCTGCTACAATGAATCCACAATCTATATGCCATTTATTTAACCTATGTATGTCTTAAATAATACACCCACTACCAATTAAATTTTCTTCTGTAAGCTGCTGTTATGTAAAAATTGTAAAGTAGTCTCTATATTTCTTAAATATATTTCAACATGAGTCTCTTCACCATCAGTGCTATAACAGCTAGGCATTATGCCAAATATGTGCTATGTTATTTAATTTCCAAAAACCTCATTATGAAGATATAATTTTATCCCATTTTACAGGTTAGGTAAAATGTGCAAGAACTTTCCCAGTATCTAACAGTAAAGCTAGTAAGTACAGTGTCAAAATCCACATGAGATGGTTAGACTCCAAAGATCAAATCTTAATAAACAACTATCATGTGTTTGGATAGGTTACTTATTTTCTTAATATTAGCTTAGAAGTAAAAATAAATTGACACTTAGCTACTAATTCAGAAATAAAGACTTTTTTTTCCTCTTTCACTTGAAGACAGTAAAGTGACTTATTGAAATTAACTTGTTCTTTCCAAAAGCTAGTGAATTGTTACCCATAGAAGTGTATTTTTAGCTGTATTCATTTATAGTTCCAAGTCACTCACGATAACATTTTCCTGAAAATATTGATTGCAGAGACAAAGACAAAATAAAGATGATAATGATAATAAAAATCAATGGATTTGATATACTATCTCAGCAAGCAGAGCAATTGGGGAATAAAACAAGTAGTTAATATGTATAGTGTGCCTTCTACCAGCAGTGATGGATGACCATCTGTCAAAAATATTACAAGAAAAATTGCATCACAGAGTGATAAATTGTACTACATAATATCTAGGGATCTAGGGTCATTTGAGTTGCTACATTATGCGATATCTATCTATATATGTAAAGTGATAGAGTTGTGGGTTCCTATGATGGTGGTTACCCTCCTGGTAACCCATAGCTTCAGTTTTTACACCTATATGAGGAGAGTAGGTCAAATCTCTGGGTGCTTGTGAGGCAGAGATTTCAACTGGGATTCTACTTAAAACTGAAAACTTAAAACACTGTAGCTAGAATAATACATTAAACTAAGCAAAATATTTTTTATCATTCTAAAGAGACATTTCAAAATTATTACTGATCTCTATTTAGGCTCTGGGTAGATGATTTCTTTCAGAGGTAAATGTAATCAAAATGTGTGTTTCATTCAAGATATGGTTTGAATTTCCACTGCTTCATAGTCCAGAAACTTCAAAGTTGTCTTAGTTACATAATATAATGAGGAAATTTAAATAACGAAGATTTAAGTAAACCTTATTTGCGATGGTATTCTTTCATCCAAACCAATGAGGATCTCTCAGAGTGAAAATGAGCCTTACAAATATAAGATTACAATAATAATAATAATTTGTTATTAATTGAAGTATAATTGACATACAGCATTATATTATTTCAGGTGTGTAAAATAATTACTTCATATTTGTATATATTGCAAAATGATCACCACAATATGTCTAGTTAACATCTGTCACTACATATAACTACAAAACAATTATTAATTATTAAACACCCAAATGATGAATTTACCAGGAGCAGTTCTACATCCAATTGTATTATAAGCTAAGAGTGAGGCAAATGTAAACATTTTCATATTATCAAAGTTGAAAATATATTATTCATAGATATTCATAAAAATTCAAATAAAGGAGATATTTCTAAAAATAAATTAGAAACCAGATGGGGGAGAGGATGAAATAAATAAATAAATATATATATATATATATATATATATATATATATATATATATATATATATGTTGGCAAATATTTTTTTATAAATTAAGATCTGAAATTTTGATCAGGATTTTTTAGGGTTAAACTATTGGTAAAATAAATTAACCAACACAATAGCATGTAACTGAGAAGGAGGTAATCAGTGTTAAAGCAATCCCTTTCCCTATTTAGGAGTAGGATAGAACACTTTATTAACTTGAGACTTTTCTGAGGCAATTACACATACTACAATATTAGAGGAAACAATTGAAAGTATACCCTTAAGTATTAAGTATACAGTACATTATACTGTATATATTCAAAGAGAGGGAGGGTAATAAGAACTATAAAACACAAATAGAAGAAGAAAGTAAAAGAGAATACATTTTCCATATAAAGAAAATATCACAGTAAAATACAAATCACAAAAAAATTAAAATAAAAATAAGTTTAACAAATTCAAATATAAAAATAAACACATTATACTTTTGCTTCTGATTATGTTGGAATAGCTTGAAGCAATTCAACTCTCCTACTGAGAACTATTAGGAAAAAGCGGATACAAATTTTAGAATCCATTTAAGGATGTAAGAAAGCTGTTGGAGAAACTAGAACTGGAGGGACTAATAAGAAGCCAAGGAAACCATGAGAAAGGGAGCTGATATTAGGTAGCCACTTTATCCACACTCTGTATAGGAGATGAGGCTGAGAATAGGAGGCTTTGTGGGCAGAGGGAGGCTGCTTAAGGAAAAGCAAGCAGTTGAGCTTTGGGGAGCCCTCATTGGTTCAGGAGGACAAAATTAGAGACTTTGAAGTACAAAAGCTCAGTAAAAAGAGTGAGATGAAGAACTGAGCCTGATACGTGACTAGTTTTCAAAGAGACATTTGTTAAATTCTGAAAATGCCTGGGCAGAAACTGCAAAGTTTAATAACCACAGAAAAAACTACAACGTGGAATATGCTTCAGCCTCGCCATTCTGAAACGAAGATTCAAGTTCTGAACCTGTGAGAGGGAGGGACCCAAGTGAACACACCCAGGATCGCGGTTGGACACTGCAGTGAGGGAGATTCAGGGGCTGAGACTTACAGAAACTGAAAACAAGATTTGACCCCATAATTCATATTCAATGAATAATCCTAGAAAAAAGAAATCATTATATATATGAACTGAAATAAATCTGAGATAGGTTAAAAGCCAAATTGTGAACCTAAGAAAAGTAAAACATTTAAGATACAACAGAGGAGAACATCTAATGACATGTTTCTGAAGAAGCTTAAAGGACAAAATGTAAAAAGAAAAAAATAAGGTTATGCATTATAGAATTAAAACTCATGAGTAATAAAAGTCATTAAGCAAAGTGAATAGACAAAAATGCCCCCTAGAAAAACATGTTTTCAGGCAAATAATGAATAAATTTAGCAACCATGAAAAGAGCGATTACAATTTAATAAAATATAGCAATCAATCAAATAAAAAAAAGTCCAAGGTATGTGAATAGATAATACACAATGGAAAAATCAGATGATCAATAAAAATTTGAGAAAGTGTTCAAATTTCAGTGATCAAATAAATTTAAATTGAAAGTGTTATGATTTCACAACCACCACTTAAGCAAAAGCTAAATAACAAAGCCATTATATAAAACCTTAGTAAGATTATTGGTCAACAGACCATTTAAATTTTTTCCAGAAGCAGTTCAACTGGCTTTTCCCAATTACTTGGGACAAGCATTTTAGTGATGCCAGAACTGTTGACTAACGTAGTCCAGCATTGCTTGACCTAGGTTTCTAAAGATCAAGTAGAAGTATAACATGTGCACAATGAAATATGTACAATATTCATTTTTGGTAATATAGTAAAATATTGGAAATAGTATTTTTTCTCAAAAAGAATAGTATCTAAACAAAAGAATGAACAAAGTATATTTTAATCTTGCAATAATCTCTGATATTATAATTAATATTGATCATCTCCAAAATACAATGGTGAAGCAAAAAGCAAACTGAAAATGACAATTATAATATGATTCCACCATTTGTGTAAATTGTTAAAATACCAAATATATTTATTTATCTATTTATTGGATATATACATATGCAGAAAAGTTACAATCATCATTGAGTAATTTTTATAAAAATAAAAAATCCATAATAATGTAATGATTAAATAAGGCATAATGTACCTCATTAATAAGATTAGATCTAATTTATTTTATATTCAAAATATACATATGTTATGTTATAATAAAGGAATTTGCATAAAATTTTGATATACTTATAGCAATGTATTAACTTTTATAATTGTTATATATACATATATACTATTGTTTGTTCTATTATGCTTGAATTTATGGTGCTTATTTCCCAATCAAAATCTTAAGTTATTGCCATAAATATTATAGTGCAAATATATGCTTTCCAGTAAAAATAATAAATACACACAAGTGTCCTTTATTATCCCCCTTAGATGAAAAGCATATGGACCATATGTTGATTAGGAAAAAAATTGATTGACTGTATTAATTAACTCCACTAAGTAGCTATAAAAAGCCTACTGAATGTTGTTCTGGGAAGAATAAATCCCAAATGTAATTCCTTGGGTCTTATTCATTTTCCAAAAAATTTAAAATAATGCCAATGACAGAGAAAAATCACACTATGAAAGCAAAAATTATTTTTATATTAAAGTACCCGTGGGCCTTCTAAATCCTGATGATATGCGTAATTCCTTATCCTAATTATCTTATCCTGACATGTTGACATTATCCTTGTTTGTTAATGTCCTATAATATTTCATGACCTCTTCAAGATTCTTTATAAGCTTTCTCAATTATGAATAGGTACAAGGAACTGTTAATTAATTTATTTGCCTTGTAGTAACCACTTCAATTAAAATCTAGTACATGGATTCCTATGGTTAAATTTAAAATAAATTATACTTACATATATGTATATATAAATTAGCATATAAATAAAAGAATATCATTAAATTGTATTTTTAAATTTCATGCTTTGTTCTAAATTATATATAATTATAAGTTAAAGATATATGTAATTTATTGAAACTATGGGGTTTTTGAAAATTATTTTTATTGATTTCCTAATATTTATTATGTAATTTATCATTTTCACACATAACAATTTCTTGATATGGTTTATACACATTATTAATCTCTTCATAGATGGATATCATGCTTCTTTATATTTGAACAATGATTCCCTTTAAATTAAATGGTACCCCCACCCAGAGTGCTTTGACCAAAATAATCTAGCAAGTAACCACAAATTGGGGTAACACTGCCATCTGCTGGACTGGATTATCAAATTCTTAATGGTTGGTAATGAATGTGAGCTTTATTTGCGTGAAAGCATGCAATATTTTACATTCATTGATACCCACATATCTAGGTTTTTTTCTCAATTTATAAAGTACAAATTCAAATAAAAATCAGGTATATTAATGTCCATATGGACATTAATTCTATGATAGAAAGTCTTCTGTAAAAGAAAAAAGTGTTTTGGAAATCATCAGACAACAGTGACATCAGACTCACAGGCATGTGACATAAACAGGGGCGAGCACCTTCTTTCTTAATTCACCAGACACCAGATTTGTGACTAATACAAAAAACACATGGTTGAAACCCACATCACTGCTTCAAACTTGAACAGGCGTCTTAAAAGACTTGTCACCAGGGATTTCTGCTAAGTGCACTTTAAAGGGTAACAGGCTCATGACAGAGAAGGAAGACACCTGATTTCTTTAGCTTTGAAAATAGAATGTTCTGTTTTGAAAGAAAAAAACAAATCTGTACATTCATGGAGAACTCCGGATAAACCCAATGGGTGAGGGAAGTGTTTGGGCCCGTTCTTAGCTCCATGAGGGCAGAGAACGTCTTCTAAACACTATTTCCGAGTTCATAAGTATGTCTATGTTCTTCATATAATATAGGACATCAGCAATTGTGCAATGAATGATTAAAAGGAAATTCTAAGAGGAAGAATATTTGGATAGTGGGATTTCCTTAGACTGTGTGGCCACAACAAATTGAAAGCCCTTTGATGTTTCAACTGTCACAAACATGAAAAACATTAGTGGAGGTCTTTTTGCAGAGTGAACAGTTATTTCAAGGAAATAATTATTTTTAGGGCTTTTACCCAAAAGACTACAAAACTGAAAATTATCAATGTTACATAAAAATATACACCAGGGTCTTCTATTGTTAATCAAAGAAGATGCTTCTACAAAAATACTTTTGGTGCTATAAACAGAACAAAACTTAAAAACATTTTTAATGTTGTCCTTTAGATTCAAGAGAATATATCTGAGTCATAGAGCTAGAACAAGGGTCATAAAGAGAAAATAGTCTAAAAAGATGGAGAAATGTTTTTTTTTTAAGTTGGCTCAACATGGTTTTGTCAAGTAGGCAATAAACAACCTACTAGAAATTACAGCAAAATTAATTCATGACAATTGACAAATTAGTGAAAAAAGGTGATTATAAGAGAATTTAAAACATTTGAAAGATGAAGAAAATCCATTCTATGGGAAAGATAAAACAGAACGGTATATTGAAATTATTTCTTACTCAAATTAATAAGTCTCTTCTAAGTTAACATGAATCTATGAGCAAAATCAAAAGAGGCCAATACCAAATGTTATTTCATTGAAATATTTTCATTTTACACATTCAAAAATTTTATAAGCATACAAATTATGGTAAATGGAGATGAGAGAAAAACAGAAAGCAAAACAAACAAACAAACAAAACAGATTGAAAACATTAAGGCCATTGCTACATAAAGAGCTTTTTGAGGGTTGTAGGTATGGAGTTATACAAAGAAAACTCAAAATTCAAGAATTCTCTGTTCAGCCAAAATACCAAGTAGTAAGAATATAGACTTTTTTGATGCATAATAGTTGCTTACAAATTATTTATTGATTAAAGTCATTAAAGAAGGCTTCAGTAACTATCTATACTTATGCCTTCCTGAATAAATTACATAAATATAATCTCTGAATGAATAATAAATCAAAATGCAAACTGAAAAAAGAGGAAGAGAAAACACAAAGCATAGGGTTGGCAATAAAACAAACTAAATATAAAGTCAAATCTACATAACTATTATAAGCCTATAAAATATATTCTAAAACTAAAAAGTAATCAAGTAAAATAATTTTGAAAGAGAAGATAGATAATATAAAATAATATTAATATTTACCAGTACCTAAATATCTTATATTTAATTTTTAAAATCCAGTTGGGAAAAATTTCTATAATAAGTATTCATCTTTTACAGGTGGAGTTAATGGGTTACTCTTTCATCTTGTCAATAACAACAACAACAAAAATAATTTCATGTGTGTATGTGGTTTTCCGGTTCACTGAAAAAATCACAATTCATTGATTGCAACAGTAAATCACTGTTTCCCACTGGCTCATTGGATTTGTGTAGTACAGTTTGGTTTTTTCCCTGCTCCTGGATGAAAAGCTGGGCTTCACCCTTACCTTTTATGTTTACTTTTAGGTAATTTAAAATATTACATACTCTTTGAGTCACAAAATATATTCCTAATACAAGAACTTACGTGCCTAACGCCAGGTAAAAATATTATAAAAACAACCCAATATGAACTAAAGTTGACACTTCTTTCCTCATTCATATGAGCCACTCTCAAGAAAGCAGGGGAATGGTCAGGTTGCTCTCTTTCTTTCCCTGCATAATACTTCTTTTCCCCCAGAAAAAAGTAACTGTGGCTTCTGACCATTTTGAACCCAGACCTAGATTATAAAGTTGCAAACAAAGGTGTCAGAAAAACTCTTATGTAATAAATCTCCCCATAATGCATAGAAATGACCTTGGATGTAGCAGATGACTAAATCAGGTGTGTTGCCTTGTGTGAAGTTTTCTAGTGCTGGGATCTCACATCTGCAGTTTTCTGTAGAATCCTTTTATCTCCTCTCTGCTGAGTTGTGTTTCCCCTTCCCTCCCTGGGCAAAATCTGAAGTAGTGTCTTTATGGCTATTTTTCATGAGTTGATTAGTATGACCTGAAAGAAACATTCTCAAATACTTTACCTCTCAAACTGTGGAAATGCAAAATACCAAAAAGCCAACTTTATTTTGCTTTGGTAAACTACTTCATCAGTCTCTCACCCTTTCTTAGTTGTAAATCAGACAACAGTTCAAGGCATCTCCTAAAGTACACAGAAATACAAATTAAATGCTCCTCATGGTCTCTTTAGGGCCTCTTTTCTGTTTAATTAAGGTTGAAATATATCACCACTCGCTGCTCCCCATACCCTTCAAAGGACTCACACACAGCTTCACAAGCTCCAAAGGTACTTGCAAATTTCCAAATCTCAACCCAGGTACAATCTCAGGTGAGTGCAGTGAGGGTAAGAGAGTCATTTATATAAGTGCACTACTACTTTTTAAATAATAATTTAGCATATCATTTTATAATTTTGCAGCTAATTTCTTCTGGCAAGTATCTACTACAAAATGCGTATATATGCCACTAGATCAGATGCAGAATACACCTACTGTAAGAAGGAATCTTCATAATTCTAGAATTTTTAAATTAAATAAATGGGTTCCAATTCACTAGAGGAAAGAAGATAACAAAGAAAACCTACATTAAAGTAGAAAGCAAAAAAATAACACTGCATTAATGATGATAACAGTGTAAAAACAACAATACAGAGGGTGCCAAAAAAAAAGTATACACATTTTAAGAAAGGAAAAAACTGATTAAAATGTAACACTCAATATATATCAGTGACAAAAGATGAATACAAGTCCTGTTTGACTTCTGCAATTACAAAACGTGCTCAAAGCAGTTACATCAGCATCCAGACACATCAGATTATGGCAAACTACTGCTTGAGCAGTGTTGGCCAAAGTGTCCACTTGTATACATTTTTTTGGTGCCCCCAGTATATTTTTTAAAGATAATTCTTGTAGGGCCATACATGTCATGCATCTCTCCTTCATCTTCCTTCATTCGGTCCGCTGGTCTCCTGCTTGATTCTCAGATATATCAGCCATGCACTATTTGTTCCATGGGCTGAAACAACTAAAAGTTGTACTTTTTCCAAGCCTTTGCTCAAATGCTCTTTTTAATGAGGTGTACTATGACCCTCTTTGAAATCCTAACCAAACTTCATCCCCTACACTTCCAATCATAATTTATTAAATTTATCATCTTTAGGACATGCCTCCTCTAATAATGTGTATAGTGCACATTATGTTAATTTTTAATTAATTATTTTTCTGCAGTTTGTAGTCAATATGATTTTATATTAGTTTCAGGTGTACAGCATAGTGGTTAGACATTTATATAATTTATGTGGAGATTTCCCCAATTACTCTAGTACCAAACTGGTACTATACATAGTTGTTGGAACATTATTGACAATACTCTCTATGCTCTGCTTTGCATCCTAACAACTAATCATATATATATATATATATATATATATATATATATATATATATATATATATATATATATATATAGTGTGTGTGTGTGTGCGTGTGTGTGTGTGTGAGGGCAGTGTCACTGGCCCTCACATGCGGGACCCGAACCAGGGCCGCCGGCTTCCCAAGCCAGCGCCCAACCACAGCGCCACTCAGCCGGCCCCCAACAACTATTTTTTAACTATCAATTTATATTTCTTAATGCTTTCACCTTTTTCACCAAGCTCCCCAGCCACCTCCCCTTTTTGCAACCATCAGTTTGTTCTCTTTATCTATGAGTCTGTTTCTTAGATGTAAATCAGACAACAGTTCAAGGTGTCTCTTAAAGTGTAGAGAAACACAAATTAAGTGCTCCTTGTTGTCTCCTTAGGGCCTCTTTTGTGTTCAGTTAGGGTTGGAATATTTTACTACTCGCTGCTCTCCATCCCCTCCAAGGGATTCACAACACATGCAAAAAACGAAACCGCACGACCTTCTTACGCCATATACAAGAATAAACTCAAAATGCATTAAAGACTTAAATGTGAAACCTGAAACCACAGAAATCCTAGAAGAAACTGTAGGCAGTATACTCTCTTACATTGCTCTTAGTGATATTTTTTTGATCTATCTCCTTGGTCAAGGGAAACAAAATTAAAAATAAACAAATGGGACTATATCAAACTAAAAAGTTTTTGCACAGCAAAGGAAACCAAAAACAAAATGAAAAAACAGTCTACTGAGTGAGAGAATATATTCACCAATGATATATTTGATAAGGGGTTAATGTCTAAAATTATGAAAAACTCATATAAATCAACAACAAAAAAATAAATAATCAAATTAATTAACAAATGGGCAGAGGACCTGAATAGACATTTTTCCAAAGAGAACATACAAATGACCAATAGACATTTTAAAAGATGCTCAAGGTCACTAATCATCAGAGAAATGCAAATTAATACCACAATAAGATGTCACCTCACATTTATCACAATGGCTATCATCAATAAATCAATAAACAACAAGTGTTGGCAAGGAGGTGGAGAAATAGGAATCCTCGTACACTGTTGGTGGGATTGCAAATTTGAGCAAACCACTACGGGAATTGATTTGCAGGGTCCTCAAAAAATTAAAAATCGAACTACCTTATGACCCAACAATTCCTCTTCTGCGTATTTATCCAAAGAAACCGAAAACACTGATTTGAAAAGATATGTGCAGCCCTATGTTCATCGCAGAACTATTACGTTAATTCTTTAGGGTGTGATTCCTGCTACTAAAAAGTTAAAAGCCATATGGCAGAAATTCTTTGTAAATTTGCTCACAGGTCTTTTCATTGTGGTTAAAGTTGTAATTGCCATTTAACAGATAATATTTTTTATGTTTATTTGTTTGTTTTTGAGTGGATGTAAAATAGAAAGATACCTGGCAAGGAACTTATGCTATTGTCCCCTTGATATATGCCATATAGGCAGTGATTTTTACTGAACTTAGAGCACATAAAATACCTTTTTTTTAAAAAAAATAGACTATTTTTAGAGCTGTTTTAGGTTCACAGCAATATTGAACAGAAAGTACAAAGATTTCTCATAGATCTCCTACCCCCTCACACACCCATGCATAGCTTCCCCGATATCAACAACATTCCTCAACACAGAGGTACAGTTATGATAGATAAACCTCCATTCATACAATATTACTGAAAGTTCATAGTTTACCTTAGGGTTCACTGTTAGTGTTGTAAATGCTATAGGTTTGGACAAATGTGTAATGATGCATTTAACGTATCCATCATTATTGCATCATACAGCATAGTTCCAAGCCTTACAAATCCTCTGTGAACTACTTATTCATGTATCTCTCTCCCTTATTCCATGCCAACCACTGATCTTTTTACTGTTTCTACAATTTCATCTTTCCAGCATGTCATATAGTTGAAATCATACACTATGTATCCTTTTCAGATTGGCTTCTGTCACTTAATAATATGTGTTTAAATTTCCTTCATGCCCTTTCATGACATGATAGTTCATTTCTTTTTACCACTGAATTGTATGTCAGTGTCTGATATACTACAGTCAGAATACCTTTATATCCAAGTGACAATATCTTTAATATTTACTTTTTGTTCATTTGTTTCCTTATTTAAATTAATAAAAATGTGCTTACAATACTATAATGTGTATAACACCAAACTGTACCTACCACTTAATCCTTTTTTACACAATCTTAATTTTTATTTTTATTTTTAAAATCCATGTGAATTTCTAATACATATCTAAAAATTTATTAGAAGTTCTATACTCTGTGTCAAACCGCTTCCTCTTGTTTTCCTAGCTCAACAAAGAGCACAGCATATGTGCAGTTATAAAAGCCACAAGCAAAATCATCAACAATGACAACTGTATCTGCACTCCCCATAACAAATAATTTACTAAGCCACAGCATTTTTGGTTTCTCTCTGGAACTGGCACCTATCTACTTGGGTTTGGATTCGCTGGCACTTATTTTATGTCACATGCAAATCCCCAAATCTCAACGCAGGTGGACTCTCAATGTGAGTAGGCTGAGGGCCTAGGAAGTCATTACTAAGCCAGACTAATACTCTAGTTTTCCAATTAATACCTCTTCTTTAATTTATTCACTTCTCTGGAGCTAGAGCAATACACAGTACTGTATTGGAAATACAGAACACTGATCTTTATGAATTCTTATAATGGCTTCTTTTGGGCCATTTCTATTCTTTTAATACAAACCATAAATCTCTAGGCAAAGTGGATGAGACTACAAGAGCTAATTCTGGTACAGCTCACCTGTCCAGTCTTATTTCTGAACATTCTACCTCCTTCCATAATATAGTCAATTCATACTAAATGTCTTTCAGTTTCTAGATCTTCTTTTAGAGTTTTTGTGGTATTTCCTATGACTGAAACATTCCTTCATCTACCCACTACAGCTTAATCTTACTCAGAGCTGCTCAGCATCCATGACTTAATGTGGAGCTTATTTTCTCCTAAGAGCCTTCCTGGTGTTCCTTTGATTAAACTGGATGAAAATTAGCAGTGTTCCAGAGTTTTACATATATCAACTTACTTGATACTCATAAATAAAATTCCCATGAGGTAATGTGGCAGGTTGGGTTCACCCACAAGGAAGCTGATTTGAGGTGTAGATTAGCATGCAGGAGGTTTATTAATGACTGCTCCTGTGAACAACACCTGTGGAAAAGAAGGAAGCTAGATCAGGCAGAAGGAAGAATCAAACCATGATGTAATCCCAATAGGCCTCTTAGTTTACCACATGTGGAGTTCTGAAAACAAAATGACTGTGAGAGTTGGATTGAGGTGATAGAGACCTGGGACTTTATTCTATGTTGATCAGCCATTGGATGCCAGACATTCCCGAGAAGGGGACTGGGTGATGCAGCTGTCCTTAGTGGAGCCCTTCCCTGAAGCAGACTGACAGGTGGCAACCCAATAAGTGCTAGCTTAATAAGTGTTTAATAGTATTGTTTTCCCAATTTACAGATGAAGATCCTGAGGGACAACTAGGTTGAGTAACTGACACTGTTTACAAAACAAAATTATTGAATCCCGGATTCAAACCAAGGAGTTTCTACATCACAACCTACACAAAATCAGGAGATGGATTAGAGGTATAAATACAAAAGTAAAGCAATAACCTTTTTAAGATAAAATGTAGGAAAATAACGAAACATATTTGGAGAATTCCAGTATTTTTAACTATAGGATGTTACAGCAGTGAGTATCCAAAGGGAATACTTGATAATTTGGACTATATTATATAAAACATCAACAAAAGAAACACGAGAGGGTTACAAAGACAAGCCACAGAGTGGGGCATCATATTTATAATAAAATAAATAGTTTAACAAAGTCCTTGTATCCAGAAAACAAAACAAGACAGAAAGAAAGAATAGAAAAACAAACAAAAAAGTATGCTAAGTAAAACACTAAAAAAAAAATACAATTTAAAAAAAAAAACAGAAAAGATTTGAACAAGTACTTCACAAAAAAGAAATTCCAAATGATCTACATACATCTGAAAAGGATTCTACTTTCATAGTCACCAGTAAAATGCAAAATAAAACAATACCAAAATGCCATAACATACCCTCCCCCACCCCAAGAATGGTTAAAATGGAAACAAAATAAAGCAGAAATACAAACTGTGGGAAGGATGTGGAGTAATGCATGTCTTGTGCACTTTTGGTAGAGAATAAAAAATAGCACGCTGCTTAGGAAAGCTGTTCAGCAGTATCTACTAAAGACTGACACATTAAAATCAGCAGTTTCACTTCTATGTAACCCAACAGAACTGTATATATGTTTACAAAAAATATATACAAGAATTCTTATAGCAGCATTAGAAATGAACCCAAATTGAAACCTATCTAATTGCAAATGAGTAGTAGAATAGATGAATGCCTGATGGTGTATCTACACAATGGTATATTCTTTGTTTATGAGAAAGACCAGACTGCTATTATGTTAAGCAATATGGATTGAACAACAAAACCCAGGCACAAAAGAGCATATGTTCCATGATTCCAATAGTATAAAATGTATAAACAGGCAAAACTATTAATAATCTATGATATTAGAAGCAAATATAACAGTGACTCTGGAAGCCTGTGGGATAATACTGCAAAAGACACAAGGAGAGCCCCGCAGATTCTAGTACTGTTTGGATCTCTAATTTGTTGTTAGAAAAATAGGTTTAATTTATGAGAATTAATCAAGCTCTACATTTATGAGATCTGACAATTATTAATAAGTTTGCGAACTTGTTGCAAAGATGTTGCTAACCTTTTATTGATATCAAAGGGATTATTCATTATGAATTTTTACCAACTGAACAAACAGTTAACCAAGTTTACTATTTGGAAGTGCTAAAAAGGCTGCATGAAAAAGTTCGACAACCTGAACTTTTCGCCAACAATTCATGGCTCTTGCATCAGGACAATGCACCAGCTCACAGGGCACAGTCTGTGAGGAGGTTTTTAGCCAGTAAACAAATAACTGTATTGGAACACCCTCCATACTCACCTGATCTGGCCCCTAATGACTTCTTTCTTTACCTGAAGATAAAGGAAATATTGAAAGGAAGACATTTTGTTGACATTTAGGACATCAAATATAATACAACGACAGCTCTGATGGCCATTCCAGAAAAAGAATTCCAAAATTGCTTTGAAGAGTGACTAAGCGCTGTTGTCGGTGCATAGCTTCCCAAGGGAGTACTTTGAAGGTGACCATAGTGATATTCAGCAATGAGGTATGTAGCACTTTTTCTAGGATGAGTTCGTGAACTTAATTGTCAGACCTTCATCTTATTTGTGCACTTTTCTAAGTGTACTTCAAGTCAGAAGAAAAGTAACCCAGGTAGTCTGGCTCCAAGGTTCCTGATCTTAAGGACAGTACTCATTTGATATTAATATTGCTGGTAAATTATTTTAATCACTTTGGATCATAAAGTGAAATCATGATAAAGTTAAAGGTCCAAATATGATGCATTAGTTCTGTCCCTAGATCTGCAACTCAGAGAAATCCTTGCACATATCAACAAAAGACATGTACAAGAATGCCCACATCTGCTTTTATTGTTAAGCAAAAAAAAAAAAAAGAGAGAAAGATAGAAAATATGTCAACTATTCATCAAGTCAATAAGTAAATACATCATGGCATATTAACACAATGCAATATTCTACATTGGCAAACACAAATAAACTGCAATCAGCCACAACAAGGTGGAATCATTTTAGAAATAAAGTGTTGAGTTATAAACGTCCCAGAAGATTACACAAAAGCATTATAAATTTTAACAAACCCCAAAACAGTAAAAACTAAGTAATATGCTATTTAGGTATGTACAAAAATGCTAATTTTTAAAATTTAAGGCACTATAATTCTAAATAGAGGTTATATCTGCAGGAGAGGCAAGGTAGGTATGAAAGGAGAGCATTAGATAAAAAAAATTAGCTATGTTCTAGTTCATGAGTCCTGATACAGATTTACAATTGTTCATGTTAAATTATAGCTTACATTGGTTTTATATATTTTGTATATATTTAATATTATATTTTGAATATATTGAAGTAAAAAATACTGAAGAATATCCCAAAACATTCTGGCTGAGATGAAAGAGAGATAGAATGAGAAAATATGGAAAATAGAGTTTAGAGAGGCTGGTCTGCATCTACATGCTTAAATAAAAGAGCCAATAGGAAGATAATTTAAAAAAAAAGATTATTTTATAAAAGAGAGGGCGTAATCGTCAGTGAGAGGTCTCTGGGCTCAGTAGAGTGGACAGTAAGGGAACTGTCGAGGCAGGCACAGTAGCTGCCTTCTTTCCCTGAGCCCCCCTTGCAGGCTCTTCGGATTCCACTACAAATCAACCTTTCCTTCTTTTCTAGTTCTGGATGTGTGCATGATTATAAAGATATTAAACATAAACTTGTTTTAGCATTGTAATTGTGTTCATAGGACCGTGTTCTCTACTTGCCAGATATTTTCTTAATATGGTATTCTTAATGTCTAACATAATTCTTGACACATTGTATATGTTTTTAAAAAGTTGGGGGCCAGCCGAGTGGCGCGGTGGTTAAGCGCTGGCCTGGGAAGCCAGCGGTCCCGGTTCAGGTCCCACATATGAGGGCCAGTGGCACTGCCCTTAAAAAAAAAAAAAAAAAAAAGTTGGTAAACTGACAAATTAACAGAAACAGAGAGTAAAATGGTGGTTGCCAGGAGCTAGGAGCTAGGGAAATGGAAAGAGGTTAGTAAAAGGGTACAAACTTTCTGTTATAAGGCAAGGTCTGAGGATCTAATGTATTAACACGATGACTACAGCTGATAAGGGTGTATTGTATAATTGAAATTGCTAAGAGAATAGAACTTAAATGTTCACACACACACACACACACACACACACACATACGGCAGGGGGAAGGGGGAAGTATGTGAGGAAATGTGAGACAGGAGGTGTGTTAAATACCTCGGTAGGATCCCTTCACATTGTGTACATATATGAGTATATCAAATAATCATGTTGTATACTTCAAATATCTTACAGTTTTATTTGTTAACTATACCTCAATAAAGCTGGAAAATATTTTAAACTGATATGACATCAGTTTAACTGATAAATCTCCTATTTATCATTAAGTTGAACCATAAGACATTGTCATGTTCAATAATTTTTTATCTACTAAAACTCAATTTCACATGAATCCTGTTAAGAGAATATCACCTCTTCCTAAAAAAGTTGCTTTAGCTTCCAGGGCATAGCTTTGAAGTTATATCACTATGAAGGAGAAAACTGATGATAATAGTGAGTTAATGCTAGAAAAGCAGCTAAGAATGAAAACATAAGCTATAGGGATATATTATATTTTGGAATATTACAAATTAATCCTTCAAACACAATCTTGAACTTCTAATACTTGGCTAATATTGATATTCCTTCTTAGAGGAAGATTTTTTGGTGTAGCTATAAATACACTACTCAAAGGAGTCAGATCTGACCAGAAGTCAAATAATACTAAAAAAAAAAAGAAAAAGTGGGGATAGTGTTTGAAGCATAGTTTCCTTGAAGAAAATATAGAAACATGAGGCTACTTCATTAATACATAAAGCATAATTTTCATTGTAATGAACCCTTAAACTTGGGTTCAAACTTCTACATTTTTGCTATAAAAATATGAATAGGTAATTGATCGATTGACCAATCAGCCAATACCTGTAATGCTTAGTCTATCTTATATTGCAAAAATGTTAAATGAGACAAGCACTTAAATGAAACTCTTCATATATTATGACATCTTTTTCTGCATCTGACTTTAACTCATAAGTTAAGTAATTGACATAATATAAAGAAGGAACCACAACTTAATGGGTGTCTTCTTTGTTTTAATAAATACAAATTTTTATGAAATAGAGTGATTTTATTAAATATTTTCCCCTTGTTCAGATGCCATTGAATATTATAATTTCTATTTTGTGTGAATTCAAGTCACCATTCAGGATTTGTGAAAAGAAATTGAAATCTTTTCACAAACATATATAGTTTAGTAATAGTAAACCAAATTCTGATTAACAACCAACTACTGAGTGAGAGACTCTAGCTGCACATCAATTCTGATGCTTTTAATTGCAAAGTTTATTCCTAAATAGCTGCTTAATGATCTGAAACCCTGGTTTCAGAACAGAAAACATTTCAATGATAACTCATGTCTTGCTTGCTCATGAAATTTTCATGGATTCATGAATTATAACAACTTAGATCGAACTTTGCTTACTCTTCTATTCTGTGAGACTGTTGTTACATCTGAGGGTTATTCAGAAAGTGTACATAATGCTAGGCATTCATATTTAAGTAAACCAATTAGTTCTGTCTGATTGTATTAGCTTGATTCCCTGCTATAACTTTCAGGATTTCACTTTAATTCAGGACAGTCAATAGTGAGATACTTTGTATTTTGTGGGGTTTTTTTACCCTTTCATTAGAGTTGTTTTTTTTTAAATTACTATTATGATTATTACTTTTTAAGTAAAGAGCCACTCTCTCACAAGTCAGTGTTTGGGTGATTGATTTTTTTTTTCCACTTTTATTTTATCTTGTGTCCAAATCAATGATCCATGTGTAGGAAGTTCTGTCAGGCATTCTTTTTCAAACTTTAGGAACTCCATCAATATCTCTTTGGAAATGTAGTATCAAATGCTAACAAAAATTAGACTCCCCTCTCTTTCTCTTCCTTTTCTCATGTGAATGCATGAACACTGAGCTAAAATAGGAAGAAAAAAAAATAGCATTAACATTATTCAAATTTTGTTGATCCCATTTAAGTATGTGGGATACAATTAGATAAATGCAATTCAGTAAAGTTATATATAATTTAACATGCAAAACACTATTAATTTAATAGCTGTTCAGTGATCATCAGCCAGGTACCTGACAACTTGCTAAATGGCAAAGCAGAAAACAAAACAAAACAGAAAAGTAGTCCCCGTAGGTTTGTTTTAAATTGGTGGATCTTAAAAGTTAGCATGTATCAGAATTACTTGGAGGACTTGTTAAAACACAGATGGCAGGGACCTACTCCCAAAGTTTAGGATTCAGTAGGTCTAGGTGTGGTACCAGCAGACACTAATGCCACTGGCCTAGGGGCAACACTGAGAAAACCAACAATTTAGATGAATGCCTGTATTCCACATAAACCTTTGTCTATGTAATCCAGTGGCAACTTTGTCAAAGCATTCACCACTTTCTTTTCACTTTTATAGCTGCATTGTCTATATTTCACCAGTAATCATATTGTTCAGTTGCTGAAATGATAAAAATGTGAGAATTCTTTCTGGGACAAAATATTCATCACTTCCTTGGGGCATCACCCGTGACTATTTAAGATGATTCATAATGCTTGCGAAACCTAATAATGCTATCTATTTACTTATATACTGTCAAGTGTAGTGAGGTTTTTTTTGTTTTTTTGGTACACTCTTTTGAAGTACAACATACATATAGAAAGATCACTGACACACAGCTTGATACATTTCAAGTGAGCACACAGATTAAAACCAACATACAGATTAATAAACAGAACTTTACCAGTACCCCAGAAACTTCCTTACTTCCCCTTCCCAAAGGTATCCCTCTAAGAGTAACCATCATCCTTACTTCTAACACTGTCAATAAAGTAGATCTGCTTCTGTGCATAAATAGAATTATATGAATGTACTTTGTGTGGCTGTTCCCTTTTTGATTTTTTTTTTGTGTTTGTTTGTTTGTTTCTTTTTGCTTAATACATTTATACAAGATTTATCTTATCATGTGTTGGTAGTAGTTTTGTGTGTGATTTCAATTGTATTGTATGAATATACCACAATATATTCATTCTATTTTTGATGCCTGTTGTTGAGTTGCTTCCAATATTTGGTTAGTGCTGTTAAGGAAATAATTATTCATAATTTTTGTTAAACATGTATAGATTTTGTGAATGTGTATATACATAGAAGTGCAACTGTTGGATAATAGAAAATGTACATTTTTAACTTTAATAGATACTACAAAAAATTTTCCAGAGGGATTTTAACAATTTGTACTCTCACCAATGCATCAGGTTTCTGGCTGCTCTAAAACCTTGCCAAAATTTCTTTTAGGTTATTTGCTTTGTTTTGCTTTGTTTATTTGTTTTTCACTTTAGCCATTCTTTTGTACAAAGCTTTTCAAAGTCTTTTTATTATTATTATTATTATTTGCTATTAGATTTCCTGCCTTCTTTTTCTTGTTGATTTATCCAGAGGATACTTTGAAATAAAAAAAGATATTATCTTCTCCCAATGTGTGTCTTGCTTTTCTCTCTTAGTTCTGTTTTGTGAAACACACAGTTTTTAATTTCAATGTATTCTATATCACCTATTTTTTTTTCCATTTTAGTATATTGCTCTTTAGATATTGGTTAAGAAAGTTTAGCCTAATCCAAGATCATGAAACTATTTAATCAATTTTTTTTCTAAAAGCTTTATCATTTGAGTTTTACATTTAGATCAATAAAATCAGATCAATTTATAAAGTATGTGTGAGAAAACAGTAAAAGAGTCATTATTTTCCAAAGTAACATTTAGTAAAAATACTATCTTTTACCTACTACACTATTGTTTCTTTGGTCATAGCTCAGGTGACTATATGTGTGTGGTCTGCTTCTGAACATTCCATTCTGTTCCATGGGTGTAGTTTTATATCTTTGTGCCAAAACCACACTCTAATGATTGCTATAATTTGATAATTATGTCTACTAGTATAAGTCTTTCATCTTTGTTCTGCTTATATGAGTTTGACTAGTTTAGATTCCTCATCTAAATGGTATCATATAGTATTTGTCCTGTGTCTGGCTTATTTGACTTTGGCATACTGTCTTCTAGGTTCATCCACATTGACACAAATGGCAGAATTTCCTTCTTGTTAAGGCTGAATAAGATTCCATTGTATGTATATGCCACATTTTCTTTATTCATTCATCCATAGATAGACATGCAGATTGCTTCCATGTCTTGGTTATTAAATAATACTGCAATGAACATGGGAGTGCAGCTATCTCTCAAGATCTTGATTCGAATTCCTTTAGATATGTACACAGAAGTTGGATTGCTGCATTACATGGTAGTTCTCTTTGCAAACCATATATCTGATAAAAGTTTACATATCCAAAATATATAAGAAGTTCCTACAACTCAATAGCAAAATAAAACAAAAAACAAAAAGAAAAACTCCACAAATAACCTGATTAATAAATGGGCAAAGCAACTGAACAGTCATTTCTCCAAAAAAGACATATATAAAGTCTAAATTAAGTTCACGAACTCGTCCTAGGAAAAGTGCTACATACCTCACTGCTGAATATCAATTTGGTCACCCTCAAAGTACTTCCCATGGGAAGCTATGTACTGACATGAGCATCTAATCCACCCTTCAAAGCAATTTAGGAACTCTTTTTCTGGAATGGCCATCAGAGCTGTCATCATATGCCCTTGATGTTCTGAATGTCATCAAAATGTCTTCCTTTCAATATTTCCTTTATCTTCAGGTAAAGAAAGAAGTCATTGGGGCCAGATCAGGTGAGTAGGGAGGGTGTTCCAATACAGTTATTTGTTTACTGGCTAAAAACTCCCTCACAGACAGGGCCACGTGAGCTGGTGCATTGCCGTGATGCAAGAGTCATGAATTGTTGGCGAAAAGTTCAGGTCGTCTAACATTCATGCAGTCTTTTCAGCACTTCCAAATAGTAAACTTGGTTAACTGCCCTGTTGGTTCAAATTCATAATGAATAATCCCTCTGATATCAAAAAATGTTAGTGACATTGTTGCAACAAGTTTACGAACTTAATTGTTAGACATGAAAAGGAGTTCCATATCACTAATCTTCAGGGACATGCAAATCAAAACCTGAAACATCACTTTATATCTGTGAACATGGCTATTATCCCCCCCTTTTTTTTTTAATAACAAGTATTGGCAAAGTGTAAAGGGAACAGTTGTATACTTTTGGTAGGAATATAAATTCATATGGCCACTATGGAAAACAATATACAGGTTTCAATCACAAGTCAAGCCCTTGTTATTTTTTGTTCTTTTTTCTCATATTGTTAAAATCTAAAAACTCTTAAAAGATTTTCTCATTGTCTTTGCTTTCATAATAGCTTCATTATAATGTGCTTAGTTTTTTCCCTCCACTTATTTTTTTCATATCCACTACACTTCTTAATTATATGAATTGTGTTCTTTCATGAGCTTTACAAATATTTGACTATTTCATCTTAAATATTATTCTTCCATTTTACTATCTTCTCCTTCTGGAATCTAGTTCTATCATTTAACTTATTCCCTATATATTTCAATATATATATATATATATATATATATATATATATATATATATATATATATACATATACATATATTTTTTCCCCTCCCTATTCACTGTTTCCTATTTGTATTAACCTGTGTGCTCCAATTTAGATGCTTCTACTGACATTGCTTCCCATTCAATAATCCTGTCCTCTTTTGGGAAGCCTATCTAATGAATTGTTGATTCCAGCTATTATGCTTCATTTCTAGAAATTCTATTTGATTCTTTTTTTTATAGATTATAGTACTTTGATGGAATTCTCCATCTTTTTTTAATTTTCATAATTTGAAAAACATTCTTAAAGAAAACACTTTTAATTTAAGTATTGATTAGTTGACCTCTATATCTAGATAGCCTGTGGCCCTTTTGTGTTTGCTTGTTTGCTTGTTGTTTTTGTTCAAATGGTCCTGTCTCTGTGCTCGCCAAGTTATTTTTAACTAAATGTTGGAAATTATTTGTAGCCTCTATAATGTTTTTCAATACATAATGTTATTGTATTTCAAAGACAGTTTTTCTTTCCTCACATAGAGACGAGACTAATCATTCTAATTCTTACAAGAATAAAATGAAATTAAATCCATGTTTCAGTTGTTGTTGGGCACTAGTCATCTTATCCAGTCCAGGCTCTAACACTTGAGGGCTTTTCATTTGGAGCATGGCACACTCATAAAGTTCCTTGTCTCTGGGAGGCCCAAATCCTGCTTCTTTTCTGCTCAGCACCATAAGCCTGCCAAAAATCTCTTATCTCCTTTTTATAGGCTTTCTGACTCATTTTTTTTTTTAACCTCTGTTCACACAACTTCATAATTCAGCATATTTTTTTAAAGGGAAAATATTTTGTGGCTCCTAAGTCCTAAATTTCTGCTTTGCCTGAATAGATTTTATAGTAAGAGGATATATTTAAAAGAAAAACAAGAAGGAAGAAAAGGAGAAGCTGAAGCAGGCTTGTCTGGCTTACAAGGCAGCATCCCAGGTCAGGCCAATCAGGGATTCTGTCTCTTGCCTCTGCTAAAAAATTAGCAGATGCCCCACAGGGATAGTGGCTTACAATTGTCAGCAACCAACTCTGCTTTCGAAAACCTAGAACTCTTTTTTCCTTCTTCCAGCAGTATCCTACATCTTTAAACTGATGAGTTTCAGTTTTGATACGTTTCTAAATGTTCCTGATAGTCTACTGCAACTGTCCTAGCCTACATATTTCCTCAACATTCTGTGAAAATTAAGTCCCACAGAACCTTTCTTTCTACAAAGAATTGTCCTGTTCTCAGTAAAAATGTAAAGAGTGGAGTGAATAAGGAAGATTTGTATCTATTAGACTATATTTATATCATGGTATTAAGACAAACATTATTTTAATATTAATATTAAATAGATTTAGGAATTATCATTTTTTTCAAGTGAAGCAAGGAATAAATTAATTCAAAAATAGTAAACAAAATAGTAGGTAGCAATGAACCACTTCAACTGGTAATTTGTAAATAGTACTAGTAGTATTCAAACTAATTCAAATAATATTTGTACATATTTAAATCTGTTCTGTTAGTTTATAAAACCCTGGCCATTGTTAACATGATCTTTTTTTTCTGGGTCTAATTTCTAAAAACCACAAGAGACACAATTATTAATGTTTTTAGTCAATAAAATCCTATCATTTTTACATCTCTTTGATTTAATATAACTATTTTAATTACATAAAAGTTGAAAAGAGATGAAAGTTGAAATTCCATTTTACATGTAGATATATGAATTTAAAAAGAAAATATAAATGTTTCAGTATACCTGCTCAGATATAGTGCCAGTTTTGGAAGAGTCACAAGAGGTCTCAATGTACATTTTGAATTACATGTTATCTTTTTCTAAATAATTTTGAGAATGCAGCTCTTTATTGGTATTTTAAAATCTATTTTATTGGAAAGAAGAGTTACTGGATTTTTTTCTGTAATAATGTTTTATGACCTATTTTTGAAAATGAAAATGTATCATTATTGAACCATAGTAGAAATGGAGGCTTTATAAGCTAAATTACCTGTGACTCAGTGTTGCCTTTTATCCCTCCAAATTAGTTTTGGCATGTATTTTAAAACAATTATCCTACTACAAAATCAGCTACAGATATTTTACTCTGTTATCAAAACTATGAATTTTGTACAAAAATTGAAAGTGTTTGAAATTTTCTAAAATCATTACATTAACTGTTAAATTTCAATATTAGTTTCATGTCCTGAATTACTTATAGTTTCCTATATATAATTTAAATGCATTAATTTTGCATGTTTTAATATATAGTAATTAGCGTTTCTTTAAGAGAAATTTAAGAATATATTTAAAAAGACAGACTTTTAAAAAATTATTTATGATAAAGATTAGTAAAGCAAAATCTTGCATTAATTTATGCAACATAAAAGCAAAGCCTATATTTTGAAAACAAATGTTTCGGGAAAATTATGAGAGAAGAAATTATTCAATTCTATTCTATTGAATAATACCAAAAGATAAAGTAATTTTCTGTTATCCTTGCTACTCAGTTTTTTATTATTTTGTTTTAATAGGTTATCTAGTTCTACAAAAGAATCACATATTCAATACTTTTTATTATTAATTATTATTATTATTATTATTATTATTAAAAGAGTGGCTTCTGAGTGAAGTGACAGACAATATATTTTAATAATTTACACTATTAGAGCAGAAATGAACTATGAATGTTTAAATGTAAACCTGTGCATACCAAGCTTTAAAACACTTGAGTACATATAATGAATTAATCACAGTCTTAATTTGTTATAGGAAAAATAACTTTTAAGTGGTAACATATTTATTCAGATGTGTTTATATATAAATATGTAGTGTAAGTATATAAGTAATGTGGGAGGGGAACTTCACCCAGTATGGAAGTAATATGATTTATCAGTTTCTTTCTCTGTTGTTTATAGAAAACATTTAAATAGTTGTAATCATGAAGTATGTGGAATAAATTCATAGCTTAATCAGTTATTACCAAAGAAGAAAGAGGCCAGAAGAAAACTTGCTCTCATAGTCAAGAAAAGCTATGTGATGCTAAAAATTTGGTTCATATTTTTTTCTACTCTATATTATATATGCATGCTTTTGTTTTAAAAGCTCCAGTTTTCTGGAGTTTCCTTCTGGAACTCCTTCCGAAGCTCTCCTCCTTATTTTGACTAAAAGATAATGTTGAATATGAAAGTCAAAAAACTTATTTAGTGAGGACTTACATTGTTCCCTTAAATATGTTTGGTTTTGGTTTTGGTTAGTCTCCAGTAAATATATTTCCTTTTTTGCTCTAAATTCTGTTCAAATTGCATTCAAATTAGAAAAGCTCAACATTAATAATTTTAGTACCCTGAAAAGTATTTGGATAAAAATATAAAGTCATATAATCTGGTGGGATAAGGAAGAGTAATGTGTTCTATTGTGTTCTTTTCAACTTCATCCTGAGAAATATTAATAACAAAATATATTAGTGATGGTTCTCCAGAAAAATATAATAATAGGATATAGATAGATGATAGATAGATTGATATATGATAGATAGATGATATAGATAGATAGATAGATAGATAGATAGATAGATAGATAGATAGATAGATAGATTAGATAGATAGATAGATATTACAGGAATTGGCTCATATGATTATAGAGGCCGAGAAATCCCATGATCTGTTGTCTGTAAATTGGAGTGCCAGGAAAGCCAGAGGTGTATTTCAGTCTGAAGGCCTGAGACCCAGGGAATCCAGTGGTGTAAGTTAAGTCTTAGTCCAAAATTTCAAGAATGGAATGGGGCTGGGTGGCTAGTTAGGTGATGGTGAAAGTCCAGACCTGAGACAGAAAGCCTGAGAACCAGAAGCAGCAATGTCAAGGACAGGAGAAGATGGATCCCAGCTCAAGCAGAGAGAGCAAATTTGCCCTTTATCCACCATTTCTACTCAGGCCCCCAGTGGATTGGTGAGGGCAATGCTTTCACTCAATGTACTGATTCAAATGTTAATCTCTTTTGCAGACAACTTCACAGGCACACACCCAGCAATAATGCTTTGCCAGCTATCTGGCATCCCTTAGCTTAGTCAAGTTGACATATAAAATTAATTTTTATAACAAATCATAGTCTTAAAAAAAGAAAAAAAAAACTTAAACTCACTTTGTATTAAATAAATTTATAAAGAATCTTGTATGAGATTTATATGAGTTATGAAAATGTGTGATATCAACCCAGAACCTCGATGATTCAAATAAAACTAAATTCCTTTGTCATTTTTTTTGCCCTACAATTGTGCATAAATATGGTTTATACATGATTTGCAAATTCTGAGTGTTTCTATAGGATGTCAGGTGCATACACATACTACATTTTTCAGAGCACCATAACCCAGTGATACAGTGTTTCACTGTGTCTCATTTCAATGGGGCAAGTGTGGCTTTCCCCAATTTATGTGTAGTTGATACTTTTTGCCTTGGGTTTGATTTTAACTAACAGATCAATGTTTTCTCCCTTTTTCTATTCAAGTACATATCAAATGTCCTTTGATTCCGTCTTGTTCTAATCTTCTGGACACAGAGAACAAAAGGAAAAAAAAAAGGGAGGACAAACAACTGTTGTGACTTGGCTGACTTCTGTGCTCTTGTGACTTCTACTCTGACGCTTGACCTGACTTCGTGATGAAAAAATTCTCCTGCAGATAGTGGGCGTGTCCTGGTTTATGCCCCATTCACTCTCAGAGGATCTTAGACTGGATGATACATTATATGCTCAATTTTCCTGTGGACAGAACCTGTGCCCAGGAAATTTCTTGAATTCTTGGGAAATGGATGAAGAGTAAGTATATACTTTATGTGTTAGGTTTTTTTTGTTTGTTTTTTTTTGTGGTTTTTTTTTGAGGGCAGTGTCACTGGCCCTCATATGTGGGATCCGAACCGGGACCGCTGGCATCCCAAAACCAGCTCTTAACCAATGAGCCACTTGGCCAGCCCCTATGTGTTAAGTTTTGTAGTCAATCTTTTTCCAAATATAGATTGAAACCCAGTTTGGGTTATAAAATCAAGTTAGTGGGTCACAACTAGAAACTATTTATTTATTTATTTATTTATTTATTTATTTATTTATTTATTTATACATTGTTTGTTTTTCATTTTAGTAAATGGAGTTGGAGAAACTTGAAGCAAATGCCTCAATTATCTTTCAAACTGGACAGGCTGCATGATTGTCCTATAATCCTTATCTACCTCAATGACCCTATCTTTTTTCTATACTTTAGACCCTAGTCTTGGGTAAATGTTTAGTTTGGTATCAGATGTCACCCCTAAGGAATAAGGACTTATTATAAAGCATTCTGGATATTTACAAGGAAGTGGAAACTCTAGTAAGTAAAAATTATCTCTCTAAGTATTTCACTAGCATTATCTTTTATCTGACACCTTAGTTTTTCTTCAGGAATTGCCCTAGGCTGAAAGATGCTGCCTTGAACAAGTGTGTGCAAGCACACTTCCTGGACAGCCTGTATACAATGATTGGCTAATAAAGGGGTATAAAATTCCACCAACTGTTTCTCAATTGTGACCATTTTCAAGGTACATCCCAACTCCATGTTGAAACAATTGAGTCCTTTGTTGGAACTACATCCTAATTCGACTTCCTCCATTCCCAGATCTGTTTCCCTAGAAATATTTCCCATTAAACCTCTTTTATGAAAATCTCCAAGACGGTTACCTAGACAAGTAGAATAGAGTAGTTCTTACTGTCTCCGTGATTAGTGCAAAAAATTGGCCTTTGGAATATAAGAATAAGTAGAAAATCAAACATGCAAAGGTCATTCCCTATGATATAAATTCAGTATCATAATTTTAAAAGAATTTCAAGAAAATTTGTTCATTTATTTATCAGATCTTCAATGGTGATTCTTATGTGCCAAATACCTCACTAGACTATGGGGATTGTGCTAACTGATGAATCATTAAATTCATGTCCACAAACCTTAAGTGGATCTTTGGTTCTGCCCTGTAATTATAGCATATTATAATATGTTTTTCTGGTCTACTTATTCCTCTATTTTCTTAGTCTGTTTTACATTATACCCTATGTCATGAAATCTACAATATATCCCTCCTTACTTCATCTCTTTGCTTCTTCTCATCCCCCATTTTACTGAGAAAATAAAATCAATCAAACGAGAAACTTCAAACTTCCACCATCACACGCATATATAAAAACATTTGAACACATAAAGAGCACTCTACCTTCCCTTCTATTGCTATAAACAAATTCACAGGATTGCCACCTAAGGAAATCCCTTCACCTATGTTGTGTATCCCATTGTTTCACCTCTTGTTGAAATCCTTATTGGAATCTCTCTCTTAGTCCTACATCATAACATTTTTCTCATACATTTCAGATCAACATACAAATATGATGTCATTTTATCTTCCATTAATAAATAAATCTCATGCATTGTATTCCGTCTGCAAATATTTTTCTATCGTTTTTTTGCAAACTCATTTCAAACAGGTTTTTACCCCACCAAATCATCTGAACCAATCTAAAGATCAACAGTGTATTCCATGTTGCTAAATCCAGTATTCAATTCTCAGTCATTCTGGAACTATCATTGGTATTTGCATACCATTCCCTCCCTTCCACTGAAAATAAAATAAAAATAAAATATGAAATAAAATAATTCATTTGGCTTCCCATACATGATACCTTTTCTCTCTTTTTTCCTACCTTGGTCACTCTTTCTCAGTCTCTTATATTAATTACTCACTTTTCTTATTTTTTATTGTTGGAATTTGGAGGCTTAGTGTTTTGCCTACCTTTAAAAAAAAAAAGCTAATACTACACTCCTTTCCTTGAAATTTAACCCTGCCTTATAACTTTAAACAATATCTATTACCTAATATTTCCCAAATTTATATTTGCAGCCCAGATTATATCACCCAAATTCTAGAGTGGGGTACATAACTGCTTTTGTGACTTTCCACTTAAATATTCAAAAGCCATCTCAAAAGGAAACATGTACAAAGTTAAACTTCCATCTTCCCTCTGTTCCAACTGAAGTTTACTCCATCTCAGTTGATAGCAATTTCATATGTCCACTTTATCAGACCAAAATTCTTATGCTCCTGCTTGACTCCTCTTTCATATCACATTCAAGCAATAAGCAAATGCTCACCTTCAAAACATAAACAGAGTCCTACTTCTCTTTCTCACAACTTTACCAACGAGATTTGAGCTATCATCATCTCAAACCTGATTGTCAGAATCCAAAATGTAGTCGATTCTCAAAAAAGCAGTCAGAGTAATCCTATAACAATAGGAGTAACAATAGAGCTGCTCCAAAAATTCCATTGGATTCTTATTTTAACCCCTAAAGGGCATGCTGCATTCCTGAAGATGCCTAGAGGCCCTAGCGGTCTTCTCACCCAAACTGCACCACCACTACTGCTTCTCTTCAACCTCATTTCTTACCACCATTTCTCATTTCACTCTACACACAATGCCTCCCTTACTTTTCCATGAACAGGCAAGGAGTGTTCCCACCTTAGGTCTTTTATTCCTTCAGTGTACATTTCCTATGGATCTACATAGTAACTCCCTCTGAAGCCCCACTCTCCAGCCTTCTCTGCTTCTTTTCACCTGGTACTCATTATGTTCTAACATATTACAACTTTTCAGGGCTATCTTTATGGATATAAACAGTCTTCCTTACTAGGAGAGTGTCTATTCTAGGCAATTTTTATAATTTTCATCCACACATGCATCCCAAGAAATTAGAATAATACCTATAATTTAGTAGGCACTCAATAAATGCTGAGTTATTGTAATAAATGTAATAAGTTATTGAAACAGAGAAATCACCTTACAAAAAACTAAGATTTCCATAATCTTTTCATTCTCAAGGTTATTCATAAGTAATACCTATCATGTAACAGAGAATGTATTATTTACTAAATATATTACAATTGAACATATGAGAATATTCTTGATTATTTTAATCTATTAAATTATATGACATATGAATATAAAACTGTCACAGTATTTAAACAATACATTTCTTGAGATTAAAAGTCTGTGGAATAATCAAAAGATAATTTCTAAGATTAGAATAAACATGAATAAGAGTGACATTACACAGATTTGTACAATTTAAAGTTATAGAATAAAAAACAAACAATCCTAAAATATGTCAACAAATAAAAGGTTGTTTCCCTGAGTGGAGGACAGTTTTCATTCAAAATTTTAAAATTCAATTTTACTTGAATGTTGGTTAAGAAAGAAGAGCACTTTATAAAGGATTCTTGTAAAACATAAGGATTATTTAAATTTGAGTTTCTATTTCCTATGTAAATTTGTTTTCCAGGAGATCTAATGAAGCCAATAAGTCTAAGCCCCCTAAAAAATGTTAAACCAGCTGGGCAAACACAAAATTTTAGTAAGAACAGATCTCATGCATATTTCATACATAGAAAATTATGTGAGATAATCACTTGCCCATTCCTGATATTTCAGGCAGCAGAAAGTAAAAAAGGAAAAAGCATAAAAGAAGGGCCCCAAACAGCCCTTTGAAAGCACATCTGGTGAGGCTGGAAGAATGCTGCAGTTGATGAATACTGTTTACATATTTATAAGCTGCATGTTTCTCAAGATGGTACAAGTTACAAGATTCCACTTTTATATTATTCAGATATTCAGTCTTTGGAATCCAAACATTTATACTTTATAAAATAAAGCAATTTGAAAACAAAACCAAAACACCTTGCAAACTTTTCAAAATGAGCTGTGAATATTTCCATGACAGACTGATTGCTGTCAATGTTGGTGCAAATGTACCTACCCACAACCTTCAAATACTATCATGTAAAATACGTCTGACAATTAAGTTCGCAAACTCATCCTAGAAAAAGTACTATAGACCTCATTGCTGAATATCACTATGGTCACCTTCAAAGGACTCCCCTTGGGAAGCTATGCACTGATGCCAGCATCTAGTCCACCCTTCAAAGCAATTTTGGAATTCTTTTTCTGAAATGGCCATCAGAGCTGTCATCGTATTACCCGTGATATCCTGAATGTCATCAAAATGTCTCCCTTTCAATATTTTCTTTATCTCTGGTAAAGAAAGAAGTCATTGGGGGCCAGATCAGGTGAGTAGGGAGGGTGTTCCAATACAGTTATTTGTTTACTGGCTAAAAACTCCCTCACAGACAGTGCCCTGTGAGCTAATGCATTGTCGTGATGCGAGAGCCATAAATTGGTGGCGAAAAGTTGAGATCGTCTAAATTTTTCATACAACCTTTTCAGGACTTCCAAACAGTAAACTTGGTTAACTGTCCAGTTGGTACAAATTTATAATGACTAATTCCTCTGATATCACAAAAGATTAGCAACATTGTTGCAACAAGTTCACAAACTTAATTATCAGAACTTATACAAGAATAAGTAAGTACCTAAATGTTAGGCGTATTGCGAATCATTTTTATGACTCAGGTATATATCACAATACATATTTTTCTTCCGAGCCGAGAGGGTGGAGGATTTTTCTCCCTCCCAAAATAAATAGATTAATGCTGTGTATTTGGTAAATATATGTTGAATTGGATTACAATAGACATGTGTATTTGGTAGAAGTTTGATGACCAAAATTGAAAGACACTTTATAAGGAAATAATGAGAGTCATTCTGTTCCTAAATATAAGGCTGGTAAACTGAGTCTCACCCAGGTTAGTAGGACTAATTGCTATAAACCTGGGAGGCACTGGCTTTCCATTTTGTAAACATCTTTAGACCCAGTTATATTTCTTAAGAAAAGGGTCAATTCTGAGTGAAAGACTCATAAACCAGTGACAAAAGCCTTATTTATCTTTCAATTGCCATGTGAATGAAAACACTTAAATATAGATATCAGCAATCCAGACTATAAAAATTTGAACAATTTCCAATCTTTTAAGTTATCTCTTGTATGGTTTTCAAAAGTGATACTCTTTATATTGGTGTTTCTTTTAATCTGGAAGTTGCCATGGGATTGAACAGTTTGGAAAACACCACCTTGTACAAATTCTGGTTGGTGTTGAAGAAGAGAGAAAATGTCAACACATAAAATGTGTAGGGACAAATACCCAGAGGACAAAGACTGCTCATCTTCATGGTCCTGCTACTAAAAAAAAGAAAAAAAAATATCTGAGTATGAAAAAGGATGATAGAGCTGAAGAGTAGAAAGAATTACTACTATGTCTTTCAGCACACCCAAGCCCTTCACATTTATTACAGGATTAATCAGTGCCAGTATCCTTCCTTGAGGTTAAGGCCTCAGTTTGTCAGTGAGGTGAGGTTGCCTGATGTTGTAACCCTTCTTTTTAGGTAACTGTATTATTTTTCTATTGTTGCTCTACATTGTCACAAACTGAATGGCTTAAAACAACAGAGATGTGCACAGATGTATTATCTTACAGTTAAGGAGGTCAGAATCTAAAACGGATTGGTAAGATTCCATTCCTCTGGATCCTCAGGATGAAACTATTTTCTTGCCTTTTCTGGCTTCTAGAAGGCACCACCATCTTTGGCTCTTGTCTTTGTATCATTGCAAGTTTTGCTACCTTCTGCACATCTTAGCTGACTCTGGACCCCCTGCCTCTTTCTTATAAAGACTCTTAAGATTGTATTTAATACACCTAAATAATATAGGATAGACTCCCCATTTCAAGATCTTTAACTTAATCACATCTGTAATGTCCCCTCTGACATGTAAGGTAACATATTCACAGTTCTCAGTGACCAGGACAGAACATCTGGGGAGGCCACTATTATACCTACCATAACCATTACGTTAATTATGCTCTTCTTTCCTCCCCTTCACCAACCACTTATTGACAATATATTTACTATAAATGCTCTCTACAGTAAACTTCAGCAGGGAAGGGATCTTCATCTTGTTTTTGGCTCTCAATGAATTCCAAGGACATGGAACCAAGCTTGAAACTTAGCAATGCATGCATCTATTATATTATAATGCCTTATCTGAAACCCCCAATCTCAGTGGCTTAACACAACAAAAGAACGTCTTTCTTGCTCATGCAACAGGTCCTACAAATGTGCTCATGCACAGGTTAATGAGGCACCCCGTTCTGCATTGTGATTTTTAGTAGTACCAGCTGAAGTCCATAGCCTCCTCCATTCCTGAATTAAAGAATAGCAATCCGGTCTAATTATAAAGTATATTTTTTTGTAGTCCAGAATAAAGGTGGCATTTTTCACTTTATTTCATATTTGATTCACCAGAACTAGTGAACTGGTCCTGATTAATTTCAAAGGCATTGCAAAACATAGTCCCCTGCAAGCCCAGAAAGGAAACAATACTGGGTATTGTGAATACTAGCACACTCTATAAATATTTGTTGAATATTGAATGTGATGAGAATAGGGAAATGTAAAGATAATACAGGTACGCCAGGAAAAACTCATCTTCCCTCAACAGACAAATACAAACACATAAGTCAACATCTTGTTTCTCAAACTGAAACTTTTGGGAGATTGGGAGCATAAAATAATGTTTCTTTGATATCACAAGCTTTGTCTTATAAGCGCATTGGCTTTTATAGTCCTACTCTATAATGTATAGATATCTGATTCAGTATGAAACTTTGGCTCCTTTTTAATTCAAATCCCTAGGAAATATATTATATTTACTCTACCCTTTGTATGAGGACCTACTGTAAGAAATACAGACATAGAGTGAAGAGGAAAAATGGCTAATTAATTATTAATGGCCAGTGAATTTCTAGTCTAGACAAGTTAGGATTCAGGGTTCAGACGTGATGTATAAATTTTATCTAGAATGAGTTTAAACTCACCAGTTTAAACCAAATAAACTCATCAATTTAAATGAAATGAAATTGCATTTTTCACTTGACTTATCTCTACAGGTAACAGTCTATAGGTATCATGTCATTAAAACTTACTGACCCTTATTTATACACTAACTAGCAGATTTCTGTTTTCTCATTAATCTCAAATGCAGTCATGTGTAGCACAATGTTTCAGGACACAACCGATTGAATATACAACAGTGGTATACCATATAGTAGGTGTGTGGTAGGCTGTACCATCTAGATTTGTTTAAGTATACTCTAAGATGTTTGCACCATGGCAAAATTTCTTAAGGACACATTTCTCAGAATACCTTCTTGTTGCTAAGTGGCGCATGACTGTACAAGGTCTGACAATTAAGATTGAAAACTTGTTGCAATGATATTGCTAACCTTTTTTGATATCAGAGGGATTATTCATTATGAATTTGTACCAACTGGACGGTTAACTGAGTTTACTATTGGGAAATGCTGAAAAGGCTACATGAAAATGTTAGACAACCCAAACTTTTCTCCAATAGTTCATGACTCTTGCATCAAGACAATGCACCAGCTCACATGGCACTGTCTGTGAGGAGGGTTTAGTCAGTAAACAAATAACTGTATTGGAACACCCGCCCTACTCACCTGATCTGCCCAAGTGACTTCTTTCTTTACCCGAAGATAAAGGCAACATTGAAAAGAAAACATTTTGATGAAACTCAGGACATGAAGGGTAATACAATGACAGCTCTGCTGGCTGGCTATTCCAGAAAGAGCTCCAAAATTGCTTTGCAGGGTGGACTAGGTGCTGGCATTGGTGCATACCTTCCCAAGGGAAGTACTTCGAAGGTGACAGTAGTGATATTCAGCAATGAGGTATGCAGCACTTCTTCCAGGATGTTTGCAGATTTAATTGTCAGACCTCGTACTCATAAAATCCATAGTTATTTCTTTGTCTTCTTTGTTGCCAGCTCTCATTTACATTTTGAAAATGTGAGAGCTGAAAGGACTTTGGGGTCATATAAAACATTTATTCTTGTCCTAGTAATTATTTAGTGTTCAGTGAATACTACTACCACAAAGGCAAATGAATTGTTCAAATTAATATCTAGGAGCCTTAAATAAGATGAGACTGCAAGCAAATGATTCCCACACCCTAGCTTTCCCTGCTAGGCCAGATCTAATTTCTACTTATTTCAGTCAAATTAGTGTAATAGATGTCAATCTGTTTGTTATTGGTTTTATGGTGTCCTATCCTCCTGATAAAATTTTAAAGTGAGATTTACCTATAAATATTTAATTCAATTCAGTCCTACAGTTTACATAAATACATTTTCTTCTTATTTTCTAGGATAATTGAAGCTGTTCTGTACCCCCAGCTCCAAACCACCTCTTAGACTCTTCTATATCCACTCTATATTTCTAAATTAAATCTTGTTGGGGCATTATCTCCCATCTTTCATTTCTGAGACATCTCTCTACATAATAAGATTAAGTCTCATGCAAAGAGAAAATGGTCATTGAAGCAACTAGGCTGAAATAGATTTTAACATACATTCTGTCTTAGAAAAGACAGAAAACTGGCTCTCAATTTGAAATGAGAAGACAAACATTTGGCATTATGCCCAATTTGGCTATGGAGCAAACTGTCATCACAGATAAAATTCTTATTATATTTCTGTGAGCTGAAGGCAGAAACAATTCATGTCAATTTAATCTGTTAATTGCTGAGCTATACATGTAAATGTGCACACATATATGCTTGTGACTGAGGAAACACATAAACACAGAAGTCAAATAAATAAATAAGCACATATGGTTTAAGATTTTATCTTGCTTATCTAAATTTAACAGCATAAACTAATTAGAATATATGTATATGTGCAGCCATGCACCACTTAACAATGGGGATATGTCTAAGAAACACATTGTTAGGTAATTTTGTCATTGTGAGAATATCATAGAGTGTGTTTACACAAGCCTGGTTAAGATAGCACCTACTACACACCTAGCCCATATGATATATTGCTACTTAACATGCAGTTTGTCATTGAGGGAAGCGACATGCGGCACATGATTGTATACACACATATTTGCAATTATTATTATTTTTATTAATAAACATGATACAAATATATAGTTTAAGTGACTTGAATTATATATTTGTGAGTACTCATTTTTAAAATGAAATATTAAAAAAACAAAATGGAAAAATCTATTACATATAATGCTTAACAATCAAGTTGGCATATTAAAAGTGGCATACAAATAGTATCTCTTCTCTGAATCCATATAACACAGAGAATTTATCCCAGTTATGTTAATGAAATCTCCAATTTATTCAACTAAGAAACTCACCATTAGGGCAAATCATTTCTATTTTCAATTGCTATTTCTGCCACATTAAATTTTTATTGAAACATAAGTCTTAAATAATAATCAATAAATAAGTCCCAAAATCTGTGTACATAACCACTAAAAACAAATAAATGCAAGTGCTTTTCTTTTAAGAATAGAAAATGCAGTGGAATATGATAAATTTATGTCACTATATAACTAATGTTGGTGTGCATAAACCTTGTCAATTATTAGATATTCTTTCATGTGAGCTATTAATATAGACTTAGGAACACTAAAGGGAAGATGAGTCCTTTTCCTTTATACAGGGAAGGTTCTTTCTTCATATTATTAGATTAATGGTTCCATAGCTCCACATAAAACCTTTATCCCTTTTTCCCTTTTCTCACACCCACTTTTCCATTCCATAAACCCATTAAATCTGCAACAAAGTTGAATTTCATCAACCTTATTTCCCTTGAACTAGATTTTCCTGAAAGCCAGGATTTTCTGAAGATAATAAGGCATTTCTTACAATGGATTTCACTTATGAAGTGATTGATGTTAATTTTTATATATCATTTCAATATTTCACATTTGCGAATAAATCACTTGAAATTATTTAAAAGTGTTATCTAACTTCTATAATATAATAATGTTATATAATATAACATATAATAATTCTATATAATATAATATAGATAATGTCTATCTATTTATGGCTACAAAATTCCAATATTCAAAACACAAGTGCTAAAAATTTGGCTATCTTATTATGCATCCTTTATATAACAAGTAACCTCCCCAAATTCGGCTATATGGCATGAATGCTTTCCGATTTTAATGTAATCTAGAATCTGGAATTTAACTGCAGCAACCCTGATTTATCATATGGCATTAAATATGGTCCATAGAGAAATGCAGGGAAGTTTGTAATTTATTATAAAATAATTCTTGATACCCTTGGTAAGTCAGTGTCTCAAAGCCATAAATTGACCTTCATAATTATCCAAAATAAAACATGGTGTTCACTTCCTCCCATTCATGCACCGTTTTTAGTATTGCACGAGTTAATGACCACTTTTATTTCTGCTTCATTAATAAAAAGCATCTTAGAGACTCCCAGGAGATCAAGGAATCATCTAAATCATCAGGCAAAAAACTCATGTACTATTTCTGAAATATAATTCATGTTTCTTTGTGTATGTGTCCTTTCTACTCTTATGTAGTAACCTGTGGTTACTACTTTTTTGCTCAAATTCTTACTGATACTCTTTTCCACAGGGGTGAATCTTGGCCACTAAGCTTTATTTCATAATCTTGACGCCCCCCCCAAACAGAGAAAAGAGCTATAAATCAAGAAATCATGACAACTTACTCAATTGAAGTGGCTGATTTTTTAAGTTTCCTCTCATCCTGTGAGAAATATTGATATGCTGATAGGAGCAGTAACATCCTAGTTCAGTAGCTGACGATATCTGCAAGCACACAGATGCTGTTATGGACCTCAACTCTTCAGTCTTGCTAAAGCACATACAGTTGTATTTCTATTTTGTGAAAGTAATTGAAGATAACTGAAATTTTATAGTTCATTCCACAACTAGAAATAAACTGCCGAACAGATACCAGGGCTTTTAAAAATGTATTTGAATTGATACTCTGTAAGCAATAGAACTTTTTTTTTTAGGTACAAATCAGTAAATAGGATTCAAATATTATTCTCTACACATTCCAAGGAAGTGATAGTTACTGGAAATTAGTATTTTAACTCTAAAAAGTTTGTTTGTTTACCTATTGTAGTTAGCCTTGAATTATATTTTGCAATCAAAAGTTTATATAGTTGATATCTATTGAGTATGGTGAGAATTACATAAATCTGGGAGGAGATGAATATTTGTACAGGAGAAATTCCATGAAATGTAAAAAAATATAGTAATGAAAACTATGATATATTGAATAATGGCTATTTTACATTAGCTATGTCAAGTTTTTGTTTTTTTTTAGTTGAGGATACAAGCTCAGGAAACATATGAAAATTTTACAAGGATGTGTAATATTCAAATTATGTCCTGAGCCATGCTATAAAACTATACCCACCGGACCCCAGCTATAAATCTCGTATCTCTTATACCATACTGATTGTCATCGTGAATATGGGTTTTTACCATCTAAGATTGGTTCCAAATGTCTCTGCAGGCACTATTCTGGTGAACGAGGCAGCAGCTTATATGAATTAAAAGTTTCTCATTTTCTTTTTCTGAGCACCACCATGACTCCCACTTAGCATTCTAGGTGAGAAGAGAGAGGAAGAAATGATATATGATTCTTTCCAAATATTAGGAGGGTTCCACTCAGTTGTCAAATATTCCACATGGAAAATAAAATCCAAGAAGTTATACAAAAAAGAAAAACTCAGAAAATAATTACTCCAGAACAGCAGCTTACTAATTTTTTATCACTATAGTACTCTTATTCATAGTAGACATTATGGGCCCTAGTTACACACACACACACACACACACACACACACCATAATTTAGCCAAAAGCAATTTCATTGAAATAAATTGTAATAAATATATTATATTCTTAATAGTAGCAAATATTTATTTTTTATAGTCATTTATTATGTGCCAGCCTCCTATGCATTAACTCTTGGTGTTCACAAGTCAATAATATTCCCAATGTTGTACCAATGGTGGAACAATAACAGAAGTCCCCTTAAGGAGTATACGATGTTGGACAATTAAGTTTGTGAACTCATGCTGGAAAAAGTGCTACATACCTCATTGCTGAATATCACTGCAGTCACCTTTGAAGTACTCCCTTTTGGAAGCTATGCACTGACTCCAGATCCTAGTCACCCTTCAAAGCAATTTTGGAATTCTTTTTCTGGAATGGCCATCAGAGCTGTCATTGTATTATGCTTGATGTCCTGAATGTCATCCAAATGTCTTCCTTTCAACATTTTCTTTATCTTCAGGTAAAGAAAGAAGTCACTGGAGGCCAGATCAGGTGAGTAGGGAGGGTGTTTCAATACAGTTATGTGTTTACTGGCTAAAACTCCCTCACAGACAGTGCCGTGTGAGCTGATGCATTGTCATGATGCAAGAGCCATGAATTGTTGGGGAAAAGTTCAGGTCGTTTAACTTTTTCACACAGACTTTTTAGCACTTTCAAATAGCAAACTTGGTTAACTGTCCAATGGGTACAAATTCATAATGAATGGTCCCTCTGATATCAAAAAAGGTTATTAGCAGCATTGCAACAAATTCATGAACTTAATTGTCTTACCTTGAATTGTCTGTAGAGAATATTAAAACAATAATAAAACCAACATAAGATGGTTTGCATCTTATTATCACTACACACTGGCAATTCTAAATAATATCAGTGAAGAAACACTCCTCTCTGCAAAAAACAACTTTTTTTTCTCTTTTTTTAAATTAAAATGTATTTGAGTGACAATGGTTAGTAAAATTACTTAGGTTTCAAGTGTACAATTCTGTAATACACCATCTATATATCACATTGTGTGTTCACCACCCAGTCAGTTCTCCTTCCATCGCCATATATTTGACCCCGTTTATACTCATCTACCACCCTCCTCCCGAAATAAGTCACACAGAAAAAGTTGAGAACCACAGGATTTCACTGATATGTGGGATATAAACCTGAAAACAACAAAGAAACAAAAGCTCAGAGACACAGACAATAGTTGCTTTGTTACCAGAAACTAACTTTCTACTGCCACCCAACCCATCCTTCACTTGTTCCATCTTTAAAATATAGAAATTGGAGAGGAGTGACTGAGGTATCACCCCATAAGACATCCCTTGTTTTGTCCCCCTCCCTTTTAACAATTAAAATGTACTCGTATTTGGCATCCCTCACATTTTCTATCAAATGCTAACAGCCTCCCAATGGATACTTATATCAATAACTGACTGACCTGAGTGAAAGCCCTTATAATTTTTTTTAAAACCACAGGTCCAAAATGGTATAACTTGTGCTAAAGCCCATGACACCAAATCAAGATTTAATACAGATTTAATACCTGACCTGATTGCTATTCTCATTTCTCCCAGAAACACAATCTGAATCAACCAGCCAGAAATTTTCTGGTCAACAGGAATGAAGTAATCTGTCACTTGGGCCCTTTCTAAACCCCCATAGAAAGAAGAGGCGATCTGCATGACAAAAAGATGTCTTGCTCTAAAAATAGTTATTTTCTTTTGTTAATAGCTCCCTTTCCCTACCCTTCTTCCTATAAAAACCTTCTAGACTGTACAATCCCTAGGAGTGCCTTGCTAGTTTCTATATGAGATACTTCCTGATTAATGAATTGCTTAATAAAGACAATTAGCTCTTCAAATTTACTTGGTTGAATTTAGTGTTTTTTGGGTTGTTTTTTTTTAACATATATATATATATAGTTGCTTTTGGTGACAATCATTAGAACAGCAGAGTACATTGTGAATTTTCAAAAGATACAGTGTTGCTTTGTTACCTATTATATTAATAAAAGGATTATGAAATGAAGTATAACATCTGTTTCCAAATGATTTTATTATACTTGAAAGGATATATAGAGAAAAGATTGTACCTATAGAAAAGCCTACTTTACTGTTGAGGAGGAATATAAACATATAACCACAATTATTTTTCAGATGTTAAAATGAGATAATTTTTTAATTGTATTGACTAAATCTACATAATATTTGGGCATATTTCAATGCCTCAAAAATGTTCAGCTCATCTCCAGCTCCCTTGTTCAGTGCCATCAAGGTGATCATCTGTTAGAGCTTCACTTCTCAGTTCTCAGCTTGAACGTCACCTCCTGATTGCTCAACTTCATTTGAGCAATCCCCTATACCCATACTAACTCTCCTGTACCCACTCTGTATTCTAGTAGCTGGTTATTTTTTAATGGCATAACATTTATTAGCATCTGAAATTATCTCTTTCAGTGACCGATTAATGCATCTATAGTGTAAACTCTCTGAAGGCTGGGAGCTCACTGCTGTATTTGCAGCACTAAAAGAACGCTTAGCATAGAGTAGGTGTTTAAAAAATATTTGTGCAGGATTGAATGAACTGGGAATTAATTACCTATGAGCCTTACCTCTGTAATAATACAAATTGTTTCACACTGACCCAGGATGCCCACAAATCTAAAATTCATGTTATATCAACATAGCCAAATGAGTACCTTTGAGAGAACACTACATATATTCATAATACCATATTACCAAAAAATATATTTAGTACTTACAAGAACATTAGAATAATTGTCAGTAGAATATATAAAAACAATAATAAAACCAACAAAGGATGGTTTGCATTTTATTAGCACTATACACTGGTAATTCTAAACAATACCAGTGAGAAAGCAAGAATAAATTAGCTTATTTCTAATAAATTAGAATAAATCAGCTCCTAAAAATGAGTCTTTATACTTCATAGGACAGTGTTTATTAAATTCTGTAGAGAAGATTTAAAATTTTTCTTTTCCCATCCATTGGTTTATTTACTGGAAACATTTTAAAAAATTAAACTTTTAGTTTTGAGATAATTATAGATTTACACTGCAGTTATAAGAAGTAAATACCTAGAGGTCCCATGCACCCTTTAACCATTTATCCCCAATGGTAAGAGCTTGCAAAACCGTATAGTATAATACCATTTTATTAACATTCATCTTAAGCTTTGCAAAATAAAAATTGATTTTCTCATATCTTTTTCTAGAATCTTTCCTCTGTTAAACTCCTTAATGATAATACTATAGAAATAAAAATAGTCTTTCACATGTTTTGTTATTATATTTTGTTTATTTTAAACAATACTGCTTATTCTATTATAGTTTATCTTGTGTCTTAAATTCTCAACTAAAATCTATAAATAGCCTCTTTTTTATTCTGAAAGCATTTGATGAACTGTAAATCTCAATTTGAAATGTTGTCTGAGGATGCTTGAAAAGTATTCTAACATAAAATCTTTCAAAGTAAATCTAATTAACATTTATCCAATTCACAATCTTGACCCTCTGTATTGCTGATGTTTATTCATGACAAGGTACATAATACCAGTGTATAGTGAACTGCCATCAAAAAGAAGTAATACAGACCTCAACACCATGGTTAGATATTACACTGGTAAAGAAAAAAAAAAGTAGTGCTTTTGATGATCCAATGGACACCTTCAATTTTGGGAAATGAAAATAAATTCCCGTTCACATTCAGAACATGTATTTAACTTACTTCCACATAATAACATCTTTACTTCTTAGGAAACTACTGCTTTCTGTTAGCCTCCATATACCTGGAACATAGTCTTTCTGGCAGTGCTTACTCCTTTCTAGGGGAGAGAGAGGCCTGGACTTCCATAAACTCCATCTATTCTCAATTAGAACTTTCATTTGAAAGGCTTTGACAAACTATTTCATAACAGAATGTATATATGTTGTCATGGCTCTAAGTATTGTCCTTGGTAGAATTTTAAAAATAAATTTCTCAATAATATTGCAAATATTTTGTGGGGTGTTAGATGGTCACATGTCTTGTTGGGGGAGACCATTTCATGGACAGAGTAGAGAACTGATCACTGCACTGTACACCTGAATCTGATGTTGTATAATATTGTATGCCAACTGTAATTGAATAGATAGATAGTCACAAAATGTGGAGTATACTGTGGAAGGGAGTCAGAGGAAGTGTAATAGATATATATGATATGGGGGAGGAGTGCGGTGGCGAATTGGGGGAGGGGGTAGTCACTTTGAGGGGTAAAAAGTATAACTATTGCACTGTGTTGTACACCTGAAACTAATTAAAAATAAATAAATTAAAAAAAATAAAAAATAAATTTCTCAACCTTCTTATCTATGTATAAAGTATTCTGTTAGCAATATAAATTTCCTATCCTATGAAGACCAGAGCAGTAGAGATAAGGATCTACAGATTATTAGTCATACGAATTATATGTGTAAATAAATAAATACCCACACAATAGCACACATAAGAGTTCCTTATGAGTTAAAAATTACAGACCCAAGACTATATAAATTATATGGCCACTATCTGAAAACAAGGTATTCCAGTAGGCACACTGATTGGCTTAAATAATGAAAATAATGGCTTCAATACGGACTAGGTTTGCTGAGTTAAACTGTGGAGCATTACTATTTTCACATATATTTCATTTTCAACAAAGAATCACACAAACATACAGTTTATGAAGTTTTGATGAGCTCCACTCAAAATGCACTCTCCCATATTGAAGTCCCAGTCCAGAAGGTAAATTTTTTGTGATCAATATCATTTGTGTTTCAGCACCAACATGCTCCGTAATAGGCTTTAGGCCATTGTGAGGCAAGACATAATGCAATGTTCATATATTAGAACTAAAAGCAGACAAGTCCATTTTAAAGGCATTCCCAGCTCCGTGGCTGGGAAACTGATCACAGAAATATGTGGTTTTATCCAACTTTCTTTTCACACATTTTTGGCCTGATGAGTCCATCTGCTAAAAGATATAGTATTTTCAAAATTACCTTCTCGTTTAAACTTACTTTATGGCTATTTTTAGGACAGTAAGCTTCCAACCTATTCTTTTATAATAGTGTATTCACATCTGAACTAGCAGATCACACTTAGCATGAATGCTAATAATGATGACATGACTGACCTCACCACAGTCGTTAGCAGCATATCTAGTAGCAGGATCTAGACTATTTTGCCCTGTAATACTCTACAGGTTTTTATTCAAATAGGGAATAGGGATTTCTCCAAAGTAGACAACATCTAGAATATAGAAAAAATGAAAGGGAAAAAAAAGATAGTTTTAGAAATATCACAATATAACAAAATAGTTTGAGCAAATAGTTTGGTTCTGGAGAGGCAAACTAGGATTATGGGTTAGAAATTTCTGTGGAGCAGATTCAGTTCTAAATGAACAGAATTTACTGACAATTAGATTAGTCAACAACTGTGAAATAGGATATCTGCAATGGCTTCCACACGAGGTAGTCTTGCCTTGGCTAGTGCGGCTGGAATTGATAATGAACAAACAAGATTTGAAACGTAAAATTTGGATTAAAGGTTAAATCTGCCTTTTTTGAATTGTGCAATATTTTGGAAGCTTCTTAACAACTCTTAGACATCAATTTCTCAGATAGGAAATGATTACCAATATGTGCTGCTCTATATCAAAGGGATTGTCATGTGATAACGATTTATATAAAAATTGTGAAAAGATTTTTATTATGAAACTCTCAAGTTCTATTTCTAATTTTAGATACTAGACCTCTAAAATGCTTTTTTTCAAGTAACGGAAAATGTTTTGTACCAACTGATTCTCATGAGTTATTTTAAATTAGTCTTCTCTGCAACACTGTAACCAATTAATTAATTGCCATCTTTATTTGAAGATTTAGAAAGAAGTTCATAGTCAGCAAATGGTTGAACTAGAATCTGAATGTAGTTCTGTTTGACAGAAAAGTTCACGCTCTTTTCCCAATGATATCTCCTTGCTAGGTCATTCTTCTAAAGTTGAAAACAGAGGATGAAAGAGGGCACATTCTTTCTTGTTTAGGAAATGTGCTTATTTTTCTGAAAATCTTATGTCTATTAGGTGCTGAGAACTCACAGTTTCAAATTTCAGAGTGTGTTTATACTAAAGTCATTGAATGGCCAACACAGCTCTCCTACTTGCCTTCTCATCACTTCTAGGCTTCTTAGCATTGCAAAGTGCCAGTAAAAAAATGAGGAAGGACTGGGATAAACAGTAGCCAGGCCTGTAGATATTAATTTCATATTGTTAGCAAAAACTACTTTTTTCAGCCTTCAGATAGCTCAGCTCAATTTATTATGGCACAGAGAAAATATGATGGATTTATATCAGTGATGTTAGTAAGTAACACAAGGAATCAGTAATTAATCATGTAACTAATTATGTTTGACTTTTTACCTCAAAATAAAATTAACTCCTATTCATTAGTCAATGGTATTTAACTCTTTTCAAAATTTAAATCCACAATTAAGTAGCTCCCTGTTGTAAATGACTTTACAAATTAAGATGCACAGAATTTGCATATATTCTTCTGTTCTTAGCAATAATGGAAATGAGAAAGTTGAATTAGTCATAAACAAAAGTGGAACTTAGGAAACTAGTGAAAAATATATTGTGGGAATTTAGACAAGAGATAATGAAGGCTTGAACTGAAGCATCGGTTGTGAGAGTAGAAGAAGATATTTAATAGATCACGAAAATAGTGATCATTAGGTTAAAAAGAGGAACAAGATAATAAATACTGGATATGAGAATATGATGTTTTAATAAAAAAAAGTTGTGCCATTAGCCAAAAGAAAAGAAAGAAAGAAGAAAGACAGAAAGAAAGAAAAAAAGAAAGAAAGAAAGAAAGAAAGAAAGAAAGAAAGAAAGAAAGAACATTGTTAAGAGAGAAAATTAATATGTGTATGTGAATGTGAAGACATGTTGATGAAATGAGATCAAATTTGCTCTGGTATTATATTTGAAATACTTATAAAAATTCAGATACAAATAAAAAAGTGTGTGTGTGTGTGTGTGTGTGTGTGTGTGTGTGTGTGTGTGTGTTCAGGAACTCAGCAGATAAACATTGGTTGAAGATATAGTTTCTGAAATAATGGAGAATCTAAATGAGCTTTAAAGTATTTTTATTTAGGGGGGGTTATCACTTTGTGAAGGATGTAAATGTCTAACTATAATGTTGTTTTGTACACCTGAAACTGATAAAAAAATTAAGTATTTTTACTTAATAAATGCTTCATTAGAATTAGAATATAATTTAATAAAGTCATTATTTTGAATTGATAGTAAACATTTAGTTCTAAAAGCTTTGATTTCTCTATTAAAATATGATTCTGATGACATTATGTTCTTATTTAATATTTGAGAGGCAGAAATATATTTTCTTTATATTTGTCTCCAAAGTGTTTTTCTCTCCTTTTAAATCTTATATACTTATTTAATTTTGTATTTCAATGTAGTAAAAGATAATATAAATTAAAGAAAAAACACTTCATATTAATATCAAAGGAAAACAAAAAATAAATGTAACAAAAAAATTACAAGATCTCTACTGAAAAAAATACAGGTTTTTAATGAAGTATAAAGAAGACCTAAACAAAAAGAGATTAATTGCACAATGAGATATAGGAAAATCATCTCATGAGATGCCAGTTTTCCTCAAATTAAACAATTTCAAAGGATTACAATTAAAATATCAACAGATTAGGCCAGACGAGTGGCTCAGTTGGTTAAAAGCTCACTCAAGAGTGCAAGCTGAGCTCTGAGCAACAGCAGTTCGATGCCCAGCCTGAGCTGAGCTGCTGCTGAGCTGCCAACAGGTGGCAGGATGGCTCAGCTTAAAAAAAAAAAAGAAAAAAAATCAGCAGATTTATGGGAACTTATAAAATGATTCTAATTTGTGTGTATGTGTTGGGGGAGTTTAAAGTGTCAAGAATAACACTCCAGAAGGATGGGAACAATGAGGAAAGACATTTCCTGACAGGTATCAGAATTTATTAAACCTATAAGCATAACCAATGAAATGGATGAGGGTGATCAAAATCAGAATTGTGTATGTTTGAAATTTGTGTGTGTGTGTGCATTCTTTATTAAGTTACTTGGGGTGACATTGATTAACAAAATTATATAGGTTTCAAGTGTACAGTTCTATAATATATCATATTGCATTGTGTGTTCACCACCAAAGTCAAATCTCCTTCCATCATCATATAATTGAATCCCTTTCCTGTTTTCTCCCTCCCTCCCTCACCTCTTTCCCTCTGGTAACCACTAAACTGTTGTCTATGTCTGTAAGTTTGTGTTTGTTTGACAGAAGTAATGTGTTTGATTAGTTGTTAAAAATAAAAACTTTGATAAATGGAGATGCAAAAATAGTTCTCCATTTCAATCAAAGACTTCCACGTAGAGTAGGCATGCATGTTGCCTGATTTGTTATAACCAAATTCACTGTTCCCTGAATTTTCCTCCATAGTATGACTTTGTTTTTTCTGAATGCATTCATTAATGCAAAAAAGATTGCATGTTTCATGAAAATTTCTAGAAAAGATTTCCAGGAAATACTCCATTGAGAGGGAGGATTTAATATGACCTGACCCCTAAAGAATTTCAAAAGCCATTGATTAGGACAGCAAGGTCAGCAATGGGAATGCGGAACCATCATGGGAGGTAGGTAGAGTGGGGGTACAGTGCAAATAAATTGTGGGAATCTGACAGCCTTGATTTGACTGAAAGTTGGATTGTATGGGCAAATTGGGGTAAGAAAGCAAGAAACACTAGGAATGGATAAAGCTGGAGAGATAAAATCTGAAGTCGTATTGTGAAATGCCTTGAATGTCCCACCAGTGTATGTGCTTTACTGCATTGCCAATGAAAATCCAGTGAAATCTATTGACCATGGGAATGATATCAATCAGATACAAATCTGAAAATTTCCTCTGGATTATACCTATTTATCTTTCAAAAATAATGAATATAGACTTAGACACTAGGTTTAGTGGAAGGACTGTTTTAAAGAGCATGTATTACTTTAGAAAATATGTTACTTTTTTAAAAGTTTCTTTACTGAGTGAATATAAATAATGTTTTTGTGTGTTTTTTTCTCTTAGTTGACAACAAAAATCTAATCTATGTAGAAAGGAACTGATATATGATCCTTTCTTAGCTTACTTTTACTCAAAAACTATCCAGATAGAACTTGAAGATAACCTAAAAATACATAAAATATTCATTTCAGGGTGGTGGTTGCTATGATCTGCCACCAGACAGATCCCCTTTGTATTATCGAAGCACTCATTCCTCTAACAGCCAGGAATGTTGGTTGTTGATGGCTCTGAGCTAAGTCCTTCAGGAAATTGCTACCAGTCAAAAGAATCTGCCTTGCCTAAGTTTATATCCCATATTTGTTGGAAAATAACATCCAATGACCCCTATCGCAGAAATATAAATGTTTGTCCTGTCTTAGTTTAGGATGCTATAACAAAAATAGACTGGATGGCTTAATCAACATTTATATCTCATAGTTCTAGGAGTCCAAGATCAAGGTGCAGGTAGAGCCAATGTCTTTTGAGGGTCCACTTCCTGGCTTGTAGACAGCATCCTTCTCCCTATATCCTCATATGGCTGAGAGTGCAAGCTTTAGTCTATTTCACTGCTTATCAGGACTAATTTCATCATAGGGGCTTCATTCTCGTGATTTCATCTAAACCTAATTGGCTCCCAAAGGCTCTATCTCCTGATACCATTTCATTGGGGGTTAGGGTTACAATATAAATTTTGAGGCGATACAAACATACTGTCCGTAACACATCCAAAATTCTATCCAGTATAATTCAGAAGGACTACCTCTTAAAACTGCAGAGCTTCCTGTGTGATTGGATAATATCTTTGCTATACTAATAACACACTGTAACTACTCTCCCTGTCTGAACCTGCTTTGCTCATTCCCTTATATATACTGCTTGCATGGGAAGGGTCCAAGGGCAGCCAAATGCCTCTGCTGTGTTCCCAAGAAGAAATTTGTGCTTAAATCAGGCCTTTCTGCCAAGCTTACAACCACATTCCATGTGAAAAGCCCATAGCACAGCCAGCGTGTGATTTTTCCCTCTGTATGGGGCACTTGGAAACTTTTCTTGGAATTTCTTAGCTCTGTTTGCATCAATGACCCTCAGGCATTGATCAGTCTGTGTTTCAGGCTCTAAGGATCAAGGAAGGGGTCCTTGTACCCAGCACAAAGTGGGGAACAAGCAGTCTCCCTGTGTGCACATAGGCTACAGAATGGATCTGACAGCACAGGCATCTGCCCCATTGCCAGGGGTTGGATCTTGTTCACACACTCTTTCTCCCTTTGTAAGTAAATGTTGTGCCACATGAGCATGGCACACATATTATCTGTTCTCAGTGACCTCAGATCATGCGCTGGTCTCTTTCCTGAGTGGTACTTATCTGCCTTGACGTTGGCAGAAGTCATGTTATATTCTGTCCCGTGGCACATGTCCACCACCACCTAGTGAGACAGATTTGGCTCAACTAACAGGTCACAACAATACCATGGCATGAAGAAATAGTAAGGGTTTATTCCCCAAACCCCATCCCAGGTTAGTGCTGGCTCTGGGAAGGATGGCGAGTGATGAAGTCTCTAGGAGGCTTTAGGTTCACTTTGGCCTGCAGCCAGAAACGAATGAGGTACAACTGATGGTGAGGGAGACTCAGTGAGGCTCAAGATCGGCTATGCCTAAACGCTGCTGTAGGACTTCACTATGGATCCATGGGTGGCAGTCTTAACACCTTGTCAGGCTGCTATCCTAGCTACTGCCCAGCTAATGCTAACCATTGCATTGTCCTATCATGACATAAAAGAATCATACAGGAAAAAGGACAGAGGTTAATACCCAGGCACCCCCAATCAGATGTTCTTGGCTCAAACAAAGAAATAGTGAGTACACAAACATATTAAGGACTAAACACATGATCAAAGTTGAAACTGATATTCAGGAACCCAAAATACTGTCATAACTCACTGTTTTAATTGAGAGTATATGGGAGCCAGGTTATAAACGACCCAGTGGGTCTGCTACTTCTACGATATAGGTGGTCATTATTTCTGGTTCCTGGATATATAAAATGAAGGGACATACTGGTACTTGGCAGAACCCAAGCATTGGTTCATTGGCCTATAGGTAAGAGTTATTATAGTAGAGAAGGTCTAGTAGAAATCTATGAAACTAATTTTCTATTTTGGATAAGATATTAAATTTAAAAATACTGTATCTAGATGAAATAGCCAAGATTGGCACTTTCATAAAGGCCAAAGATGCAAAAGTGGTGGTTCCCAAAATGCCCCTATCCACTCCTCATATTGATCCTGGCAAACAATGGTAGATTATGTCATCGTAACCAAGTAATAACCTCAATTACAATGTGCCTAAAGTGGCGTATTCGTTAGAGAAGACTAATTCAATCTCAAGAATATGGTATGCAGTCATTGATTTAGCAATTTACTCTCTATCAATAAAGAAAATCAAAAGCAGTTTGCATTTACGTAAAAAGGATGATGGCACATACTATGTTTTTTGCCCAAAGACTAAGTTATATATCTTGTTCTTTACTATATTACTGATATAAAGGTAATCAGGGTAGATGAGTGAAAAATGCCAGTATGATTGGGGCCATGATAACATTTGGTGCTCTAGATGGTGGGAGATAAATCCTGTAAAGATTCATGACCGTCACAATAGTGAATTTTTTAGGGGGATCTAGTGGTATGTCACTATGTTTGAATATATGTGTACTACATGCCAAATAATGAACAAATTATTTCATCTCACAGTTAACTACATAAATAAAAAATCATAATGTCCATTAGACTTTTTGAGATATGGAAGTTGTATATATCATATTTGGAGATAATAGTCCAACCCAATTTGGGGTGACACAGAAACCATTAGTTTAGATAATATGCAAATATGGAAAAGATTTTTGCAGCAGGTTCATGTTGAGGTGCAAAGCAGCTTTGTTGCATGGGCCATATGACCCTACAGACCCTGTAACACCAAAGGTATCCATGGGAATACAAGACACTGGGTAGGGTTTATGGAAAGCCCCAATAGGAGAATGTAAGCCCTTAAAGTTTTGAGCAAGGTAATTTTATAGCACACATCAAAAAAATGGAATCAGTGCACCATTTGAAACTTGTATGCTACTGAGCTACAAGAAATCAAATGACCGTGGAGCCATAATTCCCCATAATGACCAGTGTTATATAAGTCTGACTCAGTATTTTGATGTTTGCTGACAGCTTTTAAGCCTCACCCCATCCCTCTGCCCCATGTGTCCTACATTTGGCAAGCTTATAAGAAAGCCCAGGTGCTCCCTCCTTTGACATTAGCAGGAACCCTCCTCCTGGCCCCATCCCCTACAATAAATACCCCAATCTAGCCTCTGTAATCTCTCTCTCAACCCACTTTTGAATTTACTGCAGAGCCTCTCTGATCGCCACAGAAAAGCTTATTATGTGAGTAATAAACTTTTGTTACTGTCTTGGTATATATGTGGCATTATCAGCCTGGATTCACAAACCACATTTGGAGTCGGAGTACATTTCATTCCTGAAGAGTACCCAGAACAACCTCGGTTTTCATGTCATATCATCAGATAGGTCCAGTAGCAATACGTAAGAAGAAGGGAAAAGTACACTGAGGACCAGGGAGAAGGAGGGTCGAAGGGCAGATTCCAATCCCATCCACTTCTGCTGCACAGAGACTTCATCCGCAGTTCACAGCTAGGACTGAATGGTGCTACCCTTATGATCAGCTGACAGAGGAGAAAAAAGGCTAAGTGTGTTTCAAGGATGAGTTAATGTGGTATCTAGATGCATACTAGAAATGGAATGCCATCACAGTAGAGCCCACTTCACCATGGCTATGGTGATGAGGGAATGTTCTCCCAAAGGCAGATCTGCAGGAGGGAAGCCACAATTCCTCTGCGTGTGTGTGTGTGTGTGTGTGCGTGCGCGCACAGAGGTAACGCCATGTGAATTGGCTAATTGGTCAGAAGCCTTAAAAAAACAACAACAAAAAACAACTGGAAGCTGAGGAACAAAAACATTTTTGAAATAAGTATGTGAATGAGCCAATGAGAGTGGGTACAAAATGTGAAGAGCTTTGTTTTGTGTGGCAATGCCCAGCAGAGACCATTTAGTATTATTTAAAGTATATACCCAAGTATACAGAATGGCTAAGCCAATTGACATCATCTAGCCATTGTTACCAGCTATCACGGCACCACCACAATGAGCACATGAATCAAGTAGCCATGGTGGAGGAGACACTATGCATGGGCCCAACAACATGGGCTCCCCTCACCAGAGCTGAGCCAGAAAGAGAGGTTTTGAAATGGTTATTGTTTTTAAATTATATGTATGTATTTTAGGATTTTGTATGGCATTAATTGAATAATAACCGGGATGTAATTTCAACATTAAAATGTGACTACTAAAATAAATTATTTTCTCCAGATGCCACCATACACCAGTAGCCCATCAAGCCCAGTATGACATTGATTCTTTTCCACTGTTTGAGCACCGATACTCAGCAATGCCCTTGCTTGCAGATTCGCTCTTGGATGGCTCCATATGCTACCATACGCTGGCAGCATAATCACCGACAGAGGGTCAGCTGAGGCAGTCATCATCTCAAAGGAAGTAGCCAGCTACTTACTGAGCTTTAGGTGGCACTGCCAGATACCTTATCAATCCTCTGTGCTGATAAATGTATGTCTCTGCACAGAGACATACACAATTCATACATATGCAGATTTATAATATATACGAAATCCATATTATTTTTAGGCAAATGATGATTGCTGAGCCAAAGGATATGTGTATTTCATATTTTACAATATGTTCCAAATTGTACTACACATCCATTTTTTTCACCAACTTATAGTTCCAGTGTTTTCTTCTAAAAATATTAGCATTAAAATTATACGCCTATCATATGTGTCACTCATTTAATATGTACTCATTTAATATGTACGTTTTCATTGTAAAAACGTATAATCATATTTAGATGTTTGTAAGGTCTTGTGTTTTTGTGCATGTGTGAATTATCTTTTGGCAACAGTTTTTCCTCATCTTTTCGTTTTAAAGAATTCTTTGTATATAAGGAGAGTTAGTTCTTTACTTTTGATATGTAATCTAAAATATTTTCCCAGCATGCCATTGCTTTCTAAATTTTAATATTATTTTCTGTGTTTTAATTTTCTATCCAATAAAATGTAATAAGATCAAATCTCTGAATCTTATATGAGATTTATCATCTTTTAAAGTATGTTTCTATATTTAAAAAATGTTGTCTCCATTCCAGGTTTATCTTTTAAAAATACATGTGTTTTCTTCTAATAGGCTTCTGGCCTCATTTTGACATTTAAATATTTGATCCATCTGGAATTACTCTAATACAAGTAGTGATGTAAAGTTCCAGGTCATTTTTATTTTTACAAATGTCTGGCCAGTTGTCATAATGAATACTCAGTTTTCTTCCAAATGATTTGAAATGTCTTTTTTTGCACCCATGGAATTATCATATATATATAAGATTCCATTTTTTATCTTCCAATTATATCTAAATAATACATTTTTATCTTCATATGTTAGTTTCAACCTAGGTTAATTGCTGTAACATTGTGTTTAAATAAACAGAAGTATTAATATTTCCTCCTTGCTCTATTTCATAAATTTTCTCAATATTATCACACATATTTTAAAATAATTCTTTGCATGAATATTTTCTCACAGGAATTTTTCATTGTTTCATTAAAAGTAGCCCCTGGAGGAAGGGGCTATAATTTCCACTGAAATGTCATTTGTGTATACATGTACATTTCCTGATTATTGAAATATACCACAGAGAGTCTTCATATGAAGGAAAAACTAATATGAGTTTCCATTTATTAAAATATTTTTATATTTCACATTAGAGTAGTTTATGCTCTAAATATTCAAATATTTTTTGTTGAATACAAACCTAAGTTATGATTACTATTAATGGGGAATATTAGCCATTATCTTTATTATTTTTGACATATAAAAAAACGTTGGTCTAAAACTCATAGACACAGATTACTGGTTACCAGAGGGTAAGGGCTGGGGGTGGTAGATGAGGGCAAAGGGGGTCAAATATATGGTGATGGAAGGAGAACTGACTCTAGGTGTTGAATACATAATGTAATATACAGATGATTTATTGTAGAATTGTACAGTTGAAAACTAAGTTTACTAACCAATGTCACAGTAATGAATTTAATAGAATTTTTAAGAAGGGAAAAAATAACATTTTATACTGTTTTTATTTTAAAATTAATAAATTTGCTGAATTATCTGTTTCTAGTACTTTTACAGGTGATTGAGGTTTTCTAAGTAATCAGTCTTAAAATATAAGAAATTATTTATTCCTCTCTCCTAATATTTATAACCCTAATTTTTTCCTCTTATACAAGATTCAGAGGCAATGTTAATTTGTTAAATTATTTGTGAAAAGTATTATTTAATTCACATTAATGATGCTGCTTGTTATATGGCTAAAATTATACTTATTTCAATATATAGAGACTATTTGATTCTACTTCAATTTTGTCAAAATTTATAAAAAATATTAATTTTTGGGCCGGCCGAGTGGCGCAGTGGTTAATCGCTGGCCTGGGAAGCCAGCGGCCCCGGTTCGGTCCCACATATGAGGGCCAGTGACACTGCCCTCAAAAAAAAAAAAAAAAAAAAAAAAAAAAAAACAAAAAATATTAATTTTTATTTTCTGATATTTAAAATGGTAAATTATAATAGTTAATTTTATAGCTTGATTTCTTACAGTCTTAACATCATTGACACTTTTTTGGTATCATAATATTTATTAACATATTTCTCAATTTTTTATTTGCTAATATTTAATTTTTTTTGCATTTAAATTCATTAGTGAGGTTAGTTTTTTTACTGCTATTTTTATCATGTTAAGCAGTCTTAGGGTAGGCTCACAAAGGAATTTGGGAAACTTTTTTCTCCTACTGTTCATTGTGGCATTTTAAATTATACCTGAATTATCTCATTTTCAAAATGATATTTCATTGAAATAATTCACTGATGAAAATTTCTTGTCCTGTTACTTGAGAAATGTCATTCCTTGAGGTTTCTCAATATTTTCAGGTATTTGAATTGTGAATATCTTCTGTGTTTTAAGATACAGTTTGTAAAGTTATGTATTCCTAAAATCAATAGTGCATCACAGACATTCAAGTTTTCTTTGCATGGTTGAGCAAAATATAGTTTACCTTAATTTTAATTTTATCTGTATCTATATATTTTTACTATTTTTATGGCTCAATTTCAATAATTTTGGCACCTTTTTTTCTAGAATAGAAACACTGTAGTTTATATATGCTTTTTCTTCAAATCATTGCTTCATTCATTCATATATCTATTCATTCAACAAGTCTTTTGTCTACCTGCTATGATATAATTCTAGATGCTTGTGATATATCAATAAACAAAACACACTAAGTCCCTGCCCAGTGTAAACTACCTTTTAATAGGGTCAGGGTGGTGGGGGCAAAACTGTGAAAATAAGTAAGTAATACAGAATGTTTCAGTATGATCATTGCTATGGAAAAAAAGAAGAAACAAGGCAGAGAACAGAGGGTGAGTATGAGAAGGCAGTGTGAGGAAATCTTCAGTATTAAATAGGGTGGTAGGCTTGGTCTCCTTGAGAAAATGAAATGGAGCAAACACTGGGCAGAAGTGAGGGAGGTGTTTGTGCAACCACCTTAGAAAAGGCAAAAGGAACCTCCAGTGTAAGGCTGCATAGGGAAGGCATGCTGGAATGTCAAGAACATCAGAGGCCAGAGTGGCTAGAGCTGTGTGATCAAAGGGAAAGGTAGAAAGGAATGAGGTCAGAGAATTAATAAAGGGCCAAATAATGTAAGGCTTTAAAATCCTCCCAAAAACCATTTTTTTTCTCTACATGAACTCAACAGCCAATAAAAAGTTTGAATAGAAAAAAACCTGCATTTTAATATTTAGAAAGTTCATATTAGTATTAACTTTATGAAAACATGGAAAATAATGTATTTGTTGTTTTTCATTGAGAAATTTTTTACTAAGGAATGTTTTAACTTCTCTTTCACTTTTGATATTTTGTTACTACTTTTAAATTTTTGTTTATTTGGTTTACTGCTCATGGTAGTTAATTTTATGTATCAACTTGTCTGGACCATGATGCACAGATACTTGGTCAAACATTATTCTGAATGTTTCTGTGAAGGTGTTTTTGGGTATGAGATTAACATAAATTGGTGAACGTTGAATAAAGCCAGTCTTCCATGAATTGGGCCGGCCTCAACTAACCAGTTCAAAGACCTTAATAATACAGAGACTGACCTCCCCTAAGCAAGAAGGAATTCTGCCCCCTGACTACCTTTGGACTAGAACTGCAACTTTTTGCCTAGTCTCCAGCCTGTCACTCTACCCCATCAGATTTTGGATCCATCAAGCCTCCATAGTTGTGTGAGTCAATTACTTAAAATAAATATTCCTATATACATTGACATCCTGTTGGTTCTCTTTTCCTGGAGAACCCTCAGTAATACAGTCTTAAGAGCTTTTTTTTTTTTTGCTTTTTTTTTTTTTTTTTAGCTGAGCCATCCTGCCACCTGTTGGCAGCTCAGCGGCAGCTCAGTTCATGCTCGGCATCAAACTGCTATTGCTCAGAGCTCACTCAGCTCACACTCTGGAGCGAGCTCTTAACCAGCTGAGCCACTAAGAGCTTTTGAATGAGATCAGTTATAGGTCCTTCGACAGTTTGTTGAAGCATGTTGAGGGAGTGGGGAAAGGAAATGATCTAGAGCAGTTAGCAATTCAGGAATGTTGTTTAAAACACTTCTCACTGATTTTACCTTGAACATACATCTCCCTTGATTTCAGCATTCCTCCCCTCTCAGTTCTCTGTGAGTTTCTTTGAGGGAGGCTCTGTTTGATGCTTTTGTGTTTGCTATTTAAAATCTCTACTCCCTTGACTCTGGTCAGCAGTTATCAAAACAAAAGTCATATAACCTTTCCCTCTACCCTGTCTCATCTTAAAGCCATTTCTGAAAATGTGATTGTAGGGTAGTGAAAAATGAAAATTTCTAATTTTCTGCTGTTTAGTTTCTTTGGATATCTTATGCTTCTCCACCACTGTCTTCAACCTTGTAATTCCACGTAAATAATTGCTGAGTGGTTCTTCCTTTACTGTTACTTTCTTGTTGGGAAGTCAGCAAAGCTAACACACATACACATGCATACACACATTCTTAAAATCATCTTTCATTTCATCCAAACTTTACTGTATTTGGCAGAGATGTATTATCATATCTGGTTTTCACTTGTGTGACTATCCAAGTTTCACTGGAAAAATTCGTGTAGTCCTTGAGTGTTTTCAGTCAGTTTTAGAGAAGGATTAAAATCCTTCTTTTGTAAGGCTGCCCATGAAAAACTTTACACTGGTTTATATTTCTAGCCTCTAAGTAAAAAAAATAACTAATAATCAGCCTTCTATATCAACACTACCAACAAAACTTCTAGGCATTAATTTTTCAGGAATTAACACATTGCATATTCAAAATATTTAGAAAATATGTGTTACTACCTCCATTTACCAGACAAATAAAGATGATAAAAATTAAGTAAATGTTACACAGCTATCTGCATAAGCAAGATTTAAAACTGTGTATTTATATTCCAAATCCAGTGCTTTTTCTGTGCTGCTATGCTGTATTCCACTGTTTACTTGTTCTATGTTTGATATTCTTAATCCTGAGCAGATCTAGATTTTTCACTGAGCCATCAGTGATAGTTCATAAATAACCCAAGTCCTATAGTCTTTATGTCAACACTGATTATCCCCAAGTCTTATTTCTGCTCAAATAAATAATTAGGATCAAAAACAGAAGTTAACACAGCAGTAAAACCAAGAAAATAGAACCCACTAAATTACTGACAGTGTTCTGCTGAAAATAATTGCATAGGATTTGTTTCTAGTCCTGGCACTGCTTGTATTTGAAGTGCTAGGACATAGCTCATTGCTTAAAATGAAATTTAAAGCATTTATTATAATGTTTCCATTTAATATCTCTTTCTCAGTATCATAATAAAAGTAAGAAAAATAGCTAAAATTTTTCAACACTTACTTTGTACCCGGTATTATTCCAAGTGTTTTGCACACATTAAGTAATTTACTCTTAAAAAGAAAAGAAAAGAAAAAAACCCATGAAGTATATACTATTATTATACCTACTTTACAGACCAGGTAATTACAGCATAGGGATGTTAACAATATGTCCAAGGTGAACATTTGGTAAGAGTTAAAATCAAAATTCCAACTAGGCAGTCTGTCTCTAACATGATAAAATATTAGGGATTAATTTTAATTCTGAGTTCTCTAAATATGTCACAAAATAAATGGAAGATCGTATTGAAACATATGACATTTTAGCAAGAAAGCAGTGATTTAGAAACGTTGGTATTATGATACTATTTCAAAATGTCTTGCAAGTTAAATTTAGTATAGACATACTTTTAACAGATTATTTTAAGTTAATTCTAAAAGTAAAGTCAACCACAGGTTTTTCTATACATTGCAGAACAAAAGTTGAACCAAATGTGTCACTGCTAAAAACGTTGAGTGAAACAATCTAATCTAATCATGATGGCTCATAATGAAAAGGGTGAAAATAAACTAGCTAGCTAGAACTTTTAAAAATAAATAGTAAATGTATGAATTTTTAAAACTCTCTATTCTTATACACTTGCAAGATTTGCTTTAACATGGTTAGCCAATCTTACTCATTTTAGCCTTTTTAAAAAATAAGAAAAACAGTTGCTAGGAAAAAAATTGCTGTTGTATTATTTTATAAAGTTGTACAGCATATTTGTAAACCGCTGTTATATTAATTATAAAATAATTCCACCACACATTTCCTTCCATTTATGCTATATTGTGTCTTATTTTCTTTAATTTCCTCAATAAATTTCTGTGATTATTTGACATTTTTACCAAAAAGGTGACAGTTAAAGAAATGTTCTATATTTGGAGTAGTGTTATACCATCCCCATATAAAATTCATCTCCACATCTATCATAGAGGAAAAGAAAGAAAAAGAAATTACAATGAACATCAACTCACCTTTTTTTAAAGGTTGCCTTTACTACAAGTTTTAATTGGCTTCTGGGGTTTTATTTTGTTTTTGTTTGTGTTTTATTTTTATTGGACTGTCCACTTTCTCTCTGCTTTTATATCTCCATCTTTGCAAAGTTGCAAAAGTCAATCTAAGGATTTCTTAAAATATTAAGACTCTCTATTAAATCACAAATGTTATTGAGATACTGAATATACAAATGAACAATGTTCAGACCATAAATAAAAATAGTTCTGTGGCCTGAATCTGCAGCAACCGGTCCAGGAAACCAATCCATTTTTTTATACTAACCAGCCCAGGAAACCAGCCTGCTTTCTATAAATCAGACTTATAGGAAGTCAGACTGCTATCTCTAGCAACTGGTCCAGAAAGCCAAACAATAACCCTTGTAATAATTGGTCCCAAGTGGCCAGAATTTTAAATAACTGATAGCTTCCATAATTTTTGAACTCTTTTTAAACTTAAGACCAACCAGAGCAAGGCAAATACACACACCCCTAGCAATCATATAGGATGGCTCAGTTCTACAATATTTAGCCCACCTCCGGCTTCCTCACACCAACAGCCAGTTCAGGGCTGAAGGAAGCCTTCCCATTTTCCACTATAAAGCTTTCCTTCTCTGCCTGCCTGCCTTTGAGTCTGTAAAAATGCAAGTGAGTCTCCTATTATATTAGCAAACTCTGAATAAATGTCCTTTGGTTGTTCTTATTTGGTTGGTCTTTATTTATTTCCACATGATGTAACCCACTTAATATAATAGCAAACATTTGAATCCAAAATTCCTCTCTTTATATTTATATAAATATATGTTACACCATATGGACGATTTTTGTTGGTTCAGAATATGTTGGGCTGTATAAGGGGTAGAAATTGAATTCTGAAAGAGTAGAGACAGCCAGGTCCCAATTAGCACCAAATTTGAAAGAAAGGGAATAAATGGATAAATAATCCTAATTAAAACCTAGTAACAATATTACATTTTTGCATGTAAGATTTTTTTCTTTTGAAAGAGAGAATTTAATATTATATCATATTACATAATCATTTAATGCTATATCTTAAGTTAACTGGCCTTTTATTCTTCCAGCTCCAAATTACTCTAAATTCCTACTATTTTTTTTTTTTTAATTTGTGTTTGTTCTTTTCTACTCGAGAATATCCATTTGGTTGTTTTATTATAATTTATATTTACATTTCTCTCTCTTTATTGATATGATCAACTTAATTAGACTTTATAACCAAACTTTAATTCTGTAAGCATGGTTACCTTTAGGTTTTTTGTTTGTTTGTTTGTTTTATTTTATTTCCTGCTTTTTTTTTCTTTTTTTTTTTTTTTTTTTTGAGGGCAGTGTCACTGGCCCTTATATGTGGGACCTGAACCGGGGCAGCTGGCTTCCCAAGCCAGCACTTAACCACCACGCCACTCGGCCGGCCCTGTTTGTTTTATTTTAGCTGAGCCATCCTGCCACCTGTTGGCAGCTTAGCAGCAGATCAGCTCAGGCTGGGCATCGAACTGCTGTTGTTCAGAGCTCAGCTCGCACTCTTGAGTGAGCTCTTAACCAACTGAGCCACTCGGCCATCCCCACCTTTAGGTTTTTTTTTAAAGTTATTTATAATAGCTGCTTTTAAGTCTTTGTCTACTAAGTCTAGCATTTGGAACTTCTCAAAGATAATTCTCTTTCCTGCTTTTTTTCTATGTTGATTTCATTTTCCTTTCTTTAATACATGTCTTCTTTTCTTTGTTTTGCTGAAAAATAGAAATTTTAGATTTAAATGTAACAACTCTATATAAATCTTTTCACCTGCACTACAGAGCTTGTTATTATTATTGTTTGCTTGGATATTTATTTACTGTTTATTTGGACAGATTATTTCAGTGAAATCCAGTTCCTCTGCAGTTCGGAGCCTCTGATGTCATTCCTTAAGGGCAACAAGTATGAGCATGCGTAGAGTCACCCTGAATTCCCACTCTCAGAATGGAAGTGGTTTGAGATAGGCTCTTTTAGTGTCTTTTTCTCTGACTTTCCTGGTAAGCTTCTAGCAAATATTACTCAACTGGTATCATATCCAACATCCACTAATTGCTTCCAGATTGCATTAGTGTTTTTGACAGCACCCTGGCAGAAAGTGCTACATAGTTTGAGCCCATTGAATTAGGACCTCTTTCTAAGAATACTCTTGGAACCCATCTTTGAGGTTTTAATCCAACATCAGTTGAGCTTTTCTTTGTCTTCTTTTTTCCTTAGTACTTTCTATTGAAATTTGAGCTGGTGTATCATTATGCTTATTGCCATATTATGGCTGCCAGTGTATTCTTAATTGTTTACCATCATAATGTGCATTTTTTTTATGCACACTCATTTTTTATCTTCCTCACACTCTGTTCCAAGTAAACCCAGACCCTTTAGGGAAGGCTGTAAACTCTTTTCTTACAGTCAGCCTGTCCTGTGGTTACACACTCCTCTGTAGTGGTGGGTGTGGACAGAGGCCTGCTTCTCTGAAAGGGAATGCCTGCTTTCAAAGCAGTGTTCTGATTGGGAGCAGTAGCCTCTGGTCTTCTAAGCTTGCCCCTCTCAACTCAAAAATCTCTGTGATATGAGTGAGCTGTGGTGAGGGTGATTGTGAGTCCTCACGTTCTTGGTCTGCCTTACCTAAACAGAACTTTTGATCCAAGAGCGGTGGCTCAGTGAAAAAAGAGAATACCAGGTTGCTCAGCCTTTCTTGCCTGTAATAAAACTTCTGCAACATGGAACTGGGGGAGATATTGCAGTTCTCCACGGAGAGCTGTGAGAGGAGGCAGCTTTGTGTTTTTGGCCATTACCTGCCTGTAATAGCTTCCATCATGCTGAGTTCAGAGAGTGGAAGTAAGGAGGTTACCACAGACTATCACTATTTTTACGACGATTTAGTATATTTTCCCTGAATAAATGTTTCCCCACCATTTTCTTTATGCCCTTAGGACAATTTCAAGGGACTTCAAATGGTTGCTATAACTCACCAGTTATGGTTGTTTCTGTGGAAAGGGTTGGCAGTGCTCCCCATGCACTACTACTGACATGGCTGACATGCTTCTACAGGGGCACTTTTTTTTTTTTTTTTTTAGTATTAACTCTTTCTAGGCATTATTTTAAGTTCTTTGTGTAAATAAGTACATTAAACACTTCTGAAATAACTATTAATATATTTTGTTTACAGATAGAAAAACTGAGACATGTCCAAGGATACATAACTAATAAGTATTACTGTTGGAATTTAGATGCAATTTTATCTCAAACCAAAGCTTATGCTCTTAAACACCAAGTTAATATACAGAGAATAAAAAAGATATCTAGAAGATTAAGACCTGGTCAGAGAGACAACAGAAAATGAAATATTGGTCAACTGGGGAATGGTATAACTAGGTAGAAGAAAAAATGACTCTTGATAAGTAATCAAGCAAATTCAACCCATTTTTACATTTTTGTCAAGGTTGCCTGCTTCTAGCAATTGCTTTGGGCTTACTGAAGTGGAATAAAAAACACACAAAGGCATGTAACTGATTATATAACAATTTTCAGATTCAGCAAAGCACTCCAAATTGTCAAACAGCCTGAAAATTACTATGACTATATTATGATCTGTTTAGAAGAAGCTCTTAATGAAGCCAAAACTTTCACTAGTAAGGCAGCACTTAAACTCATCAACCAATTATTGTTATCTCTTCATGTTATGTCAAATGATAGATAAGGATTTAGGGAGAAAGAATCAAGAAACGCATAAAAAAACTTTAAAAAGATTAATTTTCAGATTAGGGCACACATTCCACAGTATTAACGCCAGAGTAAATAAGCATATAAATATTTTGAGAACTGGTTCTCACCCACTTACTACACCAATCCCAATGACAGAATAGGTAGCTGAAACTGGATCCTGAAATAAGGAATATTTTCCATTGGAAAGACAGATTCGGCAGTGACTCGTTGTGTTTGATGCCTTGCTATTACTTTTGAATTCTTTTTAAACCAAATTTTACTATAGTGCTATCTTCTAATCACTCTCTCAGAATACTCACCAAATACTACCTGGGTCTCATTAAAAATACATGCAGTAATTTTGCCTTAAATGGAATCAATAAAGCACATGCTAATTTTTTTGTTTGTTTTTTGCTTGTGCATGATTACTAAATTTATAGTATTAAAATTATAACAAGAATGAGTTATAATGCAAAATTTTAATCCATGTCCCTAAAGAAACTTCTAGAGCGCAATCCTAAAATGAAACTCTGATACAAAATAATAGTACTAAGGAAGGCTAAGAACAATCTTCATTGCCATTATTATGTGCAAGTTACTGTATTATGGATAGTATGTTTACTCCTCCAAACAATTTGATGAGGTTCATACATGACATGTTCCTTTTGTAGGTGTGAAGGTGAGATACCAAAACTGTAAGCAGTAGAGCAAAGCCTCAGAGCTCCATCTCCAAAACTCACTTCTGTTATCTCTATGTCCCTGGTTCATGGCAGCAGATGACATACTGGATTGCCTTAAAGCTCCTTAGAGTTCTTATTTTTATTCCTCCTAACACACCCATATTGTTATGTCGATTAAGCACTCTTTAACACCAAGTGGTTAAAAAAGAGAAAAGGTGAACAAGAAAGAAAGAAAAGAAAGAAAAGAAAGAAAGGAAGGAAGGAAGGAAGGAAGGAAGGAAGGAAGGAAGGAAGGAAGGAAGGAAGGAAGCAATTATACCAATCACTCTATCTCAACCCCTCCATGCACAGGAAGTATGTGTCATTACAAAGGCAATATTAAGTGACCTTTAGTTGGCTGCTTCTGTCCCCATACTAACATTCTGCTGAAAGCCAGAGAAGCAGGGGTGATTCTGAGAATGTTTACCTAACAGGATGAATGTAATGCTACAGGGCCAGTCTATGACAAGGACTCGGAATGTTTATAAGGCTCCCCTCAATTGTTTCTTGTGTTAAGAGCAAACTGGATCCTCATTTTCCCAATGCAATTATATCATAAATTACAGGGGTTTATTTTGAATTCTACTAGGCTATCTAACATAAGGAGACACATTTGATAAATCAGAATATATATTTTTGTTTTTATTTTATTTATTTATTTATTTATTTATTTATTTATTTATTTATTTATTTATTTTTTGAGGGCAGTGTCACTGGCCCTCATATGTGGGACCCAAATTGGGGCCGCCAGCTTCCAAAGCTAGCGCCCAACCACCGTGCCACTCGGCCGGACCAGAATATATATTTTTGTATTTTAGCCTTGTTTAACTGTCCAGCATTAAATTGGTTTAGAATTGATTTTAACAATAAACATGTTCAGTAATTCAGAATAGGCAAATTGATGGCTACTATGAACTGAATTGTGTTTCCCTAAAATTCATATGTTGAAGTTCTAACCCCAAAGTGAATATATTTGGACATAAGGCTTATAAAGAAATAATTAAAGATAAATGAGCTCACAAGGGTGGGGCCCTGATCCAATAGGACTGGCATTATAAGAAGAGACACAAGAGATCTCTCTTGCTTTCCACATGTGAGGAAACAATGAAAGGGTGGTTGGGAAACTAACCTTGCTAGCACCTTGATCTTGGACCTGCACCTCCAGAACTGTGAGAAAAGAAATTTCTGTTGTTTAAGCCTCCCAGTCTGTGGTATTCTGTTATGGTTGCCCTCGTTGACTAATACAATGGCTAACGGAAGATTGAGCTTACCAAAATTTGTCATTGTCATTTGACATCTATTTAAACAGTAATATAATAATTTACATTTAAACACTTTTAAACTTTGAGCTCAATAACATATTTTAAAACACTTCAGTTTCTCCTTACCTATCACTATAAAAAGTTATTTGAATACACAATCTCTAAATGCAAAATGTTGCATCTACTTTCTAAAGGAGGGGGAAAAAAGTTTATAGACTCTGTCTTTAATTGGTCTTACTATCTGTCTGGTGCCAGCAAAGAAACAATAAAAACTTTGATTATTTTAAAGAAATTGTTTTTAAATGTGTGTGTGTGTGTGTGTGTGTGTGTGTGTGAGAGAGAGAGAGAGAGAGAGAGAGAGAGAGAGAGAGAGAGAGAGAATGTAGTTTCCCTTTCAGAAAAAGCATCATAGAAATGGTTACACTTCAGCTGTAAACGGATGAGGACAGAGAAATAGGATGACTCACAGTAATCCACAACACATGAGTGTTACCTAAGAGAATTACCTTTGTCCATTAGAAATTTCAATATAAACAAAAATAAAATTAATACAGGTTTTAAAAAGATATATTTTATATGCAGGCATAGCCTTAAAAATCACACTTTTGAACTTCTTTTGGATTGCAATCACCCAAGAATGTAACTTAGACCACTAACATGGACATCCTTTAATAGAGGCAGTGCACAACTATCAAAACTACAGGCTGGGTGTAGCATGATTAAAAGAACCATCTAGGCATTTTAAACTTTAAGTACTTCCTTTAAACTTCTACTTGAACTTGATAGGCAGTCCTTTCTCAAGGCTTACAATACCACTGCAAACAGACCTGCCTCTCTTTATCTGACAGAGCTGTTATTAACAAAAAATGAGTGGATGTGTTGTGTAGTGCTTGGAGATTTCCACTAAGTATCTTCTGGATACACTCAAGGAATTACATTAAAACTCAATTGCGAGTGCTTGACGATGAAGAGAGATGCATGCCCTTTTCTTTCATCCTTCATGTTGAGCTATCATCAGAATGAGCACATCTAGATTGGAATGTGAAGGTAGCTAAGATAAATGAGGAATGATGTGTGCTACTACTATAATAAATTCAATCTTACAGCAGGTACCACACTGCTGATGGTTGATATCCTAAGAGAACACATCATTGACTCTCAAGGGCTTCATGTCTCAAGTTTCCAGGAGAGAAAGAAAATATAAGAAAAACTTATGGGAAGTGAAAGTATAGTTCAGATGAAAGCCAATAAGGAAAAAGTCTTTTTCCTCAGACATGTACTGACACTGGGAGAGCATTCTTTGCAGTGTTGAAATGCTACATGTCCTAAACTAGATGATGAAACCAATAGTACTCTCATTATGTTTGCTATTCATGAGGTGGCTCATAGCTTAGGAAAAAAATAAAAATCAGGAGTGATATTGACAATTCTGACTAGGTAAAGAAATATACACACTGTTAAAATTAGTATGGCTAATCCGACAATTACAATTAGAAGTTGAGAAATTAATTCACATAAAATGCAAATGGCTTTGTGTACGTGTAACTACACAAAAAAGCACATTGAACATTAGTAGGAAAGCATAATGTTAATCTTACTGAAAGTAGGGTCAAGAACCTCTGAATTATTCTTTTTCTTTTAATCTGAATTAACCGATCTAATAAAGCTATCATTTTTACTGATTGTAATTTCAATATAAAAATGAAAATATAGAAGAAGGACTTAACAAACTCAACTTCCCCTCCTCTTAGCTCCCAAATTATGAATATTAACCTAAGCACCTACAATTTTTTCATCCATTTTCCTTAATGTAAAATATAGTTTAGAAGCAAACCTTTAATTAGTACCTTCCTACAGAGAGAGGGACATGGATGTTTGTCCCATTTCACTAAATATTTATCTAAAAACTGGATTGTAACCAAAGCAAGAGGAGTTTCTCTATACGTGGTGGAAAGAGCATGTGTCATAAACAATCTTCCGGCTGCCTTCACACATACCACATAACAGAACTTGAAGGTATTTAATTACGAAGTTTACTTATAAAGGTTAATCATAAAGATATTATCTTAATGTTTAAAGTGTCTGCCTAGCTCTCACCCTCTGCCAGCTGCTACACCGCCGCCCGGGATCCAGCCGCCGTCTCAGCATCAGAACACTCTCTTTTGAGATTTCCACATGGTGTCTTCCAAGAAGGTTACCCTCTCTGTGCTCAGCAGGGAGCAGTCGGAAGGGGTTGGAGCACGGATATGCAGAAGCATTGGCAGACCCGAGTTAAAAAATCTGGATCCGTTTTTACTGCTCGATGAATTTAAAAGTGGTAGACCAGGCGGATTTCCTGATCACCCACATCGAGGTTTTGAAACAGTATCTTACCTCCTGGAAGGGGGCAGCATGGCCCATGAAGACTTCTGTGGGCACTTCGGTCAGTTGAACCCAGGAGACCTGCAGTGGATGACCGCGGACCGGGGCATGCCATGCTCAGAGGAGCCAGCCCACGGTCTGCAACTGTAGGTTAATTGGAGGAGCTCAGAGAAGACGGTGGAGCCTCAGTACCAGGAACTAAAGAGTAAAGAGATCCCTAAACCCAGTAAGGATGGTGTGACAGTTGCTGTCATTTCTGGAGAAGCCCTGGGAATAAAGTCCAAGATTTACACTCGCACACCAACCTTATATTTGGATATCAGACTGGACCAAGGAGCAAAGCATTCCCAGCCTGTTCCTAAAGGGTGGACAAGCTTCATTTATACCATATCTGGAGATGTGTATATTGGGCCTGATGATGCACAACAAAAAATAGAGCCTCATCACACAGCAGTGCTGGGGGAAGGTGACAGTGTTCATGTGGAGAACAAGGATCCTGAGCGAAGCCACTTTGTCCTGATTGCCAGGGAGCCATTAAGAGAATCAGTTGTTCAACATGGTCCATTTGTGATGAACACCAATGACAAGATTTCTCAGGCCATACTTGATGTCAGAAATGCAAAAAAAATGGGTTTGAAAGAGCCAAAACCTGGAAATCAAAGATTGGAAACTAGTGAAGACCACAAGAGCAGGTCTTGATGCTTTCTAGAATTTTGCCATTTCCAGCATCCATCTGTTCAACGCATTCAATTTCCAAAGATGACTAAGCCGGTGCTTCTGAAGAATTCCACACTAAAGGGATAGCACGGTTTTTATAGCAATGCACATGAGATAAATTCCTGGCACATGTAAATAAACCTAATTGTTGCTTCTTTAAAAAAACTAAAAATAAAAAAAAATAAAGTGTCTGCCTATATTCCCACATCCTCAATATAACTGGTCACAATTGCTCAATTCTTAAGTTCTTTTTCTTCCTGCCTCCCTCCCTTCCTTTCCTTCCTTCTTCCTTTTCTACCTTCCTTTCTTTCTTTTCCTCCCAGAAACACTGAGTGATTATATTTCATTCTGAAAAGAACTATTATGTTGGAGGAACAGCATTGAGCTTGCATCACATACCTCGAGAACCATGTTATTAGAAACTGAATGTTGAAAAACTTACATTATGCCTTTAAAATATTCAATAAAAATCTAAGTAAGCTCTCCCCAAGTAAAGCACACACACACAAAAAAAGTGTTTATAATTTGCTGAGTGCAATACATTTAGACATACCAAATAGTTTCTATCTGAGAATTCATGCTACAACAGCTACGGGATAGAAACTGCTTTTGTATCCAATTTAAAAACATGAATGTTCTTCCCTTTACCCTAGAGCTTAAAGACAATTTACAGAAGTAGGCCAGTATGAAGTATCGCCACAATAAACTGTTGTTTTACTTTTCTTTTGTAGCAAAAATTAGGAAAACACTGCAATGCTATTGAGTCATAAAGTATATTAGTAATAAAACAAATACTAGCTATCAAGTTTATTTAATTTTTATTGTTACCATCATTATTCAGAGACCTCTTTAAAGTCTTTCATCTATTTGAAAGTAATTTATTTTGAAAACAATACCAAAATTGGAATGACAGATTTTTTTTGCAAAATGCTGTTATGAGCAAAGTCATCCTTCATAAAACAAAACATAAGGATGTTCTTTGACTTGTTTCACTGAAAAAAATACTATTTGAAAATAATTTTATTTCAAAAACATCAATTTCAATGGACATGCTAAGACAATATATTTGATACTATTTTTAAAACAATAAGGTACAATTTATCCTCATTAGATCATGACCACTTATGTGGAGAAAAGTTGTGTTAAGTCATAAAATATGTACTATAAAGGAAAAAAAAATCATCATTACATTTTCCTCCATTCAAAATACACAGTTGTTAGAACACCCAAAACCAAGCCTAATTATTATCATTTGGCTTAATAGACAATACTTTTCCTATTTTAAATATTAATATTTGCAATACTGTATATTATAGATAAACATAGCATTTTTGTAACTGATCCAAGTTACAACAGTTGCAATTAGTGGAAATGACCCCCAAAATAAAACTATAAAGGAAACACTTCTTATAAATTTAAACCAATGTTTAAGTTATTAAAATGTCATTTTTGGGCCGGCCGAGTGGCGCGGTGGTTAAGCGCTGGCTTGGGAAGCCAGCAGCCCCGGTTCAGGTCCCACATATGAGGTCCAGTGACACTGTCCTCAAAAAAAATAAAATAAAATAAAATAAAATATAAAATAAAATAAAATGTCATTATTCAAATAGTTTCACAAAAGACAATAGTATTCTATACATTTGTTTCTAATTAGCAAATAAATACATTTTATAATTTTACCAATTTATATGGTGAGAATATGGAGACTTTATATTACATTTCACAAGGTGTTCCCTAAAAGATGAATTATTCCAAAATAAGTCGCTTTATTTTGTAAATGTGTTGCATTAGAAATCATTTCTGAATTTTTCTGGAGACTTAAATAATTTGGCAGAGGTTCTCATGTCTATCAACTGGGATTGAGGTGGAGAATGCGTATTCTAAAGAATCTCCCAATCCTTTCAACAGGTGTGAGGAGTGATCCAGTGCAATGGAGACACTTCACTCCATTGTTAAGGAGAAAGGGAAGACTGGCAAGCTAAGAGTGGCCTCTGGTTTCCCCAGAAATTCTCAAGTCCATCAATAACTGTAAAGACAGAGCACACTCTCTCAGATTTCGGTTACCATGGAAAACTAACTGTGAGTAATTGCATAAGGTAGAAATTTTACTACTATATCTTCATTCCATGATCACTATGTAATAACAATTTGTATCAGAGACCAATCACGCCACTTCTTTCACAGTCTGTTTGTGATTGGTCACTGTGTATTTTGTATTCAGTTCATGCACAGCCAGCAAGTGTGAAATTATGTTGCTGCCTGGCCTACCAATAATAAACCCACATGACATTTTCAAAATTGGATAATCGAAAAAGAGAACTGGCCAACAAAGATGAAAGTCTAACAGAAATAAACAGTGAAACTACTGAATATGAAATTGGATGTGATTAAAACATAAACACCTATGGGAGTGTTGACAAGTTTGCTGTTTGGGAGACTCACTATGCCCGCAGAAGAACTTAGTGAAGGTAAACCTATTAAACATAAGTGAAGAAAGTGATTATGTTTAAAAGAATGTAGATGTCCTAGAGAAAGTGACACCAACAAAAAATTTTCACATTAAAGTAACTCTTGAAAACATTTTATAACACCAAAAGTACAAAGGACAAATGTTGGTAGCTAACCCAAACTTGGAAAGAAGTATGGCATTTCTTAAGGAAGCAAAAGTGCTCAATTCTCTCACTCTACTTGTAACTTATAAAATGAGAAGAAAGTAAGTTCAGGGCCAGTCGAGTGGCGTGGCGGTTAAGCACTGGCTTCGGAAGCCAACGGCCCCGGTTCGGGTCCCACTTATGAGGGGCAGTGACACTATTCTGAAAAAAAAAAAAAAGAAATCTCCTTTTGGGCCAGCCAAGTGGCGCGGTGGTTAAGCGCTGGCCTGGGAAGCCAGAGACCCCGGTTCGGGTCCCACATATGAGGGCCAGTGACACTGCCCTCAAAAAAAAAAAAAAAAAAAGAAAGCAAGTTCAGCGACTTGATAGAATTTTTCACAAAGAAATATAATATTTTAATTCTCAATATTTCTAGTGTTTAAATTAAACTATACTAAATAAGTATCAGTTTTACTATTCTTTCCTTTTATATGTATAACCTACACTAACACAATTTTTAGTGTTGTGACAAACAAGTTTAAAGGTCAAGAAACAATGCAATTTTCCCATTGAATATTAATTATGCCTTGTACAGTTTCAGCTTGCAGAATCACTTTTATGATACTAAGTTACCATGCAAAGTAAGGTAGATGAATATCCAACAAAGAAATAAACAGTATAAGTGCTGAATATGAGATTGATGTGATTAGAAGATAACTGCTTGTGGGAATATTGACAAGGTGACTGAGAGACAGTGCTGTTTGTAAATATATATATATATATATATATATATATATATATATATCCTATCCACATCAGATTTTTTTTCTTTTTTTAATAGATTTTTGTATAACAAACAGCCTTGGAAGCTAGAGATAGCATCTTCCTCCAGAGCAAAAGATGGACATGCTTACTGTCTATTATAAAATATTAGGATTCTCTAATTTCATTGTTCCTTTCCTATAACACAATCCATTGCATGTCTAAATATTATATGCTCTCTTTTCTCCACTCTGTGGTAATTATATATCTGGGAACCAGTGCAAAACATTAAAAAAAAAATGCTGATTCTCTGACTACTGCACATTTCTTGACAATTCTAGTAATGGGGATGGGATGTGACATACATGACATTCTAGAAGAGAATGGGTGAAGGCTTCATAAGCCAATGGGGATTTGAGAGAAGTCTATCCAATCAACAGCAAAAATTATGACCAAAATCGATGTTTGTCTGCAATACATTTTTCTTCCCTTTATTGCCTGTTAATGAGGAGATGGTTGTAGATTGCATCTCAGGATAGGTTTAAACACAGCTGACCTTGTTATTACTCACTCTCCTCTGGGTAGGGGGATTTCTTCACCAATCTGGCAGCCAACCATGGTCTGCTCCATGTAATAACTAGTACTGACATGTGTCCTCAGTTGCTGAAGGGTCTGACCTTTTTCAGACTGAGATGTGTATGTACACTTAACGTAAAAGAAAAATAATTCACAACTACTATAGGCAGAAACTAGAAAAATCATTAGAACATTGACTAGTTTACTTGAGAGATGAGGTGGTAAGATGCTTGAGAAAGAATGGCAATATCTGGACTGTCTTAAAGCTCAGCCCTGCCTATAGTGTATCATGCCAACATTTGATCCACACAGACATGACAAGAAAAAGTCCCCCTTGTTTTACAGGATTTTGCAGTGGTTCCTGACTGCTACAAGGAGGTATTTGCTCTCTATGGGAAATTTCCCTGAGAAAGATGAACTCCTGTGGTATATGACATATAAAGCATTGACTAGAGTTTGGGCTCTTATTTTCCACATTGATTTACCAGTCTGATGCAGGTAACCCACCTGAAAAACTCACTAAAAAGATCTATATAAATATTTACAGTCAGCCTTGCCCCTAGAAATTTTCTTTAGCCCTTATGTTTAAATCAGGCCAAAGTAGTATATGTCCCATGATTAATGGGGACTCCTGAAAGAATTTTGCTCTTATACAAGCCAAATCTGAGTCAGACACAGGGCTCAAACACCACAGTCCTATACAGAAAGCAGTGACTGTGGTTACAGAGCAGAGGGGCGCCCAAAGCTGAAATAGATGGTATCAGGAGAGCTATAGAACATTCAGTTGGTTGAAAATATTGGAAGTTCATTTGGTTGAGCCACAAGACACTATGTTATCTGAAGAAAGAAGGGAAGCATATTTTGTTTGTTAACATTTCTGTAGAAAAAGAGCTACACTTATTCATTTGAAACAGGACTGTTTATAAAAGTGCTTGTTTTTCTTCTGCTTTTTAGAAGTCCGTCTTAAAATGTATTTGAACTTCTGAAAATTCCTTTCTGAAAATCAAACTGAAAATTCTTAACACAGAATAATTACATTCTAGCAGTCCTCTACTGACCAACATTTTTGTCTGGTAAACAATTATATTAATAATAATAATAATAATAATAACAACTACATTTCAGATGGTAGATATTCCAATGACTTTTAAAGGGTACAATGAGTGTCTAAAGCAAATCACACATATCTATACTCTTATTTTCCTCAATATAATATTCTCCTTTACTTGCTGTATTTTTGTTTTGTAAAATAACTTATAGCTCTAGTATGAAGTGGTTTTTATGTTAGTGGTAAAAGATAAAGACATATTTAAAGTTAACTAGCTATAAGGCATTTAGTATAATAGCTTATAGGCTAATTATTCAATTTCTAAATTATAGAATTTAAATTTTGATGAGCTTCTGTTATTTTTCAACTGCCTTCAATTATTGTTATTGATGTTATTGTGTTGTTGTTTTCTGTGGGGCAGGGGGGAATAAAATGATAATATAGACTCCAAAAGCAAGGTTTAGGAGGTTTAGAAGTCCTCAAAGGCTTTTTGTCCACTGACTTAATTTAAGCCAAAGACATGCATTTAATTTTGTATTGTAAATACTTATATATTCATATATGAATGCAAAAACTCTCTAAAAATATGTAAAATTATAGGTCTCCACAGTACAGTATTTTGAGTAATGTGAAAGGAAAATTGCACTAGACAAAGTTCAACAAGCAAGGAAGACTTAACAAAGGCTATTGGCAATAGAGGAGAAAGTCTATTCAACTCCACTGAATCAAAGGCTGGAGAGTTTCAAAAACTGAACGAGGGAAAGCTTAGGCAACCTGTGTTTGCTGATTGACCTTACACTATAAAAAATAAACCTTTTCATAACTTCATGATAGGAGGTATTTTTATAACTTAGAGGGAGGTACCCACCAAAATTATCCTTCTACCATCCCACAGAGACTGGGAGATTGAAGCACTATGACCTTGATGATCATATTTCAAAGGCATAGCTCCCAGGTCCTTGAGAAAGGAATTCCTTAAGTCTTAAGACTCTCAAGAGACTTTTAAGGAGATTTATGTATATTCCTAAATGGGGAGAGAAAAAATTTGCAGTGACAGTTTTCTAAAGTAAATGTTCTAAGAAAGTGAGAACAGGACACTGGAGAAAGAAACTGATGAAGACAGAAATAAATGAAAACATAAACCATGCTCATGGATGGGAAGAATTAATGTCATTAAAATGTCCATAAATCCAATGCAGTTTATAGATTCAATGCAATCCCCATTAAAATAAAAATAACATTTTTCATAGAACTCGAACAAATAATTTTAAAATGTATATGGAATCACAAAAGACCCTGAATAGTCAAGCAATCTTGAGAAAGAACAAAATTGGAGGTACCTACTATCTGATATCAAGCTGTACTAAAAGGCTATAGTAACCAAATCAGCATGGTACTGGCATAAAAATAGACACAGGGGTCAATGGAACAGAATTGAGTGCCCAGAAATAAACCTATTCTTATATGGTCATTTAATCCAAGATGAAGAAAGCAAGAACATACAGTGGGGTAAAGACAGTCTATTCAGTAAATAGTATTGGGAAAACTGGTCAGAACATGCAAAAAAAATGAAACTGGACTACCTTCTTATACTGAATACAAGAATAAACTCAAAATGGATTAAAAAGACTTAAATATAAGACCTGAAACCATAAAACTCCTAGAAGAAACATAGGCAGTAAACTCTGATATTGCTCTAAACGCTATTTTTTCTGATCTATCTCCATGGGCAAGGGAATCAAAAGAAAAAAAATAAAGGAACTACATCAAACTACAAAGTCTTTGCACAGCAAGTGAAATCATTCAATAAAATGAAAGACATCCCACTGAAAGGGAATAAGATATTCACTAGTGATATATCTGATAAAGGGTTAATATCCAAAATTTATAAAGAACTCATACAACTCAACACCAAAAAAACATACAAACATTCCAATTAACAGGACCTGAATAGACATTTCTCCAAAGAGGACATACATATGGCCAATAGAGATATGAAAAGATGCTCAACATCACTAATCATCAGAGAAATGCAAGTTAAAACCACAATTGAGGGTCGGCCGAGTGGCACGTTGGTTAAGAGTTGGCTGGGATGCCAGGGGCCCTGGTGCGGATCCCACATATGAGGGCCAGCGACACTGCCCACTACAGCTAAAAGGGTGAACAACAGCCCCACCTGGAGCTGCGCTGCTGTGAGTCCCCAGGATGGCATAGCTGCAGCTCCTGCTGCAGTGGGTTGCCATAGACTACAATGAGTAGCTGGCAGCCAGCGTGAGCGGCTGGCAGCCAGTGTGAGCTGCCAAGAGCCACCGTGAATGGCCATCCAGAGGCTGGTGACTGATCTGCCTCACCCGGGAAGAATGCAATGACGATACCAACGTGGGCCAGTGAAGCAACGTCCTCCGCAACTAAACTGAAGAACAAAAGGACAGCAACTTGTCTGTCCCCCTTCCCCGATTCCCCAATGCTGTTCCCCTTCCCCACTTCCCCAATAAAATCTTAAATAAAAAACAAAACAAAAAAAAAACCACAATTGAGATACCACCTCACACTCATCAGGATGGCTATTGTCAACAAATCAACAAACAACTGTTGGTGAGAATACAAAGAAAAGTGAACTCTCAACACTGTTGGTGGGATTGCAATTGGTGCAGCCGCTATGAAAAACAGTTTGAAGTTTCCTTGAAAATTTAAAAATCAAAGTACTTTATGACCCAGCAACTCCACTTCTGGGTATTTATCAGAAGAAACCCAAAACACTAATTCAAAAAGATATATGCACCTCTATGCTCATTGATGCATTATTTACAATAACCAAGATATGAAAGCAACTCAAGTGTCCATCAATAGATGACTGGCTAAAGAAGAAGTGGTACTCATATACAACGAAATATTACTCAGCCGTAAAATATGAAATCTTACCATTGCAACAATATGGATACACCTAGAGGTATTATGTGAAGTGAAATACATCAGACTGAGATAGACAAATACTATATGATCTCATTTATATGTGGAATCTAAAGAACAAAATAAATGAACAAACAAAACACAAACAGACTCATAGATGGGGAGAACAAACTGATGGTTGCTAGAGGGGGTTGAGGAACTAAGTGAAAAAGGTGAGGAGATTAAAAAGTACAAATTGGAGGGCCGGGCAAGTGGCACGGTGGTTAAGCGCTGGCTTGGGAAGCCAGCGGCCCCGGTTTGGTCCCACATGTGAGGGCCAGTGACACTGCCCTCAAAAAAAAAAAAAAGAATAAATCAGTCTTAAATTAAATCAAACTGAGATAATAATATTAAGGCCATTGTTATCAGTAATATATTGATTAATAATCTTTCTAATAGAAAAACTAAAGCATTCATTGTTCTATTTTATCTAGTAAGGGAAATATCTGTGTGTGTTTGTGCCTTGCATGTGTGAAATGAGGAAGCTATAAGAAGGGTATTTCAATGACCTGAAGAGTTTGCAGCTGTAACGAGTCTGGCTTGATTTTAATTAAGGACCATCTGTATTTGGAATACAAGTGCATTTTGAAACTTAACTGCTGTAACAATGGTACAGATTACTATGAAATTTTTGAGTCCTTTAAGAGCAATTAAACCCTATATTTGTTGGTCAGTGAGCTGATGGTTCAGAATACAGAAATTTTAAAGCCTTTTTATTCAGTTGAAAGGACATTTAATGCCAACTCATGGCTATGATTTTCCTTTCAGATTTTTTTTTTTTCTGTAAAAAGGGATTCTTAATGCCACAGGCTCTGCAGAGTGTCTCCTGCTCCATTCTGTGCACTTATAATTCTGAATAAAGCATTTCTACTTAATGGCTAATTAGGTCTATTTTCTATTGAACCCATGAGGGCAAGGGACAGTAGTTTAATCCCTACTAAACATTTTACTAGTACTGTAAACAAAATTTCTTAAATTAATTGAGTTCTCTGCCCTATGCTCTTGCTGATAAAAGTGCTAACAGACAGACACTTGGGGAAAAAAAAAAAAAGCAGAAGCTATTTTCAGAATAAATCAAAGAACAAAAAGTACTTAACACGCCTTTGTTTAAAAATCTGAACTTTGTAAAGAAAGCATCATCAATAAACAAAGCTCAATGCTTCTCTATGAGCTTTTAAGTGCTTCGAATAATTGCTAAAATGTAAATCTATAAATTTTCATTTCCATGCACCCAAATACTTTCTAATATGTGTATATTCTGAAAACTTCCATTCCCTATTTGGAATATTTGATTCACCTTTAATATCATCTAAAATTTGATAATTTTTAAAGAATATTTTAAAATATTTTTTGTCAGTTTGCCTCTCCTCTCTTGAGCAAATGTATGTGCTCACCCAATGTAATATTCCAACTGTACAATGTTCTTAGTAATATGAATATACCAGATATATTGAGAGGTATTCTTGCATCATTGTTAAGAACAAGAATTAAAAGAGGAAAGGTACAGTGTAATTGCCACCTCAACATTTAACATTGTAAATTAATTGATCTCCCTGAAAGACTCAATTTCTGTATTGGTAAATGGTAATGGTAAAAATATCAGCACCTGCCTTATAGAACCATTGTGAACATTATCATTAATAATGCATGTGAAACATTGTTACAGGATCTGCTCAAAAATGCTCAAAAAATATTAGCTACTATAACCAAAAAGACTCTCAGTATTTAAAACAGAGCAAGTGGATTTCAATTTATTTTTATGTCACTTTATTAAACTCTGTGTGTATTTTGTCAGACTACCTTCTGTATTTATTGGCTTCTAAAAAGCATTTCCCTTATATAAATTAGAAGTCTTTGTAAAAATAAATAGGTATTAAAAGGTATCACAAATAAATTATTTCTTTTCTTTTGTTTTGTTTTGTGTTTTTTTTTGAGGGCAGTGTCACTGGCCCTCACATATGGGACCAAACCGGGGCCACTGGCTTCCCAAGCCAGCGCTTAACCACCGCGCCACTCGGCCGGCCCTAAATTATTTCTGTATCAATGAAAAACTTGTGCTCCTAGGTTACTTATTGTACATAATTTAATATTTAATTGGCATAATTGCAGTGTGAAAGTAATATAACACTATAAAATCAGTAAAATTAAAATGAAAGATAGCCTCATAAAAATAATCCCAAATATGTATAATTTGTATTAAATACAATCATAACAATGTACAGTTCTATACTATTTTCTTATTAAATGTTTTTATCATATCGTTTCTTATAAAAATGTCTTTCTAGAAAAAAACTTTTGGTAAAAAAACATAGGTTATTCTTCCAGTGATTTAATTTTAATATGACATATGCGTAAAATGTGGAATATGTAAAACGTGGTTTCAGGAATTCTTCATATTTTCTAATAACAATTATATGCAAATGCCAATTTGAAATAGTCATTTACTTTTCTCCCTTCATTTTTTTTAGTTAATCACATATATGTTTTATTCTTGTATGCTTTTTTTTCTGTTGAACAAAGTAATATATGCAAATGTTCTATGAATTAAAGTGGTGCACAAATGGTTTAGGATGAAAACGAATAATTTCCCAATTCACATTTCTCTATTCTAATGCCACGCCCTGAAGAGGTTTTCCATTCATTGTGTCTGTTTTTTATTTCTCTGATGATTACAGTGCAGTAAGCTGAATTATTGACCCCAAATATGCATCCTCATGTTGAACATATTCCTTTCCATTTCTTACCATTTTGGTTTAGCCATTAGACTTGTTCTGGCCAATGGGATGTGAATTAGTCAGGATTTTGTTGTTTTCTTTCAAACCTCGACTTGAAGAGTTTTTGTGCACCCTTCTCATGCCCCTGTTTCTGTGTTTGCCATCAAAACAATTTGACCCAACGAGTGTGCTCATACAAGAGGATGAGAGACATGAGGAGCAGAGATAAGTTAAATCCACAGCAGGAGCCAAGCCCAAGCAGATGTGCAGCTTGAAATAGAGCTGCCCAGGGCCAGCCGAGTGGCACAGTGGTTAAGCGCTGGCTTGGGAAGCCGGTGGCCCCGGTTCAGGTCCCACATATGAGGGCCAGTGACACTGTCCTCAAAAAAATAAATAAAAATAAATAAACAGAGCTGCCCAGAGTGACTCAGAGTAGGTTAGGTGACCGCTGATGTCCTGCATACATGGGAGTGTCACTGGATTTTGAAATGGTTTATTTCATGTAAAGGCTGACTAACACTTTTCTCTATACAAAAGGTTTCATTCAATTTCCATCTTCATAGCCCAATAAGCAAATTATTATATTAATATTATTTTAAATTTTTCTATTGTTTGTATCTGTAAATTTTAAATAAATGCTACCAATTTTAGATCTATTCCATCACTTAAGTAATACTGACTTTCTACTCTGCAAGGTTAAGATAATAGTATTACTGTTTTTCCGTCTTTCTCTCTGCATTAGAGGATTTATTTTTTTTCAGATATTAATCACATGTTCTTTTCCCTATGTAATTTTTTATAAAGCTAAAAATAAATACAAAAACAAGAACATATAAAAATAGGAATAAGATTAAAATAAACAACGACAGCAAACAACAATAAGTAATGCCAAGTAATATGTTGAGGTTACATTTCCTTTTTAATCCATAAAATGTTAGTATCTTTGGGTCATTCTAAGTAGGGTTTCCTTGCTAGTAGTTTATTACTAGTGTCCATATTCACTAATAATTAATGGCCTGTTCATCTTAAAATACTTCCATTAAAAAGAGTGATGATGGAGATTTGCTTTCCATTTTTTTTCATTCCCTGCCATTTAAATGTACTGCTAAATTTGGCAGATCCATTTCTGTGTGGATCTTGATGAATGGATGAGATCTGATTCAAACTACAGAGGTCATCTAGATATTTATTTTCCCAGAACCTTGAAGTTAATTTGCTGGCAAGGGAGCTAACTTCAGCGAACCAGCAACTTCTACTCGAGAATATGAGTTTGGAAAATAAATGTAATACTAAGGAGAGGCAGTTGAAATTGTCTTCTAGATGTTTTCTGAATTTGATATTTACTGGAGTTAGCACCAGGAAAATATTCAAAACAGATCACACTTCTTTGGTGAGATGAGCTGAGTTTCTGGTTATCTTTTAATAAATCTTATTTCTATTACATTAAAGAGAATTGTCATAGAGATTGTTTTATTATCCCAGCAATTAAGTTAATTAACAGGCATCTTATTCTTAAAGTAGTTTATTCTGAAAATTGTGGTTCTTTAATTTATGAATAAAAAATAAATTTTATTATTCATTCTCTATATTTTAATTCCTACCTTAAGGATAATTTCAACTATATAACTTGAACATTTCTCGTACTTATTAATTTTCACTAAAAGAGAAAAATGATGGATTATTTTAACATTTTTCTTGGAAATTTGCACATATGCAAACAAGAACATGTTGTTTTAAAAATAACAAATTTCATTCATTTTGAATGAATGCATTTGAGGTGAATTCAGAGAAAGAGATACAACCACATATGGATATACATACATCCAAATGACCCAATAACAGAATCTAAAAATATTCATTTGCAAAATAATTCAACAGTATCACATTTAAGTATATGTACCAGTTACCTTGATGAAAAGTATAAAATCAATTGCAACTGGGTACACAGATACTTGAATAATTTTTGTTTGATGTTATATACTTTCCACATGGAAATCTTATCAATTCCCATGCTTCAACTCTTAATTTCTTATATAGCTCCAATTAATATCTTGCACAGCATCTCTTTGAGGGAAAAAAAAATCTCATTTCCCTATAACAAATCCATATGGGTCTCTCATAGAAGAGAAAAATTTAAAATAAGTCCCTGAACATACATTAATGTTCATTTATTTTTCAAATTTCAACAGTTTATACAAAGCATAAAGAAATTATTTAAGTTTTTAAAATATGAAGGCATAAAGGAATTCAATAAATGTTCTAAGGTCTATTCCTGCTAAATTTCTAAAATAAGATCATTACTATAATCTTATAAAAATAAGATTTGAGCCAACATTTCCATGCCTGGAAATACAAGAGAGCTAAAAACATATATCCACAGAGAAACTTGTACATAGATATTCACAGCTGCATTATTCATAATAACCAAAGAGTGTATAAACAACTCAAATATCCATTTATCAATGAATGGATAAACACAATTTGATATATCTATATAATGGAATATTATTCAACCATGAAAATGAATCAAGTTCTGAAACACGTTACAACAACGGTAAACCTTGAAAATATCATATTAAATGTAAGAATCCAGGTGAAAAAAGCCACAAATTATTTTATTCCATTTACATGAAATATTCAGAAATAGCAAATTTATAAGACTAAAAAATAAATTAGAGATTGACAGGTCTGGGAGTGGGAAGAGGAATGGAGAGTGACTAGTAATTTGCACTGAAATTTTTTTAGCCTAATGAAAATGTTCCAAAATTAGATTGCAGTGGTGGTTGTACAACTTTGTGAATATACTAAAAACATTGAATTATACACTTTAAATGGGAGAATTATGTGGTATGTGAATCATATATCAGTCAAGTTGTTAAAGGATTAAAATTCAAATACACAGAAGGGAAATAAAAAGGAGCTCCACAACCGCAGAGTAGATAAATGCCATGCTTGCTTCACTTATCCGTGAACACATCTAAATTACTATTAAATTATAGAATGATCAACCTGGAGAGCCATCTGCAGTCTAGCTCAACACAAGTTTTATAACTAAGGATATAAAGAAGAAGCTACATTGAGACTGATAGGAGGAGCAAAGATGCAAACAGGGCTGGTCTCACACCCACATGTGGCAGGTGAAACCTCAGCCACAGAGGTTCCCCACAAAGGAGCAAGGCCTCCAGCCCCCACACCAGGCTCCTGAGGCCAGAGTACTGGTATAAGGAAGATTAGCCCCCACACAGAAGTTCTGGCTGTGAAAAACAGTGGGGATTCCAACCACCTGGGTGAAACAGAAGGCTGCAGGAAACACAGGCATCTTCTTTAAGTGCCTGCAGAGTCACTTACCCTGGGCTCCAGCAGGGGAATGGTGACTCTTGGGGTGATGAAGACATATGGGGAGAAACTGAGTTGTGTAACTTCGGGGCAGGGACTGGAGGGACAGTCTCCATTTTCCCTGTGTGGGCCCCTTCTCCCATGCAGCCAGCAGGTGGGAACCATCTTTCCTGTGTTGAGCCTGCCTCACCATAGCCAAATCTGAATCCAATTGGCCTGGTTAGCTCTGCTGCTTCACACCACTGATTCACTGAGACTCTGCCTCACTGAATTTGCATACAGCAGACTTTATCAGCAGCTGAACCTTCTGGAAACTGGCAGGTGGATGCAAGCATGAGGGTGTCCTGGCTTTTTGCAGAGCTACCATAGACTGGGTACTGGTGACAGCCATCCTGGGTTTGCAATGTGGCCTCTCCCTTGCACTTCCAGGTACAGCATAAACAGCGACTGACTGTGGATCACTTTGTAGCTCATATTATGTACTCCCCAACCAGTCATAGGCAGTGGCTACCCTGGGCCTGCAACTGAGCCCCTTCCAAGAGGCCCTGGAATGAACATACTCAGAAATTGGCTTCAGACCACAGCACAGCACCACCCAATTAGTCTCACAAGTGACATACACAAAGGGCATCTCAACAGGCACCAGAACCTGCTGGGGGAAATCCCACTCCATGAGACAAGCCTCCTGCACAGCAGCCCATAAGCTGTGGACATAGCCAAATCCAACAGCCAGTCAGCCTGGGTCAATACCACGCACTGACAGACCAACAGCAATCAAACCTCAACTATAACAGGAAAGTACACACAATCCACAAGAGGGACACTCCTGGAGCACCTGGATCAGGTGACCAGGAAGAGTGGACCCCATTGAACTCCTATTACATTGGGCCACCAGGCAAGACTGGGAGATGTAGCAGACCTAGCTAATACATAGAAACAAACACAGAGGGGAAGCAAAAATGAGGAAACAAAGGAATACACCCAAATGAAAGAACAGGAAAAAGCTCCAGAAAAAGAACTAAAGAAAATGGAGGCAAGCAATCTACCAGCAACAGAGTTCAAAACAATGGTTACAAGGATGCTCAAATAACTGAGTGAGAACTTCAACAAAGAGATAACAAGCATAAAAAAAGACATAGAAACCATAAAAAAAGAACCAATCAAAGCCCTTACACATACTGCCTACAATAGATTCACTTCAGATTGAAAGACACAAACACACGCTGAAAGTAAAAGAATGGAAAAATTATTTCATGAAAAAAAAAAAAAGTTGGCATAGCAAAACTTAGGCCACACAAAAAAAACTTTAAAACAAAGGTTATGAAGAGACAAAGAAGGACCCAATAATCCTACTTAAGGTATTTGTCTGAAGAAACCCAAAACACTTCTGTGAGGGGACATGCACATCCCTAAGTTCATTACAGCACTATTTACAACGGCCAAGATGTGGAGGCAGCCTGGGTGTAGGGTGATGGATGAATGGATAAAGAGGAGGTGGTACATATATACAATGGAATATTGCTCAGCCATGGAAGGGAATGGGTTCATTCCTGCCATCTGTGGTGGCATGGATGGAACTGTAGGCTATTGTGCTGAATGGACTCTGTCAGATAAAGACAGATGCAATGTGATTTTGCTGATAAGTAGAATCTAAGAAACAATATAAACAAAAGAAACAGACTCATAGATACAGAGAACATTTTTATGGTTACCAGATAGATATAGATACAGGTAGATATAGATATAGAAATAGAGAGATATAGCTATAGATGTAGATATAGATACAGATATAGATATAGATAAATTCAAATCAGTCAACATCATACTCAATAAGGAAATACTAAAAAAAATTTCACAATAAAAAAGAATAAGAATATAATGCTCTGACTATATATTATTTAATATGCTTCATTATTTAATATGGACATTATTACAACCATTTTTGACAAAAGTATGAAATATCAATTTTAAGTGTTAGAAACAAAGAAGAAAGATTGGAGTACCTTTAAAAACATTGGCCCTAGAGTCATATTTTTCTGGATTAGAATCCTAATTTCTGCTTTATCTCATCAAATGCTGTTGAAAAATGGGACATTTATGTTTTGAAAGACATATAAATATTTACACATGTGGAGGGCAGGAGATGGGGAGGATAACAGAAAAATGTCAAGCTGGTGAAGGCCTGCTACAGTTTTTCTCAATCTGCCTTGGTCCCTAAATGTCTACCCTCTGAACTGTCTGTTCTTGCTGCTTTAGGGACCCATGTAGCTACGGGCAAGAAAGTTGGTATATGTGTCTCCAAACATTTTTAACATGTATTCTTATCAATTAAAGATGTAAATGTGAATCCTAATAAATTTATTTCTAAATTGTATTTATTTGTAAATTGTATCTATGTACTACTATATTAAACAACACAAAATGAAAACATTACAAGAAAGAAAAATGATGAAATAAATATTTAAGAGATTTTATTTGTTAACAGCACAGAAAATTATCAGAGAAACTAAATATTATTACTTTTTTTAAGTTAAAGCAATGTGACCAAATGTGCTTGGTTTAACTTTTTGTGATGCAGTGATTTGAAGTTATGTTCCTAAATTAGTTTAGTTTAATGCCCATTGTCATACCTGAAAAATATAGCTTATAAACATGTGCAGATATACTTTAATAAAGGTATCCATTAGCTGTTCTATTACATTTTTTTTCTCTCAGTCTTATCTACTAACTTTTCCAAAATTTTGGTGAAATTCAACTGATTGCTTTTCATCTTTCCATTGGTTGTTTTTGTAAACTAATCAAAATATGTACATTTACAATTTCAACAGACTCAAATCATGCTGAAATTCTTCATTCAGAAGATTTTTAAGCTTGTAAGAAAAGTTATGCTTTTACGTTTTAGTGTGCAAATATAATTGGTTCTATAGATGAATATTACACCATTTTAAGGAGTGGAATAACAATAATGAGAATGTTTCTAGACATCTATTTTCAAAATGTTTCAACTATAGTAACATGTTACTTTGAAAAGTGGCTGCTTTCTCATGTATTATTGAAATTGATTTCTTGTCTTAAACAGTGGTTGATTATTTCTAAGTATCTTCCTGGTAAAGTACTACAGACAACATTTTAGCTATGTCTTATCAAGGGAATTCTCAAAAATTTGGAATATTTGGGTTTCATTATCAAAAAGTACGTAATGCATTATATTTGAAATCTCCTTTTGAGTATTTCATTATGAGAGAAGAGGTAAATTTAAAAAGGAGTTTTAGACATTCCACATTTTCTTCCACAGTATTATAAATATTCTACTATTAAAAGACTGTTCATATGAAATTAACTGACCATAGCTTTGGGTAGACAGTGAACTAAACCAGGTTAAAATATACTAAATAATGCCTGAATGTGGGTACGCATCAGTGTTACTTGAAGATACTTCACATACTGCACTAACACTTGGCTTTAAAAAAGAATTTTTAAATATTTTAAATAAAATAAAAGAGAAATTAGAATATGCACACTTCAATTTTGGAGACCTTGCAGTCTTTCTAATGAGCTGAATTTCTACTTAAGTCACTGGAAGGTGCCTGCTACAGACAGATGTCCAGTGAGCAGAATCCTGTTTTCTATACCCAAGTTCCACTCAGGTATAAAATTAACTGAACTCATAGAAAAAGAAAATAATAATTGACTACAATAATCCTTAAGCTACCTGTTCCTTTCTTCATAATGAAGTTTTAATAACTTTGCTTCTGCAAAGGATTACTTGCAAATACTCATTTAAATGTACATTGCTATAGCTTCTTTTTTGCACAATCTCAAATATGCATTCACGAATTGATGTAACAAGCATGTATTGAGTTTTCAAGCATCACTATTTTAGACCTTGTAAAGTAGATGACCCCCAAAGTGCAATCACTGATGAGGCTTATAGCTGCTGGCATTTTCTATGACTTCTAATTTTATTCTGCAATACCAAATCAACCAAATAAAGCTTTTTTTTTTTGCCTCAAAGAGGCTTTTTTAATTAAAATTTATTGGGGTGACAATGGTTAGTAAAATTACATAGGTTTCAAGTGTACAATTCTGTAATACATCATCTATATATCACATTGTGTGTTCACTACCCAGAGTCAGTTCTCCTTCTATCACCATATATTTGACCCCCTTTACCCTCATCGCCCAACTCCACCCCTCTTACCCTCTGGTACCACTAAACTATTGTCTGTGTCTATGAATTTTTGTTTATTTGTTTGTCTTGCTCCTTTGTTCCTTCCAGTTTTATATTCCATATATCAGTGAAATCATATGGTTCTCAACTTTTTCTGTGTAAATTATTTCACTTAGCATAATAATCTCAAGATCCATCCATTTTGTTGTAAATAGCACTATTTCATCCTTTTTATGGCAGAGTAGTATTCCATTGTGCATATATACCACAACTTCTTTATCCAATCATCTATCAAAGGACACTGGTTGTTTACATGTCTTGGCCACCGGGAATAAAGCTGTAATGAATATTGGAGTATGTATATCTGTACAGAGAAATGTTTTCAGGTTTTTGGGGTAGATTCCCAGGAAAGGGACTGCTGTCATATAGTATTCTATTCTTAATTTTTTGAGGAACCTCCACACTGCCTTCCATAGTGGCTGCACCAATCTGCGTCCCCACCAACAGGGTATGAGGGTTCCTTTTTATCCACAGCCTCTCCAACACTATTATTATTTGTCTTGTTGATGATAGCCATTCTAACTGGTATGCAGTGATATCTCATTGTGGTTTTTATTTGCATTTCTCTGATGATTAGTGATGTTGAGCATCTTTTCATATGTCTATTGTCCATCTGTATGTCCTCTTTGGAGAAATGTCTATTCAGGTCCTCTGCCCATTTTTTAATTGGATTCTTTTGTTGTTGTTGTTCTTGTTGTTGGGTTGTATGAGTTCCTTATATATTTTGGATATTAGCCACTTATTGAAGGCATTGTTTGCAAAAATCTTCTCCCATTCAGTTGGTTGCCTTTTTATTTTATTTATCTATGGCATCTTTTGTTGTGCAGAAGCTTTTTAGTTTGATATAACCCCATTCATTTATTTTAGCTTTTACTTCCCTTGCCTTTGAGGTAAAATTCATAAAATCCTCTTTGAACCCAAGGTCTTTAAGTTGAGCATCTATGTTTTCTTCTTTGCAGTTTATTGTTTCAGGTCTTATGTTTAGGTCTTTATCTATTTTGAGTTAATGTTGGTACACGGTCACAGATAATAGTCTAGTTTCATTCTTCTGCATGTGGCTTTCCAATTCTCCCAGCACCTTTTATTGAAGGGGCTTTCTTTTCTCCATTGTATGTTTTTGGCTCCTTTGTCAAAAATTATTTGTCCATATTTATGTGGGTTTATTTCTGGGTTTTCAATTCTATTCCATTGGTCTGTTTGTCTGTTTTTCTGCCAATATCATACTGCTTTGATTATTGTTACTCTTCAGTAAAAGCTGAAATCAGGGAGTTTGATATCTCCAGCATTATTCTTTTTTTCTTAGGGTTGTTTTGGCTATTCTGAGTCTTTTGTGGTTCCATACAAATCTGATAATTTTTTGTTCTATTTCTTTAAAAAATGGCATTGGGATTTTGATGGGGATTGCATTAAATCTGTATATTGCTTTGGGTAATATGGCCATTTTAACTATGTTGATTCTTCCAATTCATGAACACAGAATATCTTTCCATTTCTTTGTGTCTTATTCAATTTCTTTTAAAAAAATGTCTTACTGTTTTCAGTGTATAGGTCCTTCACATCGTTGGTTAAGTTTATTCCTAGGTATTTGATTCTTTTTGTTGCAGCTGCAAAAGGAATTATTTGTTTGTTTCTTATTTCTTTTTCTGAGATTTAATTGTTAGTATACAGGAATGCAATGGGTTTTTGTGCTTTGATTTTGTAGCCTGCAACTTTACTGTTTTTATTTATTATTTCTAATAGCTTTTTGGTGGATCTTTAGGTTTTCTATATATAGCATCATGTCATCTGCAAAAAAGTGACAATAAAGCTATCTTGATGCTCAGGCCTGCAAATGATGTTCATTCATTCATTCATTTATCCATTTATTTAGAGATGGGGAAGCAATGGTAATAAGTAGTTACAACTCTTTATTATTACAAAAAATATCTTTTTACCATCTTGTTCTTTGAATAGTGTGTTTCCTGTTCAAGTCTGATGAAACTCTATATCCAGAAACAAAATAGTGGATGAGCTGGAATGAACTTTTCTCAGCATCATTTTACTACCCTCCCCATGGCTGTTCGGATGAGGCACCAGACATGTGTTGCAGGGCTCAGTGGAATCTCTCTCTCTAGAACCATCATAATGCCCTAATGACAGAAATTTCATGGGCTCATATTTTTTTTTTTTTAACATCAGAAATGGTGGGGAAGAGGTGGAGGCTATCATCCCTAATGTATTGGACTAGAGCTCTGTCTGTTGATTCTAGTTCTTCTTCTTTCATAAGAAACCTCCCTCTCAGGTACATTTTACAACACAAAGTCATAAGTTTTGATAACAGCAACATTATGTAATTGGTTAGGGTAAAATAATCACAGAGAAACACTTAATTGATCTAAGGAAATTTTATTTTACATTTCATGAAATAGGCAGTTACCACTCTTAAGGGTCTAGAAAACTACAAAGCAAGGAAAAGGACTGAAACTTTTACTAAGGTAGACAATCAGGGGATAAAGAAAGAGTATTTGGCTGAAGTTGACTGGCTAGGGTTGTATATCTGACCAAATGTAGAACAAGGAAATCATTAAAGATTCTTGGGAATTGGGGATTGGCTGGCTGGATATACTGTGTTTCTAGTCAAACAGAGTATTTAGAGGAACACAAAAGTTTCTAAGTTTCAGTTTGCTGACTTGGCACCTCAGGCTGGAGTGGCTCCATCTTGGGACTAGAAATTTATTTCAGTGGCCCTTTGAATTTCTCTAACACCGTCTGTTTGACACTCATGTCAAAGGCAACTGATGTTCCTGGTGAAGAGGGTGGAGGAGACAACAATGGATGACTTGAGTCATCCAGTCTGTTAAATATATCTGAGTGGGAAAATTAACCTCACTCCATAACAAGGTACACAAAATACAGTACACAATCTCGGTCCACAAGGTGCTTATGATCTAAAAGTGTATATTACTTTTAGTCATAGATAACTACTAAAAAAAGGTAGGAAAAAATAAATCCTATGTGAGAGAATTTTGTGAGTTAATATACACTATCTCAGAATTATCTTTGATGCTGTTGTGTTAATTTAGAAAGAATAGCTGTCAAGTCAAACTATTGTCTTTTGCATTGGGTCCCATATGAGAAAAATATCACCTGCTAATATTAATGTTACAAAATAAGATACAGCTCTAGGTACAACATATATACAATTAAGAAGTGAGACCACCAAAATGAAGCCATATACCACTTTGAGAATTAAGTTCACAAACTTTGTTGCAACAATGTTGCTAACTTTTTTTGATATCAGAGGGATTGATTATTCATTATGAATTTGTACCAACTGGACCAAGTTAACTATTTGGAAGTGTTGAAAAGACTGTGTGAAAAGCTAGATGACCTGAACTTTTCATCAACAGTTACACTATAACAATACACCAGCTCACACTGCACAGTCTGTGAGGGAGTTTTTAGCCAGTAAACAAATAACTGTATTGGAACATCCTCCCTACTCACCTGCCCCAATGACTTCTTTCTTTACCCCAAGATAAAGGAAATATTGAAAGTAAAACATTTTGATGACATTCAGAACATCAAGAGTTATAAAACAACAGCTTTCATGGCTCCAGAGAAAGAGTTCCCAAATTGCTTTGAAGGGTGGACTAGGTACTGGCCTCAGTGCATTAGCTTCCCAAAGGGGAGTACTTCGAAGGTGACCATAGTGATATTCAGCAATGAGGTATGCAGCACTTTTTCTAGGATGAGTTTGTGAGCTTAATTGTCTGACCTTGTATGTGGTTTATTTAATTTCTTACCAAACACACTCACATTCAATAAATACAAAGCAAAACAAATACAACTTCTTTTCTATTATCCTATTCTTGGATTAATGTCACTCTTATATTGGACTGGCGTAAATCACATGCTTACAGCTAATCTTTATTCCTTGGGGAAAGAGATGCATTGACTTGTTAGGACTGAAACATAAACTCTACCTGTTCATCGGTTCATCCATATGGATTGAGAGTGTGAGAAGATCAACTGCCAAATAAGGCAATTGCAGGAAGATGCTCAGAGAAAAACAAGTGAACGAATAACTGCGGGAGTTCCCTTTATTACCTTTTATCATTTAAAACAGTTCTTTCAGGGCTGGCAGAGTGGGTCAGTGGTTAAGCGCTGGCTTGGGAAGCCAGCGGCCCCAGTTTGGGTCCCACACATGAGGGCCAGTGACACTACCCTCAAAAAACAAAAAAACAGTTCTTTCAATTAATGTTCATTCTCTCTAGAAAAAAATGCCAAGTCTCTTTGATAGCATCGCTTTTCCCTGCTTTCTCCCCAGACTGATGTCTGAGGGGAAGTTATATGTAAACATGTTGGCAGGAGGGAGTTATGAGTTCTTGGTGCTTTGTCTACTGAATATTTTGGCCTCTATCAGTTTACATGCCTGCCTTCATCTCTTGTTTTCCATCCCTGAATCCTTTTTGTCATTCATTAATATCACCTATGCTTCACCCATAGTGAAGCAAACCTTATGGTCTCAAGAACTGGGGCAGAAGAGATATCTTCACTATTATACTATAGGAAGAAATCTGTTGTGATTCCTCTGGCAATACCAATGATAATAATAGTAACTAATGTTTATAAAGCATTATGTGGCAAATATATTTTAAATACTTTACAATTATTAACCTATGTAATTAAATTAATCACCATACTAAATCATGACCTCATACTCCTTTTATTAATTCTGTAAAATGTCATAGAATGTTTTCTGTCAGATGTGTGCTTTGAACCTAAAAGGTCAAAGTAAAAATCACATTAATAATTGCCCTCGAGTTCCTCCTTCATTTCTTCCCATCTTTTGTAGACATATAACTACATAACTGTTTTAATTACAAAGTATTTGCATCAGCTTTGATAACACATATCATAAAATATAGTAATAGCAATTCTGCTTTGCTTGACCTCAGAAGCTAAGAACATGGTCTCAGGGCAGAGAAAAAGAAGGGAGCGGGGATCCTTAAAAGGCAGGTAGACAAGAGTAGAAAGAAGCAGCAACAATAAAACAATAATAATATATCTAAATCAATCATGTTGAAACAGAATTGTGGGTTTATTTTGACCTACTTCCTCTTGCTCAGCTTGATTGCCTAAATTTGCAGCATAAATCCCACTGTTCTCTTTTCCCAGAGAAGAGACAAGCAGGGGATTTGAAGGGAAGGGGGAAGAAACGGAAAGAGATGGATCATTGGCCTAGGATAAATGAGCAGGAAACTTAACTTGAATATTTTTCCTGGGTCAGCAAGTGATATACAAGAGACATAAAGGGCAATGAATGTCAGTTGAATTGGTTTGAAGCTGCCTGTAATGGGAACCAACACAGCGTTATGAAAAGATCAAGGAGAAAAACTGAAAGGCTTGGCTTCTCGTTCCAACTGCTACTAGCTCTTTGATCTTGGCCATGCCACTTTTCTTTGGGCTTTATTTTCCTCTTAGTGGTTCTGAGACCTAAATATTAACTATAATCACACAACCTCTTTTAACATAATATTTCTGTCTCTCACTTCAGATACATGAAATAAGAATGTGTAGAAAAATCTATATTATACAAAAACCTCTTCATGTGATTTAAAAGATCAGCCAATTTGGAAACCACTGTGTGTGTTAATTTTATTCCAGTTCAAATTTTCTCATTTTAATTCCATTTAAAAATATATATAATCCATATAGTATAAAATTCACTATGTAAAAGTGTGCAATTTCATGGGTTGTAATATATTCACAAAGTTATACAGTCAATATACCACTAATCCCAGAATGTTTTCATCACCCCAAAGAGAACCTCTCTACCTATTAGTAGTTACTCCCTTTTCTCACAGAGATGAAAACTTCAAAATGTGAGAAACCCATTTCATTTCTAGAACAAAAGTATTAAAAGAAAAAAATTAAAGAGACATAAGAGATTCAGCAGTCAAACAAAATGTATAAAACTTTTGGGAATCAGATCCAAACAACCATATAAAACTAAGTTAAAATTTTTTTTAATTCCTTGTAGATATACATATTTCAGTATTACAGGAAAAATCAATTTTATGCCTAGCATTTACTTTAGAACAAATTATTGTGAAGAGAAGGGTGAGAAATATAGGTGAAATAAAATTAGACATATATTGATAATTATATAATCTATTTGATGGGTACATGGTAATTTATTATATTATTTTTTCAAACTCTTAAATATGTTTAAAAGTTTCTACAATACAAAATTAAAACAACAAAGCAACAAAGCTTTCTTTTCCATGGTATCATCTACTAAAGATTTACTAATGCTTCTTTAATTGTTTTTATATATGTCTTGGTATTATTGAGAAATATACCATTTACCCTTTTTAGACAACTGTATAAAACTAATAATGCTTTCTTTTGTCCTTAGTTTTCAATTTGAGCTACATTCCTAGTGACACAATCAAGTTTTTAAAGCTAAGTTTCTTTTGAAAACTGTAAAAGCTGTCTCCAACTTCCACATGGTAAAAAACGCATTTGTCAAGCAAAACGTTGACCAGAATAAAAATAATTGGTCTTAAATATTGCTGAAACACTTGAGAGACTTAGTTTTTCTGATTTTAGAAGGAAGTGAACACCCTGTGTGGTATTTTTTTCTGTATGCCATCCATTAACATTAAAACTTATTTTAAGATATTCTGGGTGACATCAATAAAAACATCTTCCTAGTTGTTCCCTGATCCTATTGATGCAAGCGTCCTATCTATAGTGCTAGCCTAGAAGCATCTAAGTTGTTGTATAACCTCATGCTCTGACCACATTGATCAGAACAGAATTTGTCTAAACCAAGCTGTATTTATGAGTCTCTAGAAGCTGAGATTCTGGATAAATTCTTCCCAAGTAAAAGGTGTAATATTTAAAACTGGGAGTTATCAGTCATGTTTCCTGGAATACTAAAAAAATAAGTGAGGAGAGAAAAACATAGCTAATACTCTGAGAAAAACAGAGACCAGAATTGGAGAGTTCTTGCAGGGGTCCTATTTACAGCAGTGACTGAGATCCAGCTGTGCTTCCGTTCTTATAATTTGGTTTTATCAATCATCTTTGGATTCCATAACACACAACTTCCTTTTTATGTTCAAGTAGTTTCATTTTACTTCAGTTATTTGGAAACAAACAAATATACTTGCCCAATGCTGTAAATATTATCAATTTCAGTGGAACAAGAGCATTAGATTAGAACTTTGATTTTTTAAAAAAATGAGAACAGACTGTGAAATTATATGCATTAAGAATGCTGAATGCTTTCCTAAGGGTAGGATTGAAGTGTTCCATTCAACTACTGATGGAAGTTCACTATTATTACGAGTGCAAGAAATCCACTGTCAGAGCTATTTGACAGGAAAGAGCTCAGTAAAGATTTGGAAGATATTTTTGGCCTCACAAATAAGATGAATCTTACATTCGACATTCTCCAATCACCATAATGGATACTGCTGAAATACTACAATTTTAGGGGGCAAAATGGAACCAGAACCATAGATTAGAAGTAGGCAGCTATACAAATTTCTCAGTGCTGGCAGAATTGATTTTTTAGGTTGGAGTCAAAAATCAAAAACCTTATTTCCTTAATGCAAGCCAAAATTTACAGTCCTCGGAACTGTTAATTTTCTTTTGAATCTTACTTTTGTTAAACTGGCCATAAAAGCGAAATCAGGTCACTTTTGCAGATACATCACCTATAATTCAGCCTGATCAGACATAATCACATTAACATGAAGAAAAAAAGAAAAATATATATTCTAACATAAAAATTCTTTGAGATTCTAGTAATTCTTAACATAAGGCTATGGTTATCTGGAAAAGCAAATGATCGAAGTTCAGATATTGACTCCTACTATGAGAAACTTTGAATGAGAGATTTTATCACTTAAAAAGTAAAAATTCAGGGCCGGCGGAGTGGTGCGGTGGTTAAGCGCTGGCTTGGGAAGCCAGCGACCCTGGTTCAGTTCCACATGTGAGGGCCAGTGACACTGCCCTCAAAAAAAATAAAATAAAATAAAATAAAAGTAAAAATTCAAATTCCACAGGATAAAAAGATCACTTTATTTTGCCATGTAAAAGACTGCTTGAAATTGAAATTTCTTATTCAAGCTGAACTATCATCATTTCCTCTTGAAATTCACATCTGTGCAGAAATAGTTTACTTTCGATTTTGAGAATTTTTTAAAAATTTCTTTACTTCTCCGAAAATGGAAATCATTTTTGCATGAAAAATAAAACAGAGAGACATAGCTCTTTATAAGGATTGTTTTTCTATTCTAAGTAGGAGAAATAATTTTTCAATGAAATTAATTTTATGAAAAATATCTGATGAATAAAAGTATATTCATTTTTCTGGGTAGAAAATGTTACTTTTATTAGATATTCAAAGGTAACTATGACCAGTTGTATATTAAGTAATACTGTACAAATTTAATAGATATATATGTGTACCTTATATTCAGATACCTTATTCAAAAGTACCTATGACCAGTTATATATTAAGTAATACAGTACAGATTTTATATATCTATATCTATCTATCTATATATATGGAGAGAGAAGGGATAAGAGAAATACATTTTCAATGAAAATAATTTTATGAAAAATATCTAATAATTAAAAGTATATTCATTTCTCTGGGCAGAAAATATCACTTTCATTAGTTATTCAAAGGTATCTATGACCAGTTGTATATTAAGTAATATAGTACAGATTTTAGATAGATAGATAGATAGATAGATAGATAGATAGATAGATAGATAGATATGTCATATCCAAAAGCTTACATACTATATGATGCTATTCATATGACATTCTGGATAGATAAAACAACAGAGTCAGAAAGTGAATCTATGGTTTTTAGAAACTGAGAATAAGGAAAGTGTCAACTATAAAGGGCCACATAAGAAATTGAGGGCTGATAGAATTTTCTATATCTTGAGTGTGGTGGTTGTTAGACATTTGTATGCCATTATCAAAATTTGCATAACTTTACACTAAAAAGGTAATTTGTTATGTGCAGATTATACTATATGACCTTAGTATTAAAAAAAAAAATAAGTGATGTTTTCAACTCAAAAATTGTTTTAAAGAGGCTACAGTATATCTAAAGAAACAATAAGAAATTAAACAATAAAGGTAATGGCAGAAATGAATGAAACAGTGAACCAGATACATACTATAGAATATTAAACAAACCAAAAGCTGTACCTTTGAAAAGATTAATTAAATTAGACAAATTATCTCACAAGGCAAACCAAGAAAAATAGAGATAGGATACAAATAAAATATGGAATGACATGGAAAAAACTACTGAGTCAAGAAAACATCACAGCATAATATATAATGAACTAAGATGCAAAAATACATTTAAAAACCTACACGGACTAGCCTTCCAGTTAAATCATGTCTCCAATGAGCTTTTCTGTCAAGCAGCTCCTCTGAAATACTTGAGGGTAAAGCTTCCCAATCAGTGTGTCAGTACAGGCTGATGTGCAGTGAAGTGTTGGTAGACATCATGCTAAGTGACATGAGCCAGACAGAAGGACAAACACTACATGATCCCACTTTATGAAGAATCTAAAATAGTCAGTCTCATAGAATCAGAGAGTAGAATAATGATTAACAGGGGCTGGGGCTTGTGTTGGTCAAAGGGTACAAAGTTTCAGCATGCAAGAGGACTAGGTTCTGGAGAGCTACTGTGTAACATAGGGCCTATAGCTAACAACACTGTATTATATGTTTGAAAATGTGTTAAGAGGGTAGATCTTATGTTAAGTGTTCCTACCAGAAAATAAAACAAAAAATTAATGAAATTAATGACAGGAGGAAGTTTTTGAGGTGATGGATAAGTTCATGGCTTTGGTTGTGATGATGGTTTCATGGGTTTATACTTTGCACCAAACTCATCAAGACATATATTAAACATGTTCACCTTTTTTATGTCAATAAAGTGTTTGGTGTGTGTGTGTGTGTGTGTGTGTGTGTGTGTGTGTGTGTGTGTTTATTTTAAACTATTGTGGTATTCATCCCCTTCACCATTGAGTGGTGGATTTTAGAGTCACCTGGCCTGACAACAGTCTTAACCTTCTTGTCTTATGCAGTCTTCTCAATTACCCTTGTGTGCCCATACAGATATTATTTTCTTGACCTACCGTGTCATGAAAAAGGCTAGGACGCATTGCCTTCGAACATCCAAAATAATAAAACTCCTTGAGAAAACAAAGACATTTTTCTTTTTGTCATTAGCCATAAATACTTAATTATAGCTGCTCTTCAAATTCTGTACTGAAAACCAACATCTTCCTCATAAACACTTCAGGGCATTCTGAATTTAGGATATATTGTGAAAATTTATTAATAATGAACCTATTCAGACTACAATGGTCTACCCACAGCCTTATAACTCTTGAGTTGTTGTTTGTTTTTTTTTTAATGCACTTCCATGATGAGAAGGCACAGAGATGTGGAACTAAGGGAATAAGCAGTATATCAGCATATTTTCTGTGTTCTCACAAATCATTGATTTCAAAAAGCACTGTTTCCCTAAACATCTTGCAGCCTGATTGTCCTGAGATCAGTCCAAGATATGACAAAATCGTCTACAATCTCTTCCTCTCAGGGTATCCTATAAATAAAATTTCTCTGGATTAGGGCCTTTGGGTGTGTTCACTTGGTAGAAATCCAGAAGAGCAGAGACAGTGCTATGTTTCTTTGTTACACTTTACTTCCGACATCTCCTATCCATAGACTGCAGGTGTGAATGATTAACATCCATAGGCTGCCTGATGTCCTGGGACGGTGCTTCTTAAAAATTGAAGCATGTCCTAATCATGTTTAGCATTCTCTGTAGGAGCCCTTTGTCGGAACTAATAACGGCAGGAGCTGCCTCTTCTCAGAGCCCCTGTGTACCTGAGGTGAGGATAGTTTTTTAACATTTCAATAGTCAATATTTAATATTCATAGAAATGATACAACAAATAACTGCCATAGGAAATGCTTGCTATAAAACAATTTGAGGGCTGAGTGGCGCATTGGTTAAGAGCTGGTTTTGGGATGCCAGCAGCCCCGGTTCGGATCCAACTTATGAGGGCCAGTGACACTGCCCTCTACAGCTAACAACAGCTCCACCTGGAGCTGGGCTGTGCAAGCCCCTGCGATGGTGTAGGCTGCAGCCCCTGCTGCAGTGGGCTGCCATAGGCTGCAGTGAGTGGCCCGCAGCCAGTGTGAGCAGCCAGCAGCTATCGTGAGCTGCAAACAGCCGCGATGAGCAGCCGTCCAGAGGCCGGCGACCGAGTGCAATGACAATACCAACATGGGCCAGTGAAGCAACGTCCTCTGCAACTAGACTGAAGAACAAAAGGACGGCAACTTGTCTATTCCCCTTTCCCGATTCCCCAACACTGTTCTCCTCCCCCAATTCCCCAATAAAATCTATATAAAAAAAAAAAAACAGTTTGAACGCATGGCCCCTGCAACCCACTTCTCACTATCACTAGATTCCCTAATGCTTCTCTGGGTACTCCCTTCTACCATTTTGGCCTCCCCAGTGCTAGGGGATAAGTATCTCTGGAGCAAATTTGGCAGCTGCTTACTCAGGTGGAACCAGCATCAATGCATGTACGGAACCTCTCTGATATTTGTGACTTTCCCTTGAGATGCCCTCCAAGACCCAAAAATCTCTCATATTATATACTTCTGCATTTGCGCCAGATGACAATGGCTAGCATTGCCATTAAAAGATGCAAGGATCATTTATATTAGAACCAAGTGTCAAAGCAAAACACTCTCAAGGGATTATAGAATAGTGTCAATACTTCCCTGCACTCTGCTTACACTAAGCTTTCAACTGTAATTATATATATATTTTTTTCTACAGTGACTGTCAATATCTTGTGAAGAATACATTTTGTGGCTACCTCAGTCTCTAAATTGACTGACTACTCTTTCCTCCTCTTACCTTTTTATAAACTTCAGGGTGAGGTGCAGCTACCAAAAAATTACATTTAATAAACACCACAAATAAACCCCTGCTAAAAGGAAACCTGCTTCTCAGTTTCTCTCAGAGGGAAGGAAAAACAAACAAACAAAAAAGAGGAGCCATAAATGTGATCCCTAGAAAGCATTCTTTTGGAAGCTGGAACTCCCTCTTGCGCTCCTCTTTAATTCCAGGAGCAACTTGTCAAATCCTTACTCCGTTTCTTTTCCTCACTAATCTATTTGTCCAAGAACACCATTCCTCTCAGCACTTATTCATGAAAGTTTATTAGGGTGTAAAAAGGCAGTGAAGCAGTATTAGTTCAGGTGAAGACCATAAACAAGTGTACGCTTATGCTTGGAATGTCCATACTACAGCATGACCATAGTGTGAAATCATAAGTGAATATAGATAATAAAATATTGGTAACTATTATATCACATGATGTGCTCCTGTGTTCCCCCTTATTGTCAGTACATCACACAAGGCACTGTGCAAAATGGCAATAAACTTTGGCCATTAACATGGCATTTCTCTCAATACCTGGGTTGCCTCAGATTATTTGTGTCTCTGATTTTCCAATATATAATATGTTCCTTTAGTATACCACTGAAGGGATTTGATCTATAAAACAAACAAGAAAAACAAATACATCTATGTGTTTAGGTTTTATGGCCAGTTATGTAATTGATTCTATAAATCATGCATTGATGAAAACTTGTCCTAAGCACAGAGGTGCAGTTGTATTGGGTTGTGGGAAAAGTCATGACGTATTTTGTCTATGTTTTTCAAAGGTCATTTATTTTATGCAAAGAACAAAGACCAATCAGTGATATATTGCCCATTTTGTTTGATAACCTTTTGCCATCTTTCAGTGAACTTCGTAATTCCTCATGCATAGAAGGACCTGTCTTTATTTGCAAAAAACGGAACAAGGTGCTGATTTACAGCCTCACCTGAATTGAACATTATACCATGCAAGGAGTTTTGAAGAGAGCAAAACAAGAGGAAGTCTGACAGTGCAAGGTCAGGCGAGATGGTGGGTGTAGCAACACATCCCATCCAAGCTCCAATAATTTTTGACGAGTGATCAAATTTGTGTGTGGTCTCGCATTGTCACAATGGAACACAACTCCTTTACAATGAACAAACTCTGGACGTTTCTGGATGATGGATTCATTCAAACTATCCAACTGCCGACAGTGCACATTTGAATTGATTGTTTGGTTCCTTGGTAAGAGCTCGAAAAACAACACCTCTAAAATCCCACCACACTGAGAGCATAACTTTCTTCTGATGAATGTCTGCTTTTCATTTCATTTGAGGCAAATCATCACATTGGCACCAAATTTGCACACCACATTGTTGTAAACAATCCTCTTCTCATCACCAGTTATCAGTCGCTTCAAAAAAGGATGATTTTTTGGGCCGGCTGAGTGGCGCGGTGGTTGGGCGCTGGCTTGGGAGGCCGGTGGCCCCGGTTCGGGTCCCACATGTGACGGCAAGTGACACTGCCCTCAAAAAAAAAAAAAGGATAGTTTTCCTCACATTTAATGAGCATATTGCAGATGTTTACAAATGCCATCAAATGAACTTCTTTGAGTTGATGTGGAACACAAATATTGAGCTTGCTTACGTATCCCAGCTTCTTCAGGTGGTCGTGAATGTTTGAATGATGGTTGTTCAATGTTTCTGCAATCTCTAATGTCGTGTAACATGGGTTTGACTCGAGCAATGCCTCTATTTTGTCGTTATCAACCTCGGTGGGCCTCCCTGACTGAGGAGAGTCATTGAGATCAAAATCACCAGCACAGAATTTCATGAACCATCATTGGCACCAATGTCCTTGTAGAGCATTGTCACTCTAAATTTTATGCAACTTTTCACAAACTTGAAGTAAGTTCTTCCCTTTATGGAAATAAAACAGTAAAATATGGCAAAAAATGCACTGTTTGGTCTTCCATCTTCAACTTGTTTGTAAAATCTCCAAAACTCAACCAAAATGTTCAACTTTTTTTTTTAGAATGAAGCTAGAACTGTCAGCTGTCAAATGACATAGCAATAACACACATGTAAATGACTCTAGTACTTCCAAAAATGAACTAGTGCCATCTGTCGCAAACATGCATCATGACTTTTCCAACAACCCAATATAAAAGGCAGAGAGAGGGGCTGTCCTCATGAAGTAGATTATCTAGATAGAATAACTGCATGTGAAATAGATGTACAGAGTGGAACATTGTCTATAAGAGCATACAGCAGGGAGCTTTAGAATAGCCTACAGAGTTAGGAAAGACACTGATAAAATGGCAGTCTATGGAAAAGTGGACATTATTGACATGAAAATTCAGAATTCGATGGGTCAGCTCAATCTAAACAGAGGATATAGCATATGCAAAGTACTGGGCCAGAATGATAATGTGACATATTTTAGACATGTAAAGAAGTCTAAAATATCTGGGTGTCAAGTATGATGAAATCATTCTAGGGAGGAAGTTAAGGGTTCATGTGGAGACCCTAACAAGCTGTATTAAATATTTCAGATTCTATATCAAGAACAATGGTAATTCATTGGGAAATTTTAAGCAGAACTGACACAGCTGGATTTTACTAGAAAATAATGTGTTGGAGCCTGGCAAGTAGATGCAGGGAAACCAACAGTATATTTCAGTAGTCAGAAAAAACATGGTAATTCATGCAAATGGCAGTATTCTGAGACATCAGTATGTGGTTCAAGGAAGTTTGCATAGTAGAATCAATCGACTGGATTTAGTGATTAATGTAATGGGGGGATGGGAAAAAAATCAAAGTTTTTCCAAGATTGAATAATTGTAGGTTATTTAATAAGGAAAAAAAAAAAACCTGGAAGAGGGCAAATTTGTGAGAAAAAAATGATAAATTTGAGTTTGGACATTCTGAGTTTGAGATACATAAGCTGTCCACTAAGCACAGAGAGGACAGAACTAGGGAATTACCTGTGTATAGAGAGTAATGCCGTCTTTGGATTGGATGTATGCATGTGGGTGTAGGTTCAAAGGTTTGATTGTTTTATCATTTCAAGTGGAAGCAGTTAAAAGCATATTTAAATGTGGCTGAGATGGAGCTGACAAAGGAAAGTCTTTAGTACAGGACTGAAAAGGAATAATTTTGTAGTTGAACAATTTTTGGATATTTGGGAGTAGAAAAAGTAGAACCATAATTGCTAGGCTTTGTATGTAGGAGAGAAAGAAAAGGGACATAAGGCTGACAACAGTCTAACACAACTAACAAATAGACAATAAAATAGACACTTTAAATTGGGGTTTTGAGTAAAATTCTATGCAGTGTTTGACATAAAGCAATTCTTCAATTTCCATAAAAATTGTTAGTAAAATCATAACTTTTTACCAATACCTTAATGTAAGTTGGTTTTTTGTATTAAATGTAAAGAACCACATGTTCTATGTTAAAGAGGGCCTTGGACCAGTAGACATAAGCATCAACATTTGTTACACGAGGTCTTTTATATGATGATACAGAAGATGGGATTAATCACATAGGTGTAAGCCTGGCTCTTCGGGTTAACCACACATTTCCACTGTAATAGGCAGAACAAGTGCAAAAAAAAATGAGTGAGGACGAGAATAGAAAATTCAACCTCACAGCACAGTATATTGCTGAGATGACAGTGAGGCGAAGTTACTGCCAGTTTAAGAAGAATGGGAAAAAACAGAAAATAATTATAAAGGATAGACATGTGAATTTATAATTAGATATCAATGTAAAATTGCCAAAAAGGATTGAGGGCCACAGGGAGTGCCAGTCTATCCTCCTGTGAGATGGACTCAATAGCCAGGATACAGTCAGGGATCAGGAGTCTGGGTGGATTCCACCTAAAGACTTACATTTTTCCATGAGGGCGCTATAAAAAGGCAAAAGGGCAAGAGAACTCACTTACTGGTTTGACAATGTTTACTCCTAAGAGTTCTTCCTGCAGACGATGACACTTTTGAGATGTTCCATCTCAACTATGCTTAAAATACTGCTTTCGTTACGCAGAAGAGCAAATTATTTTTAAAAAATACTACTTTTCTAATTCCTTTTAAAAAAATTTTTTTTGTATTTTAAAAAAAAGTTATTTTCAAGATTGAGTAATTGCAGGTTATTTAATGAGATAGAGAAACCTGGAGAAGGGGCAAATTGGAAAAGGTCAAAACCAAACAAGTATAAATGGATTCCTATTAACACCACCTATTACTCACAAAATGTACTCTTTATTTGCTCAGCATTACCAGTAAAAACATTGGCTTTCCAGCTTCAATTAAAAAAAAAATATCCTGCTTTATTTTCTGAAGCAGTGGTGGTACTCCTGAACTTGGAACAACAATCTGTTTGATCGTCCATCACCCATCTAATTGTGTTAACCACAAGAGCTAATAAATCCCCAAATACAGAATTGGAAGTGCTGGCCTGTGAGAGGAACCATACACATACTGCAGTGTCTTAAGTTTTTCTCTGCTGTTGTCTTTACAAATGTTTGTTAACAATGTTAATTTAAACATTTCAATTACAAGCAAAAACCCATGTGAACATGCTTTAGTAGGAACCAGTCCAAGAACAGTTAGATACATTTGGGCTTTCCCACATTTAAGAGGATGAGTAATGAGTAACAACATTCTGAGACGCCTAGAAGGAGCATATAAAAATATAAAGCCATCTTAGAAAACACAACCCAGACATGACCTTTCATAATTGTAAGTCATGATAGCAAAGACAAAAGTTCCTTATACTGTTCCTTCCTTCAGGCCACTCACCTTTTAATAAATAAGCAACATATAATGTTTTCAGAGTTGCCCATTTGGAAATTTGTAATCTGAAAATATTTGCATCCACTGCCTCTACTGAAAAGCAAAGGAAAACTTAAAGTAGATAATCATGGAATGAAAAGACACATTATTTTAATGGAATTAGTTGCTATGGTCTTCATAAAAATAATCCATGCTTATGTTTTTATCAAAAGAAAGCCAGAGCTTTCTTTCGGCATGCAATGAGGCCCTCTCATGTTCTAAAATGTCTAGCATGTCTATTGTCCATGAAGAATTTGTTCTTAACCTAATGATTTACTGTAACAGCAATAAATATTGTAGAACTGCCAACCAGGGAGAAACATTATTTCCTCGCAGTTTTTAATGAGATTCATATAGCATCATCCATAATAGTTATACATACAAAGTGATATTTAAAAATATAGATCATTCATCTTCATGGCAGACTAATTAAATTAGAGTTTCATGGTATAAGAGCCCCCTTTATCCATGGGGGATACATTCCAAGCTCCCCAGTGGATACCCGAAACCACAGATAATATTAAAACCTGAATATATATAGAATGTTTTTGCCTATATGTGCATACCTATGATAAAGTTTAATTTAAAATTAGTCACAGTAAGAGATTTAGATAATATTAAAACCTGAATATATATAGAATGCTTTTGCCTATATGTGCATACCTATGATAAAGTTTAATTTAAAATTAGTCACAGTAAGAGATTTATAACAACAACAATAAAATAAAATAAAACAATTATAACAATATACTGTAATACATGTTATGTGAATGTGGTCTCTTTCAATCTGGTAACAGAAATAATCAAAACAGCTACTAAGTGACTAATGGATGGGTAGTGTACAAGCACAGATACACAGAACAAATGGATGAATTATGTCCCAGGTGGGATGGAACAGGACAGTGCAAGATTTCACCATGATACTCAGAATGTTATGCAATTTAAAATTTATGAATTGTTTAATATCATAATTTTCCACTTAACAGTTTCTGACTGCAATCGACCGCGGGGAAACTGAAACTACAGAAAGCACAACAGCAGATAAAGGGGAACTACTGTAGAGGAGTCCAAATGTTGATCTTTTGAAAAATTAGCCTATATGATTCAAATGTTCAGACAGGTTTGGGAGCCACTGATGTAGACCAACAAATAATCTGACTGATACACTATTTTGTTTTTGTTGTTGTTGTTTCCTTTTTATTCAATGTTGATTGGGGTGCATAAATCATTGCTTTCTTCTAGACTTAGTCTCTGGATGCCATAAGGCTTTGTTGGGTCTTTGGATTTAAAATATATTACATAACTAATTACATGGATCATAACTAGATGGAAAACTCTGAATAACATGCATCAATGCAACTACTCAAACTTAGTGACTAACAACTGTGCTTTACCTCATGGCTTGTGCTTATCTGTTCTTGAATTAAGTCAAATTAAATCAAATAAAAATCAAGATAGCATAAAACAAAAACAAATATTATAAAGTCACAAGAGAGATAACTAAGAATCAGATTCTAACCCTAGCTACATTAATATTTATAAAATATTGGTACTGAGATAGACCTTGGAAAATATATGATTCAAACTTCTAATATTCATAGTGGGAATGCTGTTCAATATAAAGAGTTTCAGCGCTGAGTAGCTAGGACAGAAATACTGTGGTTGACACCCGGCCCCCAAGCCAACCACCAATTTCCAGCTATGTGACAGCAAACATTTAACCTCTCTGAATCTGTTTCCTCACATGAGAATGGAGCATTATTGTGAGAACTAAACCACATCAAGTACCTGGCACACAGCAAATCATTCTTTGAATTGCTTCCCATCATTTCTTACAGTGAGTATCTTATCATCTATTTTCTAATTTCAAAGACAATAGTATTTGAGATAGATCTTGTTTTCAAGTAGTCACTGTTATTTTCTTATATTTGGGGTTAGGTGTCTTGGGTTGACAGAAATATATCACTTCTACATTGGTAGTACAGGAATCCCTCCAAAAGAGGGCTTCATAAACCAAACAGAATTCTTTCTTTCTTATCTTTGTGATGATATGGCATATCAATCCCACAGAAATAGAGCAAGCTCTGATTCCAACTATATGTACCAAGCCAAGAAGAATAATTAAACCTTCTGAATAGAGTCAAGCTGTAAAAGCAACACTATTCTTTTTATGTGAGACTTCAGCTTTTATCTTGACTCTCAGCAATATTTATTTATGTTCACGTGTAAGCATGAAAAATATAAATTTATATTTATGCCTGAGTATAAATCATAATTGAATATGTTACTTTATATTTGCTGCTATGATTTCTCAACACCGTTATTTCTTCATATTGACAGAATAAAAGGTGACACTTAAAAACAATTTTTAAAAATGTGTTTTAGGCTGGCTGAGTGGCTCAGTTGGTTAAGAGCTCACTCAAGAATGCAAGCTCTGAGCAACAGTGTCACCGGTTTGATTCCCAGGCTGAGCGGTCGCTGAGCTGCCAACAGGTAGCAGGATGGCTCAGCTAAAAAAAAAAGTATTTTAATGACATCTATCTAGGCTCACCAAGTATTTTATGTATCTGTATTCATCATATAAATGTTTTTTCTTTAGATTCAAAGCAAAATTAAGCATTTTTATATTTGCCCTTTAATTCCCATTCTGTTTGCTATCTCCATAGCCCAAGTGGGACTTAGTACTTAATGACTAGACACTTAATAGCTACCTGGAATCCTTTCTCCAGAACTTTCTTTACTACACCCTATCATTATCATATTGAAAAGATAATGATTATGGGTTAAAATGAAAATGTTTTTGTTAGACTTTCAAAGCACTCCATATTTTCCCCAAATGTAACTTGACAAGCTGCCCTCTGTCTATTCTGCTATGTGACTATTCTGCTTCTACCAGCCAACTGTAATATCTTTCTTTTGAACCTATTTCCTCATCCACATTTTTGCTTGTGTTGTTTTCTTCTCTGCATACACCCTGGAATTGAATCCATCCTCTTCTTAGACAATAAAAAACTCATCTAACCTTCAAAATTCCACCCAACTTGCATCCCTTCTGACGGCCAAAGCCTAAGGCTTTTCTTCTATTAATAAACTCCCATGACATAACTGTCTGTAAAGTCACGGGTTAACTAGTTCCTGGAAGTTTTTTTTATGTGAGATGGGGTAGGCAGAATAAAGATCCTCCAAAAATGTTCGTCTCCTAATCTGCAATACCTGTGTTTATGGTACCTCACATAGCAAGAGGGACTTTGCAGATGTAAGTTTCTTGATGTGGGGAAATTATATTGAGTGATTCCGGTGGGTCTAATCTAATCCTGAGAGTCCTTATAAAAGGGAGGCAGGCAAGTCTGAGTCAGAGAGATTGGGAGACTCGAAGCTGATTAATTCCCCCAGAGCCTTCCTTTGAGAAGGCAGCCCTGCCAACACCTTGATTTTAGCGCTGTAAGATCCATTTTGACTTCTGTCCTCTAGAAATGTAAGATAAAGTTGTGTTGTTTTAAGTTACAAAATTTGAGGTAATTTGTTACAGCAGCAATAGGAAACTAATATGTAAGGTAACCACATATGTGTATAATAGTGAGATGGGTGCTTCATTATAAAGAAGTACATGGAAACACAAAGGGTAAGAGTGTCAGCCAAAAACCTCACGTCATGTCATGGTATCCATGGGCAGGAATATGACCGCCCCCACAGCTTGAATTTAAACTGTCTCATGGATTTCTGAATATATTTCAACATCTCCACAATAGTGGGAAAATGTTATATTTCACCATTCAAATTGAGTCAATTCCTGTTTTCTCTACCTATAACTTTCCTGTGGCTACCATTAATTCTTCACCTTTTCCTCCACATATCTATTCTGCAGTTCATGACTTTTGATGAATCTTAGCTCCCGTTTATTCGTGACTTACTTTATTCCCTTTGTGGTTTTCACTGATGCACATGTCTCTGTGCTGCCATTTCTGTGTTTCTTTCAGCAATGCTTCCAAATGTCTGCCCTCATCTTAACACCTCCAGGTCTTTCTGGAGAAAGAGCATTCAAGTGGTCCAGATAGTACCTAATTCTTCTATTTGAATTCAGCTTCCACGTGGGGCCTGTTTATGGCCATAGCTGGTAACAGTGTTACTACTGTCTTGGCCTGCTCCCCCACAAATCTGACTTTTGGTTCACTATAGGTACATTTATGCTTTGCTTATACAAGCTGATTATGAGAATTTGGTGTCTACAACCACATATTATACTGTATCTAACCAATATTACATAGCATGGGGCACATTACTAATTAGTTATTTTGTCAAGTAATGAAGATGGAGTGTATTGCATTAATCCTGCCAAGTCTGCTACCTCTTCAATGTACCTTCAATGTAACGTAGGTGATAAGTACTACAAATTTACTTCTCAAATATCTTCATGAGTTTACATATCATTTGCATGTATATATTTGTGATATATGAGTATACACTATGAGTTTCAATAATATTATTTATCTACTTAGTCCAGATTCATTTTATAGTAATAAAATTAATAACATTTTAACTAGGTGCCTCACAAAAGAAAATGCATTGTTTAAATTCTAATTTACTTATTGTATTGTATTAACTTTTAGCAACAACTAGAATAGAACAATAAAAGTCCCTATGAATGGCATATTTTGTCTTTATTAACTAGTCAATTTTACAATAAGCAACAATAAGTTTAATAGCCGCTAATATTTAATTAGAACTTATTAGAAAGCATTTACATGTATGCTTTCATCTAATTCTTTAAATGATTTCATAAGATATATCTGATAAACTAAAGTTTGGAGCTAATTGTCTATAATTATAGTTTTTTAAAGTGAATGGAGCTGTGTGAACAGAGAGAGGGTATAGAAGATGAGGCAGAGATAAGGTCAGAGAAGTGGCTGTTGCATAAAAATAGACCGAAACAGAACAAGTGTGAAATAGAGAGATCATTGAGAAAGCTCTTACAATAATCCCAGTGAAAGATGGTAATAGCTGGGACACTTATGATAAAAGTGGGCAGACATGGAAATATTTTGAAGATGTCTCCTATAAGAATTACTTATAGTTTATATTTGGAGTGTTAGACAGGAATCAAAGATGACACTATATTTGCCCACAAATAATTGGAAGAATGGAATTGCCTTTATTTTATTTATTTATTTATTTATTTATTTATTTATTTATTTATTTATTTAGTGAGGGCAGTGTCACTGGCCCTCACATGTGGGACCCGAACCGGGGCCGCTGGCTTGCCAAGCCAGCACTTAACCACCGCACCACTCGGCCTGCCCTGGAATTGCCTTTAAATCAGATGGGAAAGATTTAAAAAAGCGATTTGTGGAGACAAAAGTTATCTCTGAGGTTCTGAGCCCTAAAGACTAGAGCTGCAAATATTTGCTGCAATGTGGAGAAAGCTGCCTGAAAATGAAACCAACAGAGATGACAGCAGATGCATGAGAAAAAAAAAACTCATCAGCTTTTATAAAAATCAGAAAATTATTTTCACTTGTCTCTGGTTTGTTAGGCTCCAGTCCACTGTCCTGCCTTCCTTTTCTTCCAACAGATAAGTCTCTACCTCACTTCAGGGTTTTTGCCTGAAATATTCCTTTGGCTAGCTTTTGCTCAGCCTTTAGATATTAGCATTAATATTAGCTCTCAAGAGCTATCTTCCCTGACAGCTCAATGTAAAATAGAAAACTGTTACTGTTACTCTCAGCCATTTTTCCTTATAGTATATACTACATAAGGAATATACTTGAATACATAAATATATATTATATACATTTGTTAGATTAATATGTACTTAATTGTTTTACAAATGCTTATTATGTTTATTTGTTCATTCATTCAATTTTATAGCCAGGAGGATAAGATTTACTTCTGTATTCTCAGAAATTAGCACAGCTCTTGGAACCCAGTACAGGTGAATTAATTAATTAATTTGCTCGGGCGATCACCTTCAGTCACCACCTTCCACTTCATCCTATATTAAAGGAGCTTAATCTTCTCAACCAGAACTTGATTCCACCATCCATGTTAAGGTGACTCAACATAACTCTGCTTTGATTGCATGTATTTAGAGTGGACCATTTTACTATAGAAGATAAGTTTTCAGTGTCCAGATTTATGAAAAAACCCCACACCAACAATTTGGAAAGCAGATACTTTTAATACAGACTGATTCTATCGTCTACATTTTGAAATCAGCCTTTTTCAATGTCACTGAGAGCTTGAACACATTTTCTTTACTCGAGCATATTGGTTGTATATTGGTGAAACATTGGCGTGAATAAGCATATCTACAATACAAAAACTTTAAAACAGCATTACTAACTCTTTACTGGTAAAATTGCCTACTGTACCACTATGACTTTTCTATACTGTAACCCTGATTAAGCTAAGAGTGAAAGAATTAGGAATTTCTGCCCAGTTTATCCTACGTTTCTGCCCCTGAATAAAGAAAAAGTATACTCAATTTATTTTTATTGGTAACTATTTTATTCTTAATTGTGTCAAATTTGAGGTTTATTTCAGATAATGACAATATTGAAGGCATGAGAGTATTATTTTTTTTACATCTCACACTTGTCCCCACACTAGCCAACTATTGGGAATTCATTCAATTAGTATTAACAAGCATGTCCTTTGTGAGACCAAAATAAGTTGTGTCAGAAATATTAGACAGATTCTCAAATCCAACTTTTAGAGACTGTTTATTGATTATTGTACCTAGATGCTAATATTGAAAGGAAGGCAAAGGGGAATATGAGGAATATTTGTTTACAATAAAAGGCAGAAAGTATTAAAGTGTTGAATGATTAAAAGGGTCATGAGAGAAAAGGGAGATAAATTATAATTCAGGTATTCCCCTTTTCATCTTACATAACCCTCAACATTAACACTGGTACTTTTATCATAAAATCTCCACTGCAAAACTATTAATGAAAAATAAAAGCCCATTTTGGCTCTGGAATGTTCAAGAAGGAAAGCTGACTTCATATTAAAATGACTGACCCACAATCTTATGTTGGAAACATATTTTTCAAACAGTGTACTTAGAACTCTAGAACACAACAGAAGCCTAGCACTGCTCTGGTGGGAGCACAGAACAATGTCTAGATTCCTGACTCCACCTCTTCCCCCTGTCCTAAATTACACTGCTCCCTTCCTCATTGGTAACCTAAGGCTGAATCCTGATTGTGTTAGTCTGAGATGCTCAGTGAGTTCTGTGAGTGCTGCAGGAGACAGGCTTATATTTTCCTCTCCTATTTCTTCAGTGCCTTACATGTAGTAGGTGATGAATAAGCATATTAAATAATTCTAACAATGTATTGAAGAGACTTAAAAGAATATTGATACAATCACATCCATATGAGCAAATGCTTTTCACATTTCTTTTTGTTGTGGAGACAAATTTTTGTGACAACCATAAATAGCCTAGTTCTGTGATAAGGGCCTGCAGAAACCACAGGTCCTGGCTCTCCCATGGTTTATATCCTGGAAATGGAATCCTTGTTTTCATAACCTCTCTGCTCAGGTCATTTATGAGAAGAGCAGACACGGGAAAGTACAATTTTTTTATTCAAAATCTACCACTGGCAGACCTCTATGCTACAAGTATGAAAACAAAGATAAGCGCTATGACTCTACCTTCAAAGATCTTCCAGTTCAGTGGAGTTGATAAAAGATGCACACAGAGAACTGCAATACAGACAAGATTTCAAGAGGCAATAGGTTGTATAAAAGTTACATAGAAAATAATGGTCTCCCACACTCTATTGTGACTATCTTGTACCCCTGTGGAGATGGAGAGCTATGGTTATGGGGACGTGCAGAGTGAATGTATTTGCAATTTTTTTATTCAAAAAATGTTTGAAATTTGGTAACTAAAAAGTAGTTTTTTTATATCATTGTTTTCTATAGATCCAAAAAGAGGAAAAGAGTTAATATGCCATATAATACTCAAGTTCTTCAGTAATGGCTTAGCCTTCACAATTATGACTTTTTAACATATGGGTCATTACTGACTTCATCTTAATTGATGTGACAATTTACACTCTAGCAACATTTAGCATTGTGGTTTTATTCAAACTGAATAACTCAAATCAGCATCAGAGTATTTAGAACACATAGTTATAGAATGTAAAATAATCTCTGAATTGAACCATTTTCTATAAATTATATATTAATATCTAAAGAATATGCTGTATAAGCATGGACAAATTATTATTATAAACCTCTTTTTCTTATAAATATTGACTATACAATAAGATGTGTTAACCACAATTTTGTGTGGAAAGAATATACTTTTCTCCTGATTGAATAGCAGGTAATGTTTGATTCCCTTTTAATAAAACAAGATAAAATGGACTTTGTTCTTGGCTAGTTTTTGGAGGTTTTTGTGGTTCAGTTACTGTACATGTAGTGTTTGATTTCTAAATAAATATTTTTATGAATATCACCAGTAAGTACTATATACTGTGATTTTTTTTCAACAAGATTGAAAATAGAACGTTATTTAAATTAGCAGTAGTACTTGTTGATAAAAATTACATCAAGGATGTTCAATTAAACTAGGGGTTATTTCAAGATGATCTAATGAGATCATTTTAATTAACTACTCCCCTCACCTTGTGTTTTGTTTTCACATACACCTTCTTCCTTACTCCTCTTCAATCAGTGCGTTAGTGGGCGATTCTTACTGACAGGAGTGCGTTTTATTACTTAAGAGTGTGGAGGGACAGGAAAATAATTGAGAACTACTGGATTGTAACACCTTTTTCAAAATTTCATATTAGTAAAAACAAATTATTCTCTTTTGATGCCATCATATTTAGACAATTTTGATAAAAATAAAAGTAGACACAAATTATTTCCATACCATTCCAAAAATATTTTTTAGAGATGAAACGGTTCATTGTATTCATTCTCTGTCTTTGCAGATATATTGACTGTTAGAAAAGCATATGCACTGGAATTTTATTTTAAGATGTTGGTCAATTTTTTTTTTTTTTTTTTTTTTTAGCTGAGCCATTCTGCCAATGTTAATTATTAACATTGGATATAAACATAGAAGGTTTTATGTGAGGCCAAAGACCCAGCATTTTCTTTTTTCTTTTTTTTTTAACTTTTTTTTATTATTAGTTACAGATGTACAAAACAATGCAATAGTTATCTTTTTCACCCCTTACAAAGGGAATACACCCTCCCCCCTCCTCTGCCTCCCCACCCCCAATATCATACATATCTATTACAATTTCATTGACTCCATCCCCACACTATATTCCACATCCCATGACTATATATGTGATAAATTATAGTTGACATATAATATTATTCAGCAGCAGCTTCAGATGTACAGTGCAGTGGTAAGGCCACTACACCATCCATGAAGTGGTCTCCCTGACAAGACATGGGTCCTTCTGATCCCCTAAGAAAAATATTTACAACCTTATGGATTTATTCCTTAAAGTTTCTCTTCTGTCCCTGCAGTAGTATTGTAGTTATCAGTTTGTGTTGCCTCGTCCCTTCCCCTTCTCCCTCATGCCCACCCCCATCCCATCTAGCCCTCATCAGTTTTTCCCTTGTGTCTTTAAGACTATTTCTGTTTACAATGCTCGTTTATTCACTTCTTTAGATTCCACATATAAGTTAGATCATACGGTATTTGTCTTTCTCTGACTGACTTATTTCACTTAACATAATATTCTCTAGGTCCATACATATCATTGCAAATGGTACGATTTCTTTCTTCTTTATAGCTGCGTAATACTCCATTGTGTAAATGTACCACGGGTTCTTAATCCAGTCATCTATCGCTGGGCATTTTGATTGTTTCCAAGTCTTGGCTATTGTAAATATGTTGCAATGAACATAAAAGTGCATATATTTTTTCAAGTTAGTGTCTTGGGTTTTTCAGGATAAATACCTAGGAGTGGAATTGCTGGGTCAAAAGGTAGTTCCATTTCCAGTTCTTTCAGATACCTCCACACTGACTTCCATAGTGGCTGCATCATTCTACAATCCCACCAACAGTGCAGCAGGGTCCCCTTTTCCCCACAGCCCCACCAGCACTTGTTGTTTGTTGATTTATTGATGATAGCCATTCTGACTGGAGTGAGGTGGTATCTCATTGTGGTTTTTATTTGCATTTCCCTGATGATCAGTGAGGTTGAACATTTTTTCTTATGCCTGTTGGCCATCAGTATGTCCTCTTTAGAAAAATGTCTCTACATTTCCTCTGCCCATTTTTTTATTTGGGTTGTTTGTTTTTTTGGTGTTGAGTTGTATGAGTGTTTTATAAATATTGGATATTAACCCCTTATCAGATATATCGTTGGCAAATATCTTCTCCCATTCAGTAGGCTTCCCTTTCCTTTGTTGTGAAAATCTTTTAAGTTTGATACAATCCCATATGTTCATTTTTTCTTTACTTCCTTTGCCCACAGGGATGTATCAGTAAAAATATTGCTCTGGGTAATGTCTGCAAATGTACTCCCTATATTTTCATTTAGGAGTTTTATGGTTTCAGGTCTTACATTTAAGTCTTTAATCCATTTTGAATTTGTTCTTGTATATGGCAGAAGGAGGTGGTCCAGTTTCATTTTTTTGCATGTATCAGTCCAATTTTCCCAGCACCATTTATTGAATAGACTATTTTTACTCCAATGTAAATTCTTGCTTCCCTTGTCATAGATTAACTGTCTGTAAATGTCTGGATTTATTTCTGGGCTCTCTGTTCTGTTCCACTGATCTATGTGCCTGTTTTTATGCCAATACCATACTGTTTTGATTACTGTAGACTTGTAGTATGTTTTGATGTCTGGTAGCGTGATCCCCCCTACTTTGTTCTTATTTCTCAGGATTGCCGAGGCTATTCGGGGTCTTTTATGGTTCCATATAAATTTTAGGATTATATTTTCTATTTCTGTGAAAAATGCCCTTGGTAGTTTGATAGGAATTGCATTGAATCTATATATTGCTTTAGGCAGTATGGACATTTTAACTATATTAATTCTTCCTATCCATGAGCACGGTAGGTGTTTCCATTTATTTGCATCTTCTTTTATTTCTTTCTTCAGTGTCTTATAATTTTCTGAGTACAGATCTTTTACTTCTTTGGTTAAATTTATTCCTAGGTATTTTATAGTTCTTGAAGCAATTGTAAATGGGACAGTTTTCCTAATTTCTCCTTCCGTTAGTTTATTATTGGTATATGCAAATGCAACTGTTTTCTGAACATTGATTTTGTATCCTGCTACTTTACTGAATTTGTCTATCAGTTCCAATATTTTTTTGTCTTTGGGGTTCTCTATATGTAGTATCATGTCATCTGCATATAATGACAATTTTACTTCTTCCTTGCCAATTTGGATTCCTTTATTTCTTTTTGTTGTCTGATTGCTGTGGCTACAACTTCCAGAACTATGTTGAATAAAAGAGGAGAAAGTGGACAGCCTTGTCTTGTTCCTGATCTTAAGGGGAATGGTTTTAGCTTTTCCCCATTGAGTATAATGTTAGCTGTGGGTTTATCATATATGGCTTTTATTATGTTGAGATATGATCCCTATAGTCCCACTTTGCTAAGGGTTTTTAACACAAATGGCTGTTGGATTTTGTCAAATGCTTTTTCTGCATCTATTGATATGACCATATGATTTTTATTCTTCATTTTTTTGATGTGGTGTATCACATTAATTGATTTACAGATGTTGAACCAGCCTTGTGTACTAGGGATGTAACCCACTTGATCATGTTGTATGATCTTCTTAATATATTGCTGAATTCTGTTTGCTAATATTTTATTGAGAATTTTTGCATCTGTGTTCATCAGTAATATTGACCTATAGTTTTCTTTTTTTGTTCTGTCTTTATCTGGTTTTGGAATTAGGGTGATAGTGGATTCATAAAAAGAATTTGGGAGCCTTCCCTCCTTCTGGATTTTTTGGAATAGTTTGAGAAGAATAAGTGATAGTTCTTTTTGGAATGTTTGATAAAATTCACTTGTGAAGCCGTCTGGCCCAGGGCTTTTGTTTGTTGGAGCTGGTCGATTACTGATTCAATTTCCTTGGTACTAATCAGACTATTTAGATTTTCTGTGTGTCTTCTCGAGTTATCTTTGGAAAGTTATATGCCTCTAGAAAATTATCCATTTCTTCCAGATTGTCCAATTTGTTGGCATATAGTTGCTTATAGTAATTTCTTAATTTTTTTTTGTATTTCTATGATGTCTGTAGTCATCTCACCTCTTTCATTTCTGATTTTACCAATTTGAGTCCTCTCTCTTTTTTTTTTTTGATGAGCCTGGCTAGAGGTTTGTCAATTTTGTTTATCTTCTCAAAAAAACAGCTCTTGGTTTCATTGATCTTTTGTATTGTTTTTCTATTCTCTATATCATTTATTTCCACTCTTATTTTTATTATCTCCTTCCTTGTACTCCCCTTTGGCTTCTTTTGTTTTTCTTTTTCCAGTTCCCTGAGTTGTAAGGATAACCTGTTGATTTGAGATTTTTCTTCCTTCTTCAGGTAGGCCTGCACTGCTATGAACTTCCCTCTTAGGACTGCTTTCACTGCATCCCAGAGATTTTGGGTCATGGTGTTTTCATTTTCATTTGTCTCGAGGTATCCTTTGATTTCCTCCTTGATCTCATTTGTGATCCAGTTGCTATTTAGTAGCATGTTATTTAGCCTCCATTTATTTATCAGCTTCCCAGATTTCTTCTTATAATTGCTTTCTAGTTTCATACATTGTGGTCATAGAAGACACTTGAAATGATTTCAATCTTCTTAAATTTATTGATACTTGTGTTGTGGCCTAACATGTACGACCCTGCATTTCTACTGACACTGATGTAAATGGTTCATAGCTCATACATGGAGAAACATTGCCATGGAAATTGAGTATAAGGTCTTCGGTTTCATATTGCTTGGTTTTGAACATGGGGTCAGCCACTTTTCAATTGGGCCACCTCAGGCATTACTTATTTAATATAGCTAAGTCTCAGTTTACCTATCTGCAAACCAGGGATAATAATGGTACCTGTGTCATAGAGTAATGGTTAAGCTGCAATTAAATGATTCATGCAAAGCATTTAGGTCACAGGCTGGTACTAAGAGGGAGTCATTAAGCTGTACTATATCCTTCTTCTTATCATTATCTTCATCATTATCATTATCAACATCATCAATACCATCAGTTGCAGCAGAAGCAGGCATAGTAAAGGACTCTATATAGTGAAGATATTTGGAAGAATCTTCCCTTAATGTTTATTATTTCTTTAGATAATGTATTACTTAAAACTTCACTTAATTTGCTTTGATGTTTTGTTTGTTTGAATTTTGTTTTGTTTTTCGGTTGACAATTTTGTTTTCCAAAACAAAATCTTTAGAGCTACTTTACGAAAGCAATTTGCATTTTTGTAAATGTTGCAGATTGCTAATCCACTTTAGGGGAGCAAAAAATAAAATATCAAATTATCCAGCTTTCACAATTCAGCTGAAATGTCTAGAAAGGGTAATTTGTTCATCTTCAGGGGTGAATTTATATGTATTTTTTCTTATGAGAAAAGCAATACCCCAACATTATGCTAAGTGAAATAAGTCAGACACAGACAAATACTGTATGATATCACTTATATATGAATTCTAAAAAGCCAAACTCATAGAAACAGAGTAGAATGATGGTTGTCAGAGGTTAGGGGTGGAGAAAATGGGAAGATGTTGGTCAAAAGTTACAAACATCCTATTGTAAGATGAATAAGTTGCAGGTTACTAAATTACAGTATAGTTACTATAGTTAACAATACTGTATTTTGTACTTGAAAGTTGCTAAGAGAGTATGTCTTAAATATTCTCACCACACATACACATGCATATACACACATGGTAATTATATGACATGATGAAATGTGTTAATCAACTTTGTGATAATCATTTCACAATATATACTTACATTAAATCATCATGCTATACACCTAAAACTTACACAGTGTTGTATGTCAATTGTATTTTAATAAAGCTGGGTAGAATATAAATAACCCAAGAGTAGTCAAAGCTGTTCTATAGAGAGGACCCACATTGATAGCACTTTACTCTCTCATTATGCCTCCCACAGGAGACAGCTGATGATATGGAGAGACACCTTGATCACTCAGCTGAACCGTACCTACCCAGCAGTTTGGTCTACCGATATGACAAAAGATGTCAGGGGAAGACATCTGCCTTCAAATCAACAAGAGGGTGAAGCCTGATTTTAAAGTTAATGTTTCAACAAGGGAATACAGTTTGAGACACACAGAAGTAGTGCCATATTATTTCTGGGAGTTTATTTCACTATGTGTCTTAGGTTTCTCACCCATATTTTCCAGACTGAGGCAATCACTTGCATACACTCTCCTAAGTAACCTTCTAAAGGCAGCAGTAGGACATAAACTCCCACCCCGCAACTGCCATGTGACTTGTGAGGGGGAATGCTTTTTAAACTATATGTAACCCTGGATATCCTGATATTTTCTAAATTGGATCTTTCCCCACTTTGGTTCTACCCCATCCCCATGAAAATCATGTTCTTTAAAAATTACCTGAAACTTTCTGAGGAGATGAAAGTGTTCTCTATCTCAATTGAGGTGTTGGCTTTATGGGTGTTCGCATTAGTCAAACCTCAATGAATTATACAATTAAAACCTATGTATAAATTCTCTATATGTAAATTGTCCACAATTAAAAATAGAGTGATCCATGTTGATATCTATCATTTGCATTTTTTTGTTTTTTACTTTTAGCTGAACCATCCTGCTACCTGTTGGCAGCTCAGTGGCAGCTCAGCTCAGGCTGGGCATTGAACTGTTGTTCAGAGTTCAGCTCACACTCTTGAGCAAGCTCTTCACCAACTGAGTCACTTGGCTGGCCCTATCGCTTGCATTTTAAAATAAGAGTTTTACAGGCCGGCTGAGTGGCGCGGTGGTTAAGCGCTGGCTTGGGAAGCCAGCGGACCCGGTTTGGTCCCACATATGAGGGCCAGTGACACTGCCCTCAAAAGAATAAAAATAAAAAAAGTAAGAGTTTTACACTGCTTTTTCTTTTAAAACATAGAAACAAATTATATGTCTACTTCATTTCTTTTAGCTCAATCAAAATAGATTAGGCCTTGAAGTCTAGAATATGTGGCAACTTTGTCACCTAGTAGCAGCATATTATTACCATTGCAAGAGCAAGATTTATAAGGAAAAATGCAACTCATAACTGAAAACAGTGGAAAATCATGGCTTCTCAATTATATCCCCTTCTTTTAGTTGCCATAGTTCCTAATATCTTATATCTTGAAACCAACAAAAGATTTTAATTTATGATTTGAGGAGGCCTAATAAATATCTCTTACCACTCCCAACATTTTTAACAAATTAAAAAAAAAAGACAAAAAAAGGTCAAAATATCATCTTTCTAAGGCTGTCTTGGCAGAGTTTAAATGAGAGTCAAATGGGGTAACCCTCAGTTCAGGCCAGGGGAAGCCAAATTGGGACAGGGTTTAAGTCTGTAGAGCAAACAGTCTCCTCCTCTGACTTACAATGGTTTGAAATGGAGATGGAAGGATAAAATCCCCAGTGCTCATATCTTTTGGTAGATTAGCTCAGTCAACTAGAAAATTAATAACAACAGCTTTTACCCAGCAACCAGATAATTGGCTATACCTGTAATAGTAAAAGTAAGGGGTTGAAGAGGAGGAAAAGTGTTTAGGGAATATTGAAATCAGAAGGGAGAAGGAAGGTTACTTTCTATTTAACAAAAAGTTAAAGGGCATATACGGAAAATATGTAAAATCAGGACATGAATTGTAGGCAGAGCTGACCTGAGTCCTGGACCTGATGTAACTCAGATCACTATCATTGGATTTGGCTGATTTACATATTCATCAAAGTTATTAACAGACTTAGACAGGTTTTTAAAGTGTCATAACAATACCAAAACACCAACATGAAAAATCAATAAAATTATAAAGTACATTCGTTGGGAATCGCTTGGTTAAAAGGGTGTGTGTCAATCCCTGTATATTATTTCCCAAACCATGTTAAAGAGCACAAGTGCTTATCTACTGCTGTAATTAAGAAGGAATGCAAGGTCGGGAGACTTCTGTAAGTCTGATACGATTATAATAATTATGTGGAGGTAGGAAAGAGTACAGACAGAAATCAGTCACGGGTAGGACACTGAAGCCTGCTTGGAGATGGAACATATCAGTAATGAAATCTCCAGGCATACAGTTGTCTATCTAAATTCTCCAATGGTTTCTAATTTCACTGGGGGTCAAAGCCCAAACCCTGCTGATGCCCTACAAGGTCTTACACGATAAGGCCTGCCATAACCTTTCTGCTCTCATCTACAACTACCTGCCCCTCTGTTCAATCCATTCCAGAGGCTTTTGCCTCTTTGCTGTCCCTCAGATACAGCCAGCAGGGCCCACCTCAGAGCATATCTGTTTAGATCATACCTTTACTGCCTTCAAGAGTTTTTTGAAATGTCACCTTCTCAATGAAGACTATCCAGCAATTAACAATTCTGAACTTCTTTGCCCTACTACTTGTTCCATGGGATTTATCCCCTATCACTACATAATATACATACTTATTATGCTAGAGTTTGATTCCTCTGAATGGAATAAAAATTTCATGAAAGGTATTTTTGTCTCTCATTCACTGCTGTATCTGATGAATGAATATATAGTCTCACATAGAATGACTAAAGCAAAGGGCATTCAGGATTTTCTGATGCTGTAAGATACACATCTTCTGTCTACCTCAATCGGTTATACTCCTGACACATGCAGCCAGATAATGGAACAATACAAATCATCCTCAAGTTCAACGTAGTTATTAGGTATTTTCCCTGATAACACTCCAGAAGCCTTACTAATTAGCTCTCTCCCTGGTCCTGTGTCTCTCGTCCCTAGCTTTTGGGACAATATACCTCAGTACCCCAATTTATGGTCCTTTCATGTTGATGATTGGTTTGGGCTCCAGTTGGACTTCTTGCCTTTCCATCCTAATCTCTATGTTACATCCTCGTTCACCATCCATCCAGGATCACCTCTGCCATTCTGCCCAAATGGTGAGAAATAGACTGCAGCCTGCTTCACTTTTATATTTTTAAAATATGCAACCCTCAGGGTAGTAATTTGCCACCTACAATTTTGCACTTGTAGCCATATCTACAATTTAAAAATCTCAGACATAATGTGCAGAATGTAAGAAAGGAAGGCACTTTTTTTTTTTTTCACTTTGCTCCATTTTAATCGTATTATTTGATCTGTTCTTCAGTGGATTTTCCTCTGCTCTCTGTTGAGTTACTTTCTGCTTGCCCTGGGTACTCTCATCCCAGACAGTATCCTGGGGGCCTGTTTCACCTGCCTTGCCTATGCTAAATTTCAGAAGCAGGTGTGGAGTGCAGGCATCTGAAACACATCATCTGCCAACAAGATGCAGGGTGAACACTGGGTAGAGGCCAAGGATGAAGCTGGTGTGGGGATGGGAGCCAGGACTGAACTGGCTCATGATACTGCAATGTGGCATTGATGTCATGGAGCCAAGAAAAAGAGGCAGATATCAACTTTTTATCACAGTGAGGTTTTCATTCTGGAAACAAGAAAGATTTATTTTTAAGTCTTAGTGTCATAATTTGCTAGTCATGTAAGACTTGACTGAAAATTTCCTTCTGCTGTTCTCATTTGGGGCTGATAAAACCTGTCTCTACTGAATATGGCTGACAGACACTAAGGTCCTTCTGCTCCTGGACCATGATCCTGGCCAATGAGTTTCATGCTTTGGTGTAATAATCCTCCTCCTCCCTTCCTCTGCCCCAAGTGTGAATAGGGCTTGTGACTTGCATCTAATCAATAGCATTTGGCAAAGGTAGCTGATGGATGTCACTCCTGTGGTTAGGTTACATTACATAAAACTCCATCGTACTAGTAGACTTGCTCCAGAGACCCTCCTTCCTGGCTTGCATGAAGTAAAATGACATGCTGGGAAAGCCAACATGACTAGACATGGCAACAGCCTCTAGGAAAAGGGGGCAGCATCTAGCAGCTGAGAATGACCTTTAACCTTGCCAGCCAAAATCCCAGACACTCAACCCTATAGCTACAAAGACATGAATTCTTCCAAAAACCTGAAGAACATGAAACAGATGCCTTCTTCGTCCAATCTCTAGATAAGCTAGACCTTTATTGCAGCCTTATGAGAGACCCTAAGCAAATAAGCCAGCTAAACTGGACCCAGGCTCCTAACCCACAAAATACTTTGAGATAATAAATTTGTATTGTTTTATGCCTTTAAATTTGTGGTAATTTGCTACACAGCAACAGATAACAAATGCACTGAGTTTGCAAACCATAGTGGCTTCCCTATGCAAAAACACTTAAAAGATTCTGTCATATCAACAGTCTCCCCTCAACCCCTGAATTTTTACCAAATTAGGCCATTTTCCCTACTTTTCCAGCCACATTTTACTATACCAAGATTGGACAACTGCCAGTTCTTAAACTAAGACCTTTGTGCTCCTGCTTGAGAACTGAACTGGATCAATTAGATTATCTTAATGCCCTTAAAGCTAAGAAATGCCCTAAATGTCTCACAGGCTTTTGGGAAGAGGATCAGGCTTGAGAACATAAGTGGATGTATTTGCTATAACATGCAATTCTATGGGTATATAAGGTATTTATATTTTATTTATTATAATTTTCAAAATAAAAGGTACCGAATGTCAAGTGTAGCAGTTGACAATCAATATGGATTTACATTTATCCCTACCAATTTGTTGTGTTATTTCTGCTACATAAATTAAAAATCAAACAAACCAACAAACAAACAAACAAAACTAATGGTGATGAATCCATCTATGTTATTAAATGCACTCTAATGAGAACTATTTAAATCAGAATTATTTCTGATGAAAAGAAACAAAGGCAAAATGGGGTCTCTGAATTTAGTAGAGTATAAAAATGTATTAGTGGTAAAATGGGTGTTTTAAAATGGTATTGACAGCATAGAAAAATAAATTTGTAATTTTATTATGATTAGCCTTGGTACAAATCCAAAATCAAGTTTCCTTAATAACAGTCACATAGTATCTATGATTTATTTAGTGTTTTTAAAATAGCAAGTATTCAGTCATGCCTATGATAGCAGATGACATGTGCCAACAATAGAGGTAAATAAGACATATTACCTTTTATCAAATATTTCACAACTATAGGGATAAATTTTATACATTCCAAACATATTTGATTCTACCTTGATTAAAATTAATGTTGAAATCAAAATGAAATGTACATTGATTAAAATTAATGTTGAAATCAAAATGAAATGCACATTCTTCCACTATTAATAAATGAGAAAACTGTGAAAGAAACTTTGATATTAAATCTTAAAATACAACATTGAATAGACATTAGTTTTTTAAATGAAGAAAAAAAACATTAACACATATACATCATAATGAGAGATATACTTATTCTCATCAACAGTTGAATTCCATCTATTTCAGTAATAGGATTGCCAACGAAAAGTTCCAGAAATTTTTCACTTAGTACTTTAATTATATAAATGCTTGCTATAAGAAACTGTTTGTGGGCTGGCCGAGTGGCACGGTGGTTAAGCACTGGCTTGGGAGGCCAGCAGCCCTGGTTCAGGTCCCACATATGAGGGCCAGTGATACTGCCCTCAAACAAAAAAAAGAAACTGTTTGTTAGAATATTTGGTGTAGAAAATAATATTGTTTCACCTAAACTTCTAAACTATGTCGCAGGAAGTGTTGGGATTGAAATACATATGAATGTATTTCTGAGAGCATGGAACCACCAGAAAATAATTAGAAGCTTAGGAGATGGTTAAGTTTTGTTTCAGAGACTAAATATGTCTTGAAAGCAGAGAATGCATAGCAGGAATAAAGATATAGAAATGCAAAAGAATGGTATCTTAAGGGCTGACATGTACCTTTAGTTAAAATATTTTATCATCAAGTCTATTTGAGAAGTTTCCTTTCAACATTTGTGATTTATGGTGCAAATATTTTAGTAATTACTCTTACTCTAATAAACTTGTGCCCCTTTTCTTTCAAAGTAGATCCAGAGTTGAAATCATATTTAAATTTTATAAGCGGTGTGAAAAATTCTAGACAATCTTATTATTTGGTATTGATATAACAGCCTCAAACTAGTTAACTTAAGTAGGCATCTTAGATCACTTGATAGGGAAGACATGTACTTATTACATTTTTTAAAAATATACTTTGTAATGGCAATTTCACACTGAATTCCTTATAGGGAGGGTGGCATGTAATATACTTGTAGAAGGAACTGTGTAAGTATGCAACCAGTACCCCAACCATTGATAACAGAATACAGAAGCACATACACTAGCAAGATGGTTAATTTTTTATGTCAAGTTGGCTGGGCCCTGGTGCCCAGATATTTGGTCAAACATTATTCTGGAGGTTTCTGTGAAGGTATGTATTGGATGAGATTAACATATAAATTATTGAACTTCGAGCAAAGCAGGTTAGTCTCATAATGTAGGTGAGCTTCATCTGATTAGTTGAAGATCTAAATGGAACCAAGACTGACCCCTGAACAAGAAGAAATTCTGTCAGCAGACTGCCTTTGAACTTGGGTGGCAATTCTTCCCTGGGTCTCCAGCCTGCTGGCTTAGCCTGCACATTGTAGATTTGCACCCCACAATCATGTGAACCAATTCCTTAAAATAAACTCTCTCTATGTACATACCTATACAAATGGTCCTATTTCTCTGGTGAACAGCTGATTAATACAACTATGTCTGTCACCATAAACATTTACTCGAAATAACAATTCCCCAACCATGAAATAAAGAAAATGGACTAGGTGACTTCCAAATCTCTTATAGTCAGAATTTCAATGAGCTACAATTTAAGATGTTATGTTCTCAAAAAATTGTGAAATATAAGAGCCTGGATTAACTACATTCTATTTCCATTATTGATCAAGTACAATATCATCCTTAGTAAGCACTAAGGGACAATAGTTGTACTTACATACAAATTAACTAAATGCGTATATATTATGTTTTTCAGCAAATAAGTTTATGCCCAAATGATACTTACATAAATGGCAAGAGAGAGAGAGAGAAAAACAAAAACAAAAACCCAGATCGCCCCTACCAAATTACTGTTTTGTTATTATTTTTATAGACTGCTTTTTCATGAACTGACCAGAACAACTGATACTTGGTGATCATTTTTATAAGGAGTTATTACTGTGATTAAAATTCTACTCATTTTCAATGGTTATGCCATCTTTCCAATGTTATTTTGCTTTTAAAAGCTAATGATCTAAGCAGAACTCACATGCATATATCATCAAAAGCATTTACCTAAAGACACAAAATAATTTATTTTCTTGATAATCTATCCATGTTGGCAACTATGTTTTTTAAATAGATGGCACTATGATAAATTATCCAATATGTAGGAATCATGGCATGAATCAGGAAACTTTGCACAGATGCTTACAATGAGATGTTCATGGTCACATACCACTTGCACATTCAGAGAATGACAGAGCCTTCTGTTGTGGAAGACATTTATATGGTGAGGTTTCTTTTAGTAATATTTAATGATGTTGCTTCGCTTTAAGGGTGATGTATTTCTGAGGAAATAAATGTATTATATTTGGTTGTGTTAATCTTTAAAGTAAAATATTTCTCAAAAAAAATTTTGATGGAAAAGATCAATTTAAAATGTATTCATTTTACCAAAAGGAGCTGAAAATATTCTGAGCTTAAAGGTATTTACAAAACTAGCTTTAAAGATCTCAATATAATTTTAATTTTCATATACAGAGCTCTCCAGGCTGTCAGAAGAAAAAACTTTATTTTGTTATATGAAGAAAATATTGTTTCAAGTAAAAAATGAAATGTTGATATCAAGATATCTGAATTGTGATGCTGTGTTAATTCTCCTTGAAATGCAGGTTACAGCATAGCAAGTAAAGTGGACCATTCAGGGGAAAAAAATTATTCCAAGGGCGCAAAGCTAACCAATTTGAGTTATAAAGAACTCTAAGATGATATTAACAGGGAACTAGTAATTTGGAATTGTGAGTGATGAATCCTAAGGAAGGCAGATAAATCACTTGACATAATGTGAATACAAATCACTGGCAGACACACAGATCATGACAATGTGTTTCTTCGTTCTAGGATACTGAAAAAATTTTAATCTCTAATATCCCTACATCTGAGTCTTAACTCTGAACACAAATTCTCTGATTTACAAGTGGAGAAAAACAGATAGGTCCTAGCATATTCTAAGCCCTAACTTATTTATATTTACTCCCTGTTTCTGTGTCTCTCTCTCTTTATATGTGTGTCTCTTATATATACAACACCATGTACACACAACACACTTTCTAAAAATATCAATGGAGCAGATATGGGACCATAAGGATCATACTGAAATATTATTAATTATTATGTTAACTTCATTTAAGACTTGATATTTCTATTATGCATAAGAAATCCTCATCTATCTATGTACTTATTATATTGGCAGTTGTTATTTGGCTTTAATAAATCAATGGTGATAAATTTGAGCCAAAATATATGCCAACTGTCTTTCAGTTTTGCATTTCTAAAACAAATTAAGAACACTTTACCAAGGCACATTTCAGAATTGTTTGAAGAAGTATAAAGAGACATAAATTTTACTTCTCCATTTAAAAAATTCTAATTATCAGGGACTTTCATTAAGTCAAACTGTGACACTCAATATTAAAACTAGAATTTATGAATTTGACAATATTTTGATTTTTATTATATGGTCCATAAATAGCCATATTCTGATTAAATGAATATAATAATAACTTATTGGTTCAGTAGAAAATGTGAGAGTTATATTTTTTCTTCTTTCAATTTATGCTTCAAGTTAAATATTCTGTGGTTAAGGAAAATTTTTTAAATATACAGAAAAATGTATGAGGGGATGAATTAAGTAGACATGAAAGAAGGAATAGATTTTCCCTGTATATTTCTTAATTTTTCTGTCTTCACTCTTTGATTTTACTTATTTTTCTTATGTTGAGGTATTGTGTTTAGTGGGTATAACAAAGTAAGAACACTTTCAAGAAACAATTAGGCCAACAGTTTTCAAAATATGGTCTGAAGATCCCTGGGTTTCTGTAAGACCCTTTCAGGAGTTCCATAAAGAAAAACTCATTTTGTAACACTAAGATCTCATTTGTCTTTTTCATGCTAATTATCTTGTAAGTGTGCAGTGGAGTTTTCCAGAAGTCACAAGACATACGATATCACAACAGATGAAATTTGAAGCACATATGAGATCCACCTGTCTTGTATTAAAACAAACATTTATTTAAAAGATTTTCAAAAGTGTCAATGCTACTCTTCTAACTTGTTTTATGATCTAAAACATGGAGTTTGTTTCCTTAAAATTTTATTTAAATCAACATGTAATATGTTATTACTGTTTAAATGAATATGTTTAAAAACTTCTGTTTTAAATTCTAACATTGTAAATATCAATAGCTTTAACTCACATAAAAAAGCCAATTGGAATCCTCAGTAATTTTTAAGTGCACAGATGAATCCAAAGTTCCAAAAATTTAAGGACCTCTGCCATAAATTAATCCCTAATACCTTAGATTATTGACTTTTCCATATGAATGTAACAACTTAAAATGATCAATATGCCCTAATATATACATCTCCTTCTTCTGTTAACCTATTCAAGTAAAATATATTAAGATTTTTAATATTCAAATCATGGGCTAAGCATTGATCCTAGAATGATCAATGAGATCTGTGTCTATCACAGAAGGAAGCAGTGTCCTGGATTACTAAACTCTTACATCTAAGAAAGTGGTATCTTTTTGTGAAATTGCAGCATGTATCTGATATGGAGTATTGTTTATTGAAACACCCCGTTTTGCATTTTTACATTAATTATCATAACTTAGCTATTCTTTACCTGGAATAATAACAATGAATCCAGGTGACTGTCTACAGCTACAAAAGGTCCAGACTCCCCATGGGCTATGCAAGAAATTTTAAGTTTGTTATGGAAGAATGAAAAAAAAAAAGAAAGAAAAATATCATTACAATAGACTCTTGAGAGTCTATTTTAAAGTCAAAGCTTTCAATTTATGAAAATTGGGCTTTGTTAAGAGAATAAATTATTCTTGAAAAGCAAAAGTGAAGGCAGATAACATGGTAAAACATAAGCTATGTCACAACAAGCATCAGAGAGGTGATAGAGAAAGACATGTAACTTAGCCCCAGGAAGATGTAGCTCATCTGCCCTGGATTGGGGGGTCAGAGGAAGACACTGAAACCTGCAATAAGAGAGAAGACTTCTGGAGACTGTGTATGGAGAAGCAAATACAGCATCATAAGCCTGGCCAGCAGAGGTCACACTGTCATCACAGAGCTACATCACATGGGGTCCACATCAATACTTGAGCATATCAGTCCCCATGTGGGCATGTTCCTCACGTGTGCTGGGCTGAGGAGTCACATAGGTTATGCTTCTCATCATTGCCTAGTGAGCGACTTCATCAACTATTTCCTGCAGGTTGCACATGAATCATCTCACCTATGCTGCAAAATTTGTCAGAGCTCCATTAACTTGGTAAACATGTGGCCTCCAATATTTACTTCCAGACCACTTGTAAGTTTTTCGAATAACACCAGAAAAATGTATGAAGTTAGAATGATATATAAAGGAAAGATCTTAGCTATTAGACTATAGAGGTGTAAACATTCCAGACCTCCATGGGGATGTATATCAGTCTCGGAGAGCCACTATCAATCCCTAGGAAAATAAGTAGAAACCTAGTCATTTGAACACAAGGTCATGAGCCCTTGTGTTGGGAATACACACACACACACACACACACACACACACACACACACACACACACACACACACCCCAAAGAAGAAACAGGTTAAAAGAAAAAAAAAAAGACAGTAAATTCATAGAAAACAACCTTGAAACCTTCTTTCTTGGGCTTTGAATTTCCATCAAAATACGGAACTTCTTTTTAGGTACAAAATACAAATTTCCACAGCTTAAGTCCTAAATGTTGTGACCTAGAGAATATCTGAAGAGGTTAAAATTTGTAGGAAAAGACTTGTCTCTAGTGCAGGCCAGGAAGAAAATGTGCAGCCTGTAATGAGGACACTAAGTCACTTTGGAGATGTCTTGGGAGGCCAGAGAGGAACCTTTTCATTTTTTTAGGATGGGAGGACACTGACATCCCTCCTGAATCAGATGCAATTGTGTTTCGCAGTTGGATGATGACACACAACTGCCAAAGAAAGCTTTGCCTATGCTGGCAGGGCCACTGCAGACCTACTGAATCAGAAACTCTGGGAGTAGTGCCCAGAAATCTGCTTCAACAGCCCTTCAGGTAATTGTGATGCACAACTACTTTGAGAACCACTGTTTTAGGGTAAGACATAGTGTCCTCTAGTGTTCTGACATTGGAGAGATGGCAAGTGATAGAAAAAAAAGTTTGATAACATTTAGCTTCTATGATGAAATGGCATCCTTACATAAGATTAAGTGTATTTGTCAGGGAATCAACATTTTACTGGGGTAGGATGAAATTGAGGTAATATTTTTGAGAATGGAAACAGTAGAATTCTATTCTCAATCATCTCAGTTGTACTCTGGCTTCCACACCCATTGTCTCAGAAGAAGTTCAAATACCGCCTAAATAAAAAATGCATTGAGGGAAGAGACCCAAGATGGCAGAGCAGATAAACACTGTGCCTGCTTCCTTCCATGAACACACTAAAAATACAGCTAAATTATAGAACAGTCAACATGGAGAACCATATGAAGTCTAGCCAAACAGAAGTCTTACAAAGAAAGATATTAAAAAGTAGCCATGTCCAGATTGGTAGGGGTGGAGACTTGGAACAGCCCCATACTTCCATGTGGTGGTTGAGAATCAATCAAGAGGGACATCTCAGCTGTGAAGGTTCTCCCACGGAGGAATGAGGGACCCCGGCCACTCACACCAGGATCCCCAGCCTGGAGTACTGGTGTCAAAAGAGGAGCCCCCACAACACTTGGCTATGTAAAACACCGGGATTCCGACCCTGTAGGTGGGATGGAAGGTGGCAGGAAACCAGCTTGCCCTCTTAAACAGCCCGCACACAAACTCACTCCCAGGCACTCACCTTGGGCTCCAGCGCAGGGTCAGTGATTTGGGGGGCCTCAGAGACATACAGGGGGCAGACTGAGATGGGTGGCCTCAGGGAAGGACTGGAAGACAGTCGCTATTTCCTTGAGTGGGGTTTTCCTCTCCTGCAGCCAGCAGGCAGCCATCATCTTTAATGTGTTGAGCCCTCCCCTATGCTACGTCCAAATCTGAATCTGATTGGTCTAGTGAGCTCTGCTGCTCTGACCTGATGACTCATGAAAATGGAAGGGAAAAAGAAAGCTGGGGTAGCAATACTTATGTCAGATAAAATAGACTTTAAAACAAAAGCTATAACAGGAGGCAAAGCAAGGCCCAGTAGTCCCACTTCAGGGTATTTATCCATAGAAACCCAACATGCTACTTCAAGGGAATGTGTGCGTCCATGTATTCACCGCAGTATTGTTTACAATGACCAAGATGTGGAGGCAGCCTGGGTGTCCATCAATGGAAGAATGAATAAAGAGGTGGTGGTACATGTATAGAATAGAATACTGATTGGCTAGGGAAGGGAATGGGCTCTTGCCACCTGCAGTAGCATGGATGTACCTGGAGGATATTGTCCTGAGTGGAGTGTCAGACAGAAAAAGACAGATGCAATTTGATTTTGCTTATATGTGGAATCTAAAGAACAAAACAGAAACAAACTCATAAATAAAGAGAACATTTTGATGGTTGCCAGATGGGATGGGGGTTGGGGTGTAAATGAAAACAAAATGGAAGGGATTAAGAAGTACAAATTGGTTGTTACAAAGTAGTCATGAGGATGTAGGGGATAGCATAAGGAAAATAGTCAATAATATTGTGACAACTATGTATAGTGTCAGATGGACACTAGATTTTTTGGGGTGACAGATAGGAGGGAGAAGGGGGACAGGGTGAAAAAGGTGAAGGCATTAAGAAGTACAGGTTGGTAGTTACAAAATAGTCATGGGGATGTAAAGTAAAGCATAAGGAATACAGTCAATAACATGGTACTATGTATAGAGCCAGGTGGGTACAAGACTAGTCACTTCTTAAATTATATAAATGTCTAATCACTATGCTATACACCTAAAATTAATATAAAATAACATTGAAAGTCAACTGTAATTGAAAAAAATTAAAAAGTGGGGGAAAGGTGAAGGGGAATCAGAGGTCCAAATTTCTGGGTATAAAACAAATAAGTCTTAGAGATGTAATGTACAGCATGGGTAAATATAGTCAATTATATTGTGGTAACATAGTACAGTGTCAGACGGTTGCTGGACTTATCATAGTGATCACTTCTTTAGGTACAGAAATCTTGAATTACTATGGTATCCCTGACACTCACATAATATTGTATGTTAGCTATATTCTTAATAAAAATCTTTTTTAAATGTATTGATCCATCATGGGTTTCAAATTAGCCTTTTTTTTTTAGTTTACCAGAAAATAACGAACTTTATTGTTCATTTTTTTTCTACATTTTTGCCGCTTCTTTTCAAATCTCAAGATAAAATTTAGAGGTCTGAGCATAGCGTTTTTGCCAAAGCCAAAGTATAGAAAGGACATAGTATATAAATGATATCAAAACAGCTTTACTGTGACTTAGAAAGGAAATGAATATGTGATTAGTGATAGGAATATAAATATAGAGAGGGCTTGTTAAGATATTGTGTAGGCCTCTGATAAAGGACCACAGCCTCCCCAGGGGATGGGCAAAAGATAAAATAAATGCAAGATAGGACAAAAAAAAAGCTGAAAGGGAAAGCCTGGTACCTGAGACACATTACAGCCACAGAAGAGTGGAAGGGGCAGCTTGACATTCATAGGCAGAAGGAGACCTAGAGATGGTGCCCCAGTGATCCATCTCAGAGCTTGCTTGAAACATGCATGAGCTACAGGTGTTCTTCAATCACTCATTGAGCACCTGGCACTGCTGAGGACTTGTGACATGCAAGGTGCTCTAAGTTAGAATAAGGGAGCTGCAGAATCTGATGACCTTGTGACCTGAGGCAGTGAGGAGCCATCCAATCATCAGTGAGTACCAGCCTGATGATCTAAAACCAGGCTGAACCAGGTACACTGAGCAGACAGCAGTTCAGATGTGAGTGTCAGGGCAGAGTCCAGGGAGGACAATATGTGCATGGACAATGCCTTCTGTGAAGGTTAGAAGGCTTCACTTTGAATCAAGTGAAGTCAAGGTGAGGAAAGACCCTTTGAAGCAGAAAATAACCCTGATTTAATAATATGTTTAAACTTTAAATGAACTGAATGTTTAAGTATTTCAAACCAGTAGAGATCAAATTACATTTAATAAGCAAATGTAAGGTCCACTCCTGTATCACTATCATCAGCAGGAATGTATACTCCAAGAGACAGTGAGATCAGTTATACTTAATAGTTATATTTTCTGAGTTAATATATGTAACTATATTAATTCAGGATCCACGGGCTACTCATTTATAATAATCCTTCATAGATCTTCCCAGTAAAGTCCTCTTTTGCAGCAAGTGAGATGCTTTGGTAGCATCTCAGATATGTCGGTCAGTTTTGAATCCAAAGTGGTATTATATGTGCACTTAAGTAAACAAGCACTCCTTATCTGAAACAATAGTTATGGGCAATCTATGCATTATACAAAAGAAGCAATAAACTGTATTTGTTGAAGTAGAATTTTAACTATCCTACTAATAAATAAATTTGAGAAGAAACTTCAATAATCAAGAATTTTCCCAGGAATATTTTTGAAAAATCAATATGACTTATTTACCAAAGCTAAGCTGAGTAATCCGGCATGTGTGTTTTCAAATATTGGCATTCTAAGCCTATCAGATATAGCTTATAGCCAAGGTCTGAGTGCAAACAATTCAAGATATGCTACATAAAGTGATGCTAAATGTGATAATAAACACTTCCTATAAAAGCAAGACTTATTCATAAAAGATAATTTTTGTGGACAGATAATTCACACTGACAGCTTATGAATCCCAGGATTCTTCAGGCAATTTTTTCCATTGGACATTCTCTCAGGCCCAAGTGTATAATGTTAATTTATTATCCCAAAAATAATGTGGCTAAGGAGGGATTTTAGAAAGAGAGTTTGGGTAATTTTGGATTTGCAATGACAGACAACAAAGAGCTTTAATATGTTATATTATACTTCTAGATGTATAGACAAGTAAAGAGGATTCAGCACTGATGAAAAGATTTCTAGCAAAGCATGCATGGTTATATAATTATGATTGTGCCTTTTACTACAAACACAAGTTTCCAAACAGCACACGTTTTAAAAATGCAGCCGTAAACCTATTTAAAGGGCTTCATCATTCAGGCCTGTAACCATTGCACTGTCTCTGTCAATTTATCTGTAGCCCGTTCTGGTAGGTGACATTGTTCTTGAGTACTAATCAATTGATGTCTCTGTGCCATCTGGTATTCTGTTGCTAAGCACAGCTGCAACCCTGTAAGGTGAAGTGTCAGTAGCAAGAAGCAGGGTTTGTGTTCATCGCGATGTCACAGTCCAGACTACACAGTCAATAAATCTTTCATATGCCAGGCTTATCCTACGAAGTGAAGAAATGCCTTGGCAATGCAGCAAAGAAAATGTGATGAAAAGTAATCACTCCAATGAGATTTTGAAAATCCTGCTTTGTTTATAGCGTGACCTCCAAAGAAAAGATACTATTCTTCACTTGAATTGAATATACACAAGTTATTAACAGCTACATCATTACATAAAAAGATGATACTGAAAACTCTGAGTTTTTATTTGCTCTTTATCATTTAAATATATGTATAATATTTCTCATTGACTAATTTTCACCTATCCATAGGGGCCTATATAACTTGTCTTTAAATTCCTGGGAGTAAAAAGCAGCGCTATAATAATTATGCAGAGAAAATGGGCATATACCTGGAGTGTTCCTGACAAATGTAGTACAAGTCTGCAATTTGAGAAAGCTGAGTCCCATTAAATATAGTAAAATTCAATTAAAAATGTATGCTCTCATCAAAAGGTTCTCTAAATACTACTAATGGTTTGCCTTCAAGACATCATAAATAAGCTTTGAAGAAAGAATAAGTAAGGTGTGGATTTCAGTTCTAATTACTAATGCATGAGAGTGATAATCATAGTGTAGCTGTCCATTCCGTGAAGTTTCTCTTTGCCGTTGTATCTCATGACCTTCACAGTTGGCATAACCTACCTTGGGAATGTGTGTGACTAGTTCAAGAACATCTTCCTGAATTTCATATTCCAGATCTTCTATTTCATCCCTTAGACTAAAGAGACATGTCTAACCTCCAAATAAATTGCTTCATCGAGTGTATCCAGCTGGAATAGAACCAGTTCAGAAAACACCTTAAGGAAAAGTATTGACGAAATCCTGTAGTAGATAACCACCTATAAAGATGGATGGTTTCAAAACATAGTCCCCGTGATGAGACATGTTCCTTGTTTTTAAAGTGTACTTTCCCTTTCGAACAATGAAACTGTTAGAGGAATAGGCACGCTGTACATTTAAAATGGTTTCTAGAAAAATTATCTACATGTTTTATATATTCATTTGTATATTCAAACAACTACCAAATTTTATACAGTACTTAGTATGCACCAAAGAATTTTCAAGGTGATGTGAATAAAAAAGACAAAAGGTGTCCATTTTGTAGAGAGTGACACAAGAAAATTAACACTTAAAAAACTATGATAAGATATTTACCCTAAAAGCACTCCCCTCTTTTGTCTCTGACCACTTATCATAGCTTATTCAGGTATTTTAAAAGTAGTAATCAGGGCCAGCCAAGTCGCTCAGTTGGTTAAGAGTTGGCTTAGAGTGTGTGCTCTGAGCAACAGGGCTGCTGGTTTGATTCCCACATGGGCCAGTGAACACTGTGCCCTAGCTGAGCTGTTGCTGAGCTGCCAACAGGTGACAGGATGGCTCAGCTGATGTAACAACAAGACTGCCTGTTCAATGGTGGGCTACACCTGCAACTAAAGATTGAACTCAGCACCTTGAGTTGAGCTGCTGCTCGGATGGCTCAGTCGATAGGGCATGCGCTCTTAACTAAAAGGATGCCAGGTTCTACTCCTGCATGGGATGGTGGCTATGCCCACCCACAACTAAGACGGAACTCAGCACCTTGAGCTGAGCTGCCGCCCCAATGGCTCAGAGAAGAGGGCGTGCGCTCTTAACAACAAGGCTGCCAGGTTCAACTCCCACATGGGATGTGGCCCACCCACAACTAAGATTGAACACAGCACCTTGAGCTTAGAGGCCACGGGAAGCCAGATGGTGACTGGAAGCCAGATGGTGACTGGCGCCCTCCACTACGAAGACTGAAGAACAAAAACTTGGCTGGTCCCCTCCCCCAATTCCCCAACTGTTATTCCCTTCCCCCAAATCTCCAATAAAATCTTTAAAAAAAAAAAAAAAGTAGTAATCATTTGTCTATGTCCACTGATATAAATTTATATACACTTATACATCCATAGTTTTAACAATTACTGTATAAAAATAAGTTAGATATGTATATCTATTTGTAAAAGAAGACTTTGTAAAGTCCACAAATATGTCACCCATTCAAGTCATGTTTCTTGAAATCTGTAGCACTAATCTATGTTTTATATCATGTTGATCATTTAAATAGAGCCAGAAATTTGACATCAGAAGAATGATTATACAAAGAAGGACTAAAGACCCATCTGACGGTTTTAAAGAGGAAATCAAAGGTAGAACCACTATTTGGAGGCAGCCAATTATCTTAATATAAGTTTTCTCATGGCCAGCAAAAGAATCTTCTCCATGTTTAGGAATATACTCTGAATAAATTATTTTTGTATAATGAAACCTTTCTGTGTTTGTGATCACCAAATATGAACAGACTGGAAAAAAAGATACAGATTTTACTAAAACATAGCAAGGTTAATTATTAATTGCCTGATTATATTTAGTAACTGCAGGAATGTGTTGGCAATCCAGTGCTTAGCTGAATGTCAGACTTTTTGGGAATACATTTGTAATCTAGTTGCAAAACAGGGGAATCTCAGCAGTTCACAATTTCTACATTGTCGTTTTAGACTAAATTTCTCCTTACTTTCCCAAAAACGAAGATTTAAATTTTGGCCTTTGCAAAATCATCCTGGGGAGATAAAACTAAAGTTTTAAAGAAAAAGCAGTATCTGGAAATATTGCAAAGATGATAAAGGGGAAAAAAAACAAAGAAGACAGAAGATTGTCAGGGGACAAAATTACTGAGGAGAGACTCCCCTGGAAATGAAAGCAAGACCCTGGTAGGGAAGGTGCTAACAGTTGCTCTTTTTCAATACTTGTCTCAGAAGTCACTGTATGACTCCAAAATGTGCTCTTAAGTGACCAAAATAATTTTATAATAAGCTTATTTTTTATTTAAACATGTCATATACAGATTAGGAAACATTTTTATTTATAGAAATGGAAGCTAAAAGCAAAATGTTATAATTTTCTGACTCATAAATATAATAGCATAACTATTTTATTTTATACTACATATATCTCTTCACAATTTTAGGCCCAGTCCTAAATATTTTTCCATGAGTATGCACACACACATTCACACACACACTTGCTTCTGGATCATTGAAAAGCAATGCTCAAATACATTTCTAGTCTGCACCATGCACTGCATCTTATTAAATGTCCCTTACATGTTGTCCAGTCTTGCATAGAACCTTTCTTCACTGTTTTGTTAAAATGACCAGGCCTGAATGTCCCTCTTTTAGGACTTGTCTGGTTACTTCATTGTGATATAACTTACTTTGTTCATTTATTTTCTTTATTTCATATAAAATGTAAGTCATATCTCAAAGCTTACCAATAAAAGATTCAATTGAAAATTTTTAGGTAGACTAGGTTATGTGTGTGCCCAATAGTCGATTGATCCTATTCTCCATGATGCTAAATTTGAGCTTCTGCTTAAGTTGTGAAATTCTTAATGCAATCTGTGTGGTTTCTCAGGAGTATTACATATCCGGTTTTCCATCATACACTTAATCATTTTCATGCCAATTGTGAATTCTTACCTGACTCAATATTTTCATCAAGGTTTGTGAAATTTTTGTGTCTAATGTATTATTCCTTCCACTTGTACTAGTTGTCCTTACTCTTTAAATTGGAGTTGTTCCTTAATAACAGGGATAATTTTGTCTTCAAAGTATCAGACTACTGATTGAATTCGTTCATATCTATGGCCAGAGAACAGGTGGCTTTCCATAGATCTTACAGGAGTGTTTATAGATAAAGGAGCAAGAAGCCTGCAAATAATACTGAAATAGTTCAGGAAAAAAGTAATGAGTACATATATCTACACACATATATTATTATATGCATATGTATGAAGAAGGAGAGAATGATTGAAAATGGATCAAAATATTAACACATGATAAATCCGGGCAAAGTCATATGAGAGTTTTTTATACTGTTTTGAAACGTTTCTATAAATTTGAAATTATATCTAAATAAAAAGTTACATTTTCAGAAACTAATAAACACATGAAAATATGGATGATCACAGTAATAAGCAAATGAAATAAAGTCATATTTTATCAAGTGAAATGGGAAAATAAACAATAACCAATTTTCTTTAGAGACTAAATGAGACACATATTTTCTAGATTGCTGTTGAGAGTATAAACTGATCATAGTTTACAGAGGTAGTTGGTCATATGTGTCTTAGCCATAAAAAGGTATATATCTTTCGAAAATTTTTCATTTAAGTGATTATTCCATGAAAAGTAAGCAATATGTAAAAACATTACAATTGTTATGTTCAATTTTATATTACTATTTCCATGATAAATTTAAAATAATCTGTCTTTACAAAAAAGTGAGTTAAAAGTATAGAACATCCGCAAAACTGATTAATATACAGGCAATAAATTTAAGAAAATGATTTGATAGCATCAATTATATGAAAGTAGACTACAAAATATTATATTTGACACTATTCCAAATTAGCTTAAAGAAAAGGTATAATTGCACAAGAATAAATAGGAGGAAAGAAAAATAAGCCATTTACATGATAGAATAAAATTTCCCGACGAATCAGGCCCGAGGACTCTGCCTCTTAAGAGTGTGGTCGGTGAAACCATAGAACTCCTAGAAAAAAAATATAGGGAGTAAATTTGCAGACATTACCCTGAGCAATATTTTTACTGATACACCCCCATGGGCAAGGGAAGTAAAAGAAAAAATGAACATATGGGATTATATCAAACTTAAAAGTTTTTCCTCAACAAAGGAAACCATCAATAAAACAAAAAGGAAGCCTACTGAATGGGAGAAGATATTTGCCAACGATAGATCTGATAAGGGGTTAATATCCAATATTTATAAAACACTCATATAACTCAACACCATAAAAAACAAACAACCCAATTAAAAAATGGGCAGAGGAAATAAAGAGACATTTCTTTAAAGAGGACATACAGATGGGCAACAGGCATATGAAAAAATGTTCAACCTCACTGATCATTAGGAAAATGCAAATAAAAACCACAATGAGATACCCCTCAATCTGGTCAGACTGACTATCATTAATAAATCAACAAACAACAAGTGCTGGCGGGGCTGTGGGGAAAAGGGGACCCTGCTGCCCTGTTGGTGGGATTGCAGATTGGTGCAGCCACTATGGAAGTCAGTATGGAGGTATCCAAAAAAAAATGGAAGTGGAACTACCTTTTGACCCAGCAATTCCACTCCTAGGTATTTATCCTGAAAAACCCAAGACACTAATTCAAAAACATATATGCACCCCTATGTTCATTACAGCACTATTTACAATAGCCAAGACTTGGAAATAATCGAAATGATCATCGGTAGATGACTAGATTAAGAAACCGCGGTACATTTACACAATGAAGTATTACACAGCTATAAAGAAGAAATCGAACCATTTGCAACAATATGGATGGACCTAGAGAACATTATGTTAAGTGAAATAAGTCAGAGAAAGACAAATACCATATGATGTGGAATCTAAAAAGTGGATACACGAGCAATGTAAACAGAAATAGTCGTAGAGTCACAGAGGGAAAACTGATGAAGGCTAGATGGGATGGGGATGGGCATGAGGGAGAAGGGGAAGGGACGAGGCAACACAAACTGATAACTACAATACTACTGCAGAGACAGAAGAGACAGTTTAGGGAATATAATTCATAAGGTTGTAAATATTTTTCTTAGGGGATCAGAAGGACTCATGTCTTGTCAAGGAGACCACTTCATGGATGGTGTAGTGGCCTCACCACTTCACTGTACATCTGAAGCTGCTGCTGAATAATATTATATGTCAACTATAATTTATCACATATATAGTCATGGGATGTGGAATATAGTGTGGGGATGGATCAATGGAATTGTAATAGATATGTATGATATTGGGGGTGGGGGTGACAGGGGAGCGGGGAGGCGGTAGTCCATTTGTAAGGGGTGAACAAGATAACTATTGCATTGTTTTGTACATCTGTAACTAATAATAATAATATAATAATAATAATAATTTTTTTTAAAAAAGAGTGTGGTTGGAAATCTTTCCGAATCAATCTCACATTGGAGGCTAGTTTAAATGGTCCCACTCCAAATCTACAAAAGCCAAAGCTCAAGGCAGTGGCCCAGGAATCTAGACTTTTAAAGAGCACTTGGATTGATTCTGTGGCATGCTAATGTACAATTTTTCTAAGAGTAGAACTCCAAGGTTAATCAAGTGTTTGGCAAGAAAAAAGTTAAGCCAATTCAATAAATTAGATTTAAATAAAGAATTGTGCTGCTTCTCTTTCTCTCTTTTTTCAAGTTAAAAAAGTAAGTTTGTCCTCCTTTCTATGCTCAAGCCTGGTGTAATTTAGTTTCAGCATTTATTTCTTTACTTTGAGTCTCCTACCTTTGGAACTGATGAAAATAGACTTGGTACCATATTGCCTCAGAAGTTGTTGCTTTTTCTTGATTTTATTATCTTCTTAGAGTCCAGTGTTCTACAATCAAACCAAATTGCTGGTGTCTTTAATAAACCTCTTTCCAGAATTATTTCCCGTGATCTACCTGAATACCAGTATAAAAAGCACAAGGCTACTTCAGGCTCCCCGTCATTCATGCTCCCTTAACTCCAAAAGTTCTTTATTTTATCTCTTACTGATGCCACTGGCTGCAGGCAATTCCATATTAGCTGCCACCTTAAATAAATTTATTTATTTATTTATTTATTGCCTGCAGGACTCGGCCCACTTTCAAAATCTGTCAAGAAATCCACCTGTAAACACCTGCCACATTCATATATGAAAGTCTGGTCTCAGCTCCAGAGCCTTGTTCAGATTTATTCTGATTAAGAACATTTCCCACTTTTTACAGGAATTGTTGAAAACCTATTCTTATTCCACAGCTACGGAGGACACCAGAAGATTGTAAAACAAACAAACAAATGAACAAACTACTCTGTACTAGTCATATTGAATTATTCCATTTCTGGGAAAACATATTAAGCAAGCTAACAGTTGTACCTAAAATTATTATTGTCATCATATAAGTAACAAATGATGCAATAAATTATGGTATATTCACTGATAATACAAATATCATTCTCTTATTCAAATATTTTAGTAAAAGTTAATATAATGATATAAATATAAAACACAGAAAACAAAATTATAACCTATTTGACTATCACTATACAATCATATAACTCTATAACTATGTACATAGATTTCAAAAAAAAACTAGAAGGGAATACATCAAATAATCTTTTCAATTTCTGTAAAATGTAGGAATTTTCTTTAGGGAAAATTCTTTTTAGAGAAGGCATTACTCTTGTAAAAACAAAAGTATTAATACAAGATTATGGCATTTTCATGGCATCAGTATGCCTAAGGAAGGCTATGTATAATACCAAATTGGTATTTCCCACACAGTCTCAAATTTCCTTGAGTGCTGCTTTCTAGAAAACAGCCTGCCAATTGGTAACTAAGTTACAATAAAAGCTTTAAAGTAAAAGCCACTCTAATAGGCTAACTGCAAATGATCATAATAATCAAGACTATCATGGTCGTCTTGCCCAAGCTTCAACAAACACAGCTGCAAAATCTGAGCAGTGTTTAATCTGTGTCAAGAGTGGTGTGGTATTTCAGCAATGTCACTTACAAGGCATACTCAACCTGAAACATCATGATCATTAACCATCAGGCTCTCAGGTAACAGAAGAGCACTTGCCCAGTAACCCTGAAACAAGACTCATTGAGTGTGACATACATACTTACACTGGATATGTGTGAAAAAATGGTGGCATCACAGAAGTAAAACAGCAGCTGTATGTTCAGCCACAGAAGAAGAAACCCTCAAATAAGAAAGGAGGAAGACATGCACCGAAATAATGCATCAAGTAATACGGGTCAGCTGAGAAATCATGTGAGAAAATGAAATAAAAGGGGCATTAGCTAAAGCAAAACTATTGAGCAGAGGAGACATTGTAAGGTTTTGTAATCAGCTGATGTTGTTAGCCCATTGAATTGAAATGTGTTAAAACTAAAAATCTGCTTGAATGGATTATTTTATTATTTAGCTTCCAGTTTAAAGATGAAAATGAAACATATATAGACGTGTGATGTATTTTACATAAGGGTGAGTGGCTATTAGGAGCTTACAAAATGCTCTTTTTAATTGTGTAACATCACACACATCCCTGAACAATTGCAGGATTTGAGATAAGAATAAGACCAAGCAAATGCTGACACAGAAAGTAACGTAGTAGAGCTGTGTTGGAGAGAAGAATTTTGACATTTGGATTAAAAAAATCATATATATTAAACCAATGAACTCTCCTTCATGTTGGCCATATGAATGACTACATTTTTTTTTAAAGCCATCTCTTTACAAACCATTGCATAATTGTCAATGAACTAACTTTTTTAAAAAAGTTTGCTCCTTTTAGATAGACCACATATTCTGTAAATTTTGTGCAACTATATTTTAAATATCTTACAAATCATTGTGATTGTGAAATTTATTATCTAATAAATACCTCCTATGTAACAATTTTCCCAGAAAATATAATATTAAAAGATCAAAATGGCTATTGTCTTGGAAACAGTTGACATGAAATGACATCAGACAAATCCAGGTTAAAAATTTGATTCCCATAGTTTCTAATGATTGGATAATATAGCAAGATTCTGATTTTTATAAGCCTTAGCTTCATTATCTGAAATTGTGGTTAATTATATTTAACTCGAATATTTGTTGGAATAAAATAATTTATGTAAGGGCCACCTGAGTGGCGCGCTGGTTAAGAACTGGCTTGTGATGCCGGCTCTGAGCAGCAGGGCCCTGGTTCAGATCCCAATTTGAGGGCCAGTGACACTGCCCTCTACAGCTAAGGTGGTGAACAACAGCTCCACCTGGAGCTGGGCTGCTGGAAGTCCTCCGGAAGGCATAGCAGCAGCCCCTGCTGCAGTGGGCTGCCATAGGCTACAGTGAGTGGCCGGTAGCCGGTGTGAGCTGCCAAGAGCCACTGTGAGCGGCCGTCCAGAGGCCAGGGACCGATCTGCCTCACCGGGGAAGAGCACAACAATAATACCAACATGGGCCAGTGAAGCAATGTCCTCCACAACTAGACTGAAGAACAAAAGGACAGCAACTTCTCTGTTCCCCTTCCCCGGTTCCCCCCCCAAAAAAAATCTTTTAAAAAATAAAATAAAATAATTTATGTAAGCTGTCAATTACAATAACTGGTACAAAGTAGTATGGTTAACAAGACAGTTCTTATATTGCATGTTTGAAATTTTAAACAATATTGTAAAGCAAAAATGGGCTGATCTACAATTACCTGATGTTAGTCAATAGTGAGTCCAAAATCAAGAGGTTTAAAAATGAAAGCAATCATTTGCAAAAGCTAAAAAGCAAGTGCACTGAGAAGTAAGGCATTAAACAGTTCATTTCTTTTGCTTTTGTGTTCCCAAATAGCTAATTGAAGAAAGATAAGCCTGAGACACATAAATGCATCCTGGAGGGCTTACAAACTTTTGTCTGACACATTGTCTTTTCTGTAGAGTTTGGTAAAGATTGTTCTGTGTATTTTCCGTGTCTTGAGCAGAAAATCGTGGCGTCTTGTTACACTGACTGCTTACAGGGCCCCTGAATAGGAAATCACCAACTAAGATTTATATGACTTAAATAAGTTTTGGGGTGTGGGGGGTGGGCGGTGGGGTTGAAAGGACATACATAATAGCAGAGACATTCACTCGGTTACTATAACTATTCTTTTGATTTTCATCCCTTTATCTACAGAGTAATTATTTTGTTTCCTAGGTTATCTTTAACATTCCTTCATAACTACATTAGCACAGATTGAAGTTATAAAGATTTCAATAACAGCATATTTTTAGAAAACGAGTACATCTTTAAATCTTAAAACAAGCATAAAGTATATATATTCAATAAAAGGGGATCATCTTTAACATTCTGGTAGTGTTAGAAAAAAACAAAAAGCATTTTCTGTTCAATTTCAGCTTCTGTGAAATGGAGCTTCTGTTTCTTTTTTAAATTCACTTCGATGAGCGCCTGCAATCTTGAAGCATGAATCCAGTAATACTTTTGTAAATGAATCACTATTGCATTCATACCATTAGCTTCTGAACAGATGTCAGAAAGTAAAGATTGGCTGCTTCCAGATCAAGTTGCGGCTGCCAACTCTCGCGAGCTTTGTCAGTAACAGTTGATTGTAATATCAGTGCCGTCCAAATTCCAGGCTGGAGCCGCAGCTGCATACTGCATTTCCCTGAAGTATTTACATGATTTGCACTCCTTGAAAACTTTATCATATTTGTAGCAGTGGATCAGGTAAGTTGCTCTGAATTTACATTTTCGTGTAGAGATGCAAGTTACTGTGAAGCTCAATCTGTAGGATTGTGATCCCTTCACGTGTTTGCTGTGTCCCTTTGGTGCTCTGTGGGGGACAGTCATTGCAAATGGGACAGATGAAACAAGTGAGCAGGAGCATGCATCAAATCCAACTATTATTCAGGGAACACCGGCTGAATACATTAAACTGCTGAGAAAATAATGAATTTATTCCACTTTGTATAAAAGATCACAGCACTTGTGGAGTCAGTGTAATGCATATTCTTAGTGCATTCACTCAAGGAAAACATTTTACGCTTTTTACCCTTACATGCACTGTTTAGTGATTTTCCTCCTTAAAAGAGTAACAAAAGTGGTCTTGACCAGTTTTAATCTATTTTTTTTTCTCTTGTTTTTTAAGTTGCATGAAATGAATAATTCTCTTATTTTCTGGCTTGTGAGGGTATGTTACTTAGACAATATTTTGCCATCTGAAATTTTAGCATCGATGGGCAAAGTTTTAACTTTTTTTAATGTTAAAGGAAAACCTATTTTCTATAATTAGATTTACACTTTTTGCCCCCTTTAGCCTGTTTGTCCTCTTTCTTTTAATATGTATGCAAATTGTAGCAAAATATTTTACATTTACTGTTATTTTTTTTATTATAGAAATTGTAAGCAAATATAAACTTGTGCTCATCTTGTAATCTTGTAAACCTACCTTTATTTTGATAATATCAGTTCTTTTTTAACCAAAAGATTAAGCATTAAGTATAAAATGTATGAATGATTAAAAGTAAACTAAATGGAAACAAAATTATTACATTGTTTATCATTTTTATTTGTATTTTTTTTAATTTTTAGAGTATGCCTTCCAGATTTTTATGAATATATTGCATGCTAATAAACTAGTAGTTACTATCACTAGTCTGTATAATGCCTTCCATAATATAAACTATCTCATAGTTATAATAAATATATATTCATGTTTCACCTACTTTCTTTAAGGATGAGTGTGAGCTTTTAGAGAGTAGCTTTATACTTTAAATAAAAAGTGATTAGAATTCTCTGTGAATTTAACATAAGATGGTCTTTTGGATGGGAAATAAAATTTCTAATTGGGTTTTCAAAACTCTGTTTTATTTTCCTGGATTTGTTGTTATTTTTGTGTGTTTTTAATGTCTGCTTCTTTAATTGTTAGAACATATTTGGGATACACTCCACAGCTCAGTTTTTAAAAATATAATCTAATATTGAGTGACATCTTATTTACAATTTAGGTTGTGTTTTGATTCACTTCTTGGTAACACTTGATAATACACATTTAAATTGTATGTTGTCTTTATTTGAATGCTTTCAGGACACAATGTGTTCATTCTTTTAAAAACTGTGTTGTCCCAGATGTTACAAAATTATAATTGAATAGATGTCAACATAAGAACAGATTCAACTTTCAAAGAAGACCCAAGATATTGCTTTAATATTAAATGTTCAAACCACTCACATAATAAAAATTTGTGAATGTACTTTCTGATGGAAGACAGATACAGATCTTGTTTCCCATACCTAACACAGTGTCTTCTAGCTGCACACTTCTCCTCAGTTCCTAATGGGTGTCTGAAGGGTTCCTAAAAGGCAGTGGTATAGTCTATTTATAAACAGTCTTCCTCAGTCCTCCACTTCACTTAGCCTCCAAACAAAACATGCATTTTAGGTTTGGTATAAAGACTTAGTTGTTTTCATTTGACCAAATACATTTTAGTGGTGCTTGTGCTAGATCATATTATCTAGACGGCTCCTTTCCCACCATTTTAAGAACCATTATTTTTCTATAGAAACATATATTCTAACTTTGTAAAATATAGGAAAATTACTCTATACTCAGAGAAAACTAATTTTAATATTTGTTGGACCATTCTTTAAGAAGTTCTTAGCTGGCAAGTTATTTTGAACACTTGGTTGGTATCCAATTATGGTAAATATATGGCAAATTAATAGCTCCTTATTTCAATCCTTTTAGTATACCCGTATTGTATAGCACAGCATTATAATTTTTTATTAAAAAGCATCAAGGAATTTTGATACTACTTTCATAACTGTTAAGATGCAAAATGAAAGAAATGATTATTTTCCTTTTATATTATGAAAGTTATATTTTTAAAAGTTTAGAATATTTTTTCAAAATCGCCAGGTGGAGTTTTATATCCTAGAGCATTTATTAAGCTTGTAACACTCTAGTATTCATTTTCTTACAGGTTTTTTCTCTCTTCCCGCTCCCATCATTCATTTCTTTTTCAATTCAAAACAAACACTCATGACCTTAAAATGTTAAACATTATGACAGTAAGTTAATTGATCTAAATTCAGATACTTAGTTTACTGGGCATGAAAATTTACCATTTTTTATGATAAACATGTTATGTGTTCTCAGTGCTTATGTTGTTTATTTAATGTGACAATAGTCCATTTGCACCCAAATTTATAAGGAGAAACAGTGAAGTTTCACTGAATATTTTAATTGTTAATAATTATTTAGAAATATAGACTAACATTTTCTTAGTCGCTTTTATTTTTTTTCGATTATTTAATTATGTGATGACATACTTAAAAATATAAACATCTCTTTATGGTAAAACTAGAGAGATACATGTTTGTTAGTCTGGAGAATACTAGATTATAAAAAGGACAAAATAATGCTTATTTAAATAAAGTACTGCGGCTAAATATAAACATATTAGCCTACACCAACAATAGGTATGTGGATGAATGTGCATTTTAGTATTAAAATCTAGATTTAATAATATGGTATATAACACTCTCCAACAGGTAGCTTGAAGGTGAGTTGGAATTATATACACTATTCTTGTAATGAACACATGCTTATAATGATTTTTTTTGAATGTTACTAATTACATTATTTGTAAGGTGGTGACTCATAGATATCATTGTTGAAAAAGCAATATTATTTATATAAATCATATTAAATAAAATTAAGATATACTCAGCACAAAATATAAATAAAAATACAAGAAGTACTTACGTAAATCAAACTACGTAAAATAGGACTATTACAACCTTTTAGATATTATAGTAGCTGTTTTTAGCCTGTGCACTAAAAGTTATTACATTTATTAATTATATATAAAATCAAAATAATTTTGTTAGGGGCTGGCCGAGTGGCGCGGTGGTTAAGTGCTGGCTTGAAAAGCCAGCGGCCCTGGTTTGGGTCCCACATATGAGGGCCAGTGACACTGCCCTCAAAAAAAAAATAAAATAAAATAAAATACATTAAAAAATAAAAATAATAATTTGGTTATACAAGTAATTGTACTTGGTATGCAATAAAATTAATAAACTGTAGAACAAGTGTTTGAAAATTATCAGAGACCAAAAATTCTTAAGATTTAATGTTTGATTTGTAAATATAAAATAATATTTATACAAAACCAAGGGAAAAAAAAAAAAAGCAATCTTGATGTTAGACTCAGAACATTGATTGAGTTAGGCCAAAGGCAGAAATGAGTTTAACCAGAGATACTGTGGTTAATTTGTTGAAATGCAACTTAGAGTAAACCAGCTTTGAATCTTAACTCCTTTTGCTTTCAAAAGAAAGCTTTTAAATAATAATAATAATAATTGCATTACAGCACTTTGTTCTTCTCCAAATGCCCTCTTCAATTTATTTAAAAGTAAGAGTTTAGAAATTATCAGAAGGCAAAAAAAAAAAAAATGTAGTAACAATGACTCTAAAACTCTTAACCTGTCAGAAATACAAAATTTAATTAGTGTCAAGTCTATAGTAACTTTATACTATTATTATATTCTATTTATTTCTTTTTTTTTACAACAAATTGCATTCATTATAATTATAATACCTAAATATCATAGTATAAAAATAGTGTTGAAATATTATATACTTCAATAACGTAAAATGTTCGTCTTAGCACAAATTAAATTGTACCAATATTGAGAACTTAAAAAAAAATACCTTGTTTGATTTTTAAAGACCTTATTATAGGAGTGAATGGTTAGATCAATTGGTTAGAGCATGGTGCTCATAACACCAAGGTTCCTGGATTGATCCCCACATGGGCCACTGTGAGCTGTGCCTTCCTTGAAAGAGTCAATTATTCCATTGTAGCATGAAAGCAATGTGTAACCAATGACCATGGTTGTTCCCAAAAAAAATAAAAAATAAATAAAATAAAATAAAAACTTATTATACCAATCATTATATATAAATATATGCATATACATATGGATATCAATAGAATAAGATATAGGGACGTAGATATAGACATAGCCATAGGCATAGACAAAGATAGAAACAGAGATGAGAGACAGAGGGGAGAGGGTAGGGAGAAAGAGAGAGGAAGAGAGAGAGAGAGAGAGATCCATAGGTACTGAGCAATGAACAAAATCCCATACTCAGTGGATTAGCTTATTTAGATATTTTGGGGGGATCAAAAGTACTTGTTGAGGGCCGGCCGAGTGGCGCATTGGTTAAGCGCTGGTTTTGGGATGCCAGCGGCCCCGGTTCGGATCCCACATGAGGGCCAGTGACACTGCCCTCTACAGCTAACAACAGCTCCATCTGGAGCTGGGCTGTGCGAGCCCCGGTGATGGTGTGGGCTGCAGCCCCTGCTGCAGTGGGCTGCCATAGGCTACAGTGAGTAGCCGGCAGCCAGCGTGAGCGGCTGGCAGCCAAGCGTGAGCTGCCAATAGCCGCGGTGAGCGACATCCAGAGGCCAGCGACTGATCTGCCTCATCCGGGAAGAGCGCAATGAGGATACCAACAGTGAAGCAACATCCTCCGCAACTAAACTGAAGAACAAAAAGACAGCAACTTGTCTGTTCCCCTTCCCAGATTCCCCAACGCTGTTCCCCTCCGCTAATTCCCCAATAAAATCTTTAAAAAAAAAAAAACAAAAAAAAACTTGTTGATCACTGGTTATCCTATGAGCAGTGGTGAATGAAGCTGATTTAAAATATGGGTATCCTAGATCTGGGACAGCTTTCGGAATAGGGCCTTATTATCTGGCCTCTAAGACAATCTAAATTACAGAATAATAATAATAATAATAACGGAAATTCTCAATGCTTGGAGGATTAGCTTTTTAGACACATAGGTTAGATTTATAATTGCAGTGTCAAAAAGGAGTAAAGAGACTGTGTGTATTTGTGGACCTTTGTTATATTGACCAGTTCTGTGTTTGTATTTGACAATTTGAATCCAGTTTTCTTTCAGTTATATAAAGGTGATAATTTCTTTTAATTATGTTTGCATTACATTTTTCTGTCCCTCTTTGGCACATGAGGTTTCAGAATCTAATTTTTAAAATTATTTTATTTTTTAAAAACTCAAGATTGTATTATGAATTTTTAGTAAAACTTTGATCTCCCCAAATGGTCTTTTCATATCATCAATTAAATATCATTTAGTAAAATACCAAATAGTTATGATGTTGTAGGTCTCAAAGATTACTTTTGTTTCCCTCACTTTTCCTAGTTATTTCTCAGCTTTAGTCCTCTTATTTCACTTATTTTGTCCTCTACCAAATACAAATAAATCTGACCATGTTAATACATTTAACCTCCCTAGTTGTGCATACTTTAACCAATTAACAAACCAACAGATGTGCATCAGATAATCCTTGAGTGTAAAATTCCTTTTAAGTCAGTATCTCCTCACACACATTACATTATTAGTCACTGGTTCTCTCCATTGACATTGTAATTCAGGTAGAGCAGCCAAGCCCTTCATGGTTATTCAGTTTCAGAGATTGTCTGGTGTATATTCACAGCCCTTTCTTTCCAAGTTTTCCCATAGACCTCTATAGTGGTAGCAGATTTATTAGTTTTCATAATTCCTAGGATAAAATGCAACTACTGTATTTTTTGTTATTCAAGTTGCAATGAAGAGATTTTCCAAAACCTCTTCTGGCCATAGACAAAGATAGTATAGAGGAAGAAACCACTAGGCAAAAAAGACATAGAAAGGATCATGTAAACAAAAGAAGAGAATAATAGAAATCTAAGGATCCTTAAGGGCTCTTAACCTACTTCAGAGTTCTGTAAAGAGCCAGACACCCTTGATTAAAACTGTATATAATTCAAAGCATACATGATCTTGTATTTTCTTCTCTAACTAAGGTAAAATTATATCTGTCATAAGGAGACTACCACTTAATGCTACTTATGGTGGAGCTGTGTATGGTAGAGAAGCAGATATATATATATATACAAACTTCCTCTTTAAAATACTAAATCTTCCTTACAGAGATTTGATAATGAATTTTTCCAAAGTGAAATAATTTCTACTTTTCCATTCCACTTATTTCTTTTCAAATTTGAAACTGAAATATTTCCAACCATTTCTTTGTTTGTTTTTTAACATAAGCCTTTATAGTTTTCATCATTTGTAGAATTAATAAGAACTACTATATTTTAGTTAATTATCATCAATAAAATGCAATGCTACTTGCATGAGGCTGTTAAAACGATCTATTTATCTTTCTTTCAGAAAGCAATATGCAGAGCAAGGGTACAATCATATGCATCCAGCGCCTTTTGAGGTTTCTTCTGCTCTGGGTACTTATTGCGAAGTCACACACTGAAGAAGACATCATGATTACAACCAAAAGTGGTAAAATTAGAGGGATGAACTTGCCAGTTCTTGGTGGCACAGTAACAGCCTTTCTTGGAATTCCCTATGCACAGCCACCTCTTGGTAGACTTCGATTCAAAAAGCCACAATCCTTGACCAAGTGGTCCAATATTTGGAATGCCACAAAATATGCAAATTCTTGCTATCAAAACAGAGATCAAAGTTTTCCAGGCTTCCCTGGATCAGAGATGTGGAATCCAAATACTGACCTCAGTGAAGACTGTTTATATCTGAATGTGTGGATTCCAGCACCTAAACCAAAAAATGCTACTGTAATGGTATGGATCTATGGTGGTGGTTTTCAAACCGGAACAGCATCTTTACAGGTTTATGATGGCAAGTTTCTGGCACGAGCTGAAAGAGTTATTGTCGTTTCAATGAACTATAGGGTGGGTGCCCTAGGATTCTTAGCTTTACCAGGAAATCCGGAGGCACCAGGGAACATGGGCTTGTTTGACCAACAGTTGGCACTTCAGTGGGTCCACAAAAATATAGCAGCCTTTGGTGGAAACCCTAGAAGTGTAACCCTCTTTGGAGAAAGTGCCGGAGCAGCTTCAGTTAGCTTTCATTTACTTTCTCCTAGAAGCCACCCATTGTTTACGAGAGCCATTCTGCAAAGTGGATCTTCTAATGCCCCTTGGGCAGTAACATCTCTTCATGAAGCTAGGAACAGAACATTGACCTTAGCTAAATGTGTTGGTTGCTCTGCAGAAAATGAGATTGAAATCATCAAATGCCTTCAAACTAAAGATCCCCAGGAAATTCTTCTAAATGAAGTATTTGTTGTCCCTTATGAGAGTCTTCTCTCAGTAAACTTTGGTCCAATTGTGGATGGCGATTTTTTCCCTGACACACCGGACGCACTACTCCAGCGGGGACAGTTCAAAAAAACCCAGATCTTGGTGGGTGTTAATAAAGATGAAGGGAGTGCCTTTTTAGTATATGGCGCTCCTGGTTTCAGCAAAGATAACAACAGTATCATAACTAGAAAAGAATTTCAGGAAGGTTTAAAAATGTCTTTTCCAGGAGTGAGTGACTTTGGAAGGGAATCGATCCTTTTCCATTACATGGACTGGTTCGATGATCAGAGACCTGAAAATTACCGTGAGGCTTTGGATGATGTTTTTGGGGATTACAATATTATATGCCCTGCTTTGGAGTTCACAAAAAAGTTCTCAGAGTTGGGAAATAATGCCTTTTTCTACTATTTTGAACACCGATCCTCCAATCTTCCTTGGCCGGAATGGATGGGAGTGATGCATGGTTATGAAATTGAATTTGTCTTCGGTTTACCTTTGGAAAGAAGAGCAAATTACACAAAAGCTGAGGAAGTTTTGAGTAGGTCCCTAATGAGGCGCTGGGCAAATTTTGCAAAATATGGGTAAGTGCCAATTTTTGTAAATGTTCCTCTTTGATTTTGTTTGTTTTATTTTGCTTAGCTTTGCATGGTGTCTGGTGTAGACTTCATTAAGGGCACAGAAAGGTTTTAAATATTTATTCTTTTTGTACTTTATGCTGGTTTTGTCTTTATTATGTAGTGAGTTTTAATTCCTTGAATCAGAGTCCTTAAAATAAATCATAAAAGAACTTGTATGAAAATATTTTCTGATTTTGTTTCCAAAAATACTGCAAAGCACTCTGGCAATGTCAGACAAAGTTGGTGTGGAAAAAGATGTTTGAGAATTAAAATTACTGTGACCATGCTTTTTAACGAGAACATTTATTATGTTCACATCTTTAGGAAAGTGTAGAAATGTATCTTCTCCTCATTCTCTTAAGCGGGGTACACTGGTACATGATACATGAAGAAACACATGCCTGCTCATTAAAGCAAAAGGCAAAATGGTGATTGGTTTGACCCTCGGATTACCCAAAATACAGTTGGCCATTTTATCATTTTTTTTTCCTTAATAGGATTGTCAGAGCTTTCAGGTGATGTGTAATGCATATTGGACAGGAGCTATTCATGTTTTGCTAAGTTGTTTTCCACTTGGTCTGTCATATAGCTGATATTATATAATCAGAGACTTTACAAAAGAATGTGTTTTTCCCTCATATGTTATAGTGTAATATTATGTCCTGAAGAGTCTGAAGAAAATAGTCTGTTGAAATATATTGTATAATTTATATATTTTCTAAATATACAAATGTATGTGTATAGAAAATAAGATTTTTTTTATGTGAATAAAAAAAATAAGTAGATTTGGGCATCTGTTTTTAAAAGGAGTGCTTACACTAACTCATAAATTGATGGATACATTAATCCAGTCTGACATACTCTCTTTTCTAATTGAAAGGACTGTTGATAGTGTATGATTGCTTTCTGGTTTTCTTTTTCATCTTCCATTTGAAATTCATTGTACTTCGTGTTACAGTATGTATTTTCTACAAAGTATTTGTATGATATAATTCTCAAACATTTTTGATACTTATCCACTGTATATAAAGCTAAAATTCTTCCATCTGGCATTAAGAAGCTTCTATAATCTGGCTGCAACCCCTATTCCCCAACAACCACTGGCTGCTTGCTGCTTTGGCCAGTTATTTCATGAATACTGATGATGTCAAGTTTAGCCGTACCTTAGAGTCTTCTTTTTGCTCTGTGCCTGTTTAGAACATCTACCCCTCTCCTTTGTAATGTCACAAGTCCTGCTATTTTTTAAGGTCCTTAACAACAAGCTTCATTGAGCATATCTTTAATTCCTAGAGCTGTAATTGTTTCAGATTGCTTTTCACTCTCATAGAAGTTATTGACTGTACTTTCCCTGTATGTCATCTTCCATTGTATCCTGAACCCCCTAAACTTGACTAAACTAGCCTTTGAAAAGAGAAACTGTGAACAGAGTGAATAGTTGAACAGAGATACATCCTATGTGCTGAGAATTGACATGATGGCAAACATAATGTAAATCTCCTGATATGCATTATCTTTTTTCAAAGCATATTTAAGAACAAACATAGAAATTTAGAAAGCTAAGTGAACTCCAATGGAAACAAAGTTGGTAAGGGTTAAGTTTGGAAATCTAACGACATCTGCCTGACCACAAACATGATGTTCTAATTCTGGAATTCTCGACCCAGTGAGTAATGTCCAAAGATGTTTTTGACTAGAATGATTAGGAGTGTTGGTACTACTAGCAAGATAAAAGCCAGGAAGCTGCTCAACATCCTATAACGCACAGGACAACCCCCACAACAAAGAATTATTCATTCCAAATTTCAATAATGCAGAGAAACTACAGGTTTCTACTTCCACATGACCCAAAAACAACATCTTAAGGAAAGTAAAAAAGTAGAACTAGGAGTTGTAATTATCATTCAATAAAATGAGTTTTCAAGTTCATAAGATGTGTTAATAAGTTATTTTACTTCTTAAATAATAAGTCAAGCATATATTGTATATTGTATTTTTCATTATGATTAGGATCAAAGTAATTTTGAATTTTTCATTGTGACTTTTTTTTTTTTTGTCACTGACTTGTTTAGTAGTCTGTTATTTAACTTCCAAATATTTGGATAATTTCTGGATTTCTTGTGGATTTCTAATTTAAGCTGGTTCTAAAAATAGACCATATGTTGTAAGATTTCACCTTTGAGATATATTGAGAATTATTTTATGACCCAGAATAAGATCTATATGTGAGATTATTTCATGTGCTCCTGAAAAGAATTTGTATTCTTCAGTTATTTGGTATGGTATGTTTCATGGTTGCTCAAGTCTTTTAAAACTCTTCTTAAAATTGTCTCACTTGCTTCAAATACTGAAAGAGAAGTATAAACATCTGCAACTATAATTGTGGTTTTACTTATTTCTCCATTTAAATCTGCTAATTTTCCTTTTAGTAGTTTAAATCTATCCTATTAATTTCATGCACATTTAGGACTATGCGTTGCTGATTGCTTTATCATTATGAAATATCTCTCTGTCCTGAAATTGGCTTTATCTAATATTGAGATAGACACATCAAGTTTCCATGCTTACATCTACATAATATATTTTACACCATCTTTTTATCCAACCCACCTATGTTTTTTAAAAGTCTTTCCTTACAGTTGGTGTAATGAATCTATTTAACATTTAATGTAATTATTAATATGGTTTTAAGTCTACCATCCTGTTATATTTTAATTCAGCCTTCCTGCGGCCCCTTTGCAGTTCTTTTTGCATTAATTGAGAATTTTTTTATTATTCCATTCTATTTTTATACACATTTTATTTTCCTTTTAATTTTTTTCCAGTGGTTGCTTGAAGATTAACAATTGTCTGTTTCACGTAAAACAGTCTACCTAGGGCCGGCTGAGTGGTGTAGTGGTTAAGCGCTGGCATGGGAAGCCAGCGGCCCCGGTTCAGGTCCCACATATGAGGGCCAGTGACACTGCCCTCAAAAAAACAAAACAAAACAAACAGTCTACCTAAAGTTAATAATGAACTGTTTTGCACTTTGCAACTCACATTTCCCAATGGTTTACAATGGTTTCCCTTTTCTTTCACTTTTACTACTTCACAAATGTAAGAAACCAACAATATAGTTTCATGTATCCTTCTTCATGGTTTTCATATTATTGTCATATGTTTAGACAATGTATAATATAAGATCTCTCTTCAATATTGTTTGAAACAGTTATATTTATGAAATTTATAAATAAAAAGAAAAACAGTCTTTCAAATTTACCCACATACTAATGTTTCCAATGTTCTTTACTCCATTCTGAGGATTCTAGCTTTCATCTGGTATTCTCCTTCATGTTAAAGAGCATACTTTAGGGTTTCTCATTGTGCAGGTTGGCTAGTTACAAATTCTATCAACTTTTACATCTGAACAAAATGCCTTCATTTTACTTCAATTGAAAGATAGTTTTTTAAGAATATAGAATTCTTAGTTGATCTTTTTTCTTTCATCAGTCTAAACATGTGTCCCATTATCTTCTTGTGTCTTCAGTTCTGAAGTGAAATGAGCCCTTATTCATATGATTTCCCACCCCTGCATACAATCCCCACCACCACCACCATCCAGTTGACATCAAAATTTTCTATCTTTTATTTTCAGTAGTTTGTCCATGATGTTGCCCAAGTTTGATTTCTTCATTTGTTTGTTTAGGTCTGTTTGGGTCAAAATTCTTCCTATTTATTTTTAATGTCACATTTGAGATATTTTGGGAATTATTTCATCAAATATTCATTCTGCCTCATCTCCTTCTAAAACTCCAATATACAGATACAAGGCTATTTAATATTGTTACGCAGCTCACTAAGGTTCTGTTCTCTTTCAGTTTTGCTTCTGCTTTTCAAATTAGATATTGTTTTTATTGATTCCTCTGCAAGCTCACCAACTCTTCTATCCTCTTCAATTTGTGGTTTACCCCATCTGCTTAATTTTTTATTTCACTTATAGTTTTACAATTTAAAGTTTTCTTTCTTTCTTTTTCTTTTTTTTTTTCAGTAGTTTCATTGCATTTCTTTGCTAAGTTTTCCTCCCTGTTTCCTATTTAAGAAAATATTGTTCTTTAAGTTCTTGAACATATTTAAAATACTTTTAAAGTTTTGTGTGCTCATCTGATATCTGGTTCAGGGATTTAGATTCTGTTTTCCTATTTCTTTACATGCCTAGCAATTTAAAAAATTATGTTAAATTTGTGGATGATATGCAGTAGAAAGTCTAAATTAGTTTATCCTCCTCTGAAGAAATGTATGCTTCCATTCAAAAAATATATATTGAGGGTCGGCCGAGTAGCTCAGTTGGTTAACAGCTCGCTCAAGAGTATGAGCTGAGCTCTGAGCAACAGCAGTTCGATGCCCAGCCCGAGCTGAGTTACTGTTGAACTGCCAACAAGTAGCAGGATGGTTCAGCTCAAAATAAATAAATAAATAAATAAATAAATAGATAAATAAATAAACAAACATATTGTTTTACCAGGTAGTTAAATTAAGAGATGTGTATAGACTTGAATTTGTCTTAAATGTGTTATAGTCTTGGTTTATATTTTGTTAGAGTGGGTCCGTGGAAGGTCCAAGATATTTTACCAACCCTCGCACGTGGCAGGACTTAACTCAAAAGTCTGTCTTCATTGAGGCTATTTCAGGGACTTTGTTTAAGAGTGTACATAGACTGTACACTCTGTCAGGGTGTACATAAACTAGATATCATTATGTTCCTTACTTCTAAGGTATAGCCTTCCAGTCAGTGGAAAATGAGTATCAATGAGGTATTAATAAGAGGCAAATAAAACGTTGTCAATGTTATAATATTATAGCTTTTCATTCTCCAACTTGTCCCATCTTTTTTCTGCTCTCAGCCCTGCAGCATCTTCTGTCTGGCCAGCCTATTATAATCTCATCTTGTATTTATGTATTTAGCCCAGGCCCCAGCCAAAGATCTGCCGGCAATTCCTGCAGAGAATTCTAGCCCAGCCCTTTTGCCTAGGTCCCTCCTTTCTGGAATCCTGTCTCACAGGTTCTAGTTTCTCCCCTACCCCAGAACTCTTATTTCTGACTGTTAACCCCAGTAGGACTACTGTACTCTGCTTAGGCTCAAGCAGCCTGCATCTTTGACAAGAAATTATTCTCATGTGAGAAACCACAGTAAACATGGACTCGTCTTGGAGTTCTCCTTGTCTCAAATATCATACACTTGTGTTGCCTATTATCCAATTCCTGAAACTCATTGCCTTGTTTTTGTTTTTTTGGGTGTTTTTTTTTTGTCCAGTATTATAATTGGTTACAATGGGAAGGCTAATCCAGTTTCAATCACTCCATCATGGGTGAATATAAAAGCTCAACCTCTCCTCCTATTTCTGTGTTAAGAAAATCTTAATCTTTATATTTCTCATTTAGTTACATGAACTCATTTTTTCAGTAACTTTATAGGATCTTATCACTTTCCAAGATATACAAAAAACCTTATAATTTGATTTCTTGACAAAAATAAAGAAACCATTACTCTGTGGTAACACTAAATGGTACTCAAATTTGGTATTTTTAGCAGTGCTTGAGATTCCTTACAAAATAGAAGCCATAATATAATTTAGGGCTTGGCTAATGGGAATTACCACCAATATATACTTTGCCAGCTCCTGCTTTACTCTCAATCTCATCTCTGAAAGTGAACTTAAAACCTTACCCAAATACCACACAGGTCCAAATGTGCATTATATCCAAAATCTTATACTAACATATGTTGAAATATCTATATCTGTATCTATATCTATATCTTATCTATATCTGTATCTATCTATATTTATCACTCATACAAGCAATAACTTGATATCTAACAAATTAAATTCAGCAGCACTTAATGACATTCTTTCAGCACTATCACAGTGATACAGGAAATTGTTGAAATCAAACTTGATTTATCAGAGACCAGAACAGCTAAAGAAGGAAAATAAGCCAAAATACAATTAGTAGCATGATCCCAGGACTCCTCCAGTTGTCTCCTTCTGTTGCAGAGAATCTGTTGTTTATTATAACCTCTCCAGTGCTATATTCAGAGCTCCTCTCCTGTACATCAAGGGGTTGCCATTCACAGAGAAGTTACACAGTCTTCTCCATATATGTGATTTCCCTGATATCTAAATAATCATTAAATCAATCATAACTATTGATGTATCCAATGTTAATCTTTCTACAGATAGTATGTATATATAACCATAGGCAAGTTACTTAAAATTCCTTACTGTTTATTTCTTATCTGTAAAATGGGGATATAAATATACTTCTCTTACTGACATATTGAAATATACCTTATCATTGACAGGATATTGCATTCCTCATTTCCATTACAAGGTTCAATTTTTCCTCTACCAAGCACGAAATACTGCAATCTGGTCTTATCTAAAATTAAACTTGGCTTCCACCTAAAAATGTACAAGTGTTTTATTTCATGATTTAACATTAATTAATCAATTAAGTTTTCAAACAAATAAGGTAAACTGCAGAATGGAGGCAATTATGTACTTCTGTTTTTTTAGTGATAATTCATATATTCAGAGTCTGTCTCTAAAATAGTTAATGTTTCCTGACATGTTTTTGTCAGAAATAAATGTTATGATACAAATCACTTTTATTTCATCCTATTTTGATATCATGAAAACAAAAAATTACTTAACAAAATATTTTTAAGTAACTTCATGGCAACATACCTGCTGCTGTTCTCATGTATTTTATTCATTTATATTTATGCCTTTACACTGTAAGTAACTGTATCATAAAAGGAACAATTTATTAAATGGGGACAGAAATATAATACTAAAATTTCAGTGCCATGGTTTGCTGATCCGTAAAAACTAGGTAAGAACAGTTCCTAATTTGTACTGGGAAGCAGGTATGATTAAATTAAATGCTAAGCCAAATTTCTTAGTGCCCAACATTTTTTGAAATAATTGAGACAATTTAAAAATAGGCATTCGTCTGTGTACAAAATTGTAATGGTAAAAATTACAAATTTGCTAGATTTCTAAAGCAATAAGCTTTCTGATTTGATTATTTGGGAGATTATATATATATATAAAATTTACACACACAATAAGGTATAGATGTTTCATATGCATTGCCATGAATTCGTTATACTAATAGAAATGCACTGAAAATAACATATTTTGTAATATTTATAATGTAAAATTGATTCAATAATTATTTAGTGTTTAATATGTATATTTCTATCTTGTTTACTTTCATATGACACAAGAACTAAAGTAATTGAAAAACAATATTTTAATCCCACTTATTTTTACAAATAAGTATATTTTATATGTGTATTCTTTGATGTTTCTCACCTGAAATCATTTCATATTTCCAAAACATAGTAGAAAAACTGAGGAAAAGTCAAAGAGGAGACCCATGCTCCCTCATTCTAAATCTCCATATAGGCTTTTAAGCATGTGTCTGTTCTTGTTATATAAAGTTTATGAAAATCCTTTCACCAAGAAATTAATTCCCAAATTACACTTGAATCCATTTTTTATTATGTTTCTCAGCTTAACAAAATAATATTCTAGTTCATTACATCATATAACACATTTTTAAGAAGAGATATCTTAAATATACCAAAAAGATAGCAGTTAAAGATAATTTTAACATGAATGGTACCATTACAGTGATGAGGTACGAAATATATGGATTCTATTAGAAGAAAAAAATGCTGAAATGATGACACTATCTAACATTTTTCTGATGAGAAAAGTGTGGTCCATAGAAGAAAAGAGAATTGGAGCTAATAGGCATCAGAACAAAGATTAAGTATGACTCAAGACTATTAGCTTTCATTCCCTTGTATTATCCATTCACCAGACTGCATTCACCATGAATTATTGAAAGGAGTCATTAAATATGCTTAGGAAGTGCATTTAGTTGCAAACTTATAATTTTAACATGTTAGCATTCTGATACTGGCCTGGCTAATGTTACAGAGGTAGGACAGAGAACAGACTAAAATTAGACATCATGACATAGAAAGACAAGTTTAAGTTTGTGAAAGACTGTCATCTAGCCATCTAGTCCAATTATTATCAGGCTTATAATTAAATTTTCTGACAGATAATAGTTCATGTGGTTTCCAGAATGAAGAAAAAAATCTTTACCCTCTGATTCTATAATTATTTGTGGTACGTTATCATAATTAACCTAACTTGAACATTTTGATGACTTTGCAAAAGGGCCAGGGTTCAAATCCCCTTGGATTTATTTTATTGCTATCATGACAGCATTAATGTTTTATTACTTCAAATTGTTTATTCCTCCCTCGGAATTATTCAGGAGGAATTATTCAGTGAGGAATTAGTTCAGCAAGGAATAAAACAATAAAAGCAAACTGAAGTATTCCTGTGAAAGTACTTTAAGTTTACCACATAGGATATAAATGTAGGTAAAAATAAAGATAGATAGATAGATAGATAGATAGATAGATAGATAGATAGATGTAATAGTGTAACTTATTTGAAAAGGAAGAATTACAGTATATTATGGGACAATTTAAAGTGTAAATAAGATCACTTGCAAAACTATTTCAGAGTGCAGCCATATTTTACCATCAGTGACAGTGGAATGAGAAAGAGAAACCAGATATCCAAAGGGCTACATCTACAAAGATAGCTATAAAAGTAAAATATGTTTGACTATTTCAAGATACTCTATCACAGTGAACAAGAGGAAACTAATGCTTTTGTAATATAAGTGGGCTCATTAAAAAATAGAAAGTCATATTTATAGGATTCAATGCTTGGAAATAATGTGATTTGTTCTCTATGTTTTTCCAAGTGTTTTGTGTATTTTGAAAAAAACTTTTTTATATTTGTAAATCTTAATTTTAGTCTGAAATTAGGATTAATCAATTACTTTTTTAAATATCAAAGTCATAATTTCAGGAATATATATATATATTAAAGTCATATATATATATATATATATATTACTTTAAAAGACTTGTCAGGTATAAAATAATAACTTTAAATTTCACAAAGAATAAAATACAATGACTTTAAATATTTTACATATACAGTGCTCTATGTCTTTGACTGTGCCATAATCAGATATAACTAAGATGTATGTGGTCAAAACGATGAGTTCCAAGAAATTATTCTTGCTCCAATTTGCCTTCCCAGTCAATAACACTCAAGATCAGAGTGCTAAAAAGCATAATTGGAGAGGGTCCAAGATAGCAGATTAAGTAAGACACTTCACCTACTGCATCCCAGGATCACACCAAAATTGCAAATAAATTATAAAACAATCAACTTCAAGAATCATCTGAAGACTAGCTGAACAGAACCACTATAACTAAGGATATAAAGAAGAAGCCACATTGAGACTGGTAGGAAGGGCAGAGATGCAAAAAATGTGGTGACCCCAAACCCACAGATAGTGGTTGAACACCAGGAGAGATGCCTTCATGGTGGAGGTCCACCGTGAAAGAGGAAAGGGTCCTAGCCGCACACTGGACTCTCCAGCCTATGAGTCCTATGCTGGGAAGATAAGTTCCAACAACATCTGACAGTAAAAATCACCCAGGACTCTGTCTGCCCATTCCGGTGAGATGGAAGGTGACTGGAAACCCAGATGCCTTCCTAAAGGGCCCGCACACAGACTCACTCGCTTGTAAACTCTCACCTGGTCTCCAGTGGGGGCAGGGGCAGGAACTCGGGGGGTGCCAGAGACATATGGGTAAAGACTGAGTTGTGTGGCTTCTGAGAGAGGGCTGCAGGGACAGGAATCGATATCTTTGTGTGGAGCCTGCCTCATGTGTAGCCTATAGGAGGACACCATCTTTTCTATGTGAACCCTCTCCCAAAGGGCCAAATCTGAGACTGCATTGATCTGGTAAAATCCACACATACACAGCACCTTGGAATGCCCTAGGTCCTTTCCCCACAGCTAGTATTGCATTACCCAGGGCACTGTTGGCTACTGAGCAGCCAGCCCCATCCCACAAGCTGTGGAAGCCTTTTACAGCAATGGGAGTCCTGCAGTGGCCTGGAGAACTTTTGGTGGTGGGCAGTAAGTGGAGCTGGCACTGCAGCTTCTGTGGGCGGCTCTCGGGGGGCCTGCATGCCTAAGGAGAGCAGTGGCTGGCCACGGTGTTCTCAGGACATTTTTGTAAAAGGGTCACAGGCCTGGCACCAGTGTAAGAAATGAAACTGCATTCATTTTGTAAAAACCCACACCTTGGAACCCCACCCCACCCAACTAGAGCTGTATTGCCCAGGGCACTCTCAACACTGGGTTAGCCAGCCCGGCCTGCACCTAATAATAAATTAAAAATCAATTTTAGAGAAAATCATAATTGCACCCTCTTTTATATTCTGTATGGTAATATTTTATGGAATGGATTCCTTCATATTATCATGATAGGTACTATTAACCTGTTGAGGTAATCTTTAAATTTATTGTAAATGAAATATTAATATCAACTTGTCCTCAGGCCTCTGTTATATAAAAGCAAGTGAGTCTTATACAAATTAAATTGAATTATTTTTGGTGTATCAGTCTGTAAGGATTGATATCAAAATAATATTTGTTTTATGATTAGATTTAAAATATTAATTAAAGATATATTTTATCTGATAAAATATTATAAGTCAAAATAATAACCCAATGTTTTCACATGTGTTACATTTCACAGTTTGCTTGAAATCCATAATGCCAATCATACTTGTTTGATGTTTCCAGAAGTATGACACATTTTATCAAACTCCTTAAAATAAAAATCTACATTTTTGTATAGCACTTGCTAATCACAACTTAAAAGTTTTTGTGTGGATGAGCCATATATTGTGGTGATTTGTTTATTCATTTTTCCATTTAAGTCACTCAACAAATATATTTGAAAGCCTATAAGTACCAAGCATCATGTAGTAGATACAGTAGTAATGAAAATTTGTGTAGCGAAAAAGAGAAAAAAACAAAAGGGAAAATATTGAGGGGGAAAAAACAGAGAAATCTCTACTTTCAGGGGCCTTACAATCTAACAGAAAGAAAAAGACGATAAAAAAATAATTATATGCCTTATAGTGATCATAGCTCTGAAAAAATGTTAAGCAATTAGCATACAGCATGATGTGAATGGATTGTGATATCATTTCTGGGTGATCATGAAAAGCGTCTGACAAAGTTCTGTCAGAGCAGAGTGACAGGTTTAATCATATGGATATCTGAGAGAAAATTACCATGTGTATACCTTGGGGAAATTACTTCAGAAGAGAAAGCAGCAAGGACATGCCCTAGGACTAAAAAGTATTTAAGATGTTGCACATCGTAAAAAAACAAAAACAAAACAAAACCAAAAACAACACAAGGAATAGTATATGTGAGTGCTGAGTGATAGAAGCTAAAATCAGGAAGTATAGAGGGCAAATTCTATAGGATTTGAAGTTTAGATAAGTCCTTGGAATATACTCTGAGTGAATTGATAAGCCATGAAAGATTTGGGCTAGTCAAGTGGCATAATTAGACTCAAACTTTATAAGCATCTCTCTGATCAGTAGGTAAATAAGGGTGAAATGTAGAGAGTAGGAGGCTATTATAGCAATCCAGGTGAGAAATGAAGTTGTCTTGGATTAGGTTTAAATTGAAAGAAATGGTCAGATTCAGGGTATACTCTTTAAAAAGATCTGATAGGACTTGCTGATAATTTGGATGTGGGATGAGAGAATAGGTTGAACAAGGATGCTCTAAGGTTATTGACCTGAGCTACCAGAAGAACAGAGGTGCCATTTTCTGAGACAGGGATAACTATGGGAGAATATGGTTGGGGTTGTGTAATTAAAAGTGTCATTTTAAACATTTTAAATTTAAGGTGCCTATTTTGCAGATACTTGGATCAATAAAACAGCTATTCTGATACTAAAGTCTAGAATTCAAGAGAGAGGTGGGCATTAGAGGTATAAATTTGGTATCTAACAGAATGACGATGGTATGCAAAGCCATGAGACAGGATTATATTTCCTTTGGAGGTTGCAGACAGAGCAGATGTCTGAGGACTCCAAAGTTGAAGGTCAGGATGAGGAAGAGCAACCACCAGAGAGAATGCATAGCCAATGAGATGGAAGGGCAACCAAGAGAACAAAATATCTCCCCAAGACCAAGTAAATAAAGCATTTTAGGGGGGAGTGCATATCTGTATCAAATATAGAAGGAGTATAATGAAAACTATATGAAACTGTCTATGTATATAAGGACCTGTGGGTTTACAAATGTGGAGGTGAGTGATGGCAAAGACATGTGATGTTTTGAAGGAACAGTGGGAAGTAAAACCATAGTGGAGATTCCAAAGAGAGTGGGAGGAGGAGGAACTAGAAACTACAATTTGAAACAACTTTTTCAAAGAGCTTTACTCTGAAGTGGAGCAGGGCAATATTAAATCAAGGGATGTGGGGACAAGAGAGCACAGAGGGTTTTTTTTATTGTTTTTTTCTTTTATATAGGAAATATTGAAACATGTTTGTGAGTTGATGGGAACTGGACAGCAATTCATGTGACTAATTTGTTTGGTGTCAGCATTGATGCCTGGGAGGCAAATCCCTGTGAGGAGTGGGGACTCAATCCCTGGTCCAAGAAGCTACTTGGCTTCAAGTAGGAAAGAATTCAAACCCATGAGCCAATACTGAGTTTAAAGCCAAAGTAAGTTTATTTGCAGACAGAAAGAAAAGGAAGGAAAGGCCACCCCACAGGCAGAGTGGAAGAGAGACCTACTCCATCCCCCAGGCTAAAGTTTATATGTGTTTTCTCGCTTCCATGGAAAATTTCTTGGTATGGGGTAAAGGAGATAAAAAAAACAATGGTAGGTTTATTTTTAACTTCTGTTAGATGCAAGAATACTGGCGGGTTTATCTTTAATTTGTAAGGCACAATCAGGTGGCTTCTTTGTGGTAGGCTTAACTACAGGAACAGCCACAGTGGAATCTCTTTGCATAATAGCCTGTGGTTTGTTCTGTGTGATTGATTAACCTTTGACTGAGTTCTGTGTTTTGGAGCTTGTAGGCTTGGAATCCAACCACCTACCTAGTTCCTTCTTTTGTTGGAAAAAAAAAATCAAACAAAAAAAACAAATGCCCTGATGCCCCTTTTCTATATTATCATCATAATCACCTACCTTATTTATTTATTTGTTTATTTATTTATGTTTAAGGAAACAATGCATCTAAATACAATGCAAACTACTTAGTTAGAAGTCAGACTTAGTAACTTGGATTTTGTGGAGCACCAACTAAAGGAATCAAGAGATCAGAAACAAAGGGAAAATAAAACTACTACCTAACTATTTTGAATATCAAAAAAAAGCTTTCATGAGATATTTCTTTGATATTTATGCCACAGAAAGGGCTGCATTTCATCATTTGGAACTTATTGACTTGGAATAGGCCCTAAATTCTAAAGAATTATTCCTTTATTTTTGAAGATGAGAGACAAATCAGAAGTAGCAGTGTTCTGAGAGCTCAGGCGGGAAGCAAGCAACTTCCCAATAGTCCAGGAAAGTCACAGACTAACAGCAAGACAATCAGCTGGAAGAATAACCTCTGACATATAAGCCAGTAAAAGTAGTGACAAAATGTTAACCATGAAATCACATAACATGCTACGCAGTGTCTTCTATATATCCTTTACAATGCAGGGAAATATGCAACGTCTGTTAGAAAAATTCATTTGTTAAAATAAAATGAATCTGTTATAATACAAATAACTTAGCCCTTGAGGAATACGATTTGCAAATAACAATATTATTAGCCTTGTGTGATCAGAATATTCTTAAGAAAGTACTGACCAAGTAGCCTTTGGATTAATCATTTTAAGCCTATTGTGTTGTGTTAATAACAACATTAATTAAAATTTATTAAATACTAATGTGTGCAGGTTCCATGCTCAGGATTTCACTTTCATTATGACAGCTCTCTAGGAACTACGATCATCATCAACAGGCAGTGATGATAAGGATATTGAGGCTTAAAGAGCTTAAGCTGCTCAAAATTCCACAGGTATTTAAAAACCAGAGCTCTGATTTGAACTATGTAGTCTGATGGAAACTAGGTACACCTCCCCTATGCTTTGCTCCTTCTCTATTAGAATTTTGTGTGCCAGTGGGAAAGAAAAAGTACAAATAATTGCAACCCTTTTGCCCTTACTTCCCTTTTCTTTATTATTGAAGTACTTATACCTGTCTCCTGGGTTGTCATGGAAATCTGAGAAACTATATGTAAAATACCTGACATATTTCTAGACACATACTAAAATAGGGTTGCCAGATAAAGTACAGAATACCCAGTTGTTAGATCAGCTAAACAACATTTTTTAACTTATGTGTCACAAATCTGCACTGAACATATTTATACTAAAAAAAAAAAAAGTTACTTGTTTAGTTGAAATTCACATTTAACTGGGTGTTCTGTTTTGTTTTTGCTAATTCTGGTAACTTTAACTGCAAGTCAGATGGCCGACACAAAACTGGAAGAGTAGGGTTTGGCAAAAACGGAGAAAGGGATCAGAGGGAAGTTTAGTGAAGGGCTCACAAGTTGCTAGGAAGAACAAAAAAAAAATCCCAACAAAATAGAAGAGTTGGTTCTCACCACTGGATCAGGCCAGCAGGGATTGGATAATGGAGTTTTCAAGGGAAGCCCTACATTTCTAATGCCCTGGCTATATGTCTCAATCTGGCTCTGGGGCTCAGTTTGAATGTGTAGGGTTTTCATTGAGTGTCAAGTGAGTTGACTAAAGTAAAGATTAACATCATAAAGGCAAAAGCTGGTCTAAATATTAATATTATAATAGAAATAAGGTTTCTTTTGTTAGCCTGAATCTCTAAAGCTTTGAATATACATTTGAGTTTATTTTATTATTTTTGAATTTTTTTTCTTTTCTGCTTAAGACAAGAGAGCCTCTGGGAAATGAATGTTTTACATAATGTGATCAAAAATACTTTTGAATCACATTAATGAACACTGAAATAAAGAGTGACTAGAAAATATCATAAATCAGAAAACACATTATCTGTAGGATCTTCAAACTAATTCTATTTTTAATACTAGAATATGTAATCTCAGATTTCACTTTCAAATTATAAAAATAACAATTTACAAAGTCCTATCTATCACTTAGAGTTATTCAGGCCTTGTAATATAAGTACTTTTATTAAAAAGTACCATTATGGAAATTATTGAAATCAACAATTATAAAAATGATTACAATTTAAAGATACACAAGTTCTGATCTTGACTTCTCCATCAACTTTGGGGTCAGATATTCTGTTAGTTACTCAGGCTTATAATAGACTATTTATAAATTAAGATAGGTGTTTTGATCCCTACCTAAATTATTGTATAGAGCCACATGGTTGTTTTATATCTTTTCCATTTAATTACATTCTCTTTCTACCATTAATGGAGGATATTTATATGTAATGAATCAGTAATATTAAAGTGAGGAAAATTAATAACTTCTAAATATGAAACTGAACTTTATCTTTACAATTGCCCTCTCTTATGATGAAACTTTTACAGAAAATTTGTTTAAAACTTATAAGTATATATTTATTATTATCAGATGACAAAAAAAAAACAATTTAGTAACAAATGTGGAATTGTTTATTCAAAGGGAAAAAAAAAATTTATGGATTGGAGTAGTACTGTGCCTCACAAGCAGTGGGGTGCTCTTCCCAAGGGATGTCTGACCTTATGTAGAGCAATCAAGGAACAAGGAAAATAAATATAGAGCCTAGTGTTGGTTTGATGCTTGGCCACTGGCTGACTAGATGTACTGTTTCTGGTCAAGTGCAGCATTTACAGAAATAAAAGATTATCTGTTTCGGATGGCCAACATAGTACCCGCTGGCAAGAGCTCCATCTTAGGCCTAGAAATTTATTTAAACATAAGGTTTTAACTTTCTTTCCTTCATTTTGGGACTAGGGGAAGATTTTGGCATGAATAAGTGAATTGAATTGGTGAATCAATCATAGTTTAAACAGAATATGCTATGCTCTCAACCAACTCTTTACGGTTAGGTTAATAACCTTTATTTTGTAAAGTAATACAGACTTTACGAAAGATTGATACAGCATATCTACATTCTCCCATTGTGAATCTGCTCTAGATATAATATCATCAGGTATCTACAAATGGAAAATGAGGTGATGAAAAATCAAAATTGATCTTCAATCTTTAGTGATTTAAGAACTAAAAAAGGTCGTGGCATCACCTGTTCTCTGTCTCATCTGGTAGGCTTTGGGTCTGTCTTTCTAGCCGTGCGGCCACTTCGTCCCCCGAGTGGTGCTTTTCCTCTTCGTGCCATCGGGTTTTAGCGACCCCACGGGGCCCACGGAGGACAAGGTAACACGGGGGAAGTGGCCCCAGCTGACGCCTTTCGCGGGTGCGTGCAGCCTGGCAGCTTGGCGCCCTCCGTTCTTGCGGGCCCTCCCGGGGGCCACCGAGTCCCCTCGGAACGAACGTGACCTCGGAGGGCATGTGGTCCGGGCCCAGTGCTTTCGGTTCTCCGAGGAGCCGGGTCTGGGAGCGGAGGGGGCCGTGCTGGAGGTCTGCGTCCCTCAGGCCCCGCACCTTCAATACGGAATGTATGTTTGGCCCTGTGCTGTGGTCCTGGCCCAGGACCTGTGGTTCCATAGATATCTGCCGGGCAAGGCTATCTTAAAGATTGGAGCTGGAGTGAGCCTTCCAGGGATTATAGCTGCAAAATGTGGTGCTCAGGTAATACTGTCAGACAGGGCAGAGCTGCCTCGCTGTCTAGAAATCTTCAGCAAAGCTGCCAGATGAATGACCTGCCCCAGGGACCTGTTGTAGGACTTACATGGGGTCATGTCTCTCAGGACCTTCTAGCTGGCTCTACCATCACAAGATATTATCCTTGCATCTGATGTGTTCTTTAAACCAGAAGAAGAACCCCAAGGTCCAACTGTGGTCTACTTACCAGTGCTGACTGGTCACTTGAAGCTTTGCTCTACAAGTGGGATATGAAATGTATCCACATTCCTCTGGAGTCTTTTGATGAAGACAAAAAAGATATAGCAGAATCTGCCCTTCCAGGAAGACATACTGTTGAAATGTTGGTCATCTCCTTTGCAAAGGACAGTCGCTGAATTACACCTACAAGCTTTTGGGACAATGTCAATACTGATTAGCAACCTGGCACACCAAGTAAGACTCAGACCACTTCAGCTTCTTGAATACAAGCAGTGGATCTGAAGATGGTCAGATGTTGACCTTTGATTGTGATAGGCCCCACCTAGACAACACTCAATGGGTTACATAACCATGAAAACAAAAATTAAAAACACCTATTAAGAAAAATGAAAAAAAAAAAGAACTAAAAAATTATCCACTTATAAGGAAGAAAACAGAAAATAGAATAAAAGATGATTATAGTGAAATGATCAGCAAAAATATTTGATAATTGAATACCTAAAAGAAAAATATAAAAAGTAGTTGACCTCAAAAAGATTTAACCTACATATTAAAGTTTCTTTTAAATTTTATCGGTAAGTAGTCAAAGAGAACTTTGAAATAATCAAAGTGAAGTTTCAAACCATAATCCTGACCCCCAAAAAATGTATGCAGAGGACTCTCCTGGAATGGTTGAAAATGAAAGTAAAGTGACCCATCAATTAGAGAATTGTAGAAATCCTATGACATTATGAAGGGTGTCCTGAACATGTTTAGTAGCTTGAAATGAGAGACAACAGAGAAAGCAGTCTAGAAAAAATCTGGAAGAACTAATGCAATGCTTTGTGCATTGTCCCTTAAGGTCTAGACTATACATCCATGTTTAAGAAGGAACCTCCTCCCACACCCGCACACTGTTAAGGTGTAATCCTATTCACAGTATTACGTTTCTTTCTATAGAATATTGGTTAAACATTTTTCATCATGAGAAAATACCACATTAAAGACAGCCCAAATAAATATCAATTATACTACTGGTAACTAGCAAAAATATATGGAAAGTTTTTTGTAAAATATTTATATTAATTTTTATTTCTCTGGTGCTCTAGGACAGCTAAGTTATAAATAAAATGCAAGAAATGAATTTAAAAAGAAAGATTGTAGCACAAAATTAGAACTTCCAATGTAAACAGTTTAATAATTGACCACACCACTTATTTGAAACTATAATGGTTTTATAGTTTTCTTATGAGAATGTAAAATAAATTATTTTAGATTATTATGCCATCAAGAGCAAATGAAAGCCTTAAACTTAAACATACAGTTTAAATGATGAAAAACACTTTTGTCTTTTAAGTCCTATAGAGGAACCACAAAAAATTAAGACTTATAAGATACAATTTTTATCCAGTTGTAAAGTCATATATAAGAAATCTTTGGATGAAGATATTACAGTATTTTTTTATATTTTTCAAACTGTATAACTATTGATAAAATTGTATGTCTCAGATGTGGTACCAAGTGTTGAGAATTGACAAAAAACTGTATATATATTTATATAAACTTCTGTTTATGATAGAAATGAGGCAGTCCCTTACCTGTATGTGAAAGTCAGTATTTGCAGTCTTTAGGATCCAGATTCTGGATATTCTGAACTGTTGAACCAATCTACACTAAATATGAAGGATGAGAGTGAGGAAAAGAAAAGGAAGAAAAAAAAAAGGAAACATTGAATTATCAAGTTTCTAGTTTTGGACTAAGTGCTTCCATATAAATGAACCCACTTAATTTTAATCACAAATTTGCTAAGCAGTTATTATCTCTACTAGTTAAATAAAGAAGTAGGGTGAGTTAAATCTTGCAAGTCAAATGGCTACATATGATATGAAATGGGCAATGCCACAAGTTGTTCTGACACCAAAGCCTTTTTCTTTCCACTAGATCACCTAGCCACCTTGTTACTCCAGATTTTACTATTATTTTTAAGTCTCCACTATGTTCAGTACTTACTCATAATTCTGTGTTTAGGAAGATAAAACAGTGATTATCCATATGCCCTCTGAATTTACTGAGGAAATAAGTATAAATTATCAGATTAAATTGTGTTTATTTCAAATTTACAAATGAAAAGTTTAAGGTTGAAAACAGAAATCCAAAAATAGAATTTTTGAAGACCAAATTAAATTAATTTCTCTTGTCAGTTGCAGTTGTGTTTTTGGTAAATACAGAGAATTCAGTTATTTCTGGAATATTTCCATTTTTTGTTCATGCCAGACCTCTTTCATATTTAAAGTTATTTTATTATTTTCCTATTTATTCCACATTCTTGCATTCTCCACGCACAATTACACACCTCTCTTAGGCATGTTTGCACACAGGAGGGGCATCTGTTCATGAATACATGGGTAAGCATGTCTTCACTTTTAGTTTGAACTGCTGTCTTTTGGTAATATATGGAAATTTAATTAGAAAAAGAATTAGACCTCAGCTTGCATGTGCAGAATCATTTCTAATTTCACCTCTTCAGTGGGGATTTAGCTGCTTATTAAATGAAGAGATCTAAATCTCTCAACTTTAGATTCATTTGCAATTTGAGTCTTCCCCTTTTGAGTAAGATTGTTTCATTTCTTGGGTTTTATCCTTTACTAATTAAAATTTAACATTGCTACTGTTTCAGTGGCTGATTTAAAAAATTAAAGATCTATTGCATCTATTTTAGTTATTGATTATATACTGCAGCGGCTTCCTTATCATTGCTCTAAAGTAAATTTCAATTTATTTATGAAAAGTAAACTGTAAAAAAAATTTTTTTTTAATTTAAAAAAAAGGGATACTTCATCACCCACTGCATGTTTTCATGTATTAACCTGAAACCTATTAACCATGGGTCAAATATATCTGTTCTTCCAGAAATTTCCCCCTAAGTCTTATCTTCTGATCTTGCCACAGTTTGTTATATAGGATAAAAGCACCACCTAGGTCTTTATTTAATGGTATACTATAGAACACAAACATTTTAAAGAGATAAAAGGAATAACAGCTTGCCTCAAATGCTGCTAAGGAAACCAATGTCTAACATTTTACTCTTGATTTCAAATGGAACAACTTGAGTTTCCAGGTGACTGCTAAAGCAGACCTGATGACACAGTGCATGCTTACTCCCAATGGCAATTTGACTAGTGGTGTTTGTCCCAATATCACAGCCTACCCTCAAGTGGAAAGCTGGCAACGACATATTCAGTGATAAAATGAGAACAAACAATTTAAAGTGACAAAGCTATGCGAAGTGTGCAGTGAGTCCCTTAAAACACATTAGCACACAAATGAAGGAAGTATATGCACTGGGAATGTGCACTCTTCCAAAACATGATAGATAGATAGATAGATAGATAGATAGATAGATAGATAGATAGATAGATACATAGATAATGTCAAGACATTTTGAACAATATGAAAAACTTTTGTAACCCCTTGTCTCTGAATTCAAATCTGTTGCTAGAAAAATCACAACTTGAAGAGAAACAATATCATCCATAGCTCACACTGAGTATAACTATAGGTGATAAAAATAATTCTTATTGTCAGATATCTATTTTTAAAAATCCACTAAACAAGAATATAGCCTACCTGAAACTTACTATTTTTGTCTTCAAAATAAATCTCAACTTCTGTAATGGGTGTGAAAATAGAGATGTATTTAAATCATTTAATACAATGTCTATCATGTAGCTAGCATGATTAATAGTAATTTTAATGAAATTACTGGTAATCATAAATATTAAAAAAAATCCTAAGAATGTTTAAAACTCCACTGACCTGTATAAAATACCAAAGATGTAGTGGTATTTTTCATTAAGGTATGATAATAAAATAGTGGTTAACACTTTTTTTTAAAGATTGACAGTTAAGGAAATTTAACTAAGGGCCATGCTCTACTAGACACGCTTAGTCAACTTTTACTATTGTAAATTTAATAATCATAAAACTATGCCACTTTTCTTGGAGAACTGTGTACAGTATCATATTATATATTTTACCTTGGAAGGTACAGTAGTATGAAAGTATGCTACTTTTGGATTGTAAAAAATGCATTTAATATGGGTGAGATAGTTAAAGAGGAATATACCTAACAAATATTTGTGTTATGTAACACTGAAAAACTTATGCTATATATAAGCAATGGATCTAAATAGTTATGCATGTGAGATTATGTAGCTACATAATGGGAAGAGACATATTTTAAAGCATCTTGAATGTCAAAAAAAATCTTTAAAACCTACTTATTCATGCTAAATTCTTATTTTATAACAATTAAGAATACAATGTTCTTTTAGTATTTAAGTTTTATTTAGTGTGCCACACAAGAGACCCATGAACTTTCAAATTTGGGAGTAATGTGGTCTTAACATAAAAGTTGAAAATTTCATAAATTTTTTAATTGAAACTACATGGAAATTGAGTTTAGTTATTTTTCTGTACCTGGACTTCAATATTTTCACCTATATTGGCTAAATATTACCACCCTCCCCCCATAGCCAACATAAAATAAAGGTGAAAGTTTCTTTTTTTTTTTTTTTTTTTAGGGCAGTGTCACTGGCCCTCATATGTGGGACCCGAACCAGGGCCACTGGCTTCCCAAGCCAGCGCTTAACCACCGCGCCACTCGGCCGGCTCTTACATTTTAAGTTAGTAAACAAGCAATGTCCTGCAATACAAGTAGTTTATTTCCGGAACGAATTATTCTTGCAAACAGAGGTATTATTGTATATCCATAGCAGTCTAAATACTATTCAAAATCAGCCTTATGTTGTATCAAAAAATAAAAAAAGAGTAACCACAATATTAAATATATTAGCCTCTAAAATATAGCCTCTAAAATTAAATATTTTTATGAGGTTTATAAAAGAAGTCCAAATTAATATTTAAGTAGAATAGAAGATATTTCTTAAAGATAATTTCATCACAGTGGTTTCTGTAGCATTTGTTCATAAAAAAATCACTGCAGTATTACAAATTATATATACCAAAAGTTACTAAAAGGAATATGCAAATATTTTACTGAGCCCATTAATGTCTGTAGCTGGTATACAAAGATTTGGTTATGTACCTGACAAGTCCAAAAAAGTTCCTTGAAATCTATTTTTCATCGGTGTATATGAATTCATAAGCAGCATCTGATATACCTATTTCTCCTTTCTCAATAGCTCGTGTCAGAATACTTAACCTTATTTAAAATAGGCAAGACTATACCAAGTAGTCAGATTTTCTTAATGAAATTTAACTCAACAAAATTTAATCACAGAAGTTTTACTATGAGAAAAATACTTTTTAATTTAAAAATTCTAATAAAATTTCTTCATTTTGATCTCAATCATTTTTAGATGAATATCAATCTATTGTGCTATGATAAACTGCTTTTTTTAAAAAACAACTATAAATGTTTTAACTAGATTAAATAGTATTGTGTTTCAGCTAGGGAGAACTTTTAACTATATTTCCTAAGGAAACTTATTGGACATACAAGCTTTTAGAAAATATTACTTTAAATATGGCCTTTGTCATGAGAGATTGCTGCAAAAAAAAAAATATTCTATGATTTCAGAAAGTGAAGTTTTGATAATATGTATTTAACCTATCTTCCCAAAGACATAGCATCATTATTTATAGTTGATTCTAAGATTACAGTGTTCTATCCAAGCCATTTTTTTCACTCTCTAATTTAACAACTAGGTTTTGCATAATCAGTCAGCGCATTGAAAGAACCCAATTTGATCATTAAAACAATCAGAACAATGTGTCATCATCTTGACTATTATTCAGGGAAATTAAAATAAACTACATAATTACTCTTATAAAGGTGAGATTATACCATTATTTGGGCATCTGGTTGTAGCCCTTTTTTGGTTTACCCGATATTATGAACATATTATGGTTGTAAAAAATCAAATATTTTATATTAAATTTTATTCCACATCTTTATATTTTATTATTTTATTCATTCAACAAATGTTTATTGAGCACCAATTATGAGCCAGGCACTGTGATAAATGTTATGGAGTCAGTAGATATATAGTTCAGAATAAAACCCAGATCTACCATCAATGTGGTTACCACTTATTAGGGAAGAGAGAAACAAACGAGCAATTTACCATGCACAGAGTAAGGACTATATAACTATAAACTTCCGTGGAATAAAACATAGAAGAACAGTAATCGAGTACTAGAGGCTTACGGAAACCTTTCTCAAGGGATCAGAGTCCTTTGGGAAAATGAAACAGTGTTTTCAAAGACCCAAAGGTGATAGAGCAAGAGAAATAAGACAAGCATGTGGAGACATGAACCTGGAGAGGTAAACAGAAACCAAGTTAAATTTGTAAACCCTGCTATTTTTGACTTATATCCCAGAGGTACCATGTGGTAACATTTTGTTTTGTTTGTTTTCTTCTTTAAATTAGCAGAGAATGCTATCTAATTGGAATTTTAATAAGATCATCCTATCCATGGGGAGAGGATGGCTTAGAAGCAAGCAAAAAAAAAAAAAAAGTGACATGCAGAACAATTTGGAGGCATGTTGCAATGGTCCAGAGCAGTAATATTAATAACAATGACCTAGATTAGCAGGGTTACATTGGGAATAAAAAGGCTGACAATGGATTTGAGCGGTTCAGTGGATATAAGCCATAGGGTTTGGTGATTAGATACGGAGAGTGTGTGAGGAGAGGGGGAAATCAGTGAATGTTATCTGGCTTCCTGACTTGTCTAGCCATAGCCTTTTATTGAGGTAGTGAGAGGACAGGGTTAAATTGATGAGTACAGTCCCTCATACATTGAGTTAGCAGTGCCTATGAGACATCCATGGGGATGGGTTGAGTAGGCATTTGGATATAAATTGTAATTTAATCAATCAAATTGGGTATGATTGCTGAGATATTTTAGGCAGAATGAGAAGCCTAACAAGCCTAGGTTAATTGCCAACACCCAATGTTAGGGAGGAAGAACAGGAAAAGGTCCCTAAAATTCAGAATAAGGAGAAGCTGGAAAATTAGAAGGAAAAAAGAAGAAGAAGAAGAAGAAGAAGAAGAAGAAGAAGAAGAAGAAGAAGAAGAAGAAGAAGAAGAAGAAGAAGAGGAGGAGGAGGAGGAGGAGGAGGAGGAGGAGGAGGAGGAGGAGGAGGAGGAGGAGGAGGAGGAGGAGGAGGAGGAGGAAGAAGAAGAAGAAGAAGAAGAAGAAGAAGAAGAAGAAGAAGAAGAAGAAGAAGAAGAAGAAGAGAAATCTGTGGTGTTTATGAAGGCAATGAAATTAAGTTTGTCAAAAAGAAAGATTTAAAAATTGGCGAAGTAAGCATTCAAAACATGACCTTTATATTTAATGATTTACGTCATTGTCATCAATCTGTGCTACATCTTAGATCTCCAGAGTCTTAGAAAGGAAGACAAATTTCTCTCCATCTTCCTATACACATATGAGTGTGCAAGTATCAAGATCAATATTCAAAATATGCAACAAAACATCTTATGCCACTAAGAAATATAAACTTGTGTTTAAAAATCCCTTTGGAAATATATTTGCACTCCTTTAGTAATCTATACGGAAGTATACACAAATCAAATTTATACCTTTCCAAACTTCCAAACTGCTTCAACTGCTCTTTCTAGGATACCCAGTCTGACAACAAAGTTCACTGCAGTGAATTCACTGGGTTACTGAATGGTTCCTCCATTCTTTGGCTTTAAATGGTGTCTAGGTGATCATGAAGATTCTATTTCCCCTTCAGCCCATTCACTGAAGCAGATTCTATCACATGGTATCAGACAATGCTACCCACTCCTTATTCTTGCTGTAGCCAATTGCTTAAATCCTACTCATTCACTGGAGATTTTTAGTGTCTAGCTTACTTTCCTTCTCTCTGCCATAGTTCATGTAATTGTTTTAAATGATTTCAGTGTTCATACAAATAATCCACTCTATGATATAATTCTTCTCTCTCAATCTTTCTCACCTGCAAAAATTACAGATTGTCTAAATATATAATTGCACCCAAACAGCTTAATGTGCCTATAAATACACACATACGCACACACAAAATGCTAATAAATTGAAGACCTTAAACTCAAGATCTTTAATATTGCCTGATATTCAGTGTTCCCAGTCAATTAATTTTCCTAAGTTTTCTATAGAATATACATATTTCCTATCTCCTTAAAGCTTAAAAATTTCTCCTCCAGTCACACTTTCAGGTATAAACTTACATTTTAAATGAAAAAAAAAAATACAAACTCAGTCAGCTCAACAAATCTACCAACCTATCAAAATCATGCCTAAATACTCTACCCTCTTCCTTCTGCAATGTGTATTCTGTCTCCTAGCACTACTGCAGGTGTGTTTCTGTAGAGCCCATCTAGTCAAGACTGTGCAAGAACTCAGCTTTTAAAATGATTTTCCTTCTCTCCTTCATCATCATTTTTTTCTCTCTGTCATCCCTATTATTTTACTAATATACAATATGTCTAATATTTTTTAAAAGACCTCACATTGTTTAATAGCCACTTCCTCATTTTCCTGTTCTCTTTGACAGCAAAACTCTTTAAGTGCACTATCTTTACCAGTTACCTACTTTTCTTCTTTCATTCTGTATCTAACTATTTCACTCTCTCATTCACCTCATGTTGACCATCTCTCATACTGTCAGCAATAACTTCCACATTACTAAACGATACCATTCTTTTTCAATCATCTTACTTAACCTATCATCAGAGTTTTACCTTGGTGCATTTGTTCCTCCTTGAAGCAATCACAAGATTTTGCCTCACATTTCTGAACCTATTTTAGTCCCTTTTGGTGTTTCTTTTTTTTCTTCTCATCTCTGAATGTGGAATGTTCAAAAACTCAGTCCTTGGACACATATTGTCTTTTCTATACATACTCATTTCATAATTGATCTCATCCAGTTTCATGCCTCTAATTACCATTTATGTACTGATGACTTCCAAAGTTATGTGTGCAAACCAGGTCTCTCTCTGAACTCCTGGACTTTATGTACATATACCCTTAGATGTCTAATAAGTATCACAGACTTTAAATATCCACAACCTTCATTTAATATACTCCTCCCAGGCTTCCCCATCTCAGTTAAAACAACTCCATTCTTGTTTATGCCCAAAATCTCAAGGATTAACATTGCTGCCTCCCTTTTCATCATTCCCCATATCCAGTTTGTCTATGTCAACTTGACCTTTAAAACATAAATAACTAAGCCACAACTCACTTCAAGAGTACACATTGCTTATAATTATTAATGTCCATTATATATATTTTAATCTACAATTGTTATAAATGTAGTCTGGGCATAAGGTGGTGTTAAGAAATTATTGTTAAATTTATTAGCTTTGACAGTGCTCGTGTTGTTTGGCTAAGTAGGGATATGTCATTTTTAGGGGGAGAGAGATGCATACTGAATTGCTGAGGTGAAGAATGTGATGCCTGTACTATGGCACAAAACAAATAAGTAAATAGAATAAGTTAGAAAAATATCCAGAATTTAACCACTCTTGACCACTTCCACTGCTACTATTTAGGTTCGAACTACCATCATCTGCCACTTGTATTTTTTCACTAGCCTTGTTTGCTCAACTTCCATCAGTTCTCAACACTGCATATCCTTTCCACATTAGCCACATTGGTTTCCTTACTGTTTCTTGAACTTACTGGCACTGTCCCATATTAGAGGGACTCAGAACTCTTGCAGTGAGTGTCCTTCGCCAGTTCCCTTTGCCTCCTTCTCCAGGTATTTACATGAATATATCCCTTATTTTCTTCAGATCACGCAAAAGCAACGTTTTCATTGGAGCCTTTCCTGGCTACTTCAGTACATTTTCAACTCTCTATACACTTAACGTTTTCCTTCTCTGCTTATTTTTAGCCTTATTGAAAGTATTATTTAGCTGATTGATCTTATTCATCATCTCTCTCTCCCACCAAAACATAAGATCCAGAAGAACAGAGATTTTTGTTTATTTCACTTAGAATTATATACTTGGTACATTGTTGGGCACATATACCTAGTCATTTAATACTTAATAATTGTTTGGTAAGGGAATAAATGAGTAATTGAATCATTGTTCTCATCTTTCTCACCTTTAAGGCTCTCCAAAGCTCAGTTCTTAGATCTCTTCCATTTTCTTTTCCTGTACATTTCCCTAAGTAATTGAATCTATTTCTATGATGTTATACACCATATATATGTTCATGAATTCTGTTTATATATCTGTAAATATATCCTACATTTGCAAGTTGCTCAAAACCCAAACCTTTTCTATATTTAAATTCTTACTTTCTCCATTCCAAGTTCTACAGCTCAACCTTCAGAATAGATCCAAAAATAACTTAGATCTCACTATTTTCAGATTCAAGCTTGTTTTATGCCACCAATATATCTTTTCTGGTTTACTACAAATAGCTACTTTCCCTGGTCCAACCACTGCCCCTCTATAGTTTATTCTCCCCACTGTGGTTGACATTATAATTTCAAAATGTAAGCTAGATCTTATCACTGCCTAGATAATAGCTTTCCAGTGCCTTCTCATTTTATCTAGAATAAAATCCAAATTTCTCATCACCATCTAGGAGGGCCTGTATAACATATATATTCTTTGGCTACCTTTGTTGAGATTCTCTCCCTGTTCACTATATTCCAAACAATCTGATCTCCTTGTGACCATTTACTAAAAATATGAGGATAAATAGGCTCTGAGATGTTGAATAACTGTACAAGTTTAATCAATTTTTAGGAGTAGAGTCTGTTTATGAAGCCTGTGATTCTTAATCATGTATTATGCAACCCTTTAGGGTGTAATGTGATACTGGGAGTGGGCTGAAGGCTTGAATTGAATTGGAGAACACAGAAAGTGTGTGCTTTTGTGGAGGTTAAGTATGGTGTGGCCCCATAGAGCTGAAGGGAAAGCAAAATGGTGTGTATAGGTGTACACCCAGTGGCTGGGATTTCACAAACAGAGCCCAACAAGGTGCCGTCGATGAAAGAGTGGAGAGAAACACCAGACTTCGTTATGTATAAAATAATTAAAACTGAGAATGGATAAGTTTCTCAAAGGAGTGGGGAGATGCATAAAGAAAATTTGAGGGCCGGCCGAGTGGCTCAGTTGGTTAAGAGCTTGCTCAAGAGTGTGAGCTGAGCTCTGAGCAACAGCAGTTCGATGCTCAGCCCGAGCTGAGCTGCTGCTGATCTGCCAACAGGTAGCAGATGGCTCAGCTAAAAAAAAAAAAAAAAAAAAAAAAAATTGAGTCAAAGTTATGCCTGGGGAACCCAAATCTAAATGGCAGTTTGATTTTTTATTTAATACAAAAATTTTAATAATAAGGTCTTAACTTGCTTCTGGTCCAAGGGCTGTGATTTTAGAGGTAGAAAATGGGACATGTATCTATATCAGATCTCTAGGTAGGCATGTGCAGTTTTCAAAAGTCCTGCAAATATGTCTGGCATGACCACTAATCAGATGTGTCTCCTTATCACTATCATTTTCTCCTCACTCTTATTTCCCTGCCCATTGAGGATCACTGGTTTATAACATAGGAAGCAGAAACACAACTCATTTTTTTTTTCAAACTACTGACAAAGGAGCAGTTTAATGGTATAGGAGAAAATATTGGTAGCAGTAATAGAGACACAGCATAAAAATAAATATATACTTGAATTAAAAGCTATCTCATGGATAACATTCTTATCACTGTGCAGAAAATATAAATTACTGGTAAATGCATGTCTGCTGGAAAGTGCGCCTAAAAAAAGAGTCTAAAAGATGAAAGATTATTTCATTGTAATTACTTTTAATCCTAAAAATAGTGAAAACAATCATGTTAAAAGTTGAAAATATAGGGCTGGCTAAGTGGCGTGGTGGTTAAGCGCTGGCTTGGGAAGCCAGCGGCCCCAGTTTGGATCCCACATATGAGGGCCAGTGACACTGCCCTCAAAAAAAAAAAAAAAAAAAAAGTTGAAAATATAAACACAATATTTAAGTATGCACATCTAGGTTTTTCTTACACCTCCAAAAAAAAGAACTTCCTTTTTTTATTAAACTTCAAACAAACTATTATGGATCAGAAAGAACATGGCTGGTAGAGCAAAATGTATTAATTTTGAAGCGCATGTTTACCATGTGGTTTCCAAGGTGCATAATTCCTCCGTATCTCTCTTTCTCTAATCAAATCTACCTCAGAGCTTTATTGAGAAAACCTGTTCAGTGAGCCCTACGTCTCCTTCTGTGGAAAGCCTGCAAGCAAGAGCCAGGATGGATAGTGACATTACAATCTTCACTATCCCTGTGTCCTCCTCTTCATATTTTTAGCTTCCGTTTATTCAATATTTTATTATGATCCCTCATGGCTCTAAACATTCTGAATAGACATTTTATGTATTCTTTACAACCACTCTATGTAAAATGCATTAATATCCCTGGTTTACAAATAAACAGATGATGGAAGACTTTAGGCAAATTGCCCAAGATCACACAAACAATGACATTCTAAATAAATATTTTTCTTACCTCATTTCTTGATATCAAAATTGTTTTTAATTTATAGCACCTGAAGTAATACTTTAGAATGCCTAATGTCAGGAAAAAGAAAAAAAGAAAAACTTTAAATCATAAAATGAATGTATTGCAGGACTACTTATCTTCTTCATAAAACTACCATTCTCTATGTAGAAAATAAACTTTTATCCCACTGTCAGATTAAGGACGTGTTTAGATTTCTAATTTCCAAAAAATGATATTTATTAATTTTATATATTATATTCCATATTTATAATTAAAATTTCATAATCATATATTCATCTAAAATATTGAAAATATTTCTAATCATAACAAGAGAAATATTTCTGTAGCTTTAGTCATAAAACACTGTCTAATAGAAAAGATACTTTTAATTCTTCAGCATTATCTTAGTTATTTTTGCATAAAGTTCATGAAATAGCTTCCAACAAATACTGCCTTTAAATAAATTCACAAGTTATTAAATCATAGTTCCCTGTAGAGAATAATTATCTTTATAGTTATTGTTATGGTGCATCTGCCTTGGACATAAGAGGTAAAATCCTGTGACTGACTTAGCTGCAATTAATAAGTCGTTCAGAAGTCACATTCATCATTGTCAGTCAAGAAGAATCTGGGAGGAATTGCCTGAGCTGTATTTAGCATCTATGAGAGCTTCAAAGTCCACTCTGTTCAGCCGTCTCACATTTCCCTTGCTAGGTAAAAGCCAGAAAGCTGTAGCCAAGAAGCAGTGCAGGAACTAAGATTTGCTTTCACTACCCTTCTTCAGTTCCTCACACATCTATTTTTTGTGATTCAATAGTCAGATCTGAATTATCACATGCTGTTTACAGATATTTGGTTATACCTCTTTTCTCCCTTCATAGACAATATCACCACTTGAATTTTTAATATCTATTACTTTATTTGTTGTCTATCTCTACACATCAACTTGATGGATCTAAATTATACTTGATTACAATACAATCCATCTAATGTTTTACTTATTTCAGCACGCCCTCTGGGAGGTAAAACCTTTACCAAGCAGCTTTTATTGAGCACTGACTGCAGTAGGCTACGGGAATGAACAAACAGGCATGTTCTCTGCTCTCATGGAGCTTTCCAGTCTAATGGAGGTGATGAGTCAATTATAGGGACCTCTAGTGAATAGTGAGATATATATGTATATAGTTTTGAATGTAAGAAGAATTAGATTTTAAACTCAAACTACCCATTGAAGAAGAAAAAAAATCATAATAATTTAAGGTTTTATATAATTTTCTTAGAGCCTTTGATTTCCCAAGTCCCTTGTAATATTCAAGTGTTCCATTAAAATCAAGCTATTTTAAGACTCTTATATGCTACTATAAGAATATATTTCCAGGACTTTTTCTTGGCATTTTCTAGACTTATTCCTGAAACTGTGGGCTTGCTGCCATCGAATTTATGGCACAGACTAGAGCAAACCAACATGAAGAAGAGAAAAACTGATAGAATTTGGAAGACTCACAAAAGACGCCAGTTGGTTTCAAGTTTGCAATTACTTTCTTATTTATAATTAATGTTGTCTGTCCCCTTATTAAAATAAGTTCTCTTGTGTTATGATGTGGAAGTACATTTGAACTTTCTAGAGCCCTTTGTGCTACAGCTCCTCTCAGGTTCATATGATTCTATACAAATAACAGTAGTTAGTGAAACAAAAAGAGGTACAAATATAGTGCATTTTCACATTTTGAATTAGGCAAGTGCTTGCTAAGCTAATAAAAAAGAAAAGATGGAAGAAAAGAAAGAAAGGAGGGAGAGAGGATAGCTATATATGAAGGAAGGAAGGAAGGAAGGGAGGGAGGGAAGGAGGGAAGAAGAAAGAAGAGGGAGAAAAGAAAATTTTCTGTTTCTAAATCAATCTAGTATTCAGCCAGTTCATTTTCTGGAGAGTTGGAGTAAGTTAAACATTGCCTGATTTTCCTCTTTAACTCTCTAGCTAATTAAGCAAACCCTCCTGTCCAAATAATGCACAGGAAAGATGAAAGAATAATCCGGATCATGAATGCTTTGTTCATCCATCATACCAATGGCATCATAAAGATCTTTGAGATCTTCTTTCCGGCAACCTTTTGCCCTTTCAGCTGATGAACGACTGAAGATGTACAATGCAGCCTAATTGCTAAATGAGAACTGTGCACTGAGAATCAATTTGTTTGCATGCCTCTATCCAGCTATGTTAGTGAAGTATTTAGGAGAGTGGGTTAAGTACAAAAACCTCTTCTAAATACTAATTAAGACTTAAATGTTCTTACAAAACATAGAAAATGTGCTTTATAATGGGCATTTGATTCCTACTTATAAATTTAGAAAATATAACACCTCTCAGCAAAGGTGAAAACGTGTTGGAAGATTTGAATTTAGATGAAAAGGAGAAATATATTTGTGTGTGTTTAAGACATTTTGTTTCTCCTTTTTACTTCTTTAAATATAACTGTGTTTAACAGCACTGATTGCCAACATATGCCAGGTTCTTTCTTAGGTGCCTGTAATAAAAATTAGAGAAAAAAAAAATTAGACAAGTTTCCTGACACCAGGTAGCACTTAAGAAGTCTCACTTTATATGTTGTAGTCAGCTTTACTTTTTAAAAATCATCCTTTAGACCAGATGTTTCTTTCTTACTTACCAGGCATCCACTTTCATAGCACATGTCTAGCTAGATTATAACATAATTGGCCTATGCTTTTTAGTAGTGCTGAAACCTCATCCCATATTCTGCAGGCCTCCATTTACTACAGTTGCTAAGTATTCTTAAAGTTAGAGATACTGTGCAACTAAATATCTTTCATCGTTCTAATGGTATTTTTTTAACTAGAATGTATTCTGTTCTTTTTTATTGAGTGAAAATAAATCTTCCTGTCTCTTTTTATCCCTTCCCCAAGGTTTAGCCCATTGATGTGTTTTGCCTTTTGAGCAAACTTGGTAACAGAATCATACAGTTTTTGTTTCCTTTGGGATTCTTCCCTCCCCTTTTCTCACCTCCCTTCCGTTGCCCTCCCTTCCTCTTCTCTTCTCTTTCTCACATAAAGATCTATGCTTCTATTTCTCTGTGAAGTTGAGAATGTATTCCAACCCACCAGTTAGGAATGATGAAATAACGTAAATTTAATAACCAACTTGACCATGGATTCTATCTACATAATATATTTAGATCCAAGGAGTCATTTTTAGGGAATTTCTCAATTATTGCAAACTCCCCTGGTGTACCAATAGAATCCTGCCTCTCAAGTACCCAGTACTCCTGCCTAGAAAAACAAACCTGTTGAAGTAAGGAGGAAACTTAACAGACTAATGAACCTGGGGCATTTTCTTCAGTAATTACTTTCTTTACTTCTGTAGTTTGCAATGGAAATATCAGGAGATGGGAAGAAGCAAGTAACAAAAGTGAACTAGATTTAGATATTTGCATTAAATATAATATAAATTGCAAATAATCCCTCATAAAAAAATCTCTATGCACAACTACATTATTATAAACTACACATTGCTTTTGTAAATAATATATTTGTCCTTATTACACCCAGAGGGAAAATGGTACAGTCGAAAAGAGCTTCCTAACAAAATATAGTGAGTTTACATGAAAGACATAAGTGAACCCTGGAAAGAATTGAGTTTCACTTTATGAACAGACTTAAGAGAAACTCATGCATATTGTTACTCCCCATTAGCTGATATAGTACTTTGAAGTCAAACACAGTATTATTTCTTCAGGCACTTTAAGAGTCAACGCTATTTTTTAAGTTTTTAATCTTAGAAGAGTAATATTTACAAGACTTTTATCTTAACACATGAGAATAAAGTGAATTTCTTTCTTCTTATACTATGAAAATTAATATTTTATATCTTATATTGAAGTAATTTAAAATATATATAAAGTTCTAAAGACTATTCACTTAGTTCTCATTTCAAGAAGCATTTAGTGAGCATATATTTTCTGCTCAGGCTTATGGTAGATGCTGAGCAGGGAAAAATAAATAAGATGAAATTGACCTGAAGCTCAAAACATAATCATTATTAATGTAATATGGCGAGTGGCAATAGTGAGTTGCAATAGTGTGCCATGATAAAAATTAAATTTTTATGGAAATTATATTTCTTACATTGTTTTTGGTATCCTTAACATTCAAGTTGCAGAATGAATATATATATATATATATATATATATATATATATATATATATATATATATATATATATTGCATTGTCAGAAAAGTCATGATGCATGTTTGCAACAGATGGCACTAGTTCATTTCTGGAAGTACTAGAGTCATTTGTATCTATGTTATTGTTATGTCATTTGATAGCTAACAGTTCTAGCTTCATTCTAAAAAAAAAAAATCAGTGAGTTGGTTGAATTTAGGAGATTTTACAAGTTGAAGATGGGAGACTAAACTGTGCATTTTCGCCATATTTTACTGTTTTACTTCCATAAAGGAAAGAACAAGCAACAAGCTTGTGAAAAGTTGCATAAAGTTTACGGTGACAATGCTCTACAAGAACGTCAGTGCCAACGATGGTTCACGAAATTCTGGGCTGGTGATTTTTTATCTCAATGACACTCCTCGGTCAGGCAGGCCCACCGAGGTTGATGACAACAAAATAAAGGCATTGGCCAAGTCAAACCCACATTACATGACACAAGAGATTGCAGAAATATTGAACATACATCATTCAAATGTTCATGACCACCTGAAGAAGCTGGGATTCATAAGCAAGCTCAATATTTAGTTTCCGCATGAACTCAAAAAAGTTCATTTGACGGTGCTTATAAACATCTGCTATATTCTCATTAAACATGAGAAAAACGATCCTTTTTTGAAGCAACTGATAACTGGTGATGAGAAGTGGATTGTTTACAACAATGTGGCGTGCAAAGCGTCTTGGTCCTGACGTGATGATTTGCGTCAAACGACATCGAAAGCAGACATTCATCAGAGAAAAGTTATGCTCTCAGTGTGGTGAGATTTTAAAGGTGTTGTGTTTTTCGAGCTCCTACCAAGCAACCAAACAATCAATTCAAATGTGTACTGTCAGCAATTGGACAGTTCGAATGAATCCATCATACAGAAATGTCCAGAGCTTGTTAATTGTAAAAGAGTTGTGTTCCATTGTGACAATGCGAGACCACACACAAGTTTAATCACCCATCAAAGGGCCAGCCGAGTGGCGCGGTGGTTAAGCACTGGCCTTGGAAGCCAGCAGCCCCGGTTCGATCCCACATATGAGGGCCAGTGACACTGCCCTCAAAAAAAAAAAAAAAAAAAATTATTGGAGCTTGGATGGGATGTGTTGCCACACCCATCACACTCGCCTGACTTTGCGCCATCAGACTTCCACTTGTCTCGCTCTCTTCAAAACTCCTTGCGTGGGATAAGGTTCAATTCAGATGAGGCTTAAATCAGCACCGTGTTCATTTTTTTGCAAATAAAGACAGGTCCTTCTATGAATGAGGAATTATGAAGCTCACTGAAAGATGGCAAAATGTTATCGAACAACATGGGCAATATATGCTTGCTTGATCTTTGTTCTTTATATAAATAAATGATCCTTGTAAAAATAGACAAAATACATCATGACTTTTCCGACAAATATATATGTGTGTGTCTGTGTGTGTGTGTGTGTGTGTGTGTGTCAGAGTCACAGAAATGGACATGTTTATGTGTCTAAGTATGTTTATATGCAAAGAAATTTTATTTAAATTATTCCACTTGTCTTTAAAGATTTATTTTGAAAGCCTGTAGAAAACCATGAAGTTCAGTTTAAGAAGTTTTACAAAACTAATCAGTCAACCTAGGATTAGCCTTGTAGGTTAAAATGGAGTCAGTATGATTGGAATATTGGAAATGTGTTCATGAATTAAGTTGCTTTAATAGAATTCAGTGGTATTAAACTCTTTTTCATTGGTTATGCAATTAAAAATAAACATTATAATTAATTAAAGAAAGCTCTCTTTTGGTCAGTTTTAAAGATTGCACAGATTTTTGGGAGACTTAATTAAACAAAGTCAGTAATGGAACTTGGGCAAATTTATAACTATACTGCAGTCACAGAAAATTCCTCCAGAAGGAATGAAAAACTACTCTTTGTCTGTATTCCTAAGGAGTTTTCTGTATGCAAAATGAAACAGAATTATCTTGGGAAAAACATGATTTTATTTATCCTTTGCTATTTATTAGTGTCCTTGTTTCACCTATGTCTCCATATTTTTTCTAAAACAGATTATGTTATACATTCATGTTCATCATTTTATACTTAAATATGAAGGGCAAATTTGTTTACTATATCAAAATTGTTTTGTATATGCTTTACATAAATATGCCAAAGTAATAGAAGCAACTTGTGAAATTTTTCATTTGCCGCTATCATTACTATTCATGATACTAACTCAATGTCTCTTTTTTAATTTTTCTATTTTGCTCAATTGGTCACTAATTTTTTCTAAGAGTACCAAATCTGCACATCTCACTTTTTAAATGTTGATCCTTTAGGCACGGTTATAGGCTATGTCATCAGTTTTTTTTAAATGTTAAATTATCATGTTGAAAAGGAGTTTACATGTAAGTCACATAATAAAACTGTCACACAATGTCTCATAGCCATAGTAAAAAAATTTATTCGCAGCAGAATTTCATATTATTTGGCTCATAATACTGATTTTCCTGAAATTGGAGAAATGATTATCTGTGAAACATGACTTTCTATGTTGTAGTAGTTTTCAAATGTGAACATTAACTATAAAGGAAAATTACATAACTTGAACTACCAGTGATGATGTTTCTTACATGTTAGTCATATTTCTTGCCTAAATACTGCTGTAAGTCAGGCACAGTTCCAAATTGTAAACAAAACAATCAAATGATAGTTTGCATGGAGCTTACTCTCCATCCTGGTCCATTCAGGATGCTATAACAAAATATCACAGACCAGGGAGCCCATAAACAATAGGAATATATTGCTTACAGTTCTGGACACTGGAAATCCAAGATTAAGGCACCAACACGGCTACCTTCTGGTGAGGACCATCTTGATTCATAATTGGCTTCTTCTCACTGTGTCCTCAGATAGTGGAAGGTGCTTAGGATCCCTCTGGAGCTTTTTTTATAAAGACACTCATCTTATTTATGAGGGCTCTGTCCTTATGACTGATGCCTTTTTCCAAAGTTTCAGCTTCTAGTACCATCACCTATGGGGGGACACAAACATTTAGACCATAGCACCCTCTAATGAAGCAAGAGGCAAAAACACAGACTAGAGGCTGTCTATTTTAATTGAGTCATCAAGAAGGCTTGTCTGAAGTGATGGTAGGAAAAGCATAGGACAAGGAGCTACCATCTGGAAAGGGATAGGTGCTATACATCCTATGAAATATTTTATTGCATTATGTATAATTTTAAAATGTAATTTCTGTATTGAAATTTGTAAATAAAGTCACATTTTTAGTGCCCCTGGGAAACACAGCATTCAAGAGCTTCTGAATTAATTTAGAAGGCAGAGATTCCTTCAGTAAAATACAGATTAACCACTAAATTCTAACTACTTACCTACCATCTTTATTTTAAGCTCAAATTTAACACATGCAGAGCTGAATTATTGATATTTTCCTCCAAACATGCTCTTCTTGCAGCATCTTCTATCTCAGCTATGGCAACTCCATTCATCCTGTCAATTTCTCAGGCCAGAATCCTTGGCATCATCAATGACTGTTCTCTTTCTTTCCATATTTAATCTATTGGCCAATCAATTACAAGGCTCTCTCTCTCTCTCTCTCTCTCTCTCTCTCTCTCTCTCTCTCTCTCTCTCACACACACACACACACACACACAAACGATCTGACCTCTTCTCTCAATTTATACTACTATTTCCCTTTTTTAAGCAACCATCATCTCTACCAAAATTATCCAGTAGTCTCCTAACTGTTCCCCCTGCTTCTGGCCTTGGATTCTTTGCAGTCTATTCCCAGAACTACAGCCAAATGACCTTTTAAGAAATATAAGTGAGAAAGAAAAAAAAGAAAGGAAGGAAGGAAGGAAGGAAGGAAGGAAGGAAGGAAGGAAGGAAGGAAGGAAAAAGAAAGACATGTGAGATTTTGTCCTTGCTTTGTGCAAACCCTCCAATTTCTTCTCCCACTAAGAGTAAATGTAAAAAGCTTACAAGGACTTACAGGTCACTAAATATTGTGTCTCTCCTGTAACCTCTATAACCTCACCTCAGACTTCCTCCCTGGCTGGTTCTACTCTAGCCACACTCTCCTATTTGCTTTTCTTGGAAAACTCCAGGCACCCATCGGTCTTTTGTTTTCTATTCCTTCAGTTGAAAAGTTCTTTCTTCAAAAAATGGCATGCTCCTCTTCTCCTTCATGTCTTCCCTTAAAAATCCCTTTACTATCAAATATTGCAGTTTCCCAACCCAGAGTTAGCCGAAGTCAAGGTGAAGATTGCACTCAGTCCTTGAGACTTCCAAGTCAGCCCAAGATTTCTTACATCAGTTGCAAGCTCAGGGTCCCCAAGGCCACCCACACATCAGACTAGAGAGCTAAAAAATTTGAGGTCTCTGTGAACCCCCTCAAATTTGATAATTTGCTAGAATGACTCACAAATCTCAGGAAAGTGCTATAATTACAATTACAGTTTTAATATAACAGAAGAATATACATCATAAGCAGTCAAAGAAGAGATACAGAGAACAGGATCTGGTACTGACAGTGTTCCAAAGGCAAAGCTTCTGTATCCTCAGAGATGCATTACCTTCATGCCATTAACTGTGGTAAATGCACATGGACTATCACCAACCCAGAAAGCTCACCTGAGCTTGATGTCCAGAGCTTTATTGGGATTTCATCATATAAGCATGAATGATTGAATTGTTGGCTATTTGGTTAAATGCTATCTTCAACACCCTCTTCTTCCTGGTGGTCAGGCTAATACCATGTGGTTCAAGTCCCAACCCTCCAATCACATGGTTGGTATCTAACCATAGCCAGCTCCTTCCCTAAGATTATTAGCATGAGTAGCTCTACTCTGAATCATGTCATTAGCAAAAGTCATCAGGTGCCCATCAAGAATCACCTCATTGGCATAAACAATCAATTACAGTGGGAAATTTCAAAGATTTAGATGTTACCTCACAGAAACTGTGGACAAAGGCCTATCAAATTCATTATTATACACCCTCTAACCACTGCTGCTCACTGATACTTACTGGTCTTTTCCTATTATACCTACTCTCCATTTTATTTTCTCTAGCAGTTACTAGTCTAACATATATTTTCCTTTTTTATCTTGTTTATTGTTTATCTTTCTCAAAGAATGAAAAGTATAACAGGCAGGAATTTCTGCCTATTTTGTCTTTCTTGAATCTTCTGTGACTTAAATAAAGCTGACATAGTATTCACTCAATAATATTTGTTGAATGAATGATTTTTTCTCTGAATTCAGATTCTCTTATAGCTCCTCTATTTCCTTAAATTAAAATACAATTTGATTTAAGTGTGATGTGACATGGAGTATGAATCCATAAATATTTGCATATTTAAGAAATTATCAAATATAAACTATTACCTTAGCCCTCTTTTGACAGTGGACTATTTCAGGAGGCCTTTCAATTTACAACTATCTATCATGACTTCATCATACTAGATTGGAAAGCAAAAAAATATATTCACTTTAAAATCCTTGTATAGCTTATTTAGATATTATAGTCTCAGAATTTCAGTTTATGTTTCGCAGGCAATATTGGGATTTATAACCCGAAGAGAACTTGAGGCATGGAGTTGAATTAATACTACATCATCATATTGGGTATCCTGAGTCAATTAATATCATTTTTAAAAATATATTTACTACGTGAGATGTGAATTCTGGGCTCAAATAAAATAACAATTAGATAATTTCTTGAAACACAGCTGTAAGAAAGGAAATCTGATTTTTTGCTTTCTTTGGTTAAATAAACTATGTCTAAAAACTTTCAAACCTACATAAGAAGAAATGTGTAATGGATGATCTTTAGACAACAAAGTAGGAAAAGAAACTGATAAAATATAAAAATAAAGCAGAAATTACTCTATTTCCTGGAAAATTTTAGGTATATCACTTTGAAGTTTTTATTTTGTGACAGTAACAGGAATATTTTTGAAAAATAGCAAAGTCAATATGTTTAATGTGTCTTATAATTTTGAGATTAAAATTATATAGTGTTTCAAAATTTCAAATCTGGAAAATAGGATGTATTTCACAATGGTTTTAATTGATACAGATAGGAAGAGTATTACCTCTTTTGTTAAGCTTTAAAGTCTTTGGAGATTTCTTCAAATTATAGAATAAAATGCTCCATCATTTCAGTAGTTATTACAATCACTTTTTTTTTTTCTTTTTTTGAGGGCAGTGTCACTGGCCCTCATATATGGGACCCGAACCAGGGCTGCTGGCTTCCCAAGCCAGCGCTTAACCATCGCGCCACTCAGCCGGCCCTACAATCACTTTTTGAAAGCTATATCTGCATCCATAAGCAAAGGAATTTTATTATCTCGGAATTGTAATTTGTAATGTCGTGAGTTATTTCATAGGACAAAGTTTGTTAAATGAATACTGGCAGTGCCATTAGTGCTTCACTCTTGAACTCAAGTACAAGTCAGCTCTGTTTAAGTCACCATTTGCAGAAGCCAGACGAATGTGCAGTTAAAATGGTGCCATAAGTTAATTAGAGTGGAATTAGTAGTAAAGTGGGCAATTTAGGAACATAAGAATTGCTGTACCGAATCAGACCAATGGTTTTCTTGGTTTAATATCCAGCCTCCAGCAGCTGTACTTGTTAGTTTCTGAAGCTTTAAAGGAAAGGAAAAAGATGCCATAATTCACCTAGACAAGTGTGCCATCTGTGATCTGGAGGAATTTTCTTCACGACCTCTCTCAAATAACACCCTAAAGCAGGATATTTCAATCCTGTTATCGTATTGGTTTGCTTGAATAGCTCTGGTTTTTAATAATTCTTATTAAATCACCCAATTCCTACATAAAATCAACTAGTCCATTGAGAAGCTATTTATTGCTAAAGCTCCTGAAATTATGGTTGAATATGTCTGTTTCTATGACAAAATATGAATTTATGGTGCTTGTTTTACACAAGTTCTTGATGGCATAACCTACCTCGAGATGATCATACTGGATATTTGCCTGCTTCTTGTCCCAAAATCTACTGGGTTCACATACCTTTAGCAAAAAAAAAAAAAAAAAAAAAAAAAAATCTATCTACTATCACTACTCCCAACTTTATATCTATTAATAATCGAGTTTTTCTTATATGATTTTGCTTAAAGCAGAATGAATCTAAGAGAAAGGAATCACTTTAGTCTTCTGTTTATGATGAAAGTATCTGTGACTGCTTTATAGGTTTCTTGATTATTCTAGATACATCCCCAGGACAATAATTCTAAAATGGTATGTTCATTGTAAGCCATTTAGTAAAAAAAATCCCTCAAGAATAGTAAATGCCTACAACCTAAAGTCTAAACCAGTTGTCCAGGCTGTCAGGTCTGAATGTGATAATGCTAATATTCTAAAGCTACAACTCTAATAGGACCTTGTCTATCCTAGAATCCAAGAAAACTAGTTTGCTCATTGTTATTTGAACTAAGATGAACACTCATAATTTGTGCCTTTGTTAAATCTGTTTCCTCTTGTTAACCTTCCCAACTTTTCTTTCTGGTTCAGTTCCTTCTTTCCTCTCCTTACTTCAGCTAGAATCTCATTCCTTCAGGTAATTTTCTTTCAAACATGTAGTGATTGCTCCCTCTTCTGACAGTTTGTGTTGCTCTGTTATGCTTGAGTTAGTCTACATATATTGTTGGTTATTTGTTTTCATGGCTACTGGTGTTTGAAAATTCCCTGAGGGAAATTATGTTCCCCATATTTATATGTATTTCCAGAGCAATGTCTGACTCATAATTATAGCTTAAAAGTATATTAAAGGAAAATCTATAGAATCTTCAGTGATTAACTATTTGGAGACACTTTTAAAATGTTCACTCTTTGAGTTTCTGTTTGCTGACCTAGGTAATAATATATTATTGAGTGCTACAAAGGTGTAAGTGAATCCAAAAATATGCATTTCTAAAAAGTGGAGTTAAGTGCTATTAATTTAAAAGTCACAATGAAAGATATAAGAAATATCAGCACAAAATGAGAGCATGAAGGTTCTGAATTGACTTAGGCACATGATGTTAGGGAATGAAGGAGTTTCAAGCAGAAGTAATAGTTAGGGCAAAGGCAAGGGAGTGAAATGAAGGAAGAAATTGCTAAGGACCTATCCCTAATTCTTGTAGGTTGGATGATGAAGAGAATATCTGAAAATGAGCTTGAAAATGTGGGTGACATCAATGTTTATTAACCTTTTCCTGAACCCTGGGAGATCATAGAAAGGATTTAAGAACAGATCTACAAGGGCCGGCCGAGTGGCTCAGTTGGTTAAGAGCTCGCTCAAGAGTGCGAGCTGAGCTCTGAGCAACAGCTGTTCGAGGCCCGCCCGAGCTGAGTTGCCGTTGAGCTGCCAACAGGTGGCAGGATGGCTCAGCTAAAAAAAAAAAAAAAAAAAAAAAAAAAAGAACAGATCTACAAAAATGTAAGATCAATATAAAAGTGAGACTGAAGGTTCTCAACATAAGGTTATTCCATAATAAGGAAATGTGTAATCGGTCCACACACAGGAAGTGAGGATAAGAAAAATATTTAGAATGAAATAGATGCAAGAGATATTGAGTAGATGGTATTAATATTAATGTCCATGGTGAAAAGATAAGGAAAAAGATTAAACAAAAGTAACACTGCCTATTTGAGTATTTTTTTTAAAATAACACATTAGCATCATTAAAATAGAAAATACTTTTTTCCTTGTATATAAAGCTGAAATGGGGCCGGCTGAGTGGCGCATTGGTTAAGTGCTGGCTTGGGATGCCAGCGACCCCAGTTGGGATCCCACATGTGAGGGCCAGTGACACTGCCCTCTACAGCTAAGATGGTGAACAACAGCTCCACCTGGAGCTGGGCTGCTGTTAGTTCCTGGGGACGGCATAGCTGCAGCCCCTGCTGCAGTGGGCTGCCATAGGCTACAGTGAGTGACAGGCAGCCAGTGCGAGTGGCTGGCAGCCGCTGTGAGCTGCCAAGAGCCGCTCTGAGCAGCCGTCCAGAAGCCAGGGACTGATCTGCCTCACCCAAGAAGAGCACGATGATACCAACATGGGCCAGTGAAGCGGCGTCCTCAACAACTAGACTGAAGAACAAAAGGACAGCAACTTGTCTGTCCCCCTTCACCGGTTCCCCAAGGCTGTTCCCCTCCCCCCAATTCCTCAATAAAACCTTAAAAAAAAAAAAAAAAAAAGCTGAAATGCATGTAAAAAAACATTCAAATTTTACTTCCTACTATTTTAACTAACATAATGCTTCAAAGTACTGAAAACATTCAACCCAGTTTATTTATGCTTCACATCATCAAAATACATCCATGATTTTTATTTCTGATTTTTTAAAAAGATCTTGTTGGTTTTTGAAAACAGTATTATTTGTGTCTAACAATGATTTCAGTAGAATTATAATGTCTTTCTTTATTTTTTTATTTTTTTAGAAATCCAAATGGGACCCAGAATAGTAGTACAAGGTGGCCTGTCTTCCAAAGCACTGAACAAAAATATTTAACTTTGAATACAGACTCACCAAAAGTATATACTAAGCTACGTTCTCAACAATGCCGATTCTGGACACTATATTTTCCCAAAGTCTTGGAAATGACAGGTGTGTGTTTTTAGCATATGGTTAAATAATTGGTTGTGGATTATGTAAAAGGGGGATAACTTGACTATCCAAGATACAGTAATGATGCTAATCTGTGACTTTACAGTTGCTTGATTCTAATAAGTACATTATATTAAAATCTGTGTTCCAGCAAGTTTGGCTATGTTTTAAGGGCTTACTATATAAGCAGCACATTAGTAGTTAAATAAAGAAAACTAAAATAGAAAGTTTCCCCAAAGAACATAAAACTTAGTAGTGGAATTAAAATAGGGTACTACTTGCTACTTAGCCAATATTTTTGTAATTAATACATAATGAATAACTAAATCTATAACATAATTTATACAACTAAAAAGTAGAACTAATAAAATATAGAACTAAATATAATTTATACTCAAAAAGAGACAAGCAAATTCATTGATAAATGAACTCTTGACTTCTAAAGAGAAAAAAAACTCTAAAATTTACATGTTGAAAAACACAATTCAATTATTTCCAAATTATCTTAAATTGGAGATATTTATCTAAGAACATGTACATATATTATATGATGCAATAAGTAGATATTTATTTAGCTAACTAATCTTCAGGAAGTGATTACCTAGACATATAAGGAAACACTTGGAAAATTATTCAGATTACATATTATTTTAATATCTATTAGTAAGAAATTACTTAAACCAATTAGAACAATCAACTTGAGTAATCACATCTTTTGCGAGAAAAATGATATACATATCCAATCCAATGCCTAGTTTTAAAATGCTCAGCTGTTTATAATTCATGTGGCTCTTCTAATCCATTTTCTACCTGAATTTTTTCAAATAAAAGTAACTGACTTTCAACCATTAGACACATTGCTGGCCAGTTTCTTTACACTTTACCATTCTGTTCATCAGAACACTATAATTTTCATACTATATGTTAGATACCACAATAGAGTAAATGTTTTCAGTTTCTTATTTAAAGAGGAAAGGGGTTAGTTTCACACAAATATGGGCATCTCAGAACTTGATTTGATTGTTTAATATGCCTTTTGATTATCAGACATTACTCACCCAAATTATAATTTTACACTCCATCTGTTTGGGAAATGTTTCTGACATACCAGTGCTCTGTGTATTACCAAATGTTCTGTGACATAATATATAACCAGAGATGGGTTCCTGCATCCTTTGGCAGAGCTACAGTGATGCTCTTGTGCTGTCCGGGTGTGAATAATAATGACATAACGCTTTTAATCTGCCAAGAGACCAGGAGAGGTATCATTTAGCACATCGCAGACTACACATTCTTAGTCTTTACTTAAAATACTTTTAAATGAGAGGGTCATAATTCGAGAAAAAAAGTAAAAATAAGAGTGGGGTTGGGGGAAGTGTAACTGACTAATTTATTATAAGCCAAACTGAGCCGTTCTACGTAAGGCACATATGCTCTACTGAAAGTTATTTGTTGAGAAAATAAAATTTGAATATTAGCAATTGTTGAAGCTATACTTCAAAAGTTCTATCTCTAAATACTCCATGGCCATTAAACAGCTTTAATAAACAAACTGAGAAATGTTTGGCTAGCTGCTGCTCCTTCCTGTAGTGCTGGACAACTTTCTAGTTCCAGCAAAACTGCATGGAAATATCACACCTGCCCTGGGTTACAACCAGGCTCTGGGATAGCTCCTTGTGTCCTGAAAACATAATTTAATATTTTAACCCAGGTAGTTCCTTCAAAAAGTTACATTAAATATATTGTATAAAGTTTAAAGTGAATGCATATGATTTTATAACATTAACAATATATTCATTAATTAAAAAAATACATTTAAACAAACAAAACCAGTTTGAAATTGCATGTTTTTAGGTTTTAGAAATAATAGATAAGGGCCGGCCGAGTGGCGCAGTTGGTTAAGAGTTCGCTCAAAAGCGCAAGCTGAGCTCTGAGCAACAGCAGTTCGATGCCCAGCCCGAGCTGAGCGGCCACTGAGTTGCCAACAGGTAGCAGGATGGCTCAGCTAAAATAAAATAAAATAAAAAAGTAGAAATAATAGATAGAAGAAAGGTTTAAAAAAGGTTAAGAGTACATTTCCTTAGCATACCTTAAATTTTTCAAGTTGTAAAACCAAATGTTTCAATTTTCAGTGTTTTGAAAAATTGAGGTTATTCAGATGAACTGGTTGGAAGCATTTATGAAAACATTATTTTTTTAAAATGCAGCTCTACCAGTAAAAGAAAATTTCAAAGAATCACTACAGACTGGATTTCTTAAAAACAGAAATGTAATGCTGACCTCATTCAAGATGGAAGACTAATAAAGCTTTATAAGTGCCTCTTGAATAGTAGTTTACATTTGAGCAACGAAGCTTCTCAAATAAAGTGACTCCTAAGACTTGTTTAAACACATGATTCTGGCACTTAACTTTAAACCATACTTTAGCACATGCCTATGCTGTTATTGCATGCACCTGCAAGAAATAAAATGTACAATATTTGTTTCGAATGCTATCAAATTCAGAGTTTTCACTAAGAATGTAACTCTATAATATCTCAGAATCACTTTAAAAGAAATAAAAGGAAAAAAATTGCCCTTTCGATGTCAATAAGATATCAATGTTTTTTACTAAAAGTGAAAGAGTAAATTTATTCTAAGGAAAAGAAAATCTTTGACCTGTATACGTTCTCAATAAAAACAAACATTAGATGCAGTGGTTCCTCCTTGGGCATTTGAATACATTATGAAACACTGTTACTTGCCAAAACTAAAGAGGACCAGATATAAACTGAGAGCTGAAATACTACTTGGATTGGTCACTTTGAAGAATCATTTACTGCTATTTGTTAATCATTTAGCAAAACTGGAAACCAAAAATGAGAGTGGAAAAGCTGATTTGGAGAAAAAAATCAAACTGTTTTGTTGTTTTCATAAGTCTGAGTATTTCATCTCTCATTAAAAGCAAACGGAAACAAAACAAAAGGCTTTGGGTAACATGATAATTGAATCAAATTATCTTTTTATGTCACTTTAAAAGTACATGATATCTCCATGAAGCCTATTTTGAGTTTATAGTAGTTCGCTCTACTAGCACATCCACAATCAAAATTATAATAGGACAACTAATACATTGTGATTTACTGCATAAAGAATTATGCATTCCTTGATAATTGTAATATGGGTCGACAAACATGGAAATAAGTAAGTAGTAATAGGGACAGAAGAGATTTTCTGAGACCTCTCAAGATACATGAAATAGGATGTTTTTTATTATAATGCTCAGCAGAATTCAATATCAATGCAATCTCTTCTTCTAACTTGATCTCCATTAACAAATTTGGGTTGACTCATTTCTCTGTGTTCTTTCCTGAGTCCTCAGATGATGAAATCGACACAATTCTGGTGAAAGATTGCCCACTCCTTTTTAACTGATAAAATATAGCTTTATTATTATTACTCTTTCTGTAGGAAAGAATGATTTTTTTAATGAAACAACAATATGGGTACCACAAAGATTACAAAAATCCTGAAAAAAATTGTGTCAGTATGTTTATGAACTACTGGTATTGATCTAGCTCTACATGGATTCAATACAGAGCAAAGTTAGGAATAAATTTTTGTGACAAGGGTAGTAAATGCATTAGTGGAGCTCCCAATAGGTTCACAGAACTTGATTTCATAATGTACACAGCTCATCTATCCTTCACAGTAATGCTGCAAAATAAGAATTATGAACACCATGTATAGTTGTAAAAGTAATTTGAAAAATTGTGAATTTTTTCTGTCGCTAATATAGATAGTGGTCAAGCTGGAATTTCAACCCATGTCACTCCAGGCCTATACTGACGTTCTTTTCCTTATTTCACACTGCAGTACCTTGTTAACTAAAAAACAAATTGATCCACATTTCACAGATGGTAAATCTATAGTCGTTTAAGTAGCATTCCATTTTTGAAAGAAAAGGAGAGAGGAGGAGAAAAACTTCTAATTTGGTTTCTGATTTATGTCATGGGAATCAAGTTTTTTTTATTATCTTTTTATTATGGTATATTCAGTTCCTCTAGATTTGGTTAGAAAATAATTAAATGTTTTATATTTTATTGTCTTAGTGTTCAGTACTTCTGAATGAAGAATGGAGTCAGGTTTGCAGGGCATTTGTACACTAAAAAATAAAGTTTTTTAATATGTTAAATCATATAGATGTTTGATTATGACACATAAGGATATAAATTTGCATTTATATGAATTGATGGATTTGGAAATAGTCTATCAACAAGAAAAGAAAATCAGATCTAGGATATTTTTTCTAAGTTTTAAAGCTCATGATCTAAATTACCAATCATTTATTTGTTATATCAAAAATTTTGTTCTTTCTGAATTTTAGAGTCCTTATTTCATGTAAATAACATTTAAAACAGTATTTTATTATCATAAAAAATAACATAGGAGTGGGTTATTTGATATGATATTTAATATCTTTCACGTCTAATGTTTTTTAACTGTTTAGAAAAATTATTTTGTTCACAAAGAAACTATAGACATTGCCCTTTTAAAAGCCACTTTTACATAAAAACAGGATGTTTGTATAAATTCTCAAATATGTGTCCAATGTCCAAGTATTATTAACATTTCAAACTTAAATTTACCTAAATTACAAGAGATATTTTAATTGCCATAGAAAATATTTAATATTTTGATTTTTATATGAACTAAAAATGAATCACTGAATGTGCTCCATTGTTAATAGTGTAAAAGCATATTATCATATAGTATGAGATCACATGAACTGTCTTCTCTAAATTAATATCTTACAGTTATAATTAATCAAAAATTCCTAACTGAAAATTATACAGTAAAAAAAAAAATTAAGTCCTTATTTTTAGAAAAGTAGAAATAAGTAAAAATTTTGTTTTTCATTAAATGACAAGAGCTCAGCATCCTAACAGTTTAAAGAGTAAGAAAACTACCTATGTATAAAATTCTTAAAAATTTATATAACTTAAACCATCTTCTAGGCTGATCATATATATTTATATTAAGAACATAAATATATAATTTTAAAAGTTTCTATTGCTCACAAACTTTTTCTTTAATGTAATACACTTTCAAATAAGTCAACATTTCAAGGTTCTTATAGTACATTGACCACTTTTGGTTCATTGCTGTGCATTATTTCTGGAATAAACATTCCTCTCTCTTGACAAAAACATACTTTGCAAACTACTGGAAAGAAGAGATTCTCTTAATTGTCTTTCTAATTTGAAAAGCAATTAATAAACAGCTTTCCTATAGTAGTTTCAATAAACTGCTTTCAATGACTATGCGTTGTTTTTAATTAAAATATATTTTAATAGGATGAGTGTAAAATCTATATAGAATGCATTTGCCAAGTTCTATGTAAAATATTGAGATATATACTTTTTCATTAGAAATAATACTCTGCTATATAATTATATATGTAAATGATATTAATTAAATGAGATTTTTTGTTATGCAAAGGGAAGTCAACTAAATAGAATAATATCTATAATCTCCTTAGAAACAAAACCAAATATATGTAATGTAATATAATTTGACATAATTTAATATATACACTCATCTTTGTATTTTATGTTTTATATATTTTTATATTTTATATGTTTTTATACATATGTATTATTTGCATTTTCATAGAAGCTATAAACATTTTATTAAAATCATTTCAGATATGAGAAAAACTGATAATAATGAAAAATAAAAAGTTTCTGTGCAATGTATGTGGAGAAAATGGCACCTGTAATCAAAATTATTTTTCAGTTAACAGAAAAAGAGATTAAAATTTAGATTAATTCAATTTATTCCATGTTATACAGGAAATATTGATGAAGCAGAACAAGAATGGAAAGCAGGATTCCATCGCTGGAACAATTACATGATGGACTGGAAAAATCAATTTAACGATTACACTAGCAAGAAAGCAAGCTGTGCAGGTCTCTAATTAATAGATTTACCCTTTATAGAATGTTCATTTTTCTGTAGATCAAGGCAAAAATATCAGGAGCTCTCTTACACACCTAGTAAGAAAGCTATTATATAGCTGAACAAAAAATGCCAGGAGGATAATATCGATTTCTCACATCTTTCACTTAGCATTGTACCTACCATTTCAAAACCCAAATGGCTAGAATATGTTTAATTAAATTTTACAATAAAATGTTTGGCAATTATATGCATATTAAAATGATTCAAAGCGTCAAACTCTTTCCCAAATAACTTTAATATTTTTTCCTAAAAAATGTCTGTATTCTGTTTTTAGTTGAATATTTATTTTCATTAACACTTATAAAATGCTATCTTTTAAAAATTAGGTCTTAAGACACAGTGTACTATAATTTATAATACTGTTTCTTCTAATTAATTTATGAATTTAGTGTCAATATGAGTTATAAAAACAAACAGAAAATAGTTGGCCCCTTTGTTTTTAATATAAAACAAGAGGGAAGCTTAAAACTTGGATAGAAATAAAATGTTGTTACCAAGAAACAAATGGAAGGCAATATAATTACTTTTGGTTTATATTTTTAAAAATATGTATGCTTAGAGACCTCAAATTACATTCTTTATTCTTTCACCTTTCTCACTTCCCCACTCCTTGACTCTCCACAAACATGTATATGTAAGTTACTCTTCCTATAATTCAGAAATGAAAAATGTAGATGAACAGACGTCCAAAGTTACAAGTCATGTACCATTTGGGAGGAAAGAACCCTGGCTAGACCCAGAAATATTAGGATTTTCATAGGGAAATTGTTCAATTCCAAGAGAGAAATTTTTATACTTTCAACAGATAAATGATATTATTTTAATAACTAAAAAAGTACAAAACTGGGCCGGCCGAGTGGTGCATTGCTTAAGAGCTGGTTTGGGGATGCGAGTGGCCCTGGTTCAGATCCCACATATGAGGGTCAGTGACACTGACATCTACAGCTAAGATGGTGAACAATAGCTCCACCTGGAGCTGGGCTGCTGTGAAGTCCCCGGGTCGGCATAGCTGCAGCCCCTGCTGCAGTGGGCTGCCATGGGCTACAGTGAGTGGCCAGCAGCCAGCGTGAGCGGCTGGCAGGCAGGGCGAGCTGCTAATAGTCACGGTGAGTGACCATCCAGAGGCTGGCGACTGATCTGTCTCATTCGGGAAGAGCGCAATGACAATACCAACATGGGCCAGTGAAGCAACATCTTCCAGCAACTAGCTGAAGAACAAAAAGACAGCAACTTGTCTGTTCCCCTCCCCCAATTCCCCAATAAAATCTTAAAAAAAAAAAAAAAAGTACAAAGCTGGGCTGGCCGAGTGGAGCATTGGTTAAGAGCTGGTTTTGGGATGCCAACGGCCCTGGTTCCGATCCCACATATGAGGGCCAGTGACACTGCCCTCTACAGCTAACAACAGCTCCACCTGGAGCTGGGCTGTGCAAGCCCCGGCGATGGTGTTGGCTGCAGCCCCTGCTGCAGTGGGCTGCCATAGGCTGTAGTGAGTGGCCAGCAGCCAGTGTGAGCTGCCAATAGCTGCGGTGAGCGACCATCCAGAGGCCGGCGACCTATCTGCCTCATCCGGGAAGAACACAATGATGATACCAACATGGGCCAGTGAAGCAAAGTCCTCCACAACTAGACTGAAGAACAAAGGACAGCAACTTTTCTGTTCCCCTCCCCCAATTCCCCAATAAAATCTTAAAAAAAAAAAAAAAATTACAGAGCTGCATGACAAAGGAGCACATCTATTGACTAAGTTCACCGTAGTTCACTAAAGGGGAGAAGTTGGGGGATGTTAAGTTTCAGAAAAGGGCCATATATGCTAATTATGCTAATTAAGCATTGAAAACTAGCACTCAGAATAGGACAAAGTCAGTCTATAGTTCTATACACTGTTGGTTAAAGCATATCTCATTGTTCATTTGTCTTAAGTGAGATCCAGTATGGGTCTGTCATCCTCACTAAAAGCTGATGGTACTTTACCAGCTTCAGTAGGTAAGAGAGAGTTCTTATACAATCCAAGTCAGTTTTGATATCACTTCAGTGCTGCTGTAAATGGACATTTTTGCTTTATTGTTCTTCCCTTTATCCAGAGATGAAGAAAATACACACATACAAATAATAGGCAAATAACCAGAGTTTCCATTCTACTCCATCATCTTGATTTCATGTGCCTTCTTCCAGGATCCATTACATTTTTGGGAATCATTTGAGCTTCCTTTTGATGTAGAATCCTCTAATATATGAAACATCAGGACAATGTTTGTTCAACAGCATTAAAGACCCTTTAAAAACACTCTTGATAAGGGCAATCATTAGAAAAAACAAAGCTAATGATTGTAGAATTTCTTTAAGCTGTCTCATACGACATGTTCCTATCATGGAAAGTTCCCATGGACCACTTTGTCCTACCATGGACAACCAATTGGTTTGTTCTTGAATTTTGCCTAGACACCCTTTGACTAACTCTGAAGATTTTACCCAAATTCAACAAGAATCAGCCTGCACATAAACCTCTGTGTTTGTTCTGCAAATAAATTAATATGAGTTCCCCGTGTTCTGCACCTTTACTGGGAGTTAGGTTAAGACTTTTGAAAAACACACTTGTATAACAGAGTCTATATATCTTTCCTTGCTATAATAGTCTAATTTTACAGGACAGTTTAAATGTAGGATTCTAGTTCAAGGACCTCAAACCAGAACAGGAAAATTGTACAGAAAGTGATAGAAGTCAGTATCTCTGAGTTCTTCGAGATTTGTATGTCGGCAGACTTATAGAAAAAAGATTTGGTTATTTGACATACTAACAGTATATAAATATTAAAATCAAAAAATGGTATAAAACCATTGTAACAGAGCAAATATGGAGAGATATTATATTAGTATAAATACACAAAACCACAGAAGCTGTCACCTACTTCTGGTAAATTTTTGAACTACATTTCCCAAAAATGTGAGGGACAATTATGTCTAAGGTTACAACAGAACAAGTATAAATAGTCCAACCAGTGTCAGGACATTAGCTTTATGGTTTGGTATCTATGTGATATTTATAAGGATTAAGGTAACAAGTCATATACTTTAAAAATACAGGGCCGGCCGAGTGGCGCATTGGTTAAGAGCTGGTTTTGGGATACCAGCGGCCCCAGTTCGGATCCCACTTATGAGAAGGGCCAGTGACACTGCCCTCTACAGCTAACAACAGCTCCACCTGGAGCTGGGCTGTGCGAGTCCCTGCAATGGTGGAGGCTGCAGCCCCTGCTGCAGTGGGTTGCCATAGACTATAGTGAGCGGCCGGCAGCCAGCGTGAGCTGCCAATAGCCTTGGTGAGCGACCATCCAGAGGCCGGAGACTGATCTGCCTCATCCGGGAGGAGCGCAATGATGATACCAACATGGGCCAGTGAAGCAATATCCTCCACAACTAGACTGAAGAACAAAAGGACAGCAACTTGTCTGTTCCCCTTCCCGATTCCCAAACGCTGTTCCCCTCCCCCAATTCCCCAATAAAATCTTTAAAAAAAATATATATATATATATATATATATATATTATGACTAGTTTTGGTTTCAAAAAAAATGGCTGCTGAATAGAATCTGCATAAAGGCTATGATTTTTAAAGGTAAGATAATTAATTTCTGACCAATCAGAAATTAAATTCCAGGGATAAATCTTAACATAATTGCAGCTATGACATTTTTAGCAGAATAGTCTAATAAATTGAACCTTCTTGACATAGCTGAAGAAGGATGACAAACTTAATAGTTAAATTTCCAGTTGCAGCTACAGCCTTACTTAATTCAACAAAAGTATTCTCTTTATAAAGAGCTTTTTTAAAATTGGGATGGTAAGAAAAATAGGAAATACAAGTTTTTTGACTAAATATACCTAATATAAATGTAAACCAATAGTGCTGTTTATCAATATAATTTTGGTGGAACCTACAGACTGTCAAAAAGTAAAGACAAGACCACCAGGTTTAAACACACACACATACACATACACATGCACACTCACACAGGTATATGCATACATACATACATTTATATAAACAGAAGTCTATTAATATCAAGCAAGGGATCACAGTGAAAAATCTCACTGTATGTTTCCAAGAGGGGGGAAATAGGATTTTGGAATATTAGAAAAGGAGAGTGCATTATAGTCATATGATCGCCATCTAATCAAGCATTAAAAACTAATGTAAGATATAAAATATATTTTATAAATATAAACATATTTATTGTGTATAAATATATACTTATAAAATTATGTTTAAATATATTATATATATATATATATATATATATCTCAGGGTAATTTGCAATAAAACACAATAGTCATTTTGATATGTCACTGGCAAGTGCTGTGTAATTGGAAAACAATTTCTTTACAAATTAATTGAAAAGATATATACTAGACCGATTATATGATTACTAACTGAGTGAGGAATATTGTCAATCGAAGTATGGGGAAGGCATAACTGGTTTTTGCAGTGGGAAGAAAGAAGGAAAGAAACAATGATAAAAAAATAGAGTGGGAAGGCGGGAGGGAGAGTGAAAGGGAGGGAAGAAGGAAGGAAAGGAAATTCATTTCTCAATTTGGCCCCATTTCTTTTAGTTTAGCTTACCTTACTCTGTTTTGTCCCTGGCACAAAAAAATCACCGAGTTACCAATTTATGACAGATTAATGCAGTAGAGGTGGCATAGGGATTTTAGAGGTAAATGCTAACAAAATAGCCATGTTCACACAACACAAAATGAATTTATCTCACCCAAAGAAGGCTGAATTTTTTTGCCAGGCATTACACATTTTCTTATGCCAATTTAATCCTTTCATAGTTACCCTGAGAGGTGAAAACACTGAATTTCCAAGCAATTCATTGTCAATGCCTTGACCTTGTGAGATTCATCTTTGGGTTTCCAGCTAGACCTACTTACACAATGCCATCACACTCTATATTGTGTTTGTTGACTAAGTGCATGAATGAGAGTATAAGATACAGCAGAGCTCAGTTCCATTTTGTCGGAGAAAAATTGCATTGTGAACCTTTGGGGAGCCAGGAGGAAGCATGAAACAAAAATGGAAGAGAAGGAGAAGGAGGAGGAGGAGGCGGAGGAAGAGTGAGAAGGGGAGAGCCACCACCTGGAACTAAATTTATCCAAATGAGCTGTCTAGGCAATTTAGAGTTTCAGGGCAGAAGAGTTGATGAGATATGAAATAGCAGATTTTATATATATTAGATAATTAGATAATTTCACATCGATATATGCATTATTTAACTAAAGGATTTTCCTCCTTCAACCTTGACTACATATTAGAATCCCTGGAATAGCCATGGCCTGAATATACCAATTAAATTAAAATCTCTGAAAGTAGAGCCAAGACATCACTATTCTTTTTTTAAAAATTCTTCAGGTGATACTAATTCCTTCATCAGATTGAGATGCACTAATTTACTTTTCTATGATAGCACTGTTTGTCTTGACAGATTAAAGAAATTATGGGTCCTGGATCAGTAGTTTCCAAACTTTGTTACATATTAAAATGACCTGGGAAGTCATTAAAAATCCCAACATCCATGCCACACCCTGTACTAATTAAATCATGAGGTGAGGGTGGGAGCCAGGCCCCAGTATTTCTTAATGATCCCTCTTTGGTTCCAATGTACAGCAAAGTTTGGGAGCCAACAACCCATTCCAGACATTTAATTTAAAGAACAGGGTGGATAGTCCTGTATTCATATTGGTTTAGTATTCACAAGTGTATAACTGAAAACTTGAAATTTTATGTAAGAAATATACTTGTTTACTGATATCTGAAAGCCTAATTGTTTTTTCTACGAACAAGGAACTAACTATAACAGAGATTACTGAATTTGTAGAATAAATTTGGGATGCTCACATTTTTCTAAAACCCCTACTCTAAAAAGTCATCTTTTCAGGATATCATATTTATGCTCTGGGGAGAGTGGAAAATAAGAAATAGTAAATTAAATGTATATACTATTTTATGGTGGTTTATATCATAGCAGTTAATAGAGAACATCATTGTTTCCTTCAAACTAACCCAGAATTTGCTCACTTGACAAAAGTTGATAATAATAATTCAGATTCAAGATAAGAAATCAGAATTTTAATTTCCATTTTCCACTGTAGTTTTCATGTAAAGTGTATTTGCTGTCTTGTGATCTCTCAAAAACACAAGTAACTATTTTTTTTCCAGACTCATACAGAGATGTTGTTAGGATTAATTACTTAATGATTATTAAACTAAGTAGGTGAGTAGTAAGAGTTATTTTTCATGTAAGAATAATTAACAGATACCCTTGAGGCAATTACTGTATTACCTTGTTTTTCTGAAGTGAGGCCTTTCATTCTTTTTCAGTTGTTTATTATCCCCTTCAACAGTTCAGGGAGAAAAATGGAAAAAAAAGAAATACTATTAAAGAAGTCTCTAGAGAATAAACTATAAAATTGTATTTGGCAATGTTAAGAAAACTAAAATCCTTGTAACGTAATGCCAAGAAAATGGTCTGTCTAAGTATATATGAGTATCTATCTATCTATCTATCTATCTATCTATCTATCTATCTATCTAATCTGTGTATGTATCATCTATTGAGCATAAGCGATTGCCAATTTTAACCACGGGGTGGGGGGCACCAGAGAAATATTATTGAAACAGCTGGTTCAACCTGGAATAAAAATTCAAACTCATGGCCTTGACCCAGATAGCCTCAATGTTCCCTTCAGCTTGACTAAACTTTGAACAGATTTCTTCCTGACTGTAGGCCTCTGACCTCTCTTTTCTTACAGCATTTACTTTAGAAATCTTGGTAGATTCTTTCTCTGCCCCTTGAAATGTATGTAAATCTACCAGCCTCCTGCCAACATTACTACACAGGAAATGTCTTTCTCAAGGACCTGGGAACTATGGCTTTGAAACTAAACATGAAATGAGATAGTGCTTTCATCTCTCATTCTCTGTGTAAAGAAGGAAACTAACTTTGATGGGAGCCAATTACCAAACACAGATGGCCTAATCATAGAGTAACATTTGTAAACTCAATGTGCTCAACACATCCCATTGGTCACCCCTTCCCCAGTGTCCCCCAGTAGTTTTCCAATAGCTTTCTTCAGCATTTAAAAATCCTCATAGCTTTCGTCACAATGAAGTTGAATTCAGTTCTCTCCTGTATTGCAGTAGCCTTGAACAAAGCCTTCCTTGCTTATTAACTTTGTCCAGTTCATTTTTTACTTTAACAGTATAAACCAAAATCTAAAACTTCTTAAAGTGCCTTGGGCACACTCACATTGCTACCAATTTTATATTGCCATATCAGGAAAATATAAATATTTCTCACGCAGCAGATATCCTTCAGAAACATTGATTCTCTTAATAACCTAATGAAGATGGTGGCAGTTCTTAAATTTATGAGGTATTGAATAAATATTTTTTTGGTAGTTTTCCCTAATATCTTCTAGATTTTAGGCAGAAAATAATTTGCATACCTGTGTCAATCTCAAATGTTTGGCAATTACCATTTGTAGCATTTTTTTTTTAAATATTTCAGAGTATTTTTTTTTTCTTCTTTCTGTCTACATCAAATTTAGGTTCGCATGGTCATACTATTTTCCTAACAGAATGGCTGTGGACAAATTCATATTTTGCACACAGGGTTTGTTTTCCTTTTTTCTCTTCTCTTTTTTTCTTTTCATAATGCAAAGGAACAGCTACAGAACTTTGTGTTGTGGTTTAGAAGTCATTGGTGATATAAAGGATTGTGCCTGCAATACAAATTTTCATTATTCCATTAGGCCTTTGGGAACAGAGCCTAGAAAATAACATTTTCCAAGAGAAAAATTTATCATTCAAGTTAGATAACTTAAACTTCAGGAATTCTTACTTGTTAAGGAATCCTTTGAGGACACTGTATGTAATTTTGTATTTGCCTTTATAAATACCGGGGGTGCCAAAAATATGTATAAAAGTGGATACTTTGGTCAGCATTGCTCAAGTAGTAGTTCACCATAAATCAGAAATGTCTGGATGCTGATGGTAACCATTTTGATCACCTCTTGTAATTGCAGAAGTCAAATATGACTTGTATTCATCTTTTGTTATCAGTATATATTTAGTATTACAATTTTAATACTCAATATACAGGTTTAATATAGGAGGGTTAATATAGGTTTCCTTTCTTAAAATGTGTATACATTTTGGAACCATATATATATTTCTTTGGAAGAAGATTCCCAGAAATATATGAGTTTCAGGAAAAGCAAAACTTGGTTTAGCTATGTTTTTTCACCACATCATTGGAAATAAGCCTTTCATCTATAGCCCCAGGCACAAAAGAACATTTTTTTGTCCAAGAGGACTCTTCCTTCCCCACTGTTCTTAAAGATATTTCTCTGTTTTCTATTAGTTGAATGTGATGTCTTTGTTTTACAACATTGTAATATGTTAATTTTGAAGTTACTCTCTTTGTGCAAAGTAATAAGTCAATGAAGATCTCAAATGCTAACATCTGCTGTGACATTTCAGTTTTAAACCAAATGTGTGTATAATATTCTCTTTGGTGAGTGAATTAACATTTTTCACTTAACCATGAAAGATAAAATTTTAATAATCTCCCTTGGAGTTGTCTCTTTGAAGTCTTGTGCACAATACTAAGTGAGAATTTTAACAGAACACTGTTCCTTCTTTCTTTTTAGATTTTTGAAAATTTCAAAGACAGAGAGTGAGTACCATGTCCTTCCTCTCAATTCACCTGGTATTAAAGCCAGTTAGAGATGCAGCTATTTATTGATCTTAATGTAGATTGAAAGCTACCAAGGACTGGGTCCAATTGCAGAGCATCAAAGCATAATAGATATCTAAGAAAGAGATAGAAAAAGCACTTTGTAAAATGAGAGTAGAGTTGAGGGAAGATGTCTAGATTAGAGATATAATTTAGGTTGTCTCCAACATCAGGATGGTATATAAAGCCATGGGATGCAAGGAAATTATCTAGAGAAGAGTGTAAATCTGAACTGAGCAGAGCCAGCACTCTAGCACTGAGACTTAATTTGATGTTTAAGTTTCTGTTAAGCTACAGTGCTTATTGCCAGACCTTTATAAAACAACTTTCTTCCTCTTCAGTTTCTAACCTTGACTTGTCTCCCAATCATCTGTAATTCAACATTTTTTTTTTCTTCAGGAAAAATAAACCAAGCTTTTTTGTACAGCTGAGAAAATCTTTTGGTTACCTTTGCAAATAAATGAATATTTAATGGAATTTATATCACTGTTGAAATACATTTTCCTCAACTTCATAGAATTCTCTACAGAATAAAAGTCTAAGAACAATCAGAGTTTTCCATGCATATAATCTCTATCTCTGTTTGGACGCTTGTAAGATTTATAATATATATTTTGCAAGCAAAATTATGCCCCCCTCAAAAAAAAAAAAGACATTCCTAATCCCTAGCACTTGTAATGTAACTTTATAATGCATAAAATAATTTTGCAGAAGTGATTAAGTTGAAGATCTTGAGAAGGAGAGATAATATTGGATTATCCAGGAGGGCACTAAATGCAATCACATGTATTCTTATAAGACAGAAACAGGGAGATTGGACAAAGAAGAGGAGAAGGCAATGTGAACACAGAGGCAGAGATTGGAGTGTGTTAGCCACAAGCTAAGCAATGGCAGCAGTCACGAGAACCTAGAAGAGACCAAGAACGAATCCTTCCCTGGAGCCTATGGAGGGAAGGTGACCCTGTTGATACCTTGGTTTCAATTGAAGCTGATTTCAATCTTCTAATGTCTAGAACTGTGAGAGAGTAAATTTACATTGTTTAAACCATCAATTTTGTGCTAATGTATTACAATAATCATAGGAAACTGATACATATATATTTATATATATAAAATTTCACCAACATACAACTATTATTTATGTAGTGTAATTTTCCCTAGATTTTCAAATCTACCAGTTACAACAGACCTTCATTTTGTGACAGTGTTCAGATAGATGTCTTTGTTATTTTTGCTGTATTTCCAGTTTTCACCTTCTGTAGTCCAGTTATACATGGATCCAATTATGTGAATCTGTCCCACTTTAGCCTCACTTTAATTTTTCTTTATTGTTTTCCTCAAAAACACTTCAAATTGGGAAGTTTCCTCCTCCGTGTTTGCTCCTCCTCCAAGGTTTGTCTTCTATATCTAACCCATTATTTTATTACCACCATTATTTTCATTAAATTTTATCATTTTTATTTTGTATCCCATGTAGTTTTTCTTATTTAGGCTTCTCTGTGAGTGAGTCATTGTTACAATTTCATAAATGCAAAATTCTCTTTAACCTCTTAAAATAAATTCTTGTTATTCATAAAGACTCTAAAACAAAATTTATTATTTCTGCACTAACAGAATTGCAAAAGCAGGTTATGTTTGGGTATGGTCATTCCTTTTAATCTTTTTTTTTTTTTTTTTTTTTTTTGAGGACAGTGTCACTGGCCCTCATATGTGGGACCCGAACCAGGACTGCTGGCTTCCCAAGCCAGAGTTTAACCACCGCGCCACTCAGTGGGCCCTGGTCGTTCCTTTTAGATGAATTAGTTTTCCATAGTTTTATGATAACACACTATTATTTGATATAAATACTAAGATAAATTTTGGCAGAAGTAGGAATTCCTGGTCTAATCCTCGAGACACACACAAAGGAAGAGAAGACAAGTTATACTAATATAATTTTAACTTATCAGTGGAGAAATCTAACATCTGGTAGGGTCTAAGAGGAAATTCTAGTGGAAGGGATATTTATCTTGGTTCCAGGAAGTTTCTACTTCACGATAGTGGTTATAAACATAAAATTGCCTTATCAATGTCACATTTCAGTTTATCTTTCATTTGACTTGTTTGTTTGCTTTTCCACATTATTTCAGTATTACATGGCCCTGGAATACACCAGGATTTACCTTAAGAGGTCTGTTTTGCTCTTTGCCTGGCTCAGTTTTCAGTACTAAAAATACGATTTTTTTTTTTTTTTAAACCGGTAGAGTACAAATGCTGCTGACCTGCAGAGGCAAATATATTTAAAACTCTGAAAACATAAAGGTGTATAAGCTGGAATTATATTTGATGCCAGTGCATAAAATCCTGTACTAAAAAAGAAAACTTTTTCTCTAAAACTTTTACCTCTAAAACTGTAGGTAATCAATGTGATAGAAATCTTTATTAATCACAATATTGGTATTAATTGTTCTATAGAAAAAGACAACCAATAATATATGTCAACACCATCAGGTAATACTCATAAGAGCTGCAAAATTATTTTTATTGAATCACAGCACTACAATTTTCTGTTTGAGTAGCATTTCTATTTATTTTATTTATTTATTATAGGCTCAATAACTCTCAGACATATTTTATATGCTTATATGTACAGTAGCATTTAAAGACTCCTTTTATTTTTAATTGAAGTATGTTGTTTAATTAAAAGTCAGGAGGCATGGTGCTGTTAACCCTGAGGTGGAAAAAATCAATTCTTGTTGCTCAGATATATTAAATTCACCCAATGCCTCTTCTTTCTTTCTTTCTTTCTTTTTTTTCTTTTTTGAGGGCAGTGTCACTGGCCCTCACATGTGGGACCCGAACCAGGACCACTGGCTTCCCAAGCCAGCACGCAACCACCGCGCCACTCGGCCGGCCCTCTTCTTTCTTGTTTTTCATTCTTTAAAGATAGTCCTGGTTAAAGAAGGTCAAGATGAACATATGAGGATCATTAAACTAAGAGATTTTAAATGTTGTAATTAAATATAAAAATTTATGTTGAATATAATAATTTACTTCAATAATAAGCTATGGAAATAATTCCCTAATTCAATAATGTCCCAAGAAACACTTCTGCCTCACACAAAATTTCTGCCAATTATTGGTCCCAGAATTCAACTCATTGTAATTAAGAGACTGGCGCCGGCCGAGTGGCGCGGTGGTTAAGCGCTGGCTTGGGAAGCCAGCGGCCCCCGTTCAGTGCCACATACGAGGGCCAGTGACACTGTCCCCAAAAAAAAAAAAAAAAAAAAAAAAGAGACTGGCATAGGAATTACAAGAAACTGCTAGGATAAAAAGGAAGAAAACAGGAAAATAAGAGATGGACAGAAAATACTCACTAGAGGGGAAAAAAAATAATTTCATGGAATAGATAAAAATTGTGACCAAATATATTGCCATTAAGTTTTTAAAATCTTAATAATAAAATCAGAAATCACAAAACCAGTACTTCAAAGCAGAGATATAAGAATTCAAGAAAAATGTGGTAGGTAACAGAGAAAGACAACACATGAGTAAGCAAAGCACAGAATAGAAGTAAGAGGGGAGAAATAATATCAGGTATGAAGCCCAAATTAGGAGCAACACAAAAGAAAACTATCCTGGCTGAAAACACAGTGAAAACATGATAGGATTGAAAAGTAAATGAAATAAAATAAAAGTAAAGAAAGCGTAAAAACAGACAAAGGTGAATATAAAACATTTAAAAAGGAGATTGAATATAATCATCTTGCTAAGTGTGGAACTGAAATAGAAGGATAAAAAGAATGGATAGCATAATTCAAGAAAAAGTGTGCTAAATACAACTTTTTGTAAGTGGAAAAAAAAGGCACTATTACTCAGCAAAAAAGTCCTAGAAATTCTATAATACTTTTTAAAAATTCCTCTTTATTAGAAAGATTAGAAAATATCATAAATGTTCTGTAATAGGATGGTTCTGAAGCTAATTTGGTTTATTCATAAGATAGAATACCATGCTGCAGTTAGGGGAGGTAAGTATCAATGTGCTGATATGGAAAATCTCCAAGTTTTTTGAATTTGAAGAAATCAATGTGCATAATATTATAGATATATTATGATTTCGATTTAAAAACAGTTATCTGTAGAAACACACTTAAAAACAATAAAAGTACATGACTCCGAGGAAGGAACTAGGTGACTATGATAGAAATGTAGAACTGAGAATTTATTTTTCATGTTCTGTATTTGAGAGCTTTTTATATTTTGTAACGTGCATATATTACCTATTCAAAACAGATAATTATATGAAATTTAAAAAGTCAGCCAAACCTGTTGTTAATCATTTTTAGGGGGAAAAAATGCAGTAACGACTGGATACCTATACTGTTACTTTGGACAGGTCTTGTTCAGCAATATAATAGACAATGCAAAACAATGCCATCCAACATATTAATACTTTCAACTACTTGGAGCAGCATTTTGCTGCTAACAGTCCACAAAGGCCATGCTTTACAAAATTATATACTTGGCAAGAGATTTACTAAAATTCTTCAATGTCCATGGATAACTGGTAACACCTGCCTTTAACAGTTCCAGGCCAAAATGGCTGTTCCATGTTCTGTGATGCATAACTCTGAGATCTAAACCAGAACACTGATTCTTTTACAGAAAAAATAAAAATAAAAAAAAATCTCCAAACTTCTTAAATGAAAATACAATTTTTAGTCTTCTGCAATGGGATGTTAAAATGGGCACTTATAGTTTACTTCAATCAATATCAGAATGTATCTATATCCTAGTTTGTTGCAATAGATAAAATGGATATGAGAACCTGCTTAGCCCAGGTCATTTCTCCCTCTCATAACATAAAGGAAAAGTAGCACCAACATTTTAGTATCCTAATCACACCCTCCCAGGATTCCTTTGACCTTCATGTTACCCATAAACACTCCGTTGCTCCATTTTTTTCTGTTAATACGATGTAACAAGAGGGTAAGAAATGGCAAAAAGTAAGAATACCCAGACAAGTTATCAGATCATCAGGCCTGTTTTCTGGTCAAGAAAAAGCTATTCTTTCCAAGAATTTCCACCATACTGGCTTCCGTAGTTTCTGCATAAAGCAAGTATCATTCTTACACATAGGATATTATTGTTGAAATTTTTTGTTATACAGCAAATCTTTCTCAGTAAAGAATGTAGTGCATTGTTTCACATTCTGCCACAAGTTCCTTATTTTCATTTCCAACTGCTCAGGAGGTCACACTTAGAAGAGCACTGTGATTTGTGTATGCCTGGAGGATAACCTAGGTTGAGTGGTTATAAATGGTCTTCCCTGTCAATCTTACCTAAATCTGATATGAAAATAACAAGAATAAGACTATATGCTGTACCAAAATTAATTTTAGACTGTAATAAAGAATAAAAAACATTTATTTGAGCTAAAGGAGCTGTAGCCTGGGAGACACAGATTCAGGTAGCAACCTAAATTGTGTTCAGCCAAGACAAAGGGGAAGACTTGTTTTATAACAAGAGTTCCTGCCCAGGTTCCCAATTAGGTCCATTTTATGTACATGAGGTATCCATATTTGTACACTTTCTGATTGGTCCGAATCATGCAGTCCTAATTGGTCATTATATGTCTTGATTGGTTGTCATGGGACAGTTCTGATTGGACCGTGAAAGTCTTAGTACATTGGTTGAAAGACAAAGTCAGCAACTCTCTTATATAGTTGACTCAGACGATGCACATAAGCAGGGCATAGCGTGGGAAGTTGGGAGTTCAGTATGAGGCTCTTCCTGGTACACAGAGTATGTGAGAAGCCCCTGTCAGCAAATGGCCACTCAGCTCTTATTAATTGTAAAATTGGGGCCCTCAGTTGACCACGGAGAGTCCATCTCAGCAAATAAATTCCTTCTGGGGATTCACATCAAATTATTTTTTCCCTCCTTAGGGTCCAGAATGCAAATAACCCGAGATACAACATTCTGGGCTAGTGCAAAGACCCCAAGGCAAAAATAAGCTTATTGTGTTTGAGGAAAAGATTGGAGTTTAGAAATGATAGCAGGAACCATAAGAGACAGAGTTGAATCATGTAGAGTCTTATAAAGTCCTTATCAGGACTTTACGTTTCATCTTAAATTCAGTGGAGAACTATCAGAAGGGTAATAAGCATGGGAATGGCTTGCTCTGATTTAGATTTTAAAAAGATCATTCTGACTGCTAAGTGACAAACAGATTCCTGGGAACACTGGTCCAAGCAGAAGCAGGAAGACCAATTAAGGTGCTATCAAAATAATCCAGACAGGAAATGATTGTGGCTTGAAAGTGAATAATAACTAGGAAAGTCCAAGTAAGAAAATGGAATATTCTTTGATGGTGAAATCATCAAAGTTTTTTAATGGATTGAACATGGGTATGAAGAAAAAGGAGGATGTGAGAATGACTCTAAGATTTTTGGTTCAATTGACTCAGTGTGTTGTGGTGCAGTGAGAAGGGGCAGCCAAGATGGGGCGACTCAGGAAGTGGAACACGTTTATTAGTTAAGGATGTAATTCAGGTATTCTGTTTGTGGAAATGCTTACAATTTACATTGCCTATATTTAAATAAACTCCACATTCTTCAGCATAAATTATTAGGTCTTTGTTTCTGATGCAAGACTATCTCTCCAAATATATCTCTAGTAAATCTTAAGAAACATACATAAAGCCCATTTCCCAAACCAAACCTATTCTTCCATTTCCTTTGTTTAAACTACCTACCTACCTGTGTATACTTTTGTAATGAAGTGCTATTCATCCTCTAAACCCTAAGCATATGTCAGTTTCTACCGATTTTCTTCACTCTTATCAGGCACAAGTGCCTCTCCCCAAGCAGTATCACTTCACTTTATTTACACTTTTTAGTAGGAGTCATCATACACATTTTCATCAACTCTACCATGAGTTCCTCAAGAGTGAGTTTATCTCCAATTCATATTAGGATTCCTGGAAACCAGCCCAGTGCATAAATTCTCACTAAAGACAAATTTTCATATACACTCATGCTGAAAAATAGCTCACAAGCAATATTTTCAGACCCACCCACAAGCATATAAATAGCAATCACTCTCTAAATACATCTTTAAGTACAAAGGACAAAAGTATGGTTGAAAAATCAGAGGTTTAATTTGAAAACTAATAGCAAAGATATGACTTTTTTATCCAAGAAAACCTAATTTTAAATGTATTTTTTATTCGTGTTGTAGAAATACTTCATTTTGGGTCAGGAGGGGGAAATACTGTCTTTGAGTTTCTCAGTTTCCACTTCTCTGCTGGTAGTAAATATTGCAAGAAGGAACACATTATTTTTATACTGAATTTGCACATTAGTGATTAAATCAAAATGGTTTCTTTGCAAGTTGCAGATATGGGTCAAAGATCTGAGAGTGATTCAGGGACTATGGGGCAATGATAGCAGTGAGTCTGGCTCAACTGTAGGGCCCATTGTGGAGGAGGATGAGTGCCAACTGAATCAGTATGTGCTCTCTCTTTGCGTTTTACAATTGTGGGGGTCTGCCAAAAATCTAGATATCCACTGGCAGGTAGGCAAAGCCAATCTAAGCACCTGTGTTGCAGAACTCAGCAATTGCGTGATTGCCATTAGTGATCCATCTGTGAGGCTGGTACTTGCCACATGTCAGTTGACTCACATAAGGTGGGTTGGAAGGGACATTCCATTAGATAAGGAAGATAGCAAAATTAATATATAACTTGTTCTTCTTTATGATTGACAAAATATAGCAAACATTGATAGAAAGGAGAGTTTTACAAAGACTTTGAATAGATTAGTAATGGCTTTTATAGGACAAATGGGAAAGCTGTAATTCAAAAAGAAAAAAGTAAATAATATATACTGAGGAACAAAGCTTTTACTTTCTTTAATGACTTATAACACACAAATGGAATACCAGAATCACTAGTCCAATATAGAGATAAGCAATAATAATAATAATAATAATAATTAATAATAATAATGTCTTGCCAAAGAATCTAAAACATTATTGAAGTTCATTACCTTAGATTCTTAAATAACAAAACCTTATTTACTGGACTTAAAAAGATTCAGACTTTGTTGTGTTAGAACTTGTGTAAGCTGAAGATAAGACTGCATTCATTTTCAATGAAAAAGGGCTGAATTAAAATATCAATAATGTGCAAAACATTTATGGAAAATGTTAAAGATTTTGAGTACAAATGTTTTTTGCACATTTTAGTCTGTCAATATGTTAACAATATGCAAATTGAAAGTAACATACTAGTAGCAATTATTTCTTACATTTACTGAGTGCACTGGACAAGGTGCTACAAGCATCTTATTTTATTTTTCTTAAAGCTATTAAGGTTCAAGAACGGGAAGGAGGGTCAGAGAAGTTAACATCTTGACTATACAACAAAATGATCTGTTTTCTATTTCTTAAAATAAATTTTATTTCCTTTATACTATTTTTGTGGCACTATTCATAATGGTGACTATTAGGCAATACTTGGTCAACTTCTAAGTCCCTAAGTTATTGAGACAGAACAATCCAATAATAGTGTATTATAAAGTTCATGCACAATATTGTATTGGTTGAAAAAATCAATAAAATATTAAGTATCCATGGAAGAGGTCAATGAGATATCTGAAGGATAAAAACAAATGTTTGTCATGATAAGGTCCAGGTGAGAAATAAAAAATTTGGATTTTAAAAATCAGTATTTCTAGGGCCGGCCAAGTGGCTCAGTTGGTTAAGTGTTAGCTTAAGAGCTAGCTTAAGAGCACAAGCTCTGAGCAACAGGGCCTCCAGTTCGATTCCTATGTGGGCCAGGGACACTGCGCCCGAACTGAGCTGCTGCTTAGCTGCAAACAGGTGGCAGAATGGCTCAGCTAGTGACAGCACATGCTCCTAACAACAAGACTGCCTGTTTGATGATGGGCTATGCCTACCCGCAACTAAGACTGAACTCAGCACCTTGAGCTGAGCTGCCACCCAGATTGCTCAGTGGAAGTGGATAGAGCATGCGCTCTTAAAACAAGGCTGCTGGTTCGACTCCCACATGGGATAGTGGCTACACTCACCCGCAACTAAGATGGAACTCAGCACCTTGAGCTTAGAGGCCACAAGCTGCAGATGGGCAGCCAGATGGTAACTGGTGCCCTCCACAACTAAAATTGAAGAACCACAATTTGTCTGGTCCCCCTTCCCCAATTCTCCAACACTGTTCTCCTCCCTCAATTCCCCAATTAAAAAAAAAAAAGTAGTATTTCTGACCAGCTGTATTAAATGACAAAAATAATACATACTTCCCATACATTTTCTCTAGTCTCTCCAACTTTTGAAAGGGTACTTATTAAATTCTAAAAAAATGTACACCAAATATCTCTGAGCAGTGAGTTTATAGATAATTTATATTTTCAGATTTTGCTCTTCTGTATTTCTAAAATGCATACCCATTCATTGTGGAATAAAAAATTTGAAAGCAATATTTAAGATGACCCATTATAAAGTGAGGACAGTAAACATTGAACTTAGGAACTTCAAAGGTAAATGAGTTTAAAGCAATATAAAATATTATAAAGAAAGTAGTAGAAATAGAGATTCTTCTAGATTCTGAAGTGCACAGAAATATTAGATGAGAATGCATTCTTTATGTTAGGATGTTCTGACTCATTAGGTGTTTATTTCATTTCATTAGGATAATTTTCAAACACACAGAAAAGTTGAAAGAGTTTTACAGTCTCGGCTATAATTAACATTTTGCCTATTTTGTTTTATCACATATCTATTCATCTAGTATATTCCCACAAATACTTCAACATACATATTATTAACCAGAATACTTCAACATACATATTATTAACCAGTACTTTTTGTTTTTGTGTTTGAGATAAATTACATATACAATGAAAGGGCATAAATTCTTACTGTCCTTTCAATGAATTCTGAAAAATGCATATAGATGTTAATTTTAAAAGGGCATGGACTCATCTTATTGTTTTTTGTTTTATTCTTTTTTTTTCAATAGCTTTCTAGGTTGGTTGACTGAGGGCTCTAAATGAAAATCAAATATTTCAGCATTCATGAATTGTGTTTTCTGAGTACTTTCACTATTTATTACCTTTCACTATTTATTGGAATTCTTAGTTGCAAGCAACAGAAACCAACTCAGGTGAATCTAAATATTTTCTCCCTAAGCAGGACATAAATTTATTGGAAAATATATTGTTTATATGTTTGAATTGAAGAGAATAGAGAGAAAAACAGCAGGAACTGGAAAAGCCAGGTTCAAAAATGTGTGGGAACATGGGCTAAGGTAATAATTAGGATCATTAACATGGTCAAGGAAGATACAGCATGACAGACACTGAATGCTGCCACAGCACCATCATCACCTCTGACTGGGATGAGATCAAGCTGACACAACTACCTGAGCTGCCATGCCCCACACCAAAATCTCTACCAATGGCAACTCAACATCAAAATGCACAATCCTCGTGGAATGTCCCTTAGTGGCCCAGCTGGGTCACATGTTCATGCCTGAAGCATTAGGGAGTCTTGGATTGTGAGAAGCTAGCTTTTTTTTTTAAGCTTTCATAGCATGTGTAGGAAGTTTAGCTTTCCAACTAGAATCATAAAGAAAAAAATTTAAATATATTGAGGAAGTTCATATGATTAGTACCAAAAAATTTGAAAATATTACTAACATACATTATTTCATTTTTATGCTCAACAAACCTATAAAGTTATAACCAGGGTGAGCAAAACATTTTTGTTTTATGAATGACATTTTTTAGACAACTAATGTCTTGTCAATTGATTTTATTACTATTTTTTCTGGTTTGACTGGTGAGTACTTGTCAGACGAGAACAGTGAGACCTGTTTCTCTGGACATAGTAATAGGGTTGCAAGACCCATTGTGGTTACACGTGAATTGCAAGTTACTAACACCAATGGGGTCAAAAACTTCCTTAGCAAGGAATATATTATAGACATTTAATTTCAATTATAACATCCCTCTGCAATAGAAGAGTCTAAACTTGAAAACTAAAGGTAGCCATTTTTAGCAATGAGAGGAGGTTGGTCAGCATCAGACTAAACAAAAAATAGCCCCAAATAATCAAGAAAGCCGTAATGGCAATTATGTTGGTGGTTCCAGTTCTTTTCCTGAGGACTGGGCACATGAGGTCCTTGTAAACTGGGAATTATCCTTATAATTTATTCTGGTTATAAAGTTTCCTTTTTGATTAAGCAAACCCCAATGGTTTTGTTATATGCCAGTGAGAGTTATAATCATTATATTACTTATAGATAGGTGACCCTGATATGAAACCCCCTTTTACCCACATACTACAATTTATTAAACAATATTTTTAAACTATAATTGTTCATGTAATTACTACTGAATTTATTCACTTCTTCATACATAATGCCATATAATAATGAATTCCTTTTAAAACAAGAAACGCCTACTTATGCTCTTACAAGTATTTGAGAGGCCAAAAAAGGATCAAGATGTACTAAAGAACCATCACATCTTCATTTACATTATTAACCATTTTATCTTCACCACCCCATTTCTATAAAACATTTTAATAAAGCTGTAAGCCTAAACTCCCGTGTCACTGTAACTGTGAAGTTTTTGGACTTTACAAGAGATTGACTCCAAATATGGTATTTTCTTGCTACAAGTAATGTGCATATGAGAGGCAATAACTTATCTCTGCAAGCTCTAATTCCATAATAATTTATTCCAGGGCCTTGGCAGCTAATGCTTCACTCACTGTTAATAGAAATCTGTACAAGTGGTGTAGGTGGTACTTTCAGTTTAGTGATGCTGTAGTTAATTTCTTTAATTTATAAAGAATTTATAAACCTCATCTCTGCAAAGCTGCTGAAACTGCGTAGGCAGAAACCAGTTATCTCTGTATCTCACAGCCTTCCAAACTGTACCCACGCCTGTAGCCTGCATAATCACTTATACTCCTATCACTAAATCTGTTGCATGACCCCATCTGTTACTTTGCATCTTGTGAAAAAGCTGATTATTTGTGTGGCTCACGATTAGGATTTATTTTGTTATTCCAATTGCTCTACAACATGTTTTTTTTGTTACAGAGGGCTCGAGGGCTTGTTACAGATTTCTGGGCTGTATCTCAGCACTGGCAATAGCACTTTCAACTTTTACCTTTATGAATTCTCCTTATTTATACCTGGTAATACCCCCGTCCTAAAACTGTATCAGCTTTATCATACTCAGTGTTTGCATGCTATATTTTTTTTTCTCATCCTTTTATTGTCCTCTATTATAATGCAACTTTATTTATGGATTCTGAAATTCGAACTTCATATAGACTTTCATTTGTCACACAATATTTTCTTCTTTTGATGTTTCTCAACCATTTACAATGTAAATACCATTCCTAGCTTGTGGACCCTACAAAATCAAGCAGTGGGTGCATTTACACTATGGGGCATCATGTCTCCCCACCTCTACTACATAACACAAAACAAAGTTAGTCCAATTTAAAATGCCGGGCTCAAATATTTATAGTTAATTTTTATTTGCTCAATTGATATTTATCGGTTATCTAAGTTTGGCTAAGTGCTGCAAAATTGCAAAGGTAAATAACTCAGGCAGGACTCTGTAATTCCAAAGGGATATAATACATATGAATATATAGAAAATCCAATATTAAATGTGGTAAGTGACAAAAAGGCATTATATGGAATACTGGGTAGTGCTTTGAAGTTTTGTTGAGAGAGAACTTACATGGAATAAAATGCACAGATTTGGGCCGGCCGAGTGGCGCATTGGTTAAGAGCTGGTTTTGGGATGCCAGCGGCCCCGGTTCAGATCCCACATATGAGGGCCAGTGACACTGCCCTCTACATCTAACAACAGCTCCACCTGGAGCTGGGCTGTGCAAGCCCCAGTGACGGTGTAGGCTGCAACCACTGCTGCAGTGGGCTGCCATAGGCTACAGTGAGTGGCCGGCAGCCAGTGCGAGCTGCCAATAGCTGCAGGAGCACCATCCAGAGGCCAGCGACTGATCTGCCTCATCCGGGAAGAGCACAATGACTATACCAACATGGGCCAGTGAAGCAAAGTCCTCCGCAACTAGACTGAAGAACAAAAACATGGCAACTTGTCTGTTCCTCTTCCCTGATTCCCCAGTGCTGTTCCTCTCCCCCAATTCCCCAATAAAATCTTTAAAAAAAAAAAAAAAAGTATGCACAGATTTAAGTGTATAACCCAAGGAGTTTGACAAATGTGTACTCCTGTGATACCACAATCTCAGTGAAGAAAGAAAGAATTTTCGTCACCCTGATAAAATATCATAGTCCCTTTATAGTCAAACCCCACCAAGCACAGCCATTATTGAGATTTTCTATAGATTAGATTAGTGTTTAGTGTTCCAGGAATGTATGTAAATAAGATTGTACAATAAATACAACAATAATGATAGATCTCTCTAGTCCTCCCTTTAGATCTTACAGTTATTGTGTCATGTTTTGTTTTGTTTTTAAAAGATTTTATTGAGGAATTGGGAGAGGGGAACAGCACTGGGGAATCGGGGAAGGGGAACAGACAAGTTGCCATCTTTCTGTTCTTCAGTCTAGTTGCGGAGGACGTTGCTTCACTGGCCCATGTTGGCATCATCATTGCACTCTTCCCGAGTGCGGCAGATTGGTCACTGGCCTCTGGATGGTCGCTCACTGTGGCTATTGGCAGCTCACGCTGGCTGCCAGCTGCTCACACTGGCTGCCGGCCACTCACTGTAACCTATGGCAGCCCACTGCAGCAGGGGCTGCAGCCTACACCGTTGCCGGAGCTCGTACAGCCCAGCTCCAGGTGGAGCTAGTTGTTAGCTATAGAGCGCAGTGTCACTGGCCCTCATGTGTGGGACCCGAACCGGGGCCGCTGGCATCTCAAAACCAGCTCTAAACCAATGTGCCACTTGGCCGGCCCTATTGTGTCATGTTTTGCTGAACTCTGTTACATACAAATTTAGGTACATGCAAGTTAAATATTTTTAGATCCTCTTCTTAAATTAACTCTTTTATCATTATGAATATGACTTATACCTGGTAATATCATGGGTCTTGAAGTTTCTTTCACCTACTATTAGTATAGTCATATCAACTTTATTATTACTGTTTAGCACTTTTTACTTTCCAGTGTAACAACTATTTCCAATCTCATCTTTTACTTTCCCTGTCCCATATCTGAAATCAGTCATTGGTCTAAGGAGTTCTGGTTCATTTTGACAGTGAACAGTATTTTAACACCAAGATCTGACTACTAGGTATCTTTATGTTTATATTATTATCTCTAGACCTTTTCAGTGAAAGAGATAGGAAATTTTTTTTTTAAGTAACTTCAAGAGTATTTCGATCTGCTCATGAAACACTGCTATGAGAATGCCCTGCTGTTGTAAACAACTATTTCATATATGCTATGAGAATGCCCTGCTGTTGTAAACAACTATTTCATATATATGAAATAGTTTTTTACAACAGCAGGGCATTCTCATAGCAGTGTGTATATATATATATATATATATATATATATATATATATATATATATATATATATATATATAAAATATCAGTTTTCAGATATAAGAGAACAGCCAGAACTGGACTGTGATACTTGATAGAAAGACAGCAAATAAGCCAGCCTTATGATTGACATAGGTTGCTTTCTTGCAGTTTGTAGGTTGTGGTTCAGGGAAAGATAAATCAAACAGAGGCAAGCAGTGTCAATGAGTTACAGGGCAAAAAGTTGGAGATATGGATATAAATGTATTGGGAAGAATACAAAAGTGGAGTCAACAGCACAGGGAAAGACCTTAAGAGAACTATACAGAAGTCTCTGAATATTCATCTTTATCACTGGTCTTTACAGGAATGGGGTGACATTCCATGAGGTGGCTGGGTAATTTCAATATAAAAAAATCCTACAGTTCAAAAAATGCCAAAAGCAGAAATACATTGAAATATATGGGCCATCAGATAGTCCAAATAAGGTAACCACTTTAGAAGTTAGGTCAATCAGTTGTAGACTAAAGATTTCTTCGAACCCACCTAACAATGCTGAATAGCTGTTCCAAGAGAATCAAATCAACACCAAGTAGCTTACCTACATGACAAAGTCCAAACTTCTTTAAAGAAATGAAACGAAATCCATCACCCAACAATGTTAAATTCATAATGTTCAAGATCCAATGCAAAATTAATAGGTATACAAAGAAGCAGAAAAAAAATATTGCCTGTAACAAACAGAAAAAGTAAAGCAAATGAAATATGCAGAAATGACAGCAATTAGGAAGTTAGTAGATAAGTATCTTAAAATGGCTACAACGTATATGACCCAAATGTCAAGAGTATAAATAAAACTGAATATGATAAGGAGAGAACGAGAAGATAGCAAAAATACCAAAAGATAGCAAGAAGACCATAGAACTTTCAGAGGTATAAAGCAATATTTAAAAGAAATTATATTCTTGAAGGTATTAGCAGCATATTAGATGCTGCAAAAGAAAAGATCAGTGTGCTTGAAGAGATAGTAATAGAATGAAGTACAAGGAGAATAAAGCCAGACAGGAGAAGAACAAATATTTGAAGAAATAATGGCCAAGGAATACCTTTATTTGATGAAAACTATAAACCCACAGACAAAAGAAGTTCAGCAAACCCAATCAGAATACATATAAAGAAAAGCATATCAATGTACATCATAGTCATATTTTGAAAACCATTGACAAAGAAAAACATCTTAAAATTTTAAAATTTAGTATTAATAAAGATTTAGTGAAAACCCTTATATGTAGATTGATTGCATTAAATCTTTACTAGGTCAGTTTGCTTGCCAGAAAATAGCACGAAGGTCCAGGGTATAAAAAGAGAATTATTAGATTGAAAGATAAGAAGTGAAGTGCTAAAATAGAATAATAACATAGACAACTGATAAGGACTTACTGACTGATCATTGTACTGCCTAAGGCAATGCCTGTTTTCCTCATTCTATTATATATATTAATGAGCTTTTTAATGCCTTCATCTTTTCTTTGTGGGGTTAGACTTGTGAGTACCTAGACCTTAGAAAACACTGTGTACATTCGTGATTTAATGACATACTATTTTTAGCATCTCCTTCAAATGCTGCAAAATTAATAATGTCACATATATGATATAAAGAGCCTTGTCACTTTGAATTTGCCGCTTGAGCAACTTTGCTTTAAAAAAGTATATAAATTACTCAGTGGCATTTAATGAGTGGGACATTCATAATGATATTAACCCTCTAAAATCACTTATGCAGAAAGAGGGATTTGCTAAATCTTTCTTAGAACACAATGATTTTTAAAAAATCTAAATACATATACCTTAAACTATCCATCTACCCATCCATTGATCCATTTACCTTTCTGAGAAAGCTACATCCAAATATGTAACCTAATATTATGGAATTATGGAAACTTTTCTGAATTAATTAAGAAAACATAAATTGATACTACACTTAGCTGCAGTCTAATATGTGACTGTATACATTATGTTTTACACTTTACAAAGTGCATTTGTACATATTATGTTGCAATTTTACAACCCTATGAGAGTAGAGGAGACCTAGTATGGCAACCATTTTAAAGAAGAAATATATTGTAGCATGCAGATGAAACAAAAGATTTGCTGGGCCAGCCGAATGGCGTGGTGGTTGGGCCCTGGCTTGGGGGGCTAGCGGCCCTGGTTCAGGTCCCACAAGTGAGGGCCAGTGACGCTCAAAAAAAAAAAAAAAAAAATTTTGCTTAGTGTCAAATGGCTAATATTTTACTTGAAGTCTGCTATTTAGGTAGCTGTTTCAGTACTTTTTCTATTATAACACAAAATCTATTTAGAAACATACACAAATTTGTATACTGCCCATACACTGGTTATGTTGTCACTAAAAGTAAATATGGTGTCATTATTATAATTATTTAAATTAAACATACAATTAAATTTAATTAATAAAGTTTATCATTTTTCTATGTGATAAATCTCAACATTGAAGTGTTATCTAAGAAACTAAAACCATAATACTAATAAATATTGATTTAGATAATATATTAGATTTCTATTACTACATAACAAATTATCACAAATATAGCAACTTACAACTGTGATCATTTATTATTTCAGTTTTGACAGGTCAAAAGTTTGTCATGGCATAAGTGAATTTTCTGCTTAGCATCTTACAAGGCTGAAATCTAGGTGTCAGCAGGGCTACAATGCAATATAAAGCTTAAGATCCTTTTCTCTAGTTGTTGACAGAATTCATTTTCTTTTTCTGCTTTTCACATGGTTCCCTCCATCTTCAAGCCAAAAAGAGCAGGTGAAGTCCTCCTCATAATTCATATATCTCTCTCATTTATCCTTTATCCACATTTCTTTGAGTTTCTCTTCTACTTTTAAGTGCTCATGTGATTGCATCAGGTCTACCTGGATAATCTAAAATCTTTCTATCTTAAAGTCAACTGATTAGCAACCTTAATTACATCTGCAAAGTTTTTGTTTGTTTCTTTCTTTCCTTGTTTTTGCCATGTAATATAACATATTCATTGATGTGACACCAAGGACAAAAGTCATGGGGACAAAATTCTGCCCATTATTACAGATATATTTTTTGTTTGTTTGTTTAAGGACAAAGTCACTGGCCCTCAGAAGTGGGATCCAAACCCGGGCCACTGGCGTCCCAAGCCAGCCGGCCCTACCGATATGTTTTTTGATAAGTAAAAATTATCAACTACACTTTTGTCTGGGAATAAAATTCTATCAACTTAAAAAGTTCTATCACCTGTTACATCTATATGGAACTCAAATCTTATGATCCATTTTCAGATTCATTATCCTGATCAAGTATTCATTTGTCTGGGACCTATGATTAGACACCAAGAAGATTCTTCAAGATTGTAAAATTAGTGGAATTTTCATAATTGAACACATTTCATAATTGAATGTATCTGATCACTGAGTTCTGCAATTATCAAGCCAGTAGGCTCAAGACACAAAAAGAGCCAATGTTTCTGTTGGAGTCCTAAAGCAGGATAAGACCCACGTCACAGCTCAAAGTAATCAGAAAGAGGGGTTCCTTCTCACCTGACAGAGACTGAGTGTTTTTGTTTCATTCAGACCTCCAGCTGATTGGATGAAGGCCACGCGCATTAGAGAAGGTAATCTGCTTTACTCACTCTATTGATTCAAATATTACTGTCATCTGAAACCACCCTCACAGACATATCCAGAAAAATATTGACCATGTATGCATCTGGGTACCCTATGGTTCAGTCAAGCTGACACCTAAAATTAACCAACACACCTGGGTAGTTGCTACCTCCACAGCCTGGGTCCCAAGATGAACACACCTAAAGTAACACTGTACCAGCCAAGCCCAACTAGAGCCATAGCTCAGAGCACAGCTGCTGCACCAAACATGGCCTATATCAAGAAACCCTGAGAAGCCACAGAAGCATGAAAATAGGTAATTTTTGTGTTAAACCATTGAGTTTGGAGTGGTTGGATATACAACAATAATTAATCTATACGTCTAGCACTTTCTTATTAGACAATAGGAAGGCCAAATATATTTATGAGACGACTGAGCACAAAGCCATGCTAACATAGTTAATTGGAAGCTCACTGCTGATATGTATTTTTGCTTCTTTATTTTGAGCCATGGCCACCTTTGCTATACTGGAAACTACAAATGCATGGTTTTAGTTGGGAAACTAGTATAAATGGAAATGTCAGTGTATATCCCAGAGGTGATTGGAAACAATGTCTGATATAGTAACCAAAATAAGTTATTGAAACAATTTTATTTTTTCATTTTGAATGTGGAGTGTCTTTGTAAGCACTTATTCTCTGCACTTGGTTTTCTAATGTAGTTTCCCCCATAATTTATGTTAAGCTAACCAATTTTCTGTTCCTGTGCTTGTCATCACTTAATGCCTTTCCGATAAATGTGTTATGACAACTGTTTTCTAGTCTTCAGGGATCTTATCTGTGACAAGTGCACTTCTAAAAATATCATTTGCAACTTCCCTAATTTCTGCTGCACTTACTATGAAGTCTTATAGATGTGTGCTCCATGTGTTTCCAACACAGATCATTTTATTTCCCTGAAGAAGATTTGATAATATCCGGATGTTACTGGAAAATCTTTTGTAAAATGAAATAATTTTCTCTTGTCTAAATTCTATCTAGCCTCCACTACACATAGCTCAAATTCTTATATAAATAAAGACAAATCTAGTTGAATCCAATGTTGAAACCAGATAGACACTTAGATTTGAACAGGGTGCCTGTTACTTAATAGCTATGTGATATTGGATAAATGCCTTTTGACTCCAGCCATTTATCCCCTCAGCTTAATGCCTAGTTAACAGTTATCTTATGGTAATAAATGAGATAATCAATGTAGCCAATCATTTGAAAGAAGTAAGTTGTTCAAGAGTGGCATTCCCTCTTTCTATTTTTATTTACAGCAAGCCCAGTTCATATTTGGAGAGGCTTAATGTGTCAGCTTAATGATTTAATATCAATTTAATTGGGCTCTTGCTTTTAAAAAGTTTTTAGTACTGAAAAGGTCAAGCAGCATCTAACTTGTAATAATTATTAACAATAAGGGGAAGAAACTAGCAGTTATGAGACCATAGTGTATACCTATGAAAATATGCTAAATAAATGCATCTAACAGGTAGACAATCATTTGTTATTTACATCCATTAGAATTGCAGTGCAATTGAGAACCTGTTATTAAGTTGTTAATAAGAAGAGTGTTAATATTTTCTTATCTCTTGGAGAAAGATTTACAAAGCAAAAATGTAGTACAATTGGTTGTATTATTTTATTCTGCTAAGTGCAGAATTTTTCTGAACTCAGGGTATATCATAGTATAAATTTGGAGAAAAATAATATATTATATATGATAAAAATAACATTTACGCAGAATTCTAGGTTTTGCTGTACATTCTACATATTAATTATTAATAATTTAAAACTCACAACATGCCTGTAATACAGCTACTTTTATCATCCTTGTTTTACAGATAGGACATATAAGTACCAAGTACTTAAGTCACCTGCCTAAATTCACACAACTGGAAAAAGAAACAGTGTAGTGTCGAATAATAAGTGCAACTCATCTATATCTATGGCCAACATTTAAACTTGCATTACCCTAATATCTTCCACTGTGGAAATTTAAATCCAGTATTCCAATCTCAAACTAAGATTTCCTAATTTTCTAGTTGTCTCAACAATTCAACTTCCTTTTACACTGGAAAATCTGTGCTGTTAGACCAAAAAGTAGAAAAAGTTCTATATCTCTATGTTTCTTGCTACATAAATCCAGGATTCCCAAATACCATTGTGTATGAAATGCTCCCCACCATCTTTCAACTCATCCCCAGCAAAAATCCCATTTAGTAGTGGAAAAATGGACACTTCACACCCTCTACCCCAAGCTATTACCAATCTCCTGTTACTTCTGACTTGATTATCACCACAATCTCAACCCAGGAATCAGAAATGCTTCATAAATTCAGAGAAAATCGATTTTGATCTCTACATATCCAAAAAGTAACCCATCCCCCTCTCCCTGCAAACCTGAGTCTCCCTAAGTTGTACTTAGCTCTAAACAGCATTCACATAAATTCACTTTCTCAAGATAGACAACTAGGAATCATTGTGTACACTTCACATTCTTTTATCTTTCAAACTTACCCACAGAACAATCTAAATACTATAATATCCTACCTGGGCTATTGCAATGCAATTCTATTAACTTGTCCTTCTGCAGCCATCTTTGCCCATCTCTAGGAAATGCAACTATTGGGTTGTTAGAAAAGTCATGACGCATTTTTGCAATGAAAAACATAGAAAAAATACATCATGACTTTTCCGACAACCCAATAGTTCACAAAACAAGTCTAATAGGTCAAGATCCTTACTCAAAATGCTACAAATTTTTAACAAAAAAGTTTCTAAAAGCCTATCATGATCTTACATTATTATTAGTTTCTATGTTCTGCCACACTGGTCTTCTTTTTAACTGAACCTCAATCTTTATCTCTGGGTCTTTTAGATGTTTTTTTGTCTTAAATGAACTTGACCCTCTTCTACCTGTTTATTTCCTGTTATTCCTTCATATCACACTTTAATTTCCTCAGGGAAATGTTCCCTTATTATTGGTTCCCAGTAGTAAATCTTCCCTCTACTCTCATGCTATTTATCTTCATGGATCTTACTCTGTTGTAATTGCAATGTTACATTTTTGTAATCATTTTATTAATGTCTGCCTCATCTGCTAAAGAGCTATATATTCTACAAGAACAGAGGTAGTGTCATATACTGAGCTTTGAAAATAAAAGTCCTTTATAAATATTTGTTGATTCATGGATTGATTGATATCAGCGGTAGAGGGGTCCTTTAATTCTACCCATTTCTGGATTCTGGATTTTAGGATGGTAAGAATAAATACATACTGTTTTAAGCCATCAAGTTTGTGGTATTTTGTTAAAGCAGTGATAGGAAACTAATACACTGATGTAGTATTTATAACTGTAGAACTTATTTACAGTGAGGAATTGTAATTTTCTGTTTGTTATGCCTCCCAAAAGATCTTACCCCCCAGAAGAGAGGACTGCTTCTTGAATAGCCTGAGGAACTTGCACAATACTTGACATAGAAGTTGACTGAGTGAAAAAATAAGTTTGTTTGTTTCTTCCTTTGTTTGCTTGTTGGTTTGTTTTCCAACAATCTAGTAATAGAGAATGGCCTTTTATACATAATGGCGAAATTTTTAATACTCATATTTTGTGACTACTACAGAGGTTGCTGGTATCTCTTCTTGAAAAAAAAAACAGAACTTGCTTTTCTCAGTATTTCTATTTCTACTACATGATAATAAGTGTTACTTCAAACCTAGCCTTGAAAATTATTTTACATTCTAATGACAATATACATAATTATTAAGGATATGAAAACATTTTTTTTTTCCTGCAACAATGGCTTTTTGGGGCTATAGTTTTTTTTTTACTTTTCCTGATTTTTAGAAACACTTTTTTCTGAAAAGGTCAAAATGCTTAACAGTCATTTCATTGAAAAAAATCTGACAGATAGAGAATAATTAATAAAATACATTTATATTTTAAGCAATGTGCTATAAGTTAAAACAAAAATATTCCAATGTGGAGTTGAGTGCATTTCTTTATTCTGGGCCCACTGAATGGAATTGTATGATTTGTAATAACCATGTCTGTACACAGTTATATTCAGGATATCTGAAGTAGAGTAAGAACTACTGAAAAACAATCACAGTAGAGAATCCTTATAGTAAATACTTTAAAAGTTTTTCACCAGGTCATTTAGCAATGCCCTATACCTAAATTGATGGAATGTATTCAGAGACTCATCTTAATCCTTTCCAAAACATTCCAATAAGGTTTTATGTCAGTGAATTTTATTTTTTTCTGCTTCATCTGTTTATGTAATATGTCATTAATTATAAAATCATAATAAAATTTTAATGGAGAGAAATTTTAAGAATGCAGAATGTGATAAGCATACAGCCCAACTGATAAGAAAAGAAGAGTATGGACTTCACTGGAAAGCAATCTTCTGTCCCAAGGCTGCTTGGGACTGTGTTATGATGACTCACAGAGGGGCAGTTAATTTAATTCATTAAATGAAAATTGTTTAACAAAGCTACTACTGCATGTGATTTTCTTTTTCTAATCTGGACATTTCTTATTCCTCTTTTAAAGTTAACTTTACACATTACCTCATTCAAGACAGCTTCTCTAACATCACCAGAGTTAAGTATCCTTGTGTTTTCTCATAATGCATGTAGTACTTAAACTCTGTAATAAACAATGTATCATTTGCCTCCTTTGACAACATTTCTGTGATTTCCAAAGTACAGGGATTATTTTCTGTTCATCACTATACCCCACTGACAAACACAGGCCTGCATCTACACGAATGGATGATTTTTTTTTTTTTTTTGTAGTTAGTAAATGCTATTCCAGATATAAATGAGTGCTAAATACTGACTGGGTTCATACCTCAGAGGACAAAAATGTTAAAATGAAGTAAACATAAAGGAAAGACATTGTAATGGATATTTGAGTGAAAATTATAAGCTAAAAAAAGATGTAAAGGAAACAGAGTAGTCAGGAAAGAAAGATTGAATGCTAAGCTTTCATTTATACCTGGGTTGTGTAGAAAGTAGAAGCATCTCTAGGAAAGTCATCATAAAACGGCACAGAGACATGAGAAGTAGGAGTACAACAGAAAGAGGCAATGGGGCTGGTAGACTACATTATTTCTGCATTTAGAATTATTATTTATTGAGAGTTGACTCTTACAGGTTTTGATGAGGTGGCGAGTTATGTTGAAGTCAGGAGACTTTGATTGTAATTATGTAATTTTAAGGAATTAAAATTTAAGGAAAAGAAATAGTGACATATTGCTTGAATGATATGGCATGATCAAACATGCAAGGAAAATTTCAATCAAATGTGTTGGTGAAAACAAACCAACAAAAATGCTAACATTTACCTCCTTCAATTAAATATAAACCAATAGATAATATCAGGTATTATATTTAAAATAACATTCAAGAAGTAGTGGAGCATGAACATTGACAAAGAGAATAGACACAGGCAAGTTTATCCCACGGAAGCATATTCACTCTTTAGTAGACCTCAGTACAACAGCATTCTTCCCAATAGACACAAACTTATTTTCACTTCCTCAGAAATGTTCGGAATAATTTCAGTCTATCCTTAGCACTCAGTTTCTTCTTTTTTTGGCCACTATCCTTCCCCTAAACCAGGTGTTTAGTTATCAACTTAGATTTTGAATTTTCAGCAATTTTTAATAATGCTGACTTTCAGAGTTTTTCCATTATAATCTAAATTACAATTTTCACCAATATTTCAACATTATATTGTGCTTAGTGTGCTTATATTAAGAAATATAATTGTTGGGCTGGCCAAGTGGCACAGTGGTTAAGCACTGGCTTGGGAAGCCGGCGGCTCCAGTTTGGGTCCCACAAATGAGGGCCAGTGACACTGCCCTCAAAAAAAAAAAAAAAAAAAAAGAAATATAATTGTTCCTTCACTGAAAACAATGGACCAATAAATATTAAGATGGTTTTACTCTGCTCTGTCAAAAACAGATTGTGAATTGGAGCTACAAATATATTAGTTTTTTTCTTTAAAAATACTTGTATATATAATTAAATGGTGTGTGTGTGTGTGTGTGTGTGTGTACGTTCTCTTTTCTTATGAACAAAATTATCTGTTGACATTTTTCCAATGTCTTTTCTATTGGTAGTCAAGGATTCAAAGATTTTTCCACCACCTTTACTTGATTCTCTCAAAAGAACTAAGGCTTCAGAAATGACTTATGCTAAAATGCAAACTCTTATTATGTTTTTGAGTAAAACAATAAGCAGTTGAGTAAAATGATGAAAACATGAACTAAACTAAATAAAACTTTTAAAATTCTTGCTGCTAGCCAACCCCTCAAAATATTTTATATAGATTCACTAATCCTTCCTTCATTCAATTATTCGAAAGTTATTCACTAAGCATTTACTATAAGCCAGGTATTGTTGTACACGTTAGTGATAAATAAAATAGGCAATGTTTCTACCTGCATGTCACTGATATTTTAGTAGAGGGACACAGTAAACAAATAAACCAGTGTTTATTTGGATTACAAGAAGATGATAAATATTATGGAAGAAAGAGAGCTGGATAAAGAGGATATAGTAGGCAATCTTTATGATGGTTCTGATGACACAGTGATCTCTGTCACCCATGTGTAGCATCCACCCTGACTGTATGAGTTTAATATATACCATAACTTATTACAATATTTGAATATAACATGCAGTACGTTACTACTAATGGCCTACAGAAGAAACTCTGATGTGTCACTTCCAAGGTTAAGTTATAAAAGGCCCAATTTAGACTTGGGTACGTCCTCTCCCTAGGAGGACTTGCTCTGGAAAAAGTATGCTGCCATTACACACATACACACGGAAGCTTATGCTGAGGACCAAGTGGCAAAACACTGAAATCTTTGGCAAACAGCCAATGAGGAAAGGTAGCCTGGCAACAACCACATGAGTGAGACTGAAAGCAGATCTTCCCCCTGTCCTGTCAAACCTTCAAATAGGACAACAGTCCCACCCACAGCTTGTCTGCAACCTCATCAGACAACCGTGGTCAGAACCAACCAGCCTCCAGACTCCTGACCGCAGAAACAGTGAGAGAATAAATATTGTTTAAGCTACTAAATTGTGGGGTTATTTGTTATGCAGTAGTAGATAACTAATTCATGGAATATAGCGAAATCCTAGGACAAAAATGTGCTTTATTTGATCAAATTTCATGAATAGTTTGACTTTGAATTATAAGACTTTACTCAAAGTTTTTACCTCAGAAATAATATGCTAATTATCATTTTACCTAATTTCTCTCTAGTGATATATATTAGTTGTCTCTTTAAACATATATTTATTGATTTTTCTCATTACAATGATGATGTGTATTCTGTATATAAAGTTTAAATGTTACACAATATGTTATTAAATTGCATCTATTAGATTCCAAGTTAGGTGGCAGTTTCACCAGATTTTATTTTCCTGTTCATGTATTAACATGTTACACATTAACTTATTTGACACCTAAATAAAATTGGATAATATTATATATTCTATTGTTAAACATCTATTTTATTTTATCTTGAACAACTCATGCAGATATAAGTCACTTTTTTCAAATACCCCACTATACTTAGCTCTATGGATGAACCATTATAGGATTAAAAGCTTCTCTCCTGATGAACATTTGGGTTAATTCTACTTATATTTCTATTATAAGTAATATTTTTTCTGAAAATTTATGAGTATTTCTTTAACAAAATATAAATCATATTATCTAGAAGATATTATATTAATAAACAATAAAAGAAATAATTCAATTGACCACTTTGTTTACAAATTTTTAAAAATGTGATTTTTTGGGTTTTTTTTTTTTGTTGTGTTTTTTTTGAGGGCAGTGTCACTGGCCCTCATATGTGGGACCCGAACTAGGGCCACTGGCTCCCCAAGCCAGCCCTTAACCACCGCGCCACTCGGCAGTCCCCTAAAAAAATTTTTCTAAACATTGAATTAAGTCCATCAAAATGATTCAGTTGTCAGACAATGTAACATATAAATATTTCATCCTAAATTCTGTATTTTTTAAACAAAATAGTAATTAATTAATTGAAATTTTGATTAAAATATTTAATGAATTCATAATTCATTTTCTCTGCCTGCACCCTCATGTTCCTATCCAATTAAAAACTAAAGTCAACATATAATGAATAAAACCACAAATATGGTGAAGTACCCTAAAACAATAGAATAGCTACCAAGTTAGCTGACTTTAGTGTAAATTGTTTTAAAATGTAAACACCAGTTGAAAATGGGATGGTCAGATATTGAATTATAGAAAATATAGACTGTAAAAAAAAGTCTACTTTTTAAAAAAGAACAATTAGCCCCCTTCGTTAAGCTGAACCACTGACATTTTCCACACAATCAGGAATTGTTCCAGAAGCCTATCTGAATCTATGTCATTAAAAAATCAACTGATCTAACCAGGACAAAGTCATCTACAATGCAATAAATTTGTATATACATTTCCGTGTTTCTTAGCCCTCTTCAAATTAGGCAATATGACTCATTCTGGCCAATTGTTTGTGAGCGGAAGTGGTGTGTGTCACTTTCAGCTGAATATTTGAGAACGAATAAATGTCCTTCCACATCTTCTAGAGAGAAATTAACCCTTGATATATTAAACCACTAAGAGTTTAGGGATTAATGTGTTACCACAGTATAAACTGGCCTATCTGTATAGTGCACTAATTCACATTATTAGCATTTTATATCTACCAAACAATATATAGATTTGGTCTGCATATAACTCTAATTATTGACAAAGAATATGTAAAGAAGCCAATATGAAAATTTTTGTATATGTGACAGGTACATGTCCCTTTGTCAACTAATATTGGTAGTAAGATTTTATGCATCAGACTTCTTGTTTTGATTAATTTTAGACTGTCAAAAAAATTTCTACTTCTCCCATACTACTCTAAAATAAAGTTTTAGAGTCCAAAGTGCTGAGTTCTGGCATTGAACTATAGTAATTCCTCCATGAATACTACTCTATCTTTATAAATACAAATGCCTACCTTCATCCCAATAAAATTTTTCCATATACTTTCATTCTGCCATTGATGCATGTATTTTTCATTTAACCACTTTTGGCAATATACATTTAGCAAAACATTTATTAAAATTATAAAAGGGTTATGTGTAGAGATAAAAATAAATACTATTTTCTTTTTATCCAAGTAGCACTAAATATAATTCAACATGCTTAGAAGTTTAGACTCTTGCCCTCAAAATGCTATAAAAATACTAACCTCAGAAATGATTCAAGTGTATAACAACACAGTTCATCTTTATGTTTAACCATTTTTCTTAGTACAATTTAAGTACAATTTTATATATTTTGTTTTTGGCTCAGATGGAATTTTCAGTAACTCATTCCTCAGGATTCTGTTTTATAATCCAACCACCTTTTTAAACGTTCTTTATCTATCTTATTTTCTAGGCCATTTAGTATGAGCATCACTCATGGTTGAATTCTCTGGATTCTTTCCCCATTTTGTTTTTTTCTTTAAAATTTATACCATAAAATTCTCAGAATAATTTAAATTTGATACAACAAACAAACAAACAAACAAACAAACAAAAAAACACCCCTCCATATTTACTGATACACCAGCCAGTGAATGGCCTATCACTATTTTTCCAAGTGGAATTAAGGCCTAAGAGATGGCATGATTTCACAACGGTGGCTTGATTTAAAAAAAATTGTTGGCAATAATGAGGTGCTGCAGTCACAGTACAAAACTGCCTTTGAATCTGTTTCTGTTTTCCCACTGACGTTAAAGTGAAACCGAAATGTATTGAGCTCACAGCTAACATCATACTCAATGGTAAATAGCTAAAATCTTTTACTGTAATATCAAGAACAAGACAAAGATGTGCATTCTCACCATTATTATTCAACATAGTACTGGCAGTCTTAGCCACAGCAATCAGACAAGAAAAAGAAATAAGCATTAACCCTTTTGCCATAATGATCAGATACACCCAAATGAATATATCTGAATTTTTATACATAAAAATAATGTCATTTACATATAAAGCAGCTCAAGTTGTTATTATTAAGTGCATAAAATAGTCAAAATATCAACTTTTTGCTTTTTGTGGATTTGACACATTTTGAAGAAAAAAATCTTGAAATCAATTAACACAGTGAGAGTTAAAGTAGGAAATGAATAAGTAAAACTGTCACTATTTGCAGATGACATGATACTGTGTTTAGAAAACACAAAAGAATTCAGAAAAAATTAAAAGAATTAATAAAAGAGTTCAGTAAGTTAGCAGGATACAAAAGTAATATACAGAAATCTGTCATGTTCCTATATACTAATAATGAACAATCAGAAGAATAAATGAAGAAAACAATTCCATTTACAATTGCATAAAAAATAAAATACCTAGGAATAAATGTAACCACTGAGATGAAAGACTTGTACTCCGAAAACTATAAGACATTGAAGAAAGAAATTGAAGAGGACACAAATAAGAGGAAGCATAGACTGTGCTTATGAATTAAAAGAATTAATATGTAAAATGACCATACTACTTAAAGTAATTTACAGATTCAATGCAATTTCTTTCAAAATGCCAATGTTACTCTTCTGAGAACTAGAACAAATAATCCTAAAATTTAAATGAAACCACAAAAGACCTAAAATAGCCAAAGCAATCAAGAAAGAAGAGGAAAGTTGAAGTTATCATGCTCCAAGATCTCAAAGTATACTATAAAGCTATAATAATCAAAATATTATGGTACTGGCACAATAATAGACACATAAATCAATGGACAAGAAAACAGAGCCCAGAAATAAACCTTCAGTTATATGGTCAACTAATCAGTGACAAAGGAGGTAAAAATATAGTCTGGAGTAAAGACAGTCTCTTCAACAAGTGATGAATGGAGGATGGCCGAGTGGCACATGGATTAAGAGTTAGCTTGGGACACCACCTCTGAGCAGCAGGACCCTGGTTCAGATCCCGCATGAGGGCCAGTGACGCTGCACCCTCTACAACTAAGATAGTGAACAACAGCTCAACCTGAGTTGCTGGCAATGGCGTAGGCTGCAGTGGGGCTGGCCAGCAGCTGGCATGCGCTTTTGTGAGCTGCCGTGAGTGGCCGTCCAGAGGCCAGCGTGTGACTGCCTTAACCAGGAAGAACACAATGATAATACCAACATGGGCCTGTGAAGCAACGCCCTCCACAACTAGACTGAAGAACAAAATGACAGCAACTTGTCTGTTCCCCTTCCCCAATTCCCCAAAGCTGTTCCCCTCCCTAAATTCCCCAATAAAATCAAAAGGAAAAAAAAAGTGATGCTGGGAAAACTGGACAGATATATACAAAAAAAAGAAACTGGACCGCTCTCTTACACCATATACAAAAATAAATTCAAAATGAGTTAACAACTTAAATGTAAGGCCTGAAACCATAAAACTCCTAGAAGAAAATATAGGAAGTAAACTATTTGACATTAGTCTAAGAAATATCTTTTTTTAATATGTCCCCTAAAGCAAGGGAAACAAAACCAAAAATAAACATATGGGACTATATCAAACTAAAAATCTTCTGCACGGTGAAGGACTTTCAGCAAAATAAAAAGGCCACCTACTGAATGGGAGAATATATTTGCAAATGATATATCTGAGGAGGGGTTGATATCCAAAATATGTAACAAACTCATAAAACTCAATAACAAAAAATAAAATATCCACATGAAAAATGGGCAGAGACTGTGAAAAGACATTTCACTAAAGAAGACATACAGATGGCCAACAGACATATAAAAACAATGCTCAACATCACTAATCATCAGGGAAATGCAAATCAAAACCACAATGAGATACCACCTCACATCAGTCAGAATGGCTATTATCATAAAGTCAACATATGTGGGAGGATGTGAATAAAAGAGACCCCTTGAGCACTGTTGGTCAGACTGAAAACTAATGTCACCCCTATGGAAAACAGTATGGAGATTTTTTTTAAACACTTAAAATAGACATACCATATGACCCAGCAAGTCCACTTCTGGGTATTTATACAAAGAAAATGAAAACATTAATTCAAAAGATATATGCACTCCCATGTTGATTGCAGCATTATTTACAGTATTCAAGATATGGAAGAAGCCAAGCAGCCTAGACGTTCATCAATAGATGATTTTATATATATATATATATATATATATATATATATATATATATATATATATATAATATTATATTATATATATACGTATCACATCTTCTATATATGCATTTACAGTAAAACCTTGGATTGTGAATAATATGGTTTGTGAGTATTCCACAAGAAGAGCAAACATTTCTAATACATTTTAACATGGTAAATGAGTGATGCATTGCAATATGAGCAGTTTGTTTACAGAACAAATTATGCTTGCAAACCAAGCTATTACCGTATACATATACACATACAATGGAGTATTATGCAGCAATTAAAGGGAATGAAATCTTGCCATTTATAACAACATGGGTGGATCTAGAGGGTATTATGTTAAGTGAAGTAGTCAGGCAGAGAAAGACAAATATCACATGGTTTCACTTATATGTGGAATCTAAAAGAACAAAACGAAACAAACAAACAAAAACAGGCTCACAGAAATAGAGACAAAGGGATGGTTACCAGAAGAGAGGGGGTGGGATACGGGTAAAAAGAAGGAAAATATAGTCAATAATACTGTGATAAGTTTACACCGTGATGGATGCTTGCTAGAATTAGTGGGGTGATCACATTGAAAAGTATAAAAATGTTAACATTTGAAACTTATATAACGAATATAAGATTATATACCAACCATACTTAAATAAAAATAAATAAATATTAGAAAAAAAATACATTGAAATGTGGTCAGGGGCCGGCCGAGTGGCGCATTGGTTAAGCGCTGGTTTTGGGATGCCAGCGGCCCCGGTTCGGATCCCACATGAGGGCCAGTGACACTGCCCTCTACAGCTAACAACAGCTCCACCTGGAGCTGGGCTCTGCAAGCCCCGGTGATGGTGTGGGCTGCAGCCCCTGCTGCAGTGGGCTGCCATAGGCTGCAGTGAGTGGCCCGCAGCCAGCGTGAGCGGCTGGCAGCCAAGCGTGAGCTGCCAATAGCCGCGGTGAGCGACATCCAGAGGCCAGCGACTGATCTGCCTCATCCGGGAAGAGCGCAATGACGATACCAACAGTTAAGCAACATCCTCCGCAACTAAACTGAAGAACAAGAAGACGGCAACTTGTCTGTTCCCCTTCCCCGATTCCCCAACGCTGTTCCCCTCCACCAATTCCCCAATAAAATCTTTAAAAAAAAAAAAAAAAAAAAAGAAATGTGGTCAGTAATTTTGCCCAGTGATTAAATTTTATGTGTGTTAATGGAGATGCCCAGTAAATGCAAGACATTCAATTGTGTCATTTTTATTCTGCATAGCTTGAATAATCTTAAACTTTTTATTTTAAATAGCTTAGTTTACTTAATTTATAATTTTGGAAATAATTAGTATATTTGGTTTGAATTCACTGGTCTGATTTGTTTTTATTTTATCTATTTTTCATTTTAATTTTTCTATGAAAATTTATAGCACAGGTATTATGTTTTGAATTTTTAATACATTCTTAAAGTTATACATTTTTATTTATCAGAATCAAAAGTAAAGCCCTGAAAATCTAACTGCTTCCTAGCCTTGGCTGAGTCGACCAAACAGATCTGAAATTACATGACAGCTCTATATGCTCATCTTTTAGTACATTTTTAGGAGGCAATACTCCTACTGTGTCTCTTATATTCTGAGATTCAGTTCCCAGACGTCAAAATAGTGTTTCCCAATGTTTTCTTGCAGAAGATTAGTTCCTCAACATGTTTCGTCAGAAATAGGATACAAGGTCAATTAAGACAGGGAAAGGGAATGCAGAATACCATTTAAGAGATTTCAAAAGTTCATTAATATGGTCAAGACTCTGAGGAACAGTGAAACAAATAAATCTATTTACTTTTTTTTCAAAGAAGAAGATAAAGGGTGTTAAGCACTCATAGTGATGCTCGCCAAGTTCTGAGGCTGTGGCATCAGAGGATGAAGTGGTGATTCTTTGTTTGCTCTTGATGTTTGTACAGTTTGCTATTTGCTGACCTGAAACAATGTCACATTATACTGAAAGCATGGAAAATCTTTTTGATCTCTTAAGCTTTGCATTTTTACTTGCCTTCCCTTATCATAAATATTTAAGAATTCTTTGGACTTCCAAACTCATGTCTACAATCTGCCTGGATAATCTTAATTACTAGGATGGCTTTAAATAATACCACAGACTGATCTATCTAAATTAGTGTGTCATCAATCCTGACTTTTATCCAGAAATTTGCATCTGAACTGAAAACTTCATAATCTGTATCTTATTCCCTAAAGTCTGTTCATCATCTTTAGTCTGTTGAAGCATCATCATCACTCTGGTCACAAGAAATGAGAATGGGAAACTGATAAAAGTTCCAGTTCATTCTGACCTTTCCCAGATTGTCCTCCCTCTCCCCACCCCACATCCATCTTAACTTCCTGACTTCCTGCACTGCTGACTTCAGCCTCCAGCACCAGATGCAAAGAAGGAAGTCTTTCATAGGCTTAATCAGCTCCCATCACTACAAAAAATTCCTTATATGTCACTATTAGTGATTGTGTTTCTTCCATCAAATGAGGAATCTCTTATCTTAATTCCTCCTTTTTTTTCACCATCTTCTTCTCCATAGAGGAATCATATTAACCTACCTCGTCTTCTTTCTTGTCCCTGTCTCATATCATCCGCCTTCATTTTTCATCTTGCCCCCTTTCAGGCCTTTATCTATTTCAATAGTCCCCTATCTGGTCAGCCAGCCACCAATCTCTTTTTGAATTTTTTGTTCATGTGGCCCTTAGAGCTGCCATTTAAAAAAGTATCTATCCTTTCATTTCTCATTTCATTCACATATACAAAAATATTTAATGAACATTTGCTGTCTACTAGGCACTATAACAGACATTGGAGATGAAGTGCCAAAGGGTTATGTCCCTCCTTCTCCTATAGAATATACACATAGTAATGAGACAGGCAAATAGCAAGGAAGCTTAATAAAATGAGTGCAAATGAAGACAAGTGGTCAAAAAGAAATAAATGAGATGATAGACAGAGTGTAACTGGAGGAGGGAGGAAAGGTATATTCTGGATAACAACGTCTGAGAAGACCCCTCAAGGAGAGATATTTGAGTTGAAGCCTGAAGGAAGAAGGGAAGCTAGATCTATCAGTCAGTGTTTAGTAGAAAGAACAGAATTACTGGAATATATCAGGAATTTCTTATAGAGATTTGAGCGCACACAATGTAAGGCTTCCATCTTAGCATCTGATTCTGGAGGCTAACGTCAGCAGTGTGGGAAGTTGAGAAGGGGAGATACATGTGAAGGGAGGAGTCAGGACACACTGGAACATGTCAGGATGCACTGGAACTTGCATCACTTTCTCACCACCTCAAGCTGCTAACTTCAGTGATTCAAGTTCCTTTCAAGAAAGGTTGGTACCCTGGGAGCTAAACATGCACCCAGTATAGGAACTGAGGAAGCTAAAGGAAGATCTGGTCTTTTCTAAATGAGTTACAGGCCCTACTGCTGCTCCTTGCTAACAAGGTGAGCCAGCTGAGAAGGAAAAAGCCTGTGAGAACTACAACAGCACCTACCCACTTTTCTCTTGCACCAAATATTTGAGAGTGAAGATATATAACTGTTGCTCCTCTTTTGCATTTCATATCTCCTGCCAAACATCCCTTGTCTTTACTTTTAATTTGGAACCATGCAGGGAAGAGAATTCTGTGGAATGGGATCCCCTCTTAGTTAAGTTGACTAAATATTCCACCAAAAATATTACACTGGTCAGGTAAAGAGTGGGGAAAAGTGGGCCTGCTGAGGGGTGCGGTGGTTAAGCGCTGGCTTGGGAAGCCAGCGGCCCTGGTTCGGTCCCACATATCAGGGCCAGTGACACTGCCCTCAAAAAAAAAAAAAAAAGAGTGGGGAAAAGTATGTTCTAAGCATTGGGACTAATATGTATGAAACCCTGGGCATTAAAGTGTTTAGTATATTTCACAAATTGAGAATAAAAGTGGTTGGACAATAGGAAAGGAGCAAGAGAAGTGCTTGGAATTGTATTAAAGACATGAAGAGGGTTGAGATTCTGCAATGCCACATGAGCTAAGTACATGGCAAATGGTCACCATTTCCTTCAAAGTCTTCTACTTGCCCTCTCAGTATGCCCATTTCTTGACTTTGCATCTGAGCTGCTCAAATGGGATTATAAATCTAACTAAGTGGGAGTGTATCCAGTGTTCTGAATGCACACTGCAATCACCTAGAGAGCTAATAAAAATCCCATTCTTGAGCCTCACTGCCAAGCATTATATTTTTAATTATTCAGGGCTATCCTAGTATCTGCTGAACTAGAATAACAAAGAGATGGGCTTATTCCAGAGTGTTCCTGCATATTTGAGAGTTTTCATTAGCAATTAACCACTCTTTTTCTGGGGACCTGGAAGAAGAAAAGTTAAGATACTAAAACAACTAATTGAAGATAAAATATTGGTCATTTTGGATGATGACACACTAGAATTTTCTAGCACCTGTTAGTGTTCTTATACAGCAAGGGTCTAGATCACTATTTCTATCTGAGATGGCTAACTGTGAGGATACACTTCCAAAGTCACTTTCCTTTATCACTCTCCTCCTTCTCTTAGGTTTTTTTGAATGATGTAGCTCTTCTTCTGCTTCCCTGTCTCAGGCCCTCTACCTCCATCTAAGGAAAATGAAATAAGGCTGAGTACAATTTGTGAGAATTATGAATTTTATTTTATCCTCTATTGTACCCTGCAGATACGCTTAATATTTAAATAGATAAACTCCTTCATAACAGATTTTTCCTCCTTCCTGTTCACATATGAAAGCACAGAAAAGAGGTAATGTATTGGAGAAGAAAAAGGATGTGGTTAATTTTTAGTTTTAAACTTTAAGTTTTAAGTTTTGGTGGGAATTAGTTGCCTCCACCATTTTGTACACTTTTCTACTGTGCAAGTCCAAATGAGTCAATGTAACATTACTAATCCAACATTAAGTTTGGTTAAGTGTGTTAATTTCATAGCAGATTCCTAGCAAACAAGGTAGATATTCAGTATATAGATTTATGGGATATATTTATACGGCTAAATAGAGATGAGCAATGACATAAGATTAAGTCTCTGCAGTCACACTGCTTCCTCCGTCACTTGACTGTGTGACTTGGGACAAATCACCTCATTTTTCAGTGCCTCATATTTCTCACCTATAAAATAGTGATAATAATACTCCAAAGGCTTATTGTGAACTGTGAAGATTAAACGAGCACTCAGAAAAGTACTGTATACTATGCACACTAAAAGCACACATGCTTTTAGCATGCATGTGAGAATGTACACACATATGTATATATTACTCATTTATGCAATATATGCTTATATTTAAATCTTATATATTTATAATATTTTATATATAATTCGTGGAAGAAATATGTAATTAAAAAATTCATAAATTACCAGATAACATCACAACATATTGCTCCTGAGGATTTGCACAATTGAGATATCCTGGCCTACTCAAGTGAAAGGAGATGAAGCTGCAGGTATTGAGCTGTTGATTCATTCTATCGCTGCAAGATTTTGCGGTCTCATATGGAATAGGAGAGAAAGTAAGATTCCCACAATTGTCAAGTAGCAAGGTAGCATTTCAATTATGCTATTTGGAAAAGGTTATGGTTTCAAAAAGGTAATTTTTATTCAGCACTTTTACAGGGTATGCAATTGATTCCATTCATTTTAGTGGAGGGAATCAGAATCGTAGATGATGAATCTCTTTTCAAAGGAAAACATTTTCAGCTTTAGAAAGTAATTTATGAGGTTACATTCATGTCATGAACAGAATAAAGAATGGCAAGAGATAGTAGCACTGTCCCATTATTTACCAATGGTCCTCCTTTCTTTTCTTTGGTGTCTATTACTCTAAGAAGTGGTGTTTATTGGTTCTCATTTTTCTCTTTCATGTGAAAAGAACAATTGCTGTGCTCCTCATCACAAGGTCATGTTGGCCTCCCCTCCTCCCACTGCTTTTCTCTGTTGCTATAAATTTCACACACTCTGCTGAACCTCAGACAGGAACAAAGATGAAGATATCTGCTTCAACTAGGAATTATCTCTATTGTTGTTGTTTTGTATTTATTGTTGTTTTATAATTCTGATATTGTATCATCAGCAAAGAGAATAGTTACCTCTGATGTCCCCAGTTGTTCCAATGGGATAATAAACAAAAGGTATAACAATTTTAGAGCTAAGTCTCCTCATTTTACAGAAGAGGAAATAGACGTTACAGAGAGGTAACCTGGACACACCTGAGTTTAAGTACCTTTCTTACTAATAAACCAACTATGGTCAGAATACATACAATAACAAGATAACCACAATAAGAAATGCCTTGACAATTTACATAAAAAGGCCAAGTAATGATAGCAGGAAATAGAGAATAATGACAGGGATATGAAAATGGTGTGGATAAAGAAAAAAGCTGGGAACGAAGAGGCACTACAAGCATTTTATTCTAAAAATAAATAAATAAAAATAAATAAATAAATCAGCAAATGTGGGTCTCCAATCAATCCTTGCTGCTAGAGAAAAATATTACTAGTACCTTTATTTATCTTCCCCAAATGGTCAAAGACCTAGAAACTGTACCATATGGATATAGTTGAAGAAATCATGGATGCTTCATCTTAAAAAAGAGGACTTTGCATCGGCCGAGTGGCGCATTGGTTAAGAGCTGGTTTTGGGATGCCAGCGGCCCCGGTTTGGATCCCACATATGAGGGCCAGTGACACTGCCCTCCACAGTTAACAACAGCTCCACCTGGAGCTGGGCTGTGCGAGCCCCGGCGACGGTGTTGGCTGCAGCCTCTACTGCAGTGGGCCGCCATAGGCTACAGTGAGCAGCCGACAGCCACGGTGAGCGACATCCAGAGGCCGGCGACCAATCTGCCTCATCTGTGAAGAGCGCAATGACGATACCAACATGGACCAGTGAAGCAACGTCCTCCGCAACTAGACTGAAGAACAAAATGACAGCAACTTGTCTGTTCCTCTTCCCCGATTCCCCAACGCTGTTTCCCTCTCCCAATTCCCCAATAAAATCTTTAAGTATATTTAAAAAAAAAAAAAAAAAAAAAGAGGACTTTGAATATAACAGTAGTATTTAAAAATTTTGAAGGACTGTCTAATGAAAAGGGTATCAAATGGAAAAAAATTATGAGAAATAATGGGCCTAGAAGAGAGACATTTTCTAAATATAAATATAAAAGGGGCCAAAAGATAGCAACCCAATCACTGGGAATGATCAGATAAAGGGAACAAAACCAGTATTAGGGGCCAAATGCCAAATATACATTGTAGACCATGAATACTAGAAAATTCATTCAAATAACATTGAAGACCCTTCTCACAAAGGTTCTGTAACTCATCGTACAAAGTAGGGGACATGCAGAACTCACCTAGCAGGTGAATAGTCATGATGGACAGTTGAATGTAAAACAAGTGGGCTAAGATATGAAATGGTCTATTCCTTCCCTTCTACTTCAACAAATACTACTATAATTTGAGATCTGTTTTAGATACATTTCCTCCAGGAAAATTACTGTTTCTAGCTGACATGCAATTATCTTAATGTCATTTACTGTTATGTATTGATTAGACCTCAGAAACATCTTTTGGGCCTTAACTGTCTACTCTGTGAACTCCTACCAAACTCTTGACCATTTATATTCAATTTTTCACAAGGGTCTATCACATTGTTTCATGTGTTTCCATCTCTCTCTTATAATACTTAACACATTTTATTTTAATTAATTACTTATCATGTTATATCCTCCACAGAACTGGCAGCACCTTAAAAGTAAAATTTAAAAAAAAATTTGTCTTGTTATTATTGTATCCTCAGTGCCTAGAGTTTATATGGCACATTACAAGTGTCTAGTAAATGTTGGTAGATTAACTGAATGAATGAATATATAGGATTAAATAAATAAGAATGTTCAATCTGGTAACTCAGAGTGGTACTTTTAAGGGCTGAGATGATGTATTATTGGTCATGCCATGCCATAGCTCTTGTTGATCAAATACTAAGTAGTACTGTATGCTATAATTTAATTAAGTCTTTAGCTTATTTATATTCTGTCATGCTACAGCATTGTTATACTACACTAGGTTTGATTTATATGCTTGCTACGTACACCTATGTAAAGTGAAGCAAATTTATAATTTATTATTTATAAAATTATTATCTTTTATAGTCAGCCACAATCTTAAAACCTACTATCTTCCATGAAAAGAACCCTAGATATATGCATCTACTGGGAAAATGATTTTTACTCATGTGACTCTGACTCTAATGGATAATTTATATGAATGGAAAGTCATACTAAATACAGGAAAAAAAGTCAAGAAAGAAATCATTTTCATATTGCTCATTGGTCACTCATTCAATAAACATTTATCAAATATCCACTCTACAAAAAGTTCAATAGCAGTTGTTACAGTTCTGAAGATAAGACTTTCTCTTTTCCTTTTCCTTATGTAAAAAAATAGCAATAGTAAGGACTAACATTCTTCTAGTGCTTTTTTTTCCCCAGTTATTGTGCTAAGCTTCAAATATAAATCATCTCACAAAAATTTCACAGCAATTGAATAAAGGAAAAATGTCTCTGTATTATATAGATAAGTGAACTGAGGCTCAGGGAGATTATGCGACGTGCCCAATGCCCCACACCTAGTGAAGGGTATTGTTAGGCTGCGTGCTGGGCGGGCAGGCTCTGCAGCCGCCCTCACAGATCGCCCTGGTGAACTCAATAAAGAGGGCTCACCTTCATTCACTAGGGAGCCTCTCTCTCCAAAACACTCATTTTCCCTAAACAACCTGCTATAGCTAAGCCTTATTTAAATACACTGCATACAAAGTATTTTATTGGATAATACATCTGAAGTTTTATTCCTTTTTAGACTTATAAACAATGAAGTGTTACAAGGGTGTCCAAGGATATGCTTTTTGCCTTCACTCCCCCTATACTGAGGCAATCTCCACTCCTTCCCAAGTTTTTACTTGGACTTGGAGCCCTTATACCAAGTTTTGTTAGGGGGCCTTTTGCTCCCCAGCAGAGATGGTTTTATAAGCACTGGGCATGGCAAAATGTTGTATGTACTGAAGTCCTGAGCTGCCATTCCCTAGCTCTGTAAATTGTCACATAACTTGACTGAGCCTTTATGTTCTAATCTGTGAACAAAAAAGGAAACATCTACTGAAAAGAAAAGGCATCAGCTTCCTTAAGGACATCTGGTGACAGTGTCCTGTGGCAACATCAGCACTAACAAATCCTTTGTTGGGCAGATTTTCAGTCTCGCTGAAGATATTCATTCAATCGGGGCTGATGTGCAGGCATGATGCCATGATAAGCCCATGCTGATGATTAAATTGCAAAATGCTTCCTGCATAAGAAATAGTTGTTTTTCTGGGTCCTGGGTGCCTCTCCGCTCCCCAGGCTGTCTCTTCCATCCCCTTCCCTTGGATCCCTCAAACTTTACTACTTTCCTGAAAATAAAAGGCAATGCCTGGCCCCACAGGACCCCCAGAACTCTGCCCCAGTTCCACAAATTATACAGCCTTTCTAACTAAACAGAATTCTTGTTACAGTGTTTGTAAATTAGTTTTAAAATACACTTGCTTTTAACAAACACTTCTTGAACATACTCAGTGCCTCTCAGAATGAGACATGCATAACACAACCAGAGAAGTTAAAGCCTCTGCTTAACCTTTCAGAAAAGAGAACCAGTTTTAAAGAAATAAAGAGCGCTGTCGGCAATGGCTTTAGAATATGATTATATGTCTGACTTTAGAAAAAGCTGCAAGGAATCAGTATGCTACTCAATTTTCTTAACTGTTTACACTGCTCTCTCTACCACCTAAGTGGCTTAGGCTTAATGAGAATTGGGGATTTAAGCATTCCATTTTATTCTCCACTATAAGGTATAAATTGTTGACGTATTTCAGAACAGTTTGTAAACTCACAGGAAGCCTTGGCACCTGGATTCCCACTGACATTTGGTTCTCACTGAATGTTACATGTGCTGCAAAGCCATTTATTACTTTACAGCAATTTTTCCTCACCTCAGTCACTAATGACTCATTACTGATCCATTATAGTCCAACTATTCAACTTTTTTATGGCGTAAGCTTTTTCCAAAAAATCTGTGCTTTCAGTTTAAACCAGAGGAACCATCAAAGTACAGATGCAGGATATGCTTATGTAAGCTTTCACATGGGAAATACTTTTCTGCAACATAAAACTTGTTTCATGAAAGGAAAGTAGGAATGTTGACACCCAGAAATAAACTGATCAGAATATGAGTCATTAACGGATCATGATATCAAGTGTAAGTATACAGGAGAAAATAATCTGAGTGGAAGACAACGCAAGTTCAAAAAGTATTTGAGAGAGCAGGCCTAGTGGTGCATTGGTTACAAGTTGGATTGGGAGGCCAGCTCTGAGCAGCAGGGCCTGGGTTCAGATCCCACATAGAGAGTCAGTGATGCTGCACCCTCTACAGCTAAGATGATGAACAACAGTTCAACCTGGAGCTAGGCTGCCCTGAGTCGCCAGTGAATGAATGCATAGGCTGCAGTGGGGCTGGCTGGCAGCTTGTGTGAGTTGCAATGAGCGGCCATCCAATGGCCATTGAGTGACTGCCTCACCCGGGAAGAGTGCAATGACAATACCAACATGGGCCAGTGAAGTGGCATCTTCCACAACTAGACAAGAACAAAAAGGACAGGGACTTGTCTGATCCCTTCCCCCGATTTCCCAACGCTGTACTCTTCCACCAATTCACCAATAAAATCTTAAAAAAAAAAAAAAGTGTTTGAGATTAATAGTGAAACATTTTATACTTAATACCATATTCACCTAACAGACAATAAATTACACATTGAGAAATAAACTCTATTGGGAACACTGAAGCCAACTAGTAGACTCTAACAGACCCTAAATATTGAGTCTGCCATTCACAGAAGGGTCCATAGAAAATAGGAATGCTAATTTACTTATTATAACTGATTAGGTTTTTTTGTAATCCTGAATAGAATTTCTAAAGGCAAAGGACACTCCCAAGCCATCTTCCCTGCAGCACAAATAAGTGCCAATTCTAATTACCTTCACAAGATTTCATGCATTAAAATAGTTTTATAGATAAAATTTGATAGTTACTCTACATAATCATGAGATGAACTATAGCACAAATATGTAAGTAGATTAATTTCTGCATGTTAGAGGGTTCTCTTGGCTGTGAAGTTGCGTAGACACTAAAGTTAGACTTAGCAAGAGGGTTGCTAGAACATGAAAATTAAATGTAAAACAATTTTAAAGGTCATGTAAGTCATCACTGTTTTCTCATTATACTTGACTCTGTCCTGAAACTTCTCAATGAGAAGAAAACAGAATCAGAAAAATCTCATTGATATTGTAAGAGTAAGAATAACAGGCTAGTGAGTGCTCAGAAAGGCATCTGATAGTCAAAAAGAAAGAAGTAGTATATAAGGGAACATAGATTAGATTGAACTTATTCCAAAACATTCCAAAACTTATCTGTACCTAACACTGAAGGAACCAAAGTTGACTTTTCTGATATACACTTTTTGTGAAAGCTTCCTTTCTGAAAATAGCCTTGTATAGGATTGGTAAATATTGGAGATTTAAAGATTGCTGGGGTTTTTTTGTTGTTGTTTTTTCTTTTTTGACCACTTCATAGTTCTTCTCTCCCTTGAGTAATGAGTTTGTTTTTTTCATTTCTCCTTTATCGCTGAATGACATTTTGGATGTGACTTAAAGTATCAAATGTTGTGATTGACAAAGACTATATAACCTAACAAAATTCTGAGAAAAGTAGTAAGAAAACACTTACTACAACAGATAGAAAAATAACTTAAAATCAATTAATTAGTTATTAAATTCTAAGGACTTTCACAAGATTTATACATTGAGCTAGCTTACAAAACAGGCATTGAGTTCTAACTGTACCACTTAAGATATTACGTCTGCTCTTTTAGCATTTATTTGTGATGCCAGGATGAGTTAAACAATAGGCATTCATTAACTGCTTGTTATAGGACTGTTACTAATAACTTCTAAAGCAATTTGTTAGAGTCAAATTACATGACTGGCTTATGAGAAATTTAAAATATAATCATATTAATAATTTGACACAGTGTAACTGATTTTTTAATATGAACTTAATGATACAGATTTTCAGAAAAGGAAGAGCTTGGATTAGGTTGAAAAAAAAAGAAAAGGAAAAAAAAAAGAAAAGGAAAAAGTGACACTTATAGAATAAGTGGAGTGTATAAAGCCAGAATTAAGTACTGAAAAATGAGTATATTGACAAGTAGTAAGAACTCAAGAAGAATTTCAAGAGAGAATCCACTCCACATCAACAAATGACAGAGTGCACAGAAGGCAATAAGTAGAGCACAGGCATAGGACACAGGGAAGAGCAATCTAAAGAAAGTGGCACCTATAAGTGGGTACTGAATGAAGAGATAGATTTTGGTGTCCACAGAAAAAGGGCCAGCTGGAAAAAGAAAAGAAAAGGGGGTGGGGGGACTTGGTACTGATGGAATGTACTGAGAAAGCTAATATGCATGTAGAGGCTAGACGATTTGCAAGCTGTTGGATGGTTGACTGCAGAAGCAAATCAAATTCAGACATTATTTGAAAGCCTATGGGAGGTGTTAAATAGAAACAAATGTTCCAGCTTAATATGTGGTAGAAGGTAGCAGAAGATCTGATACAGAATGGTACTTTGAAGACAAATGCTTTAAAAATGCATTATCCCAAGTGATCTGTCCATTCATGTGTATAGACTCCAACCAGGATGAAGAGAAAGTAGAAGCTACATCAAAATCAAAGAGCAACTTTGATGCCCTAGCAAAACCAGTCTCTAATCTCAGCAATGTACTGGAATGCTGGAATGTTAATAAAAATAACCAAAATATAAACTCAAGTAAATGGTAGAGAACATGAAGAGAAAGGATAAGAGCAGACAAATAGGTTAACACTGAGATAGATTTTGCCTGCAGATATGTAGGCATTTATTTATCATTTATCCTACAGAATGTTTTTAGCAAATATTGAATGAATTCCCAACATTTAGAAATTAGAATACCTAGGGCCGACTGAGTTGCTCAGTGGTTAAGCGCTGGCTTGGGAGGCCAGCGGCCCCAGTTCGGGTCCCACATATGAGGGCCAGTGACACTGCCCTCAAAAAATAAAAATAAAATAAAATACAATAGAGATCTGGGGATTTAAAAGAAAAAAATTAGAATACCTATTAGGGGAATTGATAAATAAACAAACAAACAAGCAAACAAACAAGCAAACCCTGAAATGCTAACTTTGAAAAACCAAATTGCAAAATTAGGTTCATATTCCTGAGTGTCAAACAATCTGCATTATTCTATTAGAGATCTTACAATGTGTACATGGACATGCATGGTTTTAAGAGAACCAAATTTTGAATTTTGAACACACATACATTCTTTCTTAACGTTGATCTGCCTGAAAAGCAGTTTAGGGGAGTGACTGACCTGTTTTCCTTAGCAACCTTTCTTTTCACAATTGTCTATCTCTACCTCTCATTAATTTCAAATCTTATTATATTGCATTTCCCCAGGGTGCCAAAGTCTCTAGATCAACAAACTATAGGAAAAATTCAAAATATTGGTATCAGCAATGTCTGTTAAAGACAAAGAAGGGCAAAGCATATATAGAGTTTCAGATCTTTGCTAGTCTTCTTAATTTGAAACATGGCTTCAAAAATGGAGCATTTTGACGTGGAATTTTCTGAATTTAAATATTTTGTAGATTGGAACTTAAGGGATATTAAAATTTTCATTTATCTATATTGCCTCCTTACTCTACACTGCCTTTCTCCAGTTATTGTTGAACAATGCATCGTTGCTGAGGAGATATTCATGAGATCAAAGCAAAGCATTGATAAGAAATATTAATAAAAACATCAGCTCTTTTCATCCAGAATAAATATATGGTAAGGCCCCATGCCTTTATTGAGTTGGCCATTCATCCATCTTAGAATTGAAATTCAGAAATCAAATAGTTATCTCAGAAATTTATTTGTGTTGGCAGAGGCCTATCAGGACATGGCCATGCAGAGGGAGGCAAATGAAAGGAGTTAAGACTAAGACTTCCTGGTCTGGGAGAGAGCTTAAGCCACTGAGATTGGGAAGGCCAGCCTTGCTGGGCTGTTTGGCGGGGCGTCCAAGAGGATCTGAGAGTTCAGTAATGTTTTATACAAGTGGTGGCATGCGCCATGCACAAGAACAAGACCCTTCTCTCGAGTCCCATGTTATTGATCGTTGAAGGTTCTTTTGATATTTGTGAGTTTTCACAAATCTGTTATGAGGCCGTGAAGATGAAATCTGACCTGACTTAGAAAAAAACTGAAAATGAATCAAGTGTCACTGGAGTCAGAGTATGACAAAATAAACCACTCTGCTTTTGATGACAGGAAGAATATTCGAAGACCCAGGCTTGGGAAGAGCCTGACCTTCTCCAAGGATGAAATCTAGAATTCCTGAACACTTAGATAACTTGTGGTTCCTTCCTTTCCTTCCTTCCTTCCTTCCTTCCTTCCTTCCTTCCTTCCTTCCTTCCTTCCTTCCCTTTCCTTCCTTTCTCCCTTTCCTTCCTTCCTTCCTTCCTTCCTTCCTTCCTTCCTTCCTTCCTTCCTTCCATCTTTCTTTCATTCTGTAAATAAAATGTTATCAACTGGAATTCCTACTGTATACTCCTATCCAGTGAAAAGAAAATTCCAGACCTGCAGAAGCCTGGATGTAAGTAATTCGATGGCAGATAATCTTGATAAAAAGCCAAGGTTTTTATACCTCCCAACACCCCCATTTGCAAATGGAAGTAATAATGTTGCCCATATATATTTTATACCACTCAATAAAAATGTGAACACTGATAAAAAAATTATTTGTGTTGAAACCTGAAGTCATACCTTTCTTGGAAAAAACTTATCTGATGTGGCAGATGGCTTGTCAAGGAGAAATGCTTTTGACACTTAAGTTATAAATTAGAGACTATTTTACAGACTGAATCCATCAAATTTTCAGATATGTTTCAAAAATATTTTTAAAATCTATGTTAATATAAAAGGGCATTATCAAAAAAAATATTATATTTAGTATATTAATGAAATTTCTATTTGCTCAGCCCTTTTCTATACTTTAACTAAAACCATACTGGATAGATTAGCTAATCATCATTTGATAAGACTCACTAAAGCATTTTGGTTACGTCTGACTATTTAAGAAAGGCACCAAATAACATATTCACTTACAAATCGAGTACTTTCCAAATCTTTAAAAAAAAAAAAAAATCAAGAAAAATAATAACAGAATTGTATATCCCAGATCAATGAAAATATCAAAATACAGCTTTTGGAATATAATTCAAAAGGAATTCAAAGGATCTGTAACATTGCTATATCAAAATGCTTTCCATTCTGTCAACTTATTTATATAAACATTTTTTTTTTCCCTTCAAACTTATCTCAGTAAAAGAAAAATAGAAGTGATGCTACATAATGGCCCAATTTAGTGGTACTTGTCATCTATAGATGTATAACTAACTTAAAAACAAGACTTAATCCTTTACATTTCAAATTACATTACCTTCTAACTTTGCATTGTTTTTAATAATTATAAATGTAAATGCATGTGTTGTTATAATAAATATGCATTAATAATCAATGATAATGCAATCTAAAATTTAACACTAAGCCTATAATATTTTAACTGAATTAAATTTAAATATACAAGGTGTTATCAAAAATACAGTGAATATTTCTTAGCTTTCTTTTTTTTTTTTTTTTTTTTTTTTTTGTCACTGGCCCTCATATGTGGGACCGAACTGGGGCCACTGTCTTCCCAGGCCAGCGCTTAACCACCACGCCACTCGGCCGGCCCAGAATATTTAAATTAAAAATATTTATTACAGTAAAAGACACATTGCCATTAATCCCCTTCAAAATATTCCCCCTCTCTTTGAACACATTTATCCCATCATTCTTGCCACTTTCTGAAACAGTTCTGGAAGTCCTTTTTCATGATTATCTTTATTTCCTCCATCATGACAATGCTCTGTATCACACATCGCTTCTGGTATGACAATTTCTGTCAAATAAAAACATTGCGGTATGTTCTCATCCACCTTTTTCACCAAATCTGGCACTATGTGACTTCTGGCCTTTTCCCAAAGTCAAAATGATCATGAAAGGAAAATGTTTTGAATCAAATCAGGACATCAAAGCAGCTATGACAGCACAACTGAAGACACTCATGAAAGAGGACTTCCAGAACTGCTTCAGAAAGTGGCAAGAATGATGGGAAAAATGTGTTCAAAGCAAGGGGAAGTATTTTGAAGGGATTAATGACAATGTGTCTTTTACTGTAATATTTTCCTTTTCTATCTAAATATTCACCATATTTTATATTACATTTCTATTTTTGATGGAGAGAAGTATAATAGAGTGATCAATAAAACACCTTCAGGCATAAATGTATTATGTAATGGGTAAATTCTGAATGCAGGGAATGGAATGGAAATTACAGTTTAAAAAGAAAGAAAAACAACAATAAATTCACATTCTTGCTTGTTTATATTTTTTAATGAATGATATTCACGATCAGATAAATACAGTATTTCAATTCTAATGGATACATTTACAAGTCACCTGATAGCTTTATGTTTAAATGACCTTATTTATACAATGTAGGAAATTACACTCATACTACTTAAATATGAGATGAAAGCTTTTTTGATCTGAATTTACAAATATTTGAGGATGCATATAATTTAAAAAAAAAAATCCTTTATAGGAAAAAAAGGAACAATATTAGATGATTACTTGTTTAGAGACAATTGAGAATTGAAAGTTTTATTTGCTAGCAAATTCATTGTTGATAAGGCAGTTACAGGTTTTTTGTTGTCTAGCCTTATCACATGGGAGTCTGAAGCATTGACATATAGGAATTCCTAATCTGGTCAAAAGTCAACAGAGGGCAGGCAAGTGGTGCACTGGTTAGGCGTTGGCTTGGGACGCCAGCTCTGAGCAGCAGGGCCCTGGTTCAGATCCCACATGAGAGCCAGTGACAGTGTGCCCTCTACAGTTAAGATGGTGAACAACAGCTTGACCTGGAGCTGGGCTGCCATGAGTTGCCGGGATGGTAGAGGCTACAGCCCCTGCTGCAATGGGCTGCTATAAGCTACCGTGAGTGGCCCACAGCCAGTGTGAGTGCCAGCAGCTGTCATGAGCTGTCATGAGCTGCTGTGAGCTGCCATGAGCCACCGTGATTGGCCGTCCAGTGGCCGGTGACTGATCTGCCTCACACTGTGAGAAGATCACACTTTAGGCTTTATATCTCACACTGTGGGAAGAGAGCAATGATAATACCAACATGGGCCAATGAAGCGGCATTCTCCACAACTAGACTGAAGAACAAAAGGACAGCAACTTGTCTGTTCTGCTTCCCCAATTCCCCAAGGCTGTTCCTTCCCCCAATCCCCAATAAAAATGAAAAATAAATAAATAAGTAAAAAAGTCAATAGAAATTTAGGCAGGGCTGAACTTTTGTGAGAAGCTGTGAAAGACTAGAAAAGGCAGATCCTAATAGAAATGAATAAAAGCAACATGAAAATATTGTGAGATCAGATTGTGGGGAAATTTGAAATCAAACAGAATTTCAGATTAATTTTAAATAAAGTGTCTATGAGTATTCTAAATTAGGCATCTCAAAAGAATTTGCTATTAGAAGTCCAAAGTTTTATTTTCTGCAGAGGGTCAAATATTTTCTATAAATAATTCTAAGTGCTAGGTGAAACAAGGTCTAAACAATCAGATATTATTGAATGATGGTAATGGATAACATCATAATACTAAGATGTTAAAATTGTATTAAGAGTTTATAATTAAAAGTTAAGTTTACTGTTATTGTTAATAGCTAATTTTTTTCAGTGTAACCTAAAGCATTAAGAGCAGAGTTGCTGAATAATATGTAATATATCTTTAAGAATTACAGACTAGTACAAATCTTTACATTCTGATATTTCGTCAAAAACAATGTTAGCTCAAATTTACTGTGCTTGCTATAGACCAAATACTGTTCTAAATAACCACCTGTATTAACTTATTATAATAAGTCATTACTTTTCCAATTAACCATATGGGAAAGATATTATTACTATTATTATGTTAGTGATTTTTTAAAAACTAAGATACAGTCCATGAAGTCTGACTCAAGCAGAAGAAAATGCTTAAATCAGATAACTTATTTTTTTACTAAGTCTATAAGGTAGAAGAGCTCAAAACCTGTAACGTTTTAGAACTGAAAGATAAATTCAAATCTCCTTGGCACAGAATCTCAATTCATCAATAAAGCTGTTCAGCATTGTGCCTAGAAAAAAAATAATAAAAGCAAGACCACTATTGGATAGAAGCCCTGCTAACATACATTGTCTTAATATAACAACATAATTCATTATAAGTATGAAGAAAATAAGAATAATTTCAAAGTGTTGTGTTGAGAAGTAATTTCATTACTTTACATAAAACCCCAGAACAGCACCTAGTATATAATTAGCACTTAATCAGTTTGAGCTAATATCATATAGACTGATGATTAATTTTATTTTACCTTTAAATGTTGCATTTCCTCTGCTATTCTCAGATTTCTTTCAAGTTGTTCCCTCATCTTTAGGCTTTATATCTTTTTAAAGATACAATCACATAGATACTCAATTATTTGCTTAGTGACTTACAAACACTATTATTCAAAATTGTTTTTGTGCTATTCAAAGTTGAAAATGTATGATGTTGCATGCACTGACCCTGTATTTCTTGCAATCAACAATTATATCTGAGGGCCTAGTGGAGTGGCGCGGTGGTTAAGTGTTGGCTTGGGAAGCCAGCGGCCCTGGTTTGGTCCCACATATGAAGGCCAGTGACACTGCCCTCAAAAAAAAAAAAAATTATGTCTGAACAATCTAATAATATTTTGAACATAGCCATCCTATTGTGTGCCCTATAATATATACAGGGTTGATATTAACTTTAAAGTGAGACTGTATAACTTCTTTTTTATCCAGACATAGGATAATTTTCTAATGCACAATTTATTTTTAGTGTTGCTAAAGACAGCTTAGGAGGCTTTGGGAAAGAGGGGCTACATACTTCCAGGAATTTATCAGTCTCAGGGGATGGGTAAATTTGTAATTTGAAGAAGCTCTCACCTCCAAATTAAATATATCCTTGAAAAACATGGCCTTAGTTATACCTTTAAAATCCTGGGTCCTAAAGATCTACAATTAACAGAGGCTAAATAATATCTGGGGCTATGTTGTATATATTTGTTAGAAAAAAACAAATGTTGAATTATTAACTTTTGAACAAATTAATGAGATGTTTTAGAACAATTCCAAGGTGAAAATTAAAACATTTAAGACAAATTTAAAACTTATAGGTTTGGTGTACTCAACAAAAAATACCCAAATATTTGTAAACCTTTATAATTTCAACTGAAAAATTTATTTTTCATCCAGATAGTGAGCATCATAAAGCACAGATCCTTAGCTCCTTTCAATTGTGAGGGGCAAGAGGAGAGGGGTCAAGTGGTTTATTGGTAAAACTGGTGTGGGCAGGTAATTGCAATTTCATTATTAAATTCTTCTGTATCCCATTGTCAGTTTCTATTCCATGCATACTTATTAGTTATTCTCTGATGAAAAGCAGTGGTTTGCACTCACATTTATTAAGAGTTCATTGCATGTACAAAATAAAAAAATTCCACAAGTAATTATTTATGTGGATTTTTGCCCATTGTGAGCTCAGTTTGTCCTGCATAAATCTAGAGTATATTGGTTTACATTTACATAATTGACGTTTATCACAGCTGTTAAATATTCAGTTAGAATGTTCATAATATAACAGTGCAGTCCTGGGCCGGCCGAGTGGCGCATTGGTTAAGAGCTGGTTTTGGGATGCCAGCGGCCCCGGTTCGGATCCCACATGAGGGCCAGTGACACTGCCCTCTACAGCTAACAACAGCTCCACCTGGAGCTGAGCTGTGCGAGCCCCGGTGATGGTGTGGGCTGCAGCCCCTGCTGCAGTGGGCTGCCATAGGCTACAGTGAGTGGCCGGCAGCCAGCATGAGTGGCTGGCAGCCAAGCGTGAGCTGCCAATAGCTGCAGTGAGCGACATCCAGAGGCCAGCGACCAATCTGCCTCATCCGGGAAGAGCGCAATGACGATACCAACAGTGAAGCAACATCCTCCGCAACTAGACTGAAGAACAAAAAGACAGCAACTTGTCTGTTCCCCTTCCCTGATTCCCCAACGCTGTTCCCCTCCGCCAATTCCCCAATAAAATCTTTAAAAAAAAAACAAAAAAAAACAGTGCAGTCTTATCAGCTTGAAAACTATTGTACTCCATGTGCTGCTAATGGGAATTTACATTTTCAATAAAATGTCCTGCAACACAAGCAGCTGTATTTTCACTGGAAGTTTCAAATCCATAACATTCAATTTCTTCTTTTCTTCTTATATTCTACATGCACCCACATTCAGATACCAAAATATATGTGTGAGAAAGAAAAGGTGCAGAGTTAGAGAGATGGATTGAAGACATAAGGTAAGAAAAGGAGAGGAAGAGGGAGGTGGTGAAGGAGAGAGAGAATGCAAAACAAAACTCTGTGATCAACTCAGAATTATCTCTTAAACTTTTCATAAACCTTGTATAGATGAGGAACTATTGACACTGGTTATTTTTATCCCAGTGAGGTGTTATTGCAACATTTGGAAATGTTAAAGATTATGAGGGATTTTTTTAATTTAGAACAGAGCAGTTCAGATGCCTTCTTTGAGCTTAATTCAATCACAAAATTAAATATTTATATTAAAATATAAAAAAAGGCCATAAAGAATCTAATTTATCTTACTATGGCTATTACTAACCCAAGTCACATAATTCTCATTTTCAAGATGAGAAAACTTGAGTGTTTTCATGTTAAGCAGACTTTTTCCCTCCTCCTTTTAATATCTTGGCAGCCTACTTATATATAACATTTTCTATTTTTTTTATTTTCTTTAAACTTTATACATAACAGCAACAACTAAATAAGTGTCATTAAAAATACTCAATAATCATTTCTATTAAATAATTTTAAAAGAAGTTGTTTAGTTGATGAAGATAGAATGGAGACACATATTTGTACCATGCACAAAACCCTATTAATATGACAGAAAATAGGATTTAGCTTTTTTTTAAATCACAAAGCACCTAAAAGGACACAGTGAACAGGAGAGGAGATATCACAACAATTTTAGGAGCTGTAAACAGATTTATGAATGGTAACAACATACACAAGGAATCCAAGTCCTAAAGTTCAATTCTAAAGCCACGCTATTAACAATAAAGCAACCCAGTTTATACTACAGAGGCCTAAAGGGTCAAGAATCATTAGCATCTAGCATCTCTTAGAAAGAGGGGTGAAAGTGAGGCTAAATCAGATTAGTTTGAAAATTTGTATAAGAAGTAGTTAGAACCCTAAAGACTCTACCTCACTCAGCACTGCCAGGCAATTTATCTTCCTTCATGCTATCAGAAGTCCAGGATTTTACTCTCTACCGAGGGTCAATATTTTCTATAAATAAAAGCATTCCATCTGTCTAAAAAGAACAGAATGCCATACAAAGCAACACAGATCACAAAAAAAGAGCTCTAAGAAATCAATAATTTTATAGTATAAATGAAAGGAAGAAAGATAAAATTGAAGAATCTTCTAGAAAAGAGAGCAAAGAAAATTTAAAAATAGGAAAGTAAGGATAAATGGGTTTAAAGAACTTTCTGATATTCTAAATACAAATAACAAGAGTTCACAAAAGATTAATTAAAATAGAGGAGATAAAAATATGGAACACGTAATGTTAAAATGTCATAAGAACTGAGAGACATGAATTTCCAGATTATGAAGGATCACTGAATGCCCAGCAAAATAAATGAAAAAAGATTAATGTCAACACTTATTAAGAAACTTCTGAGCACACAATAAACTATTTTAAAAGCTTTCAGAAAGAAATCATAATATTAATATTAAAAATAGGTATACTGGGGCTGGCTGAGTGGCGCAGTGGTTAAGCCCTGGCTTGGGAAGATGGCAGCCCCAGTTCGGGTCCTACATGTGAGGGCCAGTGCTACTGCCTTAAAAAAAAAAAAAATTGTATACAGAATGACATGAGACTTTGGAACAGCAACACAAGAAACTAAAGAAAATGAAATAAAGTCTTCAAAATTTTGAGAAAAAAAAACTTTCAACAAGAATTATATATCCAACCAAATTATCTATTAGATTCTAAGGTAAAATAAGGACACTTTTCCACATGCAAAATCCTGCAAAATTACCTGTGTCACTTTTCTCAGACCCTAAGAAAAAATCTGAATGTAAATTTTTTAGGTTTAAGTTTGTTTACCTTCTTAAACTGTGGAGAAAACAGTCAAATTACTTATGTAAAACAAACTGTTCCTTTTCTGTAAGCATAAATCAACAATCAAATATCATTATAAATTTCAGTTATCATTTAAAAATGACAAAAAAAATGACCCAGTTTAAAGAAAATGACAACCATGACATAAACAAAATATAAGTGTGGGCAAAAAAATTAACAGCAAAATGACAGGAATTTTTCCTGAAATTAAAGAATTGAATTTCTGAGCCTGAAAGGACCCAATAATTTAGGGGAAAATGATTCAAAGTGATATTGCAGAGACAAATGAATTTTAAGGATGAAGATCATCTCAAACATTTAGAGAGAGAAACAAGGGTAGTCATACTTTAGTGCTCTTCAGAGCCATGATGATCCACAGAAAATCCCTGAACACAATGGAGCAATGACTGTAAAATTACAAAGACTGAAGAAAGAGTGCCCATCTAAGTGTGCTAGGAATATAGGAAGCAGGAAGGCATTTCCAAACTTAAGATCCTTTTTGGATATAACTACTAGGAAAATCCAGGCAACTCAAAATAAAAATGATAAGCCATGATAAAAAGGACAATGATCAGCATAGAAATCATTAATATATAAAACTATATAAAATGTAGTTACAGACATTAAATGTCATACTCTATATATTACACATGTCATAATAGCAAAATATAATATAGTATACATATACATATATATTTCATAATAACAACAAACAAAAGTGAGTGAGATGCAGAGTGGTAAATAATGGAAGTATTAATTTTCTTCATTTACTTGGTAGAGAATTAACAAATATTGAATGAACTTAAAAATCAAGATAAAAAATATATATAAGTAGTCCTACAATGTTATACAAAGAATGTTAGGAAAAATATAACAATGAAATCAAGAAGTTTAAGAAGAGAGGGAAGATAGAAAAAAGTGAAAATGAGCTACTTTTCTTATCCTTCATAACATATACTCTGTATTGTTAAAATCAGGGAAAATGTGCGTATGAATATGTATTTATGCCTACATAAATCTGTATGGACATAGAGAAAAATAACTACTAATAAAATTAACACATTCAAATGCATGTATGTAGCTATCCATCTATATCTTTTTACTTATATTGATATATAAATATTTATTTGGAGGAACAAAACAAAACAATTATTATGTTGAAAAGAAGAAACAGAGAGTGAATAGTTTTCATTTTTGTTTTGTGCCTTTTAGTACTATTGGAAATTTTTTTAGGTATATGAATTTCTAGAAGTTTAAAATGTGAAAGAAAAAAAAAAAAAAAAAAAAATATATATATATATATATATATATATATATATATATATATATATATTTATAAAACATATATTTCCCCCTCTGGGAATTCTGGACCTCTATTTGCTGGTTTTAGATTCAGGAATATATGACAAAACAAAACTAAAATAAAATCAAACAAAATGAATAATGGATGAACAATTCTGTTGTTTTTCTCTCAAGGTATTTCAACCCAGGCCTTCTCTTTCAGAACCTAGGCTTATTTCAGCTTGATATTCCCATTTTCCTCAAACTGAGTCATCATGTCTAAATTCCAGGTATAGAAAGGAGTAAATAAGGAACTGATCATTCTCTTTTCAAGAATCCTCCCCAAGAATACCTCTTACCTCCTACTTGTCAAAAAAGATCTTTTCACCTCTTACTGGTCAAAACTTAATAGACTTTAATTTCAAGGGATGCTAGGAAATATAATCCTTACCTGAAAATTTTGCATATATATATATATATATATATATATATATTTTTTTTTTTTTTTTTTTTTAACTTCCTAGGAAGGAATGCTATTGGGGTAAAAAATTAGACATCTTTGTCACAGGGCCTTATAATTTTTTTTTTTTTAATGATTTACAGACTTCACAGTAATCTGCTTAAATATACAATAAAATACATGGAAAATATACTTCTGGTATATTGGTCAGTAAAAAAGAAAATATAACTATACCTATGCTGTATTTAATAATATGTAAAAATTATATCTGCTAATGAACAATGGCTAACATGTAATCATGGAAAAAGCAAAACCACTTTAATGGTATGGGGTAATAAGATTATGAATATATTTTTCCTTTTTTTTTTTTTTCAGTTAAAGTTGGAGTTCTCCATGTTGTACTGTTTGATCAAGAGCAGTTGAAGCAAGAAAAAAGGGATATTGAAATTTCATATTTTGATTTTTGCAATTTATTAAATAAGTCTTTCAAAAGCAGTGATCATTAGACAACTTGGACAATTGAAGGTCTTCAAATGAACCAAAGCAAGAGTATTACCATTGTGCACTTTATTTTATTTTGATCTTTTAAATTGTGTCATGTAGTTGTGAACAGTTGATGTTTTAGTTTAGGAGACATTATCCAAATCATTTTAGCTCTTAAAAGTCTGTTGATAAATAAGTCTTTTACTAATACCAGTAAATGTAGGGGTTTCTAACTATATAAACCAAATAAAGTTCTTCACTCATTTGGGAAGAAACTTCTGTAATTTCAAGGGCCCCCAGAATCATCTCAGTACGAAATTTGTTACCATTGTTCACCAATATCTGACCCCTTGTCATCTTACAGGAAATGAGAGAATACACACCCTCTCTTTGAGATGGGACATGGCCATAAAATTAAGTCTACACAGTGATTTGTAGGTGGAAGCCATGTACCACCTCACTTTCTGACTGAAAAACTTAATTGCCAGAGATCCTCCAGTTTCATTTCTCAGGTGCTGGTGAATGGAAAAGAATCTTCAGCAAGTACTTCTGATGAACAAAGACACTAAAAACACCATTGAACACCAAGTGAAAAATAAACCTTTGCTTGTTTAGTCACTGAGAATATGGGATTATCTGTGTCCACAGCATAACCCACTCTATTCTGATGTGAGTCTTAACAGATAAATCAACAACAATGTTGAAGTTGAAATTTTTAAAGCCTGTGGAAACTACGAGTATGTTTGCTTTTTTGCACATTAAATTTCAAGTTATCTATAGCTTTTGCTAAATCAGAGTAGTGTTATTTTCAGAGAAAGAAGAGTGAATCCTGGAATTTTAAATAGATTTATGGATTCTCTTGCTATAAAATTTTGAATTCAACTTTCATTAAAATTCACTGATTATTTTCCTGGTAAACAAAATTTAGTATAAAATAAGCTTAAGTCAGATAATGTGAAACACGATTTTCATTTTTAATCTTAATTTTTTTTTTTACATGTTTGAATTTTAGCAACATGGAGTTGAATGGGTTGGTTCTACTTTAAATAAATATATTTTTATATATATTTGTGTAAGTGTTAGTATATGTGTTTCTGTATAATTTAGGTCTGATTAACATAATAGTAAAGTACACTACATTTTAGGTGTTTGATTTGTTGAGTTCTGAAGATAGTATAATTGTGTGGCCACAAAGCAAAACAAGATAAGACCATTTTCATTACTTCAGAATATTCCCTTTTGCTTTTTCTAGTCAATATTCCTCCCTCACTCTCCAGGAACCACTTTCTAATTTCTAATATGATAGATTAATTTTGTCTGCTGCTAAATTTCATATATAGGGAAACATAAAGATGGAATACTTTTGTCCCTGGCTTCTATATTTAACATAATGTTTTTGCAATGATTTATGATGTTGCATTTAGTTCATTCATTTTAATTGCTGAGGAATATTTCATTGTATGGATATTCCATAGTTTGTTTAACCTTTTTCTTGTTGAAGGGTACTTGGGCTTATTCCCAGATTTGATCTATTATGAATAAGGCTGCTATAAACATTTTTATACAAGTCTTTTTTGGCAAAATATGATTTCATATATCTTGAGTACATATCTAAGTGTGAAATTTTTGGATCATAGTATAGAAATATATTTAACTGCAAACATTTCTACAAAATGATTGTACCATGGTCATACTTGTTATGGATTGAATTGTGTACCTCCAAAATTTATATGTTGAGTCCTATTTCCCATTACCTCAGAATGCGACCTTCTTTAGAAATACGGTTTTGCAGATGTAATTAGTTAAGTTACAGTGAGATCATTAGAATGGGCCTTAATCCAATAACGCTGGTATCCTTGCAAAACGGGGTAATTTAGAAACAGACATACATATAAAGGCAGAATACCATAAACCAAAGAGAGAGGCCTGAAAGAGATCCTCCCCTCACAGGTCTCAAAAGGAACCAACTTTGCCAACACCTTGACTTCACACGTTCAGTCTCCAGAAAAATGATGAGTACAGTAGATTTCTGTTGTTTAAACCATCCACTATGCAGTACTTTGTTATGACAGCCGTAGCACATCATTATAAAACCCATTAGCAATATTTGACAGCTCCTATTAGCCCACATGCTTGATAATATTTTGTGCCATTTTACCCCCTTGGGTTAGCCTTTGTAAAGGTGTGAACAGTATCTCCTTGTTGCTTTATTTTGCATGTCCTATTGACTAAAGATATTGGCCATTTTTTCATATATTCACTTAAGTTTTGTGAACTGTCTCTTCAAGTCTTTTGCCAATTCGTTTTGAAACTGGGCTATCCATCTTTTTATTGTTTATTTGTAGGATTATGTATATAGTCTGGATATAAGTCCTTTTGCAATGTTCTCAATATATCTCACAGTGTATGGATTATCCTTTAAGTTGTATTTTGGTGAGAAAAATCTTTAAAATGTTGATGAATATTATTTGTATTTTTTTCTTTTATTGTTAATGCTTTTTATATTGCGTCAAATTGTTTTTTACCTATTAAATACATAAAATTTAAGATACGAGGTCTGACAATTAAGCTCGTGAACTAGTAACAATGTTGCTAACATTTTTTTGTATCAGAAGAATTATTCATTGTGAATTTGTACCAACTGGACAAACAGTTAACTAAGTTTACTATTTGGAAGTACAGAAAAGGCTGCATGAAAATGTTAGACGACTTGAAATTTTCGCCAACAATTCATGGCCCTTACATCACGACAATGCACCAGCTCGCAGAACACTGTTTATGAGGGAATTTTTAGCCAATAAACAACTAACTGTATTAGAACACCCTCCCTGCTCATCTAATTTGGCCCCCAATAACTTCTTTCTTTACCCAAAGATAAAGGAAATATTGAAAGGAAGACATTTTGATGACATCCAGAACTTCAAGGGCCATACAACAACTCTGATGACCATTCCAGAAAAACAGTTCTCAAAGTGCTTTGAAGGATGGACTAGGCCCTGGCATCAGTGCATCGCTTCCTAAGGGGAGTATTTCGAGAGACCATAGTGATATACAGCAACAAGCTATGTAACACTTTTTCTTCGATGAGTTCATGAACTTAATTGTCCAACCTCGTACATTTTCCTATCATTTGCCACTTTTTGCATGACGAGAAGGTAAATTACACAGGGCCTCTGCCAAACCAAATAATGTCTCAATAAAAGTTAACAGCAAGACGTGCCAAAAGTTTAAAATATAGAATATATGTATATATATATATTTTTTTTTCCATTTCTTGAGAAGCTACTTTATGTCCAATTTAGTTATTTTCTTTCCAGAGTAAATTTAATCTTATACTATTAATACCAAAATTAATTTCAAGAATTAACTTAAAAATGACTGCAATTATGGATGGGATTCAATATAAGGTTTCTTTTTTTTTTTTTAACTCAAATGCAGAACATTTATTTTTTTTTATTTTTTTATTTTTTAAATAGATAAGGTGATCATACATTTCAATTTGTCCAAGGCAGTCTCAGTTATTATCAATACTTTCACTCTCAAGTTTGTCTCACTTTGGACAACAATTATATGGCTACTTAATTATAGCTTATTATGAAAAGATAACAGATTATTTCAATGATTTTGAACTTCTTGTTTCTAATAACTAGCCTTCAGAAATTGAAACAAATAAAACAACAAAACTGATTCTCAAAATATACATATAAATGTTAAGATGTATAAATATATATGAAGAAATAGCTTCATAAGCTTTTCAAAGATTGAGTCACATCTTCTGTATTTTTATTTTCCAATAAATGTTATAAATGTTATTGCTTCCTCAAATACATAGTTCTTGAGAGCTTGTTTGGAGGTTCTAGCGGGAGAGTGCAGCTACTCATATACTCTTGACTGAAGAAGTGTCCTGTCGTCTATCTGGGAAGGTGGTCCTCTTTGACCAAGCGCACAGCTTCAGGAGGGATGCACATGGAATGGTGAGGGAGGAAGGCGACACCCTCCAGATCAGCCCAATCAACCGTGGCGATCAATGGGGTGAAACACTGAATACAAATTTTAGGGTTGTATTTCTTGAAATGGTGATTGTGCACACACAAGAACTAGGTATTGAATGTGAGGGTGATCTGGCTGCGGAACTTTTATTCTTTTAAAGCAATTCAACACCATCTTTTGTACATAAAGTTTTTATAGAGTTTGCCGTATATGATATTGGCAACTAGGATAATGAGAGATACTTTTCATCTAAATACAAATTTATAATATTAAAATTTTACTATGATAAATGTGGTTTGACTATCACATAAGAAGAAAAAAACTCAGGTTTTAATGCCTGAATTATTTTTCATTACAGTTCATTTAGTTATGTTTCCTATTGATCTATACCAGTAAGCAGTTCCAGAATATTTCAAAAAGATGGTGGTATTAGGGTAGATGATGTTTCAACACTCAATATCATAGATCTTCAGCAAATAAATAAAAAATAAGCCACAATATGTAAACTTGTTGAATAATGAATTTCTTCGAACCCACTGACATTACTAAGTGTCGGTTGTTTTCTGTTATATGAAATTCTCTTTCTTATTTTGGTGATTTATGTTCACTCTTATGCTTGATAGCTTGAGGATATAAAATTACTCTAAAAAGGAGATCTGACTTCAGATCTGGACTTTGCAGTTACTTTTAGTCATTGAAAGCATCAAGTTTGAGACCTCTTTGTAAGGTAATGTAAATACAGGCATTTTGATATCTAGAATGCAAAGCCTCCATAAACATTTACTACTTGAGTTTCACTGGTAGACTAATTCCCTTTTAGCTATAGTTAACCAATATAGGTAGATAATTTCTATCGTAAATAGTATGCCTACAAACTTTTCCTCCTGAAACAACTTTTCCCTACCTCCTTAACTCCCTACCTGTCACCCCCACCTGGGTCTTAGCAGTCTCCAAATGATTTTGTTATTTAAGCCTAGTTTCTCCTAAATAATCTCCTCAGGGTTTTTGTCCAAGAGGCAGTGCACCTGTATTAGCCTGGGTTGCCCAGAAAGCAAAGTCTGAAGCATGGACTTCCATTTTACTAAGGAGTGATAAACCTGTAGAGCCTGTCAGGGAAAGGGGCATAAAGCAGGGAAAGGAAGGAGAGCCAGTATAAGAGGGCATGACTAATACTTATTATATGTACAACTGCCTGCTTAGTCTCATAGGACTCTTCTAAGAAAATATAAAGACCACGGGTTATAATAATACTTGGGAAGGAACAGAGAATGATTTATCCTCCAGCCTGGTATTCTATTGTCAGAACTTCATCTTCTAGGCATTAATTTCCCCAAACTTCAAAGTTGTAAGCACTAAGCAAGTCTCCTGTCATCTGACACTTGGGCATCAACAGGTTAGTCCCAGGACAGGGAATAAGAGGTATGTGATGGGGACTTGGGGTAAAGCATATTTTGCTGGAGTGCCACCTTTTGAAGACCATGCAGAGTTAGTTCATCAACAACAGCAAGACTGAAACAGCAGCCAAAAATGCCAGACAAGTGAGGCAGAAAGGATAGAAGGGAGCATAGAAGAGGTATCTGTACAGTATTTCAGCAAATTCACATTTTAAAAAGAAGTCATAATATTATAGTTATTTCCAATGCATGAAAAGCTGTGAGGCTTATCTCTCCTAGGTTATATTTCTAAGGATAACCCTTGAAATTAGACATATTTCTCCTCTAAACTAGGATTGTTATATTTCTCCTCAAAGACTTTATTTCATACACACACACACACACACACACACACACACACACACACACACAAAGTTTGAAACACAAGTGCATGAATTCAGTAAAGTCCTCTGACAAAATTATCTTCAACCAGATCTGGTAAAGACTAATTTAGTTGATGTCTTCTGATATACATAAACCTGTTTATCATAATTTAGCAAAAAAGTTTGTGCAGCAGTTGACAACCCTTGGTGACGTAGGCCATGAGGAAGCAACCATACTCATTGGTGTCAGTGGGATAATTAGAAGACAAGGTAGCCTACAGAGATACGTAAATCTTAGGGGAGAGATGGATTTGGGAGAAGATGGTTCGGTCTTTGGCATTTTAACTTTGAATTTGTAGGAGAAAATCTGGATATAAATATCCGGAAGGGAAACAGAAATGAAAGACTCAGTCTATATAGAAAGATATTTGGATTACAGATGGAGACTTAGTACCATCTGTGTAGGTAATAGTTGAGACTAAGAAGATGAGTGCTATCTCTAGGAAGAGTAGAAAGAAAGGACAAGAGAAGAACTTGAGAAGTGTATTTATTTGGTGACTAGAAAGAAGAAGAAAATCAATAATTTAAAAAAAAGAAGTAGCAGGCCGGCCGAGTGGCGCCTTTGTTAAGAGCTGGTTTTGGGATGCCAGCGGCCCCGGTTCGGATCCCACATATGAGGGCCAGTGACACTGCCCTCTACAGCTAACAACAGTTCCACTTGGAGCTGGGCTGCTGTGAGTCTACGGCGATGGCGTAGCTGCAGCCCCTGCTGCAGTGGGCTGCCATAGGCTACAGTGAGTGGCCCGCATCCAGCGTGAGCTGCCAATAGCCGCTGTGAGCGACCATCCAGTGGCGGGTGACCCATCTGCCTCATCCGGGAAGAGCACAATGACAATGACAACATGGGCCAGTGAAGCGACGTCCTCCTCAACTAGACTGAAGAACAAAAAGACAACAACTTGTCTGTTCCCCTTCCCAGATTCCCCAACGCTGTTCCCCTCCCCAAATTCCCCAATAAAATCTTTTAAAAAAAAATAGAAGTGGGGCTGGCCGACTGGCTTGTTGGTTAAGAGTTGGCTTGGGGGGCCGGCCGAGTGGCTCAGTTGGTTAAGAGCTCGTTCAAGAGTGCGAGCTGAGCTCTGAGCAATGGCGGTTCGAGGCCAGCCCGAATTGAGTTGCCGTTGAGCTGCCAACAGGTGGCAGGATGGCTCAGCTAAAAAAAAAAGAGTTGGCTTGGGAACAAGAGCCGCCCTTTCGGATCCCACAAGGTCCAGTGATGCTGCACTCTCTACAGCTAAGATGGTGAACAACAGCTCAACCTGGAGCTGGGCTGCCATGAGTGGTCAGTGATGACATAGGCTGCAGTGGGTTGCTGTAGGCTGCCATGAGTGGCCGGCAGCCAGTGTGAGCTGCCATAAGCTGCCATCAGTGGCTGTCCAATAGCTGGCAACAAATCTGCATCAGCCAGGAAGAGCGCAATGATAATGCCAACATGGGCCAGTGAAGCGACGTCCCTCACAACTCAACTGAAGAACAAAAGGACAGCAACTTGTCTGTTCCCCTTCCCTGAGTCCCCAATAAAATCTTTAAAAAATAAAAGGAGTAAAAAGGTAGTTACCTAATAGAATAGCCCCATGAAGCAGAATTAAGAAAGGGTTTCAGGAAGAAATGATAATCACTTGGGAATCGTGTTACTGTGTCAAAGAATACTATATAAGAGATATCATGTAGTGGTGTACACATTCCTGTGTTTTCTGAAATCAGAACCAAATTTCTTCTTTGAGGTTCTCTTAACTGTACATGTCTTAATGGAAAATATTATTTAATCAGTAGAAGTCAGTTCAACCTTACTCCTGCTTTGTGGACGGCTACAGTGTGGATAGTTAAATGCTCACACCTCCAGGTTTTCGTCTTGAAAAGGTGACCGAATGATCTGGGTATATGAAGACTCCCCTGCAGTGTTGGCAATCAGTGCTGTGAGAGTTCAAAAATGAACACAGTGATAGTACTCAGCGACAGCAGTGCCAGCAACAAAATCCCAAGCAGGCTGTCCCTGAGGCAGGATGTTGGCTCTCTTTCCTGCCATCTAGATGCTCTTGGTAGTTTCCCAATTTCTTAGCCTGGTTCCAGCCTTCTGTTAATATTATGAACTACTACATATCCTTTAAGCAAATTCCTTTTCTGCTTGAGTTTTTAAAAAATATACATATATTTTAAATGCAAACAGTTGTTGAGACAAGATAGACTCTAAAATTTAATTCTCATGTCAAAATGGATGACACCACAGACACACATGCACCAAGAAGATATGAAAAGTTTGATTTACTCACTGAGAGGCTGGCGTAGGACAGTGCTGGCTCCTAAGCTGGTCAGAAAATCGGTATAGAGAGCTGGGAAAGAAACTGGCTTGATTCTTATGGTGCTCAGGGGTGGTTAGCTTGATGAAGGTCCTCAGGTGTGCTGGCTTTAGTTGCATGGTCTGAAGTTGCAGCTGCTAAAAGAGGCAGCATATGGGCTTTCTATCAGCTTGCTGAGATGTGGGGAAGGAAGGGAAGGTGAGCGGTGGGTCTTTAAAGCTTGCAACCGTCAAACATCAACAATGAAGTTAGACTCATTACTAGAGGAATTGTTATAAGTATCACTTAACCCAGACCAAATCAACTAGACCCAAATTACAATGAATACTTTTTAAGGGAGTAAAACTGTCACCTCATTAAGGAAGATTGAGCACATATATCTAAAATGCAGTAAAGGGAACATTCAGGGGCTTTTGAAATAGATGTGAATGAAATTCTGATCCTTCCCTACTTTAGCTAAGTAATCTTGTGCTAATTATTTCATCTCTTAAATTTCAGTTTGCTCATCTGTAAAAAAAGGTGTCCACCATGCTTGACAGGATCATGGGAGCAGATAATTTTTTTTTTTTTTTTTTTTTTTGAGGGCAGTGTCACTGGCCCTCGTATGTGGGATCCGAACCAGGGCTGCTGGCTTCCCAAGCCAGTGCTTAACCACCGCGTCGCTCGGCCGGCCCTCATGGGAGCAGATCTTGATTTCAACTGGGACTCACAAATGCATCATTGTGCAATCATTAAGATTGTCATCTCAGGAGTCACAGGGTCTTGGTTAAAAAATCCAAGGGGGGTTTATCATCTTGTGAGGGGTGAAATGTATAACTATTACATGGTTTTGTACACCTAAAACTATTTTTTTTAAAAAGAACCCCCCTCCTCTACCATTTACCAACTCAATACATTTGGACAAATAATGAAACTGTTCAAAGAATCAGTTTCCTCATCTAAAAATACCATTGAAAGCATTTTAGGGAGAAATAAAGGTGATTATATATTTGGCTCAGAATAAGAATTCACCAAATATCAGCTGTTATTTAGTGTATATAGGCTACCCATCAAATTGCTCCGACTCTACCATGCACTCACAAGGATTGCCTAATTTACTGAAAATACTAATGGATATGTGACCAGGTTTTATACTACACACACCACACACAAGAACTTACTCAACTTGCCTATTTTATGGCTTGCTTCTACTCCATTATTTTCTTTACACATCGTTTGTCTCCTCTCTTTCCCTCTACAAACACTAAAATCATCCTATGAATCTGATATTAAAAATTACCCCTTATCCTCCACTCCCATACCCTAATCAGTCAAATAAAAGCCTGAGGTCACTGCACTGAAAATTGATTATCCTCTAACATGCTTATAGGAAACAGTCTTGTTTGCTACCACAGCACTTGTGACTTACCAGATTATTAAGTCAAGAAAGTGTGTGTCTATATAAAAGGGGCTAGGTCCCCTAAGAAAGTGAATATGTCTAAATAGTGCTGTGTGGGCATTATTATACTTGTCTCATGAACTTGCGGAAAGGATTTAACTAGCTAATTTCTGTAAAGATGTTACTATAATACCTTACTCATAATTGATGAAAACTTTGTATTAGTAATTCATATGAGTTACTCCTATTTGTGCTATAAGAATCTATTCCATATTTCTCAGGATAGCTTTTAATCTTACAATGGATCTGATAATTTAAATCTTTTTTTTAAAAAAAGTTGCTTTACTTTTGAAGCTAGTTCATTTAAGTTCTAGAGCCAAATCAAATTTTATGTAATTGAAGGCCAGATGAAAAAATAATTCCTTTAAAATCATAGCAGAGTAACTCGGGGAAAAATATACTATTTTTCTGGACTTGTAAACTGTTTATTAATGTTTCCACTTTTTTTTTTTTAGACCTATGAAATATAAATTAACTTGGAAAAGAGTGAGAACATTATGTTTTTATCTTCAAAGAAAATATTCTAAGATTATAAAATGTTTATTTATTTGTCCAATATATTGGGTTGTCGGAAAAGTCATGATGTATATTTTTCTGTGATTTTCATTGCAAAAATGCGTCATGACTTTTCCAACAACCCAATATATTGTTTTTATGTTTCCCAGAGCTTCTAAGCGAAATTGCAAACAGCATACTTAACTTGTTAGCCTTTAACTATTTTGAAGGCATCTGTGCTTTAAAAACCTGAACAGGGGCTGGCCAAGTGGCTCAGTTGTTTAAGAGTGTGAGTTCTGAGCAACAGGTTCACCAGTTCAATTCCCACATTGGCCAGTGAGCTGCGGCCGAGCTGAGCTGCCAACAGGTGGCAGGATGGCTCAGCTGGTGAAAGCAAGTGCTCCTAACAACAAGGTTGCCAGATCGACTCCCGCATGGGATAGTGGGCTAAGCCCACTTGCAACTAAGATTGAACATAGCACCTTGAGCTGAGCAGCCATGAGCTGCCGATGGGTGGCCTGATGGTGACTGGACTTGGAGCTGAGCTAGCTGCACCCTCCACAACTAAGATTGAAGGACAGCAACTTGGCTGTTTCCCTTCCCCAACTACCCAATAAAATCTTTAAAAAAAAAAAAAAAAGAACAATATCAGGAATATTTGGGCAAAAATTTAAAAATAATATAATCTCCTCCCCCACTGAAACAAACAATAAAGAATATTAGGGGAAAAAAATATCTATATTTGGGCTGGCCAAGTGGAGCAGTGGTTAAACACTGGCTTGGGATGCCAGCGGCCCTGGCTCGCATCCTACATATGAGGGCCAGTGACACTGCCCTCCAAAAAAAAAAAAAAAGAATGTTAGGTTTACACATGACCTTTCTGAAGGTTTACAGATCTCTACTATTAATGATGTTGAAATTACAGAATCCTAAATAAAATTCCATTGTCACTTTCTCTTTCAAAGTACTCAGGCAGGCCTGAGCTAAATGGCTAAATGTGAAGAATTCTTGGATTACTAACATACACAAATGCACTATTTCATCCATCTCAGGAATTAAGAAGAAAAGGTCTAGGTGATTTTTTAAAGGAAATGCTATTGATATCAGCACAAAAGACCCTTGGATCAAGCCTGGAGTACACATGCAAAAAGGTTAAAGCTTTGAAAACAGATGGATACAGAATGAATTTTAGTGGGACAGCCGAATGGCGCATTGATTAAGAACTGGTTTTGGGATGCCAGCGGCCCGGGTTCAGATCCCACATATGAGGACCAGTGATGCTGCCCTCTACAGCTAACAATGGCTCCACCTGGAACTTGGCTGTGCGAGCCTGGGCAATGGCCCTGCTGCAGTGGACTGCCATAGGCTACAGTGAGTGGCCGGCAGCCAGCACGAGCGGCCGGCAGCCAGCTTGAGCTGCCAATAGCCGTAGTGAGTGAACATCCAGAGGCCAGCGACCGATCTGCCTCATCCGGGAAGAGCTCAATGACAATACCAACATGGGCCAGTGAAGCAACGTCCTCTATAACTAGACTGAAGAACAAATAGACAGCAACTTGTCTGTTCCCCTTCCCAGGTTCTCCAATGCTGTTCCCTTCCCAATTCCCCAATAAAAAAAATCTAAAAAAAAAAAAAAAATGAAATTTAGTGGGCCGTTCTCACCCTAAAACCCATTTCTTGAACATAAATTCAATCACTCTAATGCTGCATTTCTGTACACTCAGTATATTTCTGCATTTTTATCATGGTAAGAGTACTATATTAACATCATTGTGAGGAGGAAGGATAATTTCAAAGCGTGGTTAAATCTAGATTGAAAGACAAAAATTGGTAAATACAAGTACAGAAAAGCAAAGCCAAGGAAACTACTGAGCAAGTTGTCACGTTTCTGCACGACAGAGCAGTGGGAGTAGAGAAGGGATGGCAAAAGGTTAAGGAAAAGAGAGAGACACACAAAATAGGAGAAAAAACAGTTTGGGGCCAGGGGACTTCAGCCTTGTGGACTGGAGCTCCGAATCGGGCCTGACTGTTCCTTTTATTATCTTACACATAAGCAAGGGTCAATGTAGCTTCCATGGTCTGTGAGTCTCACACCCAAGAATTAACCTCCGGACCTAATTTCCCAAGCCTGCAAACTGCCATTACCAGAGGCCCCATGAGATTATTGTCATGCACCTCTTAAGAGACAGAAACTTCCTCTGCCAAGGCTCACTGATAAGAATGCAGGGAAGACAGGTATTATCATATCAATAGGTCATTTCACAGGCAGGCTGCCAGAACCTGAAGCAAGGGGTTTACGCCCCTTTTCTCCTCTCCTGACTTCTCCCATGGCATCCACGGGTACCCACGGGCCCACACGTGCACCCACGTGACCGTGTCTAACTTGGGTTGTCCCACTCGTGGGATCTTACCTGTCTTTGATTAGCCGGCTGTCCTTTGGTGCCAAGTGGGGATATATACAGTAAGCATAATATTGAAGTTATGATCTGTCTTTATGGAGGTTCATGGAGGCAGACAGGCAGGTTATAATGTGACAGCAAGTAATCAATGACAACAAGTGCATATAAATATATTAACAGTGCCAAAGAAATACACAAGTCATTACCAAGTGCTGAAGCAATCTGCTTAAGAGTCAGGCATTATCCAGTAAATATTTGGTGAATTTAATTGCCTGTATGTCTTCCTAAATTGCCTTGATCCAGATTTGGAAAGTGAGACATTTTTCTTCACAAATAGGACAGGGGAGCACTTCTTGGTATGGTTAATATGGGTCCAGAATAGCTGATGGTTATTCAGTGAGTCTGGCTGAAAAATACTTAATGAATCCTAGGTCAAATGAAACTCTTCAAAATCTCTGCCATCAGTGAAACATCCCTGACCCTAAAAAAGAAACAAGATGGCAATCTCCAGTTGTAATTATTTTGATGTTTTGTACACCTGAAACTAATACAAAGAAAATAAATTAAATTAAAAAGTGAGAACTGAGAAGAATGGAATAAATTTAGCCTGAAAAACAATAACAATTTAGTTGTCAAAATTAAATTGCCATAAGATTTATCAAAGTCAAAGCTATATGCATTTTCTGGGAATGAATGAATGAATGAATGAATGAATGAATGAATGAATGAATGAATATCTGTCCATGGAGCCTCCATGAAAACATGCTGTCTCCTTCCCATGAGGAATGCACTCTGGACTTCACTTCAGTTCCCACCATGCCTTGTTGTCTTGTACATCACCATTTCACTCAAATATATTGCCTTCAGTTCTGCAGGCTTTACTTTTGGTACTATATTCCAACCCAATGAGGGCTAATGCTAAAAATCATTGATCTGTGTTCTAATATGATTTTCTTTGTGTCCCAATTCTAATTACCCAATGTCTGCAATCCCAATCCAACCATATACCCTGGCTTATTGGATACAGTTTTGTACTCCTGACCCCAAGTTCCTACCATGATAATCTGCTGTATGCATATACATTCTAGGCCTTATTACTGTTCATTCCACCTTCCTCTCTACAGACCCGAGCATCTCTCTGAATTCCATTTATGTGCTATAAATTCCTAATGGTACATGCATGCTTCTTTGAACTATAACATTTCCTGTCTTTAGACTCCCCAGAGTTATCCTCCATATTCTAATTGGAATATCCCTTTCCCAATTTACTGTTGTTATGTTAAAACATACATTACCACCACAAGGCAGAGCTGCGGAAGGCAGCTCTGCTTGCCACATTTCCTGTTTTCTGCCTATAGGAGGTACCGCCATTTCTTACACGTTTAGAACAATTCTTCATATTCAACTGCAGCAAAACTCTCCACAATAAAGTATTTGGAATTTCTAATCTCTGAATTCCAACTCTCACCAGAATTTCCAAAATCTGTCTCCTATTTTGCATTTTTATATATCTTCATGAGATATAAGTAGTTTTCAAAGGCTATCGTTATCTAGTGAAAATGTTAAGTAGCTCTGCCATTTTGTAGAAAACTCACAAAGGATAAAACAAAATATTATCACAGTATAAAGCAGAAAAATCATGAGGTATATGTCTAGCTGTTTCATCTGAAGAATGATAAAGGTCAGAATGACAATACCCCGCATTTATCACATTTCTTGACTTCCTAGAGTTAAATGCAAAATTTCCTCATGGCTACCGTGGTACACTTAAATTTTCTTATTTCTTTGGACTTCATTATCTCAATTATTGTGAATTACATTAAGATTTGATATGTCTTTCAACAATCTAAAGAGTGAGAGCAGGGCCGGCGGAGTGGCGCGGTGGTTAAGGGCTGGCTTGGGAAGCCAGCGGCCCAGGTTTGGTCCCACATGTGAGGGCCAGTGACACTACCCTCAAAAAAAAAAAAGAGTGAGAGCAGGTTGAAATAAGGACATTGTTTTTGTTTTTTAGTTTTCCATTATTATTGTATATCGGGGATGTCAAAAAAATATATACAAGTGGACACTTTGGACATCACTGCTCAAACAGTAGTTTGACATAATCAGAAGTGTCTGGATGCTGATGATAACCACTTTGAGTACCTCTTGTAATTGCAGAAGTCAAACGTGACTTGTGTTTGTTAATAGTATATATTGAGTATTAAAAAATTAATACAGGTTTTTTTTCCTTTTTAAAAATCTGTGTATATATTTTTGGCACCGTGTGTGTGTGTGTGTGTGTGTGTGTGTGTGTGTGTGTGTGTGTGTATCACCCTTGAATATTTTATTTTACATAATTCTGAGAAGTCTGAAATAGTAATTAATTATAGTTTATTGCATACCTTAGTGTGATTTTTTTTCTTTTATTTTAAGCAAAATACATGAAACTAGAAGGATAGAATGTTATTCTGAAGATTTTGGATTTCCATATCAAATATATACTCCCATAATCATATTAGAGCTTACTTTTTAACTTTATTGTGTAATGACTTTGTTAATAATTTATAATATGTATTATCAGACTATCAGCAGAAAGAAAATTAATAGTTTTATTCTTTTAGAATTTAGAAAAATTTAAAGATGTTATCTAAAACTCAGTGAGTCTTAGTGGATTATAAAAAGAGATATTTGAATTGTATTTGGAAAGTCTGATGAAGGCTATCTTATTATTTGACAGAATAAATTCTTTATTTCACCCATATAAAAAGATAATGAGAATGTCTGAAGCATTCATTTGTGGAATTTATATTGATGTATGGAAAATTTGCAGAAATATAGTTGGATAGATATCTGAATTATCATTCTTATTGAAATATCTGAAATAATTGGAATATGTAAATACATAGACCAACAGAGATTTTTAAATGAATTGAAAAACATTTAAAATAATAAATCCATAGATCCCAGAAACAAAATGAATACAGGAAACTTAAAAGATATTTAGGAGTCAAAGCCATGTTTCTGTCAAGACTTGGAAGCCTTAAGTGTCTAACTTGGGAACCACACACGATATTGAGAACAGGATCTAGAGCTTATTCCCAATATTAGAAATATAATAAAATACCTCAACATAAAGCTGAGACCTGGCATAACTTTGAGACCTCAAGTAGCCACAGTTTCAATGTAAGGACGAATGAGAAATAAATCCCACTTTGGGTAATAATCAACTGTCATGAATCTGGTATTGAGTTGATGGAGAAAGATAGTCCCTGGAAATTTGCAACCACATAATCATTATTTTGAATTTACAACCACACAATCATCATTTTTATTCAAATTCACATTAACTGTGTGGTCTGGAAAACATCACAGATTTTGATTTAAAGTGACCCATAGTTGATTAGCAGGACCAAGGCAGATATGCTATAGAGAAACTGCATATCAATCTACTCTTTAAAAATATTGCACAAAGTTCTAAGGAAAATGGTTAGGCAGCTCACATTCCTTTCCTCAAACACTTCATAAAACAATGCCCCATGCATCAAAACTAACAAACAGGGTAGAGAAAAGTCCATAGTCTTTTACAAAATAAGATCTAAGATTTACCAGATACAGAATGTAAAGCAATTGTGCATGGTGTTTTGAATACAAAAAGAGAGAACAATGATATGGAACACGAGGAAACAAATCAGCTCTGCCAAATAACAAAACAGAACTTTTAGAAATAAACACAATAATAATTTAAATTAAAACCTTCATAAATGGATTAAACAACAAATTAACACAGCAAAAAAAGAATTGATAAAAAAATGTGATAGCGCAAATTATGCAGAATGCAAGCCAGAGAGACAAAGCTAAGGGAAATAAGAAAGGCTTCATAAGAAACATCAAGGGCCGGCCTAGTGGTGCGTTGGTTAAGAGCTGGCTTGGGATGCCAGCTCTGAGCAGCAGGGCCCAGGTTCAGATCCCACATACTAGGGCCAGTGACACTGCCCTCTACAGCTAAGATGATGAACAACAGCTCCACCTGGAGCTGGGCTGCTGTGAGTCCCCAGGGATGGCATAGCTGCAGCCTCTGCTACAGTGGGCTGCCATAGGCTATAGTGAGTGGCTGGCAGCTGATGTGAGCTGCCAAGAGCAACGGTGAGTGGCCATCCAGAGGCCAGTGACCGATCTGCCTCACCCAGGAAGGGAGCAATGACGACACCAACATGGGCCAGTGAAGCAATGTCCTCCACAACTAGACTGAAGAACAAAAGGACAGCAACTTGTCTGTTCCCCTTCCCCGGTTCCCCAATGCTGTTCCCCTCCCCCAATTCCCCAATAAAATCTTTAAAAAGAAAAAGAAACATCAAAATAGAATTTGGTCTAACACATGTAAATTTGGAGTTCCAGAAGGTTATAAAAGAGAGAAAACATGAAACTGAGAAAGTAATTGCTTAAATGTTACTATAATTGCGAAATACATAAACACACACACACACACACACACACACACACACACATTTTCATTAAGAAAGTCCAAAAATTGCTTGTAAGATAAATGACAGAATTCCATCTGAAACATCATAGTGTCACTGCAAAATATACTACATTTTTAAAAATAATAATAATAAAGCTGTTTTTTGTGAGAGACAAAAAGATTTTTAAAGTAACCAGAAAAAGAGTAAATCATTTAGAATAAAACAATTAAACTGATTACTCTTTTCTCAAAGCAAGAATAGAATTCAGAATACAATGGAATCATTGTTCTATAATTACAAACAAACAAATCTGTCACATAGTTTTATGTGATGATAGAAAACTGCTAGGGCCGGCCGAGTGGCGCGGTGGTTAAGTGCTGGCTTGGGAAGCCAGCGGCCCCGGTTTGAGTCCCGCATGTGAGGGCCAGGGACACTGCCCTCAAAAAAAAAAAAAAAGAAAACAACTGCCAACTTGAAATTCTATGCGTGGTTGTGAGGGGTCACTAAAATGAATTGTTAAAATCAATGTTCGGTAGTGAAGAATTCATTGTACCATCACGTTATCATGCTTCAGGAAGAGAGCTCTGAACTCTTGGGCTCCTTAGTGTGCTGTCTCACCTGACAAATGCTGCTTTGCTGAAGGCACAGCTTTCTCATGCAGACCATAACCAGTGACTGATGAATGCTAGGGTTCTACGGCTTGGTATCCTGTCCAACTAAAAACAGCCTCTTCCCGCATGCCCCAATCCTATTTTCTTCCCCATGTGTTAATCCCAAAATTTCTAATAATATTATTTCATGCTTAGCTATGTATCAGAGTTTGTTTCTTGGCCAACCCAACCTGTGACAATTGTGAAATTATATTTCAAGAAAAAGGATGAAATAAAAACCCATCTCAAAAGAACAAACTGATTGCTCCATCAAAAGACATACAATAAGGGAAATTCAAAGGGAAGTATCTAGGAAGAGGAAGAAAGTTCTCAGATGGAAAACTGAAAATTTAAAGATACGTCATATCACCTCTGCCCCCACATATGCACAGCCTCCCCCATTATCAATATCTCCCACCAGAGGGGTACATTTGTTACAAATGATCACTCTCTGCTGACTTCTCATAGTCACCCAAAGTCCATAGTTTACAACTGTTCATTCTTGTACATTCTATAGGTCCTTGGATTTGTACAATGTTTAATGACATGCATTCGTCGTTATGATATCATATTTTCACTGTCCTAAAAATTCTCTGTGCTCTGCAGATTCATCTCTCCACCCTACCCCCAAGCTTTGGCAGCCACTGCTCTTTTTACTGTCTCCATAGTTTTGCCTTTTCCAAAATGTCAACCAGTTGGAATTATATATTATGTAGCTTTTCTAGATTGGCTTCTTTCACTTAGAAATAATGCATTTAAGGTTTTTCCCATGGCTTGGCAGCTCATTTATTTTTAGAAATTTCCTTTTTAGAAATGTTCATGTATTTTTAGCACTGAATAATATTCCTTTGTCTGGCTGTACCATAGTTTTTTATTCATTCTCCTACTAAAGAATATGCTGGTTGCTTCTAAATTTTGGCAATTCTGAATAAAGCTGCTATAAATATCCATGTGCAAAACATAAGTTTTCAACTCCTCAGAGTAAATACTAAGGAGCAAAATTGCTAGATCTTGTGGTAAGCGTATGTTTAGTTTTGTAAGACACCTCCAGACTTTCTTCCCCAGTGGCTGTACTATTTTGCATTCTGACCAGCAATGAATGAAAGTGCAACATCCCCAGCAGCATGTGGTATCATCAATACATAAATCGGTCTTCCATTATTCTGAAGCATAAAGTACGTCCAACCAAGATGCCAAAACAGAGATGAATTTTAGTTTTCTACATGGTGTGCTGTACAATAAATACCTCCTACAATTTAATAACTGATGGTAGCTCAGAAATTATTTTCTTTGGTGGTTTAAACATACACTTACTGCTCAATCTAGCCTTAACCTTATTCAATGTCTACAGTACAGTTATATCTCTAGTTCTTAGATGCACCTGTTTTCTCTGTGCATTAGTTATCTCTCTCATTAGAGGAAGGTCCCCCAAATCAGGTGTCATCTCTTTATTCGGCCTGGGTTGAAACTGTTCTGTACTTCTGTGGACCAGAGAAATTCTTCAGATTATTTACTTCTTCTTAATGTTAGTTTGAATTGTTTATATAAATGATAAATTATAATTAAAAACTAAAAAGTTAAATAATGGCTTTTGGAGATGTGTGAGAGTTTTGTTACTGTTAAATGCAGGCACACTACACATATTTGTGCCAGGCACTAAGAGAGACACTGATGATACAGGAATGAACAAACATAGTCTCCACTCCTTGATTTTAGCACTTCAAGACTGAGAATAAATCTGGGGATAGAACTGCCTAAGAGTAAATACCAGAAATAAATAGTCCCCAAAATTCATCAAACCAGAAAGGATACCTGCCTAAGGAAAACTAGGATACCAAAAGTGTTTTCTAAATTATCACAAATAAATAATAACATGGAAAACGGAACCAAGTTTCCTAAATACAGAGCTAAGTGAAAGCAAACGGTAAATACTGAGTAGTGTGTTTCCTGTTAGCTGATGAAGATAGTATCAAAGAAAGGCTCTGGTAGCATTTCTGAATTGAAGCAAAAAGCTGCTTTCAATGTGGTTACCCCCAACGCGCTCCTGGTGCCAGCATGGTAGATTAAAGGAACAGTTCAGCTCTGAATTCTTTTTCAGATATCATCAAGTATTTTACAATTTCTTATATTTCTGTAGTACAAAGCATTTGAGCATTTTTGCTATGTGCAAAGCCATGTAAGGCATAAAAAAGAGAGCCTACCCTTTAAGATGCATTTACTCAAGTATAGATCTGATGCCCCTCAATGGAGGTCAAGAGTTTTTTGTTTTTTTTTATTTAGAGCCAAAAAGGATAAACTGTGAAGACCCAGTGAGTCATCCTAAACAGGACTTACTGATTTTAGAGTCTAGGTTCATGGAGGGAATAAAACCACCAAATAGTTGGACAAGAACAGGAAAATGATGCCTTTTGATGAATAAGATAAAGACACTTGACTCTCAATTAGTACTGAATGCTATGGGACAAAGGTTTAGAATAATTTATGGATCATAAGATCATGGAATGATGCACTTCTTAGGAGGATCTTTAAGGAGATGGATGGGATATTCCTACAGTGAATGTTCAGCAAAGCTATGGCCTTGGCAGATAGAAAAAAGCCACTGGCAGCTGAACTTGGCAAGGGACAGAAGAAAAGCCGGCATAGCCCAATATTTAGGGCTGAGAGGTAAGGAATTAAAGTGTGACTCAGCTTATTTTACTTAGCATAATGTCCTCCAGGTTCATCCATGCTGTTGCATATGGCAGGATTTCTCTTTCTCAGGGCTAAATAATATTCTATGGGCTAAATTATGTATGTGCCACATTTTCTTTATTCATGCATCCATTAATGAACACGTAGGTTGTATCCATATCTTGGTTATTTGTGGGAAGCCGACTGCCCCCCAGTGTCTGACAAGGCCACATTGCCCTGCTCAGCACTGGATATTAGGGATGCTGCCTTATGGTTGGTCATGTAATGTCTCCTGCCTCTATGAACTCATGTGCCTTTCCTCCTATAAGAGACAATATATTCACTGCATTTGTGGCAAGTTCCTGTGATATCCCAATGAGCTAACTACACAGCCAAAGATGGGTAAGATCTCCTAAAAGAGGGGAGACAACCCAAGCCAGGCGGTAGTTCCATGGGGGACCCTGAACTGAGATATTGGGGACTCAAGCCCCTTGGAAACTGAGGCACAGACCTCTGACAAACTCAGGCCAGAAAACTCAGGCCTGTGAGAAGCTGATGCACTTGCCTAAGGGCCCTGCTGTGAATAGTCTCCTTGAAGATTGAAAGTCTTCAGGCCATGAGAGTTCCCAGTAAGAGGCAGCTCAAAGACAGCTGCTGACCATGGGTTTGTTAATTAGCCTTGTGTGAATTCCTTTGCCCAGTGCCTTGTTGCAGCAACAGATACTGAAGCTTTGACTGAGAAACAGATGCAGCCCTCGGTAGGATAAGAGAGGTGTGAGACCCTTTTGATTGCTAGGTATTGTATTTACATACGAATAGATTTTAGATGCTTTTACCCTAAACACAGCCACTCCTAGTCTTTTAGTATAGCTCAAGTATATTGTGGGTTTTATTTAACTGCTAGGATTTAAGATAATTTCTAGATAGTCAAGATAGCTATAGTAAACATTCTTTAGGCAATATGTAAAAATATGTCAACCCTTAACATAAGATAGTCGTGATAAACATTCTTTAGGTGACATACAGAAACTAAGTCTGGGTTTCATGGTAATTATCCTAATAAAGACAAGGTAATCCTTTAACTGAAGAGTAAGTCACCATACACCCTGGAGAGAGCAATTGCAGAGGAGAAAAGACTGTGAAAATCTTGGGAACTACAAACCACCAAACCCATGTACTTGAGTCCCTATAAAACGGACATGTTATTGCATTAAAGTGTGACACTCCTGAGAAACTCTTTCCGGTGTCTCCACTCTCTTTCTTTCTCTTTCTTTTCTTTTTTTTCCTCACCGACTCCGTCCCACATGAGGGAACCCTGGACTCCGCGGAGGCTGGACCCCCGCAGTTATTGTGAATAATGCTACAATAATTATGAAAGTGCAGATATCTTTTTAAAATTCTTATTTCAATTATTTTGGATATATACCCAGAAGTGAGGTTGCTGGATCATATGGTAGTTCTATTTTTAGTTTTTTGAAGAATCTTTACACTATTTTTCATAGCCATTGCACCATGTTATAGTCCCACGAACAGCACACAAGGACTTTTTATTTCAGATCCTCTTATACTGATGTCTTGCTAATGAAATGAAATATGAGTAGAGCTGTATCAATATTAAACTTTAAATATGCACTTTTTTTAAAGTACAAACTAATTGTTCTTAAAGTACTGACTAATTAGCTTACTATTAATAGAAAGAAAAATATTCAAGCAGTTAGTATTTATATGAGGATCTGGCAGGTTTCACACATGATCATCAGCAATTAACCATGGTTGTATATGTGTGAATCTATTTCTGGACTCTGTTCCATTGATCTATCTGATGCCAATACCATACTGTTTTGATTATGGTAGCTTTATAGTAATTATAAAAATAAAGTGGTGTTACTCTTCCAACACCGTGCTTTTTTAAAATCAAAATTGCGGGCCAGCCGAGTGGCTCAGTTTGTTAAGAGCTTGCTCAAGAGTGTGAGCTGAGCTCTGAGCAACAGCAGTTCGATGGCCAGCTCGAGCTGAGCTGCCACTGAGCTGCCAACAGGTAGAAGGATGGCTCAGCTATAAATAAATTAATAAATAAATAAATTAATTAATTAATTAAAAATTGCTTTGGGAATTCTAGGACCTTTGGATTTTCAGATAAACTTCATAACCAGTTTTCCAATCTCTGTAAAAAGGCTTGCTGGGATTTTGACTGATATTATTCTGAATATATAGGTGAGTTTGGAAAGAATTTGCATCCAAAAATAGTCATCCGGCTGTTCCAATTAATTTAGGTTTTCTCTAATTTATCTCTCCTATGTATTATAGTTTTTATTGTACAGGTTTTACACAACTTTTGTCATGTTTATCCTTAAGTGGTTCATTTTTTGGATGCTATTAAAAATGGCATTGATTTTTAAATTTCAAAATATGGTTGTTCAGCGCTGATAAACAGATATACAATTAATTATTGTATACTAATCTGATATCCTATAATCTTGCTAACCTCACTCAGTTCTAGTGATTTTTTATAGATTCTACCAGGTTTTCTACAAAGATCTTTCTTTCCACTCCAGCCAACCCACTCACTCAACACAAAGTCAATACCTGATCCAATGAGTTATAGGTGTCTCACACACATGCACAAGTAACATTATCAGGAGTCTCTGGCCTCATTCACACCTTTTTGTTTTTAATATATAAAACTATTTTGTTTTTAGGTTGCTATGACTCTTAAACACTTAATTCTCAACTTTATTTCTAGATTTACCTTATTCTTTTGAACCAATGATAAATCTTACTTTTCTGGTTTCTAATATTATTCAATATGCTAACATTATTCAATATCCAGTTTAATTCATTTTTATGCCAGTTCTGGGTAATAACTTCTAGTCCATTCCTTATCTCTGTTTTGTTGTTGTTTGTTTTATTTTGATTTTAGAGATTTTGCTTCCGCCCTTAAAGGGAAATTTGAAAAATCTAACCCAACAATAGGCCAAACAAAATACTCTCAAAGCTCTTCCAATGTTTAATTGACCCTATTTGTAAATTAGTTGTCTTAGAAATAATCTTCCTTTACTCATATGAACTATCATTAACCAGAAAGTGAATGCAATTTTGCATCAATATCTCCTGCCTTGTGACTTTCTGGAGTTTATCAGGATGATTCAGTTAACTAGGCAGGTAGTCTCTTTCTCACTACTGTTTAGCTTTTGTTCTGAAAATAGATGATTGGTCAATATTCCTAGATAGAAAATATTGATTGTTTTTCAGTCCCCCTGTCGAGTTAGTGGCACGATTAAACACAAATCAGCCTTAAAGACCGAGAGCATGAGAGGATGATAAATGAAAGACCCACAGGAATATGAAAGTAAATGAGAGGTCATCTATTGGAAAAATGAAAAACTAAGTGTATATAAAACATCATGGTTGGCATTGAAAAAAGAGATATTGAAACCCAGTTTACACCAAAGTTAAAGGCCAGGAATCAATGTAAGATTGTAAAGAATGAAGATGGAAGTCACACAATGGTCGAAGTTTAAACCGTAAGACAATATAGGGCTATGATCAAAGTTTTATGATAAACATTAATATAAATGCTTTGCAGATAAATGCTTCTGTGAACTAAATCCATGAATGTATGTAAAGATGTAAAGCAAAAAAAAAAAGCAGGAAAGTAAGATCTATAATTAGAATGGCACAGTGGTTAAGCGCTGGTTTGGGAAGCCAGCGGCTCTGGTTCGGGTCCCACATAAGAGGGTCAGTGACACTGCCCTCAAAAAAATTTTAAAAAAACACATGTATAATTAGAAAAAAAAATCCAGAAGTTACATAGATGAAAAAATTAGTACATAAAGACTTTAATCATTATTATAACTGTATTTTATATGTTCAAGGAGTTAGTGGAGAGATTGAATATGTTAAGTGGAGACATGGAAAGTATATACCATATTTTATAAAATGGAACTTCTTTATATGAAAAATGCTATGTCAAAGATGCATACTGAGGGGAATTAACAGTAGATTAGACAAATATTTATGAACTTGAGGACCTAGCAATAGAAAGTAGCAAAAATGAAATAGAGATAAAAAGCACTAAAAATAAGCAACCAAAAAAAGAGCCTCAGTGATCTTTGAGACAACATCAAGAAGCTAAACATATGTGTAATTGAAATCTTCAAAGAAGAGGTAAAGGGAGAAACAAAAAATAATTGAAGAAATAATAGTCAATTATTTTTTTCAAATGTGATGAAAACTATCAACTCATAGGTTCAAGTGCAAGAAACAGGAAGAAAACTATATTAAGGCATATCATAATCAAATTTCTCATATATATGCTTCATATACAAACTTCCTTCTCTCTTGCCTGAAATATTGGCCATTACCAATCATCCATTTTTGCATCACATTTTTGGCATGGTTTTGTGTATTCATAGTATAACTGGTTGCTCCATACCATGCATTGCACAGGAGGTGAAAAGGTAATTCGAAAGAAATAGGAACTCTTCAATAGAGGCAGCCCAGAGAAGTCTACCTACTTCTTCTATGCCCATAATTTTTCCTCTCTTGTCTCAAACCTCAGAATAATCATCAGAAATTCTGGTGACGGGCCGGCCGAGTGGGCACAGTGGTTAAGAGCTGGTTTGGGGATGCCAGCGGCCCCAATTTGGATCCCACATATGAGGGCCAGTGACACTTCCTTCTACAGCTAACAACAGTTCCACCTGGAGCTGGGCTGTGAGAGCCCCGGCAACTGTGTAGGCTGCAGCCCCTGCTGCAGTGGGCTGCCATAGGCTACAGTGAGTGGCCCGCAGCCAGCATGAGCTGCCGGCAGCCAGGGTGAGCTGCCAATAGCTGCGGTGAGCAACCATTCAGAGGCCAGCGACCAATCTGCTTCATCCAGGAAGAGTGCAATGACAATATCAACATGGGCCAGTGAAGTAATGTACTCTGCAACTAGACTGAAGAACAAAAAAGACAGCAACTTGTCTGTTCTCCTCCCCCAATTCCCCAATAAAACCTTTTAAAAAACAGAAATTCTGGTGAAGATGCTAGATGTGTCACAACTTCTTCAAATCCTACAGCCGACTGGTGTTTATGATCACTCAAGGAGGGTATAATTCCTTACAAAATATTCTTTAAATATTTTTTACAAATGATATAACAAAAGTTTTCCTTTATTTTTAAAATTATTCAAAAGTGTTTAATATTTTTATACTAATTCATCTTCTGCATGTTCATAATTTTATTTTTTTGTGACGTTTGGGTTATTTCCAGTTGGGGCTATTATAAATAAAGCTGCTATGAGCATTTATACAAGTCTTTGTGTTTTACTTTGTCATTATAAATACTGAGGTATTGAATGAATGTGACATATGATAGCTGTAGGTTTTCATTATAAGCAAAATAAAACTAAACAAAAAAAACCTGCCAACCTGTTTTCTAAATGTCTCTGCACCTAGGTTCAATTCTAGTGACTAAATTCTCATCCCCGTGCTTATTTAAGTACTATACTTTCTTTTACAATTAAAAAATTTAGCTTTATTGAGATAAACTCAACTTATAAAATTGTAAGGTATTTAAAGTGTACATCGTTCTGATTTGATATATGTATACACTGTGAACAAAAATCCCTCCCATATAGTTTTGACAAAGTTTGCACTCTTTTACCAACCTCCCCTTCATGGTTTGCTATTCTGTTTCAAAATCGTGTTGACAGGTCTTTTGAAGGTCCATACAAATTTTAGGCTTTCTTTTCTATTTCTATTATTGTTTTTTTCACTTAATACTATAACCAATATATGTCCCCTTATATTTACATGTTTTCATAAACAAAGTTTAAAAATTTGTATAATGATCCATCTTACCTAAATTGTCTTTATTAATGGAAATGCAGGATGCTTCTAAAGACTCAATATGATGGCTATTTTGAATAATATCCTTGGTATAGTTTCACTGCATTTTTGTTTATTCCATTAGGATAGGATCTTAGAGGTGAAATCAATGAGTTAAGGAAAGTAAACAATTTTAAGACAGAGCCATCTTACAAAACTTTCCTCCAAATAACCGACTGACTTGAGAAATAACTGTCCCCATTCTGGAAAATTTATATTGGTCATGCTTTCAAATTATTCCACCATAATATTGTATAGATTTTCTGCCTGTTCCTCTGAGATAACCAATAAGCATCTTCTCTAACAAATTCCATGAACGTCCTTCCACCCTACGAGAAACTATGAAAGAGAGGCTAGACAAGAGGCCAATAAATGTGGTAAAGCTGTGGTTCTTGGCATTACAACAACAACAACTGGATTTCAGTGCATGAAAACTAAAATCCCACTTTCACAGAAAGTTTTACAGGTTTTCAGGCATTGTCATATTATATTTACCTATTAAGCACATTAAAATTATACTAGTATAGTTAGGAATAATTTTTACAGCTCTCAATTTAAAAAAAAAAAAAAAAGGAAATTATTTGGGCAGCTGAAAATTGTAAAAATGCTGTTAGATATAAATTACACTGCTACAAAATATAGTAACTGCTATATCACAAAAGCAACACAAATTGAATGTATTAATATGAAGTATCAAAGTTCATGTGGGGCCAGCTGAGTGGCGCAGTGGTTAAGCACCGGTTTGGGAAGCCAGCGGCCCCGGTTCAGGTCCCACATCTGAGGGCCAGTGACACTGCCCTCAAAAACAAAACAAAACAAAGTTCATGTGAATAAACAAGTCTGGCAGTCAAGATACAATGAATCACGAGCATTTTCCAACGATCACCTGAAATGTAGAAGGCAAAGGAATGATATGGATTATTCTAGTTGGAGCCAAAAGTCATCTGCTAGTGAAAACCCAAGTTGGGGAAGAGAGAAACAAAACAAAATGCAGTTAGTTATAAAAGAAGCTAGTAGTAAACAGAATCTAGGAAACACCAACATTCAAGAAGGACCAGGAGTAGGGCCGGCCGAGTGGCGCGGTGGTTAAGCGCTGGCTTGGGAAGCCAGTGGCCCTGGTTCAGTCCCACATATGAGGGCCAGTGACACTGCCCTCAAAAAAAAAAAAAAAAAAAAAAAAAAAAAAAGGACCAGGAGCATAATAGCAGCAATGGAAACCAAACATAAATCTTGGAGTTAGAAAGAAAACCTAAAACTTACAGTGAGCATGGTTGGTTATCTACACAGAACGCATTTCTCCTTTTCAGCAGAATTGTGCCTTCTGTCTTGGGGAATCTAGCTCACGCACAGTCTTCAGTTGACTGATCACAGTTATTTATTCCTTTCCTTGAGTTTGCATTAGAATAACCTGTTTGTTTGGTTGTGGTGGTGGTGGTGGTGGTGGTTGTATTTAATAGCAATGTCCAGGGTCTGTGCCAGAGATTATGTTTTGTTTTCAAATAAGGAAGCATTTACTTGAGGTTTAACATGAAATCATACAAATGAAATTTGTATAAACACAAATCCACATTGAATCACAACACAGATAGCAAAAGAGAAAGTAAAAACAAAGAAAATGAATTGGCAGCTATATCTAATTGGACACAGTTGTGTCTTGTACAGGACGTCTTTTTAAAAATGATAATCAAAGATCAACAGAAAAGCAATCTTCAAAACCAGCCTGCAAGATGGGTTACTTTAGCAATCTCCTCCTGAGTTCTCCCTAACGTCCTCTTTTAGTACAGTTGATAACTGTTTTAGTGATTGCCACCTTGAGACGCTTTGCCATAAGTGCTCTCCTGGCCACGGTAGTCTGCATATCCCTGCCTGTATGCAGAGTTCCTGTAGTTATACCCAGTATAATCATAACCATTATAGTTTTGATCACTACTAGAGGCACAACTGTAATTCCTATATCCTTGACCATGATAGTTATTGAATCCTTGGTTCCAGTTTTGGCCCTGACCTTGGTCATCACTCCTAGCAGCCCTAGCACCACCTAGGAAAAGGAGCTGCAGCACCCCTGCCTCCTTTTTGTTGTTGCTGCTGCTGCCTCTTATGGCTCTTTGGGTTGTGCAACTTGGATTCCACACTTCCCAGAACCACCAATTTGATATCTGCTTTCTAACAGTTTCTTTACTGGCTCTTCATCTGTATATGTAATAAAACAAAATCCTCTTATTTCATTTGTTTTTGTATCCATGGGAAGTTCAATATTTTCAATCTCTCCAAAGCCTCCAAATATCTTTAATTTGTTCTTCAGAAGTATATGGGCTCCAGCCATCCCCCCCAAAAAAAACTGTTGGGGGCGTTCCTTCCTTTTAAAAGTGTTGGTCTATCAATTGGCCATCCAGTTTGTGTTCCTCCAGTTCCAAAACCTTATTAACACTACCAATCTCTTAGAAAAGCACAAATTCAAACCCTCTTGATCTTCCGGAGACTGGATATGTTTTAATTGTGTAGTCTACAGCTTTCCCAAATAGAGACAAAAATTCGGTCAGATTTTTCCTGCTTGTTTTCCAGCTCTAGCCTCCAATAAATATTTTACCGTCATCTTGCTGATTCTTGATCGCATTGATTTTGAATCCCTCTGCGAATTCCCCTATGTTGCTGTAACTCGTTCAAGTCCTACGTGGCAGCAGAAGTGTGGCTGCAGGGTGCTGGCACGCAGCCAGCCGGGCGGGGCGTTGTGTGGAGCTGGATTTCAAGTGCCAGCAGAAGAGCCTAGAAACTGTTTTAATAGGTGAATTGGAACATAGGACCTCCTATATTTTTATCCCTCTTCCGTTGGGAGCTCTGAAAAAATACCAGTTTGGGACTCAGCACCAATTAAGTCCATCAGGATTTCTGAATGTAAGAATGGGAAATTGGCATTTGAAAAGAAACAAAAAGTCTCCAGAGAGTTGAGAACAACTTCTGTAATGTGGAACATCATCCCTTTTTTATAGAGATTGCTTTAGAAAAGGATATATAACCCAAATTAGCCAACAATTACCAAGGAAATTTAATGGTAGGTGGAAAAAAAGAAAAGTTCCGTCTCAGGAGAAATCTCCTCGAGAGCTAGGCTGTCCAAGGTGGCAGCCACTCACCACATGTGGCTATTGAGTACTTTAAATGTAGCTAATATAACTAAGAAATGGAATTTTAAAATTTACTTAATTTTGAGTAATTTTAATTTAAGAATTGACCCAATATCATTATTGGAAAACTTTTAAATATATGTTTTTTAAAACTTGTAATGTGAATCTACTTTCTCACCTCTACATTTTATGAAATATACATCAAATGCTTCTGATGTAAATTCAGTGTCCAAATGGAGATGTTCAACACAAATCAGATTTCCCAAGATTTAATATGAAATAGAAAATGTAAAATATCTCAATAAAGTGTTTATGTAAATTATATGCTGGAAGAAGAATATTTTTTTAATATATAGGGTTAAAGAAGATATAACATTAAAGTGAATTTCACCTGGGTCTAGTCACTTTTTAAACATAGTGTCTGGTGTCTAGAAAATTTTAAATTATATATGTAGCTTCCATTATATTTCCTGGACATCACTGGCTAGATTTGAAAGAAGTGAAGGCTACCAACATAAGGGTAAAACCCCAGAGACTGGGAAAGCCAAGCTGAGGACATGGAAATGGAAAAACAGGCATGGTGGAAACCTGCTGATTTTGCAAAAGGCTGCCAGACATTTTCAGTCATTTTATCAGCCTTTCTGTATTAATTATCTATTACTCATTAAGAAAGTATCCCAAAATCAATGATTTGAAACAATAGGCAATTATTATTATTATTATTATTTTTTTTTTTGAGGGCAGTGTCACTGGCCCTCATATGTGGGACTGAACCAGGGCCGCTGGCATCCCAAGCCAGCATTTAACCACCACGCCACTCAGCCGGCCCTAGGCAATTATTATTTTACAATTTCTATGGGGCAGGAATCTATATGTGATTTGCATAGGTGCTTCTGCCTTGGGATATCTCACAAGGCTGTAATCAGAGAGCCAGCCAGGGCTGTGATCTCATCTGGTGGTTTGCTTGGGGGAGGATCTGTTTTCAAGATCACACATACAATGCTGTTAGGGTTCAGTTCCTCATCGGCTGTTGGACAAGAGCCTCAGTTCCTCACTGCCCACTGGGCCGAGGCCTCCCTCAGTTCCTTGCCCCATAAGCCCTTTCATAGGGGAGCTCAACAACATGGCAACTGGTTTCTCCAAGCAAGAGAGAAAACTCAAAATGGTAGCCACTATCTTCTTATAACCTAATCCCTGAAGCCCATTACTTTTGCTATATATGATTGATTTAAAGCGAGTCACAAGGTCTAATCCAACTAAAGGAAAGTAATTATATAAGAACATGGGTATTAGAAGGTAAAAATCATCAGAGACCAGCGATGCCTACCACTCTTCTGCATGCACTCCATCCCCAACCTCAGGGGTAATCACTGCCATGATTGTATGAAATTGGTAAATATTATTTACAGGCAAATATTTTACTTTTACCTCAAATAATGAAGTCATAAATAATATATATTATTGGTTTCTAAAATATTACATATATATATATATATATATATATATATATATCCACTTGCTTTTCCCCCCTCAATATTATAGTATATCTACATTGATGTTGATGCTGTATAATTTAGTTCATATAACTTACTTGCTATATAATATTTTACTGTATAAATAAGCCACCAAAGATTATTTAGAGGGTTCTTTTCCCATGTATTCTATTACAGGCACTGCTGCGCTAGATAGTTTTTAAAAGTGTGCATATGGGAGAGTCTCAGTAGACTTGGGATTACTGGGACAAATATATATGCAACTTCAAATTTATTAAATATTGCAGAACTGCTTTCCAAATGTTATACTAATTTGTGGTTTTGCCAGCAAAGTACAAGTATAATAGTTGATGTTTCACTAACACTTAAAATGTATTGTATTTAACTACATTTTTCCATTTTGATGTGATAAAGTCACATTTTGTTATGATTTTAATTTGTAGCTCCCTGATTGTTCATGAGGCTGTATATATTCAAGTTACTTGTATATGTGAATTTTGGCATTCAGGTTCCCTTCTCTGAGACTTGTTGTTTATATACTTTGTACCTTTTCTTATCAGTTCTTTATGTTTTGTTTTTCTTATTAGGTCACTGAAGTTTTCTATGTATTCTTGATAGAAACCTTTTATTCAATATATGGATGACAAATATTTCTTTTCAAGATATTACATGTCCTATTTCTGATTTTTTACATGTGAATTCATAAAAAGACTCAATTTTTAATGTGTTAAATGTATTGCAATATTTATTTTATGGTTTATGCTTTTTGTGTCTTCTTTAAGGAAATATTCCTACTTTAAATTTATTTTTTTTTTTAAATTCAACTTTTTACTTTCTTCTTTGTCATTCAATTATCCACATGATTTTATTTTCATTTTTCTGTCTTTTTTTTTTTTTTTTTGAGGTCAGTGTCACTGACCCTCATATGTGGGACCCGAACCAGGGCCGCTGGTGTCTTAAGCCAGAGCTTAACCACAGCGCCACTTGGCCAGTCCTATTTTCATTTCTCTTATTTACATCCAGTATTTAGTAGGAGAATTTTCAGAAGTTTCAGTCTTCTTTCTTACCTGAACCAAAGACAGTTCATGTTAATCTTTAAACAGTTCAGTAATATTTTTTCATTACTCATAATGAAAGCATCCTTAATAAAAACAAGACTCAGAAATTATGGAGGACCAGCCTCCGCTGACCAGGGTTTCCCTCAGGTGGAGACGGCGTCAGTGGGGGAGGAAAATAAAGAAGGGAGACAGTGGAGACACCGGGGGAGTGAAAGAGAAAAAAGTGTCACACTTTATTGCCAGAACATGTTCATTTTATATGGATTCTTGACCATTACCTCAATCACATGAGTTTGGTGGTTTCTAGTTCCCAGGATTTACTCAGTCTTTACTTCCCTGTAATTGCTCTCTCCAGGGTGTATTGTGACTTACTCTTCCTTTAAAGGATTACCCTGTCTTTATTATGATAATTACCATGAAACCCAGACTTAGTTTCTGTATATTACCTAAAGAATGTTTATCATGACTATCTTGACTATCTAGAAATTATCCTAAATCCTAGCAGTTAAACACAATCATAAAACTCACAGGACATATACTTGAGCTATACCAAAAGACTAGGAATGGCTATGTTTAGGGTAAAAGCATCTAAAATCTATTTCTATGTAAATAAAATACCTAGCAACCAAAGGGGATTTCACACCTTTCTTATCCTACGGAGGTAGCATCTGTTTCTCAGTCAAAGCTTCAGTATCTGTTAAGGAATTTAAATAAAGTTGTTAACATACCCTATGGTCAGGAAGTAGCCTCTTACCGGAACTCTCATGGCCTGAAGACTTTTAATCTTCAAGGAGACCATTCACAGCAGGGCCCTTAGGCCACAGGCAGGCTTCTTGGCCTACGTTGTCAGAGGTCTGTGCCTCAGTTTCCAAGGGGTTTGTGTCCCCAATATCTCAGTTCAGGGGTCCCCTCGGGTTGTAGCCTGTTTTAGGGAGTTTCCTTCTCTTTAGGAAATCTTGCCCCGTCGACGGCTGGCTTACACAACCAGTTATCATCAGGGTACCACAAGAACTCGTCACAAATGCAGTGAATATATTGTCTCCTATAGGAGGAAAGGCACATGGGTTCATAGAGGCAGGAGATATTACATGACCAACCCTAAGGCAGCACTCCTAATATCCAGTGCTGAGCAGGGAAGTGTGGCCTTGTCAGATGTCTGCCCCCAGCAAGAAATACTTAGAATTTAGTAAAGGATAAACTATTCAACAATTTAAAGTGCTACAGAAAACTAAAGAAATATAAAGTTAAAATGTGTTCACTTGATTTGTCTTTGGTGATAAATACAGGGAGTAGTCTGGATAAACCAGGTTAGAAAGTGGACCAATCATTAGTTCTATTCTGTGGATGTTTCCACGCTCAGTCTCCCAAGATCATGATGAGATTGTATTGTGGTTGCCATCTGATTAGTTTTTATTAGTTTTGACCACTGAGCTGTAAGGGGAGTCACATATTGAATATTTCATTGTAACATCCAGAACCTTCCTCCTCCACCACAGCAATGAGCAAGTTTCATGGCATGCTCCTTCATCTGGATGGATCCAGCATAAGGGAAAAGTGAATCTTTCTCATTAAAAGCCAATGGATTTCAGAATTTATCACCACAGCATATCCTAGCCTATCCTGATAATGTATAAATTGATACAAGAGGGATGTGAACTCATGCCCAGAGAACAAGGATAAGCTAGATTATGCTGTGGAAACAAATAGGATAGTTCAGCAGCTTTAAATGATAAAATTTTGTTTTTCTCTCATGCTGCCTGTCTATCACGAGTTAACTGTGGACTCTGCTCCACTTTGTCCTCAGTCCAGGCTCAAGGCCAACAGAGCAGCCACTGTCTGGCATATTGCCAGTTGCCAGGTCAGAGGGAAAAGGTACGTGGCAAATTACCCGTTGGGTGTTTAAGGCTGAACATGACACATGACAATTCTGCACATATTTTCAAGTTTGGGTTCCTCAGAAGTAGCCCCAGAGCTAATGGTTCATGCGAAAGTAATGTAAAGTATTCACAGTTAAAAGCAGTAGAAGAATAGGGAAGTGGGACTGAAAGGAAAGCAAGCCAAGAAATGTTGCAATACCAAAACAGTGCCATGAAATATTGACACCATCAGCAGGTTAGCTCCGGGGACTAGGCAAGTCACATCTGAAACTTGTCCAGACCAGAGGGGCACAGAACTTGCAATATTATACCTTGCTGCTTGTCAGTTACTTTCTTAGGGTTTCCAGGCATTTTCTGCGCTCCAGTGATCCAAAGAGCATCACAGTTCTGAATTTTGGCAGTGAAAACACAGGAATCTTTGTTCATTAAAATGGCAATGGGATCCTAGAGGATAGGAAAGCACTGACAGCTCTGATATGCATTTCAATGGCAAGGCTCAGCACACCTAAGTTTAAGGAGGTAAAGAAGTACAATCCTATCATATCAGCAGAAGGAGGAAGAACTGATAATAGTCCATGTTTGGTGCTAATCACAACTACAATGAAATGGGAGATAAAATAGAAAGGCATAGAATTGAAGCTATCTCAGAGAAACATCACTGGATAAGTAGCTGTTTCTAAGAGTCAGCGAAGGGACAAGGGATGAAGAGATGATAGAAGAAGAGAAAAGAAGACATAAAAGAATGCACAGATTGAAGGTTAAAGGTTTTTTTCTTTTTTTCTTTTAACATTAAAAGTTCTTGATACATATAGTCAATACAAAAGGTGAATTTAAAGGTGTAAGTAAAAAGAGGGAATAGGTGAGACAAGGTTTTCCAGGAAATACAAGGGAATTAAATCAACTAATTGATGAAAACTCTATTTTTCAGTAAGGCAAAGAGAAACTATTTACTTAAGGGAGAAAAAAATAGTAACAAGTCTGATTGAGAATGCAAATAGCCCTGCAGATCTAGTACTGACGAAGTAAGGATGAGCTCAAGTGTTGGTGTCCCTTTACTCTCTAAAGGAAAATCACCAAGTCATCTTCTGAAAGGGCTAAAGGGGAAAAAGAGGGAACCTGGGAGTAAGGTGAGTCTGTAATAAACTCGGAGAGGAAAGTGTGAAAGAGGTGTCCCTAGGTTTGTTACAGGCGTTTGGGTTCTTGGGTTTCCCAAGGTAGAAATCAAGAGAAAATCCGAGAAAAATTTCCAGACAAATTTTATTAAACTTATGCTCAAGCACAAGGGAGGTAGCACAGAGGAAAGAAAAGTCCTTCGAACTGGCCCAGGGGCTGGCTCTGGCTGCTTTTATGAGCTGGGGACAAAACAGGCTTCTCCACAAGGTAGTTTTTTTGACAGTGGCGGGGTATTTTTAAAAGGCAGGCTTATTTACTAGGTACATTGCCTGGTGACTATGTTTGCACCTGTGCTCTGGAGACAAGATGGTGGATTGCTCAATATCACCACCCCAGCAATAGCAGTCAAACCATGAACAATTGCACATGGCCAAACAGTGGTTTGGACATCTGTATGGAAGTAAACAGTTAGAAGTGAGATAATAATGAGCTACTTGTGCGCTTCTGTGTAGGGAGTGATGGGGTGGTGGCATATTTGTGGTCAGCTTATCCAGTGTTCCTTTTGGCCACTCAGCATTCCTTCAACCCCTGGCCCAAGTCCCTAAGCTGTCTCAGGTTTATGATGAAGTGTGTATGACAACAATGAGTGCCAAATGAAGACACAGAGCGTAAGTTTTGTTAAGGTAAGAAATGTTCAAACATGTAGAGAATTTTTTGAGTTTATTTGAGCTAAACTGACAACGTATAACAGGAAGCAAGGTCTCAGGTGTTCCCAAGAATAACAGTTTTACAGCTTCTTTTCTGCATTTGAAATTAAGGAAGGGACATAAAGGAGATCACATGGAGATGGGAGAAAGCAAGGTGGGGATTGAATTACAGGATATTAGAAAGATTATGTTATCTCTTGAGAGTGGTTATGCTTTATATCAAAGGTGCCTTAACCTAGATGCATAGAAACAAAGAACAGGGCTTGCTTAAGGCAAAGATAAGCCTTTTATATGCCTGGGGCATAACTACCCACCAAGACCTGCCAAGTTAGGAATTTATGATCAGTTCACACTGTGAGGTTACTTTCCATAGAACCCCTTTTTTCATCCATGGTTTGAAGTGGAATTGACGCACATGGTTCCCCCTACATACTGGGCAGGCCTAGTAGGAGATCTGTTGTGGAGAAGGGTATTGCTGGGTGGAGCACAACATTGCAAGAGGAAAAATGGATTAAAGCTTTTAGCCAGAGAGAGATTATAGTGAGTTACTGTGTGGCAATGAAAGAAGCTAAGAGAGGGTCCCAAAGGTAGAGTAAAGAGTGTTAAGGGCTTGATCAGCCAGAGTAGAACTAATGGTATCAGAGACCTGTAAGGCAAAATATTGTATACAAATATCGTATTGAACTTTTGAACTTCAAAGATTCTGTATTCAGAGTGATACCAAGATTTAGTTCATGGCATTTAAGTTATGGTCAAGAAATTAGGAGGTTAGGGTAGGGTGTTGAGCACTTTACTTATAAGCCAATCTTGATTTAGATAGTGAGATAAGGAGATGGTCAGACATAATGTTGTAATTCTGTGGCATAATATTCTACAGAGCAAAATTCACAGAATTAATTGTTGAGACACTACTGTCGGGGTCCTGGATCTCTACAATTCAGTGTCTAAAACTATAAATTCTGATTGATTCTACCTGCCCTACCAATAATAACTAGTTGTTATTATTAATGATATTCTTTCTCTTGAGAAGTAAATGCAATAATAAATGTGTCTTATCTAATATGCAAAATGTGAGGCAAATATGCTACCCAACTAGATTATACACTCAAAATCTCACATATGGTGTGGGCTGCAGCCCCTGCTGCAGTGGGCTGCCATAGGCTACAGTGAGTGGCCCGCAGCCAGCGTGAGCGGCTGGCAGCCAAGCGTGAGCTGCCAATAGCCGCGATGAGCGACATCCAGAGGCCAGCGACCGATCTGCCTCATCCGGGAAGAGCGCAATGACGATACCAACAGTGAAGCAACATCCTCCGCAACTAAACTGAAGAACAAGAAGACGGCAACTTGTCTGTTCCCCTTCCCCGATTCCCCAATGCTGTTCCCCTCCACCAATTCCCCAATAAAATCTTAAAAAAAAAAAAAAAAATCTCACATAATAGCAAGCATAGTACAGCAAATCAGAGCTGCCTAGTGTGTGCCAGATTGAACTAAGCCAATATGTGAAAATGCCGGCTGTCTTTTCTCTTGTTCAAATGCAGTGCAATTAGAGGAAAAGAGGTTGCTGGCCTCAGATCATATGGTATTGATCAATGTTTTCCTTAAACAAAAATAATTTGATGTAACTTACTCTCTGTCTTTGTCTGGAAAATACTATTGAATAGTCAGCAGGAAAACCAAATTGCAACTCCATTTAAGTAATAAGACACAGCAGGGTATGGTATTGTTACATTAAACACCCTGAAGTAACTTAATGTGATTATAAGGTGACTTCTTTAAACAAACCAATTATAGCATGTGCAGGTAATAAATTATTATTAGTATTAGTTTATGAACCTTCGCCATCAACATTCTCATTTTACCATTTTATAATTCACCCAGCTGGAAATATTTTACTCTTCATTGAATATTTAATTATTTCATTCATGTGTTTATTCCCTCATTCACTTACATAAAATACCAGTTAAGGCTATGTGGGGTGGGGGGGAGGGATTCAAATAGGATACATGCTATATATGTGGCACATGAGTGTATTATGACTGTTTTGTCAAGTCCATTATAACACATTAACTCACTGGTGGGGGAGGAAGGAATTCTAATTTGACAACAGCCTAACCTGTTGTGTCTTAATATTTAAAAGGAGATGCCTTCAAGGAGTTTGTAATTCAATAGAGGAAGAAATATATTCAGAACAATAACTCAAGTGTCAGGAAAAAAATGTTTTACACTCTATAGAGAGATAGCACTAGTTATACACATGGAGATTTAGGGGAAGGAGAAATAGCATTTCTTTGAATGTAGGAGAGAAAAGTTCCTTGAGAAGAGAATATTTCAAATTAACCATGAAGAATGAGCAACACCTCCACGCCCATAAATGAGAAGAGCTGTTGAGATGGAAAAAGCTTATAGTTAAGATAGTACTGAAAAAGTTCATTAAGTAATGGGTATTTCCTTTTAAATTGTTCTTTTTGTTTGTTTGTTTTTTACTAAAATGAAATGGAAGCATCTTCATATAATCATTCTATGAATACATGCATACATGACTTTCAATCAGGCTTTCTAGAAAAATTCAGTGAATGTTGACTATGTTCAATACATAGTGTAGAGAGATTAAGGTGACTTAATTTAGCATATTAGTGGTGAGAAAGAGAGAAATAATTAGGTTCATAATCTATTTACAGTTAAAACTGACCAATTTTGCTGACGGACTAGGAAAGTATAAAAGGAAAGGTCAGGAATAACTATAAGATTTTGACTTTATAAACTGAATGAATGCTGCTATTTACTAAGGAGGATGGGAACAGTGAGCAAGAATTCATAGGCCTGTAAGTCCAGTACAGAGGTAACCCATTTCTCACAAAAAAATGCTATACTGAATATCTTTATGCATAGACGTTTTTCCTTGTTTAGGAGGCTGTAGACTTGAATGGGTCTATATTTTTAGCTTTCATGAAGTGGGACATGAAGCAGGCTAGTTTTTATACCTCCTCTGCCTGACCATTCAAACAATCCATCTCTCTGTTGTCTCAGTGGCATTCCTACATTAGCAATGAGTCAGGTCAGCATGTACCCTTTCTCAATTTATAGAGAGGGTGCCAAAAAATATATACACCTGTTGAGAAAGGAAAACTGTATTAAAATTATAATACTCAATATATACCAATAACAAGGCTGGCCGAGTGGTGCGGTGGTTAAGAGTTGGCTTGGGAAGCCAGCGGTCCCAGTTTAGATCCCACATATGAGGGCCAGTGACACTGCCCTCTAACATATATATATATATATATATATATATATATATATATATATATATCAATAACAAAATATAAATACAATTCACGTTTGACTTCTGCAATTACAAGAGGTGCTGAGAGTGTTTACCATCAGCATCCAGACACTTCTGATTATAGCAAACTACTGCTTGAGCGATGTTGACCAAAGTGTCCACTTGTATACATGTTTTTGGTACCCCCAGTATTGCAACACATAAAAACATATTGGCCAAACTTCTGAATCCTTTCACAGATGTGAGTAGCGAGGTCAACTATGGGCTTCCATTCCTTCATACCTCTCTAATAACGGATAGCCTCCTTCTCAAAAAGTTCACTTGACAACAGGTAACTTGCTTTTTCTCCTTAATTATCAAACCAGTTTGGTTACTCTCACATCTGACTGGAAACTGGTATTCTGATTTTGATAAATCAGCCTTGGGGAGTTGAATAATTTTGTTTTATATATTACAATACTGCACTATTCAGGAATCTGTAACAGCAGGAAAATATTGATTCCAGTATATTCCTATGCTTTCAATAGAAGCAAATACCTTAAATAGATCTCTATTCAAAGTTTTACATCCTCAGTTATTATTTACCAGCAAGATTAATCACTCTAGTCTATATAGTGAGCAAATTATTACTTATTCCTCCATTAAGAGTTGCAAAAACTCACAGTTGCAGACATAACTGTACTTTTGGATTCTAGACCCATTTTCCTTTTCCACATCTAGAGTTGCTTCAGAAAGTGGCAAGAATGATGGGATAAGTGTATTTAAAGTGAGGGGGAGTATTTTGAGGAGGATTAACAGCAATATGTCTTTTATTGTAATAATTTTATTTTTGTTTAAACATTCACTGTATTATTTGATTATACCTCATATGAGCAAAAGGTGATAAATTTTGGTGGCCTGGTGGAGGGATTACTTTTGGAGGAAGGCAATGTATTTCTGTTCCCTTTTAGAGGACAGAAAAAGAGCAAGATGAGTGAAATTACAGGTAATTGTTCAGCTATGACAGTTGAATTTTAGGAAAGAGTGCATCTGACAATCCTAGTTGTAAATGAGTAGACAATGAAGTTGTCCCCAGAGTTTGCCTAAGGGTCCTAGCGGAATCCAGAGGTAAGAAATAATGAAGAGGAGATAAAACTGCTTTTCTGAAGAAAAAGAGGGAGCTGATAAGACAAACACGAATTTCAAGGCTGCATTACAGTCCCAACAAGGTTAGATAGCATGGATTTATCAACAAAACAATCTACACAGTTGATTAGTAATTGTTTGTTATATTTTTTTTTTTTTTTTTTTTTTTGCCTTTAAGTGAAAAGTAACCTGGTTATTGGCTTATTAGCAAGTTGAATTGATTTGGTGTTTGAGATTTTCCTGGTGGTACTTCAGAAAGATACAGGGATGGGAATATTGCCCAGTGTTATGGAGGTAGGCATAAAAAAATCAGAGATCATGCTTTACATTATAAAATAATAAAAATGCCATGTTATTGCAACAAGTAGTGTTAGTTTTATAAATATAAAATGATAGCCAAATTTAGTGTAAAATATGATCTAATTTTGTTCTTTTGATCTTGTTAAGTTATTTAAAATGTCACTATGTACTTCCATTTTGACCTAACAAAACATGAAAAACTTTCTGGTTTTAATTAATGATTACTTAAAGAAAAGCTTCAGTAAATATGTAATTTTTTTCCCACATAACACTAAAAGGGATATCACACTTTCTGCTGCAGTTGAAATAAAAGAAATTTTGAAATATACATATAAACATGCACTTACATATTTTGCCTCCAACTTCATCATATCAAATCTAGTTAAATCTATATCTATATTCAGGAATAAAATAATAAGTATTCAGATGCTACCACTTCCCTGAAATTGTTGTATTTTCAGAAATAATTTGTTCAGCAAAGTTAAAAAAAAATTACACATATTTGAAAGTTGATGATTCTTAATTTATACATCTATTTAACACAAAGAAAGGAAATTACTACGTCAAAGAATAATTGTCTTATAAAAATAAAGTGAGTATCTTTTTTTTAAAAAAGATTTTTTTATTGGGGAGTTGGGGGAGGGGAACAGCATTGGGGAATTGTGGAAGGGAAACAGACAAATTGTTGTCTTTTTGTTCTTCAGTCTAGTTGCAGAGGACGTTGCTTCACTGGCCCATGTTGGTATCGACTCATTGTGCTCTTCCTGGGTGAGGCAGATCGACCATCTCTAGATGGTTGCTCACCGCAGCTATTGGCAGTTCACACTGGCTGCCGGCCACTCACACTGGCTGCTGGCCACTCACTGCAGCTTATGGCAACCCACTGCAGCAGGGGCTGTAGCCTACACCGTCGCCAGGGCTCACAGTCCAGCTCCAGGTGGAGCTGTTGTTAGCTGTAGAGGGCAGTGTCACTGGCCCTCATATGTGGGATCCAAAGCCAGGCTGCTGGCATCCCAAGCCATCTTTTAACCAATATGCCACTCGGCTGGCCAACCCTTGAGTATCTTTTAAAACAATTTCAAAGTCTGGTCTTTTGTGATGCTAAGAGATGGCCCTTCCCTTTGATATGTAAAGGCTGATGTAGAGCTGAGCTGGAGTGTAATGATGAAACAGTGCTGAATCACTCTGCAGGGTAAAGTGAAAATAATTTATATTCTTTAAAGTTCCCAGAAACAAGATTACTTTAGAGTATGGAAAGGCTTTACCATTGATGGAGCAGTAGCCAGAAGGGCTTTAAGAGGTGAACTGTCTAATCTAGTCAACTTTAATAAGTTTTTCACTAAAAAAAAAAATAGAAACAAAAATTATAGAAATAAAAAATATATGTACAGCTAAATAAAGTTACAAAAGGAAAACATATAATCAGCAACCACGCAGGTTAGAACATTACCACTATTAATGATCTCTTCCCTGGCCCTTTTCATTCCTGTTCTCCATCAAAGATAATCTTTACACTAACTTTTAAACATTATGATGGGTTTCTTCAGTTTCTGTCTTACAGCTCTCATCAATGGAATTATTCACTATAATACTCTCTGTGTCTGCTTTATTTCGTCCATTTGGTTATGTGTAATTTACTTCATAGTTCTATAGCAGGTTTTTTCAGTCTTGCACTGGTCACATTTGGGGTCAGATAATTCTTTACACAGGATCTTGTCCTGAGCATGGCAGGATATTTAGCAGTATTCTTACATCTACCCGGGAGAAGCCAATAGCACCCCCCAGATGTGACAACTGAAAGTGTTCCTAGAAGGCAAAATTGCATCCCCATGAGAACCACTACAGCATAAGATTTAATTGAAAATATCAAAAATTGTTAATCCACTTTACTGTTGATTGACATTGCAGTTGTTTCATTAAGTCTAGTACACGACTTATGGTAATCATGCAAATCTGTTGGTTATAAACATAGGATGGAATTATTGGATCAAAGGATATGCTTTAGTAGATACAGTAGTTTTCCAAAATGGTTGTGCCAATTTATTCTTCTAACAAAATTGTGTGAGTGCTACTGTTGCTATACAACCCTTGGTATCCTCCACCTTAAATTTTTGCACTTCTGGTAAGCATAAAGTACTATCTTATGGTTTCCTTTTGCATTTTCCTTTAAGTAATTAAGCACAGTGTTTTCTTTTGTTTTCATAGTTGATTGGCTATTTCAATATCATCTTTTGTGAAGTGCACCCTCAAGGCTTTTGTAGATTTTTAAAAAAATGGTTTGATCATTTTTTCCTCATAAATGTGTGAGAGTTTTATATATACTGGATATAAATCCATTGTTAGATATATATATGGCAAATATCTTTTAGTGCATGGTCTGCTTTTTCACTTTCTAAGCAGTGTTTTTCTGATAACCAGATAATGCTTAATCCTCATGCAATTCAATTTATGATATTTTTCCTTTATGATTACTGTTTTTTTCTGTTCTACTTAATATATTCTGTCTACCCTAGATATTGTCAGATGTTTTCTTCTACTATTTTCATTGTTTTAACTTTCATATTTAGAAGTACAATCCAAAAGAAATTGATATTTTCTATAGGGCAAGATAGGAGTAAAATTTATTTTGTTCTGTATGGATATTCAATTAATACAGCACCATTTATTAAAAGACCATTCTATTTTTATTGCAATTCATATGTATATCATTTATTATGTCATGGCATTAGATATCTTTATTATAAATCAGATGACCACATATGTGTGGGTTTGACTCTTTATTTATATTCCACTGGTCCATTCACCTACTCTTATGTCAAGATCACTCTGTCATAATCTCTGTAGGTTTATAAATAGTCTTCATATCTGGTAAAGTCCTTTAGCTTCATTCTTCTTCATTAAGATCATATTAGTAATTCTTGACTGTATTTCTACACAGATTTTAGATTCAGCTTTTTCATTTTTATTTTAAGAGAACTGCTAAGAATTTGATAGATATTTTATTGTCCATTACTTAACTGGAAAGACAGACTCTTCATGCTCCAAGATGTAGCCACTAATTTGCCCTCAAAGTCTATTAACAAAAGAAAAAAAGGCAAAATCTCATGCAATTACAAAACTGGACCATTCTTAAAAAAAAAAAAAAAAAAAAAACTTTATCAAGGTATAATGATATTAAAAAAGACTGCACATATTTAATATACATGATTTGATGACTTTGGACATACACACACACCGGTGAAACCAGAACAACGATCAAGGTAATAGAAATATTTATCACCTCCACAAGTTTCCTTGTTCCCCCTGCCCCCATGTTGTAGTGAAAACATTTAACATGAGCACTACTGTCTTGAAAAAAATAAAAAAATAAATATATATATATATTATATATATATAATATATTTATATTATATATATTTAATTTACACAATACATTGTTAACTGTAGGCACTCTGTTATACAGCAGATCTCTAGAAATTATTCATCTTGCATAATTGAGACCTTATGCTAGTTGATTAGCAATTTCTACCCCCACTCCCCCAGAAAGCCTTTGGCTACCTCCGTTGCACTCCTTGATTCTATGAATCTGGCGATTTTAGATGGCTCATATAAGTGGTATTACCCAGTACTTGTTCTTCTGTGACTAGAATATTTCACTTAGCATAATGTCCTCAAAGTTCAGTCATGTCAGATATGGCAGGATTTGTTTTTAATGGGATAATATTCCATTGCATGTACATACAACATTTTCTATACCCATTCATCTATTGATGGACATTTAACTTGTTTTTATTTTATTTTATTTATTTATTTATTTATTTATTTTTATTGGGGAATTGGCGGAGGGGAACAGCGTTGGGGAATCAGGGAAGGGGAACAGACAAGTTGCTGTATTTTTGTTCTTCAGTTTAGTTGCGGAGAATGTTGCTTCACTGTTGGTATCGTCATTGCGCTCTTCCCGGATGAGGCAAATCGGTCGCTGGCCTCTGGATGTCGCTCACCGCGGCTATTGGCAGCTCACGCTTGGCTGCCAGCCGCTCACGCGGGCTGCGGGCCACTCACTGTAGCCTATGGCAGCCCACTGCAGCCCACACCATCACCGGGGCTCACACAGCCCAGCTCCAGGTGGAGCTGTTGTTAGCTGTAGAGGGCAGTGTCACTGGCCCCCATGTGGGATCCGAACCGGGGCCGCTGGCATCCCAAAACCAGCGCTTAACCAATGCGCCACTCGGCCGGCCCTTAACTTGTTTTTATATCTTGGCTGTTGTCAGTGATGTTGCAGTGAACATGGAACTGCATATATCTCTTCAAGATCCTAATTTTAATACTTTTGGATATATACCCAGGGCTGGGGTTGTTGGATCATATACTAGTTCTATTTTTCAGCTTTTGAGGAACCTCCTTATTGTTTCCAAAGCAGCTTCACAATATTTTAATCCTACAAATATACAAGCGTTTCAATTTTCCCACATTCTCACCAACATTTGTTATCTTTTGCGTTTTTGATAATAGTCTTGCTAACAGGTGTGAAATCACATTGTGGTTTCAATTTGCATTTCCTTGATGATTAGTTATATGAGCGCCTTTTTCATATAACTGTTGGCTATTTGTATGTCTTGATTAATGGAACAGAATAGAGGATCCAGAAATTTACTCTCACATACACATATACAGTTATGTGATCTTTGCCAGTGTCCCAAGAGTACACAATGGAGAAAGAATAATCTCTTCAATAAAGGGTGTGGAAAAAAATAAATGGATATTCACATTCAAAAGAATGAAATTAGACCTTTATCATACTCCATTACAAAAAGCAACTTGAAATGTATTAAAGACTTAAATGTAAGAACTGAAACTGTAAAAATCCTTGGAGAAGACAGGAGAAAAGCTTCTTGGCATTGGTCTTGGCAATTATTTCTTGGATATGACACCAAAACACAGGCAACACAAGTGAAAACAGGTAAATGGGAATATATCAAACTAAAAATCTTCACAGCAAAGAAAACAATCAACAGAATGAAAGGGCAACCTATGTAATACGAAAAATATTTGAAAGTTATAAATTTGATAAGGAGATGCTGGTTCACAACCTCCTTGGGAACTTCCTAGTATATCTGAAACTGGCCCCTATACACAGAAGGTAGGTAAAGCCAACAAAAGAGGCAGACCACGCCAGATTGTTAGGTGGAAGTTTTAACGAGTAAGAGATTTACTTACAAGGTTTGTCTTGGGAAAGACAAGCAGTTTTCTGCACCTGGCCAATAAATCTTAAGTTTCTTTAGAAGACTTAATTGGGTTCAGTCATGTATACCATCCAGGTAGTCTTAACACCACATTTCTATCTCAAGGCTATATACTTGGAGCAGCTTCTGGGACTAGGAAAGGAAGAAGAATGCACATTTCAAGAATGAGGGGGGAGGTGGGGAGCCTCCAATTGCCCAGGTCCAGCTTGTGGGTCAACCATCAGTCACATCTCTCAATAACCTCTTGCAACAGGAGTTAATATTCAGGATATATAAAAACTTCTGCAACTCAATAGAAAAAAACACAAATAACACGATTAAAAAATGGGCAAAATATTTCAATAGGCATTTTCCCAAAGAAGACATACAAATGGAACTTCTATTTCTTATTGATTCCCAAGGTTATACTCTACATAATAAACCGTACTATCTTACTGTTGTTTCTTTTACAGAGTACCAAAGAAGCTTCACTGGTAGGAATATCAAATACCTCACAGACTCTGCTTTTGTTTCAATAACTTCCTGTCTTTCTGAACTGGTCAATACAATTTTCTGCTTAGTGATTTCACCCAAATGAATCTGTGAGGACAAGACCTATTTGAAAACTAGGTGCAATTATGAGAGATGAACCAGATAGTCTTTTCAGGAAATTCCAGAAGGAGATGAATCACTGGGTCACAGTTTTATTATAGCCTGTTGTTATTATTCTTTCTGAGCCTCCACTATGGACATCGCACACCTTGAAACTGTTCACAGTAGCCTCTTGGCTAATGATAGTTCATACCTAGAATATATAAAGAGACTGAACAAGGAAGCTCCAAGATCCAAGTAGATAAACATGGTGCCTGCTTCCTTCCATGACCAAATGAAAATTACAACTAAGTTATAGAACAATCAACCTGGAGAACCATCTGAAGTCTGGCTGAACAGAAGTTTTATAACTAAGGATATAAAAAAAACAAGCCACATAGAGACTGGTAGGAGAGGCTGAGATGCAGAACTGGCTAACCCCAAAACTATGTAGCGGTTGAGAACTGGGAGGGATATCTCAGCTGTGGAGGTTCCCACCATAGGAGCGAGGGAGCCACCCCACATCTGCCTCCCCAGCACAGAGCACTGGTGCTGGGAAGAGAAATTCCACAACATCTGGCTGTGAAAAATAGTGGTGATTCCGACCATCCAGGTGGGATGGAAGGCGGCAGGAAACCCAGGCGTCTTCTTAAATGGCCTATACACAAATTCACTTGCTCGCAGGCACTCACCTTGGGGTCCAGTGGAGGGACAGTAACTCAGTGGGTGTTGGAGACATATCGGGGTTGGGCAGACTGAGTTGTGTGGCTTCAGGCAGAGGCTGGAGGACAGTTGACATTTTCCTTGTGTGAGGTCTCTCCTGCTGCCGGCAGGTGGGCACCATCTTGAATGTGTTGAGCCTGCCCCCTTCATTTACAGCCAAATCTGAATCTAATTGTTCTGGTGAATTCTGCCCCCTCCACCCTGCTGAATCACTGGGAATCCACTCTACCCAACTCCCCCACGTGGATGCACTTTCTCCAAGAGCAGCCAGCCACACCCATATTGTACTCTTTCTTAGAAAACTATCATAGTTGGACAGACCCCAGGTGGGCTCCACTTGGCCTTGGTGAGCTCTAAGACTTTAGTTGAATAGCTTCAGGCTCAGCCACTGCCATCAAACCAGATTACATTAACCTGGTGATCACAACTTTTCCCACTCTAGTGACCTCTGAGAACTTGCCTCACCCAACTTGCATATTGCATGAGGCTTTATCAGTGTCTAAATCTTAAGGGGGCTGGCCTCGGGGTGTCCTGGCATTTTTCACAGCTACCCCAGGCCTGCTACTGGTGGCAGACATCCGTGGTTCACAGCTTGGTCTCTCCCACATGCCTCCAAGGTTAGCACAGTCAGCAAACAGCCTCTGATTGATTTATAGCTCTTACCAGGCAGACCTCAGCTGGTCACAGGTAGTGGGTGACCTGGGCCCGCACCAGAGCCCCTTTCAAGAGGCCCCACAACCAACATATTTGGAGGCTGGCTTCAGACCACAGCATAGCCCGATTAGCCCTACAAGTCGCACATACAAAGCATGGTCTCAACAGGCACCAAAGCCTGCTGGCACGAATCCCACTCTGTAGGATGTGGACATGGCCAAACCCAACCGTCAATCAGCCAGAGGGTCAGTCCCACGCAACCCATTCAAGGAACACTCCTGGAGCAGGTGACCAAGGAGACTGTGCCACTGGGCCCCACAGGGCACCAACTACATAAGGCTACCTGGCCAAGACTGGGAGACATAGCAGATCTACCTAATACATAGAAAAAAAAAAAAAAAAGACAGAAAGAAAGCCAAAATGATGAAACAAAGAAATGCATCCCAAATGAAAGGAAAAGAAAAAACTCCAGACAAAGAACTAAACAAAATAGAGGCAAGCAACCTACCAGATATAGAGTTTAAAATAGTGGTTATAAGGGTGCTCAAGGAACTTAGTGAGAACTTTGACAAAGAGATAGCAAACATAAAAAAGGACATAGAAACCATAAAAAAGAACCAGTCAAAAGTGAAGAATACAATAACTGAAATGAAGAATGCACCAGAAGGAATGCAGGGAGTCAAAAACTGTCAGAACTATCTTTGTTTCTTTTTCTTCCAAATTTTAATAGAGATCTCTCTCTCTCTCTCTCTCTCTCTCTCTCTCTCTCTCTCTCTCTCTCTCTCTCTCTCTCTCTCTCTGATTCTTGATTGCTAATATGAGATTCCCAATGTTTTCATCTCAGTCTTGTTACTCTGAGTACCATAGATTAAATCTTGATGTTTATATTATACCTGGCACCAGTGAACTCACTTTACAAGCTGAGGAGTTCAATTAGTCAGATGCAGGATTTGTACCATTTTTTTTTTCCTGAGAAACTGAATCTTTGTATCAGTTTAGTGCCACTTTCCTTTCACTATATACTAAGAAGCTTTAGAATGACTCATATGAAGAAAAAAATTCAAAAACAAACACCCTAAACTGCCATCCCTTACAAATATAAAATATCATGTTTAATTATAGCCAGTGATGTAAAGTACCCTTGAAGCAGTCTTTGTAAAGAGAAAGAAAATGAACTTCCTTCTCTTAACCTCTAGTGCCAAATTGGAACGTTCCCTGTGTTCTATAATCTTCAAAGCTTCATTCTTTTTTGCCCTATTGTAAGTTTTATTGCCATCCCTGCCCGTTGTTGTGATCCTTTGAAGTTCAAGGGATGGCAATCTTGATATGTGCCTACAACTTCAGTCCCATGAATGTTCCTGTATTTCATAAGGAACTACATGTTCCTGTGACAAAGTGCTATGGTTTTCACGCTCACAACTTCCACTTACTCAAATCTATGTAATCGCTAAAAAGAAAAAAGAAAGAAAAAAAAAATTGGGGTACTTTTATTCCTAGAAATGATTAGACTGCAAACAAAACTATCTGATTAATACGTTTTGGTATATAAACATGGACTCTGGGTCACAGTGTTTGAATATTCCTGTATCTCTGTCTGAGACACAAGTTTACTAGAGAATTCCTTCTAATTGAACTGGTATTGGTATCTGTTTCCAGTCCCACTCTTATATCTGCAATGACCCTATTTCCAAACAAGATCACCTTCTGAGGTACAGGTGGAGAGGACTGTTTTTGGGGGGTTAGTGTAGGGAACACAATTCAACCACAACAGTTGTGAGAGTCAAAAAGTCCTGCTTTAGTTCAAAGGGAAGAGAAATAGATTCTATCTCTTAATGGAGAAATGGCAAATATATTGCAAAAAGAAAATATAAGTTGTTGACTTAGTAATTTAGGAAAATACAATCTGCCACATTATTTATCTCCAGGCATTTGACTCTTGACTTCTTCAGTTTTGAATAATTTTAATTCCATCTTTAAGTAATATTTTAAGAAGTCATACACATGCTTATATTTTTTTTAAACTTGAGATAGATGATATCTATTTCATTTACTATTTAACATAAAATGATACAATACAAACTTCTGGAAACCTACCAAAATATATTGGTCTATTAGTTTTCTGGTATCTAGGTTTTTTGTTTTGTTTTGTTTTCTGTAATTCAGACAATTACATGATTTTGTCTCTGAACTTTCTTAAGTATATTTTTATCAGTTGTAGTTGACATTTTGATGTTTAGGTGGCATTTTTTCTTCTGACATCAGGAAACTTTTTAAATTTTTTCTTTTTTTCACTTTAATTGTGATTTGGTTTGATTTTGGTTTCACTTTGATTAGAAAATAATAATACTTTGATTATTATTTGTGTTTTGTTAATGTGCCATGTGCATTCATGTGTATTGGGGCTTGCCTCTTTTAGGAACTATTATTATGGAAATCTGTACCTCTATAATTTATCATCTAGAGTAATTATATTCCTTTTTGTCATTTTTATTTCTTTGACTGAATTTCTCAAGATTTTCTTTCTTGATTTCTTTTCTTTAGACTCACATTTACTACTTATTGCCTCCAATGATTTTTAAAACTGTTTCATACTTGCAGCAATTTCTTTGTATTATAGCCTCTGTGTTCTGTAACTGTAAGAATCATTGCCATAGCACAAAGAAATTGAACTTTGGAAAGTTAACACTTTTTTTTATGTTTTATTTGTGATAACATGTGATAGAGCACCTCAGGACTACTCAGAAATTAGGCCAAAAGTCATATTGATGTTAGCCATTTACTGCTTTTTCTTTTTAATGGGAATTAAAAAAAAACCAAAAAAAAACCAACCAATAATATTATAACAAGTGTTTTTTATCAAGGCAGATCAAACCCATGATCCGTAAAATCTTAATTTAAATAATATAAAATACCTTAACTTATTGCATGAGTAATTTATTGCAATTCTAATTTGACTATATGACTTATCTTATTTGGATAGATCTTCAGGCTACCTTTGATTAATCTTCTCCATGGTCAGGGGTCTAATATGATTGCATTATGAGTTCACATTATAAGTTTTACCAAAAATGTCAGACACTAGAAAATGTTAGGAAAAGAGTGATTGGAACACCCTTTCTCTTTGCAAGAGCTATAGCCCAGAAATGTCCTGTGGATATCCACTGATTACCTAAAAGCAAACCTCTGTCAATTGTCTACAATGGCTGTAAACAATGCCAACCCTGGTCTGAGGATGACTTGATATATTTAAGTTGTTTGAGCTTTTAATTAATAGAGAAGAGTTACTTTGAGTTTAATTCATAGGACCTCAGGACATCTTTGAGCTATTTGAGAATTTAATGCATAAAGACTTGAAATGTAAAATTATGACCATTTTCTTCAATTCCTGAGGTATGTAAAGGGGCGGCCAGTTAGCTCAGGTGATTAGAGCACAGGCTTATAACACCAAGGTTGTCAGTTTGATTCCCACATGGGCCAGTGAGCTGCAACCTCCACAACTACAACAATTACTTGACTTGGAGTTGATGGGTCCTGGAAAAACACATTGTTCCTCAATAAAAATTAAAAAAACAAAAAGATAATAAAACTGTCTAGCCCAGAAATGGAAAGCATCCTAGGATAGATGATAAAATACTTTGAAAATTTGAAAATTATTAAGCTAAAATATACAGGCAACCACAAGCTAATGGAGATTGCCTACATCTTGCCATGATTATTACCAGATATAAACTGATTTATTTAATCATAATTTTTTAAAGTATAAATAATAGAAACACAGAATGATCATTCTGGAAATGACCTAAAAAGCAAGTATTCTGAATCTATAAAAAATACCCCAAACAAACAAAAAACAACTACAATAACAACAACAATCAATCAATCAATCAACCCTGAGGCCACATGAAGCTCTTGAAAAATTTGGCTAAGTTCATAGAGCCAAAATTTTACAGCCCTGTACTTAGATCCTGGGTCTACTGACTGCAATTTAAGCTCTATTAAGTATATCGATTTTATCACATACAATTATATGAATGATACATTTCAGAGTTTATTTTTAAAAATTATATATATAGATATATATGTATATATATATCTATATATATAATTTTATATATATTAATTAAAGGAATGTGAAGATTGAAATGTCTCATCACAATCCTGGGTGTGAATCATTATTTTGTTACAGCAAGTCAGGTCACAAACCACGTCTTACATTTCTCCCTATACACATACTGAAAGATTATTTTTCCCAATTGCTATTATAAAAAACATACCAATCTCTGGAAAAATCAAAAGCAGCAAAGTATCACATGTGTTGGTCTTAAAAATATATTTTAAAACAACAACAATGACAACAAAACTAAAGAACAACAGCATCAGTTGTCCTAAAATTTAACTGAAAAGGCAAGATCTGTAACTACTAGATTTTTTTCAATTTAAAAAAATACAGAAAGGTACAGAAAATAATAAAATTAACCTACCATCCAGAGCTGATAATTAATTGTGAGTCATTGTGCATCACTTTTACTTAATGTAAAAAAAGAAAAGAAAAGAAAAGAAAAAAATAGAACATATTGTTTCAGTCACTTTTTTTGGTCTTTCCAGACCATCTGAATTAATCTTTTAAAAGAAAAGGAAAAACTAAGTCAAAAATGGACTACATCAGCAAAGTTTAATAAAATATTTTTAAACATTTGTTATAATGGACAATAAACGGCTCTATGTTTAAAAGGAAGGAAGTGCAAAAAGAAATGGAAAGGAACATCGAGTACTAAAATCTGCATTTCGAGACTTTGTTTTCACCCAGTTTTAAACAACCATGTGTGATCATATCATTAACCAGCACACCAAATGCTTCCCATCAGATTGGTACTCAATTATGTCAAAAGTACACTGAGTACTCATTTTAAAATAGGTGCTTGTTATAAGACATACAGGGACAACATGAGGAAATAGATACACGAGAAAACAAAACAAACAATTCAAGTATCTGTCTGTCTTGATATACAGAAGGAGGAAGGCTCAGACTTTGGCTGCACGGAATTAGTTTCTTTACACTGACACAAATCTTGACTAAATGTCATGGATACAGAAATCAAGGCTATAAGAGCTAAGGATTCTCTTTATTCCATATCCATAATCCATATCCAGTGGTTAAAGTCAAATTTTACATCCAATGCAAAGAATGCTGAGACTGTGGGGATGTAGGTGTTTAGCCCATTTGGGCAAGGGAGGCAGTAGGAGTAGTACTGTGACTGAATGATGTATGAAATAATTGCTCCAGAATTTTTGAATGAAAATAATTTAAAGGGGGAAATCACACTGAAAGATTCCTTTTAACTTCACATATCAGGAGATGAATTTCACAGTATTGTATGTAACTGACAAATAAGTACACTCCTAAACCCTTACTTACCTTTCCTCAAGAAAGGAATTGTAGACTAGCTAGAGATTTGTGGGTGTCGTGGAGACTAGAGCTATAAATGACCTAATCCAGAAAAATCCCCCTTTCACTGGGTGAGACAGAGGGTGCAAACAAGACGCATTTGAAATATATGGATTGAGATTACCATGGGAATCTATATTTTAATTTATATTTTCAGTTAAATAACATCATAAAGGCAAAGATGCAGCATAATATTGGGCTGGATCTGAACATGGGCCAATTTTAATTCTACATTACTTTAATAAGAGTTTCTTTTATAGTCGTTATTGTTAAAATTATAATTCTACAAAAATCTAGAAAAATCTGCAAAATGTATGAAAATCTTTTGGAATATGAACAATACAATATCTCGTTTGCTGTCCGTATATTTGTTTGTTTTACTTTTTTATAATTGCTGCAAAACAATAAATATCTACTTATCCTTTTTGCTAACATTCTGAAGGCAATGATAAGAAATTCCAATGATGCTTTTGTACCACCATTATATACCACTACTATAAGAATATATGTATTTGAATATGAATTCTACAGATTCCAATCAAACTGACAAACTGTGTTTATGAGTTAAAAGCACACTCTCCACAGAGTTTCATTTATCAGGCTGAAGAACTAGTATTCACTGAGCGGCTACTGTGTGACTGTTTTGTGGTTACTGTTTATAAATACTACTTAATTTCCCTTACAATTCCAGGAAGTTTATATAATATTCTCACATTTTTAGATTGAGTAATTAAGCTTCAAGAAGATTAATTCTCAAGTACAAACAAGTAGAAATTGATGAAGCCTTGATTTTCATGTAGGAATTCCTAAAACCAGAGTTTTTGTTGTTGTTATTATTATTATTATTATTATTATTTTAGAGGAAAAAAGCACTTAGAATGTGTGGTCTTCAGAGTAAATCTGCAGCAGCTCTTTCCTAGCAAAAACAATTAATTGATAGAATTGGATCCGTGTGTAAAACAAACTTGGAAGAAATCATTTATTTGAGCTGAGAAACAAACTTCTCTCTTAATTTGCATTTTTAGAAGTGTTATTGTGAGTTCTTGATTAAAAAAAAAAAAAATATATATATATATATATATATATATATATATATATATATATATATCCATATGACCTGCATTTTGGTTTATTCCTCTCTGGAAATTTCTGGTGTCTGTCACAGTTCTTTCCCCAAACAGATGAATTTAGGAAAGAAAATGATGAGCTCAGCAAAAGAAAAAGTAGGCTAGATTCTTCTTACAGTGACTGACAAGATTCAAGAATTTTCTGAATCAGAGTAAAGTTTCACAAAAGCCTGAATTCTGAGAAAAGAAAAAAGAGAAATAAAGCTCAGGTTTTTTAAATTAAATTTATTGGGATGACATTGTTTAATAAAATGATATAGGTTTCAAGTGTACAATTCTATAATAACATCACTTGTATACTGTACTGTCTGTTCACCACCCAAAGTCAAATCTCATTCTGTCACCAAATATTTGACCCCCTTTACACTTTTTAAACTTCCTCAGTTTTTTTGGGTTTTTTTTTTTTTGCCCATTTCTATTATATTCCTTCAGCATTTGCTGTAAAGTTTCCTGTCCCTTGAAGTAAAGATTTTGGTTATTGGAAAGAACAGTGTGAGAATAGTGATCTATACAGTCTGTGGAAATGTTTTCAATTACATTTTGTAGCGCACATCTGTCATATTCACCACACAGTGTAGAGAAGGTGAAGGGGACGGGTTTGAGGACAATCAATTAAATACTTCAGGGATACCAGATAGAAATCAATTGTTTGAAAACCAGTAGTATCCCATACTATTATATATTAATCAATAGCTGTAACATCAAATGTAATTTCCAAAACTCTGGTATAATATTAATTATTATTCCTTCATTATTTAATGAATTAATTCAGAAATGAAGCCAGCATGGTCTCCGTCTGTAAGTAGAACACAGCCTAGTGAAGTGGAAATGTATCAATTAAGTGCCACAGCACATTGTAGGTAATGTAATATAATGACAGCTCACAGTCCATTTTACCCTAGGAGATAAGGACATCAGGATAGGCTTAGTAAAATAGAAAACTCCACATATTTTGACTCATTTACAAAATTTATATTCTCTCCTTTCATAATCGTTCGCAAAGCTGCCTCCTCCCTCCATTCGGCATATACACATGTGCCTTGAATGCATGCTTCTACTACATTTCATATGCATTTCTGTAGAAAACAGTTGAAATTCATTATACACAGTTTAATCTTCTAGTTGAAAATTAATTTATGACTGATGACAGATAAAATTTTAACAAAGCAAAATCATATTTTTGTTAGGGTTAATCAGCTTATTAATATATTTAAGTTATCATAGTTTAACAATCTTTATTGTAAATTTCCTAACTCATCTTGAAGATTTCACAGGGGAGTAGAGCTGCTCGAAGATGTTAGTCATTTATAAATTCTTTTGCGTGACTATTGTTCTTGTTAGTGACTATGCTTTTGTTGATAGGAGTTAATACTAAGTTAAGTCTTTAGCTGTGCTGTCATTAAAAAATTTCCCAAATTATACACCATAATGGCAACTGCTCACAATAGTTCTATTTGCCTTTTGTATTTATTTCATATATTCTGATTGAATATCTAGTTGACTAATGTCTATTTTATGTAGAGTATTATACTTGAAGGTAGAGATTATATTGTCACTTTATTTTCTGTAGCACCCTACCTCCTGTAGGTGTTCAAGAAAAATTTGTTATAATGAAGTGTATTTTTCATATTTAATTTTTTTTTCAGTTAGCTTTTCCTATGCCTTGAATCAATATATGAAATAAGTATAAGAAATATATACAAATGTGTAATAATTTATGATAACAGCTGAATGCCAATTTTTGATTTAATCTTAACCATTATACAACTCATATGATACATAATTTTGTTCAGCTATGCAACCATCTACACATATTAACATTTTTTTACATTAAGTTCAGTGTCCTCAGAAAGGTTCCTGCTCAACTTAGTCATTTTGTCCTATTTTTACTTGTGCTATTTATTTTATTATCCTATTATCCTTTGGCCCCTATGTCCTTATTTTATATTTATGAGTTCCTTTTTTCCAGAGTAAGTTTTAAAAATTCCACTACCATGAATAGAATGTTGTGCCTAATGGTTTTAAACTATTGCTGCTTTATTTTCCAACTTTTCCATTACCCTTTAGGCATATCCTCAACGTTTCACAAACTAAATGGTACTTTTGTTTCTGAAGGGGAACAGAATATGCCACTTTGGCATATTGATTATTTTGAATTAAAGTTACTTAAGAAACATGGGGAAAGAAAGTCACCCTGAAAGAAGGAATAAATGTTCCTTGTGAAATGTATCCTACCTGTACCAGGAGGGTAGAAGACATCCTTGTCATCAGAAATAGGAAATCTGGGGCCAAGAAAGTAACAAACCTTGTTACTTCTCAACTAATTTACACCTCCAACACCAAATTTATGCACATCCCAGGTAACCTGCTAGGAGATTGTCAAAACAGAAAGAATTTTCACCCTTTTATATAGTCAATCAGCTATCATCTATTGGATTTTTTTTTTTCTTCAAGATAAATAATCACTAGTCCTCAAGTAAGGGGAACTAACACCACCATGTATCACATACAGTTCATCCTAAATTCACCTGGAAACAGGATGTCCATTTGTGTTGGTGAATTGGTTTTAATCAAAGGAAAAATAAACTCATATATCTATAGTATGTGGTAATTTTAGAGTGAGGAGCTCATTGAAATTAGGCACCTATGCTTTTATAGAAACTGAGATAGGAGATAATTACATTTCAAAGAGATGGCTCCCAGGTCTTAGAAAAAGACTTTCCTGGTTTGTAAAGTTCACAAGAGTCTAATTTAGATTTCAAGAAGATTTGGGGCATCTGCAAGAGGAAAAAAAACAATTACAATTTTATTTATTTATTTATATCTATCTATCTATCTATCTATCTATCTATCATCTATCATCTATCTATCTATCTATCTATCTATCTATCTATCTATCTATCTATCTATCTATCTATCTATCTATCTATCTTTACCCTTACAAGCCCTGGGGCTATATATGATTCTTGCCAGGGAATAAATGTTGGTGAACTCTTGAATATAAATTTAATTTAACAAGATTTTCATACACACACACACCACTAGTCTCTCTATTTGGTGCTAGCAGGTTGTGATTTCTGCTTCTGACATTTTTTTACCTTTTTAGTGGTGTTCATTATAAGGAAATATATTTAAAAACATATTTAGTGTTATTTTATTTATATAAATATATTTTTTAAATTCATTGTTCTTAATTTATTTTTTTTGTAATTTCTGTTAAACAAATAATAATTGGCATGTTTCCTTGTTCAAAGTATTGTTCCAGATTGTACAGGCATATTACACTTCTTGCTATTGTTATTTAAGGTATCATATATTTTTCTGAAGTTTGAAATAGCTTTTTTTTTTTTTAATAGTCAATGCACACAAAAAGTCTATTTATAAGTTAGGAAACTAAACAACTGATCTTTTAAAGAATCTCTGAATAATTATAACATCATCTTACATATTAATGCATTTATTGTGCAAGAGTTAATTTGTCCTCTCTGAGAATAGCCTTAACATTTATCCTTTTCAGTTTTTCCTTTTTTCCTTTAGTGAAATGCTTTCCAGTGACAGCAGTCAATGCCATTTCTACTTTTAGATAAATTTAGAATATCTGATGTAAAATCATTCACCACAAAGGACATTTGGATTCTGACAGTGCATGTATTGTGAGCCCTTAATTCCCTATCTCAAGTCCTACAGGATATCAACAATCCACATGGCACTGACATATTTATTAAAACACCCTTTCACTGTAGCTTTAGGATATTCTTCCTGATAAATGAGTTGATTGATATAATTCATAGTCTCCATTTAATAATATTATATTCAAATGCCCTAATTATAAGTTTAATTCTGTTACACAATCTCCTTTCTTTTTCTCACCTTTTCCTCTCTTCCTTCTCTTTCTTACTCTTCCTTTCTACCATTTAAACATTTAAAGATAGCCTTTAAAGCACCAATGGAAAACATATGTTTTACGTTGACTATCTTATAGTAAGTATTAAGAACATTTAAAATCCTATCTATTTTTTACTCATGTCACAGTTTGTACTTTCATCATTAGCAAGTCTCAAATCAGGTTAGGTTTCAACTACTGATAATTTTTTTAAAATCCTTGTGTAGAGTAAGTTGTTTTACTTTTCTGAAAGAAAGTAATAGTATAGCTCAAAACAAAACAAAACAAAACATCACCATACCTAGATTCAACCTCTACGAAGCAATATTTCCAAGTACATTACAGATTTTTTTTTTTAAATTAAGTGCATCAGTCAATTACCAAAGGGCAATAAATAGCCGTTACTAACATGGGTTCCTACACAATGCTTTTATCTCCTACATTCAAAGGCAACAAGTTAGGCAGAAATGGGTGGACACTGAATAATAAGATTGAAAATCCATGATCGAAAAATTCCCATATTATCAAGACCTTTACCGATACCTCTTAGTAAAAACTCATACATTTTATCAGCCATCAGAATATCTTCTTCTCTGGAATTTACTGTCACAGCTGTTTTTTTAAAAAAATGTTTCCTTTGTCACCGATGTTGAAGTTCCTGTTTTAGTTCACTCCAAAATAACAAGGCTAAGCACAAAACTCTGCTGCAGTTAAGAATTGTAATTGATCCTGCAAGATAAAACAAAACCAGGTTATTTCGCTACGTGATGTCATCAGTATCAGGGAATATTCCAGAATTTCCATGCATACAGCATTACAGGTACTGCTTTTCAAAATTTCGTTTGTATCAGAATCATCTAGAGGGCTTATTAAAACATAGAATCCTGGGTCCTATTCCCAGAGGTTCTAAATCAAAGGGTTTGGGAGAAGAAAGACAAGAATTTGCATTTTTGACAAGTTTCCAGGTGATGCTATGCTAGAAGTCACTCTGAAAATCACAGTATTTAGAAAACTAAGTGACTTATCTTTTTTTTTTTTTTTTGAGGGCAGTGTCACTGGCCCTCATATGTGGGACCCGAACCGGGGCCACCGGCCTCCCAAGCCAGCACCTAACCGTCACGCAACCGGCCCTAGGTGAGTTATCTTGAAGTGTCATTTGCATAGTAACCACATTGTTATTCATTAGATCGTGAAGTCTTTATAAAGGTTATTTCATTTATATTTCACATTGAGAAAATGTCAAATGCTTATGTTAAGAATTCATTTTAATTAGCAGTGACAGGGGAAAGTAAAGAAATAATGTTGGAAATGCGCACCTTGGGGATAAATGGATCTACACTATATTTTTTAGGGTGCTATATGGCATTAAGGTTTGTAAGAAAAAAATCATGTTTGATGGAGTTGATTGGGATAGTATTAAAGGAAGGGAAGACTATAAAGCGTTTAGTAAACAAAACAGTTTCTGATATTATAGAGCTCATAAGTCCTGAAAGCCAAGTGTCAAATCATTCTTTACCTTGGTCTCTCTTCTGATTTATTTTTCCTTATTTCTTTTTTCCCTGGGAAGAACAGAATTGACTTTGCATTTGATGGGATCTATATGATATATAAACAAAGCTCAGTGAGAATTTTTTTAAAAGAGGCTTTTTTGTTGTTCTAAGGAAATTGTTTTTAATAAGAAAATCACTATTTCAGGGGCCAGCCTAGTAGCTCAGTTGGTTAAGAGCTCACTCAAGAGTGCGAGCTGAGCTCTGAGCAACGGCGGTTCGATGCCAGCCCAAGCTGAGTTGCCATTGAGCTGTCAACAGGTGGCAGGATGGCTCAGCTAAAAAAAAAAAAAAAAGAAAATCACTATTTCATATTCAATCTGCAATGGACAGAAAGGTTGCACACCAGAACAAATCAAATGATTCAAAGGAATAATGTAGCTTAATGAATGTTTGTTTTTAATATTAAGGCCAATATTTCTATAGTTATCCAAAGATATCCTGGGCTTAGAAAGCAGACTTGTAAATTAGCAGTAATTTTCAAAGAAGTTAACCTTAGAAAATACATTTTAATGGTCTCATTTTACCCCCACTCTTCACAGTAGCATCTTGTATGTCTTTACTATCATTCTAATTTTGTCTTTTTTGAATAATCATTTGATAATAATTATTCATAAGTCTCTCTCCAGTTATAAAATTTCTACTCCTGATTTATATTCCTTATGAATTAATAAATTTCAGCAATATTAACAGATTGTTTTCCTAATAAAGACAATGCTCTATACATAACTTACTAGTATCTATTGTTCCAAAGAATACAAGTGAGAGGTAACCTTTTTTTGTTGTTTACAAAGAAGGTATGGTAGCAAATATGTAATCATTTAAGTAATGGCCTGATTATCAAACTCAATGCTTTCAAAATTTCCTAAAATTCATTCATTGTTTGTAAATATTTGCTTTTTTTAATTAGAAGTTATAAAAGTCAAAATACACAAATATGATATTTTTATCAGACTATTTATAATCTTAAAAATAAAATAATCTTACTAGAATAAAGGAAATTTAGAATTTTTTAGAAAACTTAGATAACACTTAAACATCTTGATGTATAAATTATGTCTTTAACATTAATGTATTTATAATTATATATATATTGAATCCCTGATGCATGGTGGGTAGTGGGCACTTTTCTATATTCTTGGTCCATAAAAACTTTATTTACAGTTTCTGTTTCAACAAAATTTTAAACATCTAGCATAAAGAGTTAAGCAGGTAGATCACTATAGTATTAAGTGTAAAAGTTATGGGGACATAGAGAAAAAGGTGTGCACTTGACACTGTTCACTCTCCCTTTGTCTTTCCTATGAAAACTCTACTTTGTTCAATTTATATTGGAGATCCTTTAATCTCAAGGATTTCCTCAAGGGATGGTTGTGATTGGTTTTACCTAGTTGTGGTGGTATGGTTCTTTTTGATGAGCCTTGTAATCCAGTTAGTACCAATGAAATCTCTGCAGAAATAAACTGAATGGGGTTACTAGGAAAACTTTTGGTTTCCTGATAACAAGAGAAATTATCCTGTAACTTTACTGTATTCATTTATTAATTTCTAATAGTGTGTGTGTGTGTGTGTGTGTGTGTGTGTGTGTGTGTGTGTGGTCTTTAGAGTTTCCTATTTATAAGATCATGTCATCTGCAAGTAGTGACAGTTTTACTTCTTCGTTTCCAGTTTGGATGCCTTTTATTTCTTTTATCTTGCCTGATTGCTCTGGCTTGGAATTCCAGCTCTATGCTGAGTGATAGTGGCAAGAGTGGGTATCTTTGACTCGTTCCTCAGAGAAAAACCTTTCAGTTTTTTACAGTTGATTATAATCTAAGCTGTGGGTTTGTCATAGTTGAGGTACTTTCCTTTTATAACCCATTTTATTGAGAACATTTTTTATCATAAATGGATTTTGTTTCTTGTCAAATGCTTTTTCTCTTTCTATTGAGATGCACATATGATTTTATCCTTTGTTTTGTTAATGTGGTATATCATGTTGACTGATTTATGGATGTTGAACCATCCCTGCATTCCCTGGAATGAATCCCATGGGATCATGATGCATCATCCTTTTAATGCATTGTTGCACTCAATTTGCTAATATTTTGTTGAGGATTTTTTTCATCATCTATGTTCATCAGAGATATTGGTCTGTAATTTTCTTTTTTGTGTGTTGTCTTTGCCTGGTTTTGGTATTAGGGTAATGTTAGACTTGCAAAATGAGTTAGGAAACATTCCCTCTTCTTTGATCTTTTTTGGAAGAGTTTGAGAGGATAGGTATTAAATCTTTGATTGTTTGGTAGAATTCACCAGTGAAGCCATCTACTCCTGGACTTTTGTTTTAGGGGAAGTTTTTGATTACTGTTTCACTATCCTTTCTAGTGATTGGTCTATTCAACTTTTCTAATTCTTCTTGAGTAAGTCTAGATAGATTGTATGATTCTGAGAATCTCTCCATTTCTTCTAGGTTGTCCAATTTGGTGGTATATAGCCTTTCATAATATTCTTGTATGATCCTTTGCACTTCTATGATATGTGTTGTATTTTCTCCTCTTTCATTTCTGATTTTATTTATTAGAGTCTTTTCTCTTTTTCTCTTAGTGAGTCTAGCTGAAGGTTTGTCAATTTTGTTTATTTTTTCAAAGAACCAGCTCTTCAGTTCATTTCCTATTTCATTAATTTCCACTCTAATTTTTATACTTTTTATTTCCTTCTACTGATTTGGGGCTTTGTTTGTTCATCTTTTTCTAGTTTCTTAAGGTGTAATGTTAGATTATTTGAGATTTTTTTGTTGTTTGCTTCTTGAGGGAGGCCTGTATTGCTATGAACTTCCTTTTTAATACTGCTTTTTCTATATTCCAAAGAATTTGGATGTTGTATATTCATTTTCATTTGTCTCTTTGTATCCTTTCTTTCTTCACTGACTCAGTAGTTCAGTAGAATGTATTTTAATCTCCACATTTGTTATTTTTTTCCTGCTTTCTTCTTGTAGTTGATTACTAGTTTCATACCATTGTGGTTGGAAAATATGCTTGATATGATTTTAATCTTCTTATATTTTTTAAGGCTCTTATTTCCCAACATATGGATTCTCCTTGAGAATGTTCCATGTATTGAAAATAATGTGCATTCTGTTGCTTTCATATGTGGACTATTAAATAAAAAAGAAACAGTGGACTAACAAAATATAACAAAAACAAACTCATAGATATAGACAACAAAATGGTAGTTACCTGAGGGGAAAGTGGGTGGATGGGTGAGGGAAATGGATAAAAGGGTTGAAAAATATGATAATAGATGAAATTAGAAATTGTCATGGTAAGCACACAATAGAGTATACAGATATTGAATAATGTTGTACACCTGAAATTTATGTAATGTGATTAACTAACTTACCTCAATATAAAAAATATTTTTAAAAGAGAGAAAAAGCCAGTCGAGTGGCATGGTGGTTAAGCGCTGGCTTGGGACACCGATGGCCTTGGTTCGGATCCCATATAGAAGGGCCAGTGACACTGCCCTCCAAAAAAAAAAAAAAAAAAATTTGGGGCCAGCCAAGTGGCGCATTGGTTAAGAGCTGGTTTGTGATGCCAACAGCCCCAATTCAGATCTCACATGGGGGCCAGTGATGCTGCCCTCTACAGCTAACAACAGCTCCACCTGGAGCTGGGCTGCTGTGAGTTTCCCGGATGGCATAGCTGTAGTCCCTGCTGCAGTGGGCTGCCACAGGTTACAGTGAGTGGCCGGCAACCAGCGTGAGCAGCCAATAGCCGTGGTGAGTGACCATCCAGAGGCTCTGCCTCATCCGGGAAGAGCGCAATGATGATGCCAACATGGGCCAGTGAAGCAACATCCTCCGCAACTAGACTAAAGAACAAAAAGACAGCAACTTGTCTGTTCCCCTTTCCCAATTCCCCAACGCTGTTCCCCTCCCCCAATTCCCCAATTTTAAAAAAAAAAAAAAAAGAGAAAAAATCAACTAATATTGCATCCTTTTGCCTTTCGCTCATTATCCTATTCCTTCCTGAAATGTTTATTGAATACCTTTGGGTAAAAGAGGCATCTTGTAACAATAGGACAAGCAGAAGAAAAGTCTAAGGGATTTAGAAATATTCTGCTCATGATTGTCCAGCCACCTTATCAATCTTATAAGCTGGCTATCTCTGGACTCTTTGGTATCACATAACAAAATGTTCATATATTTACACTATTTTTTTTTTTTTTGAGGGCAGTGTCACTGGCCCTCACATGTGGGACTGAACCAGGGCCGCTGGCTTTACAAGCTAGCGCTTAACCACCGCGCCACTCGGCCGGCCCCAAAATGTTCATATATTTAAATTAATATTAACTAAGGTTTCTGTTATTGCAAACAAACTCATTCAATTAATACAAATAATGTCCATTATATTTCCTATAACCTCTATATGAATGCTACCAGAAACAAATCTCACTATTTGACAACGTAATATGCTCTGTTCTTATGATCAAATATTTTAGAGAGTGTTTATTTTATTAAAATTAAGTGAAATTTTATTGCCTGAATTTCCATTGAGAATAGCACTATAAACTCCTGCTCTTCAAAGCCAGAAACAATAGCTTAAATTTTTTTAAAGATGCGTACACCATAAATTTTAACACATCATAGACTGGCAATGGATCTAGGCAATGGGTCCAGGCAATGCACCTATTCATTAAAGAATGGAAACCAACAAGGAAAGATGTTGGTGAATGTCTCTGCTGTGGTGAAAAGTGCAACTATAATTCAGTATATCATCCATTTGAAAAGATGGACATATTCTTTAATGTCTTTCTATTTCACAGCCTTGTATGAATAATATGCAGGGTAAAGAATGCCAAATATAAGCCTTGGGCTCCAGCGGAAGGATGATGGGGTTATAAATTCAAATATAAGTGGCAGTTATCTTTATTCTATTAAAACCTTTGTAGCATTTGAGAACCTAAGCGTTTGAGCCTTCGTGAAACACTGAGAAAGCAGGAAAGAATATTGCTATGTAGTCCCTGTACACAAGTGAAGAGTTTCTCAAATTCATATGCAAAAAGTAGAATCTGAGTATACAAAGATGCTTATTTTCAACACTTAAAAATTGCCAGTTGCAGGGCCGGCTGAGTGGCACGGTGGTTAAGCGCTGGCTTCGCAAGCCAGCGGCCCCAGTTCAGGTCCCACGTATGAGGGCCAGTGACACTGCCCTCAAAAAAAGTAAAACACACCTTTAAAAAAAAAAAAGGCCCCCACTTCTCTACATATTCATAAAGAATTCATATTATTAGATCTTTAATTTTTTTTTTGTACTCATCTGATGAGTATAAAATTGTGTCTTGATTACTAGTTGGGCTAAGTAAGTGGCTCTTCATATGTTTATTAGACATTTGTATTTTACCTCCTTTGAAATATCTATGCATAATCTGTCTTTTCTGAGTTTTTAAAATTATTGATTTGTAAATATTATGTAAATGTTGATACTAATATACTCTATTAGATCTGTGGAAAATAGCTTATTTCAGTCTTTCCTTTTATTCACCTTTTCATATGTGATACTTTTTGTTATAAAACCATTTAATATTTCTATAATCAAATATATTAAACTTTTACTTATGATTTCTTGCAGAGATATCATACTTTATCCCAAATTGCCTAAAATATATATGGTATTTTAATACTAACAAGTATCTATATATCATTTTAGATATTTATCCTAACTGAAATTTATTTTATGCCTAATATAAAATAGGGATCTATTTAATTTTTCCTCCAGAAGTCTATCCATTCCTCTTTTTTATTTCTTTTTTTTTTTTACCAAGTTGGCATATATTTCTTTCTTTGGAAAACAACTGGCAGTGTTCACAAAGGTGAAAAATAATCACACTCAATGATTTATTATGAGACCATCACACCATTTTCAATTTCTTTTCCTTTTTTCAGAATTGTCTTGAGCAATTTTGATCTGAATTTTACATGTTCATAAGAATTTATAATCAATTTATTAAAATTCCCCAAAAAGCTACTAGAATTTTGATCCTAATTGCATTATCATTATATTTTAATTTGGGGAAATTTAACATTTTCAATATTAAGCCTTAATATTCACAAATATTAATATATTTTCATTTATTCAAATCTTCTTTGATGACTTTTAATTATGTTTTATCATTTTCTCCCTAGAGCTTTCACTTACCAGTTTTTTGATCATGATTTATTACAGTATTTATCCCATTAATTTTTCTAGTTGATATCAAGTAAAAGCACTCATAACATATGCAGAAAAGTTAATTAAGTATTTAGTGTTTTTCTAATAAAAAAAACTTTTATATGGTAATCTTATATAGTGTCAATATAAACATAGAGCTTGGATTTACATCAAATTTAAAAAGTGTTCTTTTCTCTGCAGATAGAAAAACATAAGATAAAGAAAAAGAACAAAAAGTGTTTCTATTTTTTTTTTTTTTTTTTTTTTTTGAGAGCAGTGTCACTGGCCCTCATATGTGGGACCGAACCGGGGCCGCTGGCTTCCCAGGCCAGCGCTTAATCACCGCGCCCCTCGGCCGGCCCTAAAAAGTGTTTCTTACATCTGTAAATTATTAGTTTTCTTTAAAAAGAGAGAGTGAATAATTTGAAGTAAATAAAAACTTTTGAATAGTAAACATATATATTAATTGTATTTTGGTAATTAGCTTTACTTTTTTCATAAAACAAGTCAGGAATTTAAAAAGGAAACATAATAAAATCAAATAAGCAAACAAACAGCTATAAATGAAATATACAACTGTGTAGTAACCATTATTGATTTATCCAAAAAGGGACCCCATTCTCCAGACGAGGGACCTTTCAGTGTCAACGACACAGCTCTTCAGCATTTTACTTAGAATCTTAAGCAAGTGCCATACACTGTTAGGTGTAAGCAGAACTCCATTCAACCTGACGCTGCAAGGCCAGTTAGTAGCGCCATACTTCATAGCCTTGAAAATCCTACATACCTGATATATCTATGATGACCGGTGCTTCCACCCGACTCCTTCCACAGCCATCTCTGAAACTCTGTTCATTATAAAAAGAACCTCCTTTATGGGCAGTTCTTCACAGACCTTTCCCTTCCTGTCCTTGCCTGAGGCTAAGACCTATTTTTTTTTTTTTTTTCCTCTGAAGCTTTCTTAGGGGGAAGAAGATGTTCATTCTTTCACACTTGTGTCTCTGGACAAGGAGACACTGTTATTAGTATTCTCTCTGTGTTTTGTTGTCACTTCCAGACTTTTCCTTCAAAAATAGCATGAAGTTGGGCCGGCCGAGTGGCGCGGTGGTTGGGAGCTGGCTTGGGATGCTGGCGGCCCCAGTTCGGATCCCACATAGGAGGGCCAGAGGCACTGCCCTATAATAATAATAATAATAATAATAATAATAATAATAATAATAAAATTAAAAAAAAATAGCATGAAGTTTAAGTTCATAGATTCTGAGATCAGATTGCCTGGGCCTGATCTCTGACTTCATCATTTCCTGGGTACATGATCTTGAGAATCTAGTCGGATTTTTTTGTTTGTTTTTGTTTTTGTCTGTATCTCAATGTTCTTATCTGAAAGCCAGAGACAAAAAAAAAAAAAATTCATCTAGATTTGTGAGAATTCAATGAGGAAATAATCATAAAGCAAAAATGTTTTTTTTTGTGAAACAAACTGGCTAAATATTTTTTTCACATACATTTATTACTATAATGTTAACTAGAAAAGCCTAATCTGTATTTTCTAATTCCCACCATTGGTTTCATATATGATCTTTTTAACAGCTCAAAATCTCAAATATTTCAAAAACTTTTGTATAAAACATTGACGTTTCTCTTAGTTTTCTCTATGGAGAATTTTAGTCATTTACTTCATGTACTCTTGTGATATGATCTCATATAACTCATAAGCTTACCTGCTTCATATCTGAATGATGATTTTTTTACTGATTGACAACTAAATTTTTAAAAAGGCAAACATAGGGCCGGCCAAGTGGCACGGTGGTTAAGAGCTGGCTTGTGACACCAGTGGCCCTGGTTCGGATCCTACATATGAGGACCAGTGACACTGGCCTATAAAAAAAAAAAAAAAAATTAAAAGGCAAACATAAAAATACTGATTCATTATAAGTGGGTGCACTAAGAAAAAAACACATGAAATAATAGTAAAACTATATAGCTACTAGTTTTAAAATGTGTAGAATCAAGAAGAACCAAAGCAAATACATGAAATATGATATGAGGAAAAATAAATTCTCTTTTTCACTATCTAAAAATAAAAAAAAGGTTATACATTATAATGCAGAACTAGTGCATCGCACTGCAGGTGAACATTCCATGGCTCAGGTGAGTTAAATTACATTCTAGACAACAGGACAGAATCTTATTCTGTGGGAGCTGTGGCATGCTGAATATTTTTGTTGGTCTCTCCAGACACCACTAAATCAAAATAAAGACCCAAACCAATGAAAATATAATTATGGCTCTAGAGATTATATTTACAAGTTTATTCTTTACTACAAGTTGTAAAAACTTTAATAAGAGTTGGAAAATCTTATACATATGAAGTACCTTGGTCTAAAGCTTCCTAGATTGTTCCCCTTGAGTGATATAATGAAGATAAGGTATGCATGCCAACCATTATAGAGTTAAGATGCTTGCGTACCTTCCTTAATGCTGTAAGCAAGAATTCCATGCTTACAACAGCCCTGAGTTGGCAGTAATTCTGTGATAGCTCCCAAAGCATAGAAAATTAACTTGGACAAACTTGATGCATTATGTTTGTTTTGTGAAAGTCCAAATTTGTTGTCTAAGTTTGATGCTCTGAGCTTTTTTTGTCATCAATTACTTTAATAAAAAGTATTCTACCCAATGTTACATACAATAGCAGCATTAGTCTTCAAGTCTTGATATTTTTAAAATAAGAATTAGCACTTAATCAATGTGTTGTCTACAGACTAGGTGTCTTCTACACTGTTCTGGAGGCATCCATGAGGGTAAGACAATTTTCCTAATCATACTAAAATGTTATTTGCCTTTTCACTGTGATGGCATTTAGAGTTCAAAAGCCATGATACATAAAGCTCCAGGTGCTTAAGCATCAGTCAAAGTAATGGTGCCTATTTGTGCTAGTAATCATTGAATTCTTCACAGCAACTTGAAGTAAAAAATAAAAAATAAATAAAATAAATAAAAAATCCAATTCACTTAAAAATGTCTTTAATCAAGTAGTAAAAATATTTATTTTATTGTATATTAATCATCTAGTAATTTTTTTCCATATTCTGTGCAATTAAACGGAAATACGCATAACGCCCTTTTATTTAGAACTGAATCACTATGGTTGTCTGAAGGAAAAGCACTTGTGCAATTTGAGTTGTAAGCAGATCTAGATACTTTTTTGTGAAACATTTTATTTGAAAGAACTATACAAAGACGAAGTATGGTTGTTTAGTCTTGGATATTCAGCAAATCTTTTCTTCAATATGAACTAAATGAATCTGCCTTTTCAAAGAAAACTATTAAATTTAATGGATAATAATAAAATTGGAGCTTTGAAGTGAAATGTTAGACATTTGAAAAGCAGATACCCATCATCATGATTTTGTTTTTTTAATCCACTTTGTCAGTCTCTGTCTTTAAATTTGTAAATGTAGACCATTCACATTTAAAATGATTATTGACATAGTTGGAGTAACATCTTTCTATTCATCGCAGTTGTTCTTTATTTCTTTTTTTAAATCTCCCCTTCTTTTTCTGCCTTCTCTAATACATAGTTGCTATTATTATTTTGAACAGTTATTTATTAATCAATTACTAATGGGAAAAATTTAAGGTTTTGTTCTACCTTCATTTATTCGTTCTCTTATGTTCTTCCCTTCTTCATGTAGATCCGAGTTTCTCACTTTTATCATTTTACTTTTCCGTGAAGCACATCTTTTAAAATTTTTTTTCCCAGGCAAGTCTATTGGTAGCAAATTTGTTCGTTCAACATCAGAATGTCTGAGAAAGTCTTTATTTCTCCTCTTTTGAAGGATAATTTCAGTGATTAATGAATTCTACATGGTTAGTGTTTCTCTTTCAACACTTTCAATCTTTCACTCTATTCTATTCTTCCTTGTATGATTTGTGAGGAGAAATCCAATGTAATTTTTATTTTTCTTCCTCTATATATAGGTAAGGTGATTTTCTTTCTCTAACTTCTTCCAAGGTTTTCTCTTTGTCTTTGATTCCCTGTAGTTTAAACATAGTATGCCTAGGTATAGACTTTTTTTTTTTTTTTTTTTTGAGGGCAGTGTCACTGGCCCTCACATGTGGAACCGAACCGGGGCCGCTGGCTTCCTAAGCCAGCACTTAACCACCGCGCCACTCGGCTGGCCCTGGTATAGACTTTTTGATATTTATTCTTCTTGTTTACCTCAAGCTTCCGAGATTGTGGTTTAGTGTCTGTTGTTAATTTTGGAAAACTTCAGCCATTATGGCTTTAAATATTTCTTCTGCCCATTTCTCTTTCTTCTTCTGGTATCCTTATTATATACAAATTACATGTTTGCATTTGTTCATTTCTTAGATATTCTGTTCCTTCTATTATTATTATTATCATTATTATTATTATTATTATTTTCTCTTTGAGTTTCAGTTTGGATAGATTTTACCAACATATTCAAGATTACTACCTTCCTTGGCCATGTCCAGTGTTCTCATGTGCATTCTTGATTTCTGCTATAGGTTTTGTGATTTGTAGAATTTCCCTTTGATTCTTTTATAGAGTTTGCATATCTCCACTTATTTATCCATGGGAAGTAGACTAGATATGAATGGGGTATGTATGGGATAGGATTAGCCCCAGAATTAGGGGATGGTGATATGTTTATGAGGGTTTATTATACTATTTACATTATTATTGTGTATGTTAAAAAATTTATTCATAAAAGAGAAAAGAAAAAACATAGCTTTTTTTCACGTAGCTTAGTGAAAGTCTTTATGATGTTCATGTAAGAAGAATGGATGTTATATTTAGTGGTCTCTGTGTTACTAATTTAAGAGTTGTTCGAGAGAAACAATTTGAACAGTAGACAATGTCTATAACAGGGTAGCATTTTAAAACAAAAGAAAGAAAATGTAGGAAAATTTATGGGTACCAAAAGAAACTAGAAAGAAAACAGATATCAAAGGAGAGGATTGCATGAGAGACATGCTCAGTTTTATCACAGTATCAGATATGATTAAAAGTGTAGCAGATGTGGGCTGGCCGAGTGGCGCGGTGGTTAAGTGCTGGCTTGGGAAGCCAGTGGCCCCGGTTCGGTCCCACATATGAGGGCCAGTGACACTGCCCTCAAAAAAAAAAAAAAAAAAAAAAGTGTAGCAGATGTAATGAGAAGCACAGATTTTCACAATTAAAGAGATCATCAAGAAAGGGAGAGCATTTTCAGGTAAGGAAGTATAACAGTCTTATTCAAACTTCAAATGTAATAATAAGCATTGTTTCTCCTTGTAAATTATTCTTATTGTTCCAGAATAATATAAATAAATAATGCTTCCTTTTTCAGCCTTTCACAATCACATAGCACCAGTATATATATTCATGACACATGTACATTAAACTGTAATCATGGTTTGAATTGTCCACTGTCTTCAATAACCTAGAAACTTCTTTCTAGAAGGGATAATGTTTTACCTGCTTTGTGTCTGTAACATACAATATGGTTATCAAATGAAAACTGAATCAATATCTGTTGAATAGATCAACCATGATACCTGTAAGAATGTCAGTAAACAATTTTAGAAATAAATTAGCAACATTCTATTATTAAATAACTATTTATCTCATGCTGACATTAGCCTGGGGATCTTTTTTTTATTATTACCTCCTTTCCTATAGTGTCTTACTGAATCAGCTCTCAGACCAAAATACATGCCTGAATATATATGTTATTACAGATATCAAGACAAAGTTTTGCCAAAAGTACTTTTTGTAATACTTGCCTGTTTTTTTTCTCTAAAAGAAAATAGAAATAGAAACTTGAAGAAAAGTTTTGTTCTATACCACATTAATCACAAAAGCATAATTTTCTTCGGAGAATAAAACAAATTCTAAGTTCAAAGAAATAAAACAGCCCTCATTCAAACATAAACCCATATATGAGAGAGAAATGTGGATATAAACTAAGGAATTCTGATTTGTTAATAAAAAATAAATGACTGGATATTTTAAATGGAACTGAAAGTATGAAAAATGTTGATAGAAACTTTGAAGATAATTTTTTTGAAGATAATTTTTGAGGACAAGAAAACTTTGGTGATGGCACCTCTTATCTTTTTTCACTAAATTATTGTTGCAGAAAGCCTGACATATTTTACATTATCAAAGAATTTTTATGTCAATTTTTACTTCAATTTTATTTAAAAGAATCAAATTACTTAAGCCAAGTTTCTGTGGAATACATTCACATAATTAAAAAATTGAAAAGTATAAAAGTGAGGCATGTGGAGAAATTCTCCCCTGCACCCCTAACACCCATGAATCAAGTCTTCTTTCATAAAGACAATATAGTTCAATAGTTTTTTTTTTCTTTTCTATATTTCACATGATTGCAGATATGTATTCTTCCTTTATGGTCTGTTTCTGGAAGAACAGTCTAAAATATAAGTTTTTCACATCAGATATTAATTTTCAACTATTTTTTAATGCAATTATAAATACTATATATTTTTTAATGTCATGTTCTAACTTTTTTGGCTGATGCATTAGTTTGGCTGCCATAACAAAGTACCACACAGTGAGTGACTTAAATATAAATAAATATATATATATATATATATATATAATTTTTTTTTTTCCTCACAGTGCTGGAGGCTGGAATTCCCTGATGCAGGTGTTGACAGGTTTGCAGATGGCCCCTCTCCCTTGCCTTCAAGTGACCTATCTCTGTGCATGTATGTCTCTTCCTGGTGTCTCTTCCTCTTCTTCTGAGGACATCAATCATACTGAATTAGGCCATCCTTGTTACCAAATTTAACCTTAGGTACCTCTTTAATGTGCTTCTCTCCAAATATAATCACATTGGGGTTTAGCACTTCAACATATGAATTTGTGTGGTGGGTGTAATTCTGTCTATTAAAAGCCAAAACATAGAAACTCACTTTTTAAATATTAACTTTGTATTGAAGACATTTAACAAATTATTATATTTCTAATAATTTTTCTGTGACATTTGCCATCTCAAATGGTGACAGTCTTTCCTAATTTCCAGTTCCTTTAGCTATTATTTATTTATTTTTGTCTTGCTACACAGATATGGACATTTAGCATAGCAACAAGCAGCAGGATTATAGGAGGTAGCCTTCCTTTGTTCCCATTTCAAAAAATGTTTAAACATTTCACAATTCAGATTGCTGTAAATATATTTTATTAAAAAAAGAAAATTATCATTTATTCCTTTCTTGTTTAGATTACTTTCTATCTTGAATGAATATTGAATTCTGTTAAAGAGCTTTCCTGAATAAATGGAAATTAGATGATTTTCTTAATATATTTCATTAATATGATTAATAACAATTGTTGGTATTTCAATATTAAAATTCACCTCAGTTTCAGTAATAAACACAATTACTTACGATATATATTTTTTTACATTTATCTGAATTTCACTTCCTAGTATTTTCCTTAGGAGTTTACTATAATGTACATAGGTAGACACTTATTTTTATTTATCCTACTTAGAATTTCTCAGGCACTTATTTTTGGCACTTATTCTTCATATATTTTATTAGTAATCTCTCTTTTACATTTTATACCATTCATTTGTGATCTTTTCTAAATATTCCAACTTATTAGCAATTTTTTCTTAGCTGTTTCTAATAATTTAAACCTGCTTACTGAGTTCTTAAATTCTTATATTAAATTTTTTAGTTCTATTAATAGAAGTTCAATTGTACTTTTTTATATAATTCCCAGCTCTCTCCTAGAATTAACATTTTTTTCTTTTTCATCTCTGCCCCTTATAACTTCATCACCTGTAAGTCTCTCTTTATTATTTGCTGTTTCTGCTGATCTTTGTTTATATTTTATCTCCTTGTTTATCTAATTATATTTTTATTGTATACTCAGTGTTATACTTACAAAAATGTTTATATAAGTAATGTGAGACCTATGATGAAGTAATGATTCTCTAAAAAGATATATTTTCTGCCAAAGCCTGGGTCACATGTTTAGGATCATTACAGTGAAATTTCTGGCACTGAGGTGGTTTGAAATTGGCAGGTAGTTTAGGTTGACTTGAGTTTATTGTTACTCCTAAATTAGTGTCCACAGAAGTTTATGCACAAAGTAAGGGTTGTTCACGTGGCATCCCTCTTGACATGTCTTAGACTATTTGTCTTGCACAAAAGCAACAAAAGGCTGTTAAAGTGTGCTGTCCAATACTTTTGGCACTATATCTAGAATCAACAAATACTTTCTGGAGAACAGGGGCTATAATATATCATAAAACTCCATTTTTCTTCAGAAGAATGGTCCAGTTGAGCTTTACTCTCATGTTACCGCTCCAAAATCTTCAAGTAGATCTTTAGTTTTATTTATATTTATTTATTGATTGATTGATTGATTGATTGATTGATTTATGTGTAAGTATTCTATTTATCTTCAGTAAAGATAATCTTTAGAAGTAAGTTCATTATTACTGGGTGGCAATAATTCTTATTCAATTATTACAATACAAGCAAATATTTAGGCATATGTTTTGCCTATCCAGTAGTGATACTATCTTACAATAAGTACCATTGTATTCTATTTTTGTTTGTTTGTTAATTGTTATACCCTTATTTTTCTGGACTCCTAAGTGCAGGTAATTCATATTTCAGATGATGTAGGAATGTGTTTTAGGCAAAGTGGAGACTTTCCTATGATCCAGCATTTTGAATTTGAATTTTTTGAGCTTTTATTGTTTGTTAATGATAATAGGCAGTAGTATATTCTTCCCCTCACCCTCCATGCAAGGATTTTTTTTTCTTCTGTCCTCACAGAGAAAGCTGTTTCCTATGATAATATGTATATGGTATGATCAAAAAGTATGGTCAATGTTTAAATTTAAAAAATTATTACAGTAAAAGACACAATGCCATCAATCCCCTTCAAAATATTCCCCCTCACTTTGAACACACTTATCCCATTTTTCTTGCCATTTTCCCAACCAATGCTGGAAGTCCTCTTTCATGTATGTCTACTTCATCCTCCATCGTGACAATGCTCCGTGTCTCACATCGCTTCTGGTATGGCAATTTCTGTCAAATAAAAACATACTGTGTGTCCTCATCCACCAGATCTGTTCACTAGATCTGGCACTGTGTGACTTCAGACTCTTCCCCAAAGTCAAAATGACCATGAAAAGTAAATGTTCTGAATCAGTTCAGGGCATCAAGGCAGCCATAACAGTGCAATTAAAGACACTTACAAAAGAGGACTTCCAGAAGTATTTCAGAAAGTGGCAAGAATGATGGGATAAGTATGTTCAAAGTGAGGGGGAGTATTTTGAAGGGAATTAATGGCAATGTGTCTTTTACTCTAATAATGTTTAAAACATTCACTGTATTTTTATCACAGTTATTGTGTGTGTGTGTGTGCGCGCGTGTGTGTCTGTCACATATATAAATTTCTCATTTAGTCCTTTCACCTCTACTTCTAGCCAATTCCCTCTTGATGTTATTATTACAGTGAAGATATTTAGTTTTTCAACTTACCTTAAAATTATTATTTTATCTTCAAAGACTAATTTTGCTGGACCTTCTGAGGTGCAGGAGTGGCATATTTCTTTTTTTAAAATTTAGTTCTCCCTGTATACCTTTTCTGATGAATATCTACTGCTGTGGGCATTCATTCCATTTTAAGTTTTAAGTATTAGCTCCTCCTGTATTCTCTGAGTATGAAGTTTGTGTGTTTGTTTCTCATACATGTTGTGGCTGCTGAATGACTTCTTGAAAAATAATGGAGGAAAAAATTTCTAGAATACTGAACTGTTTTCATAATATGTGATATAGTATTTAAGCAGTGATACTGTCTTGAATAGTTAATTTATAGGAAATAAATTTAACAAGCTAATAAATAAAACAGTTAACATATAATCATTACATTTTCTTTCTTTTTTTTTTTTTTTTGAGGGCAGTGTCACTGGCCCCTCACATCTGGACCCGAATCGCGGCCGCCAGCGTCCCAAGCCAGAGCTCAACCACTGCACCACTCGGCCAGCCCAATCATTACATTTTTGAAGCAAACTTGATCAGGACATGTATTATTGTATACCTGAACATTGACATTTTTAATTACATACATGGATAAATCTTCTACTTTGAATGGTTTCTTTTTTTGACATTTTTTTTTTTTTTAATGTGTTTCTTTTTTTTTTTAAGGGCAGTGTCACTGGCCCTCACATGTGAGATCTGAACCGGGGCCGCCGGCGTCCCAAGCCAGCTCTCAACCACCACGCCACTCGGCCGGACCTTGAATGGTTTCTTAAACTGTAAAATGTTTTGAAGGGACCTGACAAATTTTAAGGTCATTTTCTCTTCTATATATTTGGAAGACCATTACTTACTTCATCAAAGTTCTGGCTTACCAAAGTTTAGTCATATTAACACCAATTTTTCAAGTAAGTTCTCCCTTAAGATTAATAAAGTTTGATTATATAAATATTTTATAAGGGATACATTTATGTGAAAAAAGTTAAATTTCTATCACACTTCTTAAAAACTTTTAATTTTTTAATGGAGAATTTACTTATATTTTCCAAAAATTATTACATGTAGTTGTGCCTGAATGTTTCCAACTGTTTTAATATGAAAATGTAACTATTTTTTTTCTTTTCTTTGCTATATTAACATCATAGAACACAAGACTTCTCCTCACTTCTATAAAACATGTAATTATTAAGTTTTTGCTTTTCCCTACGGAAAGAAGAACCGGTTTTCGGGTTGCTGATGTTCCCAAATCTGGATTTAGTGGGCCCTAAGTGTCTCTTGCCAGATAAGGAGAAGACATATATGTTTAGAAGAGATAAGAATATTCTTCTTCTGGGGGAAGCAATAAGGAAGGAATGATTTCCCTTAGGAGAGAAGTAGGTTAGAGGATTGGGGAAGGAGCTACCAGACCAGTGTGTTGATCCTGGAGAAGTTCCATAGTACTGAGAGCCTGGAGAGAGCTGAGTGACTGGACTGAGCACAGCCATTATGAAGCCTTATGGGAGAGAAGGAACCCTATTTGAATGAAAATATTACCCAACACTTCTCAGTCTTTACTTCAGAGAAAACTTCTCATTGTCTTAGCCCAGAAGATTAGTATCATTTCTAAATGGTAATTATCAAACCCATTGAATAAAAAAATCCACTTATTATATCATACTTTCCAAAAAAATTTTAATAATACATTCACTCAGGTTGACTAATTTTAAATGCACAAATTGAATTAGGACATCTGGAGCTTTCAAGATTATTGCCTAAGGATCATGTATAATAGCCATTTATTCAGCACATTATTACTTTTTCAAAGAACAATTAGCTCATGATCTTATTTACTCTCCATAATAAAAACTGACAATGAAGTACAATTAAATAATTCTGGCCTAGGATTTAGGAATCTAAGACTCAATTTTGGCTTTGGTTCCAAAGTCACTTAAATTCAATGTGAAAAGTCACTTAATTTCAGTATGTGTCGAGAGCTGTAATGTAGTTCTGCGGTTGTCTGTCCAAAATTAAATCTCATTTATTTGGTAACAAAATATCGTTTTATTTAATCTATTAGGAGTTTCTGTTGTTCAGATAAGACAAGTCCCTCCACTAGCTCAAGACATGAGGCCATTGCCTGGCTGTTGGTGATTTATTCATGAATGAACACATTCATGACCAATAACAGTATCACTGAGACTTTTGTTAGAACTATAGAAAAGAGGTATTTTTTCATCTGGGATTATAAACTGGTAGATGTAAACCTGGAGGTTTGTAAGCCTCCCCGTAGTCAGCCTGCCAGTAAACAAGGCCAAAGCAAGGGAATAGAGTAAGTAGTAGGAAAGACAGACATGTCTCATTTCAACATGAGTTCCTGTATTCAGCCTTGTTTATTCAACAAATTCTTTTTTTTTTTAAGCCAGTGTGAATTAGAATTCTGTCATTTGTAAGAGGACAAGTCATGACTTATATACTATCTTCAATTATAACGTCATAGAAAGAAATAGGTGATGATTTCCAAAGTTAAATTATAGTAATGCAAACCCTAAGAGAAAGAAATTAAATACAGAACATAAGCTCACTTAAGTGCAGGTTTTATATTTTGTTTTCCTACTGCTAATCCATCAACAACAGGAATAATACCTGACACATAGCAAATGCTCGATACATATTTGTCAAATAAATGAATGGATTTTTGTCTTCAGATGGGAAAGTTATTTTCTATTTATGCCCCCATCATAATTAAATGTGGTACTAAGTTAAGTATTATCTTTTCTTGGCTATCAGGCAGTTTGGAGGCCTCAGGGGGAACGGGGGACTTTCTTATCTTTATTAAAAGGAAAAATACAGGCAACTCTCTATTCTTACTAGTGTGGTTGACCATGGAGAGTTATCATTTCCGTGAAGATCTAAAACATCCATTTTATCATAGTTATCAAACATTCATTGAGCACTTACTATGTGCTAGGAATTGTGCTATTGAAATATGTTGCAGTAGAAATAAAAAAATAACTCCTCAATTTTCTGTCCCATTAGATATGTACAATATAATGTTTGTCTAATAGGATTTATGAGAATAAAAATATAAAAATATAATTATAAATGTGAAAATGCATTCATATGTACATTGAAGGTGTTTCTTAAAGGCAACCAAAATTAGGACTTACTTTGAGTCATATTTCACGGATATGAGCAGTTGCACTTTTCCAGGCAGGACAATTTCTATAAAAATACAATATGAATGTAGCATATGGTAGAATGTAGCATTCTATTAAATGGTCCCCCACCAGACAACAACTCTAGGAAGCATCATTCACAGAATGATGCAAAGTTACTGTCCTGGGTCATATCAGTAATAGAGGCCCGTTTTTTCTCAAATCTCCCCTCCTCTTACTGTCACTGAAACTTCAGTCCCTGTTAAAGTGTCCTAAAACATATGTATATTCCAAAAGGTTCCTTCATGTATACTCATGGATAAGTCCTGTAACTGCATGGATTCTTTTCTCCTTTTCATCTGGATTCAGCTTCCCACAGGGGTCTTTTGCCAAGACTACTCTGTTTGAAAACTATAGGAAGGCATTTTGACTTACATTCTGTCCCCTATGGCTGAACTGTTTCTATCTGGCACTGGAATGACTTTTAATAATCTCTACTGTTGCTCCTGGCACCATCACCTTTTCTGGGCATTACTGCTGCCTCTTTCTCTGCCAGGAACTTCTATCCCTGCTGTGATGTTTATCTCAGAAAGCAAATGTGGCTCTTGTAGGAGAAGAAAAAAGAAAGCCATTAGCTCAAGTCTTCTATAAAACTATGGAAACACGGGAACAACACATGACTGTTTTGTGGAAAGCAAGAATCTTAAAGACTTTACAAGAAAAACTGAGGCTGGCCAGGTAAAGTTTTTTTGTTTGCTTTTTTGTTTTTAGAGAATTTTCACTGTTCAAATTCCTGAAAGGTATGAAGAAAATGAGGTGTTAATCATGAGACAAGATGCAGGGACAACAGGACTGAATCATGATCACCTGGGTTTAGGAATAGGTACAATGGAAATTAGTTGGGAGCCTCAGCAAACTAATACATCTCTCTTTTTAGAGCTAACGTTTTGTTAATAGAGGGCTGTTCTCTGATGTCCCCATTATCCCTTAAAATAAATTCTCTCTCAAAGCCTCTCCAATCCTCTGCCACATGAATCGCCGTGATAGGTCCAGTAGTAGGTCTGAATCCCAGCGTTGGATGCAGCTTAGGCTGGAGATGAGCCACACATTCTCTCTTCCCAACTCAAACATTCTTATACTTGTAATGAACTGTCACAACACTATTGTTGGCCCCATCACTATAACAGATGCTCTTTTTAAAAGGCAATAATTACTTTGCTATAAATCAATCTATCATTAAGGCTCACAGGCATGAACTAATATAGAGTAAAAGGCAAACTCTACTTGAAAAAGAGAGTAATGCATTTGTTCAACTGTTTCCACTTTGTAAGAACATCTTTAGGAAAACCTATCTATTGCTCTTCTGTTTGCAATTTTGGTCAATACCTGAAGTAATGGCCTTGTCATTAGGTTCACTTTGACATAAAAGCTTTGTGGTGTCAGAGAGCACTCTCATTGAAAAAGGAATTGACTATACACACTTAAATGTGTCTGTGCTTCTAAATGAATTTGTAAGCTCATTCTGATTGATGACACATTGCCCGACAACTTGCAGGGCTGGAGAAGAAAAATTAAATACAGAGATTGCACACTGATAAAGGGTGAGTGCTCTTTTCTTTACTCAGTGTGATTTAAAATCTTGTTGTTTGTTAAAATAATTAATTTTTCTCTCCTTATAAATTAATAGGTAGATGATAAATACTGGAGGTAAATAGAAATGAATTTAAATACTGACTCATCTCCTTAATACAAGACATCTCCCCCCATAAAGATTACAATGATCTAATCTATGAATTTGGAATACTAATATCTATTCCACAGTAGTTGTGTGGGTTATTAATGAATAGTGCCTAGAAATTAGAAAATGTTCAATAAATGTTAGTTGTCTTCAATAATGTTAGTCAACAGAAGCAACATTTTTGGCATTACAATAAAATTAAATATAAAATGTCCTTATAGTGCATATTTTCTTTGAGAGGAAATCCTAGGGCTGCAATAACAAAGTACCACAAACTGGGTTGCTTAGAACAACAGAAATTTATTCTCTCACAGTCCTGAATGTGGAGACCACTTAATAAAGCATTGATTAGGACAGAGTTTACCAATAAGAAGCATTATTCTCCATCTACTTCCTGCACAAAGCGTTTTTCTTCAATACAATATGCTTTGATAGAAAAATTTAATCTTGTTAGTTCAAAATGTATTCAGATTTCCATACAAAACTGGCACTTAAAATATAGTCACCAATATATATTGAGTACATACAAAAAAATAAAAAAATTCAAAGCATTTCACTGCCCTTAATTCTAAGAATAGTAAAGGCGATGAATACTAAAGGAATTTGGAAAAACAAAATTCACTATAGGCAGAAATCATCCGTCCATCCAATTGTTATCCTTCAACCTTAATATAATCTTTACATGATAGGGAATTGATTTCAAGTTGCTTATTGTTTGATTCTCCAAGCTAATAGCAATCTTCCTAGGGTACTGGTTGTCTTAAGCCCTGACATTCTGCAGGCCTGAGGTGTGAGGGGACAAAGGGACAATGAAGGCAGTGGAGGAATGTGCTGCTTCCCATGGTGCTGAGATGCTTTGGAAAGACCCAGCTGCTTGGCCTGGTCCTCAGGGGAGCAGCAGGTCTGGGAAGAAGGAATTCGGTGGCTCCTGCCAGCCCACTACCTGCAGCTCACTAGCGCAAAGACTTTGAAGAGGGACTCAAAACAACAGTATGACCGGAGCAAGGAGTGCTGTGGTGGATGGAGAAGTGAAGATGAAAGTAAAGTAAAGCTGAATAAGCAGGCAGGAGTGGGGGAACTGAGGAAATATTCACATGCCACCTGTTTCCTGTCACTCCCACTGCTAGCCATTCCTTGCTCAGTGAAGGAGAGTTATTCGGAAACCCTTGTTTGAAACTCAATCCTGAGCATTTGAGTGAGAAGAGAGAATACCTTAAGTATATCTTAAGTGTTTCTTTGGCTTATAGGGCACATTTTTTTTTTTTTTTTTTTGAGGTCAGTGTCACTGGCCCTCATATGTGGGACCCGAACCGGGGCTGCTGGCTTCTCACACCAGCGCTTAACCACTGCACCACTCGGCCGGCCCTAGGGCCCATTTTTTATTAGTTGTTTTACAATTCATTAATATCTGAAGGCTTGACCCCAAGCATGAACTCCTAGGTAATTTTGATATACATTTTTTGTTGTTATTAAAAACTACTACAAAAAATATTATATATTTTTTTACTTTATATACCCTTCCATGATCCTCTATCATACTCAGGCCACAGTAGCTCAAGTAGCACAAGCTACTTCCTAATTCTACATCTTAACTTGCTTTTGCAAAACCTCAAGTCTTCTTCAGTTTCAGGGGTTATCCAGTGGTAGGGTTGCAGAGGGATTTCACACATCCTCATAAACAGTCTTGACAGCACCAAGGTGAATTCACCTTCTTATTATTTTCCTGCGGGATTTAGCTTCCGTTGTATCCACCGATACATTTTTGCTGCCTGTATGTAGCTATCCTGCCAGTGCTTCCAGTGTTCCTTCACCAGCCTCCGTCTGGGCATCACTACGGCTGCTGTGGGCGCTGACACCCCACTGCAAATGCGCTGGATGGAAGGAGCCTCCCTTCCCTACAGGTTCACTCTGCTTCTGCCTCACTGCCCACCATGCAGAAATGGAGAAAGGACCTCTATTCCCTTCAAGTGTATTTATTACATTGGTTCTAAAGCAGTAGTTTTTAATGAAATAAGCTCCCTTTATCAATTTTATTGGGGTGAAGAGTGAGTTTATAAATGCACATTTTTGGACAAAGAGTTCAAAAGAGTTTGCAGTGGTAAGTATTTCTCTCCATAAACCATTTTGTTAACTTCAGTGTAACAGTTTTTTTGCACAGATCTTTTCAATGATATATCTATATGTTTTCCTACCAGAATCATAGCATAAAAATCACACTGCTGTTCAATAATATTTTTTAAACTTAACATGACTTGGACACTAGTACATATCTTATTATTTACAGTAGCTGTCTTCAAATGTCACTTTTTAATTATATCATAATAACAGATATTTTATTTATTTATTTATTTATTTTGAGGGCAGTGTCATTGGCCCTCATATGTGGGACCCGAACTGGGGCCGCTGGCTTCCCAAGCCAGCACTTAACCACCGCGCCACTCGGCCGGCCCATAACAGATATTTTAAATGTTTTAATCCTTTGCTCTTCCAGAAATAGCTAAAATGAGTAACCTCACACATATATATTTTTTCACTTATGGGAATCTATCTGGAGAGTAAATCCCTGGAAGTAGACTTCCTTGGTCAAACCCCATGAGCATTTAAAATTGTAATAAATATTCCCATGTTGCACTCCATAGAAGCTGCATCCCAACAACCTCTGCAACAATGTTTCCCCATATTTACACTACTTTTTGACCTTTTGACAATCTTTTTTTTTTTTTTTGAGGGCAGTGTCACTGGCCCTCATATGTGGGACCGAACCGGGGCTGCTGGCTTCCCAGGCCAGCGCTTAACCAACGCGCCACTCGGCCGGCCTTTTGACAATCCGAAAGTTGAAAAATAGAATTCCCTTTTGGTTTTAATATGCATTTCTGATAACATAATTTATGTTGGGCTCATTTTCATGTATTTGAAAACCATCTGTATTTCACTTGGTGTGAACTTATTTTCATGTATGTAACCCTTTTCCATTTTTTTCCCAATTCATTGGGTCTTTAAAACGTTTAGGTAAATAAAATGTTGTCTATGATTCATATCCAAAAGTTTATCATTTTTCATATCACAATTTCCCACTTTATCACTTTTTTTTTACTTGTATGTCTTTCATATGAAGTTTTTAATTGCTTTGGGTTATCAACTGTCTACACTGGACTGCCAGAAAAATCTCCTGATCAAGTAAATCTGAATTTATTAAACTTCCTATAGCAAGGGAAAACACTACCTTGAGGGAATCTTAGTAGTGTCTCAAAATGTGAATGTTAGGAAATGGTATTTAAAGGGCTTATGGGTCTACACTCAGATGGTTTAGGGTTGTATCTTTCAAGGTGGAGAACTGGTTGGAACTGGGCTAAGTTCATGACATAATGGTGTAGGATCAGTGGACACAGCAAAGCAAGGGTACTGAAGCGATTCTTGGTGAGCAAATTTTTGTTCTGAGAGAGAGCTGTTCATCCGGTGAGCAAACTGTTTGCCCAGATGAGTTGATTTGCAAGAATTTCCTAAAACAAACAGTGAAGTTATTTACTGATTTTTGGTCTTATCTTCTTGGGCAAGAATTTTATGGAGCAAACAGTTAAATTATGTTGACACAGCTGGCCTCAGTTCTCAATCCTACAATTAATTATATGAATGCAGGTGGTCTGAGTTCTTACAATTTTTGTTCAATATTGATAGAGGATTTTCCCATTTCAAAATTGTTTTTTAAATATAAAAAAATCAAATTTTCTTCTAATTATTTTATAGTTTCCTCTTTTTCTTTCTCTCCTTTTCCTTCTCTTCTTTCATCTTCCTAATTTACTTATTTGCTCCAACTGTAAGTGATTACGTTATAAGAAATGAGGTTGTGGTACAAATTTTTCCTTGTAAGGTGCCTAACCAGTTGCACAACACCATTTTAATTAATGTATATTTTCTCCACTGATATAAAATGCCACTTTTAACATTTACCAGATTCCCTTACATATTTATATTATATATGGACCCTTTATCATTGTTCTATTTATGAATCAACACTATATTACTTTAATTATTACATTTATAATGTTTCATATACTTGAATATCTTCAGGTATTCAAGTTTACCTGATTAGTCTTACTTTTCAAAAATTTCCTGGCTAATCTTATTTATTTATTAACATGAATTTTCAAATCAGCTTGTCTGATAATGAAAATTATCCTATTGGTAGACTGCAGGCATCACAACTTACACAATGATTTAGACTTTGCTGAGATTCTTCTAATACTACATGTCTCTATGCAACAAAAAGGCATTCTTTTTTTTTTTTTAAGATTTTATTGGGGAATTGGGGGAGGGTATCAGCATTGAGGAATCAGGGAAGGGGAACAGACAAGTTACTGCCATTTTGTTCCTCAGTCTAGTTGTGGAGGATGTCACCTCACTGACCCATGTTGGTATTATCATTGTGCTCTTCCCAGGTGAGGCAGTTGCTCGCCGGCCATTGGACAGTCACTCACAGTGGCTCACGGTAGATCACGCCAGCTGCGGGCCACTCAAGGTAACTCACGGCAGCCCACTGCAGTCCCATTGCAGCCTACACTGTTGCGGGTAACTCACGAAAGTCCAGCTCCAGGTGGAGCTGTTGTTCACCATCTTAGCTGCAGGGGGCGCAGCATCACTGGCCCTCATGTAGGATGCAAACCGGGGCCCTGCTGCTCAGAGATGGCACCCCAGGCTAACTCCAAATGTGCCACTCTGCCAGCCCAAGAAGGTATTCCTTTTTAATAATTCAAGTTTCCTTTTGGGTCCCAGAGACAGATTATGATGGTCTTTTCATAGAATGTGGCTATATTTTTTTGTTTAGACATATTTTATAATTGTGTGGCTATTGAAATGAAGTATTTTCTTCCATTATCCTTTCTAACAAAATTTTGTAAACAGATGTATATATAATATATATGTATATATATATATATATATAGTGTTATATATACACATATATACATATATACATATATATATTCACATACATATATTCACATACATGCAGAAGGTGCCAAAAAAATGTATACACATTTTAAGAAAGTTGAAACTGTATTAAAATTATGCTGATGGCAACCACTTTGAGTACCTCTTGTAATTGCAGAATCAAATGTGACTTGTATTCATCTTTTGTATATATTGAGTATTAAAATTTTAATACTCAATATATATATAAATTTTGCACCAACCACCTTTTGAAATCTCTTATTGCTTGTCATACCTTTTTAATGGGTACTTTGGGGTTTTATAGATATTCAACGATATCACTGTAATACTTTTAACTTTGCTTCCTACTCACCAATTTTTTTCTTTTTTTTTTTTTGAGGCCGGTGTCACTGGCCCTCATATGTGGGGCCTGAACCAGGGCCACTAGCTTCCCAAGCCAGCGCTTAACCACCGTGCCATTCGGTCAGCCCCCTACTCACCAAATTTAAATCCCATTTTTTTTCATGTAAATACCATTAACTAGTACATTCACAAAATATTATTAAATATAAGTTATGGTAGTCAATTTCTTTATTTTTTTTCAACTCGAATACAAGTTCTCTTATTTTCTCTCATAAAAGATATATGTATATTTGCGTATATATATAATATATATATACACACACATATATTATATATATATAATGGAATACAGATATGTTCATGTGATATATATATATATATATATATATATATATATATATATACACACACATATATATCATATATACATATAGAAAGGAATTGGCTTTATAAAAGAAGAATATATCTAGGGCTAGCCAAGCGGCATGTTGGTTAAGAGTTGGGTTGGTACACCAGCTCTGAGCAGCAGGGCCCCAGTTCAGATCCCACATGAGGGCCAGTAATTCTGTGCCCTCTACAGCTCAGCTGGTGAACAACAGCTTGACCTGGAGCTGGGCTGCCATGAGTTGCTGGCTAGTAGGCTGCAGTGGAGCTGCAGTGGGCTGTTACAAGCTACCGTGAGTGGCTGGCAGCCAGCTAGTTGCCGGTATGAGCCACCAATAACCTCTGTGAGTGGCCATCCCATGGATGGCAACCTCACCCAGGAAGAGCGTAATGATAATACCAACATGGGCCAGTGAAGTAGTGTCCTCCACAACTAGACTGAATAACAAAAGGACAGCAACTTGTCTATTCCCCTTCCCTGATTCCCCAATGCTGTTCCCCTTCCCCAATTCCCCAATGAAATCTTAAAAATAACCAAAAAAGTATATACTGTCTGTTCAAGGTGAGGATAATGTCAGGTCCTTCAGAAAAACTCCCTCCCTGAGGACTTTGTGTCTTCCTTATTTCTTCAAACCCTTCTGGGGACTATGACTTGAATATTCCTGCTTTTAATGTGCAAGTAACTGATATACATTTCTGGGTATTTACTGAGATTGCTGTAGCATAAGAATGAGTACAGTTTATAAGCCACAAGGATATCTCCCTGGTTCATGGAGAAATGTCTTATGACACAAAGTTTTGAGTTTATATGTGTGTCTGTGCATGTATGGGTATATATGATTTACACAAACACATGTGCACACGTACACACATAGAGAGAATCATATATAGAGAGGGATTATTTACCTTTTATTTCTCCAAGCTGAAAGAAATCAGCAGCTGCAGGGCTGCTGACAGTTTAAAGGTTTTCTTTTATCTGACCTCCAGGGCAGACTCCTTTCTGTACATTCACCATGTTTGTATTTTCCCTTTTTCAGCTTCATCTTCTTATTCCTCTGTGACGATAAACAAGGATTAGTAAAGCTCCCATAGCCCATCCCACCATTCTAGAAATGCAATTGTTAGTTATATTTTCTCTCTCAGGGTGAGTGACCACCTACACTGGAGAGCTCTCTATGCCAGCATTAACTCATGGTTGCCTGTAGGTTTCCTTTCACAGCATTTTTTGCATCATATTGTCATTGTATTTAGCAGGCATTCTTTGTATATTTTTTTAGAGTTACAGGTAGTTTCTGATTTCACCAAAGATGGAGCTGTGTTTCTCAACTCTTTCTTACAATTCTCATTGTTTTGGAATAATTTCAGAGAGGAGAGGCCAAGGCAATAGAGGTGTCATTATTATGCCATTATAAACCACAAGTCAATTATTAAATGTCACATTATAGTCTGCCTGTCTGCCTCCATGCACCTCTCCATAAAGACAGATTATTACTTCAATATTATGCTTACCGTATATATACCTGTTTGGCCCTAGGAGATAGCCGGTTAGTCAATGACGGGCAAAATTTCTCAAGGTAGAAATGACCTAAGCCAGACATGGTTGTGTGGGTGCCCGTGGGTGCCATGGGAGAAATCAGGGAGAGGAGAAAAGGGGCATCAACCCCTTGCTTCAGGTTCTGGCAGCCTGCCTGTGAAATGACCTATTGATGTGATAATACTCCCTGCATTCTTATCAGTAAGCCTTGGCAGAGGAAGCTTTTGTCTCTTAAGAGGTGCATGACAATGACCTCATGGGACCTCAGGTAATAGCAGTTTGCAGGCATGGGAAATTAGGCCTGGAGATTAATTCTTGGGTGTGAGACTCACAGACCATGGATGCTACACTGATCCCTTCTTAATTGTAAGATAATAAAAGAAGCAGTCAGGCCCAATTCGGGGCTCCAGTCCATGAGGCTGAAGTCCCCTGGCCCAGCTGCATTTTTCTCTCTTATTTTTTGTCTCTTTCTTTCTTAACTTTTCGCAGTCCCTTCTCCACTCCCATCTGCTCTGTCTTGCGGGACGCGGCAAGTGGTGCCCAGACGTGAGGCTGAAGAAGGAAAAAGGACTATCAGTCAGAAAATGGAAATTACGGTTGGTGAAAGTCTCATGACCCCTGCCTAGTTTGGAGGTAGGGTAAGTTTTGGGAAGTCTAACTAGGGTAATGTGTGAAAAAACCAACTTTTCGTGTGTATGTATGAGTGTGAATGAGCGAGTGATTGATTACAGTTCCACAGCTTGGGCTACGGAACTTGCGTGGGCTATAATCTGCAATTTCGTTCTTAAATCGTAGGGCAAAACAGTGATTGGACATTGTCTGTTCCACGGGACACATCCACCAGGCCTGGGATTTACACCTTAATCAAGACTAACCTTAAAGTTCAGTGAGGAATGCGGCCAGACGAGCATCAGAGTAGAAGACGCGTGAATGAGATTTTCTTCTCTATCCTTTTAAAAACTAACATGGGAAATACTGATAGTCAATACAAGTGTCGGCCTTATATCCATCTGCTTCAGCAGCTTCTTAAGGCTAGGGGAACACAAGTCCCAGAAAGAAAATTAAAAGAATTCTTAATACTATCGAGGCACATTGTTCCTGGTTTCCTGACATAGAAACCCTAGATATAAATATTTGGAAGACAGTAGGTACAGATTTCTAGGAGTTGCATCAAAATGGAGTTTTAATCCCAGTTACAATTTGGGACACGGGGAGACTAGTTAAATTAGTTTTAAAACATTTAGAGTTAGACATAGAAAATGAAGAGGATGAGGAGGATAATCCCAGGTCAAAAGATGGGGATGAAGAACAGGAGTTTGAGGAAAGACAGAGAGGAATTACAGAAGCTTCTGCTGAGGCTCCAAGATCTTTGTATCCATCACTGGGGGAATTTTGTCAGGACTCACCCCCGCCTTCCTTTACAATAGGAGAGCATCGGACTAGAAAGAATAATTTCTTTCTCTCTGATGACTGTATTCCTACTGGAAATATATGGGCCCCTCTTTCTATGGTAGAGAGGAATTAGACAAGCATGGTTCGAAGGAGATTTAGAAGTCTTAGCTTTTCCAGTAGTGATTAAGGAGTGTGTTGCTCCTGGTGTTGATCCACAGTATCCTCATGGAGTTTTTGAAAATGAGTATGAGAACTTATCTTTTAAAATCCTTAAGAAATTGAAAGTAGCTGTAACACAGTATGGCCCTAATTCACCATACACAATAGTCATTGTGCGAAATTTGGCTGATGGACATAGATTAGTTCCCATAGATTGGCAAGCAGTGGCTCAGACCTGTCTTTCATCTGCTCAATTTTTATAATTTAAAACTTGGTGGACTGATGGAGCAGAGATTCAAAGCAGGTATAATCAAACCCACAATATTAATATCACTCAAGATCAACTATTAGGAAGGAGTAATTGGGAAGACTCCCAACAACAAATAGGCATGGCTAATCAGGGCATTGACCAGCTGAGAAGGATTTGTTTAAATGCGTGGGAGAAGATAGAAACAGAAGGTAAAACCACCAGTTCTTTTAGTAAAATTTTACAAGGTCCTATGGCATCTTACACTGAGTTTGTGGTTCATTTGCAAGATGCTATCAAAAAGCAGGTTGCTAATACGCAAGCCGCTGAGGTAATTCAACAAATTCTTGCTTATGATAATGCCAATAATGATTGTAAAAAGGCTATTGGAAATATGAAAGGAAAGACAGATCTGACTGGTTACATTCGTTTGTGTCAGGAGGTTGGAACAGAATAATACAAGGCTAGTATGTTAGCTCAAGCTATGGCAGAAAAGATTTTCTGGCGACTGCTACAATTGTGGAAAAACTAGTCATATTTAAAAAAGAGTGCAGAAATAAAAATAACAGCGGTTCCCTGGTGGGACCGAGACAGCCTGGACTATGTCCAAGATGTAAAAAAGGAAATAATTGGGCCTCTGAGTGTAAATCCACATTTCATAAGGAAGGTACCCTGCTTCAGGGAAACGGGAGGAGGGGCCTGCCCCAGGCCCCGACAATAAGCAGGGTATACATGAACCAGACGGTGCCTCAGAATTACCAGACTGTGCCTCCTCCCCCAAACTGTCAGGAAGCAATTAACCCCAGCAACGGAGGGAAGTGTTGCTGTGGTAGATTTATGTTCAATGCAAGGCATTTTATTACTACCTGGTGAAAGTCCAGTACGAGTGCCTACAGGCATCTTTGGGCCGCTCCCTCCAAATACTGTTGGACTTCTCCTTGGTCATTCAAATCTAATCTCAAGAGGAGTTTCAGTTCGTACTGGCATCATTGATTCTGATTATGAAGGAGAAATTCAAACTATAATGTCTTCATCTGTTCCTTGGACCGCAATAAAAGGAGAACAGATTGGACAATTACTTTTGCTCCCATATATCCACCCAGGAAAAAAGGGAACTCAAAAGAGGGGGGAGGGAGGATTCGGAAGTACTGGTCAGGCAGAAATCATTTTAGCAGAAAAAAATCTCAGGAATTCGCCCAGTTTGTCAATTTGAGATATAAGGCAAAAAAGTTACAGGCCTTTTAGATACTGGTGCAGATGTTCCAATAATTAATTCTCAGGAATGGCCACAAAACTGGGAAAGTCCAAGAACCTAACATTGATATTGTTGGTGTGTGCCGAGCTTCAGGCTTGCGCCAGAGTGTCTGCATTTTTCCTCGCCTTGGACCTGAAGGACAGAAGGGATTGTTAAAACAGCTCTACAGTGCTGACATTCCCGTCAATCTATGGGGAAGAAATTTACTGACACAATGGGAGGCAGAGATCTGGATTCCCCCCAGGGCAATATAGCAATCAAAGTAAAAAAACTAATGAGCCAGATAGGATATCAGCCCGGGAGAGGCTTAGGAAAATTTAACCAGGAGACTACCCAACCTATTCAATTTTCTGTCAGCAGGGATGAGAAGGATTAGGTTATAAGTCAGACATCCAAAGTCCTTTTTTTTGTAGGGGCCACTGTTCAAAGGCCCCAGACTCCCGTAGCTTTAAAATGGCTAAACAATAAGCCTCTATGGACTGAACAGTGGCCCCTCTCTGAAGAAAAATTGGAGGCATTAACAAAATTAGTACAAATTCAGTTGGAACAAAATCATATAGAGCCTTCCACAAGTCCATGGAAGTCTCCAGTATTTGTAATTAAGAAAACAATCAGGAAAATGGCAAACGCTCACTGATTTGTGAGTTGTTAATGCTGTTATTGAGCCTATGGCAGCTCTTCAGCTTGGACTTCCACAACCTTCCATGATTCCAAAAAATTGGCCTTTGATAGTAATTGATTTACAGGATTATTTTTATAACATCCCTTTACAGTCTCAAGATTGTCCTTGATTTGCATTTTCCATTCCACCTACAAATAATAGAGAACCAATAAAGAGATATCAATGGAAAGTCCTTCCTCAGGGAATGTTAAATAGCCCAACTATATGTCAGCTTTTGGTAGCTAGAGCTATTCAGCCAGTTAGAATAAGCTTTCCAAACTGTTACATTATCCATTATATAGATGACATTCTCTGTGCTGCATCTTCTGCAGAAAATTTAGCAAAATGTTTTGATTTGTTAAAAGAACAGCTTGACTCTGCAGGACTCTGTATAGCTCCAGATAAAATCCAAACTACTACACCAGTCTAATATTTGGGAGCGAGTGTAGACAGACTCCCAGAAAATTCAAATAAGAAGAGATAAAATCTCCACCTTAAATGATTGTCAAAAATTATTAGAAGACATTAATTGGCTACGTTCTACTTTAGGCATTCCTAGCTATGCTCTCATTAATTTATTTAGTCTTCTATGATGACCGCCTCAATTAGATAGTCCTCACAATTTAACCCCTCAAGCTAATCAGGAATTGGAGTTAGTACAGCAAAAAACACAAGAGGCTCAAATTTGGCATATAGATCCAACACAACCCTTACAGGTTTTAATTTTTCCTACTCCACACTTGCCTACGGCAGTGATTGTTCAACAAAATGGCTTAGTAGAGTGGCTTTTCTTGCCTAACAATTTTGTTAAGTCACTCCCAAGTTACGTGGAATTAATTTCAGAACTCATGTCACGAGCTCGAACTAGAATTTTACATCTCAATGGACAGGAACCCAATAAAATCTTGGTTCCTTTTAAAAAACAACAAATTTTACATTTAGTCATTCTAATTCATGGCAGATTGCTATAAGTAATTTCTATGGAATAATTGACAATCATTATCCAAAAAATAAATTGTTTCAGCTTCTTCAAAAAAGTAATTGGATTCTACCTAAAAAGTTAAACACCTATTCCTCAAGGCGTTACAGTTTTTACTGATGGGTTCAGCAACGGTAAAGCAGCAATTGTTAGTGTAAAAGGCAACCAAATAATACAGACCAATTGCACTTCAGCCCAGAAGGCTGACCTGGTTACTGTTTTAATTGCTCTAAGAGAATTTTCTACTCCTTTGAATACCGTTTTAGATTCCGCATATATAGTGCATACTGTACAAAGTATAGAAACTGCATTGTTTTCTCACAATTCTAATCAATCTCTTCAGATCTTGTTTTCTCAACTTCAACAAACAGTGAGAAACCTCCAACACTCATTTTTTATTACACATATTAGAGCACATACTTCATTATCTAGTCCTATGACACATGGCAATACTATTGCCGATACTTTGGTAGGATGTGCTCATGTTGCCGAAGCAACACATTTTCATTCTTTAACTCATGCTAATGTTGGTGGACTTCGATCATGCTTTCCAATTACAAACAAACAGTCTCGACACATTGTTCAAACCTATCCAACTTGTCAAATTTTCAACTCACCACAAGAATGCCCAGAAGGAGTTAATCCTCGGGGCCTTGTCCCCAATGCTCTGTGGCAAATGGATGTGACTCGTGACCCCTCATTTGGCAAATTATCGTTTGTGTATGTCACAATAGATACTGCCTCTGGCTTTCTTGTAGCTACTGCACAAACAGGAGAAACTGCTGATCATACTTGCCGGCACATGCTTGTATGCTTTTCTATGATGGAGCTCCCTCTAGCGATAAACACAGATAATGGCCCTGCGTATACCAGTAAAAAAATTGCTCAATTTTGTGAAACCTGGAAAATTACTCACAATACTGCTATTCCATATAACCCAGAGGTCAAGCCATTGTTGAGCGAGCCAATGCCACTTTAAAAAAAGGAACAATTAAAAAAGGGGGGAGACAAAGCAGAATCCCCACAAATACATTTGGCTGAAGTATGTTTACTTTAAATTTTTTAAATTCATCTGGTCCAAGTAATGAATCAAACATTGGACGCACTGCAGCAGAAAGACATTTTCATAATCAACATAGTTCTACGCCATTGGAAAATGTACCCATATGGTGGAAAGATATCTAAACCAATCAGTGGCGTTTAGGAACCTTGTTAACATGGGGAAGAGGTTTTGCTTGAATTTCTCCAGGTCAAGAAGAACGTCCTTTGTGGGTGCTTCGTCGGTGTATTAAGCCTTACGACGAACAATGACCCACTGAGATTCAATCTGACCAACCGCTAGAAGGTCAGGGACAGGAGGTGACAGCGATGGCTGAGACCGTTTCCAGGGTCGGAGCGCCCTCCGGTGACCACTGCTAGAATGGACAGTCTCTTGCTGTAGATGGACTTTTTACTTTAAATCCTGTGAACTAGATAAAAACTTTGGGTGGAGAGTTTTGCTGGTATTATGGTTGTTTTGTTTGCTGGTGCTATGATTATTTTGCTTATTGTTGTATGTTTATTGTGTTTAGTCCTCAGATGTGGACAAACAGCCCTCTGACCTGAAGTAAATGAAAAATCCGCAAGGTCTGTTTCTCACATTTTAAAATTAAAAACAAGAAAAGGGTGAGATGTCACATTATAGACTGTCTGCCTCCATGCACCTCTCAGTAAAGACAGATTATTCCTTCAATATTATGCTTACTGTATATATATATATATATATATATATATATATATATATATATATATACCTGTTTGGCCCCAGGAGATAGCCAGTTAGTCAATGACAGGGAAGATTTCTCAAGGTAGAAACGATCTAAGCCAGACATGGCTGCGTGGGTGCCCGTGGGTGCCATGGAAGAAATCAGAAAGAGAAGAAAAGGGGTGTCAACCCCTAGCTTCAGGTTCTGGCAGTCTGCCTGTGAAATGACCTATGATGTGATAATACTCCCTGCATTCTTATCAGTAAGCCTTGGCAGAGGAAGCTTTTGTCTCTTAAGAGGTGCATGACAATGACCTACCTCATGGGGCCTCAGGTAATGGCAGTTTGCAGGCATGGGAAATTAGGCCTGGAGATTAATTCTTGGGTGTGAGACTCACAGACCGTGGAAGCTACACTGATCCCTTCTTAATTGTAAGATAACAAAAGAAGCAGCCAGGGTCCGATTCAGGGCTCCAGTCCACGAGGCTAAAGTCCGCTGGCCCAGCTGCATTTTTCTCTCTTGTTGTTTCTCTTTCTGTCTTAACTTTTCGCTGTCCCTTCTCCACTCCCACCTGCTCTGTCATGCGGGACGCCACAGTTAAAATTTTGTTTTTACCTTCTCTATCTATCATCAACTGTGGACTTAGTCAATCATTAATCTGTTGAGGGTTACTGTGGGGAGAAATCTGAGTTACAGTAACATTAATGTCACAATCTCACAAAAAACTGAAGCATTGCTGTTGAGACAATCAAGTCTTTGGGATACTTGTGAGGCAAGATAAGTAGCCTAGGAAATTGACAACCCTCTCCCGGGTACAACCTGTGGTGCCTCACTAGTTACACAAGTAACAGGTGACTGTATCTGGCACCAGCAGCTGGAAAAGAACAAGAACTAGTTTTATCCAAGGCTAATCCACTTGATCTTTAGCTAATTATAATGTCATTATAATCTCATTTACATTGTGATTACTACAACTCCCAGCATGCATCTGACCCCTTGACAGTGCTGAAGGAGCCAAATAAAGAAGAAAGAGTAGGAAACTGAGGATCCCACCTCATGATAGGAAAATGATGTATCTTGTCAATGAAATGTTACCAAAACTTGCCACCGGGAGGTATAAATACCCCTTGTCAGCTTCCTTGGTGCAACTTGCTCTCTGAGTTCCCCTGCACTTCCTTCTCAAGTGTGTACTTTCGTTTTGATAAACTTCCTGTGCTTTCCTGTATCTGTCTTGTTCTTGAATTCTTTCTTGTGCAAAGACAAGAACCTGGTCACTGCTGCTCTAGGTTCAGTCCTTTCTTTGGATATCTCCATGAGCCTCCGGGGACACTTGGGATACACTTTTATCAGGAGAATCCTGAAAACTTGGTTGCAATATGACATTTGTCTTGCCCAGACAAGGACTGTATCTTTAGTTCAGAATTAGAACACTACTACTCTAACATAATAGACATATGTAATAAGAAGTGTTCGAACAATGAAAACCACTGAGGAAGAGAATAAGACATGGCCAAAAAAATTAGCAAGGGTTGGGAGAAAGGTGTTTTGCAGGAAAGGATTCCTAAAGAAGATAATGCATGAGTTGAATCTTGAAAGATGGGACAGTATCTACCAGGCAGACATGGACTGCGATGAGAGGATACAAGGTGTGAATGACAAGGAGATTAAAAAAACATGATGTGGGGCCGGCCGAGTGGCGCATTGGTTAAGCGCTGGCTTGAGACGCCAGCAGCCCCGGTTCGGGTCCCACATATGAGGGCCAGTGACACTGCCCTCACAAAAAAAAAAAAAAAAAAGAAAGAAAACATAATGTGTTAGCATTCTACTGCTACACAACAAATTACCACAAATTTAGTAGCTCAGAAAAACACCTACCTATTATCTCAATGGTATAGGTCAGAATTCGGGGTATTGTCTGCTTAGTGTCTAACAAAGCTGCAGTCAAAGTATCTGCCTGGGTTCTTCTATGGAGTTTTAGGTTGTTTCTAAGCGTATTCAGGTTGTTGGCTGAATTCAATTCCTTGTGGTTATAAGACTGAAGACCCTTGTGGCCAGGAGGGCATCTGCTTCAATATCTCTCAATTCTTCCACTTCTCACTTCCACTTGCTCTTTTCAAAGGGCTCACCTGATTGAGTAAGGTCACACACTGAAAGGGAGGTTCTATGCAAAGGGTGTGCTCTAGGAGGTAGGAATCCTGTGAACCATCTTAGAATACTGCCTACTTTATGTGGTTTGTTGAAAGATATTTAAGATCTTAGGTATAATTGTAGTATAGACTGGGGGCTGAGAAGCTGGATAAGGAAATAGAGGTCTGCTGTCTACCATGCAGAGGAGTACGACTTTGCTTTTGTGGGCAATAGGACACTATAGACAGGTTTTAAGCAGGTAAGATCTTTTGTGCTGTAGTAGCAATGTGGAAGATGAATTGGTGGAGTGTGAACTGTAGAAAGAGATATTTTAATAGAGAATCTTTTATTGTATTTTTTTTTAATCTTTATTTTATTTATTTTTTTTTTTTTTTGAGGGCAGTGTCACTGGCCTTCATATGTGGGACCCGAACCGGGGCTGCTGGCTTCCGAAGCCAGCGCTTAACCACCATGCCACTCGGCCGGCCCCACATCATGTTTTCTTAATCTCCTTGTCATTCACACCTTGTATCCTCTCATCGCAGTCCATGTCTGCCTGGTAGATAGTGGTAGGCTGGCCCTTAATAGAAAATCTTAAAGTATTCCTGGAAGAAGCTAATAAAATAAAGCTGTGATAGCAAATGAGCATAGAGAAGTTTACCTTTAGATGTTAAGAAGATAAATTTGACAGATTAAATGTATTCATATATATTTTTGCGTATTCATTAAGTATCATCTACTATGTGCCAAATGACATTCTAGGCACTGGGTCAGAAATGAATATAAAACAATGTTCTCTTTCTTAAAATGCAGCAAAAAAAAGACATAAAAGAAAAGAAAAAAGAAAGAAATGAATAAAAAGATGAATAAGCAAGGAAATTTCAGATTGGATTGACTGTACTAAGACAACTAGACAGGGTAACAAAGTAGAAAACATATCAGTTAAGTTACTTTGGTCTGCAATTAATAGGGACCCAATTTTAAAATAGCTTAAATAAAAGTGAGATTTATTATCCTACATTAAAAATAAAAACAAAAACAAAGACTAGTGTTAGTGTAGCATGTTACCTCACTCAATAATGCCATTCTGATTTTCTCTGTCTTGTCTGTCTTCTCTGACTTCTTGATGTTGGCTTTTATCATCAGTTTTTCACCTTCCTAGGCATAATATGACTGCAACAGTGCCAACCTTCCTATTTTTATACAACAATAGCCCATTGGTGGTAGAGAGGCTAGATTTTCTTTGATCTCCCTTTTAAGACAAAGATCATTTCTCAGAAACTCAAAAGCAATTTTTCTTAAGTCTTATTTATAAAATTGCAACCCATTGCACAAAATCATTGAACGCATACTCAAAATACCATAACTGATTTTTTTTTTTCTAAGGTTTTTAACTTCATATCAATGAAATCAAAATCTCTCTGTGTGGGACCCTGCCATTAATTGAAAGCTACTGAGTTAGACTTACAAAGATTTAAACTAATGGGGCTAAAGCCCACAATCTATGAAACCCGTGGCTATATAAAGAGGGTATACAAACTCGGGATGTAGTTAGAAATGAATAAGGGCTAAGAGCTGTTACAAAAAAAAAAAAAAAAGACAGTGCAGGAGCATATTTAGATGGATTTAAAGACTGGTATTTCTGAAGAGGTAATATATGAGCTGTAACCTAATGCTGAGTAGGCAGCCAGCCAGATCTGGGCAAAGCAGGAGGGAACTGAAACGCATTAACTTGATTATGCGTCTTGGCATATCCGAAGACAGAAAATGAGTCAATGTTAGAGAAGTTGGAGGGCTCAGTCCTGCAGTCCCTAAGGGTCCTAGTAATGAGTCTGGGCGGAGCACAGTGCATGTTATTTCAGAGTATGATGCATGGTGATAGCAGGATAGGGTTCACTTTCCTCCAATCACTCAGGTGTGAGGGAATAAATCACATAGCATACGTGAGAAAAGGGGAGCCCATCAGCAGTTTGTTTGGTTGTTCCAGCGAGAGCTTTGGAGAGAAGGAAAAGCAGTTTTAAAAATAAAACTTGTGTGTTTTGTCAATGCATTGGATATGGGAGATGTGGGAAAAGAAGAGAAAAGGAGAGAGAATGGATCCCTCTTAATGTTTAAGGAGCTGAACAATCAAATAAAAATGGGATGATGTGATGACTAACAGAGCAGTAAAGCGAATAGAAAGTTAAAAAGAGATATTTTTAAAATAAAATTAATATTGGAGATAGATATCAAGGTAGCAATTGAAAGAAATAAAATACTTAATAAATGCATGTAAATAAAACTATTCGACATGACAAAATAACACACAAGGCTATATAGGTTATTGCAAATCAGAACTATCATTAAAAAAATAAAAAGTCAAAAATGAATTCTGACGTATGTAAAGGTAGCAACAACTTGCAATGGCAGTTTCTAGAACAAAAAGTATCTAAAAAGCCCAGAACATTTTAGGAAGGTTGTTAATGTCATTCTCTATAAAACTGTAGGCAAGAATTTCACCAAAGTTATCAAATAGAGAAAGTCATTTGTGTTGGAAATATTTATGAAAAAACACTGCCTGGAGAGGAAATTAGAGACGTTCTCAGTTCCATCCAACCCATCATTGTCCTTCATAAACACACTGTTACATATTCATGCATTATGCCTAACTACATTAGAAATATCAAGAAAGAGCAAATCAGATTATACTTTGTATTCTTGACAAGTTAACTGAACACTGCAGAATATATCAACTATTACCTTTAGGAATTTGTTGCCTTAAAGAAGGAAAATTTGCTAAAAGCTTATTTTTCCTTTGGCAGCTAACTCGGAAAAATTAAGAGTAACCAAAGTAGAAAATGTACTTTTCAGGTGTCGATACTGTGGCAATATCTTCTAGTTATTCAGATATAAAAGAATATGCATGAAATAATTTTTGCAAGCCCAATTTTCCTAACTAAAATGGAAAAACTAAAAATATCATAAAGGTCATGCTCACAGAGGTGTACAATAGCCATTTATTAAACTGACACAAGTAATATATTCCAGGACCTTATCCTCTGACATCACAGTATTCTGTTTCAAGAGGTAAAAAAATTATGACTTAATTATTCATTCAGTGAATATTTGTTAAATGCCTACATTCACCAGACTATATTCTAGGTACTAAAAAAATACATAGAATTCTTTTTCTCATAGAGTTTATATTCTAGTGTTGAGGAACAAAAAATAAATAAACCCACAGAGAAAAATTAGATAAAAAAGAAAAATATTCAGCATCATTTCTATGTAGGAGTCAAATTAAGCTGACACAGGGAAGAATAAATGACTGGTTATTTTATTTTAGGTCCTCAGGGAAGTTGTCTGGCCTGTGTTGAGTCTGTAACGAAAAGTAAAAGCCAGCTATGGATGGATCTGTGAAAGAGCATTCCAGGTAGGTGAACAGCTTATGCAAAGGACTCACTGCAGGAAAATACATAATGTGTCTGAGGATCTAAAAGGATGCCATTGGGTTGGAGTACTGTGTATGATGTAAACTGTATTAGTTTCCTAGGGCTGCCATAACGAATCACCACAAACTTAAAGCAAAATAAATTTATTCTCTCAGTTCTCAAGACTCCAGGTCTGAAATCCAGATGTCTGCCAGGTTTTGCTCTCTCCGAAGGCTCTAGGGAAGAATCCTGTCTTGCTTCTTCCTAGCTCGGATGGTCACAAGAAATCTTTGGCATTCATTGGTGGTAGATCCATCACTCAAATTTCTGCCTCCATCTTCGCATGGCCGTCTTCACTCTGTGCATGTCTGTGTCTCTATGTCCAAATCTGCCTCTACTTATAAGAACAACATTCATCGAATTTAGAGGCCACCCTAATCCACCATGATCATATCTTAACTTGATTACATCTGCATAGGCCCTATTTTCAAATAAGGTCACATTCACAAGTACTAGGAGATAGAAATTCAACTTACCTTTCTGGGGAGCACAAGTCAACCAAAAGTGGAAACTAATAAAAATTTGTTAGGAACTAAATATGAAATCTACTAGGTGAGTGTAAACACACTCAGGTTCTATTGTGATAATGTAAAAACTATTTTTTCTCTAAGTACAAAAAGTGTCCACAAAGTAATACTGCAACTGCCATCTCATGGGGGCTTACTTCTGTTACAGGAGATTATGTGCCCTGCAGCTCTTTTGGTAACTTATATCTTTGATCTTTCATATTTACAATCATGAATATCTACTACTTTTGCATATCTATAAAGGCAAAGAAGACAATCAGTTATATGAAGCTCTTGTCAGTGAAGAGAGAATACTCCTATTCCCAAGAGAGACACACTCTATTCCTGGAACTTTGCTATATAAGCAGCCTCTCTTGGAGATTCATATTGAGGGCACTTGAAGTGTATATTATACTCACTGTTGAGGATTACATTCCAGCAAGATTCAAAACTTGTTTCATAAAACCAGTCAAAAACCTGAGTAAAGAAAGCTGTTACTTAGACAGTTAAGATGATGTGATCCAACCCTACTTAAATGAATGCTTCTAAACTTTTACTGCCCCCACACCATTCACATTTGCGAGACAGTCCTGTAAGTAAGATCTCTCATTAGAATTTAGGATTCTCAACTGGGAGGATGATAAGAATCTTGGTATAGGCCAGAATGGGGCAGAAGGAGCTTATTAGAATTTCCGAGGAGGTTTATGTACAGGAACACATTTTCTCCATCCTCCCTTAGATATGTCACCTTTGCACATTTAAAAATCGGTGATTTAAAGTAATTCATGTACCCATCTATCTCAAGAGAATCTATATGCATTCCATACGATAGTGACTAACAATATGTAGTACTCACTATGTGTCAGGCACTGTTTGTTTTAAGTATTTTAGTACTTGACTCATTTACTCCTCAAACCTACCCTTGATGAACAAACTGAGACACAAAGAGGTTAAGTGGCTTATCCTAGGTCAGGCAGCTAGAAAGTGACAGATCAGGGATGCAAAATCAGGTACAAACACCACTAAACTATTCTGCTTGTGATTTTGTGATTGCATGGACACCCACATGATTCAAAAAAGATTGTGTAGATGCCTGACCACTGTGCTGTACACCTGAAGCTGGTGTAGAATAATACTGAATGTCAGCTATAATTAAGTGTATGTGTATGTGTTATATTCATGGGATGTGAAGTACAGCATAGGGAATATAGTTAATGGAGTTGTAACAGCTATATACAATGTCAGAGGGGTAATAGACTGGAGGCGGTTATCACTTTGTCAGGGCTGTAAATGTCTAATCATTATGTTGTTTTGTACACCTGAAACTAATATAAAAAATAAAGTAAGAATGGGGAAATATATATATATATATATATATATATATATATATATATATGCACAACCACGATGAAAACATATCATTATTCAATTGCTTAATAATGAATACTTCCATGTTTAGTCTATTTCTTTCTGGCAAGATCGGGAGACTACAATAGTATGTTCTTGTGAGCATTCTACTTGAATACCTCAGATTCAGACGCTGTGAATTAGGTCCACACTTCTGGGTTTACTGATGAGTTTCAAGAAGTTTTGCCTCAAACCGGACTGTCATCCTTCAAGTGGTAACACTTAGTTGTTGTTCAAGCTAACAGCTTTAATGATTGTACTTTACTGAACGGTATCCTGGTTTGGAAGTCCACTAGATCTGGAAAATATCAACCATAACTATCAAAACAACACTAAGAGTCACTCACTTCCTCCTTTGTTTCAAGACTGACATCAGTATGCATGGGAGCGCTGAGTGATTACATTCACAGGGCCTGCTCTATGGCATTGCAGAGGCTCCTATATCTCTGTGTGACAGTCTTCTCATCTGTAAAAACCATATGAATATATAAATACTGGCACAGTACCTGGGATATGTAAATGATTAATAAATGGCATGTGTCAGCTTTATTAACCTGTATCTCTATCAGAAATGGTTTTTTAGAACAGCAAAAGAGGCCCAAGGGGAGTACAAGAAAGGAGATAATAAAGACCAGAGCAGAAATAAACAATATCGAGAACAGAAAAACAATTCAAAAGATCAATGAAACCAAGAACTGGTTTCTTGAGAAGATAAACAAAATTGACAAACCTCTAGCCAGGCTCATCAAAAAAAAAAAAAGAGAGAGGACTCAAATTAGCAAAATCAGGAATGAAAGAGGGGAAATGACTACAGACATCACAGAAATACAAAAATTCTAAGAAATTACTATGAGCAACTATATGCCAACAAATTTGACAATCTGGAAGAAATGGATAATTTTGTAGAAGCATACAACCTTCCAAAGCTAATGCAAGAAGAAACAGAAAATCTACATACCCTGATTACTACCAAGGAAATTGAATCAGTAATTGACAAGCTCCCAAAAAACAAAAGCCCTGGACCAGACGGCTTCACAAGTGAATTTTATCAAACATTCAAAAAAGAACTATCACCTATTCTTCTCAAACTATTCCAAAAAATCCAGAAGGAGGGAAGGCTCCCAAACTCTTTTTATGAAGCCACTATCACCCTGCTTCCAAAACCAGATAAAGACATCACCAAAAAGGAAAACTACAGGCCAATCTCCCTGATGAATATAGATGCAAAAATTCTCAATAAAATATTAGCAAACAGAATTCAGCAATATATTAAGAAGATCATACATCATGATCAAGGGGGATTCATCCCTAGTGCGCAAGGCTGGTTCAACATCCGTAAATCAATTAATGTGATACACCACATCAACAAAATGAAGGATAAAGATCACATGGTCATTTCAATAGATGCAGAAAAAGCATTTGACAAAATCCAATAGCGATTTATGTTAAAAACCCTTAGCAAAGTGGGAATACAGGGATCATATCTCAACATAATAAAAGCCATGTATGATAAACCTACAGCTAACATCATATTCAATGGGGAAAAGCTAAAACCATTCTCCTTAAGATCAGGAACAAGACAAGGCTGTCCACTTTCTCCTCTTTTATTCAACATAGTGCTGGAAGTTCTAGCCACAGCAATCAGACAACAAAAAGAAATAAAAGGCATCCAAATTGGCAAGGAAGAAGTAAAATTGTCATTATATGCAGATGACATGATATTGTATATAGAGAACCCCAAAGACTCCATCAAAAAACTATTGGAACTGATAGAAGAATTCAGTAAAGTAGCAGGATATAAAATCAATGTTCAGAAATCAGTGGCATTTGCATATACCAATAATAAACTAATGGAAAGAGAAATTAAGAAAACTGTCCCATTTACAATTGCATCAAGAACTATAAAATACCTAGGAATAAATTTAACCAAAGAAGTGAAAGATCTATACTCAGAAAATTATAAGACACTGAAGAAAGAAATCATAAAAGATACAAATAAATGGAAACACCTACCATGCTCATGGATAGGAAGAATTAATATAGTTAAAATGTCCATACTGCCTAAAGCAATATATAGATTCAATGCAATTCCTATCAAACTACCAAGGGCATTTTTCACAGAAATAGAAAATATAATCCTAAAATTTATATGGAATCATAAAAGATCCAGAATAGCCTCGGCAATTCTGAGAAATAAGAACAAAGTCGGGGGGATCACCCTACCAGACATCAAAAGGCTACTACAAGGCTACAGTAATCAAGACAGTTTGGTATTGGCATAAAAACAGGCACATCGATCAGTGGAACAGAACAGAGAGCCCAGAAATAAATCCAGGCACTTATGGACAGCTAATCTATGACAAGAGAAGCAAGAATTTACACTGGAGTAAAGATAGTCTATTCAATAAATGGTGCTGGGAAAATTGGACTGACACATGCAAAAAAATGAAACTGGACCACCTCCTTACGCCTTATACAAGAACAAATTCAAAATGGATTAAAGACTTAAATGTAAGACCTGAAACCATAAAAATCCTAAAAGAAAATATAGGGAGTACATTTGCAGACATTACCCGGAGCAATATTTTTACTGATACATCCCTACGGGCAAGGGAAATAAAAGAAAAAATGAACATATGGGATTATATCAGACTTAAAAGTTTTTTCACAACAAAGGAAACCATTAATAAAACAAAAAGGAAGCCTACTGAATGGGAGAATATATTTGCCAACAATATATCTGATAAGGGGTTAATATCCAAAATTTATAAAACACTCATGAAACTCAACACCAAAAAAACAAACAACCCAATTAAAAAATGGGCAGAAGATATGAAGAGACATTTCTCTAAAGAGGACATACAGATGGCCAACAGGCATATGAAAAAAAGTTCAACCTCACTGGTCATTAGGGAAATGCAAATAAAAACCACCATGAGACACCACCTCACTCCAGTCAGAATGGCTATCATCAACAAATCAACAAACAACAAGTGCTGGCGGGGCTGTGGGGAAAAGGGGACCCTGCTGCACTGTTGGTGGGATTGCAGATTGGTGCAGCCACTATGGAAGTCAGTATGGAGGTATCTCAAAGAACTGCAAATAGAGCTACCGTTTGACCCAGCAATTCCACTCCTAGGTATTTATCCTGAAAAAACCAAGACACTTATTCAAAAAAAGTTATGCACCCCTATGTTCATAGCAGCACAATTTACAATAGCTAAGACTTGAAAACAACCAAAATGCCCATCAGTAGATGACTGGATTAAGAAACTGTGGTATATTTATACATTGGAGTATTACTCTGCTATAAAGAAGAATGAAATCATACCATTTGCAATGATATGGATGGACCTAGAGACTATTATGTTAAGTGAAATAAGTCAGTCAGAGAAAGACAAATACCGTATGATCTCACTCATATGTGGAATCTGAAAAACTGTATGAATCAGCAAAGTAAACAGAAACTGTCTCATAGATATAGAGGAAAAATCAGGGTTGCTAATTGGGAGGGGGATAGGGATGAGGGAGAAGGGGAAGGGATTAGACAGCAAAAATAGGCAACTACAATAGTGACACTGGAATATGAAAAATAGTTTGGGGAATATAATTAATAATGTTGTAAATATTCTGTGGAATGTCAGATGGTCATAGGTCTTGTTAGGGAGACCATTTCATGGATGGAGTAGAGGTTTGATCACTGCACTGTATAATTAAAGCGGAGGTTGTATACCTACTGTAATTGAATATATATAGATAGTCACGGGATGTGGATTATACTGTGGAAGAGAGTCAGCGGAAGAGTAATAGATATATATGATATGGGGGAGGAGTGGGGTGGCGAATTGGGGGTGGGGGGTTGCCACTTTGAGGGGTAAAATGTATAACTATTGCACTGTGTTGTACACCTGAAACTAACTAAAAATAAATTAATTAATTAATAAAAAAAAAAAAAACAAAACAAACAAACAAAAAGAAATGGTGTTCCTACATAATGTGATATATAGGTGATGTATTACAGAATTGTATACCTGAAATCTATGTAACTTTGCTCACAATTGTCACCCCAATAAACTTTAATTTAAAAAAAATGGTTTTTTGGCTAAGTACATTTTTGAGTCCCTACTCTTAAGGTACTCTTCAATAAAAAATAGAAGATGCTTATATTGAGATTGAATATCAGCATCAATTATTGAAAATAATTATTTATTACTATAAACTTATTATTTTATAATTATTTTATTTATTATTTTTGTAATTTACTAGCTCATTTATAAGTGACATGACTTTTATATGACATATAGCCTACCGAAATGTAACTATACTTCATCATTTTTTTTCAGAACAAAACTCTCTTCCTTACATTCAAAATTGTTACCAAATCTGATGAAAGTGTCCCTGTTAATAGTGTGATGGCAAAGTATTCCAACACCTATTTCTAGATCCAGATAATACATAACAGTTCCAAAAATATAGTGTGTTCTCGGTAATCCGCTGGAGACAATGAGTTCATACTTGTATTTTCCAAAAGAGTGATTTCAATGGAGGGACTTTAAAGCCAGCAAAAAGAGGAGACGGTAACAAGACAGGATGAAAATGGCAATCTGAGGAGGTAGTTCGGATTCTCCGGAATCCTCCTACTTTATCTTTATAATTTCCTTTCCTTTAGCAATAATCATATCTTTACATTCATTCAATAAAGTCACTTTACACTCACTTCATGCATTGCCAATAAAAAAGTTTTTGGATTGTTAGCAGAAAATGACACAGGTGTCTTTGATCACACACACACACACACACACACACACACACACACATCACATCACATGACCAGAATTTATTACGTGCCTATTCAAACATTCCTTCTTTGAAAAAGTATCATGTGAGTGCCACAATGTTCAAGGTATCATAAATTACTATGTGCTCCAGAATATAATACATGTCACCTTGGGCAAGGAGCTTACAGTCCAACTGAGAAAATAAAAGCAAAAAATGAGGGAATTGATTTGTGTGGGCAAATATTAAACTATTTGGCTCCCATGACAAGAACCCTGAATAGCTATCAATACCTTAAGCCTGACATACCCAAATTCAAATTCTATTATGTGCCATGTAAAAGGTCATTTTGTCTGTATACATTTCTGCTCTTCCACTTGTGTTCCCTCCAAGGGTTTTGCCTTTTTGCCTTCTATCCTTCTAACACCAACTGGACCATCATAACAATTCTAAATTCTACATCTGCCATTCTAATTTTCCCTTTTATGATCTTTCTGGTATTTTCAGTTAAATCTCAATCCACAGGCACTATGTCATGACTAGGTGGTTATTTTATCTATTAGTCTTGCTTATTCAACTAGATGCAAATTCCTCGAAGGCAGGGACTGCGTCTCTAATTTTTGAGATATAACTAAGAACATCTTATTGAGTGTGCAGACAATAAAATTTTGATAAACACATAATTGAAGGGAAAAGATCACAGAGTAGTACTTCTTGAGGCTTTCACATTTTTCCTTGTGACCCTTAAGTTTTAAATATTTTGAAGATACCCATGCTTCAATATTTTATTTTTCCTGTTAGTAGCGCCCAAAATTCACTTAAAATATTAAGTCTAGATGCTTCTTTGAGTTCCTATGAAATATTTCTAAAGCAAAATTATATTTTTATTAGTTTTTTTAACTAAATGATATAAAATATATATAGCCTGAATAATATGAGCATAAATAAAAATGACTCACATCCACAAGAATAAACATAATTCAGACAACAACCAAATAGTACCCTAGTATCCACAGGTAACACTGATGGTCACGAAGAACATTCATGATGTGTCACACTTCAATGAAAATAATTGCAATCAGATAATTGGCAATTTAGTTGGCTCTGATTAGATGATAACTATGACTGACTGAATTTCAACAGATTTCAGTGGGGATGGCCTTCACTAAAGGTTGCCACCACCCACATTTTCACATGTAACTAGAACATATTCATGTTATGTAATATTTTCATTAGATGGCTTTCATTCAATAAATGGTATTTTAATAGAAGACTATTCCATTAGTAAACAGACTGGTCTTGCTGACACATCTTTCCTTTTAAAATATACTTTGGCTGAATTCTAACACAACCATTTCGAATGCAAAAGGGATGCTTTTCAAGCCAGATGGTTTATCTAATAGAAATGTTTTCTGATTAGAGAAACAGCAGTAGACTCATGATCACAGCAGGTGCCAAACTGATCCTGTAGTTTACATGAATTTGCAACAGAACAAGTCATGAACTAAAGGGAATCTATTTTATAATGTTCCACAGTCGATTCTGAGAAGAAGGAGAGGATGTAAAACATGCTACCATATTAGATGGAGTTCATATATCACATCATGATGTGAATATGTCATTATTGCATTTGTGATACATTTATTTGTATACTAATTTACTGATTATATTGTAGACACTATTAATAAAATTTCAAAATCATAAAAATCTTGCAGTCTTCTGTGGTGAGATAATAATCTAAAGTTTATTTTTTATCAAAATAATTTGGAATCATTTTATTAAAAATGTATTTTTTTTCTCATTTTCTTATTTCTTTTACCTGTATTTTCCCTTTGCTTTGAGGAGCAATTTTTCCATGTACTGGTAAAGGCAGAAATGGGATATTGGATTGCTATTGGTATGACAGACCCAACTATGCCTCAGTGTGCATAAAAGTGAACCTCCTGGGCCCTGCAGAGATGGCGTGGTAATGCAGGTTTCTAAACAGTGGAATTATTACCTTTTAAGACAGCGTAAGTTGTTTCTGCATACTGACGTGACTACTGGGGACATAAAAGGCCATGAGTCCACAGATCCATACTCTGACTCAGCTGTATGTCATTCCCAATGGATTACCAAGGTCACCAAACTTGGAAGTACCTCAGTGATGTATAAGAGGCAGAGTGTATATTTGCATCCACATACCTACTTCCTTATTTCATTGCATCAGTTGCTTTGTTTATTTGCTTCTTTGGAGGAAAATCAAAGTAAAAGCCACCTAGAATTGAGTCCAAGTCATCATTCTCAGTCATTCTCACTCCAGGCACATGCCAGTTGGTTAAACAGTAGAGATGGTTGGTACCTGGAACATGTTCAAATCAGAGATGAATTATCCAGAAGAATAATAATTTCCTAATTGTTTTAGTAATTCTACAATCTAATAAATATAATTATGCAAACTAATTCTATATAATTAATTATATAAAGGTGTTAAGCACACACCAAAATATGTCTAAATGAAGTTAAAATTTGAGATCCCAGCTTTTGATGAAATATAATGATTTGGCCAGTTATTTTCATACATAGATTTGGTGTTATAGTAATCAAGAATTTTACTATGTTCCATTATTATAAGAACTTTTACTAGAGCAAATTCCTGTACCTTATATCATTTCATTTCCTCAAATAAGCAAACTCCCTCAGGATTTTTATAGGATTTATTATTTTTACCATTTGTCTTGGCAGTGATTCATACACAGCCTTGGAACCCTATACTACATAACTATTTGCCTTTATTTTTTGGTTGACTGTAAGCATTTACAGTATGGGGAACTTATCTTCCATATTCCATTCATATCCTTCATAACTCTGTTTTATACAGAATTGAATATTAATGTGTTTGTTTGTTTGTTTGTTTATTTATTTATTTTTTGAGGGCAGTGTCTCTGGCCCTCATACATGGGACCCGAACTGGGGTCGCTGGCATCCCAAGCCAGCGCTTAACCACTACGCCACTCGGCCGGCCCAACATGTTTATTTATTAAATTTACTATATTGCTTATTGGAGGGTGCACTCTGTTGAAACAGACCTGTTTTTGACTCTGCTCAAGTTTTAGACGTCTATAATAAAAGCTGCCCTAGTGTTAAGTACAATTATAGCATCTTTCATCTCTCCCTTATTGAATGAACAAAGTGACCAAAATCTGCACTTCTTTTCCTTTAAAATGTTTTCACCTTTGCTGAGGGTCCATGTTTCTTAAACAGAATAAAGGTCTGCAAATGTCTTCTAATAATCTGCAAGTTATCAAGGAGAATCATTGAATTTTCCTCTTCATTTTATATATATGAGCTCGTATCTGGTCACCAGGGTGGTCATCATAAACAAGGACAGCCAAGGGATTCCAATGCCCACATTGCACATCAGTTTGGAAATGAGTTGGTCTCACAAGGGAATACTCTAATGGCCCTGAGAAAATGAGAAAACAGAGGTAGCTTTAGAACATCCACTATATGCTGTTTCTCCATTGATGATATGCTTACTTAAGAAGTCAAGCCCAAATGATGCCAAGTTTTTCTTTTCCAACAGAAATTTCATGGTAATGTGAATGGAAGAAAACAAGGGAAGAACTGAGTCATCACATTGAGTACAGTAGGGCCCATGTGCCAAACTCAAAAGGCCCTATGTAACATCAGGTAGTGCCATTTTTATGCTGCAAGCCTTGATTTAGTTTGTGCAAAATATCATCATCATTAATTCCATTTAATGTTAATGTATTTTTAAATATTTTAAAAATGTCTTGGAATAAATACATTTCCAACATTTCAGCATAATCATGGCTTTCCTTACACATTCATTCTTGCAGTTAAACTTTGGAAATAGCTCATCAACTTCCACGCTGATGTTTGTTGGTTCTGCTTCTCTGTTGAAGCCTGACCTATACCACAGCCTTAGTGTCAGCCCGACAGGACCCACAGGGCCTTACTCTTTTATCCATACACTTTATTGAACCAGCACGATCAGTAAATGACCTGAGGTTTCTGAGTTGATGCTGTCTTCACTCCTGATGAGTTCCCTTCTAAAGCCTCTGGTGACATACCTTCCCTGCTAAGCAGAACTTGGTCAGGGCCATGTGAGTACTTCCTCTTAGAAATCTCAATCTTCAAATATCAGAGACCAGAAATTTAAGTCAGTCTTTTCCTTCTAGCATATCCCTAGCATTTTTATGCAAATTATATATGCAAGCACTACTCTTCCCCTGTATTGTATTGTATTAACCAATAATTATAGAACATGTTTGCTATCTGCCAGAGATACCCTACCACTTTAAGTACTTTATTTCCATCAACATATCATGGTTTTCCTTACACATTCACTCTTTCAGATAAACTTTGAAAATAGCTAAACGATTTCCATGCTAAATTGTTTATGGTGATTAGAGTTGCACTGGATCTATAGGTTCATTTGGCATAAACTTGTATCCTTACATTTTTGAGTGCTTTAGTTTTTAAATGAAGGTTTGTATTTTTTCACAAAAATCTTAAGTATTTCATGTTTAGAAAAGTTCATTTCATTTCAATTTTCAAAAAATAGAATAAAATTCCTGATAGAGTCATTTTTAAATCAATTCTGACTTTTCGGTTATATTCCTTTTTAAGTACTAATTAATTTTTCCTCTGTTTTTAATCAGAATTGTTGGCTGTGTTTCTGTTTTATTTATTAAATTTTTTTTTGAGCACTGTGTTAACTAAATAAACCCCAGATTTATTAAATTTCATCAGTTTTCCTTCAGTGTCCTCATACTGTTCCAGGATTCAAACCAGGCTACCCCATTACATATAGTTGTCCCATTCCACAGTGCCCTCTGATCTGTGATAGTTTCTTAGTCTTTACTGATTTTCAGGACCTTGGAAACCTCCAGGCACACTGGGCAGGTATCCTGTTACCCTGTTGAATGTACCCAAATATGGATCTGTCTGTTGCTTTCCTCATGATTAGATTGGTGCTATGGGGTTTGGAAGGATGCCAACGAAGGAAGTGTCATTCTGGTCAGTTCATATCTGGGGTCATGATATCCTCAGGGCATCACTGATGATGCTAACCTTCATCATTTAGTTAAGGGAGGTGTTGGTCAGTTTCCTCCACTGTAAATTTACCATTTCCCCTTTTCCTTACATGATTCTTTAGAAAATATCAGCAAGCCTAGCCCATCTTCAAAGGGGAAGTACAGGGAAGGAACCAGAATTAGCTCCACGTCCTGGAGAGGGAGTTCTTCAAATAGTACCTGAAATTCTTCTAAGAAAAAGATTTGTTACTTCTCCCTCATTTAATTAATTTTAAAAGTATTTACTGATTTTGTTGTTTTCATTCAGATGACTAACATCCTAAAATTCCTCCGGAAATATAATTCATCACCAAAGCTAAGTTTATTAGCCCAAATGCAGTAAAGAATACCACCTTGATAGAGTATAGTGTCTTGTACAGGAGACATCAGAAAGGGGACGCCAGAGGGAGAGAATGTATATCAGATTTTAGTGCACAGACTGGATGAGTTTAAAGTGAATCTTGCCAGAAGAGAAACTGGTCAAAATATAGTAGTTTTGGATTGATGGTCACCATGAAGTGAGGGTCTTAAAATGAGTATTGATCAACAAGCTGTTCATCTTGTTTAAAAAGCTATTTTAGTTGGTTCACAGTCCTACCTACCTTTCATAGATCAAGTAACTGACTTATTTTTGCTTGTTCTCACTTTTGTTTAATAGAGAGGCAAGACATATGTTCAGATTCAGTTTTATTTGACATAGTGACCACAAATTATGTTGGTTTTGGCTCTCAACATCTTTAGGGTATATTTTGTTATTTTGTTAGCTTCTTGAGTTGAATGTAAGTGTCTCTTATTATCAGCCTTGCTAAAAATGCATTTACTACTATAACACTTCAAGTTTGATTTTGATATATGAGTTGATATGTAGTGAATAACCCATAATTCCAAATAACCCATAATTTCAGTTATAATCTCCTCTTTAACACAAATAATAAAGTAATAAAGTATTTTTATTTTTAAAAGATTAATTTTAGCTATATTTGCTTTTATTTTATTTTATTTTATTTTTGAGGGCAGTGTCACTGGCCCTCATATGTGGGACCCGAACTGGGGCCGCTGGCGTCCCAAGCCAGCGCTTAACCACAGCACCACTTTTATTTATTTTATTTATTTATTTATTTATTTATTTATTTATTTATTTGAGGGCAGTGTCACTGGCTGTCACATGTGGGACCTGAACCGGGGCCACCGGCTTCTCAAGCCAGCGCCCAACCACCGCACCACTTGGCCGGCCCCACAGCAACACTTTTAAATTCAAATTCTATTATGTTGTTTTCCATTAATACAACATGAATTTTGGTTACGTTTTATGGATTTTTTAAGCTAAGAATATTCTATAAGTATTTTCAAAAACTGATATTCTCTGCTTACTGGAAAAAATTTTTAATTTATTATTTTGTGTAAATCTATTTCCAATAGTTTTGCTCTACATAACTGTGGCTATGTTTTTCAATACATGCATGCTTATGATGGTGACATCTGCCTGGTGGGTTGTACTTCTTGCCATTTTGTTCCAGGTATTGTTGATCCAGCTCTATACTTCACCTTTGTCACCAAGCTCACCACTGCTTTGACTCGGGGTCCCAGAAGGCTCTCAGGAAAATATCTTCTTTGTGTTTTTGTATTCAGCCTTGCATTTTCCACCAGCAAGCATTCAGAATTCACCACAGGACAAGTTGCTGTTTTCTAGAACAGTCAAGTCACATTCCATTAAAAAAAAAAATCAGAAGTTATTGGTCTGCAGGGATGTACCAGAGTGACCATATTTTCCACTGTTATACAGAACATTTTTACTGCTTATAATAAAGGGCCTGGAATAGCTTTCCTGATAGTGGAGTCAGCTTTTTTTTAAAAGATTTTATTGGAGAATTGGGGGAGGGGAACAGCATTGGGGAATCAGGGAAGTGAAACAAACAAGTTGCTGTCCTTTCGTTCTTCAGTCTAGTTGTGGAGGATGTCGCCTCACACGCCCATGTTGGTATTATCATTGCGCTCTTCCCAGGTGAGGCAGTCACTCGCCAGCCATTGGATGGCCACTCATGGCGGCCCACGGCAGCTCACCAAAGCGCATGCCAGCTACTGGCCAGCCCCACTGCAGCCTACGCCATCGCCGGTGACTCACAGCAGCCTAGCTCCAAGTTGAGTTGTTTTTCACCATCTTAGTTATAGAGGTTGCAGCGTCAATGGCCCCCATATGTGGGGTCCGAACTGGAGCCCTGCTGCTCAGAGCTGGCGTCCCAAGCCAACTCTTTCTTAAACAATGTGCCACTCGCCCCACCCTGGAGTCAGCTTTTTATTTACCTACTGACAGTTATATGGTTCATTCAAGTGATTTTTTTAAAATAAAAGCATCTATCTTAAAGATATGTCTGTTATCCCTATTTCAAAACAGAAACTTGCTATTTCCTTTGAAACATCACAAGAATTATTGCAGATTCCACTCTCTCCATCAAGATTTCAAAGAATATAGGGCACACATCAGAGTTCAATTTCTAAGTAACAAGTCATACACTCCCAGAAATCTCTGCAAGAAAGAAGATTTTGCAAACTTACCCATGGGAGCAATTTAATACATAAGTGACGTCAGTGAGTCCTTATTGTTCTGCCACTTACTGGGGGACCTTAAAAATATACTTATTTTTTTATAACTAAATTTATTAAAATGTAAAATGGGAATAATATATAGTAGATCTTGCCTTATCACACTGTTGCCAGGATTAAATGAGATAAAATCTGAATGTGTGTTGCAAGAGCTTGGCACAGAGGACTCGAAACAAAGCATCTTCTCTCAGTAATGGGAGCTCAATCCTGAGATGATAAATATATGCCCCACTTGCATATCTTGTTCCAGGGACCATTACCTCTTCCCTGGGCAGAGATCACTGTTACACCTAGAAGCAAGGGCCAAAGACCCATCCGTGTCTGGGAAAGCACATGGAATAACAGGAGACAGGGTACAGGAAGCAGATGCTGAGTGATCCACTTAATTCTGATGGATGGCATGTGTCTGGCCTAGGGCTATTTTTAACAGGCCTGGCACACTGCTGCAGACCTTACTCTGTAGCCTCTTAAAGGCACTGCCAGACCCTGCCAGGCTCCAGGACCAATGGCAGCTTCGTGTAAAGGTATTTGTTATCTGTTCTGGCCAAGGGTTCTTTAATTATGACTTAAAGAAATCCCTTGTCACATTATTTAATGATATGCTTCATTCTCACTATTCATCTATTCATTGTAACACCAACAGTGAAAAATATGTCACCAGTGCTAGACACTTGTTTTCTTTGTTACACTCCTTTAAGTTTCTGAGACTTGGATGCTGCCTCACATCAGCAAGGGGAGTTTGCAGATAAATGACCACATGTGTGCACTTCAAACAAACCTCATCCCCATGTTATCCTTCTTGGAATAAAAACAATATGGCTGCTGCTTCACTTCTACCTTTCATACCTCATGTAAAATGTCTCTTATGACCTATCTAGAGCTATTCAGTGAAGGGAATTTTGGGAAACATAATTCCAGATTAGCTCACTTGACCCAATACAAACCACAATAATCTCTAACTGGGTGTCTTTAGGTACCTCAACTCAACACTCCAGACATAATCTCTTGATTCCTATTATTTTCTGCCATCAACTTTCTTGTTTTCCAGTGTTCCCGTTGAAAGAAAATGGCACCACCCCTTATCATTTGCTCAGGATTAAAACATTGCAATCCCATTTCATCCTTTTTTTTCTCTTAAACCTCTTATCTAATCGCTCAGTGATAAGTAGTCACAACAAAGGTAACCAGAGCCACCTTGAGCACATGTTCTTATTTTGATTTTTCTCCTTACGTCCACCACCACCACCACCACCACCACCAACCCAATGGAAGTAGTCATCATATTTAATGTAGTCTCCTAATTTGCCTCATTGCTTATTGTCTTGAATCTCTCATGGATTTTCACATAGCAACAAGAATGATAATTTTAAGTGGCAAATCAGATAATGTTACTTCTGTGCTCAAAAACTTTCAATGATTTCCGATTGCATTTAGAATAAATTCTTCAGTGTTATTTTGCTTACAAGTCACTGGTTGGCTTTATCCCTAGCTTTCTCTGTCTTCATTGCCTACCATTCTACTAGTTGCCTACTTCACCCTAGACACAATACTTCCCTTGCTTTTCTTCAAGTACTCTGAGCACACTCTTGTCTCAGGACATTTGCACTTGTCATTCCTCCATCCCAAAATACTATTCTTCCACATACTTGCATGGAAGGCTCATCTTCTATATTCAGATTTTTGTTCATATAGCATCTTACACAGTAGCTTTTCCACTTATGTCTCCACTCCAAACAGTTTTCTTTTTCTTAAAACAGCATCCATGTCTGTCTTCCTATTATTTTCCTTCAGAGCACTATTACTCCCCAATGTTTTGTTCTATTGTATCTATTTTTATTTTATTATTATCTATTCCTCTCCATCCTAGAATGGAAGCTCCATGAAATTAGGGCTGGGTCTGTACTATTCACTTTTGAGTTCCCAAGATTTGTAACACAACGTGCCTCATTGTAAACACTCATCAAGTAAATTGTCTGTTTATCAGTAGATATAGGTTTATTTTCTTTTTTTAGTAATTACAGTATATTCTGCTGAGGGTCCTAATAGAAACTCTGTTATACAGAATTGATGCAGGGCCATTAGATATATTTTTGCAACTTGTACACTTCAAGATGGGGCACCCTTTGAATTTCCATCATATACAAAGCACTGGCCCTGTAAACAAGAAAAAAGAAAGAATTATGCAGAGACCCAATCTTGAGGCTAACAGAGAGGATCAGGGAAAATGTAAATTTTGAGATAACATAGCAATAGCATCCATAAGTCCATTGTTGATATTATCATGAGGATGATAATATTAAGGACCATGATCTTGAAGTCACTTTTCTTACCAAATATGTAAAATATAATAAATGCATAATTCTAGGCCACTAAAATATGTTTAATTAATATTTAATAAACAGAATGTATTATCTGAATAATATCATGTTAAGTAGTTATGTTTCAGTAATACATTAAATTGAATTTATGAAATGTATTTGGAGGGATAAAAAGAATGTCAATAACTGATATAAAATTAAAGATGTTCATACTATTTCTTTCTCCCAACATCTTAGGAATTTTGTGTATTTTGGAAGCTTCAGGAAGAGATAAATGTTCTGTATGTGTTTTTATCATCTGTCCCCATGCAATGAGGTGATAGAGATTTCAAATTGATATGCACTTTGAAGTTATCAGAACAGAGGGATCATCAATTTTAAAGTCTTTCCCTCTTTTTATTTCTACTGTTCCTCAGGTCATTTATGCTCTGGACCATTTAACTCCCTCTTTCTTAGGTCTCTATCACTCATCTCAGCTCTCTCTAACTTCTCTATTCTGGCATTTCACCTCACTTTCCTCCCATTAAACCCACTACAAGGCCCACAAATCATGGCCTCTGGGGAGTCATTTATCTTCTGTACTCAGTTTCATCATCTATAAAATAAGAGTACTACCAATCTTTTATGTATTTTACAAATATAGTATGGCATGAGGCAAAAAATATATGTGTTGAATGATGAAAGATGCTATGAGATTATCGGAAGGTAAGGGAAATGAAGGAAGCTAGATCACCAAGGAGCTGTCACTCACTAATAGAGGAAAAAGGCCAAGCAGGAGTCTAAGAAAAAGACAAGGAGCCAACAGTGGGAAGCAGGCAATGAGGAAAATGACTGGTACATAGTAGCATAAGGGAACAAACAGTATGGAAATTAATAGACATCTTGTGAAACTGCAAAATAAGCACAATATAATATTTTTGCTCATCAGGGAGAGTTAGGTACTGTGATAAGCTAAATGTATGTTATTATTTATATGCACTGGAAATTGGTTAGTAAAGTGTGGGCTGGCTTGTTTACAGTGAGTTAGGAATTACAATTAAGTAGTAATTGCTGTTGCTGTGTTTGTACTTAAGTAGAATTGCATTATGATTTTGCTAATAAAATAAGACATAAGTGTAAAATCTACTGAAGTCTCAGCCTCTCACTCTTATCAAAGCAGTAAGAAGATAAACAAGAAATAATAGTAAATTAGAGTCTACAACTACAAATCCCAAGAAATTCTTGTGCAAGAGCCAACGGTAGAGGTTGTTCAGAACAGAGATGTGAGTGACCAGAGTAAAACACCACCTGGTGCCCTATGTCTGTCACTTGCTCTTCATTGCTCTCAAACCTGAAGGACATAGTGTGTCTCTCTCAGTAAGGATGTATCTAAGGAAATCTGAAGGAACAATGAGAAAAGCTGCAAACATCAGATTATGATATAAATAGATCCTCTGATTCTGTCAGAATTGGATGCTAATGAGACTTCAAACTACTGCTCCATCCTAGGTTGGAAATCATTAGGGCTATTCTTTTTACGAATTTTGGAACTCTGAAGGTGGCTAACTAACTCTTGGTGAGAAGCATTATTCTGACTATATTGGCACACTCAGTTATCCAGGATTTGGAGAGCAGAGAAGTAAATTCCAACTAAATACATTAAACTTATTTCCCTATTTTACACACTGATTAGATGAAAAGCTATATCACTATTATGCCAAGGATTCATATTCCAAATTCCTGGAAATGGAGTTTGTTTTTGTTTTTTCTTTCTTTTATTGACTATTATCTATACTCTGGAAAGTAATTTTTTTAATAGTTTAACACAGAACTCCAAACATGGTATCATGGTATCAAAAATGAATGGTCTTGAAGGAAGTAAAATATATATAACAATAGAAAAAAATCAAGTCACTAAATATCTCAAGTTTATCTGAAAACTTGATTTTATTTTAAGCTATTTATTGATATGAGAAATTCATCCAGGTGGTATAGATATCAACTTATTTTGCACAATATCACAAGATTGTGATCTTTTTATAAGTCAAGTTAATGGATTCAATAAAAAAACAAAGACAGCATCATTTTTTTCTAGAAAATCATATTGTATTAAATTTAAATGTCTTTTTTGCTCCATAATGTAAAATAGAATTCATACTTATTTCCATCAGTCCATTCACTCTGCAAATATCTGGGCAGCACCAACTATATACCAAGCACTGTCCTAGGTAATGGAGATAGAGGGAAAAACAAAAAGTGGGTTTAATGTGTCTGTTATCATCGAGCTTGCTCTAATAAAGGTAAGGATACGATAGAACATAGAAGATGATGGATGGATGGATGGATAGATGATAGATAGATAGATAGATAGATAGATAGATAGATAGATACTGATATAAGTGCCATGACAAAAAATAAATGGGTTGGAATTCTTGGTAATCCATAAACTTCAACCTGAATTACAAGACCTGGAGAAAGAATATTTTTATCAGGTTAGTGACAATCACAAAGCCTAGCGACATGAACTAGCTAGATTTTAGAAAACAGGAAAAAAGTCAATGTGACTGGAACAAAGCAAGCACAATGGAGAATAGTACGATATGAGGTTGGGGAATAGGTAAAAATCATATAGATCATGCAGGGCCTCACAGGACAAGCAAAGTGTTTGATTTTATTCTATGTTTAATGTTGTATCTGTTGGCTATTCTGTGTAACAAACCACTCCAAAGCCTAGTGGCTTAAACCACAATATTAATGATTTTGCTGACAAATCTGCAATCTTCCATGCAGCACCACCTGGAATTTCATTTGGGGGCTGAAAGAGTCAAGATGGCTTCCTCACATCATTGCGATGTTAGTGCTGGCTATGAGATGGGAGCTCAGTCAAGACTGCAATATGGATGCCTACGTTCTCCTTCACATGACCCTCTCCACACAGGACTTTTAGCATTATACAAACATAGTGGTTAGGTATTAGGAGCAAGCATTCTGTGTAACCTAGACAGATGTATCACGCTTTATGACCTATTCTCAAAAGTCATATAGCATTCATTGTTACAATCCTCCCAGCTGTTGATGGGAGGAGTAACAAAGTTATATTGTAAGAAAAGGTGAGATGAAAAGTCATGTTAAAGACATCTTTGAAAAATACAATCTTCCAGTTTGTTTTCAGGTTACAACAACTTTTCCACCTCTCACGTGTAAAATATATTCATTTGCTCTCCCAAGAATGAAGTCTCATTCGACAATTGCATCAACTCAAACTCAAGAATCTTATCTAAATCAGACAAGTATGTGTACATGATATCTCTTTTTTACCTAAGTATATAAGTATAGTTGATATATTATCTTACTTGTATATCAATTGTATTAGTTTCAGGTGTACAATATAGCAACTCAACATTTTTATACCTTACAATGTGATCACCCCACTAATTCTAATAATCATCTGTCACCATGCAAACTTATCACAATATTATTGACTATATTCCCCTCCACCTTTTCACTCATTCCCCTACCTCCTCCTTTCTGGTAACCATCCCTTTGGTCTCTATTTCTATGAGGCTGTTTTTATTTTGTTTTGTTTTTAGATTCCACATAGAGGTGAAAACCATACAGTATTTGTCTTTCTCTCCCTGACTTGTTTTACATAGCAAAATATCCTCAGGGCTGATCTATGTTGTAGCAAATGGTAAGATTTCATTCTTTTTTATGGCCTAATATTATATATATATATATATATATATATATATATATATATATATATATATATGCCACGTCTTCTTTACTGATTTGTCTATCTATGGACACTTAGGCTGCTTCTACATTTTGCCTATTGTAGATAGCACTACAGTGAACATAGGGGTGCATACACTGTTTCAAATTAGGGTTTTTGTTTTCTTTGGCTAAATAGCCAGAAGTGGAATTGATGGGTCATGTGGTATATCAATTTTCAGGTTTTTTTTGAATCTCCATACTGTTTTCCATAAGGGCTGCACCAATTTGCAGTCCCACCAACAGTGCACAAGTGTTCCCTTTTCTCCACATCCTTGCCAAAGAATACTGCTTGTTGACTTTTTTTTTTTTTTTTTTAATTTTATTTTATTTTTAATTAGTTTCAGGTGTACAACACAGTGCAATAGTTATACATTTTACCCCTCAAAGTGACAACCCCCCCACCCCCAATAGTTTCAGGTGTACAACACAGTGCAATAGTTATACATTTTACCCCTCAAAGTAACAAACCCCCCACCCCCAATACACCCCCACACCCCCATATCATATATATCTATTACTCTTCCTCTGACTCTCTTCCACAGTATAATCCACATCCCGTGACTATCTATATATATTCAATTACAGTAGGTATACCACCTCCACTTTAGTAATACAGTGCAGTGATCAAACCTCTACTCCATCCATGAAATGGTCTCCCTAACAAGACCTATGATCATCTGACATTCCACAGAATATTTACAACATTATTAATTATATTCCCCAAACTGTTTTTCCTATCCCAGTAGCAATATTGTAGTTGCCTATTTTTGCTGTCTAATCCCTTCCCCTTCTCTCTCATTCCCATTCCTCTCCAAATTAGCAACCCTGATTTTTCCTCTATATCTATGAGACAGTTTCTGTTTACTTTGCTCATTCATACAGTTTTTCATATTCCACATATAAGTGAGATCATATGGTATTTGTCCTTCTCTGACTGACTTATTTCACTCAACATTATAGTCTCTAGGTCCATCCATATCATTGCAAATGGCACGATTTCATTCTTCTTTATAGCGGAGTAATACTCCATTGTATAAATATACCACAGTTTCTTAATCCAGTCATCTACTGACGGGCATTTTGGTTGTTTCCAAGTCTTAGCTATTGTAAATTGTGCTGCTATGAACATCGGGGTGCATAACTTTTTTTGAATTAATGTCTTGGTTTTTTCAGGATAAATACCTAGGAGTGGAATTGCTGGGTCAAAAGGTAGCTCTATTTGCAGTTCTTTGAGATACCTCCATACTGACTTCCATAGTGGCTGCACCAATCTGCAGTCCCACCAACAGTGCAGCAGGGTCCCCTTTTCCCCACAGCCCCGCCAGCACTTGTTGTTTGTTGATTTGTTGATGATAGCCATTCTGACTGGAGTGAGGTGGTATCTCATGGTGGTTTTTATTTGCATTTCCCTAATGACCAGTGAGGTTGAACTTTTTTTCATATGCCTGTTGGCCATCTGTATGTCCTCTTTAGAGAAATGTCTCTTCATATCTTCTGCCCATTTTTTAATTGGGTTGTTTGTTTTTTTGGTGTTGAGTTTCATGAGTGTTTTATAAATTTTGGATATTAACCCCTTATCAGATATATCGTTGGCAAATATATTCTCCCATTCAGTAGGCTTCCTTTTTGTTTTATTAATGGTTTCCTTTGTTGTGAAAAAACTTTTAAGTCTGATATAATCCCATATGTTCATTTTTTCTTTTACTTCCCTTGCCCGTAGGGATGTATCAGTAAAAATATTGCTCCGGGTAATGTCTGCAAATGTACTCCCTATATTTTCATTTAGGATTTTTATGGTTTCAGGTCTTACATTTAAGTCTTTAATCCATTTTGAATTTGTTCTTGTATAAGGCGTAAGGAGATGATCCAGTTTGCTTGTTGACTTTTTAATAATGGCCATTCTGACTGGTGTGATTTTGGTTTACATTGTGGTTTTGATTTGCATTTCCCTGATAATTAGTGCTGTTGAGCATTTTTTTCATATGTTAATTGGCCATCTGTATATCTGCTTTGGAGAAATGTCTTTTCATGTCTTCTGCCCATTTTTCGATGGGATTGTTCTATTGCTGTTGTTGCTATTGAGTTGTATGCATTTCTTATATATTTTAGACATCAACCCTTTCTTGAATATATCGTTTGTAAATATTTTCTCCCACTCAGTGGCTTGCCTTTTTGTTTTGTTGGAAGGTTGCCTTCACTGTGCAGAAGGTTTTAGGCTAATGTAGTCCTATGTGTTTGTTCTTGCTTTTGTTTCCCTTGCTTGAGGGGATGTGTCCAAAAAAAATATTTCTCAGACTAATGTCAGATAGTTTACTTCCTATGCTTTCTTTTATGAGTTTTATGATTTCAGGTCTTACATGTAAGTCTTTAACCCATTTTGAGTTTATGTTTGTGTATTGTATAAGGCATTGAAGGAAGAAATGGAAGAGAACACAAATAAATGGAAGGATATAATGTGCTCATGGATTAGAAGGATTAATATTGTCACAATAACCATACTACCCAAAGCAATTTGTAGATTCAAGGCAATTCCTATCCAAATACCTATGTAATTCTCAGAACCAGAACAAATAATCCTAAAATTCATACAGAACCATGAAAGATCCCGCATAGACAAAGCAATCTTGAGAAAGAAGAACAAAGTTGGAGGTGTCACACTCCCTGATCTCAAACTATACTACAAGGCTATAATAATCAAAACATTTAATAATAAAATTATGCTACTGACACAAAAACAGACACATAGAGAATGGAACAGAACAGATAGCCCAGAAATAAACCCTCATTTTTTAAGTCAACCAACCTATGACAAAGATGGTAAAAATATACACTGGAGTAACAACAATCTCATCAACAAGTGGTGTTGTGAAAACTGGATAGATAGCTGCAAATAGATAATATTCTCTATGTGCAGTACTTACTTACATACTGTTCTTTCAGCACTCTTTTTTACAATGTGATGACATGTGATGCATCTGACTTAAAGGGATAATTTTTCTAGATCTCCAAATACTCAAATTAAATGGTATAACAGGCACTGAATAACTGCTGTAGACACTCCCGTTCAAAATGGCAGGAAAAGGGGAGGAGCACAATAACCACTGGTCCTCGTCAGCTCTGAAATCCAGCCAGGTACGTGTTGCCAGTTCCTTGATCAGCGTTCAGTCCTACTCCCTGGATGTTACTCTCTATGGCTCTTGGCTCAACTCAGTACATTTTTGGCCCTTCCCTCTGAGTTCACTTTCCTTTTTCCTAAGGCTTTGCAAGCTTTTTTCCTGCTTCTAAAAGTTTAAGGGTTCCGGGTCTTTTCTCATGTTGTGATATTCCTTTTACAAGCAGATACAATTCCTTTAGCAATTTTGGTAGGCTTTCTGTGTATTGATTCATAAGTCACTCCATCAGACAAAAGCTATAACCACAAATCTTTTCTAGATAAGTCATTCTCTCCCTTGACCTCACCATGACACTGTTGTGGGATAACATCCTTAAGAAGCTTACAAGTCTTGTTATATAATGGAGGGGACTGAAAAATTACACCATTATGATCCATAGAAGGACTTTTGTCTGTTTGAAAGGTTCAATGAGGACCCATCTCAGATCTGAGGTCTTAATGATGAATTTTATAGTGCAATCAATTGTCCCCCTTAAGCCAGCTCTAAATTTAAGCATCGTTTGCCACCTAGAGAGATTTGGAAGAGAAACAGATTTATTTTGAAACTAAGAAAGTTCTGGATTCTTTATTTTTAAGGGTTCATTTTTAGCTCAGTCCTCCCTTCTCACATTATATCATAGGCAATAAAAAAAATTCAGGTGACACTTCAAATATTTTGTCTGAAAATCCCTTTAGCTTGATCATTGAGTTCAGTGGAATATTTCCTATTTTCCATGTTACTTCAGGAAATATTGTTGCCAAAATTTCCATCACTACAAACATCATTCAATCATATTTTTCACTATTTTTCTTTCAGCTGTCAAAGACAGACTCCTCAAGATTCTTAGGTTTTTCCTAACATTTTGCCAAGACTGCCAGATTTCTCATATGGCCTGTTCCAAAGCCAATGCTACACTTTTCGGGTTTTACAGCAGAATTCCACTTTCAGGTACCAAAATCTATGTCAGTCTTCTATTGTTACATTAAAAAGGGAAACTTTCCCCAAACTTAGTAACTTAAAATATCAACAACAATTTCCTTTGCCCATAATTCTGCAATCTCAGTAGGTCTCCATGTAGATAGCCCATCTCTGTTCCAGATGTCAAGATGGTTCCCTACATGGTTGGCAAATTAGTACTGGTAATTGGTTGGGAACTTAGTTGAGGTTAGGGGTCTCAGTTCCTCTCCACATGGGCCTCTCCACAGGCTGCAATGGCTTATTTAAGCATAGGGTCTGGGTTTAAAAGCAAGTGTCCAAGAGAACCAGGTATGGTTTTAACTAATTTTCTCACCTACTGTGTCAATTCCACTGGAAAAACAGTGCCATCCAGCTTTAAAGGGAGGGGCACAACTTCTACCTTTAAGTGACAGAAATATCAAGTCACATTAGACTATCAGGATATGAGAGATATTTTTGGAAAATAAAATTTGTCCATATGAGAAGACATTAAATGGCTTTGAAACAGATTATGAATGAGATCTGATTTTTGTGGAAAAATAATACTCTGGCTACCCTGTGGAAAATAGACTGATGTGTAGGAAAACTGAAATAGGGAGACTATTAAAGAGGTTATTTCCATAGTTAGGAAAGTTACTATGGTAGCTTCCACTAGGGAGAAGTGGGGATGAAGAAAAGTTTGGAGATATATCATAGAGGTGTAATCAGTGGAAATAGAATATACAGTCACTGAGAGAAAGAATCAAAATTCACTTCCAAATTTTGTGCTTGAGAAATCGTGTGAGTTGTAATCCTATTTTGTGAGATGAGGAACATTACCAGTAAACACAGTTTATGTTCTATTTTACAAGGAGAAATGATTAAGAGCTTGGCTTTGAACGAATTAAGTTTGATCTCTTAAAATATATCCAAGTATCGATGGTAAGTAGGCCATTTCATATATATATCTAGAAGTCAGAAGATCCAGAGGAGACATCAAAGATAGGAATGCAATGTGGTGGGGAGAAGAGGTCATCCACATTAAAATGCCACAGGCTATGATGAAATAAAGCAATTTAGATAGTGTATTTAGAAAAGAATAGGAATCTCAAATCCTGGAAAACTCTACTATTAGGATACTGGTCACAGAAATAGGAGTCAATGAAAGAGAATTTGAAAGAGCAACTAGTGAAGGTGGGGAAAATCCAAATGTCCAAGTGTTTCTGTTATTATGGCTGTATAATAAAAACACTCCAAAACTTAGGCTGCTATTTTTTTTTTTTCTTACTAATCACCAACGTAGGCAGGGCTCTATTCTACTCCATTTTACCAAATACCAGTTGGGGCAGTTTGGGGCAAAAACTGAAATCATGGAAAGCTTGCTTCTTTATTCACATGACTGGTGCCTATACTGTAAAGACTCATACATGGGAACTGGAACAGCGGGGGGATTCCAGAGCATTTTTCTCTAAACATCATGTAATACCTCCATGTAATTGCTTCAGAATAATGGCTTCAGGGTAACTGGACTTCTAACATATCAGCTCAGGTCTCCCGAGGTATGTGCCAGAAGAGAGAGAGCCAGGTGGAAACGACATCACCTTTTATCACCTATCCTCATAAGCCATGCCATATTAAATCCACCACATTTCATTGGTCAACAACCTTCAAAGATCCACTGAAGTTCAAGGGGAGAAAACATAGACCTCATCTTTCAGGGGAAGGGAGGAAACATAAATGCCATCTCTCAATGCCACTTTGTTGGAAAAGCATGTGGGAAATATTGGTGCAGCCATCTTTGGAGAAGAGTCTGCCACAATAAGTAAAGCATATCAAGTATGGTCAGCAACATTGGATTCCATTAAGATATCTACTACATTGAGCGTATAAGAGTGAGCACTGGATATGACATCTGCTAGAGGTCACTGATAACCTTGGCACAAGCAATGGCAAAGGGCATAAAAAAATAAAAATCAGACTGAGGAGGTATAAAAAATGAGAGTGAAAGTGAGAGTAATGACTATAGATGATCTTTTTTGAGAAAGTTTACTGTTGAAGGGAGCTATAAAATACAGAAGTTGGAAATATTTATAAGTTCAAGGGAAGCTTTTTTAAAAGATAGGAAATATCTGTATGATGATGGAAATGATTTAGGAGAGAGACAGATATTGATAATGAAAATTATAAGGAAAAAGTGGTGGTGGAGTAAACACAAAGTCTTTGAGAAAGAAAAATAGCCAGAGGTTCAGCATACAGTTGAAGAAATTAGGCTTTTATGGGAGAGTGGACTCTGGATAGCCTCCTAAAGGGAGCTAGAAGGTATAAGTAAAGAGGCACTATTCACTAGTTCAGTGAAAACAAATTATGGTTTTGAGAATATAATCAAAGAAAAGCCAGCTCAAGGAATTAACAACATCATTTTTGATTCATGTATTTTTAGATTTAAAATTAAGGTAACAGCCATTGTAGGCAAGATCATACAATGATTCCTTCATCTTAATCATGTTTCTCCCTCTAATGATCTGAAACGAAACTCCATTCTTCTCCAATTTAACTCATCTTCATGCTAGCTCTTTAGCTGCTAGATGTCTGAAAAATTTTAGCTAAAGAATACTAACTGGGAGCAGCCAAATTAGATTTTGGTCTTTGTTCTGCTACTGATTTAGTTAATATTGACAACTCTATTTTATTGGTGTTCAGTTTCTTCTCCTTTTGCAATGGGAGTTTTAGGCTACATGTAATTGTTATAAAAGTATATGGTAATAAAAATATGTTATATAAATCTGACATTTATATAACAATGGAAAAATTTAACATTTTTATATACATCTCTTTTTTATCTAAATTATTATGCTCTAAGAGAAGGTGTAAATTTAAAATAAGACTAAATTCATATTTCTCAATACTTTATATTTTAACTTCACGCACAACATGTATTTTAAAATATGACTTGGTAATTGATCATGTGGTCTGCATGTGAATGTGTGAATGTTTAACATGACTATTAGGTGGTATATCTCAAAACTAGAAAAGTTTGTATCTTTTGTATCTCTCTCTCTCTCTCTCTCTCTCTCTCTCTTTCTTTTTCTCTCTTTCTCTCTCTCTTTTTTCTTAAATTCCTGAAAGCTCATGGCAGATATATAACATATGCTTAGTGATGGAATAAACGCAATGTGTCAACATACAGAGTTTTATTTTTGATAAGGATAATGTCATTTTATGTCAACTATTCTTAACATTTGTTCAAGTATTTGAAATGCATTAACTTATTTCATGGTAACAAAAATAGGAAACTGGTACTATTTCCACAGCAATTGAAACTAGGTACAGAGAGGTTAACTAAAGTCAAATAGCTAGTAATTCTGGAGGTAAAGTCTGTGCTCTTAACCATTAAGCGAAACTGTCTCTCTGATGATGGTGAAGTAGTGATGATGATAACTAAGAAAATGATGTTGAGAATTGTGTAGCTGAGAGTTAATTAAATAAGTGAGGGTTAACTCTAAGAATAGAATTCTTAAAGCAAGGTAAAAGAGTTGTGGCAAAGAAATTAGCTTGCAAGTGCACTAGTATCTCCAGAAGACAGAGTGGAAGGGAAAAGACTTAGTAATCGGTTGTCTGATGTGAATGTGTGAAGCACAATCACTTTTATGCTGCTAATGGTATATGACCAATCAAAATTTGATCATTAAAAAAAAACTTATTTGATTATGGATCCATAAGGAAAACACATTTAATTCCTATTTCTAGCAAGACCCAAAGTTAAGTGAATTGATCAAAAATATAAATGCATAATTACATTAGTGTTTATGTGCATATATATATATATACACACACACACACACACACATATATAGTTATATGTAAACACTGACAAATACAGTACTATATATATGTGTGTGTATGTATATATTTGTGTGTGTGTGTATATATATAATATATATATATAATATATATATATATATATATATATATATAGAGAGAGAGAGAGAGAGAGGGGGAGAGAGAGAGAGAGAGAGAGAGAGAGAGAGAGAGAAGAGAGGAGATAAGGGGAATGGGCTCATGCAATTATGGAGGCTGAGGTATCCCAAGATCTGCAGACAGCAGACTGGAGGCCCAAGAGGACTGTTGTGTAGTTTCAGTCTGAGTCCAAAGGCCTGAGAACCAGGAGAGCCGATGGTGTAAGTTCTAGTCTAAAAGCTGGCAGTTTTGAGGCCTGAGAAGAGTGGGTGTTTTAGTCTCATCTCAAGGCCTGAAAAGAACAATGTCACAGCTCAATCAGCCAGGCAGGAGGAGTTCCCTCTTACTCAGCCTTTTGATTCTATTCAAATCCTCAATTAAATGGATGAGGCCCACGCCTCTTAAGGAGCATAATCTGCTGTATTCAGTCTACAGATTCAAATGTTAATCTCATCAAGAAACACTCTCAGGATACACCCAGAATAATGCTTGGCCAAACATCTGGGCACAACAATATGATGATTTTATTAAAAATTATAGACAATATTTTTTGCCAATTATCCTAAAATATTAGACAAATATATATATATATATATATATATATATATATATATGTATGTATTTACTAATTTATTGAGATAAATTTTACATACAGTTAAATACATAGGTTTAAAGTGCACAATTCTTGTTTTGATAAATGTATGGCTTCACATACAGCTGTGAAGCCATCATCCCAACAAAGAAAAAGAACATGTCCATCATTCCAGAAAGTTCACTCAGGCCCTCTTCTGATAGATCTTCCCCACTCCTGAGTAACAACTTTTCTCATTTATATCATCACAAATATGTTTTGCTTGTTTTTGAACTTCATGTAATGGAAATACACTATATATATATATATATATATATATATATATATATATATATATATATATACTTTTTTGTGAATGGCTTCTTTCATTTAACAATGTTTTTGAGATATATCCAGGTTGTAATGTTTATTAAAAGTCCATCCTTTTAGTTTGTTATTAAATACTATACCACTGTAAACATATGTGGCATTTACTTACCTGTTTACCAGTAGATGGACATTTGGGTTGTTCACAGTTTGGGGCCATTATGGAAAACAACAACAACATAAAAACCTACTTTGAGTCGTTTTGTACAAGTCTTGTAGACATATATTTACATATCTCTTGTGAAAATAAATTGGAGTGAAATTGCTAGGTTATAAGCTAGGTGTGTTTACTTTGAAAAAACAGCAAAGTAGTTAATATATTTTAAGTGTCCACCAGCAATATATTAGAATCCCAAACATTCTACATCTTTACCAAAATTTGATGCTGTCAGTATTTTTAATGTTAGCCATTGGACTTAGCGTAAAATAGTATCTCATTTTAGTTAAAGAAGTATATTCTCAATAAACCAAATAAATGTGCTGACACATTTGGTTGTCAAAAAAAACAGATTTTGGGCCAGCCGAGTGGCGCATTCATTAAGAGCTGGTTTTGGGATGCTAGTGGCCCTGGTTCAGATCTCACATATGAGGGCCAGTGACACTGCCTTCTACAGCTAAAAACAGTTCCACCTGGAGCTGGGCTGCGCAAGTCTCAGCGATGGTGTAGGCTGCAGCCCCTGCTGTAGTGGGCTGCCATAGGCTACAGTGAGTGGCCGGCAGCCAACGTGAGCTGCCAATAGCCGCGGTGAGCAACCATCCAGAGGCCAGCGACCAATCTGCCTCATCTGGGAAGAACGGAATGACAATACCAACATGGGCCAGTGAAGCAACGTCCTCCGCAACTAGACTGAAGAACAAAAGGACAGCAACTCGTCTGTTCCCTTTCCCCGATTCCCCAATGCTATTCCCCTCCCCCAATTCCCCAATAAACATTTTTTTAAAAAAACAAACAGAACTAGCAGTACCTAGTGACAATTTTCCGGATTATAAATGTGACTCTTTTGAGTAAGATAATTGAGTATTACAGATAGTAATAGTAGTAGTAGTAGTAGTAGTAGTAGTAGTAGTAGTAGTAATACTTATATCATTTTAACTATATGCCAGGAAATATTCTTAGGGAATCAATATATATTTCCTAATTTAGTCCTCAAGTTACCCTATAGGGTAGTATCTTCATTATCCCCATTTTAAAGTTAAGAGAACTGAGTCACAAAAAGCTTGAGACTCACATTGAGTTTCTAATAAACTGGCGCCATTGCCTGGGAATTATGATTTTTAGTCTGATAGCTTTCAGTGACATCATAGATGCAGTCCTATGATCTCTGATTAGCCCTCAGCAGACAGTTGATACATATGCTCAATCACATAAGCTGAGGTGGGAAGAGGGCTACATCTAGGGGATAGTTATTCAACAATGCAGTTTAAAAACAAATCCCAGGAAAAAGCAAGCGTACGGCTTTCTGTCTGTCTGGAAAGTTTTCCATCTCCCTTTTTTGCCATCAGTCCCATCCTTTCTTGTTGAGCACAGAGATGCGCGCATGACTCAGGCTTTTTAGACCCGGTTAATGGCCAACCTATGATCATGTGACCCAGGAGCTACATTTTCTTTACAGGATTGATTTTCAGGTTCTGGTGCAAAAAAGCTTTCCTTCTGCTTCCTACTGGCATCCTAAATATGCAGACCTAAATTTGTGCTGACAGTGGTGACTTTCTCTCAAAATAGAGAATGCCTATCTGCAGGATGTGACCATAAAACTACAGTAAAAAGTAACAGGAAAGTGCTGGTATGGGGGGAAGCTATGGAAACTACTGTTTCCCCTTTAATTTTGCTTAATTTAGTTTATTTTGGAATTTGGCCATTTGTCTTTGCCATAGTCCAGATTAATACTCTAGGAAATCAGGCAAGCTGAGAATCCTGGGAAAGCTGCAGACAGCCTTAAAGCTAAACTGGTATAAAGCTGAAAATCCAACTACCAGCTAAATAAAGAGATTCAGGAAGAGCTAGTTCAGTAGATTCAAGACTGGGGCCCAGATCCGGAAATTCAAAGCAGGGACTACATAAACCCCAGTTTCTGGGCACAATGGCTGGAGGCAGATACAACCACGGTGGCTTCAGTCAATATTGCCTGTGACTTGATAACACAGTTGGCACTTCCTCAAGACATCAGTTACCAGGAGACAAAGGGAAAGTCCACAGATTTTTTTTAAATCTGAATGACAAGAGTCTGTTTTTTTTTTGTTTTTTTTTTTTAAGATTTTATTGGGGAATTGGGGGAGGGGAACAGCATTGGGGAATCGAGGAAGGGGAACAAACAAATTGCTGTCTTTTTGTTCTTCAGTCTAGTTGCAGAGGACGTTGCTTCACTGGCCCATGTTGGTATTGTCATTGCGCTCTTCCTGGATGAGGCAGATCGGTCGCCGGCCTCTGGATGGTCGCTCACGGCGGCTATTGGCAGCTCACGCTGGCTGCCTGCCGCTCACTGTAGCCTATGGTAGCCCACCCCGTCGCTGGGGCACGCACAGCCCAGCTCCAAGTGGAACTGTTGTTAGCTGTAGAGGGCAGTATCACTGGCCCTCATATGTGGGATCCGAACCGGGGCAGCTGGCATCCCCAAACCAGCTCTTAACGTATGCGCCACTCGGCCGGCCCAAAGAGTCTGTTTTCAAATCTACCTAGCAATACCGCAGCAAATCCATCTTGAGAGAACATGGGAGGATCTGGAACTACACAAAGCTGCTATAATTCACTATCTGTGAAAAAGAGGTAGCACTGATAGTCAACACATATTTCTGAGAAATAGGTGAAATCAGATAACAGCCTGTTATATGTTAATATACACTAATGATTGCATATCATTTAAAAATAAAAACAAAAGGAATCATCTTTGATCTCTAGCTTGATATTTTTAAAATTAAAATTCATTGGGGTGACAATGGTTAATAAAATTACATAGGTTTCAAGTGTACATTTCTATAATACATCGTCTATATTCGCATTGTGTGTTTGTCATCCAGAGTCTGTTCTCCTTCCATCACCATATATTTGACCCTGTTTACTCTCATCTAGCTTGATTTTTTTTTAAAACAATGCTCAAGTGTTATGGAAGCCAGTTGAAAATAAACTTCAAATGTCGTTGAGCTGTCTCATTATGACAAGCCCCATTGCTTGCGTATATTGCATAAAAACATCCTATACCCACTTGCCTCCAAACTGGTGAAATGCTTCCAAACTTACCTTTTTTCATCTATTTTTAAACCTAGTCACACATAGGTCTCCTAAATGCTTGATTTTGCCTCTAAACTCCCTTTTCTCTCTTTGGCTCTATTGAATTTTGTAGCCATTGTTTACTTTAGTTACCCTTCATATATATAGTAAATGTCAACCCTCTACCATGCTCCTGACTTTCTAATGAATCATTAGTCTTGACTCCTCACCAATTCAAGAGGGAAAGAAGATTGAGCAAATAGGAATATAGACATTAAAAAAAAATCCAAGCACAATACAAACACTGGAAATGGAACTGAAGTTTAGTGAATAAGGCAATTTTCCCTCTTTCAGATAACTGCTAGAGAATCTGAGAAAGAAAAATCAAAAGCACACAAATTATACTATACAGTGAGGACAGACATGAAGATAATTTGTGCTGTCTTCTTATTTCAAAATAAGCAAAGTGAGTAGAAATTCCATCTGAGCACCATTCATTTAAATATAGGATTTTTAAGAATTAATAGTAGACCATCAATGCACTCTTGCTAATGGCAAAAATGCTTCTATTGGCACTTGTGTTGTGTTTCACTCTCAGTTTCTCTTGGAGGTTATTGAGGAAAAACTATGTGCCTACAAGTTTTTAATAGAACAAAGAATGTATCTGTCAGCTCTACCCACAATTTTAAGCATTGGTGCCTCTGATCATCAATTTACTTTAGCTTTGTTCCTGACTCACAGAAATGTTAAGTACTCAAGGGATTACATTCTGGTCCCTTTGGGTTCTGTACACAAATAGGCTGATTTGGTCTAGTAACCAAATGAGATTTGTTTTACAAGTAGATACGAGCACAATTACTGAAACTAAACACAAATGCAGGAGAATGTTGCCAAGCCAAGAAGAAGGTGTTTTAGAACTTGGGGATAAAGACTATAATAGGGCATCTGCTATTGAGACAAATATCTGCCCAATTATAGAAGAAAGTCCTTGGTTGAAATTCTTCCCGTAAACATTAGACATTTTATGAAGTGCAGTGACATAGCCCTATTTCAATTTCTACCTTTTTTGCTCTCTACAAACATTAATTCAGCAGCATAGAGACCTCCAAAAGAATTTACAAGTAAAAGAAAGAATAATACATCCAAAAATATGGCAAGAGTATTGGCGAAAGATAAACAACTCTTCATTATAACATTTTTTTACCACTATCTTTTATTTTTCTAATTTAAGTCCACATCTAAGAACTGTTGGAGGGGGAAAGAGATGATGTTCTATTTTATAACTTTGCACACAGACCTCAGCTGGAAGCAAAGTCATTTACATTTATTTTATTCCATGAATTAGCCTATCACTATGCATACTGGAGTATGCGTAAAATAATATGCAATTTTATAATAGTGTTGTTTATAAATATATAAATATAAACAGTAATTAATGATGAGCCCAAGAGCATCAAAATGATGTTTACCATACATATTTCAAACAAACTATATATTATAAAAGGTTTTATTAATTTCTCCCTGACATTCTGCTAGGAATTTCTAAGTGTGATTATTTTTTATACTCTAAAAATGTACAAAATATGTTTTAAAGCTTCTTAAAAGAGGAAACTTCAAAGAATCATGCTACCATTTAAAAAATCTCAACCACCAACTATGCAAGTACCTATGGAAATTTGACTAAAAACCTTTCATCCTGAATGATTTCAGTCAGTTATTATTACCCTCGAATAGACTTTATTTATTATTTTAAAGGAAGTTTTTCTTGGGCCGGCCGAGTGGCTCAGTTGGTTAAGAGCTTGCTCAAGAGTGAGAGTCCTGAGCAACAGTGTCGCCTGTTGGATTCCCACATGGGCCAGTGAGCTGTGCCCAAGCTGAGCTGCCACTGAGCTGCCAACAGGTGGCAGGATGGCTCAGCAGGTGAGAGCACATGCTCCTAACAAGACTGCCTGGTTGATGGTGGGCTACTCCTGCCCGCAACTAAGACTGAACTTGGCACCTTGAACTGAGCGGCTGCCTGATGGCTCAGTGTATAGAGTGTCCATTCCTAACAAGGAGGCTGCTGGTTGGACTCCTGCATGGGATAATAGCTATGTCCACCCACAACAAACTGAACACAGCTGAGCAGCGCGACTGGACTTGGAGCTGAGCTTGCTGCACCCTCCACAACCAAGATTGAAGGACAACAGCCTGGCTGTGCCCCTTCCCCAATTCCTTAACATTGTTCCCCTCCTCCAATTACCCAACACTGCTCCCCTCCCCCAATTCTCTAATAAAATCTTTAAGAAAAAAAAGAAATATTTTCTTAAAGTGCCCTTACAATTTTCTTTTGGATGATTTTTTGAAAGTTAGAAAATCCTGAATGCCAAGATTTGTTTGCTTTCATTTTAAATATGCGAGTTTTGTTATAGGTAACATGTTTACTTTTTCCCAATAAATTTCAGTGACAGAAAATTCTCCAAACTTTCATATTCAACTCTGTATAACACAACTTTTTTTTCTAAAAAGCACTTACTTTTGTACTCATTGTTAAAACTTCACTTTTACATTTAAAAGACAAATTATGTTTATTTTTTTGGAAAATGTTTTTTAGTTATACAATAAAAATCTCTTTCTGTGATAGATCAACAGATATTTAAAATTCTCATTTGTAAACTAGTAGCTAATTTTTTAACTCAAAATATCTTTTGATATGTTTTATTAGCAAACATCTAAATTACTAGCAAACATCTGTGTGTTCAAAGACTGCCATGGTCTTGATCCATTTCATTGCTAAATACTGGGATTCATTTTTACTATTCAAGATTATAAAATCTATAAATATATTTAATGGCAAAATCCACTAAAAACTACTCAACCCCTTTTTATTGTGAAATGATCACTCTTCTGTAAGGCTACTTTGTTTATTAACTACAGCTATCATGCTCCATCATCTAATAAACATCCCAAGAAAGAGCACTAGTATCAATTCTTGCAGTACTAAATATCAGTACCTATAAATATGTTTCTTATTCTTAAAATAAATAGAAATACTAAGATAATGTTTTTAACCTTACAATAAACAAAAATACTAAGATAATGTTTTTCTTATTTGGAGACCATAGAATTTAAAAAAAAAAGTTCTGGGCTAATGGAAAGAGGAGGTATTAGGGGAGAAATAAGTTTAAAGAAGTAAATGCTGAGCAGAAAGAGAGAGAAAGGAAAAATAAACCTTGAATACAGTGACATTTTCTTAGTACCAGCATGAATACAATAGTCAATTTGAGAATGAAAAATTGGTGCACAAATATTACAAGTGAGGTTTACAATCACAGAAGTCAGGGGTAATCACAGTTAAGGAAGGGAACAAACAGATGTAGTATGGATCTTAGTCTAGCACTTTGATTAGATTTGATAGGGATGGGCAAAATCCAACACTCAATTTAACCTTTCACTTAACATGATGCTTTTGAGATTAATCCATACTATTTTATATATTAGTGTCTTATTGCTGTTTTAATGAATTACCACAAATCTTCTGGCTTAAGAAACAAAATTAAAAAAAAAAATTATTAAAGCTTACTGGGGTGACAATGGTTAGTACAGTTACAATAATTTATTATTTTGCAGTTCTGAAGGCCAGGAGTCTACGACAGTCTTACCTGGCTAAAATCAAGTGTTAGCATGTGTGGTTCTTTCTGAGCTTCCAGGGGAATATCCATTCCTTGATGCCTCTTGATCTAGAAGCTGCCAGCATTCCTTGTCTCATGGTTATATCTGTCTATCTCTGCTTTTGTGGTCACATCTTCCTTTATACCTTCTTTACCTATCTCATCTTCTGCCTCCGTATTATAAGGACCTCTGTGACAACATCAGGGCCAAAAAGATGAATCCAAGATAATCTCCCAACCTCAGGATTCTTAATTTAACCACATCTGAGTAGGCTATTTCCCAGATAAGGAGATATCCATAGGTTTTGGTGATTAGGACTTGTAAATCTTGGGAAGAGGGAAGGCATTGTTCCACCTACCACATTACAAATATCAGAGGTTTGTCCCTATTTATTGCTGAGCAATTTTCACTATGGATCTACCTCAGTTTGTTCATCCATTCATCTGTGGCAAAATGGGGGAAGGGGGTTCAAGAGGTAAAAACTTACAGTTATAAAATAAATAAGTTATTGGGATATAACATACAGCATGGTGACTATAGTCAATAATATTGTACTGCATATTTGAAAGTTGTCTAGAGAGTAAATCTTTGAAGTTCTCGTGACAAGAAAAAAAATGTAATTTTGTATGGTGATGAATGGCAACTAGATATTGTGGTAATCATTTCACATTGTATGAGTATACAAATATTGAGCTGTTATATAATACACCAGAAACTAATATAATATTATATGTCAAGTATATCTCAATTAAAAAAAAGAAAAATAACCCCACAATTTATATTGATCCTCAAAAGACCCTTGTTGGCCAAATTGATCAAGGAAAGAAGAATAAAGGTGAGGGTATCATACTTCCTGATTTCAAACAATATTACAAATCTATAGTAATCAAAAGAGTATGATATTGGCCTAAAAATAGACATGCAAATCAATGGAACAGAATAGAGCACCCAGAAAATAACGCAACATACATGGATGATTCATTTCTGACAAAGGAGCTAAGAATATACAATGAAGAATAGTCTCTTCAATAAATAGTTGGGAATATACAAGCAAAATAATGATATTGTACCTGTATCTTACATCATACACAAAAATGAACTCAAAATAAATTAAAGACTGAAATATAAGACCTGAAATCATAAAACTCCTAGAAGAAAACATAGGGAAAACAACATCTTGACATTGGTCTTGGCAATTATTATTATTATAATTTCTTTGGATTTGACACCCAAAGCAAAGGCACCAAAAGCAAAAAAAAAAAAAACCCAAAACAAGTGGGGCTATATCAAGCTCAAAAAGTTCTGCACAGCACAGGAAACCATCAACAAAATGAAAAGACAACCTATGAAATGGGAAAAATATTTGCAAACCACATATCCAATAAGGGGTTCATATCTAAAATATATAACTAACATAAAAATTCAATAAAACAAATAACACAGAAAAACAAATATCACAATTAAAAATAGGCAAAGGACATGAATAGACATGTTTTCAAAGAAGGCTTAAAACTGGCCAATATGTACATGAAAAGTTGCTTGATATCACTAATTATCAGGGAAATGCAATTTGAAAACCACAGTAAGATATCACCTCACACCTGTGAGACTGTATACCATCAAAAAGACAAGAGTTAACAAATGTTGATGAGGATATTAAGAAAAGGGATCCCTGTGCGCTGCTGGTGGGAATGTGAATTGGTGCAGCCACTGTGGGAAATTAAAATGAGAATTAACATGTGACCCAGTAAATCCACTTCTGGGTATATATCTGAAGGAAATGAAATCATTATCCTGAAAAGGTGTCTATATTCCCATGTTCTTTGTAACATTATTCACAATAGCCAAGGTATGGAAACAACCTGTCTACCAACAGATGACAAGATAAAGAAAATTATATATATATAAATTTCAGCCTTAAGAAAGAAGGAAATCATGGATGAAGTTGGAGGGCATTAAGCTAAGTGAAATAAGCCATAAAATATTACATCATATCATTTATATGTGAAATCTAAAAATATAAAAAAGAAAGTCAAAGTTATAGAAACAGAGAGTAGAATAGTGGTTTCCAGGGGATGGAGGGTGGGGGAAATTGCGAGAGGTTGGTAAAAGTTGTGAACTTTCAGTTATAAGATGAACAAGGCCTGAGGATCAAATGTATAGCATGGTGACGCTAGTTGACAACAACTGTATGGTATAATTGAAATTTGCTGAGAGAGTAGAACTTGAATGATTTCAACAAAAAGGAAAACAGGCAATATGTGACGTGGTGGGTGTGTTAATTAACTGAATGTTGGGAATTCTTTCACAATGTGTGTGTACATCAAATCATCATGTTGTACACTTCAAATATATTACAATGTTGTCAAACATACCTCCATAAAACTGAAAGAAATATTAAGAAGGTATTCTGTTCCCTCGATCTCATCCATAAATATTATCCTATTTTATCATTTGATTTTAATTATGTGAACAGAACTCTGGTCCCTAAGAAAGCAACAGGCTATATACTACAATACTTTATTAATAATAATACCTACAAAGATAAATTATTTCTACTTAAATATACTAAATATTTCCCCAGTAATAGCTGTGAGTAAATTTGGAGCGTATATTGCTGCTTTCATGCAAATAGATTAAGATGAAATACATTGGAGCAATGTTATTTGAATATGATTTTGAACTTACATGTTGGTTTTAATTTAACTGTATTCTTTTCTGTATTTTCTTATTTGCAACAAGCATAACAATTTTTACAATGAAAATACACATACACAGATATATACCTATGCAAACACACACGCATATGCATGCACTAGCAGGGTTGTTTTACTGCTCTGAAAAATCGCTAGCTATGATTACATGAACAAATGTTTAAGGCTATTTACAACATGCTACTGATAGTTGCCACTGTTGCAAACGGTGCAGCTGAAAGTCAGCACCTGCAGTTTTGAGCCTCTGCCTTTGTGACTATGATTCAGAATTCAAACCCCTATTTATGTTTTCTGTCCATTATTTCTTTTTCTTTAGAATTGAGGTATGGCTTTCAGCAAGACGCATAAACCGTAAGTGAAGATTTAAGTAAATTTTTATGAATTTATTCCTATGCCCTCATTAACCACAAGCTACATTTGAGAATATTTCCAGTTTCCCAGTAAGCTCCCTATGCTCTTTCCCAGTCAATAAGATCACCCCTCTCCTGAGAAAATGGGCATGCCATTTTAATATGCATTGTCTCTCTGCATTAAGTATAAAAGCTTTCTGATAGTGCCTCATGTTTGGCTGCTCTGGTGAATGCCTGCCTTTCCAGGTGCTTTCTAGACTTGACCCTTCAAATGAATTTTGTGTACTTCATCTAGCACAGAATTTAATTCGCACCATTCCAAACATATTCACTAAATTTGATGAGTATTTACATTCATTTTTCAATGCTGTTGAAAGATGATCCCATCTCTTTTTTAATGGTGTCTTTGAGCTCCAAAAGACAAAATTGGGGTATGCTAACTTCCAGTTTTGAAAATATCCTATCCAAAATACTCTCCAAACTTGGTAATGATACATCTAGTTGATTCCTAATGAAGTGATAACAGATAATCAGGCTAAAATTTACAGACATAATATATATTAATTTATATTATATCAATACTACCAGCCAAATAGAAGTCAACTTGCAAATGATGACAATTTTTCATAGAAAATTTGAAGATGGTAATGAAATAATAAGGATTTAATATAGAAATGAGAAAGTTGAGGTATCATTTAATAATTTCATAAATATGAAACATTATCAATGCAAGTGTGGAAAGTTTGTTCTTCAGGTCTACTGAAGCCAAAACCAAAAAAAGAAATAATTATAATAATCATCATCACTATCATCTGAAACGGAAACGTGAGCATTTTAAGTTAGGAATAATTAAGCATTTCTCACAATGAGAATTGTTAAAGATATAGAACCTCTGTCTCCAGAGATTTATAAAAGTAGAAAAGATAACAATCTGTCAGAGTTGCAGTACATTCTGGAAACTGTATAATGACCTCTAAAGACCCCTTTTATCCCTAGGGTATTTTAGTTCATTTTTAATGACATGGCCATTAAAATTTATCTTTAGAAAGTTGATGTTAAAAAGTCAAACTACGACTTTTAAGACCAGCTTCTTTCACTTAACAATTGCATGTAAATTTCCTCCATGTCTTTTTGTGGCTTGTTCGCTCACTTATTTTTATTGCTGAATAAGATTTCATGGTATGGATATACTACAGTTTATCTATTCACCTACTGAAAGACATTCTGCTTGATTCTATTTTTGGCAATTATAAATAAAGCTGCTAAAAATATATTTTTGCACAGTTTTGTGACAATAAAAGTTTTCAGCTCACTTGGGTAAATGCCCAGGAGTGCGACCGCTGGATCATATTGCGAGACTATATTAAGTTTCATAAGAAACTACTAAACTGTCTTCCAAAGTGACTGTAACATTTTGCATCTTTCATTGAGTGTGATAAACTATATCACACGCTGGAAAATGCAAAACTATAAAGTAAAAAGATTGATGGTTGACAGGCATTCGGGGAGAGTACAGATGCATCAGTGGACCACAATGCAATTTTAGGCAGTGAAACCATTGTGTATGATACCATAATAATGGAGACATGGCATTATGATGTGCCAAAACCTATAGAACTACACAACACAAAGAATGAACTCTAATTTAAACTATGTTTTTTGGTTAGTAATACTCGTATATATCGAAGTTGGTTTATCAATTGTAATAAATGTACAGCACTAATGCAGGATACTGATTGTAGGTGAAACAATCCCTGGAGGTGAAGCGGGTAGACAAAGTATGTATATGGGACCTCTTTGTACTTTCTGTGCAATTTCTCTGTAATACTAAAACTGCTCTAAAAATAAAGCCTATAAATTTAAAAAAAGTCAAACTACGTAACATCAAACTTTCCTTACCGTGTTAATATACCATTCATAGCATGTTTATATGGCGTTACAATGAGTTGCAATTGGAAAGATCAAAGATTCAGATTTTGCAAAACAAGAGAGATGCTTTTATTTGACATAAACTTAAAATCAAGTTATTCTTCAAAGAGCCTATTTCTTATTAAATATAAGTTAAAATGAAGATGATATTTTTTGGGAAAGAATATGCAATATTATATTGTTTTATCCTACAAAGAAATTTTATACAAAATATTGTACTTTAATAGATATTCATGCTAATAGATGGTAATAATTGATTATGTAAGTTATTTCCCATAATTTTTGCAGATGGGTCAACATACTCACAGACTATTTTAAGAGTTTTTCTTTTCCAATTAGATTTATAGCCATATAATCCAAATTTAAGAAACAATCTTCTTTAGATACTATTTAGAAGTAAAATTGACTATTAACATGAATTACATTTTTTATTTAGATATCAGAAGTTTTGTTCCTCTTTGCAATTGTGTGTATTTCTCTGAATTTCTCTGAACTATCTATTAATAGTGGAACTAATGCAAATGAATCTAACAACTGAAATTCTTATTAGTATAATAGAAAATATAAGATAATAATGAAGGAAAAACAAAATATTATAATTTACATCCTTACCTGATTGCTAAAAATATATAATTCAGAAGCATTTATGCTATAGATTCTCAATGTAATTAAAATACAATATTGAGAAAAACTAATCCAGATATTTGCACTTATAAACCCTCTTCCAAGAAGAAATTTCACATATTTGATAAGACAGCATTTCAAAGAAGCACACATTCTTGGAAAAATAACTGGAAAAAGAGAAAGAAGATGGAACCAGTGGCTAGAAACCAAAAATCAGAATGAAGTGCCCAGCTTGAGATCACATTGGTAACTAATTAGTGATCTGGTAGTAAATAAAATGCTATTATATTAATACTAATTTGAGATTAATTGAATAATCAACAGTTACATGTTTTGTAGTAGTTGCAGGATGAAATATTGATTCACAATAGTAATAATTGCAATAATGATTTCAAATGTAATAGAAAATCACTTTATGGAAACATGTTATGAAGAAAGAAAACAAATGAAGAGGTTTGTAAGGCAGACACATCCAGAATACTTTTGTCAAAAAATTCAACAAAACCTATTATACAAGTGCATTCTTATGCAAAGAGATGTGTAGCTGCTGTCACCAGACTGGAGGACAATAGCAAAACATCCTGTATCCAAAAGATAAAAATTAACTATGACACTTTACATCAAGGATTGTTATGGCATAACTGGATAATACCAACCAGGTAAGCATAGTTCTCAGATCATACACAAAGTAGAAATGATCACCTTACACAAGTATCTCTACACCCAGTAAAATGGTCTATAAACATGGTAATTTCCTGGAAACATTTTACCAAAGCTTAAGTTATCTTTAATAGATGAACCTTCTGGTAAACTCACCAATCTAGAGGAACTCTGAACTGAATGTGTATGTTTGTTGGGATGAAGTTAAGGATCCATTATATAAGAATTTATATAATGAACATCTAAAACCTGGAACCCTATATGTACTGTTGATTGTCTCTTGGATTTTTGAAAAATAACAGATGTTTAATAATAAGTATAAAGAGAAGAAAAACTATATAATGAATTGTTATTTGCAGTGTTTCAATAAGGAAAAAGAACATTGCAAGGTCCTAATGGAGGTCTTTATGATTCTGTTAGGCAAAATTGTAGGTAGGTAGCAAATTCTGAGAATTGAAGAATTTTGATGTATTATCTGTGAGTGACTTGCTCTTCCTGAATTGTATTCTTTAATGTTTTACTTTGCACTAAATATATACAATAATTAGTGGTTCAGTTCAAAGCCATAATAATCCGACTAAATGTTTTCTATTAAACATTCTGGATTCAGTCAGCACCCAGTTATAGGAAATTATTACAAACAAATCTTCAGAGTACATTGACTCACCTTCAAAATTGGTGACACTCAAACATGATAAAACATTTCACATACTCAAGGAAGATGACACAAAAAAAACCTTACATCTTTAAAAGCAATGCTATTATTATTATTGTTATTACATTTTTTAGATTAGGAATCTCTGCGAGTAGGTCTAATGCTCAATGAGTCCCACATTGTAGAAAAGTGGGCCCCAGGAACACACTATTCCACTGGTGCATAGTATCATCCAATCCCATGTGTGACATGGCCAATGATAGATAACTCCAAAGAAAATGCAAAAGCTCATAACTCATCTAATTTAATAACATGAAACCACAGGGAAATTCCTTTCAACTAAAATTTATGCAGTAATCTCCAGAAGCACAATTCTTACTTTATCCTAACTGGAGATACGATTTTACTTTATATAAACCTTTCATCTCTTAAAATGTTTTCTCTAAATAATATTACAGTTTCTCTCAATGGTTCAAAGTGCTGCTTTAATCTTTCTAAGCAACATTCTATTCCCAAATGGTGAATTTAACTCAGATCTAAAGAAAATTCTACCCAGCAACAACAGCAACAAATTATAAAGAGAGAAATGAAAAAGAAATGCTTTAAAACAATTATAAACAAAGTATCAACCGTGAAAAATAATATATATACTACATTAAGTTAAATTTTTACTCTTATAACCACTGGATGCACTTACTGCATCTCAGACTAGATTATAATATTGTTAACTTCTAGATTCACCCTAATACTGAAAATATATTAAATTGTGATCACTATCATCAAACATATTTTAAGTTTTTGTTTTTTTTTTAATTTTATTGGGGAATTGGGGAAGGAGAAAGCATTGGAAAACAAGGGAAGTTGCTGTCCTTTTGTTCTTCAGTCAAGTTGTGGAGGACATTGCTTCACTGGCCCATGTTGGTATCATCATTGAGCTCTTCTTGGGTGAGGCAGATTGGTCCCCAGCCTCTAGACGGCCACTCACAGCGGCTCTTGGCAGCTCACACCGGCTGCCATCTGCTCACGCTGGCTGCCAGCCACTCGCTGTAGCCTATGGCAGCCCACTGCAGCAGGGGCTGCAGCTATGCCGGCCCAGGGACTCACAGCAAGCTCCAAGTGGAGCTTGGACTCCAAGTGGAGCTGTTGTTCACCATCCTAGCTGCAGAGGGCAGTGTCACTGGCCCTCATGTGTGGGATCCAAACCAGGCCGCTGGCGTCCCAAGACAGCTCTTAACCAATGCACCACTCGGCCAGCCCCATATTTTTAGTATTTTTAAGTACATGATGAAAATATATAAATATTATTTCTTATGCAACATTTTTATTTTTTAATCTTAAAATATGCTCTGAACATTAATTAATTTGCAGTAACAAATTCGCATTAATAAACAGATATACACATTTGCCTTACCAGGCTCATCCTAAGGTTTGCACACTGGTAAGTGATGGTCTTAAAATTATACCCTTAAACATAAACTTTCTGGTCACTAGTCATAAAGGGCTGTTTAGTCAAAATGTTTATTATAGAGCACTAATTATTTAATTCTCAATTGAATAGATCTACTCTGTGTACTATGAAGTTTAGCCAATATGTGACATAATACATAAAGCTAACTTCACTATAAAAGGGTTACAATTTAAAACATCAAGATACTGGGTAGGCTGAGTGGCTCAGTTAGTTATGAGTGCGAGCTCTGAGCAGCAGGGTTGCCGGTTTGATTCCCACGTGGGCCAGTGAGCTGCTAACAGATGGCAGGATGGCTCAGTTGGTGAGAGTACGTGCTCTTAACAACAAGGTTGCGAGTTTGACTCACTCATGGGATGGTGGGCTATGCCCACCTGCAACTAAGTTTGAACATGTCACCTTGAGCTGAGCTTCCCTGAGCTGCCGATGGGTGGCTGGATGCCTCCGTGGTTAGAGTGCTGCTCTTAGCAACAAGGTTTCCAGTTCAACTCCCTCATGGGATGGTGGGCTATTCCCACCCACAACTAAGATTGAACATGGCACTTTGTTCAATCTGAGCATCGTCAAGCTGCAGACAGACAGCTGGCTGGCAACTGGACTTGGAGCTAAGCCAGCTGCACCCTCCACAACTAAGGTTGAAGGACAACAACTTGGCTGTTCCCCTTCCCCAATTCCCCAATAAAATTGAAAAAAATAAAAAATAAAAAATAAAAATATCTGTATTATTTCCACTATAAATTTTATTTTGTTATGAATAAAGAAAATATATGACATTTATAAGAGTTCTCAAAAATGAGTTAATCTCAAAATTCTGTCAGTCCTACCACTTCCAAACTTTACTGGTATTGACCCTAGAGATGGAAGTTTCTTGAATTAGGTGATGTGATGTTATTTCTGTGTTCAAGAATAATATCACAGTCAAGTCCATGTTAATCATATGAGCAGAGGTTTGCCATTCTGTTGATTTAGACTTTTAATTCAGTTTCAAATGTCTGCCTTTTTCTCAGCTGTAAAAGTAGTCCTCATACTTACAAACTGCTCAAAATAAACTTTTAAATCCACAAACACAAATTTCCCATAAGGACTTTTATTCTTATATTAAACCATATCTCGAAACTACAAATGTCAAAATTATTTCTACTCTGCTGAATCAGCCCAAGAATAAAATTGCATTTTGGAGACAGAAAATTAAAACAACTTTTTTTTTTCTCTTCATACATTTGAAGTACCTTAAAAATATGGTGAAAATATATAGTACATTCAACATGTTTTATGAAATCTAATTCACTTTTCAAATCTTCTTAGCATAATGAACTGACAAGTCATATAATTTTCACTTTCATAATTTAATACTCTTGAAGTATCAATACTTTCAGAGGCTAACTTTTCAAACACTGATCTTAGCAAAGGGTAATCAAACTGTTTACTTTTCTATACAAACAATGAAGTTTATATGAACATTTGAAGTCTCGTTGAAATGGCTCAGCTATTCTCACTGTAAATGAACAATGGTAATTACCATAGGTCCCATGATAATATCACTTTGTGACTCAGAATTATATTTTATAATCAGAACCCAAATATAGACAAATTACCTTATATAAAATATGCTTTCTTCTTAGGTTGTGTTAAAGTGCATTACTATTGCTAATCTGGTAATTGTTTGTTGTTTCTTCACATTGATGCTCCATTCCTAGCCTCCATGACCCTCTATCATACTTAAAACTAAGTAAGTGGTTTGAGAAAAAGGACCTGGAAGGTAGACTCATTGATACAGAAAACAAACTGATGGTTGCTAGAGGGGAAGATGTTTGGGGAGCTGGGTGAAAAAGGTGAAGGGATTAAGAAATACAAATTGGTAGTTACAAGATAGTCATGGGGGTATAAAGTCAGCATAGATAGTCAATAATTTGCAACAACTATGTATGATGCCAGGTGGGCACTAGACTAATTGGGGAAATCATTGCATAAGTTGTATAAATGTCTAACCACTATGACATACATATGAAACAAATATAAAATTATATTAAATATGAACTGTAACTGAAAAAAAATTCAATGCTTTGGCATCTAAAAAGACAAAATTTAAAAATAAATAAAATAGCTATACTGTTTCCTTATCAGTTTTCTATCTTGTGACCCTCTCTGAATTGTGGGATTTCAATTTTCTTCCCTTATTCTAGTTTCTGATTACAAAAAAATATCCTACTAAACACCCTACCCAAATCCACCATATTAAAGATGTTTCCCATTTTATTTAACTATAGTTGCATAATAGATTTCCCAAAACTTCATTGTTTAAAACAAAACATATAGACTATCTCACAGTTCTTTTTTTCAGGAATTTGTATACTGCTTAGCTCAGTGGTTCCATGCTTGTAGTCATCGCAAAGCTTGACTGAGGCAAAATCCCTTCCAAACTCACTCATGTTGCTGTTGGCAGGTCTCAGGTCCTTGGTGACTCTTGAGTGAAAACAGCAGTTCTTTGCTATATAGGCTTCTTACAACATGGCAGCTGGATTCCCTCCGAGCATGTGGGTAAGAGTGCAATAGAAGGCACCGAAAACAGAAGTCACAGTCTTTTTGTAACCTAATCTCAGAAGCGACAACCCATCATCTCACGTTATCCAATTAGAAGCAAGTCAATAACTCAGCCTTTCTCAAGGGGAGGAAAGTGCACAGAGCACAAATACCAGTAAGTGGAGATCATTTGCAGGCATCTTGGAGGCTGCTGAACATACCCATACTCCAAAAAGTAGGTTCTTGTCCCACTTCTCAATTAAATATTATCTTAGAGCTGAACTGGTAAACTTAACTAATTTATTGAGTGTCTACTATATGACATGATTAGGCTCTAGTGAAATGGTAGGAACATGTGTAGCTTTTATTCTAAAGACGGGGGAACAATTGAAGCAGAAGCCAAAAATATGTGTCATAAAGAGAAAAGTAAATAAAACAGTGATAGGATGAGTGGCTAATTATTTTAATTACCCAAGAAAAGTTTATCTGAGGTAAGCACTTTTGAAATGAGGACTGAATGGGAAGAAGAAATTGGCCTTATGTTCTCATTGGCATTGTTGGGAGCAGAATATTGCAGGCAAAGGAAGAACAAGCAAAAAGAGTCAAGGATAGGAAGCCCCTTGAAAATTGGGAAAATTACGGGATGTCTTTGAGACTTGTATGAAGTTAAAGGGACTAGTCATATAGAACCTCGTAGGACATGGTAAAAATTTAGACTTAGTGAAAGCACTATGGGAAACAATAAGTTTTCTAAGTGGTAGGATATCAATACTTTTTTTAAGAAGATCATTCTAGTTATTGTGTGTAAAATGTATTGAACAGGGCAAAATGTGGCCACAGAAGATCTGGTAGCTATTTCAGTGCTCCAGATAACAGATGATGGCAGCTTGAATTAAGCTGATGCAGCGGAGTTAAGACACAGATGGACACAAGATATATTTTCAAGGTAACACAGAGAGTCTTCCATAATGAATTAGATGCAGGAGATGTAGTGAACTTTTGTCATATTTTAGTCTCCACCACATTTGGTCATGTTTCTATATTTTTTAATTTGCCAGTTATGACTCCTCTCTGATGAAAAGAAAAGTCTAAAAATTCACTCTCCCACTCTTCTTTGGAGGTGAAGATCAGGAATGTGACCTATCTTCTGCCAATCAGACATACAAAGGACAAAGCAAAAACTAAGACAAGAGGTACAAATGTGTCATCCAAAAAGCCAGGAGAAGAGTGTGTGTCCAGGAGAAAATGTTAGACCATGTTGAATAGCTGCTAGGAGGTTTGAACACAAAGAGGACAATGATATGAATGTTCTTTTGGCAACAAAGAAGTCATCAGAGGCAAGGGACAGGTGTAATGGGTAGCCTTATTTGAGCATGATATGGCATAGATGCAAAGTTAGGAAGAAGAAATAACTATAAAGACATAACTTTTAAGTTAAGTTTTGCTATTAAAGTAGCAGAGAAAGCGGGTGGTGACTAGGGGAAGTTGGGGATTTAAGGGAGGTTATTTTTTTAAGATGAGATATTAAAATCATGTTCGTGTACTGGTAGGGATGATCTAGAAAAGAGGGAGATAGTGATAATGCAAGAGAAAGAAGCTGGATTCATTATTCAAATTTTAGCAAGTATTTATTGACTTTTGCATACCAGGCACTGTTCTAGACCCAGGAGATATGGAATTTATGTTCTAGTTTGGATGAAAAAATCATAAACATGAGTATTGAGTAAAATACAGGATGTATCAATTTACTAGAGAAAATTGTCTGCAGAGAAAGATAATGTAGGCAATTTTAAATAGGGTAGCCTAAGATCTCAGTGAGAAAATTATATTTGAGTAAAGGCCTAAAAAAAGGTAGAAGCTACATCATGTGGATATCTGAGGGAGAACTTTCCAGAACTGGGAACAGTTAAGTGCAAAGATCCTAATTCAAGAGCATGCCTAATATATTTGAGGAACAGTAAGAAGATGAATGGAGCTGAAGTCGAGTAAATGAGAGCAAGGAGATAACATCAGAGAGATAATAGGAAGCGAGATCTGTGGGCTTGGTAGATCATTTAAGGATTTTAGTTTTTATTCAGAATGGAAAGGGAAGCCACTGGAGTATATTGAGCAGAAGAATAGCATAATTTCAAGATATACTGAAAGTAGAGTTCTTGATATATCAAGTACAGGATGGGAAAGTAGTCGAGTATGATGTATGTATTTTTGGTTGAGTACCAAAAGACTGGAGTTGTCATTTACTGAGAGTGGATCTATTTGGGACAAATATTATGAGATCAGTTTTGAATATACTAAGAGAAGATGGCTATTAGACATTTAAGTGGAGATACTTAGTAGGCAGTTCTATAGAGAAGTCTATAGTTCAAAGAAAATGTCTAGAGTAGAGATATCAATTTTGGAACCATTAGCAGTTATGTCTGTTAGATGATTACAAAAAGAGTGAGTGTAGATATGAAAAAGAAGAATTCCAAGGCCTAAACCTTGAGGGAGGTATATATCAAGGAAATGAAGAAGAATCAGCAAATGAGACTAAAAGGAGTCATCAGAGACGCAGGAGGGGATTGAGGACAGAGAGACTAACATAGTAACATTCTGGAAGCCTAGTAAAACTCTGGTCAGGAGTTGTGCAGGGTACGGGTAGATAGGGTACCAAAGAGAGCCAATATTTTAAAATGATGGAAGGATGTATAATTGTATCAAACACTACTGATGGGCCAAATTAAATGAGAGATGAGAACTGACCACCACTTTTAGCAATGAGGATGTCACTGGTGACATTGAAAAGAGCGTCTCTGGTTGATTGTTGGAACAAAAGCCTGATTGAGTGAGTTCAAGGCAGAATTGTAAGAGAGAAATTGGAGACAGTGAGAAAAGATTACTCTTTCAAGAAGTGTGGTCCAGATATGGAAAAAAAAATTGTGGTGAAAGCTGGAGGAAAAATGTGGAATTAGTATGGAAGAAATATTAAAACACTTGTGCTAATAGAAATGGCCCGGTAGATCAAGGTCTTTTTGTTACATCTCTGATCATATGTTTTCAGTCTCTTTTTCTGTCTCCTGTTTCAACTTCATGATTTCTAAACACTGGAGTAGGCCAAGTCTCAGTCCTTGGACCTCTTTTCTTTTCTCTTTTCATTAATTTTCTAGGTGATTTGTTCAAACGCATGGTATCTACATGATTGCTTCCAAATTTATGTCTCCCACCCAATTTTTTCCCTAAACTTCAAACACATAAATAGAATTGTGTTTTCAATATCACTAATTGGATTTTTAAACAGATACCTTCAAACATAGCATGCCTAATACTGAACACCTGATCCACTCACTCTTACCTTACCCTGGACAACCCCTGACTAAACTGCACCTTGCACAGTTTCCCATTATTTTTAGTAAGTAATCATTCAGTTCTTTCAGTTGTTTATGTCTATATATTGTAATCTTCCCTTACCTTCAGGGAATACATTCTAAGACCCCCCCCCCCCCGTGGGTAGAACCAAACCCAATGTATATCATACTTATGTGCTATTATATAAACTATATCCTATGCATACATACCTATGATAAAGTTTAATTTATCAATTAGGCACAGTAAGAGATAAACAATAATAACTAAAAATAGAATAATTATAACAATAAGCTGTAGTGAAAGTTACATGAATATGGCATTATTAAGGAAAATAAGGGTTAGTTGAACACAAGCACTGAGATACTTTGACAGTTGATATGATAATCCAGACAGCTACTAAGTGACAAATCGGTGGGGAAGGTAGCAGATACAAGCATAGAACAAAGGGATGATTCACATTTTTGAAGGGATGGGGGTGGGACAGCACAAGATGTAATCATGGTACTCAGAATGGCTACAAATGAAAACTTATGAATTGTTTATTTCTGGAATTTCCCGCTTAACATTTCTGGACTGCAGTTGCGAGAGCAACTCAACCTTGGGAAGCAAAACCATGGATAAGGATATATGACTATACTTGGAGTTAAACTTGAGGTTTTTCTCTCATAACCTTTATTTGATTCACCGAAGTCTTCAGTATTATATTCAGTATACAAAACAATTCCAATAACTTCTTATGATTTCCATTTCTAGCATTGGCCAAAACCACCATTTCCAATTTGAATTATTGCAACAGTCTCCAATTGGGTTCCCTTTATCCACTTTTACTCATTTACCTATACTCAACTAATAGCCAGAGTAATCCTATTAAGACATACATCATATAATTTTATTCTGTTTTCAAAACTCCTCAGTGGCAGCTCATCTCATCTTGAATATTAAAAATTAAATAACTTGCAAAGGCCTGTGAGCCTTCCATGTTTTGGAACCCTACTGTCTCTTCATCCTTTTCTCCTGCTGCTCTTCCCCACACCAACCTGGCCTCCTCGTTAATGCTGAAACATTCCACACACGCACACAACACAGGGCCTTAAGTTTGCTGCCTCCTTTTCCTGTAATATTCTTTATCCAGATACCTCTGTGGCTTGTTTCTATAATTCCTGTGGTTTGTTGCTCAATTGCCATCTTACCTGAGCTGCTCCCCTACATAAAATAGTAACCCTCCCTCTCTTGGCATTACATTTTCCCCTGCTTTATTATTTTCTATAGCACTCTCACCTTCTAAGCTGCTACATATTTACTACGTTTAAAAAAAAAAAAAAAAAAAAAAAAAGGGCCGCCCGAGTGTCACGGTGGTTGATAGCTGGCTTGGGATGCCAGCGGCTCCGGTTCGGATCCCACATGTGAGGGCCAGGGACACTGCCCTCAAAATCAAACAAACAAACAAACAAACAAACAAACACAACAAACTCCCACACTAGGATGTAGAATTTTGATTTTTTTTGGTACTATTTGCTGTTATAGTCCTAGTGCTCAAAACAGAGTGACAGAGTACAAACTAAATAATTGTTGAATGAGTCTCTTCAAACACTATCTCCATTTTTTTACCTTAATTGAAAATTGGCTTTCCAAGGAGTTTGTTAATAAATCAAATGACACTTACACATAAATATCGTTCTTGACTGCTCCACCTCATTTGGCACTGGTTTTGATTTTTCATTCTTAAAAGTCTCTCCTTCCCATGCTTCTGGTGTTCCTCATAACTTCCTCTTACCAAACATTCCCAGTTCTCATTGAAAAATCTTCTTTCTCAGTCTATTCAATCCTCTTCTTCAGGGTTCTATTTTTAACTGTCATCATCTCCTACCCTGCTTAGCTGAATTCATCTATTCCCACAACATTGGTCATATGTTTCTATATGTTGATATTTTGAGATCTTCTGTAAAATTGTTTAAGCATGACTCTAAGTTAGTCCATGAACTAATTTTTAATTCTTGGACATGACTCTCAAGAGTCAATAAATTAGGGAATGTGGCTCTGAAAGCTCCACTTTAACAAGATCTTTTGGCATTTGTACGCACACAAGGGTTTATGAACCACTGATCTATGTCTTCATATCTGACCTCTTTTTTGAGCTTCACACTCTGCTATCCAACTGCCTATGTGACATTTCTGACATTTGAATGTCTCTAAAGCTGCTCCAATTCTACATGTCCAATACTAAACTCATCATCTAGTCTACCCCCCCAACCCCCCCCCCCAAGTCTCCTGCTGTATCCTTATTGATTAGTGGTACAGTTATCCACCTACTGGACTGAGCTAGAAATAAGGATATAATTATTATCTTCTCTATTTCCTTTGCCTCCACATTCAATTACTCACCAGTTCCTGTTGTGTCTCTATATTTTCATTGTATTTAAATTCCTACATTTTTTCCAATTTACAATATTGTAATAGCCTCCATGGCCTAATTTTTGCCCACATTAATTTTTTTCTCCATGTTGCTGCTAATTTGATTATGTCAAATTTGTTTCTTAAAGCCATTTATATAATAGAATATGTGTTCTGTGGAGAGTATAGTATATAAGCATTGTGACAGATAATTCAAGTTCATTATCTCAGTTAACTCAGAATGTTTTGTATAACTTTTAAGATAGTGTGCAAAAGTCTTATTGTGGTATACGTTGTCCTTTATAATCTTCAGGTGCTTCCTACTGACTCCCTCATCTCTTCCCAGCTCACATGTCCCAATTAAAGTAAGTTAAAATACTTGCTGCTCTCTGAATGACAGATGCTCCTTTTGGATCTTTATTTAAGTTGCTTCCTCTGCCTGCACTCCTCTCCAACCTCTTCTGGTTGGCTTCTACTTAGGACAGACCCTTCCTTTTACAATGTCCATGATCTGTGTTCAAAAGTGCCCACATCTATCATAGCACAAGCAAACTCGAATATCATCTGTCTATCGCTTACTCTGAACTAAAAAATAAACTTGTTAAGTGTAGTATAATGATTTTATGATATGTCAACTTGGTTAGGCTCTAGTCCCCAGGTCAAACACTGATCTAGGAGTTGCTATGAAGGTCTTTTGCCAATTCCTAATCAGTCGACATTAAATAAGGAAAATTATAGTGGATAAACTGGGTGGGCTTGGCTAAATTGCTTGGAAGTTCTTTAAAATAGGTCTGAATATTCCCTAAGAGAGCAGGAATTCCCCTGTGCAAGTGGGTCTTCACCCTGTTTGTGATCTTCCCCACCGATTCTGTTTCTCCAGGTGAACCCTAACTGGTATACATGGGTTCTACTTTTTTGTGTGTTGTGCATGTCCTATGCAAAGAAACCCAGTGCCTGGCAAATAACATGCACTCAGTCCACTTTTAAATGAATAAAAATGAAAGAATAAATCAATGCTGAAACAGCCAAGACTTCTGTCAGCAACTAGACCACTGAGAGCCCTTGGAGAAAATTACACAGGTCAGTACACTGCACATATATATGCTCTCTAACTTCCATGGGGTCATACAGATTGCCTGGAAAATTTTAACTTTCTCTTAATGGTTCCCTCTCTAATTCTATTCAATGAAAATTTGCATCATTTCTCTTATGTTCCTCAATAGTGTGTGACACTTGTTTTAAATAGGCAATTTAGCCTTTTATTTCAGAAAGAATGTGGAGGATTCTAGGCATGAAATCCTTTACCTAAAAACATATGCTTACTTGCCCAATTGTACTTCTTTGTCCCAAGTTTCAAAGGAAGTAGTTTTTCTTTTAGCCCAAGCTTAAATCCCAAATCTTAATATATTTAATTAAATTATCTACCCTTTCATATTCTATAAAATTGTCTTCCTCAATTATTCCCTCTCATGTTCTATTTTCTTTTTCTGATTATTTCTGTTCTTCTACTAAAATTATAAATAACTTGTTCTTTTGACTTGTCTATCCCATACATTGCTCCACCAAAGTTTCTCTTATTGAGGTCAAAAAAGCCTCCCAACCTAATGTACTTATCTCAAAGAACATACAATTAATAAGAGAAAACTCCATTCAAAAAGCAAACGTTGCGTTAAGCACTGGCTTGGGAAGCCAATGGCCCCAGTTCGGTCCCACATGTGAGGGCCAGTGACACTGCCCTCAAAACAAAAAAACAAAAAACAAAAAGCAAACGTTGCATGCCCATGTTCATTGCAGCATTATCCGCACTAGCCAACAGGTGGAAGCAAATAAATGTCCATTAATTATTTAATAGATGAAGAGAATGTGGTATATAGACACAATGGAATATTATTCAAGCTTAAAAAATGAAGCAAATTCTATCACATGTTACAACATGGGTGAAGTTGAGGACATAATTCTGAGTGAAATAAGCCAGTCACAAAAGGACAAATACTGCATGATTCTACATATATAAAGTATTGTAATCAGACTCTTGGAAAGTATAATGGTGGTTGCCAAGGGCTGAGGGGAGGAGAAAAAGGGGAGTCATTATTCCATAAGTAAAGAGTTTTAGTTTTGCAAGATGAAAATTTTCTTGAGACCCATTGTAAAACATGAACATAGTTAGCAGTGTATACTTAAAAACAGTTAAGATGGTAAATGTCATGTTATGTGTTGTACCACAATAAAAACAAACCAAAAAGCTAAACTAACTCCTGTGCTGTTTGCTAATACAATATCTGACTCAATTAAAAAAAAAAAGATGCATCTATAGGTTAGTTTGTGATAGCAGGTATGCAAACAGAGGGCCCTTAGTGTGAGAATATTTGTACCACTAGTGCCAGTTTCCTTTTGTTTGTATCTATCTTAGAAGTGATGAAGCACTTTTATCACCTACTACAACTCTCGCTCCAAAAAATAATACCATGGATACTTAGAGGTTGGGATCTATCTCATTTCAAAGCCAAGATGATCCACTCTCAGTTGTCTCAAGTATCCTGATTTCCTGAATCAAACCATTTTGTGTCTTCTCATATTTGTGTGTGCTCTAGTCACAGTCAACTTCCCAGAGTATTCCTCAAAATATTACCCCATCTCCATAGTCTAATTTTGTTTCTCACTTTTGGAACAATTAAAGTCACATAGAGACCAATAATGAAGCTGGTGAGAACAAATCTGGAAAGTGGTGGAGGTTTACCCTTTCGACAAGGACATACAGTCTCCTTCACTTTCAGGAAAAGGTATTAAAATTAGATTCAGATAATTAATTACTATTGAAGCCTAAATACATGTTAATATACTAAAGGACCAGAAGAACAAAGTGTTTGAAAGAAAAACAAGCTTCAAAAGCTTCTAAACAATAGAGATGTTTGCAAATAGTAATACTAATTATTTTCCATTTACATTTTAAAGTGGCACACACACAATTAAGTATATTCTTATTCAGAAGGTTTTAGTGTAGATGTGGCAAAATGTCTCTGGACCCAAAGGTCTTGTTTGTCTTTTGTTCATGTTCTTTAAATGTCTCTAAAATTGCTTTGCTTTTTATGGTCTGAAATTTTTATGGTCCTTGCTTGAAATGATCATTGAAGAAAATGTTTCATCCATTATTACTTTTGTCTATGTTCTTCTTACTTAGAACTAGGTGCATCACTTGGGGTAACTGAAGTGGTATGACTTCTTAGTATATCAGTATAGGTACAAGTATCTGTTTCTAATATTTTGGACTTCTCTGTGTGCAATTGATAACCTTCCCCACTTTGTTTAATTGTTGTGATAAAACCTTTAGAAAATCCTTAGAGTTCTTTGAAAAAAAAAAAAATAAAATATATATATATATATATATATATATATATGGCTTCTGGAAGTCCTTTCAAGGGTCTATTAAATTCATGAATACTTAAAGTAATTATATACCAAGGTATTTAGAATCCTGGCCTAAAACTTTATTTCTTCATTATCTCAGTTTCCATAATTTCTGAAGTAAAATTGTTTTGTACTATATTAAATAATAAACTATATTAGTGTTGGCTTATATTTATTTTGTGATTGAAAAATAAATTCTCCCTTCAAAGAAGTTAGAGTTGAATTTTTTTAAAAATTAAAAATCAATTTAAAACCTAGGTTTATTTTTAAATAATAAAGAAATAAACAAAAATTCTAAACAAATATTTATTTGAATGATTTGGTTGATTTTTATATTCTCAATGTGTAGATTCTATGCTTATTTCAATTAGAAGTGCAATTCATAATTAATTTCATTGTAGATCTTTGTGGTTAGTTACTCAACCAGATCATTACCCGACCGACCTTATATTTTACTTTACACAATAATAAAGATATCACAAGGAATTTGTATCACAAAAGGAAAGTTCATAGCATCAGACACAGGCTGCTGCTAATTTAACTGGCAATAGGACAATAAATCTACTCAGGCTTCATATGCCTTTATATAGCACCTAATTCCAACGAAGCAACATATCTTACATTTTTCTGAGGAACTTATTTTCAATGTAATATTAATGTAGATGTGCAAGAATAGATGTCATCTGACAAGAAGAGTTCATAAAAAAGATGGGGGATTCACTCCAGGCCCCATACACAGTTTCTCTGAAATACAAGTGATCATCATTGTGTTTGGATTTTTTTAATGACTTTTTTTCCCTTTTTTGGCAGATGAAACTCAATTTTTCAAATGAGTCAGCTTCCATTGTCTAATTCTAAATGTAGAGGCAGCTTTATCAGTTACATTTGGCATGAAAGGCTATACAAATCTACTTGGCTGAGTTAAGTCACTTGAAAGAGTAATTTTCTAAATGACCTTTATTGGCCTGAAAGAGTTAGGGTGCTGCCAGATGGACATAAATGACATCGTTTTTATGGGTTTCTATACACACAAACAAGTGCAACACCTAACAAAGCAAATGGATCAATACACTTTCTATATTGGTAGGCTTCCTTAATCTTTGTAACCGAAATATTTAAACAAATATTTCTATTATATTAACAATCAAGATTTTTAAATGTTTGTATTATGAATTATAAAACATACACAAAAAAGTGTACAAAACATACCTATGCAAGAAATAAATAATGTAACAAATCATCACAGAGAACAACCATGTAACAATTATCCAGGTCAAGAAATACATCACAAGCCCCTTTCTGTATCTTTTCCATCCTTACCACTTCCTATCTCCCCAAAAGTAACCACTCCCGATCTCTGAAACTATAGTTTAAATTTGCCAGTGTTAGAATTATTTATAAATGGAATAATATGGAATGTATGTGTGTGTATCAAATTTCTTTTGTATCTATAGTTCATATTCTTTTTCATCACTGCACGTATACTGCTGTATGAGGGCACGAACATTCTTATACAATCTTTCTGTGTATGTCTTTCATCGATATATACCCAGAACTGAAATTGCTGGATGATAACAGGTATGCAGATCTGTAATATTAGATGATGCTAAACTGTTTTTCAAAATGTTGGTACCACTTTACCAACTCAGAGCATTTGCTAATTCTTGATGCTTCATATGTTCTCCAATAGTTTATATTCTAGTTCTTTAAATTTTACCCATTCTGGTGGATTAAAAATGGTAACTTATAAAAGACTTCCCTTGTATTTCCTTGAATATTAGTGAATTATGCACTTTTTAAATTAGCAAATTATGCACCTTTATAGGACATTTTATTTTTTTTATTATTATTATTTTTTAGCTGAGCCATCCTGCCACCTGTTGGCAGCTCAACGGCAACTCATCTCAGGCTGGCCTCGAACAGCTGTTGCTCAGAGCTCAGCTGGCACTCTCGAGCGAGCTCTTAACCAACTGAGCCACTCAGCTGGCCCTATAGGACATTTTAATATTCTATTTTTGTACAGTATCTCTTCATGTCCCTTATTCATTTTTCCTATTAGGTCATAAATACACACAAGCACACGCACACACAGACACTTGTCAATTACACATGAGAAAATATTTTCTCATATTTTATCTAACATTCTTAATTTGTTAATAGGTTTTAATTCTAAAAGGATGTTCTTAATTTAATGTCACCAAATTTATCATTTTTTGCTTTTATAATGAATGCTATTTGGATAGTAGGTAATAAATTCCTCCCTCTCCAAATATCATGAAGATATTCAACTCTATTATTTTCTGGCTATACATCTTGCATGTCACATTTTTATATTAAAATCCACCTGGGATTGATTTTGGCATATGGTGTGATATACAGGTCAGGTTTCATTTATTTATGTTTTATCAAATTGATATTCAGTTGATTTATATAAAGCAAATCATCCTTCCTCCACAATTCTTCAGTAATTCCATAAATCAAGTGTCCATGAATACATAGGCTCTTTTCTATTTCACTGATCTATAGATATAACTTTGCTTTAATACCACTGCTCCTTGTTTACTGTAGCATTGTAAAGAGACTCGCTGAAAGTCTTCCAACAATGTTATCATTCATCAGGAATGTCCTGTCTAATGCTGGCTCACGGCATTTCTCTAAGAATTTTAGAATCAGCTTGTCAATTTTCACAAAAACGCCCTTTGGAGTTTTCAATCAGGTTGAAGTTTATCTATATAAAAATATGTGGAGGAAGTGGGGACATGAGCTAAAAAATGCAGGCGATTTTGCTGTGGAGTTTTCCAACAAAAATGGAAGTTTTTATTGTTTAAAACTGGAAATTTTCACATATAAATAGATAAATGTTTAACAGGTCAAATTGGTTGGAATAGGGAATTTTAAAACTATTATTTTTAATCACATTCTCCAAAATACATTTCATTGGGAAAAAAAAAAGATAGTCAGAGAAATTATAACATCAAAATATGCATAAGCCATCACTTAAATAATATAGAATAGCCACACTAAAATGATATAAATCTTTGGAAATATTTTCTGGTACACCAAAGGCTCAGTACGATTTCAGTGAAAAAAAAAAATTAACTTAAAATAACAAAATAGTTTGAACAAAAAGATGTATAGCTACACACCAAATACCAATGCCAAAATCAAGTACCTTTTAAAAGACACAATTTTCAATGCATAAAATAGAACAAAGTCCTTAGAATTAAATTAGTCAAAACTAGATGTGATGGTTAATTTTGAGAACCCTGACTAATATACCCTTCAAGAATGCTACCCAGACAGCTTTACATATTATTGAGAGATAAGTGAGTACATGCATTCTTTTCATGGATTGGAAAATTACACATGGTCAAATTCCCCACATATTTTTATATACATAAACTGCAACCTGAGTAAAAACTCCAAAGGGCATTTTAAAAAAAATTGACAAGCTGATTCTAAAATATATACTTTTAAAAAATCCATTCATCCACCCATGGACACTTAGATTATTTCCATATCTTGGCTATCCTGATTAATGTTGCAGTGAACATGGGAGTATGGACATCTCTTTAAGGTACTGATTTTTCTTCCTTTGGCTAAAGGAAGAATTACTCAGAAGAGCAATTACTGGATCATATGGCAGTTGCTTTTGATATTTATATATTGAGCTTTCTTCATGATCTTATTAAGCTCACTTCCTAATTCTAATATTTTATTTGGAGATTGATTTCTAATTTCTATGTATAGTGTACATTACCTATAAATAATGACACTTATTTCCTAATTTCTGGTCTTGATTATTTCTTCTTTTTCATTCTTTTATTACTTTGAGTAGAACTCTCAGCAAAATGTTGACTAGAAGTGGTGATAAAATGCATCTTTTGTCTTATTTGAAATAAAAAAGATTTCAATATTGGATCACAAAGCTATGATGAGCTGCAGACTTTGTTTATATATTCCTTTTCATATTAAGGATACATTCTTCAACCCCTCTTAAGTGTCCCTTTTTTATGAATTAATGTTTAATTTAGTATTGTACAGTATGAAAGCCAAATGTATTAATGTAATACTAAAATCATTGATCATTTTTCAAATGATTAGTTGCACCAGAGTATCCAGGTTATTTAAATAGGGTTGTTGGACGTGTGGGAAGAGGGAGGTTTATGTAGTGGAATGGGCTAATAAAGACTAATGGTCATATTTACATTTAATAAGCATTATTATTGGTTAGGCAACTTACTTGAAGCTTCCATGTATTATCTAATAAATTGTGACACGGGTCATTACATCTTTTAACTTTATGAAATAGGTAGTGCATTGTCCCCATTTTATAAATGATGAAACAAAATAGAAAAGGCACAGGAATAGTTTCATTATAGTGATAACTTTAAATAATTTACATTTTGGGCCGGCCAAGTGGTGTGGTGGTTAAGATCTGGCTTGGGACGTCAGTGGCCCCGGTTCGGATCCCACATATGAGGGCCAGTGACACTGTCCTCAAAATAAAAAATTAATAATAATAATTTACATTTTAATTTGGCTACCTTTCTAATTTTTGCTGTTCATGTTTTTGATTATCAGAACTGGGTACCTTATTAAAATGCAGATTCTGACTTAGTAGGCCTTAGGTGGGTCTGCGATTTTGCACTCAAACACATTGCTACAGACCATACTTTGAAAAAGAAGGGTTTTGATCACGATTTTTTTTCATTAAGCTAAATCTTTCCTAAAGAGCCTTCATGCCAATTTCATGTTAGTAGAAAATAACCAAGTTTTAATATTTAGATTTATTAAATAAATGTTGATAACCAGATAAATTTCAAAACTGAAAAACTTTTCACAGAAACAGCAGTTCAATTTAGAGAAAAGAAAATTAAGAAGATACACCTTCTCCTCCAGTATGTTTTCTATTTATATATATAAAGTGCATTAACATATATAACCTATAGGTATCACTTATATAGCATTTACTATGTTCTAGAAACTATACTACGAGCTTTACATGTATTATTTTATTCAGTACTATCAGCAATCTATGAAGTGCTATTATCATCCAAATTTTATATGGAGAAATGGAGAAACATTAACAGTTTAACTGTCCAATGTCACAAGCACTGACTAATTTCAATATCTTCTGATCAAATCCTTATCTTGCATTTCATGTTATCTCCTCTGAATTTTGAATTGCACTGCTTATTTCTGCTCTATACATTGCCTCCTGACACTAAACATAGAGATGTTTCTGAGTTAGAATCTGGGCCTAGAGGTCAAAGTGAATCTTACAACAGAAGCTGGAGCAGACAGTGAAATAAAGCAGTCTGCAGGAGAGGAATCAAAATCATAGTCAAGCTGGACTGGATTATGTCACAGTCAAGGTGACAAGCTAGTCAAGTTGTGGCCAGGTTCAAGGCAGCAAACAAAAGAATGATTGACAGGAACAGAATATGGCAGGAGCTAGAGCAAAGAAAAGTCAAGTGTATGAAGTTGGTTATAACAAGAATCGACTCATAAAGGGTCGAGCTTTTGTGGCCCATATGGACTGGCTCTGTAATCCAAGAGCACACCTGATGATTGATAACAAACTGTGCAAAAATAGATGATTATAAACTTTGTACTTTGTTTGTTTGTTTGTTTGTTTGATTTGATTTGATTTTTTTGAGGACAGTATCACTGGCCCTCATATGTGGGATCGAACCGGGGCCGCTGGCTTCCCAAGCCAGCGCTTAACCACCGCACCACTCGGCCTGCCCTAAACTTTGTACTTTGTGACTACAAATCAGGCTCTCCATTCTTTCAATGACTCGAGAGACTGACTTAACTTTCCTGGCTTTATACAAATGCTAGAAAATGTTCCCAGTCAGACACTGCTCCATGAACTATTGAAGTTGTTCTAGCTTTGTATTAGTTTTTATAGCCACAAACTTAGTGACTTTAAACACTACCAATTTAGTATTTGGTGAGCTCTAGAATAGATTGTTTTCTTGGTCATTCAGATTATAGGTGGAACTCAGTTTCATTCAGTAGCAGGACTCAAGTCTGTTTTCCCTTGCTGCTTGTCAGCTGAGCACCATTCCCAGGCTTCTGGACGTTGCCTGCATTTTGTGGCTCATGCCCCCATCCTCTGCCTTCAAAGCCAGCAACAGCAGATAGATTCATTCTCAAGCTTAAAATCCTCCTTCCCTCTCCTTCTGTCACATTTCTCTGTATCTCTCTCTCTCTGACCTAGCCAGAAAAAGGTCTCTGCTTTGAAGGATTTATGTGATTAGAAAGGGTCCATCTGGATAATCTCTCCATGCCGAGGTCTTGAATCATAATCACATCTGCAAATTCCTTTCATATATTCACAGGTTCCAAAGATTGGGACATGGACTGGACATCTGTAGGAGATAATTATTTTGTCTAACAAAGCCTGCTATACGGGATAGGCTTATTTTAGTCAGGCTTATTAGCAACAAGAAGAGAACAAATTAAGTGAAACAGAAGATGTCTTTATGAAACAACATAAATTGGCCAACAGAGGTCCAGGAGGGCCAGAAAATTTGGTTTAGAGGTTATGCTGCCAGAAATAATATCCAAACCACAACACTAAACTACTCACAGGCTTGATTCTAGCACCAGCATTATAAATTGTGAACATAGGACTCTATTCTCAGCAATTCTGTCACAGTTACTTCTCAGACTCAGTGTCTATGCTGAGCTCTGCCATATTCACCAGGCATGACCTTCTCAAAAAGTCTGCTTCCTGTTTTTTGTTTTTGTTTTTCCCTGCTGAAATGAAGCATTGTAGAGGTTCATCTCACTTGGTCAAACGTGTTTCTTAGCTGCCAGGAATGCAGGGAAATTCAATTTTGGATTCTTCTTTGGTATCAAATATGCTAAATATAGAGGGAAAATGCATGCATAAACAAAATGCTGGGCCACAAATATGACCCTACGTGCTATATGATCCTCGTTCTCAGATAAAGCTCTAAGAGGGGTAATATCAACCTGACTGGTTTTCTCCTTGAAAGTAGAATGAGAATGATTATCCAAGCCTCCCAAAATGCCTACCGAGTTCCATCTGCACAGTGCTAATAATACTCATAGTTACATTCTGAAAAGATTATGCCATTCAAAGAGTCAAACATCACAAAATCATAAAAGTTAAGTCCCAAATATTTGGGAGCTCCCATAATTTTACAGGAGACATAATTTTTATATTTTTATATTTGTAGAATTGTATATCAACTCAGGATTCTTTTTGCCAGTTACAGTATTGTGAAACCTAGATTAAATGACATTAGTAATAGCTTGGGTTGCATACATTACTTTCTACTTTACAAATCACATTACTCCCAATATTTCCTATCATATTTGATGTTCATAAAAGACTATGAGCGATAGTATACATATTCTCATATCATTATTTTACTACAGAATAATCACTTAAGATTGTGTCAACTTGGGAAGACCTAGGTTTGAATTCCTCTCTGCCTCATTTTTTTCATCTCAAATTGGAATGTCAGCATCTATTTCATTGTTTTAATTACTAAAAGAGATAAAATGTATATAACTTGATAGCTATTAATTTCATAAATAATTTCATTACATTCAGAACCAGAAAGGAGTTTAGAGAATATTTAAGATAATTCCTTAACAGTGGCCGAACTGATCAATAGATGATTCACGAATAGAGGTGGGAAATAGTCAATGTTTATTCACATTTGGTCTAGGATTTTTCCTTTAGAATAAGACAAGCATTTTCAACTAGAGTTGGGGATATGAACTCAACGGAAAAGTTTCCCTGTAAAATTTACTTTTCCCTCTGAGAATTGAATTAGTCATGAACTCTCGAGAATCATGATGTGCAGTATAAACTGGAACCTAAAGATATTTCCATAAACAGCAAACCATGAAATCATATCACAAGAACAGATAGAGTTATTTGGTCAAGCCATTCACTATACAAATGGTTTATTTACTAGCAATGTTTGAATTTACTGAGAAATATACCCATGAATTTCATGCTTGAACCCTGTCACATACACATTCAAAACAGTCTCTAAAGCACGGAGAATGGAGCTAGCAGCTTAGGCTTGAATCCCCGTCTCTCCCAGTTACTAGCTAAAGGCCCATATACTAGGGGCTGGGGCTGTGCTTCACAAGGCAGACCCCATTCTATTCTTCACAGAGCTTATAGTCTCAGGGATGCTAGGTGCTGAATGGCAGCCATTTAAACAACCAGCTACGTAATGATTCAATCACAGTTTGAATTACACCTACCAAAATGAAATGATACATTTTCTACAACAAATCTATTCCTAACTGCAAAATCTGGAAATATGATTGTCTCCAAAGCAAAGCATGTACTGTAAAAAGAATAAAGTGGAAACTATACTGAGTTTAGAGATGGTTTAAGGATGCCACGTAAGGACAAAAGAAGCAGCTTTCTAACATTTTATCAGCGAGTCCCTTTCTTAAATACCACTTTTAATTTGAATGTAGCTTCTTTCAATTTCTTTTAGCTGGTTAGAATTCATTCCATGCTACATCATCATAGGATCTAAAACAATAGCTGCCCTGACAATGTGCAATAATAATTGCTGTCTGGTTATCAGCAATGATCTATGATACTTGGGCTCATAGTGTTATTACTTTTTTTTTATATATACTTTTAATTAGCTTCAGGTGTACAACTAAGTGCAATAGTTATACTTTTTACCCCTCAAAGTGACAACCCCCTCCCCCAATTCTCCCCTCCCACTCCTCCACCCCCGTATCATACTATCTATTACAATTCCTTTGACTCCCTTCCACCATATAATCCACATCCCGTGACTGTCTATATATTCAATTACAGTTGGCATACAATATTATACAACATCAATTTCAGGTATACAGTGCCGTGATCAAGCCTCTACTCCATCCATGAAGTGGTCTCCCTAACAAAACATGTGACCATCTGACACCCCACAAAATTTTAACATTATATTCCCCGAACTGTCTTTCATATCCCTGTGACAATACTGTAGTTACCTATTTATTCTGTCTAATCCTTTCCCCTTCTCCCTCATCCCCACCCCTCTCCCAACTAGCAACCCTGTTTTTCCTCTATATCTATGAAACTATTTCTGTTTCTTATGCTCATTCATTCAGTTTTTCAAATTCCACATATAAGTGAGATCATGTGGTATTTGTCTTTCTCTGACTGACTTATTTCACTCAACATAATAGTCTCTATGTCCATCCATATTGTTGCAAATGGTACAATTTCATTCTTCTTTATAGCAGAGTAAGACTCCATTGTATAAATGTACCACAGTTTCTTAAGCCAGTCATCTACCGATGGGCATTTCGGTTGTTTCCAAGTCTTGGCTATTGTAAATAGCGCTGCAATAAACATAGGGGTGCATATATTTTTTCGAATTAGCATCTTGGATTCCTCTGGGTAGATTCCCAAGAGTGGAATTGCTGGGTTATACGGCAGTTCCATTTCCAGTGTTTTGCGATACCTCCATACTGATTTCCATAATGGCTGCACCAATTTGCAGTCCCACCAACAGTGCACCAGGGTTCCCTTTTCTCCACACCCTCGCCAACACTTGTTGGTTGTTGATTTGTTGATGATAGACATTCTGACCAGAGTGAGGTGGTATCTCATTGTGGTTTTTATTTGCATTTCTCTGATGATTAGTGAGGTTGAACATTTTTTCATAAGCCTGTTGGCCATCTGTATGTCCTCTTTACAGAAATGCCTCCTCATATCCTTTGCCCATTTTTTAATTGGGTTGTTTGTTTTTTTGGTGTTGAATTGCATGAGTGTTTTATAAATTTTGGATATCAACCCCTTATCAGATATATCATTGGCAAATATATTCTCCCATTCAGTAGGCTGCCTTTTTGCTTTATTAATGATTTCCTTTGCTATGAAAAAACTTTTAAGTTTGGTGTAATCCCATATGTTCATTTTTTCTTTCATTTCCCTTGCCCGAGGGGATACATCAGTAAAAATATTACTCAGGGTAATGTCTGCAAACTTACTCCCTATATTTTCTTCTAGGAGTTTTATAGTTTCAGGTCTTACATTTAAGTCTTTAATCCATTTTGAGTTTGTTCTCGTATATGGTGTAAGTAGATGGTCTATTTTCATTTTTTTGCACGTGTCAGTCCAAATTTCCCAGCACCATTTATTAAATAGACTATCTTTACTCCAGTGTAAATTCTTGCTTCCATTGTCATAGATTAAATGACCGTATATAGATGGGTTTATTTCTGGGCTCTCTATTCTATTCCATTGGTCTATGTGTCTGTTTTTATACCAGTACCATACTGTTTTTATTACTGTAGCCTTGTAGTATGTTTTGATGCCAGGTAGTGTGATGCCTCCCACTTTGTTCTTATTTCTCAACATTGCTGTAGCTATTCGGGGTATTTTGTGACTCCATATAAATTTTAGGATTCTATGTTCTATTTCAGAGAAAAATGTCCTTGGTAGTTTGATTGGAATTGCATTGAATCTATATATTGCTTTAGGAAGTATTGACATTTTAACTATATTAATTCTTCCTATCCATGAGCATGGTATGTATTTCCATTTATTTGTATCTTCTTTGATTTCTCTCTTCAGTGTCTCATAATTTTGTGAGTACAGGACTTTTACTTCTTTAGTTAAATTGATTCCTAGATATTTTATTGTTTTTGAAGCAATTGTAAAAGGGATTGATTTCCTGATTTCTTCTTCTGATAGTTTATTATTGGTGTATAGAAATACCACTGATTTCTGAATATTAATTTTGTATCCTGCTACCTTACCAAATTCATGTATCAGTTCTAGCAGTTTTTGGTGGAGTCTTTGAGCTTCTCTATATATAGTATCATGTCATCTGGATATAATGACAATTTTACTTCCTCTTTTCCAACTTGAATGCCTTTTATTTCATTCTCTTGTCTGATTGCTGTGTCTAGAACTTCCAGAACTATGTTAAATGGAAGTGGTGAAAGCGGGCAGCCTTGTCTTGTTCCTGATCTTAAGGGGAAAGCTTTCAGCCTTTCCCCATTGAGAATGATGTTTGCTGTGGGCTTATCATATATGGCCTTTATTATGCTGAGGTATGATCCCACTATTCCCACTTTGTTGAGTCTTTATCATAAATGGCTGCTGGATTTTGTCAAATGCCTTTTCTGCATCTATTGATATGATCATATGATTTTTATTTTTCATTTTGTTAATGTGATGTATTACGTTAATTGATTTTCAGATATTGAACCAGGCTTGCATACCAGGAATGAATCCCACTTGATCATGGTGTATGATCTTTTTAATGAGATGCTGAATTCGGTTTGCTAGTATTTTGTTGAGAATTTTTGCATCTATGTTCATTAGTGATATGGGCCTGTAGTTTTCCTTTTTTGTAATATCTTTGTCTCACTTAGAAATCAGGGTGATAGTGGCTTCATAGAAAGAGTTTGGGAGCCTTCCCTCCTTCTGTATTTTTTGGAATAGTTTGAGGAGAATAGGTACTAATTCTTTTTTGAATGTTTTGTAAAATTCACCTGTGTAGCCATCTGGTCCAGGGCTTTTGTTGGTTGGAAGACTGTTGATTACTGATTCAATTTCTTTGGCAGTAATCAGTCTGTTCAGAGTTTCTGTTTCTTTTTGGTTCAGACTTGGTAGATTGTATGCTTCTAGAAATTTATCCATTTCTTCCAGATTGTCGAATTTGTTAGCATATAGTTGCTCATAGTATTGTCTTAAAATTTTCTGTATTTCTGTGGTATCTGTTGTCACTTCTCCTCTTTCATTTCTGATTTTATTAATTTGGGACCTCTCTCTCTTTTCCTTGATTAGTCGTGCTAAGGGTTTGTCGATTTTGTTTATCTTTTCAAAAACCAACTCTTGGTTTCATTGATCTTTTGTATTGTTTTTTCTGTTTTCTATTTCATTTATTTCTGCTCTGGTCTTTATTATTTCCTTCCTTATGCTCCCATTAGGCTTGTTTTGCTGTTTTTTTTCGAGTTCCCTTAGGTGTAGAGAGAGTCTGTTGATTTGAGATTTTTCTTCCTTCTTTAGGTAGGCCTGCACTGCTATGAACTTCCCTCTTAGGACTGCTTTCGCTGCATCCCAGAGATTTTGGGTCATGGTGTTTTCATTTTCATTTGTCTCGAGGTATCTTTTGATTTCCTCCTTGATCTCATTTTTGACCCACTCACTATTTAGAAGCATGTTATTTAGCTTCCATGTATTTGTAAGCTTTCCAGATTTCTTCTTATAATTGATTTCTGGTTTCATAGCATTGTGGTCAGAGAAGACACTTGATATGATTTCAATCTTCTTATATTTGTTGAGACTTGTTTTGTGGCCTAACATGTGGTCTATCTTGGAGAATGTTCCATGGGCACTTGAGAAGAATGTATATTCTGTAGCATTTGGGTGAAATGCTCTAAAAATATCAATTAAATGCAGCTGGTCTAAAGTGTCATTTAAGGCCACTATGTCCGTGTTGATTTTCTGTCTGGAGGATCTGTCCATTGGTGACAACAGGGTGTTGAAGTCCCCTACTATGATAGTGTTACTGTTGATGTCTGCCTTTATGTCTGTCAGAATCTGTTTTATATATTTAGGAGCTCCTATATTGGGTGCATAGATGTTTACTAGGGTTATGTTCTCTTGTTGAATTGATCCCTTTATTATTATGTAGTGCCCTTCTTTGTCTTTTATTGTAGTCTTCATTTTAAAGTCTATTTTGTCCAAAATAAGTACTGCTACTCCAGCTTTTTTCTCATTTTCATTTGCATGAAATATCTTATTCCATCCCTTTACTTTCAGTTTATGTGTGTCTTTTGATCTGAGATGAGTCTCTTGTAGACAGCATATGCATGGGTCCTGTTTTCTTATCCACTCAGCCACTCTGTCTTTTGATTGGAGCATTTAGCCCATTCACATTTAAGGTAATTACTGATAGGTGTATATTTATTGCCATTTTGTTATTTGTATTTCTTGTCTTCCTGGGTTAGCTTGTTTTCCCCTTTCTTCTGTTTAAAAAAGCCCGTTTAACATTTCCTGCAATGCTGGCTTGGTGGTAATGAACTCCTTAAGCTTATTCTTTTCTGAGAAGCTCTTTATCTCTCCTTCAATTTTAAGTGATAGCTGTGCTGGGTAGAGCAATCTTGGTTGTAGACCTTTTTTTTGTGTCACTTCGAATATCTCTTGCCATTCCCTTCTGGCCTGCAGAGTTTCTGAAGAAAAGTCAGCTGTTAGTCTTATAGGAGTTCCTTTATATGTAACCTGCTGTCTTTCTCTTGCTGCTTTTAGGATTCTGTCTCTGTCTGTAACCTTTGCCATTTTGACTATGATGTGTCTTGGTGTGGGCCTGTTTGGATTCAGCCTGTTAGGAACTCTCTGTACGTCCTGGGCTTGTATGTCGATTTCCTTCACCATGGTAGGGAAGATTTCAGTCATTATTTCTTTAAATACATTCTCAATCCCTTGCTTCTTCTCTTCTCCTTCTGGTACTCCTATGACGCGAAGATTGCTGCGTTTCATATTGTCCCAGAGGTCTCTTAAACTATTTTCATTCTTTTTTATTCTTTTTTCTTTTTGTTGTTCCAGCTGGGTGATTTCTGCTATTTTGTCTTCTAATTCACTGATCCACTCCTCTGCTTCATCTACTCTACTGGTGATTCCTTCGAGTGTGTTCTTCATTTCAATTATTGTATTCTTTAGTTCTAACAGGTTGTTTTTTTATGGTTTCCCTATCTTGCTTTATGTCCTCGCTAAGTTCCTTAAACATTCTTATCATCAGTGTTCTAAACTCTGTCTCTGAAAGTTTGGATACCTCTGTTTCATTTAGTTCCATTTCTAGAGTTTTCTTCTGATCTTTTACTTGGGACATGTTTCTTTGTTTTTTCATTCTGGCTGTCATTCTGTGAATGCTTTGATATATTAGATAGATCACCTAGAAAGAAGAGAAAAGAAAAAAGAAAAAAGAAAAAAAAAAAGGAAAGAAAAAAAAAAGGAAAGAGGTGGGGGGGCTCTCTGTCCTCTTTAATCTGCAGACCACTTTCTCAGGGTTGCAGTGAGCTATCCACAATTAGCTGCTGTGTGCTCTGGAATCATGCTCACCCCCCAAAAAAAAAAAAATCTTCACAGGTTTGTTGCAGGTTGTCTGCTACTGTGTCTCAGTGAACAGAGTGATGCAGCTGGAGAACACCCGCCCTGCGTTTCCCTGGCAATGCAGCTGAAGCAGGGCAGAGGGTGGGGATCCAAGGCGGCTTACGCACTCCTGCGTCTCAGTGAGCAGCCTGATGGAGCCGGAGGGCACCCACTCGGTGTTTCCTTGGAAACGCAGCTCAAGCAGGGTGGAGGGTGGGAATCCAAGGCCGCATGCGCACCCACGCACTCATGCACACACGCACTCCTGCGTCAAGTTCACCAGACCAATGGGATCCCGGCTCTGACCCTCCGTGGGAGGGCCCAACCCTGAAAAAATGGCGGCCTCCTGTACACCGCTTGTGTGCAAGCTCCGCACCAGTGGAACAACAATCCCAAAACCTCCAGCTTCTGCACCAAAGGTGCTCAGTTCAGTCCCTCCCGACAGGCTTCTGGGCCCGGCTTATGCAGCCACTCCCTCCGACAAGAACCGGGTGAGTGCTCACCGGCGAGCAAACCCATGCGCCGGCCCCACTTGTTCTCCAGCTGCCCCCAGCCTCACCGAGTCGAGCAAAGAGTCCTCACTAATTTCTACTGCCCACTATCATGGAATTCCTCTTCCTGGCAAAGCAACTTTGGGCTAGTGAGCTCGGTGTGGGGCCGGAGGGTCTCTCCCCCAACTGGAGAAGCCTCCCCACACAGCTGGGGCATCCCTCACGGAGCTCTCCCTCTCTCGTCGGCGCCCCTCCTACCAGACTTGACGTGGCCTCCTCTTTAGGTCCTTCGTTTAGAGGTTCTGTTCATCTAATGTTCAGGGGACTCCCGAGGTTAAATGTTGCATAAATTATTTGTAATTTTGATGTGATCCTGGGAGGCAGTTCGGAGAGCGTCCGTCTATTCCGCCATCTTACCGGAACCTCATGTTATTACTTTTTAAAGTGAGTGCATCAATACTAATACATGCTAAAAGCCAATTTCCTATTTTGGGTGCTATGGATGCCATTGTCTTAATACCTCAATTGTTAATAAATATAATCTACCTGTTCTAACACAGCGTGGCAATTTGAGATGCTAGATTCTAGTGCCTTTAAATAAAAAAAGGTTTAGGATGACCATCTCAATAGCTAAATATTAAATATTTTTGTAAAATTAAATATGATTACTTATACTCCATTTAGAGTATTTTCACCAACTGAAAACTATTTTATTGCCTACAGACGTAATCGCTGTACACAAAGTTCATTTTTTTTATTAAAACTAAGTTACTCAAAAACTTGTTGACAAATTTTAATTCTTTATAACTTTGTTGTAAAATTTGGACTAAGTCCCTGAATGAAAATGTCTCCTTCTTTCAAAGTTAGTTGCTATTCATGTCATCGTTTGAACTGATTTAACACATCAAAACTATATCTCTGGCACTAACTTCAAGAGTCACACACTTCCCTATAACACCACAGTGTCTCCTTTCGAAGCTGTTACAATATTACTGGAAGTGTTTTAGCATGTCTATGTGATGCATTTTCATTAAAAATATCTCATTTGGAATAAATCATAATGAGTCAACTGGGTCTGCAAAAGACCGTAACACAGACAGCCAATGAGCATTAATGCTATTTTTAATACAGGGTGTCTCACTTTACTGACAAAAAGAATCTGTTTGTATGAAATAAAATGTATATTATTATTATTTAGTGTCACAAATACTTTGCATGTCAAAATGTTAAATATACCTTCATTTTAAAGGAACAAACACTGGGGTTTTGTGATTTTCATGAGCATTTGAAATGAAATGCTTCTGATTTTAGAAAGATGTTCCTACTACTTCCATTTGACAGCATAGCCATGTTTCAAACTGATTTAATAGACTCAGCAAGTTACAAGAGAGCAGGTTTAGCTTTATAAGGATATGTAACAGAAGTATTTTTTCCATCATGATATCACACCAAATGAATTCACACACTTATTTTATCACTGCAACAGATATTAGAGAAGAACAGTTAAAAGAATTTTCTGTCACCTTAATTATTAATGATGAAATTTTTATCTGCTTAGCAATGGGAGTCTGTCCAATTAGTTTTCATGGCTCTGAGATTCTGCATAAATATAATAAAATTTGCTGATTTCCATCGTGATTTTTCTGAGGCTCTCTTTCCTGGGTGAATCTCCAGATTGGCAAGCTCAAGCGGATTCTAAAATATCCTTTCTATATATCACCCACACTTGTCCTGTTTGCCGATAGATTGATGTTGAAGCTCACAGGGTTGTAACGGAGCCGCTTTTCTCCGCAAAAAAGTTCATTTTGCTTCAGCTATTGCAGATATCTCCCTTACCTCCCACCAATTCAGTGTTTTCCAATTGTAGCAGCTGGATTCCAACTACTCAGGCACACTCTTCAAGGATCACAGTGAAGAATGCCAAGCAAGGGTATCTTTTCCAGAGGGCAGGTCCAAAGTCATTCTTCTTTCTTGACACATTACATAACCTGTCTACATGAATAAGGTATGACAATGTGTTTTATTTGTCATCCCAGTTCAGGCAGGGAGCAGTTGCTGGACTGGCAGACTTAAGATTTGTTTTTTGAAATTTACACATTTAACTTCCTAAATCCTTTTTCTTTATAGCATGCTAAATAACTTTAAAAAACTCAAAGAACTAATTCTGTTCACTCCATGCACTTTGGTTCTCTTCTAACAGCAAAGGTTATTGAAAGAGCACAGAGCAGGAAAAAATGGAAATTCAAAATCGGAATCTCAAATCCAACAGTATCTGCCACATATGAAAAGCAACCTAATGTATTTCATTTGGGACTAAATTTGACTACTAACCACCAATGAGGGTGACGTCGTAGCATCATGGAATGTTAGAATAGTCCTCGAGGGAATCTTCAAGGTGATCTAGGTCAAAACTCCTCATTTTAAGGAGAGGAAAATGATTCTCATAGTTAAGTGACTTGGCTAAAGCCAGATGGCTACTTAGAAAGCAGAAATTAAAGCCAAGTCCTCCTTGACTTCTGTGTCATTGTACCTTCTTCTAAGAATGATTTTTACAGCCTATGCAATCTCCCATTCTGCAAAATCAACCTACACATATGCCCTTTGACAGTGGATCAGGACCATCATCTTCATATTTAAATAGCAAACTGCATTATTCAAAAACTGACGAAGTCATGCTGAACCATGTGATTTTCCACTTGACCACAAAATTAAAATTACATCTATTAACTGTCCAATGATCAGAAACTTCTCCCAAGAAGACATACAAATGGCCAACAGATATATGAAAAGTGCTAAACTTCACTAGCTATTAGGGAAATGCAAATCAAAACCACAATGAGATACCACCTCACACTGGTTAGAATGACTATCATCAATAAGACAAATAATAACAAGTGTTGGAGAGGCTGTGGAGAAAAAGGAATCCTCATACTCTATTTGTGGGAATGTAGATTGGTGCAGCTTCTATGGAAGGCAGTGAGGAGGTTCCTCAAAAAATTAAGAGTGGAATTATCATATGAACTAGTAATCCCTATCTTGGGTATATACCCCCAAAGATCTGAAAACATTTATCCATAAAGATAGATGGACTTCGAGTTCATTGCAGCATTATTTATGGTGGCCAAGACATGGAAACAACCAAAGTGCCCTTCAATAGATGACTGTATAAGGAAGATGCAGCACATACATACAATGGAATACTACTCTGTCATGAGAAAAGATGAAACGCTGCCATTTGCAACAACATGGATGAACCTTGACATTATTATGCTAAGCTAAATAAGTCAGACAGAAAAAGTTGAGAGAACCATATGACTTTACTCATATGTGGGATATATGTGGCTGACTAGCAAGTTCACGAACTCATCCTAGAAAAAGTGCTACATAGCTCATTGCTGAATATCACTACAGTCACCTTCAAAGTACTCCCCTTGGGAAACTATGCATCAATACTAGCACCTAGTCCACCCTTCCAAGCAATGTTAGAACTCTTTCTGGAATAGCCATAAGAGCTATTGTATTACCCTTGATGTCCTCAATGTCACCAAAATGTCTTCCTTTCAATATTTCCTTTAACTTCGAGTAAAGAAAGAAGTTATCTGGGGTCAAATCAGGTGAGAAGAGAGGGTGTTCGAATACAGTTATTTTGTTTACTGGCTAAACACTCCCTCATAGATAGTGCAGTGTGAGCCGATATATTGTCGAGACGCAAGAGCCATGAATTGTTAGCAAAAAGTTCAAGTCATGTCTTTATTTATTTATTTATTTATTTATTTATTTTTTTTTTTTTTTGAGGGCAGTGTCACTGGCCCTCATTTGTGAGACAGAACCAGGGCTGCTGGCTTCCCAAGCCAGCGCTTAACCACTGTGCCACTCGGCCGGCCCCATGGTCGTGTCTTTTTCACACAGCCTTTTCAGCACCTCCAAATAGTAAACTTGGTCAACTGTTTGTCCTCTTGGTACACATTCCTAATGAATAATCCCTCTGATATCAAAAAGAGTTAGCAACATTGTTGCAACAAGTTTGTGAACTTAATTGCCAGACCTCATAAAACTGAAAGCAATAAAGGAACAAGACAAACAAATAAAGAAACAAAAACTCAGAGACAGACAATAGTTTAGTGGTTACCAGAGGGTAAGCAAGGAGGGAGATGATAGAAAAGGGTAAAGGGGGTCAAATATATAATGATGGAAGAAGAACTGACACTGGGTGGTGAGCAAACAATGTGATATTATAGATAATGTATTATAGCATTATATACATTTGAAACCTATGTAATTTTACTAGCCATTGCCACACCAATAAATTTAATAAAAATAAAAAATAAAAATAAAAAATAAAAATAAATAAAAAATAAATAAATAAAATTTTAAAATAACAAGAAAAGCACTGAAATAGCACTCATTAGTTCATAAGCTTCTGGCAAATGTGTATGAAAATGGTTTAAGTATGTATTCAACTGTTTTAAATAGAAGTTAGGTATTCAAAATATATTTGTTCTATAGAAGAATATAGCACTTGAGAAGACAATTTTGGGAGCCAGAGTGACTGGGGTCCCATTCCTTTGTTCATATGAACAAAGTACCAACCTCACGGGATTGTTTGAGGATTAAATATGTCAACATACCTGTACTTTTGATGTTGCAGTTGTTATGTTGCCACCATCATCATCATTGTTTTAAAATTTTGTAATGATGGACTATTTTATAAACCATGGCTATATTTTATTCAGAACAGTCTGTTCTCCATAAAAGATACATTCATTTTAATAAAACATTTCCTGGAAAATCACATTGAGACACTTTCTCAGTTGAATTTAGAGCCATGAGCAATACGATTTCAGTATTAAAAATTTATTGTATATAAATGAGTTTATGCTGTGCTCCAAATAAGAATAATTGCTGATCAAGGTGTTAAAACTGTAAAGTGAAAAGTCAACTCACATATATCCTCTATTCCTCAGCTGACTTTGTATTCACTTCCTCAGTTTACTTGTATAGAGGAAAAATACATTGGACAAGATGATCTCTAAGAAATTTGCAATCCTAATGCTTTCATGACTGTATTCTTTGATTTTATAATTTTCAAAGGGAGCTTTTGCACTCTCAAGACTAAGTAGCCAACTACCACAACCTTTGCTAAGATATAAGTGTTTTAGCTTTAATTAATAGATTGATCATGATGGGCGCATGTCTTGTTAGAGAGACCACTTCATGGACAGTGTAGAGGTGTAGAGGCCTGACCACTGCATTGTACACCTGAAGCTGATGTTGAATAACATTGTATGTCAACTATAAATTTTTAGATAGATAGATGATAGATGATAGATAGATAGATAGATAGATAGATAGATAGATAATCACAGGGTGTGGAGTACAGTGTGGGGAGTGGAGTCAATGGAATTGTAATAGATATGTATGATATCGAGGGGATGGGGTGGTGGATTGGGAAGAGAGGTTGTCACTTTGTGAGGGGTGAAAAGTATAACTATTGCATTGTTTTGTACACCTGAAACAAAAAAAAAGAAAATTTAAATAGATTGATCATCTTTTGGATTATCTCTGGGATTTTTACATGTCTTTCTAAATTTTTGAGAGACCTAGGTCTCTAAGAAGAATAGTACGGTAATTTGGCATGCAGAATAGCTTTGCTGAGCATAAAAGCGACAGAACCTACATAAAAATTAAGCAAACTTAAAACCCTAAATATTATTTTAGAATAGACTATGAGCTAAATAAGAGCAGAAAGTTAATAGGAAACAAATTTTACTGTAAGATGAATTTGAAAGAGTCAGGATTTTTGTAAGTGCATACACAAAACTTCAACCTTCACAAAAATTGGCTGGAGTATTGGTTGAGAAAAAGGCTAGGTGGAGATGCTTTTATATGATACATGTAGGTAGTTCCCTAGAATATGTAAAAGATAGATTGTAGATAGATAGATAGATAGATAGATAGATAGATAGATAGATAGATAGACAGACAGACATCCTTTACATACAATAGCATACAGGACAGCCTAAAGTGACATGGATGCATTGATAAAAGCAGGATGAATACTTACAGCACAAGTTGCTGTTCACACCCAAACACCTTGGGATTGCTTTTACTGCTTCCTGGGTACTTCTGCAAATGCCTCACATTACCTTACCTTTCCTAGAAGATTTCACTTATGCTATAAAAATCCATCTATCACTGTATTAGTCAGTATTCTTCAGAGAAACAGAACCGACTGTGTGTGCGCGTGTGTGTGCGTGTGCGCGTACGCCTGCATGCATGTGTATGGAGACAGAGAGACTTTTTATAAGGAATTGGCTCACCCAGTTATGGAGGCTGCCAAGTCCCAAGGTTTGCAGTTGGAAAGCTAAAGACCCCGCTGTGTTGATGGTGTAGTTCCAGTATGAGTCTGAAGATCTGAGAACCAGAAAAGCTAATAGTGCAGTTCCAGTCTGAGGACTAGTAGGATCCAGATCTAGGAAGAATCGGTGTTTCAGTTCAAGTGTGAAGTGTGAAGGCAGAGAAAAACTGAACGTCCCTGTTGGAAGGCAGTTATGTAGGAGTTACTCCTTACTCATGAGATGGTGAGGCTTTTTATTCTATTCAGGGTTTCAACTGATTGGATGAGGCCCACCCACATTGGGAAAGGCAACAGCTTTACTCTACTGATTCAAATTTTCATCTCATCCAGAAAAAACCTCACAAACACACACAGAATAATGTTAGAGCAAGTATCTGGACACCCAGTGGCCCAGTTAAGTTGACATATAAAATTATCCACGCACTCATCTTCCTAAAAGCAACAGAATAAACCGGACACCATCTCCTTTCCTCCATGCTGCAACTCATACTCAATGACGAACTGGAGTGTGGAGATATATGTAATCCCTGCATCCTGATCCCAAGCCATGACAGAGCATCTGGCCATTTATTCTCCAAAGCTCCTAGGGGATTATAGCCTAGACTTTATATAAAACGACATCTTGGGCAGCTCCTTTCCCTTCCTAGCCTGCTTTTCTCTTTCCTTACTAATTTTTCTCCTGAGAACACACCTTTAAATCATGAGCACAATGCTTCCCACTGCAGTTCTGCTTATGGAGAACCTGACATAAACAAGAGTTTTGCAGCCTTTGGGGGAAACTTGGGGCTAACTGAGGACATAGATAAAATGTTTGTTTTTTTCAAACTTTTCTCACCCAATCTTCACTTCCCAATCTTTATTTATAAACCATAATTATATAAAGGTATTGCAAATAAAAATATTAATGCACACGTAACTATGTAATTGTTATACAAATAGCATCTCGTATTTATGTACCAGTTAGTAGTTATATTTCTTGTCTATGCTATATCTTTGGATTTTCTAAAAGTGGAAGACCATTAACAGCATTTAAAATCTAAGATCTTGTGAGTAAGCATGCATTGTAAATCAAGTTGTGGGATTGGATTTACAGGGAAAGAAATATAGTCTGACATTCTCCAAACACTACCACTCAAAGAAGAATTTTCCAATTCTAAAGTAAACAGATTTGCTTTACAATCTCCAATCTTCTATGTCATTTTTATAATTTATGCTGCCTCTAATATCCAATGTCATCTGCTTTCTTTTTCATTTTACTTCAAAAGAAGTGACTTATTTTTTTCTTTTTCAAATAATGTCCTTGTATTTGTTAATATTCCACAACCATGGAATGTTAGTGGAAAATAGGAACACTTTCAAACTCACATTATGAGATCAGCATTATCCAGATATTAAAGACAGACAAACATACCATGAGAAAACAAAAACAAACAAACCAACAAAAAAATATAGGACAATATCCCAAATGAATATAAATACAAAATTCCTCAATAAAATGATAGCAAACCACATTCAACAGCCCATTAAAAAGATCATACAACATAACCATGTGAGATGTATTCTTGTGATGCAAGAATTCTTCAACATATGGAAATCAATTAATATGATACACCACATTAATGGAATGAAGGATAAAAATGACATGATCATTTCAAGTGCTGCAGAAAAGCATATGACAAAACTCAATACCCTTTCATGTTAAAAACTCTAAACAAACTATAAATACAAGGAAATTATCTTAACATAATAAAGTCCATATAGGAAAAACCCACAGCTAACACCATACATGATGGTGGAAAACTTAAAACTTTTCCTCTAATATCAGGATCAAGGCAAGGGTGTCCCACTCTTGTCACTTCTATTCAATATAGCACAGGAAGTTGAGGCAGATCAATCAGGCAAGAAAAAGAGATAAAAGGCATCCAAACCAAAATGGAAAAGTACAGTATTCTTATTTTCACATGACGTGGTTTCATATAGAGAAAACCCTAAAGACTACACACACACACACACACACACACACACACACACACACACACACACAAATATTAGACATAATATACAAATTCAGTAAAGTTGCAAGATACAAAGTCAGTATAAAAAATCACTTGCGGGACATCCGAGTGGTGTATTGGTTAGGAGCTGGCTTGGGATGCCAGCTCTGAGCAGCAGGGCCCTGCTTCAGATCCCACATATGAGGGCCAGTGACACTGCCCTCTATAGCTAAGGTGGTGAACAACAGCTCTACCTGGTTGCCTCTATAGCTAAGATGGCCAGCAATGGTGTGGGCTACAGCCTCTGCTGCAGTGGGCTGCCATAGGCTACAGTGAGTGGCCTGCAGCCAGCGTGAGCTGCCAAGAGCCGCCCTGAGCTGCTGTCCAGAGGTGAGTGACATATCTTCCCAGATTCTAATCCGGGAAGAGCGTAATGATAATACCAACATGGGCCAGTGAAGCAACGTCCTCCACAACTAGACTTAAGAACAAAAAAGGAACACAACTTGTCTGTTCCCCTTCCATGATTCCCCAACGCTGTTCCCCTCCCCCAATTCCCCAATAAAATCTTAAAAACAAAAACAAAAAAAAACCTTCCATTTCTATACACTAAAAATGAACTATCTGAAACAAATATTAGAGAAGTAATCCCATTTATAATATCACCAAAAATGATAAAATACTTATAAATAAACTTAACTAAGGAGGTAAAAGGTTTGTATACTAAAAACTGAAAAACATTGATAAAAAATTAAATATACAAGCAAATGGGAAGGCATCCTGTGTTCATGAATTGAAAGACTTAATATTTTTAAAATGTCCATAATACCCAAAGCAATCTAGAGATTCAGTACAATCCTTACCAAAATCACAATGGCAGTGTTTATAGAAATTAAAAAACAACAAACTAAAACTAAAATTCATATAGAACCACAAAAGACCCTTAATAGCCAAAACAATCTTGATAATAAAAAACAAAGAATAATTCCTGATTTCAAACTATACTATAAAACTACAGTAATTAAAACAATATGATACTGGCATAAAGACAGACATACCAATGGAACAGAATAAAGAGATCAGCGGTAAGCCCAGGTTGGACTGGCAGAGTGGAACATTGGTTAGGAGCTGTCTTGGGATGCCAGTTCTAAGCAGCAGGGCCCTGGTTCGGATCCCACATATGAGGGCCAGTGACACTGCTCTCTATAGCTATGATGGTGATCAACAGAAGCTGGGCTGCTGTGAGTCGTCAGCGACAGTGTAGCTGCAGCTTCTGCTGCAGTGGTCTGCCATAAGCTACAGTGAGTGGCTGGCAGCCAATGTGAGAGGCCGTGAGAGGCCAGCAGCTGGTGTGAGCTGCCATGAGCCACCGAGAGGCCGTCCAGAGGCCAGAGACCGATCTACCTCACTCGGAAAGAGCACAATGATAATGACAACATGAGCCAGTGAAGCAACATCCTCCAAAATTAGACTGAAGAACAAAAGAATAGCAACTTGTCTTTTCCCCTTCCGCAATTCCCTAATGCTGTCCCCCTCCCCCAATTCCCCAATAAAATCTTTAAAAAAAAAAAGAAGTAAGCCCAGGTCAACTGTAAAGTCAACTGATCTTCTTCAAGGGTATCAAGAACATTCCTGTGGAAAGGATAGTCTCTTCAACAAATGATGCTGTGAAAACTGGATATCCATATGCGAAAGAATAAATTAGATCCCTATTTTTTTTTTTTTTTTTTTTTTTTTGCTGTCCTTTTATCCTTCTGTCTGGTTGTGGAGGATGTTGCTTCATTGGCCCATGTTGGTATCGTCATTGTGCTCTTCCCGGGTGAGGCAGAATGGTCGCCAGCCTCTGGACGGCTGCTCATGGCAGCTCTTGGCAGCTCTTGGCAGCTCACATTGGCTGACAGCTGCTCCCGCTGGCTGCCGGCCATTCACTGTAGCCTATGGCAGCCCACTGCAGCAGGGGCTGCAGCTATGCCATCCCGGGGACTCACAGCAGCCCAGCTCCAGGTGGAGCTGTTGTTCACCATCTTAGCTATAGAGGGCAGTATCACTGGCCCTCATATGTGGGATCCAAACTGGGCCCCGCTGCTCAGAGCTGGTGTCCCAAGCCAACTCCTAAACAATGTGCCACTCAGCTGGCCCTAGATCCCTATCTTAAACCATACACAAAGATAAATTCATAATGGATTAAAGATTTAAATATAAGACCTTAAACTGTGAAACTCCTACAAGAAAATAGGAAAAAAGCTTTATGACATTCGTCTTGGTAATTATTCCATTCATATGACACCAAAACCACAGACAACAAAAGCAAAAATGTACCAGTGGATCTGCATCAAACTAAAATGCCTTTGCAAGAAAAGGAAACAATCAACAGAGTGAAAAGACAACTTACAGAATGGAGGAAAATATTTGTAAATTACAGATATCAGATAAGAGATTAATATCCAAAATATATAAGGATCTCATACAACTCAATAGCAAAAATAAAAATAACCTGATTTTAAAACAGGCTAAAGACTTAAATAGACATTTCTCCAAAGAATACACTCAAATGGCCAACAGGTATATAAACAGATACTCAATATCACTAATCATCAGCGAAATGTAAAATCAAATAAAAATCATAATGATTTTCACCTCATGCCTGCTAGGATAATTATTACTTAAACAAACAAACAAATAAACAAACAAACAGACAATGTATTGGGTAGGATATGGAAAAATTGGTAACTTTATATACTGTTGGTGGGAATGCAAAATGATGCAGCTGCTATGATAAAAAAAAATGCCGATTTTTCAAAAATTAAAAGTAGAACTACCATATCATCCAACAATCCCATTTCTAGGTACTTATCCAAAATAATTGAAATCAGGATGTCAAATAGATATTAGCACTCCAGTGTTCATTCAAGCACTATTCACAATAACCAAGATGTGAAAACAACCTAAATGACCACCTACAAATGAATGGATAAAGAAAATGTGATATATACATATAATGGAATATAATCTATCCTTATAAAAGAAGGAAATCTTGCCATATGTGACAACATAGATAAACCTGGAGGACAGTATGCTAAATAAAATAAACCAGTCTTAGAAGGGCATTGCTGCATGATCCCACTTATATGAGGTATCTGAAGTAGTCAAACTTATAGGATCAAAAAGTAGAAGACTGATTGCCAACAGTTGGGAGATGGGTAATGGAAAGTTTCAAATCCATGGCCATAAAGTTCAATTATACAGGATGAATAAATTCTAGAAATCTACCATACAACATTGTCCCTATACTTAACAATACCATATTATATACATAAAAATTTTTAAGAGGGTAAATATGATGTGTTTTTAGCACAAAATAAAATTTAAAACAGTGGAGGAAACATGTATTACAGAAACCAGTAAGACTACCAGTTCACAAGACAGGTAGATATAAGACAAAGTCATACAGTATATCTCAAAGCATGATCCACAGAGCTGTAATTCTACAAGATGTCCTATAGAGAACCTCTTTTTCAAGTTCAAATAAATCAGGGAAATAATGTTTAGTGTACTTCCACTTTTAGAAAGTCACACTCCACGTTGGTATATTAAATACTCTAAGATGTAAACCTTTAAAAAAATAAATGAAAAATAAACAAAATTCTATTTAACTTTGACCAAGCATTATTAACAATGGAACATTATTTTCAACTACCCCCAATTTACAAGAGCAAGGGTTCTGGGTACCATGCTTTGAGTAATAAATAAATTGAGTAATAATTTTTAGTTTTGGCTTAAAAGAACTAAAATTTACTGAGGATTAGAGCATTGCCCTCATTTTTAAATAAGAGTCTACTAATAATTAGTACTAGACTTGACTGTCCTTGATTCAGAGAACAAACTAAGCTGTAGACAGGACCTGTCCTCAGGTATTTTTAAAAGCTGAGAAAGGCAAATTCATGAAGCCATAAAGTTTCAAATTTTGTATCTGTTTACCACTAAGAATTGGGTATTTTATATAAGATATGTTTTTACATTATTTTCATGAAATGTGATATTGATGTTTGTAGCTCTCAGATGATAATTTAAAACCATTAAAATTTCTCAAATAACAATGAATTTTTAAAAAACCCTGCCTTAAAAAAACCATTTTATTAAAAATAATTTATTAATAATTCTTCAGTTAATTCTATGTTCTCAAAAAATTCACTTGATCTTAGACAATTTAGCATGCACATTTATTAAAAGATAATCAGGGCCGGCTGAGTGGCGCATTGGTTAAGAGCTGGTTTTGGGATGCCAGCGGTCCAGGTTCAGATTCCACATATGAGGGCCAGTGACACTGCCCTCTACAGCTAACAACAGCTCCACATGGAGCTGGGCTGTGTGAGCCCTGGTGAAGGTGTAGGCCCCTGCTACAGTGGGCTGCCACAGGCTACAGTGAGTGGACGGCAGCCAGCGTGAGCAGCTGGCAGCCAGCATGAGCTGCCAATAGCCATGGTGAGCGACCATCCAGAGGCCAGAGACTGATCTGCCTCATGCGGGAAGAACATAATGAAGATACCAACATGGGCCAGTGAAGCAACGTCCTCCACAACTAGACTGAAGAACAAAAAGACAAAGACGGCAACTTGTCTGTTCCACTTCCCCGATTCCCCAGTGCTGTTCCCCTCCCCCACTTCCCCAATAAAATCTTTAAAAGAGAGAAAAAAAAAAGATAATCACACTTGGTTTATGAATCTTTGGAATTACTATTGGGATCAAATAAATTATAGAAAAGAATACTGAAAAGTATTACAAAACATGGTATAATGGAAAACATTTAAATTGTGCTTTCATTTTGACGTATCATAATTCTGTTAATATTAGCAGTCACATAGAAAACAAAATTCACTTATTCAACAAATATTGATTGATCTAAGTACCAACTACTTGTATGTGCTAGAACTTGTTCTACGGGCTTTTGATACATCATGGAGCAAAATACACAAATATCTCTTTGGAATTATCATCTGGCAGGATATCATAATATAATCCTTTCACTATTTCTTGATTGATCATAAATCATACCATGCTTTCTGCCAACTACAAAATAACAAAAATGTTGCCAGGGCTGGCCGAGTGGTTCCTTGGTTAAGAGTTGGCTTGGGAGCAGGAGCTCTGAGCATCAGGGCCACTGGTTCAGATCCCACATGGGCCAGTGACACTGCGCCCTCTACAGCAAAGATGGTGAACAACAGCTCGACCTGGAGCTGGGCTGCGATGAGTGGCTGGTAATGGAGTAGGCTGCAGTGGGGCTGCAAGTGGGCTGCCATGAGTTGCTGTGAGTGGCCGGCAGATGGTGCGAACTTCCTGTGAGCGGCAGTCCAATGGCCAGCGACACATCGGCCTCAGCTAGGAATAGCGCAATGATAATATCAACATGGGCCAGTGAAGCAGCGTCCTCTACAAGTAGACTGAAGAACAAAAGGACAACAACTTATCTGTTCCCCTTCCTCAATTCCCCAATGCTGTTCCCTCCCCCAATTCCCTAATAAAATCTTTAAAAAAAAAAAACAAAAGAAAGAAAGAAAAATGTTGCCAGAGTCCTCAGTTAGTGAATACATGATTGTTGTATAATTGTTATCTAACTAATATTGTGACATAACTAAGAGAAAATGTTCTTTGAAATTATCACTTTAGGCTTATAGGTTGTGTGACATAGATAAGTTAAATTTTAATTTCAATTCACACAATAGTAAAAACCATTCATTCATTCAACTAACATTTATTGAGTATCTACTATGCCCCCAGTATTATTCTAGGCTCTTTAGATATGTGAGATTTCTCTGGTGAGGTTTGTTTCCCAGTGCAAGATATATGCAGAACCTATTTTCCTGGTACAGATTTTGAGAAAGAAATAGGAAAATAAAAATATGAAGATTACTTACTTAGTACATTGCCTGGCATGAAGTTTATGTTGTTTAAATAGTAACTAAAAAAGTAATATTTATATAAGTATGTTTTATTATCATTATCAAGAGGAAAATTTAATTCTAATACTGATGTACTCTCAAGATGAATAGTTTTTTATTAGTCATGAATTTAAGATGTTATCTATTCAAATTTTATTAAGGTTATTGGTGCAAAGCAGAGAGATACTAAATAGGTGAATTCATCAAAAAACAAATTTCAACATTATGAAATTATACAAAAATAAAGTATTTCACCAACTGAGAACCTGTGAATGGCAGCCTTTTTCTCATTATGGAGTTGGCAGGTAATGACTGGGCAGAATACATGGTGAGATTGCTAATCAGCAACAATGCAGGCAGTGTAACATTACATCCAGTAAGATACTGATTCTGCAGAGCAAATTACCGAGAATATGTTTCTGGTAGAAAATGTGTTTGTATTGTCCAGGAGATTGAAAAAGACAACTATACAATCACAGGCTGCTTAACACCAGCTCTCCACAAGTAGAGGGAAAGCCCTGAATTGAAGAATTTGCAAATTTCTGTGGTGCTTTCATTTTGTATGTTCAATTATTGTAATGACTTATTTATTCAGCATTGCCAGGGAAAGAAGTAAAATTATTACTGAAACATAGATACACTTAAGAAAATAATTCATACATGCAGAAAGATAGAGACAATATAATGAAACACATGTCCAGGTCCCAGAAAGAAAAATAGTAACTTTCTGTCACATTTCCTTCAGATAATAATGTCTTAGGTTTTAAAAACTATGTTCTTATAAAATAAATAAAATAATTAAAGAACACTGAGAATAACAAAGTAGTCCTAGGGACAGCCAAGCGGCGCGGTGGTTAAGCACGGGTTTGGGAAGCCAGCGGCCCAGGTTCGGGTCCCACCTATGAGGGCCAGTGACACTGCCCTCAAAAAACAAAACAAAAAAACAAACAAAAGAGTCCTACAGAATTTTTGAAAAAAAAAATCAAGACAAAAATTCTAAGAGCTGGAAATATCCTTGATTATTTAATGTGAAAATAATTTAAAACTTAAAAAAACAAAAATGAGGTAACACCAGATGTCATTTATCTTTACCTATGAGTCAAAAGGATAAGAAAAATGGCACTCTCTACCTTATAAAGACATATATATTTGTGGTTTTGAAGTATGATTGTGAGATAACTTCTGGTGTCAGCTACCCAGATTGGGTACCCATATCTCACAGATTAGGGGCATACTCCTCCAAAAGAGCACCCTCACTTCGGATGCCATCTGCAAGTTAAGGGGCCACCAAGACATTCACCCTTCTAACTAGCTGACTATCATAAATTCAGGGGCTTCTACTACATCTTCCAGTTCAATAACTGAATAGAATGACTTACAGTATTCAGGAAAGTGCTATACTTATGATTACAGGTTTATTGTAGCAAAAGAATACAAATGAGAACCAGCTAAAAAGAGAGATATATACAGAAATGCATGAGAGGATCCCAGATAGGAAATTTCCATTGTCCTCTCTTCATAGTGTCAGGACATGTTACCCTCCTGGCACATTCATGTGTAACAATATACAGACTATTGTCAACCAGGGAAGTTTACCGGAGCTTTAGTTCCCAGAGTTTTTATTGGAGTTTCCTTATATAGGAATGATCGATTCAATTCTTGGCTTTCAGATTAAATTCTATCTCCAGCTACCCTCTCCTACCCAGAGACTGGGCTCAAAATTCCCAACTTTAATTAACTGATTAATTAAATTAATTTCTGGCTTGGCCTGCCTCTTTCCTGAGTTACTTCATTAGCACAAATTACTTAGGGGTCACCTATCAGTCATCTCCTTAGCATAAATTTACCATCAGGGCCCACTATGATTAACAAAGACACTCCTATCACTAAGAAAATTCCAAGGATTTAGAGGCTACCTCCCAGGAACTTAGAAAAAAGAGACTCATTATTACATGGGAGATGAGACTTTTTTCTCAGATCAATGTATTCTAAAACATATTCATTATTAAACAATATTAGGTTAACTGTAATTACTGTGGACTGAGTATTGAGAATATCAGAAATACCCACTTTTACAATGGTTACTTATAGTGGAAAAGCTCTGGCTAGTAAGTCCCCAGTACCAAGTTTATGCTTCAAGGTGATGGAAAAGAAAAGAGTGTGATGTTCCAGTGACAGGACATTGGTTTCGGCTCTAGTTCTGCCATATACTAACAAGATGATCTTGGATAAATCATAGCCTTTCTGGATCTCAATTGGCTATTGTGAAATAGATATAATAATAAATCCTGTTTTGCCTGAACAATTATTGATTGTGAAGTTTGTAGGAAATAGCTAATGGATATAAAAATAAAATTGTAAAGCTCTTTATAAATGCTATTTTTAAGTCCTCGCTTTGCAACTCTTTAACTGTCTAACCTGATGAAAACTGTAAGGAACCAAGGGACACACAGATGCCCTGTGACCACATATCTGATCGGTTCACTTAACTGTGCTCACTCTATCTTTTAAACAAATCTGACAGGAAGGTGTGATTATCAGCATTTTTGCAGTTAAGGAAAATAAAGTCAGAAAGATTAAGTACTTGGGCTGAATTCACATGAGTTAAGTGCCAGAAACTATTTAGGCTATTCTTTTACGTATGACCTAGCTAAATGGTGGAGTTGAACTACATACTCCTTAAAATCTCTTCTAGCTCTAAAATTCCATGACTTATTTTCTGCATAAAAGGGTTGCAGACCATGTAGTCAAAACTGAAATTAAAAACCAAACAAACATATTGATGACCATGTGACTTCAGAAGAGTAAGGGGCAAGATGCCGAGAGGGGCTGGGAAATGGTTTACATCAAACAGTGCAACTGTTTTTCACAGGAAGCTAAGTGCTACTTAAGGCTATTTTAGCAATTGATATACTAGTTAGAGTTTAGGCTATGTTATGTTATGCTAATATTAAAATATCAGTGGCTTAACATAAAAATTGATTTCTCACTCAAGTTACATACAGAACAGCAGGGGTTCCCCTAAGGTATCTGGCAGCCCAGGTCACACAAAAGTTTAATCTTGATGTAAGCTTTCAAGGAAAGGGAAGGTGGTGAAAAATCATGGAATGCCTTTAAAGTTTCTGCTTTGGCCATTTGTTTTACTTCAAAGGAGCAACAATGGACAATTCTACTCTATGCCTAGAAGCAGGAAAGCTGGACATATTTAATAAACAGCTGTAATGACTGCTGTTGTCAACCTACTTTCCGTTTTATGAAATTTTATGTTACAAACCACTTTCTTAAACATTATTTCATTACTGATAACAGTAAGAAGCCAAACGGGTGATGGTTCGTAAATAAGCAAACATCCCACATATAATTTGAATGCCATGCTTTAAAAGTTACCTATTGCCCTTTCCATTCCACTAGCGTCCTCCTGGTAGATAAACTAGTTTATCTGATCACGTAATTCAAACAGAGATTTGGACATTAGATTTTTGCAACCGCAGTAATATTTTGAAGTAGAAACTGACTGGTCATATCCAAAAAAGAAAACATTTAGTTCAGGGTCCAAGGAAGAAATGAATACAGTGAAGCAAGATAGACATTTCTCTATTCTCTCTCACATACACACTTAAAAATAAGTAGGATAACCATATACGTTACTTGCCCACCTTGGGGCATTTTAGGGAGTGAAAGGAGATATTAATAGTTACAGTAAAACAAGTATAAAGCAGGACTGTCCCGCATAAAATGGAATGTATTATCATCCTAAAAAAAAACTCAGAGGGAAACTAGTTTAAAAATCAGTATTTTTTCCCCCCATTCCAGGCCATAAGTATCTACACATAACAGTTCTAGTTGGGAATGCATTTGTTCATCTGCTTACTTACTCGATAAACTTTTATGCGTATACTTTATGCCATGCACTGTTCTACTACAGAGGAGAGAAGTACTCATTTGGTTTATATGAGAATTACAAAATGGAATTCGTAGTTAAGAAGCTTTCAGCTGATATATTTTATAATGCTTAAGTGTAGATGATGATATTGTGGGAGCTCAGAACAAGTCACCCCAAGATGTGCCTCTGTAGTATGTGCATTGCTTTGAGTTAAGGGCAATTTTAGTTTGAGCAGAAGATAAACTTCGATCCCTCCCTTTAACTATGTAGAAAAACTTGAATAAGGGTCCTTGCCGAGAATAAGACATCTCTTTTTGACCTGCCTACACAGCAGGGCAAACTATTATTTACTAAACATCTTCTCTTATTAGCCTGCAGTGACTCTTTGAAGCCCTCAAAGTCCATCACCTCATCCCTAGATCATAATGTCTTAGATACCTAAATCTCCCTTTCTGTCTCTCTGGACCTTTCCTGCATGTGTGATCTCTCACTCTTTCATGCATGAGGGGTTCCCATATGTATGTATGCATTAAACTTGGTTACTTTCTCTTGCTCATCTGTCCCATGTCTATTTGACTATTAGACCAGCCAAAAGAACCTGGAGGGTAGAAGATATTTTCTTCTTCCCCCACAGTATCATAATTAATTTTGTGGGAAGCTCTAAATATTTTCCAAATCTTAAGGTTCAATTATTTAGTTCAGCTTAAAAGTCTAAACTTTTTTCAGTATAAATTTGAATATAAACACACACACACACACATACACACACACACCAAAAAAATGTATACTAGTGGACACTGTTCAAGCAATAGTTTGCCATCATCAGAAGTGCCTGGATGCTGATGGTAACCACTTTGAGTACCTCTTGTAATTGCAGAAGTCAAACATGACTTGTATTCATCTTGTGTTATCAGTATATATTGAGTATTATAATTTTAAGATTTTTCCTTTCTTAAAATGTGTATACATTTTTTTGGCACTCTTTATATTATACATTTTATGCTTAAAAGTAATGTAAATATAAACTAGTTGAATTTTCATGAACAACTTTAGTTTAGTGATCCAAGTCTCATTAAATAACTTTTAGTTGTTTTAAAGATATCAAATTTAAAAACAAGAAGGATGCAAAGGATAGAACCTCTTTAAAAAGTTTAATAATGATGGAAGTGTTTTATACTTGGAATTGAAATGGAATAACAAAGATTTTTAAGGCAGGATTTTCCAGCTCTAACATTCTAAAATCTATGATTATTTTTTTTTTTGAATTTTTTTTTTAGGATTTTATTTCGGAATTGTGGAAGGGAACAGCATTGGAAAATCGGAGAAGAGGAACAGACAAGTTGCTGTCTTTTGGTTCTTCAGTCTAGTTGTGGAGGACGTTGCTTCACTGGCCCATGTTGGTATTGTGATTACTGAGCTCCTCCTGGCTGAGACAGATCAGTGGCTGGCCATTGGATGACCGCTCAAGGCAGCTCACGCTGGCTGCCAGCCACTCATGGCAGCTCACGGCAGCTCACGGCAGCCCACTGCAGCCCCACCATAGCCTACGCCATCACTGGTAACTCACGGCAGCTCAGCTCCAAGTCGAGCTTTTGGTCACCATCTTAGCTGTAAAGGGTGCAGCGTCACTGGCCCATGTGGGATCCGAACTGGCGGCCCTGCTGCTCGGAGCTTGCACTCCCAAGCCAGCTCTTAAATCAATGAGCCACTCGGCTGGCCCTCTATGATATATTTTGTTTTCCCTTTTTTTTTATTTTGAAAAAGTAACATTTTTCTTATATCATTTCTAATTTCCACACAAATTAATAAGATGGTGTTTTTTAAGGTAGTTAATATTTGAAAATATATTATTCTATTTTAAAAATAGGAAGATTAATTTTTGGAAAAAAAATAGCCGTGAGATTAAAAAAGGTTATGTGATTTTTAAAAAGGGAATTGGAATATATAGAGAATTTAAGGTAAATGTGTGGGTAGATGAAATACTTTAATCATAAATCAGTTTTAGTTGTGAAGAGGAGGACTTAAAAGTTATCTAAAAACATGTAAAGTTGAATCCAAACATATTAATCATAGTGATTCCCTGAAAACTAAATAACATATATGAAATATTTTAAAGGCTACTCTAAAATATCAATAATAACTTGACTACTAATCAAATAGACATGAGACAGATTAGTAAGAAAAAATGGGAAAAAAAATAATTACATACATATGTATAGGAACCCTGTGTCAATGTAGGAAATATCCAAACCTATGGAGAATTTTTATGAGTTTATTCGAGCCAAACTGATAACATATGCCAGGGAGCAAGATCTCAAATTCTCCTGAGAAGGAGAATGACAGCTCTGTAGCTTCTTTTATGCATTTGAAATTAAGGAGGGATCGAGGAAGATCACATGGAGGTAGGAAAAAGGAAAGGGATTGGATTACAGGATAGTTACCAAGATTTTGTGCTTTCTTGAGGATGGTTATGGCTTATTTCAAAGGTGTGTAAACCTAGATGCACAGAAATAATGGACAGCGCTTGCTTAAAGCAAAGGTAAACCTTTTTTTTTTTTTTTTTTGAGGGCAGTGTCACTGGCCTTCATATGTGTGATTGAACCGGGGCGGCTGGCTTCCCAAACCAGCGTTTAACCACCGTGCCACTTGGCCGGCCCAAAGGTAAACCTTTTACTAAAAGGTTATATGCCTGGGCTGTGGCTACCCACCATGACCTGCCCATTTAGAAATTTATGATTAGATCACCCTGTGAGATTACTTTCCTTAGAACCCCTTTTTATTTGTGCACCGTTTTCCTTTTTAGCCATAAATGAATCTAGAGGATGCACTGATGACCAACCTTTGGTCGTATAGTGTGGTCTCATAGCTAATTCCTAGGAAGTCTCAGTTTCAGCATCCTCTTGTTAACCACTGAGGATGGGGTAATACTGTAAAGATAGGATCTGCGTTGAGACCAGATTTTCCCAAAAAGGGAAGGGCAGGTAAATGGAAGGCATTCAGGTATTATAGCATTCATTGCAGGAAATAAAAACAAAACAAAACAAAACACTCTGGATCATTTATATTCTATGAGCTACCATGATCCAAGTTTTGCCTTCTGTCTCCATTTTCTGTATTTGGCATCTGGTAAAACACTTACATAAGCCAATAAAAAGATTATTGACAGTTATATATGTTCAGTAATCATGAACAGCTGGACTATATAAAAAAACCCAAAGAGCAAGTATAACTATTATTATGACTAATATCATTAGCAAAAATGATAAAAAAAAATCATTAGGTAAAGACAATCAAACAAAATGGATTCTGAGTTCAATATCAATCCACAGGTATGCAATCTTTGCTGATGTCTTGGGATAGCTGTCCACCTCTGGTGTTGGTGGCTTCTTGTCCTCAAGGAGACAGGAACAGATATTCATTTGCAGTTAGGTGCCTGGTAAGGCCCCCTCCAACAAGGTTGGGGAGTGTCTTTTATTTGGTGTCCTTTCTAATAAACAAAATCTGCAAGTGGCAGTTAATGATTTTTGAAGTCTTTGTCTCCTGGGAACATTCTGTGAAAGAAAGCATTACCAACTTGGCATTTTCTTCAAGTGACTCTATCAAACCTTGGCAATAGTGTAAGATGTCACCTTTCAATAACGACAGCTCATAAGTTCCTCCATTTAAGTTCAGCTTAAAAACACTGCGATGCATGAAGGAATGCAAAAACTGAAAAACGGAAAGCCAGGGGACAGGGGAAAACCAAGCAGCCATCTTAGGTTTCCCATAGCTCTATTTGTTTAATTTACAACTATTGTTTACCATACAATGTACCCTACAAGTTTTTGTTGCTTATTTTACAATCCTTCTGATACAATTTCAAATCTTTTGAGGTGTTTCAGGGTCCTCTGAAACACTGAAAAGTTATTCCTACATATATTAAGATTTTAACCCTTAAAACCTCAGTGTCTAGGGGCAGTCAGATGGCTCAGTCAGTTAGAGCTCATGCTCTGAACAACAAGGTTGCTGGTTCAATTCCTGCATGGGATGGTGGGCTGTGCCCCCCCCCCCCCATAACTAGACTGAAAAGGTGACCTGGATTTGGAGCTGAGCTGTTTCCTTCACAAGTAGATCGAGAAAAATACGACTAGACTTGGTTGGACCTGATGTCCTGGGGAAAACACACTGTTACTCAATTAAAAACAAAAACAAAACAAAACAAAAAAAACCCTCAGTTTCTGTGGGAAGCTGACAGCCCCCACAGTGTCTGACAAGGCCACATTGCCCTGCTTAGCACTGGATATTAGGGGTACTGCCTTACGTTGGTCATGCAATATCTCCTGTCTCTATGAATCCATGTGCCTTTCCTCCTATAGGAGACAATATATTCACTGCATTTGTGACAAGTTCTTGTGGTGCCCTGATGGTGGCTAGTTGTGTAAGTCAATGATGGGGCAACATTTTCTAAAGAAAAGGAAACTCCCTAGGGCAGGCTGCAACCAGAGGGGACCCCTGGGCTGGGATGTTGGGGACTCGGGCCCCTTGGAAACTGAGGCACAGACCTCTGACAAACTCAGGCCAGAAAGCTCAGGCCTGTGAGAAGCTGATGCATTTGCCTGGGGGCCCTGCTGGAGTGGTCTCCTTGAGGATTGAAAGTCTTCAGGCCATGAGAGTTCTGGTAAAAGGCAGCTCAAAGGCAGCTGCTGACCATTGGGTATGTTAACAAACTTGTATGAATTCCTTTGCCTAGTGCCTTGTTGCAGCAACAGATACTGAAACTTTGAGAAACAGATGTAGCCCTCTGTAGGATAAGAGAGGTGTGAGACCCTTTTGATTGCTGGGTATTGTATTTACATGGGAGTAGATTTTGGATGCTTTTGTCCTGGATGCAGCCACTCCTGGTCTTTTAGTATAGCTCAAGTATACGTCTTGTGAGTTTTATGATTGTGTTTAACTGCTAGGATTTGGGATGATTTCCATATAGTCAAGATAGCTATAGTGAACATTCTTTGGGCAATGTGTAGAGATGTGTCAATCCTTAATTAACATAAGATAATCATGATAAACATTCTTTAGGTGATATACAGAAACTAAGTCTGGGTTTCATGGTAATTATCATAATAAAGACAAGGTAATCCTTTAACGGAAGAGTAGGTCACAGTGCGCCCTGGAGAGAGCAATTGCAGGGGAGAGAGGACTGTGGGAATCCTGGGGATTACAAACCACCAAACCCATGTACATGAGTCCCTATAAAACGGACATGTTATTGCATTAAAGGGTGACACGCCTGAGAAATTCTTTCCGGTGTCTCTGCTCTCTTTCTCTCTTTCTTTCTCTTTCTTTTTTTCCTCGCCAACTCCGTACCATCCAAGGGAACCCCTGGACTCCACATAGGCTGGACCCCCACAAGTTTCTAATGAACACTAAGAAGTAATCAATTATTATCTGACGAGACAGGCAAATTGCTAACCTGAGCGAGCTTGTGAGCTAGCAGGAACGAACTTAAAAATTAACCGCTTGGCTCTGACTCCCCAGGCTCGCACTGCACCTGCAGGCTGACGAGCACCTTACATCCATCTAGATGGGAACAGAACAGTTCCCAGGGAAGGCCCACTGCAACAACCACCCCCTGCAAGCTAACACCCACCATAGGTGGGAACAGAATGGTTCCCGAAGAAGCCCCCTGCAAGCTGACAAGCGTCCTGCATCCACCATGGATGGGAACTGGATGGTTCCCAGAGATGGCCTATTGTAACGGCAACCCCTGCAAGCTGACAAGCACCCAATACCCTGCATAGAAAAATATAAAACCCCAACTAAACAGAAATCTACTGCAGCTATCTATTCTAGACTCTATTCATGTCAACTCCTCTGCTGGTGCGTCTCCCTTTTCTTTTCTTTTCTTTTCTTTTTTTCTTTTCTTTTCTTTTCTTTTCTTTTCTTTTCTTTTCTTTTCTTTTCTTTCTTTTCTTTTCTTTTTTCTTTTTTTCAAACAGAAACTCATGGCAGCTGTCTTCTCTAGACACTGCAACAGGCATCCTTCCTGCCCAACATTCAATGAACTTTTTCTTGCTTTCTTACTTTTCTGAGTCTTGTGAATTCTTTCACATTCTGCAAATGACCAGGGGTCTCCAAAAAATCAAACAAACAAACGAACAAACAAACAAACAAACAAACAAAAATACAGTATTTTTTAGCTTGGGCATTTTAAAACCTCTAGAAATATTTCCATAGACATAAAAGTCTACTGTTAACATGAACTTATTTTTGTAAAACCCAAGCAAAATAAAGACATGTCTGTTTTACTTTAATCAGCAAACTTAAACTAGCTTTTACTTACTAAGGATTAAATTTAGATCACATGAACTTGAAAAGGATTTGAGTTAATTTCTATATTTCTGAGAATTTTAGGATACTTAATCCTTATGAGCACTTGCCTTTGACTTTAATAATACTATCTGGAGGTAGAAAATTATTTCATATTTACAACATACATATGTAGGCTCACATACAGATGGACACGAACAGAGGCATTTTAGCCAGGAGAAAAACTCACTAGTTTATAAAAGGACACTTGGATCCAAATTTTACACCGGAGGCATTTACAATTTATACCTGTCCTTGACAAGTCAAGTTCCAAATAACCTTCCCCCTGTTAAAATAAGGACAGCCATTTTTAATACCTTAAAAAATGGGTTGACACCTAAATGACCTCATAGGTTGATCTATTTATCTAAATACTTTATGTAGCCCCCCCCTTTTTTTTTTATAAATCATTTTACATAGTTTCATTTAGCCTAGAAGAGAAGGCCTTTTTAAGTTCTAAGACAGTCTCTAATATTTTTCTTTCCATCCATTCTGCCTAATTTTATAGCCAGCTTTTTCTAATTATGTGCACAAAAATTAATTGTAGAAGTATCAAAGTATCCTCATTTTAGCCATCTTAGAATGAATAGGAAGTTGACTGTCATGGGGCTTGTTGGCTTCAGAGGCACTGATTTCCCATATCAGTTTTGAAAGCTTTAGAGCATGAACAAACTTCTAGGAAACACCAGCCTTGATGTGCATGTCTTTGGATGAGCCAAATGCAGTGGATATCCCTATAGGACCATTTTATGCCCTAGAGGGCAGTCTTCCTCAGGCAACCCCACAAAGATTCTTAGTCATGGAGGAATACCCAGGCAAGGGCCAGCAAGAGCTTACATAGTGCCGCCAGAACATCGATGCTTTCTAAGGCAAGGGCCCTTGTCTCAGGTCTCTCTGTCAGAGTGAACCCATTCCAAGGCACCCTGCCCATTTCCCTCGGGCTCCCTCTGATTTCTCTGGGATTGGCCTAGCTACCCCACTGGCCACTTCTTGGTGCCCATCTCCACCACTCCAGATTTGGGGATCTGTGCAACTATTGTCACCCCATTGGCTACTTTGGGTTGGGGAAGCAAGTGTCCTATTGCAGAGCTAAAGAGAGTTCAGTTTCTCATTTAAACAGCAAAGATTTTGTTCAGACTGTCAGTAAGCAATCCAGTTAAAAAGGCGATATTAAAAGGAACCATTTTTTGTCTTCCTTTCCTTGGTTTATCTCAACCCTTATCCACACAGACGATTTTCTAAAAACAGTTCAAATAAAGCCATGGCCTGCTACTTCAGGCAAGGAGGCCGGGAATTCCAAGAGAAACTCACCGAGTTCACCCAGTATGGAGTGGGGAGCCAGTGCAGCACGGTGGGTCCCTGCTGTTACCCAGCACAGGTCCAGGTCTGCAGGCTGCTCTTGGTGGGCTTCTTGGGAATCCTGCTGATTACAGAAGGAAATGTCAACATAAGAAATGTCCAAACCTGTAGAAAATTTTTATAAGAATTTATTTCACAGCATATCCCAGGGAGCAAGATCTCAAATGCTCCAGAGAATAAGTTTCGCAGTTTCTTTTACACATTTAAAATTAAGGAAATGAAAGAAAAATCACATGGAGGTGGTCAAAAGCAAGGTGAGGATTGGATTACAGAATAATTAACAAGATTATATGCTTTCTTGAGGGTGGTTAGGGCTTATTTTAAAGTTCTGTTAACCTAAAATAGATGCACAGAAACAATGGACAAGGCTTGCTTATGTAAAGATAACGCTTTTACTCTAAAGTTATATGCCTGGGCTGTGACTACCCTATCATTGCCTCCCCAGTTAGGGATTTATGATTCGATCACCCTGTGAGGTTACCTTCCATAGAACCCCTTCTTTTTCCATCCACACTTGCCTACATGAGAGTCAGAGACCCCATCCACATACATAAGAGGTTCAGAGACAGAAAGGGAAAATGAGGTATTTTAAGACATTTAGAGCTAGGGATGAGATAACGACCTTAAGCCTTCAGAAGGTAATTGAAGGCAGAGCAAATGTTCAGTAATCAGTAATTTGCCCTGTCATACAGATGGTTATCTCTAAGAATCTCATTATGGGCAAGGCCCCTTATTCAAACTCTAGGTAGTTAAGGGGAGGCAGACATTTGCCTTGAGCCTGTAGCACCTTGGCTTCCTTTAGCTCCAAACAATTAGCAGAACCCCTATACTCCACTTAAGAAACTAGAAAGCAAGGGACCCAGGAGGTAGACATAAAATCACTAGCACATGGGACTCCCACAAATACCACTCACACCTAAATGTTAAATAGCACATGAGGAAACTCCCCCTCATGAGATTTAGCAGGCACAACAGGCCATTTTACCTTGATTTGAAAATTATGTTTTAAATATTACCCTAACAGACATTACAAAAATATTTTCAAATAGCTACTAAAGTGGTTTGATAGAACAGGATAAGCAATCAGGAGAGGAGGTATTTTTTTCTCCCCAACAATAAAATAGCCAAAAAGTGTGACCAAGAAGAGAGACATATGTAAGTCAGATGTATCTGTGGCACAGAATTGCACAAAATGTCTGACTGAGTAGGGAAGGAAAAGAGATGCTGTTCAGTAACTTATTGCAAAGAGGAAACAAAAGGAAGCTACAGATGTAGAGACCATGAATTTAAAAAAGAAATTACCAAAAGCATCTGATAAGAAAGACAATGATATGCCTGTCAATGACAACGGAATGCTGCCTCTATTCTAAAGGCAGAGGAAAGTGAATGAGTGATAAGGCCCAATTCCCCTTTACAAATGCAAGAGGAGGTAAACCACAGAGAAAACACTAGATGAAAATGGTCAGAAACAGAAGAAAGTCACACTTCCTTTATTGTTCAAATTCTTTCAGATTGCACTGAACTGTCAAATATTTGCAACTCCACTTTATGCTTATCCATCACTTTCACTTTCACAGGCTCCTGAATAAAGGGAGCATTTCATTTTCTCTCACATCACTCCATCTTCCTCATTCATCTTTCTCAGTTCTTTCTCCTTTCCTTTCAACTATTATCTCTTAAAGAGATTCAGTGCCAGTCATTATTGTTTTTTAATGCAGTAAACCTTCAGTTTTATGATACAAGTCTGAAAAACAAGAAGAAAGCTCAAATTGAAGTGTAATACATTAACAGGGAGGTTGTTTTCCATGTTTTAACATTAACACAACCACAAAACAAGCAGACAATTGTGTCTTTGTAAGGAAAAATTATGATTGTTTTCTCAGTATTAGAAATAAAACTCAGCAGCTGATACATATGGGTTTGAGTATTGTTACATTACCCATGGTGGTCTGTCCGACACAATGTTTAAGAAGACATACTTTAACACTTTCCTGCCTCTTAAGCTTTAGACTTTTGGAAAATAACAGTAAATTTTGGCAAAGTGTAATTAAAGTAAAGAATAAGATTTTTAAACTCCGATACATTATCAGGAAATTGTCTTTTTAGCTATAGGGAAATATGTAACACACACAAAAAATACATGAACTATTCTATTTGAAATTATGTTCTCATCATTTTTCAAATTATGGATTTCATATTACAACAGTAGTAACACTAATAAAAACAATTACAAGGTATTTATATCCAGATATTCTGTCAAGTGTATTATTCATAATAGAATATAAGCAGAAAGAGTCAAACTCAAGTTCTCATGATCATCATTCTCTTGTTAAGTAAGCTTTATTAAAATTTTGTAAGTTTTCTTGTAAAACATGCATTCAAAAACTATGATATAAATATTATTTACATTTCTGTTGTTATTGATAAAAATTAGCTAGCATTCAATTCATTTACATGTACCATTATGTCTTATTTTCAGACAAACTGAGAAAAAGTATTGGAGAAAATTTTCCTAAAATGTATTCATATAGTTCTAATAATTTACTTTTTTTCCCTGTTATGTCCTGAGCAATTACTTTTGTTTCCAATTCTCATCTCTACCCCAGGATTTATATGTTTCTGTTTTTGTTGTTTAAATTTAACTCAATTTAACTAAAAAATTCTAAGATGTTAAATAAAATACCTGTGGTAACCTACTGAAACTCCAGAGTTGGTATAAAGATTAGTATAAAGGGAAAACATTTGAGCTACAGAGGATGCACAAAAAAAAATCTTATCTGGGCTTCTCTTATCAGTCTAAAGCAGAGCCTCCTGGAAATACAGCTGCCATTAACTCTCCTCTGAGGGAATTTCCTATGAATTTAGTTGCCATGGAGACAGATTGTCCACTACCATTCACATCAAAAAAGCTTCTCATTGATGCCCTAAACCCTCCCACACCTTTTGTTAAGTTTGGTATACAAATCTTTATCTCTGGCCATTCAGTGACTTACTTATCATCTACCAACTCCCATGTGTCCATGTGAATGAACTTTGTTTCTTCTCCTGTTAATCTGTCCATTGTCAGTTAATTTACAGGTCCCCATCACTGGGCCCAAATTGAAAGAAGAAAAAAATTTTTCTTCCTGAAGGAAAGTTTTGTTGACTGGGGTAAGAGGCCTGGGACTCTGCTAGCTTGAGGCTGCAGCTTAGACGCAGGACCTCTGACCAATCCAGCAAAGGTAAACTGCTTTTATTAGTCAGGCTCCTAGATCCCTGCTTGAGGTCTGGGTCAGCAAGAACAGTACAAGTCTCCCATTGTATTTGCTAAATGGGATTTTTCAAAATTTAGAATTACAGCAGAAAACTTTTGATTAGAACTAGTTCCCTGGGTATTGCGACTCGTTATAGATAGCCGTTGTATCCTCATTGTCTGTCTTTTGTGTTGTGGCTTATCATAAGGAGGAGAATTATAGGGTAGAACACATGCATAGGTCTTATAAACCTGTTGTTCTAGCCCACATCACAGGCTGGTGAGTTTCTGACTCACCAATAAAACTGGATGAGGCTCTCCTTCCATCTCAATTTTGTGTCCTAAGAACTTGGTTTTGGATCCTGAGACAGTGTTCTCTCTGGTTTTCTGCCTGCCTGGGGTGGTGTTGGGGAGCTGATTGTCAGATCTGTGTCAATATAAGAAACATACAAACTTGTAGAGAATTTAAAGAGTTTATTTGAGTCAAACTAACAACATACTCCGAGGAGTAAGATCTCAAATGCTCCTGAGAATAACAGTTTTGCAACTTCTTTTATGCATTTAAATTAAGGGGGGGAATTTTATGAAGAGTAAGTGGAGGTGGGGATTGAATTACAGGGCAGTTAGCAAGATTATGTGCTCTCTTGAGGGTGGTAATGGCTTATTTCAAAGGTGTGTTAAACTAGATGCATAGAAACAATGGACAGTGCTTGTTTAAGGTAAAGATAAGCCTTTTACTTAAAAGCTATATGCCTGGGCTATGAGGACCCACCACATCATCCTGCCCAGTTAAGATCACCCTGTGAGGTTACTTTCCATAGAATCCCTTTTTTCATCCACACCAGTGATTGGAGGGCAGGTTGGGGGGCTGAGAATTTGTAGTCACCCAGGCAGAAATATGGGCAGCCTGGACACCCCATTTGTAGCTGGCACTTTACTGACCATTACCAGGTCTCAGGGATTTTATTTCAGTCTAAAAAAAGAAAACCTTGTCTCATTCCTGTTGCCTTTGCTACTACCTATAGCAATGGTGGTTGTTGCATCGTCTCTCTTTGGCTATTTTTTTTTTTAATTTTTTTTTTAAATTTTTATTTTTATTTTTCAGTTTTTTGTTTTTTTTCCCCTCTGCTCTTTTTAGGCATGGGGGCTACATCTTCTGTGCCCTCTTTGGGGACACATTTGTATCCAGGGTTAAGCCATAAAAACTCTTATTGGTTTGAGTCACATGTAAAATGAGTATACTATCTGAAGCTAGGTTAGAATCCCAGGCATCTTTCTTTCTTTGAAAGATACCTCTAAGGATAATTCAGAAGTTCAATGGCCCCTTTGAGAAAACATAAATCTCCCAAGTTGTCTCCACTAAGACCCCTTTCTTACTCCAGCCCTTCAACACTCCATGGCTATTGGAACATTAGGGTATCCCAATACCCTTCAGGGGCTCTTAAGGGACTCAGGGACTCTCAAAAAAAGAAAATAAATAGACTAATTGGAAGCAAATTTATTCCACAGCCTCCATAAGATTACATGTCAGGGCACAAGAAAATCTTTAAAAGTATCCACAAAAATTGATGGAAAGCTTTAGAATTCATATTGAGCAGGTAACAACTTCTTCCATCTGCCAGAAATGCAATTCAGATAAAAATATAAACTGGGGCAAAGAAGAGAACCGACTCACATATAAACTAGTGAATTTTGTATTACTGTATTTTCATTACTAAAATTCTATAATGAAAGCCATTAAGATCTCTACTTTCATTTGTCTATCTGTATGTACATGCAGGTATGTTATATTATGTATAGGTGATATTTTTCTATATTTGGATGGTATTATCAAACTAATATAGGATCTCTATTCTAATTGGCTTAGAGAAAAATTTCCCCTTATATAAATTAGATAGTTCTACAACTCTCAGAAATGTAGGAACTAATTCAAATGCTTTTCAAATTCCTGTGATTTGGATAAGCTCTTGGTGAATAAAAGTAGTTTAATACAGTTGTTTTAATAAAACAGGCCTGTTTTTAGAGTTGATAGCATTAGCTATTATACAGACATGTGTTTTTATTCTACCTGGGCTTACTAAGCAAATACGCTAATACTATATCTACTAGATACTTAAGATTATAAAACTTATGAATTTAATTTTAATAAATTTGAGTCATTGTTCTGACAAAGTTTATTTCAACAATAATTTGTTTCCTAATATGTCTGCTTAAAAGTAGTTTCCAAATCTTTTTGGGAACTTGAAACTTTAGAATTATTCTAAGAAATAGATATTCAATAAAATCTAGATTATTTCTAATTAAGTTAAAATGTTGAAGCATTCATTACTAATCATAGATAGATAGATAGATAGATAGATAGATAGATAGATAGACTTCCTGCCCAGAGACTAAGAAAATTTGGGTCAGTTAATGAACATGGTCTTTCCATCACATTAAAAAATTATACTATAAAGAAGTACATGTTGGGCAGACCGAGTGGCTCAGTGGGTTAAGAGCGTGAGTTCTGAACAACAGGGTTGCTGGTTCAATTCCCACATGGGCCAGTGAGCTGTGCCCAAGCTGAGTTGCCAAGAGGTGTCAGGATGGCTCAGCTAGTGAGAGCATGTGCTCCTAACAACAAGGTTGCTTGTTCAACTCCCACATGAGATGGTGGGCTATGCCCACCAGCAACTAAGATTGAACATGGCACCTTGAGCTGAGCGGCTGCAAGTTAACGACAGGCTGCCTGATGGTGGCTGGACTTGGAGCAGAGCTATCAGTGCCCTCTACAACTAAGACTGAAGGACAACAACTTGGCTGTTCCCCTTCCCCAATTCCCCAACACTGTTCCCCTTCCCTAATTCCACAATAAAACTTACAACAACAAAAAAGAAGTACTGTAGATGCCCCTAGAAATTGTGAATTTATACATTGACGAATTTACTAATCTGCTACAGATTATATGAATTACATATGACATGTAATTCATAATTGTTTATTTCATGGCTTTCTCTATAAAATGAAGGTTACTATTGGAGAAAAAAATTATAATCAATGCATGAAAATAAAACTGAACAATTAGGGTGAAGGGAAAAAAACTGAAAATTATATTAGTAAGGGTTCCCCAGAGAAACAGAATTTATATATATATATATATATATATATATATATATATATATATATATAAAATAAATAACTATATGTCTTATAAATTTATAGGAATCAGATTATGTAATTATGAAGGCTAAGAAGTCTCGTAATTTACCATCTACAGGTTGGAAATCCAGGAAAGCCATGACATAGTACTGAATGCCAGGAGAACTAATGGCGTAAGTCCCAGTAGAGGGCAGAAGAAGACTGCTGTCTCAGCTTATCAGTCTGGCAGAGTGAATTGATTCTTACTCTGTCATTTTGTTCTATTCAGGTCCTCAATGGATTGGATGATGTCCTTTAACATTGGGTAGAGAGAGCTGCTTTATCCAATCCACCAATTCAAATGCTAGTCTCATCCAGAGACACCCACACAGATACATCCAGAAATAATGTTTCATAAGTGTACCCCATGTCCCAGTCAAGTTGCCAAATAAAATTAACCATTATAAAACATATTCAAGAAATATAGGATGTGTTTTTTTTAAGGGGGAAATAATAAGAATAATTTTGTATTAAGGTAGTTATTTAGCGGTTGTTTAAAATCAATTTCAAAATGAGAAAAAGGAAAGTGTAGGAAAAAAACCTGAATAGATATAGGAAGTTTTAAAGGGTCTGCAGTAAAGCAAAGGAGAAAGTTGGGGAAGAGGAGGGGAGAGACAATATCTAGTTGAATAGATAACTGAGATTGTTTTATAGCAAATGACATATGATCCTATTAAATCAAGTTTTCATAGCTTTTGACATTTTTGACAACTTTCACTATTTTGCATTCCCAAAATCAAATACAAAATAAAATCTTCATCTTGAGCTGACTTTGAGGTTTCCCTAGGGATCCTTAAAAGTTTCAAAGAGTTTGTCCTTTCACTTTGTAAAAGAAGAGGTATTTAAAAAATTATTAGTTTTATTTGATATGTTGATTGTCATGAAAAACATTGTGAAGTAAGAAGAGATGCTTAACCTTCCATAGGTTATACTTGTATGAGTAAATGTTATCAATATAAATATATCAGGAATCATATAAAATTTCTAAAAAAAATTTAATGTCTTATTGTCCGTAAAATGTCCTTATGCTGCTTTGTCTGATGGTAGAAAACAATGGTATAATGTTATCATTCGTAGTTATTTATTTAAAATGTTGTACATCACAAAAACAACCAAATTTTCTTTTCAATTATATAATTTGAGTTAATTCTGGTGAGATCTTTTTTTTTTTTTTTTTTGAGGGCAGTGTCACTGGCCCTCATATGTGGGACCGAACCGGGGCCACTGGCTTCCCAAGCCAGCGCTTAACCACCGCACCACTCAGCCGGCCCTTCTGGTCAGATCTTTAAACACAGCTATTCTAAGTTTCTTGTCATCCACAGGTAGTTATTATTTTACTCTTATTCTTTCCTGAAACTTTTTTGCAGTCAGCTACAGGCCAGAATGTTTCATCTTCAACAAAAGGGACTGCCTCAGCGACCCATGGAAAGGACTATGACAGGAACTCTGAGGTATATGCTTCTAATAGTGTTAATAACTTTGAAATTATACCACTGGGTTGAGTAAGGATTTCCAGAACTCTGGTGGAGAAGCTGATGGGTTCATGAAATGATTAACCCGAGATGAAGAATAACAACTAATTACATGGGATTAAATGTAAATAAAGTGATAAATAATTATTATAAACTTTTATGAGCTTTTTATGGAATATTACTTGTTTTTCAGGTTCTATTTTCCAGATTTAAGAAACCCCTTTTCTCATTTCTCTTAACCTATCTATAATTTACAGACATGTAGTAGATTATACTTTTGCACACAGAGGTAAAACACTTATCTTTTCTCCCTGCCTAATGCTTCTAGAATTCATTAAGTATTCTCCTTGAGTACTCTTACATGGGAATATAGTTATTTGCATAAATTCAATGAGAATCTGTTCTTATAACAGCACACACTTGGGAAAGTTGATCGTATTATCAAGGATTTAACTAGGATGTCATATTTGAGAATGATACATACAGAATGTCAGAAGAACATCCAGCCTAAGAAAAAGTCTTACAAGCGTTATTTGAGCCAAACTGACAGCAATTGCTAGGAAGCAAAATCTCAATGGATTGAGAAATGCTTCCAAGAATGGTAGTTTTACAGCTTATTTTACACATTTGAATCAAAACAGAAGATATAAGGAAGTTTACATGAAATCCATTGGCAGTAGATTAGGTAGGCGGGAGAAAACAAAGTGGGAAAATCTCTGGGATTGGATAAAAAGTAAAACACAGAGACACATGTTTCTTTTACATTGGTGGGCACAGGATAGTTAACAGTTACAGCACATAGAGACGGTACTTAGGGAACAAGATAACAATGAGTGGTTCTGTGTTCTCCTGCTCTGGTGGGAGGTTGTACCCTGAGGGGTCTGGAAGAGAAGGTTACTTTGGCATTCCAAGGGTATGTTATCTTAGATGCAAAAAAGATAATAAACAGGCTCACTTAAGGTAAAGAAAGACTTTTGTCAAGGAAGATACAGGCCAAGAATGTGATAACCTGCCAAAACCTGGTTTTACTTAGGGATTTTTATGTTCGGACCATCCTATGTGGTTACTTTTGGTCTCTGAGTTGTAGGGCCTGTCATGCTGGCCTTCCCTGAGCTTGATAGGTTTAGCATGTGGCCCTTTTTTGTCCACAAGAACCAGATGTCAGGGGCAGCCAGTTAGCTCAATTAGCGCAGTGCTCATAACACCAAAGGTTGCAGGTTCGATTCCCACATGGGCCAAGGAGCTGCGCCCTCCACAACTAGATTGAAGACAACATTGACCTGGCGCTGATGGGTCCTGGAAAAACACTGTTCCCCAATAAAAAAATGTAAACAAAAATGAAAAAGAATCAGATGTGACTAGAAATTTTCAAGGAACTAAGACTGACTCTATAAGCCAATGTTTACAAGCCTTCTTTGGGAAAGCTGGCCTAACACTTGGTGCTTAAGGGTTCTGAACCTTACAGGTAAGTGAAGAAAGTTACTTCCTGGCAGGCCCCGGACACTTAGAGTATTTTTTGGGGGGTCTTTCTTTGACAAGAGAGAAATTCACCCAAATCTAGAGTCAATGCAGGTAAAATATAATGAGGTCTTGGTTTGGGTTGGCTTCTAAAAATCCAATTGAGTCTCTATATAGAAAATTCCAGTAAAGCAAATTTAAAAAGAAGCATATGTGGCCAATTATTATTTGTGCTGCACTTATGAAACTAATCAGGCCAAATTTAATAATACTTAGTTTGTAAACAACACCTATCTTACTTTGATTATCTTTGATCAAAATAGAACTTACTATAGAGATAGATTTTGTTTTAATGGAAAACTATAACCCACCAAGTGGTGATCAGATTGTGCTCCTTTTCATTGGCTTTGAGCTATTTCTCACCTCTTTGTAAATTGGATCTTGCTATCTTTAACATTTGCCAGTAATTGATTTGTCAATAATTAATGTTTCCCATTTTTTCTCCCACTCTCCTGACTTGGTATCACTGAGAACTAAAAACTGGTTGCCCAGATCTTTAGTGAAACTCCAAGCTGTGTAGTGGCTACTCTTTTCCCAAAGCCCTGGAAGCTGAAACTTGGCAACTTGACATAAACTTCAAAGGGCTTATCACAGCAGTTAGGGCCACTCAGGGAGATCACAAACTCCGGCATCTTCCATGCTCTGCCTCTGAAAATGACACTGATGTCTATGCCATCACCAAAGACACAAACTACCAACTGGGAAATCCACCATATTGCCACTGCTGTTCCCATTCCATCACCGAAAAACACTTTGATACTTACATCTAGGATCTTCTTGACTATCTGTACTCTGGGCTCAAAAGCTAGGTTTATAGTCTGTACCAGCCATTGTTCTTATCTTTTTGTTTCCCTATAAATGCCCCTCATTGGATGCTTGACTGCTCCCATCATATGGAAGCCTAACTTTGATGGGTGCCACAGTCTCTCCTGCACCACTGCCTTCTTAAGTAAAAGACACCCATTTAACTAGACTGATCTTACCTATTTCCAGGACTGGGAGACTGGTTCAGTGGGATATGGGGCAATCATCTTCGATTTGTCTTTTTCTGCTTATTCATCCTTGTGTTAAGCAATGTTCACTTTCCCCCTCTGTAGATTTCTTGCCTCACAATTTCTAATCTAAATCTCACTTCACACCAGTCAACACAGCTTCTGTTTTTAGAGAAACTTAGATGGGACGTTTCAAATGGGGAAATGTAGGGACCCACCTGGATTGCAGGAGCTGTTATAAAGATCACTTCAAAGTGAAAACATTTAAGATACTGGAGATGCAAAAAGAAGTCTTATCGGAACTTCTTTTATCTGACTAAAGCAAAGCTTCCTTAATATACTGCTATTAACTTCCCTCAGAGAAAGTTCCCTGTGAACTCAGCTGTCAAGGAGACAAACTGCCCATTCCAATTAGTGCCAAAAAGCCCGACAGAACTTTCAGACCTTCCCACTGAAGCCCTAAATTCCCCTCTCCATTTTTGTTAATTTTGGTATACAAACCTTTGTTTCCGGCTATTTAGTGAGTTACTCATCACTGAGCAACTCTTGAGAGCTTAAAAGTGTAAATAACCTGACGTTTTTGCTTGTTACTCTGCTTATTGTCAACTAATTTATAGATCCTGTAACCCAGGGCCCCAAGTAGAAAGACAGAAAAGTTTTTTTCCTCTCAACATATATTTTTTCCTCTTACATATATTCTAAAAATGTTAATGTAGTAAAAAAGACATATTATTACAAAATATGTGTTTCTGTTGTTCAAGTACATATAACAACTTTATTTCAATATAATCCATATAGTCTGTATTTAAAATAAAAATGAGTGTTAGTTTATGGCAGATTAAATTCTGGTTTAAAATGGCAGACTAAGCAAAATGTTTTCCTACCTTCCATTCTAATTTTGAATTTAAATGATGAAAATATATTATTAAAAATAATACTAAGTTAAAAATAATGAAACTACAATAGCAATGGGAAGAGGAGAACTCTCATTAGAGGATCTGAAAGATAAAAGGCATACATAGTTGGTTAGTAGAGAAATTACAACAGAAAGATATTAGCCTGAAAAAAACAAGGCATATATTGTCCTTTCCAAGAGAATTTTGAGGAGGCTATAACCTCAACAACCATAAATATATAGAGCAGGAGAGTGAGGCATTAAAGCATTCAGAGTAGATTATCAGGTTGGGCTTTGCAGGTTTTCCATTCTTACACCAACCAGCAGGAAAGAGTAAACTTTGACTTATGGACTAACCCTCTATAGAATGAGGGCTCTTTGTTTGTAGAGGATTCCTGGTTAGAACTCTGAGACTTTAAAGAAAAATAGAAATAAGCTACTTCCCCAGATTGCAATGAGTCCTACAGTAAAAGGAAAACAGAGGCATTCAGGGGAGAATGACATTAAAGAATACCTTCTTGGGCTGGCCGAGCGGCTCAGTTGGCTAAGAGCTCGCTCAAGAGTGCGAACTGAAGTCTGAGCAACAGCAGTTCAATGCACAGCCTGAGCTGAGCTGCCAACAGGTGGCAGGATGGCTCAGCTAAAAAGAAAAAAAAGAATACCATCTCACAAATCCACTTTAATTTTGAAATGGTGGATGTCATCAACTTAATTGCCCTCTCGCTGTCCATGCATTCTACAGAAAACCCTGATTGTCAAAATGTACAATCCACTTACACAGAACAGTCATTAACTCATGCAAAAATTAGCCTATTAAGGAAATAACCCCAAATGTTACAATAAAAGCTTTGCTAATCCTTACACAAATGAACATATTTTACCCATCAATAAAGAATCAAGGATCATTGGACACTGAAGGAAAACAAAATCAATAAAATAAATGTGAAAAACAATGAAAAATGAAAAAAGTGACACTAGGAGACAGAAAATCTTTAGGATACAAAGGTAACATAAAAAAAGCTCTAATTACTACACTCAGTGGGATCCAAGATAAAAACAAGAAAATGAATAATGAAAAAGGAACTATTTAAAATAGAAAGACCCTGGTGAAGAAAATCGCATAAAGCATGGAGATAAGCACGCTAAGTATAACATGGAGATTACTAAGTGTCCTTCAGTGCAGCACTGGCCTTGACTTTCTGGACTTCCTGTTTACTGTGTTCTTTCACAGCTCCAGAGGGTCTTAGCTTAACGTGTGAATTTTTGATTGGTAGAAATTCAGATAATATTTTTCTGTTAAAACAGAGCTCCCCAACGTTTTCAGAATATGGACATTAACCAGTCTGAATGAAACTGAGCAACCTTAGGCTACTTTACCTAAAACTCTTGGCTTCTTAAATGCTCCTTGGTATGACTTTATAGTAGCATTGTTTCTCTCATTGAGTTCAATAAAATGTTTGATACATTTTTATTTTATATTTGCATGAGAGTCATGTGTGCTTAACCTTTAACCACTGCAGAAGTAGTTTACTTTGATGCCCAAATAAACTTACCTGCTGAAGACAAGAAAAATTGTTCTGCCAGAAAATTGCACCTCATGGGATCCTTAAGGCCAGGCACGTCTTTTTCGACTCTCAAAGTGAAGCCCAGAATTTTACATTTCCTGACTCTCCAGTTGTACTTTTTATTTTTTCCTAGCAATGTTGCGTTTTGTGTTTGTGCCTGATTTGCACAGAGCTGGTAAGTTGCTCGCATTCCTACCTGTAGTACTTGGGAATTTGATTTTGTGGTTTGGCCATTTGAAGATCTCTGTCAGATGGATGATGTTCATCTATATTCTGTTGGATGAGAGATGATGAACGATGTTTTGCTAGTTTTCTTATATGTTTATCTACTTAGGAACTCAAATCTCTTAAGGAACTGTGTCCACTGGGAAAGGAAATAGCTTTTTGATATCTGACTGGTGGGTATTGTGATTATGGTTTACTTCTGAAGTGTGACTGATGTTGTAGAATTAAAATTATAAGCTCTCTATGTGTCTGTAATACAGAAGAGCTTTTACCTTTCCTGGTGTGAAAATGACATCTTTTCTACCACCAGAGGGCATTAAAATAAATTAGATGATTAGGTTTCTTAAATTAAAGTAGCTCTGCACTGATTGTTTTACCAAGATAAATACACTTATACATAAATGTAATGTTCTTGAAATTCACAGAAAATAAGGAAAGTGAGCTTCTAATACCTAAAGAATGCTAGAAATCTTAAGAAAAATTTCTTATGGAAACTGTGCCAGAATCATTTTAAAAGTCCAAGTCACAAAAATCAAGTGAATCTTTTAACAAACCAGGTTTATTTAATACTTTGGGTTTAAAAATATAAATAATAACTGTATGTCTTTGATTTGGGTTTACCAGTGTGGATATAATGTAAGCATATTTTATTTTTAAAAGACTTGGGCTTGTTATTTCATATACTAGTTCAAGGGTTGGCAAACTTTTGAGATGGAAGAGCCAATCCTGTCCCTCACAACAATTTAAAAATTATTCGAGAGCTATAAAGCAAATAAAATCACCATTATGTAAATAATATCCTTTCAAAATTTTATAAATGAAACTATGATAGTTTTATTTTCATTTTCAGTTTTGCTTCAGAGCCACATGTATGGACCGAAAGAGCCACATGTGGCTTACAAGGCGCAATTTGCTGACCCCTGGACTAGTTCATCTGAAGCACCTAAACTTCTTATATTGGTTTATTCTCAAATAAACTAATATTACTCTTATATAATGTGTAATATTATAAAAAAGTAAATTTGTATTTGGCTAATCCAAATTATAATTAGTCAAATGTTTTGTATAACAGTAATTATATTTGTAGTGTGTCAGATTAACCATAAATTTCAAGATTCTTATGAAACTTAATACTATGGATAATTATTAGAATCTTCATTTCAGAGCATGACTAAATATTGAAGCATTAATTACTAAGCATGATTTTAAATTTATATAGCTTTGGCTATTTTTATATAATATAAAGTGGCTATGTCTTTGGGTTGTGATAGCAAATGAGTTCATGTTTGCAACTTTAAAATGGTCAAACGACTTGTATAGTTCACCATTGGTGGTCTGGTAAAATGCTTTTACATGGAATATCTCAATTACCTACTTCTCAGTTTGCTATATGAAATAGAGGATAGTTATTTTGGTAAAAGTTATAATTAACAAAGACAGTTGAGACTAAGGATGATAGGGGCAGTGACATACGAATGTGGAGACAAAGCAATGGAATATGTTTTAGTTCATCAAGATAAAGAGAGAATAGTTCTGTCTTAAATTGTCTGCAGTCTAGAGTGTGAAAGAGGTTAATGAAACACAAAACTGGGATAGCTCTCGAAAGTTGTAAGTTTGTAGATGGAATTTTTAATTGCCTTAGTTTAAAATAGCTGTATATGCGTATATTAAAGTCTAAAAAGAAGCAATGAAATGTGATAACATTTTGACAAAGATTGCTCTGTTTTGATGGGTTTATTCATAAGGAAAAAAGCCTATATCCTTTACTGCCAAATGTTATATTTGACTATGTTGCTATTAAAATTATAAATTGGTCTTAGCTATTCATATAGAATATTAAAAATTACTCTTTATCTTCTGCATAATTTGCCCAGATACACATGAGATTTCAGGTCTTTTTAGAATAATTTTCTCTATTTTGTGTTAATTTTACCATATCTTTGATTACTTAAAATAAACATAACAATAAACAAAAACAGAAAAAACAAAGGTTTCTCCTTTGTAAAAGACTAAAGTTCCTTATATTATTACTACTTTATTCTATGTTTATTTTAATACATTTCATCTCTTTAATCAAATAGGTACATGAGTACAGTTTCTGAGGCATCTAAGATCTAACTTTATTAAGTGATCAAATCTCCTTTGATAATTATTTTGATTTTCCCTTTCCAAGAAGAGATCCTAAGTTAAAAACTAAACTAAACTAAAAATTTCAGGTTATCTTTCACAGCTAATATTATCTGGCTTTTTCCAGAGGACCCCAAGAAAAATCACAAACATTTGTTATTTCATCTTATAAAATGGGGTGGGTTCTAGTATGATTAGGCTTGTTTCACAGGCTTCATATTTCTTAATTAGCTCAATTCCACTGTAAGAACTAAATTGGAAGAAATGTCAAACCAGTAGAGACACTTGCCTTTCCTAGGCTGAGTTTATAGGGAAAATGTTATTATGTTAATATTTCAGAAATTGTATTCCTTTTGAGAAAGTCATGGAGTTTTGATGTCTTCACCATTCATAAAATATTCTTGCCTTTCATGTGAAATATTGATCAAACATATAAAATAGTTATACTATACCCCAATAGAGAAATTATCTTTTCTCCATTCTGATATTATTGGTTATTATAATAAATAAATAGTCTCATTATCAAATAGGTTTCTCCTTCCTGATGCTTACCAGATGCTCTAGTACAAGTCACAGACTAGAATTACTATCTTTACAAAGACAGTTCTAGCACCTCATAGAAAGGACTATACCAGATATTCTGAACTATTAATATTTTGATACATAGGAGAAAATCTAGGTGGTTTTGGGTTTGGCAATGAGTTTTTCAATACAACACAAAAACCATGACCCATAAAAGTAAAAAATCAATAAGTTGGACTTCAATGAAATTAAAAACTGTTCTGTAAAAGATACTGTACAGGGAATGAAAAGAAAAACCATAGACTAGGAGAAAATATCTGCAAAACAAATATCAGATAAAGGAATGTCATCTAAAATATATGAAGAATGCTTAAAACTCAACAATAAGAAAACAATCCAACTGAAAAAAATGGGCAAAAGATCTAAACAGACACCCACCAAAGAAGATATAGCATTGTCAAATAAACATATGAAAAGATACTCAACATCAATTTTGATTAATAAATTGAAAACCACAAGAACACTAAGACACAACTGCGCACTCATTTGAATGGCTAAAATACATAAATTTGACAATGCCAAATGCTAGCAAGGTGTTGGAGCAACTCCTTTCATTGCTGGTGGGAACTAAAAATTATATTGTTCCTTTGGAAGACAGTTTGGCAATTTCTTACAAAACACTTGTCATGTGATTTAGCAATCATTCTCCAAGGTAGTTACCCCAATTATTTGATATCAACATAAAAATCTATATACACAAGTTTATAGCCACTTTATTCATAATCACTGAAAACTAAAATTAACCAAGATGTCCTTTAATTGGTGAATAGTTAGACAGCAGTACCTCTGTTATTCAACAATAAAATTAAACTGATTTATCAGGCTTAAGGAAAAAAAAAGAAAAAAATGAGTGGCATATTATTAAGTGAAAGAAGCCAGTCTGTAATCCCAATTATATAAACTTTTGAAAATTGCAAAGCTATAGAGATAATAAAAAGATCAGTGGTTTCTAGAGGTTCTGGGGAGAAGATTGAATAGGTGCAGTTCATGCTATTTTTTTAGACTAATAATATCCTATATAATATTGTAATGTTGGTTATAAAATTATGTATTTGTCAAAACACATCAAACTTTAAAGCACAAAGGTGAACCTTAATACATGCAAATTAAAAAAAAAAATCATTTAGGTTGGGGAATCCCAGCAAGGAATACAAAAGAATCTAACTGTATTAAATGTATGAAAAAATTACCTCACTCAGGGAGATGAGGAGAAAAAGTGCTGATCTAATTTAATTAACTCTGGAAATGGGTTAAGTCTGTAAAACTAAAGGCAAAAAAGATGTACATGCACACTGTTCTTTAGTTCTTATAGCAGCACTAATTACCAATTTTAATACATTTTATATATATATATATATATATATATATATATATATATATATATCACACACACACACACATATATGAATTGAGTAATAAGTAAATAGAAGGCAGATTTTAGAAGCCAGGTCTTTCAATGTTGAAGTGGGGATATTTATGGATAATGAGGGAAGGGGGCTAGAATGATCCATGTAGCAATGGATTAGAGTTGATGACATCTATGTGAATTTAAGTTTAATTTATGGGTATAAAAATTATACACAAACACATACAGGAGGTAGTAATTTTCTTGCTCTCTTTGCTGAGAAGGCTTAAAGGCAATGACACCCCGTAGCAACAAGCACACACAGTGCTCAGATCTTAGTTTCTAATATTATTCCACAATAACAGAAACCAAGACTCTTGAAAGAAATGGCTTATTCTAGGACTGGAGCAGTAAATACACAAGATGAGCCTTGTGCATCTTGTAATACTAGAAAGGAAAAACTTGTTTGAAGAAACCAAATCTACATTGATGGGGTTATTTCAAAAAGACATGAAAGCCAACTGAAATAGCTCCCAATAGACAAGGTTTTTTGAGCGAGCAAAATATAAAAACCAAAAGTATAAAAATTCTATGATTCTCTGATATAAATAAATTAATAAATACATAAAGGGAGGATAATAGTACATCTCCTATGTAGAACAATTCGGAGTAAAATAAATAGATATTACCCCCTTGGGGAGCATAATTCTCCATACTTAAGTAAGGGCTGGGGACAGTGGCTTTCTTCCAAAAAATACAGTATGGAAAGGGGATGGGTGGGAGAGTAACTTTAAAATGGAGAAATCTATAGACACAACCTAGGCTGGGCAGTTGAGGTCAATATCAACAGTGATAAATCATGTGACAGTATGCACTCATGACATGATGTGATGAAAATGGTAATTTACCTCTGTGGTCTTCCTCCCCAAATCCCTAAACTCAGTCTAATCATAAAAAAAGAAAAGAAAAAAAAAAGGAACTGAAAATCAGCAATCCCAATAGAGGGACATCTGACAAAAGAGCTGAACAGAACTCAAAACTGTCAAAGTCAACAAAAACAAGAAAAATCTGACAAACTTTCATAGTAAAGAAGAGTCTGCTATGGGCTGATTGTATCCCCCCAAATTCAAATGCTGAAGCCTCTTCATCCCTGATGTGATGGTATTTGGAAGTAGGACTTTGGGAGATAATTAGTTTTAGATGAAGTCTGAGAGTAGAGCTACCATGATGGTATACATACCCTTAAAAAAAGAAAAAAAAAAGAGACAGAAGGTATCTCCCTCTCTGAGGGCAGATAAAGGAAGGTCATGTAAAGGTATAACCAGGAAAGGAGCTCTCACCAAGAACCCCTACACTGGCACCCTTAAATCGAACTTCTCGTCTCCAGAACCGTGAGAAACAAATGTATGTTGATTAAGCCACCCAGTCTATGGTATTTTATTATAGCAGCTGAAGTGACTAACACCCTAAGGAGACCTGATGACTGAAGGTAATGTGAGAGTTTGGATGGGACCCTGAACCAGAAAAGCAAAAACAAAACAAAAAACCCATTAGGTAAAAACAAAGGAAATCTAAAGAAAATATTGCCTTTAGTTAACAAAAATGTATCAATATTAATTCACTAATTGTAATAGTTGTACCATACTAATGTGACGTATTAGTAATAAGGGAAACTGGGTGCAAGATATCTGAGAACTCTCTGTATTATTGTATCATTTCTTCTGTAAATCCAAAACTGTTCCAAAAAATAAAGTCTATTTAAGTAAAATAAAAAACTGAAAAAAATTTCAAATTACATTGTATTCAAAGGGTCAGTCTTCTAGAGATGCATCAGAAAAAGACAAACACTACAACTTCTAAAAATTGGCAAAAGTTATAGACAGAAAAAGAAATACAAATTGGTCTTGAAAAAAATGGAAAGTTTCTCACCCTAATTCTTATTAAGGACAATTAACAATACAGTGACATAGGATATTTGTCCTATTTGGGGATAAAAATCTAAATGTTTGGCAATATACTCTGTTAGCAGGGCTATGGGGAAATAAAGGCTCTCATACATTCCTGATGGAACTACATATTAAAATTCACTAAAGATGGTGAATTAGTAACATCTATCAAAATTACAAAGACATTTATAGTTTTTCCAGTAATCTGACTTCTACAAATTGATCCTATATATTATTTGCAAGTTTTTCTGTCCAAGATTATTTACTGCAGCACTGGTTTTTTAAAAAAGAAAAGTTTGGGCCAGCCAAGTTAAGAGCTTTGGCTCTTAACGCATTGGTTAAGAGCTGGTTTGGAACGCCAGCAGCTCTGATTCAGATCCCACATATGAGGGCCAGTGACACTGCCCTCTACAGCTAACAACAGCTCCACCTGGAGCTGGGCAGTGCGAGCCCCGGCGACGGTGTAGGCTGCAGTCGCTGCTGCAGTGGGCTGCCATAGGCTACAGGGAGTGGCTGGCAGCCAGAGTGAGTGGCTCGAAGCTGCTGTGAGCTGCCAATAGCCACGGTGAGCAACCATTGAGAGGCCAGCGACTGATCTGCCTCATCCGGGAAGAGCGCAATGACGATACCAACATGGGCCAGTGAGGCAATGTCCTCCACAACTAGACTGAAGAGCAAAAAGACAGCAACTTCTCTGTTCTCCTTCCCTGGTTCCCCAATTCTATTCCCCTCCTCCAATTCCCCAATAAAATCTTAAAAAAAAAAAAAAAGTTTGGAAACATCATGATTTTGCATTAGTGGAGAGCTGGACAAATAAATTATGGTTCACCTACAGAATGGGATATTATAAAACTGAGATACATTACAGATAGTGTAAAGTTTAATAGCACAGATTATGGTGAAACTAACAGGTTCTAATCCTTACATTACCCCGTGACATTTCTGAGGTTTGGGCAAGAGTCATGGACATGACTTCTTCATCTATTAAGGGGGAAGAAACAAATACACATTTCATAGTGTAGATTTGAAGAATATGCTGCTACATATGTCTTAATATATGTAAAACATTTAGAAGAGTGCCTCATGAATGCTAATTACCATAAAATGTTTACTATTATTATGATTTGCTGTAAAAAAGAAAATGCTCTGTATTTTAACATGGAGTGACCTCCAAGATATAATTAGTTCAGTTAAAACAAGACAAAACAAATGATAAAATAGTTTGGCCATCATTGAAGAAGAAATAGACTAGATATTAATTTGTCCTTGCTAGTATTTGCATAAAGAAAATCTAGAAGCAGACACACACAAATAAATGTGGTTTATTTATAGGTAAGGACAAGGAGACTTGCAGGGTAGGAGAATTTTTACTGTATAGCTTTTCATAGTGTTTTAATTTTTAAAAACTATTTGAATGCATTATCTACAGAAAATATTAAATTCAAACTATAAATATTTATAAATATAAATATATATATATATATATATATATATACACACACACACACACATACACGTATAAGGCAGGTAGCAATATAAGGGGTCAGATGCTTGATAGTCTGTATCTCACTTAATATTTATATCCATCTAATGAGGTAGGTTCTATTTTCCCCAATGTGCTGAGGAAATGACAAACAGGGAGTTAAGTGACTTTTCTAATGTTACAAAAATAGATTAGAGCTCAAGTCCAGATCAATCTGAGTTCAAAGTCTATGCTGTTAGCCACATCCTCTTCCTGATTTGACAGGCACCTGAATAATGAGTCAGAATGACACTAATGGAAAATGCCCTGGGGAGCCAAGCTCTGGTCCTAGCTCTGCAGCCTCCTGGGATTCTTTTCTCACCAATAAAAAGTTTTGGGATAGGGATCTATGAGCCTTCTTCTACCCATAATGTCTGAAAACTGTCATTTCTTTAAAAATAAATTCCTTGGCACAAATCCTATGTAGAGGACATTAAATAATATGCCACTTTGGAATATATAATGTTACTATATTGTTAAATATTAGTAAATTGTAATTTTTAATATCACATATTACATATATTTCTTAATTTTAACTAGATTCCTGATTACTAATTAAAGAATGAACATAATAAATATTTCTGAATTACATGAAAATCTTTATTTCTTAAAATACTAAGACATTATTTCAAATTGAATTAAATATATAATTTAAATTTTGCTTAATATTAATTGTGAATAATTTGCTTGTATTAATTGCAACATTCTTGATTGTTAATCTAGTTACTTAGAATATTAAGGTAAAGATATCTATGGTGTATGGATTTATTCTGAAATATAGGACAGTATTTCAGTATTTCTTAATCAAAAGGCACTGTCTAAAAATGTACTTTCTGAACCCTAAATCCATTTCTTTGTCAATAGGACTGGGGATGTGACTGAGGAATTTTTTTAACAAGCGATTAATGCAAATAGTCCATAGAACAATCTTTGAGAAACACTGTCAGAATGCTCCAAAGGAGGAAGCAAAAATACTACACTCAAGCCCAACGAACAGTTGACGTAATTTTATTTCAATATTAGAACCAGAGGAAGAGGAGGGTTTATGATTATGTATTACATGATAATTTTTGCTAATACTAAGATGTCACAACTAAAAATAAAATACTAATACCGAACTAGACATTGATACCTACCAAACCAGTACCCTGGAGCATGATTCTCCCTGGCTAGATGATATTTGTATAAAAAAAAAAAAAGTTTTCCTTTTTTTCTTTTTTCTTATATGAGAGGGAGAGTTATATCTGATCCATTGTTTCAAAACAGCCATTGATTTTTATTCTGTTTTGGTTGTTATTTTTAAACTGAGAGATGAAGAATCATAATGGATTGAGTACAATGTCTGAATTCAATAGTGTATTAAATCAGACAAAAGACAAAGATTTCCATTTCTCAGCAGAGATACATAAACCTGGATATTCAAAACACCATTATATATCATGTCAAATATAATCCAAGGAATAGTGGTCTCCATTCACATTCTCTGTCTTCTCTGCTTTTTGCTGGAGCTGGTAGATAATAAAATATGTCTAATAATGCCATCAACTACTGAGAGATTAAAAGAAAACTTTGTGAAACTGAATTGTACCTAAACCCTCATATCTGTCTGCTTTGTTGCTTTAAGATTTGAGCCTTAATCTTTTCTAAGTGTTGTTTACTGTCATTGTATACTGCTTTTAAGACTTTAAATTGCTTTCCTACAAAGAAAAATGAAATGACTTATATTTAAAAATGTGTTTTCAATAAGTGAATTGAATAACTTCCTTGAAGTTATTCCTATTTAGGTTTACTAATATTTTAAATCCCTTCCTTTGCCAGCAACTTCAAATGTGAGGTGAGACATACAGGTAAATTAACGTGCAATCCTAGGTATTATACAGTATTAAAAAAATTAGCTACATGAAATTTTAATACCCAATTTTATGTTTATAGTTAAATCCTATCACTTTGTAGATAAGTCCTAGCATACAGTATTCTCAAAATAATAACAATAGTAGTAACTGTTATTATTACTACTATACAAAAATAATGTGACAAAACAACAATTTGGAAACCAAAATATGATTGAAAGGAATTTAATCTTTAATGCAATTTCTGAAGAAAACATCAATATAGTTATTATTTATTTTAGCTGAGCCATCCTCCCACCTGTTGACAGTTTAGCAGCAGCTCAGCTTGGGCTGGTAATTCAACTGGTGACCCTGTTGCTCAGAGCTCGCTCAGCTCTTAACCAACTGAACCATTTAGCGTGCCCAATATAGTTATTTTTTAAAATGTAGGGCATGTCCTTTGTCCTTTTTTCCATGGCCCAACACTGACTCTCTTCATTCTTTTTCTGTGTACAGGGCAGGATTCCTTTCTGATAACCCAGGGGATGATATGTGGCTCCCGTTGGCTGCACCTGTCCGGCAGGAGCATTTCTGGCTAACCTAATCCATTCCCGGGAAGGAAGCACTTGGAGGTTAGGATTCAAGAGCTGTCAATCTCTGGTAACTGAGCTTCTGGACAGAGGGGAGAGATGGGATATTCATGAGGATCTGTTCTTCCTGTGGGAACTCAACCACAGCATGTCCCTTAATGCCTCATCTGAAGTCAACCCCTAACTCTCCAGGCAAACAGAAAGTTATCAATTAGTTTGGCCTATCCATTCTGGGATCTGCAAAACACCAAAAAAGCCAGCAATCATTTGTGCAACTGACCCAAATCATTTCTGATCTGAACACTCAGCTGGCTTCCAGGCAATGTTTTGTAAACTGGAGTTATAAAAAGAACAAAACTCAGTTAGCTAAGTCATGTCCAGCATATTTTTTAATAATGTTAAATAAAAGAGGAAATAGCATGCATTGAATGTATTAAGTGTAGAATTGTTTAGTGATGTTTTATTTCCATTGTGTGTGCAGATGTATGATGTATGTCTGCATAGGACAGATTCCAATGTAAAAAATGAATTTTAATGCAGGTGATAATCTAAAACATTTGAAAGAGTCTCTAAGGGGTCTCACGACTGGGTGTGAATAATTCATATTTCCTAATCCAATAGGAACATGTCTGTATCCAACCTGATTTCAAAAAGTGTGGCAGAATTTTTATCACTTCTGGATCCCTTGGTTTATTCTGATTAATTTTCTGTACTTAATTGGTTGGCTTTACTCTGCAAGTCAGTCTCTCTCTCTCTCTCTCTCTCTCTCTCTCTCTCTCTCTCTCTCTCTCTCTCTCCATGGACTTATTTTTCAGAGTAGTTTTAGGTTCACAGCAAAATTGAGTGGAAAGTACTGACTTCTCATATACTCCTACCCCACACATGCACAGCTTCTCCCATTATCAATATCCCCCAGAGTGATTTACTTATAATCAATGAACCTACATTGATATTTTATTTTCACCCCAATCTATAGTGTACACTAGAAAGCACTCTTGGTGTTACACATTCTATGGGTTTTGACAAATGCATAATGACATATATCTACCATTATTGTACAGATTAATTTTACTGCCCTAAAAATCCTCAATTTTCTGCATGTTCATCCTTTCCTTCCCTCAAACCCTGGCAACCACTGATAGTTTTACTGTCTCTATAGTTTTGCCTTTTCCAGAATGTTATATCGTTGTTAATCATATTGTGTGTATCTTTTCAGATTGATATTTTTCAACTTATCAATATGCACTTAAGGTTGTTCAATGTTTTTTCATGGCTTGATGGCATTATATCAAACTGTGGTACAAGCAGACATGGAAATGTTTTATCCATTTCACCTACTGTGCTTCCAAGTTTTGGAAATTATGCATAAAAACTTCTTTAAACATCTGTGTGCAGGTTTTTGTGTGGGCACAAGTTATTAACTTATTTGGGTAAAAACCAAGCACGGTTGCTGAATCATATGATAAGCATATGTTTAGTTTTGTAAGAAACTGCAAACTCTCTTCCAGAGTGCTATTTTGCATTCCCACCAGCAATGAATCAGAGTTCCCATTGCTCCACATCCTCACCAGCATTTGTATTTTCAGTGCTCCAGATTTGGGGCATTCTAATAGGTGTGTATCTCATTCTAATAGGTGATATCTCACTGATGTTTTAATTGGCATCTTCCTGATGACATATGATGTAGAGCATCGATTCATATGCTTACTTGCCATATGTTTATCTTCTTTGGTGAGGTGTCTGTTTAGATCTTTGGCCCATTTTAAAAATTGGGTTGTTCATTTTTCTTATTGTTGAATTTTAAGACTCTTCTGTATATTTTGGATAACAGTCCTTTAGTAGATATGTGTTTTGCAAATGTTTTCTCCCAGTCTGCGGCTTGTCTTTTCATATTCTTGATAGACATCTCTTTTTGTTCCTGGTAAAAAAAAAATTTAGTTTCTCCAAAAACAAGGATTCCAGCAACTGCTTAGGTTGCTGAAGAAGCCTAATGGTTTGTTTGTTTGTTTGCCTTTTGTTTTCTTCTTTGAAAGTTGTGACTTTAAGTTGTCCACCATCAATGGCTTTGGTATTTAAATGCTTGTAATTCTTTCAGCTACTTTCTAACCATCTGAGTCCCACCCTTGCCAGGTCCCTACACAGGCTACTGTTGAAGGCAGTTCCTTCATGTGGAATGCATATCTGAACACCCTCCCCATTGGTTGATGTATGATTATGAATTCAACATATATACCTCAGGCAGTCTTCACTGTGTTGAGTAATCTTTCCAAGTATAGAGTTTGTAAGTCTATTCAATTTCGTCTTCTGATCACTGAACTCCCAGTGACAGAAAATAAACAGTAAAAAGAAAAAAAAAAGTAGTGAAGAATTTATATCAGAAAAATATATTTCTTAAAATAGAGGCGAATTATCTATGAATTTAATTACCTATATTTATTATAACTTAACCTACAGGGAGAAGTTTGAATACATTATATCATTTGTTCTCAAATTGCCTCTAGTATACTAAGGGTTTAATATACATAAGATATCTGTTACATTACTTCTCCACTTTTAAAACTGACTCAATTTTAAAACAGACATACACAAGAAAATTTTATGTAGCCTCATCAGCTTTTGATAGCAGGCATGGAACAAATATAAAATATATGATGTATCATAAACTAAAGGGGTGTTTTTCAGTTCTGTGATAATTTGCTTCATTTATTTTATAAACTAAATTATTTTGGTCAATAGGTTTTATTATTGGAAATGGAATAATTATGTTTGCAATGAATTAGCCAATGCTAATAAAAATTTATCCCAAATAAAGTTATTATAATCATTGTAACTGCCTTGGCCATGTGAAACCTGCATTCTATTATATTTTAACATATACTACTGGACCGGCTGAGTGGTTCAGTTGGTTAAGAGCTCACTCAAGAGTGTGAGCTGAGCTCTGAGCAACAGCAGTTCAATCCCCAACCCGAGCTCAGCTGCCACTGAGCTGCCAACATGTGGCAGGATGGCTCAGCTAAACAAACAAACAAACAAAAAACATAAACTACTAATAAAAATATTTATAAAATATATTCAATAATATTTTGAGCATATTTCAGTACAATATCAAGTTATGTCAAGTGAGTTTATATAACATTAATTCACCTATGAATTTATATTTAACTTTCGGTAATTTTTAACACAAATATATTATGGTAAAAAAATAAAATGCACTAATAAATGTTATAGCCATTAAATGTTTATGTGTAATATTTAAATAAGGTGTCTACTATCAGTAATATAGTAAACTTAGGACACATTTCATTCCTGAAATGGTTTTTTTAATTAAATGTATTGGGGTGACACTGGCTAGTAAAATTATATAAGTTTCAAGTGTACATTTCTATAATACATCATCTATACATCACGCTGTGTGCTCACCACCCTAAGTCAATTCTCCTTCCATCACCATGTATTTGACCCCCTCTACCCTCGTCTACCTAACTACTCTCCCCCATTATAACACAGTTGTTTAAAATATCTATGAAGAGGAACTGCAAAGACATAGGAGTGTACTGAAATTGTTTTGATTTGCTGTGAAACTAACATTGTTTAACTGTGATCAAGGGAAGCAAATCTCAGACTTGAAATATCTTATTTTTTTTTTTTTTAACATTTTATTGGGGAATTGGAGGAGGGGAACAGCGTTAGGGAACCGGGGAAGGGGAACAGACAAGTTGCTGTCCTTTTGTTCTTCAGTCTAGTTGTGGAGAACAACGCTTCATTGGCCCATCCATGTTGGTACAGTCATTGCACTCTTCCTGGGTGAGGCAGATCGGTCACTGGCCTCTGGACAGCCGCTCACAGCAGCTTTTGGCAGCTCACACCGGCTGCCGGCCACTCACTGTAGTCTATGGCAGCCCACTGCAGCATGGGCTGCAGCTACCCCATCACCTGGTGACTCATAGCAGCCCAGCTCCAGGTGGAGCTGTAGACAGCAGTGTAACTGGCTGTCATATGTGGGATCCGAACTGCGGCCCTGCTGCTCAGAGCCAGCGTTCCAAGCCAGCTCTTAAGCAATGCGCCACTTGGCCAGCCCTGAAATATGTTATCTTGACTTAAAGTTGTCAAAAAACCCCAACTCACTTTATATATTCTTTTATATATTCTGGGAGAAAAAAACCCCAACTCACTTTATATATTCTTACCAAATAAAGTTTACTACTTGCTACTACAGAAACATCAAAGAAGAGATTCACCATGTACTGCATAAGGAACAAGATAAATTTCATATGTATAGAATAGTTAAGTGTAGTTTCTATTAATAACACACTGAAATGATACTTTAGAGGATCAAGTCTTTAACACAGGGTGTTGAATATTTTAAAGTATCATCTAGAATTTATCTCTCAGATTTTAATCCCTTATCTAGTAATCGATTTTACAAGTCAAATAGTGATAGGAGCCATTATATCAGCCAATCAGAAAGAAGAAATAAAAACAAAACAAAAACAACTACTTTAAAACTCTTATATAGTGACTGAGTCCCTTCTTTTTTTCAAATTTAAAATAATCACTTTTTTATTTTTATTAAATTTATTGGAGAGACATTCCAAGTTAGTAAAATTATATAGGTTTCAAAAGTACAATTCTATAATACATCATCTATAAATTACATAGTTTGTTCACCACCCAAAGTCATTTCTCCTTCCATGACCATGTATTTGTTCCCCTTTACCCTCTTCTATCATTCCCTCCTCCCCCCCATATGCGGTAATCACTAAACTGTTGTCTGTGTCTATGAGTTTTTATTTGTTTGTCATGTTCGTTTTTTGCTTTCAGTTTTATATCCCACAAATGAGTGAAATCATGGCTCTCAACTTTTTCTGACTTATTTCACTTAGCAAGATAATCTCAAGATCCATCCATGTTGGCACAGATGGCATCCTTTTTCCAAATCAGCCACAATGAGATACCACTTCACACCTGTGACAACAGCTATTATGAACAAGACAAGTAATAGCAAGTGCTGGAGAGTTTGTGGAGAAGATTTCCACTCATATAATGCTAGTGTGAATGTAGATTGGTACAGCCACTATGGAAAACAATATGGAGCTTCCTCAAAAAGTTAAGAATAGAATGATCACATGTCCCAGAAATCCTTCTTCTGGATATCTAAATCTGAACACATTTATCCGTAAAGATATAGGTACCCCATGTTCATTGCAGTATTGTTCACGGTAGCCAAGACATGGAAACAACCAAAGTATCCATTGCTAGATTACTGAATAAAGAAGAACTTGTACACATACACAATGGAATATTATTTGGTCATAAGAAAAGATGAAATACTGCCATTTGTGATAACATGGATGCATCTTGAGATTATTATGCTAAGCAAAAAAAGTGAGACGAAAAGTTGAGAACTATATGACTTCACTGATATGTAGGATATAAAACTGAAAGCAACAAACCAGATAAACAAATAAGAACTCATAGACACAGAATTTTAGTGGTTACCAGGAGGGAAGTGGGGAGGGAGCTGAAAGAAGAGGGTAAAAGAGATCTCATATATGTGGTGATGGAAGGAGAACTGACTCTGGGTGGTGAACACACAATGCAATATATAGATCATATATTATAGAAATGTACACTCGAAACCTATGTAATTTTACTAACCAATTTCAGCCTAACATATTTAATAAAAATTAAAAAGTAATTGCAAAAAATCCCCACCTCAAAACAACACATTAATATGATTTCATGGTAACTAATGACATAATAAATAATAGGCTGCAAAACCTATTGGCAAAACAAGAAATCTCAAAATGAATTAGTGGACTGAAATAAGAAAACATTATTATAAAACAATAAATGAGAGAAGCAGAATTAACATAGAAGACTACTTTGTGCATTTAGTGTTCTTTACACATTCATAAAGTGATTTTTTAATTCCATAAACATTAATCAAGACATAAGGTATTGTGGATACAAATATTTAGATTACACACTGTGCTACCACCACAAATAATTTTTTTGTAAAGCTTTTCTCCTTAACCGTTCAGTGATATTTTAATATTTAAGAAAATTATATATTTTGCATAGGAATTTTATATTGTTGATCCAATATTCTCATTTTATAGATAAAGAAACCAAGATGCTAAAAAGTTGATTATTTTCAAGATAATAGGTTATAGTGGTTAAAAAGATAGGTTCTAAAGTGCAATGACCTGGTTTTGAATTCCAAATTCTCAGTTTATGAGCTGGAAACTGTTTCTATATTTATTCTCTATTTTAAAGCTTAGTTCCTCAATGGTAAAAAGGATAATAAGGGCTGGCCGAGTGGCTCAGTTGGTTAAGAGTTAGCTTAAGAGTGTGAACTCTAAGCAACAGGGCCACTAGTTGATTCCCTCATGGGTCAGTGGTGCTGTGCCAGAGCTGAGCTGCCACTGAGCTGCCAACAGGTGGCAGGATGGCTCAGCTGGTGAGAGCATGTGCCCCTAACAACAAGACTGACTATTGTTCAACGGTAGGCTACCACAACTAAGACTGAACTTGGCACCTTGAGCTGAGCTGCTGCCCATATGGTTCAGTGGATAGAGCATGTACTCTTAACAACAAGCCTGCTGGTTCAACTCATGCATGGCATGGTGGCTACGCCCACCCACAACTAAGACTGAACTCGGCACCTTGAGCTGAGCTGCTGCCCATATGGTTCAGTGGATAGAGCATGTACTCTTAACAACAAGCCTGCTGGTTCAACTCATGCATGGCATGGTGGCTACGCCCACCCACAACTAAGACTGAACTCGGCACCTTGAGCTGAGCTGCCACCCAGATGGCTCAGTGGGTGGAGCGTGCGCTCTTAACAACAAGGCTGCTGGTTCAACTCCCGCATGGGATGGTAGCTACGTCCACCAGTAGCTAGGATTGTAACATAGCACCTTAGAGGTAACAAGCTACCAGCAGGCAACCAGATGGTTACTGGTGCCCTCTACAACTAAGATTGAAAAGCAACAACTTGGCTGGCCCCCTCCCCAATTCCCTAACACTGTTCACCTCCCCTAATTCCCCAATTTTGAAAAAAAAAAAAAAAAAAAAAAGAAGGTAATAATAGTATTTTTCACACTGGGGATGCAAAATCAAATAAAATTCTTAAAGTAAAATGGTCTTAACACTTGTGTTTAGCAAATATTAGCTATGGTAGTATTATAGCAATAGTACTTAGTATTAGCATTGATATTGTTATGATTCAGCAATATTATTATTACTATCAGAGCAAGAGTCAGGTTCTTCTAATGCCAAAGCCATTCAATTGGTATCTTAATTTTAATTTACTAACTTTAGTGGATATTTTCTATGTTTAAAAAAAAAAATCTATGGTCCCTTCATAAGTTAACAAAAACCACTAGATATTTCTTGTTACTCTTCTCTGATTCAGGTAACTTGGTTGTTTTAAGGGTTTATATATTAACAATTTTAGCCTCTATCTGAAATGTTAATGCAGTCAACAACTTGGTAATAAAGATTATACCTATTTTTATTCAACAGATTAAGGTATTGTAATTAAATACCCTATGTAATAATGTATAGAAGCATTTGGGAAGATCTGTGGAGCCCTTGTTCAAGCAACGTTGAATGCAGTTCATTATATTTAAATGAGCTTCAAGTAAATATATATAATTTTTCTTATAGAAATGAATAAACCTAATGTAGATAGATGATAAGTAGATAAGTAGAGGGGAGGGTGGATGGGTGGGTGGATGGAGGATGGATGGATGGATGGATGGATGGATGGATGGATGGATGGATGGATGGGCAAAGTTACCATCCAAATTATGGCTTATTCAATTTTACTAGGACAAAGCCACAAGTGCTGCTGAAGCCTTCATGACTTCAGTATTGCCTCAATTAATATATATTCTAAGGAAGGCTATGTAAAAGTTACCATTATTATAAACAGTGGGATGTAGAAAAACGTCACATTCTAAAATTTCCTTACTATCTGAAGGATTATGCAGATTTAATGCAATTCATATTAAAATACCAATGGCATTCTTCTCATAATTAAAATAATTAATTCTAGAATATTTATGAAACAACAAAAGACCCTGAATAATCAAAGCACAAAGTGGGAGGTATCAAGCTTCCTGATATCAAAGTATACTACAAAGCTACAATGATCAATAATGTATGGTACTAACATAAAAACAGATATCCGAATCAATAGAAAGGAAGAGAGAGCCCAGAAATAAATCCTCACTTACATGGTGAAGTAATCTATGATAAAGAAGGCAAGGATACAAAATACAGTAAATACAGTCTCTTCAATAAGTGGTGTTGACAAAATTGGACCTCGTAGGTGTTAAAAAAAGAAAAATGAAATTGGACCTCTTTCTTTCACCATATACAAAAATAAACTTAAAAGGGATGAAAGACTTAAATGTTAGATCTGAAACCATAAAACTCCTAGAAGAAAACACAGGCAGTAAATTTTTTTTTTTTTTTTTGAGGGCAGTGTCACTGGCCCTCATATGTGCGACCCAAACCAGGGCCGCTGGCCTCCCAAGCCAGCACTTAACCACCGTGCCACTCGGCCTGCCTGGCAGTAAACTTTTTGACATCACTCTTAGTAATATCTTTTTGGATCTTGAGCACGGAAAACAAAAGAAATAATAAACAAATGGGACTACATCAAATAAAAAGTTTTTGCATAGCAAAGGAAACTATCAACAAAACAAAAAGAATACAGTTTATATATAAAATGCAATTTATTGAGGAAGAAGAAAAGATTTTATAGGGAGAGGTGGTTGGTGGAGGAAAGATGTGAAGAACTCAAGAAGGTGATGGACAGTCAGGAGGTCAACTGGCCGGCATTTAATGTCACAATCAGACGATATTGATAATACAAATAAACATGACATATTTATTTGTTATATGTTTTTAGTGAAAAATGTATTCAGAGTTAAATTTTCAGCCCTTGGCTTTCTGTTAATAGACATTATACAAAAGCAATGTAAAATACAATTTTAAATAATTACATAGGCAAACATCTGTAAGGCATGTAAATGTCACATTCACAAGCATTACTGTAACTGACGATTGACAATATTCTGACTATACATTTTATTTCATTTCCACTATTGTGTTGGGAAAAGCAGAATAAGGCTGATTGTGAATTGAATGCAAAATTTTCCCAAGTAAAGATTATGGAGGGGGAAAAAACTATTGAAACAAAACAAAAAACATTCATAGCTCCAGGGATTTCTTGATCCAATACAGATGTCTCTTGAGAATTGGTTCACTCAGTGCTTTGCAGGAATAGTTTGACACATGTTCTAAGCAGTTTGGTACACAATTAAAAATAAAAAGCCATATCATCATTATACCAGTATTGACAGATAGAAGAAAGGCATTTAAATAAGTGGTAGTTTAGTGTAAATGTAAACAATATACTGCATGAGTAGTAATGACATTAAAAGACAAAAGAGGTTTTTGCTGTTGGACATCCTTTCTTTAACCTTAGCAGTGTATATAGTGAAATGGTTAGCTAGGGTATAATAAAAGATCTGAAAGAGATAAAGAATCTGCTCCAGGAAAAAAAGAAGAAAAAAAAAATCTCACTTTACCGAAGCAATTTCTTCAACTGGCCAGAAGAGGGAAAGAAGATGGATGGTGCATAAAACAGGAGAGCAATTAATTTATACAAGGTCATGTATCCAATGGATGGTAGATGTAAAATTTGTATCCAAATTTCCCTTCAATAAGTTCTCTCTTTCAGAAAAAATGGGTACTGTATATGCTTATGCCTCATGAACCTACTAAATTGTGTGTGCAAACACATATACACACCACACATGCACATGAATTGAACAATAAAAACATATTTATATAATAATAATAATAGATTGGAAATTTATATAAATTTTCATCGTATCATTACAGCTTGCTGAGCTTTAGGGATATTGATAGCTTTCCCAAAGTTAATATGTAGCAAACACAAATTTGAACACAGGTATTTCTAACTCCAAAGCCAATGCCTCATCTCTTCCCCTCTCTTTTTTCAGACTCCAAAAAAATATAAACAGTTAGGAGTCTCAATATAAACTTATGTTCCCTCATTCTAAGCAATCATTTCAACGTATAAAACTGGAGGCCTATATCAGGGCAGGCCAAGAGAGTTGTTCTGTTGTTCTAAATTATGCTGAAACGTGATTTTCTACTATTAGAGTGTCCTTGAAGTGTTCAGAGAATTTGACAAGAAACTGAAAGTGAACCTGAAAGTCATGGGGGAGAGGTTATCAAACATACAGAGAATAGCCTAATTCTGCTTCTCCCATTGGTACTCTTATTTATCTCAGTGAAAGCATAGCATTAACAACCCCAGAGAAGGTTCCCTTTCCCTACTTACATAATAAAGTAAAAGCAGGAGTTTATAGAAAAGTTAGAGTTCCAAGTTTATAAGTTAGTGCTAAATCACTTCTGTGGCTAGCACCAAAATCTCTATGGAAATTTACTATTTTTTTAAAAATTATTTTTATTTATTTATTTTTAATTAGTTTCAGGTGTACAACACAGTGCAATAGTTATACTTTTTACCCCTTAAAGTGACAACCCCCCTCCCCCATTTAGCCACCCCACTCCTCCCCCCCATATCATATATATCTATTACACTTCCTCTGACTCCCTTCCACATTATAATCCACATCCTGTGACTATATATTCAATTACAGTTGGTATACAATATTATACAACCTCAGCTTCAGGTGTACAGTGCAGTGATCAAGCCTCTACTCCATGAAATGGTCTCCCTAACAAGACATATGACCATCTGACACCCCACAAAATATTTACAACATTATTAATTATATTCCCCGAACTATCTTTCATATCCCTGTGGCAATATTGTAGTTGCCTATTTTTTTTTTTTTTCTGAGGGCAGTGTCACTGGCCCTCATATGTGGGACCGAACTGGGGCCGCTGGCTTCCCAAGCCAGCACTTAACCACCTCGCCACTTGGCCGGCTCCTGTAGTTTTGCTGTCTAATCCCTTCCCCTTCTCCCTCATCCCCAGCCCCCTCCCAACTAGCAACCCTGTTTTTCCTCTATATCTATGAGACAGTTTCTGTTTACTTTGCTCATTCATTCAGTTTTTCAGATTCCACATATGAGTGAGATCGTATGGTATTTGTCTTTTTCTGCCTGACTTATTTCACTTAATATAATAGTCTCTAGGTCCATCCATATCATTGCAAATGGTATGCTTTCATTCTTCTTTATAGCGGAGTAATACTCCATTGTATAAATATACCAGTTTCTTAATCCAGTCATCTACCGATGGGCATTTTGGTTGTTTCCAAGTCTTAGCTATTGTAAATAGCGCTGCTATGAACATAGGGGTGCAAAAATTTTTTTGGATAAGTGTCTTGGGTTTTTCAGGATAAATACCTAAGAGTGGAATTGCTGAGTCAAAAGGTAGCTCCATTTCCAGTTCTTTGAGATACCTCCATACTGACTTCCATAGTGGCTGCACCAATCTGCAATCCCACCAACAGTGCAGCAGGGTCCCCTTTCCCCACAGCCCCGCCAGCACTTGTTGTTTGTTGATTTATTGATGATAGCCATTCTGACTGGAGTGAGGCGGTATCTCATTGTGGTTTTTATTTGCAGGAAATTTACTATTTTCATATCTGTTTTCGTCCTCATTAATGGAATTCTAAAACTAAATATCTTTGATATTTTTTCAACCATTTTTTGTAAACTGCAAAAAAGAAATATAGGTTCTAGTCCCATGTATATTTTTAATAAGAGTGATAATTGGAAAATGATCAAATATTTAAATCTATTTTCCATATGCTTCAAAAGCAAACTTATGAATACATACTAATGGATATTGTACAAACTTTCTAAGAGGCAATTAATTTGCCAATGCATAACAAAGCTGGAAAAAGAAAAATTATTTAGCATAGTAATTTTTCTTATAGGAATTTATCCTCAGGAAATAATCAAAGAAATTCTCAAGGATGTATTTATAATAATATTTATCACAATGTTATATATAATAGCAAAACAAGGGGAAATTTAGAAATAGCATAAATAATTAAAAATAAGCAAATAGCAAGTTATGGTACATTCACACAAATATATACTAATTAAGAATGATGTTAAACTTGGGGGAGGGGAGTTGTCACTTTGAGGGGTAAAAAGTATAACTATTGCACTTTGTTGTACAACTTAAGCTAATTTAAAAAAAATATGTAAATAAATAAGTTTTTTAAAAAAAGAATGATGTTAAACAAAATAGTAATATAATATGAACTACATTTTGTGTAAAAATAATCAAACAATGGCAGAAGTTAAGGGTTTTTTTAAAAAAAAGCAGAATTGGTAAATATATTCAAGAGCAGGATCTTTGAAATAAAGTAAGACAATATGCACAAAACTTTGGCAATTATAATTAAGAGAAAAATATAAAATTAAATAAAATTTTAAAATAGACATAATAAAATCATGGGAAATAAGAAAGACACTTTCTTAGTTATAAAAGAATGTAATTTGGGCCGGCCGAGTGACGCAGTGGTTAAGCGCTGGCTTGGGAAGCCAGCGGACCCGGTTCGGTTCCCCATATGAGGGCCAGTGACACTGCCCTCAAAAAAATAAATAAATAATGTAATTCTGCTGTTAATTTTGAAAATTCAAATGCCACTTAAATTTTCTATGCTATAGAAAAGCAGGGAAACCAATTTAATATGTTACAAAGTGTTAAAAAGGATATCATTTAGGCTGGCCAAGTGGCACGGTGGTTAAGCGCTGGCTTGGGAAGCCAGAGACCCCGGTTCGGGTCCCACATATGAGGGCCAGTGACACTGCCCTCAAAAAAAAAAAAAAATCATTTGATACTCCCTGATTAAAACAGATTTTAAAAATCTGGATTACGTAATGTCCCAGAATACATGGATGATTTTAAAATTAGAAAAATACAAAAGATCTTTTTTAAAAATGATAATGTCATAGTCTCAAGGCTCAACATGCAATTGATATATTCAATACTCATTTCAAATACAGTTTTTGACAATGGTGAATAATTATCAGGAGATGTATAGCTATATAATTGGAAAATAAAAAAAATGGATTGTACATTGTTTAGAAAGTTTATTAAAGGGCCTAGGTTTAAAATAAATGTAACAATATTAAGATTTTTTTCATTTTCTAATGGGGGTGATCATTCATGCTAACAATAAAAACATAACATAATCATAATAAAAATCCTTGTGTCAAAGTTTTATGTTGTTTGTGGCTGCATACATAAAACAAACGAAAAACTCAAACATGCGTAACCAATCAGGGTTAACAAACATAGCCAGTGTACATATGAGAACAAATTTTTAGTAAGTTGATTTGACAGCTAAGTTCATCAAGGACCCAGCTGTTTCTGACTCTCTGCCTCCTCAGTGGTGACTTTATCTTCCCTTATTCTTCATGGTAATTGTATGTTTGTAAAACTCAGTGCAGTATAAAACACTGTTTAAAAAATTTGAGCATGTCAAAGAAAGTTAGGACTGAAGTTTAGTCATGTAGCATTTTGTCTATTGTTAGGCACTGTCATAGGCATTGTAATAATATTTAGCATCGGGCCGGCTGAGTGGCTCAGTCAGTTAAGTATTAGCTTAAGAGCTCGAGCTCTGAGCAACAGGGCTGCTGGTTCGGATCCCACCCACATGGGCAGGTGATGCTGTGCCTGAGCTGAGCTGCTGCTGAGCTGCCAACAGGTGGCAGAATGGCTCAGCTGGTGAGAGCACATACTTCTAACAAGACTGCCTGTTTGATGGTGGGCTATGCCTGCCAGCAACTAAGATTGAACTTGGCACTTTAAGCTGAGTTGCTACCCAGATGACTTAGAGCATGTGCTCTTAACAACAAGGCTGCTGGTTCAACTCCCAAATGGGATGGTGGCTATGCCCACCTGCAACTAAGTCTGAACTCAGCACCTTGAGCTGAGGTGCCACCTGGATGGCTTAGAGCGTGCACTCTTAATAACAAGGCAGCTGGTTTGACTCCCACTGGGATTGTGGCTACGCCCTCCCACAACTAAGATTGAACACAACTAAGACTGAGTTTAGAGGCCACAAGCTGCCGAAGGGCAGCCAGATGGCAACTGGTGCCCTCCACAACTGAGACTGAAGAACAATTTGGCTGGTCCTTCTCCCCAATTCCCCAATACTGTTCCTCTCCTATAATTCCCCAATTTAAAATAAATAAATAAATAATAATAATAATAATAATTACCATCCATGGACTCCTCCACCGATAAAAGGACAACACTCCCCCACCATAACTGTAACCACTAAAATACATATTTCTCCTACATATTTCTAAAATGATGGTACCAACATCACTGCTGTGACACACCAATATGGATAATCTGAATTTGAATGGCAAAATTAATAAACTTAATCTAAAGGATATACTTAGGTATAGCATATACAACATGTAGAAAATACATACATTTTCTTTGCAAAAACCATTCCCAAGACTATTCATGTAAAGTAATTGTGTTCAGTGGTGGTGTAACATTCACTACGTGTTTTAGAAAATCTGAGGGATCTTATTTTCTTGTGTGGTTATGGCTGAGCACTTCCATTACTATATTTTTTTTAGCATAGTTTAGCCCAAAAAGAAGAGCCTGAGATAGAGGTTTGCATGGAGTAGTTTATTTTGGAAAATGTTTCTAAAGAATTATACTAGGAAACTGGGAGGAATGAAACAAAGTGGGAAACCCAATCCCAGGATGGGGACTGAGGTAGACACTTGAGTTTGATTCCATTGGAGACTCTCTGAATAGCCATGGAATTCATCAATATCTACCGAGGAATTGAAATATGTTTATTGTAGTTCTATGTATAAAATATTTAATTTATCTCTACAACAAACTCAAACACCTTTACTTATTATTATCAAGGCTTGCCATGACCAGGCCCTGCCTACCTCTCCAGTCACAGTATTTGCCATGATTCCTCTCATATGTAATCTACACTAATGGCCATTTCAAATAACTTACAGTTCTTTTAACTACCCTGTGATTTAATTTTTTGCCTTGACCCATTTCCATCCCTCTATTTAGAATGTAAGCTCCTTTTTCCATCATTATTTAAGAATTCATGATTCTTCAATAAACTTTTTTTTTGTAGACAAATTCAGTTCTCACTACTAGTCTAGAAGTTCTTTGAAGGCAGATCTTGATCTGTTCTACATCTGCAGTTCTCCAAGATGTAATATTTTATAGGCACTGACATTTTTAGTAATTTAACACTTGATGAACAGAAAATAAACATTCCTTTAAAATGTCTTCAACGGCAGGCTGGCCGAGTGGCTCAGTTTGTTAAGAGTTGGCTTAGAGTGCATGCTCTGAGCAACAGGGCTGCCAGTTCGATTCCCAGATGGGCCAGTGAACGCTGCGCCCTAGCTGAGCTGTTGCTGAGCTGCTAACAGGTGGCAGGATGGCTCAGCTGGTGTAACAACAAGAATGCCTGTTCAATGGTGGGCTATGACCACCCGTAACTAAAGACTGAACTCGACACCTAAAACTGAGCTGACGCCTGGATGACTCAGTGGATAGGGCAAGTGGTCTTAACAATAGGGCTGCTGGTTTGACTCCCACATGGGATGGTGACTATGTCCACCTGCAACTAAGATTGAACACAGCATCTTGAGCTTAGAGGCCATGAGCTGCTGATGGGAAGCCAGACTGACACCCTCCACAATGAAGATTGAAGAACCACAACTTGGACGAACAACAACTTGGCTGGTCCCCTCTCCCAATTCCCCAATAAAATCTTAAAAAAAAACAAGTCTTCAATGGGTTGCAAAGTTGCCAACCTGTCAGTATAATAACATAGGCTGAGACTGTCATTGTTTTTGATTTTGGATTGAAACCTTATAAGCATATTAGGAAACATGGCAGTGTTCTACATTTCAAGAGGAAAATGGTTGAAGAAGCAAACTTGGTAAAAGTGATTGTGCTGGTTGTAACTGAATAACTGGATTAACAGAGGCAACTGTCAAATGTCTAAATACTTCCTCCTCTAATTAGTCCAACTTCGGTGATAAGTTCATATTTTATAGGAAAAAAGCAAGATAAAATTTCGAGCTAGGAATTCATACTCAATATTTTCTTCATTATACTTATTTTTCTTTGATTAGGAAAATGCATAATTCCCTGTACAACTTGCAAAAGAAGTGTGAATTTTAAGTAAATAATATAAAAAGTCCCTTAACTGATATGGTATACATTCTTGAGCATATAATGAACATAAATATCATTATCATATTTTAATTAAAATTCATTTAGTAAAACATTCTCTTTACTGTAGTAACTGAAATAAGTTTGTACCTATTTTAAAACATCAAGCAAGGTGGGTTCTGGGAAGACAGAAGAGCGGCCAAGTGGCACAGTTGGTTAAGAGCTCGCTCAAGAGTGTGAGCTGAGATCTGAGCAACAGCAGTTCAATGCCTATCCTGAGTTGAGCTGCCACTGAGCTGCCAACAGGTGGCAGAATGGCTCAGCTAAAAAGTAAAAGATGAAAAGTGACCCGTAGGACATGTATATGCTGGTCTAAGGGACCCATAGGACACCATCAGGTAGACCAGCATATACATTTTGGGAGTCACAAAAAATTAAGAGAGAGAAATGGGCACTGAGAATATTTGAAGAAATAATGGCTGAAAACTTCTTAAACTCAATAGGAGATGTGAACAAAAAGATCCAAGGAGTTCAACAAATTCCAAGCAAGAGGAAACTCAAGACTCACATCAGGACACATTACAATCAACTTTCCAAAGCCAAATACAAAAAGACAATTTTGAAAGCAAAAGGAGAGAGGTGAGCAGGCCAAGTGGCACTTTGGTTAGGAGTTGGCTTGGGACACCAGCTGTGAGTGGCAGTACCCCGTTCAGATCCTGCATGAAGGCCAGTGACACTGTGCCCTCTATAGCTAAGATGGTGAACAACAGTTCGACCTGGAGCTGGGCTGCAGTGAATCACAGGTGACAGCGTAGGCTGCAGTGGGGCTGTCCGGCAGCTGGCATGGGCTTTCGTGAGCTGCCGTCCAATTGCTGGGGAGCAACTGCCTCACCTAGGAAAAGCACAATGATAATACCAACATGGGCTAGTGAAGAGACATCCTCCACAACTAAACTGAAGAACAAAAGGATAGCAACTTGCCTGTTCCCCTCCTCCAATTCCCCAATGAAATCTTTAAAAAAAGAAAAAAAAAAGAAAAGAAATTGAACAAAAATAGCTATAGAATATACACGGAAATGAATTTAAAACATTTCACTACAAAAACAAAACAAAACAAAAAAAATAAAAAAACACCTAAACACAGAAGGAGACAGTAATGCAAGAGGTGAGGGTAAAAGGAAAAAAAAAGTTTTTAGACATAAAAAGCAAATAGCAAAATGACAGAGGCAAGTCCTTCCTTATCAGAGATTACTGTGAAAGTAAATTGATTAACTTTTCATTAAAAACAGACATGGCCAGAAAGGCTAGAAACACATGATCAAACTATAAGCTGTCTACAAGAGGCTCACTCTGGATCCAAGGATACAAATACAATGGAAGTTAAAAGATGGGAAAGATATTCCATGCAAATAGTAACCAAAATGGAAGTGGCTATCCTAATATTAGGCAAAAAAGAGTTTAAATAAAAAAGGTTTCAAGAAACAAAGCAGCACATTATATATTAACAAAATGTTCAAAACAGCAAGAAGATATAGCAGTTATAAGCATTTACACACCTAGAAAGAGACTATCAAAATATATGAAGCAATCTCAGAAAAGAATAAGCTTAAGGAATTCATTACCACCAAGCCAGCATTGCAAGAAATGTTAAAAGGGCTTTTTTAAACAAACGAATGGGGTAAACAAGCTAATCCAGAGAGACCATTTAAGAAGATTGAAGTCATATCAAGCAGATATAAAGGAAAAACTGATGGTTGCTGGCTCGGAGGGAGTGGGGAAGAGGGAGAGGGGGAAGGCTTTGGACAGTGTAGGTGGGACTACAATGTTGCCGCAGGGATATGGGGGCAGTTCTGGGAATGTAATTGATAATGTTGTGAAGAGATTATTATGTTGGGAGAAATAAGTCAGTCGGAGAAGGACAGGTACCATGTGATCTCACTTGTGTGTGGAGTCTGAAGAGCTGAGTGAATGATCAAAGTAAACAGACTCGTAGATGTAGAAGAAAAACTGAGGGTCGCTAGTTGGGAGGGGGGTGGGGATGGGGGGAAGGGGAAGGGATTAGACAGCATAAATAGACAACTACAATATTGCCACAGGGATATGAAACACAGTTCGGGGAATATAATAATGTTGTAAAAATTTTGTGGCGTGTCAGATAGTCACATGTCTTGTTAGGGAGACCTCTTCATGGATGGAGTAGAGGCTTGATCACTGCACTGTACACCTGAAGCTGATGTTGTATAGTATTGTATGCCAACTGCAACTGAATATGTGGATGGTCACGGGATGTGGAGTATACTGTGGAAGGGAGTCAGGGGAGTTGTGATGGATATGTATGATATGGGGGGGGAGTGGGGTGGCGAACTGTGGGAGGGAGGTTTTCACTTTGGGGGGTAAAGAGTATAACTATTGCATTGTGTTGTACACCTGAAACTAATTAAATATATATATATATATATATATATATATATATATATATATATATATATATATGAAGCAAAACCTGACAGAATTGAAGGGAGAAATAGACAGTTTTATAACAATAGTTAGAGACTATTGAAGACCTCACTCCCAATAATGGATGGAGCAACCAGACAGAAGACAGAAAGAAATAGAAGCCTTAAGTGACACAATAAACTACTAATAGCCATACACTGAACACTCTACTCAACAATAGCATACATATCCTTCTCAAGTGTACATGAAATGTTTTCCAGGATAGGCCACAAATTAAGTCTCAGTAGATTTAAAAGTGCCCATCATATAAATTACCTTCTCTAACCACAGCAAAATGAAGTTAAAATTCAACAATAGAGGTAAAAGTAGAAATTTCACAAATTTGTGTAAATTCAATAAAATAGCCCACTCTTAAACTATCAAGAGATAAATGAAGACATCGCCAGGGAAATTAGAATATACTTAGGGATAAATGAAAGCATAAATACAACCTACCAAAACTTATGGGACACAGGGAAAGCAATAAGGGGGGAATTTATAAATACAATAAAAAACAAGAAAGGAGGGGGATATAGGAAGAGGTTGGTAAAAGGATTCAAACTTTCAGCAATAAAATGAATACTGTCTGAGAATCTGATGTAAAATATGAAAAATATAGTTGATAACACTGTATTGCATAATTGATATTTGGTTAGAGAATAAAATTTTAATGTTCTCACACACACAAAAATAAGAAAATGTGAGGTGATGATGTATTAATTAACTACATGGAAGGAATCCTTTCACAATGTATATGTATATCAAATCACCACAATGTGTACTTTAAATCTTATAATTTTATGTCAATTATAACCAAATAAAGCTGAAATTCAAAAAAATGCAAAACACACAGAAACCAAAGAAAGACCTCAAAACTTTACACTTAGTGAACTATTATAGAAAAAGAAGAACAAACTAAACCCAAAGCTAACAGAAGTAAGGAAATTATAAAAATTAAAGCAGAGATAATCAAAATAGAGAATAGAAAAACAACAGAGAAAAATAAATAAAACCAAAAACATTTTCTTTGAAAACATCAAAAAATTGGCAAATCTTTAGTTAGGTGGATTTTAAAAAGAGAGACCATTCAAATTACTAAAGTCAAAAAAGAAAGTGGGCAGTTTGGGGAATATAATCAATAATGTTATAAATATTTTTAGGGTGTCAGATGGACATATATCTTGTTAGGGAGACCACTTCATGGACAGGGTAGAGGCCTGATTACTGCACTGTACCTCTGAAGCTGCTGTTGAATAATATTGTATGTCAACTATAATTATATATATATATTTAGTCATGGGCTGTAGAGTACAGTGTGGGAGTGGAGTCAATGGAATTGTAATAGATATGTATGATGTCAGGGGTGAGGGGCGGTGGACTGGGGGAGGAAAGTTGTCACTTTGTGAGAGGTGAAAATTATAACTATTGCATTGTTTTGTACACTGAAAAAAAATATAAAGATTAAAGAAAAGAAAAAGGAAGTGGGAAAAATACCACTAATTCTACAGAAATAAAATGGAATATAAGAGAATACTATAAATAATTGCATATTAACAAATTAGATAACTTAGATGAATGGACAAATTCCTAAAAACACAAAGACTTACAAAACTATATCATAAATAAACAGAAAATCTGAATGGACATATAACTAGTAAAGAGATTGAATTGGTAATCAAAATTCTCCTCACAAAGAAAGCCCCAAGGTCTGATGACTTCACTGGTGAATTTTACCAAACATTTAAAAACCTAATACAGTAGTCTCCCCTTTTCAATGGGGCATACGTTCCAAGAATCCCAGTAGACATCTGAAACTGTGGATAGCATCAAACCATATATATATATATATATATATATATATATATATATATATATATATATATACTGTGTTTTTCCCACCTATATGTATATATCTATGATAAATTTTAATTTATAAATTAGGCACAGTAAGAGGAAAACAATAATAACTAATAATAAAATAGAATAATTATAACAATATACTATAATAAAATATATGTGAATGTTGTCTGCCTCTCTCTCTATAACTGACCTGATAACCAAGATTTCTACTAAACGATTAATGGGACAGTAGCATAAACAGCATGGATATGCTGGACAAAGGGATAAATCACATCTTGGGTGGGACAAAGTGGGATAATGGGAGATTTCATTACGCTACTTAGAAAGGTACAGAATTCAAAACTAATAAAATTTCCCATTTAATATTTTCAGACCACAGTTGACTGCAGGTAATTGAAACTATGGAAAACAAAGCTGCAAATGACTGGAACTATAGTACCAATCCTTCTCAAAGAAAAATTAAAGAGAAGGAACACTTCCTAACTCATTCTGTGAGGCCTGCATGACCGTGATACCAAAGCAAGACAAAGACACTACCAAAAAACCAACACACAAACAAACAAAAAGAAACTACAGACCAATATCCTTTATGAACATGAATATATATGTACTCAACAAAATACTAGCCAACAAAATTCAACAGCTTATTAAATGGATTTTGCAACATGGCCAAGTGGGATTTATTAATGGAATGTGAGGGTGGCCCAACATGAAAAATCAATGTCATATACCACATTAACAGAATGAAGATTAAAAACAAAACAAAACAAACCAAAAAACAAATCATGATCATCTCATTGGATGCAGAAAAAGCATTTAACAAAATTCAACACCCTTTCATAATAAAAACACTCAATAAACTAGGAAGAGAAAAAAACCACCTCAATATAATATAAATCATGTAGAGAAAACCCCAGTAAATACCATACTCAATTATAAAATACTGATGGCTTTTCTTCAAAGATCAGTAAGATCTTTTCAAAGATTTGAAGAAAGCTTTTCTTCAAGGGTGTTCACTTTTGCCACTTCTATTCAAGGTAATACTAGAAGTTCTAGACATAGCAATTAGGTAAGGGGAAAAAAAGTATCCAAATTTGAAAGGAAGAAATAAAATGATCCCTGTTTGCAGATGATGAAATCTTATATGTATAAAATCTTAAAATGTTTCATAAGAAAAAACTATTAGAACTAATAAATGAGTTCAACATAGTAGTAGGATTAAAGGCAAAACACAAGAAGCAGTTGAATTTCTATACACTAAAAATAAACAATCTGAAAAGGAAATTACAAAAGAATTCTATTTATATAGTATTGCAATGAATAAAATATGTAGAAATTAACTTAAGCAATGAGGTAATAAACTTGTAAATTAGAACTACAAAATATTGCTGAAAACATTAAAGAAGATATAAATAAATGGAAAAACACCCCATGTTATACACTGGAGTACACAATACTCTTGAGATACCAATGCTACCCACAGTGATCTATATATAAGTTCACGTAGTCACTATCAAAATCCCAATGATGTATTTGAAAAAAATAGAAAAAACAATCCTAAAATTCCTGTGGAAACTCAAGGGATTCTGAATAGCCAAAACAATCTTGAAAAAGAAAACCAAACTTCAAAGACTCATACTTCCTATTATTAAAACTTTCAACAAAGTTGTAATAATCAGAACAGTGTGGTACTAGTGTAAAGGCAGACATATAAACCAATGGAACAGAATAGAGAATCCCAGAAATAAACCCTCACATATCTAGTCAAATAATTTGATGCCAAAACCATTCAATAGAAAAAGGCCAGTCTGTTCAACAAATAGTGTTGGGAAATCTAGATATCCACATGTAAAAAAACTAAATAAATAACGAGTGTCTGACTCATTATTTTTCTTCTCACTAGCTTTTAAAAAACATATACATCTATCTCTTCTTCAATTCTATCTCTTTAAAAAGAAATTATAGAATATAGAATAGAAATTATAGAATAGAAGGCCACCTAGGTGCTTAATTTAATTCTATTAAGATTTCCATACAACTTTCTTGTCAGTTTCTTGCATTCATCTCTGTCTGTCACTCCTCTCCATTTTCTACATCTGCTTCAGGAAGTTTTAAACTATAAACACAATCCATCCAGAAAGTTTGATCATCTGACTACATAGCAATCTATTTTCCAGTATTAATAAAAATAAAACCAGGACATGTGTTTGCATTTCTTCCATTACCATTCTTTTGTTTTCTTTTTTTCTTAGTAGTTTATGTATCAACTATGGAGTTCTACTCTTTAATGAATGCAACGTGTTTAATAATTTCCTATTAGGAATCTCTGAACCTTTCTGGTCTTTGCTAGAGCTAGCATTACTCAAAATGATTCTCATACAATAAGATACATGGTTAATAAACAATTAACCAAGCAACTATGTCTTCATGTTTTCTTCATTGCAGATAAAGGGAGTGAAGGTGCCATGTTTGTGAACGGAGAAGTCCAGTCCTAGAGTAAAGCTCATGCAGATAGGGAGTCTTAGGGAGTGAAGATGGGTGGTCCTCCCAAGTGGTCAGAAAGAATGAGACACAGGACAAATACATCCCTTTGAAATCAGGCTGATAATTCTAGAATGAGAAGCAGAGAGGAGACTGCCAACATCATCTGAAGCTGGAAAGAAAAAAAGATAGAATACAGAAAGAAGAAATGATCACAACTGAATGATATAGTTGGTTTGGTTAAGAGTATAATGTTAAAAAGACACTGAAAAGTATTATATTAACAAAACAATTGCCATGACATTGACTAAATATGATAACCCAATTTTGTAATCCAATTCAGCAAACATTTATTGAAAGCTTATTATGTATTATAGATAGTCTTAAATAATACATTAAGGTTTATGATAAGATGTTAAGAATATAAATATGACATAATCCTTATCCTTACTAAGCTTATTGTCTAATGGAATGAATCAGTAAGATTGTCAATTTTTATTTAATTTTGTAAAATTGTATCTTCTAAATTAATGACATGGAGTAAAAATTAAACTGAACAAGTTAAAGATGATTTGCTATTTTGTACACTTATGATAAACTGGTAATATTATGAAATAATTCTATATGAATTCAAAACTTTAAATAAAATAAAAACAGAAATATATATATAAATGTATATATATATATATATATATATATATATATACATACATATATATCTGAAACACAGAAAGCAAATAACACTCTAAGTATAGAAGCATTTGAAGATATCACAAAGGGAAATAGTGACCCATCTGATGCATAAAATTAACTTTTAAATTTGTGTAACTTTTAAATTTCTGCCATTTTTTGGACATTAGTAAGATACAATAAATTGGAAGGTACTTGTCACAAATATAATAGACAAATGCTTAATGTTAACTCATAAACAAATTTTTTTTAAAATTCAAAATTTAAACTAATCTACAAATAGAAAATACAGCATAAATGTTTAAAAGACAATTCACTGGGTAGGAAATGAAATAACTACTAAATATTTACAATTTCATTCACATGATTCATAAGGTTAATTTAAAGAATAATGCTATATTATTTTTTTCTATTGATTTACCAAAACTTTAAAAACAAAAATGTTAGCCATGATCAGGACATAAAAAAAGAATCAATAGGGCTGGCTGAGCGGTGTGTTGTTTAAGAGCTGGCTTGGGACACCAAGCGGCCCCGGTTCGGATCCTACATGATGGCCAGTGACACTGCCCTCTACAGCTAAGATGGTGAATAACAGCTCCACCTGGAGCTGGGCTGCTGTGAGTCCCCAGGATGGCATAGCTGCAGCCCCTGCTGCAGTGAGTTGCCATAGGCTACAGTGAGTGGCCGGCAGCCAGCGTGAGTGGCTGGCAGCCGGCATGAGCTGCCAAGAGCTGCTGCAAGCAGCCATCCAAAGGTGGATGACCTATCTGCCTCACCCGAGAAGAGCGCAATGATGATATCAATATTGACCAGTGAAGCAATGTCCTCCACAACTAGACTGAAGAACAAAAGGACAGCAACTTGTCTGTTCCCCTTCCCCGGTTCCCCAACGCTGTTCCCCTCCCCCAATTCCCCAATAAAAATCTTTAAAAAAAACAAAAACAAACAAACAAACAAAAATCAATAGAAAAGGAGAAATTAAGGATAACAGAAGAAAATTAAAAATTACAGTTATCATTTTAAGAAAACAGGGGGATTTCAGATAAAGGTTAGTTAAAGATATTCACTTTGTAGCATTTTTCTCCCTCAGACTTCAGGGAAGGATGAAAAGGTCTGTATGTAGAGACAGTGATCAATTGAAATGTGGTGAAATGAGAGAACCTGGGCCAAGTGTCTTGTTTTTGGCTAAATGAAAGGCAAGACTAACAGCTAGAAGTAAGGAAGGATATTGAGAAATTAGGATATGGAAAACCTTGAGCAGTTAATAAAAGGACACTGCTCAAGAGCATCAAGAATAATAGATTATATTTGGACTTCGGAAATGTATGGTGGACCAAGTCTGTTCGAGCATAGGATTTTCTTCTTCTCCCACCTCATCTCCAACAGTTGCTGTGTCATCTGCTTCTACGTACCATAGACTGGATGCTTAAGTGATGCTTAAGTGATCAGAGACCAACAGTGTGCCAGGAAAATAGCTCATCAATAAAATAACTATCTCAGAGCCAATGGTTGGAAGTGACCACTGAAGTGAGGTGAATGTTAATATTTGAAGAAAAGGTGTTGAGTGCTTGAAGGTTCTGGGTAAAATGAAAATGAAATGATTTCTAATGACAAGAGCCTAAATTAGGAAGTATAAAATCAGGAATTTGGGAAGCTGAGTTGACGTCATGGTACCGTTAAATTACATACAGTAACTATGAGCTAGAGTGGTCCTTTTATACCTTCATTTTCAGATGAACTAAAACTTGAACTAGTCTTTTAACTATGTTTCTTTCAGATCTGTGAGTGGTTGAAGTTTAAATATTGCTTATATTTTCATAGGCATGTATCTAAAAATATGAAGGTCTATGCTTACCAGAAATATAGTGGAATGCTAGGGAACTGGCCTAGGAAAGCGCAGTGATGTGTTCCTACAGCTGCTACAAATGATTCCAAGTACAAACACTTCCCTGGCCTGCCACCGCCCCGTCCTTCACTCCAATTACACGTAGACTCTTATCATTGAAATGATCTAAATTTTCTATGTATTTGTTCACCCTCACGGTTTCACCTTTTTATCTAGCATTAACACTCTAAAATAATATTCACCCAGTAACCAATGGATCCTAAACTTGCCTTGATACTTAATTGCTGTGACCATTGGAAAATCGTTTAATTGCACCTCAAATGTTTGGCCTGCATAAATGAACATTATAAATGTATTTCGATTAACATGTAAGAAGTTACCCAGCACACAGTAGAGGCTTGACAAACAGTGTCTTCTCCCTCTCAACAGACGTTCACTGCTGAGAACCTCCTAGATTTTCTCCTCTGATCGCCCCTCCTCTACTCTTCCCTCAGACCTACACACAGGTCTGCTCTCAAATCTCAAGCCTCCTTTTTTGGAAGACTTTTGCATTCCCATAAGTTCCCCTTGGAAGCCTCCCTACCATAAACATTTCCCCCTTATTTCCTTACCACCCTTCACCATTTAGAATCTGACTTCTTTCGAAGAAAATGTCTGACTCCTCAAAATTACATTATTTTTTCTCAGTGCTAAGAGATTGCCAGCTGGACTGGCACTCACCAGGCGAGGCTGCCTCTGTTGGTCGCTTCTTCAGGGCTGACAGCGAGCTCTGGTGCCTCTCTGTGGTTAGCTTTGGCTCTCAGGTGCCTAGAATCCAGATTAATGGAGTCTGAAGGAGCCCATGGCGGTCAGTAATTTCACATGAAGTGCTTTTGGTCTGTTGTTGTGAAATGGAGAAAGGCAGCCGTAACTAGTTGAATAAGTATGTATTACAAAGGAGCAAAGAACAGCTGTAGAATAAAATTGAGCTTTTAATTAACTTGGTGTGCAGCTTTCAGGAATTTTAATTATTTATTTGTAGGAAAACATCAATTTTCCTATAAGGTGAAGATATTTAGAATCACACACATTCTAGAAGAGTGCTAAGATAAATCTAATGTTATTTCATATGCATTATAAATTTTTTTAGTAGCCACATTGAAAAAATTTAAAAAGTGAAGTTACTTGAATAACATTTTATTTAATACATTATATCCAAAATGTCATTTCAATTCAAAATCGATAAAAAAAATTATATGACATTTTACATTACATTTTTTGTACCAAGTCTTTCAAATTTTGGGTGATGATAGATAGCATGAATGCTTCACAGACTGATACTGATTAGATAAATACAAGTTGTGGTAAGGAGCTAATAACTACCCCCTCCAAAAAAAAAAAAGAAAACATCTAATCCCTGGAATCTGTGAATGTTACTTTACATTGAAATAAAGGCCTTTTTAGATATGATTAAATTACGTTTTAAAATAAGGAGATTATCCTGGATTATCAGAGCGGGCATCAGAGCGGGCATTAAATGCAATCACGTGTATTCTTATAAGAGGGAAGCAGAGGGAGACCTTACTATAGGGGAAGAAAAGTGAACAATGTGATGACAGAAGCAGACACTGGAGTGATGTGCCAAGAAGTGTCAGTAGCCCCCAGAAACTGAGAGGTACCAAACAAATTCTCCCTGAGAGCATCCAGAGGAAATGTGGCCCTAGTAACACTTTGATTCAGGCCTACTTATACTTATTATGGACTTCTGAGATCCAGAACTGTTAGAGAATAAATTTCTGTTGTTTTAAACCACCAAGTTTGTGGTAATCTGTTACAACAGCTATAATAAACTAATACACAAGTCATTTTAGAGTAAAGTAATAACATTATGCTCTGTCCTTTGTTGTCAATGTCTAGACAAAGGCCATTGGTTCTATTCCCAGAAACTGCCAATAAAATGCTCAACAAATATTAGTGCTAAAAATGTTTTACCTTATCTCTCATCTCAAATGGTTTCAATTACTACACGTATGCCAAAACTTCTAATTTTCTATGTCTCCCTTTCACCATTCTCCTGTACTCCAAAGTAATGTTTCCAGATCTCTCCTGGGCGCTGCCACCTGGATGTACTACATCATCAATAACTGAGCATGCCCAAGTTAAACTCAACACCAAAAGTTAAAACTCTCTGTTCCCTAGATCCGTTAACGAACCAGGCACCCACTTTTAGGGTGACTTTACTGATAGGTTAGCTTAAGCTAGCACTAGTTTATCCTGTTTCTGCATCCTATCAGTTTAGTACTTGTCACAACTTTTCAACATACTTTATTTTTTTATTTTTAAGAAGTATTATTATTAATAATTGCCTTAAAATAATCTGGGTTTTGTAAACCTCCATATTTTTACTTCTAGGTTCTATTATGCTGTCATCTAGTAGTGTGTGAGATCCAATTAAGTAAATAGACTATTCACTTTAACATATAATTAATCTGAAAAAAAAAAGACTAGTTTTAACACTTCTATCTTTTCCTTATCCTTTCCAGAGACAAGTTAACTGCACGTGGTATTATATGCATGATAAAAAGTGTTTTTAGACATAAGCAGGATAGAAAGGTATTTCCTTTTAGTTTCAAGTTAGTTGTGGAAGAAAGATTTGACATGATGGCCCCTACAGGCCATTTGGTGGCCTTGCCAGTTGTGCCTGTCCTGTTCCCTGGTCTGTAATTTCACAGTTGTTAACCCTCCACTTAGTGGGGTTTGTATGAAATGTGGGAAAGTATATGTTAAGTGTGCATGAAATATATATAGGAAATAGAAGATGAGAGGTCCTGCCATAGAGTATATAGTAGCCTCAACACACTTACTATAGTGATTTTTGTCCTATACTTTGTGCCGAATAGTTGCAACTAATTATTTCACTGATTGCTGCAACTTTATTTTGAAATAAACTCTTTTAGCAATAAAGAATCAAAAAAATCCAAGTAGGAATTTAATTTAGAAATCTATTACTTACAAATATATTTGCTGACATTTATCATGCACCGTATGTGGGGCCACAGTGACATCACAGACCACATGAAAAAAATCATAAATCTGCAGAAGCAACAACATTTAATTAAAAATTTTGAAAAGAAAATTATTCTAGTAGATCATGATTTAATTAATACAGTTATTGAAAGTGGGTTTATATTTCACTGTGAAATCTGACTTTTAATTTAGATTAAATGGCTTTTCTAAATTAATTTCACTCTTTTTCCATCACAAGTTTTCTTGTATATATACAAAAAGCATAGCAACAACTATTCATGGGTTGGCTCTATTTTCCAAAGAAGAAATTTGCAAATGGTTAAATGCTGTGTGGCTTAAATTAGTCTTAACAGTTGTTTCAAATAGAAAGTCAATAAGGTTAAATCCCAATTAGGGTTATTTTTTCATCTAATTCATAGACTTTAAAGCTTTCAGAAGTTAATTTTTCTATGGTGAAACACCTTGGATTACTGTGTTTATGACTCTAAAATAGTTAAAATTTCAACCTTACGAATTAAAATATGCTTTTAGAGAAATAAAAATACAAATGTTCATAGATCATAGTCATAATAAAAGCAATATTATTTTTGAATTAAGAAATGTATCAAGTGTAAATATACTTGGAATTGGTTGTATATACCCAAAATTAATAATTATACCCCAAAACTGTACTATTTTACCAGTCTAATAGACCAAAGTGTATACTACAGCTTCTTTACATACACAAACACACATATTAAGAGGCTTTTCTCTCTTTTCTGCCCATCATGAATAAATTTATATAGAATTGTTTAGCCATTCAAAACCAAACTTGTAAATCAATTTAAATGCCTACAATGGTATTGAACCATATTATGAAAGGGCTTTCTAAATTTTGGTCACTTTTTCCAATTTTTTGGTTGTTGTTGTTGGAAATCTTTTTAAATTGTCAAAAAATATCAATTATTACACTTTAGAAAACAAATTGTTGAAACTAAAACTTGGAAATGGAATAATTTTTTTTCCTATATAAAAAAAAATAACTTGGAAAATCAGATGATGAAAGCTCTAACAAGGTACATTATTTATTTTTGAAAATCTACAGTTGAGCTACAGAATAAGTTGTGTTCTGAGAAAAACTTTTGAAGCTTCTCTTTTCTTTTATTCAATAAATTCACATTTTCTACCAAAATAGAATGAAATTGAGAAGGCATTTGTTTTTTGCAGCATCTAAGTTTGACAAGACATAGAAAAGAATCATATGAACATCTTATCTAATGAGTTCTGTTATGTAAAATATTTGTTGAAAAAAGTTACTTGCAATAAAAGGGCATACTGGTGAAATTACTTGGCCTAAAATTTTTACATGTTTCAATTAAAATCATAGAATAAAAAATATCATTCACTTAGCAGAATTAACTCTGAGCTTACATGTACCTTAGGGAAAAAAAATACAGAAAAGTTTTTTTATTAAAAATACTTCTAGCCTGTAAGTACACATTTTATACACATAATTTTATTTTTAAAATTGTTTTTTAAATGGAAGTATTTTATGTATTAACTAATATAAAATCCAACAAGTTCTTTAAGAAATAAATGTTCACATTATAAAAGTTTGATTATTTTAGAACCCCCTTTCATTTTCAGAAATTTTCTGATTTGGATAAAAAAATGAGATAAGTTCATTATTTACATCTGAGATAACAGAGCCACCTGACAGTGTTTTCTTTTTTTTCCATTGTCCTGACTTCACACACATAGATTATTACTATAGCCTACCATTTTTTTCACCACATTTTCCTGTTTATCTTCATTTAACAGGCTTAATATAGGTCCTAAGTCTTGTAAAACTATGTGGTAACCTCCTAGTTCATGTCTCTGCTTCTACTCTAACACACTCTCAGTTCATTAGACTTACTGCTGTCATATGAATTTTCAAAACTGAAAATCTTAATTTTTGTTATTTAAATGTTATATTAGCATCAAGGGTGCTATCTTAGCCATAGTCTAAACTAAATGGAATTACAATGTATCCCATGATTTAGTTTCTCTGTCTTCATCATATTCATATCTTGTCCCATCTCACTTATCTCAGGCCTTTTGCATGATTTTTCACCCTCCTGGAGTAAACAACTCTATCTTAAGTGCTTTGAAATGCCCTTGTTAGGCTTCAACACCTAGTTCAAGAAACCTAGAACAGGTGACTTATCCTCTCTAAAGCCTTCCTTGTCAATGTCTCAAAGTTGAAATTACACTTTTCTTTGACACTATATGCTTTCAGAGAGAGAGAGAGAGAGAGAGAGAGAGAGAGAGAGAGAGAGAGAGAGAGAGAGAGAGAGAGAGAGAGAACAAGGACGGGCATAACATTTATTTTTGTATTACACTGTTAATTGAAAATATATAGATTCTCAGGCATTTTTGTGTCCTCAGTGGATGAATGGATAAATGAAAGATGAGACTATTCACAGACTATCAAACCCTAGTTATTTATATTATAGTATGTAATGTGTTTCTTATAGAAATACAAAACCACACAAAAGTAATACAAAACTCAGAAAATATATAACACAAAAACTAAACCGAATGAATGATAAAGGATTCACAGTTTAATTTACCAAATGTGTGTGCTTTATTTGTTTGTTTATAAGTTTTGCTTCTTAGATTTGGAAGCCTGCCCTCAATAATGCTGATCATTGATTCTGTCAAGAACACTTTCATTTGTGTATTTAATTAGAGAATTTCTGGATTATTTAAGAACTGAATTTTATATTACATTATCATTGTTCAGCACAAATGGCATAAAGTGTTCTGCATATCAAAGCTAATTTTGCTGTTATATTGTAATTTATTTTTATCAGTATTATTTTATTATAACTCTAGCAATGTAATTTCTTTGTCCAGTTCTATAACTGATATATATATAACTGTATTAACTAAGACACACTGTGGGGATTAAATTTCAATATAAAGTATTAATTTTTTGTGTCTGCCCCAAAGCCTTTGACTGTGATTTCAACTTGGTCATAAAGCAGCCTAGAAGCAACCAGTAATTCATTTTACTTGAATCAAACATTTGCATCTTTCAAATTTTATACTTTTCTGTATCTTCTTTTATTTGTCCATGGTAGCTATTTAGAAATTTTGGCAACTGTAAGTATAGAATAAATAAAAATAGTTAAAATTTTATTTGCTACTTAATAATATGTGAATTCTGAATAATGCCTTCTAACGCCATGAATAGTGGGTTAAGATTTGTATGTATGATTGTGAGAGTGGGCATTTCGGAATTTTCTGTGGACTCCATTAAATTTGATGAGAATCACAATGATGTAAATCTGTGATGATGAAGTGACAATGATAATAGTAATAATTCTTTTGCATTTCTTTACAAATAACACCGTTTCATAGTTAGGTGTTATTAGTCTTACATTATTAATCAAAGAACTAAATTTAAGGAAGCAATTTGACCAAATATACTCATATTCTAACTGGAAGAAGCAGGACACAAACACAGGTCAAATTAAAATTATTTTCCCCATTATATATGGATATGATTAATTGGATTATCTGTTTACATCTTAAACTTAAAAAATAAACTTCGTATCCTGATATGATTTATTTTCAGGATAATGCATTCATAATTTGAAGTAATCTCTAATTTTTGAAGCAATGTCTTTTGTATGAAATGCTTCCTCAAATGATAAAATAGAAAAACTCCAGCACTATCAAGATAATACATTTTCCCACTTTAAAATATAATGTAATCCATTGAGAATTATCTATCGGTAGATACAGAGAAGAAGACTATACATATTATTAACTCTCCTAAATTTAAGAACACATGCTATATTTTTCAGGCACATGGACAACTTTGGTCAATTTGGGATTTTAAGAGCTATGAGAATGGAGTTCTTTCTAAACTACAACACTGACCACAAGAACAACATGCAGATGGGGAAGCAGAGATGCAGGATCCATGAACATATAGAGAAAATTATTTAAAACAATTACTATCTTATTAGTTGTCTTACAGAATAAACATCTAGATTTTGAAATATTCTTCAATAAACACTAAGATTAAGCCAATCTGTTTGGTACTAGAAAGAAATATGTAAGTAGTCCAGAATACAAACACCATTCTGAATATTAAACTGTAGCCAAAAATAATTCCTAAATTAATATTCTCTCATTTTTTGTTTCTGAGTGGTAATAGAACTTGTTGAAAGATTTTTCTTTTTTTTTTTTTTTTTTTTGGTTTTCTTGAGAAATCCTATTTTGTGAATGGGTACAATCTCCAAACAGCCAGTAGTGACATTAAAATAGAGAGACAATCTGCCTAAATCATGGGTTCGATTTCACTGCATAAACAGCCAATAATAGTTTTCCAGTAGAGAAACCAGTAATGATCATACAGTTAAATAATAGCTATGTACCTGCCAGGTTACTGTGATTTTTGGCATCCTTGGCATACACCCTTAATTTGGCCAAATACTATTTCAGTTGCTGCCATGTCATTCCCAGAGGTACACTTTGGCTTTTGAAATTGATCTGACATCTGCAGTACTTCCAGGAAGGAGGTTGAAATAATAACAGTGATTCTGTGGAGAGGTATACAGAGACATGGAGGGTTCAAATATAATTTTTTTTTCCTTTTGGGAGTTAAAATACATTGCCTATCTATGACAAACTTTTCTTTAACATACATATTTGCTTTTCATCTAAGCCTTAAAGCAAAGTATATATATATGATGAAAGTTCTGAGCACTACAGCCATGTATGTAAAATTTTATGTAGCTGAAAATCAGCTATTTTAAATACTAGCTTTAAAGACTAACCCCCCCCCCACACACACACACATTGGGAATAAATATAATTTCAGAGACTCATTCCTCACAATGTAACCTCCTTAATCTCTCCCTTATTTGATTTTCAATTTCTGGTTTTACATCACTTTCCCTAACTGTTACCCCACTATTCATGTTCAAGTTATCCCATCTTTTACAGGCTTCTAAACAACAAGTTTGATAACTATACTTTTTTATCTGACTACATTACTTTCTGTTCAAAATTTCCCAATAATATCCTTCTAAATCTAGAACTATTTGAAAGTATCCATTTTTTCTTTTTCCGTTTTTTTTTTTTTTTTTTTTTAGGGCAGTGTCACTGGCCCTCATATATGGGACCGAACCAGGGCCGCTGGCGTCCCAAGCCAGCGCTTAACCACCGTGCCACTCAGTCGGCCCCCTGTTTTCCTTTTTGCCACTGTTATTGTTTTGTGGATTTCTACTCTTGGTTACTGCTGTGTTGTGTACTAAATTTTCTCTTTAGCATGTTTTGTTTTCTCTTTCCTCAATGCAGATATTTCTAATTCCTTATCGAATTCTCAACAAACAAATATATTCTTATTTATTGAGACTTTATTTTAAACATTGGAAAAAGGTATTTCCCTCTTGTTACTTTAATTATTTTCAGGTGGGATACTTTGCTGATTTAGCATTTCCAAAGGGTAATATGTTAAAGGGGAATACAACTTTTCCAAGGCCAATTAACTTTGAAGTTCATTTGATTAAATATGATTAAACAAGGTTCTTTACTGAAACACTTTACAGAAGTCAACTAAAAAAATTTATGTCTCTAATAGAATCTTCCAAACAAAATTGCCTAAAAAATATTTTTGTGTCTAAGAATCATTTAGACCAGCATTTACGTAAACCAGAATAAGGGCAATGTGCAATAAATGTCAGTCACTTCAATACCATATTGTACACAATCTCTCTCTCTCTTTCTCTCTCTCCCTCTGTTTCTCATGTCCGTACCTTCCTAGGATAAATGCCTCGTATGCTCTAATCGTTCTTCTAGGGGTAGGAGATAGAGTGACGGAAGGTCAGAAAATGTCACTGCTCAAACAGTTATTTTAAAGGAGAGAAAAATAACATACAAGTAAGATAAATTCAGGTAACAATAAGTGTTATACAGAAAATAAAACAGTGGATAAATGAAGAGCACTGAAAGTTTTAGATGGATTGTCAGAGAAGGTCTTTCTGAAAAAGAATGACACTTGGGTCAAGGCCTGAATAAAAAGAGGAAATCATACATGTGAAGATCAGAGGTCAGAAAGTTCCAAGTAAAAGGAAAAGCAACAAAGCTTCAAGGGTGGTAATAAGTTTGGTGTTTTCCAGTAACTTAAAGAACCCTAGTGTGGTTAGAGCAAAGGCAGTAAGGAGGTGAGAGAGATAAGTAATAAGATTTGAGATGGAGGCAGTGACTAAATCATGTAGAGGCTTGTATGTAGTTTGGATTTTAGTCTAAGTGCAATGAGAAGCCATTTGGAGGATTTAGAGCAGAAGGATGCCATGAATTTTAAAAGATCACTCTGGCTGCTATGTGCAGAATGGCTAATTAAGGAGAAAAAGTCGGAACAGATAAACCATTACATAGACTACTGCAATTAGCCCAGATGAGTGAAGATTTCTTGGATTAGGGTAGCAGCAATACAAATGAGGTGTATTTTGAAAACAAGCAACAGGATTTGCTGATGGGTAAGGTACAGGAATTGAAAGAAAGAAAATTAATGATAATTCCTAGGTTATTGTAATCAATAGAGTGGATGTGATGTTATTTATTGATAGGAGGAAGACTCGAGTTGGGATATGGGAAGACTATAGGAAGATGAGAGCACAATTATGTTTTGAGACCCAAATGGAGAAATCAAATAGACATTTAGATATATACATTTGAGGCTGAGAAGAGAGATAAAGGCTGGCAAGTGTTTAGTACAGATGACATTAGAAGCTATGGCACTGGATGAATAAAGGAATGAAGTTGATAGGGAAGAGTGGCTGACCTAGGACCCAACCCTGGAAGGTACATATATTTTGAAAATTGTAACTTTGTAAGTATCTAAATTACTTTATGTCTTAAGAAGTGGGCATATTTAGGGAGCTTCAGTACTCTCCAAGAATGCACAGATCACAGTTCTGTGGAAATCAAAGAAAAAAGCTACCAGATCAGACTAAAATCATATATTGGAATTATGTCCTTAACCAAAGTATATAACTCTGTGAGAGCAAAAATCTGAAGGCACATCATTCAGAATACAACTGTTGTGTTCTGCCCACTGATTGTTTTCTATAACGAATCCCCATTAAATGTCTGATATATTAAGACATAACACTTGATTTTCTGAGAGCATAACTGAAACACCATTAGTACTGATCCAACTGGAAGAAATTCAGTGAAGTTATCCAGACCATGCTCTAAGGAAAATGTTGCACTAAGAGATCTATTAGAGTAGATGTTTCACTACCATAGGGAATTTAGGGACTTCTCTGAAAATGCTGCTACTATTGCCATGCATACAACATTTGATGAGTTCCAACCTGAAAATCTGTTCCAGCAATTAAAACATTTGAATAGAAAACCATTAGATCCACGATAATGAAATTAATCAGCATCTGTCATCTTATCTATCTATCTATCTATCTATCTACTTATCATCATGTATCTAATATTTTTATCACTTGATGAATTGTTATGTTATTTATAATCAATTGTCAGTTTATATTATCCTCCAAATTTGAACTTTAAACAGCTTAAACATCTTCAAAACGTTTTATTTTTCATTTCTAGGAAAAATATCTTACTAGTGTTATTATGTTGTTTCCAAGACAACTAAAGAAGTATAATGAAGTGATTCTATTTTAAAATCTACCTAAATTACCATAGCTCTTGGAGAAACTGAAGATTGTGTCATAAGAAAAACAGACTATAAATATTTAGTCAGTCATTAAGAAACTACCGCATATAACAATATATGTGTATATATCTCCACATACTAATATGTTTTCACTAGGAAATAACTAGTGGGTTCACTGTTCAGCAGTTCCCATTTTATAAAATATGTGTAATCACAGCCTGGCTTTGCATACTATAGATGATGATAAGATTGTACAGCCATAGCTGTGGGGGATTACAAATGAAACTGAATTTCTGGAGCTAGGGAGTGTTTACAAATTGTAGTAGACTCTTATTTATCATCTAAATCTGCTTCAGATTAGATAAACTCAATTATGATTATTCTTTTGAACAATGACCTAACATAGTGGTAGTGAAGAATAAGGAGGCAGAGGAAAACAGTACTAAAAATGAGACTCAAATGATCTGAATCATTGAAGCAGGTTGATGGAAAGGGAATAAAGTATCACCAATAACTGCTTAAAATTGGTTTGTAGGTATAGCTCATTGGAAAATCAGTTGCTGTGTTAAAAAGGGGATTTTTCTACAAAGAGATTTATAAAAAGATATAAAGAAACATTTACTTGATTTCATCAGCATTTTCAAATGACATACACTGCATCATCTCCATATTTTCATTTTTTTCTCTTGAATACAATGAATAATTATTCACTATTAGACATTTTTGATAGCTCATTATACAAAATACTTAAAAGCTGTGTTATATCATTATCTATAAAAACAATAAATGAAACTCTTATAATTTTTATTCATATCTACATTTACTTTAGTGTTTATAAATCAAATCTGATTAATACATTTTGAACACTTCATTAGGCATAGCACCATTTTGAGGTAATTTGGGTTGTGAGGAATAATAAACAATGGTCCTGCCCTGAAGCAGCTTGCAACTTGGTTTGAAACACAAATTAAAATTACAGGGAAATATTAAATCCACAATGAGGAAATATTAAACTCACACCTGTCAGAATGGCCATCATCAATAAATCAACAAACAATGAGTGTTGGCCAAGTATGTAGAGAAAAGGGAACCCTTGTACACTCTTGGTGGGATTGCAGATTGTTGCAGCCACTATGGAAAACAGTATGGAGGTTCCTCAAAAAATTAAAAATAAAACTACCTTATGATCCAGCAATTCCACCCCTACGTATTTAGCCAAAGAAATCCAAAACAATAATTTGAAAAGATATATGCACCCCTATTGTCACTGCAGCATTATTTATAATAGCTAAGATATGGAAACAACTGAAATGCCCATCAATAGATGATTGGATAAAGAAATTGTGGTACATATACATTGGGTTGTTGGAAAACTCATGACGCATGTTTGCAACGAAAAATATAGAAAAAACACATCATGACTTTTCCCACAACACAATACAACGGTGTTGCCTGGCAACTGCTGACGTGCTCCCCCCCACCCCACCCCCCAGCCCCCGCGCTTGCCCCATGTCAAAAATGACCTCATAAGGAAGTGTCTCGGAAAACCAGGACCTGGTGGAATGATAGATATCAGGCTGTCTCCCTTATCGGATGGTTTCTTTACCTTGGAGCCATTCTCTGGGGTACAAGCACGGGTGCATGAAGGCACTGTACAGGCTGGAATGCGAATGGGAGTTGTGGGGAGATAGCCAGCAGGCACCCACCTATCACAGACCTTGGAGAGAATAAATCTTTCTTCCTTTGATGTTTCTCAATAAAAGCTTTGGCTTGACCCGATTTGGGGCGCTCAGTCCTTGTGAGACTGTTGGTCCCTTGGCCCCAGCTTGCACCTAAATCACTGACTCTTTGTTTTTATTTCAACCTTCGCCGCCTCTTCCCGAGTCTCACTACTCTTTATTGTGCAGGACGCGACACAATGGAATACTACTCTGCTAAAAAAAGAATGAAATCTTACCATTTGAAACAACATGGATGGACTTAGAGGCTATTATGCTTAGTGAAGTAAGTCAGACTGAGAAAGATAAATACCGTACGATCTCACTTATATGTGTAATCCAAAGAACAGAATAAATGAGCAAACAAAACAGAAACAGACCCATAGATACAGAAAACAGATTGGTTACTAAATGGGAGGAGAGTTAGGCTTTGGGTGAGAATGGTGAAGGGATTTAAGAATTACAAATTGGTAGTTACAGGAGAGTCACTGAGATATAAAGTACAATATCAAGAATATAATCAATAGTATTGTAAAAACCACATATGATGTCAGATGGGTAGTAGGCTAATTGGGGTGAACTCACTTCATAAATTATATCAATGTCTATCTACTATGCTATACACCTGAAAGAAATATAAAATAATATTCAATGTCAACTACAATTTAAAAAATAGTCATGGGGATGTGTAGTGCAGCATGGGGGATTTAGTCTACAATGTTCTAATAACTATGTACAGTATCAAGTGGGTAGTAGACCTGTTGGGGTTATCACTTGAGGAGTTATGTAAGTGTCTGATCACTATGTTGTTTTGTATTCCTGAAACTAACAAAAAAATTAAGGACTAAATAAAAATAAAATTACAGGGAAATGTAATTCTGACAGAACAGGGATTATATTGCAGTTTAAAAATATTTTGTAGATCAGTACTAAATAAATAGATAACAATTAATAATATATGAAAACCACAGAAATACTAAGAGTGACATCAAAAGATAGTGGAACAAGAAGTTCCAGTCTCACCCCCTCCCTGCCACTCACAGAAACAATGATTTGAACAATAACTCAAGACAATAATATCTTTATGGGAGTCCAGGAGTCCAACTGGGAGGTTTAAGCATGTCAATAAATCAAAACATCCAAGGATACAGGAAGAAGGTAAAAAGCAGTTTCACTTTATTTGTGTCCCCTTCTCCAAGGTGACACAGCTCAGTACCAAGGGAGACTTCCCCCACCAGTGATTTCTCCCATGCAAAAGAGAGTTCCTTGACTGTCTGGCTTCCATAGCGTTGTGAAGCACTGCCTAGGACACCCACTTCCGTCTCACCCCACCCAGTACACTGAGGGAATCGGAATAGTCTAATCAGTGGGGGCAGACAGGAGGAAGGGAAAGGGGACAGGCTTGTAGCAAGGGGGAAAAGACAGAACATTTCCAACCTCATTTCAGGAGACAAGCATTGTCCTGATACCAGAGCTAGACAAGGACATTACAAGAAAAGAAAATTGCAGGCCAATTTCTCTGATAAACATACATGCAAAATACTCACAAATTATAAGAAAACTGAATCTAATAGCACATTCAAAAGATCATATACCCTGGTCAATTAGGGTTTATCCCTTAGATGAAAGGATGGTTCATCATTCACAAATCAATAAATATGACATACCACATTAACATAATGAAGAATAAAAATTATATAATCATCTCAATAGATGCAAAAAGAGCACTGGACAAACTTCAACATTAGTTCTTGATTAAAAACTTTCAACAAATTAGGTAGAGAAGAAATATATATTTCAACATAATAAAGGCTATATATGATGAGCTCACAGATCACATCACACTCAACTGGGAAAAGCAGAAATGTTTTTCTCTAAGATCATGAACAAGACAAGGATGCCCACTCTTGCGATTCCTATTCAGTATAGTACTGAAAGTCCTACTGAGAGCAATTAGACAAGTATAAGAAATAAAAGGCATCCAAATCAGAACAAAAATATAAAATTGTCTGATTGGAGATTAAATTATTTCATGCTAGAAAAAGTTAAAGAAGCCTCTAAAAAAACTGTTAGAACTAATTAACAAATTCAGTGAAGTTGCAAGATAACATAATCAACATAAAAAATTAGTTGTTTCTATACACTAACAACAAATGTCCAAAAAAAAATAAGAAAATAATCACATTTATAATAGTATCAAAAATAATAAAATATTTAAGAATAAATTTAATTGAGGTTGTTAAAGATCTATACATTGTAAACTATGAATCACGGATGAAATAATTTGAAGAAAACACAGCTAAGTGGAAAGATATCTCATGCTTATGGATTGGAAGAATTAATGTTGCTACAATGTCCATACTACACAAAGCAATTTAGAGATTCAATTCAATCCTTATCAAACTTCTAATGACATTTTTCACAGAAACAGAAAAAAAAGAACAAAAAAAAAACAAAAACAAAAGACTCTGAATAGACACAGCAATTCTGAGAAACAAAAATAAAGTTGACCACAGCACATTTCCTGGTTTCAAATTGTATTACAAAGCTTTTGTATTGCAAATAATATTGTGTTGGCATCAAAACAGTTATATAGACCATGGGGACAAAATAGAGACCTCACAAAAAAAACCATGCATATATATCTAACTGACTTTCCACAAAGGCTCCATGAATATAAAATAAGGAAAGTATGCTCTCTTCTATAGATGATATGGGGAAAACTGGATATTTATATGCAAAGAATGAAATTAGACCTATATCTCACTATTTGCAAAAATCAACTCAAAATGAACTAAAGACAGAAACAGTGAAATTTTTGGAAGAAAACTAAAAAAAAAGCTCCTTGACATTGTTCATATATATATATATATATATATATATATATATATATATATATATAAAATATATATTTGTACCATATATATACATATATATGGTACAAAATGAAAAGCATGGCAACAAAAGCAAAAATAATTGAGATTACATCAAACTAATAAAAATAATTATGCACAGCAAAACTATCAACAAAATCAAAGGTAACATACAGAATGAGAGAAATATTTATAAACTATATATTGGGTTGTTGGGAATGTCATGACGCATGTTTGCAACAGATGACACTGGTTCATTTTTGGAAGTACTCGAGTCATTTGCATCTGTCTTATTGCTATGTCATTTGACAGCTGATAGTTCTAGCTTCATTCTAAAAAAATATTGAACAATTTGGTTGTTTTGAAGATTTTACAACAAGTTGAAGATGGAAGACCAAACAAACTGTGCAGTTTTGCCATATTTTACTGTTTTACTTCCATAAAAGGAAGAACACATGTCAAACTTGTGAAAAGTTGCATGAAGTTTACGGTGACAATGCTCTACAAGGTTTTCAGTGCCAATGATGGTTCACAAAATTCTGTGCTGGTGATTTTGATCTCAACGACGCTCCTCGGTCAGGGAGGCCCACTGAGGTTGATGATGACAAAATAAAGGCATTGATTGAGTCAAAGCCACGTTAAACAACACGAGAGATTGCAGAAACATTGAACATCTATCATTCAAGCATTCATGACCACCTGAAGATGCTGGGATATGTAAGCAAGCTCAATATTTGGGTTCCCCATGAATTCAAAGAAGTTCAATTGACAGCGTGTATAAATATCTGCAATATGCTCATTAAATGTGAGAAAAAGATCCTTTTTTGAAGCGACTGATAACTGGTGATGAGAAGTGGATTGTTAACAAAAGTGTGGTGCACAAACGGTCTTGGTCCCAATGTGATGATTCGCCTCAAATGACATCAAAAGCAGACATTCATCAGAGGAAGGTTATGCTTTCAGTGTGGTGGGATTTTAAAGGCATCGTGTCTTTCGAGCCCTTACCAAGAAACCAATCAATTCAAATGTGTACAGTCGGCAATTGGACAGTTTGAACGAATCCATCATCCAGAAACGTCCGGAGCTTGTTAATTGTAAAAAAGTTGTGTTCCAGTACAACAATGAAAGACCACACACAAGTTTAATCACCCATCAAAAATTACTGGAACTTGGATGGGATGTGTTGCCAAACCCACTATACTCGCCTGACCTTGCGCTGTCAGACTTCCCCCTGTTTCGCTCTCTTCAAAACTCCTTGGTGGTATAACATTCAATTCAGATGAGGCTGTAGATCAACACCTTGTTCAGTTTTTCACAAATAAAGAAAGACAGGTCCTTCTACAAAAGAGGAATTACAAAGCTCAATGAAAGATGGCAAAAGGTTATCGAACAAAACAGGCCATATATCATTGATAGATCTTTGTTCTTTATATACATAAATGACCCTTGGAAAACACAGACAAAATAAGTCATGACTTTTCCAGCAACCCAATAGGTAATAATGGGTTAATATCCAAAATACATAAAGGACTATTATAACTCACTCAATAGAAAAAAAAAAAGAAGCTAACTGAAAAATGGACAAAGAACCTGAATAGACATGTCATCCAAAAAGACATACAAATCATCAACAGGTGTATGAAAAGATGCTTAATGTCACTAATCATCAGAGAAATGCAATTCAAAACCACAATGAGATATCACCTCACAACTTTTAGGATGGTTATTATTTTAAAAAGAAAACAATGATGAGTTTTGGCAAGATATGAAGAAAAGGGAACCATGGCATATTGTTGATGAGAACGTAAATTGTTGCAGCAATTATGGAAAATAATACAAAAGTGTAAAAATATAAAAATAAATAGTTCTGTTTAAAAATAGAACTACCTTGTGATATATACTCATAGCAATTCCTCTTGTGGATATTTATCCAAAGGAATTAAAATTAGAATCTTGAAGAGTTTGCACTCTCAATGAACATGCACTCCCATGTTCATGGCAGCGTTACTCAACAATGGTCAAGGAATGAAAACAAGTGATGAAGTGTCAGCCGATGGATGAATGGATAAAGAAAATGCAGGAATATATATATATATATATATATATATATATATATTCCTTAAGTAAGTAACCCTGCCATTTGCAACAACATGGATGGACCTGGAGTGCATAGTACTAAGTGAAATAAGGCAGACATAAACGGCTAATATGGTATGAGCTCACTTACATGTGAAATCTAGAGTCAAACTCATAGAAACAGAGAACAGAATGGTGGTTACCAGGGGCCATGGGGAAGGGAAATGGGGAGGTGATGGTCAAAGGGTACAATGTTTCAGTTATTCAAGATAAATAAATTTTGGAGATCTACTAAACAGCATAGTGTCTATCAGTAGCAATACTATATAGCATACCTAAAAGAGAGTTGAACATATGTGGTGTTATCACACACTCATACATGTACACACCCAAATAATAAAAATAATAAAAGGGCAGTAGAAAAGTTTGGGAAACGATGCATATGTCTATGTCTGTGTTGATGGTGGTGAAGGTCCCATGAGTGTGTACTTACTCCTAAATTCATCCAGTTGTATACATTAAATATGAATAGTTTTTTAAAACATGTAATAGCTCAATAAAGTAGTTTGAAAAAAAGGAAAAGCAAATCCTACCAAGAAAATGGTTTCAAGAAATCCATCTCCAGTTTAATTGATAGAAGCAACAAATCAATTAAATTCAACAATTATGTATTTTGCATTTATTATGTGCAAGGCACGATGCTAGATATATTTTTCTAATAAGGTTTTGAATATATTTTCTTACTCTACTTGCTTATAGGATTGACCAAATATAGAGCGTTGGAACTGTGGAAAATAGTAGGCTGTTAGGCTGACTTAAACCACAAAGATCATTTTTTGTTACTCTCTATGAAAATGCTCAGGCTATTTTGCACACTAAACAGCTTTGAATTGGAAAGACTCATTAATTCCATAGAAACAGGGTTAAAATGTGAACTGAAGGCTTAAGACCCTTTTATCGAAAAAAAAACAATGAAAGTGTTAGACTATTTAAATTTGTGTAAAAAGAATCATGATCTTGGGCCGGCCAAGTGGCGCATTGATTAAGAGCTGGTTTTGGGATGCCAGAGGCCCCGGTTCGGATCCCACATATGAGGGCCAGTGACACTGCCCTGTACAGCTAACAACAGCTCCGCCTGGAACAGGGCTGTGCGAGCCCTGGTGACATAGTAGGCTGAGTGGGCTGCCATAGGCTACAGTGAGCGGTGGGCAGCCAGCGTGAGCTGCCAATAGCCGCGGTGAGCGACCATCCAGAGGCAGGCTACCGATCTGTCTCATCTGGGAAGAACACAATGGTGATACCAACATGGGCCAGTGAAGCAATGTCCTCCACAACTAGACTGAAGAACAAAAAGACAGCAACTTGTCTGTTCCCCTTCTCTGATTCCCCAGTGCTGTTCCCCTCCCCCAATTCCCCAATAAAATCTTTAAAAAAAAGATCATGATCTTATTCTCTTTTACTGCTTTGCCCACTAAAACATTAATTAATACTTCAGCCTAGTAGTTGAAATAATAGTATTTATGTTGTTAAGAATATACACTTTCTCTTGAATATACACCTATAATCTTCCCTGTACAAAAGAAGAGCAGTTTGTAATGTATAACTATTGAGACTGGAAAAGCGGTTAGTCCAAATTTAAATGTGTTGTAAGTGTAAAATATGCACCAGATTTCAAAGACTTAGTAGCAAACAAACAAACAAACAAACAAAAAAACGTAATTAATAAATCTTTTATATTAATTACAAGTAGAGATTAATACTATTCTGGATATTTGGTTTAAGAAAATATATTGCTAAAATGAATTATACCTCTTTTACAGTATGACTACTAGAAAATTTTAAATTATATATTTAGTTCACATAATATTTTATTTGAACAGAGCTGGACTATATAATATTCATGTTTTACTTTTTTCTTTTTTTTTTTTTTTTTTGAGGGCAGTGTCACTGGCCCTCATATGTGGGACCCGAACCAGGGCCGCTGGCTTCCCAAGTCAGCGCTTAACCACCGCGCCATTCGGCCAGCACTCATGTTTTACTTTTAATGCTAAAAGAATATCCCTACATATTAAATAATGGCATTACTATTTACTTATTAAATCATTCTAACTTTGGGGATTCTGGCTGACACTATGAATTTTTTCCAATTCTGGAAAATGCAACAATTAATAGCTTAATGTCTATAGCATTCTATTTCTATGAAATTATTTAATTAGAATAAAGTTGAAAAAATGTATCAAGCTAAAAGTCATAGATATAATTATGGGTCTTATTATATATAAATATATTGCTTTTTATGAAAGGATTATATACATTTATAGTTCAGACAGCAATAAATTAGTACACCAGTTTAATCAAAACCATTTTAGAATTAGTAGTTTTATGTTTAAAAATATTGCAACTTCAATGAATATAAAATGCTCTCTAGGGCCGGCCGAGTGGCGCGGTGGTTAAGCACTGGCTTGGGAAGCCAGCAGCCTCGGTTTGGATCCCACATGTGAGGGCCAGTGACACTGCCCTCAAAAAAAAAAAAAAAAAAAATGTTCTCTAGGTTACTTTAATTTACATTTTTAGTTTATATAATGTATCTTCTGCAAATTGTCTCTTCTTATATTTTGCTTATTCATTTGAATTTTTATAAGTTTTTATAAATCTGAAGAAATTTTTTTTTAACTTTTATTTATTTATTTATTTATTTATTTATTTGTCACTGGCCCTCATATGTGGGACTGAACCGGGGCCCGCTGGCTTCCCACTCCAGCACTTACCGCCGCGCCACTCAGCCAGCCAAGAAAATTTTTTTATTTCAGTAAAAGTGGTGAGGATATGGACAAGGTTTGATAATTGTTGGATGCCTACACTATTCCAAGTACTATCTAGTAACTTTACATATTTACTTTACATTTCAACTTCACATTAACCTCAGACATAGGAATTATTAATCCCATTCAAGTAACTAAAATAAAAAAGTTTTAATAAGCTTACCAAGAATCACAAATCTATTATAAGAAATGACCTAGGCAGATTGTCTTCGGAGTCTGTAATCTTCCTACCATATGACTTTGTCCCTGTAAAATAAATCATAACTTTTGTCTATTACATTTGATGTAACTATCTTCCACTTTTTCTCCAGCCATGTAAATACCAATTTTGTCATTTAAAAATAACCAGGCAAACAAAACCCCTCTCTTATAATCATGGCAATAATTTTATGGCACTTTTTAATGTGGCAAAATGTTTGGGGAGGAATTCTTGAAGAATCAGAAAAAAAATTAGGTAAAATGCTAGATTTTAGGAAAACACTAGGAGAAAAAAATGAAAGTTACAATTGAATTTAGGCAAAATTCTATAATATAGGCATTTGTAGAAAGATTATACTGCATTCAATCAGCAAATATTCACTGAATATATAAATAATCTGGGTGCCAGGAAGATGAGGCGATGTGCCTTCTTACCTAAGTGACCTCTTCAAGTTACAAAAAAACTATAAGAGCAAAACAAATGCTGTCTAAATGTCACAGAATGATTCACAGAAAAAGTGATATACAATTTCTATAGATGAGGAGGAATTTACTTAGTAACTGATGTATAAGAGGATATTCCTTGGCTGAGCAAATAGCATGAACGAACAGACAGGAAAATACTAGACATTTGAAAAATGCTGAAAAATCCCAGTTTTACTGATGCCTAGATTACTGGGTTGCATGGACAGTGATGTGCTAGAAAAGACCTTAATTACCATTTCTTGAATACCTACTGTGTCCCGAAAACTGTGGTGTTTTGCATATATTTTCTCTAATTGTCACAATATTCTTCTATGATCCCATTTACGGATGGGGATCCTGTTCTTTAAACAAATAAATGACTTGTTTAAACTCATACACAAATAGTCAAATTGTTGCATTGGTTATTAACCCAAGTCTTTCTTACTACAGGGTACCACTTTTTAAGTATCATCTCTCTAGATTTATGAGAGAGACTTAGATATTGTGATGTGTTTGGGGGGGGTAAATTACATTTAAATTAATATTATATTTTAAGAAGGCAAACCAAATTCATGATGCTGCTTGTGGTCTGCAAGCTTTGGAAGTGAAGAGCCATTTAGAAGTTTACTGTGGTAGATCTGACAAGAATCAATGAAGATCCCAACCAAGTCAGTAGAAGTCAGAATAGAAAAGAGACAGAAGTTTCAAATCTACATAAGAGTTAGAATACATAATACTTGGAAACTACCTACATTTAGACAATGAAGGAGAGAGATAAATTAAGAGTGACTACTATTTTTTTAACTTGGAAAATTGGTTGATGACCATCATGCTATTAATGTGAGAAGAGAAATAGAAAAGAAAAGCTGAGTGAAGAAGACAGTGAAGTCAGTTGAAAATATAGGCCTGGCACTTAAGTGCCAGGTTATAGCTAAAAGTACATATTTTAGTTATGGTGCTGAGACTGTCGGTTAAAACCACTAGAAGAGACCAAACACTCAACCAAATGTGACCACTCTAAAGAGATGACAGGAGAAGAGATTATGAAAGTGACAACAAAGGCCCCAAACAGGCGGGAGTGTGGAAAGGATGCAAGAAATTAAGAAGGGATGGGGGAATGGGGTACGCTGGAAGAGAACAACAACAGAAGGGACATTAAAGAGCCACTCCAGAAGAGTTTAAAGAAGTGAATAAATTCCCAGCTCTAAGATAAATAAGAACCGAGGGCCTAGTGCACAGCATGATAACTATAATGAACAATATTGCATTGTATATTTGAAAGTTATCAAGAGAGTAGATCTTAAATGTTATCACCACACCAAAAAACCGTAATTACTTGAGGGAATGGAGGTATTAACTACTTTTCTGTGGTAATCATTTTACAATTATGTAAGTGTATCCAATCATCATATTGTATATCTTATACTTATATATGTTATATGTCAATAATATCTCAATAAAGTTGGAAATACTTTTAAAAAAAGAAGTAAAGGTTAAATGCTACAGAGAAATTAAGTAGATCACTGATAATAAAGAAGCCTTCGAATTTAATAATTAAGAGGTTAACTTGATAACCTTAGGGCAAGTCTATTATGTCAAATTTCCGTGGGGGAAAAATTCATACGTAAGATACATTTGTATTTAAAATAACAAAAACAATAATAGTAATAACATTACCTGCATGGTTCTTGACAATTTCCAAATATAGCTACTCATATACTCTTGTCTGAAGAATAATCATTCTCTTTATGGGAAAATTTCAGCAGCTTTGAGGGAAAATGTAAGCCTCAAAGCTGGTCGAGACCCCACATTCTTTCGGATTCATCACAGGATGCCTCATTCACTCAATCGAGTTATTTTGGACAGTGAGGGCGAGGCTGATGTTTGGCAGAATTAATCCAAGACTTGGCCTTTAGGCTTGAATAAATCCTGGACCTGCCATATTCAGGCTGAGTGAGCTCATTTTGTTATCTGGACCACAGGGTAATAATACCCTTCCTTGAGCTTGACTGTTAAAATTAAACTTGAAAGCAAGTGAGAAACATGTCATAAGAAATTGTCACTAAATAGGTTTCTTCCTCTTCAAATTCTGTGAAAGAAATACTGTAAATTTATTTTAAAATATGACAAGTCTTATTAGTAACAATTATTTTATTAGCTAAGTAAGTGCAATAAATACTACTAAAACCCTGAGATTAAAGAAAATCAAAGGTGTGAGGCGATGTTCACAATCAGAAAAATATCCTGCTAATTTCTTGAATTGCCTTACAGGCCATCATGTACAGGATTGGGTATTTCACATTTTAAATCTGATTTTTTATATATTTAGGTCTGAAATAAGATGCTGCTATCACTAAGCATTCCATTATATATTTTTTAAAAACTCTCAACATTTTCCCCCCACAGTTATAGGTGTATAGACATTTTGCAAGAAAACCTGTAAACATTTTGCTATAGAAGGGGATGATTACATTTCTATTTTTAATATCTTATATACAAAAAAATCACTTCTGAAGCAATGATTTTATAAAAAATATTTAGAATTTTTAGTAATAATGTTGCCTAGTAGAAATGGAAAAAACTAAAATCATGATTCTATTTCCAGTTTTGCTTCCAAATAGCTGTGCTACTCTGACAAGCCACCAAACTTTCTTTTAGAGGTTTTTGTTTTTTTCAGATGAAGATAATAGCAAAAATTCATTAAATGTTATGTTCTAGGCACACTAATTTCCATGTGTTAACTCATTTAATATTCTCAAGAAACATATGAGGCAACATTCTGTGAATGAGAAAACTGAAGTACAAGGAAGGTTTAATTCCCACTGCTGAAAGATGCTAAGCCAGGGAATTCTGACCCCCGAGTTTTTGCCTTTGACCACTGCTGTCCTGCCTTCTGAGAAAGCTGAAGCCACAGAACTCTAGGGATAGAAGAACATCCAGAGAACACATCAGCTGCCCTTCTTATTTTACACATGAGGAGAACGAGACATGGAGAGGTTACATGCTTGTAGTATGCCAGGTTAGATTACAGTGAGATCTAGACCCATACATAGCACAGGTCTTCCAACTTTCTAATACCTGTTTCCCTCTCTTCTGTGCCTAAAATCATATTACAAAACCAGTTTAACAAATGTTAATTTTGTAACTAACTGCAGCTTTTAAGTGGCATAGGAGGACATAAGGACATAATTATTATTGTGTACTTTGCCATACAGTAAAAATGTCATGGTATGGGTCTTACAGATTTTGTAATTCATAATTGTTCCAGTTATTTTAAAGTACAGTTCTTTTATAGATTTCATCAGGTTTTGAAGTTCAATAAGATCATTCAGTAAGAGGCTGGCAGAGGCTATTCTTATATGTTCCCCTAGATTTCCCAGTTTCCCTTGAAATTATGTCGGTCATGTGATTGCCAGTTTAATGGACAGAAGAGACATAATAAACTCACTGTTCTAGCCATTTAAAACACCCATCACACCTTCTGGCCCTCTCTTTGCCCATGGTGACTTGGAAGATGTTAAGAAACAGCTTAACTCCATGAGTCAATCCTTGGAGGTGAGACACCCAGCAAAGACACTTGGCGTGAATCAGATGATGCCTCCATGAAAAAGAAACATTCAAAGTATCAAGCCATCAGTATTTGGGTTTTATTTGATTCTTCAACAACTCTAACCTATCCTGAGTAATACATACATTGGTTTTGGAAAAGGAGTCTGACCGTAGTGAAAAGCCTGTGATTTCTGGTAATTAGTTTAGCAAATGAATGGCAAGTAGTTAGGAAAAGTGCTATCAGAGGCTGAGGAGATAGAGATAGTATAATACATATTTTGCAACAGCAAAACCTTTAGTAATGCATGTCTGTGGTAACTGAAAACACTGTCCATATCTTAGAATATTCTCTTTAAGGAAAGACTTCTGAATTCTAACATTGCTATCATTTCTACAGGAAGTTATGATGGAGTTTTCATTTAAATGCTTAATTAAATTCTCAAAACCATTTATAATCCTTATAAAATGGGTATTATAAAAGTTATTTCTCAAGGTTGAGAAGGATAAAAAAGAGAGCATTTGAAAGTACTTAGCACTAATATTTAGATGGTCCTAACAACTTGAATGAAAGTAGAGAATAAATGGAGAGAAGCAAACTGTGTTCATTCATCTCATATGCATAACAAAGTACATTGTCATTGGTTAAAAGCACAGATTTTGGAGTCCAAAATCTCTGAGTTTAAATTAGTTTACTAACTGAATTACACTCAGGAACTTAACCCTTCTAAGCTTCAATTTTATCAAGAAACTGCAAAAAATAAAATTACTTCAATTGTTGGTTAAGCTAATTGAGAAATACATGTTAATTACTTAGTATAGCTTCTGGATTATTGAAAATAATATCAATAGCTCTTTTTTTGTTGCATCAAGCACTGTCATCATCATTACCAACTTTACACATGCTCATTATTTTTCACTGAAGATAACTGATGAACACAGTCTTCAGATTTGGACTCAACAGGGCCCTTAAATTTAAAACAATGGAGTTATCAGAAACACTTGTGTTACACTCAAACATTTCCCCTACAATTTTTAAGTGACCCCTTCTTTCAGTGGGATGCTTGGTTAACTTGAAAAGAATCTTCAGGGATTTAAAGGATTTAAAAACTGCTTAAAAATTATTTTAAAATCTGGTTATTGAAACAAAAAATCAGTTGTGCTGTTGTGTCATTCTTGTCATTCAAAATTAATGTGAAGAGTGAATTGACTGTTTATGAGAAAGGGTGAATATAAATTTCACAGCTAAACAAAAGAACATCACCTTCAATATCCAACAGAAAGGCACAGAGCATTAGACATAAGCCATTACCTGCACTATTCTCTGTCTTCCTCAGTCAAAATTTTAGATTTTTAAATATGAAATCTTTATGTTAGTCATTGAGGTTACAGTTTAGTTCTGTATTTAATCTTGGCAGATTGTCACCCATTATTGTGACTGAGCATTCATTAATTTGAAGCATGAGGTTGGTAATCTGTTAGTTTCTTTACAATGAAGCTGAACACCATTTTGGTTCAATTTGTTACACCTTTACATAGGATTTTTCATCTGGAGGCCTCTCGCAATTCTTAACTGGACTCATTAATTCATTTGAAAGTTTTGCTGGAGATTTTTAAAAATGATCAGAAACCTCGGGAGTTCATAGAGGGTAATCTAAGAACACTTGAGCGGTACTGGACAGCAGGGAAAGAATGCTGGAGAGGAAGCACTTTGCAACAGGCTGTGAACAGTGAACTGTGGCAATTTCCTTGCCTCTCAGAAGAACTCCTCAGCTACCCCCAATGGAAGCCCTTGCTGCCTGACTTCATGGCATACTGTGTATACTGGGTCATATCAAAATTTATGAGGAAATATATTTGTATGCATGTGTATAAATAGTATTAATTTCTTCACGTTTACCAAAGTGCACACATTTGTCTGTATTTTAAATTGTGAGATAGTTGTGAAGAAAAGTGATTCCTCTCTAAACATTAGATTTGTTAATCATATCAATGCATAATTAATCAGAGCACTGGTATGCAAACCAGCTTACGGAAGCAGAAGGGATCTGCAGTCGCAAGACCTGAGTCTATCTTGACTGAATACATTCAAATATATAAAGGGGTCTGCCGAATGGCATGGTGGTTAAGTGCTGGCTTGGGAAGCCAGCGGCCCCGGTTTGGTCCCACATATGAGGGCCAGTGACACTGCCCTCAAAAACAAACAAACAAACAAACAAACAAACAAAAAAACCCAAACAAATATATAAAGGAAGCATATGTCTTTAAGAAGGAGGGTTAGCTAGACAACATAAATCTAAAATTACTGAGCACTTATTACATTCCTGGTAGAATTCTAAGCTCTTTAAAGTGCTACACATTTAATCCTCACACCAACACTATGAAATAAATATCAATATCATTTAAAACTGAGGTGCAGAGGATAAGAAACTTATGCACGGTTACACAGCTGGTAAGTGCTGAAATTAGGTTAGAAATGGTCACAACAGCAAAAGTGTTCAGGGTCCATCTTAGCACAGTTCAGATAAACATAGTCCCATCCAATGGCCTTAGAGTGCGTCATTCCACAGGCAAAGCTATTTGTACTGTGGCAATGGTGGGTCAGGTTATCTGGATCTGCTGTCATTTGACATTCTTTTCTTCTAATGAAACCTGTTTGTTCAGAACCCATGCTCTCCAGGTTGTTTTTAATTTGGTGTTAGGATATAGCTCAATATATTGAAATAAGTACTGATAGGTTTGATAGTTAAGTTTCTCATTATAAATGTATAACGTGCCATTTGAATTCATAAGCAGTTGTTTGTAACAGACATGTTTTCATTCAAGAATAATAGAACATCAGACCGACAGTGGCTGCATCATAGGGGTTATTTTTTTCTCTCCTAATCAGAAGACTGAAGACAGCCAGCTGCTGGTGTTGGTTTCATAGCTTGCAGTGCTAGGACCAGATTTGAGATTAATTTAGTGTTCTCCTCAGGGCCACAAGATGGATACTTCAGTTGAAGGAATCATGTCAACATTCAAGGTAACAATTAAGGGGTGGTGGAGGAGTCTAAGTCTGGATTTTTTATCAGAGAAGAAAATGCTTTCCCAGAAATTCCTCAGCAGACATTGGCTAGAACTGTGTAACATAGCCACTCATACTATTAAGAAGATTGAAAAAAATGGGTGTTTATGGGCCGCCCGAGTGACGCAGTGGTTAAGCGCTGGCTTAGTAAGCCAGCAGCTCCGGTTCGGGTCCAACATATGAGGGCCAGTGACACTGCCCTCAAAAAAAAAAAAAAAAAATCGGTGTTTATGTTTTCCAGATTATAGGATAGGGAAGAGAAAGTGGAAGAAAATAAAGAAGGTATTGTATTAGCTAACCTAGAATAACACCAGTGAAAGAGAGACCATCTTTAGGGTTGTTGACACATTTGGGCTGAGAGTCAGTAGGTTTAATAGCCAGAATCTGCCCATGATAGACATACCAATGTAAAGGAGAGTATCAGTGAAAGACAGTGAGGTTGGTGTCTCCTGGCATCACCTCTACAATATATTTTCATTCATTTTGAAATTTCTAAAATTATAATTAAAAATTGCAAGCAGCCATCACAGTAGAAACATTTATCTTGTATTATTATAATGTTCTATCAAATTCCTTTCATCAAACTCAGGTATCTGATCCCAGAGTGGGTTTTTAAGAATAGGACATGCCAAAAGTCTGGGGCACCATGACCAACCAGGATTTTATTTACGTGAACACCTGCAAGCTCCATGGCAAAGATATTTAGTAAAGTCCTATGGTTGATGAAGCACACCCCCAAAAAATTCAGGACAAAACAATGACTCTTACACACCATGGTATAACAACATTTGGAAAGACATTCCACTTGAAATAAAGAGTCCAGGTGCATGGTCTGAAGATGCTGGTGGTTGCCAGGGAAAATAAATAGTTTTGAGAGAAGTGGGTCAGCATAAAATCAGTGCTTTGACATATTCCCTAGTGTCTAGAAGCAAGGGAACTGTGATCAATTTAAAGAAACAATGAAATGAAAATCTCTATGAATCAACACCATTCTACTCTTTATTCATAAACTAAGGTTTTCAAGTTGCTGGCAAATAGTAATTACTTAATAAATATTTGATTCAAAAAGTCAATATACAGGTCAGACAATTATGTTCACAAACTCATCCTATAAAAAGTGCTACATAGCTCATTGCTGAATATCACTATGGTCACCTTCGAAGTACTCCCCTTGGGAAGCTATGTACCAACATCAGCACCTAGTCCCCCTTTCCAAGCAATTTTGGAACTCTTTTTCTGGAATGGCCATCAAAACTCGTCATATTACCCTTGATGTCCTGAATGTTATTAAAATGTGTTCCTTTCAACATTTCCTTTATCTTCATGTATAAAAAGAAGTCATTGGGGGCCAGATCAGATGAGTAGGGAGGGTGTTCCAATACAGTTATTTGTTTACTGGCTAAAAACTCCCTCCCAGATAGTGCCGTGTGAGCTGGTGCATTGTGATGCAAGAGCCATGAGTTGTTAGTGAAAAGTTCAGATCGTCTAATTTTTCACGCAGCCTTTTCAGCACTTCCAAATAGTAAAGTTGGTTAACTGTTTGTCCAGTTGGTGCAAAATCATAATGAATAATCTCTCTGATATAAAAAAAAAGGTTAGCAACATCATTGCAACAAGTTCTCGAATTAATTAAATTTGCACGTATGTAATGTATAACTACAAGTGCTCTCAAATCAAAAATATAAAGAAGCTCAATTAGGGTGTTCTCATGAATGTGGGCATGGTTATGTTTCTATAGCCTTCTGATGTGTTCAGTGGAGGACAGTGAAAGATGAACGATGGTGCTGCCAACAAGAGCAATGGCTAGACTAAGGATAAAGGTTTCAGGACCTTCAGAAAAGGGAGACAAGGGGTTTGTAGCATAGGAGTTAAAAACACAGGCTTTGGAGATAAACACGACTGGTAGAGGCAGGATGAGGAAACCCTCTCAAGCAGGATTACACACAAGAAAATGTCTGGGGAACAGAAAATAATAGAATTGAGAACCCAGGGTATGTTTAAAGAGGTAGGTGGAGACAAAGGTACAGGAAATGATTGGGTGATTAATTTTGAATAAAGATATGCATTCATATAAATGTCTTATATCCTAAATTTTAAAAATATATCCTTACTCAGTAAATATGTGTATGTTGATGTGATTTTGAACACAGACATTCTTAGAACAAGAAAACATGGAACATAAAATGATTTTATAAAAATGTATCTTCCCATTGGCTTCCAATATCATTTAGGAGACATATATCTAAAGGTAGGTAGAAAAAGTGGATTCCCAAACTGCAAAACAATAACCTCTTAACATTCACCCTATCTGTTTCATCCTATTTAAACCTCTAATATTTCTTGTAAATTTGTGTGCTCGCCACTTTGAAAGCTCAGCCTCTCTCTGAGACCTCAAATTCAAGTTGGGTGGTTGTGACCCTTCTAGAGGTTTTCTAACCTTCCCACCTGCTAAACACTGGAATCTCTCAGAAATGTGACTCCTTCAGCTAAAACAAAATGAATACCTGCATTATTTTTTTCCTTTTTCATGTTCCCCATCATCCCTTCAATCCCATTTCCAATCCATCTCCTACCTATTAACTTCTTTCCTTCACATCTGTTATGTATGGTATAATCTGAAAGATGACACAGTTCAGTCAACAAAAAGGAGACATAGGATCGAATGAAAAACTGTAGTCATGTTCTTCAAGCCTTATATCATACTCTCATCAGCATGGGCATCCCACAGAACCTCTCCAAGATTTCAAATTAGGTGCTTTCTCTCCATTATTATGAATCCCTTTCCCTTTCTTTTCCTTTCACTTTCACTAAATTTGCTCTTCTTTTTCTCAGTATGAACTTGTATCACTCAGCCCTGCCAAATTACTCAGTTCTGTAATCTAATTACAATCCACTCCAGAATTTATCATAACCGTTGTTTCCACCACTGCAAACACCTCCACTCTCACATTTCCCCCGAGTTTATTGCCTTTCCTCTGTTTCCAAAACATGAATTATTGTTGATTAAAGATTTAAATATATGAAGCCAAATCCCCTAAAAAAAGCGTGGCATTCAATTCCCCTAAAAAAAGCATGGCAAACATCTCTTACTGGGAACTCAATATTGTAAAACATTATTTAGTTCATACATTTTTTTTTCCATTTCTTAGCATAGTCCCAAGGAAGGAATACAAAAATTTATATATTTCCATATCTTTAAAATTCCCATTTTATTTTATTATTTATTTATTTATTTTTATTTATTTATTTGTGTTTTTTTTTGAGGGCAGTGTCACTGGCCCTCATATGTGGGACCCGAACTGGGGTCACTGGTGTCCCAAGCCAGCGCTTAACCACTGCGCCACTTGGCCAGCCATACACACATTTTATTTTTTTTTTTTTGATGAGTCTTTTATTATTAGTTACAGATGTACAAAACAATGCAATAGTTATCTTTTTCACCCCTTACAAAGTGACAACCCCCTCCCTCCCTACCCCCCACCCTCAATATCGTACATATCTATTACAATTCCATTGACTACATACCCACACTATATTCCACATCCCATGACTATATATGTGTTAAATTATAGTCAACATCTAATATTCAGCGGCAGCTTCAGATGTACAGTGCAGTAGTCAGGCCACTACACCGTCCATGAAGTGGTCTCCCTGACAAGACATGAGTCCTTCTTATCCCCTAAAAAAAGTACTTACAACTTTATTGATTATATTCCCTAAACTGTCTCTTCTGTCTCTGCGGCAGTATTGTAGTTATCAGTTTATGTTGCCTTGTCCCTTCCCCTTCTCCATCATGCCCATCCCTGTCTCATCTAGCCCTCATCAGTGTTTTCTTTGTGTCTCTAAGACTGTTTCTGTTTACATTACTCATTTATTCAGTTCTTTAGATTCCACATATAAGTGAGATCATATGGCATTTGTCTTTCTCTGACTGACTTATTTCACTTGGATTAATATCCAAAATTTATAAAACACTCATGCAACTCAACACCAAAAAAAACAAACAATGCAATTAAAAAATGGGCAGAGGATATGAAGAGACATCTCTCCAAAGAGGACATACAGATGGCCAACAGGCATATGAAAAACTGTTCAACCTCACTAATCATTAGGGAAATGCAAATAAAAACCACAATGAGATACCACCTCACTCCGGTCAGAATGGCCATCATCAACAAATCAACAAACAACAAGTACTGGCAGGGCCGTGGGGAAAAGGGAACCCTGCTGCACTGTTGATGGGACTGCAGACCGGTGCAGCCACCATGGAAGTCAGCATGGAGGCACCTCAAAAAACTGGAAATGGAGCTATCCTGTCACCCAGCAATTCCACTCCCAGGCATTCACCACAAAAAACCCAAGACACTAACTCAAAAAAATACACGCATCCCCATGTTCATTGCAGCACCATCCACAACAGCCAAGACTTGGAAACAATCGAAATGCCCATCGGTAGATGACTGGACCAGGAAACTGCGGTACACTTACACAATGGAATCCCACGCAGCCATCAAGAAGAAAGAAATACCATTTGCAACAATATGGATGGACTTGGAGAACATGATGTTAAGTGAATCCTGTAATTTTTTTTGTTATTATGGAGAAAAAGGACCAAAATAAATCAAATGTTTATAATGATATGTATTTCTAAGACTAAGTTGCTATAAAACTATAGAACTACTTTGAAATAACAGAACTTCACAGTTTTCAAAGTTTTTAAAATCCTTATAAACCCAAGCATAAATTTTAACTTTAAATGAGGAATATGTAAAAGTTTTTCACACAGCTAATACATTTTACAAATGCAAGATGTGATCATTTTCTAAAATTTATTGCAGTGATACTGGTTAGTAAAATTATATAGGTTTCAAGTGTACAGTTCTATAATACATCATCTATATAGCACATTGTATGTTCACCACCCAGAGTCAGTTCTCCTTCCATCACCATATATTTGACCCCCTTTTACTCTCTCCTACCATCCTCCCTCCCCCCTTACCCTCTGGTAACCACTAGACTGTTTGTGTCTATGAGTTTTTGTTTCTTTGTTTGTCTTGTTCCTTTGTTGCTTTCAGTTTTATATCCCACATATGAGTGAAATCATATGGTTCTTGACTTTTTCTGTCTGACTTATTTCACTTAGCATGATAATCTCAAGATCCATCCATGTTGTACAAATGGCAGTATTTCATCTTTTCTTGCCGCCGAGTACTATTCCATTGTATATATGTATCATATCTTCTTTATCCAATCATCTATTGAAGGACTCCTCGGTTGTTTCCATGTCTTGTCCACCATGAATAACGCTGAGTTCCGGGTCAGTGCCTATGAGTAACCAGGGATTCTGAGTCAGCAGATCTTTAAAAAATGCCTCTTTCCAAAATCTTTTCTTCTTAAGGCGCGGGGGACCAGCCTCTGCTGACCAGGGTTTCCCTCAGGTGACGGCGTCGGCGAGGGAGGAAAATAAGGGAGACAGTGGAGACACCGTGGGAGTTAAAGGGAAAAGGAAAATAGTGTCACCCACACATTTTAATAACAACTCTCAGTATGAACTTTTTCAAGTAATATCCCCCCAAACTCAGCAAACAACTTTTACCATATTTATCACTTATCCTATCATTTGGTGTCAAGTAAAGAGGTGTTTGTCTTCTGAATTTCAACCCTACCAATTATATTTTAAATGGTTGGCCCCTTTCCCCAAAACAGAACTTCTACTTGAATGTTCCACCACAAACCCTATCAAGACAAAAATCTGATTCATCACCTCACTCTTTTTTTTTCATATACTTAAAACAGTAAACCAGTCTAAACTTTTTGATCTTTTTTTTCACTTGTGCTTATATCAGCTGTCAACTTCTTTAAAATCTACTTACACAGTATGTGTCATGGTCCTGTCTGCCACATCTTTTCAATCCTGCTGCCATCATGCCTGAAAAGACAGGACTCATGAGGTATTTTGACTTCAATGTTGCAAAAACCTCTGACCTAGTTTATCTGATTGATTCCCTATTAAGATATACTGGCTTGAAATGAAAGAAAAGAAAGATAAGAAAGATAAGGTGTGAGGGGGCTAACAAGATATTCAGAAATAAAAGGCAAAAGTAGAAACTTTCTCCACAAAATTCTCAACTTAGTGCTCTGTGACACTATTTTTGTATTATTATAACCCCTTCCTCTCCTTAATCTCCTCAATTTGGTTTGTTCACCTACAAGTAGGTGAACATGCAAGGATCTTTTTTAGTTTTCATTAAATTTATTGGGGTGACATTGGTTTTTAAAATTATATAGGTTTCAAGTGTACGTTTCTATAATACATCCACTTTAAATCTCATATTATTTTCCTATTGACTAGTCAAATGTGTTCTTCTAGGTTTTGGTTCTTGTAAATCTTACTGCAGTATTTGTCACCACTGACCAACTCTTCACTCTTGAAAAAGATCTTTTTACCTTAATACTGCGCATGCTTAGAGTTCCTTTCACTTGGCTGGAGGTCATTACCGTTCTGATTCTTTTCTCTACATTTTCTTCTCACTATCCTCCCAAATGTGAGCTCAGAGAAAAAGTGTTCCTTCTCTACATTTTTTATTTTGTTGATTTAACTTATGCAAATACAAGAGATGCTCAAAGTGGTTACCGTCAGCATAATTTTAATAAAGTTTTTTCCTTTCTTAAAAAATGTGTATACATTTTATTTTTGGCCAAAAAAATGTATACAAGTGGACGCTTTGGTCAACGTTGCTCAAGCAGTAGTTCACCGTAATCAGAAGTGCCTGGAAACTGATGGAAACCACTTTCAGCACCTCTTGTAATTGCAGAAGTCGAACGTGACTTGTATTCATCTTTTGTTATTGGTATATGTTGACTATTACAAATTTAATACAGTTTTCCTTTCTTAAAATGGGTATAAATTTTTTTGGCAACTTCTGTACTCAGGAGCGCATTATACATGGCAATATATGATAGTTTTGGTAGTGATCGCTTAGACTGAATACTTCAATTTTTTTTTTTTTTTTGAGGGCAGTGTCACTGGCCCTCATATGTGGAACCGAACCAGGGCCGCTGGCTTCCCAAGCCAGCGCTTAACCACCGTGCCACTCGGCCGGCCCTACTTTAATTTTTAATTGAAAATGAATTTTGCAAAGTTCACTCAAATGAACTGAAACAAATTTTTCATTTCTGTCCCATTAAATCATCTCTCCTCTAAGCTGTGTATGACTGATTCACACCTGTGAGTTCACAGCCGCAGGTCATTTTTGCTGCCTTATCTTGTACTATATATTAAGCATCCTTTGCTTGTATTTTTCTGAGTTTGTATTTTCAAGTTAAAGAATTTTCCTTTAAAAGATGCATGGCAGAATGCCAGAAAGTAACTCTAGTGGTTACTTTTGGATGGTTGGAATAACTTTTAGTGTTCTAAAGTTTCCAAATGTTCTACTTAGCTTGCCTGATTTCTACAATAAAAACAAGTTCACTAAAACATGGTAGTTTTTCTTCAGGAATAGAGCTGTGATCTTATTTCATGAATTATTACAAAACATGCCAAAGAAATTAATACAACATATCCATCCACAATGGCCTGTTAAGGTTAGTCTTTTCTTACTAGTTTCTGTCCCAACAAAACAATAGGATTTCATAGGGTTTCATAGGGATGGGGACAAATGGTGATCATAAGATTGCTTAGTCCTCAATGACTAAGATATCTCTATCTTTCTTTCATTGAAAGGGTATCCAGGAATAACTTTGCTGTATTTTAAAACAAAGCAGCATTACAATATTTTAGGAAGATCCTGTACCTATACACTGTGAAAGACATCAGCTGTTAGAGTTCTTTTAAGTGGAATGCTGTTAGCTAGGACAGCATGCTGGCATCATAGTTCAGAATCAGAGTCCTGCATCTGAAATATACTATGATTTGGAGTCTCACTGCAGATACAGAGGCAATTTGTCTGGACCTGTCTCCTCTCCCCATCGCTCTGGAATCATGCAAAACCTGGTTACTTGCTTAGCCATGACTCTGCCACCAATGCTATCTCTGACCTTATCTAGGAAGACTTAAGATGTTTAGTTCAACCTAAAATAAATCAATATGAAATCATTCTTGCTGCTAGTCATTCATTTCTTCATTAAACAATTTACAGAGGAATTAACGTGTGCCCAACACTGCTAGGTGCTGGGGCCATAGATATGACTAACATAGCAGGAATACAGTGTGCTCTGACAGAATGTAGCTTGGGCTCTCAGCCAGGTTGAGTGATCAAAGGGGAATTCATCATTAAGGATGTGGCATGTGAGATGAGATCCAAAAGGTGAGAAAGAATTAGTTAGACATGAGGGCAAGGAGAAGATAGCTAACTAGGGAAGGAAGAGATGGCGGGGGGGGGGGGGGGGGGGGGGCGAAGGAGGGAGAAAAGGACTTTGTTCAATAGCCCTAAGCAGGAAGATAAAGAACTCATTTTAGAAGCCTGAGGCTAGTGATTGTAGCTGACTCACAGAGAACAACAACAACAAAACAAAAACAACAAAACAGGGGCCGGCTGAGTGGCTTGTTGGTTAAGAGTTGGCTTGGGAGCGTGAGCTCTGAGCAGCAGGGCCACCAGTTTGGATCCCACACGAAGGCCAGTGACACTGCGCCTTCTACAGCTAAGATGATGAACAACAGCTAGACCTGAAGCTGGACTGCAGTGAGTGGCTGGCAATGGTGCAGGCTGCAGTGGGGCTGCAGTGGGCTGCCGTAAGCTACCGTGAGTGGGCAGCAGCCGGCATGAGCTGCCGTGAGCTACTATGAGTGGCCGTCCAATGGCCAGCAACTGATCTGCCTCAGCTGGGAAGGGCGCAATGATGACCATACCAACATGGGCCAGATAAGTGACATCCTCCACAACTAGACTGAAGAACCAAAAGACAGCAACTTGTCTGTTCCCCTTCCCTGATTCCCTGATGCTGTTCCCTCTCCCAATTCTCCAATAAAATCTTTAAAATAAACAAATAAACACTCAAAACCCCACAAAAGACAGACAAACAAAACCAGTGGTGTGAAATAAGAGGCTAGAAGAGTAGGCAGGAAGTAGGAAAACAAGGGGACAGATCAATCCCCAGAATTCATCAAAATGAAAATTGGGAACAACTGAAGGGATGCAAAGATGGTAGAGACATATTTATGCTAGTAATTTTTCAAAAGATAAGCCTGGCTGTGATGCGAAAATTTCGTTAGGAAAGATGTAAGAAGGAGAAATACGAGGCCACTGCAATATTCCAGATGTGACCGGTGCAAAGATGGACATAAAGAAAATCACTTGAAAAAGTTTTCCAGACAAGAGCAACTAGACTTGACTTAAATGTAGGGGTTAAAGGTGAGAGAGTTATCAAGACTGACTCCTGGGTTTCTTATCTAGTCCTGCCCAGAGCGTATATACTATCTCTCACCCCTGGGTGCAGCACGCATAAGTGCTTGTCTTGGTAATGGGCCCCATACTCCAATCTTTTATGAGTTGCTGAAAGACATTCCAAGGCTGACTGCCTCAATGCTAACTAAGACATTCAGTTATTGCCTGTTCCTGAACTTCCCATCATCTGCGCTTTATAAAGCATTCAATTTCCAATTTTCTGACATTGACTGACTGCTTTGACTACTATATTTATTCTTTCTAATAGCCTGTGCATTTTATTTATTTCACAATGTTTTATTTAAAAATGAAGTCTACCTTTCAATTGTCTACAATAATTCACTAAAAATTAGGACTAAGGGAAAATGCAGATGAAGACTGAGTGAAAGTGAGGCTAGATTTGTACAGGTCATTAGGTTTATGAAGTTATTTTTAAAAAGTTGCAAATATGGGGGCAGGCCAAGTGGCTCAGTTGGTTAAGAGCTCGCTCAAGAGTGTGAGCTGAGCTCTGAGCAACAACAGTTTGATGCCCAGCCAGAGCTGAGCAGCCGCTGAGCTACCAACGGGTAGCAGGATGGCTCAGCTAAAAAAAAAAAAAAAAAAAAAAAAATTAAATATTCTGGGCCGGCCGAGTGGCATGGTGGTTAAGCACTGGCTTGGGAAGCCAGCGGCAGCGGCCCTGGCTCGGGTCCCACATATGAGGGCCAGTGACACTGACCTCAAAAAAAAAAAAAAAAATGTTGCAAATATGAAATATTTCATGGTGGTCAAAGCAAGAAATGGATCATGATGTGCCTCATAGTTCACATTACCTACAAAATATGAACATATGAATTATGTAAGGAAAGCAATAAATTTGTTGGGACTTAGGACAGAAACATCTCTCTTCAGGAGATGCTAAATGGTCTAATAATGCACCCCAACAACACCCCTGTAATAAATGTAATCCTGAGTTTCATAGAATTCTTTCTTAAAATGTCCGCCAATATTTCAGTGAAGAGATAGTGCAGTTATTATAAAAATAATTGTGAATGCCATCTAAATATAGAATTTGATTCAGGAATAAGTTATAAAATATAGAAAACATATTTGCATTGGAATGAAGAAAGAAAAAAATAAAAGGGAGTTATGCTTCACCTGGGAAGAACCTGATATGGATAGATCCATTTCTATCTATCCTTTCCCCTGAGAGTAAAATGCTTACTAAAAGAGTAAAATGCACTACCTAATCCATGAACTGTACTATGTATTTCAGCTAGAGGAATGTAAGATTTATTTAGATACAGGTAGGGGCCATATCTTTTAAACACTGCCCCACTTCCCACTACACACACACATCTACCCACACCTACTCTCTCTCTCTCTCTCTCTCTCTCTCTCTCTCTCTCTCTTTCTCTCTCACAATCTCAAATGGACTTTTCATGAAAATTGGATGGCAGATATTTCAAGGCCATGGACAGAATCTGTTAGATTTGATCTTGAACAAGTTACCCAATCTCCTTGGAACCCAGCTTTCTTATCAAAAAATAGTAATAATATCGGTACTTACCTAATTAAATTTGGGGAGGATTAATTAATTTTAATAAAATGTTTAGAAAATTGTTCTGCATGTAAAAAGGAACTATTCAATGTTTATTATAAAGAAATACAACTTTCTATAAAGGGTTGGAGTACTGATATTTAATCATTTGTTTATTCAACAAATATTTATTGCTTGTCTATTGTGCCAAGCCCTGTACTAGAATACATTAAGGAAACTGTGAATATGATAGATATTAAGCTACCAAGCCCTAAGCTACCCAAACTATTCAACTTTTAAATCCAATAAGTGATTTCACTCTTATACTCTTGTCTCTGTCCCTTTCTCTCGTTTCTTTTCCTCCCTAAATCCATCCCTCCTTCCCTCCCTCCCTCCCTTCCTTCCTTCCTTCCTTCCTTCCTTCCTTCCTTCCTTCCTTTCTTTCTTTTCTTTCTTTCTTTCTTTCTTTCTTTCTTTCTTTCTTTCTTTCTTTCTTTCTTTCTTTCTTTCTTTCTTTCTCTCTCTCTCTCTCTCTCTCTCTCTCTCTCTCTCTCTCTCGTTCTCTTTCTTCTCATTTATTTTAAAATGTTTTCTCATTAGTTAACAGTTTAATAAAATACTGCACATAAGATATAGTTTAGAAAGCTGGTCTAATTGTGTTGCTTGGATATACATACTGAACATATTATAGTGCCAAATTCTTGTGATGGTAAATTGAGGAGATAAACCCATGTGCCCACTTTTATTTTGAGATGGGATTTCAAGTACTGAGTCCTGTATAATGACATGGACTCAATCATAGTGCATACAACTGAATTGGTTTATTCACAGGGAAAATTCAGCTCTAGGTTCAAATTTACTCCCTATCACTCTCCTCAGCATGAGCTAGGATAACATACAACTACTGACAGCTCTGATGGATCCAAATACCATGTATATTCCTAGTAACATCTGAATGAGACCAAAACTAATGCTCCATTTCAATAGACACAAGTCACATGTACTCAGGTATGCATAATTTGAAACTGAAGTATGTTATTCAAAAGGTCATATGTCAACATGCATATTTCCTGGGCTCTTAGATTAAAAAGACCTATATCTTTGAACATATGCATATTCTTAATTCAAATCAGGAGCTAAAATTTAAATAATTTATTTTCATTTCTTAGCAAGAAAAGCAAATTGTGATCTAAATTTTGTTCCAAATTATTTGTGACATTATTTTCTGAACTAAAGAAACGACACTGAGAATAAATGACATCATTATTTTTCTTGATAAACATTCATTATTATGTCAGGATTAAAGTATCAATACCTCATATGAAAATACAATTTTAAGATAATTAAAGATTTGAAGAAAACTTTCATTCAATTTACCAAAGGGCAATTTTTTAAGCAGTTAAATTTTAATTTTTAATTTTTCTTTTAAATACAGTTAACTGAATTTACATAAAATTAATTATTATTATTATTATTATTATTATTATTTTTAGAGGACAGTGTCACTGGTCCTCATATGTGGGATCCGAATCAGGGCCTCTGGCGTGCCAAGCCAGCTCTTAACCACCGCGTCACTCAATCAGCCCTACATAAAATTAATTTAAAACTCTAAGCTTAAAATTTTAAGGTGTGAATATTTGTGTTACTAAAATACATGTACTTTTCTCACACACATTAAATTCTAAATTAACAATTATTCTTTACAAGTAATATAAAAATTCTTATATGATACATAGAGGGCTTACTAACACACTTTAAAAGGTCATTTTACTATTAATTTTGTTTGTTCTAAAGTATTATTAAAACATACTTACATATATTAAATTTAAGAAACATCTTTTGGAAGAGTTCAGTGCTTCATATATTTCAATATTTAAAAGTACTTACAAATGTATATACAGAGTTCCATTTTATTTATATATTTAAGACCAATTTTTTGGCATTGTAGGAGGTATACTCATGTTTCAAGCTTTAGTTATATGATCATAATAATAGAAAAATAGGATTTGTTTATAGATTCAGAAATCATACGTTTCTGAATCAAGGCAAATTCCTATTAGAGACCCACGTGACTTTCTGACTGAGAAGAAATCAGCCACTGATGGCTGGAGTTGCCAAGTATTGTGAATCCCAATTCTGTCCTCTCAGTTTTGGAGCAAGTTAGAGAATTTGCTCCTGCCTGATACACTTATAAAGTTCAATAAATAGTTTTCATAGATTTACTAAACAAATAAGCAAACTTTTCTAAGTGTCTATTTCCTCATTTGTAAGGTACTTAATAAATCAGGAAATCATAAAGGTAAATATTATGGTTGTTTCCAAATGCTATTATTTGTGTTATTATTCCTATTGCTACTGGTAGACATAACTGGGACTAAGGCTTCTAAATATTATTTCATGTTACCAACTTTTGTCAGGCTTATCAATTGGTTGAGTGATGTCGAAAATGGCTTAATCAAAATTTTGTCCTATAACAGTCACACAAATGCAACTAGAGTATATTTTTACAATAAAATAAAATAACATAGAATTAGAACTCTTTTGTGAAGAAATTCAAAATAATTTACTTATCCATATGTTCACAGAATACCTGAGCACTGAAATTCTACTATTTCCTGTCTAATATAATTGAACAGAGTCATATTCATGATATTTGTAAACAAATTTTAATATATTATTTAAAAACATATTAACATAAAATAACAAAAATTAGCAAAAATAATTTGGGTATATTTATGAGAAAAGAAACATTGCTGTTGAAAAAAAGAAAGAAAAGAAATTGAAAGTAGTAATTTCTAATAGCTTTAACTTTTTAGTGCACATGATTGTTTTCCTCTAGAGTGACATTTTAAAATTAAACTAAATTTATTTATTCTTTTACTTATTCTGGCAACACTAGAATACAAAAAATGTATATGAAAGGCATATAAGTTATGGCATCAACATGAAAAATATTGACAATGTAAACAAATTCACCTAATTTCAACATGTAAATAGAACACTAATTGTCATATACCCAACAGGTGCTATGAAACAATGACAACTGGTATCAAAATAAAAAATCTATTGATAAGAATTAGTTACTTTATTTTTCTGTAATATTATGATATAGATCAAGGATTGGCAAACTGCTGCCCACAAGCCAAATCTGGTCCATCAGCTATTTTTTAAATAATGTTTTATGGAACAAAGCCACATTCATTCTTTTACACATGGTCTATGGCTGTTTTTGTGCTACAGTGGCAGTTAAAAAGTTATGATAGAGACCATATGGTCAGCAAAATTTAAGATATTTACTATCTGGCTCTTTACAGAAAAAAATGCTTCTTGGTTTCATACACACATTTGCAAAAAAAAAATCATATTACTATAGGAAGTGATTCTTTATTCAAATATTCAAATTCATAACAATTGAAAGAGAAGTTCTATTTGCTAAAGTTCTCTAACATTTTAAACTTATTAATATAAAATATGTTTCTAGAGTACCATTTTAATAAAGTATTTAATTTTATATGTTAGAATTCTCACTCTACAATTCAAGAGAATTCAAACTCTACAATTGTTTTTGGTCAAATGAACTTGGTACATTCATGTACCTGTGCAAAAAATAAAATTGTCTATTCTATACCACTGCTTAGTTTTATCCATTCTGCTTATTAATGAGTATTTTTATAATTTCAAAAATATTTATAATGAAATCTTTTTCTTATAAATGTGTAATTACCTGCATTCTTACATTTATTTAAACAGATATGCACTGATTTGCAATTTTTTAGCAAACAAAATAAGTGCTGTGATGGAATAAGTATATGATTTTATAAGTCCATCCTGATAAGCCTTAATTTTTCCTGATTTTCTAAATTAGCAATATTTAGCACATGGCAAACCATAAACTGTTTTCAATTTAAGAATGGCACTTTCTGCTCTGCTCCACAGATAGCTGTGTAAAGAGCAAAATTTCTGATGATATGGAAATTAACATGTGTGAGAGTCACTCAAGAAGTTATTATTCAATTTAAATCTAACTTTGCATAATTACATACCATAACTTATAATCAGCTGTTTAATATTTTTGATATAATCTCAGGGTAATCACTAACCTAACAGCAACCTCTACTGGCAAATAGAGGCTGAACTGCAAGAATTTTTATTGTAGTTTTACAATGTAACTTGACCATATCAGATATAAATACAAAAAGCATATTTTGGAGAAGATTTTAAGATTTTTACATATACAGCAGATAAATTGTATGTTTTTAATATAAAATGAAGGTAACTGTGGTATATTTGTTTTAAGACTCAATAAAAGTCGGAAGATCTATGTTAAAAGGCTTGATTCTCAATCCTCAGCTTTGTGGCCTGTGGGTCATTTAAGATGGACAGCTATGAGGATAAGACTCACATTTCACAGGCTTCTTAAGAATATCTTAAGAATATTCAATGAGAGGATGATGTATTCAAAATAGCTGCTGTAAAATACAAAGCTCTATATAAATAAGTTAATTCTAAATCTTAAAGATAGTTTCAGTACAATTAACCTATTGGAGATGAATACCTTAATGCATTTTCCTTTCCAGATACAATTGTAAATGAGAGGCCATAAATGATAGGAGAATACTTCTCTTTTAGAAGCACATAAAATAAATTCCACCTAAATATAACATTCAAAAATTAAAGTACAAAAATCACTCTTTCTGGGTCTATGTTACTAATGCACACACACAGTTTGACTATAAAATATGTTCTTGCATAGTAATCAATAATTGTTCAGTAAGTATGTATAAATAACTTCTCCTTCGGGCTGGGTGCCATAAAGGAAATATATATATATATATATATATATATATATATATATATATATATATCATGTAAAGGCAAAATTAGATGCACAAAAGTAACACACTTGAACAATACTGAACAACTCAAGTTCACAAACATTGTGGACAGTTTAGTTTTATGGCCTATATCCATTTGACTGCTATACATTTTTTAGATATGCTTCATGGGGACATCCTGATGCAGCCTAAAAACAAGTGAAATGTTAGTTCTAGTATTTTTTGTTTAAATTTTTTTTTCTTAGTACAATTGAGCCCCTTTTACAACAGAACTCAACACTCTGGCTCTTACATCCCCAAGTGTATTTCTCACATGAATCTGCCACTCACATTTATCCACTCAATTAACTTTTTGAACAGACGGTGGGTCTTCCTTCTTAATAGTGATGACAGCTGAAATAAATGTCTAGTACAGTGGTTCTCAAAGGATGGTATAAAATCCTGGAGATCTTTAAGGCACCTTCATGGGGTTCATGAGGTCAAAACAAGTTTTGTAATACTAAAATGATGTTTGCCATTTTCACTGTTTTGACATTTGCACCAAAGGTGCAAAAGCAGTGGTGGAGAAAACTGCTAGGTTATCACCACTCACTAAGGCACTGGCACCAAGTTGTACTATTATTACTGTAATCTGTGCTACCGCACTCACGGTACAAAAAAAAAAAAAGTCAGAGTCATTTAGAAATATCCATTAATTAATTTTGTTGAATCACAATCCTCGAATATGTCTTTTTTACTCTTCTATGTGACAAAAAGTAAAATTCACATAATTTTACTTTTGCTTCTGCTGCATTAAAAAGTATGATGGTCATCTCCAAAAAAAAAACCAATTGTTGAGTTGAGAGCAGTCCTAGCTGCTTTTTACTTGGGAAACCATTTTTATTTGAAAGAACAATCAACAAACAAACTACAATTACTCAGATGGTTATTTGGCAGAAGTTTTCTCAAAAATGAACAAAGTAAGTTTATATACTTCAAGGAAAACAACTGACATTATTTGTTAGTAATAAAGTTCAAAATTTCAAGCAAAAATGAGAAATAGAGAAAACTTGCATCCATTATCATAAGCTTTAGATCTTCTCAATAATTGAAGACTTTTTTAATATGATTAATGGTGACATTAATGAATGCGATTTTCTGATATTGCATAATAAAATGTGTCAACATTTGAAAGATCAGCATAATTCAGTTAACCAACATTTTTCAAATGGCCCATGCACAATGCTATAAAATTATGTATCAGTAAAAAATCCATTAGAGGTACATGATAGGTCAATGGACTTTAACATAATAGTGTCCAAAAAGTTCATTTATATGATTTCAGATTCCACATTGCGATTACCCTTTAAGAAACTATTATTTGTCAACTTTTGTTATAGTATCAAAGTAGAAATTCACTATTATATAAAAACAGTCCTCTATTTTCCAATTACATATCTGTATAATCAGATTTTTTTCATATAATTCTACAAAAACAACATATCACAACAGACTGCAAGCAGAAGATAGGATAATCCAGTTCTGTTTTATTAAAATAAATAGTAGACACTTAGAAAAATGTAACAATGTAACAATGCCACTCTTTTCACTAAATATTTTCATTTTAAAAACAGTTATTTTTTCTAAAAATTTTATTTTTTTTTGGCTAGTAATGGGATTATTATTATAATTTTAAATTAATAGAGAAATAGTTTCAATTCTTATTGGGTTGTCAGAAAAGTCATGATGTTAGTTTTCTATGTTTTTCGTTGCAAAAATGCTTCATGACTTTTCCGACAACCCAATATATGGTAAATATTGATAGCCATAACCCACATAAAAATTCTCTAGGGTGCGCAATGCTATTTAAGTTTATAAAAAGGCCCTAAAACCTAAAATTTAGAGAACTATTAGCCTAATGCAGGCTAGATACTAGTCTAAGCTAGATACTAGTCTAAGCACTAGTTTCATTTAATGCTCAAAACCACCCTACGGGTAATGTTATGGTCATGATTTATAGATGAAGTGGAGGTGTGGTAATCTGTCAGAGGTCACATAGCTAAAGTGGAGTAATGGCAGGATATGAAGTCCAGGTCCCATGCTCTTTATCATTATACTACCTCCAAGATTGTGTGATGAACTTTCCCGTAAAGGGCATACCTGATGGTCTCAGTCCTTGACTGAAGAGCACTGTGTCTCAGAGTAACAAAACAGAATGCCTGAATTTGACTTCTAACTCTACCTTGAAATTTTCTGAGGTTCAGTAGCTTAAAAAATGAGCAAATTAATAATGTTCATCGTTCTTGAAACAGGCCAGTTAAATAACATATGCGTATGTAAAATTACTTTACAATCATAAAACATGCTAAAATTATTACTGCATTTGCTTTCTGTCCCAACTGAAGGCATTCCTCTCCACAAAGCCTTCATAGCTATCACATGCCTCTATGTCTGTGGCCTTCCTAAAGAATTATGGCACTTTTTAATGTACTCATTTATAACTCACTTTTCTTTTTATGTGTGTCTCCTATCTCCCAACTTAAATTATAGGTTCTACAGGGCAGGCGATCTCTTATATCTTTTTACCTAAGGCCCTGTATCCCCAATAAGCACCCAATAGACATTTTCTGAAAAATCAATGATGATTATGCTCATCACTCAGGTTTAAGAGTAGTCATCTCTAAGCATTATGGGTCTGACCTATCTTTTAATAAGGAACAGGGCCAGTAATGAATGATCTTATTGAGTTATATAAAAGCCACAGGCCACAGGTAGGAGAGGTTTTAGAAAGGTATATTAAATGAAACTACAGTTAAAAGGGAATTATTTATGAGTTATACTTACAATAACGTATCATGAAGACCTATCTAGATCATGTTTTCCTGTTTGACTTTTAAGTTGTTATACACAGAGACTATTTATATCTCCCTATTTGTTTAATCTGTACACAGAATATATCATATTAAAAACAGGGCTAGACTCAGAGGAAAGAGAAGTAAAAATTGATGGAGGAAATATCAATAACTTAAGATATGCAGATGACATGATTGTACTGGCAGAAAGTAGCGATAATTGAAATGACTTCTGATGAAAGTGAAAGAAGAAAATACCAAAGCAGGACTGCATTTGAATGTCAAGAAAACAAAAATCCCAACAGGAGAACAGATACACAACTTAAACATAGACAAGGGCATCCTCGAAACAGATTGGCCTTACCTTGCTTCAGTCATTCATTCAAAGGGTGCCTACAGCCAAGAAATAAAGAGAAGGCTGAGACTTGGAAGGGCAGCAGTGGACGAAAAAGATCATCAAGAACAAAGATGTGTCATTAAAGATCAAGGCTAAGATCATCCATACCCTTGCACTCCTTTACTATGTATGAACGGATGTGAAAGTTGGGCAGCGAAGGAGGTTGATAAGGAAAAAATTGATTCATTTGAGGTATGAAGAAGGATCTGGGCCACCAGAAAAATGAACAAGTGGGTCTTAGAGCAAGTTAGGCCGGAAACATTGCTGGAGGCAAAAATAGAAAAACTGAAGCCGTCCTACGCTAGGATTATCATGAGAAGGCAGGATGCTTTGGAAAAGGAAATAGTGCTTGGGAAAATATTGGGTTTTTGGAAAACTCATGACGTATGTTTGCAACAGATGGCACTAGTTCATTTTTGGATGTACTAGAGCCATTCTCATCTATATTATGGCTATGTCATTTGACAGCTGATAGTTTTGGCTTCATTCTAAAAAAAAAAAATGAGTGACTTGGTTGAGTTTTGGAGATTTTACAAGTTGAAGATGGAAGACTAAACTGTGCTTTTTTGCCATATTTTACTGTTTTACTGCCATAAAGGGAAGAATGTGCATCAAGCTTGTGAAAAGTTGTATAAAGTTTACGGTGATAATGCTGCACAAGAACATCAGTGCCAATGATGGTTCATGAAATTCCGTGCTGGTGATTTTCATCTCAAAGACACTCCTCGGTCAGGGAGGCCACCAAGGTTGATGATGACAAAATAAAGGCATTGATCGAGGCAAACCCATGTTACATGACATGAGAGATTGCATAAACATTGAACATCCATCATTCAAGCATTCACAACCACCTGAAGAAGCTGGGATATGTAAGCAAGCTCAATATTTGGGTTCCACATGAATTCTAAGAAGTTCATTTGATGACGCGTATAAACATCTGCAATATGCTCATTATATGGTGGAAGAGAGTCAAAGGAATTGTAATAGATAGTATGATATGAGGGGGAGGAGTGGGAGGGGAGAACTGGGGGAGGGGGGTTGTCACTTTGAGGGGTAAAAAGTATAACTATTGCACTTTGTTGTATACCTGAAGCTAATTAAAAGTATATGTAAATAAAATAAATAATAATAAAAAAACAAATAAGTTGTGGGGCTATAATGTACAGCTTGGGGAATATAGTCACTAATATTGTGATAGCGTGGTATGGTGTCAGGTGGTTGCTGAACTTATCATGGTGATCACTTCTTTAGGTATATAACTGCTGAATAACTATGGCAAACCCCTGAAAAGAATATAATATTGTATGTTAGCTATATTTTTAATATAAAAATGTTTTTTAAAATACAAACAAACAAACAAACAAAAACATGAGGAAAACGGTCTTTTTTGAAGCAACTGATAACTGGTGATGAGAAGTGGATTGTCTACAACAATGTGGTGTGAAAAAGGTCTTGGTCCCGAAGTGATGACTGGAATCAAATGACATCAAAAGCAGACATTCATCAAAGGAAGACTTGCTCTCAGTGTAGTGGGATTTTAAAGGTGTTGTGTTTTTCGAGCTCCTACCAAGGAACCAAATAATCAATTTGAACGTGTACTGTTGGCAATTGGACAGTTTGAACAAATCCATCATCCAGAAATGTCCAGAGCTTGTTCATTGTAAAGGAGTTGTGTTCCATGGTGACAACGGGAGCCCACACACAAGTTTGATCACCCATCAAAAATTATTGGAGCTTGGATGGGAAGTGTTGCCACACCCACCACGCTCACCTGACCTTGCGCTGTCAGACTTCCACTTGTTTTGCTCTCTTCAAAACTTCTTGCGTGGTATAACGTTCAATTCAGATGAGGCTGTAGATCAGCACTTAGTTCAGTTTTTCGCAAATAAAGACAGGTCCTTCTCTGAATGAGGAATTATGAAGCTCACTGAAAGATGACAAAAGGTTATTGAACAGAACAAAACGGGCAATATATCATTGATTGATCTTTGTTCTTTATATAAATAAATGACCTTTGAAAAACATAGACAAAATATGCCATGACTTTTCCGACAGCCCAATATTTAGAAAGCAGTAGGAAAAGAGGAAGACCAAATATGAGATGATTGACTCCATAAAAGAAGCCATGGACATGAGTCTACAGAAGCTGTGTAGGGCTGTTGAGGACAGGACACTGTGGTCATTCACATGGTCACCAAGAATAAAAGCTGACTCGAAGGCACATAACACCACACACACACACACACACACACACACACACACACACACGGTAAATATATTATATTGCCTTTGAGGTGTGCAAACTTTGATGATTTATTTGATCTCTAATTAATGCCCCCAAAGACATACAAGAATTTTATTGGGTCTCTGGATGTCACAAAGGTGAAACTAAAGGGTTGATGGTACACATTTAATTAACTGGTTTCTTTAAAAACCCTATAGTGATGCTCATGTCTAGTGAACCACAGGTACTGCCTTCTCCCCACTCAGATGGAGATGTTTTCCATTCCAGTAGCCCATTTCCCCCTCCTTCAGATAGAAAGCTCTGTGGTATCATCTGCCAACATCACCACCCTCTATTTCCTAGTAGTGCTTATACAGTTTATTTTAAAACATTGCCCAAATTGAGATAAACTCACATATTTTTCTTTCTCTTGCATCCATGTCCTTTTCTGACAGGACAGCAAAACAAAGTCCAAATTTAAAAGACATGATTATCTGATTGTGCTGTGTAAGTCTCACTAGCAAGACTTATTTACTCCTTGAACACCCTGTGAACACTTAATGTTCGGGTGTATATTCGAGAACACCACATATTTGTTAAACTGTAAAATATTTGAGTGCATCTTTTTTTATAAATGTAAGTAGTTCTTACTATTGATTTCTTTCATAATATTCATGAGTTACTTTCCAAAAGTTAAAAATATATCCAATTTATTCAAAATAATCACTTTTTTTAAAACTTCACATTCCTTTGTAAGTCTTAACTACCTCTAAATAACATCAGACCTCTTTCATTGGAACTTTTAATTGTTCATGTTCAGTTCACTGATGCATCAGGGTGTCATTTTTCATAAAATACTGGCTCACTTATGGTATCAAAACAAAATTATTGTGCAGTAATTTAATGACATAGATCTTTCCTTTTATGATCTCTGAAAATATCTCATTAACAGTTTCACAAATTACCACAATAACTTATGCTGACATGATCATTTATTCTAACTTATGAATAGATTTGGTTGACAAGCCTAATGAAATTTGCAGGGAATTCCAGGCCTCCGATATGGATGAGGCATCATTACAGAATCTCAAAATGGGGATTATTTGAGCACACTTTACTATAAAAGTGGAATGTTAGGTTCTATCAAATTTTCCACTAGAACTGTACTTGTTAGTTGACAGTTGTTCATGGTATAACATGGAGATGTTCCTACTTCCCACTCATCAAGAACCACAGTGATCTCAACCATCTGCCTAAGGCTTCATGAAAGAAAACAATCCCGTAATGTTGAATTTTTCTGTCTTTAGAATATTATTTTGTGATTTTTTTGTTTATTAATTATGATAGGTCATCCTCAATGATTATTTTCTATAAAAGAAAATAATTAATGCACAAAATTATTTTGGGGTTGATCTAAATACATTTTATAGAAAAATAGTAAAAATTATTTAACATTACTATGATGAGACTCATTAGAAAAAAAAGTATACTTCAGTCTTTAAAGTTTAAAAAAAATTGACTGTTTAAGCAAACAATGGTGAACTTTTAAAACATAATTTAATTAAATATATATATTAATTATATATATTATATATTATATATATAATATATATATTAATTATATATATATTATATATATAATATATAATATATATAATATAAAATACCTGTGTAGATGACAATCTAATGTTACACAAAGTCTAATAAAATAGGTATAGTTCCTACCTTTGAGAGGTTATAGTCTAATGCCTTTTTAATATATCCATGCAAAGATTTATATTCACGAATTATCCAGTTTATTTCCACAACTCTTCTTTTCATATCTAAAGTCCTCTTGTGCATGGCTAACCTGTCTACAACAACATTTTGTGTAGCTTCAGACACAATTTAAAAAAAAACATTTATGGTGTAAAAAGTACATGGTCTTTAATGCGGATCCTGTAATATACTATACCATATTATTCTATATATAATAGTGCTTTAGCCATTATTGCCTTGAAATGTTTACAGATTATGGGTATAAATCTATTAGTACATTTCCTTTTCATTCAGTAGCCTTCATTACACAGTTAAAACATATTATATTAGTATCAGTTCCAATACTATTGGTTAAAACATTTACTGAGAATTTCTACTAATAACAAGTTCATGTTTCTTGACTACCTCTCCTATGTTATCCCTGACCACGCTCCCCCACCTTATGCTGGTCACATTGACCCTCTTTCAGTTCCTCTCCAGCCACTATGCTTATTTCTGCTATTTGGGGCTCAGTCTATGTTTTCCTTCCTTCTGGAAATCTCTTCTCCCAGATCTTTATGTAGCTAACACATTCTCGTCATTCAGGCCCCAGCTAAAAAATCTCATTCTCGGATATGATTTTGCTGAAGGTTTCCCTTAATTTAGACCATATCTGAAATATCTTTTTATTATATTATTGTTTTATTTTCGTCAACCTGAAATAAACTTATTTAGTTTTTCAATTATGTGTTGTCTCTTCTCAAAGGAAAAAAAGAAAAAAGCACCATGAAAACATGGCATTATTTGTTTTCTTCATCAGTGTTATATCACACAAAACAGTAGCTGACTTCTAGTTTACCTTGAAATGCTGAATGAATGAAATGAATGAATGAATGATTATATAGTCCTGGCATCTAAAAGCATATTTTCTAGAGCAAAAGGAAGTTTACTAAACAACAACAACAACAACAAAAATGTTAATACAGGGCCGGCCGAGTGGCGCAGTGGTTAAGAGTTGGTTTTGGGATGCCAGCAGCCCCGGTTCGGATCCCACATATGAGGGCCAGTGACACTGCCCTCTACAGCTAACAACAGCTCCACCTGGAGCTGGGCTGTGCAGGCCCCAGCAATGGTGTAGGCTGCAGCCCCTGCTGCAGTGGGCTGCCATAGGCTACAGTGAGTGGCCGGCAGCCAGCGTGAGCTGCCAATAGCCGCGGTGAGCTACCATCCAGAGGCTGGCGACCGATTTGCTTCATCTGAGAAGAGCGCAATGATGATACCAGCATGGGCCAGTGAAGCAACGTCCTCCACAACTAGACTGAAGAACAAAAAGACAGCAACTTGTCTGTTCCCCTTCCCCGATTCCCCAAAGCTGTTCTCATCCCCCAATTCCTCAATAAAATCTTTAAAAAAAAAAGTTAATACAGTGGTAAATAAAATTTTTTTAACTACCATGGGAACATACAGAAGGAAACAAGGTTCTGTTAATGGAAACTTAAAGAAGCCTTACAAATGTGTTAAATGTATGAGTTGTACCTTGACAGTAGGGTAATTATGTAACTGTTCAACCATATCAGCATGCATTTAAGAGCAAAAGGGACATAGTGGTATAAACAGGATAATAGAAGATTGGCAGTGTGTGTGGAAGAGGGCAGAGAAACTGAAAAGCAGAATAATTTGGCACAGCATGGAGTCAAATCATAAAGTGCCTACAAAACAATGTAGATTTTATCTTTGAGGCAGTAGGTTTTGCATTGGAATGGCAAGATGACATTTGTGTTTTTTCCAGATGCAGCTCAAACATTCAACGTCTTTGCAAAACTTTCCTAAGTTCCCACCCATAGGCCAAGTGGAGAGTGGCAAGAATGTAGCTGGGTAGAAAGACAGGAAAAGAGCTGAAGACTGAGATGATAAGGATGTGCTAGTGAGTTCACCCTTTTGTGTAACAAAAAATGGCTGCACATGTCCTCTGACCTTTATCCACATCAAGAGTATTTGGACCACTTGCAGATTCAAATGAGTTAAAAGAAAGAACTGAAATTTCAGGGTTCGGTGGGAGGAAATTCAGAAAGAGAAGTATTGGATTCAAATAAATGAGATAACATTGAAAACAATTTTTTTAAAATAAAAGGCAAAAATCCTATTGCAATAGGAAATGAGAAAACACATAGAAAGACAAATCATGCCAAACTGTTTTAGACTTTCTGATAACACCAAAACTGATTGCACTTCTGACACAATAAGTATTCAATAAATTTACTAGGACAGTGACTATATAATTTCATTGGCCAATTTCAATATGGAAGAAGACAATAAAAAACAAGCAAAAACAAAAGTCATCTGCATTTTCAGTTACATTAATGAAACAAGTGTGAATTTGACTTATAACTTTGACAATTTTATGTTCTATTTTAAATATCATTTACTTAAATTTTCACTGAAATGGGTGAATGAAAACTATTATCAAGATCATTTTTTTTTTCTATTAGGGCTTAAGATAAGTAAGCAAAATCAGGATATAAAAGAAACATATAAAGGGCATATTGGATTTTGTGCATTACTTGGAAAAGCAGGATCCTGTATTACAGTATTTCATACCCCTAAGGAATGCTAGCCTGTGTACAGACTGGACAGAAAGTGGTCATTTCTCCCTCTTTCAAAATGTAGAGCTGTTCTGTTCAGTGCAAATGACTATTTTTGCAATAATGACTTTACCAGTGAAAGTGAAAAAAAAATCACTTAATTGAAACAGAATGTCACAGATGGACAGAAAGTAACTACCTATGATACAAACTACTCAGGTCCTCAGAATAACATATCTATTTTTATGAAAAGTGCTATGGACTTATTCAAGACCATAAGCATCAGGACACCCATTTGTATCTTATCGGCACCTCTCAGAGTTCCACAGGATGCACAAGTAAGAGTGGAGTAAACAAGAACAGCAAGGTAATCCTCCTATTACTGTATATTCAGCACTGGTGAGAGCCTCCTGTGTCTAGATTCACCCCAGAACTTAAGAAGGATGAAGAGAGTTCAGGATAGAGGAAGAAATAATTGAAATATTAGAAAATAAGAATTCCAAAAAGTGTTAAAAAGATTTATATTATTTAGGATAGAGAAGATCGGCTTGAATTACCATTATTAATGGTATTCAATAAAGGATTATTCCACAGATTGTAAGGACCAGCTGTTTTTATGTTTGTTGAAAACATAACACACAAAAATAAATTATAATAGCAAAGAAGAAAGAAAGAAGCTTTTGATAATGGAAAAGGCTGATCATCGCTAAATAGGTTCCCATGGAATTTCAGAACAATGCCATTGTGGAAATTTTTAAAAATAGAATTTCAAATATATGATGCTTGGAGGTCAAAAGAAGGACAAGATGACCTTTTCAGATGATTTCCATGACTGCAATTCAGAGATGATTACAAAAGAGGATAGAGCTTTCATTATTCACTAAGATGGATTGTATAGATGGGGAAACAAAAATAAGTACAAAATGCAGACAAATGTGGCATCTTGAAGTTATTTACCTAATCTGATTGTACAAAGATTTTTTCATGTCAGGATAAGAGAAGCAGTTTGTTTTTTCCTGTCTAATACACATTCATTAATAATAATAATAAATAAAATAAACAAAAATTGCTTCCAACAGTGAAAATTGTTCCTCTTAAGACAACTTTCTTCCTGATTCATATGAGATGCAATGTCCCATGTTATAATATAGCAGAAACAAACAAGGGAAAACCTTACAGACATGATAACTTATCCCTTCTGTGGCAATGGGGGAAAGTTGACTAACAATATAGAACAAGGCTTCTAAACTTCAGTGTGCATAGACAACACCCATTTTTGTTAAAAATGCAGATCCATGGGTCAAGCCCTCAGAGATTCTGGTTCAGTTGGTCTGTGGTAGACCCAGGAATCTGCATTTTCAGTAGCAGCGCAGGTAATTATGATGCAGGTTGTCTCACGACAACAATGTCAGAAACAGTGGACTAGAAACTTTGGTTCTGGTTCATGTACACGTTCATTAAACACTTTTGTTCTAATAACTACACACAATTAAGTTGCCTCTTCTCTGGAGATTAAGATATAAAATCACCAGGCAAAGATCATGTGTAATGAAAATTGTACTTGAAATCTCTATAAATCATCTGTAAACTACTGTATGATGTTACAGGATATAAAAATTTATACAGGAAAGATACAGTAAGATAAACACACCTCGTGGCTTAAGAAGCACTTAGATAGACCAAGGCATATTTAATTAAAGACAATTCTGTTTCCCAAAGCATTAGTGTTTATACCAGACTGCCATTAAGTTTTAATAATTAATTTCAAACGGTGAATATGGAATTGGTAGATAATTTTTAAATCAATATGCTGGTCAATAGGGTTTAATATTATTAATCCTATATAACTAGAGATGTTAATAACTGCAAATGTGGTGGTAAGAAATAAATGAGATAATAAATGTGGAAGTACCTAACACAGGGTTTGGTGCAGTGAAGGTACTCAATAAATTATTTCTGAATTTTAAATTAAACTCAGACTAATTATTATCACAAACAACATTTTTTTGTTTGTTTGTTTTTCCCTTTTGAGAAGGTGTGGAGAAGAACTTGGTGACTAGATCCTCCATTCTGCAGCTTTGCATTCCCTGCCACATTCTCACCTCCTCCATCATCTCTCTAATGCAGTAAGGAACTGGTCTCATAGCATTTTAGGCTTTCCTCCATAGAGTCAGATAATAGAAGCAAATGATACACTAAATGCTGTTCAATATGACTTGTTTGTAATGCCATTTGACCATTTTAAATCTAATTTTTCTCAGTTAGAAGGTTTAGAGTATATAAATTCAAAATTTTATTTACAGTTTGAAACTTCTGTGATTCTATACAGTATATGTATTTTTTTATATTCTTGTTTGTTTTGTTTTCTCCCAGGTTACAAACACCAGGTGACTATGGACAGTGCCCTCTCAGGCAATTCATTTCCTCACAAATCAGACATCAAAAAGCAGTACAGAAAAGTGGTGAAAATCATGGTTATAAAAATCATTCCCACCTGGATTTGAAAACTGGCTCTGAAATTCAGTAATCATGTGACATAGGGACATTTATTAAACCTTCCCAAAGGTATTTTTCTCTATTCAAATAGACAAAATTTTTACATACTTCTAACAGTTGTTGAAAAAAATAAACAACTGACCATGGTGCCTAGCATAAAGTAAACATTTACTATGTAATAAATGTTAGTTTAGGTTATCCTTACCCTGAAATGGTCATTATCACCTCTTCTAAACCTGACTTCTTTCTAATTTTTGTTTACATAAGAAGTAAAAACATATCATGAAAAATAACTGCTAAATTGGAATGTCAGCAATTCATTAATTAGGATCTGGTTTATATCTGTTAACAACAAAGTTCATCTAATTAAATGGAGGTCTCTCAACTATTATATGATAAATTATGCTTGTATATTATGAGTATTTGAATTGTACAAACCACATATTTCCTATGAAAAGGAGGTTTTAGAGAAGCATTCATCTTCTATTAATTAGCAATCATCTCTCTTAAAGTAATTTCACATAAAAAATAACTCTGGTAATAGCCTGACCCTGACCTTACATTAGCCCTGTTCCTAAGAAAATAGATTTGGTTATTTACATTAATAATAACATAGACCTACTAGCACCTTATTATGGAACTGAAACACAGAAATAATAAAAGTCATGGAATTCTAAATTTTCTTCTCAGTTCCACTGAGTTATGACTCCCTTTTTAAATTTATTTCAAAGTTTATTACAAAGTTTATTACAATTAAGACGTTTGCCCAAGTGTGTATGACAAGATATTTTATATTAGTTTAAATTTCAAAGATTGCTTTTATATCAAAGATAATGTAAAATAACTCTTCAGAATTATATCGAATAAATTAAATAACTTCTATTGCTTGTTTGGTATAAGCAATAATAAATTTTATTATTCATTCTCATTAGAAAAAGGGGTTTTCAGTTTTCATATATAGTAAAACCTTGGATTGCGAATAATGTGGTTTGCAAGTGTTCCGCAAGACAAGCAAACATTTCTAACATGTTTTAATGTGGTAAACAAGTGATGTTTTGCAATATGAGTAGTTTGTTTTCAGAACTAATTATGCTTGCAAACCAAGGTATTACTGTATTCTGATAGCTATAAAGCTTTCATATATGTGTATGTAATTTACCTATTTTCATAGAATTAGCATATATTTATACCCACTAAAACTAATTTGAGCACAATTTAATTACTGAATTTTTAGAAAACAATTCAAGATGTTCTTGTGCTCTGGGTTATCCTTAAAATGTCAGCAATCTGGGCCGGCCGAGTGGCTCAGTTGGTTAAGAGCTCGCTCAAGAGTGCGAGCTGAGCTCTGAGCAACAGCGGTTCGATGCCAGCCCGAGCTGAGTTGCCGTTGAGCTGCCAACAGGTGGCAGGATGGCTCAGCTAAAAAAAAAAAAAAATGTCAGCAATCACTATAGCTATGGATTTCTATGTAATGGATTCCTAGAGAACATTGTTCCCAAGTCTTTTTTCTCAGTTTTACTCAGTTCCCTTTCTTTCCTACAATATTCAGAACTCATCAATTCCCGTTATCTCTAGAAACCCTGTTCCCGATTCTTCTCATTCCCTCTTTAACATTTCCAACAGGCTTTCTTCAAGGTCTCCTTTCATTTCTACTATAAGCACATTAAGGGATCTTTCAATTTTAAACAAATCAAAGGAAAAAAGGAAAGATTCTATCAATTGTTTTTCTCTTCCACTGCTTGATTGTTTTCTAGCAGTGGCAAACCCTTCAAGGCATGATATGTGCCAATTATTTCCTTATGCCATCAACACATTCATTATCTTTTCAACACATGAAATCTCATTGGTTTTCCAGAATCTTCTTTTAAACAGTTCCTATTCCTATCACTGGTTTAATCTTCCAAAAGCAGAGGTTTTGTTTCCTGTTCAATAATCTGTAATAGTGTCCTATTGCCCACTACAAGTGTAAACTTTTCTGTCTAGCTTTCATGACTTGCCATGATCTCATTTAATGTATCCTATCCCAGGTTGGATAAGCAATTATTCTCTAATATACACACACGGTTACAGTCCTAAGCCAGTATTGCCACTATCCCCTTGCACAGATGCGTACACACATATGTGTGTGTGCTTCTGTTCCAATATCCATGGATCCACTATTCAAAAACAGAAATATCATACTAAATTAAAGGTTCTTCAAAAATAAATCTTATTTGCACATCATGAGCATAGGTCAGCAGCTATTGCAACACTCTGCCCCTGACATGGAACTATTCATACTATATGAGAAGCTTGGAGAAAGACTGCCCTCAAATCCCTTCTCTGCAGATTGGAGTCATGTCCAGTAGAAAGGAGCATAGTAGGAGATCCTCAAAGGTCCTTCCTTCACCACCCCTCCTTAATCTTAGGTTCAGAAACTTGTCAGTGAGCATCTACCCACAATCAGAGATTTAGAAGAAATCAAAAAATGTCCTGAAGTTTATGGAGCCTTGAACTACAAGAGAATTGATGGTTTCCTAGGTGAGTAATTTCCTGACAAAAAATTATCTCAAGCACATAGGAAAATAAATTCTCTTGCTTATAATCATAAATTCCCACACAATTTTAAAGTACTTATCTGTTACACAAAATACATATGTTCTTTCTCTCTCTCTCTCTCTATATATATATATATTTTGCCAAGTATTTGGAAATATAAACTAGAAATGACTGTGATCTTGGGTTCATTTTCTTAAAACACATTTTGGCATCCTTTTTACATTTTCTGATAAAATAATTCAGATTTGAATTAGTATTTCTAACTGTAATAATATGAATACATTATATTGATAGTGCTATTAGAAAACAGGCATGAAATACAGGCATTATAACTATTCATAAAAATAATGCATATCATTTTCTAATATTTGGGGGAGTATCATTTGATATATACATTTGAATTCAAAGAGAATTGGATCCTTATGCCTGTATAAGAAATATATCAGAAACTTTATTTTATTTTTGTTGTATTATATGAATTTTGTCTAAGACATTATTTTGGTCCATTACAATTTTTTTATAATGTATTAACATTTCAAATAAGGAATACATTGTGACAGTTTGTGGAACTCAGTGTATTTCTTCAAAGGATAAAAAAATTCTGAATGAAGGGAAACTTTCTATCTTTTGTCAATCCAGAAAGGGCAAATGTGAAATGGTATCACTAATTTGTCCTTGAAGAGGGAGTTCTGTTTCCTGGGGGGTCGGGGATAAATAAGGACATCCCTGTTCTAGGAGGCAGGCTGTTCCCTGTCAGATACAAATGATCCAATGAGAATGAAGAAGGAGAAGATGAAAGACAAAAAATTGAAGCCTGTCATGAGGCTAGAGTAATGGTTCCAAATCCCTGCTGTTTAGAGCCTGTATTTATGCTCTGAAGTTGAACAGTGTTGACTAGTGTCTCTCTGTAGGATTTAGGCAACTGGGGAAGTAGGAGCGTTAATCTCAGAAAACAGGGATGTAGGAATTCCTCAGAGCAGCAAAAAGGTCTGCCTTCTGTACAGGCACAAAATGGGAACGATTGCATTCAAATTAATAGTCTTTGCTGTGGTAAGTTTTTCTTTTTTTATTCCCCATTCACAAGCATTTATTTGTCTGTTTTTCCCCCCCTAGGCTATTTCTGTTCTCTTCATTGTTTTGCATAGAATTAAAACAATAAAAATGAAAACAAACTAGGCATTCCTGTAGTATTCATTCTTTGAAAATAAATGGGTATCACCTTACTACATGCTTTCTAATGAATTCATCAATTTAGTTTACATTTTTATTGGAAATTACAGCATGTCAACTCTGAAAAATGCCGTTTACTTACAAAGCAAATTGTTTACATTACAGACTTAGAAAAGAAAGCTATCCCACAACTTAGAAATCAATACAATGAAAGATTCCACCATATCTTGGTAGTCTGAAAACAAACTGGAAACAATTTTGCAAAACTTTATATTTAAATACAGTAAGAGTAAAGTGTTAGGCCTTACCTTCAGGCCAACTTCAATGTAGCATTTATTAATAATACTAAAAACAACAATAATGAATAAATAAAATTCATTTTCTTACTAGGATCTCAAAGTACTTTGCCTAAATTATCTCATTTATTCTCATGACACATTTCTGTAGGGAGAAGAAAGTAGATATTGTAGGTAATCTTAGCCTATATTTTACCAAACAACTTTGAGAGAAACCTGTGACATTCTAGCACCCACACCTGACGGCTCATAGCCACTTGGCTACATGCCTGGTAGGCTAACAGCAGCCAGGTTTTCTAATGGAAACTTTGGAGCTGGAGGTAGGGCTGCCTTTTAGGGATGAATGGTGGAGTAAGTGATTAGTCAAGACTCTGGATTTAAGGGATGCTTAGGATGCATGCTAATGCCTGCAAGCACACTCTACCAAAAGCACAATATTTCGCTTTTAGTTGGGATGCAGGCACTACTTTGCTTAAAGGCAAGTACTCCCCTAGAGATTACACATTCACTTAGGAGTAACTGTAAAGATCTTAGCATGAATCATTTCACCAATAATGTGATTACTTGCTAGTTTTCATGGAAGAAAAACACACCAGTTAGGTTTGGGTAGGGAATATAAAGTAATATTTTCATAAGCATTTCATAATTAAGCTGACATTTAAAGTCAGATAGGGAAAGACCAAAGGGACCCAAGGACATTTAAGCATAGACAGGACTTCAGAATTCTAGAGGGATGTCAGGAAAGCCATGGAGGGAGTATATGAAGTAAAGGAAGATGCATCAAAAAGAAAGGTGATGAAGACACACTGTGAGATCTTTCATAATACTGCACATCATTAGAACTAAAAATTAGATGCCCTTAACTTTAGGTTTTATAGATTATTTTAGACTTTACATTTTAGTACTAACTTCACATCTAGGATTATTACAGAGATTTGTCCTCTGATGAGAAAACCAAATATATACGAGGTCTGACAATTAAGTTAACACTTGTTGCAATGATTTTGCTAACCTTTTTTGATATCAGAGGAATTATTCATTAAGAATTTATACCAACTGGACAAACAGATAACTGAGTTTACTATTTGGAAGTGCTGAAGAAGCTGCATGAGAAAGTTACACTGCCTGAACTTTTCGCCAACAATTCATGGCTCTTGCATCATGACAATGCAACAGCTCACACAGCACTGTCTATGTTTTGGGCCAGTAAACAAATAACTGTTTTGGGACACCCTCCCTACTCACCTGATTTCACCCCAAATGACTTCTTTCTTTACCTGAAGAAAAAAGAAATATTTAAAGGAAGACATTTTGATGACATTCAGGCCACCAAGGGTAATACATAGACAGCTCTGATGGCCATTCCAAAGAGTTCCAAAATTGCTTTGAAGGGTGGACTAGGCACTGGCATCAGTGCATAGCTTCCCAAGGAGAGTACTTCTAAGGTGACCATAGTGATATTCAGCAATGAGGTATGTAGCACTTCTTCTAGGATGAGTTCGTGAATTTAATTGTCAGAGCTTGTAAATAAATTTAAGAATATCCAACCAATTTTGGCTAACCCTTTAGACCCAAAAGAATGTCTATGTATTTCACAGATTTGCCAGAACAGAGTGTAACTCATAGGGAACACAGCTTGCAGTAGCCACCATTCAAGAGGAATTAGTTATGTAAGCTAAGTCTACTATTATTAAAGTCATTACAGTTATTACAAGATTATTTTAGGAATAGCAACAAAGATATCCAAATGGGTTATCTTAGTCTTATTTAAACAATACACAGTCAATACATGAAAAGTTAAATATATCTAAAACCATGTGAACCTCTCCACTTAGTACAAAAGAAATTTCACATTGCTACATCCATTTTACAAATGAGGACACAACCTATCCAAGAAAAGTGGTAACTCGTCTCCTGTCTGTCACAATCTAGTTTATTTCTTAGTCCACTAAATACAATCTGACTTTTTTTTCACTTTTTTGCTATTGTTACTGAAAGATAGAGCATTTTTTCTCATGCTGTCAAGTGCCAAGTCTTCCTCCCACTAATTGCTCTCTCTCTCTCTCTCTCTCTCTCTCTCTCTCTCTCTCTCTCTCTCTCTCTCTCATATTCCCCTTCTACAATTATATTTTTTAATGCCACAAGAAACTGACATAAATTAAACCAAGAATCTTTTTAGGTAGGCTTTCCAGGGACAAACTATACCCTCATTTAAAGTCTTCAATAGAATGATATACTTTTATTTTCAATATTCTTACTCTGAAACCCATAATAATATCATCAACTTTTATTTAGCCCTAGGCTTGTATTTTGGCTCACCTCCTTGTCAGTAATGTCACACATAGAAAACCATTTAAGGTTTCTATGAATTAGTACACCTGCTGAAATGAGGGGAGGGTAATCAGGGTGATATGATAGCTAAAGCTTTAAGTTTAAAAAGAGGAGACTGGGGTTTAAGTACTACCTCTATCATTTGGGAGCTGTTGACTTCAGACAAGTCATTTAAAAATCTGTGAAGTTCAGTTTTGTTTTATCTTCCTATGTAAAACATGCATAATACCTGTTTTGTTTTCATTATGAGACTGTTATAAGAAAAAAGGTACATAAATGTGTTTGAGAGCATTTCTAAATATAAAGTTTTATTACTGTGGACCTGTCATGCACTAATTACTCTGCTCGACCTCTCTAGGCTACAAAAAGACAGAAAGAATATAGCATTGGTCTCTGTCCTTCAGGCTCTTACAAGCAAGTGTCCAAAAAAAGATATTTAATGAGAAAAATTATGCAATACAATGAGGTGAAACTGAGAACATTAACAAATTCATACACTTTTGACCTCAGGGCAACGTTCAGCTATGGTCATCTGCTCTTGTACATAAACTCTATCGGGAAGGTACATTAATAGTTATCAGAAAATCACAAATCCCTGTAGCCTTTGAAAATGACTTTCTCATGATATACTGCTTATGTGCATCTGTGGTTCCTGTGCAAAGGCATTTTTCCCCTTGTTACATAAAAATCTAGAAGTGATCGTTCTCACTTTGATATCTGACTGTTAGTTTCTGGGACTCATTGTACTGGAACACTGTCTCAAACCATCAACAACTACATTTCCAGGTTTTTAGCATTTATCATTCCTGACATCTCCTGGGCCATCACGTCTACTTGCTTTCCGTCCTGTGTATGAAACTACCGGGGCATTCATTTACTAGCAGCTCAACGAGAGGTAGTGAAATTCTGTAGCTATCACAAGATCAGCGTCCATCTGTGTGGAGGTTTTGCCACAGGGTCCTGAATTATTAGCCACGATAAATCCCAAAATATTGTGTTGTCTGAAGAGAACCACAACACGGCTTTTAACCCTGAGTAGAAGAGATAGCAGAGCCATTACAAATTATTGAATAGAATTCAGCTTTAGAATGAATACAATCATTTTTGAAAAGAAGACCATTCTTAGTTATATTGTTTTTTTTCTTTTTTTTCTTTTAAAGTGTGCAGCTTTATGAAGAATTAAGAATAAACTCATTTACTTCTATAATTTAAATATGCTTTCTTTAGATTTCCGGGCAAATTTTCCTTAAGCTTTTATACACTATTTGACCATTTCATTTACATTGTAGGATTCTTAGACACATAAAACTTAGAGACCATCTAGTCCACTCTCTTATTTTTATGAAAGAAACTAAAATTATAATGAAGTAACTTATCCAAGACTACCCTCCCAGTTAGTAGAAACTATTGTCTAATGTCTAGTGAATATTGCTTTTACTGCAAAATGCTGCCTTCCTGAGTACAGGGATTGTTTTTTATGATTTTCAATATTATTTTCCTATATCATTCACTCTTTAGTGTTCCAATAAAGAACATAAGGATATTTTTGGTGTGTATGGTCAAGGTATGACTGAAAGGAAGGTGAAAGGAAATTACAAATGTAGGAATAGACAAAAATTTTATATATAATTTTAATTAAAATCTGTAGAAATCATAGAAATGGGAACTACATTTAGGAAATATTGATAGAAACTAATTTATTAGAAATCTTTAATAATAATTGATGATTACTGAATAGTGCTATGATATAAACCTTTATTATCTCATTTTAATCTCATGATTATTCTATGAGTTAGGTTTTATTTTTACCATCTTTTTTTGCAGAACAGAAACATGAAGTGGTACATAACTTCACAGTTAAAAAGTACATGACATTTTAATACTATGAATATTAAAATATTTATTACAATGTATTTACATGTATAAAATATTTAAAATGCATGGCACATGTATACCATATATATGCAGTTATCACATATTGCTATTACTATAACTCTTCGTGTTCATGCTGTTCATATTTTTCTATATTCTGAGCTTTTTCAAATAATTGTGTGTCTCAGAAGGTACCTAAGTTAGAGTCAGGCACATAAATAGCCTGAAATAAATACTAGAATAGTGAATAAATCAATGCAGTGAATTTCCAGCATTTGTTGTAACTGGGGTAAATGGTAAACTAAAATAAACAAATAAACAGACAGACAGACAATAACAGACAAATGGAAAAAAGCTGGTAAATTTTCTTCCTTATAGAGCTATTGGTCTCCCTAAGAACTTTCAGCCTCAGGACAACAAATAATTTTTTTCTTAGTTTATAACTCATCGTCAGTAAGTTTAGAAATACTGATTTACAGATTTTATATCCCCCCAAACTATGATTTATAATAGTTTTGTGTTTCTCATACTACTTGTGTTTTACTTCACTTAGAAATTGAGATCAATCTTACTAGCTTTATTCTAAGGTAATTGTCATCTAGTTACCTCAGAGACCAAAGACCTAAAGCAGAACAGAAATTATAGAATTAATGAAATTACAAGTAAACCTTTTCGATAAATGACTATCTCATTTACTTTTACAATTACATAGCTTGTCACAAAAGCCTTTTCATTACACTGATAATCTGTCATTATACCTAACTTTTTTTAAACTTTCTTATTGAAATGATAAATTAGTAAATAATATTCTTCATCTAGTTTTATAAGAGCACAGATAAGAGTGCTTAGTTTAGTGAAGGACCTAAGTGCTTCAAAGCATGTCTATCTCATGGTACATAGAACATGTAGTATTGATGTTACTTAATGAATCTTAACAGTTATAAGTTAGGGCAATGTAGTGGAGTGACAAGCGTTATTCATTCTCTCAAAATGAAGGATATCATCTTTTGTTTATATTGTAAAGTATTTTATCTCCATAAACCCAAAACAAAACAAACAACAACAAAACATTCCATTTAACTTGTTTTAGTACAACAGAATGTAAACAGAACCGATCACTTCCAAAGACTTGAATTTAAGTTATTATTTTTTTCAGCTAGAGTTGAAAATTAATTGTATAGATCTTTGACTCAAGCATATCTGACACATTTCAATATTATATTCTGCTAATGGAGTTGTCAACATCTCAAAAGAAATTGAGAACTCATGAAGGAGTGAGTTTTCTTTACTAGAATTAGTAGTGCCAGGATGGCCGAGTGGTCTAAGGCGCCAGACTCAAGCGTTGCTTCCTCTTTACTAGAATTAATCGAACAAACATTCTCCTAATATTTATCTGTTTCCTACCAGCCCGGAGTCTATGTCTAGCCAGGATATGATATAGCTGAATTGTATCCCTTGGGCTTATACTAAAGAAACTGCTGCTAATCACTATATTATTACATTGTTCCTATTTTAATATAGAACCATCCACACTTCCATTTCATTAGCACTGGATTTATTTCCTGTTATGTCTGTCATACTGCTAGTTAAGAAAGAGCCCCAGGCATTAATAGCAATGCAAAAAGTTATCTTTATCATTTCAGTTATTAAAAATTACTATGTTAAAATAAAGATACTACAGAACTAATAAAATTTTATGGTATTTATTGTTTCTAAAACAATATTTACTCTCATAAAATATGATTCTTAATACAAACGTACAAAATTTTATGTTTTAATTTCCTTAAAATATCTCTTCTAAAAAATAGGGCATGTAGGGCCAGCCGAGTGGTGCAGTGGTTAAGCGCTGGCTTGGGAAGCCAGCGGCCCCGGTTCGGGTCCCACATATGAGGGCCAGTGACACTGCCCTCAAAAAAAAAAAAAAAAGCATGTAGATTAAATTTACTGACATAAAGCGATTTCATTAAAATTACATCCAGCCATTCTCGAAAGACACAGCACGGCAAACCATCCTGTGTCAGATTCTGTGAATTAATTGTCACACGTTTAACACTACAGAAATATGAAGCTGGTAAGCGAAAATTTCATAAGCCAACAACATAAACTTCCAATTATGTTAAAAAATTCCATCTTGTATGAAAGAAATGTGATTTACTAGGAAATACATACATGAAAACAAGTTCTTCAAACTGCACTAATTTTGAAGAGAGAAAAAAGTGTGCTGAAACAGTTTATTAAAAAAGTAAAATAATAAAATTCTTCCAAAGGTACAGATGTCTGCAATCCAGCAGCCTTACCCTTGCCTCTATCTGTCAACTCTAGTCAGAACTCTAAGTTCTGATTTAAACTGAAAATAAGCATTAGCAACACATAAGTGAATAGATTTCTCCTATGTGTTTTCTGTCACATCATATCATGGTGCTTTGGCTGCCACACAGGTTATAGCACACAGGTTATAGCATGTAAAGAACAAGGTACCTCAGAAGCAACAATGCAACAGAGCTAAACAAAATTGTTGCATATACAGTGAGGATACTTGCTCTTAGCAGTTACCTAAAGGTTGCATTTTCTTTTTATGTAATACAAGTGTATTGCCTCTTGTAACTTTTTGTTTCCTTTCATTATGTAATGCTGTAATAATCCATGCTATATCATTTCCTTTCATGTTTTATGCTATGTTATATACAAATAATAATATTTCTTTTTTTTCATTAATTATTTTTTTATTATAAGTTTCAAGTGTACAAAACAGTGATTAGACATTTACACACCTCACAAAGTGATAATATCAACAAGTATACTACCATCTGACACCGTGCATAGCTATTACAATAGTATTTCTATTTGATATAGATTTGTATCAGTCTTCCTTATGGATTTATTTTCCTGACTCTATATGTCCAACAAATATCCAAAATTATTACTAATTTGAATATTTTAATACTGGGATTCTAAAAACATTCAAATGGCAAAAATATATCCTATCTCAACTATTATAATCAAGTTGAATTTTGGATACTGACATATCCAAATAAATGTATGCACAACTTAATCAATACCATCTCAGAGTTCACATTCTAGATTTCATTAACTGCATAGAATCACCACATATAGAAAAACTTATTTTCAGATTTTCCTAGTCCTCAATTAAGAAATGAATTAATCATATATGATATACTTGCTAACCAAAATAAAAATACTCTTGAATAAAAAAAAGTTATGCTAAATATACATATTTATCTTAGGAAATACATGTGTAAAAGCACAAATTAATACCCTGGAGTATTAGAATTTAAATTGGGGAACTATGGGCTTCAAGAATCATTCCTAGGGCACAACCTGCCAATAACATTGGGCATATGCACTGGAACCTGGGAATTTTCCAAGTTTCTTAGTTGTTTTGCTTTAGACTCAGCCAGGAAATGGCTTCAGCTACCTGTATAAATCAAGCCGGGGTGGGGGAAGGTAGGAGGGGCAGGGGTACCTGTATTGTGTCTGAGTAGATCCAGGCAACTTTCAAAAATGATAATAATGCCTTAATTTAAATATGATGCTAGAGGGCCGGCCCAGTGGCTCAGTTGGTTAAGAGTAGCTCAAGAGTGCGGGCTCTGAGTAACAGGGTCACAGATTGGATTCCACATGGGCCAGTGAGCTGTGCCAGAGCTGAGCCAAGCCATGGCTGAGCTGCCAACAGGTGGCAGGATGACTCAGCTTGTGAGAGCACATGCTCCTAACAACAAGGTTGTCTGTTTGATGGTGGATTATGCCTGTTTACAACTAAGACTGAACTGGGCACCTTGAGCTGAGCTGCAGCCCAAATGGCTCAGAGGAAGGATAGAGCGTGTGCTGTTAACAACAAGGCTACTGGGTTTGACTCCAGCATGGGATGGTGGCTACACCCACCTGCAACTAATTGAATACAGCACCTGGTGTTGAGCAGTGCTACTGGACTTGGAGCTGAGCTTGCTGCACCCTCCACAACTAAGATTGAAGGACAACAACTTGGGTGTTCCCCTCCCCCAATTCCCCAATAAAGTCTTAAAAATAAATAAATAAATGGAAATAAATAAAGAAATAAACATGATGCTAGAGTGTCATACATAAGTATGCTACTATAATGCCCTTCAAGCACAACTAGCAGTAGAAGGTAAATGTTAAGTAAATAAGTAAACAAATAAGTAAATAAATAGCTAGATGGGGGCATCACTCCATCAACACACTATAACAGCTATGAAATAAGTTTGTGCAGGAAACGGCTTTCTTCTGACAATTCCAAAAATATTGTTGGGGCTCAGATATCTGATGTCAGCCCTCTGTGTTTATTGATCTCTATAATCTCCCAAAGCGACCAATTAATCCACATTCACTTTAATTCCATGCACTTAGATTTTCTCAGAAAGCAATTCTGCAAGAATCTAGTAGTAGCATCTACTTCTGTGGAAACTAAAGCCTTGGTGAGTTAGTATCTTTTTACTAGGATAATCCGTAAAGTCTTAAAAGTCTTCATTCAGTGTTTCTACCTAAAATGGTGTAAAATTCTGAAATCAGTAGGTCATTGTTTCAAGCCTGCTCTGCATTTGTCTTTCTAGGATTCTAGTCTCACTATGCTTGCTGTAAGATTTTTGTTTCAACAATTTATGATTTAATTTAGTTTGACTACTCCAGACCATTGTTTCCAAAAGATTTCTTCCAATAAGCCTAAAAAAAATTATCTTTAATGAGGGGCTAGTCTCTCATGATAATTTGCTAAACAAAAGACTGATGAGGATCAACAAATAAGCCAGGTTTACAAAGATGAAGTACCTGCCAGTGAGAATTCATTGAGTTCTCTGACTAGCACGAAGGTTGGTATATAAACAGACAAGTTACAATATAAGCAATGCTTACAGAGGTAATGCTTCAGAGAATCCATCTTTGTAGGAGTCAGAAGACACCTCACAGTAGATGTGGCATTTAAGATGGGACTTGAAAGCAGAGTTTGCCAAGTGAAGAGAGGGGAAGTGACTTTGAATACAGCATGGGCAAGTGGGCATTTATACCCATGGAATAGGGTGGCTGGTCAAATAATGTGGAAAATTACTAAGTGGAAACCTGAAGGATAAGAGGGAATTGCACTAACCAGACCTAACAGGATTCTTGCTGAAGATAAGCCAGGGTGATCGGACAACAGCTAGTGGGCTGGTGGAGGATGAGAAACCTGATTAGATAGAGGGAGATTGGATATAAGGGGGTGGGGATTCTGACTTAGCAGGGTTCTTGGGAAAACTAAATTTTACAAGGAAGTACACAGGTGGGCCTAGGAGAAGGTTCAGGAGCCAGAATGCAGTTTGGTGAAGAAAAGAATCTCTGTCAAAACAGTGAGAACTATAACAATTTTTTTATTTGAAAACTATAATACACTTGACATATGAAAGATGTTTATGTTGTAGCCAAGAATAAAAGGATATTGCAAAGTAACTCTAGTTATAATGAAAGAGATTATAATTTCTTGATGAGTAACTTAGTTTTTTATGACCCCAGAATCTTAAAATTATTAAATACAAAAAAATGAGGTGCTAGAGGAAGTCAATCAGTGGATAGAAGTATGGCTACCCGAAATTCACTGAGGGAACAATAATTGTGCTCAGAAGGCCCCAAGTCAACATCCTTTTCCATCAGAAAATGCCTCCTGGAATGGATTCTGGTTGTAATTGCCACACTATAAAGGAGGTAACACCATTGACCAGTTTCAGGGGACGGTATTCTAGCTCTTGCTATTAGAGAGGCTGAGGTATAAATTCTATACTCTAGCATTTGATAACATTGTAACTTTAATCGAGTTATTTAAACTCTGGTTGTTAGTTTCATAATATGTAAACAGGCCTACTGATGCACATTTTATAGTTTTATGGAGATTAAATGTGATAATGTAAGTAAAGTTCTCAGTACAGTATCAGAAATCAGTTAACATTAAATACATATTAGCTAATATTCTTTTAAAGTTCTTGGTATGAAAACAGCCTCATGTAGTCAATATTCAAATACAGTAACTTACTCTTACAGTACAATAATTTATACAAAGAAAAAGGAAGGGATTATATGTCGTGACAAGGACGTGTTGCTTTAAAGCAAAATGCTTGATAAGAAGGCCAGGGGAAAAACCAATGACAGAGGACCAGGAGCTTTCCACATATTAATTCATCACAGGCTTCAGATCCGGCCAGAGGCATGCCAGAGAATAATGAGTGAGTGGCTAATAAGTCAGCAGCATTAACAGTAAACGCCTAGCTTCTTACTATTTTAGTCTGTCCAAGATATTATGGAATAATTGAGTGTATATGGTAGCCAGATGCCTTATAAAGATATAATCTAGAATTTAGTTGATTATAGAGTTTCAGGAGTGGGCTTAAGGCACAACACAGACAAAGGGAACAATGATGCACATAAAGGTGTGACCTCAAAAAATTGTGCAGCTTTACTTGTGTGTTTCAGGACATGCTGGTTATGCCATTGCAGAAAGCAAACAAAGCTAAGCAGCTATTCCTTTTAAAATGCCTCACTCTCGGGACACCTCAATTTCTATGATAACCATAAATAGGGCTATTGCTACCTAGAGAAGGGTTACCAAAACTCACATATTGGAATCAAGCTGCACTGGAGTCTCAAATTTCCCCCAAAGCAGCCTTCAGCATCTGTCAGATGAATGTCAAATGCTCTCTTGACAGTCAGTGTCTAGGATGCCTTGTGAAAAGTAATTTTTGTCCCTAGTGCAATTTCTTTGAGAAGTTCCTGGATAAGTTAAGATATCCAGGCTTGGGTAAAATACTTATGACCCACTATTTACTGGCCAGACATGCTGTTGTATTTCAGATTCCACTATGGGGTTTGCAGGCCCACAGGAGACATGCCCTTTGAACAACTAAGGGAGATGCCAAAGCCACAATATAAGTGGTCTACTCAACTGATATTACATAGTTACCCAACTTAGAGTAGTTATTCAACTACTAGTTGTTGAGTAGTTAAATAATACTAGTTATTCAACTTATAGTAGTTACTCAAGTTATAGTAGGTAATAAAGGTCTCTAACCACCAGGAAAAAATAAAATAAAAATTGAGTATCTACTCTATGTGAGGAAATAATGGTGGGAAACAGCAAGGCTGTGGACCAAGTGCCAAGGTTTAGCATGAGAAGAAGAATAAAGGCAGAGGACAGTTACATCATCAGAATTAAAATTAAAGCTAGATTCCCCAGCCTGGAGTGCACATGGAAAGATGCACAGAAGTGATACACCTGTATTGGGAATTTACTGGAGATTTAAGCTTATAATTTAAGTTGTAAATGTTGTGCTTTTCTCTATGACAGACAAGGAAGAAATGAGTGATACTGGGAGACTGGGTTGCTAGGGGTTTTTTTATCTTGAGGATGCCAATCACTTACCATTAATATTCTGAAAACATATTCTGATTCTCTGCTTTATCTCTTAATGCTTGTGGTAGTCATTGTGTCCTTTGCCAATCATAAATTTTAAGTTTGGTTAGTTCAAATTGAAATCGTTGTCCTTTTGATTCAAACTTTGCCTTGTTCCTCTCCATTTATTCTGTTCTTTAATTGTGACTGGCAGTAAAGATTATAATTTTCTCCATATAGGTCCTGAATATTTGAATAAAGTTTAAGAATTTTATAATTTATTACTATTGGAATTTCTCTCTCTCTCTCTCTCTCTCTCTCTCTCTCTCTCTCTCTCTCTCTATCTCTATCTCTCTTTCTCTCTCTCTCTTTCTCTCTGTCTCTCTCTCTCCACCCTCCTCCATAATGTTTTCTTTCATATAAGAAAGCTGTTGATTTCTACATACCAATCCAACATATTTTTTTGGTTTTTATCCACTCTTCTCTTTTCAGCTTTTTGTTGTTGTTGAATGCTTGGTTCACGTATTTTTAGTCTCTTCTTCTGTAATGAGTATGTTGCAAGATAACAGTTTTCTTCTGAACCACATATATATAGGCCTTACTCTGTAGGTAATGATTAGCTGCATTTTCATTCTAAATATTCTGTAACTTCAGCTTTGATTTTCACTTTAATCCAGGAGTATTTTAAAAGGCTTTTTAAAACTTTTTTAAAATAAATTGGTTTAATATCTTTATAATTATTCTGTTTATCAATAACATTTGATTGAAGAGTATATTTCTCATTAATTCTAATTTGGGGAGTATTTTTTGTAAACTTATGACAACTAACACAAAAACAAAGAAATGATGGTGGGAACAATATTTTGGTTCAATTTTCTAGATGACTAATTTGTTCATTTGGCATTTTTATTCCCTTATCTAGCTCTTATTATAGTTTTTAATTTGTTTTGTTTTAGCAATCATATTTTTAATTCACAATTACTTTTTAATGTTCTCTGACTGCTTATTTTTTATAGCAGACTTCTTATTTTACAAATGTGACTCTAACTTCCTGAATATAGACATTTTTCTTTTTTCTTTCGAGGGCAGTGTCACTGGCCCTGATATGTGGGACCCGAACTGGGGCCGATGGCGTCCCAAGCCAGCGCTTAACCACCATGCCACTCGGCCAGTCCTGAACATTTTTCTATTCTAGTTCTTCCTTTTACACTTTTTAAATGTAACCAGGTTTCTCTATAAATTTTGGAGCGCTTCTTGCTGTTGAGTTAGTCAGTCTCTCATTGAGAAAGGAATGAAAAAACAAGTATAATTGGTGAAGGAAATCAAAACATAAAAATAATAAACTTTTATTTATGGCGGAAAGACAGAAATGACCATGTTTGTAGAAAGCACTTTTCTGAGCAAAAACAGAGTTGCAGTAATTATTAGCTCGACATTTCAAAACCAACATGCATTCTTTTCTATAATTATTACCACCACAAATTAAACATATGGGGATTCTATTAGTAATACCAGCTGTTTTAGATCTTACAGCAATTTGATGGTTCTTTATGGTTGAGGTGGGGAAGGTTTAGATTTGTTTACAATCATATTTGGTATTTTTAAAAATATTAAGTGTTTTATACCCACACTGCTGTGTTGTTTGAAGCTGGCACCAGAGATCAAAGGACCAGGTCATTCTGAAACCAACCCCAAGGTTCTCCATTGAAAAAAAAAAAAAAAGCCAGAAGGGTTGTATGCATCTGCTATAACTTCTGTATTGGTGTTTTCATGTAAACAACTTTAGTTCTCCCATGCTGAGACTGAGTGGATGGAATATCTGCTATGGGATAATTTGGTGGATTTCAATGTAGAGGACATGAGTCTGATCCAAGAGAAAAGGAAAATTTCTGATACAGAAGCCAAAAGGTGAAAGAGCGATGATATTTCTACTGGGTGAGAAGAAAAATAAAGATGCATAAATAGATATTTAGATTCTTAGGAAAATAAGCCTTGTCTGATTTAAAAAGAAGACCAAAGCAGTAACAAAAGACCATGACTACTAAAGCAGAAACTATCCATGTGTTTATGATAGTACTCCAATGGGAAACCATAACACCGAGCTGCTGATGATCAACCTTGACTTACATGCCTAGGTTGTAAACCCTAGACCACACTCGATTCCATTTATGCATAGAAGAAATGTGCTGTGTAAGAATGTTATATGAGCTTAACTGACATAATGGTTAATAGGGTAAATCTAAAAAAGGCTTCATCAGCAATAGAAAGGATATGAAACCCAAAACCCTCTGTTCCATCTCTAACAGGTTGAATAGTTGCATCTTAATTGATAACTTACATAACATGTTTTTACGTTTTAAAATATAACTGTTTTAAAATCAGTATAAATAATTAAAAACAATTTAGAAAACTCCAGTACTTTAATAATATTAGACTTTGTGCTAGGAGCTGAGGAAACAGAGGCGAATAAGACCAGATCCTTGAATTCTGATATAACCACAGCATTATATATTGGGTTGTCGGAAGTCATGATGCATTTTTGCAATGAAAAACTTAGAAAAAAATACAGCATGACTTTTCTGACAACCCACTATTTCATGACTACTATATTCTGAGTATTTTATATTTTATATCTGAGTTGTTTTTTTTTTTACATCTTCTACTAGGCTCTAAACTCATCTAGCCAGAGATCATATTGTCATTACTGTAGCTATTACTGTTTTTACCATTCTACCTTATATTGAATCCTTTATATAGTAGATAATTTGCAAATATTTATAAATGAATAAATGTTGAAAATAAATGAATGATATTTTTAACATTATAGTTCTGTATAATATATACTGGAGATTATATTTTATCTAATACAACCTCAAATGTTTTATTCAAAGGAGATAATTATAATTAATTAAAAATAAATCACTGATAACTTGCATTTATTATCCAAACAATGCAAAAAGCTGTTAAAGAGTTACATAGGATTAGATAATCCAAGACATAACCACTACACATGAGGCATTGGGAATAAAGAGCACAAGTGCTTGAAAACTAAATCAATGAATCAACATTTATGAAACAGATTATATTTGTTACATCTACATACTGTAGCTCAGCTATGGGGAAATAATTCAGTTGCAGGGCCTGGTATTTTAGGAATCAAGTAGGCTGTCCTAACCGTAAAAGCAAGGATTCCAGGATTATTGCTCAGGGAAGTGGATCATTATGCTGAAATGTGGGGTCATTATTCTGGGACATCTGGTCTCAATCAACATTAGTTTTCAGGAACCGGTAAGAAATGGCAATGACGAGAATTAGACACAGTTCTCCAGATTCAGCCAAATGAATTGAGAGAGAAAGGAAAAATCCACTGCTTATTTATTATTTTAATTACTGGATAGGCATATAATCTACTGCAGTATATGCTAAGTACTGTGCTATGTGGTGAATTTTCAAACATTGTCCTTGCATTCATGTAAGTCACAGTCTATTATTTAAAAAAATTAGAAATAGATGAATTGAAAGGACTATACAATGTCACAATACCTAGGTAATGGTAATATTGGAAAGGAATTTTGAACTGGACCGAGAAATAGCCAATTCATTACTATTGTGACTGTACTGCCATCTGTATAAAATTTAGGTTTGGGAGTTTAAGTTGAAAATTGATAGAAACTTATACATGTTTTTAAAAAATGAAGAGCATCATTAGTCTATGTGAAGAGATGTAATTCTTTGAATAAAAGTATTTTGTATAATTAAATTAAAACATTATTTTTAAATCCATTATCAAATTTACCAGATTATAAGAAAATGCTACTTATGATTAATGCAACTAATATTAGATGGGTCCTTATTGTAATAATCAGGATTTGTCTTTTTAATTTTGACATGACAAACTGCCTTATGGTAATAGTACCCAGGAAAGAGTATTTGAGGACATCACTGATATAATTTTTATTAATATTACATTGTATAACTATATTACATATTAGAATCATTTTCAGATGTATTACAAAAGTGTGCACAAAATAAAATGTTTTCAAACTGAAATTGCATAACTTTTTATTCAAATATATCCTGCTAGGTACTCAGACGTAGAGATCTCAAGAAACTTTTCACCCCATCCCAGTCCCCCCACTTTTTTTTTTTTTTTTAAAGATTTTATTGGGGAATTGGAGGAGGGGAGCAGCACTGGGGAACTGGGGAAAGAGAACAGACAAGTTGCTTTCAGTTTGTTCTTCAGTCTAGTTGTGGAGGACACTGCTTCACTGGTCCATGTTGGTATAGTGATCATTTATGCTGTTCCTGGCTGAGGCAGTCAGCCGCCAGCCATTGGACAGCCACTCACAGTGGCTCACAGCACTGCTGGCCACTCACGCTGGCTTCTGGCCACTCATGTTAGCTTATGGCAGCCCACTGCAGCCCCACTGCAGCCTGCAATGTCGCCAGCGACTCATGGCAGCCCCGCTCTAGGTCAAACTGTTGTTCACCATCTTAGCTGTAGAGGGCGCAGCATCACTGACCATGTGGAATCTGAACGGGCGGTCCTGCTGCTCAGAGCTCATGCTCCCAAGCCAAGTCTTAACTAACGTGCCACTTGGCAGGTCCCCCAGCCCCTTTATACATATTCAGCATACACATGCCAATGGTCTCTTGAATGTCCCCAGACACATTTTCAGTGTCTACAGCTACCTTGGAAATTTCTCATTTTCTGCATTTACTCTCTCTGTTACTGCTAATTTATTCTGTTGGTTCCATTGCGCATGTTTAGCACTATTCCTTGGTACTTAGACTTTATCCAGCTATTATTCAGCTTTAAATGTCTGTAACACTCAAAGAAGAGATCTCCGGGTCTACCATTCATCTCCATGCAACTTCACAGAAAAGTGCTCCTACTACTTCTCGGCCCCAGGCCTGTTCCTAATGGTTCTTCACATTACAGGGGAAGAGGATTAAACAGAACCTTTTACTTTTTAAAATATTATAATTTTTTATCACTTAGAATATATAAAAAATATATAATAAAAATAAAGTTTTTGGTAATATATCATTGTTAATTGTCCTATAGCCATCACTTGTCCTATAGCTTACAAACTTATAGTAGCTATAATCAGGCAAGGGGTTACAAAGAGCAGTGTTTTAAAAGCAGTCTTTTAGATATCAATACAAACACCATACAAAGAGATATTCTCAGAATCTTAAGATCTGCTCTCTAACTGAAAGAATAGAATAGAATAGAATAGAATAGAATAGAATAGAATAGAATAGAATAGAATAGAATAGAACAGGATAGAATAGAATAGAATAAAAAGAATTTAAAATATAAAAGCAAGATTATAAACCAACATTAGGTGACTCTATGAAAAATAATAGATGTTTCCACTGAAAGAAGATTATTAGCTTTATTATAAAAACACTATTAGCTTTATTTATAAATTTTTACAATGAAATGAACTAGCTTTACAAAAGTGTAGTTTTCAGACACTTGAGATATAACTACTAGAGCCAAAACTGCATTTCTTTAATAATTTTTGATGAACTTCACTGGTGTTTAAAATAATTAGCATCGTCATGAGCCTCAATTATTATACTGAGACTTAATAGGAAAATTCCTTAATTGGTTATAAGACAGGTATAGGAATTATTTTGTTGGATTCAATGGCCTCAAATTGCTAAGATTCTGTGTTTTTATCATTATCTCTCTCCTCCTTTACTATCAGCCTGCCATCTTTGCATTTTCCTATCACCACTTTGATTTTAAGCATTTACCCATATTTTAGAGTAACATGGATCTTAAGTGGCTTTGGGGCAATCTCCTACAATTTTCTGGGGTTTTAGATAGGTGAGTCAGACAAAAAAGGAGTTTCCTGATAAATGAAGTGTCATTGTAGTTAATTTTTATCAAGCTCCATCTGGTTGAACCTACTGAATGCTGTAAGAGATATGAAAAAAAAAATAGAAGAATGAAATGCTTTGCTTCTAGAATTGATTATATTTAAAAAGTAATTCCATAAATATAATCAAAATGTATAATAATATTGCACAATTATAAATGTGCAATATGGTCTGACATTAAAATTGAAATACTGAAATCCTGGTTTCACATGTTGACATTATTTTAGCATCATCATTTCAAATCAGATATTGTTCTACTTTATTTGTTTTTGTTATTCTGAAAAATATAAGACAGAAGCCAGTCCTAGGCTCCTTTACTCTGCTGATTAATAGGGGTTTCTCATATTCCCTATCAGAAAATCTCTTTGGCCTGATTCAGGGCTGCATCACCCTTCATTAGGGAGTTGGATTTCATGCTATCAGAGAACACTATGGTAGGAAGGGACCTCAGAAATTATTTGCTAATTCTTTTATTTTAGGGATTAAAAAGAGATTTCAGAGAGATGCTGCCTTTTGAAAAATCTCTTTTGTTATGATTAAAGTTATCCTTTTTTGGTACACTTAAACAAGCTTCTTATATCTTCTTTTACATAAACAATCTCACTATTATATAAAGCCAGTTAACTGGTGTCATACTTCAATCAGACATTACCATGTTGGGGAAAGAAACAAAATGACATGTTTTCTTGTTTAAAATTTCACATGTAGTAATGCTCATAAATTACATCGAAAGTTAGTTTTATCCTAAACGAGTTCTCAACTATGACCCAATAATCCCTATCCTGTCTTACCTCTTTCTTCCTGTTTCTATTCTGTTATTTGGGTGGGGTGGGAGAGGAAGACATTTGGGGAAAGTCACTTTAGTGGTATTTATAAAAATAAAGATATGTTTTAGCATTTTAAATTTCTGATCAGAAAAGTAATGCAATTGCTAGAAATAAAAGTAATAATAACAATGACCCATTATATCACCATCCAGAGGTTGAATATCTAGAGATATTTCTATTTTGTCTTTCCCTGTACTTTTTTTCTTTATACGCATTTATACATACATATTGAATTTGCAAGTCTGGCTACTGTCTGGAAAGGTACTTTCCCAGATTTTTCTTTTTTAAAAAATTTTGATGTAATACACCAAAGACAGGCCTACAGACTCATTGTCAATAATTTCTTCTTGTGTGTCTGCCATTAAGTATTAGCTGAACTCAGCAAGAAGAGGAATACGGTTTAGAAGAAGTAGGAAAAAAGTTCACCCCATTTTAATCCTGAAAAAAATTGTACAAAGAAGAAATGCTTTGCTGAAAAATGTAGCAACAGGAGGAATTTCTTCCCCAATTACCTACTTAAACCACTGGCAGGAGATGACTTTGCAGGGTATTTCATAATTAACCTAGAGCAAAGAGTGATCAAGGAAAGAGGAGCTTTGAGATGTATGTGTCTCAGGCTGATTTTACTTCCTGTATGGATTAGAAGTAAACTGAGAGCCAGAAAACTCACAATGGCAGTGTCATGATGTGGTGAGGTGATATCATACCTGTCAGATAGCAGTAGCTGGCAGTTCAAGGGTGCTGAGGAGAAGGTGAGACCTCAAAAAGATGGCTGAGAGGTCTTCAGTACTTAAACCAAAAGAATAGAATGTGATTTCACCTGTAGGATGTGTCCTGAGCAAGTAGAAAAGAGTTATTGCCCTGGAGACCAGAAGCTGCCTTTACACACCCAATCACCAACACAAAGTCCCTTTGTCCTCAGATTTACAAAGACAAAAATACCTCACCCCCACCATTTATATAGGATGATAGGGTGAGGAGATGATTTGAGAAATTGAAAGTTTTGTCCAAAAATAAACAAACACTAAACATTTCTTTAAATAATCGGGTTGGTTTTAACAGAAGCAATTTTTTTTTTTTTTTTGAGGGCTGTGTCACTGGCCCTCATATCTGGGATCCGAACCAGGGCTGCTGGCTTCTGAAGCCAGCACTTAACCACCACACCACTCGGCCGGCCCTAACAGAAGCATTTTGGTAGTGGATTAAGGAGCAATATTCACATTAAATATAGCAAAATTAAAGTAGTTACTTTTTTTCTGTACATCCACACTGAAATTCACGGATTTGCTTCACATGAATTTGCTTTCCTTAAATTTCTGTGGACAATGTGTGTGTTGACCTGCCACACCTTAAATTTGTTGAAACATTTCATTAGTGATCGGTTCAGGGATTTAATTCCAATGTCAACCAATTTGCCATTTGACTTTCTAGATTTGAACTGTTCCTAAAAGCCATCAGGCAAAAGCATACCATCATATAAAATGTAAATAGACTGTGAGGATAGATCATCTTTACTCTTTATTATTATGACGACTACAATGCAAAAATAATCTTATTTGATGAGATGTTTAGAGCAAATAGTGTTTTTATATGAACCTTCTTTACAAAACTTAGTGAAGCCACAAAGTTTTATTGTTTTTGTTTAAATTATATTTATTCATTTTTAGTTAAAACCTTAATTCTTGTGTCAGATGTACAGAAGAGTTTTAATACAGAAGACATGCACAAAGCAAAGATCTCTACCATTGAAATTGTAATGCATTTTTCTATGTTTCATCTACTATTTTTTCCAAGGAATTCTCCTGAATTATGTATTTAGGACTCCTAGTTTTGAACAGAGCCTACCTTCTAATCACTTTGGAACTGCAATTAGTTGCTGCAGATTGGTACCCCAGGATTCACCCCTCTCTTTACAGAGAGACTAAGGGAAGCTATAGTCATTAAAGAAAATCAGACCTAATTGAGACTTTATAATCTGAAGTTCTGAAATAACATAAAAAACGGAAATCTTTAAAGAAAGTATGGAGAATTGTCTTAAATATTTTATGCAAAAAAACCAGTATTTCAGACTTTGCTTATTTGAGTGGTTGTATGACTCTCAGCAGATCTTCTGTATTAAAATATTATTATTATTATTATTATTATTATTATTATTACTATTACTATTAAGAATGATGGTAGACATATAGCTTTCCAAAACTCTATATCCAAATTAGGAAATGGAGAACCATGTGGTAAAGTAGTGTTATTTCAGGGCACAGAATGAGTGGACAACTTAACATGGCACCTGGAATTCCAATTCTGGAAATTATATCATTAGATTTAGTATGGGGCAGCTACAGATTTGAAGACTAATGACAATCAGCTAAAACATTCTTATAAAACTTCGCCATCTACAAAATGCTTTCACAATTTCTAAAAGAAAAGGCAACATAAATATCCTGAATCTCACTTATTAATGATAAATTGCATTTTAGAATTCTGGTCAAGATAGCAGAGGATGTAAACACTGTGTTTCCCAATTCTAAGGACTACATCAATTAAAACTAAACTACACGGGCCAGCCTAGTGGCACTGTGGTTAAGAGCTGGCTTGGGATGCCAGTGGCCCCAGTTCGGGTTCCACATTTCCACATATGAGGGCCAGTGACACTGTCCTCAAAAAAAACCAAAACAAAACAAAACAAAAAAAAAACACAAAAAAAAACTAAACTACAGAACAACCAACAATGAGCATCACCTGAAGTCTTGCTAAACTGAAGCCCTACAACTACAGACACAGAAGAAGCCACCTCAAGACTAGTAGGAGGGGCAGAGAAGCGGAACTAGGTGTAATTAAAAATCGGGAGGGATATCCCAGGTGTGGGGTAGCCCCAGGAGGACTGAGGGGGTCTCAACCCCAGGCTCCCTCCCAGGGTTCCAGTGCTGGGGACAGAAGTCTCCATAACTTCTGGCTGTAAAAACCAGTGGAGACTGTGACTGAGTGAATGTAGGGCAGCTGCACTCCCAGGTGTCCTCTTAAAGGGACTGCACATGGACTTACTTGCTGTTGAACTTACTCATTCTGAACTCCAGTGCTGGATCAATGGCTTGAATCATGCCAGGGAAATATAGGGACAAACTGAACTGTCTGGCTTCAAGGTGAGGATTGGAAGGGCAGCTTTCTCACAGATGCAGGAGCTGGTGGAAGCCATTGTTTCTTTGTTGAGTCCTTCCCCCTCCCTGCGTGCAGACCCAGGCAGACACCATATCTGAGTCTACATCAAACTGGCTATCACCTTTCATCTCCCCATTTAGTAATTCCCAGAGACTCTACCCTACCCAACTTTTAGGCACAACCGAGTAACTTCCAGTGGCTTTTCTGTACAAATAATCTCTCTCAGCTCATGCTGCAGACTTTCGTAAAAGCTCTCAAATGTTCACAAAACCCAAACAAGCAGCATTTGGTTTCAGCATGTCCTGTACCTCTGGCTGAGTAGTCAGTCCTCAGCCCAGCACTACTGACAGCCAGCCTCAGTTTGCCGATTGTTCTCTCAAGGCACCTTTAAGTCCATTGTGAACTCGGAAAGAGTAGCCTTAAATGACACTTAAGACCAGCTGGATTTCATCGATATTTTTGAGCATTTCACCCCAAAACAACAGAATATACATTCTTCTCAAGTGCACATGGGACATTTTCCAAGATAGACCACATATTAGGCCACAAAACAAGTCTCAATAAATTTAAGAAGATTGAAATCATATGAATCAGATATAAAGGAAAAACTATGGTTGCTGGCTGAGAAGGGGTGGGGATGAGGGAGAAGGGGGGAAGGTTTTGGGCAGAGTAGGTGCGTGACTACAATGTTGCTGCAGGGATATGGTGGGTAGTTCTGGGAATGAAATTGATAATGTTGTGAATGCTTTGTGGGGTGTCAGATGGTAGCGTGTCTTATTGGGGAGACCGCTTCAGGGATGGAGGAGAGGCTTAATCACTGCGCTATACACCTGAAGCTGATGTTGTATAATATTGAATGTTAACTGTGATTGAATGTATATATATAATCACGGGATAAGGAGTACAGTGTGAGTGGAGTCAAGAGAATTGTAATAGATATGTATGATATGGGAGGGATAGTGGGCCGGTGGATTGGGGTAGGGCAGTTGTCACTTTGAGAGGTAAAACGTATAACTATTGCACTGTGTTGTAAAAAATAAATTTAATAAAAAATAAAAAAAGAAGTCCATTGCGAGTGGCGGCAATCTGTGGATTGACTTGTGGCTCATAACCATTGGACCTGGGAAGAGCACAGGCTGCAGCTAAACTTGGCCTGCAGGGGCTCCCCTCCCAGGAGACCCTATGGCTGACACACCTGACAGCCAGCTTCAGACCAAGCTGGAGCATTACCTGGCTGCCTCCAAGGATGACAAACCCAAAGGGCAGACTGGGCAGGCACCGGAGACAAACTATAACAAACCTTGCTCTGTAGGGTTAGCCCTTGCATCACAGCTCCTTCACTGTAGTCATGGCCAGTCCTCACAACCAATTAGCCTGAGCATCAATCCCTCTCATTCACATGCAAACAGCAACCAAGGCTCAACTACAACAGTGGCCACACAGAACCCACACATGGGAAACACCGGGAGTGCCTGACTCTGGTGACCAGGGAGACTGTACCACTAGGTTCCACAGGAAACCTACCACATAAAGCCACTCTACTAAGACCGAGAGGCATATCAGCCCTATATTTCTATATACATAGAATTAAACACAGGGAGGCAGCCAAAATGGGGAGACAAAGAAACATGTCTCAAATAAAACAACAGAACAAAGCTCCAGAGAAAGAACTAAAGAAAGTGGAGCCAAGCATCTACAAGATGCAGAATTCCAAAACAAACAGTGGTTATTAGGATGCTCAATGATCTCAGGGAGAACCTCAACAAAGAGCTAGGAAACAAAAAAAGAACCAGTCAGAAATAAAGGATACAATAACTGAAATGAAGAATACATTAGAGGGAATCAGCAGTGAATTGGATGAAGCAGAGGGTCAGATGAGTGATTTAGAAGTAAGGGAACAGAAAACACTGTACCAGAAGTAGAAGTGAGAGTGAGAAATTGAAATCTATTTGAAAAAATAATGATGGAAAAGTTCCCTAACCTGGTGAAGGGCTTAGACATACATGCCCAGGAAGTACAGACAGTCCCAAATCAGATGAACCCAAAGAGGCTCACACTAAGACACATTATAATTAAAATGTCAGAGGTTAAAGACAAAGAGAGAATCTTAAAAGCGGCAGGGGGAAAAAAGTTACCTACAAGGGATCTTCCATAAGACCATCAGCTGATTTCTCAACAGAAGCTTTGCAGGCCAGAAGTGATTGGCACAAAATAACTCCAGTTCCAAAGTCACACACAGACTGAAAGTAAAGAAATGGGAAAAAGATATTTCATAAAAATGGAAACAAACAAATAGATAAAAATGCTGAAGTTGCAATACTTATACCAGATAAAATAGACTTTAAAACAAAGACTATAACAAGAGACAAAGAAGGACCCAGGAATCCCACTTCTGGGTATCTACCCAAAGAAACCCAAACTCTATTTTGAGGGAATGTGTGCATCTGTATGTCCATAAAGCATTGTGTACAACGGCCAAGATGTGGAGGCAGCATGGGTGTCCATTGATGGATGAATGGACAAAGAATAGGTAGTGCACATATACAATGGAATATTGCTCAACTATGGAAGGTAATGGATTCTTGCCATCTGCGGCAGCATGGATGGACCTCGAGGGTATCATGCTGAGTGGGGTGTCAGACAGAAAAACATGCTAAGTGATTTCAAATCTTATTGTGGAATCCAAAGAACAAACTAAACAAATAAAACAGAAACAAACTCTTAGACACAGAGAACATTTTGATGGAAGGGGAAGGGATGAAGAAGTACAAATTGGTTGTTACTCATATAGAGTAGTCATGAGGATGTACGGTATAAGGAATATAGTCAATAATATTTTAATAATTATGTATGGTGTCAGATGGGTACTAGATTTATCAGCATGATTGATGGGAGGAAGCTTGTGGGACAGGGTGAAAACGATGAAGGCAGTAAGAAGTACAAATTGGTAGTTACAGAATAGTCACGGTGATGTAAAGTAAAGCATAGAGAATGTAGTCGATAATTTGGTCATAGCTATGCATAGTGCCAGGAGGGTACTAGACTAGTCAGGCAGATCACTTCTTAACATATAAATGTCTATCCACTATGCTGTACACCTATATATTAATATAAAATAATATTGAATGTCTAAATAAATAATTGCATTATTCATATTTTTTAAACTTTTTCATCATTATTATTATTATTAGTTACAGATGTACAAAACAATGCAATAGCATTTTTCGTTTTTTTTTTTTTTTTTTTTTTTTTTTTTTTTTTTTTGAGGGCAGTGTCACTGGCTCTCATATGTGGGACCCGAACCAGTGCTTAACCACTGCGCCACTCAACCGGCCTGCAGTTTTCATGTTTTGATGATCCTGTTTCAGTCCTCTACTTAGAAACAGAAGGCTTAGCATGGTTAATTAACTTGCCCTAAGATGTACAACTTGTAAGTGTTAAAATCAGAAATCAAACGCAGGTCTTAAGATGGGTAATAACTTCTGCTGCGCTAGAAGTTAAAACTGAGAATATTTCTTTAAATGTGTCTATTTTTAATTAACAAAAATAAACATATTACATGTTAATATAAAAGCATTTATAAGGATACAAGAAAACAGTTCTGTCTATAATAAAATATGTTGAGAATTTTATAATATGTAAATTATTTTACATAAAATAAATGTAAATTATTTTACATTTTATAATATGTAAATTATTTTACATAAAATAAATGTAAATTATTTTACATTTTTGTAAATCTATTTATCGGTTTAAGAAAAAGCAGCTGGACATATCTTGGGCATTTATTCTGGTAGCCTCTGGAAAACCCCACTGTATAGTCATGTGAGAAAGAAAGTTAAAAAGAAATAACACCTTAAAATTATTAAGAAATTACTTGTGACCTTGTGATATCCCTGAAAGAATCTCAGGAATACCCAGGCTTTGATTCAAAGATTTCTATAGCCCTGGATTAGAAGAGATCTATAGTTCTTTTCAATTCTGTAATCCTAAATTTTCATGGGTGATTTACATCTCTGAAACCAGTCTTTTGCTTTATGGTTATGATGAGAATATTATTATTATTTTTTGTAAGACATCTTGAATCAGCATTGAATAGAGCCTAAAAGGAAGATAGGAGAATTCAAGAAACTACAGTAATAAGCAATATACAAACAACAGTGATAACAGGACTGCAGAGTAGAATAGATTCAAATCCAATCTAAATAGAATCAGGCTTACAGTTGAACCTGAACTGAATACAGATGCATAAATGCATGATTGGATATTGATTAGTTCAAAATCACCAACAAGGGGCTGACAGATGATTAAATATTTGCCAACGTTAGTCCAGCGCTATGACATCCAGCTAAATGAGGACCACAGATATTTGCTATTGCCTTGCTGTTAGAACACTCTACCTTGTTTTCTTACAAGACATGCTAAAATAATTATAAATCTAGGGAAAGCAATGGCTCTAAAAATGATAATCTGCCAAACATCTCTCACCCAGAATGAAATAATGTTTTAGTGTAAAAGCCCTTGAACTAGGGACAGAAGCTCCATATCCTCTACTAGCTACCTGTCAGATAGAGGTAAGTAGCTTAATCTCTCTAGGCTTGCATTCAATAATTCTAGATGAGGGGGATGAACAGAATGATAGCTAACATTTTTCAATTCCAATACATAAGTAACAAATAATAAAGCAGAAGACACTATGAAACATCTGATTAGTGTTATTAATTTTAAATAATAAAATGTATTTGATACCCTCATTTTGTATGAAGAGGCTCTGATTATTTTATCATCATTATTCTTGGTATAGCTTTAAAATATTTTAAAAAATATATATTGAAGAACATTTAAACTACTGTAAGAATAGCTTGGTTTGCTTTTAGGAACCAAGAGTGAGAGATAAGTGATCAGTTTAGAAATATACCACTTGGAATTTGAGAGTCTAAAGTGGGACGTATGTCCTAGGTAAGGGAAAGGATATAAACATGTCTGAAGGAATCAAAACCAATCTCTGTAGTCAGACAGCAAAAGTACATAGCCAAATAAAAACAAAGTAGGTCCTATGAGGAATTGGAAATTAAGTAGAGAGGAGATCACACAAGAACTTGCAAGCCTAGAACAAGGAAAAAAGATAGGGAACATAGGAGATGTTTCTAAGAAAATATTCCCAAAAAGGAAATGAGATGAACTGAAGCAGAAGCAATTATCTACATCATAGATTAATCATAAAAATATCTTCAGATTAAAGAGAAGTGAGAGTGCAGATTCAAATTATTATTACAGAAAAAATAAAGAAAATAAAAAATAGACTTAAGCCATAGCAAATTTTGATTTGTAAAGATAAATAGATCTAAGTCATCCATATAGAAAAGTGAATAAATAACATGTTTCCAATCTCTCCTCTGCAGAAAATAATGGAGTGATGCAATAGGATTTAAAAATAAAATGTTAAGAATCAGAAAGTTTATGCCACTTCAAGTTATTTTCCATTCATGCAGAAAACTAAGACATTCTTAGATATGTATGGTCTCCGAAACACTGGCACTATAAATCTTAAATTAAAAATAAAAATGTGTTGGGCCGGTCGAGTGGCATGGTGGTTAAGCGCTGGCTTGGGAAGCCAGCAGCCCCGGTTCAGGTCCCACTTATGAGGGCCAGTGACACTGCCCTCAAAAAAAAAAAAAAAATGTATTGAATTTAACTCCTCCAAAAAATCAAGAAGTAGATAATATTTTACAATTAAAATAAAAATTATATTAATGGATTAACAGAACTTATTCTTCTGGGACCCTAAAGTCAAAAATCAATTCTATAGCCTAAAGTGTGAAGTGTGAGGCTTAATCCTGTAATACAACCTTCAGGTTTTTTGCTCTTTTCTCTGTACCAGGAAATATCTCTTAAGCGTACATCCTTCATCAAAAGTGCAGATGGAATCTATTTCCTGAGTTGATAGAAGCTTAAAGAATGAAATCATGCTTTTTTTCTTCAGACACTTGCTAATAATATCTAAAATATACACTTGAACTACTAGGCTGAGGGAATTATTAAACCAAAGTTTTGCTTTGCTTTATTTGCCTCTCAAAGTTATGAGTTTGCTTAGAGAAACAGAAAGCAATTTTAGTAGCCAACAAACTTAATCAATGATTTTCTTGATAATTAAAATATATATTAAAATACTTGTTTTATTGTATTGCTTTGATTTTAATTGAAAAATAATAATAAATCACTTAGGATATGATATTATGTGTCATATAGCCCTCTTTTCATATTCGCTTGAATCTCAGGGCAGTGATGTTCCTTCAGTAACTATGTAATAGTCAACATATACATATGCAAATACAAGAATAGTATATTTTAAAAGTATACCAAAAATATTGAGTTATTTAAGTTCTAGGTAATTTTTGGTATTTTTAACGTACATATTTTTCAAAATGAAAATTTTGTTTCTTACATAGAAAACAAGAATAAAAGATTAATATTTTTATACAGAAAATACAACTAAATAAGATTGCAATACTATAGCTAAAATATTAACAGTAATTTCCTTAACAAGCTGGCTTTGTGGGCATTTTCATTTGTAAAATTTTATACCTTTCTATAATTGTCAAGTTTTCCACAACGAATGTTTATTTTATAATACAAGAAATGCATTCATGAATATAGTGTATGAGGTGTGATCAAACAATATGGTGGATGTTCAAATAAAAAAATAATTATCACAGAGCCAGCTGAGTGGTGTGTTGGTTAAGAGTTGGCTTGGGACGCCAGCTCTGAGCAGCAGGACCCTCATTCAGATCCCACATGAGGGTCAATGATGCTGCGCCCTCTACAGCTAAAATGGTGAACAACAGCTCACCTGGAGCTGGGCTCCCGTGAGTCGCGTGCAAAGGCATAGGCTGCAGCTCCTGCTGCAGTGGGCTGCCATAAGCTACCGTGAGTGGCTGGCAGCCAGCGCGAGTGGCCAGCAGCCAGAGGGGCTGCTGTGAGCAGCCGTCCAATGACTGGCAACCAACTGCCTCAGCCAGGGAGAGTGCAATGATCACAATACCAACATGGGTCAGTGAAGCAACGTCCTCCACAACTAAACTAAAGAACAAAAGGACGCCAAACTAGTCTGTTCCCCCTTCCCTATTCCCCAATACTGCACCCCTCCCCCAATTCCCCAATTAAAAAAAAAAACATTACAGAAAAAGACACATTGTCATTAATCCCCCTCAAAATACTCCCCCCTCACTTTGAACACACTTATCTCACTCTTCTTGCTACTTTCTGAAGCAGTTCTGGAAGTCCTCTTCTATGAGTGTCTTCAGTTGCACTGTCATGGATGCTTAGATGTTCTGAATCTATTACAAATGTTTACCTTTCATGGTCGTTTTGAATTTGGGGAAGAGCCAGAAGTCGCATGGTGCCAGATTTGGTGAATAATGTGGATGAGGACACACTGTGATGTTTTTAGACAGAAATTGCCATGTACCAAAAGCGATTTGTGACATGGAACATTGTCATGGTGGAGAATGATTTACAGCACACTTTTAAACACACCTTCTCTCAACTGTAGCTTATGCCTGACTGACTGTACTGAACAAGTTGAAACTTGTCACACACTGTTACCTAGGTTTGATGCGTCACTTCCTGTACTGAAGATCCCTGCCTTTCCATTGGATGGCAACAGCAGCAGCATTCACTGTATTTTATGATCACAAGGAAAAGGCGCCATGTCACACATCACTTCTAGGACAGCAATTTCTGTCAAATAAAAACATTATAGTGTGTTTTTACTCTCCAGATCCAGTACCATGAGACTTCTGGCTCTTCTCCCAGTCAAAATGATTCAGAACATTAAGGCAGCCACGACAGTGTAACTAAAAACACTCATAAAAGAGGACTTCCACTTCAGAAAGTGGCAAAAAGACAGGATGAGTGTGTTCAAAGTGAGGGGGAGTATTTTGAGTGGAATTAATGGCAATATATCCTTACTGTAATTTTTTTTGTTTACTTAAACATTCATTGTACATTTGAGCACATCTCATATTTTGTCATGGTAGTACAGTTTTTGTCATGACTGAACATAATTCGCATTTTGGGACATGACTTAAGAGCTCTCACAGATACTTGTGTTGTTGTGTATGTACATCTTTCCCCTCAACTGAACTGCAGCTTCCTAAAAGAGTAAACCTGGTCGACCCCTGACATTGACAGGGTATGATGTGGATATAAATACAGGCCTGCATATCATATAACTAAGTATTTAAAACTATAAATGAAACTAATAAACTATAAAATAATATATCTATCCTCTTACTTTAGCAAATATACCTCCTTAATGACAAAAATAAAAATAAAAATAAAAAAGTGTCAAGCTATTATTTTCAGAAGATCGAGTTAGTAATATATCAATGATAAATAAATGTAGCTATCACTACACATGCCTGGATGCTGTGTATGGGATAAACTGCTGTTAGGATACATACTATACATATGTAAATGATTACATGTCTATTTCATAAAATATATATTCCTTGTCTCCATCAAAACCATTAATCCTGGCAGTAATAATCAAGATGTTCATATAATTATCTAAAGAAATAAAAGCTAATTATCCAAATTATGGGGAATTTTAATCAAATATGTAATTAAAACTGAATGCAAAAATTAATATATATCTTTCATATGTATTTATTATTCTAAAATATTCAAAACACCCTAGTAAAATAAATCATTAATGCATATCAAAAATTTATAAAGATGAGCTTAATTTTATGAAATTTTATGAAATTTTTATTTAATATAATTATGCATATGAATATAGAACTATTCACAAGTCTAATATCCGTCTACTTACCCATGAGAATTGATATTATGTTTAATAAATATTACATCTAGACCTACATTTATTTAAAATAATGAGACATATGAATTGTCAAATATTGAAAAATTCCTCAGCCAGAAAGTACAATAGTTGTAAAAAAATATGCATATTTCTGAGTACTTTAAGGATCACAAATTAGAAAAAAAAGAGATTCAAGAAAATGAGCATTCTTGGGAAACAGTACTTCATTATGTAAAAATATAAAACATTTATGTTATTTGAAAGAAAGGACTTTTAAAAATTAAATTTATTAAAGTGACAATGATTAATAACATTATATGTTTCAAGTGTACGATTCTATAATACATCATATGTACACTGCATTGTGTGCTCACAATTTGAAGTCTAGGATTTAAAAATTAATTTGTATTTTTTAAGTGCTTCTACCCCCTCAAATTTTCTCTGCACTCTGAAGCAATATGTCAGTCAGTCTTTGACATTGGCAGTGATGCAGTCCACAAATCTTCAAAACATTCAGAGGCATATAGTCACCTTTTTCTTCAAGAGCAAGTGCCAAGATATGTAGTGAAGCTTTTCTTAGCATTTCAATGGTGTCAATCATGAGACCAAATGTTTAAGAATATGTATGCTGAGCAGAAGTGTCTGTTTTCTTTAATAAATTCATTATTTTTTTATTCAAGTCCCTCTTATTTGTGGAGCTGTTTTGCGCTGACCTAAACCCAGTATCTGTGGTAACCATACCCTATCCACCTTGCCCACACAGCAGCATCATATAGAATATTAAGTGCTCAATAACTATAAGATTTTTTGAATTAACTTGAAGTATAATAATCAAGAAATCGATAAAGACATACATGGAAGAGAGTCTTAAATATGTATTAAGATACTATTTAGAATACACCAAATAAACAAGTAAACTAACATAAAGAATATAATTAAGTATTTAAGATTAAGAAAGAAGCAAAACAATAGGGGATACACAGAAGATACTCCCTTCTTTAGAGTATAGGCTATGCATCTAAAAGTTTCTAGTCTTAAAAATGATTTAAAAATACATCATTAAAAATATCATTACAAATGAATAAATATTGATAGCCCTTTTCAAAAGCAAGTCCAACTTTACTTCTGAAAGGGAATCTGTTTGCACTATATGTGTAAAGCGTGCATCCTTCTGTGAATCCAAAGCTTGCATTTTTTTTTTTTTGAGGGCAGTGTCACTGACTGGCCCTCATATGTGGGACCGAATCAGGGCCGTTGGCTTCCCAAGCCAGTACTTAACCACCACGCCACTCAGCCGGCCCCAAAGCTTGCATTTTTGTTGTGATAGAAAGTCTTGGTTTTCATAAAAATGGAATATTATTTAATATAACTGTACTACCAAGAGGAATTATGAAATGTAGCCTAATAGTTATTGATTAAGAAGAAAAGTATTTTTTACTGTCAATTTCTTGCAAGTAACAGTCAGTGTCACTTTACTGTGGTCGTAATTCAAAATATCTGTATTTTTTACTCCAAAATAAGAAACACTCTGTAAAGTATTTGTGTATCTCAAGATGATTTCACTGAAACCAGTGCAGGGTTTCAATAAGGCAATCAAATCCTTCAGAGACTCTTCTAAATATGATTCTTGACCTGTGAGGTATTTTATATTCTCTTAAGGGAATACCTGACAGAAATAAAATATGAAAGGATTTCCTTCTTAGTCCCCAAAGACACGCAGTGGATCTGATTCTGTTTCAGTCTGCATAAACAAAAGGTATTGATGGAAATACTATAACTTGGTATGTTCCACATTGATACAGTTGACAAAAACAGTTTAAGGGCAAAAAAACAAGCTAGAAGTTAAAATTTTAGTAACTCACTGTGAACGTTGAAAATTAAAGTCATTAAGTCTGTATTGTTATAATACCCTCTGTGAAATTATATATACATAAAGTATATTATATATATATAATTATATATACATAAAGTATATAATATCTATTATAAACCATTCTCAACATTTCTGTTTAATAGCACTACTTAAATGGTTCCAAACACTACTTTCCTTAGGAATTAGGTTTTGTTATAAACTCATAATTTTTAGTGCCATATGATAAAATATTTTTTCTCTGCTGTATATTTACCTCAAGCTCCAGTTAAATGACTTGTAAAATACTATTCTGTCAGTCTTTCTCAATAATCAGAACATAATTTTATTTTTCTGAAAATTCTGAAACTGAAAGGAATTAAAAATTTTAGAACCACAGCAGTGTTTTCCACTAATTTATATTTGTGTTATGTCTTATTCTGAAAGATAGAGCTTTTCTGCTACAATGTATTTTCTATACAGTGGATTAGTCAATTACAACTGATAAGTAGGAATGACATCATTATGATCTGGAAATTGCATTGGTTCATATATGATATTCCCTAGCACGTTAGTGTTTTGTGACAACTAACTGCACAAAGCAGCAAGCCATGAAAGAATTTTATGAGGTGCCCACTCATCCCCCATTCTACCTCTTGGATCACAAAGGAAAACTTCCCTAACTTAAAAATTATTATCACATAGTTTGCTGCGATAGTTGTGTACTGGGTGAAATGGTAGCCCCCAAAATATATGTCCACATCCTAATACCTGAAACCTGTAAATATTGCCTTATTTGAAAAGTAAACCCACCCCCTCAAAAAAAAAAAGTCTTTGCAAATGTAATTAAGGATCTTGAGATGAAGATATTACCCTGGATTATCTGCACGGGTCTTAAATCCAATGAAAAACGTCCCTATAGTAGAGAAGCAGAGGAAAATTTGAGACACAAGAAGAGAAGACATACAGAGGACAATGTGAAGATGAAGGCAAAGATAGGAGTGATGCAACCACAGCCACCGAATGCTGACAGCCACTAGAAGCTGGAAGAGACAAGAAACAGAATTTCCCCATGAGCTTCTGTAGGGAGCATTGCTTTGACAACACCTTGATTTTAGATTTATGACCTCCAGAACTGTGAACAATAAATGTTTGTTATTTCAAGTTACCAGTTTGTAGTAATCTGTTATGGTGTCCCTAGGAACCTAATACACCTTATAATTTTTATTTTTGTCTCCATAATGAAGCAACTTACCCTTCTTACCCTTCCTTTCAGAGCTAACATTTTTATATTTTTTAGTTTGGTTAATAAAGCCCTAAATGTACTGTAATAGTCATATTCATTAGGAATTTGATATCTCCTTAACTGCATCAATATATTTATAAGGAATGTCATTATCTGTTTATTTTCATGTTCCAAGTTCAAAGTTTTATCGGTTTTGAGTGGCCTTGCCTATCCTTAATTTTACTACAAAGCCCTTCCATTTTTATTTAATTTGAGATTTTGCAAAAGAGTTCAAAACTTATTGATTTATTTACTTTTTATTGGGGAACAGTGTGTTATTCCAGGACCCATCAGCTCCAAGTCAAGTAGTTCCCTCAATCTAGTTGCAGAGGGCACAACTCAGTGGCCCATGTGGGAATCAAACCGGCAACCTTGGTGCTTTGAGCCTGTGCTCTAACCACCTGAGCTAATTGGCTGCCCCAAGAGCTCAGAACTTCTTAAGAATGACTATTTTATGAGATAATAGAAATACCTATATTGTCTGTGAGTAGATTACCCATGAAAAATCTGAATTAAAAACTGATAGCAGGGCTGGCTGAGTGGCGCATTGGTTAGGAGCTGGCTTGGGATGCCAGCATCACCGGTTTGGATCCCACATTTGAGGGCCAGTGACACTGCCCTCGATAGCTAAGATGGTGAACAACAGCTCCACCTGAAGCTGGGCTGCAGTGAGTCCCCGGGACGCCATAGCTACAGCACCTGTTGCAGTGGGCTGCATAGGCTACAGTGAGTGGCCTGCAGCCAGCGTGAGGGGCTGGCAGCCGATGTAAGCTGCGAGAGATGCTGTGAGCAGCCGTCCAGAGGCAGGCGACCAATCTGCCTCTCCCGAAAAGAGCGCAATGATGATACCAACATGGGCCAGTGAAGCAATGTCCTCCACAAGTAGATAGAAGAACAAAAGTACAGCAACTTGTCTGTTCCCCTTCTCCAGTTCCCTAATGCTGTTCTGCTCCCCCAATTCCCCAATAAAATCTTAAAAACAAAAACAAAAAACTGATAGCATAAAATGTTAATGATTTTTAAAACCTTTTCATAATTTCAAGATTACACATATATAACATCACAGAGGCAGAGACTTTATGATCATTTTGTGTAACTTGCAGACAATGCAGGAAACCTCTCTATAATATTTGTATTAGATGGTCATCCAGTAACAGGGTTTCTACTAAGGAACACTGAACGCTTTACAATACAGCCCATTGAGGTGAGAGTCTTATAATCTCCTATGATTTCTAAAGACAACATTTTGAAATATATTTAAATCTTGCTTTTTCATTTTTACTTTCAATTATACTTATATTTTCTCTGAATTTGTATATTTAAATAGATTTAAAATGTCCTTCTTTGGGTAAAATAAAACTTAGGGTAATGAAGAGTTCAGTACAGTGAAAATATAGAGATTGAGGAACAATGAAATACTCTAAGGAGCTTTGGAAAGCAAAACTAGGATCTGGATAAAACAACCCAAATATTCATCATCCAATGAATACATAGGCAAAATGTGTATATCCATATAATGGAATATTATTCAGCCATATAAAAATAATACAATATGGGTGAGCCTTGAAAACATTATGTGAAAGAAACACACACACACACACACACACACACACACACACACACACACACACACTATGACTCTGTTTTTATGAAATGTCCAAAGTAGGCAAACCAGTGGAGCATATAGTAAATTAGTGGTCGCCAGGGACTGGCAGTAAGGGATAACGTAAAGTGACTGCTAGCAGATTTCCTTTTGAGGTGATACAATCTTTCTAATACTAGATAACTGGAACTGCATAACTCTATGAATATACTAAAAACCACTAATCTGTGTATTTTAAAGTGATACATGATACATTATGATACATGAATTATAGCTCAAGAAAGCTGTTATAAAAGACACACAACAAGAATTCTAACAAGGTAGACGGAGCAGGAGAGTACCAGAAGTTGAAACGATTCTCGGAAGTACAATGTTTCTACTCCTTTGGGTCTGGGGAAAATCAGGTCCCGACTGCCAGGAGCAAAAGTCAACTGAAAGGAGTTACAGGATTGGGTGTCAGCATTTCCGGGGACACATATGTCTGAAGACAGATTTCTGGGCAGAAATTTCAAGTGGTTCCAGAAGACACTAAGACACAGTCTTCCCGTTGCCAGCTTTTTTCAGAAAACAGAAGAAAATGCTCCAGGGCCAGGAGTCCCTGACATTTGATGATGTGGCTGTGGAATTCACCTGGGAGGAGTGGCAGCTCCTGGCCCCCGAGCAGAAGGACCTGTACCGGGATGTGATGTTGGGGAACTACAGCAACCTGGTGTCAGCGGGGTATCAAGTGACCAAACCAGACATGTTCTCCAAGTTGGATCAAGGAGACAATGGCAGATGAAGTCCGCTGTCAGACCCATTCAGAAATCTGGAAAGATGATCATCTGCTGGAGCACTCACAAAATGAAAGCATGGAAAATAACCTAGAGCAATGGCATAAATGTTACACATTTGAAAATTCTGTCCATCAGAGCAGATCTCTTTTAAAGTTAAGGCAAGATAATGATATGTTTGACTCACATGGAAAAAGTATGATTTCAGATTTAACTTTCCTTAACCAGGGCAGAAGCTGTGAAATAAAGAACCCACCTGAGCTTAGTGGAGATGGGAAATCCTTTCACCATGCTAACAGTGAACAATTTCAGACTGCAGTAGTTAAATTCCCCAAAAGCCGAAAACTCATCAGCACTAAGTCCCAACTCATCCAGCATCAGAAGACTCAAAAAATAAGGAAACGTCATGTATGCAGTGACTGTGGCTTTTGTGAAGAAGTGTTTAATTACTGATCACCAGAACCTTCATACAGGAGAAAAGCCCCATCAGTGTGGTCTGTGTGGGAAAGCTTTCTCCAGATGGTCACACTGAATGAACACCGGAGATCGCACACAGGAGAGAAACCTTACGAATGCTCTGAGTGTGGCAAAGCCTTTCTCAAGAAATCACGGCTCAATATACATTACAAGATACACACAGGAGAGAAACCCTTTATATGCAGTGACTGTGGGAGAAGCTTCATCCAGAAAGGCAACCTCATGATACATCAGCGAATTCATACAGGTGAGAAACCTTATATATGCAATGAATGTGGAAAAGGCTTCAGCCAAAAGACATCCCTCACGACACATCAGAGATATCACACAGGAAAGATGCCCTTTGTGTACAGTGAATGTGGAAAATCCTGTTCCCAGAAGACAGGTCTCATTAAACATGAAAGAATTCATACACAGGAAGAGAAACCCTTTGAGTGCAGTGACTGTGGGAAAGCCTTTATTGGGAAGCCACAGCTTGTTGTTCATCAGAGAATTCATACAGGAGAACAACCCTATACCTGACGTGAATGTGGGAAAGCCTTCAGAGCGAAGTCGGTCCTCAATGAACATCAGAAAATTCACTCAGTCAAAGTGGAAAACCCCGTCCCAGAGAGTCACAGCTCATCACAGACCAGTGTTGTCCTGCAGGAGAAAACGCTTGTTAATACGGTGACTGTGCAGGTGCTGCCTGTGGCCCCTCACACAGCATTAAACATCAGTGGGCTCCCAGCCAACAGGAATGTAGTCATAGTGGGCCAGCCTGTGGCCAGATGTGCACCCTCAGGAGGATTTGCACAGTACAGAAACCTTACGAATGCCGTGAGTGTGGTCACGCCTTCAGTGATCAGTTACGTCTTATTACACATGGGACATTTTCCAAGATAGACCATGTTAGGCCACAAAACAAGTCTCAGTAAATTTAAGAAGATTGAAGTCATATCAAGCAGATATAAAGGAAAAACTGATGGTTGCTGGCTGGGAGGGAGTGGGGAAGACGGAGAGGGGGAAGGTTTTGGACAGTGTAGGTGGGACTACAATGTTGCCGCAGGGATATGGGGGCAGTTCTGGGAATGTAATTGATAATGTTGTGAAGAGACTATTATGTTGCATGAAATAAGTCAGTCGGAGAAGGACAGGTACCATGTGATCTCACTTGTGTGTGGCGTCTGAAGAGCTGAGTGAACGATCAAAGTAAACACACTCGTAGATGTAGAGGAAAAACGGAGGGTTGCTAGTTGGGGGGGGTGGGAATGGGGGGGAAGGGGAAGGAATTAGACAGCATAAATAGACAACTACAATATTGCCACAGGGATATGAAACACAGTTCGGGGAATATAATAATGTTGTAAAAATTTTGTGGCGTGTCAGATAGTCACATGTCTTGTTAGGGAGACCACTTCATGGATGGAGTAGAGGCTTGATCACTGCACTGTACACCTGAAGCTGGTGTTGTATAGTGTTGTATACCAACTGTAACTGAATATGTGGATGAACATGGGATGTGGAGTATACTGTGGAGGGGAGTCAGGGGAGTTGTGATAGATATGTGTGATATGGAGGGGAGTGGGGTGGCGAACTGGGGTAGGGGGGTTTCACTTTGGTGGGTAAAGAGTATAACTATTGCATTGTGTTGTACACCTGTAACTAATAAAAATAAAAGAAAAGAAAAAGAAAAGAATTCAAACAAAAACAAAACAAAACAAGACCCATATGGTTATTAGCAGATATGAAAAAGGAAGCAAGGGGATGGCAAAGGAAAATTAGATAAACTTGAGAGCCTTCATGTGACCTATAGATGGTATTATTTATTTATTATTAGTTTCAGGTGTACAAAACAACATGTTGATTAGACATTTACCCACCTCACAGTGGTAACCCCACTGAGTCTACTCCCATCTGCTACTTTACATCACTATTTTAATACCGTTGACTATATTCACTATGCTGTACTTTAAGTACATCCCATGACTTGTTTTTTAAATTATAAGTGACATTACATATTATTTTATATTAGTTCCAGGTGTGCAGTGTAGTGGTTTGGCATTTATATAATTTATGAAATGATCTCCATAATAAATCTAGTACCTATCTGACTCTATACATAGTTTTTACAATATAATTGATTATATTCCCCATACTGTTTTTCCATCCCTGTGACTATTTTGTTACTATCAATTTGTACCTCATAATCCCTTTACCTTTCTCACCCAGTCCCCACCCACCTCCTATCTAGCAACAGAATAAACAACAAATGAAACAGAAATAAACTCAGAGATACAGAGAACACACTGATAGTTGCTAGACAATATTCTTTAAAAACTTGGCCAGTTAATCTGAGCACAGCAGCCAAAACTGGTTCAGGATTGTGTGCACATTCCTATTCAAAATCACGTGTAAGGATTCTGTGTCAAGTTTGTGGTGGAAGATGCTGGGCCCTATGGACCCTTGAAACCAACCAACCAAATGTCCTTTCCAGAATAGTCCTACATAAAGAGAAGCTGTAAGATATAAAATCTAAATTGAGGGTGATCGGGTGGCTCTAGTTCATTAGAGCATGCTCTATGAGCAACAGGGTTGTCAGTTGGATTCCCACATGGGCCAGTGAGCTGTGCCCTCTGTAACTAGATTGAAGACAACGACTTGAGCTGAGCTGAGCTGCAGCTGAGCTGCAGGTGGGCGGCAGGATGGCTCAGTTAGTTAAAGCGTGTGTTCTTAACAGCAAGGTTGCCAGTTCGACTCCCACATGGGATGGTGGGCTGCCCCTCCTGCAACTAGATTGAAAATGGCGACCGGATTTGAAGCTGAACTGTGTCCCCGACAACTAAGATTGAAGGACAACAACTTGACTTGGAGCTGATGGATCCTGGAAAAAGCTCATTGTTCTCCAATAAAGTTTTTTTTTAAAAAAGTTTAAAAAAAATACTAAATTGATAAGGTTCCGCCAGAATTGGGAAATAAAAACAATAGATTCAAAAGTACATGGCTATAAGTTTTTGTTTGTTTGTGTTTTTTTTTTTAAAGATTTTATTGGGGAATCGGGGGAGGGGAACAGCGTTGGGGAATCAGGGAAGGGGAACAGACAAGTTGCTGTCTTTTTGTTCTTCAGTCTAGTTGCGGAGGATGTTGCTTCACTAGCCCATATTGGTATCATCATTGCACTCTTTCCGGATGAGGCAGATCAGTCGCCGGCCTCTGGATGTCGCTCACCATGGCTATTGGCAGCTCATGCTGGCTGCCAGCCACTCACGCTGGCTGCCGGCCACTCACTGTAGCCTATGGCAGCCCACTGCAGCAGGGGCTGCAGCCTACACTGTCCCCGGGTCTCGTACAGCCCAGCTCCAGGTGGAGCTGTTGTTAGCTGTAGAGGGCAGTGTCACTGGCCCTCATTTATGGGATCAAAACCGGGGCCGCTGGCATCCCAAAACCAGCTCTTAACCAATGCGCCACTCGGCCGGCCCCATGGCTATAAGTTTTTAACATCTATAACATTAATAGAAGTTCTAGGGCCATGAAGTTAGGAATGTATCTTGAAGTATTCTTTATGAGTACAGGAAAAAAGACTATTTCATTTATACATTATAAAATAACAAACAATTGTAGTAAAGCCCATGGAAGTATACTTTAGATTAAATAAGAATAAGAACAGAATAACTTATCTATAGCAAATAAAAGAACACCAGGAAAAAATGACTTAATATAGCAAAACAAGCTAAAGAAACTTAATAAAATGATAGAATAATGAAAGAAAAACAAGCTTTGGAATTAGAAAAACTCATATATGATGTAATTGGAGAAGAGAGAATTGCAAGAGATCTTACATAATATAAAATATTTGAAGAAAAGAAACCATTTTAGAAATAAAAACAAAGCTAGAAGTTTTGTATTTATTTTTAAGAGAAGTAGAACATGAAAAGGAGGAAGTTGCTTTAATAAAAAAGAAGAGAATAAGTATCTACAAAGTACTTGCAAATATTGAGAGGCAGAGACAAAATCAAAGCAATGAAATGTAATAAACACTAAAAACTATAATTTAGGAAACATTTTTTTCTGAAATAAAAGAGAACCTAAACAAAACATTGAAATGGGAAAATCGACACAGAAGAGGTAAAACAAGACATACACTGGTAAAGCCATTGAACTTTAAAAACAGAGACTTGTTTTTTTCTTAGGCAAAAGACAAAGTGACTTAAAGACAAAAAAGAAAAATCAGATAGCTATCAGATTATTCAACCTTAACATACAAGGAAACAATAGAATGATATATTTATCAAACTCAAGAAAACAAAATATGAGCCAAAGATTTTATTTACAACCAAACTTCTTTCAAATCAATACACTACAAACTATTATAAACAACAACAAAAAAAGTATTGTTCTTTTTTTAAAAAGAATTTTTATAAGAGATTATTTGAGCCAAATTGACAACATATGCCAGGAAGCAAGGTCTAAATGCTTCAAAAATATTGTTCTTAATGAGCCCTTTCCTGAGGGTAGGCTTCACGCAAATAAAGTGACTGAATAAACATGAGTATAAGGATTTATAGCAAATGTTAAGTATAAACCACATCTAAAATTAAATGACAGTTATAAAGAAGTTAAATAGTACATAATTTATGTATAATCAGAAAACACACAACTATCAAAAAAATGGTGTGTGGAAATGCAGAGTAAATGAAAAACCATTAATCTCAGATTGTTATATTGCTATTAACTTAAAGTAAAATAATATTTTAAATTAGGAGCTGTGAGGAATCATTATACATTTCTCTCTACATTCATGTTTGAAATTATTCATAACAAAAGTGTTGATAAAGGAGATAACTTTGAAGTTTGCATTTAAAGGGTCTTGCAATACGCCAAACAAGAGACAATGAAGACTTGAAAACAGTGAAAATGAGGGGAATTGAAAGGAGAGAACCAATATATTATTAGATAGAATTGACAGGAGTTTGTGATCTGTGGAGATGGAAAGGACAGCAGTGCCAAAGATGATGCCAAGATTCTGGCTGAGATGGCTTTTGGTAGATTGTGGATGTCATAACTGAGACATAGGTACATGAGGAAAACAGTGATGCAATGAACTTAGAAGGGAGCACATGAGAATAAATTTGGTACAGAAAGTGATAAGATATAACTGGAGATATTAAATTAACCAAAAACATCAAGGTAAAATGAAATAATTTTATCTATAATAATGTTTGACTTCTAAAACCAAACAATAAAATCTATCAAACGTCTTCAGAAATTATTCTCCCACTCTGTTTCTCCTCTGCTTTGGTTTGTCAAAAGATTCCCTCTGTTAATTAATCTTTCTTGCTTCCTTCTCTTTTCTTAATATATATATATATATATACATACATACACATACATAATTGGTTTTAGCAAATGATTTGTGTCTTTATTTTAAAAATGCAAATTATAGGGCCGGCCGAGTGGCGCATTGGTTAAGAGCTGGTTTTGGGATGCCAGCAGCCCCGGTTCGGATCCCACATATGAGGGCCAGTGACACTGCCCTCTACATCTAACAACAGCTCCAACTAGAGCTGGGCTGCGAGCCCCGGCGATGTTGTAGGCTGCAGCCCTTGCTGCAATGGGCTGCCGTAGGCTAGAGTGAGTGGCCGGCAGCCAGTGTGAGCTGCCAATAACGGCAGTGAGCGACCATCCAGAGGTCTGCAACCGATCTGCCTCATCCAGGAAGAGCGCAATGATGATACCAACATGGGCCAGTGAAGCAATGTCCTCCACAACTAGACTGAAGAACAAAAAGACAGCAACTTGTCTGTTCCCCTTCCTCGATTCCCCAACGCTGTTCTCATCCCCCAATTCCCCAATAAAATCTTAAAAAAAAAAAAAATTCAAATTATAGTGGATAAAAGTTAAAAATTGTTTAAAAGCACAATAGCCCATTGCCTTTTATCAGGGGACTGATTCTTTTAATTATTTATCTTGGCATTTACTGTTGTTTTGAAACTCTACCAACTCTGAATGGACCAATTAATAGATTATGTATTGTCTTCTCATTAGAATAAATTGAGATTTAGTTCTTATAATTTATTCTATAATCTCAATATAATTATGTCACATTAATGTTAAATCAGTGTTTGGTGCTTTCATTATTATGAATAGTTAAATATTGTTACTCTTGAGTCAACGCACCCTAATTACATTTTGTTTTCTTTTTGGGCCAAGTTTCTTTGATTTTCTTTGAGTTTGTAATGATTACTTTTTCCCCCCACACTCTTAGTTCTCTTTTGTCCTTTATAGTGTGCCTTTTCACATCATCCAACAGGCTCTCATTTAAATTTTCTTTTCATATCTTTCTTTAATTGAGGTAAAATAGTGAATTCAATTATTCATGAGATCAGACATCACATATTCTCAGTTTCTCCTCCAAGAGACCGGTAGAGGCACAGAGCTTTCAAAGATTTCTGTATAGCTGTGGCCTTGGATATTGCATCACCATAGTTCTGAGAATTGGAACAGGGAGAGGTAGCATATTGCAGGATTTATAAGCGAGGATTCTGAAGCCAAGTCTAACAGGGTTCAAATCCTATCTCTCAAGAGGTGTTAGGAGATATACATGAATTAAAGTGTTTACAGCAGTAAATTTACTAAATTAATGACATAGTGTATTTTTAAATGGATGTTTCTCCCTGCATTATATCCATGGCTGTCTTTTTCTTGGCTTCCTTTACTGTTTTGGTGTAAAAGATGTTATAGGAGTTTAAGGAAAAATGGGAGAGAAATTGTTGAGATGCATGTTGAAACTTCTTTTTCTTTATACTTGCTCAAAATTCTAGTTCAAACAAATATTTCATTCATATGTTAATTAAAATTGCAATCATGTGGGTAAATTCATTTTAGTTGGGTAATTAAAATGCATTTTAAAATCTTAGAGAAATAGCATAAGGATTCCCTGCATCACAAAGCTAAAGCGAGATTAGTAATTTATGACACTGAAGATTCTCAATGATTGATGAGAACAGGGTGGCAGGACAGCGGTCCCAAGTAATGAGCTATATTATGGCAAGGAATGTGGAACCTGATACACAGGAAATGAGCCACCTAGATTCCCTAGCACTTTCCAATAATGTAACCATCCCTCTACCATTGAAACTAAGTCTCCAGGAATCATAATCTACCTTCATTACTAGGGATTTTCCAATTCATAATAGTTTATATACTTGAAAGTCAGTTTTGTTGTAATGAAATATTTGGCTTTTACTCTGCTGAGAAAATACACTCTAGCTACCAGCTACCAATATGGTTCAAATTAAACCCATACCCTTAAATAGAAATGAAAAATCTTGAGACATCAAACATTTCAGGAAAATAGTAACATTAACAAAGTTTTACCAAAGTAAAAATGATAAACAAATAAAACAATCACCATCAACAACAAAAAGACAGAACTACCCAGGGTCTAAGGAAATAAAGTTAATGGGGTAAATAAAGTTAATAGAAGAAAAGACTAAAATATTAAAATGAGTAAATTTAAATAAATAAAATAAGTAAACAAATTAAAATATTAAAATAAGTAATGTTCATTTTATATTGAATTTGTACTTTAATATTAAAATATGTAAAGTGTGAAAATAAGTAAACTAAAGTAAATAAATAAAATAAATAAGAATATTAAATAAGTGAAACTTGAATACTGTATATGATAAAACTCTACACCTGAAAATAAAAAAGAAAAAAGAGGATGTTTTTTAAAATTCAGTTCTCAGAATTCAAAATGCTAATCTACAGAGGGTGCCAAAAAAAGTATACACATTTTAAGCAAGGAAAACTGTATTAAAATTGTAACTCAGTATATACTGATAACAAAAGATAAATTGACCTCTGCAATTACAAGAGGTGCTCAAAGTGGTTACCATCAGCGTCCAGACACTTCTGACTACTGCTTGAGTAACACTGACCAAAGTGTCCACTTGTATACATTTTTTGGCACACACAAAACAAAACAGAACAATGACAAAACTTTATTCTTAATATATAATTTAAAGTGCAAATGGAAGCAGGTTATACATAAAATTAAACTGGAAGAGAAGCAAAATATTATTCTAAAATAGAAATTAAACACTGAGACACGACATATGTATATAATCTCCAATAAAACCCATTGATAAGGTATTCTAAAATATAAGAATGGATAGAATGGAAGGGGAAAAATCACATAGAAGTAATGTAAGTACCACAAAATGGTAAAAGAAAACAAATAAAATCACCCCCCAAAACATATAAATGTGAAAATGTAAACACTGAATAAAAAGATAAAAAGAAAATTGAAGTTTCATAAAAAATACAAAGTAATGGTAATCATACTAATATCTGATTTTTTTCTACAATCTTGACATATAATGTACAAAATGAGCAAAAGTCTGGACATTGTCTCCTCAAACTCACCTTATGACACTATTCTCCTTTCTGTCTTATGCTGCAACCATACAAGCCCCTTTTTCTGTATCTCAAACCTATTGAGCTTGTTCATTCATCAAGACTGTAGAATGTGCTGGTTCCTATGCTTGGAATGCCCTTGACTTGGATCTTTGCCAGCTGCCTCTTTAGGCAGTTCAAGTTTTAATTATAAAGTCATTTCCTCAGTGTAACCTGACCTTTCTGACTTCCATTCCCAGTCACTTCCTGGTCACTCCCATTATATAAATTACCATTTTCTGAAAAGATCATGCTTCTAATCTGATTACCTGATTTTTTCTGTCTCCTCTCATTAGAATGTAGGATGCTTGACAGGAAATGTATTCCCCCTCCCCCCTTCCTCTTTCTCCTCCTCTTCCTCCTCCTCCTCCTTCTTCTATTATTATTATTTACCATTATTTTTTTAAAATTTCCCTAGCAACAGGAATTGTATCTAATACATATTAGGTATTCAGTAAATACCTGCTAAATGACTGAATTAATGAACAGCATGCTAGTTTTCAATGCACAAGTCACTTAACCACAGACATAGTTACCACATTTATATATATATATATATATATATATATATATATATATATATATATATATATTTATATCAGCTAAATTAGGTGGTTTCCATGATTCCTTATAGCTTATATTTTTTATGAACCAAGGTTGACTACTTATACCCAAAAATTCAACAGATCTTAACTCATCAATGTGTTTAATTTCTTCTATACAATAGTGGACATTTGTCTTTTTCGTATTTCTTTTCTTACCCTGAATATGAATCCTCTTTCTATATTGCAACATACTTACTCTATGAGTCTTAGTTGCACATAGAACTGATTCCTGACTTTAGAAGTCAAAGAGCCCAGATAAAGGCAAAGACATTCTTCCCAAGCCTCCCTTATTGTTAGGGCACGAGCAAATTGCCTGAGTACATCGGAGCCTGAGTACAAGGCTCCGATGCTCTTATTTAGAAAGCAAATGATTCATTATAGTGACAAGAGGTGGCAGTGGCTTCCAGAGACAGAAAGAAGCAGCATCACATCCAAAGAATAGTGTTTCTAGTAGCAGTAGTGCAAGCTGTGACATCCAATGCTCAGCAGCACTGGCAGTGGGAAACGCTTTGCTGAAATGATTTTGGCTACAGGGCTGGGTGCTGCCTAACTTTCCTTATTTCTCTCCATTTACTGTTAAGCAATTTTTTTTTTTTTGAGCTACTCAATATCCTTTCAAAAATTTATTTTTTGACTTATAAGATCTACATTCTTTTTCTTTTCTTATGCTTTCAGCCAAGATTTTTGACCAATATCTGGCAGCACATTTACATGGCATTCTTGAAACAGTCTCAATAAATTCTTAGAAATGTTTATAGAAATAATGATTCCACAATTATTAGAAATAATGATGTCAATTATGTTAGTGAAGATATATGTGATTTACACTCAAGAAAAATTTTAATAGATTATGAGCTTTTTGAGGCAGATGTCCTCTTTATTTCAAATACTTGGTGTGTGTGTGTGTGTGTGTGTGTGTGTGTGTGTATTTAATAGAAACTAATTAGTATTTGTTAAATTTAAAAAATAAAGAACAGTGATTAGAATTCTAAAAATTGCCATGATAGTGTATACAAGTGTTTAAATTAGAGTGCTTAAGATTGAAAATAAAGGGAAACACAAATAATGAAAAGAAAATGGAATGCAGAGCACAACAGGGAAAAAAAAAACAGTTTACATTAATGAAGTGTAGATACGACCAAATATACGTAACAAATAACAATCATAAACTTTTGTCATATGATACTATTAAATATATTTCCAATATTTATAATTATAGGAAGAAAAAAACATATCCGTAAATTGTTCTATTCATGAATTAGATTGAAAGCTTATACATAAAAATGACTTCCAGGACAAAACCCTAATTATATAAAAGTTTGAGTATTAAAATTAACAAGCTTGATATGTGTGAGCATAATATTTTGTGCCTAATACAGAGAAATGCACTTGTTTTTCAGACAATCGTGCTAACTAAACAAAAAAGAACGTGTATTAGGTTGTGAAGATAACCTTAAACTATTTCGCAAATTTAAAAAAAATGATACTGAGAATATGATCTCACCAAATTAAAATGAAACTCAAAATTAACAAATTTATAAATTAATTTTAATAAAAATTAACAAAAAAGTCTAAAGAACAATAAAATTATAAAAATCTAGAATACTCTTAATGGTTTAAAGACAAAATCAAAACAAATTACAGATCATTTAGGAATTACAAACTACAAGAAAATCTATCTTAGAAAAATACCTCAATATCTCAACAAAAGACAATAAAAATACAATACTCCATCTCAAAAATCTGTGATTGTAGTCAAAATGGTACTCAGCTGAAAAATTTCAGTCTTAAATATTTGTCATAAAAATGGAGATTGAAAAGTAAAATAAAATTTTTATCTCAATAAATCAGAGGAAAACACAACAGCCTAAGAAAATTAATATATATATATACTGTAATAGTCTAAGACAACAATAATAAATTCAAGCAAAAATTCAAATGTGGACTTTAAAAAATATCAACAAAAGAGAAAATTTTTTAGGACTTGTCAAAATAAAACAAAATGCTATAATAAACTATATTACGGATAGAGAAAGATTAAAAGTGTCTATTTTTAAATGTTAGCAAAGTCTATGTGTAACTTTTAGCTAATAATCTTAAATTTTTACATTATCATACAATTTCTTATAATACCCTAATTACCAAACTTAAAAAGTTTAGAAAAAACTGAAAAGGTATTCAAAGATCTCTAACTTCTAAATAAACATTTAAATTCAATGCCTATTCCTAATATTATATGTGATATTATTGTGTCATATTATATTATCCACAAATGATACATACATTAAAATAATGTATTCTAGGATAATAGCCAAGTTCAAAATAAACATGTTTCAACCAGCATATCGGCAATTAAAAAAAAAAAATTGAGATCCTAGAGAAATGGGACTAGCATACAGTATAAGTTTTAGTGTATACTGGTATACATGTTTTGAATGGCAATTATAAATGTGCATATTCTTTGTCCCAAAAAGAAATCTGTCTTACAGAAATACCTCAGTACCTTAGTGTATATACTAAGTCTGCTATTCACAGCATTGTTGGTAAGAATAAAAAACTGAAAAACACTAAATGTCCATCAATAATGAACAGTTAAATAAACACTCTGCTGATTTAAAAAAGGAAGATCCCATATGAATGTATATATATATATATACATATATATATATAAAATCAAAACCATAAAATACATTTTTATTATACATTTGTATGACACATTCAAATTTTGGTGCTAGGTCTCATCTGTATAATATATGACACCTTAGTTCCATTTCTTCAATTCAAATTAAGTCTGGCCCCGAGCCCACACAGGAAAAAGAAAAAGTTGGGAAGGAAAAAACACAAACTATTAAAAGTAGGAATGGGAGAGATATATCAAAAAGGGACTTACAGATTTTATTTTATAATCCTTTTATGTATGTATTCATTTATTTATTTGTTAATACTAAGCATCCATTTGCCTTTTTAGTCTTAAAATCTTTTTAAAATGTGTAAAAATCCGATTTCTTACCATATTGATACTTTCCTTTGTAGTCATTATCTTGTTTTAGTGCCTATTAGCTATTCCAGTGCCGATTATTTTGGCACTGCCTTAGTAGGTATACAAAATGAAATGAAGTTCTGTAATGGTTCGTAAAATGACGCAAAAAGTTGCGAAGTGATGAAATGAGCCATATCACTAAGCTGCTGAAAATGTGCCAAGATTCACTAAAAAAAGAAAGCAAACAACAAGATTTCATTACACAGTTCACTAGGCTCTGCAACTGATGGGCAATCCTCATTGTCTTGTGACATTCAGGTTATCATTAGTGATTTCAGGCCAGGAGAGGGGACTATAAAATTGGATGCATGCGGCCAAGGTGAAATTTATATGATAAGAGTTATGATTCTGAATTGCTAAGAGAGATGATTATGAATTTTTTGTTAAGAAGAATATAAGATTAATAGATGGCAAACCATTTAGAAATGTCTTTACACAAAAAGTTAGAGGGCTCTAGTTTCAAATCAAAAAGAACTTAACATATTAAAAATAGAGAGACAAGGAAAGGCAGAAGGAAGTTGTTATCAAATAAATCCAACTTATATTTTCAGAGAATACTTTGTATAAAAGATAATAATAATCAACGAATAATGACGATGCCCATAATTCTCCATTATTTCCTCCTAAATTTGACTTTAAGAACACCATATTAATGCTTTCTGGGGATGCGATATACAAACAAAAACTACACAGTTACCAGCATATAAAATAAGATCTTTAGTAACATCTCTGATTGCCTGAAATGCAATTCAAAATCAAAATCTGTATATTATCATGAAGTAATAACCCCCTCAGCAAGAGACGAAAATCAAGGTCATGTTTCTAATTTTTTAGTAGGAAGAGAGAGCCCTGCAAAACCAAATTGCCCTGCAAAGGCTTCTGAACTTTTTTTTTTTTACCACACATAACCAGTAGCTATCAATAGAAAATCACCACCAAATGATTCATAGAGCTTAAGCTACTGGATTAAACTGAAAAGCAATTCTCAAGGTTCTCAGTCTAAATAAGAATGGTATAACAATATTTTAGAGGAATTAGTAGGATTTCTAAAACCTGCAGTCAGCTTTCTAAAATTGTGGTTAATATTTTAGTTTCCATCAATAATTTTATCACGATCACATTTAGAGCTTTCTTTTTGAAAAATAAAGTTTATGACTATGTCATGCATCATATAAAGTTCTTTGATATTATCTTCCTTCATATAAATCTAAGCTGATTTTCATTGTTTACTTTAAAAAAATTCTAACTAAACCATAATTATTTTGTCTTGGGGATTTTATTTATTTATTTATTTATTTATTTATTTATTTATTTTTGGATTGTAAGAATGATAAATGTATATTAGGTAAAAATAAAGAGGAAATAGTAATTTTAATAACTAAAAATTATAGTAGTAAATATACTACTACTAATTCTCAAATACCTGATGACAAATTATAAGATTAAATATATGTGTTTCTACCCATATAACATGGAATTTAGAATATTATTCAAATATAAATCTGTTTTTGAAAGAACATGATTTTAAAATATGTAGTTTTTCAGTTTACTTTGGTATATAAAGTGGCCTAATTCTAAACGAGAATCATTTGAAAAAATAAATAAATAAAAAATTACGGAAACTGGAAAAGTCTAGAAGTTGAACCTTATAATTTTAAATTAAGGAGAATAAAGTCTACTAACAGTAAATAGTTTTTATAAAATCACACTGTAGAAGAGGAGAAGCCAACTCTAAAACTCCTGACTCTTAGGTTATCTTCCCTCTCCATTCTTTTGGACTATCATTTTCAATTAAATGTTAACTATGCTAAAATTTTATACAGTTGGAGCAATAGAAAGAAACCAATGAATATCTTATAAATTAAGCTGCTGTTATCATCGTAAGCAATCTCATAAATACTCAGTAAAGAAAAAAAATTGTGAATTGTAAGTTTACCAGATATACTGAACTATCATGAACCATACCATGTCACAGAAAAGCATAACTAAGGTAACACAGAGAAACTTTTAGCTTTTGAGTTTAAAGGTAAATTTCATAGTACGGAAGCCTCATGTTTTTATTTTTTATCAGCCGTTATTAAATATTCATTTTAATTCACATACCTGGTCTTCTTCAGATTAGTGGCATTATTCATCAGTCCTACAATTCTACAGTATATTTAATCAACTTATAACTACTCATTCTATTAAAATGAATAATTAATTCTGGAGCTCCAAAGCAAATGTGACCCTAAATGAACAGTAAATATACACCAAGGCAGAAAGACTGTTATTTCCTTTTCTTATCAAGAGTAATATATACCTTACATGAGTTAGGACTCAGCACCCTCAAACTCACTCAATAAGGAACAATTGCATTCAGCAAATAGCCTTTCTCTCATTCTGTCTTACAGGTCATCTCTTTTCAAGCCCAGTTTCTCCCAATCTTCTGCTTAGTTACAAAGGCTATTGCAGGTACAATCCTTTGAGACATTGATATAAGGTACTTTTCTTTCCAAATTCAAAGCAAAATAAGCAGTTTAGCTCAGTGAAAATGCTGACTCAGAACAATAAATGTTTTAGCACTAGGCTCTTCACTAGCAATGAAAAGTGTGCTCCATCTACTGTGTATGCCAAAAAGGTCAGTGATTCCAAAGTAAATAGCTCCCTCCACTGGCCCAACCATCACATGCTAAGATCTCAATGGAAATTTAATGAGATGCAGAAATACATATTAATACATACAAATACTCACAGAGAGCAAGACTGAAAGTTGGAAACACACTCTAAAAAGGTAGCTTGCAGTTCTGAGAGGATATGATGATGACAAAGGGAGGAACAATGATGTCTAAACTACCATCAAAGGGTAGTAATTCTGGCTGGGGTTTTGTTTGGCTGATTGGGTATTAAAGTTGAGAGATTGAAGTGAACTGCTCAGGTCAGAGTAGAGATCAAATATTTTGTTATACTTCTTTGCCCTTTTCTCACAAAACACCCACCCTTTCCTAAAAAACATTTTCAATTTGAGAGCATACTCATTATCAGCTTATCTGGGGTACCTATATTCTCTTTTCATAGAGTCCAACCTCTTTATTTTACAAGTGAGGAGGTTAAAAAAGATGGAACGGTTAACTAAAAATGTCCTTACCTGAGCCCTGGCCAGATCACTTAACCTGGTATTCTTTGCAGGATGGAAGTGTTTCTCAAAATGTAGTCACTGGATCACCAGCAACATCAGCAGCACCTGGGACTTGGTGAAAATGCATAATTTGGGTCCCACCCCCACCTATAAATCAGGAAGCAAGGTAGGGGTGGCAACCATCTGTGTTTTAAGAAGCACTCCAGATGGTTATGATATACATTACAGTTTGAAAATTTTACTCTGACAGGTATAATCAAAACTTTAAAGTTAATTATCTAATAACATTAATGAAAACAAGACATGTAACAATTGTTTATGTACTAAATTTTAGTTAGTAAAATCAGCTTGTGAGTCTTGTTTGGATTGTTTGTCTTCTGTGGATCAAAGGTGGACAAAGTGTTCTCACCTATGCTGACTGTATCCCTTCCAATATCCCAATCTATTTTGGCAAAAAATACCCACCTATTCATTGTTCAGGTTCACTCAAGGGACAATTCCTGTGTGATTTTTTTCCTCCTAGAACTCAATTAAGTTCCAAATCAAACTGGCTTTCCCCTACTATTATAGGCCTAGTTCTACCAAAGCAATTTTAACACTTCACTTACTCATTCATAAAATTGTCTTCTATCATTAGATTCTACCTTTGACAGACCAGAGAATGTTTTATTAATTTTTGCATATCGCTCCTCCTCACAAGCAAAGTGCTATTTAATGCAGAGTCAGCATTTAATACATTTAAACATACATGTTAAATGAATGATCGATCAATCTGGTCCTCATGGTTTTTAAGATTCTTATAACCACCTGTTTTAATGGAGAATTCTAGGCAATTTAGCTAATTCTCTGCTCAAATTAAAGAGCTAAAAAATTATTCATGTCTTTATCCCTCCTATATCCTACCAAAAGGCTCTCATTTAACTGTTGGCATCAGAATTTTAAAAAACTCCTCAAGTGATTTTAATGTGAAGCCAAAACTGAGAACCACTAATCTAAAATAATCTCTAAGTCGTCATCAAGAGTTGTATGAAAATAACAGGAATCCAGTTGTATCACCACCTCTATAGCGAACGTGTTGTGTAAATATGTCTGGTTTGGGTCTACTGATATGGCTTACTGAGTTTCTCTACCATTTCCATGAAAAGAAAAGAAAAGAAAAAAGAAAAAAGAAAAGAAAAGAAAAAAAGAAAAATGATGTTTAAAAAATTAGAAAATTTGGTGTTTAGAAAACAATAATGAATGGCAAACATTTCTAAAATTGAGAAAACATACTAATTTCTATCAAGTATATTACCTAAATCCTCCCCCAAGTCCACAGCTGACAGATTGAAGTACAACTTTTATAGATAAATATCTCACAAGACTTTGCCCCAGTCAACAGTAATATTTTGGGATTCTATGCAAGATTTATTTGCTTGGCTAGACAGTTTCTTAGAGCCACATTCTAGCTGTTTAATGAAACTGCTATTCTTGGCATATCAATCCTAGTGCCAACTATTTGAAGAGATTTCTAATACAATGTTAATATATTCTTACTTAGTACCGGTTTTTAAAAATATCAAACAAGATGATCAAATGTTTCCAACTAGTGCTCCCAGATATGTATTACATTATATTCAAAATGTATTATATTAAAAAAGACAAACAGAAAAAGAAAAAGGGAGAGACAAAGCAGAGAGAGAGACAGAAAGAGAAGGCTTTTTTTTTTTTTTTTAATTAGGGAGATTTCATTTACAATGTGAATTCTGGCTATTTTGCAAATAGTAACTGTAATATTTAGCAACACTAGGCAGCAGCCCTTGGAGACCCATAAAAACCAGCTCTTCATCCCCAGTGCTTTCTCCTTACAGTTCTCACTCATAGCTGTGACTCTGCCAGAGTCCCCATGAAGGCTTCTTAACTCCTGCATTAACCAACTGCCTGGCTCTTCTTATCCTATGCTTAGGTGGGCCTCAGTTTTCACAAATGAGGATATCAATATTATGTGTGAAGGTGAGGATGGGATGAAGCAGATTTAAAGAGAAATTCAGTGAGGGATGGTAAAGAGATTTCACCCTGATAAATCAACCTGATAACCTTACCTTTGTTAAACCTAGCCCTACAAAGTGACCAGAGTCCTAAGAAAGGGTTAACCTTACAGTAATTATACACAGACTAAGTATTTTCCGAAAAGAACTAAGGACAACCTAGCTGGTAGGACAAAAAAAAAAAGAATGAAAAGAAAAAATATGTGGAGGAAGGAAATTTTAATTTAGAAAACCTGCCTGTGTGTAGAGATGGTTTATGAATTCCAAATATCAACATGTCTTATAAATTATAATTCAGAAAGAACTAAACAAATCAGTTTAAACATGTACATGTGCACACATAGTAGCAATTATTTTCTCATACTGTCATCTTTTCTCTTTGTTCTTACTAAAATTTCAGAGCATTGATACTTCCCAGTGGTTTTGTTTTGTGTATTTTGTCTTTACAAGTGCTCTGATGGGAGTGACAACAACTTATGAAACATCTTTCTTCATACAATCCAAAAATACGTCAGATATAGGAATCTAGCCATTCTAATTTTGTTTTGAACTGCCTCAAATATCACTAACTACATTTTCTTTGTCTGACTTTCTTTGATCATTGTTTATGGTGGATACTTCCATACCTCCCCACTCCCCATTTCACTTGAAATGCTTTCTTCATGTAGTTACATGTCTATGTCTATGAATCTCTAACTTAAGAAAAAGAACAACAAACTCTCTCCCACATGTGCCAAGAGGAGTATTATTTCTGAGAAATAATTTGAAGTCATATCTTTCAAAGTCTCTCTTTTCATTGCTTCCCTCAACACTGATGAAGAGTCAAAGGCTCAAACATAATAATGTTTTAGAACTTTAGGATTTAACTTTGTACTGTGCCAGCTTTATTCCATCATCAATTTTTATTGTTATTTTGGACTGGGGATCTGATATCAAAATGAAAGTCATTTCTTTGCCCATTGTAGTTAGAACTAGAGAATATTTACTCCAGGAGAGAATTGGCAACCAATATTGCAGCATTCTTAGAGAAAATGGCTTAATCAGACATGACAGGGTTTCAGAGAATTAGAAAGTTAATTTTGAACCAAAAAATGTTTACTGTACTAATTGCAAGAGACCACCCTGTGCATTATATTCTAAGATAAAGCCCATCTCCCTGCTTCCTCAATCACTCCTTTTGTTTTATGAAACCCCTAATTGTCTCCTCCTTGGAGATGTTCCTCATTGATAAACATTTTCGCAATTGTAAGAGCCACAATAAAATCATATCCTTAATTGTTTGGTGCATTTTGTCTTTTGCAGTGTTTTTTTGTTTTTGTTTTTTGAATTTATTTTTTGTTTGTTTGCATGACTTTTTTGTTTGTTTTATTTTCATTTATTTGTATTCAGGTAGAGTGAGTGGAGGAGTCCAGCAACCTCTGAAGGTCATGAGACAATCTTGCAAGCTATGCTTCAGCAATCTCTCATCATCTAACAGTTTCCAGGTAATTCATATGCACATTCAAATCTGAGTTTCAAAATCTAATTGTTTTCCTAAACAGACCTTCTAGTAATGTGTTAGCTGTTACATTTTCTTGTCTTCCTTTGCCTCTATTTATCTCCAGTGATTTTCTTCTGTTATTGAAATAATTCAAAGTGGGTAAAGTTAGGGTTGAATCTCAATGAGTGTCACCATTTCTGTAACATTTTACATTCCTGCACACCAGCCTCTCTTTGTGTCTTTCTCTGCCTATGGTGACCTCCTCTCCTATCAAAATACTACTTGTGTTAATGTATCATTAAACATGTCATTCTCCTCTAGCTCATGAATGTCCTGGAAGCTAAGGCTATATTTTCCTCACTGTGTCACCAGGACTTAGAACATAAAAGGAACATCATGTGGGCTCAGTTATGTTTAGGTAATAAACAACTGGACTGAATTAAAAGGACATAAGAAAAGGAGATTTGTTCATTTACTTATGTAGCACAATTATGAAGGACTTAGTTGTATAGCAAACACTATTTCAGGTCATGAGAATCAGAGGAGAACAAGATATACAAAGTCCTGACCCACAATTAGTGACTTCACATTATGTTATGTAATTTGAAGTAATATCAACTATGAAGTGACAAAGTTGATATTTAGAAAGTAGCTGGTTTACTCACCAGGCAGGGTATTTGAGTTAAAACAGAACAAGTGAAGGACTGATATATACATGTGAAGAGGCAAGTGACAGCGTATTATTTATTTATTTATTTATTTATTTATTTATTTATTTATTTATTGAGGGCAGTGTCACTGGCACTCACATGTGGGACCAATCCGGGGCCGCTGGCTTCCCAACCCAGCGCTTAACCACTGCGCCACTCGGCCGGCCCGTGACAGCGTATTATAAGCAGAGGGAAGAAGGACAAAGGTCCAGAGATAAGAAAGAGTTTGGTGTTTTCATCTGACAGAAAGGAAGCCAGTGTGAACGGATAATGGGAAACAATGAGAAGAGTGATATGAACTGAGAATGGAGAGGGATAGTTAAATTTTAAAACATCACTGTTATTCCTCTATGGAAAAGGGATGGGGAGCTAGAGTAAAAACAAGAAGAAATTATCTATCTATCTATCTATCTATCTATCTATCTATCTATCTATCTATCTATCTATCTATCTATGATAGAAGACAACCATGATCAACTTTAACTAGCCTGAAATTTTGCTTGAATCAGTAGAGTTTCAAAGGACACTATGACACTACAAAAGCAGAAGGCATTCACTGGAGAGGAGAAACAGAGAAAGTCCAAGAAAAAGTCAGGTCTTACATGTCACCAGAGAGAGCTTGTTTCTCAGAGCTAAAGATGAGGTCTTGGAAACCAGTGCTTCTCACACTCTAATATGCATAGGAATCATCTGATGAACTTGTTAAAATGCAGATTCTAATTTAGTAAATCTGAAGTCTGGCCCTGAATTCTGCATTTTAACAAGCTCCAGGATGATGCTAACTCTGGTGATCTGCAGACAAATTTTGAGTAGCAAGGTTTTAGATGTTGGCCTAACCAAAATAAAGGTATAACATGTAAGAAAAGGAGCAGAATAATTAAGGCGTTTTGAAAATAAAATTGAACACTGCCATGACTGGTTTTAAGAATTCTCTTTTGCAGTGTCAAGTTGGCACGGGGCATGGATAAACCTGATGCTGATTTACTCAGGCTACTCTTAGAAACAGTTTTTTCCTACCACTGTTATCCCTTGAATCTGAATTTTTTTTTTTTTCTAGCTGACCCATCCTGCCACCTTTTGGCAGCTCAGCTTGGGCACAGCTCACTGTCCCATGTGGGAATCCAACTGGCAACACTGTTGCTCAGGACTCTCACTCTAGAGCAAGCTCTTAACCAACTGAGCCACTCGGCCCGCCCTTGATCCATTGAATCTGAAAGCTTTAAAAGAGACAGGCGTCTCAAAACCATGTTGAATACCTATTGGTGGCTCAGTTCCCTCAGGTAGCCTTGTTTGGTGAAATCGTTATATAAAACATTACCCTTGGTATTTCTTTTGACTTCTTGGGGGGGGCGGTCAAAGACACACGTATGCAGTTCTTGAGCATGCTGTGGTAGGGTTTCTCGACTTGTGAGATCACTTCCTCTTTAAAACAATATTTATTTACTAATTTTGTTGTTTTTAGAACATTAACAGAGTTGGGGAAATATTCTCGAATGAGTAAAGTGACAAAATGGACCTCAGAATAAAATAAAGATTGATATTCTGACTTTACAATTTAACTTACTGATTTGTAACTGCATGATCTCAATATTAAAGGATAGACAGTCAGTTTAAGAAATTAGTCTCATTAATTTTTAACATGTACTTTTGATTAATTGAAGCTAATTGTTAATTTAATGGTTTCCAATTTTCTCCTATGGTGTTTTGAGTTTTATAATATATATTTCAGAGATCACCCTAAAATGGATGTAATTTTTATGATTAACATACTGTCATGTTACTGATATTATCTGGATATTTTAAACATTACACACTCCTGGGTTTCTCTCAGTAAAAAAAAAAAAAATCAAAACAGTACATTGGAGACACACAGATGAACAGATTTCCTCTGTTTTTCTAACACACTGGTAAAAGAATGCAGTTAAAAATAACAAACCCTTATTTTCAGTACTGCTCAGGACACTAGTACAGAGATTTCAATTCAAAACAAATTGCAACAAATACCATGATGATTTAGGGATATTAACTATAACAAAAGCACAACATGATTTCTTTTGTCTTTAAAAAGTTAATACACAATCTTAATGTCACATTTCACACATTTCATCTTCATCTAACTTTATAAAAACCCTTACATGACATCAAAAGATTACTTTCTGTTTGGCAAAATTATAACTCATCACCTTTGGAAGTTTTAATCTTCCTACTACTTACTGTTTTCCTTTCTGAAATACTTTCAAACTTCTTCCCTTTTTCATATCTTTACAAAGTATCCAGTGCTTCACTTTCATTCACACAAAAGATACCAGAATGTACACAATGCTTAGCACACTAGATTTCAACTCAGAGCTTTCAGTTTAATATGTAGGTCAATCAAGAAGACCTGCAGTTCATCTGAAAACTTTTCAGAGACTGTCAAATGATAAAAAAAAAAAAGAGAATCAATTTTAAGTACAATATGTGGACCATCCTTGGCATCAGTGATCAACAGTGACATATACTCATCAAATTCACCTGAGGCCCATGAATCCACTGGATCTAGTCTCTCATTTTTCTTATAACTTATTGATGGGTTGAATGAATAAAAATAGGGTAATCTTATTAGTGACAGATAAAATGGATTTATTTTAGGATGATCTTCATACAACCTTTTAGAAATAGATATAAACCTATGATTTTAATATGGGAGAAATTTAAAAAGTAGGAAGCCTCAAAAAAGAAAGGAAAATAGGCAGTCTTATGACATATTATGATTTGGAAATGCCATTTGAAATAAAAATTTGCAGTTTCTTTAATATTATATACTTTCAAAGAAATGTAGATTGTGATTGTATTGGATTATATTTAGAACATGTTTCTAGTTTCACCAATGTTGGTTCAATGGGCTGGAAGAATTCTTGAGACCTCCCAGATATACAAAGAGGGATTTGAAAGGCCATTCTTAGGATTTCCATTATTAATGAGAATTGTGATGGGAAACATCTCATTTTCAATGCCTTAAATACTAATCAATGCCTCAAATATCAACTTCTTTTAAAGCTGTGTAAGTAAATGTTCTAGTATGGAAGATTATGTAACTTCTACATGTAGCATAAAGGACTCAGGACAGATAATTCATGTTTGTGTCTCATTGCCCTGTGAAGGGAAGCAGAGTTTTTCAACCCAAAATACACCTTTTGGATTATTGATTTTAATCTCGTTAATAAGGAACAAACGACTCAGGGAAAACCTTTGGCCTCCCCACTAATTGCCTAAAAGAATTTAAATTGAGAACTTACTCCAGGAAGGGAGATATCACAGATATCTACAGTTTTATATAAACTAATATATGATAGACACATAGGAACCTAGCAAGGCCCATTTGTTCAAAGTCTTCTCTGTGTCACATTGTTCAAGATGGCCCAGCAAACAATTATTTACCAAACATTTGCTTTATTATCTCCATGTAAATCGACTGACTGCCCTTTGAAGAGCCAAACTACAACCTCCATTTTCCTTAGCTTCAGAATGGCATAGAAACTTCAACTGCCCAATGCCTCTTTGGGTCTCCTATGTACCTCCCAGAACATCCATAAAGTAAACTTTTACGTTTTCTCCTGCTAATCTGGCTCATGTTAAATTTGATTATTGGCCCACTTAGAAGAACTATAAGGTGGGAGGAAAGTTGTTGTTTTTTTGTGTCCCTATCATGTTAAATTTCTTTAGTGGAATATTCTTTCTCCCATCTTTGAATAAAAACTCACACAGGTTCTTAAAGTTTTCAGCTCACTCTCAAATAACAGAAAGCTTGGCCCTCTTACTTTAATACTACTACAAAGCTTTTGTAACACATTAATATATCTCTCTGGTCTTTCCACGATATACAAAACAAAATTAGTTTTTAGGTTTGGATTTTTTACTTTGGGTTTTATTCAACTGAAAGACCACATTGACTTAAATTTCCTCCTGTTGTATTTAAATAAATCACTGTATATGAAATAACAGGTTCCTTGACCTAGTGTTCCAAGGTGAGAAGCAGGAGATAAGCTATATAGCTGGTAAGAAGAGGGTTTAAAACAAAGCTTATTAAGGATATCTTTGATATATGCTTTGGTATTCATTTTAAAGCAATACTTCTCTACCTGGTAGGCCACGAAAGAATGATAAAGGTACAACACAAGTTCAATTTATATGCAATATCATTTGTGAGGTCAACCATAAAAACGGCTGACTTTCCAATGTGAAGATGACATTTTCTGACCCACTAACAGTAAAGCATGTACTTTAGTTTCTTTTAAGACAGATGATGAATTTGCGGTAACTGATCCATATGCTGTCACGGGGTCCTTCTTGGAAGTGTGGAAATGGTCTGGGTCAATGTGTATGTCCATGAGAGAAAGAGAAAGCTTGATAGGATAAAATCTCTACCATTGGCTTCATTAACATGTGTCAAAGAAGTGAATCATATTTTATGTATGCTAGCGAGGCCAATGGTGATGATGCTAATGATAGCCTCAGAAACCATAGTAGCATTTTTTATAATATTAGTAGTAGTAGTAGTAATATTATTTTTTTCTATTGAGTATACAGGTAGATGAAACAACTTCCTATATCCATGACTCAATCCATTTTTTTTAATTTAATAAATCTTTTCAGGGCTAGTGTACAAAACTCCTTAAGAGAGAGAAATCATATGGACCCATTCTCCAGAAACTTACAATTCTATATTAAGCAATATTTGCACACAAATAATTTCAAATTGTATTTAAAAAATAGTGATTTTTGTTTAACATAAACATATTTGTAAACTCCAAGCCCATTGAGCTATTTCATTGGCTAGAGCAGAATAAGGCCCTGAATCCTTAAGTAAACTACACAACAGATCCATAAAGTTAATGATCAATAAACTTTCACACCATACTCGTTATGCCTTATTGGGGTTGAAATATGCATTCTTACTTCTGGAATTCCTACTTATCTTTCATACCTTGTTTGCATACACCCTCTATTGAAACCATCCCCAAATCCTCCAAGTAGAATGAACTAGAATCAGAACATTACTTTAACACCAGTGAGGTGTTAGAAGGAACTAGGAAAAGCACAGGTACTGGATTGCTCTCTTGGATTTTTTTCTCTACTGCTTACCTGCTATACAACTCTAAACAATCATTTATGGAAAACAATCATAAATGAGCCTTAGTTTAGTCTCATATAAAATGGAACTAGTAATACCTACCTCACAGAGCTTACATATAAAGTGGACAATAATTGTTATATAATTGATATATACCTGGGGAACGGGCAAAAAAATGTATACACATGACTTGTATTCATCTTTTGTTATTGGTACATATAGAGTATTATAATTTTAGTACAGTTTTTTACCTTCTTAAAATGTATAAACATTTTTTGGCACCCTCTGTGTGTGTGTGTATGCATAGATATACATCTAGGTATACATATATAATGTCTATAATATAATAGGTGGACAGTAGGTAATAATAGTAATATTATGTTTAGACCTGTATTTCTTTTGTTAGCCTTTATTAGTATATTTATTATTAGAATTAAAGAACAGAATTGTGTCTTCTTCATTTTATGCCCTTGGTTCAGTTCAGTCTCACACTTAGAGTAGGTATTCAATGAATGTTTCTGGAATTACTGGTCCAATAAATGAATGGCATAATAGTTGAAATGATTATATGTTTTGGTATACTGGGTTGACAATGTCAGGATGTAATGCAGTAAGATTATATTTATATTGAAAAGTAATGGGTGGTGTTTCAGATTCTGAAAAACTGAATGAATGAGCAAAGTAAACAGAAACAGTCTCATAGATATAGAGGGAAAACTGAGGTTTGCTAATTGGGAGGGAGGTGGGGATGAGAGAGAAGGGGAGGGGTTAGACAACAAAAATAGGCAACTACAATATTGCCACAGGGATATGAAAGACAGTTCGGGGAATATAATTAATAATGTTGTAAATATTTTGTGGGGTGTCAAATGGTCACATGTCTTGTTAGGGAGACCATTTCAAGGATGGAGTAGAGGCTTGATCACTGCACTGTACACCTGAAGCTGATGTTGTTTAATATTGTATACCAACTGTAATTGAATATATATATAGTCACAGGATGTGGATTATACTGTGGAAGGGAGTCAGAGGAAGTGTAATAGATATATATGATATGTGGGGGAAGCGTGGGGTGGCGAATTGGGGAAGGGGAGTTGTCACTTTGAGGGGTAAAAAGTATAACTATTGCACTGTGTTGTACACCTGAAACTAATTAAAAATAAATAAGTAAGTAAAAACAAACAAACAAAAAAACAACAACAAAAAAAGAAAAGTAATGGGTGGGAAATACAGGGGTAGAGATTGAATTAATAGCTTTAGTAGCACTAGATGATGGGGATTACGGTGGCATAGAGAGGGGAATATAGTTTTCTCTGATGGACAATCATAGCTAGATCATTCCCCTTGCTCTTAGCATTTTGGTGACTAGTATATGTTTTATGTACCACTATATAGTAGATGCTAGTGACACTCAATATTTGCTTTAAATAAAAATGCATATGCACTGTACAAAAGGCAAGAATTAGGTAGTTAAAATGATAAGGCAGTATGGGATAGTAGAAATATCCCTGAGGCTACAGGACATACATCTAGTCTTTGACAAAACTGAGACACCCACTGAGACCCAACAAGGCCAATGCTGATTATTCCTACTTTTGCTCCTTCCCATCTGTGACCAGATAAGTCAAGAGTCAATGTCCTGGCTACCCACAGGTAGCCTTTATCTACAATGAATGACTGCATTTGTTCTTACTATTGTTTATATGGTCTCTCTGAGTCTATGACTTTGTCTGAATATAGGCAGGTTATGCCTCACTTTCCCCATCTGTAAAATGGGGATAATAAAATAACTGACCTCATAGGATTGCTGAGATTAAATGTGGTCACCATGCAAGACACCTATCCTTCAGTCAGCTTTTGGTGCACAATAAATATTGAATTGTTACCTATCACCAAACTTAATAAAGACACATTCCTGAACAAGAAGAGGATCCTGTTTTTGTTTTTACCTCTAGCTGGAAAGTCAGTTCTTCATCATATAACTTCACTGAATTAGGGATCAGGGCACAGGAGTTCTACTTCGCCTCAGTCGCTATTCACAATTTAACAATGGTTGATGTTACATGGAGAAATGAAGAACTAAAGAAAAAACCTATTTGTATTTTTTAGTATAATGTGTTCATGAAGGGTGTTGATCGGGCAGATCAGTACTTGTCTTATTATTCTCTCGAGAAAAAACGTGAAGTGGCCAAAGAAAGTTGCATTTTGGCTTATAAATTATGTACTTTTCAATTCTTCCTGAATCTATCAAAAACTAAACCTTACATCAAAAGTGAGATATGAAGAATCTCTGCTACAAGTGGCAAAAGACTGGGCAACAGATAAGGTGGAGACAGAGTCAGACACACACACAGATGCAACATGCCCAGGAACATCAACCCAAACCCCTCGTGTGCCTCATGAGGACCCCCCTGGGAGACTTTTGGGTGATATGTGCAAACATGTGCTAGAGAAAATTATTGGAATTGAACGGGGCAAAAGAAAATATCCTGCTAGGAGGTACCATGTTTGTGCTGCCCACAAAAAAAAAAAGTGAAACTCGGTACATCTGCAAGTTCTGCTCAGTGCCACCCTACAAGGGGGAAGGTTTCCAGAGCTATCACACCTCAAGTACTACTACGGTCTTTGGTGAATATTTCCTGAAAATTTCAGTTCACAAAAATAGTTAGCGAATTTTTTTATACATTTTTAAAGAAATACAGTATAAAAGTTGATTTAAATGGTTTAAACCCAGGGAACATGCATTTAAACAATTTAAATTCCCTGTCCTCAATGTGTTAAGGGACCTTGATTAGGTCACTTAGCTTCAATTAAATTATCTCTGTGGTCCCTTCTCTCACTGTTTATAACCCAATGCATTGTGCTAAGGGTGAGTGATATATGGAGATCTGTCCTGCCAATACAAGATGCTGAACTTCCATGACAGCAGTGGACTATAGAAGAGTGGGATAGAAATGAGAATTCATGAAATTAAGAAAAGGGAAGATGGAAAGTGGGAGCGGAAAGTCTCAAACAACGATTATAAAGCAATGAGCTATAAAGTCTTAATAGAATGGGTTAGCAATTCAAGTTAAAGAGTTATAAGGCAGAGGACACATATCTATGAAATAAAAGGAAGATATCAATTTTTAAGAGGTTAGAAGGCATACCTTTTATATCTGTTAACTTTCTAAAATTGGCCTAGTTATTGTTTTTCTATCATTTTCATCAACTAAAGTTCTTTTTTTTAGTTGTCTCTAGTAGTCACTCTTTTCAGATTTTTTTCTCACTTTGCTTTATTATTTCAGAAGCCCAGTTAACAAACTGTGAATTTTGTTGCCAACCTAAGAAAGTTAACTTAAAACCAAAGGTGGGATTCAATGCTATCTTCAGTGCTATTTCTTTTGTTCCATAGAAGCATACTGGAACCAGAAGAATTTCTATCAAACGAAGTAAAAACAACCCATGATCTTCTAGCTTTCTGTACTGCTCTGCACTTTAAACATAATGATATACTAGCCCATTTCAGCTGAACTAGGGATGCTGTAATTACTGAGGCATAAGATTAGAAAAGAAACTAGAGAATGAGTCAAAGGAAGGCAAGTGGAGGTAATAGTTTAAAAATAAGGATACACAGATATGTCATGCTCTGGCCTGAAAGACAAAGATGTTTTGAGTGAGGGAAAGAATGTAAAAAAGAAATGGTAAGATTGGAACCCAAGATTGACCATTATAAGTAGGTCCAGAATATCTAACAAAATAAACACTTGCTATATAGTAATACCTTTAAGACAATTCAAAACCATTAGACAATATAAAGGGATATGTTTCAATTATGTTAAAACATATTATCCCTAAATATCAATGTTACAGATATTGTTTTATGACAATACCATTGACAATTACTAACATTTGTATCCAATCTAACACACTGAAATTACTTTCATATGTTATATCACATATCAAGAGTGGCAGATAAACATGAACCTTACTATGTGCCAGGCACTTCACTAATTGACATAAATTACATCAGTTAGTCCTCATAAGGTATCTACAAAGTAATATTATCTCCATTTTTACAGACAATGAAACCAAGACTCAGGAAAATCAATTCACTTTCCCAAAGACACGTAATTAATGGCACAGCAAAGATTTAAACTCAGTCTTGTCACTATTGAAAAGAACATAAATTCTAAGAGAAAACGTACTAGAGAAGAATTGTTTGTTAACAATTCCAATACAGAACACTTTAGCAATGTGAGAAACGTAAATCTTAGGCAGAGATAGAAAACTGACTGAAAAAAAATTCAAATAACAGAAATTTAGACGAAAAAAATCATATTTTATTAAATCAAATTTATTTATTAAATAAATTTGTTAATTTATATCCATTGCAGGCATCTATTGTTACAAATTAGTGGTTCTCAAAGTTTAGCTGTGTCAGAATCACCAGGAGGTCTGTTGCAAGAGTCTGTTGGACTTTTGTCCAAGGGGTTCAAATACAGTGCCTCTGGGGAATAAGACTGAAAATGTGAATTTCAAAAAAGTTTTCCAATAATGTTCATGATGCTGTTACAGGGACTTCACTGAGAAGCTAATGTGTAAGTTATTAAATCTGGAATGTCCAATTAAAATAAGGTTCCTGAAACTTCATAACATCATTTAAATGTGGAGTGGCTTTGCAAAGTAATTCATTCAAAAGACAAGTTTAAAAAGAATAAAAATATACAGGATTTTAAAACAATAATGAAGTGTTCTAAAACTTATATTTCATATCCATTCAACATTGCTCAGAAAGCTATTTCTGTACTTTATTTTTAAGTTGAAATGCCACTCAGAATAAAGAAAGTGGGATCATCCTGCAGAAGTTTCTTATGTTTAATTCACCTTATTTAAGTACAGTAGACTTGAGAATTAAAGAGAAATGATGTTCATGTATTATAGGGATTCAGGAAAACTACTTTACATGAGAAAATAGAAGTCATTCATCAATGGAATGCAACTGTCACTCATTAGAGCTATGTGGGAGTATGCCTTTATATACAAAATTAGATTATACTGCTTGAAATATCTTCATATAATCATGTGAATTATAAATAAAATTCCTAGTTTAAGGTCAATCTTAAAAAAAATAGAGCCTCAATAAATTTGAAAGAAGAGAACACATACAGTATCAGCTTTCAAACCAAAATGGAATTAAATTAAAAATCAATAACATAAAAATACCTGGAAAGTCCCAAAATACAAGTATGTGGACAATAAACACCACACTTCTAATCAACACAAGGATCAAAAAAGAAGTCTCAAGAGGAATTGTAAAACATTTAAATTAAATAAAAATGAAAACAACTTATTAAAATTTGTGGGATACAAAGAAAGCAGTGCTTATAGTGAAACTTATAGTATCAAATGCATTGTTAGAAAAGTTCTAAAATAAACAACATAAGTTTTCATTTTAGTACACTAGAAAAACTAGAATGAATTAAATGCAAAGTAAGCAGAAGAAAATAAATAATAAGAATTACAGTAGTAATCAATAAAATTGAAAATAGAAATAAGGAAAATCAACACAACTAAAACCTGACTCAAGTCAGGGTAAGAAAAAAATAGCAAGGACACGAATATCTAATATCAGAAATGAAGAGGGGACATCACTATGAATCCCTTCCAAATTAAAAGGATAAAAAAGGAATATTATGAACAACCTTACAAATTTGATAACCTAGATCAGGGGTCTGCAAACTTTTGATATGGAAGAACCAATCCTGCCCCTCATAACAATTTAAAAATTGTTCCAGAGCCATAAAACAAATGAAATCACCATTATGTGAATATTATCCTTTAAAAATCTTATAAATGAAACTATGATAGTTTTATTTTCATTTTCAAATTTATTTCAGAGCCACATGTATGTGCCCAAAGAGCGGCATGTGGCTCGTGAGCTGCAGTTTGCAGACCCTTGACATAGATGACCAATTCCTTGAAAGACCCAAGCTTCTAAAACTCACACAAGAAGAAATAGACAATCTGAATAGCCTTATATCTATTAAATAAATAAACAATGAACATTTTTCCAAAACAGAAAGCAGTTGGCCCAGATAGATTCACTGGTAAAGTCTACCAAACATTTAAGGAAGAAATTATACCAATTCTTTATCATCTACTTCAGAGGATAGAAGCAGAGAAAATACGTCTACATTCTATGAAGGCATCATTACTAATACCAAAACCAGAAAAATAAATTACAAGAAAATAAAACTACATACCAATATCTCTCATGAACATAGATGCAAAGAATCCTCAACATAATAGTAGCAAATCCCCAACAAAGCATAAAAATAATTATAAGCACAAACAAATATGATTTAACCAACATGTGAGAATAGTTTAACTTGTGAAATCAATTAATGTAAACCATCAAATGAACAGGCTAAAAAAGAAAAAAATCACATGGTCAAACTAATAGATGCAGAAAAAAGCATTTGACAGAATCTAACATACTCCTTTTTTTTTTTTTTGAGGGCAGTGTCACTGGCCCGCTTATATGGGACCGAACAGGGGTCGCTGGCTTCCCAAGCCAGCGCTTAACCACCACGCCCCTTGGCCGGGCCTAACATACACCCTTTTTATTAAAAACTTTCAGAAACAAGGAATAGAGAATTTCCTCAATTGATAAAGAATAACTACAAAAGACAGAGACCCAAGATGGAGGAGTAGATAAACATTGTGCCTGCGTCCTTTTGTGAACACATTAAAATTACAACAAAATTATTAAATAATCAACCTGGAGAACTACCTGAAGTCTAGCCAAACAGAAGTCTTTTTTTTTTGTTTTGTTTGTTTTTTAAGATTTTATTGGGGAATTCGGGGAGGGGAATAGCATTAGGGAATCGGGGAAGGGGAACAGACAAGTTGCTGTCTTTTTGTTCTTCAGTCTAGTTGCAGAGGACATTGCTTCACTGGCCCATGTTGGTATCGTCATTGCACTCTTTCTGGATGAGGCAGATCAGTCGCCGGCCTCTGGATGTCGCTCACCATGGCTATTGGCAGCTCATGCTGGCTGCCGGCCACTCACGCTGGCTGCCGGCCACTCACTGTAGCCTATGGCAGCCCACTGCAGCAGGGGCTGCAGCCTACACGGTCGCCGGGGCTCGCACAGCCCAGCTCCAGGTGGAGCTGTTGTTAGCTGTAGAGGGCAGTGTCACTGGCCCTCATATGTGGGATCCAAACCGGGGCCACTGGCATCCCAAAACCAGCTCTTAACCAATGCGCCACTCAGCCAGCCCCAAACAGAAGTCTTATAACTAAAAATAAAAAGAAGCCACTACAAGACTGGTAGGAGGGGTGAAGACGCGGAATGGGCCCCAAACCTCTGTGTGGTGGTTGTGAATCAGGAGGGATATCTCGGCTGTGGAGATTCCCCCCAAAGGAGCAAGGGACCCGAGTCCCCCACACCAGGCTCCCGAGCCCAGAGTACTGGTGCCAGGAAGAGGAGTGCCTAGAATATCTGACTGTGAAAAAGTGGGGATTCCATCCGAGTAGGAAAGAAGGCTGTGGGAAATACAGACATCCTCTTAAATGACCCTTACACAGACTTGCTCACAGGCACTCACCTTGTGCTCCAGTGGAGGGAGAGTGGTTTGGGAGGTGTTGGAGACATATGGGGAGGGGGGAGAGGAGTGTGTGTGGGGGCAAAGCGTGGTTCAGACTGAGGTGCGTGGCTTGCAGGGAGGACTGGAAGGCAGCCAGCATTTTCCCTGTGTGAGATCCTCCTCTCATACAGCCAGCAAGCTGGTTCCATCTTTCCTGTGTTGAGCCCGCCCTAACCATGGCCAAATCAGAATCTGATTGGCCTAGTGAGCTCTGCAGCTCCACCTTGCTGACTCCCTGGGAATCAGTCCCATCCAACTTCCCTAACTTGGGAGACACTTTCTCCACCAGCAGCCAGACCTGCCTACATTGCATTCTTTCTTGAAAATTATCAGAGTCTAGCAGGCTCCTGATGGAAATTGACTGGCCTGTGTGTTTTGAGACTTTTGCTAAGTAGCTCCAGGTTCAGCGCTGGAACCAAACCAGAATTTACATTAACCTGGTGACCACAGCTCTTTCTACTCTAGTGACTCCTGAGACCTTGCCACACTCAACCTGCATACCGCAGTAGACTCTATCAGCAGCAGGATCTTAAGGGAGTTGGCAGGTGGAAGCAGGCTTTCTTTGGAGCTACCCCAGGACCAGTACTGGTGGCAGATGGCCTTGGTTCATAGGGTGGACTCTGCCACACTCCTCTAACTTTAGTACAAGCAGTGAACAACCACAGGTCACTTTGTAGCTCCTACCAGGGAGTCCCTGAACAGTCACAGACAGTGGGTGACCTGTGCCTGCACTGGACTCCCTTGTAAGAAGCCCCATAACCAACATAATTGAAGGTTCGCTTCAGACCACAGCAGAACACCACCCAATTAGCCCAACAAGCAGCACGCACAAAGAGTGGTCTCAACAGGCACCAGAGTCCCATGGGGTCAATCCTACTCAGAGGGATAAGTCCCTAACACAGCAGCCCATCAGCTGTGGATGTGGCCAAACCCCACAGCCAGTCAGCTTAAGGATCCATCCCACCCACTGGTGTTCCAATAGCATTCAAGGCTCAACTCTAACAGGAGGATGGACACACACAATCCACACCTGGAGCAGGTGACCAGGGAGACTGTGCGATTGGGCCCGACAGGACATATACTACATAAAGCCACCTGACCAAAACTGGAAATATAGCAGATCTACTTAATACATTAAAAACAAACAGGGAGGCAGCCAAAATGAGGAAAGAAAGAAATGTGTCCCAAATGAAAGAAGAGAAGAAAATTTCAGAAAAAATAACTAAACAAAATGGAGACAAGCAACCTACCAGAGACAGAGTTCCAAACAATTGAACTACAAGGATGCTCAAGGAACTTAGTGAGAGCTTCAACAAAGAGATAGCAAGTATAAAAAAAGACATAGAAACCATTAAAAAAAATAACAGTCAGAAGTGAATAATACAGTAACTGAAATGAAGAATGCACTATGATGAAAAGCAATTCCTACTACCAAGAATACTCTACCCAGCAAGGTTATAATTTAAAATTGAAGGACAGATAAAGAGCTTCCCACACAAGAAAAAACTAAAGGAGCTATTACAGTGAAACCAGTATTAACAAGGAATTTTAGAGGGACTTTAAGAAGAAGAAAAAAAGATAAAAATATGAATAAAATGGCAGTAACTATCAAAGATTGCTTTCTTTTTTTTTTTTTTTGAGGGCAGTGTCACTGGCCCTCATATGTGGGACCCAAACTGGGGCCGCTGGCTTCCCAAGCCAGAGCTTAACCACTGCACCACTCGGCAGGCCCAACGATTGCTTTCAATTTTAACGGATTAAATGCTCTAATCAAAAGATAAAGGGTGGCTGAATGGATAAGAAAAGAAGACCCTTTAATATGTTGCCTACAGAGACAAACTTCAGATTGAAAGACACACAGACAGAAAGTAGAAGGATGGAAAAAGATATTTCATGAAAATGGAAATGAAAAAAAAAATTAAAGCTGGGATAAAAATAGACTTTAAAACAAAGGCTATAAGAAGAGACAATGAAGGACCCAGTAATCCCATTTCAGGGTATTTATCCTAAGAAACCCAAAACACTACTTTGAGGGGATGGGTGTATCCATATATTCATTGCAATATTATTTACAATGGTCAAGATGTGGAGGCAGCCTTGGTGTCTATCAATGGATGAATGGATAAAGAAGAGGTAGCACATATATACTATAGAATATTGCTCAGCCATTAAAAAGAATGAAATCTTACCACCTGTGACAACATGGATGAACCCAGAGGGTATTGTGCTGAGTATAGTAAGTCAAACAGTGAAAGACAAATGTCATATAGTATCACATATAAGTGGAATCTAAATCACAAAATAAATAAAACAGAAAGAAATTCACAGATACAGAGAACATTTTGATGGTTGCCAGGTGAGAGGGGGTTTGATGAGGTGGGTGAAAAAAGGGAAGAAATTAAGAAGTACAAATTGTTGTTACAAGTAGTCATGAGGGTGTAGGGTATAGCATAAGGAATGTAGTAAATAATATTGTAATAACTATGTATAGTGTCAGAAAGTAATAAATTTATCAGGGTGATAGATGGGAGGGAGATTTGTGGCAGGGTGAAAAGTTGAAGGGATTAAGAAACACAAATTGGGGGCTAGCCGAGTGGTATGTTGGTTAGGAGCTGGCTTGGGATGCCAGCTCTAAGCAGCAGGGCCCCGGTTCAGATCCCACATATGAGGGCCAGTGACACTGCCCTCTACAGGAGCTGGGCAGCTGTGAGTTCACGGGGATGGCATAGCTGAAGCCCCTGCTGCAGTGGGCTTCCATAGGTTACAGTGAGTGGCCGGTAGCCAGTGTGAGCAGCTGGCAGCCAGCATGAGCTGTCAAGAGCCGCTGTGAGCCGCCGTCCAGAGGCTGGTGAGTGACAGCCTCACCCAGGAAGAGCGCAATGAGGATACCAACATGGACCAGTGAAGCAACATCCTCCACAACTAGACTGAAGAACAAAAGGACAGCAACTTGTCTGTTCCCCTTTCCCGATTCCCCAATGCTGTTCCCCTCTGCCAATTCCCCAATAAAATCTTTAAAAATAAATAAATAAATATTTGTTTAAAAAAAAAAAAAGAAAAGAAATACAAATTGGAAGTTACAAAATAGTTGTGGGGATATAAAGTAAAGCAAAAGGATTATAATCAATAATATGGTAATAACTTTGTGTAGTGCCAGGTGGGCACTAGACTAGTTAGTGGAATCATTTCTTAAATTATATGAATGTCTAACCACTGTGCTGTACACCTGGAATTAATATAAAGTACTATTGTCTTAGAACTGTAATGAAAGAAAGAAGGTAGGGAAAGATAAAGGAGAGAAAGAGTTTCAAATTTCCAGGTATAAAATGTCATGGGAGGGCTGGCCGAGTGAAACATTCGTTAAGAGCTGGTTTTAGGACACCAGTGGCCCCGGTTCGGATCCCACATATGAGGGCCAGTGACAATGCCCTCTACAGCTAACAACAGCTCCAACTGGAGCTGTGCTGTGCGAGCCCCGGCGACGGTGTAGGCTACAGCCCCTGCTGCAGTGGGCTTCCATAGGCTACAGTGAGTGGCCGGCAGCCAGTGTGAGCAGCCGGCAACCAGCGTGAGCTGCCAGTAGCCACAGTGAGCAACCAGCCAGAGGCCGGCGACTGATCTGCCTCATCCAGGAAGAGCACAATGACGATACCAACATGGGCCAGTGAAGCAACATCCTCCACAACTAGACTGAAGAACAAAAAGACAGCAACTTCTCTGTTCCCCTTCCCCGATTCCCCAATGCTGTTCCCCTCCCCAATTCCCCAATAATGCCTTTAAAAAAAATGTCATGGGAATGTAATGTACAGCATAGGGAATATAATCAATAATATGGTGATAGCATGATACGATGTCAGACGGTTGTTTGACTTACCATGACAATCACTTCTTTAGATATATAAATGTTGAATAACTATGGAGTACACCTGAAACTAATATAATATTGTATTTTAGCTATATTTTAATTAAAAAATATTTTTGAAAGGTTATTGAATACAAAGTAAATACACAAAAGTCAATTACTTTCCTATATACCAACAGTAAAGAGGTGGAATTAAAATTTAAAATAAAATACCATTTACATTAGTACCCCCCACCCCAAATGAAATATTCAGGTAAGAGGTCTGACAAATAAATTAGTGAACTTTTTGCAATGATGTTGCTGATTTTTTTTGGTATCAGAGGGATTATTCATTATGAATTTGTACCAACTGGACAAACAGTTAACCAAGTTTACTATTTAAAGTGCTGAAAAGGTGGCATGAAAAAGTTAGATGACCTTAACTTTTCACCAACAATTCATGGCTCTTGCATCACGACAATGCACCAGCTCACACGGCACTGTCTGGGAGGGTGTTTTTAGCCAGTAAACAAATAACTGTATTGGAATACCCTCCCTACTCACCTGATCAGGCCCCTAATTACTTCTATCTTTACCCAAAGATAAAGGAAAACATTTTTTTTATTAAAGTGTATTGGGTTGACAATTGTTAGCAAAGTTAACAGATTTAAGGTGTACAATTCTGTAATACATCATCTCTATATCACATTGTGTGTTCACCACCCAGAGTCAGTTCTTTTTCCATCACCAAATATTTGATCCCTTTACCCTCATCTACCACCCCTCCCCTCTTATCCTCTGGTAACCACTAAACTATTCTCTGTGTCTATGAGTTTTGTTTGAAAGGAAGATATTTTGATGACATTCAGGATATCAAAGTTTATATGACAACATCTCTGATGCCCATTCCAGAAAAAGAGCTCCAAAATTGCTTTGAAGGGTGGACTTGGTGCATAGCTTCCCAAGGGGAGTACTTCAAAGGTGACCATAGCAATATTCAGCAATGAGGTATGTAGCACTTTTTCTAGGATGAATTCATGAATTTAATTGTCCCACTTCATATAAATCTAACAGAATATGTACACTACCTATATGAGAAAAATTACAAAACTCTGATGAATAAAATAACAGAAGTAAATAAATGGAAACATATTCCAAGTTCATGGATAGGAAGACTCAATATTGTCAAGATATCACTTCTTCCCAACTTGATCTACAGATTAAACAAAATCCCAATCAAAATCCCAAAAAGTGATTTGTGGAAATGAACAACCCATTACAAGTTTCGCAGAAGCAAAAGACTGAGAATAGCCAACAAGATATTGAAGAAGAACAAAGTTGGAGGACTAACAGTACTTGACATTAAGACTCATAATAAAGCTACAATAATCAAGTGTGGTGCTATAATGGCAGATATATGTCATTATACATTTGCCCAAACCTATAGTATGTACAACACCAAAAGTGAACCTTAAGGTAAGCTATGGACGTTGGGTGATTATGATGTGTCAATGTGGGTTTATCAGTTGTAACGAATGTACCCCTCTGTCGGGGAATACTGAAAATGGCTATGTATGTGTGGGAGCAGGGTGTATATGAAAAATCTGTGTACCTTCTGCTCTATTTTTCTGTGAATCTAAAACTCATCTAAAAATCTTTTCTAAAGTTTTTAAAAATTAAATAAAATGGAAAAGGGGAGAAGAAAAGGAAGAAAGAGAAGAAGGAGGAGAGGGAGAACAAATGTTATCATTTTATCATTTTAAGCAATCTGTTAGCAGACTCTAGTAGTCTCTGTTCGGGAGACCTCAGGTATTTCTATAAGACCATCTTTTTATTCTGCCTACCCTTGCTCTGTGGGTCTCCACTTCATCTCATACTTTTCGACTAAAAAGATAATTAATAGTGTCTCCACTGTAAAAGTGTGACGCTCTTCTGGCATGTTCCCTCAACACTTCAAGGGTATTAAAATAAAACAAAATTAATAAGTGATTAATAAATAACCTCTACTTCAAGCTAATTTTGATTTGTTGAAGTTCATAAATGGGATTTGGGACAACTAAGACAACTAAATCACTGAGGCCGTCCTTCAATCCTTATCCCCATGCAGAGCACAGAGAATTCTTTGGATGCCAACTTCACATCAAAGTTACAGATATGCTTTCCTTCCTTATGTACTCTGACTGGAGTTTTCTGTGTGTTTCAAACCAGAGGTTGACTCCTCCTGAAGAAATGGTCTCAGGGAGAATGAGAGCTCATTTCTAAGTAAAGGTGGACTATTAGCTGGAGTGGTGTTAAATCTACAGTCTTTAAATGTGCAGATTACACCTTGAAGGTTTATAGCTAAACCATTCTCAGATCACATATTGATAGGGATTAGTTCTGGAAGAGTGGAAAAGTAGTATGAAAGATTTAAGGGTTGGGGTAACAAAAATTAATCACTTTAAACTCTAACTCTGTGTACCAGATACTGGTAGGCAATTTAACTTGAGAAAATTGAGACCAAGGCACTGGATGAATGGAATATCCTAGCCAAAATCTCTGATTCCCAGAATTGAATAGTCCTATTAAATGGAGTAAAAATCTAGAAAAATCTCAAATAAAATTTCTAAATGGAATGTTTAAAATCATCTACCACATTAATATCCGCTTTAGATAAACATTTGAAACTGCTTTTCATCTGCAACAATAATATACCTAATGGTTAGCATTATCTATGTGTCTCATCTCCCAAACTATAAAGGAAATGTCTTTGATAACTTTCCATTTACTTTTTATTTTAAAAAGAAAATATGCTTTAACATTTAATGCTTTAACAGTAATGTGATTCAGCCTACTTTTTCTTTAAAATAAATAGAAATGCATAGATAAATGATTTAATAGTATTGCACTTTGGGCTTTTAAAGATAGTAAATTAGATCCAAATATTAATCCCTGAATTCTATTTGAAAGTCTGCAGGTTTCATTACAGAACACAAAAACAAAACATATTTTTTGGTCTCTTTTGTCAACATTTTCTTTGGGCATACTTAATAATGGAAAAACTTCATATCCACATACTGCTTTTTCTCCTTTAAATATGACATAGGCCAAGTGATATGAAATTAATGTATTTGATTCAACTGCAAAATATTTTTCCTGCTCATCTGCTGCTTCATATCCTTCTTTATAACTTGTCATTAAGTCTTCTCATCCAATTTGGACAAGCTTAAGTCTTCTCTAATCCACCTGCCCCTGACTCACCATTTCTGGCTATAGAGCTTCCCAAATACTGCGTTCTCTGAATAGAAGTTTCTTTTAACACTACTCTGAGAAAGAGCAACCTTTCTCTCTTTCCAGACTCTCTAAAAGACTTCCTTATTCCATTACATATGTCTAATCTCATCCCACTTTATTCCACCTTTCCTTTTAATGAAAGTCAAGCAAGGGCAGTAGGAAGGTACATAAATCTAAGTCAGATTCAATTGGCTCCTTAGTACCATATGGAACAGGACTGCAGACAAAGGAGCCAAGGCTTGCAACCATTTGACAAAAGATAACCTGATTTTACCTGAATGTTGAAGGCAAATTACCTCTTCATTTGACACCTGTAGGTGTGGGTCTTCCATTCGGTGCCCAAGAATGTGAAATCCCAACCTGACTCCTCTTATTGAACACCTGATTCCTTTTTTCAGCAGCATTATATGAGAAAAGAAAATCAAACATCAGTTTTGGATGGAACCTCAGGGTTATGGTATGAAACACGCTATACAAGGTTAAAGTTTGGAATATCGTGAAGAATTAAGTTAATGTTTCCACAAGTCTATTCCTTTCAAATGATATTCGTGGGACCTTAATGATATAATTCAAATTAGCAGGTAAAGTGGTAGTCATGAAAGGATTTTGAACTGAGAAGAAATAAAACAGAGTTATTCTGATTTGATAGCTTAGAAGAGAGTATTGTGATGGTCAAATGAATAATCCTGAAGATCCGTACTTAGTCTCAGAACTAATTAAGGAAAAAGTTGTATTCTAGGGATATAATGAGAGATAAAAGAATTAAGATTTAAACAATTTTTTGTTATGATGGAGATAAAGGGTAGAGAAAGGGTGCTCGGGAGAACACGGGTTCTAGCCTAGGTGACTAGGAAAGATTAGCATCCTTAAGAGAAAACACACCTGAAAGAGTGGATATGTTGCATGCATGTTTGGAAAGTGGGTAGTCAACGCAGGTTTTGAATCTGGTTAGGTTTTATAATGTTGAATTTGAGCATACAAAGATAACCAGAAGAGATGGTTAGCAAAGAGTCAAGAAAAGTAGGATTGAAAATAGTCAAGACTGGGACTGGCCGAGTGGCGAAGTGGTTACAAGCTGGCTTGGGATGCCAGCAGTCCCGGTTTGGATCCCACATGAGGGACCAGTGACACTGCCCCCTTAAAAAAAAAAAAAAAAAAGAAAATAGTCAAGACTGGCAAGAGCCATCAGCACAGAGAAGATAGTTTAGACCACATGAATGAACACACTAAAACCAATAAAGATAGAAAGAAAGAACAAGACCACACACAATATCTCAGTGAGTACCTAAAATTAGGAAATAGAAAGAGGAAATCAAGTTGTTGATATTGCTGTTTATTACTCAGCAATATCAATACTTCACCAAGATGTAAGAATAATAGTGTAGTACTTAATACTGTATAATAACACTACTTTTTATTCCAATTTTTCTTATTTTAATAAAAATAAATCATTACTATTTTGCAAATATTTATGGCAATGTGATTCATCCTCTATCCATGCATATTTACTCATAGGTGTAAGGTAATGTGTTAGGTGTTGGGATGTAGATTAATAGGACATGGTCCCTCCCTTCAAGGAACTTACCCTGAAGAATGGTCAAGCATTCCTACTATATATTTGTGAAGCATAATACTCATTCTAATTAAAGTAACTAAAACTTAAACTCCTTTTCACAAAACAACTTATTCTTGAATAGGACTTGTAAACATTTTATGTATAAATTTTTCACATTTAACATCTTGTTTGATCTTTATAACAACCCTGTTAAGATAGGCAGGTATTTTTCCCCATCTGGCAGCTTTTTCTGGCCTATCTAGTCACATCTGTCATCTCTTAAGAGATCCCTGAAGGAGAAGTATTGGTGATGGGAAATCTAGCGCAACTCCAGCTCCCCTTTTTAGAGAATACTGAACACCTATGACTTTCTTACAATGGTTTCCCATATGATTAAAGATCAGGGCTTTTCCTCAAATCAAATCCTGGTCCTCAGGGATGCATGCATTTCCCCCCAGGTTCAGTTTTGAACTTTGCTGATTCAAAATTACATGATACGGAAGTATATTTTAACATTTATTTTCTTCATATAAAGGGGACAAATTCATGATATAACATTTAAGACTAGAAAAAGTAATACAAAAAAAATCAATAACAATTACCACTTTAGAGGCAACTATCATTGAGATTCTGGTGTTCCCTATAGCTAAATCTAAAGATAGGTCTATATTTAGGATATGCACTGGCTTGGGAAGTCAGTGGCCCTGGTTCGGGTCCCACATCTGAGGGCCAGTGACACTGCCCTCAAAAAATAAAAAATAAAAAATAAAGATAGGTCTATATTTATATCTATCTATCTATACATTGTGATGACATGTTTTGCATTCAGATGTGTATCCTTCTTTTATCACTTAATAAAATCATTTTTCCAAGTGGATATGTTCCATTCCATTCTATAAATGGAACATAATTTACCTTACCATTTCTTACAGGAGGATTATGTTTGAAAGTTTTGTCTGGGAAAGGTTGAACATAATGTTTATTCATAAGAGTTTCATTTTATAATACTCCAGAAAAATAAAAAGATCTTTAAGTAAAAAATAATAGCTGGAAGAAGAGTGAAAAGAAAATACATAGCACTACGTAATTCCATTGACTCTGAACTTAACCTACTCACTTTTTATTAATGACTTTTATTAATGACTGTGTCTGTGGGGTATGCTGATCAACTGTGCAGATGGCATGAAACTAGGAGGAATAATAAACATGTTGGATGAGGAAATCATAATCCAAAAGGATCAGGCAGGTTGAAACGATGGGCTAAATGAAAGAAGAGTGCATTTTAAAAGGATGAAAATAAATTTCCGTGCTTGAGTTAGAAATAAAGCATTGGTAGTAGATGCTATGGAATGTGAGTAACAGAAAGTTCATGCAAAATAAAAACAACAAAGAAAAAGACAATGGTATAATGCAGCTGACAAAAATGCTAACGCAATTCCGAGATGTTTTAATAAAACTGCTGTGACAAAACTCAGGAAACTACAGGCTTGTTTTCCTTTAAACTGAGCAGGTCAAACATGGAGTTTGTTTGGTTCTCTGTTGTATACAATAAAAATGATATTTCACATGGTCATCATCTAATTGAGAGTACTCAAGTTGCAAAAAGTGTCACAATATAACATATGAAGGAAAGTTGAAAATATTAAGGATATTCAGCCAGTAAACTAACAGTGACTTCTAGAAATTAATTCAGCAAATGTGTTAAAATATGTGGAGGGATTAAAAAAAATTCCTTGTCTTAGTTAGATTTGCTTTGTGTTCCATGAAAGCAAAATTAGGACTTAAAAAGGTTCTGGTATGCTCGTACAAATTCCAGTGATGGAGGGGATTCCCACACCAACAAGCAATTCTTGGGACATCATCTGTGTGTCCTTCAATTCAACCCAATTCTCACACTATCTATCTGGAGAGAGCAACCGATTCCATAGGTGAAGGGCTCAGTCCCATCAGATCACACTCCATTTCAGACACCAACAGCAAGCCCAGGTTACCTGTGCTTCTGATTCATCCAGCTACAGATTGGAGGTTCCAATGATTCCCTCCAAGTCAGGATGCCAATCATAAGTTCAAGTTGTTGCCTGTACTTTTGACATACCAGCAATAAATCAGAGGTTCCCATAAGTCTCAGGTCGGGTTTGATTAATTTGCTAGAACAGCTCACAGAACTCAGGAAACCCAGTTGTATATTCACTAGATTATCAATATAATACAAAGGATATTAAAGGATATGAACTAATAGCCAGATAAAGAGGTATATAGGGCAAGGTCCCAAACAAAAGAGCTTCTCTGTCTTCATGGATCTTGGGGCCCAGAATAGTGGCATGAAAAACGTTCTGATTCCCAAACCTGTAGGCCCTCCAAACTCTGTTCTCTTGGGTTTTTATGGAGGCTTCATTACATAGGCATGATTGATAAACTCATTGGCCAATGGTGATTGATTCACCCTCAGAAATCAGGGGTGAGACTGAAAGTTCCAAGCCTTGAACTTGGTTGCTTCCCCCAGTAACCAGTCCCCATCCTTAGGTACTTTCCAAAAGTCACTTTCATTAACAAATTTAATTTGGTGGATGACTATATATATATATACAAATTTCTTATAAATCATAATATAATAGGACCAAAGAATACTAATTACAGGAAGATTAATTAATACTCAATAAGAGGAATTTGACTCAATGTGTAATTATACCTAACAACAATAACAATATAAAACATTTGAAAGTATCCAAAAATAAAATGTACTGTCTCAATCTATCTTATGAGTTTATGAATTTTCATTCTCTGGCATTATTCAACCAAAAATTATATAACTATACAGTTGATCCTTGAACAACACAGGGGTTAAGGGCACTGGCCCCTTATATAGTCAAAAATCCATGTATAACTTTTGACTCCCCAAAACTTAGTTGTTCTTAGGTATCTACAGAGGTTTTCTTCTAGGACTCCCCACAGATGCCAAAATCTGTGCATGCTCAAGTCCTCCATATAAAATGGTATAGATTAATGCACACAGTTGGCCCTCTCCATCTGGGGGCTCCCAAACATGGATAGAAAAGAGTAATCACTGAAAAAAATCCATGTATAAGTGAACCCATGCAGTTCAACTTGCATTGTTCAAACATCAAAGGTATAATCATCTACACTCTTACTCTGCACAATCTCATCTACTCACATTGCTTAAATTGCCACTATTGATGATTCTAAATATTGACTTCCTATCTCATCTGTATCCTAAATTCTAGTCACACAATTGCACCACCCTCCTTGTTGTCTCTATGTCAGTGGTTTTCAACTGGGGTTGATTTTTGTCCCTGACTCAGTGTCCACTTGGAAAAGTCTGGAGACATTTTTAGTTGGTACAACTGAGGGCAGTGTTATTTACATCTACTGAGTAGAAGCCAGAGATATTGCCAAACACCCTACTATACATAAGGCAGCTCCTCACAACAAAAAATTATCCAGCGCAAAATGTCAGTAGTACCAAGGTTAAGAAAGACTGGTCTACATGTACATCCAACAGGTAACAAACTAAGCATGACCAACTCCAAACTCATTATCTGCACTCCACCATCCCCCTCTCCCATGAAAAGTGAAGTCGCCTCTCATAAAACTGTTACTGCTCCCTATTATGATTGATGGCATCATTAGCTCCTCAATCACATTAGCTAGAAGTCTCAGGGTCATCCTGAACTCCTCACATTCCCTTACCTATCGATCTATTGCTAAAATGCCTTTCTAAATCCTCCCCCTCTGTTCCATTATTACTGCCACTTACTTAGCCCAGTCTTACATTTTCTCCCAATGAGATTTTTTTTCTTACTCATACTTCACATTGTTGCCAGGATTACCTTTCTAAAACATAAAAGCAACGGTCCTATTATTCCATGCAGAAATCACTATACATAAGCCTTCAGTGTCCAGTGATTAAAAATATCAACCTATAAATGAACATGGAAGGTGCTAGACTATCAGGCCCTATGTTCTCTCAAAAGTTTCACCCCATATAACTACTTCCTCACCTTGGATGCTAGATTGTAATATTTTTAATGTTCTTTTAAATACTGAGATTTCATAATCCTAATATTTTTTCTCTTATGGATGAAAGAGATGTATTCACATTAAATATGCCCCATTATACTATTATCTTTACATGAACATCTATAATCTTGTTTCCAATGAGTCTTTAATTTTGAGTAGACATTCCTAGAGAGAATATATCAAGAACAGGACATGCAAAATGGTCTCTACCCTACCATAGTGATTATAGCTATTGTATTTGTTGGGTAGCCAAACAAAAATTACCAGTGGCTATTGATGGTTGGCTTTGTGATATTTTTTCACTATTGAGATTTTACAAACACATACTTCCAAAGATCAGGAATCCAAAATGCCAGCACAGATTGTATTATCCCACTGGAGGAATGAGAATATCATTGTGTAGGTTACATTTTATTTTTATGAAGTATTAAAACTTCTTCAGGGAAGGTTAAAAACATCATAGTTCTTTGAGGGTAGCATAGAAAAGAAAACAAATATATAACTACCTAATGCACGAAGCCAGGTTGAAATAATTGGATGTACAAATAATTTAATGTTAGGCATGAAGCTGAGAAACACCTCATGAAATACATCTGAATATGCACAGCCTTGAATTAGATTAATGGCACACAAATCTTAAAATCTCTTTTAATATGGTGGAAAAAGAGGCATGTTGTTGGGTGCACAAAATAGTGCCCCCAAACTCTTTATATTTGCCTTAGGAATTTGGGCTCATTTATACGGTCACACACATACTCCAATAGTCTCTTCCACCGTGTTAAAACTCAATCCTTTCTAAGGAGACCGTGTTGCCTGCAGCCAAGAACAAAGTTAGGTGTTCCAGGGAAGAAAGTCTGGGGTTATGGCCAAATCTCCACAAAGCAGAGAGTTCTCTGAATAATAAAGAGTCGGCTGTGATGGCAAAGTCTTCTGTCAGGTGCAGACGCATACACCTGGGGATGCAAACAAACCCCTTCAGATGCTTTGTGTGTCCAACCACCCCAATCCGATTTTCATTGTTCTAATCTTACCCAGAGTTCCTGACTCAGAAATCTCTTTATGCCAAACTGTTCTAGGTGTGGGATGGAGCAAGAAAGAGAGAAGACAGGGAGGGTGCTGAAACAACAACAACAAAAAGAAAACAAACACAAAATAAAAATGGGTAGGGGGATAAAAGTCCTTCTGCTATTTCTCAGGCCTTCTTTTTGCTTTTCATAATATGATTTGATGAATTCCATTCAGATTTCATACTTGAAAGTGAGGCTTCATGCATCACTGCTGATATTTTGAGTAGTAAATAGACTATCAAAATGAAGCCACAGACATCACATCAATTAAGATATCAGTGTCATCATTGCAGTTTTTTTTAAAGAAAGCATATTTCCTGGAGCTTTATTGGTTGGAATTCTTTCACTTCCATTAGTCTCCCGCATTTCACATTTATCCTTGTAATAAATTAGTTTTGATATAATTCAATCTGTTATCAGAGCCTAAGAAACCATTGCACAGCAGCAATTTTGGAACACTTCATTCCCTTCAGGAAATTTCCATACAGGGAATTTCCTCCTCAACAAAACTTTATAATAAAACCTAAATCAGTAATTGATCAGTTTAAGTAGTGTTTTAGGCAAAATGAAACAGAACAATTTCTCAAGCTCTGCAGTTTGCTTATCAGCAGTAAATGAAAGTTAAACATACAGCAGAATAATTTGCAAGCATCATTTTCTGATATCTAGCCCAGTAATTATACAAACCTAGATTTTTGATATTCTTCTCAATGTTATGTAGATCATCAAATCAGACAAACAGCATCTTTTTCTTGCTGATAAAGTTTTCGTGTCTCAACAAACTCAATACATTTTTTCTTTGGTCTCTAATAATTTCCCAATCTAGCAATACTGACAAAGGCTAGGGAAACTCTCCACTTTATTTTCCAGAAATATTACAACACAAAACAGAAAACAATTTTATATATATATATATATATATATATATATATATATATATATATACACACATATATATGCAAAGCTGAAACCTGTATTCTAAAAAAAAGTAATGGTAGATTTGAATAGTGTCTCTAAAATGGTCTTATCATAAACATATAGTAGTATAATTTATTGCATGAAATGTACTCAATTTTAATAACTGGATATAAATTTGACAAAGCCAGTACAGTGAATCTAATTTCCTGTATGTGAGATACCCATATAATAAGCTCCATATGACATTGGCTAGAAGAGACTGTATAGAAAGTGGCAGTCAATGAGACCCAGTGACCCTATGAAATGGAAAAATCCATGAACATGCCAGAATAGAAGGTATCTTACAAAATGAAAAGAATGAGAAAAACATGAAAATGTTGGTAACCAGAACTGGGTAGTGCAAAACTATGGTGAAATTACTGCAGATGACATAGTAAAGGAACAATGATACCAGGTTAAATTTATAGGCTAAAGGAGCAAAGAGGTTTTTACTTTGCAAAAAGTCCTTACTCAGGAACCAGGTGAAATGGTCAGCATGGTCATTTAGTCAGAGGATCCTGTTTTGTTTTGTTTCTTCCCCAGTGTATTCATAATATTACCTACATTAGGATTGTTATCAGGATTCAACACACAACAAATGGGTGGTAATGTCATTGTTACTGTTACATAGAACCGCAAGGGCAAGGTTTACTCTTTTGCATTATTTATAACCCCACTTAATGTTTCCCACCAAGCTCTACATGTGAATACTACATGCCTAAAAGACAATGATAAGGGTCTCTGAAATTTATATACAAAATCATGAATATATTAGATCATACTGTACAGTGCTTTCTAAGGATCCAGCTGTCAACTTTTTCATTGCTGATTATAGCTGGTAAAGAGTGCAGGGTGAGGGCCGGCCGAGTGGCGTGGTGGTTAAGTGCTGGCCTGGGAAGCCCCAGGTTCCGGTCCCACATCTGAGAGCCAGTGACACTGTCCTCCAGAAAACAAAAACAAACAAAAAAAAAAACAAAGAGTGCAAGGTGATTAGGGAGACCACTTCATGGATGGAGTAGAGGCTTGATCACTGCACTGTACACCTGAAGCTGATGTTGTATAATATTGTATGCCAACTGTAATTGAATATATAGTCATGGGATGTGGAGTATACGGTGGACGGGAGTCAAAGGAATTGTAATAGATATGTGTGATATGGGGGAGGAGTGTGATGGCGAATTGGGGGAGGGGGATTGTCACTTTGAGGGGTAAAAAGTATAACTATTGCACTGTGTTATACACCTGAAACTAATTTTTTTTTTTTTTTTGGGAGGGCAGTGTCACTGGCCCTCAGATGTAGGACCCGAACCAGGGTGCGCTTAACCACCGCACCACTCGGCCGGCCCCTAATTTTTTTTTTTTAAAGTGTTTATTTCACAATAAAAGAATTAAAAAAAAAAAAGAGTGCAAGGTGAAAAGGCAAATGGGGAAGGTAAAGAAGTGACAGCTGACACTCATGTTAAAAACTAGAATTAAGAAGCCAAAGAGGCCTCGGATGGCGCCTCCTGATGCCACCTGACCGTGAAGCATGCCACACCTTGCTCCAGACTCCCTGCAGAAGGAAATCATCAAGAAAGCAAGGCTGCACAGGTAACTTGTCTGCAATACTTGCAGAGGAAGATTTCTATAATGGCTCCTAATGTCTAAATGACACGTATTAAAGGACAATGAATAAGTTATCTCAGTCTCTTCTCAGTCTCCGCTAAGATCAAGCAGGAAGATGTGGGCTTATATAGAGCAGCAGGAGAGATTTTGGAAAGGATTTAGCTAAGAATTTCACAACAATGCAGATAACTGCACAGTGGTGATGGATTTGCAAGCAAAGTTATGACATAGCTTCTTTAAAAGTGTTTTGAAATTGTAGAGATCTCATCTCACTCTGAAAATCACTCCTCAACCTCTTCTTTAACCCTCTAGGATTTTAAGAGTATATATATGGGCCAATTCAAAATTACAGCTATACAGAATTTATAGGTTACATTTAACCAGAAAAAACCTATTAATAAACTAGGAATGTCACTTTTCTATCAGTGAAATATGTGTCTTTCATTATCATTCAGTAATAGATCCACACAATTAGCTGGAACTGAAAAATTTTCTGTCGCTGATGGTACAACAAGGGATTTAATGCCTTCAAGAATAATTTTAAAGAAATTAATGTCAGGTAGTTTACTAATTCCTGGGGAAAAAAACACAACAACATAGTTTTAGAGAACACTGGAGTTAGATATCAGAAATGTTTTCTTCAGTGTACTCTTTTGAAAGTTACATCTGATACCCACAATAGAAAAAAAAAAAAGTACTAAAACCTTCAGTATCTTTTTTTTTTTCTTTTAGCTGAGCCATGCTACCACCTGCTTGCAGCTCACTGGCAGCTCAGCTCAGGCAGGGAATCGAATCAGCAACCCTGTTGCTCAGAAGCTCGCACTCATTGAGGGAGCTCTTAACCCACTGAGCCACTCAGCTGGCCCCTTCAGTATCATTTTAAAGAGTTAGTAGTAAGTGCTTCCAATAGACAATGCTTTTTAAAGTTACAGAATGTATCAGTAAAAATATTGCTCCGGGTAATGTCTGCAAATGTACTCCCTATATTTTCTTTTAGGATTTTTATGGTTTCAGGTCTTACATTTAAGTCTTTAATCCATTTTGAATTTGTTCTTGTATAAGGCGTAAGGAGATGATCCAGTTTCATTTTTTTGCATGTGTCAGTCCAATTTTCCCAGCACCATTTATTGAATAGACTACCTTTACTCCAGTGTAAATTCTTGCTTCCTTTGTCATAGATTAACTGTCCGTAGATACATCCCTACGGGCAAGGGAAGTAAAAGAAAAAATGAACATATGGGATTATATCAGACTTAAAAGTTTTTTCACAACAAAGGAAACCATTAATAAAACAAAAAGGAAGCCTACTGAATGGGAGAATATATTTGCCAACGATATATCTGATGAGGGGTTAATATCCAAAATTTATAAAACACTCAGGAAACTCAACACCAAAAAAACAAACAACCCAATTAAAAAATGGGCAGAAGATATGAAGAGACATTTCTCTAAAGAGGACATACAGATGGCCAACAGGCATATGAAAAAAAGTTCAACCTCACTGGTCATTAGGGAAATGCAAATAAAAACCACCATGAGATACCACCTCACCCCAGTCAGAATGGCTATCATCAACAAATCAACAAACAACAAGTGCTGGCAGGGCTGTGGGGAAAAGGGGACCCTGCTGCACTGTTGGTGGGATTGCAGATTGGTGCAGCCACTATGGAAGTCAGTATGGAGGTATCTCAAAGAACTGGAAATAGAGCTACCGTTTGACCCAGCAATTCCACTCCTAGGTATTTATCCTGAAAAAACCAAGACACTTATTCAGAAAAAGTTATGCACCCCTATGTTCATAGCAGCACAATTTACAATAGCTAAGACTTGAAAACAACCAAAATGCCCATCAGTAGATGACTGGATTAAGAAACTGTGGTATACTTATACAATGGAGTATTACTCCGCTATAAAGAAGAATGAAATCGTGCCATTTGCAATGATATGGATGGACCTAGAGACTATAATGTTGAGTGAAATAAGTCAGTCAGAGAAGGACAAATACCATATGATCTCACTCATATGTGGAATCTGAAAAACTGTATGAATGAGCAAAGTAAACAGAAACTGTCTCATAGATATAGAGGAAAAATTAGGGTTGCTAATTGGGAGAGGAATGGGGATGAGGGAGAAGGGGAAGGGATTAGACAGCAAAAATAGGCAACTACAATATTGCTACTGGGATAGGAAAAACAGTTTGGGGAATATAATTAATAATGTTGTAAATATTCTGTGGAATGTCAGATGATCATAGGTCTTGTTAGGGAGACCATTTCATGGATGGAGTAGAGGTTTGATCACTGCACTGTATTACTAAAGAGGAGGTGGTATACCTACTGTAATTGAATATATATAGATAGTCACGGGATGTGGATTATACTGTGGAAGAGAGTCAGAGGAAGAGTAATAGATATATATGATATGGGGGGGGAGTGGGGTGGTGTATTGGGGGTGGGTGGTTGTCACTTTGAGGGGTAAAATGTATAACTATTGCACTGTGTTGTACACCTGAAACTAATTTAAAAAAAAATAAAAAAAAGTTACAGAATGTTTCGGTCAAGTATTAAAAATAATGAAAATATGGGTTACAAAGTAATTAACTCAAAAACTGTTTCTTGAGAACTCTCTTTGAACGAGGCAGGACGTTCCTTATGTAGTAGTGAAGATCCATTTCATCAATGGCTATGGAGTATGTAAGGCTAGAAAAAATCCAGTGGAAATGCAAAGAGAGTAGGAATGAATCCTAAGACACTGCACTTAATAAAAATTCAAATCAGGTTTCTTAGTCTAGAAAGTGTACTTGTAATTATAATACACAAGTATCAAGGATCCAGTGTTTTTACTCTCATAATCAACTCTGCTTTAAAGCACATCATACCTACCTCAGTCAACCCTTTTCTGTCTGCCATTTCTGTATTAGTCCTGCTTTTGATTTCAAGTGACTTTAATGTGTTTTGTATTTTCAATGGCCTGGGAAAATAAGCGTTCAAGTCCTGAGTTGTTTTTGAATCCTTATAGTTTCCAGCCATGCTGTCCCATGAGGTATGAGTTCAGTCTATTTTTCAACCAGTATCCAACGACTGCCAAATTTCTGTCTCATCTTAAACTTTTCATCCTCCCTTCAGCCTTATCTGTCTACTTGCCTATGTCTCTGGTTGTCATGTAATATATCATCAAAATCACCAAGGGAACTTGTTAAAAACAAACACAGTGACCCACTCAGCTTCTGAAGCTCTGAATCTCAATTGCCTAGATTCGTGTCTGAGAATATGGATTGTGTTGAGGAGGAAATATTTTTCCTCTTTTCCAGGTTCTTCTGGCTGGTCTATTAATGACATTAACAAAAGACAGATTAACACGAGAAAACTAATGTAATTATAGACATACAGGGGCTCTACAAAGACAGTGAGGCCGAAGGATAGGACCAGCTGTTGAGGTTTATATGACATCCTGAGCGAGGAATGGGATGGGGTCTGGGGTTTCAAGGGGGCAGAGTGTAATTCACAGGACATTAATAATAACAGGTTTGGTAATTATATGCTTTTCCTGCCCCACAGATAGGTTACCTATCTTTCTGGGCCAGGCCCCCATCTAAATTCTTTAGGCAATTAAAGGAAGGTAAAAGTTTTTCTTGAGTCTGCTTGGTTTTGATTGCCTTCAGCTCAAAATAGTCATGCCAAAATTGCATATTTGGGGAAAGCTTATTAAGAACCCCTTTAATTGTTCACAAGCCTTCTGCCAGTCCCTCAACTACTAGGAGATTCCCAAGCTCTATCAGTTTGAGAGAGTGCTTTATGATACATCTATCAACCTCAGAGCTAATACTGAGCCCTAAGATATATTCCTTAGAATCTTATTCTCCATATAACATTCAAAAACCTTATGCAGTGAGAATTACTGTTTGTATTTTACACAAGAGGAAACTGAGGCTCACAAAAGTTAGGTATCATGTGGAGCTATGAGCACTGACTGTTAGCATGCTGTGTAGATCACATGGTGGGATGAAAGAGATAAAGGGCCCAGAAGGGAGACTTGTATTTGAATCCTGTTTGTGCCACGAAAGAGGCCTGATCTGGTCATTCAATGTCTTTGAGCCCCAGCTAATCACAGTGAAATGGTGATTATAATGCTGACCTTTGTAGGTCATAGCATATCATGGTCACTCAAGAAATAGTAATTTATTTCCATCTGCAATTTTATTTTTTTTCTTGTTATTTCCTTAAGCATGAACTCATTTTAAAATGCCTGTTTTGGCCTGTTTAGTTCTTAGTAGAAATGCATCCCCCTCCCCCGCCAGTTTTAACAACCTTATTATTAGATGTTAATTAATCTTCTAAATATGATTATTTAGGAGGTACATCTGTTATGTAAAGCAGCATGTCAAGCCTGTTTACATAGGCTAAAATTGGAAACAATAGGGGGATTTCCAAAACTAAAAGAATATTAACCAAAAACAAAATTATTAAATGAAATTATAATACAGACACAGTGTTATCATATGTAAGCACTAAAAATTATAATTTTTAAAGAACTGCTAATGACATAATTTTACCAATAAAGTATCTGCACAGAAGGCCCTGGAGTCAGGGAACAAACCGTTCTTAATTGTGTGGGGTAATTTCTCATTTACATGGGAATCAGTCTTCCCAAAATAAAATTGCAGTACACCCCATCCCAGCACTTAGTACCAGTTTACTCTCTCCAGGGTATTATTCCAGGTCTTTCACTTTTTCTCTCTATGACCTTGGGCAAGTAACTTAATCTTTCAGTGCCTCTATTTCTTATATAAAATAGAATGATAATCAGTTTGAGGATTGACTCAGTTAACAATTAGGAAGTTCATGAGAAAATAATCATAGAATAAAAATATTATTATTATTGCTGTTGTTGTTGTTATTATTATTATTATTATTATTATTATTAATGACCACTTTTAAGAGGCAGGTAAACAACTGCCCCCGATAGTAGATGAAGACACTAAGAGTTTTGTGGCTTCTCCTCTTATATGTGACACAGAGTCAAATGCAACTTTTACTGATATCAAAGCCCGTACATAGTCATTAAACCATCATGAAACAGGCAGTATTCATAAATAGTCACAAATCTGTTGTAAGGCAGACACTGAGCACGATTGGACAAGACTTAGCTCTTGCCTTTAGTCTAGTGAGGAGGGCAGGCAGGTCCTCAAGTGGGAAGCGATGGCAAGGATGAGAACACAGGGCCACGATAGTAGAGAGAAAGGTGTTAAGTCTATTCTAGAGAGGTCGGGCAAAGCTACCCGGAGGAAGCCACACTTCAGCAGAGATCTGAAGAATGAGTCAGAGTTAGCCAGCAAGCTGGTGAGGAACAACAATCAGCTGGCACTTGCTCCCTGGTGTTCTGTGCTGGAACTCCAGAGCTGCCAACACTAACTTCATGCCAGGTGACAAATGATCTGAGTGCCCACAGCTGCAGCTGCAGCTTTCTACCCTCTCCCTCCTACTTCCATCATTAATGAGCCTGAGACCAGAAAAGAATACATCTTAGGAACCAAGAGCTCTATGTTAGTTTTCGGACTAGAGAAAGAAGAGAAGTTCTTCACTGCTGTGAACAACAACAGTACCGCCACAAATCCTGTGTTAGTTTCCTTTGGCACTTGCTAAAATATTATAGCAGTTTGCTGCTGCTAACTCTCATTTTTATACATCATGGTGGCAGGTTGTTGTATGCTCATAAATATACTCATTATAAAAAATATGTGACCCCCTCCAAGCCTACCCCCACCCAGGAACAGCTCTGCAGTATGGTAATGACCCTAAACTAAGGTTGCTTAAGGTTAATTCTTGCTGCTAGGAACACTTCTCATCGCCCCCCTTTCAGCAGTTCTGACTTCGCAATATTCCACCTGCAGTTACACAACACCCCGGAGACACAGGTTTGCCAGAAGGTATCTATTCCAGATAGAAATAGCTTTACCAAGTAAAGGCAAGCTTTATGCCTTTATAGATACCTCCATATTTCAAACATTATTTTAAAAAAGACATCTCATTTTAAACAGTTGATTTGAGGAGAAGGAAATTTCTCTTTCTACTGTGGTGTGTCTGGTGTAATAATTCCAGTATACAGAGCTTCTAGAAAGACTGCCATTTTGCCCCTTAGATGTCACCGCTCTATGACAGCTACTTATTTAAACTTGTGTGGAAAAAAAAAAAAAAGAGAAGTTAACATTTATTTGTCAACAAACAAACACACTTCAGTGCTGTTTGTTGCTGGCAGTGTGTTTAGTATAATAGAGAGATTCAAAGGAAGCATGAAATTCCTTTACTTCCTTTCAGGAGTTTACAGTCTGGTTGGAAAGGCTCAAAATCATGTTAAACTGATTCAGTGACTTTGACTAAAGAAAATAGTGACATCAGGACACCAGAGAAAGAAGAAACTTTTCTCTACGCTAAAAAAGAGAAGCACAATATAAGATCCAGGAGTAGAAAATTTCCATTATATCCACATATTTTGTATTTGTGTAGTTTTGGAATGCTTAGCCTTCCAAAGAATAAAGAAAAGCCACAGTACGCTTTCCAAGGCATTGTTTTTGTACCTCTCAAAATGATCATTTAAAGAAAATCATATGCTTTCTTGAAACATGTGTTTAAAAATACAAGTTAAAGAATTTTGACCAAACTAACTCCAGCATATGAAGAAAAGCATATTTCAACTGTCAAAAAAAAAAAAAAAAAAAGGAACAACTTTAACTCAACCACTAGGGGGGAAACCTGCAGTACACACTGCAGCACATTTCTCTGAAACTGAAAAATCCAGCTTTATTTGAATAAGATTTGCTTCCTCTAACCCATTACTCTGGTCCAGCCCTGCCCAGGGCTTAGAATAGGTCAAGTTCTTGGGTCTCTATATCTTACTTCCTCCTCTCACACGGGCTAAAAATAAAGCATTAACAGAAGGTCCAGCAGAACAGAGATCAGGACACAGACACTGTTAAAAGAAAAAGCCTGACTCTGTGCAGGTTAAATCAAAGTGAAACAAACCCTGCATTCTTAGTTTAACTGACACATATAAGCCCCTTCAAAACATATTTTTATTTTTATTTTTTTATTTTTTTGAGGGCAGTGTCACTGGCCCTCATATGTGGGACCCGAACTGGGGCTGCTGGCTTCCCAAGCCAGCGCTTAACCACCATGCTACTCAGCCGGCCCTCAACACATATTTTTAAACTGAGAAATTCCACCCCTGTATTTTTCAGATGAATCAGATAAAAAGGTAAGTCAAGATACATAAATCTTCAGCAGAGGAGAAAAAAAAATCTTTCCTGGGCAGAAGGGGAAACACCAGGTGTTTATTTATTTATTTATTTATTTATTTATTTAATTTTTATGTTTTTGGTTTGATGACATTGTTTATTTGGCCTTTTCATTTGTATGACAGTTCACAGGCATGTATAACTTAGTTGAGTGAACCTCATTTATAAGTTTATAAGTTTCTTTAAAATGTGTATTTTTATTTCGTATCATCCTTTCAAATAACAAAACATTTTTTTCTTCACTGGGTTCTTTACATATGTCCATCCCTGTCCATATAAGGTACAGATACCAATACACAGGGACAGAGAAAATGACTACATCTGTGTATAGAGCTGGGACCTCAAGCATGCTACCTCAGAGCCCCCCAAAACTATGGAAGCAAATAGTGAAGGATATTTTAAGGGAATACTTAGCATCCCCAGAATTATAAAGAGGCTCTGGAAAGTTTGCACTAAACTAACTTGCAGACAACCAAATATTTGGAGCATCCAAAGAGGTAAATACATATTTCAGGGTGAAAAGGCATTCCTAAAACTCTTCAACTCTTTCCTTGAATTTATTTGCTTAACATGTGTTACTATATATCCACAATATGTCTACTGTAGAGATGTGAAAATGAACTGGTAAATTCTGCATGAATAGTTATGCAGTTTATAATTATCTTAATAACCCTTTTTAAAAGGCGAAGGCAAGGCTATTCATGAAAGAGGTTAAAAATAGAACCACATCAATAGTGGCTATTCTAGGGAACTTGCTTTGCATTACCTGCACCATAATGGAATCATTTGGAACAATAGCTCTAAAAACTTGGTGAATTTTGAGGATGTTAATTCCAGATGACTATTAGGGAAACTAAATGTAAATAATATAGAATCTTGGCCTTATCCTTATTTACCATTCATTCACTCATTTGTATAGTAGATAAATATTTTTCAACAAATGTCTATGTTCTGTGGATATAATACTGAAAAAGACTTCTGTGTCTTGGAACTTATATTCTAATATGGTAAATATACAATAAATACATTATAAAGTTATTGTAAAACTTCATTCTGGTTCTCACTATTATGCACAGGATTCAATGTTTCTAAAAGGACACTGAATGCCTGTATTATTAGTGGTCCTGGGCATGAACTAATGATGAAATCCACACTTTCCAGCCAGATGTTGAAGGCCATCTCCAATACTGCCCCATTTATCTGTATAATACTATCTCTTACTGCTTACATCTGACATCAGTGAAGAAGGCCCTAGCCAACACAGACAAAAATGTCTCACTGAACATTATCATCTTCACTCACCAAAATTCTTCTTTCTAGCCATCCCGAGAGGAGTGCCTTCCAAAATAAAGCCCTTAGTAAAAACCGTAAGTCAGATTTCTCCTTTCATTTAAACATCTATACACCTTGTGCATGTCCCTCTCTACCAGCATTTATTTAGATGTGTATTGTACTGTACACTCATATTCATGAATATGTCCATTCTAGTCATTTGACTGGCAACTTTTTGAGGGCAGGGCTGTTTCTAAGTTTTATTGCTATCTCAGGCTTTATTTAGCATACTGTCTTGCATAGTTAGCTCCAATTCATAGCTCTTGTGTTGAATTGTGTTATATTTGCTTGTGTGCAATAGCAGAACATAAAATTCAGTATCTGCTTCACGCAAACATTTGTACAAGAGAATACATACAAGTTTATAAGCAGCCTAACATTATTTAGAGTAATAATACTAAGTAATACTAAGTAATAATACTAAGAGTAAAACCTCAGCCTCTGTTATTTCCAGTTTAGTTCTGAGCTTTTGAAGCTTTCAATTTTCTGCCTACATTCTAATGTAAACTTCCAGTCAGAACTCTCAAGTTTTCAAAGCTCTTGTGAATTGCAGCTATTAGTAACCTCAAGTCCAGGGAACCTACATTTACATATCTGTGCATTGTATGTTCATATAATCACTTTAGCCAATGTTTTATGTTCAAGAAGAAAGAAAGAAAGAAAGAAAGAAAGAAAGAAAGAAAGAAAGAAAGAAAGAAAGAAAGAGCAAGCAAGCTAGCTTTCCCCAAAATGTAAAAACACAAAAAACTAAGTGCTGGATGAAACTGGAGAAATTTAAAATATAACCGTGAAAGTACATTATTTAAATTCAGATTTATTTTTGGGGCAATAGATGATCTTTATACTAAGTCACGTAGATAGACATATTGTTTATGAAGGTTCAAAAATCTATCCATATCAAACCCACTTTTATAACTGTGCAATAATTCTGCATAAAGGTCACATATATATGGTATTGTCTACACACACAACATACACATTCACATGGCATATTAGACCATACAAAATGTATACACAAGATACGTATTTTTCATCATACTGTCAGCATAGCTACACACCGTTCTTTCTGGCACACAGATGTGAAAACCATTCGTATTTTACAGGTGTGTTTAATGTCTGTACCCACAGGTAAAAGTGATTTAATATCTAGTCCACAGTGTGTGTGTGTGTGTGTGTGTGTGTGTGTGTGTGTGTGTATACTATATATACTATTGTCTTTTAAAAGTAATATCTGGTAAAAATACATTAGGTAACATGGTTTAGGTTTACTTTCTTTTTTATTCTAACAAAGAAACATTTAAAAAAGTATTTTGGTGCTATTATCATGTGTTTCTCTAGACCATTACTCGGGCATATTTCTATCAATACACAATGTTCTATAACGCTTTGAATGTATCTTGTTGGAAAAACGAAAGATTGTAACCCACGTCCCCACCATCCAGGTGAAAATGAAATGACTGTCTACACATAGGCACGATTCAGGACACCGAACATTTGGTACACAAAGCATGATCAGAGATGGGTTCCTACCCAGCACAATTCCATTCAGTAGTTTCCCTTGCACGTACCAGCTCAGCTGCCCGTGATCCACGCTGCTTTTAAATACTACAAAGCAATGTATACTCCAACTGTCGCCCGCTCAAGTTCTTCCTTTAGCTCTCAGAAGTGTATACACTTGGATAGTGAGGGACGCACTGTTGCAGCCGCCTCTCCGACTCCTTCAGCATCCCACCTCTGAGCTGCGCGGGGTTAAGCCCTGCCGCTCCAAGCTCATTCTCCTCAGCTGCCTGCAACTGGTCGGCCACAGGGAGGAGAGAACGGGCACCCGGGCGCCCTCTGGAGGCGCCGAGAGACAGCACAGCAAACTTGGAACATTTAGGTAGAACGAGGATGTCAGCACATTCTTTGTTAAATAAGCGCACTGTTTTTTATTTACTCTTTCCTGAGCACATGAAAACAATTGGAAAACAATGCAAGAAAGGCTCATTCCGTTGCCTATGAATATTCTACTTCTTTCATACCGCACAATAAAGTAGAAACCGTGATTCATGTATGTGTACAAATAACGAGATGGCAAATTATCTACTTCTTGACTCATCCCAGAGAAAAATAATTAACATTGGCTACTATCAGCAGTGTCCAGGATTTTGGTATTTAACCAAAGGCAGCTTTCCAGAAGAGAAGTGCACGCCTCTGAACTAACACAATATAACTGTGTTCAACATGCCCTGCTACTTAACGAAATTACAAACCTTACCTCTGGAAATGTTTAGTGTGTTCTTATCAATGCATTATACTGACTTGAGTACGATAACAAGGAAAAACAGTTTCTGTTATAGTTTGTGTGATAAGGTGTTCATATGACTTTAATATTTCAACAATAGCTCTTTGAATTAATTTCCCTCTAAATATCTCCCTAAGCTTCTTTCCCTTAAAGAGGGTAATTTGTATACCTGAATGAGATATAAGCTTAATTAATTAATTGAATAGAGCACTTAGGATTATCTCCTCTGATATGCATTTAGCAACGTGATTACTGGAGGTTTCCTTATTCCCTGCAGATCAAAATGAACCTACATCACAATTCCTATTCATCACCCCTGTCCTGACTTCCACCAGGCATCAAAATTTGGGATTTCATTATTCCTTTAAAATTAAAATTGGACTTTTACCCTATTGAATAAGAGACCTATCCACAGTGATTGTATATTTTTCCAGGCAAATGTGGACAAGAGTCTGATTACATACCCTGTGGGGTCCCTTTGGGAAATAGAAACTCTTAATCATTCAGTTTCAAATCAGTGTTTGAGAATTTCTGGCAGAATAAACATTGAAGAGATTTGTTTCATCAATATTTCATCTCAATTTCTTTTTATTTCCATGTGTATGATAAATGAAAATATTGGCTTTTCAAACACATACCATTAAACATACTCTAAAGTAAGGTTTTTCTTTTAAATAGAATATGCACCAAATATTCACACTATAATTTTTGTGACTTTGTAAAGTCTCTGAAAATGTATGTGCTGGTGGGAATAAAATATATGTTAACTACTCATGTCTCTATACCCTCAACTGCTGGCACTGTGGAATCTGAAAACATATTAGTTAATTAATTGACTCCTAAATTGTATGACATATTCTGCAGTATGGTAAGTGTTACATAGAACTTCTTAGAAAGGCAAAACACTCATATATTTTAAGATTAAAGATACAGTAAGCAAGATAAAGAACATTTAGAAACTTATAAATAATAAAGTAATAAACACTGACCAAAAAAAACAAATATGTCAAAATTTACCAAGTCAAACTTGATACATGAACTGTTAGAGGTGAGGTAACAAAGAAATAAATTATGGGATAAAATTTCCCAACATAAATGCTTTGGCCTTACAAAATCATTCTTCAAGTAATCACTCCTAGAATGTCAAGAATGGCTTTATTGAAACAATTAAGTAAATATTGACATAAAGAGAAAAAACAATTAGACATTAAAAGAGGGGTAGTTGTGAATTTCATAGTCAGGGTCATTGTGTCTATGCTCATCAGAAACAAAAGCTGAAAATGATAGTTGACATGACATGAAAAAGAAATGATTATGTGATTAGGGATGGAAGAGAAATATTATGATCATGTGTTGTTCCCTGAAAGAAGGTCTACATTTAGTCTTAACAGGGCTGGCAGAGTGGTGCATTGGTTAAGTGTTGGCTTGGGATGCCAGCTCTGAGCAGCAGGGCCCCCGTTCAGATCCCACATATGAGGGCCAATGACACTGCGCCCTCTACAGCTAAGATGGTGAACAACAACTCAATTTGGAGCTGGTAGACTGTGAGTCTCCAGCAAAGGTGTAGGCTGCAGCCCCTGCCACAGTGAGCTGCCATGAGCTACTGTAAGTGGCTGGCAGCCAGTGTGAGCGGCCTGCAGCCAGAATGAACTGCCATGAGCTCCCATCCAATGACCGGTGACCAACTCCTCAGCCGGGAAGAGCACAATGATAATACCAACATGGGCCAGTGAAGTGACGTCCTCCGCAACTAAACTGGAGGACAAAAAGGATAGCAACTTGTCTGTTCCCCTTCCCCGATTTCCCAACACTGTTCCCTCCCCAAATTCCCCAATAAAGTCTTAAAAAAATAATAAAAATAAAATAAAATAAAGGTAGTCTTAAGACACTGAGACAAGAAAATACAGGAAAGGAATAAATCCCCAAATAGGGGTATTTCTATTTCTACAATTTAGCATGAAAAACTCAAATAAAGGAAAATGGTCCAAGGTAAAGTCAGAGTGAGGTCTAAAGAACTAAAATACCATTGGGACTCTCACCATCTGTCTTTTACAATGAACTAGAATGAGGTATCCGTGTATTCTAATGCTGCATAACCAATGACCACAGCCTTAGTGGATTTTTACAAAGCACATTTATTAGATTGTCAGAAAAGTCATGATGTATTGTTTCTATGTTTTCCGTTGCAAAACTGTGTCATGACTTTTCCAACAACCCAATATCATCTCACAGTTTCTGTGGGTTCGCAGTGTGCACATGGCTTAGATGACTCCTCTGCACAGAGACTCCCAAGGTTGCAGTCTGGGCATCACCTGAGATTTGACTGGGGGAAAATGTGTATCTAAATTCAATCATGTTGTTGGCAGAATTCATCTCTTCAGTTTCTTCAGGCCACCAGGAGAATGCAGGGAGGGTGAAGCCCTAGTCTTTCTTTCAAGGACTCTCGACTGATTAAATCAGGCTGACCCAGAATAAGCCTTTCAATTAACTCAAAATCAACTGATCTGGAACTTTTATTATGTCTGCAAACTCCCTTCACCTTTGCCATTTTCTATTGGGTAGAAGCAAGTCACAGGTTCCACCCACACTCAACTAAAGAAGAGGAGATTTGCAAAGGTAGCGCATTGTGGGGTCACCTTAGGGTGTGTGCACAACAGGATCTCTGTAAAGACATGTGGGATTTCTGACTTGCTGTTCAAATACATAAATGGAACAGCCTGGGGGGTGGAAAATGGCACTGCTGGGGCTTCCTGTTGCTTTTAAGATTAAGGCAGGGCCATGGATATATTATTCATCAGAGAAGTTTTACAGATATATAGTTTATATGTAACACAGGAATATAACAATAGAAAAAACAGGGAAGTCATTTGATCAGGAAGGGACATAGACGCAGAAAGCAGATGCTTGGAATTGAGGATTGATGAGCGGGACTTGGGACAATAAAGAGCACTGGTGTCAGTATGGTGGCGATGACTTTATGCCCTAGATATGTCTGTGTTGCCTGGCTGTGTGCTCACAGCCCCTCACACCTAACCATCCATGCTCTGAAGTGGCTAAGCCTTATTAGGCCCGGAGTATACACCTGACCAAAAGAATACATCCAGAGGCTAGCCAGAAACTTGTGGCCTTACTGGAAAAATAAGCTTGTCCACTTAGATTTTCAGGAATTTGAACCAAAGTAAAAGAGAGAAGTTGCCAGTTGGTGAAGAATACTGCAGCTGAAAGGCCATGTAGCAATTATGAGCTATGTGCTAGCCGATATAGAGAGGGCAGCTTAGCAGAAAGAACAAAATAATGGTGTAAACTCAGAAAGGAGTAGAGATTAGAGAAAACAGTCACTCTAATTCCTTTAATACATTTAATACATTCATATGGAGTTCCTGTTATGGAGTGGGCACTGTTCTAGGTGCCGGGAAAACCACAATAAATAAAACAAAGTCCCTGTTCTCATGATGCTTATTCTTGTAGTGGGAGATAGACAGTCAATATGTATAAGCATAGAAACTATACTGCATTAGGTGAGAAAACTGTAGAAATAAAAATAAAGCAGGTAATAAAGTTTAAAAGTAAAAGGGAAATTGCTACTTGGGTAGCATGCATGGTCAGGGAAGCCTATGTGATCACATGTTCTTTGAGCAGAAACCTTATTTCAGTGAAGGCAGCAGCCATGCTAATATTTGTGGAAAAGATATTCTGGGCAGAGTGCACAGCAGGTGTAAAGGTTCTGAGATAGGTTATGTGGTTGGTGATCAAAGGAATCGCAAGAGGGGAAATATAGCTTGGATAGTGGGAGCACGGGAACAGGTAATACGGTATGAAATCAGATATGGTGTGAGCAAGATCACGTAGGGCTCATGAACCTATGTCAGAATTTAACTTTTACCTAGAGAGATGGGTACTAGAGGGATACTAGGAGAAAATACCACAGTTATATTTTTTAAAATCATTCTTGCTAATGTAGAGAACAGATGGGAAGTGAGGGAGATGACAGGGAGACCATGTGGACCCTGAAAGAGACAAAGTGTGGCCTAATTTCCAATTATGTTCCTTTCCCATGAGGTCTAGCGGTACCTGTTTCAGCCCTTCAATTTCCATGAAATAACACTGTAAATACTTAAAAAGAAACAAAGAAGCAAAAAAAAAAAAAAACCCCAAAAAAACAAAAAAACTTTCTTAAACTAGATAGACAAATACTCTAAGGAATATTAAAAGTATTTTGGATTTTACATATCGTGGCATAAGAGCTAAAAGGTAGTAGGATTTAAAAAACATGTCACCTTTCTATAAATGACAGAAAGTGCTTACATGTGGGGAGTTGAATGTCAGCCTACTAAATTGTTGAGCAGTTATTTTTCCAGCATATTTACTTAAGTCCATAGTAAAAGGTCAGTTCCTAAAGATTACATATCTGATCATTTGTGAAATGAGTGTTTCAGAAGTTTTTAATTCAATGGATATTATCATCCAATATCAATAAAAGAGTATATAGATTATAAAGTTTAATTTTAAAATCTTACAGATAACTATTTTGTTTGTTATACTATACTATAGAATCTTTGAAACTATGTACGGCTCCCCTTTTAGAGATGAAATGATATCAGAGACAGAACAATTGAAAGATTTTATAAGAAATCCATTAATTTCTAATTTTGCATCTTCCCAACCCAAACACATAAGAGACACACATATGTATTATTTGTATATATGTAGGTATATTTGGGCTACTTTTCATGTTATTTCAAATGAAATATTACAAAATCAACCATAAAGTGTTTCAAAATGGGAAGTGGGGGTTAGGGGGCACTTAGCAATCATTGTCATTTTTTTTTTTCATGCGGGGGTCAAACCAGGAAGCTTGCTGTTAAGAGCACATGCTCTATCCACTGAGCCATTTGGCTGACAGCTACTTTTGCCATCATTAAAAAACAGCAATTGGGGGCTGGCCGAGTGGTGTGGTTGTTAAGCACTCGCTTAGGAAGCCAGCGGCCCCCGTTCAGTCCCACATATGACGGCCAGTAACACTGCCCTCAAAAAAAAACAAACAAAAAAACAGCAATTGGTATCTTAGCTATGCCATATATGTTTATTAATTTTCCTTGTTATTAAAATATTTGCTAAAATTAACATCTGTAATAAATATTTTCCCACTCACCAAATTCTTAAAAGCACTATCATCAGAGGAAATAAAATTCAGACCATTCATCTGAGCTAAGCGTATTTTGTTGGATATGATGAGAAAAAATTGGTACCCATGGAATCATGTATTTACCTCTAGCTGCCCAAATGTTAAAAAAAAAAAAAAGAAAACCACAAAACATAAATTTCAATACTCAAAAGAGAGTTACAGATATGGGAGTCACTAAACATTAGTTGTTTAACTAACAACACAGAAATAAGAACAGTGATTTAAACAAGAACATAAAAGCTAAAAGAGACTATATGCCTAAGTATCTCAGCAGATGTAGAAAAGGCAGCCAAATTCAAGAAAACTTTACTTTTTTGGATTTAAGTCACTTTAGGAATTACTACATTCAGATATCTATTCATCGTTTCATAACATTCTTATTCTGTCCTTAAAATGCAAGGCAGTACATAAGATTTCTATTATGTGTAAAATCCAGCATGATACATTTAAAACTTTATCTGGGCCCATAGTTGGTGGGGAAAGAATTTTTCATCAAGCTTTATATTCAAATCAGTTTCATTTAAAAATATTCATTTCATATTCATGTTCTCAAGTAGCTTTCAAAAATTAAAAGGCCAGAGAAATTTGTTTGACTTGTTAACATCGTTGTGTATTGTTTAGGCTTTCTGGGCTCTTTAGTTGATGCTGATACTATTTATGGTGCTGTAGTTGATTTTAAATTAGTAGATCATGTCAAGACATGGAAGCAACCTAGGTGTCCATTGATAAAGAAGATGGAATATCATGCAGAAAAAATGAAAAGAAATCTTGCCATTTGTGACAAAATGGATGGATCTAAAGGGTATTATGATAAGTGAACTAATTCAGGCAGAGAAAGGCATGAAATACCATATGGTTTTGGTGTGGAATCTAAATTAAAACAAAACAAACAAACAAAAACAGACCCATAGAGACCAAAGGGATGGTTACCCGAAGGGAAGGTGCGGAGGATGGGTAAAATGGAGAAAGGGAACATAGTCAATAATATTGTGATAAGATTAGATAGTGACAGATGATTACTGGAATTAGTGGCATGATCATATTATAAAGTATAAAAATGTTGAATCACTGTATTGCACACCTGAAACTAATATAACCAATATAAGACTATATACCAACTATACTTACATAAAAAATAAATAGATAGATCAGTAGATTAACAAGCTACACATAGAACTTCAAATGTGGTCCCAAAGGGATTTCCATGAAAAATAGGTAAAATGTTTTGAATATTTCAGAAATAACTTGTCAGTATTACAATGCCCTCTAACATTTTGTCACCTTAGAAGTTACCACAAATAGTTTCATGGCTTCAATTATCTGATCAATTTAAGTAACTCCTTCTCTTGCCCTAACTCACTTCTTGAAGATTGGGTCTGCATTCTACCTTCCAGGTGACTCTGTATGAATATACACCTAACGCAAATACATAGGGAACTCATTACCTTAAAATTTAAAACAAATCCTCGAGGGGTAACTAAAAAGTAGAATACAACTTTTTTTCAGTTTGCTAATTTTTTTCCCCCGTCAATTAGATTTGTCCAAAAATAAAATGGGCTGCCCTGAAAAGTAGTAAGCTCCACATCCTGGGCAATTAAGGCACAGTCTGGGTAACAACTTGGCAAGGGATAGTGAAGCAGAGATTTGGATGTGACATCATTGGTCAGACCAGATAATCTTCAAGTCCCTCTCAATACTGAGATTCTATGATGTTAGAAAAATATTCCCAGTCCCATCTCTCACTTAAAAATTTCCTTTACTGCTAAAACTTACATGATTTGCAGTTTACAGTAGATAGAACACCTATTCTTTATTTCCTGATGCATTATTCAACCAGTTTAATTCATTTCAACAAATATATTTGATTAATTTCTCCTTACCTTGGTCTTTTAAAGCTTTCCCTCCTCTCAGTGGTTTAAATCTGAACACTTACAACCTATTAATTCCAATAAATTTTACAAAATGTCTTACAAAGGAAACAAGGACATTCTATATTTAATCCAGGTGACAAATACAAATTTGGAAACTTTGTTCATATTGGACAGATTAACTCTGAGAATCCTAAAATAGTTCACTTAACTTTTGAGATTAAAGCATGCATTTATTTCAAAAATAAGCTGAGGTTTCCTTTAGTGGATGCTTATAATGTGCTTCTAAACATTTTAGTGAAACAGGTTAGAAAAGATCAATGTCTAATTGAGTATCTTGTAACTTCATATTTATAGTTTGTTAGTTGCTATGATAATGCAGCTATCACTCACAAATCTATGTTGATTCACTAAATGTTATAAGACACTTCTGTAAAAACAGTTTTATCAATTGCCTTGGAACTTATACATGAAAAAAAATGTTTCAAACATGTTTCTTCTGTGGAGGCATAGGAAGATCTATACAAATAAACATTTATGCACCTATGTAATCCTCAATCTGAACCGTTCAATCCTTTGAATTCTTTCAATAAATACTAAGAAGTCCCCAAACACAACCCAACTAAAGACATTTAATTTGTATTTTATCTTATTTTTAAATTGCTTAAGTTTTTGAAAGCTAAATCCCCATTTATAAAATTGCATGTGCAATTATATTTTTAGTTGTTTCAAAGGTGGTGTCAAAAGTTAATCAAATGGGGGGCCGGCTGAGTGGGGGGCCAGCTGAGTGGCGCGGTGGTTAAGCGTTGGCCTCGGAAGCCAGCGGCCCCGGTTTGGGTCCCATATATGAGGGCCAGTGACACTGCCCTCAAAAAAAAACCAAAAAAAAAAACCCCACAAAACAAGTTAATCAAATAGGGATACAGTTATCTTTTTAATAATTATGAAATATGCAGTTTGTTGGCCTAAGAAGTACTTGGAATAGACAAAGACAAAAAGAGGTAAGATACATGAATGTTTGTGTAATAGTTAAAAACAGATGAATACAATATATGGATAACTTAGGTATGCTGTGTAAATTGCTACATAATTTGGGACTTTCTTAGGAGAATGATCCATTATTCAACAAACTTTCTAGTACTGCATAATTTGGTACTAAATCTTTCAAAAAATGTATTTATTTTATTTAAATCAGAGTGGATAAAATGTTTGCTAGAAAAGAAAAATATGCCTTCTTGATTCACTTTTAATACCATTGTCCCTGTCTGGAAAATGACAGAGTAGTTAAAAGATAACTGAAATACTGTGATGTCTTTGTAACTAAAAATATGTATGTGAATCAGGAATATAAACATATTTGTTTTTTGTTGAATGGAAAAGTACATTCTGTATCTGATTTCTATGTTTATCTTTAATATATTATGCATCATCAATAAAGAAAAGGGATTTTTAATGAGAGTTCTCATTTTCATAATGTAAACTATGTTTGATTAAAATACAACCATGGACATGTAAAACCTGTGCAGTCACAACACAGAATCACTTAAAGGTCTATCACAACCACTTACCCCACAACATTTTTATCTGGCCTGAACTATTCCTGTTGAACATACTCACTTTTAACACTAACACATTCTAGTTGTTTAATTTTCCATAGTGCCCTAGTACCATCATGTCATACCAACATCTGCTCAGAGTAGAAATATATTATCATATTCAGAGTTCTCTCATCAACAAATAACCTTGCAGGGTCGGCCGAGTGGCTCAGTTGGTTAAGAGCTCGCTCAAGAGTGCGAGATGAGCTCTGAGCAACGGCGGTTCGATGCCAGCCCGAGCTGAGTTGCCGTTGAGCTGCCAACAGGTGGCAGGATGGCTCAGCTAAAAAAAAAACAAAAAAAAACAAAAAAAACAAACAAACAAACAAAAAAAAACAAATAACCTTGCAAATCAAATAAAATGAAAATAATGCTTCCACAAAGTTAAAGAGATTCAGCTATTTTAGGAATAATGTTGCTTGGTTTCTCTCAGGGTTACTCTAATACCCTCCAGCCTGAGGCTCAGGGGTATGTGTGTGATTTCACATGCCTACATAGAATATGGTGTATTTCGGAGTGATTCTCCTCCAATGGAGCAACCACCTGAAAAGGCCATAAACGTCTCTATGATTCATCAGCCTACTGATGTAGTTTGGTTTCTCCTAAATCAGACTGATTTGTTATAGGCATGGACATTTTTTTAAACGTTATTATTATTATTATTATTATTATTATTATTAGTTACAGATGTACAGAACAATGCAATAGTTATTTTTTTCACCCCTTACAAAGTGATTCCCCCCTCCCCTGAACCCCCACCCCCGATATCATACATATCTATTACAATTCCATTGACTCCATCCCACATTATACACCACATCCCATGACTGTATATGTGTTAAATTATAGTTGACATGTAATATTGTTCAGTGGCAGCTTCAGATGTACAGTGCAGTGGTAAGGCCACTAGACCGTCCATGAAATGGTCTCCCTAAAAAGACAAGGCATGGACATTTTTCACAGCCTTTCCTTTCACAGCCTCTAAAACTGGAGATCTGGTGAGTGAAAAATCCAAGACAACTGTTCTTTTCGTATCCATTTTCACATATGTAAACTTCAAATAGAGGCACTTATTATCCAAGAAAATACTGAAGAGAGGTTTGACATTCATGCCAGTAAATATGAAAAGCTGTCTTTAAAATAATAGGTTTTGATATCATGGTGCTTTTATAACTTTCTAGGTCCCTGTAGATACCTTGCTAATCTAAATAATCTTAAAGAGCACTGGGTATTTTAGAGAACAAATTGAAACTTCATCAACATAATATTTAGAAAAACCTAAACTCTAAGCTCACACTTTAGGCATAACCAGCACAGTTGCCACACTAAATCTGGATATCTATATCTATAGATAAATATTCCAAAAAATTCCACAGGCCCCTGGTTTTCACCATGACCAGTTCCATCCTCTCTTCTCTTTGAACGAAAGTAATAGGAACACTAGACTTCTAGTATTTATATATATAATATAAAATAACAATAGAAAACCCATTAAATAAATGCTAATATTAAATCGCCAGGTCTGTTTCACATATAAATTAAAAGAGAGTACTGCCTCTCTGCAAGGGTTGAGTTAGAGTTCCTTTGAAAGCTTTTGAAAACAGGGTTGAGTTCATTTTACATCTACAATTATAACATAGCTGCACAACTTCATTTGTCTTAGACAATTTATTGCATTCACTTCGGGAAGGAATGGCAAGAGAGAGGGAGATGGTTCCCCGCCCTACCTCCTATTCAGTTTGGGAGTTAGTGGAAGACTGCCCCTTCTCCAACACAGCCGCTGATGAAAGGGAGCTATTAAAAAGAACTGCGTTGGTTTACACTGCAGATTGAATGGAGCATTAAATGACTGCATTAGTATGACTGCAGTGGGGGTAACGGTCGCCTCCAGTGGGTACAGAATGTTGTTATAATACTTTCACATAGGTGCAGTAATTGTTCAAGGGTCCGGATTTGTCACGAAATGGTATCCAACACCTCTCCAGCAAATGACCCCCAAATCTCTCCTCACCCTACAGTTTTATTTTTCTCCCTCCTTGCTAGTGTACACAGATGAGGACACATATGTACTTTCAAATTGTCGCCTATGTATCATGAAGGTGGGGGGGGCTACTGCGAATCACTTGGAAACAGCTTCTAGGAGGCGGTTAGCGATCACTTCCACCAATATAGCTCAGATGCTCTTAATTTGATCACCCCGCCTCCCCCCCTCCGGCCTGGACTGTAATTTTCCAAACAGCCACCTCTCATTTGCAAATAAAGTTAAAATCAATCCAGATACAGAATGCTGACTTCCTGTCACTCAATTTTACAGGGTTTCTCTTTGTAGAGCTGCCAGATTGTGACCGATGAGAGAGAGAGAGAGAGAGAGAGAGAGAGAGAGAGAGAGAGAGAGAGAGAGAGAGAGAGAGAATATCACTTGCTTCCTTGCTTCCTAAGCAGGGATTTGCCTGCGATACGCGGCGAGAGGACTGCGGCGGCTGATTTACACAGTTGGCGCGGAGGAGGGGCCGGGGGTGCGGGGGGACAAGCTGGCGGAGGCTCCGGCGATGGGCTGATCTGGGGCTCCCGAGCGCCTCTCTCTCTCCGTGCGCGATTTGGGGGCAGCTGATGGATTTGCATTCGGGTTCCAGCCCGGCGTTTTCTATATTGCCTCTTAATACCCGACCTGGCGGCCCCAGTTTGGGTGCGGACGTTGGTAAGTAACGTGCAATCCGATTTTAGTTATTTCCTAGGCGATTAAAGTGACACTTTTAAAGCAGGTCAGTCTTAAAAGATACTGTCGCCTCGAGCGTCTCCTTGGCCTGAAACGTTCCGCGGTCCCCTCCTCCCCCCCACCCCCACCCCTCCCGTGCTGGAGAAGTGAGGATGTTTGAATCGTGAGCTGTCAGGGGGCTCACTCTCTGCCAACAGTGTCGCTTCACCTTCGTGCTTCTTGAGGTCCCCTAAATCCAAGTCGAATTTGGTGTGTACAGCCATACTGTTGTATTTGTACCCTCTTTCTCTCGTTTTCTCCTTCCTCCCCACCCCCCACCCCCTTCACCGTCTGGCCAATGCTGGGATCTAGGATCTAGTCGCCCCTTCCTGCCTCCTGCCCGCCCCTCCCCACCCTCTTCTCTCATCCACACACCACCCAACCCACTCCCACGGATCTAGAGGAAAGACTCCCGGAGAAGGCAAGGGCTAGCCCCAAGTCGGATCGAAGGAGGCCTCGGGCAGGGACTGCGCTGTGAATGGCAACCTTTCAGGAAGAGAGAGGGAGAGAGAGGGAGAGAGAGAGAGGGAGGGAGGGAGGGAGGGAGAGAGAGAGAGAGAGAGAGAGAGAGAGAGAGAGAGAGAGAGAGAGAGAGAGAGAGATCCAGACACCAAGCCAGGGCTCTCCGGGACCTCAAAGCTCACCACTGAAACGAGAGCACCGAGATTTTAAATAAAAAAAAAACCCAGCCCTGGGACACTTAGGCTGCCAGCTTGCATTCGAAGGCATATAGAGCTGTGGTCGTGAGCTCCCTGTCACTGGCATCACAGCGCTAGGTGCGCGCTCGACTCTCCCATTGGTATGCAGCGACCATTTCCCTGCAAGTCTCAAAGGTGGAATCACTTAGAAGGATTACAAGCGTGATTTGGTGGCCTTTCCAAAAGTTGGTGGCCGGAGAAGGAACAACTGCAAGGCTACGGCATGATGGATATAATTCAGCCTTCCAGCGAGTTGGCAGCCCCCGCAGGGAAGCTCCTAGGAGCAAACCTCGGAGATCGTGAGCGCTCTGCAAGGATAGGTATTCGCCGCCGCCATCCTTTCTTACTTTGCCTAATTAAACCCAGTATTTCTTGCATGTAGGATGTGCGTTGTCAAGCACACAGAGTTCGGCTGCGGTGGCTTCTGCAAGCTCACAGGTGCTCGGGGTTAGTTGCATTTTTGAACTGGGTCATTTAGCTGTAAAGATGATGGTAGGAAGAGTGGTGCTGAAGATTAACACAGCCTCGGACCCCCTTTCTGGGGGGAGAAAATCGTAAGTAACTCCAACAAATAGGCCAGGTGGCAGAGCAAAGGGCCCCACCCCCAGTGGATCGCTCGCTCGTGTTGTAAATGATAGAAGGAAAACGGCACGAGCTTTTAATCATTTCTCATTGTGCGTTTCGCCTGGCGACAGCAGATTAGAAAAGGATCTGTAAAAGGCTCAGAGCTCTTCAGAAAATGAATGATGCAGCATTTTAATTATTTGTTCTGGGGGCCATCGTTTTGCTTCCATATTGGAACATTTAATCTTAGATATGTGGAGATTAGTGGACTCGGAGATCCGGCAAAGGGGAGGAGGAGGTGGGAAACGAGCACATTGGGGAGAAAGGGCTTCTTGTCCTCCCGGTGGACAAATGATGCTGGGCGCTCCCAGCAGGAAGCGGACGAACCCGGGGCTCCAGGGCCTTTTAAACCAACTTTTGGAGCTCTTTCTATCGCTTAGATACGCTATACTGAGATAAGGGAAAGGACATGTGTGAAATAGCCTTTAGGACATAGCGCATATCAATAATTTAGGGGTTTGTAATTCAAGAGAGAACAGAGAATGATTGCAGAGAGGGTCATTTACCGTCACTGGTAAGCTTAGGGAAGCTTCCCGGTTACCCATCGATTCCATCGCATCATGGGTTGCTATAAGATCCAGGAAACAGTCGCCGCCTCTGCATGTTGGGTACAGAAGGTGGTGTGTGTGTGTGGGGGTGGCGGGTGGGGAAGGAGGGAGGAGGTTGGCAGCTGGTGATGGAGAGATGGGATTGCTCTGGTTTTGAGCTCAGGCTGTTGGCCTGCTTCTAGGTGAAGATCTGAGAAAATAGGGTGGATCTGGAATATTAAGGGTATGGTATGTTAGAGAATCCTGCCTGCCTGCTTACTTAGTCTCTGATCACTGTTTCCAGTTTCAGTTACTGTGGAACAGCCAACAATTGTCCAGTCATTTTAAATATATCATACAAATCTCCTATGACTGACATTAAAGGCACGTTTTGTTGACTTCAGTGATTTATATGTGTATTTTTAGAATGGTATAAGAAATTGACACATAAAACTGCTTTTCTTTGAAATTTGGTTGTGTATAAAGGGCTTTAATGGAAAGCCATCTCTACTGGCTAACTTTGAGCCCTTGGACAATTGAGGTTCAGTCCAGATTTTTTTTAGAAACCAGTAAGTCCCACCCTTTCCCATGAGTTGGTGACAGAATTGGTGTGTATGTGTGTGCATTGACAATGCACACTTCCCACTAACAGGGCTCCTTCGCTCTACACTTGATCCTAGCCAGTTTCTCCACTAAGATGCATTTTTTCCCCTAGCAACTAGGACTGTAGAACCCTCAGTTGATCCTTTAAAAATTCCTCCTGTAGTGTTCTGTGAACTATGTATGATCTGGTGACCCGTCTATGCTGCAACATCGTCCCTCAATCACCCCCACCTCACAACTCCCTACCATCCTCTTCCCCAAAAGATCAAGGAGAAATAGTTGTGCACACACACAAAAATCCCAACTGCGCTCTCCACCCCTGCCAGGTCTTTCCTGACGGGAGAAAGTGAAATGTGTCACAGTTACCCAAGTGTTGTGCATCTCCTTCCAGGGCATTGGTTTGTCTCTGTTTTTAAAAAGGTGGAAGCAAACACAGGACTGTTGAATCCAAGGAAAACCAAAGGTTTTGAGCTGCAACACAACAAAAGGATTCCTGGTGCAAAGAGATCGAAGCAAAATGCAAGAGGAACTCTATCCAAGTCTCTGGGCGGCCTGAGCTTATTCGGGACACCCAAGCAGAATTAGCTAGACTCAGCTCTTCTGTTTTGGGGACCTGAATTTTCCTTTCTCCCCATCTTTGGAGAGAAGTGTCTGTGCTATGAAAAGGATAATTCTGAAAGATAGGCATACTTTTGAACACGTCTACACTAGAGAACGCAGCTTTGGGAACTAGAGAAGTAAACCAGTCAGAGGATAGTTTCCTTAAGAGTTAAGAAAATAAAAAGAAATGCTTATATTCCACATCACCCACCCTCCGCCCCATCTCCACCTTCCCCACCAAAGATACATTCCCCATAAGTCAGTCTCTCCTCTCCGATCCTCTCTCTCTCTCTCTCTCTCTCTCTCTCTCTCTCTCTCTCTCTCTCTCTCTCTCTCTCTCTCTCTCTCTCGTCTATCGTCTGTTTCTCCTTCCTCCCCTCTTCTCAGGGCTTTCTAGTGCTCGCGCCCCAACCCATGCAAAGCGCATTCCCCTTGTTGGAGCTGATTTCCCTGACGTGGAAAGCCGGTTTCAGGGTTACAGAACATATTAAAATAAAAAGGCAACGCGAGAGAAGTCCAAGATTCTGCACTGTGATTGAGCCTGCCTTCCTCCCTGCCTTCCTCCCGCGCGTCCTCCCAGTGCCCAATGATGTGCTGCCGGTACCCAGGGAGAGCAGCTTCGGTGGCGGCGGCAGCAGCTACACCGAGGCTGGAAGACTGCAGCAGCCCCTTCTCCTCCCTCCTCTATTGAGTGTGCCAAGCGGCAGTTCTGCATCCAAAAGAAGCCCATTGAAAGGCCCATTGCATTCCCAGCACGTCTCAAGCTTGCTGCCTTTTTTCTCCCCCTCCTAGTCTACCCCGCACCCCTTTATCCCCCTTTGCTTCAGCTTCAGCAAAAGGAAGGGAGGGAGGGGGGAGAGAATCCCTAATCTGAAACCTTTCCCTCCCTTCCAATGTTTAATGCAAAAAACAAACAAAAAACACACAACTCCTGCAAAATAGGTAAGTCAAAGACATCTGGAGCCTTTCTGGCAAAAATCTCAGGGACCTCAAAAATAAGAAAAAAAAATTAAATAAAATCATGGTGAAGAAGAAAAAACTTAAATAGATTTTAATATTTTATAAGGGAGACTAACTGATACTACAACGTAGTCTCATTCTCTCTCTCTCTCTCTCTCTCTCTCTCTCTCTCTCTCTCTCTCTCTCTCTCTCTCTCTCCATTTAATTGTTTCTAAAAATTGAGTATTGCATGCCCGAGGCAGATTTCTCTTTGCCTTCTCACTGGTTGTTCTTTCCTTACAGCTGTATGCATTATATGCAAGTGGAATGTGAAGATTTATTCTTTTCACTCTCCCTATAGATCATATTGTTTTGTTTTAAGTTAGAGCGTTAACTAAATATTTCCTTAATGCATATATCTAAGTGTGGAGAGAAAAATATATGCTAAAAACTCTGGTCTATTTTTATTGATTTAAAACAAACATTCAACTTTGATTGACATTTCAGTGACTCAGAAAGGGCAATCTAATAAAACTGCATTATTACAATTTATGTATGCATTTTCATATACTGATATTAGGCAAGGAAAGAGAACCATAGGGGAAGCTCTGTATGATTAGAATAGTGCACTGCATTTGTTTCTTCAGATTAAAGAAAGAATGATGTTTTCCCTTGAAATGTATTTCATGTGATAGATCATTTATCAATAGGTAAGTATCAAGGTTTCCCCTTTTTCTTTCCTTTAACTACCCAACTGTCTTCTAACTAGCCACCTTCCATTCCAGTTGCAGCTTTTTACAGGGTTCCTCAGTTGATCTTGAAGGCACAGACACACATTCCAAACTAAGCTGTTAATACAGACACTCCCAGGTCCAGCATCCTTTAATTGTCACTATCCTTAGCTCTGACAATTGCATGGGCTTTTTCTTTAGACAGGGTAATCACTCCTAAAAGGTTTAAATAGCCATATGATACACATACATAGAAATTAATTAAAGATGTTAATAATCTGTGTTTGGGCAAAAGAGGGTGGGGGTATAGTGTGTTACTGAGCATCAACTGTAACTAAGCATGATATGACCTTTTTTTTTTTAAGAGAAATCTTAAGCTTTCCTGAAATTTCAATCATTTTATACATCTTAGTGTCTGATATTGGGCAATGCGCTCATACTTTATTATGTTCTTTAATATTTTTATTTTAATCATGTCTTTTTATGAGTAAAATCCTGTGGTTTAAAGAACTTTTCTTTTTTTTCCCCCATCAGAGTTCCAATCAGATCTATAATGGGCACCTCTGATACCAGTGTGAGTTTTAACAGGTGTAATGGCCAAATTATTGCCATTATAGCCAAATCTGCCTAAACCTAGAAGGCATCACTATATACCAGTTCTCCTGCTTATAAGCTGCAATGAAGGCTGCTTTTGTTTGTATGATGTGCTCCTTTACCAAGTATGTCAGGAAAACATCATCACATGATACGATATTTCAGAGTCTCCTAAGTTTAAAATATAGGGCAAATGAGGCATGTTGATAGGTCGTTTGAGTGTCAGTTCAACAATTGCTAAAGTTTTTATATCACTTTTAAAAAGCCCCAGACATAGGAGTCTATTGGAATAGTGCATATGACTAACAGCTGAAAATCTGCATCTTTATTTCTGTTGCAGTTTTGTAACCAACCACGAATGATGAAACCTTCCATAGCTGAGATGCTTCGCAGAGGGAGGATGTTGTGGATTATTCTTCTAAGCACAATTGCTCTGGGATGGACTACCCCGATTCCCCTGATAGAGGACTCAGAGGAAATAGATGAGCCCTGCTTTGATCCATGCTACTGTGAAGTTAAAGAGAGCCTCTTTCATATACATTGCGACAATAAAGGATTTACAAATATTAGTCAGATTACTGAGTTCTGGTCAAGACCCTTTAAACTGTATCTGCAGAGGAATTCAATGAGGAAATTGTACACCAACAGTTTTCTTCATTTGAATAATGCTGTGTCCATTAACCTGGGGAACAATGCATTGCAAGACATTCAAACAGGAGCTTTCAATGGCCTTAAGATTTTAAAGAGGCTCTATCTACATGAGAACAAACTAGATGTCTTCAGAAATGACACCTTCCTGGGCTTGGAAAGTCTCGAATATCTGCAGGCAGATTACAATGTCATTAAACGTATTGAGAGTGGGGCTTTTCGGAACCTAAGCAAACTGAGGGTTCTGATTTTAAATGATAATCTCATCCCCATGCTGCCAACCAATTTGTTCAAGGCTGTCTCCTTGACCCATCTGGACCTACGTGGAAATAGGTTAAAGGTTCTGTTTTATCGAGGGATGCTAGACCACATTGGCAGGAGCCTGATGGAGCTCCAGCTGGAAGAAAATCCCTGGAACTGTACCTGTGAGATTGTGCAACTGAAGAGTTGGCTGGAACGGATTCCTTACACTGCCCTGGTGGGAGACATCACCTGTGAGACCCCTTTCCACTTCCACGGGAAGGACCTGCGAGAAATCAGAAAGACAGAACTCTGTCCCTTGCTGTCAGACTCTGAGGTGGAGGCTAGTTTGGGGATTCCCCACCTGTCATCGAACAAGGAGAATGCATGGCCAACGAAGCCTTCCTCCATGTTGTCCTCTGTCCATTTTACTGCTTCTTCTGTTGAATACAAGTCATCAAATAAACAGCCCAAGCCCACCAAACAGCCCCGAACACCACGGCCACCATCTACATCCCAAGCTTTATACCCAGGCCCAAACCAACCTCCCATTGCTCCTTACCAGACCAGACCGCCCATTCCCATCATATGCCCTACGGGCTGTACCTGTAATTTGCACATCAATGACCTTGGCTTGACTGTCAACTGCAAAGAGCGAGGATTTAATAACATTTCTGAACTTCTTCCAAGGCCACTTAATGCCAAGAAACTGTACCTGAGCAGCAATCTGATTCAGAAAATATACCGTTCTGATTTTTGGAATTTCTCTTCATTGGATCTCTTGCATCTTGGGAACAATCGTATTTCTTATGTCCAGGATGGGGCCTTCATCAACCTGCCCAACCTAAAGAGCCTCTTTCTCAATGGCAATGATATCGAGAAGCTGACACCAGGCATGTTCCGAGGCCTACAGAGTTTGCACTACTTGTACTTTGAGTTCAACGTCATCCGGGAAATCCAGCCTGCAGCCTTCAGCCTCATGCCCAACCTGAAGCTGCTATTCCTCAACAATAACTTGTTGAGGACCCTGCCAACAGACGCCTTTGCAGGCACCTCTCTGGCCCGGCTCAACCTGAGGAAAAACTACTTCCTCTACCTTCCTGTGGCTGGTGTCCTAGAGCATTTGAATGCCATCGTCCAGATAGACCTCAACGAGAATCCCTGGGATTGCACCTGTGATCTGGTCCCCTTTAAGCAGTGGATCGAGACCATCAGCTCCGTCAGCGTAGTCGGTGAGGTTCTCTGCAGGAGCCCTGAAAACCTCACCCACCGTGATGTGCGCACTATTGAGCTGGACGCCCTGTGCCCGGAGATGCTGCACACTGCACCAGCGGGAGCCTCCCCAGCCCAGCCTGGAGATTCTCCCTCTGCTAGGGGGCCGACCAGCGCATCACCTTATGAGTTCTCTCCCTCTGGAGGCCCTGTGCCCCTTTCGGTGTTGATTCTCAGCCTGCTGGTTCTGTTTTTTTCAGCAGTCTTTGTAGCTGCAGGCCTTTTTGCCTACGTGCTTCGACGGCGCCGGAAGAAGCTGCCCTTTAGAAGCAAGCGGCAGGAAGGTGTGGACCTCACCGGCATCCAGATGCAATGTCACCGGCTTTTTGAAGATGGGGGAGGAGGTGGGGGTGGGGGTGGGGGTGGGGGTCGGCCGGCTCTTTCCTCCCCAGAGAAGGCCCCTCCCGTGGGTCATGTATATGAGTACATCCCCCACCCGGTCACCCAGATGTGCAACAACCCCATCTACAAGCCTCGTGAGGAAGAGGACGACGTGGCTGTTACCTCAGTGCCAGACGCAGGGAGTGCTGAACGTAGCGGGCCGGGGACCCAAGCGCCAGGGATGGGTGAGGTTCTCCTGGGAAGTGAGCAGTTTGCCGAGACGCCCAAGGAGAACCACAGCAACTACCGGACCTTGCTGGAAAAAGAAAAGGAGTGGGCCCTGGCAGTGTCCAGCTCCCAGCTCAACACCATAGTGACAGTGAACCACCATCACCCTCACCCTCACCACCCAGCAGCTGGGGGGGTGTCGGGGGTGGTGGCCGGACCTGGAGGAGACTTGGCTGGGTTCCGCCACCATGAGAAGAACGGCGGGGTGGTGCTGTTCCCTCCCGGGGGAGGCTGTGGCGGTGGCGGTATGCTCCTGGACCGGGAGAGGCCACAGCCAGCTCCCTGCACAGTGGGATTCGTGGACTGTCTCTATGGCACAGTGCCCAAATTAAAGGAGCTGCACGTCCACCCTCCTGGCATGCAATACCCAGACTTACAGCAGGATGCCAGGCTCAAAGAAACCCTTCTCTTCTCGGCTGGAAAGGGCTTCACAGACCACCAAACCCAAAAAAGCGATTACCTCGAGTTAAGGGCCAAACTTCAAACCAAGCCGGATTACCTCGAAGTCCTAGAGAAGACAGCATATAGGTTCTAACAGAGAAAGGAAAAAAATAAATTAGTGCTTTTTTTTTTCCCCCCCAAAAGAAAAGGAAAATGAAAGAAATATATCCCTCGCTCCCTTTTACACTTGTCCCAGTAACTTCACTCTCACAAACTCCCCTGCCCTGAACAGAACTGAAACCGCATGATAACTAGAAAATACAGATGTGTGTGCTCCCCTCCCAGATGTGATTTGGAGGAGGGGCCATACTCAGATAATTAATCAATGAAGTGCCTTCGCAGACTTTTGCCAGCAAATGTTATCATTATTTTTTTATACTGAAACTTGAGACTTTGACTGTGCCATGTATAAGGTGTATTGATCCTAATTAAGTAAAATTTAACGTGTCTTTATTTTCAGTAACTTTTTTTTTTTTTTTTTTTTAGTTGTAGTTTTTTTTGACAGGGAGGGGAGAAAACAAATTGACATCCGTGGCTCTCTTTCCTCTTCCCATCATGGCACAGATTCTGTACATGTATTAACAATGCAGTTTGCTGCATGCCTGGAAACTGCAAGACGGGGAGGGAGGGGGCGGGTCTTGCTCGAATGTTCTCACCCACTTTTTTTTTTTTTTTTTCTCACATACATACCCACAAGCAAATCACAAATCCCTGCACACAGTTAGGTCCCTAAACCTGCAGCCTCTTGCTTCTGGTGCCAGTACACACACACACACACACACACACACACACACACACACACACACACACCACTCCCATTCAATTCAATCTAATTAGTTCTGGTTTGATCCATTTGTCACCTCTTCCTAGCTCCACTTCCCTTCAACCCTAGTGTACAGCTCACATCTCTCCTACCACTCTGGAAAGGTCATATTCTAGGCTGGATCCTACTGAAGGGGAAGCCTGTGGTTTAACAGCGGGAGGCACACACCTAGGGACGAGCATTCTCTTTGTGACACTCCATCCTGAGGCCAAGATTTTTTGGAAAACATCCGCACTTTCTTATATATATATATATATATATATACATATATATAATATTACAAAAAAACATAAAAAAGCAACTGGGTATATATCACTAACAGCTTTGTAGGAAGCACTTTTAATGTTTTCTCTCTCACACACAAAGATTCAGAAATGTGCATATATTTATTCTGTAATTTCAGTGATTATAAATTGTAAAGGTAATGTTTAATCATTGTATAGTGATTATGCGTCTGGTATAGCTTTCCTAATAAAACGTTTTTGAAAAACATAATACATTATATATAGAGGATACAAAGCTTGAACCTTAAACTACAGCTATGCCATGCCTTTCGTGCTCCCATTAAAAACAAACAAACATTTTTCTTTTACTTGGTATACAGAAGGCTAGTTTATTAACAAGTCTGATGCACTGTGATGTTGATAAATCTTATAACCGACCATCCCTATCCCATACCAGGATATGATATGGGACTTAAAAACATCTGATTTACACTTTTTTTCTCTTGGATTATGTATTTCAAACTTAGTAACCCAGTGATACACCATTTTTCCTAGGCAGGATGCAGTTGAAAAGTAAAGTAACTAGATTGCTAAGAAATACAGGATTAATTAAGAGGAGGAAATCAAGGATCCATGCATCTTAAAGGCAGTAAATAACATGAAGGGAAAGAAAACTTGCTACTCTTTAAAAAAAGAACATGCACTAAAGTTACACACACACACACACACACACACACACACCAATAAAAATCTAAGACCTTGGGGCCAATTTTATTCACAATCCTGTTATCTGTGAAAGTTGTCACTGTTATATTAATATTTAGCTACTGTTTTTTCAACCACTTACTGCAAATGGCCCCAGTCAAGCTTGAATTAAGACAGAGGATGTCAAGTGAGATTTTTGTTTCTGTATGACACTAAAATGATGTTTCAAAATTAATCTAACAATAATACAATTTATGACCCATTTATATGTGAACAAAACCAAAGAAAATCGGATTTTTAAAGTACCAATATCTTGTGGGTGAAACTGAACTGATGGAGAGCATTGGGCTTATCTCGTTATGCCATTAGAGGGCAGCAGAACTCCAGAGATTCACAGACTGTAGCTGCAGAATTGTGCAGTGAGCCGTGTTCTCTGCTAGTGTTTTCTGAAGCTGCCCTTAGTAGAACTTATCATTATGTGTTGAATGTAATTCACCACAAGTCAGATGCCTTACATTATATTTTTCCCCCATAAAAAAGGAGATTAGCAGCTTCTAAAGCTGTGTAACTCATATAAAACTAAGGCATTGAGCATGAAAAAAAGCTCATGAAAGTCTAGAACATATTTATATATCTCTTTTTTAATTCTACATGAGTATCAACATAGGCATGCATACAATTAAAACACAAGTGTATCAATATAAAAATGCAACTTTTCAAGGCTACCTTGCATTTGGCACATTGTACCTAAAAGTTTTGTCCTCCATTATTTGAAGTATATTTTGGAATTACTTCAGGCTAAGAAAAGCCCATGGTCATGATTCATTATTTCTTTGCATACAACATGGAAATACAGCTCTTATGCAAGAGAATCAGAACCACTATTAAATAGGTGTCGTTGCTTTTTTGTTTGTTTATTTATTTTTCTCATTTTCTTTTTACCTTCTCATAAGTCACCTTTTTCATAGTTATCTCACTTTCCTTATTTTTAAACATCCTCCCTTCCTTTATTTCCTTCACTTTCTAAGTCACAGAAAGTCAGTACGAAACTGTAGGTGTTTTAAAACTTGATCTATGAAGTCCTTCTAAACTAGTGATTTATCGTGTCCCCATTCTTCTTAATTAAATAGTATTTTGGTGAATAGTAGAAAGCATGTGCATAATAGAAACTCGAAGTGCAAAGCTAGGTAGATATTTCTGACAATAATCATTTCCTTGATAAGTGTGCACACATTCATAACATGGCACATTATACAGAGCAGGCTAAAGTGTGATCCCTGACGACCCTGGTGCTGTCCATATATGAAAAACGAGTATCCATAAACCATATTAAATTATAATATAACTTGATAATTATAATGTTTATATTTTATTTATTAAATAAAGAATGTAAAACTGTCTTAACTATAGGTAGTAATTTTACCCTTGAGTGAGGAATAAATTTATTTAGTGAAAATAAATTTATATGAGAATGGAATTTTGTATTAAAGGAATTTTTGCTTCCATAGAATTTTCTACTCCCTTGGCTAGGCCACTTATTTTTGTTGTGCATTAGAATTACTTAAGTTAACTTTAATTTACAGTACCAGATATGGTTTTTTAAAGTGCTGTTGGTATCAATACAGGCACTCTTATTAGGATTTGTTCCATGTTTTTGGTGCACTAAAATGATTATTTTTAAGAAAAAGCTAGAGTACTAATTCAGTTCAGAATGATGGTCAATTTTACTGAAGCAGACCCGGATCTGGCAGATATTTGCTATTATTCATTGCTATTTTATTAGAAATTATATTAATAATATTTGAAAATAATAAAATGTAATGTTCCTTTAAGTATGAGATGGGGAGTGGAACATAGTTGAAAGTGAAATATTAATTTGATTCAATAATATTTTTAACATTTATCATATACAATGTTATTTATGTGGATGCTTTTATGTTTTTATTTAAAAAGTTATATTATTTCATCTAATTGTAAAATATTAAAATAATATATAAGGATGATGACAACCATAAAGTTCAGAAAGAGAGGTTACAAGAAAAGTTCAATAAATGAGCTTAAAAGTGTTTTTTCCCCTACCTAGGAATGTTAATTTAAATCTTTGATATCTGAAAATAATATTTGCGTTTAGCATTATGAAAATTGATTATGTGATTGAAGAACATAAGGATTTTAACTATTAAAACCCATTATTTTGATTCATTGTGAGACATATGACTATATGCGTCAAGATGATACAAGAGGAAACAGTAATAAAGGAACACTCCATCTTAAGTGATTTGAGCTAGTTTAATTTGAGCTTAGACCATTTTAACTTACACTTAGCTCAAAATCCTCAACTGTGAAAATTCAGGTGAACAGAGCATAAACAGCTATCACTAATTTCACCATATGTGTTTTGTTTAATATACTGTAGGCCTTTTAAAAGTAATAAGAGCAATAACACATTTATGATTGGGCAAGCGTATGTGTGTGTGTTTGTACATATATAGTACTATTATATATGTATATACACTGTATATACATGTATGCAGTTTATATATGCTTGATTGCTTACATGTAAATGAGACATTTTCTTCTCACATGTATAACATGTCTAACATCACTTTCATTTATTTTCCTTGCTTCTGTCTAACTACTGTTCAAATGAAGCTGGATGGAATTACAAGTCTTCGCTTTAGGAATACTTACATGTATGAAGTAACGTTGTAATTAACATTTCTGAATTTGAAAGTTCTTTTATCTTCCAATTTATTTCACTTTATTATTTAAGTTATAGGGGCAATTTTCAGTCAAATTTTGATTTATTCTAAGTCCTGACCATAAAGAAACTAATTTCTTACAAATATACAATGTAAGTCAAATGGAAAATAAGCGCTCCTTTTTCATTTTTCTATTTCTAGAATAAATTTTATAGGTGAAATAATTTCAGTAGACTTATTAATTTGACAAGATTTTTATAATTTATCTAGGTATGTAGAAAAAGTGAAATCTTGAAGATAAATGTAAGTGTCGAAGGAATTGTTTAAGATATTCATCATCCTATTTTACTTCTTTTAATGTAATCCTTCATTTAAAATGTATAACAGTAGTCGTAATAATAAACAAAGATGACCATTTTAATATGTTCTTCCAAAATCTAAATTGAAGGGGAAATATTTTCAATTAAAGAAAGCAGGTTTACACAGGGGTTGCTAGTTGTGAAGAGGTAATGGTTTTGCTAGCTTCTTTAATTCTGATAGTATTTGCTCCTGAAAATAACATACATATTTTTGAGAATATGATTGTATTGATACAAATGATTTTTCACATGATTTTAAAGTTTGAATAGAAAATAATAATTGTGATGAGCTACAAAGATATATAGCCAAAGAGACAATAATAAATGTGTGGTTAATCCAATCCTTTTAATATATTTAAACATTAAAACACAGATGGACATTAGTAAAAAAGAAGGCTTTCCTCATTATCACCTAGCAACAAAAAGTCCCTGCACAATTAATCAAATGTTTTTTACTATATTTAGTCCATTCAATTTTTAATAAGATGAGTAATACAGTTAATTAATAGAGGCTCCAATGCATTAAATTATATCAAAATCAGACAAGTTTCATAAAAAACAAATGTGCTAATAACCAGTAAAACAAATATTAATTCTTCATTTGAATTCAGCTGTAATAATTAGCACGTTGTTTTCTTGATGGTGGAAGGCACCACATTACCAATACTGTATTATACATGTGAATACTGGGCTTTTAAGCTTTTACGCTTTACTATGAACTTTTAGGTTTAGTTTATTTGGATAATGGAAGACTATATGATGATTTTTGGAGTATTTAAAACAAGAGTATAACTTCCTTAATCTGGGGGTGGCAAAGTTAGTGCTGAAAAAAGCTATCATCAGATGGAAAGAAGTTATCTTCTCCCTCCTGGCTCTCCATTCCTTTCACTATTCTCGACAGCCCTGTTTCTACTTCTGTTTCTGACTTAGTACCAGGTATGCTTGGGACTAAGAGAACATTCATTGAGCTCAAAGTCGATGCCAAGGAAAGATCAGGGATTGATAAAGAATCCTTACACCCAATGTTAAAATGTCCAATTCACTAACCTGTACCTAGTCAGAGATATAATTCAACATATCTCCCGTCATTGTGAAATCATTTAGAAGTCTGATGACAGAAAAGTCAGAACCTATAATAATAAAAATAGAACCACTTCTGGAAATCATTTGAAAATCAGCAAATGTTTTAAAAATATGGACTCTTTAAAATTGCAAAATCTTGCTTTTCCTCTTCTAAAATGTACTTTGTCTTTGCGGTGGCATCCAAAATATTGGTGTGATTAAAATTAAAATAAGAGTGTAAAATATGTGTATTAAGATCACCTCCTCTTACTGGAATCTACATTTTCAGTAGTTTTTCCTCATTTAGAGTGTAAACTTTCTGACAATTCAGCTTTTATATTGTTGCTTGGAATTCTAAGTTTTTTTCCCACAGAATTCTGGTAAAAAAAATTATCTTAAAAATGTCTTCTTTGGTGGGGGCAAGGGGGCTGTGGTAATTAACTTTAAAATAAAAACAAGTCTGTCAATATGTAAACTACTAAACATATACTGTAATTGGGTAACAAAGGAAACCTCAAGTCTATCTAAATCGGATGTTTTATATGTATTAAATTGAGTTGGGATTTTTTTTTTTTTCTATATGTGCTCTTCTTTACCAGATTTGGATTCAAAAGTGAAATCTAGTGGCGCAGGTGGTTAAGTGCTGGTTTGGGAAGCCAGCGGCCCCGGTTCGGGTCCCACATATGAGGGCCAGTGACACTGCCCTCAAAAAAAAACAACAAAAAACAAACAAACAAACAAAAACAAGAAAAACAAAAGTGAAATCTATTCTATTTCTAATTAACAGTTCATTAGATGCTTTACTTTTCTAGCTGGCAATAAACGGGAGGTGGGTATAGAAAATGTTAACAGGTAAAAATAATCTGTCTCTGGAAAAATTAGGCCCATGGATCTCACACTTTTCCTTCAGGAAAACTTCCTCAACAAGAACAACGGAAAGAGACGGAGGAAGAACGATAATGCTCTCCCTTTCTGAAGACCATTTGATAAAGGTTTAATGGAGGAAGTTGAAATTGGATTAACATATTAACCTTTTGGTGTTCTATCTTTGGAAGAATTTAAATCCATTATTGGTTTTCTGTATCTTTCAACATGATTCTAAGCCACTTCAATGATCATCTGTTAACATAATCATTGGACATGAAATCAAACCTTAACAGTAACTGAACCAACTGTAATTAAAAGTAAATTCTAATGGAAAAGAAATCACGAAGATAAACTGAAGTAACAACACATATTAAAACACTTGCCTTAATTCATGATATAGGTGTATAAAATGAATTATGAAGTCTTCTCTTTTTTTTCTTTTTTTAATTAGTAGTTTTTTCTGTACAAATAAGAACTCTTCATTACTCCCTCATTAAGTTTGTGGACTACATTAACATAACTTTCTCCTGAGTCCCATACCAGAATTCATTTAAGGAATCTAACCTGATTATTAATACTTATTTAAGAAAACTTAATTATTTATTGAAAATTGACTGTAATTTATCATGTAATATCTCCCCGAGATACAACTATTTTAGAGCCAAACATATGTAGTTTAAAACATTTTATTAGTTGCAATATTATTTTCCTCTATTGTATTTATGATTTGAATTTTGACAGTATAAATGATGTTGAAATTATTGCTTAATTTGGATCATATGCGCTTTTTCCCTTATAAATGTGGATAACTGATAGCTGAACATTGCTCAAATGAATTCTGGATATATATTTTATTTACTAATAACATTATCAAATAAGTGATAGTTTTCACAATGCATTATTGCAAAGATGTAATTTTAAAAAAGGTTTTAATTTAAGGTTCAAAATAGGGTAAGGTATTGAATGGAATGCTAAACAATATATAAAATCTAGCTGCTAATGTTTTGTTTGTTAATGGAACCAGGCTTGAGTTTGGCAATAAATCACCTCTTCCTCACCTTAATTCTAACATGGCTACCCAGTTCTGAGATGCTACATATAATAATCCAACCTCATTTCAAAACCTAATAATAATAAGTAACATTTCAATAAATGCTTTTGTCTTATAGAAGGAGGCATAGAGATATTGATTCTGGAGAACTTTTCTGCCAAGTATTCTGCCTATCCCAACTCAAGCATAAACACATCCATTCTTATTTCCACTGCAAGGGGGCGTCAAAGAATAAACGAAAGAAATGTTGCAAACAGAAAACAAAGAGAGAAGACAATGTGTAGTCAATTGGAAAAAGCTACAGAGACGATTATGATATGCCCACTCATCAATTCCCACTTTGGGAACTACGGTTCTCAGCAAGTCATCTTTAGTAGAAACCAAGCAAATGCTTTTTCTTTCAGCAAATGCAGTTTGCTAATTTCCATGTTTGTACAAATCAGTGTGGTTATTCTTTCATTTTCTGAAAATATGTATCTCTTATGGGCATCAAAATTTAGTTTCAAATTTCCTCCATCATGTAGGCCATTACTGATACAGTAAAGAAAATTCTAAGTATTCTCTCAAATAGTATGCACAACATACACTTGATGCTGATTTGAGTATGTTGGGATATTTTACCTTAAGTGTCCAGTCACTTTCCTGTCTATGCCAAGAATTCTAGGTTTTTGAATTATATTGTAAGTACTTGAGAACACAGACTGTCTTCAAGGTGTTTTGTAGTCCAGTGTCTAGGGCCATATTTTGCACAGCTGTGGGAAATAGATTTTGATCAAATTTCTGAGTCCCATGGATCCTATGTTGTTTCTAGAATAGCAACATTACTACCTTTCTTTCCATCATTTCTGACACCCAGGCTTAACAATAGACACTACAAAAATATTTGTTGACTAACTGAATGAAGTTTGAAAATATGTAAGTCCTATGAGTTCTTGCAAAAATTGATAGCTCTTTGGTATGTAACCCAGGGAAATGATGAAGTGATGGAAGAGTTTGGAGTGCAAGAGAGAGGTGGTAAGTAAGAACTGTGGCAGTATAAGAAACGTAGTAACTTCTTTCACTTGTCTTGAATTTCTTTATTAGTGATAGACTCATACACATTGACCTCAAGGAAATAAGGCTGAGGAAATTGGTAGTATGAGTATGTCTCTGGGGAGAAACAAATAGAAAGAAGGAAGGAAAGAAGGAGGGATGGAGGAAAGGAAAGAAAGGAGGGAAGGAAGGAAGGAAGGAAGGAAGGAAGGAAGGAAGGAAGGAAGGAAGGAAGGAAGGGGAGAGGGAAGGAGGAAGGGAAGGAAGGAGGGAGGGAAGGAAGGAAGGAAGGAAGGAAAAAAGGAGTTATCAACCTTACTTTAATCCTCCTCATCAGCAGCTAAAGCAGAGAAAGGAGCATCCCCAGTAGTATGCAGATGTGGTATTAGTGAAGCTTCTGCTTAGTTGCTTAAATGTTTACAAATAAGGGAAATGATTTAATAGGCTTTGTTGATATGCTCTCGGTTATAATTGATTAACTGAAGATTCTACCACTTTATTGAAAATTCTACTGGAATTTTAGATAGATAAATTTCTTCCTTTCGATAGATATTCAATTTAAAATATTGTTATTTCTTCTATATTGGTCAAATAAACAAGATTTCACTTTTAGAGTGACAGGATATGACTAATCCTATATTTAAGTCACTGATACTGCTGTGGAAGAACGTGAGGTAAAATTAGATGATGAATGAAGAACTGAATGGATGATCTTATGAATATATAAAATATATTACTACCTTGCAAGACCCAAATTTTAATGCATAGTTAATATAGTTAATCACATTTTCACTTAGGTAATGTAAGACGAGAGAGAGAGAGAGAGAGAGAGAGAGGGAGAGAAAGAGAGAGAGAGAGAAAAGCAAGCATGTTTTCTTACTAAAGTTTGAATCATGAAATGTTACTCTGATTATTTTTTTATCTATTTTGCCAAAGGATATAACAATCAATGGGAGTAGAACTGATGGTAAATTTAGCCCAATAAGAAACATTTAAGGCAAATACGAAGACATACATATTTTTATAAGCTGCGGGCATTTACTTTATTTTCATTAAAGCTGTAGATAGCCATGTGAAAATTCAGATTCCCCTTTGGGGATCTGGAATTTTGTCACTGTGGTGCCATACCTTAGCTGTCTTGGGTGTTGGACTTGGTGTTAAAATTGTATAATTTTGTTGGCATTTTATGTTGCCCTTGAAACATACTTGTGTTTGAACTCTAATTCTATTAGTAAAAAAAGATCTTAAACTATACATTTACATATTTTAATGCATTTGCAAACAATTCAAATATTTTAGGAATAGTCATGAAAATGGACTGCAGAATTTCAAACTGTTGTCAAAGCAAATAAATTGCAGGTAGCCCAGTATGTCTTAAAAGACATAATTAAAAGCCTCTTGATAGTCAATAGAATCAGGGATAGAGGGAGAATAAATTCCTCAAACATAAAGTAGGCTTACATAAAATTAAAATCGAAATTTTTTTATTTTATGACTATTTAATATATTGTGATTTTAATGTAAAATATTCATAAGGATAGATATGTGTACCAATATCTCACATGCATTTATTACCATTTCCATTAATAAAAATTCTATGACAATATATTAAAAAGCTAATATACAACTTACAAAAGCTATGAACATGAGACATCAATTGAGTTTCATATCTTGACCTACTAAAAAGTTAGTAAAAGTTAGTAAATATTTCAATTAGAATTTTTCTGAAAAAAACAGTGGTGTAAAAACATGATGTTGTACAGAGGGCAGATATGATAATAATTATTAACTCCCAAGGAATGCTTTCCCATGCCTTAAAAATGCTCACAAAGTGGATGTTTTACTGGAGCTTTATACAGTACTGATATCAAAGAAACATAAAGCCTTTAAAAAGCCTGTTAAAAGTACTTCTTTTATTTGATCATTTATAGTTCTGTAATTGCGATATCAGAATTGTTTCAAATAGACAGCATCTCCTATCACTGTGATATGTAGATTCTGCTCTGAGTCAATAATATTTCATTATGATTATGCTCTTATCTTAAAAGACTAGTGTCAAAAGCAAACAAAAATATTTTTTGAAAACCCCAACAACTACAAATCTTTGTTAAATAAATATTACTGGGATTTGGATTTCTTCTGCCTCCTGCTATTATCAGGTGACTGGATAAGAAAACACTGCTGTAGCTTGTAATCTCATCCTTTGTCCAAGTAAAGCTACTATAATTTAACAGAAAACTAAATCTAAAGAGGATTCCACAGATAACCAGAGATAATAGGTCTCACTGCTAAATGCCTTACTCTTATGAAAACAGGACTTGGGATACTGGAGCTTTTTTATGTCCAAATACTAAAATGATAGGCTGTGATAATACAGCTTGAAAATTCTTGAAGTCTATTTTTCTTTTAAGTTTCAGTTCTCTACTACACACTAGAATGTGAGATGAAGAACTTTAGAAGAATGTTTTCAAGATTCAGCTATTGCTTCACAAGAAAGGGGAGAATTAAGTCCCATATTCGGAACGTGGGACCTCTGCTAATGACCATCCCGCTAGCGTATCCTTTTGAATGTCCACCCCTGGAAGCCATCATGGTGAAGGCAATTGTGATGACTGCAATAACTTCACAGGATGAACCTTTCTCACACCTTGAGAAAATCTCAAACCATGCATTATCTCAAACCTTTTAAATTTCATTATAGCTGAAAAGCATAAAGGACTCTTCCTCATGCTCCTTGCCTATTAGTTTAGTTGGTATTGATCTTAGGATTTTCAATCAGACCCAATTTAAACCATGCATGGGATATGTGCAAGGCTGGGAGATACTGAATTCTTCCTTATATGTGTTGAATTTACATAGAGAACCCAGTAGTGTAATGCTTTGGAGACAACAAATCCTGTCAGATCTGGATGCAGCTATAAATATCTACATAATCTTGGTCAGATTGTATTAATTTTTCTGAGCTGCTTAAACTCTCTAAGTTACATGGTCATATTTATATTATTAATAGATCATTCTTGCTACTGTGAAGAATGAACTGAAAAGGACTAGGATGTCAACTAAGAAAACAGCTTAGCGTTGGTGTTTTTTGTTTGTTTTAATTTTTGTTTGCAATAATTTTAGATATACAGAAAAGTAGCAAAGATAGTACAAAGAGTTCTCTGTATAATCTTCAATCACGCTCCCCTAATGTTAAAAATCTCACATAATGATGGTGCATTTGTCAAAACTAAGAAATTGACGTTGGTACAATACTATTCAACTACAGACTTTGTTTAGATTTCAGCAGTTTTTTCACGAATGTCCCTTCTCTGTTCCCGGATGTAACCCAGGGTATCACATTGGATTTAGTAGTGTTGCTTTTATTTTTTTCCATATTCCAGCCTAAAAATATGGGTGGGCTGGACTAGCTAGTAGCAGTGAAGATGGACGGAACATATGCTGCTGCTAGGAACAATGGGCTATGTTACAGAAAGAATAGGATTCATGAAGCAAAGGAAAGAATCAAGGATGGTTTCCAGTTTTGGCTTGAAGAGCTGAGTAGATGGTGGTAACTTTTATTAAGACAGGATGATTGGAGGGAAGGATGGGAACATATTTATAAGGAAAATCATGAGTTTCATTTTGGATTTGTTAAGATAGGAGTATTAGCTATAATATATGTAAAACATTTAAATCAATGGCTGCCACATAGTAAGTGTTCAATAAATAATGGCCACTATGAGGTATTTATCATCATCATAATCATCATCATCATCACTATCATTATCATCAGGAAGTAATTTCAATATTGTTTCGGGTTGCAAAGAAACAATCTATGAAGGTAACTGTGAGAGAGACCTTCCTGTTTGGTTCTATATTTTTCTTTGTGAAGTGTTTTCCGAAACCTATCCAGTGGTAATGGAAACAAGATATGTCAGGAATTGTTTGGGGCTGCAGAGGGGTGTGCAAATAATATTCCCATTCTCCTCTATCCTGAATTGGGGTCCTAACTAGGAACGCTATAGTACAAGGGGCTCTACTGTAAGATGCCACCTTGAGAGGGTACTACACAAATTCAGCAATGGCATAGGGTATAAAGGGCATGAAAAGTTAAGAAAATGAAAGAGGTTTGGTGAGTTGGAGGGAATGGTTAAAGATGAGATTAATAAGGCAAATCGAGGCCGCAGTGAGAAGGGCTTAAATAAATACTAAAGAGGGCCGGCCGAGTGGCGCAGTGGTTAAGCGCTGGCTTCGGAAGCCAGCGGCCCCGGTTCAGTCCCACATATGAGGGCCAGTAACACTGCCCTAAAAATAAAAAATAAAATAAATAAATACTAAGAACTTTGGAACTTATCCCAGTGTAGGGAAGATTTTATATATATATATATATATATATATATATATATATATATATATATATATATATATATTATAATATGAAGATTCTTATCAGTGGGAAAACTACATCAATGTAATAATGGAATTCTAAAGTCAAAAACCCTTCTAAACAACATGATTTCCTATGTTGAGTCCATTTTTAACTGTAGTGCTCTTCAGAGTATTAAGAATAAATAACATGAGGATAAGAATAGTGAATTTTAGCAAAAGGAGTAGCTTTTGCTTTTGATAGAAATATTTGGTAGATTCTTACACTGGAAAAGGCTCAAGGATGCTATAAAGATACTATTATGATGTGTCTTATCTTTATCCATCTTAAACCATTCCCTTCAAGTCAGAGAGTGTGAGAAGACTAATGTGACAACAATGAGGGATTACCCTTAATTTTCTATGCAGGATAGTGAAATATTTTAGATCCTACCATAAGTTTTATCCAGAGCAAAATAATAAAAGTTGAATCAGGTTGAGCAAAAAAGTAAGGCATCTTCAGGGTAAGAAAGGGAGGTATCCATGATGCTATGGGACACTTTCTTTGTGCTGCACATCACCAAATATTACAAACTTTGCTGATTACCTGATTGCACAAATGTAGCATGTATCTAGCCTGTATGCCAGTGATAAGCTATTCTGATTGGAATCATACAGTTTATATTTAATCTTGTGGTGTGTTCATTCTACATGTGACTTGAACATCAAGGAGGAACAAAAGGGCATCTTCAATGTGCTGCTGGATGTGAAAATAGGAAATGAGTTGTATACATATCAAATATTAAAAATTAAAACTTATGCCACCATTCATTAGATGGAAGGTGGGTATATGCACTTTCATAGAAGGAAATCAAAAAAATGAACAAGGATGGCTTCATAAGTATGAATAATCTTTCATACTCAATTCATATTTTCATAGTGCTTGTATTAGTAGGCATTCTACACATTACCTAGAATTGTTTGATTTGATTGTGTTGACATAGGTCCTGACGCTCATATATTTTTTAGTGAGAATGGTACAGAAAGTACTGGAGCTGACTTCACTTACCTTACTATTTATGGTCTTAAATTTTATGGGGTCTTATGTATATCTTTTATTTATTAGGTCTGCTTATATTTTATTCTCTGAGCACATGTACACACTAAGCAGTAGAGAATAATAAATGAGGTTTAAAGCATTCACAAACAAGGGAATGTTATTAAGAAAATGAATGTTTTCATTCAGAACTAGCATGGTAGAATCCAGGCCATGAATCCCATTAGTAGATTTTGTTCTTTAAATGCCAATGAAATGCCAATGAAGATTAACTCCACGTAGGATGAGACTGTGATGTTTAAAAACATTCTCACTTTTTCCTGGTACACAGGGTTATTTAATTTTGCTGGTGATATTTGAAACAATGGTCTCACTCTCTGATTTGTTTTTCCTATGTAGACATAGCCATCACAGTGCTGAGTGGAGAATCTACTGTTTTCATAAGTTAAATATTATTGGAATGCAAATAGGAGAAGATCCTTCAATAATATATGTGCCACTTAAGAATATTTTTGAAAGTTCTCTGGATAAGCTTCAATAGGCTTCTTCTTCTAAAATAAGAGATACAAGTTTTAATGGTTTAATGTTGAATGGCTCTAACATTGCTCTCTGATACTGCAGCCTGATTTCTCTCTGGTCCTGCTTCTTCAGCAGTAATTTCCCCCCTATTTTTATCTGTTCTTGTTTTGAGAGAAGAATTTAATTCTATCACTTTAAATTTTATACTTGCTATAAAATAGGCAACAAAGGAACAAGAATTTTATAAATAAAGTAATATAACATGATGTCTCCTAAATTTTGTTTAAAATGTGATTTTTAAGTGTGCTCTAGGAATGATTCAAAGTTTCTTATCAGAAGGTTGGTGAGGTATTGACAAGAATATATAGTACCATATTTTGCATAGAGTTACTGAACATCTACTGTTCCAAAGCAAGCCATTGTGAGTACAAACTATATGATCTCAAGAAAATGACAGACTAGTTTGGTGAAATTCATAACTTGCACCTGCAAAATTCTTTCAAGGTCTTAAAAAGTATTGGTATAGGTGGAACACACAATAGAAATTAAAAAGGAGTTAAATCACTGTTTGACAGAAAGCCATGTGGTATCTAATCTGATATCTTCAACACCCAGGTCATCTCTGAGCAAGGACCTTTTGAAATGCTGAAGAACACAGCCTTAGCTTCCTGTTCACAGCTCATTTCTGATTCAGTCTGTGAACAGGCTCAAATCAACTACTGAGTGTGTGTTTGGAAATTACTGAAAGTAAAAGAATAACCACAATTTTACATTTAAAAATCCTTAGCTTCAGAATCACTGGATGACACAGTTATAATTATTCAAACTATTGCAATTTTTAAAAAGCTCCTCTGGATTTGGAAAAATGCTGACATTTAAATAACTGCATCTGAAATCATTAAGCACTCCTTTTGTGAGAAAAAAAAAGAATCTCATATCATTATGGTTTATACTATTCATTTAATTTCAAGCATATTTTATGGAAATAAACTCCAGCCCCTTGAATTATACTGCCATCTTTATCTGAACTGATTCATAATCATTGTTTCCATGCAGCCTTTTATGAACATTAGAAAAGGACCCATCTGCATTGATATGAGGGAATGGCTGAGGTTATGGTGGTGGTACAGTTGGAAATCAGGGTTTTCCCGAATCTTTCAGGTTGCTATCACTGCTCTCACTACTCGGTAATATTCTACTAATTTCAATAAAGAATTATAAATCTCTGCAGTATTTCTATAAGAGTCAGCAATATTCTTCTCCTTAGAACTTAGGAAGATGTTCTTAAAGTAAAAATCATAAGCATAATACAATCAGTTCTTAATGGAAAACATTAGCCAATCTGCATAATAACCCATGCAGTTACTTCTGTTGAGGAGTTCCTCATATAATCACATTTGGCCAGATGATTTAGGTGTAGTCTCAGGAATCCATGACAGCAACAAGATAAATAAAGCCTATTAATTTTATATCCTAAATATTTCAGAAATTATTTCTCTCCATCTCTAAGAAACCATTCTTTAAGCCATCATAATTTATTCCTGAATTGCAGCAGCAGCTAATTATTCTAAACTATATTAACTCTTGGTCCTACCCACATAAATACCTTTTCAACAGCAGTAAAACTGATCATTTAAAAACGCAATTCTAATTAGTTTCTTCCTTGCTTAAAAACTCTTCAACTACTGAAGAGTTGTCGGATATGGAGCTAGAATTCAATAGCCAACACGATGAAATGAGAGGGGATTGAGGAGAACTGGAGAGTGGTCTGTGAAAGCTGTCTGCCACAAGCACTGCTGTTCATATTGGTGAGTACCATCGTCCTTCTTAGCAAAATCCAAAGTCTGCAATATATTCAGGAATGTCCTGCCTGGTGTCCACCTCCCAAATCCTTACCACTACTCCCTCATCATCAACCACCCTTCGCCTCATTCACTAAGCTCCAGCTACATCCACTTACTATCAATTACCAAAAATATCCAAGTTATTTCCCACCTGCAGAACTTATCCTATGTCCCTACTGCCTAAAAATCTCTTCCTCTGCTTCTTTGTTGGTTCATCCTATTAGTCCTTTAAGTCTTAGCTTAAAAATCACTACTGCAGAGAAGTCTTCCCTGACTTCTCACAGAAAACTGGGTCCTTTATTTTGCAGTCTGATGGTACCACTCAATTTTTCTTCAAAGGCAGTTGTAATTTGTTATTTGTGTGATCACCTCTTTAATAATTGACTATCACTACACTATAAGTTCAGTGAAGACAGAAACCATACCTGTCTTGGTTTAAAATTTTTTTGTTTTGTTTTTAATTTTAGCTGAGTCATCCTACCACCTGTTGGCAGCTCAGCTTGGGCTGGGTATCAAACTGCTGTTGCTCAGAGCTCAGTTTGCACTCTTGAGTGAGCTCTTAACCACCTGAGCCACTTGGCCCGCCCCATACCTGTCTTGTGAATGTGGTGACTTTACTGATTTAGTCAGTGCTTAATACATATCTGTGCTCAATAAATATTTTTAAAATAAATTAATCAATGAATACATTAAAATGAAAACCTAATCAAGTTGAAGGAAGCACTATTAAAACTGGACTCACTAAAGGTCAGTGAATAAGAACTTGTCACTAGTTCTCCAGCACTGTCTGAGGGATGTAGGTGTCTCATGAAGAAACACTAAGGTTAAACATCCTTCTCTGAATCAGAATAAATTATCTATTAAGGTTATCTAGCTACTACTCTTGCTTTCTTTCCATTTTTAACCCCTTTGTTATCATATATATATATATATATATATATATATATATATATATATATATATATATATATATATATATATTCAAAGAACCGGGAAAGGGGAACAGACAAGTTGCTGTCCTTTTGTTCTTCAGTCTAATTGGGGAGTCTGTTGCTTCACTGACCCATGTTGGTATCATCATTGCGCTCTTCCCAGATGAGGCAGATCGGTCGCCGGCCTCTGGATGCTCGCTCACTGCGGCTATTGGCAGCTCGTGCTGGCTGCCAGCCGCTCATGCTGGTTGCCGGCCACTCACTGTAGCCTATGGCAGCCCACTGCAGCAGGGGTTGCAACCCACACCATCGCTGGGGCTCGCACCGCCCAGCTCCAGATGGAGCTGTTGTTAGCTGTAGAGGGCAGTGTCACTGGCCCTCATATGTGGGATCCGAACCAGGGCTGCTGGCATCCGAAAACCAGTTCTCAACCAATGAGCCACTCGTCTGGCCCTCCTTTGATATTTTTTCAGAAAGAAAATCAACTGTGACACAGATATAACTATCCTGATCTCTGTGACACAGTTCTCACTCTAAATGAAGATATTGATATGCTAATTTATATATCAATCCTTTGTTATTTTAGTTAATATGAGTCAGTGTCCACACTCTCCTAATGGAGAGAATGGGGAATAGCTCGGAAGACAGGATTTTGAAGAATGTAAACCCACTCAAAGCTGCAGTGAACCCTAAATCAAAGGCATGAGCACAATATGATATAAGCAGAAATCTAGATTCTCATAAGATTTAAAAATATAATGTCTAGAAGAGATTTCAAGTATATAGGACAGAAACTGTTATCAAATGCAGGATATGGGGCTAGAAATTCAAGAGCCAAAGCAATGAAATGAGAGAAGTTTGAGGACAGCCGGAGAGTGGTCTGCACTCTTGTTAGTGGCAGAGTACCAGAGGTGGTGCATTGTGGCTGCTGAGTTAGCTAAAGCACAACATGCATCAGAGGTACTAAGGACTAGATACAAATGCAGCATCACGGCAAGTCTAAAAGTAATGCCAGTTAGAAACTGATCAACCTTTCTAGGGAGGCAGGGGGATATGGAGTTATAGTGCATTGATTAAGAGATGGGCTTTGGAATTAGAATGCCTGGAGTTGAATCCCAGCACTCTATCTAATAGCCACCTGACCTTAAACAAGTGACTATAGTTGTAAGCATTAGTTTCCCTTTCTGTCAAATGGGAATAATAATATCAACTAATGAAAATTAGATAGGAATTTATGTATACACTGTTTAGTGCAGTTCATGGCACAAAATAATGCTTTGCAACTGTAATAACAATGTCCTAAATATAACAACCTACTACGTTCAAAACACTGAAATAAACATTTGCAGGAGGTATGATGTGAGAAATTTGGAGATAAATGAGACTGAATTCCTATCATATAGGTGTTTATGATTTAATAAGGGAGCTTTTCTGATTAAAAATCAAGAGCCTGTCCTGTCACTGTTTGCACAAGACCAATTCTTTTAGCAGAAGAACTTAGTTACACAAGCAAGAAGAAAGATAAAGTATAGAGATTAACTTGTTAGAACATGGGTAATTTATTTAGCCTTTTACAATTTATTTTGGTAAAATGGAGTTAATAAAACCTTACTAAAAGACAGCAAAGTGACTTGCAGACATGAAAAGTAAAATTCTTGTTTAGACAGAGATACTATATCATATTAAAATGAAGTCTTGATGCAAAAGCTCACACAAATAGAAGTGATTTGTGTTTCTGGACTTAATATTGTGTGTAATTGTACAATAACAGCTGAATGATGCTCACTTCTTTTGAAAGATTCTGAGCAATATTTATGGAATGTTTTTGTAATGGAGAAGTTTAAGATTTCAAATATAGAAACAGCATCAGAGGAAATGGAACATTGCAATGGAAATAATAGAATGGTTCAATTCTTACACATATATTCTAGGCAGGTGAGTGGCCATTTGAAACAAACTATAAGTCGGTATTGAAATAGTAAATTATAAGAGCGAGGCTATCAAGTCAACATTTTATAATAAAGCACAAAATAGTAATTTGATAACAGGAAGCCAACTTGAGCTGTTTCAAGTATATAGGAATAGCAAATGTTACCAGTAATGCAAATTGTAAGTCAGCACAGTAAGAAGCTGTTACATAACTAGCCAAACATTGCTTTTGAGTTTTTGGCTGAAACAATACTGATGAATAGAATTGAATGGGACCGAAAAGAAGGAAAGAGTGAGCTGTAAAAGAGTGTGCCTATAGATTTGGCAGGGGTGTGTGTGTGTGTGTGTGTGTGTGTGTGTGTGTGAAATAAATATATTTGACAGGAAACAAAAGGCTGAAAATTCAACTGACTAATAAGAATAAAGCAATGATAGAAAAAATAATGATGCAAGGAATATCAGTTGACCACATAGAATAACCTTGCAAGTGTGATAAAAATTCCCTACTTCCTGAAACTGCTGTAGATAATGACCAGAGAAGTCTCACTTAACAAGATCCAAGACACAGAGAATACGAATTTTAATTTGGGAAAACTAAACAGGCCTAAAGGCAAATTCACTGATTAAAGAAATGCCAAATGAACATTGATATGTCTAACTGTTGCCAGTCATTAAGGTGTTTTGATCAAGATGTGATGAGGTCAAAGCATAATCCTTGAACCTATACATAGGGAGGTGCCTTGAGGAAATTCTGGGGAAGAGTCTATCCTTGTCACAACTGAAGCTAGGTCCTGGCTTCTACTTCATTAAAACCACAAGAACGTCTCTAAATTCTGAACAGTAGTTAATGGTAATAATGAACTCAGTTTGACTGATGGATGTTCGTATGAGTGTGAGAAAATATACAGGTACTAAATTAAAACTACAAAATTTGAATTCCACATTAATATTCTGCCCTAAGGTTTTATAATGGTTTGCATTAATATATGTTTCTTTTCATCAAAATAATTTATTTTGCTTAATAATTTTATATTTTTGGATCACGATGCTACCTTTTATCCTCTGAAGTTATACCCTCCTCACAACAGACTTTTGTATTTTAAAGCTTTTTCTTGCTTTCTTTTTTTTTTTTTTGTTTTACCTGAGTCATCCTGCTACCTGTTGGTAGCTCAGTGGCAACAACTCAACTCAGGCTGGGCATTGAACTGCTGTTGCTCAGAGCTCAGCTTGCACTCTTGAGTGAGCTCTTAACCAACTGAGCCACTCTGCTGGCCCTCTAAAGCTTTTTCAATACTGAATTTTTTAACCTGTATTGATGGTAAATTAATATTCTGTGTTGGAATGTAACAGGATAAATACCTTACTCAGAAACATGTTATCTGAATTTAATGCACTTGTTTCAGTTGAAGGGAGTAGAAATTAATATATTTTTAAGTGTTGGGCAGTTATAAAGTGTCAATTCATTAAATAATTGAGTACTAATCCTAATTAAAAGACATTTCAAATCACGAATAGAGCAGTAGTGGCTCTCTGAGTTTTTAGTAGCAACTACTGAGATTAAAAATAATAGGAAAATTAACATTGGTGCCATAATAGATGTTTGTGTTATTTGGTACCCAAAAAACAGAAGTGTAAGTATATTAGAAAAGAAGGAGGCATGGTTAATATAAAAAAAAAATCACAGACACCCAAGCCACAAGGAAATAATTTCTTTTAGTTAGTGCCTGAGGTCAGTAAAAACACAAGGCCCACCCTCAATATGTGCTGTGTATACTTTTGGAAGCCGTAAAACAGAGAGGAGGGACAGACTCAAAAGCTTTTCTTGGGAAACTGGATTGAGGAGTGTTAAAAAAAATCAAGAATAAAATTGGAATTATTTATATGCCTGCTCCATCCCGAGGGATTACTTGCAAATAGGGAAGCAGTGGGAAGAACCAGAAGAAAAACAGTCTTTGTAGTTCAGAAGTCCTAGCTAGGGCCTGGATTCTCTCCTCTTTGACTTGAGATTTCAAAAAGAAAATACCTGTCCTACTAAAATATTAGCTTTTCCCACTTGACTATAACTACTTTGTGGTCATAGACTGTGCACATATTAGTATCTAACAGTATCTAGCACTGGCATATAAAATGCTCCAAAAATACAGTCTGTTCTTGTTATTTCAGATAGTTATGTTCTATAAAGGTCAGGGAAACACTGAGTTAGTAAGTTTAATGCTCCTAGGGGAAATGCATATATATGTATATGTATGTATGTGTATACACACACACACATACACTGTGCAAATATGTGTCTCATATAGATTATAATCTTAAATCCTCAAAACAACTCATCCTGCTATATTCTTTTGTTTTTGATTTTACAAAAGAGAAAGGAAGGTTCAGAAATGTTAAGTGACTATTCTGAGGCTGCCCCATTGATAGGTGCCAAGTTGGGATCCAAACCCAGTTCAGCTGGCCCCAGAGCTGTGCTTCCTGCATTACACAGCTCCCTATGTCTCCATCCTCTGGTCATCTCTAGATGAGAACTGAACCTAGGCAGAGTGCTGCCATGTTTTACCTCAGTTGGGAATATGTGTATATTTAGCTGCTCCACATATGTACTGCAATTACCCCCAAAAGTGCCTCAAGTATTAATTTGAGGGCTACAAATAAATTTTAGTGAGCAGGTGAATTCACAAATTCAGAATCTGTGAATAACAAAGACAACTGTATTGAATTCCATCTTCAAAAGAGTTATAATACTGTACTTAGCTTTCTCCTACTAAGGAGGGTGGCAGAAATTCACTGAAGGAGTACTTTGACATTCATCTTTGGATTTAGAATAAAGAAATTATAAAGTTGGAAAGACTACTAGAACATTTTTGTTTCTGCTGGTGAGTAAACAATAATTTTGTTTTCTACAAACCAGAAAAAGTTTCATCAAGATGATTGTTCAGGTACTCTATCCTTTCTTATATATATAGCAGATGCTGAATATATATTCTACATATATATGTATATATACTCAAATATTTATATACATACAGAAGATGTCAAAAAAAGCATATACACTTTAAGAAAGGAAAAACCTGTATTAAAATTGTAACGCAATGAATGATGCTAGCATTCATTTGATTAACGCCATTTTTGAGCTAACGTCATATTACACATTGCTATGTAATTCAATTCAACTTAGAAAATTAATACATAGATAACATCTCTTAAAATATGTATACATTTGTTGGCATACTCTAAAAGGCACATTGCTATTAATCCCCCTCAAAATACTCCCCCTTGCTTTGAACACACTTATCCCATCATTCTTGCCACTTTCTGAAGCAGTTCTGGAAGTCCTTTCTTGTGAGTGTCTTTAGTTGCACTGTTGTGGCTGCCTTGATATCCTGAATCAATTCAAAATGTTTACATAATGTTGTTTGTTTGTTCGTTTGTTTGTTTTTTGAGGGCAGTGTCACTGGCCCTTATATGTGGGACCTGAACCGGGACTGCTGGCGTCCCAAGCCAGCTCTTAGCCACTGCGCCACTTGGCCGGCCCAGGTTCCATAATGTTTTTATTTGACAAAAATTGCCATACCAGAAGCAATGCATGACACAGAGCCTTTCCAATATGATAAAAAATTACGGTGAATGCTGCTGCCGAGTGCCATCCAATAGAAAGGCAGGGATTTCAAATGGGGAACTGGAGTGGCGAACCTTTGTAACAGCATGTGGCAAGTTTCAACTTGTTCAGTGCAGTCAGTTGGGTGTGAGCTACAGTTGAGAGAAGGTGTGCTTTAAAGTACGTCATCCTCCATCAGGACAATGCTCTATGTCACACTTCACTTCTGATATGGCAATTTCTGTCAAGTGAAAACATCATCGTGTGTCCTCATCCACATTTTTCACGGAATCTGGCACCCTGCAACTTCTGGCTCTTCCCTCAAGTCAAAATGACCTTGAAAGGTAAATGTTTTATTAGATAAAGCCATGACATCAAGGCAGCCATGCAGCACAACTAAAGACATTCAAAAAAGAGGCCTGGCAGAACTGCTTCAGAAAGTGGCAAGAACATGGGATAAGTGTGTTTAAAGCAAGGGGGATTATTTTGAGGGGGATTAATGGCAATGTGTCTTTTTACTGTCTTAATTTTTTTTTATGTAAAAAATCACCGTATTCTTTGATCACACCTCATATATATATATATATATATATATATATATATATATATATATATATATATATATATATTGAGATCAGGTTGCCTAGATTCAAAAGCCAGCTCTACAACTTCTGTGAGACATTAGTTAGGGGATCCTAACAAGATTATAACAAAGTCTACCTCATAGGCATTCTGTGAATATTAAATGAATTACTTTATTATAATATAAAACATATATACAATGCTTAGTACTGGGAACATTGTGATCATTCTGTCTCAGCTCAGTCTGCTGTAGTAATACACCATAGACTGAATGGTTTAAACAACATTTATTTCTCACAGTTCTGGAGGCTAGGAAGTCCAAGATCAAGGTGCCAGCAGAATCATTTGCTAGGGACAACCCTCTTCCCGGCTTGCAGATGGCTGCCTTCTCAGTGTCCTCATACAGTGGAGAGATACAGAGCTCCAATCTTTCTTCCTCTGTTTATGACAGTAATCCCATCATGATAGCCCCACACTCATGGCTTCATTTAAACCTAATTACTTCCCAAAGGCTCGACCTCTACATACCATCTCATTATTTGGTTAGGGCTTCAACGTATAAATTTGGAGAGGAGGCACAATTATTTAGTCCATAACACATTCTAAGTCTTATTTACACCTCAAGTCTTGTTAGTAATCCCCTTGTAATTACAGAAATAGTAGAATTGACTTACACTTGCAAGGTGAAATGTAATTTTTAAATGGGTTTTGGGAAGATCACAGAGATAAAGTGCCATGCTCATCTAATCATATCAAGAGTACATACAATCAACATGACCTATGACTGTGGATGTCAACATTGATCACTTGGCTGAAGTCCTATCAGATTTCTCCACTGTAAAGTTACTCTTTATTTCCCCATTTCTATACTGCACACTTTGTGCAGGAGTTAATTACACTCCTAATTCCTTTAAAGTTTCTACATAATTTGTTTGGAATTCTGCACAGATTTGTCTTTTTTCCCCATTTATTAATTTATTCAATGATTTATTTATATCAGTATGGAATCATGGGTGCTTATTTTATACTTTTGGTTATAATCCAATACTACCTTATTTCATTGGTCAAATCTTTACTTGGCTCTGTTGGCCCCTTGATATGCCCCTATTTTTTCAGCAGTTTCTTAACTTTCTAGCACTATAAAATGCTCCTGCTCGAGGCTTATCTTGTATATTTTCTTCCACAGTCCTAGCCTGAGAACCAAGGAGGTCTGGCTCTTTTTAGTGGTAAATGGTATTAGAAACTAAGATCTGGGTTCTAGTTATGCTTATTGTTACTGGCATGGTATTTCTTTTAGACTTTCTCAACTGATAAGAGAAAATAAATATACTATATCTTTGTATACTAACCCTGTATATATACATATTTATGAATATTTTTATATGTAACCATCAGTTATCTCAGTAAAACATGAGTCATCTTACTGATGAATCCAACTCTAATTCATTACTCCATGAGTTTTTGTCTTGCTAATTTGTAAATTCTCACCCCAGTAACAAATCTGGCTCCCGCCACCCACCATGCATTTACTTATGAATTCTAGCATATATGTACAGCAGTATCAGATTGCTAATCTGTTACTCTGTGTGTGTGTGGGGGGTACTTTATCAACTAGAATATAATGCTTGTGTAGAATTTCTTTTTCCTTTAGTCTTTTAAACTCCATTCACTTCCAGTTTCTTAGGCCAGTACTCTTTGCCCCACCTTCTTCACTGAGGTTGTTTCTTACATTTGTAATATAGTTAGATTCTCCTGTCCCAGTCTTCATTGTTTGTTAGGACCTCCTGACTTCCTAAATGATTTTTTTTTAAATTTGAATATTTAAGTTTCACTCTTTGTGCTCTAAAGTTCCATGGGCTTTGGCAAATGCCTAATACCACCCCTACTGTTATGGGTTCAATTCTGTCCCACCCTGAAAATATGTGTTTGAGTCCTAAACCTCCTGTATTTCAAAATGTGACCTTATTTGAGATAGAATCTTTATATAGATAATAAGTAAAATAAGGTAATTAGGGTGGGCCCTAGTCCAATATGACGAGAATCAATAAACAGAGGAAATTTGGATGTGGAGACACACACAGGGTAACACCATGTGAAGATCAGAGATCAGGCAGAGAACAGAGTGATGCATCTACATGTCAAAGAATGCAAAGGTTGCTAGCAAACCACCAGGAGCTGGGAGAGGAGCATGACGTAGCTTTTCCCACATAGCCCTTCAAATAAATCTAACCCTGCTAAAACCTTAATCTCAGAGATTTAGCCTCCATAACTGTGCGACAGCAAATTTCCATTATTCTAAGCTACTCAGTTTTTGGTAGTTTGCTATGGCAGCTCTAAGAAACAAATATATTATACAGAATAGTTTCATTGCCTAAAAATGCACTGTGCTTCATCTATTCATCCTTCACTTCCTTCCTGAGATCTTGGCATCCACTGATATTTTTAATCTCCACTTTGCCTGTGAAATGAAATTTTTAAGTAGCTTTTTGGATAACTGGGTAACTAGAGAAGGAAAGAGAGAAAGGCACTTGACTTTCAACTGTGACTCCAGGTTTTTATTGGAAGTTTTGGAAATAATTAAATGTGGGAACTGAATAGTATAAAAAGAACTGTCAGATGAAAGAATCCTTCTATTTTTTGAGGCTGCATATGCAGTAAGGTAAAATAATAGGTGTTGCTGGCAAACAGTAAAAACGTAAGTACAAAATATTGTGTCAATTATGAAACAGTAACAATTGAGGTAAAATAAAGCAAATTAACCACCCTTTCTAAGTAATGATAAATTGAGAGAATTCATAGAAAACAAATTATATTTTTTTGCTGCATTAGCAGGGAACATACACTCAGATTTAAGTTTATTAACAAAGTATGTAATGTAAAAAGCCTAAAAGATTGAATGTTCATATGTAAATATGAATTGTGCTCAGCAAAGGATGTAAAAATCTATCAATACCTTCTCTTAAAACACGTAGAAATGAAAGATTAAAGATTATATTCTTTCAATGGGATTTAAATAACTTTAAAATGATTATTAACTAAATGTTCAATCCTTCATTTACTCTTTTCCATTGATCATTCATTGCTGCATGGAGAAGCACACATTAAAGATTAGGCATCAACTAACCCATCACTTTCTCGAGGTGACTAATGCTTCTAGTTGCTTCTAGTGAAAACCAGCTTAGAAGAAAAAAGGGTAAAAATATGCTTTGGGTTTAGCAGTTTCATACAACTCATCTGGTATTCACACACAATTGTATTTTGTTAAGGAGTGAACATATTATTTAGCTATCATATATTTTGCTATTACAGAGAGTTTTTCTACACTATAGCATGTAATCTATGTTACATCATAACTGTGATGTGTGTATCTGTGTGTCTTTTCTCTTTTGCTAGACAGTCGGATTTGAAGAAGGCAGGGACTATGTTTTATATATCTTTAATTCTCAAATACTTTGCATTTGGACCATAGTAGGTATTCAATAAACACATGCTTTTAAAATTTTTTTTCTTCTTAAACCAAGGTTATTAAAATGTTGGAAATATAGACAAATATAAAGTGAAATATTTAAATAACCAATAAGATTATAAACCAAAATTACTTATATTTTGATATATTTTCTTCAGGCTTTTAAAAAATACACATGTGCCTGTATATCCATATATTGATATGCATTATATAATTTGTATCAGATAATAAATTCTGTTTAGAGCGTCCTTATTTTGCTTAATATCATACATGCTCCTTTCACAGTATCATTTAAAATCATTTAAATATACCTTTAATGGCTGTACAATAGACACTCTGATTTATCTAACCATTCTCTCACCTTGGCTACATAATATTTTACATTAAATTTATACTGTATACAATTTGATGATGAAACAATATGGTGTTTATGAGCATATAACATTATTATACCTTAGCAGGAGTTTCTAATTTCTATGCTGTGTTACTTTCTGTAAGATTCTTAGAGCATATTATCAAATTTAACAAATAGAAGGACCAGGACTAGGGTGACTACCCAGGCAGAGTGACTGAGGCACAAAATTTAAGGAGGTACTCACTCTCCAGTGCAAATGCTGACCCTGCACTTGAGGGAACCTCAAAGTGGAACTTCCTTAAATTTTGCACTGGGTCCCTTGTATGTCTCACCCTAGTCCTGGCCACAAGAAAGTGTTAATCCTAAATTTTTGCAGCATCTTAAAAAATATACTGTTTGAGATATATTATCATATTCAGGTTATTCCTAAAACCTAACCTCTAAATTCACATTTATAAAGCATTAATTGTAAGTAATTATTTTCCATTTGGAGTTCATCTGTGTGTATCATTACTTTTAAGTCAGGATTTTTAAATCTTTCTTTTATTTTATTTTGGATAATGTATACAATCTCTAATGTGAACCAGTTTATAAAAGCAGCAGAAAGCAACTTAGTGATATTTTCCATTTTACTACTTAGGAAACTTTAAGCAAGTTCTTGACCCAATAAAAATAGAGCCTACCACATAGGATTTTTGTAAATATTATTAAAGGGCAGAGTACATATAAAGCACCTAGCACAGAGCTTGGTACAATGCAAGCACTGAAAATTGAAGCTATTAGTTATTGTTAATTATTATTGATACAAGTATCTACTTCCTTTTTGTTTATCTTAGTAGATAGTTTCTCTTACTATTTGGCATTGATTCTATCATGTGGATTCTTAATTGCATGTCCCTCTGCTCCCTCAACCCTGTAACTATTAGCCAAATGTCTTCAACAGAAGAGTCAACACTCGTTGCTTTTACTTCTTAATCTGTCATTCATTTCTAAATGTGACTAATAGCCTAGTCCTCAAAGCCAATGCAAAACGTACTATCTTTAACTTATTTTTCCTCTCTGCAGTGCTGAACTATTTAACAGGATCTTCTTGTCTGGCTTCTCTAATACCATTTGATTATGACTGTGTTTGTATCTCTGTGCTTAATTTTCTGTTTACTCATTCTTTTTCATTTTTTGTTTGTTCCTTTTGCCTTTTTGAAATAGCAATAGACATATAGTAGGATTTGAAATATTCAGATGGCATATTCAAAGTGTTGTTGTTTTTTAATTTAAATACTTTGTAGTGAAGAATGGGAAAAGTAAAGAATAACTAAGTGGGTGAGGGTACAGAAAAAAGGAATTACAGGAGAAGGAACTAACTTGAGGAAAGAAGTTCAGTTTGGGTATATTGTGTTTGAGAGGCCTGCAGAACATTTGAGTGGGAAGATCAAGTGATTGAAATACAGAATTCCGAGAAACCTGGTTAAAGAATTTGGCAGTGATCAGCACAGAGGCTGTTATTCAAGAACTCTGGGAATGAAAATGTAATGGCTGGGAAGAAAATTGGAAATCCTACCAACCCTATGGTTGATAATGGCAAGGCCTCTGAAAGGTCCTATAATGACAGAGAAAGTGTCATTCTGCTTGGCATTTGTGAGACATTGAGTGTTTGACCTTTGAGATTTCAATTTGAGGGAAGGGATATGAGCAGATATCCAATGCAAAAACTTAATGATAATGTATAAGAAACTAAAGCATTAAATGACACTCCAATAAGTTCAATAAACTTGGTGGTATGAAAGTTTAAATGGCAGCTCAGTAGAAAGAAAGCTTTTCTTCATTAATTATTAAAAATGTTGCCATGTTTAAAGATCTAATAGTGAATTGAAATTTCACTATGGATAAATACAATAATTGATTGGTACTGTTGAGGGCTTCTCTGAAATCATTTACTTAGCTTTTCAGGGATTCAATTAGCAATTAGGTGACTTTCTTGCAGTGTTTAGAATCATGGGACTTAACAACACGAAGAAGAAAAATGTGAAGTAGATGGAACTGGAGAAGAAGAAATGATGGGAATATGAGAGCAGCAGGGAAATGTTCTGAGTTTAATATCACGGAAATAGAGAAGCTTCAAGTGATAATTGGGTCCAAGAGGCAACTGTGCATGTGAATTGTGAATGTTGGGAGTAGAGGACTTCTAGAACTTAAAGTGCCAGAAAGGAAGGGCATAAAGGTAGTAAAACAGTATGGTACATATAACTGGGTATGGCTGTGATAAAGGAGACTAACACATTTTTTTTAAATGATGGGAGTTTGACCCTTGGTATTTTACCACAAATTACTAAATCACTAATATGTTTATCAGAATCGTAAATCTTTAAATATGTAATGCATTATCTAAAATAGACTTGCTAAACTGTCATCATTTTACAATTGAGGAAGTGAAGAAAATGTGAATTATCTGAGGTCACACTGCTAGTAACTAAGGCAACATAAACAACTAGTACTACTGGCTACATGTGATTAAGATGGGTTATATCTTACTGATACTGAGGAGTGTCTTCTATCAAGAGAATAGTATCTGTGGAATTTGTCCTTTCAACAGTTGGATTTTTAGTGCTGTGTTTACCTGTATTTCCTTTAATGATTGATAATAAGTGTTTTTTTTTCTAATAAGATATAGTTATATAGAACAGCAAGTTTTGAGTGGTTTCAACAGAATATATTACTTTTTAGCAATTTTATCATTTATTTAAAACTTACATTGATTAAAAATGTATTTTTTGTTTGTTTGTTTGTTTTTTAGCTGAGCCATCCGGCCACCTGTTGGCACGGAGCTCAGGCTGGGAATCGAAGCTCAGGCTGGGAATCGAACCGGTGATCCTTTTGCTCAGAGTTCACTCTCTTGAGCAAGCTCTTAATCAACTGAGCCACTCAGCTGGCCCTAAAAATGTGCTCTTAAATTTTATCATTAACTAGTATTGAACAATTTCTAAATCATGTTACTCTTTGCCCAACTAAATATTAGGAGATTTCTTTTAATTTCACTGAGCTCAATGGGAGAGGGTTATTAATTTCTTCTTATGTGTGGAATCACTTGATAGAACTGTATAATTAAACTGCAAGATATCATTGAGATTAACCAATCCTACCCCTTCATTTTTTAGAGGAGCAAAATGAGATGAGAAAGTTTAAATAATTGGTCTTACATGACTTGTGCTACATGATTAGGTTTCTAACTTAATTCCCTTAGTACTTTCCATGCTCCTCCTATCCCAGGAATCTAAATACTTGGTGGCAACAGCTTTGGATTAATGGTGTTTCTAAGTCTCAATCTCCATTGCAGTTCATTTTATTGTACTTTTTCTGGCCTCTCACTATAACATTTCTTATTTAACTTAACTTTACATATTGATATTCAGCCCCTTCATATCATACAGCCACAAGCAATTAACTTTTTTGGTCAACAGAAAAGCATCCTTAGAAAGGGGCAGCCTAACAAGACAAAAAAAAAAAAAGTGGTTTTAGACAATATCCACTGCATTGAAGAAAACAAAAGAGATAAAAATGTGTCTCAAGCCCCCCGCCCTCCCACCACATACACACACATTCGCAAAGGCTCAGTAGGGAGCACAGACCCTCACAAATATGTAATGAAGAGCATCTCTACAATCCCACAGGGATGGTCTCAGTAGAGACCATGTGGAGAGTCTGAACTTGAACCCTCACTGGGTAGTGACTAGATGCTCCTCCCTATCTTCTCTCATATGGTGTCATAGGAGGCTTAATGGAGTCAGGGTGTTCCCCATCACTTGTCAGAAATGAGGTCACCCCCCACCCCCACTGTAGCATCAATAGAGACCATTTTGGGAGCCAGAAATCCCTCTGCCTCCCAGTAAAATTAGAACCCTCCACTTCATGCGCCAATGAAGACCAAGTGGAGAAACCTGGACTTCTACCTCCACCTAACAGTGATGAGAAGATACGCTTCTCACCCGGATGGGGTGAGCAGAGTCAAAAAAAAAAAAAAGCCAATTAAAGCAGAAGATTTAAGTAAGATGCAAAGTCTCATAATATTAATATAATATAAAATATTCATGTTTTAACCACAAACTATTTATCAACCAAGTATTAGGGAGCTCTCGAACAAAATGAAGAAAGTTCACCAAACGATGTCAACACTGAAATGGCAGAGACATTAGAATTGACAAAGATTTTTAAGCAGTCATGATAAAAATACTTCAATGCATATTTAGGATCATTCTTGAATGAAATGAAAAAAAATAGAAAGCCTCTAATAAATAGACATTTTTGATGAAGAAACAAGATATAAAGTACCACCAAATGAAAATTTTAGAATGAAAAATCATAATCATACTAAAAATAAAAAACACAGTGAATGAGCTCGATTATAGAAAGGAAGATACAAAAGAATCAGTAACATGGAAGATGAAACAATAAAAATTATCAAATCTGAATAGAAAGAAAACAGCCTGGTAGGGGGGGAACAAACAAAAAACAACAACAAAGAGAACCTTACTGGACTATCATAAAACATATAATAAAACATGTTGGACTATAATAAAAAATCCTAACATTTTTGCCATTAAAGTCCTGGAAGGATAAGAGAAGGTAGATCTAAAAAAAATACTTGAACAATGGCTAAGTACTTTGAAAATGTGACAAAGGCACCAGCCTATAGATTCAAGAAATAAGTGAACTCCAAACTGAAGAAACCTATGGAATACTTACCAGGACACAGCATAATTAAGGTGAAAACTAAAGACAAAAAAAATATCTTAAAAGCTGCCAGAGAAAAATAAATCTGTACCTCTAAGAGAATAACAATTCAGATGATGGAGGATTTCTTATGAGAACCCATAGCAGGCAGAAGGAATAGGCATAATAGGAAGAGACTGTCTCTTGGCATTTTAAATTCAGTGAAAACACCCTTCAGGAATGAAAGGAATATCAAGACATCCTCAGCTGAAGAAACACTTAGAGAATTTTTTACTGGGAGACCTCCCTTAAAAAACTGTCTGAGGGAAGTTCTCTAAACAGAAAGAAAATGATAGAAGAAGGAAACTTAAAATAGCAGTTAGGAAGAAAGAACATTAATGGTAAGCAAGAATATGAGTTAATGCAATAAGTTTTCCTTCTCCTCCTGAGTTTTCTATGTTTGATGGCTAAAGCAAATGTCTAATGTGATTCCAAATGCAAGAAGAGAAAATATTTAAATTGATTATATTATAAATGGGTAAGGACAAAGGGATATAAAAGGAAATAAGTTTTCTATTTTTCACAGGAACTGATAAAATAATAACCAGTTGACTATGGTAATAAGTCTGTATACATAACGAAATACCGAAATACTTGTAGCAATGAGCAAGATATATATATATATATATATATATATATATATATATATATTTTCAATGAGCAATATTATACTAAAATAGTACAGCCAAAACAGAAAAAAGGACACAAATAGAAAAAAAAAAGGAAGAGCTAAGCCTTAACATACTGATATTTTAAATGTAAAAGGCATAAGTGATCTAAATATACCAATTAAAAGCAAAGAATGACAGACAGGATTAAAAACCATGGACCAGCTATACACTGTCTATAAGAAACTCATTTTCTATATAACAGTATCTATATTATGGAAAACTACTCAGAAATTCAAAGGAACAAACTACTGATGTATAAAAATTGGATAAATCTACAGAGAATTTCCCTGAGTGAAAAAAGCCAACCTCAGAAGGTAACATACTATATGTTTCCACTTGAGTAACATTTTTGAAATGAAAATACAGAAACAAGAGAACAGAGGAGTGGTTGCTGGGAGTTAAGAGAAGGTGGGATTGGGAGTAAAATATGGTGTGGCTATTAAAGGATCCTTGCGACAATGGAAATGTTCTGCCTCTTGACTGTATCAATATCAATATCTAAGTTGTGATGTAGTTTTATTCAAGATGTTCCCATTGAGGGACACTAGGTAAAGGATGCGTGAGATATCTCTGTATTATTTCTTAAAGCTGCTTGTGAACCTGCAATGATTTCAAAATAAAAAGTTTAACTAAAGAATCAAATCCCTTGCTCTTCCCCTCCTTTCCCTGAGACTCCCCCACCAAAGTTTTCTTCTTTCAAATGGAACAGTAAAGTTACTCCCACTACATTAGAAAAAACAATTGTAACAGTATTGATCATAAATGATCATAAATCTTTACATGGGATGGAAGAATGGAAAGAATCAGATTACACCAAGTAATACATAATCCTCTGATAACTGCTTCCCAGAGCCCCTTTTGATAAATAAAAAAATTACATAGTTTCCCTTTAATATTATTGGAAATTTCAAAATAACTGATAATCAATAAACCATTGAAAACAGAATAAATATTTACTATGTTCTTTCACCCCCATTCCCAGAGACGGCATGCACTGTAATTAATAAGACACCAGTGTAGAAGGAACATAACCTTATCGGAGCCAGAGAGTTCCTGCTATGATTGACCTTATACCATCTGGGTCTCTGCTGATTTCCCAGGGGACTTGGAAATGGATGTTGTGACTGAGAAGGTGGCCAAAAGAAAACGAAAATGTTTTAAGGTTGTGTACACTTCATTGTACTTGATTTGAGTAACATCATCGATAAGGAAAACAACAAATCCACGAGAAGAGAATGTGATTATGGAACACTGTTTTGACTTGAGAATGGGTGCCAGGTAGAGATGATGGAGGAGGGCTTCAGGAGAATGAAGCACATAAACAACTGCTGTTTCTTTCCTGTTGCCTCTCCTACTAAATCAAACAAACAAAAGAAATCTGTCTATCTGTCATCTGTCATGTATCTCCAAGAACCCACTTCTTACCACCTTCCTTACCACCCTCCTGGGTTAAACCATCATCAAAGCAAGACGCTCAATTCTTGCAACAGATGTCTCTACTTCTATAAGCAATATCCTACCATGTATTCTCCACACGACAGTCAGAGAGCCTTCCTAAGCGGAAATTAGAATGATTGTATTAATTTTCAGCCCCAAACGTCAGTCGCTCCCATGTGTCTCAATGAAAAGTCCACTTCCTGTAATAGCCTACAAGACCCTGCAAAGCCTGGATTCCGTGACCCCCGCCTTCTCCTGGGCAACAGGGCACACGCCTTCCCTTCCCACCCTCAGCTGGGTCTGCACCACCGGGATCTCGCGTGGACCACAGGCCCACCTCCAGCCCTGCCAGCACCCTCACTCCACTGCCGGGGTCAGGCTCACCTCACCACCTGCCCCAGGGCTGTGTGGGAAAAAGCCCCTGAGGCACCGGAAGCAGCTCGGGCCCTGGGGTGGAAATGCTGGTGTAGGTCAAACTGGGTGTCCCTTGATCACATGTCAGCCTGCGGTGCTCTGCTGGATCTTGCGGGTGGAAAGGTGGGAGGCAGCCAGGGGCGGTCAGGAGCAAATACCGAGAGCAGAGCTCAGCAGCCCCACTTGCAGCAGCTCCACAGAGCTCTTCCTGCTCCTGTTGTTTTTCTCCCACCCCGGTAAGCACCTGTCTAGGTTCTCCATTGTCTCCTGTCCCCTCCCTGGGGTATTTACTCCAGCTCAGGCTCACTCCCCCATTGCCTTCAAGGTGTTGGTCAAATCACATGCTCTCAAAGAGGCGTCACCTGACCATGCTTGCAAGCCACGCTTACGACCCATGCCCCTTCCCTGGTTTACTTCATTTATTTATTTATTTATTTATTTATTTATTTATTTATTTATTTATTTATTTATTTGTTGAGGGTAGTGTCAGCAGCCCTCACATGTGGAATCCGAACCGGGGCCGCTGGTGTCCCAAGCGGGTTCCCAACCAAGGCATCACTCCGCCGGCCCTGGTTTACTTCATTCTTGGTCCAACCTACTATTCACTTTCTTTTTTTTTTTTTTTTTTTTTTTTTTTATTAGTTTTCAGTGTACAACACAATGCAATAGTTATACTCTTTACCCCCCCCAAAGTGAAAACCCCCCTCCCCCAGTTCTCCACCCCACTCACCCCCCCCATATCATACATATCCATCACAACTCCCCTGACTCGCCTCCACAGCATACTCCACATCCCGTGACCACCCACATATTCAGTTGCAGTTGGCATACAATACTATACAACATCAGCTTCAGGTGTACAGTGCATTGATCAAGCCTCTATTTCATCCATGAAGTAGTCTCCCTAACAAGACATGTGACTATCTGACACGCCACAAAATTTTTACAACATTATTATATTCCCCGAACTGTGTTTCATATCCCTGTGGCAATATTGTAGTTGTCTATTTATGCTGTCTAATCCCTTCCCCTTCCCCCATCCCCCCCCAACTAGCAACCCTCAGTTTTTCCTCTACATCTATGAGTCTGTTTACTTTGATCTTTCACTCAGTTCTTCAGACTCCACACACAAGTGAGATCACATGGTACCTGTCCTTCTCCGACTGACTTATTTCTCACAACATAATAGTCTCTTCACAACAATATCAATTACATTCCCAGAACTGCCCCCATAACCCTGTGGCAACATTGTAGTCCCACATATACTGTCCAAAACCTTCCCCCTCTCCCTCTTCCCCACTCCCTCCCAACCAGCAACCATCAGTTTTTCCTTTATATCTGCTTGATATGACATCAATCTTCTTACATTGTCTCTCTGGGTTAGCTTGTTTACCCCTTTCTTTTGTTTAAAAAAGTCCTTTTAACATTTCTTGCAATGCTGGCTTGGTGGTAATGAATTCCTTAAGCTTATTCTTTTCTGAGAAGCTCTTTATTTCTCCTTCAATTTTAAGTGATAGCCGTGCTGGATAGAGCAATCTTGGTTGTAGGCCTTTATTTTGTGTCACTTTGAGTATCTCCTGCCACTCCCTTCTGGCCTGCAGAGTTTCTGTAGACAAGTCAGCTGTTAGTCTAACAGGAGTTCCTTTGTATGTAACCTGCTGTCTTTCTCTTGCAGCCTCTAGGATTCTGTCTCTGTCTTTAACCTTTGCCATTTTCACTATGATGTGTCTTGGTGTGTACCTGTTTGGGTTCAGCTTGTTTGGAACCCTCTGCACTTCCTGGGCATGTATATTGATTTCCTTCACCAGGGTAGGGAAGTTTTCAGTCATTATTTTTTCAAATACCTTTTCAACCCCTTGCTTCTTCTCTTCTCCTTCTGGTATCCCTATGATTCGAAGGTGGTTGTGCTTCATTTTGTCCCATAGGGCTCTTAAACTATTTTCATTGTTTTTTATTCTTTGGTCTTTTTGCTGTGCCAACTGGGTGAGTTCTGCTATTTTATCTTCCAAATCGCTGATCCGCTCCTCTGCTTCATCTACTCTACTGGTGATTCCTTCGAGTGTGTTCTTCATTTCAGTTATTGTATTCTTTAGTTCTAACAGGTTGTTTTTTATGGTTTCCCTATCTTTCTTTATGTCCTCACTAAGTTCCTTAAACATTCTTATCATCAGTGTTCTAAACTGTGTCTCTGAAAGGTTGGATCCCTCTGTTTCATTTGGTTCCATTTCTGGAGGTTTCTTCTGATCTTTTACTTGTGACATGTTTCTTTGTTTTCCCATTCTGGCTGTCACTCTGGGATTGCTTTGATGTATTAGATAGATCACCAGGAGAGCCCTGGCTGGATCACGCAGGCACACAGCTCACGGCCCAACACTCCCAGGAGAACTCCCAGTCTCAGCCTGTCCCAATCAGCCGCTCGCAGATCAGGCCGAGCAGCCCGACAACCAATCACCAGCCTGGCAACTCTGCAAGTACAGTGTGGAAAGCAGAGACCCAAGGCGGCTTGCGTGCTCCCGCGTCTCAGTGAGCAGCCTGTTGGAGTCGGATCACTCCCACTAGGTGTTTTCCTGGCAACACAGCACAAGCCGAGTGGAGGGTGAGGATTCGAGGTGGCTCGCGCTCCCGGGTCTCAGTGAGCCGCAGTAGGAGCCGGAGGGCACCGCCCTATGTTTCCCTGGCAACGCAGTATAAGCCGGGCGGAGGGTGGGGATCCAAGGCTGCAGGCACGCACGCACGCACGCACGCACGCACGCCGCCAATTCCACCAGACCAATTAGGTCTCGGACCTGATCCTTCGTGGGAGGGCCCAAGCCCGACAAAATGGCGCCCTCCTTACACCACTCGCGTGCAAGCTCCGCACCACGGGAACAACAATCCAAAAACCTCCAGCCTTTGCACCAAAGGTGCTCAGCTCAGTCTGTCCCCGCAGGCTCCCGGCTCACACAGCCACTCCCTCCACCAGGAACCAGGTAAGTGCTCACCGGCGAGAAAGCCCGGGCACCGGCCCCACTGATTCTCCAGCCATTCTTAGCCTCACCAAGCTGAGGAAAGAGAGTCTTTACTAATTTATTGCTGGCTATCTTAGAACTCCTCTTCCCGGCAAAGGAGCTCTGGGCTGGTGAGCTTGGGGTGCGGCCGGAGGGTCTCTCCCCCAACCAGACAAGCTTCCCACGACTGGGGCTTCCCTCACGGGGCTCGCCCTCTCTCGTCTCCACCCATCCTACCAGACCCGACGTGGCCTCCTCTTTAAGTTCTTCGTTTAGTGGTTCTGTTCCTCCAGTGTTCCGGGGACCTCCAAGGTTGAATGCTGTATAATTTGCTTGTAATTTTGGTGTGATCCTGGGAGGCAGTTAGCACAGCGTCTGTCTATTGCGCCATTTTACCGGAAGTCTCCTACTATTCACTTTCTAAGGTAGATGTTTTTACCTTTTTAAATTTTTTTCTGTAATACTCTGGTGGAAGGTAAACGTCTTAAGGGCAAGGGAAAAAAAGATTCTCTAGCTAATACCAGCTGCAGCTTTTAGGTCACTGTTGTTCATGATCACCGTGACTGCCTAGATTCAAGTCAATACCTTCACGTGAATTATATCAGTAGCCTTCCGTCTTGACACTCCAGTGTACCCCCTAACATGCATTTAGAGTTTTCTTAAATGCTAACTTGGTTATATTTTTCCCCTGTCTGAAACCAATTCCTGTTTTCCCATTGCATTTAGAATTACATAGAGGTTGACTGAGGAAGTCCATTTGAAAAATAGAAAAATGCTGACACAATTAAGCTCTGGGACCGTGGAGTTATTCCTGTTCCACTGGGGCTTCTGAATATGGCCTTGGGGAGAGGGCGTGACTGTGACTTGGGACACTCTGGAATTTGTGAGCAACACATACAACTGTATGGGTCAGCTTTGATCCAGTCTGGGCCAGTGAATTTCTCCAGTTGCCTTCAGCATTCCAGGTTTAGACACAAAGAACGCAGACAAGGGAATTTTCACAGGGCTTCTGTTTTGCCAGTAGTTTCAACAATATTGAGGAAGTTGGCAGTTTAATAGCCTGCAAGGGAGACTTTATGAGGATTACAACAGTGACAATGAGAGAAGTGAAACAGGGCTGTATGAAAGCAATTGTTCGGAGGGATTTATAACATTCCCTGGTATTTAGCAGAGGTAATATCCTCCAGCTGATACGGGGAGGAGAGATGGTAAGGTCAGTATTGATCAGTAAGCCTGGTCTTCAGGTGTTGTGGGCAGGAATTTTAGATCATGTAGAATCACTGACACATAAAATGATAAAACTAGATGATATCTTAGTATAAACCTTGGTAATACCTTAATATATACTTATTATATACCTTGTAATATCTCTACAGCTGTTTCATTCCAGGTAAACTCTGAATGTTTTGCTAATTTAAAACACCTCTATCTCAAGATGGAATGTGAATAAGATGGAATGTGGATTGTATCTTTATGTAAAAAACTCATTTCTTATTAATATCATTACCTAATTTCCTTTAGAACATGGATCATCTGTCTTATTTGTTTTCTCTGGCTCCTAGAGCAATGCTGAGAGCATGCTCTTAGTTTTTAAAAAACAAAACAAATCGCATTTGCTAGTTTCATATATAGTTTGTCATATATTATATTACCATTATACTCACTAAAATAAAATTTTAAAAAAGTTTTACCTGAGTGAGAATTTTCAATTTTATGGTCTATTTATAGTCTCCTGTGAAAAAGAACATATAAATGACAGTTTGAAGGATGGATGTTCATGGTAGATTGCCTTGAAGTTAGAAAAGAGGAAAGTCCTATTATGGTATATTTTAACTTAGATTATATAATAGGCAGTTCTTACTGTGCAGTGAATTTAGAATACATTTAGGTGGTGTGGAAGCTGGATTTTAGTGGATTTGATACTTTTTTGAACAATGTCACTTACATTATTTTAAACTGGAGCTAAAGGAAAATGTATTAAATATTTGGATAAAAATGAAAATGACAGGGAGGTATCTTTTAATTATTGGATAGTAAAATTCACTTGGGGCTGTTAAGCACTAGTAAATTTTCAATGTAGGTTTTAAAAAATGCAAAAAAAATTGCCCCAAGAAAATGATAAAGATTATGGCATGAGATTTAAAGGAAAAGTTTATATTCAAGTATAAACATCAAAGTTTTGTTGAAGTTGAATAGTTTATTTTCAATGATATATGAAGATTTTACAATTAAATTGTAAGCCTAAATTTTGGCACATGATTCGCTCATTACCTACTTATTGAGAATCTACATTACTCTTAGATATGAAGTCAAAACAAAATCCCTATCAACACACACCACACCCCCCCACATCCTTCCTACGTGTGTGTATGTATGTATATATATATATATATATTTATATGCCTACTACATATATACACATATCTGTATTATATCTACTAACACATATCTATATACCTAGTATATAGATAATTACTAATATATAATTACTACTTCTGATGTACATAGTCTATATTTTCTGAGATTTAAAGAAGACTTCTAAAATATTAAAATTAAAACTGGTAATGAAATTATTGTGAATGAGAAAGTAATTTTATAATTTAAATAACATGAATAAACATGGAGCTAAAAGTCCTTATCTAAGATTTTAAAATCAATAAAATAAGCATGATGAAAAGCCTGTGTCATTTTATCAAATGATGCTGTCTAAGCAATGGCAACTTCAATATGTAAATTTCTCCAGAATTGCATCTTAGATATGTAGAAGCATTCATATTAGGACATGTGCTCAATTAGTGCTTTCTCATCATTTTAATTGCATCTCTTCAAGGTTTTTTTTCTGTTACCTCTGAAGGATTCACCTTGTGAAAATGATTATTTGATTTTAAAAGCATTCTATTTTCAAAAAGTTGTGAAAGAAAAGGAGCCATGTTAATAAATTATTTAACCTATTTTAAAATGACACCACATAAATATTCTGCTAGACCCTCTCTGTGCTCGCTGGAAGCCTCTCTTTATGAGATGCATTGACTCTTTCAGGCTGTCAGGGTGCTCTTTAGTGAAGGCTTCACAGGGCATCAATTTCTATGCACACAGTGCTGATCGCCCCTTTTCATCAGCGATTCTCAAAATTATTTTTTTTAAAAGACCAGAAAAAGTTGAGTAAATGGAATGAATGAAATATTTATTTTTCCCTTGATAAATTATACCTATGTATATTTATATACCAAATGTATTTTGTATTCTGAGTCTTTTGGTTTTAATTAATACATGTACCTTGTAAAAGTATGTGTTTTCCACCACATGGGGAAAAGATGACTCGTAATTGTATGTGCTATCTAATCATTTTATGGCTGATTATTATAGAATTTGTGTTCCGGACAAAGATCAATTTAAAACAAGGTCAGGAAAATGCTGTTATAATGTGGCTTGTTATCAAGTGGAATTAGTTTTATGTCTAATCTTGTCCTCTAACATATTTAAAGTACCTACTGCAAAAATGTTATAAACTGTCCCCCTGAACAGAAAGTGGTCATGTTACATACAGATTAGGAAATACAAGAATGAGGAAAGTATGTAGTGTAGAATGAAAAGTCAGAAGCCGAGGGAGGGGAGAAAGAAAGAGAAGGATGGTAGGTAGTAAACAAAATATTTGGTATAAAGAGATAAAGAATAAAAACATTTCAACAAAACAATGTATTGCTGCTTCCTAGCTATCTGGTCTCTTTTCCCAGTTTCTTCGATATTTGTGATAATATTTGGGACAATGTTGGAATTTTTAAATTTTATATCATTGTTCTTAGATATGTAACACCCTCTTTCCCTTCCCTTCTCTTACTACCAACTCATTTTTGACAGCCAGGAAAATATCCTTGAAAAACTGCATCTATGGATGGGCACAGGGAATACACAGACTTTAAAATTGACTAAAGCAAGTGACTATACTTTCACAATTGTTGCATTCAGGAAAAAAATATTGCTTTTTTCAGTTTGTGGCCTTAGTAAGTCCTCCAAAGGAAGAGCCGAAAATCAATATCAGTTGGTTCCGAGGAAGGTTTACTAATGATTCTCTTATTATTTGCATTACTTAAGAGAAATGTTTTTATGGTCAGTCAACATAACGCTGTCACACAGCTCTGTCTGTGCTTCTGGGATATGATATAGGCCCTGTGACTTCAGTGATAATGGAAGAATCAGCTTTAGAGATCTTAAAATAGAAAGAGATCCTCAAACTGTTTCAGAGTATGAATTGCCTAAGAATACATACTCGTATGCATGTGCCACTTCTTTTAAGTTTCGGATTCATCATTTCAAGGCTGGGTCCAGGAGTCTTGTTTTTGATATGCATTCCAAGTGATTCCTATGTGGTTTCTTTAAGGACCTCCATTTTAGCAAAACATAAATAAGCCTTATTAATAACAAGTCAGGAGCTTGTTTCTGTGGTAATGTCTATTCTGGGTATCAGAAATTTCAAGCATTACACAGTTTGGAGAACTTTCTGTAACCATAATTAAAATTATTCAATAATTAAGAATTTGTGAAGATAAAAACGATAATTAGTTAAAATTACCAAGGACATATTATTCAATGAGAACTATATCCACTGTACATTTAACCTTAATAAATATTTATAACCTAAACAAGTAGGTATTATAATACATTCATTTGAAAACAGAAATCAGTAACAGCTTGGCATCTTAAAATTCCTTTTATAAAATTAGTAAATTTGCTTTTCCCCATGCATAGTGAAATTATACAGTGTTTTTTGTTTGGTGGTGATATATGTCCTTGTTTTGTTTCAAATATATTAAATCAATCAATCAGAATACTTGAAGCTTTTCCTTTTCTTTAATAGCAAAATATATCATAAGCTGGGAGGTAGGGATACTGGTATTTATTGGTATGTTATGCCTAGGAAGGTGACATTGGAAGTACCAATATCATATTTTTCTTTTCTGTCACTCTATTGCCTGATGTAATGAAACAAAGTATGAGATCTTTAGTTTTTTCTTGTATTTATTATTATTATTATTATTTTTAATTTATGAATAGGATGTCATCAATGCATACCACCATATCTGGAATTCTGAAAGTATTCTATATAAAAATTGTACAATTCAAATAGAATAGAAATTTGATATGTAAGAATTTCACTTAGAAAACTGTGTAGAAAAATGGTTGTTAAGAGTGGCTGGGGAAGGGTGCAGAACCCGCAGTGAAAGGGCAAGATCAATCCCTGCATCCATCCGGTTCAGGGATTAGTCTATGTGTCCACCAGGTCCGGCGGAGTGCAGCAAGAGCAGCTCAGAGGCAGAAGCCTGAAACTGGGCGAGCAGGGGAAGAAAGAATACTCGCGTGCGGAGACGCAGCACGTGCTGGGCGGAGATGCAGGTCCCCAAAAGACGGATTGAGGATCTGAGCCGAGTGGCAGGGTGTGCGCAGTCCCCTAAATCCCCACAGCTCCTTTGGGAGAGCAGCAGGAACTCCGCTGGAGCATGAGGCAAAGGCCTTAGCTCAAAACAGTGTTGGGACTGTGTCTTTTTTTTTTCTTTTTTCTTTTTCTCCTCTCTGGAACAGAAAGCAAAAACCAAAAAAAAAAAAACAAAACAAACCCAACCCCCCCCCCCCACAAACTTTGGCCCCGCCAAGCCAGAGTCTTAAACTGACCCCTCAATGGAGCAGTAGTGACAGACTACAGAGGTAATCCTACCTGCAGGGGGTCGAGAATTTCTGCCCCAGAAAGGCTGCAGAGTGAGACTACTTACCGCACCCCCACCTTTCCTGCAAGGCTTGGGAGGCAGGGCAGGTTCAGCTGCTGAGGCACTAATTAACAGATTCTTAGCAGCTGGCTTTTGGCAGTGAGGAACTCTTTCATTCTCCACAGCTGTCAACGGAAAGGGTACCCAAAGACACTCATTGAGCCTTTGGGGATGCAGCCTGCCTTGGGACAGGTGAAAGCAAAATGGCAGTAATTTTGTAAAAATTACCAGTCACAGATTACAACCACACTGAAATACAGCAAACCTGCAATGCCAGGATCACGCTAGGTGTCAGGTGGCCTACTCTCTTCCCACAAGGTGCACAGGAATTCTTGTACAGCATAGGACAAACTGAAGACAGCTTGGTGGACTTTAGCCAAGACCGACACGGGTTTTTTTGTTTGTTTTTTCCCCTTTATTGGTTGCTTATCTTGGTTGTTTTTGGTTTTTATTTCTATTTCATTTTTATCATTTTCTAGTTTTTAATATAGGCATATATATATGGGTGTATATAGGTGAATATATGTCCATAAATATGGGAGTGTAGATATATATAATTTTTTTCTTTCTTTTCTTTTTCTTTCTTCCACCACCCTCACTTTCCCCTTCTTTTATTTATTCTTCTCACTGCTACTTTTTCTCCTGTCCTTTTTTCTGCAAATTTTATTTTATTTTTAATTTTTATGTTAACTTTTTAAAAAATTTTTAATTTTTAATTTTAATTTTTATTTTTTGGTATAGCTATTCGGGTTCTCATGTTCTATTTTTATTTTATGATATTATATTTTATTTTGTTTCCTCTTCTGTTCTTTTTGTATGTGTGGTTATTGTTTTGTTTTTGTTTGTTTTCTTCTTTTGTATGTTTGATATTTCTGTACAAGTTGACTGCAGATTGATGGTTGTTTTTTTGTTTTGTTTTGTTTTTTTACATGTGAGAGCATTTGGTTTCCTTTGGTGGCTGCAGAGGTTGTTCTTGTTGATCTGTTTTGCTCTAAAATCACTCTATAGCTGGGTCCAAACAAAGTCACACAAGAAACATCATACCCGGAGGCCAACTTTAGATGAAACCAGAGCATTTCTGGGTTTGACATACAAGAGTCACACCCAAAAGGAAGTTGCTACAGGTACTAGGGCCCAAAGGGTCCAAGCCTCATCAGAGGGGTCAACCCTCTCACAGCAGCTCATAAACTGCAGACACTGCTGATCCTCGCAGCTAATCAGTCTAGGAGTCAATCCCACCTACTGACAAGCCAAAAGTAATCAAAGCTAAAACTTCAACAGGTGAGGACACACAACACGAGGAACACCTCAGATAAATACACTCACAGGAGAATAGGGAGACTGAGTAATTCAAATACAAAGGACACACACTGTATAAGTTTACCCAGAAAAGACTGAGAGACCTCGGGGATCTATCTGTTATACTGAAGCAAACACAAAGAGTAAGCCAGAATGGGGAGACAAAGAAACACAACCCAAATAAAAGAACAGAAGAACCTTCCTGAATCAGTGGAACTAGAGGAAATAGAGGTAAACAACCTATCGGAAACAGAGTTCAGAACACTGATTATTAGAATGTTCAAGGAAATTAATGAAAATATAAAGAAGGATAGAGAAATCATGAAAAGCAACCAGCTAGAACTTAAGAATGCAATTACTGAATTCAATAACAAACTTGATGGAATGACTAGCAGATTGGATGAAGCGGAAAATCGAATCAGTGACTTAGAAGACAAGATAGCAGAGATCACCCATTTACAATTGCTTCAAGAACTATAAAATACCTAGGAATAAATTTAACCAAAGAAGTAAAAGATCTGTACCAGAAAATTATAAGACACTGAAGAAAGAAATAAAAGAAGATACAAATAAATGGAAACACCTACCATTCTCATGGATAGGGAGAATTAATTAAAGTTAGTTAAAATGTCTATACTGCCTAAAGCAATATATAGATTCAATGCAATTCCTATCAAACTACCAAGGGCATTTTTCACAGAAATAAAAAATATAATCCTAAAATTTATATGGAACCATAAAAGACGCCAAATAGCCTCAGCAATCCTGAGAAATAAGAACAAAGCTGGGGGTATCACAGTACCAGACTTCAAAACATACTACAAGTCTACAGTAATCAAAACAGTATGGTAGTGGCATAAAAACAGGCACATAGACCAGTGGAACAGAACAGAGACCCCAGAAATAAATCCATGTATATACAGACAGTTAATCTATGACAAGGGAAGCAAGAATTTACACTGGGGTAAAGATAGTCTATTTAATAAATGGTGCTGGGAAAATTGGACTGACACGTGCAAAAAAACGAAACTGGACCACCTCTTTATGCCATATACAAGAACAAATTCAAAATGGATTAAAGACTTAGTTGTAAGACCTGAAACCATAAAACTCCTACAAGAAAATATAGGGAGTAAATTTGCAGACATTACTCTGAGCAATATTTTTACTGATACATCCCCATGGGCAAGGGAAGTAAAAGAAAAAATCAACATATGGGAGTATATCAAACTTAAAAGATTTTTCACAAAAAAGGAAACCATCAATAAAACAAAAAGGAAGCCTACTGAATGGGAGAATATATTTGTCAACGATATATCTGATAAGGGGTTAATATCCAAAATTTATAAAACACTCATGCAACTCAACACCAAAAAAACAAACAGCCCAATTAAAAAATGGGCTGAGGAAATGAAGAGACATTTCTCTAAAGAGGACAAACAGATGGCCAACAGGCATATGAAAAAAATGTTCAACCTCACTGATCATTAGGGAAATGCAAATAAAAACCACAATGAGATACCACCTCAGTCCAGTCAGAATGGCTATCATCAATAAATCAACAAACAGCAAGTGGTGGCAGCGCTGTGGAGAAAAGGGAACCCTGCTGCACTGTTGGTGGGATTGTAGATTGGTGCAGCCACTATGGAAGTCAGAATGGAGGTATCTCAAAAAACTGAAAATGGAAGTACCTTTTGATCCAGCAATTCCACTCCTAGTCATATATCCTGAAAAACCTAAGACACTAATTCGAAAAAAATATAGCACCCCTATGTTCATTGCAGTGCTATTTACAATAGCCAAGACTTGGAAACAAATTTAAATGCCCAGAGGTAGATGACTGGATTAAGAAACTGTGGTACATTTGCACAATGGAGTATTAAGCAGCTATAAAGAAGAAAGAAATCGTACCATTTGCAACAATGTGGATGGACCTAGAGAACATTATGTGAAGTGAAATAAATCAGTCAGAGAAAGACAAATACCATATGATCTCACTTATATGTGGAATCTAAGGACTGAATAAACGAGCAATGTAAACAGAAATAGTCTTAGAGAAACAAAGAAAAAACTGATGAGGGTTAGATGGGACAGGGATGGGCAAGATGAGGGAGAAGGGGAAGGTACGAGGCAACATAAACTGGTAATACAATTCTACTGCAGAGACGGAAGAGATTTTAGGGAATATAATCAATAAGGTTGTAAATATATATATATATTTAAGGGAACAGAAGGACTCATGTCTTTTTAGGGAGACCACTTCATGGACGGTGTAGTGGCCTTACCAGTGCACTGTACATCTGAAGCTGCCACTGAATAATATTATATGTCAACTATAATTTAACACATATATAGTCATGGGATGTGGAATACAGTGTGGGGATGGAGTCAATGGAATTGTAATAGATATGTATGATATCGGGGGTTTGGGGACAGGGTATGGGGGAGTCACTTTGTAAGGGGTGAAAAAGATAAGTATTGCATTGTTTTGTACATCTTTAATAGTAATAATAATAAAGTTAAAAAAAAAAAAAGAGTGCCTGGGGAAACAAAAACTCTGTTTCTCAAATGTGCCCATTCTATGGGAATCTCTTGGTGTAGCTACTCATCAAGTGGGTTTGGCAGGTCATAAGTGGGCCATGGAATCTATATTTAAGAATTGCACAGAGCTTTTTATGACCATGCACACTTGATAAAAACTGAAACAGAGTTAATGATAGACTAGCTTGGAGAGGGCATGTTTGTAAACGTCTTCACAGCTGAATCTGGAGGAGTTCATGACCCTGGCCACCAAGTATGGATGAGTCTTAGGATTTCATTCACAGTGCTTCTATGGTCTCTCTAAATTTGTATAATTCAACTTTATTTGCAGTATAACTAACATACAATAAAATGTACACATTTTAAGCATGCCTTTGAATGAGTTTTGTCTCTAGACAGTTCTTTTTTTTTGAGGGCAGTGTCGCTGGCCCACATATGTGGGACCCGAACCGGGGCCACTGGCCTCCCAAGCCAGAGCTTAACCACCGTGCCACTCGGCCGGCCCTCCTAGACAGTTCTAATGATGAAATATTTGGTACATGCTTTGAGAAAAATAGTTATTACTCTTAAAAATTGAACATAATTCTCTGTTTAATTTTTTAAAAAAACCTTGATAGCAGAAAGCCTCAGAAAATGCCCTGGGATATTTGTTTATAACTTCTAATAGCTTGAATATTTTGATAGTATGAATGCCTTGAAAGTGACTGAATTGTCAGTGTTCTTAGTCTTGGTGAAAACAAATTATTTCCCTTGAGGCTCTTACATGCCCTTCTTTCAGTGTTGAGTTTAAGTCTAGCATCACATTTGAAGACATTACACTCACTGTAAGGCACAGCATCCAATAATTACATTGAGGTTATTCTAATCTTGAAAAACATATGACAGTCCCAACAATTTTGGCAAAGGAACTAAGGAATACTATAGATATCATCTTATAAATTACAATCAGAATGTCTGTTATGTTATTTTTGGAGAAATTTATGGGTGCTTTTGCCAGTACTACAGAATGCTGTGCATACTGCCTTGTTATTTCTGAAAATTATATAACTCCTGTGCTTCATAATAATTTAGGGGATGAAGACACGTTTATTCTAGGTGTTGTGAACTGAATAGGTAGTAGAGGGTAGATGGTACTATGAAGCATTATCCAATTTAAATCTTTATCCGGCAAGTCTATACAAAACCAGAACACACTATTGAACGTTCCTGTAATTTATGAGTTTATTTCACTTAAAATTGCTTAATAAATAGCAGTAAATATGAAAAATTTGGTCCATTAAATAGATATTCTTGATCTATATTTCAACATTATTTAGTGTGTAGGTTCAGTGGTTAAGAATATGTTCTAACTCAGTGACCAAGAATGCTCAGTAGATCTTGAAATTTTTTTCAAATATAAGTTGCTAAATTCTGGGTAAAATTTGGAAGTAATATACATGTACGTTTGAGTGATGTACTTTGTCCTTAAAATAAAATGTCTATTGCCCATCCTGGAGTGCTGTTTATTTTATTTCATAGTCTTAAATCACCTTTTAATAAATGGAAATTATTTTGTAGTTCACTGAAAATGTACTTTGTAATACTTTTTCTTCTAATCTTTAATAATATTGCTAACAAATTTTTCTATGTATTCATGAGGCTTTTATACTTTTTTATATAGTTTTTTAGTAATTGTGGATATAAGCCACTGCTGGCTATTCCCTTTAGTTTCTTCTCTTTATTTAAATAACTTTTTGTAACCTAACTTTGATTTCAGACCAATGTTAAGTATGTGAAAATGTATATTTTGGATAGTAAGAATAAGGCATAAGTTCATCCTGATAAAATTAACTTACTAATTGGGTGTAATGGTTGTAAGGAGAGATGTCATGACCAAATGGAAAATTTAAACAGCAAAGCTATTTGGTAGCCTTGAATTGGATTTGGCACTGGAAGGCTTATACTTTGATGCTCTAAATATGAGTTCTTCGAGAAAACCATTTGTATGAATTAATGTACAGTTTCTTGGCCAAAGTGACTGAATTGCCAGTGTTCTACAGCCAGAGTCATTTCTAAAGAGTAGTTATTACATAGCATTTATTGTACTGTTTTAATTTGAATAAAATAAATATAAAGGTATTTCAAATATTCCAAAAACAATTTCAAGTTGTTTTTTTGAATGCATAGAAAGGGACATATTCTCTTGACCAAAATTAGTATACATATTCAAATTACTAATTCCCACTCCATATAGTGCCATTTATCATTAGTTATCCCAAAACATACTCCTAAGGCCCCCCCCCACAGGAATCCAAAACAGAATTAAATCCTACATATTTTTATTTTCAAATTACTTTGCTAAATGATATTTTTTAAAAAGGCAGGGAAATGTATCATAAAAATGAATGCCATGATGTTTCAGCTTTCACTGATTTAAGGCAACTAAAGGTTAATAAAAAAACTCTGAAGTCAACATACCGTAAATCTCCAAAGTATTTAACTCTTTCAAATTATATAACAATAACTGCAAAGTTCATGTTAATCAAGAACAATTTAAGAAAACATATGTGTGTACTTATCTTTTTGTATTTCTATCAAGGAAATTCTGTTTGAGAATGTACTCTATGATGTTGTGAATAGGTTATTAAAATTAATCAAACAACAGATCTAGTCTTTTATGTCTGTAATAATCTTAGGTCTCTGCCTCAATCACTTAAACTTTTTGAGCCTCAGTGTCTTCATTGGCACTGCTAGGAGATAGATACTATTGTTTTATAAATTATGTTAGAAATTATGAAAATTAAGTATAGATGGGTTAAATCACTTATCAAGGACAAAAACAAAAACAAAAACAAAAAACAAGAAATAACAGCAAAAACTTAGACTTAGGTTGTAGCACCAAAGCCCACAACCTGAATTACTCTAACACTGACTTGCATGAAAATAAAATTTTATCTTTGCTTTATATTTGCACTGAGAAAAAGAGAGGTTAGGGTACTCACCCAAAATTATATGGTCAATAAATATCAAAGCTGAGTCTTGCATGTGGAACTTCTAATTCTGATTCTAGTTCTTTCCTCTGTACCAAACAGCCTACAAAGTGAGTGACCCATAGAGTTCAGTAGTCACAAGGACAAGACTCTACAAACAATGCTGTGTGTGTGTGTGTGTGTGTGTATGTGTGTGTATTGTATATATGCTCACAATATATAAATTATAAAGAATATATAATATATGTATATATATAAATATATATATGTTTTTCAGCATATATATATATATATTTCCTGCCCCCCCCCCAATTTAGTAATACTTGTGCATGGTGCACACACTATTTTGCTCTTTGCTTTTTTCCCTTGGAGGTCATTCCATCTGAGTGACTACATATCAGTTTTTTGTTTGTTTGTTTTGGTTTTTTAATGGCTGTGCAATATTCTGTCATATATGTGTATCATAAGTTATTTAGCTAGTTATAAAATAACAAACATAGATTCCAATTTTTTGCTATTGTAAACCAAACTAAAGTGAATATACATCATTTGAATGTATGCAGTTGTACTTGTATAAAAGAAAGAACTGTGGGTGTAATTGCTGGGTCAACAAACAAATACATTTTAAATTTTAATAGGTTTTCTGAAAAAATGCTGTTTATCAAGCTGACAGCAATTTGCTACCCACCTGCCCATATGAGAAAGACTGTTTTCAAGGCCTTCTCTTACAGTATTATCCAATTATTTTATTGCTCAGAGGTAAAGCATAATCCGGCAGTTATAATTTTTATACCTCTCATCATGCGTGATTTTGAGCATGTTTATTTTCTAAGAGCTATTTTTTTCCTTAGTAATGTCAATACATATCTTTTGCCATATTTTGATTTTGCCATCAGTCTATTTCTTACTGATTTGTGGGAACTTTTGCTAATTTCACAAAGTAAACTTCAGCCTTTGATATGAATTACCAAAATTTTCTCAATTTATCATTTAATTTTCTCTTACAGTATTTTGGGCAAAGAACATTTATATTTTTATGTATTTGACTTATTAGTCTTTTCTTTATAACATCTGAGTTTTGAAATATACTTAGATGCATTTCTTATTCAGTTTTTATTGTTAAAAAGTGGAAGCGCATGAATAAGATAATATCTTGTTTTCTTCTAATAGTTTTATGTTTCTTGTTTATGTTAACAATTTTAATTTATCTGGGACTTATTTTGGAGTAGGGATAAGGTAAAATTCCAATATTATTTTTCTCCTGCTGATGATTACCCTCTTTCTCTAACACTATTGAATAATCTTTCATTTTCCCACAGATTTGAAATATAAACTTTAAGGTCCAGAAATATTATGTTTATTTTTTACAGTATTTTATAAGCTATTTAAAAGTTGTCTGCTTCTGTTTTCCAAGTTTAGCATGTATTAGGGAGACATTGTAATGTGCATATTTTGTAAGTCCTTTAGTTACCCTGGAAGCAGTAACAGACGAGTTTGACCATATGTAATTGTTTAGTTAAATGTTTATTTTAGTGCCACTTCCATGAGGAAGATTTTGGTAATGATTAGCGGTAAAGAGAAAGGGTTAAAACATCATATCAGTAAGAGGGAACCCTTGCCTAGGTAAAATCTTGAAAGATGCCACAGTAGTACACTTCAGAAAACTCAATCATGGAAATAAACATTATAGCTGGTATTTGAAATTTCAGAGGTTTATCTGGATACGGAGTGTCTTAGAATTTTTGGAGGTGAGTGGGGAGTCTTAGATAGACTGTACAAATACCCCAGTATGCCACAATATTTATCTTTTGCACACATTTTTAATTACTTAATTCAAAAACTGTCACCCCCCCTTTCATATCTCCAGTATCCATGGTTGAGAGAAAAATGAAATATGCCTGAGCTGAGAAAGTGCCTCATTGGAAACTAGTCTCTATTATAGTGTGTGATTCCTGCATGCACACTCTCACAATCAATCTAATATAACTAAAAATGACCTGATGAACTCTGGAACTTCACCCTGGTAATTCAGATAGTGCTAAAGAAATTATAAATGCCCTGATTGTGCATGGATATTTTATTTATTGCTCAAAATATATGATAGGCTAAACTCCAAAGCTATCCACACTTTAATGCAGAGCACAGCCTTGGGAGATAGAAATTTCTGGCTTTTCCACTGACTGTGTACATTGAACCTTGCTTTGCTCACCTGTACCTCTTGCCTAACTGTTCCTTTCATGTTATTCAGTTTCTTTTTAAGGGTGAAATAAAACAATGAGAAAAACATAGCACAGTGTTTTATATAAAGGCCTAGTGAATGTGAACTCCCTTTCCCTTTCTGCTTTTCACTGGAAATTATTTTCACTTCATAATACTAGATGTTTTCATTTACTTTAGCAATTTGGTGTAATAACTCTCCCAATATATTAGTGTAATTTTAAGGTATTTTTACTCCTCAAAGTCATGTCTGTGGAAACTAATTTTTAAATGTAGTATCCTTTACTCCTTAAGAACAAGATAACTTTATAATATGACCTTAAATAGCCAAAATATATAAAATACTTGATTTACTTTCAATCATTATATTAATTTTTATAATAAAAAGCAATCATCCTAGAACATTGTGTATTGTCAGTGGTTAAATGACTGTTGATTTCTGATCATTTTTCTTTATGTTTTGAATGCTAGTATGTCTGTGTTATATGACTTTTAGACATTTGCCTTTACAAATTTATCTTATTTTGGCTTTTTTTCTTAAAATAATTTTGCTATTAGTGGCCTTGAGTGAGAAAATGTAAGCTCATGTCATTTCAAAAACATTTCACTTGGGTTTCTTAGCATTAACTTGAGTGTGGATATTATTGGACTAATAGAACAGATCTTCTCTAAAAAATAGCATGTATCCCCACTTTTATTACTCAAAGTGACCAACAAATACTTAAAATGAATTTAATAAAATTTAATTACAAACTCTTATTTCTTGCTTAGTGTAGAAAATAAATTTATGTTATTTATCACAAAACAAATGTGAAAAGAGATATAATTTAAATTTACCTGCTTATATCCACCATTATTTTTGCTTCCTTTCTTGCAATTTTTTTGTATCCTGAGACTAACTTTGAAACCAAAAAAATGGTGATTTAAAGAAATGAATATAGTATTTATTCTGCATAATGGGCTTCCAGTCTTGATTTCTGGAGTTAAACTTCATGTACAAAAGATAGTTCTGTATGATTAAAAGTCTCTCATTACTTTGTTTCCAGCAACAGATTGATGTGTTGATCTCTGTAAGTCATAAAATGCATATACAATCCTTATTTTTGTTATTATCTCAGTCACATCTAAGCCACATCTGTGGCCTTAATCCATAAAGTACTCAAATAGTTGTAATCATCTTATTCAGTGTCTGTCCCCTCCTGCACTCCTCATTCATCCTGACTGCAAAACTTAACGTAACTGTTAGTAGACATCAGTGGGCATATTATCAGTACGGTAATAGAATTAAGGACATGGAAAGGGATTAGTGAGCCAGAGGGATATTTTCATCCTATTAAAGGACAGAGATACGGAAAGGAGGATCTAGGAAGGGGAGGACAGAGGAGTTCAAGTATCTGAAGTTATTTCATCTACCTTAGGCAGGTGGATCCCCAGACTTTATTTTTACAGCTATTCAAGAAATGTGTGCAAATACAGATTGCACACAAATAATTTTTTTTTCAAATTTTAGACCCAGTATTGTATTATGGAAGCAAGAAGACAGTTGATTGAAAAATAAGGTTTGAGATGGAAAAAATAAATCTCATTAAATGACAGAACTTTAGTTAAAATAGAACTTATTGTATAGGTGAACAATGTAAAATGACTTGCTCAGTCTCAAATATAAGTATTCAGTAATTCAGCAAGATCTGTCACCCAGACCAACATTTAACGAGCTGGACAAGCTGGCCAATCGCTTTGGGTGTGAGGTAGAGTGATGTTAACCATTCCAGTTTATGCTGGTTTTAAAAATAAACATGGTAAAACAAACAAATGCACCTCACTATTCTTGAAATGTGATGACATACAGAAAGCATTGAATACCTGTTGATTGATTAATCATTTGCTCTCATTTAACAAATATTTATTGAATGACTACTAGGATAAAATTCTTAAATAATCTTTTGGAATCAGTATCAAAGGCTACTTACATATTTTATTCTTTATTTCCTAAGTTGCCTGATCTTTATTTTTGGTCAAAGATCAGTCATTTCCTCTTTTATAAATGTCTTTATTTAAAACTTTTTTTTTTAATTCAAATTCAGGGAAAGTTCAGAGATATTAGGAAAACAGTTATGGTCTACTCTTTCTTGGTTGTTTTTCTTTCTTCCAGCTGATGAAGTCATTTTATCTTGTTAGAAAAGTTTGAGTGGTTTGATTTGTAGTTCTCCTTTTCACTTGTCCTATCATATAGTTTTATGGATACTGCTGCTCATTTCTTTCCTAAGTTTTTAAAATTACATAGCTTCAAGTTATAGCCATGTCATCTTGGGAAAGTAATATAACCCCTTCTCTGAGCCACAGTTTATTTGTAAACAACACAAAGATAGAAAACCTCCTGTAGTATCATTTTGTGATAAATAAAAGAGTATATGAACACAGTATAGCAGATAGAGTTAAACATTAATCTACTTTTCCATACTTAAAATGTTTTTTACATGTTTGGATGTGAATTAGACTTTATGCAAAGACTACTTATCTTCTTCTTTTATTTACAGTGTGTGTTATTCCAGAATGGTTTGACAAGTGATTATACAGCAGAATAGGAAAATAATATTCAGCAAGTCAGATTCTGGCAGGCTTACCACTTCGGGAAATATAGAACCAAGAAATAGGCACAGAAATGTTCTGTGATGGTGCACTGAAGTTCATATTTAATATTTTTGGAAGCCAGCTAAAGATGTTTATTTGGAGTCAGAGATATTTTAAGTTATATGCTCATCTAATCAATATCTAATTTCTCATGCAATAATAAATTAAATACCATAAATTAGATAAGGGAGTTGAATATAAAAGGCAGTCATATTGTTAAGTCCAAATAGAATGATTTTAGTATCAATGAAAGAAAAATACATGTTTTATGGCCCCGCATAATTCCTGATCTAAAAACTGCATCATAAATAATATTATATTCATATACCACCTACAAGATTGACAAAGGAACAATATAGGAAATGTAGTTCATTTTTAAATAATTTATCAAAACAAATTCTAATTTCAAAGCAAATGTCAATTATTTGAAATTATTTTTATTTATATACCCTCTTCTCCAAAAATTTCTACTAAATAAATCATTGATGTACCTATTAAGGTTTTCATTAAATAATGGAAAAACAGATGAGGACACCATTAATTTATTTTTAATTTTTAGCTGAGCCATCCTACCACCTGTTGGCAGCTTAACGGCAGCTCAGCTCGGGCATCAAACTGCTGTTGCTCAGAGCTCAGCTCTCACTCTTGAGTGAGCTCTTAACCAACTAAGCCACTAGGCCAGCCCTCAAGATGAGGACACAATTTAAACTCTTACAATTTAACATTGTATCCTCATCTATTTCCCTATTTTCTCTCTCAAACCCAGTAAAACCAGACATTAACCAGCAGGACTCCAGTATACCCGACCTTGATTCACCTACAAAGTACACACACATTTCTAAAGCCAGTGGTTGTTTCTCGGTCTCCGTCATCTTTGACCTATCAGCATTTGACAGAGTTGGTTAGTCCTTACCGCATAATATACTTCCTTCACTTGGCTTTGAGGACATCTGACTCTTTTATTTTTCCCTAAATCACTGGTCATTTCTTTTTAGTTTTATTTGATGGCTCCTCTTCCCCATGACCTCTTAATTTTGCAGGTCCCCAGTTCTCAGTCCCTGAGCCTCTTCTCTCTCTATGTACTCTCTCCGTGGCTTACTCTGCATTCTGGTGGCACCCAGGCTTAAATCTTTAACTTAGACCTTTCTGTTCAATTCCAGATTCATGTACCTAACTGTCTCCTCAGCATTTCTACTAGGAGATATAATAGATATATAAACCTAACATCACCCAAACTGGACACCAAATCTTCATTTATCCCCTTTGGGTAAGCATGTCATAATAACGGAAGCTCCTTCTAGATGTTTAGGCCATGACCTCTCTCCTCCCACACCCAGTATTGTCTCCACTTTCAAAATATATTTGAAGTCTCACTGGTTTTTAGCACCGTCATTTTTCTTTTTTTGCCTGTTTCTCGCTGTACAGAGAAAGATCCAGTAGAAGCCATCTAGTTTTGGATTGCACAGCAAGAAAAGAGACACCTAACACTCAGTGAGACTGAGGGAAATACCCTATTTTCCTTTTCCTTTCTCTATTCTCATGCTCCGGTCTATAGACTACCCTATGTCAGTAATGACAGGAGCAGCAATAATGGCAGCAACAGGGGTCTGCAGGCACCTGAAACTCTGAAAGTAAAGCAGCTTCCTCTCAAAAATAAAAGAGCTGTTGCTCCAAGGAAGTGGGATAATTACCATTGCTTTTTAAAATTTATCCTCCCTATATTCAGATCTAAGAATGGGTTTGGTAATAAGTGCATGACAGAATAGGGTGACTGAAACCTTAGTTTACTGAGTAATGCAGAGATGACCATGGGGAACCAGGGAATTGTGGAGGAGAAGCTCAATGCTAGAGTGATGTTTATGAACTCCTCCAATCATCCTGAAGACGCTCTTATGTGAATCTGACCCTAATCAGCATACCCAAAACTTTGAGAGCTGAACTTTGAGATAGATGGCTACCCAAGGTCCAGAATGGCCACTGGGTGGCAACATGTGGACCAGTTCTGAATAACATTGCAGAGGCTATAATAATAGAACTAACATGGAAAACACAACCCACAAATGATTTAGGCTTATTGGAATTTACAGCCTGAACCGAACTGAACTGTATCAACTGCTCACTTAAACAAAATATTAACATTCTTACATTCTTTTTTTTTTTTTTGAGGTCAGTGTCACTGGCCCTCAGATGTGGGACCAAACGGGGGCCGCTGGCTTCCCAGGCCAGCGCTTAACCACTGCGCCACTCGGCTGGCCCTCAACATTCTTTATAATGATTTAAACAAGATCCAAAGTGTATTAATGCAATATTCATAATGTTCAGTTTATGATCCAAAGTTGGTCAGCACATAAAAATACAAGAAAATTTCCATTTCAACTCTCATTGGAAAAGATTATTTTTAAAGCAGTTTTAGGGTCATAGAAAAATTGAAAGAATGATACAGAGATTGCCTATATATGCCCTGTCCTCACATACACATGGCCTCTATTAGTATCAAAATCTCTTACCAGAGTGGTGCATTTGTTATAATCAGTGAATATACTCATACATCATTAACACATTATTTTCACCCAAAGTCCATAGTTTACTTTAGTGTATTCTCTCGGTGTTATACACTCTATGGGTTTGGACAAATGTGTAATGATATGTGTATACCATTATACAATCGTACAAAGCAGTTTAACTGCCCTAAAAATATTCTGTGCCTTGTCCATTCTGTACATAAATTTTCAAATTATTTTAGTAAATACTTAGGAGCATGATTGTTGAATCATGGAAAGAGTATGTTTAATTTTGTAAGAAATTCTAAACATTCTTCCAAAGTGAGTGCTCCATTTTGCTTTCCCCACAACAATGAATGAGAGTTCCTGGCACTTCACGTCCTTGCCAGCAGTTGATGTTGCTAGTGTTTGGGATTGTGGCCATTCCAAAAAGTGTATAGTGGTATCTCATTGTTGTGTATTTTCCTCTTCTGGTTGGTTAGGCTCTGGAAAAGAATCTCAGCAGATTAGACTTTGGTAAAATAGTTTCTCCTTAGATCAAGCTCTGTTAAGAACAGAATGTCCTGACCCATTTCTAAGTAGTTGAGTTTCCCCTCCCCCTGTTAGAAATACAAGCAAATTTTTTTCTCCAGTTATAACTGTGAGAACTTGTTCCAGCTTTGGGGGTATAACACAAAAGGATAGCAGCCCTCTATAACTGGGTCCCCAGGAGTTTTATCTCTCAGACTTAATGCACAGTGATTCAACCTCTAGTGATTTATCAGTTATAGCTTCGGTTTCCCTATCCCAACACTTGGGCCCAGGGAAGTTTTGCTCAGGTTTCTGCTCCAGCAAGTTGTGATTCTCTGTATTTGCCTGTTTCCTTGAATTTTGGCATCAACAGTTTGCCCTGTGACCTTGACAGGTCAAAGAAGAATTGTTGAGCTTTTAGTTTGTTTAGCTTTTTATTTGTTTTTAGCTATGGAAGTGGCTTCCAAGTTCTTTACATCCCAGACCAGAAACTGCAAGTTCAATATATATGTTTCAAAACCTAGAAGATGACTTAAAAGGCTGTATGAAGATATATGTTCAAAAACTCTATAGATAATTAACATAGAAAGCAAAAGTTTAAATAGTCCAAAAGAAGGCAGGAAAGATTAAACAAGTAAATGAAAAATTGAGGAAAAGAAGACAACAAATAATATGAAATTATTTCTTAATCCAGCCCAATTGATATTATATTAAACTTAAAACAGAAGAAAACTGTAGATAAAATGATGAATTGGAAAGTGATTCTGTGAAAATGTCAACCAATCAATCAATCAATCAATCAAACAATCAATCAATAAATCTCAAAACAAGGAATACAGAAAAGAGAATGAATGAGAATATTAGGAATGCAAGAGAGGATATAACTACATGTCTCACAGACATTAAAAGGATAATAAAAGAGTGCTATGAGCAACTCTTTTTTGCTTTATATATATATTTGATAAATTCCAGATGAGGATATTTGATATATATATTTGACAAATGCACCAATTTCTTACAAACCACAAGCTACTGAAACTTACCCAGATGAAATATATTATCTAAACATTTCTATAACTGTTTAACATACTGAAATTGTAACTAAATATCTTTCAAAAGAAAATTTAATCCTATACTAAAGAAACCACAAGCTGTTGTCAATCTTAATCTACCTTGGAATTTATTCTATCATAGTTGTATTTTAGTGTGAAGGTTATTTTATTACCCAGAGAAGATGTTCCTCCACAAAAGGAATGACATAATTCTGGTGCCTGTCATGCAATAACACTAAACAAATAGTCAAAAGGAACAAGAATTTTTTTTTTTTTTTTTTATGTTTCAGTACAAGTATAGCTTGTAGACATTAGTGATTTTCACAGACTTCTCATTTAGGACATTATAAGTTAGATATTTATCTTAAAGATTCATGTGACTTAGATATTTTTCTTTGAGTTTACTCTTTATTTCTATTTATATATGTGCTTTATAAAATTTGAGTGTTTTTGAGAACCATACTCCGTTTATTTTCTCATGCTATTCTTCATCATTTGATTTGTGTTAAAATTGTCTATGATATAGTCAGAAATATTGAATTATATTCTTTGGAGCATGTTGAATGACATCAACAAATTAATGGTATAAAAGGCTATATAACCATTCATTACTTCTTATTTTTTCTCTAAATCAGATGAATCAATTGCATTTGATTATTTTTATTTTATTTTATTATTTTTGAGGGCAGTGTCACTGGCCCTCATATGTGGGACCGAACCGGAGCCGCTGGCTTCCGAAGCCAGCGCTTAACCACCGCGCCACTCGGCCGGTCCTCATCAATTGCATTTGATTAAAATCAGATGCTTACTTTTCATTCAAATACTTTTTAGAAGAAAGTTAGTATAGGTATTTAAATATAATTTCAGTAAATTAATTGTCCTGTAATTTGAGGGTTATAGAGAACTTCATGCTTCAAAGATATAGAATATTACTCCTTAAGGCACTTAAGGGAAGTTTGGGTTAGTTATTTGAAGATTTCATTAGCTTAAATAATTTGTTGTGAACATAATTTCGCTGGATAGGAAAGACCCATACAAATGTGATAATCGATTTCTTGATTTTTTCTTTCTTTTCTTTCCTTTTCTTCTCTCTCCTTTTTCTTTTTTCCCCACTTTATTTTTTCTTGTTTAGCAAGACTGAAACACAATTTTTTGTAACAAGAAATATAACAGATGGATCGGCCAAGTGGCGCTTTGGTTAGGAGCTGACTTGGGACACCAGCTCTGAGCATGGGGCTCCGGTTCAGATCCCACGAATGAGGGCCAGTGACACTGCCCTCTACAGCTAAGGTGGTGAACAACAGCTCAACCTGGAGCTGGGCTGCTGTGAGTCGCTGGCGATAGTGGGCTGCAGTGCCTGCTGCAGTGGGCTGCCATAGGCTACAGTAAGTGGCTGACAGCCAGCATGAGCGGCTGGCAGCCGGTGTGAGCTGCCAGTAGCCGCGGTGAGTGACCATCCAGAGGCTGGTGACCAATCTGTCTCACCTGGGAAGAGTGCAATGATAATACCAACATGGGCCAGTGAAGCGACGTCCTCCACAACTAGACTGAAGAACAAAAGGACAGCAACTTGTCTGCTCTCCTCCCCCAATTCCCCAATAAAATCTTAAAAAAAAAAAAGAAGAAATATAACAGAGAACTATTGCATAATAGTTTAAAATAAAGTAAATTACAAGTCATAAATGTTTCTTCTATTATATACCTTGAATTTTCAATTCCCTTAAAATAACATTTGCATACCAATAAAATAGGATGAAGAGATGGTTTTCTGGAGTTGTACTATTAAAATAACTTTAAAGGAGCATTAAAAAAACACATTTTGATTTTACATTTTATTTCCCTGTATATCTAAAGGAAATTTCACATTAACTATGTTAAAGATGGCACTTCATTGAAAGTAAGATTACCTGGTTGAATGATTGATTTAATCATTAATTTAAAAATGTTTATGTAATTTGTTCTGTTACTGAGGAGTACCACAAAGAATAAAGCAGATACAATGGCTTGCTGACATAGAGATTCTAACTGATAACTTTCATCAATATATTCAGTTTTAAAGTTGCATGACTTCAACACACTTCCATGGAATACTTATAACATGCAAGACACTTTAGAAACACAGATATTTAGACCACATTAGTAGATAGTTCTCATTCTTAAATGAAGTTTAGCTTGAGAGACAAACTTGTAAATTGCTATATATATATTCTGAGTCTGAATAAAATAAGTTTTCTTTCAGAAATTAAAGAAGCAACACTGGACACATTGGGTTGTACTTTTAGGAGGAAAGAGTGAAGGCAAGAAGGGGATTGAGAGGCACACTGAAGGGACATGTTAGTGGTGTGTAATAAAATATATGAAACTGGTAATCCCAGGGCCGGCCGAGTGTCTCAGTTGGTTAAGAGCTCGCTCAAGAGTGCGAGCTGAGCTCTGAGCAACAGCAGTTGGATGCCCAGCCCGAGCTGAGTTGCTACAAAGCTGTCAACAGGTGGCAGGATGGCTCAGCTAAAAAACAAAACAACAACAACAAAAAAAAACTGCTAATCCTTCCAAATTCCTGAAACCTTGATACTGAAGTATAGTGTTTATTATATTTAAGCATCCTCTCAACAGAGGGATATTTATATTTACTGATGTTGCTCTGAGCTTCCAGTAACCTAGGAGATTAAAAGCCAAAACCATTCATGGTGCCTTATCTCCATTGTGGCTTAATCATCTCTGAATGAGTTTTTAGTAACTGAAGTGTCTTAGATAACTGGAGACAATCACTGGAAACGGCCTGAGAACAGACTGTTCTGCTTGATTAAATGTTGACCAAAAGATTGGTTCCCTATATAGACAACCAACTTAAAATATTATAAATATAAATCAATATATAATAAATGCTGATCATCATGCAACACTTTCTATTAATTCTTCTAAAGACACTGATAATTTGGAGTAAATCTTGGTAATCATCATATGGATTCAATAATTTTTCATATCTACTATTTTGAGGAGACATTCTAGTAGCATTTTATTTTCCTAATTATTTGTATTCAGGATATATGGATGTTTACTTAGATTCTTAACCTAATTTTTATGAGTTTTTAATCAAGTGCAAGACTTTGGCTCTTAGTATCAATGGAAAGTTCAGTAAATGAGTGGAAAACCAAAGGATGCCAGGCAGTGCTAGGACACAACATGATAAAGCTGAGAAATGATTTGCTTAGTTTGCTGTCAGCACTGTTAGACCCACAACTCTGCGGCTTTCCAGTGAATCATCTCTGGTATAGTTCACGTAGCTGCTAAGAGCAAGGAAAGAGACCCTTTGTTCCCTTCTATCCTGAGGGATGGTCCTTACTTCCCATGCTTTGGGGCCTTCCCTTCAGTAGGAAGGGTTTTGTGATATTGTTACTATCATTTTCACTTAGCCAATCTCTATTTAAGGTAAAAGATACTATGTTGAATGGCCTTCAGTGTTTCCTGAGGTTAGTACTTTACTAAAATGATAACATTAAATAATGGTATTATTACAAGAGGTATTACAACAATTTAAAATTAATCAAAGTTGTCCTTTTTGAATACCCTCTCCAATGTTTTGTTTTATATACTCTTTACATGTTGACATTTGAAAACCTGTCTTTCAATTTCAGATTTTATTACTCTGTTTATAATCTGTGATTCCGTGACTTTTAATTTTGACTATAAATTACCCAGAATAAACTCATATATGCACAATGAAGTTATTATCCTTGCAAGCTGGTGTTTACTTATGATTAAATAGAATGGTTTCATTTTTGCAAGACTCATGTTCATTACCTTACCAGTCAACCAACAGTTATTTATTAAGTATCTGCTCTGTTTTTAGAGTAGAATTTAAAGAAAAACAATGTTCCTTGATCTAAAAGGAGAAACACATATGATGCAGAAAGTTTTACAAATTATAGATCAGAGTAGAATTGAACCCAAATTTTGCTGTTTGATTTTGAGGTAGATATTACTCTCAGTCTAAATGTAATCATCTGTAAAATGGGAGTTATAAATTCTACTTAGCAGGGTTTGGTAAGGATTGAAGATTACCTAGGTAAGTTATTTAGTACATAATATTCCTGGCTAAGTCCTACACACTTGAAAGCACTAGGGAACAAAGAAAGATTTACCTAATCTTAAATGTATTTTTAAAAGGCTGTAGGAATTCTGAAAAGAGAAAAACTCTTGAGAACTTAGATAATCAAGACATTCCATGCAAGAACTGAAACATGGAATATGGTGTGTAGATTTTGAGGACGGTTACTGTAGAAATAGTGGCTCTAAAAGATCTTGAATTATTTTAGGAGAAATTTGACAGGAAAAATGCTGAATTTAATTTCAGAACAGTTAACTTTGAAGTATGAAAGCTCGTTCAAGTAAAGATGTACAGTAAAATGTTAGGTATATTACAATTTAGCTGAGAAGATGAAATAAGAAATATACAGTAAGAAATTAGGCATGGTTTAGGTGAGAAGAAGATAAACTAGAAAAACCAATTTAGTAGTTTTCAGTATAGAGATGATAATTAAAGGATTCATTCTCTGAGGGATAAGATGCTGAGAAAGAACAGAGCTCAAAAGTAATCTTGAAAATTAATGTAACATATATTTTTTTTGCTCTTCTGTTTTTTATGATTTAGCTCAATATCACCTTTACAATCATGAAAAATATAAAGAATCCACTTTCAGAAAGTGAATCTTGTGCCTCTTAAAATCCTGTCTAGAAAACAGAGATGCAAATCTAATTTTATATATATATATATATATATTTTAAATCTTTTATTGTTGAAATAAAAATTTTTTTAAAAAATTAGTTTCAGGTGTAAAACACAATGCAATAGTTACACTTTTTACCCCTCAAAGTGACAACCCCCCTCCCCCAGTTTGCCACCTCACTCCCCCCGCCATATCATACATATCCACAACAATTCCTTTGACTCCCTTCCACAGTATAGTCCACATCCCGTGACTATCTATATATTCAGTTACAGTTGGCATACAATATTATACAATATCAGCTTCAGGTGTACAGGGCAGCGATCAAGCCTCTATTCCATCCATGAAGTGGTCTCCCTAACAAGACATGTGACCATCTGACACGCCACAAAAATTTTTACAACATTATTATATTCCCCGAACTGTGTTTCATATCCCTGTGGCACTATTGTAGTTGTCTATTTATGATGTCTAATCTCTTCCTCTTCCCCTTTATCCCCACCCCCCTCCCAACAAGCAACCCTCAGTTTTTCCTCTATATCTATGAGTCTGTTTACTTTGCTCATTCATTCAGTTTTTCAGATTCCACATATAAGTGAGATCATATGGTACTTATCTTTCTCCGACTGACATATTTCACTTAACATAATAGTCTCTTCACAGCATTATCAATTACATTCCCAGAACTGCCCTCATATCCCTGTGACAACATTGTAGTCACCCACCTATGCTGTACAAAACCTTCCCCCTCTCCCTCATCCCCACTGCCTCCCAACCAGCAACCATCAGTTTTTCCTTTATATCTGCTTGATATGATTTCAATCCTCTTAAATTTACTGAGACTTGTTTTGTGGTCTAATGTGGTCTATCTTGGAAAATGTCCCATGTGCACTTGAGAAGAACATATATTCTGTTTCAGGGTGAAATGCTCCAAAAATATCGACGAAGTCCAGCTGGTCTTAACTGTCATTTGAGGCCCCTCTTTGTGTGTTGATTTTCTCTAAAGGGTCTGTCCATTGGTGACAATGGGGTGTTGAAGTCCCCTACTATGATAGTGTTACTGTTGATCTCTGTCTTTATGTCTGTCAAAATCTGTTATATGTAATTATGAGTTCCTATGTTGGGTGCATAGATGTTTATTAGGGTTATAGTGCCCTTCTTTGTCTTTTATTGTAGTCATTTTAAAGTCTATTTTGTCCAAAATAAGTAGAGGTACTCCAGCTTTTTTTCTCTCCAATTTCCATTTGCATGAAATATCTTATTCTATTTGTAAACAGCATATACATGGGACCTATTTTATTATCCATGCAGCCACTCTCTGTCTTTTGATTGGAGCATTTAGCCCATTCACATTTAAAATGATTGTTGATAGGTGCATATGTATTGCCATTTAGTTAATTGTATTCCTGGTCTTCCTGGGTTAGCTTGTTTACCCCTTTCTTTTGTTTAAAAAAGCCCTTTTAACATTTCTTGCAGTGCTGGCTTGGTGGTAATGAGCTCCTTAAGCTTATTCTTTTCTGAGAAGGTCTTTATTTCTCCTTCAATTTTAAGTGATATCTGTGCTGGGTAGAGCAATCTTGGTTGTAGGCCTTTATTTTGTATCACTTTGATTACCTCCTGCCACTCCCTTCTGGCCTGCAGAGTTTCTGTAGACAAGTCAGCTGTTAGTCTAATAGGAGTTCCTTTGTATGTAAGCTGCTGTCTTTCTCTTGCTGCTTTTAGGATTCTGTCTCTGTCTTTAACCTTGCCATTTTAACTATGATGTGTCTTGGTGTAGACCTGTTTGGGTTCAGCTTGTTTGGAACCCTCTGCACTTCCTGGGCATGTATGTTGATTTCCTTCACCAGGGTAGGGAAGTTTTCAGTCATTGTTTTTTCAAATACATTCTCAACCCCTTGCTTCTTCTCTTCTCCTTCTGGTATTCCTATGAGTCGAAGGTGGTTGCGTAGCATCTTCTCCCATAGGGCTCTTAAACTATTTTCATTGTTTTTTATTCTTTGGTCTTTTTGTTGTGCCAACTCGGTGATTTCTGCTATTTTGTCTTCCAAATCGCTGATCCGTTCCTCTGCTTCATCTATTCTACTGGTGATTCCTTCCAGTGTGTTCTTCATTTCAGTTATTGTATTCTTTAGTTCTAACTGGTTCTTTTTTATGATTTCTCTATCCTTCCTTATGTCCTCACTAAGTTTTTTAAGCATTCTTATCATCAGTGTTCTAAACTCTGTCTCTGAAAGGTTGGACCCCTCTGTTTCATTTGGTTCGATTTCTAGAGGTTTCTTCTGATCTTTTACTTGTGACATGTTTCTTTGTTTCCTCATTCTGGCTGTCGCTCTGGGATTGCTTTGATATATTAGATAGATGACCAGGAGAGCCCTGGCTGGATCAGGCAGGCACACAGCTCACCGCCCAACGCTCCCAGGAAAACTCCCAGTCTCAGCCTGTCCCAATCAGCTGCTTGCAGATCAGGCCAAGCAGCCTGACATCCAGTCACCAGCCTGGCAACTCTGCAAGTGCAGTGGGGAGAGCAGGGACCCCAGGTGGCTCGTGTACTCGCGGGTCTCAGTGAGCAGCCTGTTGGAGCCGGAGGGCACCTACCCAGCATTTCCCTGTCAATGCAGTATAAGGGGGGCAGGATGGGGATCCAAGGCACGCATGCGCACATGCACTTCTGCGCCAATTCCACCAGACCAATGAGGTCCCAGACCTGACCCTCTGTGGGAGGGCCCAACCCTGACCAAATGGCACCCTCCTGTACACCACTCATATGCAAGCCTCACACCAGAGGAACAATAGTCCAAGAACCTCCAGCCTTTGTGCCAAAGGTGCTCAGTTCAGTCTGTCCCCGCAGGCTCCCGGGCCCGGCTCACACAGCCACTCCCTCCACCAGGAACCAGGTAAGTGCTCACCGGCGAGCAAGCCCAGGCACTGGCCCCACTGATTCTCCAGCCGCTCTCAGCCTCACCGAGCTGAGCAAAGAGAGTCCTCGCTAATTTACTGCCAGCTATATTAGAACTTCTCTTCCCATCAAAGGAGCTCTGGGCTGGTGAGCTGGTGTGCGGCTGGCGGGTCTCTCCCTCAACCGGGGAAGCCTCCCCACAGCTGGGGCTTCCCTCACAGGGTTCACCCTCTCTCGTCCCTGCCAGTCCTACCAGACCCGACGAGGCCTCCTCTTTAAATTCTTCGTTTAGTGGTTCTGTTCCTCCAGTGTTCCGGGGACCTCCGGGGTTGAATGTTTGTATAAATTGTTTGTAATTTTGGTGTCATCCTGGGAGGTAGTTAGCACAGCATCTGTCTATTCTGCCATTTTACCAGAAGTCCCCTAATTATATTTTAAAGAATATACTGGTACAAAGAAATATTTATAGATCAGTTAGGCACATTTTTGTTTTTCTAACAGGAGATTCCCTCTCTTCCCCCTCCAAAGCTACATCATTTTGGTGTAGAAAATTTAAAGAGCAGGGAAGTATCCTTATTTTTTAGTAATGCTCACTTTCTAAAAATGTTGAAAGTAAATTTTAATTAAAGAGAATGCATTACTTTCCATGATCCTGAATCATAACTGAAAATAACTTTATTATTTTGTATTTCCAATTTTTCATAAAAAGTCATATTGAATGCAAATGATTTCATCTCATTAAAATTTTCATTTTGCAGTCAATTATAATTAGGGACATCCATATTTATGTCCAATACTTGCTCATTAGGACAAGTTGTGTCTTTGAGATGTGGAATATCATGATGATAGATGTAATCAAATTCTTCATTCATGATTTAATTATTGTTTTATGTTTCACAAATACTTTTAAGATTGAGGACTAATCACTCCCCTCCCCCCCAATTTTATCATGGCTATTAATATCTGACTATTTTCTAATTTAACACAAATTCTCAATATTAGTTTTCTTCATATGAAGATACTTGACTCAATGTAATGCTTCAGGCATCTTTCTCATCTCATACATTGAAATAAACATTCTGAGTTTGCTTTCCAGCAACCCTTTTTTCATGTTCTCCTAAAGTATCTGTTTTAAAAGAGATGAAAAATGCTATATAAGAAGAAGAGGATAATGGAAATATTTAGAGTACTTGCATTCATTTTTGAATACACACAAAAACTTTTTGGTTTATATGGTTATATGTCTGGGAAGCTCTTTATTTGTCCTTCTATTCTAAATGATATTTTTCCTGGGTAGAGTAATCTTTGTTGTAGGTCCTTACTTTTCTTCACTTTGAATATTTTCTGCCAGTCCTTCTGGCCTTCAAAGTTTCTGTTGAGAAGACAGCTGAGAGTCACATGAGAGCTCCCTTGTAGGTAACTAACTGCGTTTTTCTTATTGTTTTTAAGATTCTCTCTTAGTCTCTAATCTTTGGTATTTTAATTATGATGTGTCTTGGTGTGGGCCTCTTTGGGTTCATCTTGTTTGGGATTCTCTGCACTTCCTAGGCTTGGATATATTTATTTCTTTCATCAGGTTATTTATTTCTTCCATCATTATTTTTTCAAATAGGTTCTCAATTTTTATGTTTCCCATCTCTTTCTCGAAGTTTTCCCTGGGATCATTGAGCATCCTTAAAACCAGTGTTTTCAGATCTTCTTCTGGTAGATTGCTTTTCTCCATCTTGTTTAGTTCTTTTTCTGGAGCTTTGTTCTGTTCTTTTATTTGGCATGTGTTTCTTTGTTTCCCCGTTTTGGTTGCCTCCTTGTGTTTGTTTCTATGTATTACGTAGCGCTTCTGTGTCTCTCTGTCATAGCAGAGTGGCCTTATATAGTAGATGTGCTATTGGGACTTGCACTCCAGTTGTTTCCCTTGTGTAGGTTGTGTGTGCCCTCCTCTTGTAATTGAGCCTAGGTTACTGTTAGATAAATGTTATTCCTCCAAACAGTATCGGCCTTATACAGCCTGAATCCTGATAATCAACCAGGTTAAATTTTTCTATTTGTAGGTGGAAATATTTTCCCTCTTCTTTAGCATTTTAAGAAACATTTTAGTCAGAAGTTAGTAGAGATCATTAATAGGACTTTGTTAAAATCAAATCTTTATATTTGATTCAGATTCTTTAACGTTTTTATTTTACCAGGCTTCTTATGGATAGTAATGTTTAATTTTCCTTTTGCATAGATATTCACGTTTTCTCTCATTGTTTTGATTAAAAATTATTTATGTGGAATTTTAATTCCTTTAATGTATATAGGCACGGGTTAACATTTTTTCCTATAGAATACTTTCTAGTATCCAAACTTCATAGAATGTACATATCTCCCATTGCATCACTGAAATTTTGGCTTCAATAAAACATTTTAATCAGTAAATATGTTATTAACAATACATTTATTAGATAGATAAATTGAGAAGGCTCATACACCATACATGATCTAATGGATATATATTATTAAGTTTTATTTGGACAATTAAATGTAATGATTATGTATGGTATCAGCCACCTAGACTTACCAGGGTGATACCTTTTAAGGTAGTCACTATATTGTACACCTGAAACTAATATGGTATTGTATGTCAACTATAATTGAAAAAATAAATTTAAAAAATGTACTTTCATTACTAAAAGTAAACTTGGATATAAGTTGTTGAATAGTAGAGACTAAGATAAATAATATTTAAGCCTGAAATGAGTATATCTTGACTCCTGCTAGTCTTTTATTGTGGAATGTTATGTTAATCAAATCAGGAGCTATATTGAATTTGGATTTTGTTTTTGCTATGTTACCCTAATTGCACCTTTAGCTTTAGATTTCTCTGGAGTTATTGTACCTTTGAAGAGTTCTCAAATCTAAAGAGACAGGAAGCATAGGATTACAGAGTGTGTTTTTCTCAGTGCCTCCTCCACCCTTAGCTTTAGGTCTTGTCTTTTCCTTTGTCCTTTAGAGATCTCCATGCTCTTGAATCCCTGTTAACAGTAGACCTCTGTTCCCTATTCCTCATTGCTCTTTAGCTGGTTTGGAGGCAGTGAATGTTTTTTGTTGTTATTCTTTAGCCTCTGTTTTAGACAGGTGCTCTATCCCTGGGTCTCAAGGCCTGGCTTTCTCAGTGATTCTGTTCCATACCAAGCTGTAGGGAGACCCTTCTAATGGTCTGGATCGAAGACATATTTCTTCCCCATCTCCCAGCTTCAGTAGGTCTTCATCTATGTCCCCCAAACTCCACAATTTACTGCTTTTTCCCAAGGTTTGAAGGCCTTTGCTCTGTGGGGGAGTTAAGGGAGAAGGTGCCAATATTGTGCCTTTCTTGCAGTGCCAACCATCTACTTCCACTATGCCTGCCTCACCATGGAGGATTTCTCAAGACTCTCCATCCAATCTGCAGTACTACGAATGAGAAGAGTTTGTGAGTAGATGCAAATCCCCTTTGTTTCTGGTTCTCAGAATTACTCTGGTGATAGCCCACACTCAACCTTTATAATTCATGACACATTTTAGCAGAATTCTTATTGGCTCGTATGGCATTGGTGTTCAAATAATCCATATAAGCAAATGTTTGTGTCCTGTGTCTCCTTGCAGTCTTCTAATTTAACTTAGATTTCAAGTTAACAGGTTTACCTATAACCCTCCAACTGCTGATACGTTGAAGAAAAAGTTGTGTTTTTGAAGATTATCCAACTTTTCTGTTGCAAAAGTGGTAGCATTACGATGTTTCCAGATTTCTATATTCCAGATAGAAACCAGAATATCCACATTCTGAAGTGCAAGTAAAACAAACTATGTTTGAGAAACCCCATATTGCTAAAATTGACAAAAAGTAAAAGTTTTTAACAAAGTAGTGTTTGTGGGAAAAGCTGATGTATTATTCCCTGCAAAACACATCTTGCTGCAAGTTTTTAGTTTTATGTTGGCAACCTAGTGGTTATTCACAGCCTTAGAATAGAAGTTTTCTGAGATGTTTACCTTGGGTAGCTGGGAACAGCAGAGCAGTTAATGAGGTGTGTGCATTACAGGTGATAAGCAATACATGGTCTTTTCCTCGATTAGCACTTCTTTTTAATAGAATTCAAGTAATGTAGTCCAAACCTAAATTTAACCCCAGCTATTAGTTTGACTTTATGTTGCAGCTATAGATTCTCCAACATTCTGGGAAAGTAATTACACTATTACTTTCTTTTTTTTTCTTGTTTTTTTGTATGCTCTGAAAACATCAGGGAAGTCTGCTAAGAACATAAAAATGGTATGATTATGGCCTGTATTTTCATTTTATTGGATGATTTTCCAATTGAATCATAAAGAGTTTAATAACTTAAGACTTTTGCACCAGTGCAAGGTCACACATACTTTATGAGTTGTTGATTATAGAAATCGGAGCACCATTAATCTCTTTATCCTTCTTAATGCAGAGTTGGCATTGGCAGCTTATCAATAACTTAGAATGGTCATAAAAATCCTAGAAGGTAGTGAATGTGAGCATTAGAACTGGGCAGAGTTTCTAGTTCACTGGTTCTTCATTGGCTTGGAAAACTAATGAGTTAAATGAGCCTTTAGCCTGTATTTTCTTCCTAAAATCTTATGCTGTATGAAACTAATTCTGATTTGGATGAATACTAAAATGAATATTAGAAAATATCTGATGTAATTTAATTGAAGATTTAGAAAGGTTACATATTAGAGATGCTCACTCATAGGCACTACTTTATTACCTTCTAATGTATATTTAAATTGATTTAAAATTCACTTTTAGTAATTGTCAGTTAATAAATATTTCATGAATTAGGTTACATAGGTTAGGAAATAAACTGAGGTGGTTAGTCTGTGTACTATTGAGAACTTACTATCACTGTTAAAATCCTCACAGATTAGAATTGGAAACTTGTTAAACACAGAGTTCAATGTAATATTTAATGATTATTCTTAACAATATAGAAATTGAATCAGAGGAATTTAGAAAGTAAATTTCTAAGCTGGCTTCAGTGTTCTTAGCTTATTTGCCAAAAAAACCAACAACAAAAAAAACCCAAAACCTTTCAGTCTCTAGTAAATATTTAATTAACAGTAGGTAAATTTTACTAATGGGATCAGATTAATTTTAGAACAACCCTTAGTCTTTATTTTCCTCTACTGTGATTTAGAAACTTCTGTTTCAGGAATGTGTACATTCAATAGCCATTCCAGAGGAATCATGACCTGTTTACTTTAAAATGTATAGTTAGTCTTTTTCATTGGCTGTTTCCAATATGTGAATGAATACTCCATACTCCAAAAGGTTTTTTTTTTTCCTACAATAAATTTGTCAGAATCAAGATACCAAAACAGGGTTAAAGAAAATTATTAACATGCTGGAAACTTTAAGACTTTTTTTCAAGAATTATATATAATTTTCAGTGATATGCAATATCATATTACTGATATTTATAATACTTTTAATGATGATTATAAAGATTATTCTCTTTCAATTTTATTAATCCCATTTTATGAGAAATTTATAGCACTGATAGTATTACATGGATAATTTTTTTTTTTACATATCATATGATTGAATTTTAATAGGCAGAAACCTATTTTGTCCATTTGTTCCAGTGATGATTAAATGACAAGTTTTGAAAATTAAGTTACTGGTTCTATGATAACTTATATTTGTAATGAACCAGCCCTTCCCCATCCAAATCCACAGTTTATATCACAAGAATGCAGACTTTACAAAGACAAAACTTTTCCCATAAATAGCAAATCATGAGTAAGACCCATTTCAGTTTTCATGCCATTTTATAATAATTTATAATGATACTATTAGTCTTTGCTGATAATGAGGTTTATGTGTACATGAAGTTTCCGGATTTGTGAAAGTACTTGACAATATATATATATAATGTAAGGCTAGAGGAGATAATAGATAATATTCATAACCCAGCTAGCAACTTTTTGATCTATAATGGACACAGTTAACACTTCATCATTAGCATTCATAATTCAATAGCCAGTATCTATCCTCACCATTGTATTAGGTGAGTTATAAAGTTCTGTAATAAAAAGACTCAAATATCGACTGGCTCAGAGCAGATAAGACTATTTCTCTCTCACTGAATAATTCAGAGGACAGTTAATGATATAGGGTGGATAGGTAGCTCTGGCCCACAAGGTGATCCAGGAATCTAAGACTCTTCTAACTTGTCACCCCGCTACCACCTGGGGGAATCCGTGGTCAGAGCCAACTTACAGAGCCACAGTGTGCTTGGCTCTGAGAAAACATTAAATAGAGGATGTGGAGGGCAAGCAGTTTTTTTCTTAAAAATGTAATGTGGGGGCTGGCTGAGTGGTGCGTTGGTTAAGAGCTGGCTTGGGATGCCAGCAGCCATGGTTCGGATCCCATATGAGGGCCAGTGACACTGCCCTCTACAGCTAAGATGGTGAACAACAGCTCCACCAGGAGATGGGCTTCTGTGAGTCCCCCTGACAGCATAGCTGCAGCACCAGTGTGAGTGGCTGGCAGCCAGTGTGAGCTACCAAGAGCCACTGTGAGTAGCCGTCCAGAGGCTGATGACCGATCTGTCTCACCCGAGAAGAGTGCAATGGTGATACCAACATGGGCCAGTGAAGCAATGTCCTCCACAACTAAACTGAAGAACAAAAAGACAGCAACTTGTCTGTTCCCCTTCCCTGGTTCCCCAATGCTGTTCCCCTCCCCCAATAACCCAATAAAATCTTTAAAAAAAAAAACAAGAAAAAACATAATGTGGAAGTTGTATGTGTGAATTCTGATTTCATCCCACTGACTAGAATTTAGTTCCACATAGAAAAAATTATTTACTTTACCTTTGAGAGCATTATGAGAGGCTGGAAAATGTAGCCTGTAGATGGATAGCCATGTACCCTGCTAAATTTAGGGGATTCTGTCACTAAAAAGAGAACAGAAAGAAAATGAAAAAGTAGGCTGTGAGACTGTGACAAACAATGCTTTTAAGTAGGCCATACTATTGTTGCAAAAAATGAATTTTGACTGTGTTACTGCTTTAATACCATTGATATCCCCAGCTCCAATTTGTTCCTCCCACTTCTTGCACAAGGACTATGATACCTAAGTATTGAATTGTCCTCACTTCTGGACATAATCCAAGCCGAACCCAGTCCCTCCTTTTCTAATTGCTCTTTATATTCACTTAGCACAAGTCCAAATCCTATAATAAAGCCCTCCTAACTAAGACAGCCTGCTCTTCCTTGTTTGACTACAGTGGTGTTCCTGGTGGCCTTTGGTTGGTAGGCTTTGACGAGGGCGAATTGATATAGGTGTACAATTGTCAGTCACTGTTGTATCTTACTCCATGAAAAACATTGTGTGTGGCACGGTGAATTAAGTAAAGGTGAGAAAGGCATCGTACTTGCTCTCTAAGTGTCCACAGTCTCATGTGAGCTACAGAAACATCCATGAATAACTTTAATTTGAGACCAGCTAAAACAATACTGTAATTCAAGTAGAAAATACATTGTTATGATGGGGGAAAGGGGAGAACTTAATGCTTTTGAGGGAAGAAGAAGGGTTTGAAAAGTTCTTTGGAAGAAAAGTGATGCCAACTAGTTCTGGAAAGATGGATATAATTTGCATTAAATAAGGATAATTCAGCTTCAGGGTCAAATAAGCATAGATGTGAGCTTAAAAAAAGTAGACTAGTGTAGCAGGTGGGTGTGGCAGGAGCGTGGGTTGATGTAGAATGGAAGATGAAATGTCAAACACAAAATGCAGGGTTTTAAATATAAGGTTAAGAAGTTTAGATCTTTACCTCCAGGAAGTAGATGCTATAGGAGTACTGCATTGGGAATGCGTTATTGTTTTGCGGAGAGGTAAGTGGATACTTTAAGGGAAAGTGAGGTGTCAGAAGAACATTAGGGAAAAATTACATTACAAGGCTTGAAGTTATAAATTACAGCAGAAGCTTCAGTACAGCAGTAAAGGAAAGATTGCATATGAGATATTGAGGAAGAACACTTACAGAACTGTGTCTACATATGGTGTTAAATTAAAAGGAATAGAAAATTATGACTTGGAGAAAAATAGAGATATTGAGATAAAGAATGGTTAGGATGAAAATGGTAATTAGTCCCAGTTTAGATCTGCTGCTTACCTGGTAACTCCAGTTTGAAGCCTTTAAGAATAGTGAGATCTAGGATAAAAACTGAAAGTTAGCTGTGTCATTTATCAGTGAATGGCAAGACAGGATACCAGCACTTGTTTCTGTCCTATTTTCTGGTGCTCTTCACATAGCCCCTTATCTTTTGGTCTTTCTAATGATACTGGTCCATAGCTTCTTTGTGTTCTTCTAGATTTCTTTGCATCCAGTGTTTTATATGTGTCCCAAGGCAGGAGCCTTGGTTTCTCTCTGTATTTATATTCACACATGCTTCTGGCATCTAGCAGTAACATATCGAACAAATTGAACAGTTCCTAGGGCCTCCTTCTCCCCTACCCATGTAGCCATTTTATGTCTAAATTTTTCACAGGTCTCTGCAGAGATAGGATCTTTTTCATGATTTAGTGTTTTGAAGTACCTCTGTATCACTGAAAATTAGATTTTCCTCTTCTGTTGCATTCTGGTGGCTAGCAAAGCATGAAACTTTTAACCTACAGATTTAAATCATGTACCTTTTAACCTAAAATATATGATTTATATATATGATTTAACCTTCAAATGTTTGCAATTCTGAAACACAAATTACAAAGCCTTAAGTGCAGGCAAATCTATAAATAGAATAGTTGAGCACTAATCTGTTCTGCTTGCTGAAAGGGTCAATGACCAGGAATACTTCAGTTTCACTTTTCTTATTGACACCTTTTTTTGCCTATTGCCTACCAAGTCAATTTTGGTGTTGTTTTACTTCATGCAGTTTTAAAATTTTGTACTATTTGTATATACATAAGTGAAAAAATTTTAAATGACAATTGCTTTGAAATAAAAAATGTATTTTAGTATAAAATGCTTTTTTCTTTACTCCATATAGTTTCCTGTGTCTATAACTGAATATGTACCTTTATATATATATATATATATATATATATATATATATATATATATATATAAAACAAAGTATACCTTTATACTTTGGTTTTGTCTGAATTTAACTTCTAATCAGTTCATGAACACATTGCTCCCCTATTGGTTGGTTGATTGGTTGTGGTGAATGAATGGAACCAGAACTAGGGTGTGTGTGTAGAGGGGAGGTCTTGGAAAAGGGAACAAAAGGAACTGTTCGAGACAAAGGCCAGCTCATGTTACCAGATAGGGGAGTGGGGATAAGAAATTGAAGGCGTGAAAATTTCAAGTCACGTTAGGCTTTTTAAAGAGAGAGGACAGGGCCAGGCGAGTGGCTCAGTTGGTTAAAATCTTGCTCAACAGTGTAAGCTGAGCTCTGAGCAACAGCAGTTTGATGCCCAGCCCGAAATGAGCTGATGCTAAGCTGCCAATAGGTGGCAGGATGGCTCAGCTAAAAAAATAAATAAAAATAGAGAGGACAAAAATTATTACTTAAAATGTATTTAAACATAAAAGAAATTCTAAAAATGACTAAAACTTGACAGAGATTTGCAGTTTCAGTTCAGACCTGTGGGAAGCTGGAAAGGGTGTTTGCTCTTACTTTTAAAAGAAGGAAAAAGAGTGGACAAACTGGTAATTAATTGCTATATTTTGAACCAATCAGAAAACCGATATTGCAGGGATACCATAACAACTAACCTGAATTTAAGGTTACCTATGTTGTTGTCTGAATCAATATTCATAACTTTTTATTTCTGGTTGGTATGCCATTGTATGCATATGCCTGCTGTGGATGTGCACCTAAGTTGTTTCCAGTTTGGGGAAATTTATGATTTATTAAATTATTATATAGAATTACATATACATATTTAATATTTATATTTAGTTTTAGTTTCCAATTCTATATAGGTACATGATTGACATTGCATACTGACTTATAACTTGTGACCTTGCTACACTCACATCTTGGTTCTAGGAGTTTTGGGTAAATTTAACAAGATTTTCCACATGTATAACTATGTGCTCTGTGCATAGAGAATAAATCACTCATAGTTTTTATTACACGGGACTAGTTCTGCCCATTGAGACCATTCCAAAATGATTCTAATCTCATTTCCATATCATTGCTCTTTATATACTGGAAGTTCTTTATATCTCTCCTGAGCCTGAGAGTAATCCATGCATATACTCCTTTTATTGTTTCTTTTTAAGCTCATTCAGGTTGCCTACAAAAACTAGTTGCTCTACTCTGTGTGAATGCATTTTTTAAAAAAATATATATATATATATATATATATTCCTTTAAAAAGATAGTAGCCAGATTATGTACAGAATTTAGATACTAATCATTTCATAGTTAAATTGTACTCTCTTCATGATAGCGGAACTGCAGTAATAATAGACTGTGTTATCTCAGATAATTCTCACAGTGACCTTTTGGATAGGTATTTTTATTTCCAGTTTGTAGATAAAAGAAATTTAGGCTTAAAGAAATGAACAAATTTATTACCTATGGTTTTTCAAGTATATATAGTGCAGCTGGCATTGGTACCCAGCTCTCTTACATGAACACTTTGCTCTTAAATACTGTACTAGCTTAAACCAGTAGCATAATTCATACTATAATTTTTACCATGTGAAATGGTAAATGTTTACAATATAATTTTGATAATTAAATTAATGCTTTACATAATAAATAAATAGGTGAATAAAATGTTGATTTTATTTCTGGATTACTTATATATCTCTACTTTTACATTGTATTCTTATATGTATTTGGTTGGTTTTTCAACTTTAGGATTAATAATGAGTCACAGAAGATAGCTTTTAATTAATCACTGCTTTTAATGAAATACCTCCCGCTCCCCCTTTTTTATTTTTTTATTTTTTTATTTTGAAGGCAGTGTCACCTGCCCTCACATGTGGGATCCGAACCAGGGCTTCCTGCCTCCCAAGCCAGCGCCCAACCACAACACCACTCGGCCGGCCAGATGAAATACCTCTTAATCATTAGTTAGTTCCTGCAAATGTTTTCCCAATTCTAGCTCACAAATATGTTTCTACTTCCCAGTGAGAGTTTAAATTTTACCCTGTGAGATAAAGCAGTTCTTAAAAACAACATCCAAATAATGAATGAAATAAAATTTTGAAACAAGAAAAAACAATACAAACACATAGTTTTATGTTCTTAGGCTATTTCATAGCTTACAGAAATCAAAGACGATTTGAAAGCAAAATCATTAATTAAACTAGATTCCCAGAGAGAAATATTGACCTGAACTATTTTCAGCGTTAAGGCTTTTTATAATTGCCTGTGAACAGAAGTATAAGTACTGATAGGCTGGCTGAGGGTGCAGTAAAACTTTATGAGTAGCTCAATATATACCTCAGCAGCTTCCCACCTCTCATTACTTTGGCAGCCTCACTCAGCCCTGGTACAACATAGCAAACAGAACAGGCTATGAAATAAGGTAAGTTTATGGATAATATGCCTTTGTTACTTTCATGTTGCCAAGTAATTTTGTATTTCTTTAATTTATGTGAGCAATAGTCCCGTCTATTTGAATTTGTTTAAAATAGCAAAGATTTTTCATTTGCTTTTTTCATTTCTCATTTGCTTTTTAAAATATATAGCCCCTTGTACTAAAACAGTAAAAAACATTTCAAAATTTTTTTAAGATATGAGAATTTTTGTTTTTGCCCACCTCTTCATTATACTTTTTTGTCATACTTAAGTGGAATCATTGCAGATTTAGTTTAATTGCTTTATATGAAACAAAATGAAGATAAAAATATTTTGAAATACTGGGAAATACTCTAATGAAATATGACTAAATATATTTTTTTCTAAAAAAATATATATAGGCAGAGTAGAATGCTATATTTATAAAATACTTAATATTTTCTAGTGAATCTTTTAAAAATCAGTCAACAAGTTACCATCTAATAAAGTTATACTGATTTTGAAAATAAATACAATAATACCTCGTTTTACAAGCAAAATTTGTTCTAGAAACAAACTACTCGTATTGCAAGACATCGCTCATTTACCATGTTAAAATATTTTAGAAATGTTTGCTCATCTTGCAGAACACTCGCAAACCACATTACTCGCAATCCAAGGCTTTACTGTATAGAGAAGTAGGATGTCAATATGCAATTTTCCCAAAAATATTTTTTAAAAATTATTGTGATTTAAAATATGATCACAGTAATCACCACCTACAGCATATGAACAATTTTAGTACTGATTGTGAGTGCTCCTAATTTAATTTTAGTACATTAATTTGGTTCACATTTTCTAGATACAAGACGCTTTGCTTCATGAAAATATGTATTTTTAGACTTCCTTTAACAAAGGGAAAGCACGATCATTTTTATTGGCTTCTTGATGCCAAAATAAGATATTACTTTGGGTGAGGCTTAAGCTTATTTAAAGTTAAATATTAATTGCAACTGTGTCGTTTCTCATATAACATTGAGCAACTGAGTTTCCTTTTCTAAACAGCTTCATATGTCACCTGTAAAGTTTGGTTTGCATTTCAGTTCTCTGAAGATTACCAGTAAACAGCTTGCATATGTGTTAATTACATAATTGTAATCTTTAAACATTCATTCATAAGGTATATTTAAAAAATTGAGCTTGTACTTATTTGATGTCAATCTCTGAACTACTTTCATGATTCTTGCTATTCAGAATACAACAATCCAACTGAGGAAATTAACATATGCATAGTAATTGTGATAGATATGCTATGTGCCATGGTAAAATGGAAAAAGTATATATTTACTTTGAGTAGTAAAGGACTCACAAAGGACATGCCATTGGAACTGGACATAAATTGGAACTAACCTGGAAGAGCAGATATGGAAAGATTGAAGAAAGATTAAATAGCATGTACTAAGAAGACATGTTATCCAAAAATAAGTTGCATTTGTGGGGAAAGGATGAGGGTATAATTCTGAAAATATTTTGGAGATAGAATCAGCAGGACTAATTGAATGATTGAATGTGATACAAAGATATGGAAGAGAGAAAATAAGTTTTTAGTTGGGACAATTTGCTGTGTAAACTGACATACAAAATTACAGAAGGAAGGACTAGTGAGAAAGGACAAATTTTTTTTAATTTTTATTTTTAAACCAGCAATTTATTAAAGCATTTACCAAGAGTCTTCTAAATTCCTATCTGGGTATATGCCTTAGAATTAAGATTTACAGAAAAATCATAGAACACAAAAAAGCCATAAACACTTGATGAGAGATGTATGGTCAAAACTAAATTTAACAAATTAGCTTTAAGACAATTACTAGCAAGAGCTTTTCCCAATCTACATTTAGATACCCTCTGTATGCTAGCTCAAATGCATAATGCTATCTTTAAATAAATATATATTTTTGATATGAGAGTTTGGTATATTTTATTTGCTATTTGAGGAAGGAACTTGAAGGTAATATAGTTTGAATCTTTTTTTTTAAACGCTATTACTCTCAAGTATGTACAGCATATGTATACATAATACATATTTTTTCTTTTCAATATTTTATATTTACACTTTACACATTTATATTTACATCCTTTCACAATTTTGTTTTAAGAAAACTGTTGGAATTCGGGAGGCAATAGAGTTGGAAGAAGTAGATTTTTTGACTTTGAGACTAATTACTTATTTTCTCTAAGCTTGAAGTTTCTAATGAGTAAAGTGTGAATAACAGCATCTCCTTTATAGAATGGGTATTTGTGAGAATTAAGCACATAGTACAAATGTGAGGTTTGTTTGACTTGAAAAATGCTCCAAAATGAGAGAGCAAGACACACCTGCCTGGAGATCTTTGATTGTTTTCATGTTTCCATTTCTGTACTACTATAATGCACATCCTGAATTCACTCCTTCTACTTAAAATTGAATGTGTTGTTTGCATTGTTCCAATATATATTATTTTATATTGTACATTTATTTCCTTATTTTATTTTTTTGTTAAATTTATTGGAGTGACAATGGTTAGTAAAATTGTATAGGTTGCAAGTGTACAATTCTATATAGAATACATCATCTATGTATCACATTGTGTACTTACCACCCCAAGATAGTTCTTCCATCACCAGATATTTGATTCCCTTTACCCTCTCCTCCTATTCCCCTCTCCCCTTACCCTCTGGCAACTACTAAACTGTTGTCTTTGTGTATGAGTTTTTGTTTGTTTGTTTGTTTCTTTGTTTTTCTTCGTTTCTTATATCTTACAATGAGGGAAATCATGGCTCTTGACTTTTTCTGTACAACTTATTTCACTCAGCATGATAAACTGTTTGCAGCTCTGTTGTGTTGTGCTTAGTTAAAAACAAAATAATGAATTTTTTGATAATGATGGTGGCTTTTTGCCCTTATATATATTTACATTTTAAACATATATTCCTTTTCTTTCTTTAGATGGCAAGAAAGAAATTTAGTGGATTAGAAATCACCCTGATTGTCCTCTTTATTGTAGTTACTATAATAGCTATTGCCCTAGTTGCTGTTTTAGCAACTAGAACTCCTGCTGTTGATGGTAAGTAATGTTAAAAATACTTAAACATTCCAGTGAAGTTAAGATAAAGTTTACGCCATGATAGTTATAGATTTGGAAAACTAATCTATAGGATATGAAATGTGAAGAAAGACCTTGGGTAAGTCACATAATTACTCAAACATTTTTTATCCATAATATTCTAGCTGTTTCAATGAAGAGCCTTTGTAATTAAGGATTTTTGTGTCTTGGCATTAATATTAGGTCTTCCCCACATTGTGTTGCTTGAGAAATAACAAAGTGGCAAAGTTATCAAGCTGTTAATGGAAGGTGAAATAAACCTGCTGTTACTAGTGAGGTTCTTCTAATTAGTAGGAAGACCTGAGTTTTAGCTCTGGCCTTCAGAAACTTGCAAAACTAGGGTGGGGTTGGGGGAGGGGTGGCACAGTGCGGTGGGTTTGGGGAGGAAATACCCTCTTTGTCTTAGGGTCAAGGTTTTGTTTTTGTTTTTTTAAGGAAATAGGATGTATGAGTAAAAGGGGCAGGGGGAGGTGAAACAAGGCTTGTGGTATTTATCTTTGTTTCCAAATTGTTCTGTCCTAATATAGAGTCAATGCATACTACTCTGGTTCACCTAATCTGCTTTCTCTTTTTTCATCATTGTCTCTTGACCAATCAAAACTGAACATCATATTACAAATTATCTTCAAGGTTACCACGGTTAGGATTTTCTACAGTTGTTAGTCTTTAGTTTTACCTTCTTCCAGTAAACCAAAAGCTCACTACGTTGGGAAGCACTCAATTTTATCTGATCCATATCAGATTGTTAGAAGCTTCCTCTTTATTATACAGAGTTGGGACCTAACTTTTCTTTGTATTCCCTGCTTGCCCTTCTTTTCACTTTTATTTTCTCCTTTAATTCTCATCTCCTTTACATTTTTTTCCCATCCATGTTTTCTTCATCTTCTTTCTTCATCTATGAGACACACATTGTAAGTATGGTGGGAATGTACATTTTGTTTTCATTTGAATATACCTCAAGACATTCTGTGAATATATTTTGTTTTTCTGAAGAGAGTCAACAGGGCTCTGCGTAATCAATTTTAAAATATCATAAGGATCTTTTCCTTTTGAGGACTAGGACTTGAATTTGTGGGTTCTATTTTAATGCCAATTTTGTTTTTGCTTTCATTATAGATAAATTCATGTATTATTTCAATGTCAAGTATTCACTACTTGAAAAATATGAAAGAGATAATTTGGTACCATGTTATATGTTATTGATCTTTTTCTTTTCTAGAAAGTAATGATTCTACTTCTACGTCTACTTCTACTTCACCTACTACTCGTACAACCACTGTGTATCCTGGTTCGGGAAAATGTCCGAGTGTGCAAAATGATCCTATCAATGAGAGAATAAACTGCATTCCAGAACAATTTCCAACACAGGTCTACATCAAGTCTTTAATATTTTTCATGAATATTAAATAATTATATTTTATATACATTATATATTATATATTATATAATATATCATATATATTATAATAATTATATTAACATAATTGCTCAATATGATATCATTTCCATTTTTTTAAAGATGTAACCATCAGTTAGGCTGCATTTCTTTTTATTATAGTTCTGAATAAACAGATGAAACATAATAGAAATCATTGAACTTGCTTTTCTGTATCTATGTTCAATTTAAATTAAAAAGTTAATATTTTCCATGTTTAACAATCTCTTGTTAATTTTATAAACCTTCCTAAAATTCTATCCTTTCAAATTGACTTCTTAAAAAATAAAAAGTATAACCTTTGACAGTATAGAACATTTGAGAGAGAATATCTATACTCCTTTGGAGTATTTGAAATGATAACATTAAGAAGTATCTATGGAAAAAATAAAGTAATGCTGACTTTTTGAAAATTATTATTTTTTTATGTGTTGATTTGAGAAAAGTTGAAATGGAGAAAGTTAAGGGTAACTGAATAGATTCATATAACCTTAAGTTGACTTTTTCTTGGTCTTCATAACCTGCATGGGAATAAAGGTCAAGGAATATGTGTTCATGTGTATGTGTGTATTCACATTTTGCAATATCTATATATTATTTGCATATCTATAATGTATCTATATAAATTAAATGTATATTGATCATTACATTAAATACTACTATACATTATATAATAAAATTATATATTTATTATTATATAGTAGGTATACCTATAATATATTACATATATATGCATATAACAGATATATGTTGTAGATACAGCACATAATATAGGTTATATATGAATCTTACCTCTCCCACTTCCTCCACCATTCATAAAATAACTAAATGTACTATAAAACTTCTATTAGCTTTATGCTACCATTTCTACATCATAGTTAACACATAATTTTCTGATTAATTCACTATGAAAAGTTGCAAATAGATGAGATTTTTCTTAGGACAAGATTAGGAATAGTAGTGGGTCTTATTGCTTACCAACTGATAAAAGAGCTAAATAACATAGTGTTTACTGTGACATGCTGAGCAAATTGGATATATATTCTTTTTTGTTTTGGAAATATATTCTTTTTAGCTAATATTCTCCTTAGGAAATGTTTGAAGTTTAACATACTGTAGAATCTGTTAGGAAAAATATTAGTTGCTAGGATCGTAAAGAGAAACATCATTTAATGGCCAGTGGTTTAAGGTCTTGATGCCTACCATTAGTCTATATGTCAGCCTTTCAGATTGCTAAAGAGTATCCTAAATGTGAAACAAATTAAACTCATGAATTTAACAAATTTTAGAAAATATATTTTATATTTGTGATTTAAGAAAAGAGGGTGAACTCAAAATGGTATTTTAAGAAACAGATATAACTCTACCCAGGGTATATTAGTAAGCTCAGGCATCTGTAATAAAATGCCATGGACTGGGTAGTTTAAATAGTAGACATTTATTTTTTTACAGTTCTGGAGGGTAGAAGGCAAGGTGCCACCAGGGTTGGTTTCAGGTTAGACCTCTCTTCCAGGCTTGTAGACAGCTGCGTGCTTGTGTCTTCACGTAGCCTTTTCTCTGTTCACGCACTGTGAGAGAGATAGGGATAGGGATAGGGATGGGAGCATGCTATATAGTGTCTCTTCTTTTTTTATTTTTTTAAAAATTAACTTTCTTGGGATAACATTGGTTAATAAAATTATATAGGTTTCAAGTGTACAATTCTATAATATATCATCTGTATATTGTGTGTTCACTACCACACATCAGATCTCCTTCTGTCACCATATATTTGACCCCCTTTAACTTTTCCTTTCTCCCCCGTTTCCCCCTTTTTCTCAGATACCACTAAACTGTTTTCTGTGTCTGTTAGTTTTTCTTTGTCTTGTTCATTTGTTGCTTTCAGTTTTATATTCTACATATGAGTGAAATCATATGGTTTTGACATTTTTTGTCTGACTTACTTCACTTAGCATGATAATCTCAAGATCCATCCATGTTGTCACAAATGGGAATATTTCATCTTTTCTTATGGCTGAGTAATATTCCATTGTGTATATGTACTACATCTTTATCCAATCATTTATTGAAGGACACTTTGGTTGTTTCCATGTCTTGGCCACAGAGAGTAATGCAGCAATGAACCAGCAATGAATATATATATATATATATATATATATATATATATATATATATATATATGTATATTATATTTTATATGTAATTATAGATAAATGTTTTCAGACTTTTGGGGTAGATACCCAGAAGGAGGATAGCTGGGTCACATGGTAGCTCTATCCTTAATTATTTTAGGAAACTATACTGTTTCCATAGTGGCTGTACCATTTTACATTCCCACCAGCAGTGTATGAGCGTTCCTTTTTTTCCACAACCTTTCTAACACTTGTTATTACTTGTTGATAATAGCCATTCTAACAGGTGTGAGGTGGTATCTCATTGTTGTTTTGATTTGCATTTCTATAATAGTTAGTCAATTGAGTGTTTTTCATATCACCTGCTTGCTGTTTGTATGTCTTCCTCCTCTATGAGGGCACCAGTCCTATCAGATGAGAGCCCAGTCTTTCTCACCACATTTAAAATTAATTGTCCCCTTAAAGGCCTTATCTCCAAACGCAGTCACTTTGGAGGTTAGGGTTTCCTTATATGAATTGTGGGGGAGAGGGGGACACAATTCAGCCCATAACAGAGAGCGATCCCACTATATATGATTACATCTAATTCTCTATATGTACTTACATACACATAAAATAAAAATAAGAAAATGAATTCATTTTATTTTTATTTGTTAAAGTTTATGCCTATTGGTTAATGATTAGTGTTTCAATTTTTTTGCTTTTTCAAATGAAGTAGAAAATAAGTGAAGGTAAATTAGGAAATAAAAGTAAAAGAAAATGCCTGAAATCCTGAATTATAAATGAAGGTAAATTAGGAATTAAAAGTAAAAGAAAATGCCTGAAATCCTGAAAAATAGGCAGGACTAAACATAAATAACAACTATCAATATCTATATAAAATAAATGAAAATTATTAATATGTGAAAAGGAACAATGGGAATATATATTTTAAAACTAATATATATGAAATCATATATATATATATATATATATATATATATATATATATATATATATATGTTGTGTGTGCGAGCGTGTGTGTGTTGAATGATGTCCTACAAAAATTTATGTCTACTTGGAGCCTCAAATGCAACCTTATTTGGAAGTAGGGTCTTTGCATGTGTAATTAGTCAGATGAGGTCATACTGGATTAGGGTGGGCCTAAATCCAATCACTGGTGTCCTCATAAGAGGAGGGATGACATGCAGAGAACTACAGGGAAGAAGGCCATGTGAAGATGGAGGTAGAGATTGGAATAATGCATGTTCAAATCAAGGACTGCTCAAGATTGCCAGGAGCCACCAGAAGCTAGGAACAGACAAGGAAGAGTTCTTCACTAGAGCCTCAAAGGCAGCACGGTTGTGCTAACACCTTGAATTAGGACTTCTAGACTGCAGAACTGTGAGAGAATAAATTTGTGTTGACTCAAACCGCCCTGTTCATGGCTGTCATGACAGCTGTAGGAAAATAATACAGTATGTTTGGGGCAATTTCCCACAACTCCATTTTAATAAATAGGTATATATTTTACTTTAGCAAGATATGATTTGCCTATAATCTTAGCATGCTTATACCTTTCCAAATCAGTATATCTGAGTCTAATTCTACCTCTCATTTTGTGCCAACACTAAGAAATATAAAGACTATTGTGAATGACAATTTTTATACAATTTTTTCCTAGTATTGCTGGGAGCATTTCTATAAGTTACATAATTTGAGATAAAATTGCCTGACTAAAAGTCTCACATACCTTAGATTCCAAAAAGGTCAAAAAAGGTCAGATTTAATTATATTCTCATTCACAATATGTATGTGTGTGTCTATCTGACGTCACTTTAATTTGATGTTAAATAGGAGACAACTTAACATGTATAATGTCAGCTACTAAAAGTGGAGGTTTTCACTTTTTTCCAAGCCAAATAGCTGATAAAATAAAAAATTATAGGTTTTCAAATTATGAAGTGTATCACAATATTAAGTTTAAATATTAAGTAGACTTTTAATTATACCATTGTTAACACATAACATCACAATGTGTCTTAACTTTTTATATAACCATATAGAATTTTTCTTACACTTCACACAATCTTTCCATATAGATCGTAAAATTACTGAGAATTCAGTATTTTGCCTCATTCATTGCATTCAATGGCAGCAACTGGTTGGAACACCTGGTACATAAACTAGTTTAAATAGCTTAAGTAAATATTGAACTAATAATTAGCTAGAAAATAGTACTTCAAACATTTTATGTAGGGCCATATATTCTTCTTTATAGCTTCACTTGCAGCTTGATACATAATTGGTACACCTAAATATTTCAGTTCTTTTGCATTGACTGTATGACAACAGAACAGAGTATAATTATCCAGAGGCCAGGAACTTTTAAAATATATGAGCTTACAATAATGTGCACTGGTATGTAAATTTGATAAATCACAACTCAGAGCATCAGTCTTTGATAGGGTGTAATTAATTCAATCCATCAAATATTTATTTCTTCCAAGTGAAATAAGTGATATTTTAACATACTATGTATATGCAGAAATAAGCTTGTTTTTAAGTAAATTCAAGTAAATGCTTGATTGAATGAATGTTTAAAAAATAGAGACTGACACATACGATAATAGTACTAATCATATGATTCCTTTTTAAATGTTCTATCAGTCCATGTGTGCAATGCGAGGTTGCTGCTGGAGGCCATGGAATAACTCTGGCATTCCTTGGTGCTTCTTCGTAGATAACCATGGCTATAATGCTGAGATAATTACAAAAACAGATACTGGTGAGAATTCTTCTGTTGTGGTGTTCCAATATAATATATTTAAGTGTAATGAAGGAATCATGTGTTAACTTCTTCTTTGGAAAATATCTTAAATAGAATCAAATGGAAAGTATGTATACAAGAATGTTTAGATTGTTTATATTAAGGATTTATTTTTTCATGATTGTATCTTCCAAATTAAAAAAGTCATTATTTGTGAAAAAGGCAATAAAATTATACAAATAAGAAATATATTTAATAATTATTAATCTTTATAAATAAAAGCATCACTAATACAATTTTTTTCGCTTTCTTTAAGGACTTGAAGCCAAATTAAACAGGATACCTTCACCTACTGTATTTGGAAATGACATCAACACTGTTCTCCTAACAACTCAAAATCAGACACCCAATCGTTTCCGGTTCAAGGTTTGTTTTTTTGAGTTTTCTATAAACAAGTTAATAATAAGAGGCATGTTATGAGCACACCCTTCACCCTACCTACACAATTCTCTCTCAAGAAATATTTATTCCAAAGCAAAGGACTAACTGGACTAGTTACTCGACTTCTCTGAATCTGTTTACTCAAATGTAAGAAATCGTCTGTCTGGCTGTTATTTTAGGACAATTGAATAATGTGTTCAATGTAAAACATTTGATATAATATCTTGAAAAGAATAAACACTCAATAAACTTTAGTAATTTCTATTATTTTAGATAAAAACTATGATTAAGGATTAATTTAAAATTTAATTTGAGAAGTATTAATTGTGCTGTGTAAGTATGACTCATACTCACCAATACTTTTTATTGGTATAATTTATACCATGATTTTAAAGAAACTAATCTCTGTGGGGCTTTGTCAGCAAGTAGTTTGCTAGTATGGTCTTTTGAATGTGGAAGTGAAAACAACACCATATTCTTTGTATATTATGTTTTTTGTGACAATTTCACAGGAATTAAGAGATTTTAATTAAAACTGAATTGAAAATCATTATGGGACTTCTAAGGGTGTGAACCTTGAAAAGCAACAAAGATAATTAAATTCACAAAAATATAGTGTTTAAGAATTAATATTTTGTAATATTATCGTTATTTTTTTACCAGTCAATAGAAATATTTTATATACAGCTCTTTTATAACCAGCTAATTGTATTTATCCCTTAACAATTTATACAGTTAATTCTCTGCACAGATATTTAACAGTATTAAAATTAAGTTTATAACTAGATTAATAGCTCATCTATAAAATTATTAAATGTATTGCTTTGCATTAGGAACTTGCATATAATACTTAATTCAGAAATGGACAATTAAATAACAGTTTTCAATCAAGTATATGCCAATTTGTTTAAATCTTTGCAGATTACTGATCCAAGTAATAAAAGATATGAAGTTCCTCATCAGTTTGTAAAAGAATTTAATGGTCCCACAGCTTCTGATACAAAATACGATGTGAAAGTTACAGAAAATCCATTTAGCATCACAGTTATTAGAAAAAGCAATAACAAAACTTTGTAAGTAATTATCTTATTTTACATTTATGTAAGTTTACATAACTATTCAATTTTATTGTATTATCACAGAATTAGAAAAATCTTAATTTTAAGTAATTTTCAGAAAGAATAACTTTCTTCCCCAAAGAGTGTAGGTGCACACCTTTGTAAAGATATAATGGTAAAGGGGTTTTATTTCCTGTGGATGAAAGGTTCAAAAACGTTAATGAGGGCTGGCTGAGTGGCGCATTGGTTAAGAGCTGGTTTTGGGATGCCAGCGGCCCCGGTTCGGATCCCACATATGAGGGCCAGTGACACTGCCCTCTACAGCTAACAACAGCTCTGCCCGGAGCTGGGCTGTGCAAGTCCCAGCAATGGTGTAGGCTGCAGCCCCTGCTGCAGTGGGCTGCCATAGACTACAGTGAGTGGCCGGCAGCCAGCATGAGCTGGCAGCCAGTGTGAGCTGCCAATAGCCACGGTGAGCGACCATCCAGAGGCCAGAGACTGATCTGTCTCATCCAGGAAGAGCGCAATGATGATACCAACATGGGCCAGTGAAGCAATGTCCTCTGCCAGTAGACTGAAGAACAAAAGACAGCAACTTGTCTGTTCCCCTTCCCTGGTTCCCCAACCCTGTTCCCCTCCCCAATTCCCCAATAAAATCTTTAAAAATAATAATAATAATAATAAAAAAGAACGTTAATGAAAGTATGGACATTGGGGTCAACCAAAGCTGAAGGTGGAAAGCATCACTGATACAATTTTAGCCTTGCCTATATTTGTGCACTTAGAACACTTGTTTTGCCTTCCCCTATTATTTATCATGTACTGTAGGATCAATTTGTAGGATCAAATAGTTACTATTCAGAGAAAAATTAATTTTCAAAGTAATGTTTAAAGGTCTTTCCTTATTTATATATGTTAAATTAAATATAGTCTTGAATGCCTTCATTATGGATGCATTGTAAGAAATAATTGTGGAAAGGAATATAGTAATCTTCAAGATAAATTCTCTTGCATTTCCAAAAGAGGTTAATTAATCAATTGTCAAGATCAAACCTCAGCAATGACTGTTCTTAAACATATTTTCATAATTCGCAATTGACTTTATGTTAAATCACAAAAATATCAAATGTTCTTTAACATTTCTCATAGTATACGTGTGTATTTGGTATTCATAAAACATACAAACTTTTTCTTTTTGGTAAAATGATTTTGAATGTACTTGTAGTACATGTGTTAGAGATGTGGAAGCGAGTATAATGTCTCTGGAGCGAGGCAGAACTGGGTTTGAAATCTGACTCTGCTGCCTACCAGTCTGTCGCCTTTGAAAACATGAATTGATTTTCCCAATTTGTGTTATTTGTGAAATGGGATTGATAAAGGTAGTTATGCTTTAGGATTGTGATGAAAATTAAGGGAGAGAATGCATGTGAAAGATGATATTGGTGATGAAGCAAATTTTGTTGATGGAATTAATAAGCTCTGGTTATGTGATCACAGCTAAAGATTGACTTTTAAAATGAACTATTCTGGATGACAGCATAGACCCATATTTAATAGAATATTTATATATTGCTAGATGATGTATTTATTCCTTTCATGACACAGGTTTGACACCAGTATTGGTCCCCTGGTATACTCTGACCAGTATTTACAGATCTCAACCAGACTTCCCAGTGAATATATGTATGGCTTTGGGGAACATATCCATAAGAGATTTCGTCATGATTTATATTGGAAAACATGGCCAATTTTTACCCGGGATCAACTGCCTGGTGATGTAAGGAACTATATTTCTTGTTATAAATAAAAACATTGTATTGGAGCAGATGGTAATTTTAGCCTATTTGAAACCCTCCAGTGATACCTAATCCAGAAGCTTATTCACTGTAAAGGGCCAGATTGATACAAAGACCTAAATTAGCTCATTAAGTGACCAACAGATTTTATGAATATTTTTTTTGATTTTAATTTTTATATTTTATTTCTTTTTCTTTCAGTCTTTTACTTAAACCTATCTATGGCTAGTCATTGTATAAGGATAATTCAAAACTCTTACCGTGTTATACATGTCTTTGTGTGATATGGTATCCACCTATCAATTAGGCATCATATCAGGCATTGATGCCCACTTTTTTCTCTTCTATAAGTTCACATATTTGCGCAGGGGTTTGATTCTCTTTGTAAGTGCTAAACCTTGAAGTTCTTTATCATTTATAGATTCTTCAAAACAGAGACCATATCATTTAAAACATTATTTTTTATTAATTCATGATTGCTTTGACTCAAATATTAGTGATTTTAAAAATGCTTATGCTTACTATTATATTCCCAAAAATGAATAAGTGAGTTGATTTAAAAAAAGCCTCATTTGCTACAGACCCATTAATAAATTCTACTAATCCTTGATGCTGTTTATGATAGCATCACTATCTGTAATACACACATAATTAACACCTGATTGAGAACTTCATAGTTATTTTCCATACATTCTTTCTTTTGAACCTCCATATCCAATAAGCCAAGAAGCCTTATTTCTTTTGCCTTATGAGTGTATTTTCAGTTTGCCTCACCAATTCATCTACTCATCGGCTTTCAACAAATGCACTGCAAAAGTTCTATGAGGGTAGACATCACTGGGATTTCCCTGCAGTGCCTTGGTTATCCATGCAGCACAATGGCTAACCATGCCATTACCCTATTATGAGTAGCTTATTAAAACTAATTGAATCATAATAAAACATAAGCACAATTAAGTAATCTATTAATAATATAATATATAGATTTGATATCTTAATATATTACAATTAAAATGTTAGATGTTTTTGTGCTATACTGTTTCATATGAGAAAATTAGTATAGAGATGTAGGGGGTAAATTACAGATACAATTGAATTTGTAAAGATCATTTAAAATATATAATATTTTTATTTTACATAGATTTAAAAATTCTACTTTCAAAATCTTGCTTTATAGAATAATAATAATTTATATGGCCATCAAACGTTTTTCATGTGCATTGAAGATACTTCTGGAAAGTCATTTGGCGTTTTCTTAATGAACAGCAATGCAATGGGTAAGAGTAATTTAATAATATATTTAAGTGAGATTTATCTTGAAATGTTATAGTTACCCTTTTTTTCCAACCGTAGATATTGTATATCAGAATAAACTCTATTGTTAGTGATTTAGTATGTGAATTTATTATAAGCAGTTTTTATAGTTAGTTGAGACAATGGATTTTTGCATATCATTACTCTGTTTTGGGGAGAGCATGCTGTGTTGTGATATTCAGGCACTTTTCTTTCCCTTCAGAGCAACACTGAAACACATCCATGCAAATGAATATTCCCATTCCCACAGCCTCATTAAAATAAATTAGTCTGCCACTACAAATAAGAAAGAGAAAGGTCTATATGGGGATAGAAAGAATGAAGGATATTTTTTTTTTTAGTTTATAATAATTCAAGTAATGTAGAATCTTTTGTTTTTGTTTTTAATGTGAGTGCAATACCTATATTTGATAGGTAGATCAATGAGAACAAAAAGCCATAGAATTAATAATATTCCAGCAAGAGCAGTAATATATATGGTTATCAAGGCAATTACTTTAGAAAGTAATATAGACAAATCAGATTTTTACATATAGAAAAATCAAATTGTATATTTTATTTCAGAATTTAACATGTGATAATAGGATCTTTCAGTGGATCTTTAATTAAACTAATTAACTGAAATGCAGTTTTAGAAAGAAATATTTTTGATGTGAAGATTGATCCTCTGTCCGTTGCTATGGTATTTTCAGGGAAGTTATAGCCAACATCCATAAAAGGAAACATCTCGGATATCCTATTGTAAACCTCATGTATAGTGACATTTTACTTTTCTTTTGTGTTCTTCCTATATATAATATTTTATTTCCTTATAATTTTATTTAAAAACAATGTAAAATTATGTGGTGAATACAAAGCACTTTAAATAGATCTGCAATTATTTTATCACTATGTATGTTTTTACTATATACATATGCTTTCCCAATTTTTATTTTGTAGAGATTTTTATCCAGCCTACTCCAATAGTAACTTACAGAATTACTGGTGGCATTCTAGACTTTTACATCTTCCTAGGAGATACACCAGAACAAGTAGTTCAACAGTATCAAGAGGTGTGTTTCAAGTGTATTTTATAAAATTCTCTTCTACCATGATTTGTTTCATCTAATATGTCGATATATTTAAATGACTTTATTTAAGATATCTGGAGTCTCCTAGCTAAATATCTTTTTAAACCTAACCATTTTTAAGATATGAGTAAGTGGTTTTATTTATTTATTTTTTCTGTACAGTGAAGCCCATGTTTATTTAAATATCTGTATTTCTGATATAAAATTGTTTCTTGCTTCTAGGCAGTTGAGTTCAGGAGTTAGGTTTCTTTATAAGGAAGTGTCTTATCTTCAAGACTGTGGACAGGCATATGGATGCATATATCATGAATCCCTATGATAAAAATCCTAGAGGCAACCAAATTATGAGGAAGGCCAGTGAAACTTATTGTTAATGCACAGTAGGTAAACAAACACGAAGAAAATTGACACTCAGACTAAGAAGGGGAGATTTTGAAACATAGTTTGAAGTCTCACATGTTCAGGTTACCATTTTCCACATAAATGCTGGCATATATAATCCCTGGTGTTATCATTGAGAAACAAATCACTTTTGTTGGTATAAGATTTAAGGATGATGCCTCTTTTAAAAATCTTGTTTTATTGATATGCATTTTGACATATAATTCCCATTTCCTAAAATAATATCAAAGGAGAAGTAATGACTATAAAAATTTGTAGGATCCAAAAGCCTAAAATGAGAGTAGCTTGGGTTTTACACAATTGAATAATTTACAGTGTCTCACAATTCCCAAATTGCTGTTTATAAATATAAATTTCAGAAAAGAACACCAAATTTACAGTCTCTGCTATATGAAATCGTAACTTCACTACTAGGCTAGCCTATATACAGACTTGGTGTGTAGTCATCATACCAACAAAGCAGAACGACTTATTTTTTGAAGAAATTTAACATTTTATTTGTGAAATATTCATTGGGATAGTTGCCTATTACATGTTGAGTAAAGGATGTGATTGGTAATAGTTGAATTTGAGTTATACTTGACATGTGAATAAAGTATTCATATAGTATCATAGTACTTTAGCTTGCACCATTTTATGGGTAGACTAGCAGAAATCTGAATTTCAGCAACAACATAAAACACTGGTGTAAAATATAGCACTATTAATCACTGCTCATTTAAATTAGGCTCAGATTATGTAGAGAGTAGGCAAAAGAAATTTTGTTTCTTGTTTGAGGAAAAATAAATTGTCCTCTTTGTATAAGCTAATGTATTAATGCTCTCAATGTGTTAAAATTTAAAACATAATTCATTGAATATCCACATAGTTTTATAAGTTCTAAAGACAATGTATACATATAAATTATAAAATAAATAATACATAAATTAATATAATATATAATAATATTTTATATAGTTTTATGAAATATAATTCATGTCATATATAATACACACAACACATATACCCACAAAGAAATTTCAATCACATATCCAAATCTTTAAAGGAATTTCACAGAACATTATAATGTTTATAGTTTTAAAAACTGATTTTTTGAGTTTTATTTTATGTTATTTAAAAAAATAAATTTAATGTTTAAATTGAATAAAATACAATAACCCAATGTGAGTATTTAAAAAAATTTACATAGTAGTTTTTAGACAAAGATGATGGAAAAATCATGGAACACACACACATGCACACACACACGCGCACACATACATAGGGTGCCAAAAATATATATATACCCATTTTAAGAAAGGGAAAAAATATTATAATTGTAATATTCAGTATTTATCAACAACAAAAGATGAATACAAGTCACATTTGACTTTACGGTAAACTACTGCTTGAGCGAAATTGACCAAAGTGTCTACTTGTATACTTTTTTTGGCACCCCTGGTATATGCCAAAACCAAAGAATATCCGTCATGCCAAATAATATTATTTGTCTTACTGTAATCTAATACTCAGTTTTTAGTGAAAAAAATTAATATCAGCTGAATGCATATTTCCATGTGCAAAATCCTGTCCTCTGATATGAGACACTTACTGTGCTGCGGGCCTTCCCTGAGCCTGCTTGGGCCACCCAGAGAGTGGGAGAAGGGGCTCCCTTTGGCCCATTGGAGAGAAGAAGTCAAGGCCTATATGTGAATAAGATAAGACCTTATGAAATACCTGAGTTGAAGCTTTGTAGAACATATACTTTATTAATATTCTTGAAAACTAGAAGAGAATAAGTGCCAAAATGTAAGGGAAAACAAATTGTATAATTTCAAACATCTTTTTTCTTGCATGATGACTGTTCAGTTCATTCATTCCATTGCTACAGAAGTGGAAGCATTGTCTGACAGTTTTTTTTTTTCTCTTCTCTCTTTGATGCTATTCTTTTATTCTGTTTTTTTACTTTCCATGCAAAGCAAAATATACCTTTGCAAATGCTACTTTTTTAAGTGATAGCTCTCTAATTCTTCAATGCAAAACAAAGAAGAGTGACAAAACATAAACTTAAGTGTTTAATAACAAAATTCTAACAGAATATTCAAGATGCGTTTTCGAATCCTATAACTCTAAATATTAGTTTGAAATATGTAATTAAATTGAAATGAATGGTAGAGCTATAATAGAATAAGAAGCATATTAATGTTAGTTTTTAATGTTCTGTATTAAACTTACTAAATGTTCGCTTACTTCAAGCTCATTGGACGACCAGCAATGCCAGCATACTGGAACCTTGGTTTCCAACTGAGTCGCTGGAATTATAAGTCACTTGATGTAGTGAAAGAAGTGGTAAAAAGAAATCGGGAAGCTGGCATACCATTTGTAAGTGGGGTAAAGTGTTTGTGGGAATGTATACCAAGTTAAATATTGTCACAATAATAAATGTAGGAAATCATTAGGATTATATATATATATATATATATATATATATATATATATATATATATCATTAAGCTGCTTTTTAATGATTAAGTACATATTATGACCATATATAATGTCCAGATGTATGTGAAATTTTGAGAATTGATTATGAGTTACATTATAATAGAATACATGTTTAACTGAACAAAATCATATTTAGCTTTTTTGTAGACTTTATTTTAGAGCTTACATGCTTTTTAATATGATACAAATTTATAATGTATTTTATGTAATGTGTAGGATTTTGTTTTCTATACAATCAATGACATATGTGATAATATATAATTATCACCATTGAAATAAATGTCAGTAATCATATAATGCTTTTGTACTTTAGAAGTAGAAAAACTAGTAAAACTAGTAAACAGTATCATTGCATCTTTAGTGAAATAAAAGGAATCCAAGTTTATATACTTTTTAATCATTATATTAAGAATACAAATTCATTGAACTTAAAGGTTGAAGTGATTAGAGAGTTATTTCAGTGCTACTTATTTAAATACATTCTGCTAAATTTTAGGATACACAGGTCACTGATATTGACTATATGGAAGAGAAGAAAGCCTTTACTTATGATAAAGTTACCTTTAATGGACTCCCTGAATTTGTTCAAGATTTGCATGATAATGGACAGAAATATGTCATCATACTGGTAATGACTGATTATATATTAATACAATTTTACCATTTATACTTTTGTAAGTTAATAGATTTTCTAAAGTTTTTTTTTTTTCCTTTCTGTTATATGTGTTATATGCCATTCAGTCAGCCCTGACTACTGACCATCCTATGGATGAGTGACATCCACAAGGTCCTGTCCTCAACAGTCCTGATCAGCTCCTGTAGACTCATGCTAGGGCTTCTTTTATGCCCGTAGTATAATAGTATAGCTTCAGTTTTGTCATTTTTGCCTTCAGCGGTTTCAGGCTTAATGTGCTCTAGAACCCACTTGTTTATCTTTCTAGAAGGTCAGGGTGGTTGTAGAGCTCTCCTCCAACCCCATATTTCAAATGAGTCATTTTTTTTTCCCCTATTAACCTTCGTCACTGTCCAACTTAAGCATCTGCATATAGTAATGGGACTCTGAGGGTATGAATGATCTTAGCCTTGATCTCTAATGACACATCTTTGCTCTTGGTGATCTTCCCTAATTTTTCTATTATTAGGACCCTGGAATTGCCATAAGTAAACGTACCAATGGAGCAGAATATGAAAGCTATAACAGAGGAAATGCACAACATGTGTGGGTAAATGAGTCAGATGGGACTACTCCTCTTGTTGGAGAGGTAAATTATAATAATTATTGAAGTTGTGTTGCTCAGATGTTCTATTGTGCTACAATAAAGTTTTTGAGTGAGTGTGTGTGTGTGCATCTGTGTGTGTAAACACTTTCAAATCTGGATTTGCTATTTTAATTGTGTAGAGACATTTCAGACTGAAGAAATATTCCATTTATCTCTAAAACAGTGTTTTAAGAATACAGACAACTTTTAGTGCTATACCCAATTAAAACTAAAGCTAACAAAATATGGTAAAGAATTTAGATTATTACAAAGTTCTGCTAATTTTATGTACAGCAATGTATATATAAATAGAGTACCTATATCCTTTGTAATAAGTTTTATGGTTTACATTTAACTCTTGCAATAAAATAATAAGAAAGCTATGATTAAAATTATTCATTTACAGGTGAAAAAATGAATTTCAGAGAGGTGAAGTACCTTTCCTAATATCAAAGAGCTCATAAGATACCTAGTTCCCAAATGCAAAATTTATAGCTAGGGTAAATATTATTTTGGAGACAACTTTGTAAGATGTACCAAAAATCATAATGTCTAGATACACTGAGTTGGTAATTCCACTTCTGTGATTTAGCAAAAAAGAATAAAACAAGAAAAAGTATGAATTTATGAAAACATGTTTATTGTTATAACATTATTTAAAATACGGAAGAATAGCTTGACTACCACTTTTTTTTCTCATTTATCAAAGTTAAAGTTTCTGTTGAGAGTCATATTCAAATAATTATGAGCTCTACCAGAAAACAAAACTGAATATCCTCTCCACAAAACCTATTAATTAGTCAAAGAATACATTTTGCTAAGACCTGCTCTGCTCTGTTGGTTATTGGCAGATCAGGTACTCCATATGCATAATTGGGATATAAAAACAATATTATCTATCCTGATTTATCTGGAATTTAATTCCTCTTGACTAATGTCATTATTTTAAGTAATAAGTAAAATAATTTGAAGAAGCATAAATCAAAATGAGGCAGCATAATATGTGTAGTGTTTAATAGCATGGACTCCGATATGAGATTGCCTGGGTTTGAATTCCTTCTCTTCCACTTATTAGTGGTATGACCTTGAACAACTTATTTAACTTCCCTGTTTGTCACTTCTCTCATTTGTAAAATGGGTTTGACTATAGTACCTACCTCATATGTAAAGTGATGATAAAAATAGTACTTCTCTCCTAAAGTTCTAGTGAAGAATAAATGAGTTTATAGTTATAAAAATGCTTGGAACCATGCCCAGCACATAATAATTTCATATTTGTATTTGTTAAATTAAAAAATAAATATACAAGGATTTTTTCACTTGAAATTCGGAAGCAGTTACCTTTGGAAGAGTTACCTTTCTTTTATCAGACAATAAATATATGTTTGTTTTTTAACCTAATCTATTAGGATGCTAGAAATAAATTTAGTTGAAAACAACCTCATCCCATGTTTTTCTGTTTTTCCCTTCATAAATGCTACATATTCTCACTCTTTCTTTAGTTTACTCTCCCTTAAATACATTTTAAAGTAGGCCCAAGATGATTATAAACATAGATGGTACATGGATCATATATACCTAAATAAGTACAATATTATAATTTTAATATTTTATTATTATTATTCCCAACTCAACTAGTTTGAATTTCTATCTATCATCTATCTATCTATCTATCTATCTATCTATCTATCTATCTATCTATCTAATCTTTAATTTATGTATGCATGTGAGTGATCTATTTTTCTAGGTATGGCCAGGATTAACAGTATACCCAGATTTCACTAATCCAAATTGCATCGATTGGTGGGCAAATGAATGCAGCATTTTCCATCAAGAAGTGAAATATGATGGACTTTGGATTGTAAGTAGCTATTTATACTAGTGACTTTGAACATTGAAAATGTCCAGGGGTTCAGTAATGTCATACTATTTTCATTAATATTCTCTTTTGTGAGTGTAGAAGTTGTGGTCTAGGCAAAATTCTGTGCCTGGCTTCAAGTAATGTACATCATAGAACCTAGATAAATGCCAGCCTAAATGAACAAACTGTGTTGAATAAATAAATGTGCTAGAAATGTGTATGAATGGTAGACTGACAGTGAGAAGACTGATACAACTAGTTAGTTAGAAAAGACAATTGCTTAATACTTGTATTAGTGATTTGTATATATAATTACAACGTTGTAAAAGAAATGCATTTGGTTGTATATAATCCTTGAATGTAAGATATCTGTTATCTGTTCTACATTCATGAAAAAGCAAATACTATTAGTTTTTTCAATATAATGACTCATCCATTCCCAAGGTAGAATCAAGTAGTGAGTATAATCAACCAAGTTTGTTTTTAGATCTGTAGCTTATATTTGTCTTCTAAGAGTAAAACAATGTCATCTTATCCTTGACAAAAAAATTTGCAAACAACTAGAGAGTTTCTGTTCATAAGATTTTATAACTACTTAAAATCTGCTGTTGTTCCTTTTATATCTGCTCAGGACATGAATGAAGTTTCTAGCTTTATTCAAGGTTCGAGGAAAGGATGCAATGACAACAAACTGAATTATCCACCTTTCACTCCTGGTAAAGTTCATCTGGTTATCTACTTACCATTAACTGAGAATAATTTTCCTCATTGACTCCTATATTCTAGCATATGTTTCTAAATCATAAAGCTTGATATAATTTTGAGATCAATATTTTTGTTTGTTTTACTTTTAGCCAAATATGCCTAAGGAAAGGAGCATGATTTAAAATTTTGGCTTAGCATATTAATTTATTTTCACCACTGATAAATTGCAAATGATGAAATAATTATTGAAAAGAAGGGCTGGCCGAGTGGTGTGGTGGTTAAGCGCTGGCTTGGGAAGCCCGGTTTGGGTCCCACATATGAGGGACAGTGACACTACCCTCAAAAAAAAAAAAAAAAAAGACTGGAAAGAAATACAAAAATGTTTCAAATCATAATTTAAGTGATCAATTTTTTTTCATGAACAGTTCGCTGTAAGTCTGTACAATAATTAGAATGTATCTGATGTGAATAGTTACAACTAACATATTCTAAAAACCATGTTTTTCTTCATTAAAAGTGGGAAAAAACATGAAAAAGTTGTGTTCTTAGGGAAATTCATCTCTACAAGGACATCTGAAGAAAGGTGACATTAATTATTGTGACACCACATATGTCTGCAAGTTAAAGCACAATAGAAAACTGAAAAGCAAACATTTAAATGGTTTATAATTGTGTGACAGGTCTTCATGTGTAGAATTAGATCATATTTAAGAAAACTATTCTATGAAGCTTTAAAATGAGTCTATAGCCATTTGATATACAACGCAAATGTGTAGTTTTCATATACCTGTAAAGGCTATTTTTTTTCTTTGGATGTATTTATTATTGGAGTTAGGAAGCAGAGTATTTATTAATGTAAGTGCAAATCTAGTGGTTAATCAACAGGAGTGGAGGGTAGAGACCTAGTTGGAATTTAAATTGCCATAATTTATCATTTATTTAACTGAATATGGTAGTACATAATACATCATTTGTGGATTACAAAAGTTAAAATGGCTAAATATCTTTTATCATACAATTTAAAATGTAAAGAATTTCTTAAATAATGTCTCTTATGTAATTTTTCTAAGACATTCTTGACAAGCTCATGTATTCCAAAACAATCTGCATGGATGCTGTGCAACACTGGGGGAAACAGTATGATGTTCACAGCCTCTATGGATACAGCATGGCTATCGCCACAGAAAAGTAAGTGCAATTACATTCAGAAACCTCTTTTATGCTTATTGTCTAGAAATCATGTTGATAATTTACTAATTTGTTGGAAAATACCAAGAGTAAACAAAGAAAGATAATATTTTCAGGGTAAAAAATGCGAATGTTAAAAGCATTATTTTAGTAATATTCATGAATTTGGAACTTAGTTATCAAGAGCAACATTGTATTATGTATGTAACTGTAATTCACGTTTAATTCACAGATTTAAATCACACTATAAATTTTGATTTAGTTTGCTATCTCTGCATATAATTATGTTCTATGCATAAACTTCACAATTGGCCTGAGAGAACCATGCTTCTAAGAATAAGTGTTTAACTATTTTTTAAAAGCAGTGGTTTCAATTAAAATGTAGTTTTCTATATACAATAGTATCTCCCAAAGTAATTTTCTAATGCAATGTGTTACTTGTGTATAGTCAATAAAACTCAGATCCTGGTGTCAGTAAATTATTAATTTTCATATAATTAAACAATGACAGTTAATTTTTAATTCAAACACATGTTTGTCTGGTCATCAATCATACCATGATATCAAAACGTTTATATCCTGTCATCGGCTATTTATTTCACATTTTAAATTCAGTAGAGCATTGTATATTATATTGTATAAGTAAATACATGTACATTTTAGAGAGAAAAAGCAACAATATAGTTCAATATTATAAAGGTAACAATACAGAAAAAGCACCTGAGAATACTATTGTAGTTTTACTAAGATAGTCTGAATAATTTTATACACTAAATTAAACTTTTGTAACTTTTCCTGATTATTTCCCATTTATGGGGAAAAAAAAAAGGTCAATAATACTCAGGTACAATAGAGGTGAGATGAAAATCCTAGTAATTGTGGATAGTGAACTTTTAGAAAAAAGCAAAATAAAAATATTTCTCAAATACATAAGTTTTATCTCAACATTGCTTGATATTTGAAAATGCAGATATTTACATATAATTAGCATCACTGTGCCACAAAAATGTGTATTGGGTAAAGTTCAGATTACTATATTTTATATTTAAAAACTTCTATGAGTTTAAACCATATATTTCAAAAACAATGCTGAGTGGATACAAAACACACCTGTTTATTTAATTTGGTAAAGAAATCATTCAAAGTATGAGTCGCTCCTAAAAGATTTCCTTTGTGTTTGCTAAGAATGTATTTAAATAAGTAAATATTGATAGCTAAATACAGAGTTGGTGTAAAAGATTGATAAAAGAATTGCCAATATTGTGGCTTGGCCCTTGGAACTGCAATATATGCATTTGAAGTTAAGAATTTTGAATTTCTAAATATCAGTATTATATTAAAATAAATCTTATTTATCAATTTGATTTTATTTTTAGAGCTATAGAAAAAGTTTTTCCGAATAAGAGAAGCTTTATTCTCACCCGGTCAACTTTTGCTGGATCTGGGAGGCATGCTGCCCATTGGTTAGGAGACAATACTGCTTCATGGGAGCAAATGGAGTGGTCTATCACAGGAATGCTGGAGTTCGGCATGTTCGGAATGCCTTTGGTAAGCAGAGCACCCAATGTTGTTTATCAGACTTGTGAATTACACTTAATTTTGTAATATTATCTTAATGATTTTTCAATGGAATTATTAAAAGTATGTTACAGAAAATTCAATCTTTATTCTTAAGGAATTTATGAGAAAAATAGGAATATGGGTGATATCTATAACAGTCAAGCCATTATCGTGACAGAATGTAATAAACAAAATTCAATCACATCAAAATAATTCATGAAATAAATATCAATATAAATAAGGCATAGAAGAAGCTTATATAATACATACAAGGCACAGATAAGATGGTAGGGAAAAATCCAAATATATTGGTAATAAAAGTAAATGCCAAAGGGCTAAAACTCTTTATACTAAATTGTTAGTTTTGGTTAAAAAATAAAGCTTTTTTTTTTTCTATTTAAAAAAGATAATGACAGAGAGAGTTTCAAATTTTAAAAGCAGAGAAAATTTGTACTAGGCAATTCTAAACATAAGACATTTGGTAAGTCTATATACAGCAAAAAAAGTATTATTCAGTGTTAATATTCAACACTACAGAGGGCTACTACATAATAAAATAAATGTAAAATATATTAGGAAAGTACAATGATTTATTCTTTCTTTTACTGCACTGAACAAAATGAAAACCAAAAACCAACTCACCCCTCACCACCACCCCCAAAAAAGAGAAAAAAGCTAACACATACACAAATAGTCTTGAATTAGGAAATTAAAAACATTATCAAAATTTCATGAGCCAAAAAATAAACTGAATGGAAATAGGGGGTTACATTTAAAACTGAATACTAATAATTGTATTTCATATCAAATCTGTGGGATATCAACTAAATTGATATTTGGAGAAAAACAGCCTTAAATACTTAGATTAAAAACAATGAAAGGCTGAATATTAATGAGTGACGTCCATGAATTAAGAAAATAGAAAAAGAAAAACAGAATAAGGCTAAAGAAAGATATAGTTAATAAAAGTAAGGAAAGAAATTAAACAGTGAAAGAAAAGTCTGTAAAGAAAAACAAAAATAGAAGTACAAAGGTAATTGAAAATTTAAATAAAATAGACCAATTTATGGTAAGTTTTGTTGAAAAGAGAAGAAAAAATAGCCAATGTTACAATGTATTTTAAGATAAGATGTTATTCATTATAGCAACTAATTAATTATAACCAGGAGTAAATGTTAAAACTGAATGTGGAGCATTTTTGAGAGAATTTTAAATATCTAAATAAAGATATACCATGTTCTTGGAGAAGAAGGCTCAATATATTTGTAATATGCATTCTTCCCAAACTGTTATCCAAATTCAGTGGCATTCTAATTTATACTATCAAGAGAATTTGGGGGACATATGAGATTATTCTAAACTTCATGTGAAAGACAATCAATTTGAAGAAGTAGAAAAGAGCATGATGATTTGTCCTATGAGATAAACAGTACTCTAACTCAGTGATACTTGACTGTGGCTATTCAGATAGATTAACATGGAAAAATAAAGACACAGGCCCAGGCATTAATGGAAATTTATTAAATGATAACACTATCACCATGGATCAGTGAGGAAAGTAGCAACTATTCATAGGGACAATTGATTATACATTGGAAAATAAAACAAAATGGTTTCATGTCTCACATCATACACAAAAATTAATTCCAGATTGATCAAACACCTGTATGTGAAAATTAATCTTCAAACATTTTAGAAGAAAATATAAGTGGGTAATTTTATGACAGGAGCTTAGGGGAATAGTTTCTTAAACAGAGCACAGAAGGCACAAATAATTAAGAAACATATATAAATTTGACTACAACAAAAAGAAAACTTCTGTTCATCAAAAGAGCATTTTCAAATTTTAAAAAGTTACCCACCAATTGAGAAGTTATATTTTCAGTTTATATGAAAATTTAAAATACCTATTAGGAATCTGTAGAAGGTAAAAATAATAGAAAAATTACCAAAGGATATAAACAGGTCATTCTATAGAAAGAGAGATCCATTTGGAGTTAATAAAAATATGAGAAAGTTCTTAACTTCCCCAGTAATCAGAGAAATGTAAGCATAAACTTGGTAAGATACATTTCTCATATGAATATATATTTATGGTGGTAAAAATTAAAATTCTGAAAATATCAGGAATTGGCCAGAAAATAGAGTGATGAGAAATTTCATGTGCCCACTGTGCTTACAAATGGTTAAAACCAGTGTTGATTAAACAATGTACATTTCTAATAAACAAGGAAATAGTCATATATATATATATATATGATTATACACCTATTTATCATGATGTAAAGTACATCTTTTATATATAAAAAACTATATGTAAATATCATAGAATCATTTTTTATAATCATGGAATCCTATACAAGGGAGAACTAGTAGAGCCGTATTAACATAATTGAATCTCACAAAAATAATGCTTTGAAAAAAAAAAGAAAAGCAGTGTGATGCATACAGCATATCATTTGTATAAAATTAATAAATGTGAAAAAATATTATATGTTGTTTATAGATACACATTTACTATTTAGAAAAACAAAGAAATGATTGCAAACAACAAATACTAAAAAAAGGATAGTAGTTTTTCTGGAGGGTCCATGAGGAAAGAGGTATGCAATTTTATATGGGTACACATCAGGCAACATTTTTACTATTATACTTTGCCCCTATAGTAACATATTATAAATGGAAAGACCAAATCATGGAAAGTGAGTTTGAGAGTAAGAAGCAACACATTATAACATTATACATTGAATTAATAATCAGATCAGAGGAGATAATAAATATTAAAGGCTAAAAAAGGGTAAAAAGAGACAATTCTGAAGAAAAGAGAGTAAAATAATACAATTAGAGGTAAATATGTAACAAAAATGGAAAATAAAGAAACTAGGTTAAGCAGGAGCATACAAAAGCAGTAAAACAAAAATTGTAAGTAATACAAAACTAGTCCATTGAGACAAAAATTGTAATGCTCTGGGCAAATTTCAGAATTTTTACACTATAAATAATAGATATATTTGTTACTTAGGTTGGAGCAGATATCTGTGGATTTGTGGTTGAGACCACAGAAGAGCTTTGCAGAAGGTGGATGCAACTTGGGGCATTCTATCCGTTTTCCAGAAACCATAATGCTGATGCATATCAGGTATATGACTCCTGTTTTCCTTGTTTTGAAATAAAACACAATCCTATTTTTAGCAATGTACTTAAATTTATATCTATAGAAGATATGGTCTGAAAGTTTGTAGCATAACTGATGAAGAGTTAGAAGTCTTTTTCTCAAGGCTTGCCTATAAATATTTTGTATATAAAAAATGTTCAAATAAGGAAATCATGAAACATAATGCAGCTACAACATATTTTGTTTTAACCTAAAGCATATGTAAGTGTGTTAAAAATCACAGTATTTTAAATTAAACCAAAGACTCTTGAGTCTGTTTTAACAATATAAGTTCCAGGTAACTTTTATTTCAGAAAATATATACTACACTATTGAGGATTTCCAATTTTTTGTTTGTTTGTTTGTTTGTTTTCATTAAAGAAACACAAAATATTAAAGCCACTTACAGAACAGTTTGAATCCAGAGTCTTTCTGTAATAAGCAAAACTGAATGACACAGTGGGAAAAAATAAAACTACCATTTTTAAATCATGCATCTGAACTGGTGGGAGCAAAAGTATAAGGACACACTGAGCTGTTCTCACAGCCCTAAAAATTAATGCTGTGGGCCCCCATGCATTATTTTTCCGAGAGAATGGGGAAATTAGGTAAAACCATCAAGTCAATTAAGCACATGTTAGTTAAGAAATTATTCACTGTTCACATATCGGTTACATACAGGGCCTTCCTCCTGTTTGAGAAGAGAGACAGCCACTCAGAACTCAGCCTGGAAGGAGACAGCATAGAACAGAAGTAAAGGGTATTAATTGGAGATTAGTTTCTAATCTACCTCAGTTGTGCTTTCACGAAATTTGTATTTATGAGAGATCCTGATAGGAATGACATGCGCTCTGTGTTTATTTGTACACTCCAGAAAGTAGATGCCAAAGCAGACATGTTAGAGATTTGTTGGTGAAATACTTGTGAAGAATCAAGGGAAGGGAACAGGAGAAAGTGAAGAAAACCTCCAGATCACAATCCAGGTCTGAACCTTGTGAAATGAAGGCAAGGAAGGAGGTTTGATAGGCAGAGTCATGTATTGCAACATCGAGTTCCCGATTTGATTGGAAGGAAGCTTTTTCAGTCAGCCCAGTGGGGAGTCTTCAAGGCAAAGCTGACCATGGGAAGAGTCATGTATCCCCCAGAAATGGGCCTGAATAGAATGCCCACCGTGCTAATTCACTAGCTAGGAGCAGCCACAGGGAAATACAGCTTCAGGGTAAACATGATGGTGAATTCAGGGACAGTAGCTGGTACTCTCAGGGTTTTTTTGTTCCGCATAGCAGGAGATCTAAGCAGGTTTGCTCACATCACTGTACCTTGACTGAGAGTCAGCTGATGTAGTTAGGTTCAGCCGGGAGGCTGTCCTTCAGGTTGCTAGTTTGCAGGCTGGTCAGGCATCCCTGACCCTGTATCCTTTGGCTAGCAGATTCCCTGGACTTAGTCGTCTAATGGCAGAAGAGGAGCCCAAGGGAGCAACTCCTCAAGCAAGTACATTTTAAGCCCTTACTTGAATGTGTCACATGTACCAAGACTCCAGTGGCCAGAGTATGTCACTCAGCTGAGTATCAAGTTAAGCAGTAAGGAAGTATCCTCCACCTTGAGTGGTAGGGCCTGCAGAGTTACTTACCAAAGGTGTGGGTACAAAGAAACCTGGAAATTTGAGCCAACAGTTCAATCTGCTACAAGTAATATCAGTGAAAAAATTCTTTGTTAAAATGTTTTTATCTTCTCTAAGTGTATATATTTAAGTGATCAATATCCACTTTAAAATAAAGTTTAATTAAAACATATATCCATAAAAACCATAAAAACTAGAAATAGTCCTATGCTTTGATGGTGATAGGAGTAATTTGAACTCTTTATAAACAAGTGAAATTGTATACAATCTGCTTTTCAATAATAGGTTAAATGTTTCTCTTTTTATTTTCAGTCATATTTTAGCTTTCTTATTTTATCTTTTATCCCATAGCATCAAGATCCAGCGTTTTTTGGGCAGAATTCTCTTTTGGTTAATTCATCAAGGCACTATTTGAATATCCGCTATACTTTATTACCTTACCTCTATACTCTGTTTTATAAAGCCCATGTGTTTGGAGAAACAGTAGCAAGGCCATTTCTTCATGAGTGAGTACTATGTTCCAGCATTTTAATAACTTTCAGGTTATACTTGCACATATATTAATGGAGCTAAATTAGGAAATTAAATAGATTTCTGCTCCTTGTTTTTACATTCATATAAATGATTTGATGAACTGTAGAATGGCAGTAGTAAATATAATTAATTTGGTGATTTGGATGAGATTAAGCTACAAATGTGAGACTTGAATAGAACTTAAAAGGTAAAAGATATAGACAATATGCTAGGAAATTATATCAGTAAGCAAGATTAAATATAGAACTATTGAAAGCATATTGTATACATATTGTGCAAATCATCTAAATATAGACCAAGAGCACAGTATAAGGATAACACAATGAATTGTGCTTGTTTTTGTATATATTGACCAAAGCAGAAACTTTTCTCAAGAAATGTCTAATGACCCTTTCCAAACCAAGTCAAAATTGGAGTTTATAACCCAAAGGGTTTAAAGGGAAGAAAATGGAATATGAAAGGTATTCATATATCTTTATGAACCCTTCTTACAGGAGAAAGTGAATTAAACACAATAGTTGTTTATTACAGATAAAAAGTAACCTTATCTTATATGGTAGATTTTTTTTGGGGGGGTCTCAGATTAACTATTTAACTACCCGTTTTTTCTTCCTTTTTTCCCTTTCTTCCATCCTTTCTTCCTTTTCCAGTGTGAGGTGAACCATAAAGATGTAAGAAATATAGATTCAAAATGACATATCAAACAAGTAAAATTAAAGCTGATAATCATTCCCAGGGAAAAACTGAAAAGATACACAAGTAATTTAGATAAACTTATTTTTTTAAATCTTTATACTGTGGTCATTGTCATTCTTAGGTTTTATGAGGATACAAACAGCTGGTTTGAGGACACTCAGTTTTTATGGGGCCCCGCATTACTTATTACCCCTGTCTTAAAACAGGTAGGTTTTGAGATTTAAAGAGTTTATTGCTTAAAGGGAAGTTTGTATAACTAAATCCACACTAAATTACAAAACATTTTCATGAAAGATGTTACTCCATAGACTGTTGCAACCTGATCAATGTTGAATTAAATTATAAAATGTAGAAGAACTTTCAAAAAATTATAAAAAAATAACAAGTAAATTTATGCTTTTCAAATATATAATGTGTAAGTAGGAAAAATAAAATTGTCTAAAAGTATTATTCTGAAAAAGAAAGCTATATTCGTGGAGCCAAATTCAAATCTTATAATAATCATAATAAATTCTCATTTAAATAGACATAGATATTGAAATTTTGCTACATTGTATGTAAAGGGGAACTTGAAAACTAGTTGATCCTTTGCAAATAATGAAACTATAGGAGAGTAAGATGTTTGGTTTTACATATTATTCAGCAGTCTTTATTCCCATGCAAATATGCAGACATATATATATATATATATATATATATATATATATATATATTCACATTCACAATTATCATGTAGATTATAATAACATCTTTGCTTTATATTTTATATTATGATGTTATCTAAAACTTGCATAATAGTCTGTCGATTACTATTTATAGGAAATATTGGAGTTTAACAATACAAAGGAAATTTTTATACTTGACTATGAAAGCTTGGCTTAATATTTGATGTAATTCTTTTTTGTTCAGTTTTGAAGTAAAAATATATATCTGTATATATGAATATATATAAATTATATGTGACATGTATAAATGTATATAAATTATCTTGCTTTATTATAGGGAGCAACTACAGTGAGTGCATATATCCCTGATGCTACTTGGTATGATTTTGAAACTGTAAGTAACTTTAATATAATAGACTCACCAGTGTTATATCCCCAAACATCTTTACATGGAAACTTAACTCCAAACAAATACCATATCTACTTTCAGTATTTCTGTTATTATAAAAAGAAAAATAATTCCAAATTTGAATGTGTAACAATTTGTGTATTTTGTTGCACATGAGCAAGTATATGTTTTGTTTCACATGATTAATATCATGTTATATTCTTTACATAAACAGTTGTTATTCATTTTCAGAATGTGAAAATAACTGGTCTGGAGTAATTTTAGGAAGGAGTGGTGGTATTTTAATACTTTTCCTTTTTATATATTTATCTTATTGCCAGAAGAATTGAGTTTTAGCTCATTTTAAACATTTGTATTTATACAGTATATTCAAACACTTGGGAAAGATTTTTATTTCAACACTGAAAAGGCATAACAGCATTCATACACACAACGTATTTTTTTAATTGACCAAGCAAGACCTTTTGCGAAATATTTATTTTAAAAGGCATTGTTTTGCATATCACTTCTATTTGCTAACAGGCCCTTTATTTTTATAGAAAGAATGATTAAAAAAAAATATTTTCTAAAGATTTTCTAACTCTAAAACAAAACAAAGAATAAAAAATAGAGCTAATTAAGAATATTATTAGGTATTGTAGAAGGGAAATAGGTTTTCCATGTTGATTTTTTTTTGAAAAAAATCAGCTTATTTTTCCCCTGCTTTAAAGTAAAAAAAAAAAGAGTTTTCTTTGAAAGATAGGAAACAACATATTAATATTTATTAAGATAACATGACTTACTCATAATAAAATTATTTCTATGTATAAATTTTGATCTCTGTGAAATGGGGTTTAAAGTCTTCACTAATAATAAAAAAAATCTTTTTAACTTCCAAATACTAGGGTGCTAAAAGGCCATGGAAAAAACAACGTGTTGATATGTATCTTCCACCTGACAAAATAGGGTTACATCTCAGAGGAGGTTATATTATCCCCATTCAACAACCTGCTGTGACTACAACTGCAAGGTAAAATGGAAAACCATTAACTAAAATCTGAAATATAATTTTAAGTTTTAATATTTCTATTTTTATTAAGAATCAAAGATTTACGGTTGACACCAGAAGGTATTTGACATGTGGAGGAAATTCTTAAATGTAACCATCATGGTTATAAGAAGAAGAATCAAATTATGTATATTAATACAAAGTTATTTTAAAAATAAACATAATTATGTTAGAACTGTATTTCCTGTGCTAAAAGTGTAATGACATTCTCCATAGAATATCTATAAAGTCAAGTGCTGAATCTTAATAAAAATATAAATATTAAAGTAACATATAATTGATAAAAATGTCAGTGATTAAATATTTAGATTTTCAATACCTAAATATCACATGTTTGTTTTCTAAATGCTTTACTTTTAAGTTGACAAATGGAGTGGATATTTCTGTTTAGATAAAGAATAGATAGAAACTAAATTGTTCAGTAAAAATAAATTTCAGTAATATTTAGTAAAAAAGAAGAAACTTGAAAATTCTGATGGTCCATCTTGCAGAGTTTATACTGGGTACAAGGCACAGAAGTCATCATATTGAACCCACATATTTCCCCGTATTCTGCAATACTCAAGCAGATAGATGATCAGACACTATTCCTTATCCTGCTATATTTCCTTCATAACATAAAGAATATCTGGAATTAAGTTATTTGCTTTTTCTTGTATGTAGTGTGTTTACTCCCCTAGACCAGGGGTCTGCAAACGGTGGCTTGCGAGCCACATGCAGCTCTTTGGGTACATACATATGGCTCTGAAGTAAAATTGAAAATGAAAATAAAACTATCATAGGTTTCATTTATAAAATTTTTAAAGGATATTATTCACATAATAGTGATTTCATTTGTTTTATGGATATCAAATAATTTTAAAACTGTGGGCTCTTTGGTCTCAAAAGTTTGCTGACCCCTGCCCTAGACTATAAACTCCATGAAGGCAGCAAGTTGACATTTCACTGCTTTAGTCCCCAGGCCAATAATAGTGTCCATCCCATAATAGGCTTCTTATTTTCTCTAAATATTTGTTGAAGGAACAAGTTAATGAGTGAATGGATATATGTCAGTAATTTAATTATTTTGGCATTATAGAACTGATTATTTTAATACTGTAACTCTTGTATGACTATGTTCTCAGAAAAATTGGCGATACTCTAGAACAGTATTAAACAAGAGAAACATACACTTTGGTGAATGCATGCTTGAAGGAATATATTCTGTATATAGCAGTTGTCTGGACTGTAAAGCCTCAGGGGTAATATTTGGAAGTTTAAAAACCTAAAGTAATACATAACTAAGAAAAACATTTTTAGTGATCACATCTCATTTATTATGATAGCATTAGCTTCTTTTCTAAGATTATTAGATTCATTAAGCACTTAAAGTGTTTAGGGGCCGGCCGAGTGGCTCAGTTGGTTAAGAGCTCACTCAAGAGTGAGAGCTGAATTCTGAGCAACAGCAGTTCGATGCCCAGCCTGAGCTGAGCTGCCATTGAGTTGCCAACAGGTGGCAGGATGGCTCAGCTAAAAAAAAAAAAAAATTAATATTATACTTTTCATTATTTTATGTGTAAGTTGTACCCTTGATACATTGCAATTTGGCGTTAATTGATATGTGCCAAATTCACGTTGAATTGAGCATTCATAATCATAAGATATATTTAATTTTTCTTGTTTGAATTGAAATATTATTATACTGTTCAAAATTGCTGGTGTATTAACCTCCAAGAAATGCTGTATTATATTTATATTTATCCCTTTTATTTATTTTCTTGAAAAATTTGAAAAATTATTAATAAGTTTTTATTGAAAAATTATTAATAAGTATGGGCATGGATTTTATTATCTTATTAACATGTTCTCATGTGAGTGAAAAACTCCTACAAAACTGTTAGGTTGAAATGGACTTATATATTGGATATTTTACAATTATAAATTTATTTTAATCATATATGCACACTAACTTAACAGTCGGAAGAACCCTCTAGGACTTATAGTTGCATTAGATGAAGATAACAAAGCTAAAGGAGACTTCTTCTGGGATGATGGAGAAAGTAAAGGTAAGTCTCAAAGGGATTTATTTTAAACGTTCATTCTGATGGTGGAAAATTTTGCCTTTATTGATATAAAGATGCATACATTTTTTAAAAGATGTCCTAAGTATTAATTTTGAATTCCTGTTTTTTATCTATCTTAGGATCTGAGATTAAATTTCCTTTATGAAATTTAATACTGTTATTTAAATTATATATTTAGTTACCATATATAGTTTTCTCTACTGATCCATTGTAAAAGTCTTTGGTGAGTATAGATAGTTTAATTCTAAAATTATTTTTAATTAAAATAGTCAATAAATTCTCAGATGTACAAATTGCATGACATTTTTCAACTACCTGAAATTACTGTAGTGGTTACAAAAAAAATTTTTATTACTATAAAAATGAAAGCAACATTAAAACTTTAGTTAATAATATCAAACTATTTGATAAATGTTATATAAACATTTTAAAATTTATTTCAATTAAGTGTCTTTACTTTTATTTCATTAGCCCAAACTTGAGATTTCAGTAAACCAAGGGAATAAAGAAAAAGACATTTTTTGCTAATATCTAATTATATTATAGTAAATTTATCTGTTTAGATTTATTCAATTACAGTTACCCTCACAAATTTGTTAAGTATTTGTATCCCATTTCTTTTAATAGAGGGCTCTTAGATATGTTTTAAATATATGTATGTATAAAAATTAAGGTTTAGTTTCTATTTTAATTTGCTATTCAGATTTATTAAAAAGAATATCCTATATGCCTATAAATGAATATGAAACGTCTAAATATCTCTAGATAAACTCAAGAAGTCTTTATTGGTATGTACTCATAATTTGAAAACGTGGAATGTATGAAAAATATTCTTTTTTGTTCAAGTTTTATTTGTGAAAATATAGATTACTACAATATCTGCTCCACCTACAGTCTTCCTCTTGTCAGTTGATGGCAATTTTGTCTTTACTCATACAAGATGCCAAACATATTAGAATTGACTTCTCTCTCATAAACTAGGATTTTTTTCTTGATTCTACCTTTATCTGGGTCCTCTCATCAGCTCCACAACTATCATCACTATCTTTCATTTTAATTACTACACTAGATATCTAACTAATCTATAGGTCTATAGTTCTTGTCAATCCCCTTTTACATTCCACTTATAAGCCAGCAGATAGAGTCATTCTTTCAAAAGATTATTCAAATCATCACTCCTCTCTTCAAAACCGTCTAATGATTCTCCAGTTCGCTCAATTAGGAGCTGCAGTCTTTACCAAGTTCTAAAGCACTGACCACGATTTGCACATCTGTGCATGGGTGTGCCCATGCACATGCATAAACACACACACACACACACACACACAGTTATTCCCTAATGCTCTCTATTTCTCATCTATTCCAGCACACCAGCCTTCTTGTTCTTTCTAAAATACCTAAGTACACTAGAGCCTAAGTACACTAGAATGAACTCTACCAAAAAGTAGATTTCAAGCATTTATTACACAGAAATTCTGTAAAAGTTGAACAGCAGAATTACAATATTTGTCATCATCAATTAAAGGATGTTGTTGAGACAATACTTCTATTAGTAGCATATCAGACTTTATTATATTGTTATTCTTATTTCTCAAACAATATAAATATTCCCCAATATATTTTTTTGTCTACTTGTAAAAATTGATATTGATAATTTACTTCCATATAAGAAGATGTTTAAAACTATGGAGACATGATTTAATCAATTACCTAATATGTGGTATCCATATATGATTTAAATCAAAATTTTCTGAATAATTTGTAAGTAAACATGCAAACAATAAAATACCTTCAATCAGGTTCTGATTCTAGTTTTATTTCCTAGGATTAAAATTTTTTAAGTAAATTGATGTTATTTAAAGTATTTTATGTAAATCCTAGGATTCCTTTTATAGTTTCACTATTTCTTCCAAATTATTTTGGTCGTAATATTAAAACTTGCTAAAGAAACACGTTGATAAAAAATTTTATTATTGTGTGGTGCCGAAAATCATTTCTTCTTCCATTTTTTTATTACAGTTTATTTCAATCTTTTACATGTCTTCTGATTTACTGTTTTTTCAAACAATGAAAAAAAAATCAAAAGATGCAAAATAAAATTACAGTGCGCCATGTCTTCCCAAGAATGTTACAGGGTTTACTAGAAAGAAATAAAATATTGTTCAAAATACTAAATTTACAATTATGTATATTTTACAATATTTTTCCTCTGAATTTCCAGAAATATTTTAGCAGTCTTTGAAAACTTAAACTAGGCAAATATGCATTCATTTCCTTCACTCCTTGGGAAAATATAAAACCAAGGTAATTTTGTTTAGAGGTAATTAAAAACCTTAATTTAAAAGGAGAATCTGTTGATTTTTTTTATTAATAAATAATATATTTTTAAAAATTTCTCAAGTGTTGTACAGCTAAAAATAGAGTGGAGAACTTAACTGCATGTTAATCTGATAACTTTATTTTTTTTTTCTATTTCAGATACCATACAAAAGGGCAACTACATTTTATATACGTTTTCAGTTTCTAATGTAAGTATTCTCCTTGGATGCATAGTAAATATATGTTAATGTCTCGATTATGCCTTTATTATGGATTTTTCTGGGAAAAAATGTTTATATTTACTTCCAGATTTCCAAAGAAAGAAATTGTTCAATTATAAATAAACTGTTACCTTAAACATTTATATTTAAATGTATAGATGAGTTAGTGATGAAGAAATTGATGCACAGAAATTTTCCAACTTCTTAAAGTACTATGTCTGGTTTAAGCAAGGGGCCCTAAGAAATTAATCTTGATTTATTTGAAAAAATTTAATGCATCAGTCACAGCAAAAATTGTCATGGATTTTGGGTGAGAATGAAAAATCTGTACAGAAGGTTAAATTTTGAGTAATTACTAGCAATGCTTTTTGTAAATGTTGGATTTTTTTTCTTTTAATTTGGATTTCTTTATATATTCTCATTTTGCCAAAGCTAAGTCATTCTTTACCAACATTAGGACTAGAATGAGAAGGCTATATATGAGTTGCATCATGTAGGTAACTGTTGATAATAAATTTTATGACATGTACGCAAAAAAATTGAAAAGAGTTGCTAATAATTATATTTATATATGCTACTTAGATGTGGAGAACTGGTGGGAATGGAATGATAGATGATTGGTTCTTTACCTATTTCATACCTGTATTGTTATTTCACGTTTGTATCCAGAGACTTTGTACTTAATATATAATATGTTATGCCTTTTTTTTTTTTCAGAACAAATTAGATATCAAATGTACACATTCATCATACCAGGAAGGAACCACTTTAGCATTTGAGACTATAAAAATCCTTGGGATCGCAGATACTGTTACCGAAGTTAAAGTGAAGGAAGATAATCAACCAGAGCAAACTCATCACAATTTCACTTATACTGCTTCCAACCAGGTAAATACAATCTTAAAGTATTTAGCTACCATATACTCTCACGTTTAACATACCATTTATTTAAGCTCTTGGATTTGTGACATTTTTTCTTCATGGTGTATCTCTGTGTTCTTATTTTTTTCTTTCCTTTTTCTGCCAATATTCCATTTGGGTCATTCCAATTTATATTTTGATGTCAGCATTAAGGAGGCTCCTTGTTACTTCTTCCTCTCTATTGAATGTGATCTTCGATATTGCTCGTTATGCCTTTCTTGTATTTTCTTATACTATTCTCCTACCCTGAACTCTAAACTTACAAATCTGTAGTGTACAACAAAGATTCTAAATGTTTCAGCTTCTCATTTAAGACACTAATTGATACACCTTAATTCTGCTGCACTGAAACTGATCTTTATGACTTTTTGTTCCTGAATACAGTTATGAAAATAATTTGATATCAAAAAGTAAGCGGTGCAGATGTAACTCTGGGATAAATTTTACCCGTGTTATTTCCAAATATATAAACAGTAACCAAACATAACTTTGTAATATCCCAATAATAGAAATAATTGTGCATTAGAATATTATATATATATATATTTATACATATGTATGTGTGTATATATACATATTTGTATATACACACACACACACACACACACAAGGTCTGACAATTACATTCATGAGCTCTTCCTAGAGAAAGTGCTACGTACCTCATTACTGAATATTACTGTGGTCACCTTTTAAATACACCCCTTGGGGAGCTATGCACTGACGCCAGTGCCTAGTCCACCCTTCAAAGCAATTTTGGAACTCTTTTTCTGGAATGGCCATCAGAACTGTTGTCATATTATCCTTTGAGGTCCTGAATGTCATCAAAATGTCTTCCTTTCAATATTTCCTTTTTCTTTGGGTAAAGAAAGAAGTCATTGGGGGCCAGATCAGGCGAGTAGGGAGGGTGTTCTAATACAGTTATTTGTTTACTGGCTAAAAAGTCCCTCACAGACAGTGCCGTGTGAGCTGGTGCACTGTCGTGATGCAAGAGCCATGAATTGTTGGCAAAAAGTTCAGGTTGTCTAACTTTTTCATGCAGCCATCTTGGCACTTCCAAATAGTAAACTTGGTTAACTGTCCAGTTGGTACAGATTCATAATGAATAATTCCTCTGATATCAAAAAAGATAGGCAACATCATTGCAACAAGTTTGTGAACTTAATTGTCAGATCTATATATATCCGTGTGTGTGTGTGTGTGTGTGTGTGTGTGTGTGTGTGTGTGTATATATATATATATATATATATATACTCCCACTTTTTTGCATAATGCCATATTATCACCCCTCTAACTTGTTTCTCAAATATATTAAGCAGTGGATAAACATAGGGACAAAATTAAAGAAATATATATTCCCCTTCTTTGACTCTGGGAGCCTCCATACCAACGAAATTGGTCAACTTTTTTATGCCCTTTTTTTTCCTGGAGGGACCTTGCATTTATTTAATACTTAGTATGCCCCTGGGATTATGATAGGTGTTTTAAATTTCACATATCATTCATTTTATATGCAACCTCTTTTAGTAGGGGTCATTATCTCTATTTACAGGAGGAGGAAATTGAGGATAGACAATTTTCCCAGACTCATGAACATTGAATGGCAGAACTGTGAATTGAACTCATATCTAAATTTAAAGAAAATGCTTTTCATCTGTGGCCTTCAAGATAGTTTTTTCTGTCTTGAGGTTCTAGCCATTTCAGTGTCAAGACATAATTTATGAACTTGATTTGAAGATTTGCTATGGTTGCCATTTTTCATAGATATTAAGTATTTTTAAACTATCCAATGGTCAGAAATATTCTTTAATATTTTCTTTGTCTTCAGAGTCTCCTCATTCACAATCTCAAGTTTAACCTTGGAAAAAATTTTAGCATTCAATGGACACAACAATTCTCAGAAAATGAAAGATTTAATTGTTATCCAGATGCAGCCTCTACAACCAAGGAAATCTGTGAAGAACGTGGCTGTTTATGGCAAAAGGTAATAACAATGTTTTGTTGTTGTTGTTGTTTTTTGTTTTTTTTTCTTTTAGCTGAGCCACCCTGCCACCTGTTGGCAGCTCAGTGGCAGCTCAGCTCGGGCTGTGCATGGAGCGGGTGTTGCTCAGAGCTCAGCTTGCTCTATTATTATTATTATTATTATTATTATTATTATTAGTTACAGATGTACAAAACAATGCAACAGTTATCTTTTTCACCCCTTACAAAGTGACTCCCCCACCCCCTCCCCTGTCTCCCCACCCCCGATATTATATATATCTATTGCAATTCCAATGACTCCATCCCCATACTATGCTCCACATCCCATGACTATGTATGTGTTAAATTATAGTCAACATCTAATATTATTCAGTGGTAGCTTCAGATGTACAGTACAGTGGTCAGGCCACTACACCGTCCATGAAATTGTCTCCCTAACAAGACATGAGTCCATCTGATCCCCTAAAAAAATATTACAAAATTATTGATTATATTCCCTAAACTATCTCTTCTACCCTTGCAGTAGTATTATAATTACCAGTTTATGTTGCCTCATCCCTTCTCCTTCTCCCTCATGCCTCCTCCCAGTCCCATCTTTTAGATTCCACATATAAGTGAGATCATATGGTATTTGTCTTTCTCTGACCGACTTCAGTTAGCATAATGTTCTCTAGGTCCATCCACATTGTCGCAAATGGTACGATTTCTTTCTTCTTTATAGCTGCGTAATACTCCATTGTACTCTTAACCAACTGAGCCACATGGCAGGCCTGGTAATAACAATTTTAATTATGACTCATGATGTGCCTTTCATATAAGCATTTCAATTAAACTTTACATATTATAATTTTAAGTTTACAGCATATATTCTGAATTTATCTGATAAGCATTTAGAATGAGAAATTAGGACTTCTGATAGAAAATTTGCCTTTGTCTTAATTAATTCTCCAAAGACATAGCTTACTAAATGCAAGACTAAATGGAACTGTAAGTTGATTTTCAGGCACTTTAGATAGTGTAAATTTATTTAATAAAATAGCATCCTATTTATCACACTCTATTAGAATGTTGGCTGTGGCTAAGTAGCCTAATTAAATAACATATTATGCCAGGAGGAGGACAGTCTTTCAAAGCATTGTCTCAAGTTACTAAAAGTTCTGAAATTGATTAATGGGCTGTATCTGTTTTATTAAGAAGTGATCATTTATAACCAATTATTGGGTTGTCAGAAAAGTCATGACACATTTTTTCTGTTTTTCATTGCAAAAATGCTTCATGACTTTTCTGACATCCCAATATTTTGGACATCCTTTCAACAGAAAGAGGAGAGCTATTGATGGGGAAAGTTATTACAGGAAAGAATAGAGGAAGAGCCCCATTTTGCTATGCTTATGTTTCAAATTCTGGGCTTTTGCTTGTATCATTGGGTTTTCTCAGCAAAATCATTTATTTTGTATAATCAGGAAATTAAATGTATGTTTTATATGACTGGAAAGAATCAAGACACATTTCCTAGCAACTTCCCAGAAATGTCTGCATTTATATAAGGAAACATGTAGTTGCCCCCAGAGAAACTTCCCCTGTTTCTCTCCAGTGAAACTGCCACCAGAGAAATTGTCCCCATTTCTCTCTAGTGTTGATAAAGCAGCATAATCTTCATCATTAGTACAATTTATGGAAGAATTGAAAAAAAGAAGAGAGACGGGGAAAAGATTCTGAAATCAATAGAAGCCAAATAATGAAGTATTTTCCATGTCTCCAGTATCTTCTCTTTAAAACGCAGCTCTTCATTCAAATCATAACCATCCCCCATTCCATTTAGTGTATACTCACTTCCATTATCAACTCAAATCTAAAGGATAGGTACTAAGGCAGAAATAGCTTTTAATAAGAAAGTGTTAAAAACTTACTTTCCCCAGAACTATTCTTATTTTAACACTTTAGGTCAAGTAAATGAAGACTTAACATATGGATTTCAGACATAAGAAGTCTGTTAAATATGATAATTTAGGATACAGATAAACTTCCTTATGTTTCTTTAGACTATGCTGTTTATTCATTGATTTATTAAACAAATACTTATTGAGACCTACTTCTAGGCACTGTTCTATGTGAATGAATGAACAAAAACCCTCTTCCCAGATGGACTTATATTCTGTGGGAAAACAAACTGCTGTGGTATTCCTATCAGTTAACAATTGTTTGAAGTGGGCAGCATCAGAAATCTAAAAACTGATTTGGTTAAACAAAACAGGTTTTTTGTTTTGTTTTGTTTTTTAACAAATAAGAATCTCAGGGATATTATACTGGACACTGGGTGTCATCAATGTCCCATATTTGTCATTTGTTTTGATCAACAAGGTTGTTTTATGGCTTTTATCATTATATATGCATTTCTGCCCCAGAAGGTGGAAGGACAAAGGGCATCCTCATTAATCAGCTTATAACTTTTTTTAAAAACAGGTTTTGAGGGTCATAGACAATTTCCTCAAAAGAGTTAGGAAATGTAGATGGGCACATTGCTTCTCCCTACAGTGTAATTTAATGAATGGAGAATGGATTGTGGTAAGGAAAGTAGCTCTCATGGCCAAAGTTCTTCATACTTTTTCTTAGATCCTAGCTTCTACCTCTATATAGGCCAATTAGCTGTGATCTTTGGCCACACTTCCAAGTACTAGTCAGGATGTAATTGACCAATGTAAGGAACAGTCATGAAATAAAGAATTATATAGTTTTATTATAAGTAAAAGAAAAAAACTTTTCAGTATATGCCCTTCTGGGGGTTTTTGTAATGCCATTTTACACACAAAATCAATCAATAGCAAATATGAAGAGGAGGAACATGCATGGGGTCAAAATTTATGAGTAATATACTTATTTTCTGTGAACACTACACACTTATTCTGTTTTTTGAATTGAAATGCTATGGCATTTGACCCTTATGCTCTATCTTTAAAGTCAAAATATAAATATTCTATATAATGTTTTAGAATATGCATCTCAGGCTGCATAGTAGATAGTTTATGCTGTTATTGAAATTTCATTTTGTATTAAACAATAAAATTTGTAATCTCACAACACAACCTGTGACTAAATATGTCTGCCTTATTTTTTTGAGAATCAAATATTACAATGCTTACAATTTCTTACGTTAAACATGTATTGCATTTTTAGATTCCTGGATCCAGAGCACCTGAGTGTTACTTTCCTAAGCATGACAACTCTTATTCAGTCCATTCAACTCGGTATTCATCAACTGGTGTAACAACTGACCTCAAGCTGAATAGTGCAAACACTCGAATAAAACGACCTTCCAAACCCATCTCAACTCTTCGTGTGGAGGTGAAATATCATAAAAATGACATGCTACAGTTTAAGGTATGTTTAATATAAATTATAATATGCATGACTTATCTCTCACTGAGAAATTTTGAATAGGTGATTGGATTTTTAATGTAATATTAAGGATTAATTTGGTTGATGACACTTTGATTCTATAAAAATAAAGGTGTTTTTTTTCCCTTCTATATAGCTCCTGTCATAGCTAGGTGCACTGTAGATAAAGCTTCTCATTTTTGCTAACTTTGTGAACATATACTAGTAATTTTTAAAAAGATATTTAAATTGTAGCTAAATTGATAATTAATTCAGAATGGATTATGTTGTTACCACCATTAAAATAGACAAACAAAAAACAAAACAGGATGCTTACTATTTTCATTATTTTTAAATAGTGATCTAAATTTTCTGGCTAAGCATTGACATACAAAAGAAATAACAATGTCTTTTACAGTAACACTTACCAATGTTTTGTTTTATTGAAGAGTTCCAAGGGAATCCATTTTAATAACTATTACAAATGATAAAATCAGCAGAATGACTGGATATAAAATAATATCTCTAAAAAATGTTTTACTGTATACTATCATCCACCACTTAGCTGAAATGGTAGCAAATTTCATTAGCAAAATCAAATGAGAAGACAATCAAATAAACAATAAAATATAAAACATCATAGGAGTAAGTTGACTATAAGAAAAAATTACTAAAAAGTGTTGATAGATATTAAGTACTAAAAATTCCTAAATAAGAATAAAATTTTAAAAAGTTAACTCATGTTAGATCAGTTGATGCTTTTGAATAATTTCCATAGAAATCTCAGTGGAATATTTTTTGAGGCTTAATAAGATAACCTTGAAGTTCATCTTTTTCTTTTCTTTTTTTTTTTTAGCTGAGCCATCCTGCCACCTGTTGGCACCTCAGTGGCAGCTCAGCTCAGGCTGGGCATCAAACTGCTGTTGCTCAGAGCTCAGCTCATACTCTTGAGCAAGCTCTTAACCAGCTGAGCCACTTGACCAGCCCTGAAGTTTGTTTTTAAAAATAAATATATAACAATGGCAATAGTTAAAACTAAAAAAAAAAAAAAAAGAGGTGATGATAAAATTTACAAAATTAAAACAGTTAGAACTTCAGTTAGAATTACCTGACAGTTTATTTTAAAAGGATGGCATTATATATATATATATATATATATATATATATATATATATATATATATATATAAATCAAACATAACCCAAGGGGAAAAAAAATTAGCTGCATACTTATCTTGTATCTGACTAGTAAATGTCTTTCAAACCACATATTTCCTACATAAAATTAAACATGTTTCAACATTAATAAGCTCTATAACCAATTAAAAGGTAAACAAAAAAGTGGATAAATATCTGACCCTATACAATAAATGACAATAAAAGTTGGAAATAAAAGTATTAAAATATGCTCATTAAAAATCAAAATAACAAAAGGCAAATTCAAAGAATGGGAAATCTGAATGTTGAAAATTATGTAGAAAAGTGTTCATCCTCATCAAGGAAACAGATGACAAGTTGAAAAACAAATACTTTTAGTGTAACATAAAACAGTTTTGAGTACATATTTTAGTGAGAATATTAATTGGTACACTAACTCTGGAAAAGAATTTACAGGCGGCTATCAAGGACCCTACATATGTTAGTGCATTCTGACCTAATTCTATCACTGTTAAGAAATGTACTGAGGAAATAAAGACATGAATAAACATAAATTAACATTAATATTTTTGTAGGATCATACATATGACAAAATATTGAGATATTTATCATTATGTGGAAAAATGAATTATAAAATATTAAAAAAATGTAAAATGCAATACATAAGTTGATCCCATTACCAATGTATGTATGTATATGGAATTCAAAAGAAGTATATGGGCCATGGAAACAGAATTAAGAATTACATAAACAAAATTTCTAAATATTCTTATTTAAACTATTATCCAAATTATTTAATGATATGTACATGATATGTCAGCAATAAGAGCAAAAATTTCTGTTGGTACCATTCTCTGCAATAGATTTATGATCCCCAAAATAAGAGATATGAAGTTCCAGTACCATTAAACATCCCAACTACACCAACAAGTACTTATGAAAATAGACTTTATGATGTTGAAATCAAGGAAAATCCTTTTGGCATCCAGATTCGACGGAGAAGCACAGGAAGAGTTATGTAAGTGCTCAAATTATTTGATATGAACAATATTTTTATTTTAGACTAGGAGGGGACAAGTAAGATGATTATTTTCACAGCCTTCATTGTGCTAGAGTATCATCACACTAAAAATTGTATTAAGTAACTTGGCCTATTTAAAAAATTTAAGCAAAATAATTAGTACATCATAGGAGTGTAATTAAGAATTGTCTAAAATTGTATGTATACTTCGGATTTGATTAATTTTATTATTAAATATCAGACTTATTCTGGTAATCAAGTTGAGAACCAAACCAAGACTCCTCTTGAAAAGCAGGATAAGTGTTGGCAAATAAGTAATTGGAAATGTGTTATGTAAATATTTTATTAGAATTGTTGAAATAGAGTTTATTGGTTCTAGAATCTGATAGAGTTAACACTACCTCTGCCAGGTATCGATGAAAGGAAATTGTTACATACTTCTAGATATATATTTATGTTACAATGAGTAAATTTAAGTAAAAAAAGTTATATTTATTTTTGTCAAATGCTCTACACACTATAGTATATTAAGTGATACTTTTTTTTTTTTTTTTTTTTTTGAGGGCAGTGTCACTGGCCCTCATATGTGGGATCCGAACCAGGGCCACTGGCTTCCCAAACCAGCGCTTAACCACCGCGCCCCTCGGCCGGCCGTTAAGTGATACTTTTATGTAATTTAATCTTACTATGCTATCCTTTACAGGAAGTTGTCAGGACATTTTCAGTTATTGTCAGGTTCATTACACTTGAAATCTATATAATTTTACTAACCAATGTCACCCCAATAAGTGTAATAAAGATAAAAAAAATTACAAAAGCATTTATTATTTTCTTTAATCAATTGCAATTCGAACTCCATTAAATTGAAAAAACTTTATAACCTTAAAATAAAAAGATGGTTACAAATAATGAAGAAAACTATGTTTATATATTCTTAAAAGTTTTGTTGTTTGACAGTATTTTTGTCCCAAAGAATAACAAGCTCAGTCATTTTGTAAAAAACTCCTTGTGTAAAAACATAATTATTGTTATTTGGGAATCATTATTCTTTAGTAAATACTATTCCAAAATAATTAATATAAAAGTTTAAATATGTACCAAACTTTTTATTATACTTACCCTTCCTTATACTGCCAACTTTAATTTTTTTTCTCCTACTTTATGTTCTTGCAAGTGACTAGAAAAACAATAGATATTCTATAATACATTTCTTTTGGATTTTTGTGTAAACATTGATTATTTTTTTATAAATACAAAATAAAAGAAGAAAATTCTTGGGAATGTTAAATAGGGAGAGATTGAAATTCAAATATCCATTATGCCTTAGTTTATTTTAATATTGATTTATTTTTATTCAATATGTAGAAAATAATTTACCGTGATTATCTCAAGGGAACAGGAAAATGGCTAACTTTCAATTTCTAGGACATATATTACTTCCAGGTCAAATATTATTTATAACTTTGTATTAATTTTATTTTTAAAAGGAATATGTGTCTAAATATAAACATATATAATCATACTAATCACATTATGATTCACTCTATTAATAATGAGAATACCTGAAACATATTTTAGCTATTCCTTTACTTAGCCAAAATAAAAATGTATTAGAGTAATTACCTATTTCCATTTGGTAGCTGGGTATAATAAGGTATATAGAAAAAATATTATTGATTTTCAGATCACCCAAGAAAGAATTACCGTTTTTATTTGTGATACTGCTTTGTAATTGTTCACAGAAGTAGAATTATTTTCTTTTGTTTTCAGTTGGGATTCTCACCTACCTGGATTTACTTTTAATGACCAGTTCATTCAAATATCTACTCGTCTGCCATCAGAATACATATATGGTTTTGGAGAAGTGGAGCACACAGCATTTAAGAGAGACTTAAACTGGCATACTTGGGGAATGTTCACAAGAGACCAACCCCCTGGGGTAGGTACCGATGTTTGACTCCCTCATGAGGCAACTGGGAGCATGATTAGGATCCCAGCCAGTGTGTAAACCTGTACTTCAGTACTGAAGTAATGATAAAGGGGCTAGCAGGCTCCAGAGTTGCTATAGCGATTTTCTGAAAAGCCAAAAAAAAGTTCACCATTAATAACTAGTGAAAGTAGAGGGTTGGATCGATAACATTGAGTACAGTGAGAAATGAGATAGTGATCCAATTCCTTCTCAACTACATAGAAAGAACATTCATATTCAGTATTCCCTGCCAGATCCATGTTTATGCTCTCTTTTTAGAAAATAACTGACTAGGATTTTCCTTAGTTCTTTCTTTACCTCTTCAATAATGATTTGATGTTTTTTCCTTCATGTCACCCACCTGCAGTTGTGTATTTTTATGAGTCCATACTGCTACTTACGTCTTTAGAAAGCGTTTTCATGGGCTAATGTCACTTTTCTAAATGTCACTTTTCTAAATGGAATATACTCCATGAATATTTTATGCACTGCACAATTAATATTAACTATAATTATTTTAGACATATCATGAAAAAATACATTTTGGTAAACATACTTGCTTATTTTCACTTTCCATACATGATGCATACCTAAAGGATATATTAAGTATGAAATGATAAAATATTTATACTCTTGCACCCACTTTATATTGTTAAGTACTCAAAATTTTATTTGTATCACAATAGTTCAAACTTAGGTTAGAAAAGTGTTTTTGTTTTGTTTTTTTTTTCATTTATAGCAACATGAAAAAATATGTTTTACCACAATTTACTTCTTTAAAACCCTTTAACATTTGTATTGCCATTATTAGGTTAATATAGTTTTTATTCTCAATATGTAAATTTTCCTTCACATGCAAATCATTCGGTGTGGGCCAAAGATGACAGTTTGATTGGAGATTAACAATTTACAAGTTTTGTGACCTTTGGCAAGTCACTTCATGACCCTGAGTATAGGTTTTCTTTTCTTTTTATTCTAAATAATAAAAAGATCTAGCTAAGAAAGAAATTGTTTTATAAATATAAACTATTATGAAAATAAGCTATTTTAAATGTTATAAAATATGATATAAGCTTAGATAATTCAATGTTAAGTACTTAAGAGGCTGAGTACTTTAATCACTTGAATCATTTTTAGGAAATTATATTATTTGGAAAAGAAGTGCCAATTTATAAAATAATTTAACACACATAACATGTAAAAAGAAATCCAATTCTTAATACTAATTCTTTTTACATCAGTTAAGAGGCAGCATTTGTGGGTTTTAGAGCATGCCAATAAACACAGAAACATATTTCTTTTTGTATTTATTGGCATGTTCTAAAGCAAATACAGTTCAAATATTGAAAAAATGATTTCTAATGGAAATATGTTTAATGAAAACAGTTTGTGTGTGCATAGAAGAAACATTTAAATTGCTAAGCTTAATCTTATAATGAATTTAAATATCACATTGACAAAATTCACATATCAATATCTAAATATATATTATGTTTAATTCCTTTTTATTGTAGTATAAACTAAATTCCTATGGATTTCATCCCTATTACATGGCTCTGGAAGATGAGAGCCATGCTCATGGAGTTCTCTTACTTAACAGCAACGCAATGGGTAAAGCAATCATTTGTTTAATTTCTCATATTTTATATGATTCTAATAAAATAATATTTTATACATAGATAAAATTGTAATCATATTTCGGATTTCTAGATGTTACATTTCAGCCAACCCCTGCTCTAACTTACCGCATAATTGGAGGAATCTTGGACTTTTATATGTTTCTGGGCCCAACTCCGGAAGTTGCAACACAGCAATACCATGAAGTATGATGGAATTTGTTTTTTAAAAACCATAAAGTTTTCTTTATAAGTAATTCTATTAGTTCACAAATAATTTTTGTTTTCAAAGGTAATTGGCCGCCCAGTCATGCCACCTTATTGGGCATTGGGATTCCAGTTGTGTCGCTATGGGTACAGAAATACTTCAGAAGTTCAGCAAGTATATAAGGAAATGGTGGATGCTCAGATTCCCTATGTACGTATATCAACTTTTAAGACAGTGTTACCTGTGTCATTTATAAATGTAGAGTGAAATAATCAAACACTTATATTCTTTAAAATTATTTTAAGCATTTGGCAATAATTAGGGCTTAGTTTTTTAGTAGCACCTAATGAATTGGATAGAATTTTATAAAATGTCTTTATCAGATTGATAAAGTAAAAGGGGTTATAGAATTTCTTTTTCTTCTTTCTCTCTAATACCATGACCTGGAGTTGTACTAACTAAGTCACTGTGTACTTACATTTCTCTCATCAACTTTGAGTTACATAGATACTCAGACATATTTTCTGTATTCTCTTTAGGTGAGAGTAAGGGTCCACAGAACCTGTTTCATCAACTAATGTGACCAATTACAGAAAAGAAACTGGGTGGGGAAATGGAGTGATTTTTGCCCTGGAATAGCCAGCAGTTGTAATGATAGAATACAGAATTAGAGCACTGAAAGAATATCCTCTTTTCTCAATGTTTGAGAAAATATTCCTAAGTATCCAGAAATAATCAGTCCTTGTAACTTTATTTTTTAGAGATTTTGAGGAATCCCAGAGATCCTCCTGGTAACACTTAAGCATTGACATATAGAATGCTTGGTGTATATAAAACTCATTCTAAGAAGAATGAGAAGGACCTATGATAGACATCATCAGTACATATAGTAGAATCCAATATATGGTTTCTGAATATATTATTATGGCTATATTAACTGTATAGTTTGATGATATAGAAATATGCATGACAAATTTTTTTATAAAAAGGGAGGTTTTTCATTTTTTTATACAAGAGATGTCTACTATATTAGCCATATATTTTATAACACCTAGAAGAGAAATTGAGCTAATGTCTATTAAGAGAAATGAATTAACAAATTTGTTATTTAGGCCTAAGTTAAAATTTTCATTACATTCAAACATTTAATAATTTAAGCATATTTATAAATACCTATTTGTAAGCAATATTTTGCTTATTTAAGCTTGGGATATTATTCTGAAAGTGACTTTGGTGGATAATAAATGAAAAATCTTAATTAATAGACTTATTAATAATTCTCCCATCCTGGGCTGGCTGAGTGGTGCGGTGATTAAGCGCTGGCTTGGGAAGCCAGCGGCCCCAGTTCGGGTCCCACATATGAGGGCTAGTGACACAGCCCTCAAAAAAAATAAAATTTGCTTTGTTTTCAGAAATAGAACACCTATTTCCATGTACAATGTACAAAATTCCAATTTACCATAATTTCATAGCCTCATAATTCTTTATTCCTGTCTTCCTGTTTCCTTTGGGAATTATATAACAACAAATACTGATTTGAATGAACTTTTACTTCTAAATCAAAATTTTTAAATGAACTGTTAACAAAACAGTACATTTACATGAACTTGTTCTTAGAATAGTTTGCATTTTACATGCTACTTTTATTCCTTGAGCATTGCATTACTTGATTAATTCATTTTAGGATCAAGTGAAGAGGCATTGAAACTTTCATATTAATACTTTAATAGGTATGATAGAATGTTACTCATTCACTCTTGTGATTCTTACCCCACTACCACAATTCTCATATTTTTCAGGATGTTCAATACACAGACATTGATTATATGGAAAGGCAACTAGATTTTACAATTGGTGAAGGATTCCGTGACCTTCCTCAGTTTGTTGACAAAATAAGAAGTGAAGGAATGAGATACATTATTATCCTGGTCAGTATTTATGTTTTATATTATCTGAGTCTTATTATCTTGATTTTATTAAGATTGTTCTCCTAGAATGAGGGTATGGTAAGGTATTTTAAAATAGGAAGTATATAACTTTAAATTTTACTCTCAAATCTAAAAACTCTTTCTTTAACACTTCATTTTAATTATGTGAGCTGCCACCAGGATACCTTTATACTTGATACATTTAGATATCTAAGGCTAAAGCTGGGGGTCAAAGACAAGCTAGATTTTAGTGATCACCAAAGCTGTAAACTGGCCTCAATTTATAGAAGCTATCCCAAAATGATGACGGATTTTCTATTTCTATACAATTCTCAAATCATTCTCTTAAGATTGCTTCATATGCTTATCATGTTTAAAAATTTGCCTTCAAATTAGTGATTCAGTGGGGAGAATATTTTATCAATATCTCACAGGAAACAAGCTTCCCAGCCAGAAATCCCACTGAAGAAATAAAAACAAAACAAAAAAGTTAGTAATCTTGGTTGAAATCATAGTTAATACATTTTCAAAAGTTCTTAAAATTTTCTTCTAAGGGATTTAGAAGTCTAGCTAGAGGACCAAGATTCATATCATCAGTCCATTTCTCAGTTTATGTGAGAGCACAATATAATGATAATGTAGTAGGGAAATTTATAATGCCTCTTAAAAACTACTTAGAGGCTATACTTTTATTCCATAGTTGCCTGGTTTGTATTTCTTTTCAATTTTAGGATCCAGCAATTTCAGGAAATGAAACGAAGTCTTACCCTGCATTTACAAGAGGAGAAGAGAAAGATGTCTTTATCAAATGGCCTCACACCAATGATATTTGTTGGGCAAAGGTACTGAATTGACCTTAAAATAAAATACATATAAATATGTTATTTCACTGAAACTTTCTATTGAATTAAAAAATTGTTTAAAACATATTCAGAAGAAGAGATATATTATATCATATGTAAAGATTTAATAGCTAATAAAGAATATAATATATACTCTTTGAGTTTAATCCAAATTATTGGAAACAGAGAAAGAATTCATAAAACTTGTATCTCCAAATACTATTTGTTTCATCTTCAAAATGTATTTTACTGTATTTTTTGTTTCATTATAAGACTATCTTTAATAAGATGGTAATTCATTATTCTATACTGCAAGAATCATTTAAATGATTGTACTGCTCTTAAAAACATATCATTGGGCTGGCCGAGTGGCGCATTGATTAAGAGCTGGTTTTGGGATGCCAGCAGCCCCGGTTCGGATCCCACATATGAGGGCCAGTGACACTGCCCTCTACAGCTAACAACGGCCCTACCTGGAGCTGGGCTGTGAGCCCCGGTGACTATGTAGGCTGCAGCTGCTGCTGCGGTGGGCTGCCATAGGCTACAGTGAGTGGCCGGCAGCCAGCGTGAGCTGCCAATAGCCGCGGTGAGTGACCATCCAGAGGCCGGAGACCAATCTGCCTCATCTGAAAAGAGTGCAATGGCGATACCAACATGGACCAGTGAAGCAATGTTCTCCACAACTTGACTGAAGAGCAATAAAAGACACCAACTTGTCTGTTACCCTCCCCCAACTCCCCAATAAAATCTTAAAAAAAAAAAACCACACACACACACAAAACACATATCATTAATAAAATAAACAATGTTTTTAAGGGCTATACTTATATTCCTGACTTGACCAAGGAGTATAATTCACTGTATTGCATATAACCAATAATATTCAGACCTGGGTATATTAATATATTATAGAAAATATCTTGATTTGGCTTGCATATAAAAAGAGTACATAAAAATATTCATAGTCATAACTAAAATGAAGAAAAATAAATTCCGTTATGGGAGACATAATTAAATGTAATGTGGGATGCTTTTTGGATCTTGGACCAAAAATAAGACAGTGATAAAAGTAGTGAACTTCAAACATGGACTGTAGATTAGTTAATAGTATTGTATTGATGTTATTATTTTTTTTTGGTTCTAATAATTGTACAGTAATTATAACATTAGGCAAAGCAGGGTAAAGAGTATATAAAAATTCTAGGTATAATTTTTTCAGCTTTTCTGTAAGTCTGAAAATAATTTCAAAATAATAAGGTTAAAGTAAAATAGGAAAAAATCTTATGATAAACTAGTGAAAAATCATATTTTAAGAAACATGTAATTAGAGAGTATGACCTTGACCATAGGAAGGGATTTTTTTTCCTTCCTATTTTTTTTTTGTCATTCTGTATTTCTGTACATTTTCTTAGGTTTCTACCCTCTATTCTATTCCTTCACTATTCCCTATCAGCAACAAATCCTTTGTAGGTAATTATTCCTTTGGGGATTATTCACATTTTTATATGGGACTTTCTGATTTCTACACCATAGATTCAAATTCCCAGATTTTCAGCATGATTGAATTTGTGCTCTGTTTTGTGTGTTTGTGGTTGCAGTGGAGGAAAACATTGGTAGGCAGGGAGGGAAGAGTTGGGGTGAGGTGGGAGAATGGGAGTGAGGGAAAAGAAAATTTGGTGTTAACTGTGATTTTCAAAAAGATATTTGCCTCAGCATGACATTGTCCAACTCAGATCTTTAATAGCTTTCAAATAATAATATATTTATTGTTTTTAGATTTTAATAATTATAGAAACAGTTTTAATATACTACATTAAATAAAATTTAATTTATGGTTTTCATATTATTTCCTGACTAGACTTTTGGATATATATTTTGCTTTCAAAATCACTACCTACAAGAAGGGTTGGCCTTTTTTGTTCTTATTTGCCATATTAAAAAGAAGATTAATATGGAAAATAGGAATGGTTTGCAAATAACACATACACCAAAACAAAAACTAAAAAAAACAACAACTGAAAGAACTAATGATCTTCAGTCAATAATATGCTTCTAAAACTCTATTATAATTTATTTACAACCCAATCATATCATACTGAATTTATTTTAAACTGTTTTCCAATTTTTTTCTTCTTTCTTTATAGGTTTGGCCAGATTTACCTGATATAACAATAAATGAAAGTCTGACTGAAGATGAAGCTGTTAATGTAAGTTTTACATTCACTAACTCTATAATGAAAAGAAATTCGGCACTTGAATTTAATGATCACTTTGATCAATCATTCAATGTGAATACTTTGCTTAAAATAGTAGATGCGTTATTTTCTAATGCTCTATATCAAACCATATTTAGATTAAATTTATTTTCCCCCTATATATACCAACATACAATAGAGTCAGTCGCTCTATTAAGCAGTTTTACATTTTATCTTGTTTAATATAAGCTGTGATTCTTTTTTTTTTTTTTTAAACATTTTATTGTAGTAAGAACAACTTGACATATATCCTTTTAAGTTTTTAAGTTTACAATATGCCATTCTTGACCCCACGGACAGTGTTGTACAACAGATCACTAGAACATAATTGGACGTTATAACTATTGAATAGCAACTTCCCATTGCCCCCAGGTCCCAGCTTCTGACAACCACCATTCCACTCTCTGATTCTGTGAACCTGATTATTTTAGATACCACACATAAGTGGAATCCTGCAGTATTTATCCTCCTTTGATTGGCTTATTTTACTCAGCATAATATCCATGTCGGCACATATTTCAGGATTTCCTTCTTTTGTAAGACTGAATGGTATGTCATTGTATGTATATACTACTTTTTTTTTTTTCAATCAGTTCCTCCATTCATAGATATTTAGGTTATTTTAACACCTTCACTCTAGGGTCTAGTGCAGCAGTAAGGTTATGAGTTCAGATATCTCTTTGAGATCTTGATTTCAAGTTGTTTTTTTCCAGGAAATGCCCGAAAATGAGATTGTTGGATCATATGGTAGTTCTGTTTTTAATTTTTTGAGGTATCTCCATGCATTACCAACACTTGTCTTTTATATTTTGTATGATAGCGAGCCTTGAAGGTGTGAGGGGATTTCACATGGTGGTTTGGACTTGCATTTTCCTAATGATAGGTGAAGTTGAGCATCTTTTCATCTAGTTGTTGGTCATTTGTATGTGTTCTTGTGTTCTTTAGAGCTATGCCTATTCAAACCTTTGCTAGCTTTTAAGTGGGTTAGTGTGTGTGTGTGTGTGTGTGTGTGTGTGTGTGTGTGTGTGTGTGAGACTTCCTTATATACTTTGGGAGTTAACTCTTTATCTGTTGTGTTTGTGCAAATATTTTCTCCCATTCTGTAGGTTCCATTTTCACTTTGTTATTTCCTTTACAGTGCAGAAACATTTTAGTTGGATGTAGTGACAATTGTCTATTTTTGCTTTTGGTGTCATATCCATGAAATGTTCGCTAAGAACAATGTCATAAAGCCTTTCTTATATGTTTTCTCTTAGAAGTTTTGCTGTTGCAAATGTTACATTTAAGTCTTAAGTCCATTTTTAGTTATATGGTGTAAAATAAGGGTCTAATTTCATTCTTCTGTAGGTGGATATTCAGTTTTCTCATCACCATTATTGAAGAGACTGTCCTTTCTCCATTTCATATTCTTGGCTCCTTTGTTGAAGATCAGTTGATGCTATATGTGTGGATTAATTTCTGTGTTCTCTATTCTGTGCCATTGGTGTGTGTGACTATTTATCACACATATTGGTGTGTGTATGCTGGTACCATACTGTTCTAATTACTGTAGCGTTGGAATATATTTTGAAATGAGGAAATGAGATGACTCCAGCTTTTGCCTACTTTCTCAAGATTATTTTGGCTATTTAGGTTTGCTTTTTTTTTGTTCCAAATCAATTGTAGCATTGTTCTTTTTCTATTTCTTTAAAAGATGGCATTGTGATTTTGATAGAGGATGCTTTGAATCTATAGAGTGCTTTGGGTAGTGTGGACATTTTAACAATATTAATTCTTCCAATCCATGAACAGGGATATATGTTTTATTTGTTTGTGTCTTTCTCAACATCTTTAGCAACATTTTATAGTTTTTAATATATATATTGTTCACCTCTTAATTCCTAAGTATTGCATTATTATTTTTGCTGTTACAAATGCAATTGTTTTCTTAATTTCCTTTTTTAGATAGTTCATTGTTAGGTTATAGAAATTCTGCTGAATTTTGCAAGTTGATTTTTTTTTTTTAATTAAAGTTTAGTGGGGTGACAATTGTTAGCAAAGTTGCGTAGATTTCAAGTGTACAATTCTGTAATACATAATCTATATATCACATTGTTTTCACCACCCAGAGTCAGTTCTCTTTCCATCACCATATATTTGATCCTTTTTACCCTCATCTACTATCCCATTCCCCCTTTACCCTCTAGTAATCACTAAACTATTGTCTGTGTCTGTGAGTTTTGTTTCTTCATTTATTTTCCTTGTGTTTTTTTTTTCAATTTTATATATTACATATCAGTGAAATCACATGGTTCTCCAATTTTTCTGCCTGACTTATTTTGCTTAACATTATAGTCTCAAGATCCATCCATGTTGTTGCAAATGGCACTGTTTCATCTTTTCTTATGGCAGAGTAGTATTCCATTGTATATTCCATTGTATTTTTTTATCTTGCATGTTTACTGAATTTGTTTATTAGTTCTAACAGTGTGTGTGTGTGTGTGTGTGTGTATTCTTTAGAGTTTTCTACATAGAAGAATATGTCATCCACAAACAGAGATACTTCGAACTTCCTGATTTAGATTCTTTATTTTTTTTTCTTTTTTATGCCTAATTATTCTGTCTAGGATTGTTAGTACTATGTTAAATAGAAGTGTCAAGAGTGAGCATCCTTACTTTTTTTGTGATACTATAGGAAAAACTGTTTTTCCTAAATCAGTATGATATTAGATATAGTTGTTTAATATATAGTCTTCATAATGTTGAGGTAATTGCCTTCTATCCCTAGTTTCAGAGTTGTTTTTTTTTATCATGAAAGGGTGTTCATTTTGTCTAACAATTTTTCTGCAGTGTTTGTTGAGATGATATGTGATTTTTATTTTTCATTATGTTAATGTGGTATATCACATTAATTTATTTTTATATGTTAAACAACCCTTGTATAACATAAACACACCCCACTTATTCATCGAGTATGATCCTTTTAACATGCTATTGGATATAGTTTGCTAGTATTTTACTGAGGATGTTTGCATTTATATTCATCAGGGATATTGTTCTGTATTTTTTTTCTTGTGGTATCTTTTACTTTGGAATCAGGATAATGCTGACCGCTTAAAATGAGTTTAGGAGTATTTCTTCTTCTTCTTCTTCTTCTTCTTCTTCTTCTTCTTCTTCTTCTTCTTCTTCTTCTTCTTCTTCTTCTTCCTCTTCTTCTTCTTCTTTTCTTTTCTTTTCTTCTTCTTCATGAATTTGAGAAGGATTGGCATTAATTCTTTCTTAAATGTTTGGTAGAATTCGCCATTGACTACATCTGGTCTTGGACTTTTCTTTGCTGGGAAACTTAATTATTGGTTCAATGTCCTTACAAGTAATTTGTATGCTCAATTTTTCTATATCTTCATGATTCAGCTTGTTAAATTGTATAATATTAGGAATTATACAGGAATATTAGGAATTATCTGGGTTTTTTTCTAGTTTACCCAATTTGTTAGTATATAATTGTTCATAATAGTCTTTTATGATCCTTTTTATTTTTGTGGCATCAGTTGGAATTTTTCATCTTCCATATCTGATTTTATTTACTTTCATCTCTTTTTTTCTTAGGTAGTAGCTAACAGTTTGTCAATTTTGTATATGCTGTCTACACTAAACCCAGTTTAGAATTAAGTACACACATAACCTGAAAATGAAAGGGTGAAAAAAGATATTCCATACAAATGGAAACCTAAAGAGAGCAGGAGTGGCTATACTTATTTCAGATAAGGTAGAATTTAAGTCAAAAACTCTCACAGGAGACTAATAAAGACATTATATAATGATAAACAGAAAATTCTTCAGGAAGATATAACGAGTATAAATATATATGCACCTAACAGCAGAGCACTTAAATGTATAAAGCAAACATTGACAGAACGGGAGGGAGAAGTACACAGTAATAAAATAATAGTAGGTGACTTTAACATTTCACTTTCAATAATGGATAGAACAACCAGACAGAAAATCAACAAAGAAAATTTAAAGTGATAAATGTCTATATTAAAATAGAAGAAAGATCTCAAATCAACAACCTAAGTCTATATCTCCAAGTACTGGGAAAAGAAGAACAAACTAAGCCCCAAAGCCCAAAGAAGGAAGGAAATGATAAAGATTAGACCAGAAATAAATGAAATAAATACTATCAAAACAATAGGAAGAAAAAACAAAATAAAACAGTGACACTCAGAGTTGGCAATTTTTTAGATAGGTCAAATTATAATAATTAAATCATACAAGTTTTTGTAAAATTTAAAGTTCAGTGTAAAAAATTTTAAGACCATTTTTACTTAAAACTTACCAAATTATTTCTTAAGTAGAGTCAAAGGATTACTAAACCAAATAAGAGTTATTAAGGAAAAGTGTCAGAGTTTTATCTCAATTGGAGTTCTACTCATTAATCTAGGGTATTATTGGCAAAACTGGAGAACTAGGCTTGGCCTCTTTGTATAGATTTTGGAGGGCAGCTTCAATTTACAGTGGCATACATGGAATCACTTGGAATACTCTTCCACAAAAGGTATAAGCATGTTGGATCACAAGTACCTGAAGAAACTTCTGGATATAGCCAATAAAAACAACCAAATGAAAAAAAAATAAAAACATAAAAAAAGAAGAAAATGAGTGAGTTGTGGAAAGAGCAGAACAATGGAAATTACAAAACAAAATATGATATTACCTTTCTTACTATTGGGTTGTCAGAAAAGTCATGGCGCATTTTTGCAATGAAAAACATAGAAAAAAATACGTCATGACTTTCCAACAACCCAGTATTTCTCATTATGATCTACGGGAGATCCTGACATGCAAAATATTCATTGACTGTAACCTCACTGAGACTTTTGTCCTTCTGAGTAAAATATAATTTTGGGCAAAATGATAAAATGAAGCCCATTTTAACTCTAAAAATACCCATGATATATGTTTTATAAACCTTTATATTTCCCATTCTCTGCATTTTCTTTATGCAGAATGCCCTCTTATACACTGTTCAGGGAGAAGACTGTTTTGGCAGTTACTACATAGTCCTAAAAGTATGATGGGAGACATTCAGGTGAAGCTATGTCTTTTAGGCAATTAATTGAATTACCTGCAAAAGGTCAATCTTAGACTCTGACCTTGGAATTTATATGGCTAGGCTGGCAAGTAGGGAATTGTCTTGGTAGATATAGGAGTAAATCACCTCTTCTCTGCAGGGTGGGGAAGGTTAGATGGGATAGAGAAAAATAAAAGGTTTTGGTGGTGGAACAATATATTGGATCTGGAAGAGCAGAAAGCCAGGTAAACATAAATTTTTTATCAGAAAAACAGGCTAAATCAAGGCCCTTTTCTTCCCCACCATGCTCCACAAAGGTAAAGCTGCAGAATAGGCCTCTAAAGAGGAAGAAGAAAAAACTTCCCTATCACTCTACGAAGCACTGAAAATAGATTTCTGTGTGTTTTGAACTTTTCTTTACAATTTATGTTGGACCCCAAGGCTGCTCTCTTCTCTATTTTTACTCCCCATTGCTGCTGGGTTGATTGGAGAGAAATCACATACATCTAGGTAATTAAAGTTGATATCAGGTTGCCTTCATTACCACTTGTTCACAGTTTATGAATCTGACAGATAAATGTCTGACTTAAACACACATGGTCTCTCTTATGGTTTTTTGTTGTTGTTGTTTGTTTTTTTAAACGAGGTAAGGATTTAACTTTGTTTTCCCAGATGGATAGATATTTCCATGTGAACTCATTTAGAATCTCTTAACAATTTTGTATATGAGTTTGAATCTTATGTTTCTAGGCTTCCAGAGCTCATGTAGCTTTTCCAGATTTCTTCAGGAATTCTACAGCAGAGTGGTGGGAAAGGGAAATTATAGATTTCTACAATAACCAGATGAAGTTTGATGGCTTGTGGATTGTAAGTAAACTTTGAGTATTTTATATTCTGTTATTAATTGTGTATTGATTATGCAAAATTCTTACTAGATTCTAATGTCAGTAAAGTATTCCTTGTGAAAATTAGCTCATTCCCTTTTTCCATAAAGCTTTCTATTACAAAGGATTGCTAATATACAGTTTTAGCAATTCACTTTATGTATATGAATACTATTTCCTGAATAGTCAGTAGAATGTATTCAACTTGACCAAGGAACCAAAATAGCCTCTTTTTCTAACTATTTATCAGTGCTTATAAAATTTTATTTTATTTTCATTCAGTGTAGGTATAAATCTCACACTCAACTGTCTGTCTTTGACATAAAAAATCACAATCTCCTACAATTAGGCAAAATTATCTCTCAAGCAATCTCTATAGGTGTAACTTTAAAAAGTTTGTAATAAGATTTTTAATAATATAACTTTGAGATAGCATAAAAAAAGTTGACTACAAGTAAATATTTCATACAGGAGATTTCATGTAACACTTCTCTAGATGTTTTGAGGTAACATTTCTTTGTTGATATTTTATTAACTGGTATGCATTAATTTACTCATTTTTCTATTGAAGAAAACTTTATAAAGGTGCTGCTGCTATCTGCAAGCCTTGAAGATATAAAATTGTATAAAGCACAGATTTTTTAATTAATGGGAAATACAGGTTTATTTTATTATAAAGATATGTACTATAAAGGATTCTATTAAAACTATCACCAAAAATCATATTTTGATCCAGAAAAGGTAACCTTTTTTTCAGGTAGAATAATCAACCTTTTTAAAGCGTAGCTAATTTATGTATTTAGATGATGGCCCCTCTATATGCGGTTACTAGGATCCTGAAATATGTGCTCAACAGAGATACTCTTTAAAGTTTTCTGTATTTGTGAACTGCATCTTGTGGTTTTAAAAACCACAACCCATTTTTTTTTTTTTTAAGAAATTGATACAAGGCTGGCTTTGAGGGAGTGAGTGTTGGAGGGAGGATATAGGAGAATATTCACTATTATAATTTAATCTTATGTCTAGAAAACTCATAAAAAATTAGTTTTATATGGATATTATATCTACAGAGGAAAAAACACACTTTATATTTGTCAAAAGAAGACATGAATTGTAAAATGTTAAACATTGAACTAAACAACATTCTTTAGTATCATTGATATGCCTTATATTTTTGTTTTTTTAGACTAGTGAACAAATGTTCGATTATTCAAATATGCTGCTTTAATTTATTGACTCTGAATTAGTTCTTTTGAGAATATATGTTCTAAATTTGTTTCTGTTTACTTCTCTCTCTCTCTGTTTTTTTAAGGATATGAATGAACCATCAAGTTTTGTACATGGAACAACTACTAATCAATGCAGAAATACATCGCTAAATTATCCACCTTATTTGCCAGGTGCAATATTATTGTTTGCCTTTGATGTTATCATATTATTATCATTATTTACTTATTAATTAGGTTTATAAACCATATGGTGTATGGAACAGGGTTCACATTCCCAGTTCTCACTATCCAACTTCATACTATACCACATTTTGACCCATTACCAATATTATTTAACACTGATTTGGGAAGAAAAATCAAGAAACATTTTTATCTATATGAACACATTTCTAAATGTATTTAAGCTATTACTTTGATTTTCTTAAGAACCTTCCCAGATTTGAAAATATCCAATGTTCTTTACAATAAAAAATATAAAGCTTTTACAAAAATTTTTATAAATGTTTCTTTACTAGGAAAAAAAATGAAAGAATACAAACTCTTTTGGTTGCCCCTGACCTGGAAGAGATATGTCAAGTCCTTCAGTGTTTATTCTCATACTATCATATAGGCAATAAACTTATAAACTGTTAACATAAAATGATGGAAAATTTTTGAAAAATTCATCTTAAGCTGTGAAAAAGTGAATCAAAAGATAGTGTTGGTATATAGCATTAGCCTGGCTAGTAACCTCAGGGTTTTAGGTTACCAAATTATTTTTTAATCTATTTAAACAGTTTTTCTCATCTAAATGAATAAAACTCGTATGGTAGATATTTAGGAGTACATTTATTTTTCTGGTTTTTATTAATTCATGTCAATTAGTAATATTTTTTGTTACTCAATATAGTAAAAATTTTTACATATTTTTCAGTCACAATTGTAACTACAATCAATTACATTTATAGACTGTTTCTCATTTATAATTAACAAACACAAAGTGTATAAATGGTTAAAAATAATAATATTTTAAAACAAAAATTAATGTTTTTTGCCAAAAGACTATATAAGTTATATTTTATATGTTTTAATATAGGGCACTTTATAATATACTAATATTTTTCATTGATTCTCCCTAGAACTCACAAAAAGATCTCAGGGATTACATTACAGAACTATGTGTATGGAAACTGAGCAGATTCTAAGTGATGGCTCATCAGTTTTGCATTACGATGTTCACAATCTGTATGGATGGTCACAAATGAAACCTACTTATGAGTAAGCACTATTCATAATTATCTTTTCTGACTCTCTATTATCTTTTAGATATTAGATTTAATGTTACCTACGTTGAGTGTCCTCTGTTGATCTGGTAGCACTTCCTTTCCCAATGTTCTCTATAACTTACTTGGCCCTTCATGACACTTAGAATAATTGTGTGTTTTTTCTCTCTTCTCTTCTCTTCTCTTCTCTTCTCTTCTCTTCTCTTCTCTCTCTCTCTGTCATCTTTATCACTGCTTTGAATTTTTATCCCATTTCTTAAAGAATCCTGAACCTTTTTATTTTGTTCTCCACTTCATACTCAGCTCATAGTATCACAGAGCCTAACAAATAGTAGGTGCTCAATGAATAATTTTAAGTGAATAAATGAGTAAATAATATATAATTTGATGTAATTAATTAAGACATTAATGCTTGGCTAAATCAATTCTTTAAATTCATTATTAGCAAATTAGAGTATGTGTGAATCACCTTGAGCTTCTCAAAATTTAATGTCCTTTGAGGCCAAAGGATAATGAAACACAGGCCATTTTTGAGTATCAAATCTTTTTTTTGTTGGTTTTTTTTTTTTTATCACCGCCCAATAAAACTTTCTGCTATGATAGAAATGTTCTATAATTTTGGGTTGTCTAACATGGTAGCTACTAACCAAGAATACAATGACCAAAATGTGAAGGCAGCCTGGGTGTTTGTCTATGGAAGAGTGGATAAAGAGAAGGTGGTACATATATACAATGGAATATTGCTTGGCCATGGAAGGTAATGGGTTCTTGCCATCTGGGGTGGCATGGATGGACCTGGGAGGTATTGTTCCATGTAGAGTACGCCAGATTGAGAATGACAGATGCAGTGTGATTTCGCTTATATGTGGAATCTAAAGAACAAAATTCACAAACAGACGAAGCAGAAACAAACTCATAAACACAAAGAATATTTAATGGTTTCCAGATGGGATGGGAGGATGGGTGAAAAAGGGGACAGGATTAAGAAGTACAAATTGGTTGTTGAACAGTAGTCATGGGGATTTAGGGTATAGCATAAGGAATATAAACAATAATATTGTAATAATTATGTATGGTGTCAAATGCATAATGGATTCATCAGAGTGATAGTTGGGAAGAGTGCGGGGCAGGGTGATAAAGGTAAAGGGATTAAGAAGTACACATTGGTAGTTACAAAATAGTCATGGGAATGTAAAGTAAAGCATAGACAATACAGCCAATTTGACAATAATAACTATGTATAGTGCCCAGTGAGTACTAGACTAGTAAGGGGGACACTTCTTAAATTATATAAATCTCTAACTACTATGCTGTACACCTGATATTAATATGAAATAATATTGAATGTCAACTGTAATTGAAAATTTTAAAACTGGGGAAATAAGAGGTTCAAATTTCCAGATATAAAACAAATAATTTAGGGTGATATTATGTACAGCATAGGGAATATACTCAATAATATTGTGATAGCATAGTAGGGCATCAGATGGTTGCTGGACTTATCATGGTGATCACTGCTTTAGGTATATAAATGTTGGATAACTATGGTGTACACCTGAAACTAGTATAATATAGTATGTTAGCTATATTTTAATAAAAATCTTAAAAAAACAAACAAATACACCCAATAAAAATACTTCTGTAACACAACATTAAAATTCTTTCTATAAGCTAAATTTTCCAAAGTCAACTGGCAACAAAGGACAAACTCTGTCTTATGGTCGATAGTGTTTCTTAAAATTCAACTATGTTCATTGTGACTAAACCATTTGTAAAGTTGAAATGTGTCAGAAATATTTAGAAAATATGTAATTTTAAATTATATTTTAGTGACACCAAGTGATATCTCAAATGAGAAATATTCTGTGAAGGGTTACAGAGGATATTTTTCTAAGGCAAGGAATTAGATTCCTCTTTGAGAAAATTATTTTTGAAATGCTTCATGCAGAATTCTTCTCAGTCAGAAATCTAACAAGGCACATATCAGTTATTAATTTAAAGCCCCAGTAAAGAATTTTGCAAAAGTAAGATATACAGAAGAAAACAGTCATTTAAAAAAATGTATTCCTTGCATATGACCACAAAAAGAATTTGTGACAACTCTAGCCTTGTAAATACTTTTTATAATAGTTAAATAAATTTAGTTTTGTTTGCAAATTAACTGAATTTAGAATATAAGTTTTCATGTAGATTTTTAAGTTCATCATCAATTTTTTAAATTCTCTGTAAATATGCATTCATTGCTTGTTAAATGCCAGCAGATATATGTGATATATATATATATATATATAATATTAATATTTCTAAATCAACTGGATCTTTTATTTATAGAAAATAAAGAAATGAAGATGATTTATTTTCTATGACCTTTTTAAAGAGACACATACATAGAACTAGGAAATTTTAAGTTAGTGAATACAATATTATCCTTGTCAACAGACAGTTCAATATATCATGTATGTCTGTTTAAAATATTTTTAGTTTTCTATAATTTTGATTTGAGCTATTCATTAATTCAGAATGAGGAGGGGAGGAAAGAACAAAATAATGACTTAATTTGTAAAATCCATACTCTTGATCTGGCTTTGAATAGATTCCATTCTTTTTTTTTTTTTTTAAGATTTTATTGGGGAATTGGGAAGGGAAACAGCCAAGTTGTTGTCCTTCAGTTTTGTGGAGGCCACAGCTAGCTCAGCTCCAAGTCCAGTTGCCATCCGGACATGTTGGCAGCTCAAGGCTGCTCAGCTCAAGGTGCTGCCTTCAATCTGAATTGCAGGTGGTCATAGCCCACCATCCCATGTGGTAGTAGAATCCAGCAACCTTGTTGTTAGGAGCACGTGCTCTCACCAGCTGAGCCATCCTACCACCTGTTGGCAGCTCAACAGCAGCTCAGCTTGGGTGGATCTCACTGGCCCATGTGGGAATTGAACCCGTGACTCTGTTGTTCAGAGCATGTGCTCTTAACCAACTGAGCCACTCGGCCAGCCTAGATTCCATTCTTGAAATAGAACATTTACTTTTATTTTTAAGACCAAGCCTTGCTGCCTTTAAACTTGCCTCTATAACAGGAAGTATAATAGCAAAGATTCCCTTGAGAGTAAAGCTAAGATTAAGTGTTAAGTCATAATTGAGAAGGGTTGGAGCAATCAGTAGAGTCGAGGACTTTATTCAGGAGAACACATTTAAGTAGAATAAGATGAGTTCATTCAAAAAACTCACAAAATGATTAGGAAGTTGATTTGATAATACCAATATTTATGAATGTGTATTCATTGAATAAATAAATGTAGGTCACTTAGGTATGTTAATCTGGTAAATGCTGAAGGGAAAAATAATATCCTTCATGCCTGTGAGGATTTTATAGTATAATGAGAAAAGATTCATATAAAGAGCTAGTTTCAATAAAAGAAACCATAGATGCCATAAATTAAACCCGCTTTTTTTTTAAATGAAGTGTTCATAACTAGACGTATCTGAAGAAAATGCCTCATGTAAAGACTCATAGATCTTTCTTCATTTATATTAGTGCACTGCAGAAGGCAACTGGCAAAAGAGGAATTGTCATTTCTCGATCCACATATCCTACTGGCGGTCAATGGGGGGGACATTGGCTTGGAGACAACTATGCAGAATGGAACAATCTGGACAAATCGATCATTGGTATGCAAAAGTCTCCATTTATTCATTATTCTTTTGAGTTTTCTATTAGGTGTTCTTTTTTTTTTTTTCTTTTTCTTTTTTTTTTTTTTTTGAGGGCAGTGTCACTGGCACTCACATGTGGGACCCAAACCGGGGCCGCTGGCTTCTCAAGCCAGCGCTTAACCACCACGCCACTCAGCCAGCCCTAGATATTCACTTTTGTTGGTGTTAGTTCATATACTTCAGAGGTCTGACTCAGAAATATGCTTTTGACATCGTATTTTTTGACAAATAGAACCATAACAAGACAGTGGGCCAGAAAGCAGAATCTGGCATGCTGTGTAGAAACTAGTGATATCCAATTATTTTATTTTGAGAAACAATTTCATCGCTGTTGATCTCAGTTTCCTGGTAGGAAAGGACAGAAGCTGGGAAAGACCACATCTAGAGCTAAGAATAAAAATGGGTAGAAATTCTAGATTCTAGGGAATAAGACTCACTCATAGATGCTAAAGAATGAAACACGTCAAACTAAATTTTTAGAGTTTTCTGGCAATGCCTGAACAAACAGTAAGTGAGACGTAATTTTAAAGGGGAAATGGATACTTTTCTGTTGCAGATCTAGTCTTAAAAATGCTTTATTATTCATATTAGGATTCAAGGAAAACAATCAATTTTTAGAAATAATCCTTTAAATGAAGAGCTGGGATATCAAATGCATTCTGTTTTATTGAAGTAATCATTCCTCAGAGGATTTTACTTAATAAGGATAATTACATTTGTTTCAAATGGTGTAACTAAATAATTACAGTGATGATATTTTATTATAAAACATGAAACCAAGGAAACCACTACCACTTTCTTCTCATATGATAAGGTGTTCATAACAATTTTGTTCTCTAAATATGTCATCTTGAAAGTGTCAAGAAAGCGTATAGTGTCTTATTTTTATAAATGTCCTTAACACTATAAAGTAAGGTATGAATATTATAAAAATAAATGATAGAAAAGCATGTTTATAATCTGAAAAATGTTTTATTGAATTAGCGGTTGATATTGGAAAGAGTACATCTTCATAAATAAAAAATATTAAAACATATGAAACAGCTTTCTAAGATTTTTTTTCCAATTTTTTTTAGGTATGCTGGAGTTTAGTCTCTTTGGAATATCATATGTAAGTAGCTCTATTCCTTGTATCTTCACAACTTGTAAATATTAAGAAACAAACTTAAAATTAATTAAATATAACAATGCATTATAGAGTGGAGCAGACATCTGTGGTTTCTTCAACAATTCGGAATATCAGCTCTGTGCCCGCTGGATGCAACTTGGAGCATTTTATCCATACTCAAGAAATCACAACGTTGAACGCACAAGGGTATGTAATTACTGCATTTACTCTCCTTCCTTTCACCCCACTAACCATAGAACTTTTTGAATAGAATTTACCCTACCTGACTGATTTCCAGATAAATGCTTTGAACCTGTGTATATTTACTTAAGCTCATCATTTTGAGAATTTGGATTACTCTTCTTTATACTTTTGGGTTCAAGACATAGTTATCTGGAATACTTATGGCTGTTGTATATAATTTTGGAGTAGCTATGGAAAAAAAAATTGCTTTTGGACATTCTTCCAAACTGGAACAGAACAATAAGAAAATCAGCTTCAAAGTACATAAATGAAAGTGAAAAGTCATTTGAAATACTAGTATCAGTGCATGAAATTGGAAGATTTAAAAGGCAAATGTTAAAACAATGAGTTGAGAAATTGAAGGAGGTAAAGGAAAAAGGGAATCATGAGAAGTTTTTTCTGTATGGTAACACAACTATACACTTTACGGAATTGTCTGGAGGAACTTTTGAGTAAAAGGGGAAACAATAGAAAAAAGTTATGGAAAAGTGTGAACAATTGGATGCAATATTTCACTAACGTCTAAATTTTATGATACTGACTTTCGGTGAAGTACAGGGGAAAGATAAATTATCAAAAGCACCTCATGGAAGGCTTGTAGACAGAGCCGGTCTGTAAAGGGTGAGTTATAACCCAAGTGGCTGAATGGTAGAGCTCAGAATATGTTTGAAATCTTTGTGTCACTCTTGAGAAATTTTAGACAGAATAGAGGGGAGAATTTATTTTAGAAATTGCAAATGAAAATCTGTGTAAGGTAGGAAAGCAGCATGGGACCATATTTTTGAAGATTTTGAAAGTTGGGCAATAGAGGCATAACTTGATGGAATAGGAATATTTTAAGAGGAAAATTGGTTGTCAGTGTTACAATTTAGAATGCTGTAATATTGGGAGAGTAGGGCATGCATCAATAGAAGTCTGAACAGGGATTCATTCAGTAAGCATTCACTGAGAATCTACTAGTTAATATTTACAAAACCCCTGTCCCACTGATGCCTATAATATAGGAAGGATAAGAATAATAGATAAGTATGTGTATATTTACATTTATACTTATTTAAATGTCAGGTACAGATAAATGCATGTGAAGGAAAAGAACAATAAGCTAAAGTGACAGAGATTTATGGAGTTTCTGTTTTAGAAAGAGCCCTCAGGGAAGCCCTCTTGGAGAAAGTGACATTACCCTTAGAACAGAGGCTTGAGTGGGAGAGAGAAACCAATATAAATATAGTGGGGAAGAGAATTCCCCTTGGCGCGGGGAACAAGAGAAAGACCCTAGATGGAAATGTGCTCAGAGGTTTTGAGAAGATGAAGTGGAGGAGGGAAAGGCTAAGGAAGTATTTCTAAATCAAAATCTAAAAAACTTAAGTTTAATTATGAGGTAATATAATTGAATTTAGGAGTATGGTTTGGAATTAATTATGTGCTGTGTATCTACATTTTGAAACTGAAATGAAATCAATGAAGTCAATAGCAACAGATACGATCTTTGTCTTTTTCTTCTTATTTGACTTGGAAACTAGTAACAATAGGATCAGATATAGCTTAATAGTTCTTGGAACACTTAATTTTTAAGATTATGCCTATTCTGACACTACATGTACCGGTAATAACACTCAGTCATCACTCAAGCCTTCTTACTCCTGAAATCTAGAAAAGTTGGAATCCTCATAGATATAACACAACTCTTAAGGGTCCTGTTCCTGCTCCTATCAACCAAAAAACATTGCCCCTGATGTTATGTGGCGCCTTGTTCGTTCCCCTGGAACAAATTATAACATAAAATACTAATCATTTTCACTGTGGATTATTTTTAACTACTTAGTGCAACAACATTTTTTAACAGGATTTTAATCTCTGCAGTATCAATTTTCGTCTTTTCACCTGGAGTATATATCCTAGAACAGATTGGGGCATGTTCTTTCCTCGGCCCAACATTAATTAGGTCTCTTCTTCTAAACTATTAATTCTTTAGTGCCATAATTTGTTCATTTCTTATGAGAGCGTGATGGGCTCTGCATTTTTCTGTTTATTTCAATCCACTTTTGTATAGCATTTAATTTCTTTCCTAGACGTTTTGCCCCTACACTGAGTATCATCATAGTTGACAATGTGCATATGATCACTTAAACTAAATTAAGCCAGGGGCTTAATTTTCATTTTTCTTATTAATATGTTAGTATTGTGCTCTCTCTCTCCCTTTCTCCATTCTATGAAATAGATTATTGCATAAGATTTTTGTGAAGATAGTATAGCGCATGACAGTGAATTAATATTATTTCTTACTTTTGTCATCCAAATACATATTGGAAAATTATGATTTAAACAAAAAAAAAAGTTTATGTCTGTTTCAACTTGGTTTGTTTCAGAGACAAGATCCTGCTTCCTGGAATCAAACTTTTGCTGAAATGTCAAGGGATGTTCTTAATATTAGATACACTTTATTGCCCTACTTCTACACACAAATGCATGAAATTCATGTTCATGGTGGCACTGTTATTCGACCTCTTTTGCATGAGTAAGTACAACATTTTTATTTCCTACCACAGATAGCTTTCATTGAATATATTCAATAATGTCTTTTGGTACAATATACAGAATTTTATTTTATTTATTTTTACAATATACGGTATTTTAAATTGGAATTTTTTATTGTTATTTTAATATACAAGGTATGATCAAGAAATATGGTGAATGTTTAAATTAAAAAAAATGATTATAGTAAAGGACACATTGCCATTAATCCCCCTCAAAATACTCTCCCTCTTTTCAGACACACTTATCCCATCATTCTTGCCACTTTCTGAAGCAGTTCTGGAAGTCTGCTTTCATGAGTGTCTTTACTTCAGCCTTCATTATGACATTGTTCTGTGTCACACATAGCTTCTGGTATGGTAATTTCTATCAAGAACTTTATGGTGTGTCCTCATTCACCTTACTCATCAGATCTGGCATTGTGCGACTTCTGGCGCTTCCCCAAAGTCAAAATCACTGTGAAAGGTAAACGTTTTGAATCAATTCAGGACATCAAGGCAGCCATGACACACAACTAAAGACATTCACGAACAAAGACTTCCAGAACTGCTTCAGAAAGTGGCAAGAACAATAGAATAAATGTGTTTGAAGTGAGGGGGTGCATTTTGAAGGGAGTTAATAGCAATGTGTCTTTTTTTTTTTTTCTTTAAGGAGGGCGCAGCTCAAAGTGGCCCATGCAGGGATCCAAACAGCAAACTTGTTCAGAGCATGTGCTCTAACTAACTGAGTCACCTGGTCTCCCAATGGCAATGTGTCTTTACTGTAATACTTTTTTAAATTTAAACATTCACCATTTTTTTTTACCACACCTCACACATTTTAGGTTAACAAACATTTTCATAAATAAATCTTCTAATAAATAGACTAGTGTATGTCATTAAAAATGAAACACATTAATCAGTTATTAAGAAGTAATTATTCGGGCTGGCTGAGTGGCGCGGTGGTTAATCGCTGGCTTGGGAGGCCAGCGGCCCCGGTTCGGGTCCCACATATGAGGGCCATTAAAAAAAAAAAAAGTAATTATTCTTCTTATGAATAACTACTGTACACCAGGTATTATTCTAGATGATTTACATAGACTATTTTTAAAAAGTTTTCAACATAAGTAATATTATCTCCATGTTATGATTGAATTAACTGAAGTTAAGCAAACCTACCATTTATAGATTCCTAACTGAAGAAGACCTTCTCACCTCTTCCTAGATGTGTGCTAATGGGGTACTCTCGAACAGTTCTAACATTCTCCTTAGAAAATTGTTTGGGATTCACTCTTAAAGCTCAAACTGATATATATAGCCAAATCTTGAAATTCTATTTTACGGAACATAGTTACAAAAGTTTTATCCCATTCTATGTTTAAGACAAATACAAGCTGATTCTTATTGTGGATGTTATAAAAAACAAAACATATATTCAAACAAAAGTACAACAAAAAAATCCTTGAAATAATCATAGTATAGCTGGCTTCTTGTGTACTCTATATTACCAGAGCAATTAAATAAGGTGATTTGTTATATTGCACTATTGATAAACCAGTAAAAAATACACAACATGTATTTACTCAAATGAAATGGCAGTATCCAAGGTAAAATAACGAAAATAATAAGTGAATCAATATTCCTTCTGTTCTAATAATAGGATAAAAGATCCAACTTTCTAAAAAAAAGAGATTTAAAAATAACAGTTATTCCTAGATTCAAATTATTCTCTCTAGTTGCTTTATTAAACCATAATCCCTTCTTTATTTCTGGTAACATTTTATTAATCTTTTACCTTTTTCATTTCCAGGCTCTCCCCCTTTGTCACCTCCCTGTTAACTTCCTAGAATAGTTAAGAGTATAGCCATGGACTGAGACCCCAACCAGAAACCTTATTGTTAACCATGCAGACTCTTGTTTTATTGATAATGCCTGGGGGGAATTCAGAGAAGAGTAGATCCAGCAGTCCATTTTGGGATTAATCTCTGTTTGTAGTATAACAAAACAACACAAAAACAAAAGACCAAACACTTGGGTAACACTTCCACTTTAGTTGGAGAAAAAATGCTGACATTTAATAGCATCTAGTCTCAAGCCATAAAAAAAAATTTTATTTTTCCCTACAATTTATATCTCAAACTCAGAAATCTATTAATATACAGAAGAACATTTAAGGACATGTAAACCCACTATTCATGAGCTCTAATTTAAGTAGGATAGTCAAACTCTTTTTAAAGTTACTGAATCAAGATTCTTACAACACGCTTGTCTCACAGTTCTCTTCTAGGATGTTTATAATTTTTACTTTCTACTTTGTTGTTAATATTTGTACCTCCATGAGTTCTCCTCAAAGATGATTTTCATTCATTTAGTCTTACGTGATTATCACAATTCTCGGCATTTTGTCGCGGAGTTTAGTCATAGTTTAGAATTACACATAAAGCATTGTCCTACTGCACAGCAAATTCCAAGTCATAGAATTGTCTTTGATTTTTTTATCAATTGATTTTCATTTTAATCCACAGAAGTCCATATTGCAAAATACGGTTTAAATACTTATTTTATGGTATTCAGAAGAGATAAAGTCCTTTTTTTAAAAATTATTTGTAAATATTTTGTCAAGGTTCTATAACGAGAAGCCCACCTGGGATATATTCAAGCAGTTCTTGTGGGGCCCGGCATTTTTGGTTACTCCTGTATTGGAACCTGTAAGTTCTATCACATATTTTTGTTCACAAAATAATTTTTCCCTAATTAATGTTTTTAATGACTATATCTTTAAATTCCAGCATGCTGACACTGTAACAGGCTACGTCCCTAACGCTCGGTGGTTTGATTACCATACAGTAAGTAATTAAGGAATTCTGGTGAATTAACACAACAGAAATTGGTAACAGTTTGATCCTAACTTTTTCATTAATGACATATTTGGTTTACTTCCTACTTCAAAATAGTAAGATGTTTCTTGCTAATTATAGCTGAATCATATCAACACACAGTGAAAGAGAATTAATTTATTCTGCCAGTTTGTTATGTAATCATTGATTTACTTTACCAAATAAACATGGAAAATGCACATTGTAAACCAAAAGGTCATTGCCCTTTATTGGATATGCAAAACAATCATTAAAGGCAATGCAGTCTTTCCAATAATAATGTATGCAGCAAGTCAGGAAAAGCTTTCGTGACCTTTCCAAAACCCATATATTATTTGCATGTGAGCATCACAAAAACATGTAATGGTAAATTACTTTCAAGCTATCAATAAACCACGGACTAAGTAGGTGATTTAAACAACAAGATTTTCTGAACAAACGTGTATGTCTGTTTTAAAATTGAATGTGTATCATTTAATTTTATAAATATGCCCCAACAAGTACCAATTGCTGATGATTATACTTCTTGCTGCTTTTGTTCTTCCATCCAATCCTCTCATTTTCAGGGTGAAGATATTGGTGTGAGAGGACAGTTTAACACATTTGAAGCTCCTTTATCTAAAATAAACCTACATGTCCGTGGTGGTTACATCCTACCATGTCAAGAGCCTGCTCAAAACACATTTCACAGGTAAGCAAATTGTTTACAGAGCTCAGGTTAAATTTTAAGATATATCACCCAGAATTGTCAAGAATGAGGGAGAATCTGTGATTCTACCCTACTTCCAAGTTTACAAGTTAGCCTGCCAGTTTCATGGATGCTGTATAGAAAGCAAAGACCTTTCTTACACATGACATACCCCAAAATGTGATCTTCATGTTTGCTTCAGCTTTCCCTGTCCCCCAGGTCCCATGGAGTTGCCCAGGCAGATTCTACACATGTAGGAGGCTTGTGTCACAGCTAGGGAACTCCAAGCTCAGGGAAACTCAGTTGTTTATAATGGGCTACAAGAAAACCTGTCCATTCTTTGCATTGAAGGGAGACATTATCTTTATTATACTAGACACATTTTCTAATTAATTAAAAAAACACACTGCCCTGTCTTCCAATACTGTTTCTTTTAAAAGCATCCTTTGAAATATAGTTCAGAAGAAAAATTGTCAGTGCTGCTGTATGTAAGATACACAGAACTTGAGAGACTCATGGAAACTTATCTTCAAACATGATATCCCTTCTTAAAGTCCGTTAAACTTCTAAACAAAAGTTTAACGGACTAATATACCAGCTAAAACTTAATGATCTCTGTTTAAATATGCCAAAGTATTGACAAATGAATGTCTTATACCATAGTTTGAATGACTGCCTTATCTAAGTCCTCATTGTTTTTTCTGCCTCTGACATGTGGAAAGAAGTATTATTTACTTCATGAAAACATGATTTTTAAATGAAAATTTTAAAACTTTAAGCAAATATTGCTTAATGGGCTTCTCTTTCCTTCCACCTGTCCTATACCCCCTTTTCTGGCTGCCTCTGTCAGTCCTGTGAAATATCCCCTGCCTTGCTTTAGTCTATGCAAATGTAGACATGCATTAGTATCACTACTCCCTCACACTGCTAAGTCCACTGCTACCCACAGAAGATCAGACATGTGCCTTCTAGCCTTGTCTTATATAAAGATGACAGATAACTCAGATTTTCTATCCATTACCATTCATAACTGAGTATCTGGTTAAGACCCTCTTTTCTTTGCCTCAGAATACTCTACCTGATATTCTCTCTCTCTCTCATTCAGCGATATTTCCAATCTACCAGGGATCCTGAGTTCACTATGTCTCCTGTGACTGATGTAAGAGTGAATCTCTTATACCAGCCACAGAGTCCCCATTTCCACCCCCAAAATTCCTGGCTTAGACATTCAGATTCTAGAGGACTTACTCTCCCTTCTCTTCTCTTCTTATGCTGGATCCACTCTTTGGTGAAATTTATGCTGACAACCCTTGTTGGTGTCATAGTCTCTTTCTTTTTACTGGTACTCTCCGCATCCATTTCTATCAATATTCTACCCTGATATCAATTAAAGATGAGGAAAATTATTTTCCCTGAAAGATAAGGGTTTCATGGAGGGGACCATTCATAAGTTGTTCCTTGAAGAATCCTTTTGTTGTAAGAGGTGTGTGTGCCTGTGTGTGTGTGTGTGTGTGTGTGTGTGTGTGTGTGTGTGTGTGTGTGTGCCTGTGTGTGTGTGTGTGTGTATGTGTGTTTCTGTATCTGTGAGGGATAAAGGGAAAAGGATATCAGGTTTAGGTATATATACAGAAGGTGTCATAAAAATGTATATACATTTTAAGAAAGGAAAACTATATTAAAATTGTAATACTCAATATATACCTATAACAAAAGATGAATACAAGTCATGTTTGATTTTTGCAACTACAAGAGGTGCTCAAAGTGGTTACCATCAGCTTCCAGACACTTCTGATTGTGGCAAACTACTGCTTGAGCCATGCTGACCAAAGTGTCCACTTGTATACATTTTTTGGCACCCCCGGTGTGTGTGTGTGTGTGTGTGTGTGTGTGTGTGTGTGTGTGTGTGTGTGTGTGTGTATGTGTGTCTGTATGTGGTAGAATGCAAGTTGTGACATTGTTTTTAATCTCAGGTTTTAAATATGTTGGAAAATTGTAGGTTAAGCCAGATTTTTAATGTTGTTAATAAGATAAACTTATCTTTTACCCTAGTAAGCTGAACTGAAACACATACATATATATGCATATATATATATTCATGCTAAAACATGCGAACATCTTTATGTGGAAAATATCAAGTTGCAATGAAGATATAAACTACATAGTCTGGATATTTTAGGAGACTTCCAAAGCAGCACATATAGCCTTAAACATTCAGAATTAGAACAGGCAAATATCTAAGCATAATTTGTCTGATAAATACTTCCTTAGCAATATGAAGCTGTCAAACCAACTCACTAGTACAGCGAGCATGGAAGCAGATATTTAGTTCCCAGACAAACCTATGTAGTCACAAGCTTGGAAGATATCTCACATTCCAAGGATAGGACTTACAACTTGCTGGTTACTCCCCACATTCTTACTAATAAATGCCAATGATAATTCTTTGGCTTACATATAGAAATGTGAGGAAGGCTTAGACATAAGCGTTAAAAAAAAATGCTATTAAAATAGTTTCATGTTTAATGGTCAAGGATTACCAGAAATTTTATATATATATATATATATATATATATATATATATATATATATATATATTTAATAGAGTTTTAATTATTATAACTGAGGCCACTTCTGATTTATTATGGTAGGTGAACCCTTGAGATCAAAGAATATGCATAATATTTTTATTAAATAACAAGGATTTTTATAGTTTATATCATTTCATTAATCATAAGAAAAAGGAAAGGGCTTTATTTTCTTTGTCTAAAACAGTTTCCCATCTCCTTAATTGATATTCTTAGTTGTGTTCTCTCATATACTTATATAGATGTCATATCATAACAAGACATATGCTATTCTGTAAACATCAATAAAACGATATTTCTCCCTTGTAGTCGACAAAATTACATGAAGCTCATTGTTGCTGCAGATGAGAAACAGATGGCACAAGGATCTCTGTTTTGGGATGATGGAGAGACGATAGGTGAGTGTTTCATTTAGTAGATAAATATCATTGATAACATACATATTATCACATTACTTTTATGTCACCTCTTATTGTACTTTGGAAGCTAAATAAAAACCTAATAATATCATTCAAAGCTAAAATAGCTTAATAAATAATTGAAACTTTAAAAAATAGTGTAAAAATATTTGAAGACTTTCTTCCTATTCTAAATATAGTTAATCTCTATGGTAAATGCCTGGATAACTAAGACACTTGGGTGGGCAAGGAGTGTATATCAATAATTTTTGTACTCCCAGAAGCTAGCCCAGTGTCGTTCACATAATAGGCACTCAACATGTGTGAGGTCAACGAGGCTGAACACCTGTGTTCCATGTGTGCATACTGACCCATAAGGATGCCTCTAAAACATGTGAGAGTCCAGAAACAAAACTCAAGTCTGGTACTCTGTGCTATTGGCTATTGTGTTTTGTTTTTAATATACAGCATTTTTGACACAAAAATTTTCAGGATTTAAACTTAAATGTATATTTACTCCATGGTTGGTCCTCAAGATTTGACTGAATTGCTAAACTTTTAGTAGCGTGTGCTGTACTGACCCTTGCTATCAGAATTACCTAGAGTAGTTTGTAAAGAATGCAGATTCTGAGGCCCATCCAAATTCCTTTAATTTGGGAAGAGGTCCAGGAATCTGTCTTTGAGTAAAGTGTCTCCAGGTGACTATTATGCTGTTAAGTAAACACTGGCAGAGGATTAGGTTTACAGCACCAGCTCTGCTAGATGAGAGTTTTGAACATTCTCTTGATATAAACCTTAGTCATAAAAGTAACATCTTTGTGGAACTGAAGTTCTCATGGGGCAGGTCACTGCAATTTAAATAAATTATGCACAGATGAGAGACTTTTCATTAATAGCCAAGACATGTATCTGTCATTTTTTCAGGTAAATCATAGTTCAGGTTAATAGTCTGCAATCATATAAAACAAGAATCTATTAGTAAATAAAGTATATCAGACAGTTGATATAAAAATCATATGGTAGTAATAAGCAAGACTCTTAAGCAAACAAACAAAAACACCTCTTCCTAGTATTCTGTGATTTAGAAGTAGAAAAATCAGTTCATTATAATGCTATGCTTAATATGGTAATTTATTCTGAATTTTTTGAGGAACCTCCACACTGTCATCCACAGTGGCTGCACCAATCTGCATTCCCACCAACGGTGTATGAGGGTTCCTTTTTCTCCACAGCCTAACACTTGTTATTATTTCTTTTGTTGGTGATAGCCATTCTAACTGGTGAGAGGTGATATTTCATTGTGCTTTTTATTTGCATTTCTCTGATGATTAGTGATGCTGAACATTTTTCCATATGTCTATTGGCCATCTGTATGTCCTCTTTGGAGAAATGTCTATTTAGGTTGTCTACCTATTTTTAAATTGGATTGTTTGTTTTTTCATTGTTTAGTTGTATGAGTTCCTTATATATTTGGATATTAGCCCCTTATCAGATTGCTGGTACCTTCTCCTGTTTGGTTGGTTGCCTCTTTTTTTTGCCGATAATGTCTTTTGTTTTGTGAAAGCTTTTTAGCTTTATAAAGTCCCATTCACTTATTTTAGCTTTTACTTCCCTTGTCTTTGAGGTCAAATTCATAGAATCCTCTTTGAACCCAAGATCCATAAGTTTAGTACCTATGATTTCTTCTATGTAATTTATTGTTTCAGGTCTTATGTTTAGGTCTTTGATTTCTTTTGAGTTAATTTTGGTACATGGTGACAGATTGCAGTCTAGTTTTATTCTTTTTCAAGTTGCTTTCCAATTCTCCTAGCACCGTTTATAGAAGAGGCAGTCCTTTTCCCATTGTATGTTTTTGGCTCCTGTGTTGTAAATTATCTGTCCATATTTATGTGGGTTTATTTCCAGAAAAAAAAGAGGGGGAAAAAACAACCAAACAATGCTATGCTTTTAGAGCCCTCACCTTCGTTAACACATTGACTGAGACTCTACTAAGTTTGCAGCCTTTCTTTTCTACCTGGGCCCAGCAGGATGCACTTTGAATTTCCTAGTTTTCCAGGGCTGTAAAACTGAGGCATGCACAATTTGCATCCTTGTCTTGGGGTCTGAATCTTATTATGTAACAAATTGAGTAAACTCATTCTAACAGCAAGGAAGAATAAGCTTTTCTTAGAATTTTTTTCTCCAGTTCTTCCTAATAAACCATATGGATGAAGGAATTTGGTATGACCTTTACCCTGTTGAAGTTTCATGGCAGATTTTTTGTGTTCTTTTTTTAAATCACTGGAAAAAAACTGAGCATAATTCAGATATTTTTCTATGATGTCTTCATGCAATCAAACCAAATGGTTCTGGCCAGTTATTCCTACTTTTTTGGGTTATATTTTATAATCTCACTATATTTATAATAATGAAATATAAAGATTTCAAAAAAATTCCCTGTAATTTCTTGAGTAAACAGCAACAATATACAAGAAATGCTTAGAGTCTCTAGATTTCTTAGATTAGAATCTCCAAAGAAATTTTCTGTCACAGCAAGCTTGCTGATCTAGTTGCTAGGCACCCATCCAGATGATTTCCTCCTTTAAGTACACTAAAATTTTATGCAATAAAATTATTTGCTGACATAGTCATTTGTTTTCTTTTTAGAAAATCAAAGGTAAATCAAAGTAGACTTATTTTGAAACTTGTGTATATTAAGTAAAGACTGTTATAGCTAATAAATTTGTATAGCTTAGCAAAATGTTAATTTGATCTGCATATATGAATGAAAGAAACGGATGTGTACCCTTCACTAAGATCATATATGGTATCTTTCCTTTATTCATGAAAAACAACAACAAAACTGCTCATAACCTCCTAATAGCTGTCATTTTTGTTTCTTTTAACTCATAGTTCTATACTTTAGAAATGGCCCTTAAAATCTGAACTTATAATTCTATATTTAAAATTTAAGACTAAAATATTTTGCCTCAAAGCACATATTAAATAAGGCATGCACAGCTGTCTCCTTGGTTCACAGCATAGCCTCTCCCAGGCACCTCCAAGTCTAGCACAGGCAACTGCCAACCACAGATCACTTTGTAGCTCTTTCCATGTAGGCACAGGCAGTAGCTGACCTGGGCCTGCACCACAGCCTCACCCAAAATTCCTCAGAACCAACATACTCCATGGCTAGCTTCAAACCACGCCAGAGCACAACCCAATTAGCTACACAAACACACACCCAAAGGGTGGATTCAGCAGTCACCAGAGCTCTGCTAAAACAAATCCTGCTCCATGGGGACAGACCCCGTACAACAGCTCCTCCACTATAATAATGACCAGTCCTTACAGCCAGTCAGCCTGAGGATCAACCACCTCAACTGATGCTCCAACAGCAATCACAGTCAACTAAACAGGAGGGTGCACACAACCCACACAAAGGACACCCCTGGAACACCCAGCTCAGGTGACCAGGGAGTCTGCACCACTGGGCCCCCCAGAACACCTCCTACATAAGGCAACTCTGCCAAGATTTGGAGACATATTGTTTCAATTAAATACATAGAAACAAGTACAGGGAAACAGCCAACATAAGGATACAAACATGTATCAAATGAAAAAAAAACCAACAAGACAGAACTCTCAAAAAAGAACTAAGAAAATATAGAAAACAAAACAGCAACAACAACAACAAAAAGAAAACCAGAAGAAAGCAATTTACCAGATGCAGAGTTCAAAACACTGGTAGTAAGGAAGCTCAATGAACTTAGGGGAAGAATTCAGTGAGAACTTACACAAAGAAATAGAAACCATAAAAAGGAACTAGTCAGAAATAAAGAATACGATAACAATGAAGAATATGTTACACGGAGTGAACAGATTAGATGAAGCAGAGAATCAATTATTTGGAAGACAAGATAGCAGAAAACACTCAATCTGGACAGAAAAAAGAAACCCCAAAATTAGGATTGTTAAGGGATCTCTGGGAAAACATCAAACCTAATAACATTTGCATCATATGAATACCAAAAGGAGAAGAGAAAGACAAAGGAATTTAAAACCTATTTGAAGAAATAATAACTGTAAACTTCCCTAACCTGGTGAAGAAAATAGATATACAAGTCCAGAATTGCAGAGTCCCAAACAGGATGAACCCAAGAAGGCCCACACCAAGATACATGGTAATTAAAATACCAAAGGATAAAGACAAAGAGAGAATCTTAAAAGTAGCAAGAGAAAAGAATTGTTATGTGCAAGGAAGCTCCCATAAGACTAAAGAGCTGATTTCTTGATAGAAACTTTGCAGTTAGAAGGGGTTGGCATGAAATATTCAAAGTGATGAAAAGCAAGAACTTACACCAAGATTGCTCTACCCAGCAAAGCTATCATTTAGAATCGAAGGACAGATAATGAGCTTCTCAGGCAAGCAAAAGCTAAAGTTCATCACCACCAAACAAGTATTACAAGAAAACTTAGAGGGACTTATTTAAGCTGGAAAAAAAATAGGACAAAAATATGAATAATAAAATGACAATAACTATATGCCTGTCAATAATTACTTTAAATGTAAATGGATTAACGCCCCAATCAAAAGACATAAGATGGCTGAATGGATAAGAAAACAAGACCCTACATATGCTGCCTTCAAGAAACCAACTTCAGAATGAAAGACACACAGATAGAAAGGAAAGGGATGGAAAAAGATACTTCATGCAAATGTGAATGCAAAAAAAAAAAAAAAAAAAAGCTGGATTAGCAATACTTATATTAGACAAAATAGACTTTAAAATGCTATATGACTATAACAAGAGACAAACAAGGACATTTCATCTACAGTAGCCAAGATATGGAAGCAACCTAAGTGTCCATCAATAAATAATTGGATAAAGAGGAGGTAGTATATATACACACACATGCAATGGAACTATTGGGCCATTAAAATGAAATCTTAACTATTTACAACAATATGGATGGACCTAGAGGATATTATGCTAAATGCAATAAGTCAGACAGAGAAAGACAAATACCATATGATTTCACTTATATGTGGAATATAAAAAACAAAATAAATTGACAATCAAAACAGAAACAAATTCATCAATAAAGAGAAAAAACTGATGGTAGCCAAATGGGATGGAGTTACAGGGCTGGGTGAAAAAGGTAAAGGGATTAAGAAGTACAAATGAGCAGTTATAAAACAGCCACTGGAATGTAGAGTATACCATAGGGAATATAGCCAATAATATTGTAATAACAATGTAGGATGCCACATGGGTACCAGACTTCAATATTGGAGTGTAACTTCCTAAGTTATATAAATACGTAGCCACTATGCTGTATACCTGAAACTAATATAATTTTGAATATCAACTGTGATTGAAAAAAAAAAGTTAAAAAAATAAGCCATGATGCATTAGTATAGAGAGAAAGAACGTTTTAGACAGAATATAATTTAATTTTGGTATAAGCAAAATTAACCTCAAATTAAACAACTTTTCAGAGAGGTAATGAATAAAATGGTGGTACGTCTAAGTGGAAAAGGAAATTAAAATGTGTTGCTTTTTTACTGTTATCCTGACACTTGTTTCAATCATGCCTTTGACTCTCCTTTTGTCTTTCTGTCTTAGCTTGTTTGGTTTTACATAGGAACACGATGTTAGAAGTCAAGGAAAACTGGAAAACTTGATTCCAGACTGATAAAGCAGATGTTCCCTGACGTAGTAATGGTTCCATGTAGGATTTTTTGACTGTACAATGGTGCAAAAGTGATATGCCTTCAATAGAAACCACACTTTGAATTTCAATGTTTTCCTGGGCTAGTGATAGACTGTGTGGTGCTCTCTAGACGCTGGGCAGCGGAGCAAAGCCACACGATCATGATGGTGAACAGCCCATACTGTGTTGCCAGCATTTTTGTAATATTATGATTTATGTTCTCTGTATTCAATAAATTCCAGTATTTAACACTTCATTATAAAATAAGCTTTGTGTTGGATGACTTTGCCTAACTGTAGACTAATGTAAGTATTCTGAGCATATTTAAGGTAGGCTAAGCTATGATGTTTGTAGTTTAGGTGTATTAAATGCATTTTCAACTTACTATATTTTCAACTTCTGATCGGTTTATTGGGATATAACCCTATTATAAATCAAGGAACATCTGTAATTAGTTGTTTCACTTTGGGCCATTTATTTAATCTTTCTGAGACTCACTTTACTTTCCTGTTTTATACAAAAGGAATAATAATTACATATTTCAAAGTAGTATGCTAAAGTACTTAAAATTTGACAAATAGAAGCACTTAATACATTATAGTTGTGAGATTTATTTTTTAAACTTATTTTAAATCTAGTAAGACTATATTTTAAATGGAGATGAATACAAACACTATGTTTTATCAGTTTGAATACAATTGACCTCTAATAATCTCTAAATTGCATATTTTTCTCAAGTGACATTGAAATATGTTGCCAACATGTTCAGTTTCCTTTATAAATATTATTTTATTGCCTACCATAACCTTCTAGAACACTCTCTGGTGATTCATTCTTCATATTTCAGTGCTCCTGGGTCTGTATTTGAACAAGTCAGATAAGTTTACAGAAAAACTTAGATATGCATTGTTTGTTTTGGTACCCTTTATAATGGGGAAGAGAAGTAAAGTATACTAATATTTACTATTCTTCTTTGGAAATATAATCACTTATTTTTTTCTCTACAGACACCTATGAAAGAGACCTGTATATTTTGGTACAATTTAATTTAAACAAGGTATGTATTCATATCAGATCATTTATATTCAATTGTGTTAAATAATAGATGAATTTTATGCCTGTTTTGTATTTATTTTGTATTTACATATTTTATATTTAGTATTAAACATACCTCATGAATAAACAATTTGCCACACTATGAAATGTACTTTGCTTATTATGTATATGTGTGTGTATGTGTGTGTGTGTGTGTGTGTGTATGTGTGTGTACAAATGAAGGATTTAATTTCTTTGTCTTTGTAGACCACTTTGACAAGCACTATATTGAAATATGGTTACATGAATGCAAATGAAATGAGGCTTGAATTCATCAATATATGGGGAATAGAAGCAACTTCTGTTAATAAGGTTAATATCATATATAATGGAAAGGAAGAATCACTTAAATTTTCTCTGGAATCAAACAAGAAGGTAAGTGACATAAAAAAAATATTTTTTTTAATGGAGCTATTCAAAATGTCTACATATATACCTTCTATTTCTCAGCACTAAAGAGAGGTAGTCAACTATAACCTTTCCTTTTTGTTTTCATTAAACTTTCATATTTATTTCCATATTTTCATCACTGGTAACCTCTCATACAAAGCAACCTAATGACATCCATTTTAAAATTGTCTTGATATAATTAAAGCAAGACTAAATTTACCTTCAACCTCTAACTCATTGTTATCTCTTTATGGTAAAGTGCCTCAAAATGTATTTTTTTCAAAAATAAAATGTCTGCATTTCAATTTTTAATATATCTTAGATAGAATATATATGAAAATCCTTGCAACTTCAATAGACTTGTCTATTAGCACTCATAAATAATTTGATATACAGGTGTATGAGAATATAATTCACACATTAAATATGGAATCAGAATTCTCATGTTAAAGTCCCATTGCTGGTGGTAATTAGGTTTTTACTTTGAATAAATAATTTTAGGCATTCTTTTTCTTTCCAGTTAAATAATAATATGCTAGTAAACAATCTCTTAATTTCTATCCAATCATAAATTCTGTCATTCTGTGTACTGTAAAGGTAGATTTCAAAAAACATGTTCTGGAAACCAGCTGTGATAATTGTTTGATCCATGTTTAAGGCTACATTTGCACTGCTAAAACTGTGTGAGTGTGCATGCACATACTTGTTTGTGTTTAAAGTTGAATGAAAACAACTAGCTATCAAACAATCACTGTAATGAATTTAACTTACACAATAGCTGTTTGTTAGCCTTACTTCAGCTAAAAATGTAATATTTGTGTCTTGGACACAGTCTTAAATCCTTATAGATTTTATAGGATGTAGATTTGATATCACCTGAGAGGCCATTTTATCTAGTTGAACTTTAACATCTGTCCCATTGTTACTGCTGTTTTGTAATCAAGTGGGGTTTCCCCTTTAACATGGAACTGTCTTAATTATTACTCGACCTTAAAAATACAGTGAAACCTTGGATTGCGAGTAATGTGGTTTGAGAGTGTTCCATAAGACAAGCAAACATTTCTAATACATTTTAACTTCGTAAACGAGCTATGTCTTGCAATATGAGTAGTTTGTTTCCAGAATGAATTATGCTTGCAACCCAAAGTATTACTGAACTTTTATTTCTTTAAATGACATCAAGGTTGACAAATTAGAGTTTTATATATTTAATGTCCTTCCTTGGTAAAATAAAAGTTGATAACCCAGAGTCACACCCTCATTTTTCTTCTCTTTAAAACTTTACTGGTTTTAAAAATTCCAATATAAGGGAACCAATGAGTCCAGTGGTCTCATATGGCAGACCAGAAACAGTCCTTGAAAACAAAAATTAATTCCCCAGGAATAGTCAATGGTCACGAATCACAATTGGAAATCAGTTTTGTTGAACTACCCCATATTCAGCAGATCAAAGAGGATGGTTTGCCTTATATATTTTCTTACTCTTTATTTACTACTACAATGGTGAAAAATAAAGCTCACAATTTTTACTATAAAATTAAACTAAATACAATCAGTTGAACAGTGTTAAATATTTTAACATATCAAATATTATTGCAAGTTCAGCTTGACCAAATGCTTGGTATAAAAACACACCATTTATAAAGAAAAGTTCATTCCACTGTTTTCAAACACATTCAGAAAGAATTTTAAGTATTAAGAGGAAATTTTTTTACAATGTTTTATTACCTCAGTGAGTCCAAAAAAATGTATTAACTTTACTAACATGGGAATGGCTCCTTCCAAGTGCATTTAAATAAAACTAATTTTTATGAGAACCTACTGTGTTCCAAGTTTTTGGATATATGGAAATAGGAGAAAGTGGTCAGTTTCTCTTCCTGATTGCCCTTCTCCATGGGTGTTGGAATTATATACAAACGATCACTTAATTGCTAATTGCTCTATCAGTACAATTTTTATTTGTTTTTTTTTTGTTTTTTTTTCTGAGGACAGTGTCACTGGCCCTCATATGTGGGACCGAACCGGGGCCGCTGGCTTCCTAAGCCAGCACTTAACCACCGCACCACTCGGCCAGCCCTATCAGTACAATTTTTAAAACATTTTCCTAGCAGCAGTCGTGCTTCGTTGCCTTTTTTTTACCAATATGAGAAGCTTTGTGATAAACATAATTGCTTTTCGCTTTGATATAAAGGAACCAGGTTAGATTTTGGTGTGAGATGAGTCAGTTTCAAACCAAACTAATGAATATTAGGAAAATCACTTAACTTTAACCTTTCAAACTCTTCTATAAAATGAGGGAAACAAATAATAAGATACTGTGTTTTAGTGAAGAAAACATTTTATAAAGCCCTTCCAAAAGTGTCTGGTACTCAGTAAGTAGAAGAAATGTTTTCTTCATCTTTTCTTGCATATTTGATGATTGAGCCCAGACTTTCTGAGCTAAGGCACAGAGAGTATTGGAGAAAAAGCAGCAATAGTAAGGTCTCACAAAGTCATTATATAAAACTATTACAGGTGATTAACTACAGCTGCTTAATTGGTCACCTCCAAAAATAGTCCCCATATGGCCTAATTGAGATTCTCTCCAGTGAGAGAAAGTAACACATCCAAAATTGGTATCATTGACAATAAATTCAGCATCCCCAAACCCTTTGAGATTGACAAAAAGGAAACATATTTCTAATATAAATTTGTGTTTACAAGACTGGATAATATTTGAACATGGGAGGCACAGAGATTTATACAGTGCAGTTATGAATAACTCCATATGTAGGACTCATGGACAAATAATAAAGTGACAGAAATCAATATAATTGGTTAATAGTCTTAGTTGTTCACTGTCTTTTGAGAACCATTCTGCTTCTCTGGGATTTATTTTTATCATCTGTATAATGGGTTAGTTGGGGGAGATTATTGCTAAAATAATTGTGAACTCTCTGGAAGAAAAACAGACTATACCTTGTTTACTTAGAGGACATTTATTTATGGAAATAGTTTTTTGTTGGAAAATATTTCTGATTAAACAATTAATTGCCATTTTGCTTTTTTTTTTTTTAGATACTAAATATTGATCTGAAAGCGAATAATGTTAGTCTAGATAAACCAATAGAGATCAACTGGTCATGAAGATTTCCATCATTTCCTGTTGCCAAAGGGAAATTAACATCTGGATTTAAGTTTCACCAGACTTATAATGTTTCCTCTACATTTTTTTCATATTTTGTATAAAATATGATTTTTATAACATCTATCTAAAGTTATTAAACAGTGTACATCAAAATGTTAATTTTATTATTGTGGTCTGCATTCATTCTTTTTAAACATATGTAGTAGGATTTAAATAGGTCTAGTTACCCTTGTTAAGTATCAGATAAAACTGTAAATTAGTTACTAAATAAATGTGTGTGAAATTAAGATATAATTAAAACAGGTGATTTTTTTAAAATTAAGTGAAATTTTTGTGTAATTGTATACAATATATTTTCTTCAGTGTTTAATAGATGTGTTAGGTACCAACAATTATCATCAGATTTAATTATTTCTTAGTATGTATATTTAATTAGAAAGCAGAAAATAAGATGTATATAAACATACAACATAAATTTTCTCTTTCTAAAATGCAATTGTCTTATTTTGGGTTGCTGTAACACTATCCTATAATTACCATAGACTGAGTGGCTTAAACAACAGACATTTACTTCTCACCATTCTGGAGGCTGGGAAGTTCAAGATCAAGGTGCTGACACATTTGGTATCTGGTGAGGGCCCTCTTTCTGGTTCACAGATGGCCATATTCTCATGTCCCCACATGGTGGAGAACAGAGAGAAAGGGCATGAGCTTCCTGGGATCTCTATAAGGCACTCATCCCATTCATAAGGGCTCTATCTTCATGACCTAATCACCTCCCAAAGTTACCATTTCCAATCCAAATACTATTACATTGGGGATTAGAATTTCAATGTATGAATTTGGGAGGTACACAAACATTCAGTCCAGAGCAGAAATCTAATTTTCCTTTTCTAGCTTTGCTTTATATATATAGGAGAAAAGAATATTACTCTCTCTTCCATTTTAGTTAGTTGAATAAATCATCTTTATTCATTCATTCAGATTGGAGGACTCTCTAAATCATGGTCTTAAATTATTTAATTGGTAATTCTTTTAATACTTAGGTTGTTTTGAATTTACTTAATCAACTAATATCTGTAATTTGATATAATTATTTTCTAATTAAATAATTAAATATTGTTACAATGCAATTTTTAAGATAATTCATAACGCAGAATACAAAAACCAGGGGAAAATAATAATGATAATGACACAGTAATGATAATAATAATAATAAATAATTAAGTTTATTTTCAAGAAATAGTATAGCAAGTGAGGGCAATTGACAAACAGGCTATAAATTATATAATCAGATGTCTATTGTCACTACAGATGGGATTTTATATGAGCGCAGCCATGTTTGGAGGGCAATCATGCTGTATTCAGTGAAATTAATTTTTTGTATTCCCTCTGACCCAGAGTTTCACCCAAGAGATGCTCTCACAGAGGTGCACAAAGAAGTATGTACATGCATATTCGGTTTGTTGTTGAGAAGAAAACAAACAAAACCAATTTATCATTGACTCCTTTCAGCTTGGAGCTGCTGTGTCTCTCAAAGTTAGGCAATGATGTTTTTCGTTGAAAATAAACATTTTCACAGAACACCAACATCAGACAAGTTCACCCTGCAATCACAATGAAGCAAGACAAAAGACAACTCTTAAATCATTTTTGTGGACAAAAAACAATTGAAAACATTCTTTAGATCATAAGAATACCAAACACATGCTTCTCTGGGCTAATATAAGTGACTTGCCTTTTTTTTTTTTTTTTTTAAATGAATTACAGCTTTAGTCCTATTCTATTTCTTCCACCTCCTGGGATGGGTGGAAGCATTATTAATATAATCAATTATCAAATTTGTAATTATAAAATCGTCATGGGGATGTAAAGTATAGCATGGGAATATAGCCAATAACATTGCAATAACTATGTATGGTGTCATACGGGTACTAGATTTATTGGGGTGATCACGTCATAACTTGTAAACTATGTTTACACCTAAAACATAATATTGTATGTCAACTGTAATTTTAAAATATTTTTAAAATATATAATCAATCATAAATCTGTCCTACTTTCTAAGAGAACCCAATACAAAGCAAAGCCATGCTTCTTTGAAACTTCCCCCAATTCACATGACACAAGCCCAAATCTTATCATAAGAACTCCTTTACTTTCTGTCACTGAGACACTGAATGTTTTCCTGAGTTGGTTCTCCCTCCTTCCAATGAGTCAATAAATCTAACTTTGTTTGACTAAAGGTATACCTCTAGTGGTTTTCGAGTAATAGGCATCAATTTTGATAATGGCAGCAAAGAAGCAGAGATAGTGTCTGAGTCGGTAGACCTCCTAATGACTAAGTCACTTTGTGACAACAAATTTTGGTCCCCATAATGAAATTAGTTAAATCATGTTAGCTTTAAATATAAAATGAACTGTTTGCAATGTGGTTATTGCTATAACAATTGTATTTAGTTTTCAGTGTCATATTTCATATATAGGAGTATTAAGGCTTCTAGGTATACATTTTAAGAAGGCATGGTAAGTTATTTTTAGCTGTCCACATAAACATTAGGTTGTTATAGTTATCTCTCCTAAACAACCTAAGACAATCTATGCCTCTGTTCTATATTAGTGCTATTTCACCTTATTATATCCATTATAGACACACTAGTTTTCCCTTAGATGGCCAAGGAAAAACTGACTTACCTCAGGGAACTTCATCCATTAAAACAACTTTTGGTAATAGAATCTCCCCATTTTTTCTTCTTGGGTGGATTGGAGCCACCTGTGAAATACACTGAATTTTATTCCCATCTGTGACATCTATATGTAGTCTCTATCTTATTCAGAAAAGAAAGAATATTATTTGATACACCAGATTTAAACGAAAGTTAGACTCTAATCATATTATAACAATGTTCATTTTTCTTGAAAATAAGTCAAATATATGCACATGATAGAATACTATACATCAGTTTGAAAGAAAAAATAAGATTCTATATATTGCAATAGGTAGAACTTAGAATTACCATGTTAAGCAAAATAAAGTAAAAATCATATATGCTGTTCAAAACTTTAATGTAAATATATGTTTTTTAAAATTCATGCAAAATAAAAGATACATGTTTTCACAGAATCTCATATAGGTGTGAAATATCAAGAAGCTGAATTAGAAGGATTTAGACACAAGAGTAGGTGATTGACTGCAGAGAAGAATGGAATTGGGGATGGGAAATAAAATGGAGATCATGAATAAGTAAAATATGAAATATATGAAATATATTTCTTGCACATACACAAAAATAGAGCATAGCATGAAGTACAGAATATGATAGAATCATTTTTCTGTTTGGAAGATTAAGGGGAAAAAGAGAGTGCAATACGTAATGGATGAAGTAATGGTAACTCTGGTTAAACATACTATCCAAGTAATGTAAGGAAATAAGGACTGAATCTGAGAATGTTTGAATCTCATAGTAGAGCTAATATCCACTTTACTTCTTCGATATAAATCAGATCTTATTATTCCCCCTACATAAATGTTGGCCATGGTCTTTCATTACAATTTAAAAAATTCAAATAACTAATTTCTGCCTATATAAGTTTTTATTGTCTGTTCCCTTGACTATTTGTTTTATTCAAAATGCTTTCAGCTCCAAAGGACAAAATGCCTAACAGTGGCTCAAGCAATTATCTCACATAAGAAGTCCAAGAAGTAGGGTTGGCTAATTTCATGACTCTTCAATATATCATGGACCTATATTGTTTCCATCTTTCAGGTCCCCATCCTTAGGTTGGTATAAAAATGATTGTGGCTGTCTGAGGCTCCTCGTCCAAACACAATAAAGTCTAGAGTAGCACTACCAAAAGGAAATAATGTGACCCACCGATTCATGGTACATGTATACTTTTAAGTGTTTCAATATCCACATAAAAAGTAAAAAGTGACAGTAGAATTAATAATGATATATGTTTGGGCCGGCCGAGTGGCTCAGTTGGTTAAGAGCTCGCTCAAGAGTGCGAGCTGAGCTCTGAGCAACAGCTGTTCGAGGCCAGTCCGAGCTGAGTTGCCGTTGAGCTGCCAACAGGTGGCAGGATGGCTCAGCTAAAAAAAAAAAAAAAAAAAAAAGGAAACAATAATGATATATGTTATTTAACTTAATTGAATAGCAGACATTTTACATTGTCCAAAACCTCCGTAAAGACATTTGGCCCATTCCAAAAAGATCCTTGATATTTGGTTCTGTCTAAAATGTCTATAGAGACATCTGGCCCACTCTTCTGTAAGATTTGAACCCCAACCCATCGACCTAACCCCACGTGCCATTACCAGCTAGGCTAACAAGGCAAGTAGGGTTATTATTGGCAATAGAGTCACAATAAGATTATAGAACTAAGAAAACATAATAGTACTTTTTATGTATTAATCCTGTAATCAAAAGTATAAATAAACATTATGGGCTATTTGAGCCCAGCAACATTTTCTAAGTGTGGACATTTTCGACAGGACCCAATTTCAAGCACCTTTTGGTGTGGATCAAATACGTCCCTGGACAATTTGAACAGGACCCGATGTCCTGCAAGGAACTTAATATATCCAAAAGTTTACTTTTAATATGTAATCAATAGCAAAGTTATTAATGAGAAATTTTTTATTTTTTAATTTTATTCTTTTTGATCCAATGTGCACTTTACATTTTGCAGCACATCCCAGGTGAGACCAAGCATAGTGTTAGTAATCAGTAGTTACATGTGGCTAGTAAATGCCATATTGGGCAGAGCAAGTAGAGGAAAGGGAAAGCTTGGTGTATTATTATTTTATTTTTTCCTGTAGCTTTTTCATAGGAGCAAACATTTTTTTCTTTTTTTTCTCAGATGCTACCTCACTAGCTTTCCCTTATACCTTATGAGACAAAATTGAGTCATATGTTTAAATGTATATGGGGAGATTATCCTTATAAAAATCAGAGCCTTTCTCACCATATAGTTCAGGTCAGCAGCGAACTGCATGGAAAATCGGAGAATATGTGAAAACTTGGGGTTGTCAGGAAGGAGTAAAAAGAGATTAGTTGCTGGATGGGTAAATAGCATTGTCCCCTTAACGCTTGTTCAACCCCAACTTCTACCTTTCTTTCAATCATGCATGATGGTTTTCCTTTCATTAAATATGCCAGGATTCTTCCATCTAAAGTCTTTCTGTTTCTTTTTCAGTTTTGTGGAGAATATCTGCACAGACTGTGTTTTTTTTTCTTTTCCACAGATTGTGAAATTCTTAAATCAGCTGTTTTAAATAGCCAACCTTCACCTTTCCTTTCTACCCATTACTCCACTATATTTTTATTGCAGTTAATACTCTTTGAAAGTTATTTATGTTTGTTTATATTTTTACTTGACCCACTAGATATGGACCCCATGAGATGTGTGTGTGTGTGTGTGTGTGTGTGTGTGCACTTCTTCTCGTTAGTAAAGGCTAGACCTATTTTAAGCACAGAGTAGGTGCTCAATATATACTTGTCAGATTGATGAATGTATGAATGGATGATTTATATAATATCACATAAAATAAAGTGGCATCGAATGAGAGTTTGAGGGCCGGCCGAGTGGCACGGTGGTTAAGCGCTGGCTTGTGAAGCCAGCGGCCCTGGTTCGGGTCCCACATATGAGGGTCAGAGACACTGCCCTCAAAAAAAAAAAAAAAATCTCAAAGGTCAAATGAGAGTTTGAATCCATGCAACTGTTTATGTGGATCTTAATGTTGCAGTTTTGGAAATAGTGGCTAAAATGGATCGCATTTGAGGCTATTTGAGCAGACCACCATCAAACTGATAAAATAACTTCATAAATAAGGATTCACAGAAGATTCTAAAAACCATAGACCAAGTTGTGTCTGTACTTGATAAACCATTATAATCACTATGATAATTGATGGATAAATATTTACTGAGTGCCAACTACACATAAAAATGTACGCAATTTCATTGTTGATGTTTGGAGCAAACATAAGGTAGAGAGAGAAGCTTAACCTGTGTGCACAATCCTTTGTTTAATGGGAAACCAACATATAATACCAACACTGAAAAAAAAAAAGAGTTCAAATTGAGGATTCTGCAATTAAAAACTGTTTCACTGAAAAAGTAATAGGCTCAAATATGATGCCTTATGAACCTAAAATAACTTTACTTACTTTATGTTATCGTCAGTGAGCTAGCATGCTATAGACTCTACAATGCATAGAATAATATACAGACTGATAGTTTAGAAATGTTGCCTCCTCAAGAACCCTAACATTTCTGCAGAGCCTCCTCTGGATAAATGAAGAGAGAGATGTTAACAGGCAAGGTCTGCTACCCTATTCTTGCTTCATCTGTATCAGCATTAACTCCATTTTATGTGACTTATGCATTTGACTAACAAATGAGCATACAACTGTGAGTCAAACAGACTTGAATTTGTACTCTCGTTTCCATATTTAATGCCATGATGTGTAGTGAATGATATCTAACGCATAATCTTGGCTATACTCATTATCCATAAGTAGTGACTAATGCTGTATTCAAAACATATATATATATAACATAATATCTTCTAGGAAGACAGTCACTATCTTCCCTAGTGATTCACAGGATCAATATGACAGATCTGATTTCAGGACTAAGAAAATTAATTTGATAATGGTTACATCAAGGAAACTATGCAGTAATCCAAAATAAAATGACCCAAATGTCAATAAATCATATTTTATAGTCTAAATCCGTCTCCAGTCTATTATCTCCTCTCTATTCTTGTTTACGTTCCTATTGTTTCTAACCCAAAAACACTTTTTACAACTTCCTAAATATGTATTATTGCTTCCACTCTCACCCCTCTGATCTTTTCAAGTACTACAAAATACAATAAAAATCTAAACTAAAAATCCTATCATGTTATTTTCTTTGTTACACATCTTCAATAATTATCCTCATATAAAACCCAAAAATCTTACCATCATACACAAAGCTTTAACTGAATGGAAAAAACAAACCAAACACAAAACCTGTAAAGTTCTATTGAAGAACATGATAGAAATGGAATATTTTGTAAAGATAGATCGTATTTTGATAAAGAGTTTTAATTTTAGCTTAATCTCCCACACTCATTTTGTTTCTTCCTCCTCTCACTGCCGAGAATGCTGCTTCTTTCTGCCTTATTTCTCAACAAACTCCTGTTATCATATTATCATTAAGCTTCACTTGTCAGCTTAATGTGCATGATTTTCAAACTCCTCAAAGCAGAATTAATTCTGTCTCCCTCCATGTTCCCATAGTATTACCTATATTATATTAACTCAAAATTGAAATTGGCTGTTTATGTCTCCCACCTACATTATGAGATTTTGAGGCCAAAGAACAGGGAATGCCTTCCTTTCTCCAATGTCCAACATCTCAGAAAATAATAGCAAGTGCTAATACATGTGTTGAATATGTAAAAAAAAAGATGAAGTTCAAGGTTTTACTACGTTCTTAATGGTTTAATGGTAGAGAAGATGAACAAATCATCCTTTAAAGCTCATTGTTGTGGCTATGATAAAAAAAGAAGAAAATAGATATAAAGGATGAAATACAAATGTCTTACTTATTTTTCTAGATTCAGGAAATTGCCAGTAAAAAGACAATGGAACAACAACAAAAAAAGGCAATCTTATGCCCCTTATGCCCTGTTCTCCCAACTGCAGTAGTGAAAAGGTCAGAGTACAAAAAAGGACATTTTTGACTATGAGGTAAGGAAAATAGAATGAAGATTCCTGACTCCCCACTCATTAAGAATTTTAAGAGGAAACTGATTGTTAACATAGCAGTGACATTAGAGATGGGAAGCTGTACACATGCAAAGAATAGCTCCAGCTTGCATTCCTGCAATTCTTTCAGTTCCTGGGTGGTGAGAACTGTCCGATTGTGCCCAGTGAAACAATTCAAAGGAGACTCAACCCTGGACTTCTAAGCAGAGGTTCAGTGCAGAAAGCCAATAGAAAGATCCATATCAGTGAGGAGGCCAGACACAAAGACTCCTGTAACAGCATAAGCAGAAGGGCCTCCAAGACTAAAACAGAACATATCAACAAGCAAGTTATTCTCACCTTAAATGACCACTATTTGCTTATGTCTGGAAGAGACATAATAAACCTCTTACTTTTTCAGATAAAATTTGTGTATTTCTTACATGGTAACAAACAAAGGAGACTGACAGAATATTAATAATCAATTTGAGTTTATTGATTTCCATGCTCTCCAAATGTTAATACAGTTTATAACAGTGTTATTGCAATATCATTCAGATAACATAGTTCATGATTTTATTGTGTACAAGTCAGTCGTTTTCAGTATATTCAAAGAATTGCGCAACCATCACCAGAATCCAATTTTAGATTGTTTTACTCATTCTCCCAAATACTCCATACCCATGAGGAGACACACCACATTCTCCCCTCTTTTTATTCCCAAATCTAATTTCTGTCCCTATAGATTTGTCCATCATAGACATTTTATAGTAATGAAATCATACAGTATGTAATCTGCTGTAACTGGGTTCTTGCACTTAGCACAATGCTTTCAAGATTCATTTATGTTGTAACATGTATCAATAAATCATTCCTTTTTGTTGCTGAATAATATTTTGCTATAAGGATATACCACACTCATTTCTCTATCTTTCAATTGATAGACATTTGAATTAGTTTTACTCTTCGGCTATTATGAATAATGCTACTGTAATAAGTGGGGCAAATTTGTGTACAAGTAATATGCTTTCATTTCTCTTAGGTATATACCTAGAACTGGAATTGCTAGATCATATAACTGCATCTTTAGCGTTCTGAGAAACTTCAAAATTGTTTTCCGAAGTGGTTGTACATTCCCACCAGTAGTATATGAGGGTTTCAATTTCTCCACATCCTCACTAACTCTTTATATCATCAGTCTTTTTTTATTACAGCCATCTTAGAGAGTATGAAGGAAAGACAAGCCATAGACTGAAAGAAAATATTTTGAAATCATGTAGCCTGTATAGAACTTTTATTCAACTCTTTTTTTAAAACTCTGAAAACACAATAATAATGAAAAAAACAAGCAAACTAAAAAAATGGCCAAAGATTTCAGTAACATTTCACCGAAGAATGTATACAGATCACAAATAAACCCTTGAAAAGATGTCCAACATGATAAATAATCACAGAAATGCAATTCACACCACAATGGGATACCACTGCACACTTATTAAAATGGCTAAAATAAAATTGAAAACTGACAATATCAAATGCTAACAAAAAGGTCAAGTAGCTGCAACTCTCTAACGTTGCTGGTGGAAAGGCAAAATGGGACAGCTACTTTGGAAAGCCATCTGAAGTTCTTAAAAATTAAGTAATCACCTATCACGTGACTCAGTAATCTCACTCTTTGGTATTTATCCAAGTTAAACACTTCTGTTCACAGAGAAACCTCCATGCAAATATTACAGTAGCTTTATTCATAAGACCCCAAACCTGAAAATGTTATCAACTGGGGGACAGATAAGTAAACTCTTTTATTCCCATAAAAAGAAATGAACTAGAGGGACCTATGAAACCATAGAAGAAACTCTTAATTCATTATACTATGTGTAGGAAGCCAAAGTGAGAGGCCCCATACTCTATAATTTCACTTATTTGAAATTCAATAAAAGCAAAACTTTGAGATTGAAGACAAATTATGGTTGTCAGGGTTGAGTACAAAGGGGCACAGAGAAATATTTTGGGATGATGGAGTTGTTCTGTATCTTTGGCGACAGTTACATTGAGTACGTATTTCTCAAAACTTGCAGACTGTATACTTAAAGGTATAAATTTTACCATAAGAGTTAAAGAAGCCACACACAGAAGTAAATTCACAATATGATTCCAAGTATATAAAGATCAAAAAGCAGGTAAAACCAATTGATGGTGATAAAAGCCATGATAAATTGCTAACTTTTACAGAGGTAGTGACTGGAGGGGCATATTAAACATGGTTTCTGGGTGCTACTAACCTTATTTTTCTTGATCAGGTTATTAACTCCAAAGGTGAATTCACTTTGTGAAAATATATTTAGTTGTATGCATAACTTGTTATTTGTATGTATTTATATATGTACATTTAAATAGTTTATTTAAATTTCAGGGATTTATTAGATGAGATAAATAGAAAATTCTTTGATGGTTTTGATTTAGTTCCTGTATTTTCTTTCTTGAAGTCTCTATCTATCATTAATCTGATCCTTAATTCTCTTTAACCATAATTGATATATCTTGGACAAAGATTATTTTACAGCACTAGCTGTAGAGCACAGATATGCATATGCTTACACTTGATCCTGAAACTATATGACACCATACAATAAAATCCTGATGGAGCTTTCTTCTTTATAAATCACTTGCTCCAAATGTGTTGCTATTTTCAGCTAATAGTCTTCTGCTAATTTCTTTCTTCATTCTGTATTGATGGCCTTATTCATTTTCTTGGCAAGTATCTTCTCAATGAAATCAACTATCATCTCCGTATCTCCCAAACATTTTCCTGCTGAATACCAAACTCATGTATCAATCTGTCTGTGGCATACATTTTTAATGCAGCTTTATATAATAATATAGTCACATGGCTCAAAAATAAAAAAGCACCTAAGTTGTGAAACTACTCTCTCAAATAAGTAATACTAACTACTAATTTGCCATGTATGCAATGTATTAACTTCCTACAAATCACTGGTGATTCTGTATACATAGAAGCAAATCTATTTATGTAGTGTGTTCCACCACCACCATCCTTTAAGTTACACAAATGGTCAGACTGGTACTTCAGTCTTCTGAAACTCACACAATTAGAAATTGAACTTATAACATCTATAACTCACAAAATAAGAACCAAAACATGTTTACAGGTCACAGAGCACATACATCCCAGCATTTCTCCCAAAGAGCATCCCCTACTAGCTTTCTTTCATTCAATGAAAGTTCAAACTTGGTTTGCACTCAGTTCCAACTCATACTTGAAAACTTTGATGTCATTTTTCATTTGTTCAGTCTCTTCTGCCTCATCTTTCCAGCTTTGTCCATTTTGGGTTTTTTTGCACCATAGTATCTGACAATTTTGTCCCTTCTTCTCTTTACAATAAGTATCATCTAATTAAGATCCTCATCACCTAAAGTCGATATCATTAAAATGCTTCTTAAGAAGACTCTCTGCCTTCAGTCTCTTTCCCATAATCTATCCTGAACACCAAGTCCAGTTAAATTGTTCTCAAACTCTACTTTTAAGATTTCTTGTTTCCTTATTCGTATGCATAAAAGTTTTTCTGTTTATTTCCAACTGAATTGAAGTCTAATATTGTTAGCTTATGATGAGATTCTTTGTTCATTCTAAGGAGAAACTATGACAGAGTGAGTTAAGGCCAGTGACTGTGAAGTCAGAATTCCTGCTCCTCAACCCACGTTATATAACACTAGGTGTATGACCATAGGTTATGCTAATAGTTACTTTAACTATTTTGTATAAGATACTTTATAAATATTATCTTAATTTTTCTTCACTAAGATGTAATAGGTATATAATATCATCATAACCATTTTATAAAAGAGGAAAAAAGTAAGGAACAGAAAATTAAATAAGTTGCCCAAGGTCATACTTATCTATCTCTAGCAGATACTGAAGATGAAATGATTCTAGCTACCACATTATTTACCAATACACTATACATCCTCAGTTGAGTTTACTAATCCTCATTTTCCTCATCTATGCAAAGGAGGTTAGGATGTAACCTATTTCATCAGTTTATTCACAGCAAGAAAGCACTTTGACTGTACCAGGCATATAGTAATTGTGTACTGAAAGCTATCTCTCTGTACCTGAATCTGTTCGATGTTTCCTGAGCTTTATTTTGAAAATGCTCAGTCTTCATCATATTTCAAGACTTGCATGTAACTCTTCAAACCAATTAAAACATATTTCCACCTTTCTTCTGTTATTGTGTACATTTTTCATTTGATAATCATTCATATAATAGCATGGTCAATTAATTCACTTACTTTACTGATATTTATATTGTAAATTAAATCCAGTTATTCAAATATTTATGTCTCTATTTGCTAAGAGATAAAAAGCTTTTTTTGACCAAGTTTTCTTACTGCTCTTTTTCAGTCACTGGTGTTCTCATACAGGTATTTTACAACAAAATGCATAATAAACATAGGACAAAGACAGACTGACTTTGTCACAATGCATCAACTTTTACTGATTAACGTGTGTTCAGAATTTCTTTATGTTTATTTTACATGAATATATATGAACTAGTCAGAATTATTACTTTCAAATCTTTCTCTAGGTTACTCTTTCTTATAAAAAAATAATTTTGTTTTATTAGTTTGTGTATGAAAAATGCAATTACATTAAATTTTTGAAAACACCTCACTTATGGCAAAGTTTCCTACTTGTTCAGATGGCAACAAAGAAAAAAAATACTTGAAATAAATATATAAGTTTTTTTATGGTGTTTAATTTATCCAGCAAAATTTTCTGATAAAAATAGCAATAAGATTATTTTTTTTAGAAATTTTAAAAAGATTTTCATTAAAAATAAAGCTAACATACAATATTATATTAGTTTTAGTGGTACACCATATTTATTCAACTCTCATAAACCTAAAGAAGTGATCACCATGATAAGTCCCATGCTATCACAATATTATTGACTATATTCCCTATGCTGTACGTTATGTCCCCATGACATATTTGTTTTATACCTGGAAATTTAGACCTTTTGTATCCCTTCCCTTTCCTCCCTTTTTAAAATTTTCAAGTATAGTTGACATTAAATGTTATTTTATATTAATTTCAGGTATACAGAATAGTGGTTAGACATTTATATAATTTAAGAAGTGATCCCCCTGACTAGTCTAGTATCTACCTGGCACAATACATAATTATTTCCATTTCATTGATTACATTCCCTATGCTTTACTTTCATCCCCATGACTATTTTGTAACTACCAATTTGTATTTCTTAATCCCTTTACCTTTTTCACTCTGCCCCCAATCTGCCCCATATATCAACCACCCCAACAGATCTAATACCCACAAGACACCATGTAGTTATTACAATATTTTTTACTATATTTCTTATGCTATACCCTGCATCCCATAACTCCTTTGTAACAACCAATTTGTACTTCTTTATCCCTTCTCCCTTTTTCACTCATACCACAAAACCCCTCCCATTGGGCAACCATCAAAATGTTTTCTGTGTCTATGAGTTTGTTTTTGTTTTGTTTGTTTATGTTGTTCTTTAGATTTCACATATAAAGAAAATCACACTGCATCTGTCTTTCTGTCTTACACTTCATTCAGCAAAATATCCTCCAGGTCCATCCATGCCAGCACAGATGGCAAGAACCCATTCCCTTCCATGACCAAGCAATATTTCATTGTATATATGTACTACCTCCTCTATATCCATTCTTCCATTGATGGTCACTCAGTCTGCCTCCACGTATTGGCCATTGTAAACAATGTTGCAGTGAACATACAGATGCACACGTCCCCTCAAAGAAGAATTTTGGGTTTCTTCAGGTAAATACTTAGAAGTAGGATTATTGGGTCCTTTTATGACTCTTGTTATAGCCTTTGTTTTAAAATCTGCTTTGTCTGGTATATATATTGTCACCCCAGCTTTTTTTTTGTTTTTTTTTGTTGCTGTTGTTGTTTGTTTGTTTGCATTTTCATGAAATATCTTTTTCCATCCCTTTACTTTCTGTATGTGTGTTCCTTTCAATCTAAAGTGAATTTTTTGTAGGGTTTTGTTTTCTTATCCATTCAACCCTCCTATGTCTTTTGATTGGAGCATTTAATCCATTTGCATATAAAGTAATTATTGATACATAGGTAGCTAATGCCATTTTATTATTCATATTTTGATATTTTTAAAAAAATTTTTCCATCTAAAAAAAAAAAATCCCTCTAACATTCCTTATGTTACTGGTTTGGGGTGATAAACTTCTTCGGTTATTTCTTGTCTGGGAAGCTGTATATTTGTCCTTCAATTTTAAATGATAGCCTTGCTAACTAGAGTAGTCTTTGTTGTAGGCATTAACTTTTCATCATGTTGAATATTTCATGCCAATCCCTTCTTGGCCGGCAAAGTTTCTGTTGAGAAATCAGTCGACAGTGTCATGGGAGCTCCCTTATAAGTTACTGGTTGCCTTTCTCTTGCTGCTTTTAGGATTCTCTCTTTGTCTTTAACCTTAGCCATTTTAATTATAATGTGTCTAGGTGTGGGACTGTTTGGGTTCATCTTGTTTGGGACTCTGCACTTTCTAGACTTATATGTCTATGTCCTTTACCAGGTTAGGAAAGTTTTCAGTCATTATTTCTTCAGAGAGGTTCTCAATCCCTTGCTCCCTCTCTTCTCCTTCTGGTACCCCATGAGGTGAATGTTGTTATACTTGATGTCATCCCAGAGGTCTCTTAAACCATCCTCAATTTTTTGGTTTCGTTTTTTTTTTTTTTTTTTCTTCTGAGTGGATGTTTTCTGCTACCTTATCTTCCAAATCCCTGATTAGATCCTCAGCTTAATCTAGTCTGCTGGTGATTCCTGCTAGTGTATACTTCCTTTCAGTTACTGTATTCTTCACTTTGGACTGGTTCTTTCTTATGGTTTCTATGTCCTTTGCTATGCTTGCTATCTCTTTATTGAAGTTCTCACCAAGTTCCTTGAACATCCTTATAACCGTAACTGTCTTTGGTAGTCTGCTTGCCTCTATTTGTTAAGTTATTTTTCTGGAGTTTTCTCCTGTTCTTTAACCTGGGAACATGTTTCTTTGTTTCCTCATTTTAGCTGCCTCTCTGTTTGTTTCTCTATACTATGTAGATCTTCTGCGTCTCCCAGCCTTGAGCAGTTGCACTTATGTAGTAGGTGCCCTTTGTGGCCCTGGCACAGTCTCTCTGGTTACCTGCTTTGGGTGCTTCAAGAGTGTCCCTTGTGTGGTTTGTATGTGCTCTCCTGTTTTAGTTGAGCTTTGATTGCTATTGTCATGTCAGTTGGTGGGATTGACCCTCAGGCTGACAAGCTGTGGAGTTTGGCCACATCCACAGCTTACAGGCCGCTATGCAGGAGGCTTGCCCTGCTGAGTGGGATTCACCCCACTTGGCTCTGGTGTCTGTTGAGATTGCCTCTTGTGTGCCGCTTGTGGACAAAATTGGGCAGTGTTCTTCTGTGATCTGAAGCCAACATCCAAGTATGTTGGTTCTGGGGCTTCATAGGAGGGGCTGTGGTACAGGCTCAGGTCATCCCCTGCCTCTGACCAGCTGGGGACTACCTGGTAGGAGCTACCAAGCAATCTGTGTTTGTTCGCTGCCTGTGCTAACGTTGGAGGTGTACTGGAAAGGCCACTGTGAACCAAGGACCTATGCCATCAGTACCATGCTTGAGGTAGTTCTTCAAAAAGCCAGGACACCCTCAGGCCTGCTGCCACCTGCGAGCTCCCTTAAGGTTCAGCCACTGATAAAGCCTAGTGTGTTATACAAGTTGGCAGGGTCTCAGGGAGTCACTAAAAGGGGAAAAGTTGTGGTCACCAGGTTAAAGTAAGTTCTGGTTTGGTGCCAGTGCTGAGCCTAGACCAACTCAACGAAAGTCTCAGAGCACACCAAGGCCAGTTGCTCCTCATCTGGGATCTGTTGAACTCTGATAGTTTTCCCAGAAAGAGTGTAATATGAGCAGGTCTGGCTGCTCTCAGAGAAATTGCCTCCAGCCTTGGGGGAGTTGGGTGGGACAGATTCCCAATGAATCATTAGTGTGGAGCTGCCAGGCCAATTAGATTCAAATTTGGCCATGTGGGGCAGGCTCAACCAGGGAAAGATGGTGTCCACCTGCCAGTCAACCTGCCGGCTATACAGAAGGAACACCTCATACAGGGAAAATGGCAACTGTGCTCCAGACCTCGACTCGAAGTCACACACCTCAGTTGGCTTTCTATATGCTCTGATGCTTCCTGAGTCACTGTCCCTCCACAGAAGCCCAAGGTGAGTGCCTGCGAGTGAGTGAGTCAGTGTCAGGGCTGTTTAAGTGGACATCTAGGTTTTCTTCAATCTGCTCTCCCACCTGGAGGGTCGGAATCCCCACTGTTTTCTTTACAGTCAGATATTGTGGGGGCTCTTCTTCCTGGCACCAGTATTTCAGACTGGGGAGCCTGGTGTGAAGCTGGAGTCCTTTGCTTCTTTATGGGGAACCTCCACAGCCATAATAGCTCTCCTGAATCTCAACTGCCACACTGAGGTTTGGAGCCAGCCTGTTTTGCATCTCCTCCCCTCCTACAAGTCTCTACATGTGTTCATTTTAAAACTATAAATTTATAAAATTATAAAACTTTTGTTCAGCTAGATTTCAGATGATTCTCCAGGTTGATTGTTCTATAATTTAGTTGTAATTTTATTTATTTATTTATTTATTTATTTATTTATTTATTTATTTATTTATCTTGAGGGCAGTGTCACTGGCCCTCATATGTGGGACCCAAACCAGGGTGGCTGGCTTCCTAAGCCAGCGTTTAACCACCGCGCCACTCGGCTGGCCCAATTTAGTTGTAATTTTAATGTGTTCTTGGAAGGAAGCAGGCACAGTGTTTATTGACTCCACCATCTGGGATCTCTTAGTATTTTAGAAATAAGATTTTTAAATGCTAAAAGTATAATTTTAATCTCTAGGGCTATTAAATTGCTCAGCGTCACTTTATATTTTGATGGTTAGAAATAGTTTCAGATACAGTAACTTCCACTGCTAAGCTTTATTTATTAAATATTTTGTGCATTCCTCTGTGTATCATGACTATCCTGAAAACAGAAAAATGCATATAAATGTCTGAGAAGTAAATTTCTAGTATTAACATGTAACGGAATATAGTAGACCTCTAATTTAGATTTCTATAATTATACTATAGGGTTAATATGTGTGATAAAAATTTTCTTTATCTTAATGCCTGCTTTACTTCTGGTGATTAAATCTGCTATTAGTTTTTCTAAACGTAATCTGTCAACATGGTACTAAATTTAGTGAAATCAGCCATCCAAGGGAATACTGAAGCTTTTACTCATTTTTCTTATTGAACTCTGATAAATCTTAGGATGATTGTAGTATGTGGGCCTCTGTGAACTGCAGAAAGTTGGAACTCGGGCAAAAAGAGAATAATTTAGAGTTATTTCCAAGCTTCTTAGACACTTGATTTTGGACATTTTCAAAAGGGATTGATAGACTCCTATTGTAATAGCTTTGACAGTCAACTTTGAGACTATATATATATATTAAGCCTTAGGCTGTTTCAGATTGCAAGAGGCTGACTCAGGGAATGGGCTTTATTGTATAATATATAAAGGGGAGTAAAATGTACAAGTTAAAGAGCATAGGAAAAAAACAAAGGAAGTACAAGCAGGCTCATTACAGAATTAGCAGCTTTAAAAGTCTCTCACCTCCTTTTTTCTTTTACTCTCTTTCTACAGAAATTACCAAAGGCTTTTCTCTTCAACTTTTGGTTCTGGTTACTCATGACTTCTGTGTTCCATCTAGTCTGTAGATTTCTTGGTTTCAGCCCCCAAGGGAAATGATATTACCTATTGTTTTGTTCATCTGTTACTATATAGAAAATCACCCCAAAATTTTGTGTTTTAAAAACAAATCTTCAATTTCTCCAAATGCCCCAAATAACACATTTTGTTGCCCTAGTTGCAGCCTGGTTGATCCTTGATGCCACTGCTTCTCTGGCTGTTTATTATATCAAACATCAACATCGTAAGCTCCATGACAGAGATCTACCAGTTTGTTTGTTTGTTTTTTTTAATTACATCAAAAGTATCAGAGCAGCTGCACATAGAGGCTTCTCCCTGGAAGAACCTTTGGTTCAAATAGATAGGAAATGTGAGAGCCATCTTTTCAGCAGTTAAAAGATTGCAAACAAGACTGAGGTGCTTTTATCTTTTGTCATTACATTTTTTTATGGATGCATGTGTCAAAATTAATAAGGGTGCATAATACTAGAGGAAATAAAATATTATTTCATTAGGCCATAATACGGTTTATTTCTCAAGATAAAATGCTTATGTTTCAGAAGTTGATTAAAGTTGATGAGGTAATCAATAAACAAATCTTCTCACAATCTCTCTTGAGAGCATGTGTAGTATCTTATGGTGATTGAGTACTATGGTTTGCAGTTATTCATATGTTTTTCCTAATTTTTATATCCTACAGAATATATCTTTTGTTTTTTCTCAAAATTTAAATATTTTTCTCCTTATATAGTTTTTTAATGAAATTGTTGTACTGTATATTCCAAACTCAATTAAAGTCTGGAGAAACTGAAGTATGTTCTTTTGTAAAATTCTGCTTCTTCTGCTTCTTGTCTGCTTTTATTACTCCATGACATATTCACAGTTATTTCAGTAATTCTGAAAATTATCTGTATAGCTGTATATAAGTTTGCTCCTTTTTAAATTTGATACATCATGCAGGACTTGAAATTATCAGCCTAATTATTCCCTTAATTAGCCAGGACTTTCACATTTTATTACTGATTTACGTTTCTGCCAAGTGTCTAGTTGAGCTTTCCCTTCTATGAAATATTATGTTATTCATGTTCTTTAATGTTACCTTAGTAAATGTTTTAAGCCTTTTTAATGTAACTTTCTGTTTACTATGAACATGAATATTGGTTTACTTTTCATATGAATATTAACCATATATAGTGACCACTTACATCATTTTACTTTAAAAATGAGATTATAATAAAATAGATAAACTGGAAAAGAAAATGCATATTACTGTACTTTGTACTTATCATCAATTAGTATTTCATTTCTTAGTAATAAGTTTAGAATAAAATGTTATAGATGTCTTAGGTGAAATTTATTCTTGAAATACATGAATATATTATGCAAAAAATAACAATATATGATAATTACCTGGGGAAATAATTATCTAGTAGTAATATAAGATTAGCATTTATCACATGTTTTCCCTCAAATTTTATCTGATGTATTTAGTTAAAATGTGAAACATTATCAAAACAGAGATTATAGTAAGGCAAATTCTGTGAATTTCAAAGTAAGATTGTCTCTAAAATTAACCTGCAATGGTTCCAAGCAGAAATATGTAAGTTAACCTTAGAAACAGGTCCGAAATCTCACTACATTCTTTTCCCTGTTACAAATCTTTACTTCTCCATCTCCTAACCCTTCTCTGAGCCTTCTTAACACAGTAAATCACAACTTCACAGTAAATGTCCAGATCTTCAATTTCTCCAAATGCACCAAACAACACATTTTGTTGTCCTAGTTGCAGCCTGGTTGATCCTTGATGCCACTGCTTCTCTGGCTGTTTATTATATCAAACATCAATACCTTAAGCTTCAGGACAGAGATCTACCAGGCTACACACCTCTGTATTCAACTTCCTTCTTTTCAGTTTTTGGGACATCTCACAAGAGACTCAAATGTGAACTTTTCAAAACTGAATGTATGATCTTGCCCACCTCCCCACTCCACTTTGATTGCCAAACTAGCTCTTCATCCATTCCTTTTTATTTCAGAATATGACCCCACCAGTAGTTCATGCCAAAAGCTTGGAGGACATTTTTGACAGTGATTTCTCCATTATTCTCCATATCTAATGTTTCACCAACCCTGTTGATTCCAGGTCCTCAATCTATCTTTCTGCCCATCCTCTTTCCTGCTACCTTCATAGTAAAAACCATTGTTATGGCTCATAGGTAATACCACAATAGCCCATTAATTACCCTATTTCCTTCAGTTCTCAATTCTCAATTCTTCTATTCTCTTTATTCAAGTCAAAGTGCTTTTAAATAAAAACTCAAATAAATTATATTACCACCATACTTACCCATCAAGTCTCCTATTACTCTTAGAGTAAGAATATGGCCTTACCATGAGCTTAAAGCTTTCTGATCTGATGTAATTCTACTTCTTCACATTTACTTTGTCACATTCTCCTTCACTCTCTGCTTCAATTACACTCATTTTCTTTGTGACCCATGAAATGCCAGGCTTCTTCCCACTTGAGACATTTGAACATTGCCTTCCCTTTGGACACTTGTTATTCTCCCTGTGACAGCACATCTAGCTCCCTCACCAACTTCGGGTCTTTGCCCATCATCACCTTCTCAGTGAGGTTGTACCTGACCATAACATTGCATGTGCTAGCACTATTCCATGGGTCATCTTTAGCACTTCTTACCATAAGACACCTCTATATACTAATTAAAACTTAGTGTATTGCTTTTCTCTCCACTATGAGAATGTGACCTCTCTGAGAGCAGGTCTTTATCTTGTTTGCTCATTGCCTTATCCCTAACTTGTGAAAGAGGGCCTGTCAGTGACTAGGCACTCAATAAATATTGTGTGTGGATTAATTAACCTTATTTAGCTCTCCTGACAACACTTGACATTTATATTTTTACCTCTGTATTAAACATGAAGATGCTTACTGTTAAGGGCAGGCAGTGAGAAGGTGGCAGAGCAGGGATTAAAATCTCAGCTGTTTGGCTGCAAAGTATTTCAGTCTGATGCTCTCTCATGCACTTACATGGACAGGGAATGGCAGACAAGAAAGTGTTTTCTCTAAATAGAATGGTTATTATTTTACATGAACATTCCTGGGGCATTCCATTTCTGTGTTTCTATCTATTTTAAATGATGTATCTTATAAGAAAGCAGAAGTTAGTATATTTACCTTGGCACTGATGGATTTCTTCATTTAATTAGGCAGGCATGTGGTAAAATTGAGCTGATCCAAGGAGCATTCTCATCCCTGAATCATCAAAATACAGTAAACATTTGCATTAGACACACTGAAAATTGATGCTTCCTTTTTCAGTTCAACACATCCTAATAGGTGTAAATTTGTTTAAAATGGGATACAGAAATGTGTTTTATCTCTTCAGAAATTGTTAACTTTTAAAATAGACTTTTCCTTAACAGAAACAAAATTGTCCTTGCTAAGAGCAATGTTACAAAATCAAAACTTTGGAAACTGCATGCTATATTTTATATTTATAATAAAGAAATCCCTACAAATACCCAAATACTGCCACAAATGTCATCACAAAAACTACCATTGCAAATACATTATTTCTTTGGAAAAATACCATTGCAAATACATTATTTCTTTGGAAAAACTTGGTATATTTGCTCAAACACAAGATCACAGCAATCAGAAAAATATCCAGTTAAAGACTATTGATCTGAAACCTTAATCTTTGGTAATAAACAATTGTAGCAGGCAGAAAAATGACCCCACACCCCTCAAAAATGACCATGTACTAATCCCTGGAACCTATGAATATATCAGGGTACATCGCAAAGGAAAATTAATGTTGCTGAAGAAATTAAGGTTTCTAATCAACTGACCCAGGGAAGATTACCCTGGATTATCTGAGCAGTCTCAATGTAATCACAAGGGTCCTTATAAGTGGAAGAGGGAGGCAGAAGAGAATCAGTGTTAGAATGATGTGATTGGTCATTACTGGCTTTGAAGACAGAAGCCAAAGACAAAAAATACATGCAACATGTAGAAGCTGAGAAAGCAAGAAAATAGATTCTCACATGGAGCCTCCAGAAGGAATGCAGCTCTGCTGGCCCCTTGATTTTACTAATAGCTGGTGAGACTCATTTAAGATTTCCAACCTCTGAAATTGTAAGATAATGAGTTTGTGTCATTTCAAGCCACACAGTTTGTGACATTTTGTAACACCTGCTCTAGAAAACGAATACACTAATATTTCAGAGATAACCTCACATGCCGTTCAGAACTGCTGTTTTGATATACAGAACTTTGGAATCTTTAAGTCTGTAACTGTCTCAGGAAGATTCTTGATCACTATAGGCAAAACCCCACATTACTTCCTGAAGATGTCCACACACCAGCCCATAACTGTCACAAATAATGACTTTTGTTCTGGATTCTATGTCTACACAAGCTCCTCTAAGAAGCAAGAGCACTTTGGCAAGACAGTCTGGAAAGGTTTACAGGGCTACCATCCCTGTGGTGAATTTAGAATGACAGGAGTGGTATTGAATATCAGTAAGCATTACTGGGTATATTAGCAGTATGCCTTTGGGCAAATTATGTAATTATCTTCATCTGTAAAAAGGGCCAATGATAGTGTCTACCTTATATATTTGTATGGATCAAAGGAAATGATGGTTTGAAGTAATTTAAAGGAAGTCTGATACACGGAAAGAGCTTAATATAGCTTAGCTATTCTTGTTTAAATTTCAGAAGAAAATACTAAAATAATCATACGTACAAGAGTCATGTGGGTATGGATTTAAATCCTTATAAATGTTTCACTTACTAGCTATATACATTTACTAAATTATTTAATCATCCAACTTTTCCTTTCTTCAACTATAAAATATAGACACATTCACCTAAGAGATAATACATGGCTGGCACATTAATGTGATCAATAAATTGAACTCAATGATATTATTAGCAATTATTATCACAAATAATACATTTAAATTGAATAAATGTCTTCTTATTAGATCAATTGTTTTGTTTATTAAAAATGATAGCTGCATATAAAACACATGAAAAGTGAAGTAAGGTTTGTGATTGCATAGTAGGTCTAGCTTTATCTTGAGAAAGGATGCTAAAAGAGAACTCATGGAGAACATTTTCTCCCTATCTCCATCCCAGTCAAAAAGTATCATTACAAAAAATAAAAAATGAAACTCAATTGACTTGAAACCTTAGCTTTATAATATTTAGAGCATGATAAAAATGCACAATAAAAGGAAATCAGTTTTAGAATGCCGGTATAATATTTTAAAGGTAATAGAGATGGTTTTTGTTATTTTTCATTAGTTGCCTACTATTTAAGTAAATACAGTTAACTGCCAATTTTTAAATCAAGCACATCAGAAAATTAAAAAGGAAAAATTTTAAATCACCCCAAATTATACCACTCAGAAATAACTTATTTACATTTAATGACCACCATTATAGAAAACTCAATATTTATACATACAAACACCAAAAATTGTTTTTGATAGAATATTTATTTTTTCATGTTAGTGTTGGAGCATAAAAAAAATCTCAATAGCATTTATACTCTTCTTAATGTTCTTATATATTTTATAACTAATATTATCTTAGAAAACTGTATAGGCCTGCAATTATAGTGATTACTGCAATTTCATTTGGAATTGCCATTTTATATTGATCTGCTTAGATTGTCTTTAGAAAAGTGTTAGAAAAGATCATTAAGATTTCATGTTTTTCCCTTCTATGCCCAAAAACAAAATCACTTTTTCTTTAACTTTGGTTTTTCCTTCTAATGACCATACAACAACAGCTTTCCTAGCACCACATAGTTCTGTTTTGTTTTGTTTGGGTTATTTTCTGAGAGAAGATTATTTATTTAATAGGAACCAAAATTTTGTAAACCTAGTCGTTTAGGATTCAAATTTCAAAATTTTATACATATATACTATCAATGAAAAATTTAGATAACATCCTTCGGCCCTGCGTTAGGGCTATTGAAGGAGCAGACAAGTGGAAAAAAGGGAAACTGCACTGGATTTTTGATGCTATGTAGTAAGTTAGATTCAATCCCCAGATAAATGCCTTCCTTCCACATGTCAGATTTCCAGCATGTGTTGATTGAAATTTGTTCCACTACAAAGTTGTACATTACCATGTCATCAACTTCTCAGGTCATTCATGAATTGTCTAAACCAAGAATGCAAATGATAGGTTTTATGGAGTTTCATTTCAGATATTTATATTTGCACATCTGGATTGAATTTTAAGAAGTTGATTTGAATTATTTAAAGAAGGCTATAACTCTGACTTTTCAGGCTGCTTGAGAAAAATAAATCAGTCTTGGTGACTTGATAAAAATCATTCTCCTGAGTTTGCACAACTGCTGGACAAGTTCTGGTACTTGGCTGGAACAACAAGGCAGCCCTAACTTGTGGCTTCACAAACTGATTTTACTGAATCACCATGGCACAGCGGCCAACTTTCTTCTTACTAGAGATCTCAGAAGTGTGCATTTAAATTTCAGCACTGTAAACTTTCAGATAAATTTATTATTGCATTTGAAAACAGAGCCTGCTAGCTCTGAGATTAGTAATATCTGGATGTTTTGAATTTTATAAACCACTTTGACACAGTTGCGCTACATTTAATGAGAATTTCAGGGGTATAAAGAATTGTGGCACAAGGTAGATCAATCTCCAGGAGCTGAGCTGCAAAAGAAGAGCAGCAGCGGAGAAGAGCTGGCTCCACAGATGCCCACACAGATTTTCTTGTTTGACTTCGTAACTGGGAAAATAGTGGTACCACCAACTGAGATGCTGGGATGATGAGACAGGGAAATGGGGGAAATTTCTAGAACATAAAGGAGGAATTGCTGGAGAGATAGGTCAATAGGCATTTACTAACATGAACAAACTTTTTTTTTTTTTTTAATGTGCAAGGAAGGAGGGAATCAGCTAGAAAATTCTCAGGCAATTGTTCCTACCATTAGAAATAGTGAAGTTAAATATTCAAACCTATCTCTTTCTGGCCAAAAGTTATTATCATACCCTGTACACTGGTTAAAATCGCGCGTGTAAATGAAATCACCCCTGAGTGTAATATAACATAAACAAAACAATGGGCTAAGTTTAGAAGTCTGGGAAAGATCAGCCTTAATACTTGAGAGAGTAAAATAAACTTTTGAAGATCGTTTAGGATTGGTAGAGATGACATTAAAAAGCAGAGAATGATCTCTGGAAGTCAAAGGGAGTAAACAATTCCAAGTTGAAATTAAAAAAAAAAAAAGCATCAGAGAGGTGCAGTTAATAAGAAAATAGAGCATTTTATCCAATTTCAAAAATGAAATGGTATGGTGTGGAAAAAAACAAAAAAAAGTAAACCTAGAACCCCAAGATGCAGTCCAGTTCAAGGTGTATCACTAATGTCTCCGAGCCTCATTGTTGTCCAACCCCAAATGAGAAGTTTGCAGGCAAAATCACTTGGGCCATCCTCACCAAATTCGTAATAAGCCAGGAAGACTTCAGCTCATGTATTTAGGGAAAGCAGATACTTATATTTAATTTCATTTCATTAAGGAACAAAATTGCTAAAATTCACGAGTAACTACCTTGACTTCAAATTAGAGCTATTTTATAGCCAATCTCAAAACGCTGACACCTTCTTTTACATTATGTGGCTAATTTATTTCAATATAAAAATACCATTTGCACTCTAATGTTCATTTATACCAATAAAAAAAAGAAGAAAAATGTAAAGAAATTCTAATGAAGTAAAAGAAAATATAACAAACATCCAGAGCTAGACACTGTTTTCTTTCTTTTTTTGTTTGTTTGGCCTAGTTCTTTTGTCTAGCTATGTTTGATCTCAGATTTGATTTTGTACTTAATACAGAGCAAATCCTTACTAGAAATAGATACAGGTCAGAGATGCTTATAATAAAATGTTGATAGTATTAAGTAAACAGCCATGCTAGCAAACACTGAGAAATACATTACTCATTAATATTGAAAAATGATTGAGAATCAAAACAGTTATCCCATGAGGGGGTTGGTATTTTAATATTTCCTATTTTGTGAGTGAGGTTAGGTTTTGCAATAAAAATAACTTGTAAATATTGATTATATTGCTTTGTTTTTATATGCAAAGCAATAAAATATGCTGCTGAATTAGATATATAGGGTCTATTTCTTAAAATATTTAAGGCAGAATGATTATTCCCTATTTTTATTCTATAATAAAGTGTGATTATCTTTTAATATTTGATCCTAAAACATAAGAATGATTGTCTAACCTCATGTATCTAAACAAATGATAAACACTAGTTAATCAGAATACTTGTTTCAAGAGATGACCCTGAAAACGAATTGAAAACTTCTATGTATAATCCTTTTTATGAAGATTAAACATTTCATTAGCATATGAAATGTATTGAAAAATTCTAAAATATTAAAACACACACATATATGTTGACACAGCAGTTTTCAAATTTATATGTCCATCAAATGTATTTTCCATAATAGTACCTTTTAACATACAATGAAATTATTTTTCCAAAGAATATAATTGGTAGAATACAGTATAGTCCCCCTCTTAAAATGTACTTATTTGATCTAGATTTGGGTTGTACCAATTCTAGGGAGGCAAGGTGACACATTTTCTGAAATTCCAAGTTTTATTTCCTAGATTACAAGGATTATTTTCATAGTGAAATCTGATCAGCCTTACAATTATGATTTCCTATGAATTTACAATTACATCGTGATGCAGATTATAATATTCCAAATTATCATAAACATATTTTAGTAAAAATACTATTTTATAATTTTAGAGGTAGAAGCCTTAGGTTTCTCATCTCACTGTTACATAACAAGCTATTAGACTATTTTGAATTAAAATCAATATTCTTTTATTAACATTGAATACTAGACAGTGCTTCTCATCTGTTACTCAAATGATTCTCTGAGACATAAAGTCAATAATTTTATTTTTTGAATATTATCATGGAATCTGTTACAGTATGATACTATCTATGTAGAGGCGCATGCACTAGCCAGATATGTATGTTCCTCAATATTGCTTCCTTTTTCAACAAAGAAAGAAAATCAATGTTATATGATTAAACTTTTTTTAAACTTTAGAATCTCTGAGAGGTTTGAGTATATTGTTTTATGCCTATTATTTGTTTTTGTTTCCATTTAACTATGGACTTTTTTTTCTTTTCTCTCTCTCTCACCATCTCTCGCCATCTCTCTCTTCGAAGCAGCGTACCTCCACACCAGTATCCTTCGAAGGACACATTAGGGAAGGCTAGTGTCATTTTCCTTTATATTATCATTAGTTTTTTGAAATTTAGAAAACTAAAGTAAATAAACTGTAAATATAAATAATTTGATTTTAAATTACTTATTAGCAGTATTTTATAAAATAATGCTTTTAACTTAATTTTGTCACTTAGTAAAATATTCTTAACATCGAGTCACATTGTTTATGTACTTTAAGGACCTAAAATGTTCTTTTGAATTTTGGAAAATATAGGTTAAGTAGTATGACCGTATTGTTTTTGAAAACAGAATATACATGTGTTTAATTTAATTTAATTTCACTTTCTATAATGTAATAGCATTGTTTAGGAACAATCTATTCCAGCTATTCTGTTTTGTAGCCATGTCAAGTGGTGTACTGTTTTATACTCAGAAAGCTAGTGTATATGAATGTGTGTGTGTGTGTGTGTGTGTGTGTGTGTGTGTGTGTGTTAATGAACATGAGCATGGGTGCTGCTGAAATTATTTACAGGTGAACTATGGAGAAAGACCCACCTGTGTACCTCTGCATGGAGTGTCTATATAAGTGCACAAGATTAGTTTTATTTCTGCATTATATACATATTGAAACTAGAAGGAGAAATCTAGTGAGGAGTTTAGAAACTGGTTGTAAACATAGAGTATATAACTTTACTCATCTCTATATTTCTAATTCCTTAAATCCTAAATCATAGTACACTATCACGCAAAGCCTTCTGAGAAATAAATGTTTTGAATAGACATGATACAGTCTAAATTATGATAATAAAAAACTGTATCATTGAGTTTACTTAAAGAAAATGGGCTTTAAATTTACCTTGTAAATGTTAACTCACAATCTCATCTCTAAATATTTACAAATTCTATTATTCCTTAGGTATGCAAATCTAAAACAGTTTTCCAGAAAAAAATCAACCTTGTTAGCGGTGGTCCTAAAATATTAATATTTATAAATATTTGCAAATAGAGTGAAAGAACAAGAAGTGTGCATCTCTCAGGTACATTGACTATGGTTTCACATATACCTAATAAAGAAGAAAACAAAAGAAGATTAACAAGTAATCAAATAATTATTTACTAAATAAGGGAGAGATAAAAACTGAATATTTTTGAAGAAAGTGAAGAGAAAATTCAAAGGAAATCTTTTTAAAAAAATAGTATTTAGTTTTATTTTTTATTAAAGTTTATTGGGATTACACTTGTTAGTAAAGTTATATAGGTTTCAGGTGTACAAATCTGGAATACATCATCCATATATCACATTGTGTGTTCACCACTCAGAGTCAGTCTTGAAGTTCAGGTTAATATGTATAAAAACTGAAGTAAAAACAACTAGTGAATAGACAAAAATTAGGTCAGAACTAACAAAATGAATGGTACATGAGGATTTAATAAATATCAAACGAATAAGTAAATTAAAATATAGTAACTTCTGATAATTTTAGCAAAAAAAAAAAAAAAAAAAAAAACGGTTAAAAGATGCACAGAAAGAAAGAAAGAACCAAGTATGGAACTCTCCAATCTGAATTACTAAGTTATATGAAAAGGAAGGAGGGGCCAGCCGAGTGGCTCAGTTGGTTAAGAGCTTGCTCAAGAGTGCAAGTTGAGCTCTGAGCAACAGCAGTTCGATGCCCAGATTGAGCTGAGCTCCCGTTGAGCTGCCAACAGGTGGCAGTGTGGCTCAGCTAAAAAAAAAAAAAAAATTTCTTCTGAGGGCCAGCCTAGTGGCGCATTGGTTAAGATCTGGCTTGGGATGCCAGCAGCCCAGTTTGGATCCCATATATGAGGGCCAGTGACACTGCCCTCTACAGCTAAGATGGTGAACAACAGCTCCACCTGGAGCTGGGCTGCTGTGAGTCCCTGGGACAGCATAACTGCAGCCCCTGCTGCAGTGGGCTGCCATAGGCTACAGTGAGTGGCCGGCAGCCAGAGTGAGCTGCCAAGAGCCGCTGTGAGTGGCCGTCCAGAGGCCGGCGATTGATCTGCCTCACCCGAGAAGAGCGCAATGATGATACCTCCATGGACCAGTGAAGCAATGTCCTCCACAACTAGACTGAAGAGCTAAAGGACACAACTTGTCTGTTCCCCATCCCCGGTTCCCCAATGCTGTTCCCCTCCCCCAACTCCCCCCACCAAAACTCTTTAAAAGAAAAAGAAAAAAAAAATGAAGGAAATAAAAATACAAAGCAGCAAAACAAGACAGGGAGTTTTGAATAGTCATTAGAAAGCAATATAAAAATAATTAATACATTTTAATGTCAATTTATAAATGAAGATAAATTGAAGATATGGCCAAATGGAGGATAAAATGAGGGCATTAAAATATCAGCTAGAAAAATATTTTTACAGAGGTGTGCCACATGTGTCAATAAAATGTAATCTATAGTCAGCAAAATTAGGACATTAAGGACAATACAAGGGCAATGTATACTACATCTCAAATAAGAAGTGACACTTTTAGAATTTTCCAGGCAAGAGAGATTACTCACCCAGAACAATGTTGTGGTATAGAAGAAATTGTGAAGATGTCAATCATCATCATGACCAGTCAATGCTGGGTAGAAATTGAAGTTGGAAGAAGGCACAAAATCATGTGGTAAACAGAATGTCCATCTGAGTCCTGTTTATTAAGGGACATCAGATTTACATAATCTTTGATCTAGCAGTACCGCTCCTGAGGTTTTTATCATGAGAATATGAAGCAATTAAGTGAACGTTAAATGATAATTATCCATGTTTTTTCAAAAAAAAGTCTTTAGAATTTAAGTATGGAAAAATCCTACATATTATAGATGGAACCATTAAAGCTCATATACTTGAATAAATTCTGGAATGATAAATGAAATATTTAACTTATGTAAGCACATATATACAGGCAAATTTATTAGATACATTGACAGAGATATACAAACCATTTTGAGTTGAAATATATTTTGGAGCCTAAGCATTTATATTAAACATAACGCATAGTCATTATAATGAAAATTGAGTAAAAGGGTAATAAAAAGTAATGATATCTATAATTCTTACATCCATAGACAACCATTATTAACTTTTAATGTACTTTAACCATATTGTAGATAAACTATAAATATGTTTTTATCTTTACATTTACTATGCAGGCACTAGAAACATCCTATTGTGTTCTGTTTTTTATTTACAACATGATAATGAGTATCTTAATTGTCATTAAAATCTTGATATTTAGTGATTGCATATTTTTAATCATGTCAAAAGTTTAAGTTGTGTACTTTGTTTGTTCCTTTTTATATTGTAAACCATCCTATTTTAGCCTGAAATGGCAAGTTAGTAGCCCCACGAAACTTGCTGCAAATATTTTGTTCTTTAATTTGAGTAAAAAGAACAAATGAGCAATGAATACATGGAGACCATGGAAGATGACATGGTATCTATTTCCTATCCCTGCTTCAGAACCTAGATATTACTCTCATGGAGAAACTATCAGTAGAACACAGTTTTTGAACTGAGAAATGAATAATAGCAAGGAGACAATGTGCAATCATGTGGGAGTAGCCTGGAATAGCATGTGTGGGAGCCCTGAGGTAAGAACTCTGTTATAGAGTTTGAGGACCAGAAAGGCCAGTGTGTCTGGTGAGGGACAAATGAGGAAGAAAAAGCAAGAAGATCAGGGAAAGTAGACATAGGCCATTTCAGGCACAGTATTTTGGGTTGCAGAACCAAGAATCTGTTTATTCTAATTGCAATGGGAAAGTGTAAAGAGATGTGATATGACTCATATTTAAAATCGTACCACATTTGATGATTGCTTGAAAAAATATAGTGTTAAAAATCTTTTAAAATGATAATTAAAGCAGAACCACTTATTTGAAAAAGAATAAAAATAACTCAAGTTATATACAGATGGAAGGGAATATACTTTTCCCTTGAAAGGAGCATATAATTTTTTTTTCGTAAAAATTCCTCATGTATCAATATGGGCCACAAATGCACCTGAAAAGGAAAAATAATTATTTCTCATACCTGTTTAAATATTATAGTTGATCGAAAATTATTTTGAGCAACTAGGTAATATCAGAGTTGTATATAATTTGTCTTATTTTAATTAAAACGATAAAAATTAAAAAACAATAAAATTTGTGACTGTTAAGTACACAAAGAGAACAAAGGTGACTATAAATAGGATTATGATCTTACAATGACTAGAGTTTTGAAGTTGTTAGTAATAGAAGTTATTTTTCCTTATTCTTTATAAAAATATCTTTCTAATAAACAAAGTTATAACAAAAGTATAGAATATTGAGCCATACTGAGAAAAAATGATTAAGTGGTATATTTATAAAAATCAAAAATTTAGTTAAAAAAGAGTAGCCAGTAATAACACATCTGGACACAAATGCAGGTTTCTTATGGCAAAACAGAAGTTTATAACATCATGGGTTGGGAATATATGTGGCTAAAATGTTAAATATGTAAAAATGCAGATATTAAAACTCAAAAGGGTAAATAATTGTAATTTGAGGTTATTTTCTATATAAAGAATTGTCAAAATTGGGGGAAACCATGGTTATTGAGTTTTGTTTCCATAAATAATTTTCATAGGGTTTCTTCTCCACAGTGAAATAGTAAATTCTACAAGGTCTGAAAATTAGGTTCGTGAACTTGACACCATGTGCTATATTGGCAGCGCTGTACAAGCAGCTCAGTAAGGTCTCACAACCTTACTATATCAGGTTCTCACAGCTATATCAGGTTCTCACAGGTATATCAGTGTCTCACAGCTCACAGTTTGTGTCGATATGTGGTGGTGTCTTGCTGGGTGGTGTTCATTATTGTTGTTGCGTGTTTTGTGTATCGTAGTGAGAATGAATGAGCTTGAATTAGAGCAATGCACAAACATTAAATTTCTTGTTAAACTTGGCAAGAGTGGAAGTGAAATCAAGGACATGTTAGTCCAAGTTCTTAGGAATAATGCCATGAAGAAAATGGCAGTGTACCAGTGGATGAAACGTTTTCCTGAGGGGAGAGAATGTGTCACTGATGAAGAGAGGTCAGGTGGCAAGTAGTGAGCAGAACTGATGAAAACATTATAAAAATTTGTCGAATTGTGCATCAAAATCATTGTCTGATTGTGAGAAGCATACTAAATCAAGCAAACATCAATACAGAAACCTTTAGGAAAATCTTAACTGAAAATCTTGGCATGAGAAAGGTGTGTGCAAAAATGGTCTTGAAGGAGCTCCCTGATGAACAAAAACAAAGGAGAGTTGAAGTTTGCCAAGACCTTTTGGAGAGGCAAGATGATGTTTTCAGCCGTGTTATCACTGGTGATGAAACATGGTTTTGCCAATATGACCATGAACGAAGCGTCAAAGTGCACAATGGAAGGCAGCCAATTCTCCACAACTAAAAAGTTCCATCAGTTGAAATCAAGGGTCAAAATGATGTTGCTAACCTTTTTTCATATCAGAGGGATTATTCATTATGAATTTGGACCAAATGGACAAACAGTTAACCAAGTTTAATATTTAGAAGTGCTGAAAAGACTGCATGGAAAAGTTAGATGACCTGAACTTTTTGCCAACAATTTGTGGCTCTTACATCAAGATAATGCACCAGTTCATGTGGCACTGTCTGTGAGGGAGTTTTTAGCCAGTAAACAAATAACTGTATTAGATCATCCTTCCCTCTGGCCTGACCTGGCCCCCAATGACTTCTTTCTTTACTTGAAGATAAAGGAAATATTGAAAGGAAGACATTTTGATGACATTCAGGACATCAATGGTAATATGACAACAGTTCAGATGGCCATTCCAGAAAAAGAGTTCCAAAATTGCCTTTGGACTAGTCACTGGTGTTGGCGCATAGCTTTCCAAGGGGAGTACTTCAAAGGTGACCATGGTGATATTCAGCAATGAGGTATGTAGCACTTTTTCTAGGATAGGTTTGTGAAAGTAATTGTCAGACCTCGTGTGTGTGTGTGTGTGTTTGTGTATATGTGTGTGTATACAAATATATGTATATATATATAATATTCTAATGCACAATTTTTCTATTATTGGGATATTACAAAGTTATGTTTGGTTACTGTTTATATGTATATTTGGATATAACATGGGTAAAATTTATCCCAGAGTTACATCTGCATTGCTTACTTTTTGATATCAACTTATTTTCATAAATCTGTATTCAGGAATGAAAAGTCATAAAGATCAGTCTCAGTGCAGCAAAATTAAGATGTATCGATTAGTGTCTTAAAGGAGAAGCTGAAACATTTAGAATCTTTGTTATACACTACAGATTTGTAAGTTAAGAGTTCAGGGTAGGAGAATAGTATAAGAAAATACAACAGGGCCGGCCGAGTGGAGCATTGGTTAAGCGCTGGTTTTGGGATGCCAGCGGCCCCGGTTCGGATCCCACATGAGGGCCAGTGACACTGCCCTCTACAGCTAACAACAGCTCCACCTGGAGCTGGGCTGTGCGAGCCCCTGTGATGGTGTAGGCTGCAGCCCCTGCTGCAGTGGGCTGCCATAGGCTGCAGTGAGTGGCCCGCAGCCAGCGTGAGTGGCTGGCAGCCAAGAGTGAGCTGCCAATAGCCGCGGTGAGCGACATCCAGAGGCCAGCGACCAATCTGCCTCACCCGGGAAGAGCGCAATGAGGATACCAACAGTGAAGCAACATCCTCCGCAACTAAACTGAAGAACAAAAAGACAGCAACTTGTCTGTTCCCCTTCCTCGATTCCCCAACGCTGTTCCCCTCCGCCAATTCCCCAATAAAATCTTAAAAAAAATAAAATAAAATAAAGAAAATACAACAAAGGCATATATGAGTGATATTGAAGGTAACATTCAATAGAGAGGAAGAAGTAACAAGGAGCCTCCATAATGCTGACATCTAAATATAAATTGGAATGACCCAAATGGAATATTGGCAGCAAAAGGAAACGAAAAAAATAAGAAAACAGAGATACACCATGAAGAAAAATGTCACAAATCCAAGAGCTTAAATGGCATGTTAAATGTACGCACTGACTCCAGTGCCTAGTCCACCCTTCCAAGCAATTTTGGAACTCTGTTTCTGAAATGGTCATCAGAGCTGTCATCGTATTACCTTTAATGTCCTGAAGTTCATCAAAATGTCTCCCTTTCAATATTTCCTTTATCTTCAAGTAAAGAAAGACGTCATTGGGGGCCAGATCAGGTAAGTAGGGAGGGTATTCCAATACAGTTATTTGTTTACTGGTTAAAAACTCCCTCACAGACAGTACTGTGTGAGCTGGTGCATTGTTGTGATGCAGAAGCCATGAATTGTTGGTGAAAGGTTCAGGTTGTTTTTGTCTAATTTTTCAAGCATCCTTTTCAGAACCTCCAAATCATAAACTTGGTTAACTGTTTGTCCATTTGGTCCAAATTCATAATGAATAGTCCCTCTGATATCATTAAAGTTTAGAGACATGGATGAACAAGTTTGCGTACTTAAATGTCAGTCCTTGTATGCACTGAAGGAACAATAATATATCTGTCTTCATGTGTGGAAAATAAAACTCATGAAGAAATAATTGAGGCATGTACATTCTCTCTATTCCTCTATAGTGTAAAGCTGAATTAGACCATTGCAGGAAAAGCTGCATAGCTCAAACTATATTTTGGCTACTCACAGAATTAAATTTCTAATTATTTTGATATTATGCCATCAACCTAAACAAAGATAAAATAAGAAACAGCCCTGTGAACCTCATTGCTTTATTAATTCCTAGCTTTGAAAATATTTTTCACAGTGCTCTCTTTTTTATAGACCACAGGGGGAAAATATCTTTGTTCTTAGTTCCGGAAATAGCTGTCATACTTCTGTGTAGTAGAAGTTTTTCTTATTGTGGACACTTAATTATGCACAGTTCTGTTGCAGTTGTCAGAAAACACAGGATTGGACTTGTGGAACAATCTTCAACGTAGAAGATTTTGTGTTTAAAAACTCTCTTGAAATATTTTTACTAATTTTTCTACATTTATTTTCTCTTTGCTCCAGTACCCTACTTTAAATATGAAGATTAATAATCAGCTTTAATGTTGTTTAGCTTAAACTATATCTCTGATTATTCATTTTGCATTTTTCAGGCTAGACATGATTGTTTTGATACTTATAGTACATGTTAAATTCTAAGTATCCCCAGCATTCTTCCGCTGTTGAGGGAGGTCATCAAGAACATACTGTGTTTCCCCCCAAATAAGGCTAGGTCTTATATTAATTTTTGTTCCAATAATCTATATTTATTCATTTATTCATGTACAGAGATCTATATTTATTCAAACAGTCATGTCTGGTTGATAATTATAACTGGGGCTTATGTTTAGGGTAGGGCTTATATTACGAGCATCCTGAAAAATCATGCTAGAGTTTAATTTCTGGTTAGGTCTTATTTTCAGGGAAACATGGTAGCTAGTTGATCTGTGAGCTAAACCTGGGCAATGGGGAGCTCCTCACCCTTTCTCCTGTCCTTGGAATTTGTGCTGCACTTGACTTCTCCTTGCTAGAAGCTGTCCAAGGACACAGACTTAAGATAGCAATGTGAAAATGAGACTATCTGTACTGCGTATATGACTAAACCCAGTTAAAGTTGCCTGTGTGTGTAACTTAACCCTTTTAATTCTTCATGAAACAGTCTCAGAAAAGTACACATGAAAAAGGTTATCATGTTTTTTGCTTTGCTGTTGCACTATTTGTACTGGTAAATATTTAAAACAATATTAGAAACTGTGAATGGGGGCTACTGTTTAGTTCTTTTAAAATAATAAAGTTAGGGCCGGCCGAGTGGCGCGGTGGTTGGGTGCTGGCTTAGGAAGCCAGTGGCCCTGGTTTGGGTCCCACATATGAGGGCCAATGACACTGCCTTCAAAAAAAAAAAAGTAAAATAATACAGTTAAACATTATAGGCCTCACTGTCCAATATGGTAACCACAATGATTGGTTACTACAGGGGGTTTTCCAGATGGTAGGGAATTGGTTACAAGTGATTGTCTCATACCATATTTAGGAAGGTGACTTAAATTTCTTTTGTGATTATCAGAGGCATTTACAAGAAATAGCCTAAGTTAAATTTTGTTAATGTTCATGAAATAAACTAGTTTTAGTTTTGCTTATATGGCTTAAATTGTTTTGTCTGCTTTGGGAATTCTAAGTCTGGGGTTCATTTGCGATTTAATTTTATCAATATGATTCAGACATATTGTCATGAAAACATGGAGCTAAAGATATAACTCATTTGATTTACAGAAATTGTCCACAACATAATTTAATTGGCAGAACAGTTTTTGTGGTCAAAAACACTGAGAAATGAACTATGGAACATATTTTGCCTGACAAATTACTGAGTAGAAATTAAATCAAGATGCTATCAAAATTTATATAGATTTACATTGCTAATGAAATTAATAACTTTTAGTGTCAGAAAACAAATAAGAGATCAAATGTTGGTTTTTATTACTTGCTATGATATAATGCAATATAATGTATACAGAATTTGTTCAATCTTTAAGTCAGAGCATGAGAAAAGACAGAACACAGAGCTTTATACACTTATGCACAGATTTCACAGCACTACACCCCCAACACACACAAGTAATGTGTTATTGAATGAAATTAATTTGAAACATTGAAGATAAAAAGAAAAAAATGATTAAAATAATAAGCTTCCATGTCTGATATATATTTTATTCTTCTTTTCCAGCTTTAGAAGACTTTAAAAGTAATAAACAATACTATTTTTTCAATCTTTGTGATTTATCCTTCTTTCAATTTGGATATAGTATCAGTGCACACTTGTTATATAAATTCCTCTCTTGTAAGATCATTTTACTGTATTTTAGAAAGGTCATTGCTTCAATTAAGGTCTTATTGCTTATTACATTACAGTCTGTAAATAAGTGAACATATCACAGGTGTGTTTGCATGAGAATCTGGCTCTGAATGTATTTCTCCTTAAAAGCAAGTGATTTGCAAAGATGAATCACTAGCAGTTTAATTGGTTGTTATTAATTTATGTAACTAAAAATAATAAATACAGACATTTTAATTCAGAGTTTCATTAAAAAATTGCAGAAAAATTTGAATTTCCAATTTCATATGTAATGTATTATGATAATTAATCATTTGTTTATCATTTATTACATGCCATGTACCATGTGAACATATCTATCATCACAGTTAATACTTATCCTAACCATTGAAGATAGGTAAAATGATAACCCTTTTTCAGATATGGTGGTGGAGCCTCGTATATTCTAACTAAATGACTTATTTGCTAATGTGGAAGGTTTGCACTTTGCACTTCAAGTCCTTGACTCTCTGACAAATGGTATTTTTTAATCCACCAAACCCTATTGAGTTTCATGATAAAGCACATTTTGTGGAATAGAGCAATGAGAATTTTCATTGGAATTGACTGAAGAAAGTGCTATGTGAAAATTTGAGATTGACATAATGGAAAATGGCAAATAATGCAATTCTTTGTAATGCTTTAACAGGCAGTGTGTGAACAGCACGGCTGCTGTTGGCATCCACCGAATGAGTTTTTCCTTCTATGGTGCTTCTTCACAGATAACCAGGGCTATAAAGTTGACAAAAAGATAACAAATGTGCGTGAGACAGACTTTTCTTTACAAACGACATGCTCTTTAATTATATAGTCTTATAGTGGTGCTTACGCATTCTCAGCCTCTCTTTTATTGCTTTCTCAGTCTTTTTGAAGTGCTAGAAGCCAAATTTAGCAGGATGCATTCATTTACTCTGGAGCTGATATTAACAATGCAGTTCTCGCAATCCAGAGACACCCTATTGTTTTCAGTTCAAGGTTTGGTTTTCAAAGTATTCAAATTAAATGATGTTTTTCTTATATGTACAAATTATTTATAACAGGCCACTTTATTTTTTTTTAATTATTTTTTAATTTTTTTTAAATTTTTTATTGGGGAATTGGGGGAGAGGAACAGCGTTGGGGAATCAGGGAAGGGGAACAGACAAGTTGCTGTCTTTTTGTTTTTCAGTCTAGATGCAGAGGACGTTGCTTCACTGGCCCATGTTGGTATCATCATTGCGTTCTTCCCGGATGAGGCAGATTGGTCGCCGGCCTCTGGATGTCGCTCACCGCGGCTATTGGCAGCTCACGCTTGGCTGCCAGCCACTCACTCTGGCTGCTGGCCACTCACTGCAGCCTATGGCAGCCCACTGCAGCAGGGCCGCAGCCTACAACAGGCCACTTTATACTCTTCATAATAACAGTTATTTCAAAATAGGTGGAGTTTATGGACTCCATTTAATTGAATCGTAGAAATTTAGAAATTAAAAGAACCATGTGGGTAATCAATTTTAGTTTATTAATTTTATTTTTCTTGACAATCCCTAACAGTTTGAGAATCCAATAACAGATATGGACTTCTCTCTGCCCCCTCCCCACCCCCCCACCCCCAAATGCACATACAAACTGAATTTTGCAGAATGTTTTAGGGACATTTCTCAAATGCATCTATGAAATATCCACTGATTGAGCCATTGGTCTAGTCAAGTCAAACAAACTTTAAGCTAAGAATTTACAGTTCCTAATGATGCATCCATAATACAGAATTAGCATCAAGATTTAAAACCAACATCTATATTTTATTCCTTGAGTCTTTTTGCTATTCTACCACAAAAATATACTACTACTACTACCACTTATTACTTAGCAAATAGAATATCATTATATTTACATAAATTTCACAAAACAGTACTTCCAAATGATTACATATCCATCTTAATGATCATTTTATATCTAGATACTTATAGTAACTCCCATTCATGTCTATTTTATGCTTTCTAGGTGAGAATAAAAAAATAAGATAAATAACATACATTTTTTACGTATTTAACATAAATTTACCATCTAGAAGACAATTAAAAATATTCTGATATTAAAATTATTTAGGAAAAGTGATTCTTTAATTGTGTATATTTCAAACTGTTCTATTAATCTCTTTTACATTTTTATTTAATTTATTGGGATGACATTTGTTAAAAAAAAATATTGGTTTCAAGTAAACAGTTCTGTAATGCATCATCTATATATCGCATTGAGTGTTCATCATCCAGAGTCAGTTCTTTTCCTATCACCATATCACCCTGTAGGGTCCACAGACAGATGAGCTGGCAGACAGTCAAGGTCTCCTGACTCCAAGGGAAAGCTGCTGATCAGTCAGCTCTGTGTGCTGGCCTGCAGGCAAGGTCTCCCCACTTCTTGGGACAACAATGTGTACCTATGAGCAGGGCCTGCCAGATGATTTATCACATAGAACACTCTTTGTTTTGCTGTACCTGTATAACCTTGCCTCTCTGCTTGTATGTGGATCACTGCTCCTCTGGCCTGCCACCACTGGAGACTCTCCCCAACCTGTAAGGCTCAGTAAACCTATGTCTCCCACTCAGCCACCTGGTGTGTTTGGGCTTGCAACTTCTCAGGCACAAATCTTGGAACAACTGAGACTCAGTCTGAACAACCCCTTTTTCCCTGTTCTATATCAATCTTTTTGCTCCTTAAACTTAGCAAGTGAAAATGAGCAAATAATACTTTTAAAATGTCAAACTATCTGTATGCCTTCAACATAGCTTTAAATCTATTATTTTCAGGAAAAAGGAAACTGAAAAATAAGATTAGTGAAATTAGAAAAGCAGTTTAGGGTGTTATATATAAACGTGTGGAAATACTTATTTACACAGGTCAGCCAATGGTAATGTCAGCAGCAACAAAATTCCATCAATTTTAAAAGTAAGTGTGCTTTGAAAAGAGAGAATTCTGATTTGGAAATCACATAAAGCAACATAAATTAAAATTATTTTAGTTTTATGCTAAAACTTAAGAAAAGTATTTTAAAATATTCTAACATATACCTAAAAATTTAGGTTTACATTAACTAAAAAATGATAAACATTTTAGAAAAATTTTATCTACGGATTCACCAGAAATTTAGAACATATTTATTGATTATATCTCTCTAAAAACTTTTAAAATACATTAGTATATTTTTAATATACATTCCCTTGGCTGCAAACGACTTGAATTTATTAATTGTATATATTAGGTATATGACACTCTTGTTGTATATTTAATTAATGAGCATATAACCAGTGGAAAACAGCAATTATGGTATACATTATCTTTTTTATATTTCAGACCCTTATAACAAAGACATAGAGTCCTTCATCAATATGTTAAAGAGTTTAGTAAATCAGAAGTTTCCGACATCCAGTAATCTGTGGAAATCACTGACAATCCATTCAGCATTAAAGTAATTAGAAAAAGTAACAACAAAGTTTTGCAAATTATTTTTGCAAACATTTCTTTAGTTTCAAACATGTATCTGAACTTTATTACCACCATTTAGAAATCAAGTATAGAAAACATAAAAGTTATTTCTTTTTCTTGTAGGCAATTCTAAAAAATGAGATATTTTGCTATTTCCTTTACAGATACTTATATATAAAATATCAACATTTTTCCACATTATTAAATATTTCCATTTAAGTTTTTTGATAAATATTGCTAGGGAAAATGTTTTTTAAAGATAGGAGGCTGAGGAAAGGGTAAAAAAATTAAAAAATTTTTTTTTTTTTTTTTTTAGCTGAGCCATCCTGCTGCCTGTTGGCGGCTCAACGGCAGCTCAGCTCAGGCTGGGCATCGAACTGCTGTTGCTCAGAGCTCAGCTCACACTCTTGAGTGAGCTCTTAACCAACTGAGCCACTCGGATAAACCCAGGATAAAAATATTTATAACTACAGAATTACATTTGGAAAATATTAGAGATTAACATATCAGAAGTTATATTTAGCAACTATCAAAGATTAAACCTTTATTTTTAAACCATGACTGTTTTTAACAATATAAATATATTCTGTAGAAAGGTGGGTAAGTTGAACACATTTATCATGACAATGACTATCTAAATTGGCACTGATTTTGAAAACAAAGCAATGCACATAACAACATACTTAATAAACATAAAATAATTTCTTTAAAATTATAAATACATTTGAATATGACATTTCCAAACTCTGAAACACCTAAGGATTTAGCGAGTTCACAAAAAAGTCAACACAATTTCCTGCTTTTTCATCACACATTACTTTCAAATTCTCTAACTTCATTTAGCTTGTCTTTAGCCACTTAATACTGCATTTACCTTTCTTTTAAACTGTTGCTCTCAGTTACAAGAATTCATATCATGGCAATGCCTTGAGAGTTACATACATTTGAAGAGTGGCTTTTCACTGGATCACTGTGCTGATTCTTTCTGCCAGTCTTGCTTCCTGGAAATGGTTAAGATAAAAGAAGCTTGTGGTCTTTTTCAGGTGTGGCTCAGGTTTAGATGAGCCATCACATCTTCTATTAACACACTCCTGCTAGAGTGTAACGTGGCAGGCGAGGTTTCTCTGGTAAAGTGACATCTGCATAGTGACCTGTAGAAAGTGAAACATTTGGGCATCTGGAGAAAAGAATTTCTAGACAGTGACCAGCAAGAACAAAGATGACATTGGGATGATCATGGCTTGTGTGATTGGTAAAGACAGGTAACAAAGAAAGGAGGCTGGGAGGGTTATGTTAGTGGAACTCATTTTAAGGGTTTTGACTTTTACTCTCACCTTAATGGCTAGGCACTGATTGTGGGCAGGTAAGTAACATCTGAGAGCTATGAAAGAAAGTAATTATATATGTGGCCTCACAGCAGCCTCGCCATTTGCCTCCCTGCATTCGCCCATAACAGCAGAACCTCACGGGGACAGGATATTCACGATGTTTATGGCAAAACCCCATGGGACCCTAAGAGAGAGGGCGGGTCAGCCAATGACGGGCAAGACCCTAAATATGTGCATTAGGGCGGCCTAAGCCAGGCGCCATCCTTGGGTACCCTGGGAGGAATCAAGGAGGTGAAGCATGTGGGGCCTAAGGGCCTGTGAACCCTTATCTGCAGAGCTAACAGCCTGCCAAAGAAGAGAGAAATCTTCCTAAGAAGATAACAGTAGTCCTTGCATTCTTGCCTCCAGGTGTCATAGTGAACCATTATCTGTTCCCGTAAGAGGCAAGGCTGCATTGATCAAAGGGTCTTTTGGCTGAGGTGGTCTGTGAGGCATGGGGAGATTTGGCTAAATTCTTGGATGACGCATGTAATTTACAGATCTTAGAAAGAACAAAGCCGCTTCCCTGTTTGTACTCAATAAAAGCTGCAGTCTGACCAGAGTCAGGGCTCTTGTCCATCAGACAGCGTCCCCTGGCTCACATTGCTTTTTAAACTATCCCTGTCTCTTGCTCTTTATTTCTTTTTCTGAGTCCCCGCTGGTCCTCTCGAGGAAGCTAGACCCAGCCGTGCACAGAAGCGATAGATATAGAGCAAGGATGCAAGCAGCATTGTGGATAGGCTACTATTGCAATAATCAAAGTTGATTGGATTAAGGTGGTGATTTGGAGGTTGAACTCTGACTACTTGTATACTTAAGAAAGTATAGCTAGAAGGAAGGGTTTAACTGAGAGATGGATGTGAATTATAAAACAAAAGAGGGTTCCTGGAGTTTTATGACCTGAGAAATGGAAATAGTCTCAGCCACAAAGTTCTAAAAGACTTGGAATGGAGCAATTTGGGGTCGGTGGCTGGATGAGAATAGGGAATCTAAAGGTTGGTTTTGTACATGTTATATCTCAATTGTCTTTTAGAAATCAAAGTGGAGATGAGGAGGGGGCAGTAGATTTTGAATCTGGACACAGGAGAAGACAAGAGGTATTACTTGGGAATCATCAGAGCATAGATGATTCTTAAAGCCGTAGTGGTGTTATGATATCATCTGAGAAATTAGTGCAGCCCTGGGCTGCATCTTGGAACACTCCAATATTTATAGACCACAAAGAGGAAAAGGATCCAGTAAAGAAGACAGAGAAGAAACATCATATTGGAATGCAATAAAAGCAAGGGATAAATTCCTTACAAGTCACTAAGCGTTTTCTACAATTGCTAGTATTACCATAATTAATGCAACAGTTTATAGAAGCTAAACTATAAACAGAATTCTTGTTGAAAAATATAAATCAACTGAGAAAGGCATAAGCATTTCTTAAAAAACCTCAGTCCAGAAACAAAACAAATCACTTCAGTAGAAACCATGTTAGAAATATCTAGTCATAATGACCATTGCTGAATGCAGGAAAATATAGTCACTAGTTGAACAGCTATAAATCAGGGCAGGCTCTCATAATATAAGAGCTGGACTTATCTTTGGAGGACAGTTTTCTGCAATTACTGGATTTTTAAATATGTTATATGAAGAAACTTTAGATAAGATGATAAAGATGAATGAGTACAGGTGTGTGTATGTAATTGTTTCATTTATTTTATGACTTAGTTTTGACACTAGCATTGGACCTCTAGTTTATTCTCATCAGTATTACAAACTAAATTTTCCAATGATGGTTTTTATGACTCTGGAGAACATATTCTCAAATGATAAAAATGTTATGTTTTATTTATATTATGTGTGATTTCATTATTAATAATGCCAATCCTCACAAGTATTTTTTTTAATTCAGTTACAATTACTTTAACCCCTTGGAGAAATGTTTAGGACATCTATGAAACAAAAGATACAGTAATGTTAAAATTTTGAAAATTCTTCAGTTAAAGAATACATGGGGGGTGGTCGAGTGGCGCGGTGGTTAAGCATTGGCTTGGGAAGCCAGCGGCCCCGGTTCAGGTCCCAATATGAGGGCCAGTGACACTGCCCTCAAAAAACAAACAAAACAAAACAAAACAAAACAAAAACAAACAAAAAAGAATACATTGATGCTGTGATTAATTTTTATTAAAAACAATGTGAAAGAAATCTATGTATTTTTCATGAACCCAAAACTGTAAAATGCATATATTTATGTTGAATATCTTAAACCTTGTGTAAGTCTTTTTGATTACTGAAATACATGATTGCCTTTCAGATTGTTCAGCTCACTGATACTGATTACATGGAAGACACAAAAGACTTCACTTATGATGAAATTAAATTCATAGACCTTGAGTTTGCTGAAGATTTGAACAAGCGTGGTCAAAAATATGTCAAAATCCAAGAAAGAATAAAAATTATATTAATTAAACTTCCTCATTTGAAAAAAATAATTGTTTTTTCTAATGGTTCCCTTTCTCTTTTGTTAAGGATCCTTCTATTGTTATAGAAAAATGCAGTAATGGAAGAACATATGAACACTATGATAGAGTGACAGCATAAAAGTGTGGATTAATGAATCTGATGGTGTTACACCTATAATTGGAGAGGTAACTAGTAAAATCCAAGTTTTGAACCAATTACTATGTCATTTAATTTGTTGGAAGATGGGATTAGATTGAGGTGATAAGACTATTCCATTCACTTACCTGAATCACATATTCAGAACATGAGAAATTGCTCTACTAAACAGCTGCCCAGTGGAGAGTTATTGTGAAACCTGCCATGATTTTTTCCTAAATATGTTAGAAGTTAAAATAGAACAGATACGGATGATGTTGCTGGAAAAATAATAGTAATTTTCCTGCTGACCCCTTGTTCCGAAAAGTTAGGTCCTCACTTTCTGCACTGTATTTTTCTCCATGAATTTGCTCTTCGCATTTACTATGAGTGTCCACAGATCTTTGTAGAACCTTTGGAAATTATTTATAGAGGCCGATAATTTGCCAGGTCAGCTGGTCCCTCTTCTTGAGACATATCTCCCTTTGTTTACTGCCCTCTTTCCCATATGGAAATGTCTTACAATAGTAATTGTCTCTGTGCACTAACTTCAGTTCTTCATTTTCCCTTCTCAAACTCCAGCTTCCAAAAGAAACCCCCAAACCTGGTTCTGAGTCTCAGTTTTCTCTCTGGGGTTGAACACAACCAGTAGCATGTGGGCTTGGCCCTATTCCTGCTTCTCGACAACAGTTTAATGGACAATGTCAGAGTTCTCATTGCGCCTTGATGGGCTGATGGCTACAAGGCACTAAAAACAACCTCCAGGTTGCAAAAGGACAATTCGATGTATCAGAAGCACTGAGATATATGTGGGGGCATGTACTCTATTTCTCAAAAGGAATTAAAAATCAAATCTTAAAGGTTTATTGTGTTCAAAGGGACTATCTGATGCATTTCAGTACAACAATATCACCTGCGGTTTTGTGGGCCACTCTTGCCCATGATTGGATGTGATTCTCCCAGCAACCCTGGTAATAGCTACTATTGAATCATTATTCTCATTGTATAAGTTGAAAAAATAAGTTCAGGGAAGTTGTTTGCTCAAGGTGCTCATTTCAAAATAGAGGTCATACATTTCTGCAGGATTGTGATGAGGATGTAAAAGATCTAATGTGCATAATGCTTTGAGCTAAATTTTGATTTTACCTCATTAGCTTCCTAGAGGAGACTCTAAGTAAAAAAAATAATACCTAATATTTATTGAGCACCTTGAAATAGCACTAAGGACTATTGGGCCCTTAAGCAGATTATCTTATTTCGTTTCATGATCCTGCAAGGTAGTAAGGCAACATTTTTTATTCTTACATATTAGGATATTGAAGGGGTGAAGTAAGGCCATTCCCTGCAAGTAACAAAAATGCATTTGAGTTAGAGAATTGGAGAATTTACTATGTAAAAATGAGAGCAAGAACCCATCTGGATGTCAAAAAGGGCTTAGAAATCCATGAGGATCCTCCCTTCTTCAGTGTGTGTGTGTGTGTGTGTGTGTGTGTGTGTGTGTGTGTGTGTGTGTGTGTGTGCGTGTACAGAGTTCATCTGCTATACTGCCTTATGGTGAAAAAATAAAAAGGTTACAACCAGAAGGTCTTTATTTACTGAAAATCTATGGCTCTCAACCCTAAATACATAGGACAGCTCAGACAGTCACCTGTGGTTCACGAAATGGTAGTCAGAGTTCCAGTTTGGGGGAAAGTACACATCACTGTGTATCATTCCCATGTGGAGAGACTGCTGCCCAGGTGACTGGAGTCATGATCTTAAAGATAACCTAAGGATTACCTTCTACACTGGGTAGCTTACCTTGCCAGGGATCATGTATATAACCAGAGGTTCCTGGGTCCTTTTAGAAATGAAGCCATTATCCTTTCTATTATATATCACAGGCTCACCACAGATAAAACAGCATATACAAATTGACTTCCTTTTCACTAATTTTTTGTTTTTTAATAGCTACGCTGTCAGCTGAAAGGTTACTTTATGCTTTTTGTCCATGCTAGTCTATTTAGAATTGATCATTGAACAAAATACAAAAACCTCTTTCCTCTGAGTTTACTGGAGAAATATGTAAAGCCATACATAAACAAACCTGACTTAACCAGGAGGTTTCATTAAAATCAATAGACAATTCCTTAAAACAAAATAATGTAATACCTTGCTTCACTATTTCTCTGTAGATGTCTTATACTTCATTAATGAATTAACAAATTCAATGAATTAATGAATTACAAATCCAAATGGCACTGTAACCCATCTTCTTCCTACAATGGTCTGATAGTGGTGGTAGTATTGCCTTTAAATATTATTCAGGGAAACAAATTATCTAAATAAACAGTCTGTAGCTACCGCTTCCACACTCCATTTTTTCCTTTACATTTCTGTTTTTCTTGTGGTAAAAAACAGATAACATGACATGCACTCTTCTAACAAAAATTGAACACTACTGCACAGTATAGCACTGTTAACTATATCTACATTATTGTACAATAGCCCTCTAGAACTGATTCATTTTTCATGACAGAAACTCTATACCTATTGAACAGCAGCTCCTCATTTCTAACACCTTTCAGATGTTGGCAACCATCAGTCCACTTTCTGCTTCTACGTGTTTGACTACTTTATAGATCTCATATAAATGGAATCATATAGTACTTCTTCTGTGACTGGCTTATTTCACTCAGTATTTAGTCCAGCAAGATTTCCTTCTTTTTAAGGCTGACTTATATTCCATTGTATGTATACAGCACATTTTCTTTATCCATTTAACCACCGATGAACCTTTAGGTTGCTTCCAATTCTTGGCTACTGTGAAAAATGCTGCAATGAACATGACAAGTCAAATATCTCTGAGATCCCATTTTTAAATCTTTTGGAGACATATGCAGAAATGAGATTGCTGGATCCTGTAATAGTTCTATTTTTAGTTTTTGGAGGAATATACATAATGTTTTCCATAAAAGCTATACTATTTTGCCATTCCAAATGATTCCAGTTTCTCCACGCCTTCATCAACACTTGTTATTTTATCTCAAATGCCTTGACTGTTGTCGTCACACTCCCTGCCAGTCTTCCCTCATGCACCTTTCCATAAAGACAGGTCATTACTTCAATATTATGCTTACTTTATGTATCTCCACTTGTCCCCAAAAGATGGCTGGTTAGTCAATGATGGATAAGATTCCTCAAGGGAGGGACAACCTAAGCCAGGCACAGCCACATGGGAGACATGGGAGGAATCATGTAGAGGAAAAAGGACATAGATCCCTTGCTTCAGGTTCTGGCAGCCTGTCTATAAAATGACCCATTGATGTGATAATATCTGTCCTTGGTGCATTATTACCAGTTAGCCTCGGCAGAGAAAGTTTCTGTCTCTTAAGAGATGCATAACAATACCTTTGGTAATGGCAGCTTGCAGGCATGGGAGATTAGGCCCTGAGCTAAATTCTTGTGTGTGAGACTCACAGACCATGGAAGCTACCTTGATCTTTTCTTATTTGTAAAACAATAAAAGAAGCAGTCAGGCCTGATTCAGGGCTCTCAGTCCACAAGACTGAAGTCCTCTGGCCCCAACTGCGTTTTTCTCTTATTTGTGTCTCTCTCTTTCTTAACCTTTCGCTGTCCCTTCTCCACTCCCACTGCTCTGTTGTGCTGGATGCGACAGACTATCACAGCTGCCTTTGTCCTGTACTTCAAGAACTTCAATTCTTATAATGGTGCAACCAAAGGACATACATAGAGATCTCTAGAATCCTGCTTTAGTGCTGTGACTGGTATTTATGCTCGTGAGGCAGTGATCACACCATACTGGTTATTAAATAGTTATTAAATTATATATGTATAAATGAATGTGTAGAGGCAAGCACTTCAAATCTTCATCTAAGTCCTTTCAATCTTATGTCAGACAGATACCCGAAAAGCTTTGTTTTGGTGCTCTTCCATCCCTACCCTTCTCTCTGTTCCTGTGGCTGGTAATGGGGTGGAAACTAACAACTTACTCATTTAAAGATGTTTCTGTTTATTAGTCTTAGTTAAATTTAATCAAGCAATTTAAAAAGTAAAAATGCAGAAATATATAACTGCATAGCAGCCAAGAGCTACTTATTATCATTATTATTTTTTGGATCTACTAGTATTTATATTTCAATTATCCCTGAGGATTCTAATGTTTTATAACAATATCTGAAAATTAGCAGTGCATCATTAAGGAATCATAAAACTATGTTCTACATCCTTAGAGAAAGAAGATAAATATTTAATACATTTCTCACATTTTTTTCTTTTTTTTTTTTTTTTTGAGGGCAGTGTCACTGGCCCTCATATGTGGGATCTGAACCGGGGCTGCTGGCGTCCCAAGCCAGATCTTAACCACCGCGCCACTCGGCCGGCCCCATTTCTCACATTTTTTCAAAAATATTCAAAATAATGAAAAGTTTTAGACTTAAATAAATGAAAAATAAATAGCATGATTGACACTTCAAGAATATTGGTTAAATGACTATTATTCTCCCTTGGTAACTATGTTTAATATGGAACATTTTTTTGTTTGTTTTTTTCATTTGTGTGTGTTTTTTGAATGGCAATTTTCTTCATAACAAGTAAGATGTATGAATTCAGATAAAGGTATCTTAGTATTGTACTTTTTAGGAGGTTAGAACTGAATAAAGATCTGGTGAACCAAGTAATATAAGCTCTTTAAATGTCAGTGATTTATTGTTTCATCATGTATATTTATCTATGATTTTGCATTACTGTTATATCAGCTATGGACTAAATTTCATTTGCAGTGTTTCCCAAACTGCTGTTTTTGGGAATAATAAAGCAAAACCAAGGCAAAACAAACATACAAACAAACCAACATATCGTACACACACACACACACACACACACACACACACACACACACACAAAAAAAAAAATACTTACATGTTATAATGAAACAGTGTTCTATGTTCCAACATATAAATGAAATACTGAAACAAAGAATTATAGAAATAACACTACAGAGGGATTTCTTAGCTGTTTTAACTTAACGCTGCTATGACATTATGCACAAGAATCTCCAAGAAATTGGTGCTCTGTGTATATTCACAAACATATATATTCAGAGAAAAATTTTTCTTGTCACTCTTGTAAATATCTCTCAGAATAAGACTGCTGTTTTACATCAATGCATTAATTACAAGTGTCTTTAGGAATCAAAGTACATTTAAGATTTATGGGTGACTATTTTATAAAGCAAAATTTAGTAATAGCTGATATAAGTTGAAACAATGTGTCTACATGATTACTTACAATGCTTTTCAGCTAACAAAAATCTTAAAAGAGATACTTACCAGTGGAGCAGAATCTGAACATATAAGTAATGGAAGAATTTTTCTTCTTTCTTCCTATCTACTAGTTCAGTGTCCTATTTCCTGCTGCATAGGTGGGAGGTGATGGAAGGAGATTTAGAAGGGTAATAGCATAGGGAACATAATATTTACAATTAAAACTGGATATTTAAAGGCTGAAATAATGCTGAGAAAATATTTTAACTCAATGTATTTTGGTGAAAAATGACATCACATTTTCTTTTTAAAATGAAATGGTGAAGCTAGAATTTTACTTGATTCATTTATATTTTTAAATGAAATAATATAGAATTCTCAACACAAATTTAAGTGAATAAAATATATTCTTAAATATTATAAATTAGATATAGTGCATATTATTATTCTGATATCATTTTTCTAAATAAATATATTTCTTTAGCCTCAAGATCCAGCACATTTTAGAAAAGCTTTTTTTTTTTGGATTAACACATTATGGCACCATTTACACATTTGCTATACAATGTTGACTTATCTCTATCCTCTATTTTATAAATCCCATATAAACAAGACAGAGTATCAAAGCCACTTCTACATGAGTCAGTCAAGTATTCACAAATTTGTTTCATTTCCCAAGTATATTCAGTTAGCTTTTAAGTTATCACTGGATATATATTGTAAGAAATTTAAAATAAATAAAATAAAGCAAATGGTAGCAATTTCTCTAAAGGTTGTCTGTGTTATTCAATAAATTGGTAATAAATAGCCAGTAGAATTTTATACATGGTATACATGCATTTATATAATACTTTTAGGATTAAATGTTGGCCATTGTGCATTGTACAGAACCCTTTGGTATTGGAGGATTAAGATTCATAATTAATTGAACAAACAATACTGAATATTACCAACTAACGGAATGGTGAATGGAACAATATGATACGGAAGTTCTACTAAACAAGAAAATATGAAATTTGTGGTAAATCTTTTAAAATATTGTATGTGCAGAAACTAGAAAAAACAGATTAGAAGGTAGAATTTAAGAATAAGAAAAGTTAGTTGTTGAAATTGGAGTGGTCAGGTATATTTTCCCCTACTAAAAAGAAATACAAATTATGTGAATAACGTTATCCTATCTGTCACTAGTAAACTATCACTTTAAAATGAGCTATAAATTATTTTAGAAGTATAATAAAATTATGACCTGTGAATGAAAATAAAATATAGATACGGAGAGAAATTATTTAAAAATCCCTAGGAGACACATATAGGTTAACTTAAAACAAGAAAATTGAATGATAATAATTTTTACTAATTATATCACATCAATATTTTGCTTTATCTTAGATTTTTCTGATACAAATACCTGACCTGACCTGAGGACACTCATTTCTTATGAGGCTTGGACTACTTATTTTGTCCTGAAACAAGTGTGGGTATGAGTTTTGGAATATTAAAGAGTTTTCCATGTAAGAATTCATATATATATATGTGTGTATATATATATATATATATATATATATATATATATATATATATATATAGTATATTTATATACCAAATTTTCATTAATGATTATTACTAAATTTTAACTTTCTCTGTATTAAAAAATAGTAAAGCTCAATGACTATGATCATAACTAAAATTTATGACCTATTTGAAGAAAAAAAAACAACTATCAAAATATTTTTAAAATATCAGGCAATATAGAAATGTATTGAGAACATCTTCCTACATTGAGATACTACCCTTACAATTTTTTATTCCTTTAGTTCTCTTACTTTTTGTTTGATATTTTTACAGGGATTGGGTTGTGCTACATATACTATCTTATGTTAATTATTTTCACTTAAAATACTGGGGAATCTTTCCAGGTCAATAATATACTAGGTTAGTTAAAAAAGACCATTTGGTATTGATATTTTAATACCTAGCCTGAAAATTTATAAAGAGCAGTATAATCTATTGCTAGAGAAATAACCTTAAATTTATGATAGTTCAATCCTTGCTTAGCAAAAACTGTCCTGAAAAATATACTTTTAAGGGAGGACAATCTGAAGAAAATGAAGTTGTCCTTTTTGAGATCAGTGCAATGTGATGCATAGATTCAGCCAGATGACCAGAGAGGGCTACCTAGGCCATGAGTGGTTCAGGTTTGTAAGACTCTTCCTCAGTATAAAGTTACCAAAAATGACCCTTTGTTGTATTTTCTACAGAGCTATCATGGGAAAACAAAAACAAAAACAAACAATAATAATAAAAAAAAACAGAACAAAACAACAGAAAAACTTTATAACCATTTCATGAATATGGAAGTGAAATGTATTTCTGCTGATTAACCAACTGGTTTTTATCTTATGGGTGTAAAGCAGTGTAAGCATTAATATGACCTATTTTGTAATGGTTTGTTGCAAATCCTAAAGATTTCCTGTCTTCGTTTAGAAATTTTTTATAACTTGCTTATGAAGGATAATGCAATTTAAAATTGAATACTAGCTGCCCTTATGTTTTTCTTCACCTGATTTTAGTCTGTTATGTTTTTATGTTCTTGTGTATATTTTTAAGGTTTTTCAAATATTTTTATATTGAAACAAGGTAAAAATAATTATATAGAAAAAACCATAGATAAATTAATAAAGGAATTCCTTTATTTATATAAGAGTACTTGGGAAGGGGAATTTCACATTTTAACTCTTGGGAATCAATACTGTTGGTAAATTATTTGGTTTCTGAATGTGGCTTATTGGAACAGAGGTTTGTGGATGAGATATACTTGTGTATCTTATGAGGTTCATATTGCAATGAGGTTCATATTGCAATGAACATTTGCCATAAGGCAAGCCTGTGCTCAAATTCTACTGTCAACCTCCTCAATTTGGTTCATATATCTATTTAACATAATCCCAATAACCTTGATAGCATTCCTTGGTTTTAAGGATAAACAAACAAACAAACAAACAATGATGTTAGGGGTCATTCTACGTTTCCTGCTTTGGACCTGGAATTTTGCACTTCTCCAAGTCAAGTAGTTATAATTCCTTTTAGTGACAAATGATATTTAGAGTTTGCAATCTGGATGGTAGGATGCTTGTTGCTTATAGACTCGTTCACTGTTCCTAGGCCTTTTGCAATAAACAGAGACAGAAACATGTATGATTTAAAACAAGAAGAATTGTAGGAATTATACTGATATTTCTAATTTAAATTTAGGATTATGGAATTTTTCTTCTCTTCTGAAATGTATCTTGTAATTTTTCATGCACACTAAAAATTTTAGTTCCTGAACCTTGATGTGATTATTTATTTGATGTGCTTATTTTAGAATAAAGACATTAATATTACCTCTAACAGTGTTACTGACAGTCATTTTTAAAGTTTTTTTCCCCCAGTTATTTTTTTATTTTTTTATTTTTAATTTTATTTTCTTTTTAATTAGTTTCAGGTGTACAACACAGTGCAATAGTTATACATTTTACCCCTCAAAGTGTCAACCCCCCACTCCCAATTCGCCACCCCACTCCCCCCCATATAATATATATCTATTACTCTTCCTCTGACTCTCTTCCACAGTATAATCCACATCCCGTGACTATCTATATATATTCAATTACAGTAGGTATACCACCTCCACTTTAGTAATACAGTGCAGAGATCAAACCTCTACTCCATCCATGAAATGGTCTCCCTAACAAGACCTATGATCATCTGACATTCCACAGAATATTTACAACATTATTAATTATATTCCCCAAACTGTTTTTTCTATCCCAGTGGCAATATTGTAGTTGCCTATTTTTGCTGTCTAATCCTTTCCCCTTCTCCCTCATCCCCATTCCCCTCCCAATTAGCAACCCTGATTTTTCCTCTATATCTATGAGACAGTTTCTGTTTACTTTGCTCATTCATACAGTTTTTCAGATTCCACATATGAGTGAGATCATACAGTATTTGTCCTTCTCTGACTGACTTAATTCACTCAACATAATAGTCTCTAGGTCCATCCATATCATTGCAAATGGCACGATTTCATTCTTCCTTATAGCGGAGTAATACTCCATTGTATAAATATACCACAGTTTCTTAATCCAGTCATCTACTGATGGGCATTTTGGTTGTTTCCAAGTCTTAGCTATTGTAAATTGTATTGCTATGAACATAGGGGTGCATAACTTTTTTTGAATAAGTGTCTTGGTTTTTTCAGGATAAATACCTAGGAGTGGAATTGCTGGGTCAAACGGTAGCTCTATTTCCAGTTCTTTGAGATACCTCCATACTGACTTCCATAGTGGCTGCACCAATCTGCAATCCCACCAACAGTGCAGCAGTGTCCCCTTTCCCCTACAGCCCCGCCAGTACTTGTTTGTTGATTTGTTGATGATAGCCATTCTGACTGGAGTGAGGTGGTATCTCATGGTGGTTTTTATTTGCATTTCCCTAATGACCAGTGAGGTTGAACTTTTTTTCATATGCCTGTTGGCCATCTGTATGTCCTCTTCAGAGAAATGTCTCTTCATATCTTCTGCCCATTTTTTAATTGGGTTGTTTGTTTTTTTGGTGTTGAGTTTCATGAGTGTTTTATAAATTTTGGATATTAACCCCTTATCAGATATATCGTTGGCAAATATATTCTCCCATTCAGTAGGCTTCCTTTTTGTTTTATTAATGGTTTCCTTTGTTGTGAAAAAACTTTTAAGTCTGATATAATCCCATATGTTCATTTTTTCTTTTACTTCCCTTGCCCGTAGGGATGTATCAGTAAAAATATTGCTCTGGGTAATGTCTGCAAATGTACTCCCTATCTTTTCTTTTAGGATTTTTATGGTTTCAGGTCTTACATTTAAGTCTTTAATCCATTTTGAATTTGTTCTTGTATAAGGCGTAAGGAGATGATCCAGTTTCGTTTTTTTGCATGTGTCAGTCCAATTTTCCCAGCACCATTTATTGAATAGACTATCTTTACTCCAGTGTAAATTCTTGCTTCCCTTGTCATAGATTAACTGTCCGTAAATGCCTAAGGTCAGGAACAAGACAAGGCTGTCCACTTTCTCCTCTTTTATTCAACATATTGCTGGAAGTTCTAGCCACAGCAATCAGACAACAAAAAGAAATAAAAGGCATCCAAATTGGCAAGGAAGAAGTAAAATTGTCATTATATGCAGATGACATGATACTGTATATAGAGAACCCCAAAGACTCCATCAAAAAACTATTGGAACTGATAGACGAATTCAGTAAAGTAGCAGGATATAAAATCAATGTGCAGAAATCAGTGGCATTTGCATATACCAATAATAAACTAACGGAAAGAGAAATTAAGAAAACTGTCCCATTTACAATTGCATCAAGAACTATAAAATACCTAGGAATAAATTTAAACAAAGAAGTGAAAGATCTGTACTCAGAAAATTATAAGACACTGAAGAAAGAAATCATAGAAGATACAAATAAATGGAAACACCTACCATGCTCATGGATAGGAAGAATTAATATAGTTAAAATGTCCATACTGCCTAAAGCAATATATAGATTTAATACAATTCTTATCAAACTACCAAGGGCATTTTTCACAGAAATAGAAAATATAATCCTAAAATTTATATGGAATCATAAAAGACCCAGAATAGCCTCGGCAATTCTGAGAAATAAAAACAAAGTCGGGGGGATCACGCTACCAGACATCAAAACCTACTACAAGGCCACAGTAATCAAGACAGTTTGGTATTGGCATAAAAACAGGCACATCGATCAGTGGAACAGAACAGAGAGCCCAGAAATAAATCCCCCAGTTATTTTTATCCATGATCACATTACTGTGTTTTCAGGTCACCTAAAATATCTCCTCTCTGTGTAATGAAACCACCAACCCAGGTTACGCTGTTATACTTTGCTCATGCTTTTCAGGAAAGGCTCTTTTTTCTACTTTGATTCAATTTTGTTTTATAATTATAAAAAAGTTAACATGTCTCAAATGTCAAATCTATAAAACAGAGTATAATCTGAGAAAAGTCACTTCTGTCTGTTTCCAATTTTCGTTTTTATCTTCCAAATAGCCATTTCATTCACTTAAAGGCTTATTCTGCCATCTGAAAAATAAGCAGATGTGGATAATATAAAATTTTATTTCTGAAAATACTTGTTACCTTAAATACGTTTGAATCCTTTGCATACTTATTATTATTTTTACTTTGACATCAGAATCCCATGGCACTCCATAATTGTACTAAATGATCATAATTCAGGAAAAAGGAGACTTCTGGGATGATGAGCTTAAACGTAGACGTATTATAAATAGTATATCCCATAGATGAAGGAGGTAAGTTGTTAAATACCCAAAAAAGTTTAATAAAACTAGTAGCTAAGCATACTCATTTTTTTAAATCTAAAATTAAGTGTAGCTAAAATATAACTCAGATTGATATTCATATGTGGTTTATGTAAGTCAAAATGGAATCCTATTTACCTATTAAGATAAATACTACTGAGATAATTTACAATGTTTTCACACATCCACATGCAGATAAAGACACAATAAAAAGAGAATAAATAGAAGCAAAGACTAAGAAAAACAATTTATAGTGTGTATGCACACACAAAGATAAAAGAAATAAGGAAAGAATGAAGGAAGGGAGAAAGGGAGAAAGGGAGGAAGGAAAGGGTAGGAAAGAAAAACAAGGAAAGGAAAGGAAAGGAGGAAGGAAAGAAAGCCAGGGAGGGTGGGAGGAAGTAAGAGAGGCAGGGAGAAAGAGAACGCAAAGAAAGAAGGAAATAAAATATATATATAATTAGAAACCAAGAAAAGATTTGCTTTAAAAATATGCTTCATACGTTCCTGCAATATTTATTGAAAGTAGACTAAATATTTGGCTCTGATATTCTTAACAGCTAAAGGAAAGAGGAAAACACATGATTAGATGTATAATTCAGTGACATTATCTTAAAAATTAATGTGACTTGCTCATAAGAAGCAACAAAACTTTTCCTGGCCCTGAGAACATTGTATCTCATAAAAAAGCCACTGCCAAATGAGAAGGACAATATATTTGGCAGTGTCACTATAATAAACAGCACAGTGAGTACTGCATTGATGGCATTTGGTGTGCCCTGTAGTAAAATGTGAGAGCATTGGGCTATTATGATAGCAATCTCGGAAATGTGCAGAGTAGAAAACAGATCTTAAAAGTTCTTAACATAGGAAAAAAAATATATAACTATGTGTGGTGATAGATGTTAACTAGGCATATTGTGGTGATCATTGAACAATATATACGTACAGTTAACCCTTTAACAACACGGGGAATTAGAGGCACCAACCCTGGCACAGTCGAAAATCTGAGTATAACTTCAACTGTACAGATACCCTTTGAATTTGTGGCTTCAACCAACGGTGGATTAAAACACAGAATTTTTGATCCATGGTGGGGAATCTGCGGATGAGAAACTTCAGCTAGGAATGTGAAAATAGTGATTTCCATCTGCTGTTGGTTGAATGTGTGGATGTGAAATCCATGGGTATGAGGGATTGACAGCTCATTGAAAATAACTGTGTATGAGTGGAGCCCTGCAGTTCAAGCATGTGTTGTTCAAGGGCCAACTGTGTATCTGTGTATCAAATCATTATGTTGTACTCCTGAACTGATATAATGCTATATGTTAAGTATATCTTTTTTTTTTTTTTTTTTTTTTTTTTTTTACAGAGGAAATTTGGGCAGAGATACCAAGGATGAATGGTTACAGAAAAAAAAAGACCATGGGAAGGACACAGTGGAAATTGGCCACCGCAAGCCAAGGAGAGAGGCCTCAGGAAAAACAATATGCTGACACCTTTATCCTGGACTTTTACCCTCCAGAATGGTGAGAATATAAACTTCTCTTTTAAGCTGAAAAAAAGGAAAGAAGGAAATGTCTCAAAGAGAAATATTTTGAAGGAGAAAACTCTGAACATATTTATAGTTTAATGTTGTAAAAACTTCTAAATATAATACATTCACAAATATGTATGCACATTTATAAAACAAATATATTTTACATAACTCAATATTACTATGCCCATGAAAGAATCCTTAATAGCCTAGGAGAATTGAGAAAATGCAGAAATATTCTCGTATTACATTCTTATTTAACAATTGAAGCGTCTGAGTTGCAAAGATAATGGTGTTAGAAAAGATAAATTATAATCATGAAGTCAGGTCAAAGTATAAATTCCTTAGTTCTGTTCTTTATTGTACCACACCATCTCTGTCATGTATGGACCTGGAGATTCTGACTCATGTTAATTAAGATAGTAATATGTGATACAATAGCTTGTGTTATTTCTGTGCATGATCAAGATAAATGAGAACCTAAATCAAAATTAATAATCATAATTTGGAAGTTAATAAAATAATTGTGCATGTATTGTCTCATTTTGATTCTCACAGCATTCTTGAGATATAGGATTGGTGACCCCATATGTTAGATTAAAATCAGAGAATCAGAGAGTTTCTGTGGTTTCTCTAAACTCTCATAACTAAAAAGTGATAGGATTTTCAGGCATTTTGACTTCAAATTAAGCAGTCATTTTACCAATCTATAATTTTCAAATCCTAACAACTTAATTGGTTGAGTCATTTACTCAATAAAAATTTGTTGAACACAAGTTTGTATAAATTATGATCTGAGGAGTAGAAAAACACATAATACAATTTAATTTTGCTCAAGAAGTCACAGTATATACAGAAGAAAAAAAAAAGGAAACCAGTCATTTTCATGACCAAAGTTAGTTATTTAAATCTTCTAGTAATTAATTCATTTGCTCTTATAAACTTTTTGCATCATGAGTGATATCAAATAATAATTCACTGAAATTTGCCTGAGCTAGCACCACTCTAGAATAATGTATATTTTATGTCTAATTTGCTTTATTTAAGATACATAAATGTATTTTTATCACTAAGTTCAATGGCTGGCACTGTAAGATTTATTGGTAGTTATAATAATCGTGAGAATTGTTAATAGTTATTATAATAGTAGTAAGAACCATTAGGAACTGTTATGTATGCCTTTTATAATGAAACACCTTGGTTAAACAATGCATGCTGAATGGAAATTTTTTGCAAAGTTGTTGGCTTTCTCTATAAATAAAAAATCCTAGTAACAATTTAGGAGGTCAAGTAAGAACTGCTGTGAAATGGGTTGAAAGAATTACTAGCACAATTTATCATTTATCAATTTATTATTGTATCACTAAAGTGCAAGACTTTTTTAAACTTTAATGAATGCCACACTTGTCTATAAAATTTACAGGTAATTTCCCAGTCATGATGTACACGGTCTTCTGTCTGATTCAGAATTTATTTTTCAGTAGAATATAAAACACATTTAAATGAATGCTAGAAAAAGTGGTCACCTGCATAAAATATGAGGAATTTCTTTTACTTTGGTTTTCCATTTTAATTTAGTCACCGCTTCAATTTCCATGTGTTAGCATTTTCTCATTTTTGTCCCAATTAAATACTTAACCTGCTTAATGCTTGGTTCTAGGTGCCCAGTTGGAGTCAAAGTCAGTTATAATTTGGGATCTGATTCAACCTAGTTATGCAACTATGGGTAAATTGTAACTTTTCTGTGGTTCGCTTTCTTCTGTAAAATGATGGCTTTTAAAAATACCTCTTAGAGTTACTACAAAAAACTCGTTTAGCATATGTGGTAGTTATATTCCAAGTTATAGCTATAACCATTATCATCATTTTTGGAGTTAAATTGAGGGATCTGAAGTTATTTTGAGCAGGATTAAACTTTAAAAATATTGTGTGTTTACCAGTTATTGCTGTGGAGAGAGAGAGAAAGAAAGTACCCTCCTCTTCATCACATATAATAAGGTTTTTTCTTGAAAAGAAAAAGGAAAAATAATACAGAATTGTGAGTTTATTTAGATGAAGAATAAGAATGTACCTTTAGTTTAGGACAAACATATCCATTTAGTAAGTTTTTCTTGGCTTGTGTCAATTAACTGGCCTCTGTGAGCCATATGTATCTTTAAAAATAAGTTTATATTTCTAGAAATGTTCTAGTCCCACTTTAGAATAATTTTTGTTTCTTTTTCAGATAGTATAGAGAAAAGCAATTACATTTCCTATGCATTTTCAATCTCTAAAAATTTTCTTAGAGTAAAATGTTCCTTGTGGATCTTTATAATTAAAAGTTTTATATATTATGCTATTAATGACTTACTACTAAGAATATGGCAATTTTTAAAAAGTACCTAAAGTTAGGGCTGTCCAAGTGGCGCAGTGGTTAAGCGCTGGCTTGGGAAGCCAGCAGCCCAGGTTCGGGTCCCACATATGAGGGCCAGTGACACTGCCCTCAAAAAAAACAAAAAACAAAAAACAAACAAACAAAAAAGTACCTAAAGTAAATGTCTAGATGCTTTTCTTGTTTACTGAATCAAAAGCAATAAATAAAATTCTCATTATTATTTTATTAATTATTTATTAAGTTAATATTATTTTATTAACTACACGTTCCATGAAGTTGTCTCCCTAAGAAGACATGAGTCCACCTGTTTCCCTAAAAAAATATTAAAACATTATTGATTATATTCCCTAAACTGTCTCTTCTATCCCTGCGGTAGTATTGTAGTTACCAGTTTATGTTCCCTCATCCCTTCCCCTTCTCCCTCATGCCCACCCCCGTCCCATCTAGCCCTCATCAGTTTTTCCTTTTTGTCTCTAAGACTATTTCTGTTTACATTGCTCATTTATTCAGTTCTTTGGATTCCACATATAAGTGAGATCATATGGTATTTGTCTTTCTCTGACTGATTTATTTCACTTAACATAATGTTCTCTAGGTCCATCCATATCGTTGCAAATGGTACAATTTCTTTCTGCTTTATAGCAGAGTAATACTGCATTTTGTAAATGTACCACAGTTTCTTAAACCAGTCGTCTACTGCTGGGCATTTTGATTGTTTCCAAGTCTTGGCTATTGTAAATAGTGCTGCAATGAACATAGGGGTGCATTTATTAGTGTCTTGGGTTTTTCAGGATAAATACTTAGGAGTAGAATTGCTGGGTCATATGGTAGTTCCATTTCCAGTTTTTTGAGATACCTCCATACTGACTTCCATAGTGGCTGCACCAATCTGCAATCCCACCAACAGTGCAGCAGGGTCCCCTTTTCCCCACAGCTCCGCCAGCACTTGTTGTTTGTTGATTTATTGATGATAGCCATTATGACCAGAGTGAGGTGGTATCTCATGATGGTTTTTATTTGCATTTCCCTAATGATGAGTGAGGTTGAACATTTTTTCATATGCCTGTTGGCCATCTGTATGTCCTCTTTAGAGAAATGTCTCTTCATTTCCTCAGCGCATTTTTTAATTGGGCTGTTTGTTTTTTTGGTGTTGAGTTTCATGAGTGTTTTATAAATTTTGGATATTAACCCCTTATCAGATATATCATTGACAAATATATTCTCCTATTCAGTAGGCTTCATTTTTGTTTTATTGATGGTTTCCTTTGTTGTGAAAAAGCTTTTAAGTTTGATATAATCCCATAGGTTCATTTTTTCTTTTACTTCCATTGCCCATGGGGATGTATCAGTAAAAATATTTCTCAGGGTAATGTCTGCAAATTTACTCCCTATATTTTCTTCTAAAAGTTTTATGGTTTCAGGTCTTACATTTAAGTCTTTAATCCATTTTGAATTTGTTCTTGTATATGGCAGAAGGAGATGGTCTGGTTTCATTTTTTGCATGTATCATTCCAATTTTCCCAGCACCATTTATTAAATAAACTATGTTTACTCCAATGTAAATTCTTGCTTCCATTGTCATAGATCAACTGTCCATATATGCATGGATTAATTTCTGGGCTCTCTGTTCCATTCCACTGATCTATGTGCCTGCTTTTATGCCAGTACCATACTGTTGTGATTACTGTAGCCTTATAATATGTTTTGATGTCTGATAGCGTGATACCCCCAGCTTTGTTCTTATTTCTCAGGATTGCCGATGCTGTTCGAGGTCTTTCATGGTTCCATATAAATTTTAGGATTATATTTTCTATTTCTGTGAAAAATGCCCTTGGTAGTTTGATAGGAATTGCATTGAATCTATATATTGCTTTAGGCAGTATGTACGTTTTAACTATATGAATTCTTCCTATCCATGAGCATGGTAGGTGTTTCCATTTATTTGTATCTTCCTTTATTTCTTTTTTCAGTGTCTTATAATTTTCTGAGTACAGATCTTTTACTTCTTTGGTTAAATTTATTCCAGGATATTCTGTAGTTCTTGAAGCAATTGTAAATGGGAATGTTTTCTTAATTTCTCCTTCCTTTAGTTTATTATTGGTATATGCAAATGCAACTAATTTCTGAATATTGATTTTGTATCCTGCTACCTTACTTAATTCATCTATCTGTTCCAACAGTTTTTTGATGGAGTCTTTGAGGTTCTCTCTATATAGTATAATGTCATCTGCATATAATGACAATTTTACCTCTTCCTTGCCAATTTGGATGCCTTTTATTTCTTTCTCTTGTCTAATTGCTATGGTTAGAACTTCCAGAACCATGTTGAATAAAAGAGGAGAAAGTGGACAGCCTTGTCTTGTTCCTGATGTTTAAGGGAATGGTTTTAGCTTTTCCCCATTGAGTACGATGTTAGCTGTAGGTTTATCATATATGGCCTTTATTATATTGAGATATGATCCCCGTATTCCCACTTTGCTAAGGGTTTTTAACATAAATGGCTGTTGGATTTTGTCAAATGCTTTTCTGCATCTGTTGATATGACCATGTGATTTTTATTTTTCATTTTTTTGATGGGTGTATCACATTAATTGATTTACGGATGTTGAACCAGGCTTGCATACTAGGGATGAAACCCACTTGAGCATGATGTATGATCTTCTTAATATATTGCTGAATTCTGTTTGCTAATATTTTATTGAGAATTTTTGCTTTTATATTCATCAGTGATATTGGCCTGTAGTTTTCCTTTTTTTGTGCTGTCTTTATCTGGTTTTGGAATCAGGGTGATGGTGACTTCATAGAAAGAGTTTGGGAGCCTTCCTCCTTCTGGATTTTTTGGAATAGTTTGAGAAGAATAGGTGATAGTTCTTTTTTATTTTTTTAAAGATTTTATTGGGGAATTGGGGGAGGGAAACAGCATTGGGGAATCGGGGAAGGGGAGAAGACAAGTTGCTGTCTTTTTGTTCTTCATTCTAGTTGCGGAGGACGTTGCTTCACTGGCCCATGTTGGTATTGTCATTGCGCTCTTCCCAGATGAGGCAGATTGGTTGCCGGCCTCTGGATGGTCACTCACCGTGGCTATTGGCAGCTCACGTTGGCTGCTGGCCACTCACTGTAGCCTATGGCAGCCCACTGCAGCAGGGGCTGCAGCCTACACCGTCGCTGGGCCTCGCACAGCCCAGCTGTTGGAGCTGTTGTTAGCTGTACAGGGCAGTGTCACTGGCCCTCATATGTGGAATCCGAACCGGGGCTGCTGGCATCCCAAAACCAGCTCTTAACCAATGCACCTCTCAGCCGACCCTGATAATTCTTTTTTGAATGTTTGATAAAACTCACTTGTGAAGCCATCTGGTCCAGGGCTTTTTTTGGGGGAGAGCTTGTCGATTACTGATTTAATTTCCTTGGTAGTTATCAGTCTATTTAGATTTTTCATTTCTTCTCGAGTTAGCTTTGGAAGGTTGTATGCTTCTAGAAAATTATCCATTTCTTCCAGATTGTCCAGTTTGTTGGCATATAGTTGCTCATAGTAATTCCTTAAAATTTTTTGTATTTCTGTGATATCTGTAGTCATTTCACCTCTTTCATTCCCGATTTTACCAATTTGAGTCCTCTCTTTCTTTTTTTCGAGTCTGGCTAGAGGTTTGTCAATTTTGTTTATCTTCTCAAAAAACAGCTCTTGGTTTTGTTGATCTTTTGTATTGTTTTTATTTTCTCCATATCGTTTATTTCTACGTTGGTCATTATTATCTCCTTCCTTGTAGTACCCTTGGGCTTCTTTTGCTGTTCTTTTTCCAGTTCCCTGAGGTGTAAAGATAACCTGTTGTTTTGAGATTTTTCTTCCTTCCTTAGGTAGGCCTGCACTGCTATGAACTTCCCTCTTAGGACTGCTTTCACTGCATCCCAGAGATTTTGGGTCGAGGTGTTTTCATTTTTGCTTGTCTCGAGGTATCTTTTGATTTCCTCCTTGATCTCATTTGTGATCCACTCGCTATTAAGTAGCATGTTATTTAGCCTCCATTTATTTGTCAGCTTTCTGGATTTCTTCTTATAATTGATTTCTAGTTTCATAGCATTGTGGTCAGAGAAGACACTTGAAATGATTTCAGTCTTCTTAAATTTATTGAGACTTGTTTTGTGGCCTAACATGTGGTCTATCTTGGAAACTGTTCCATGTGCACTTGAAAAGAATGTATATTCTGTAGCTTTGGGGTGAAATGCTCTGAAAATATCAGTTAAATCCAGCTGGTCTAATGTGTCATTTAAGGTCGCTGTTTCCACATTGATTTTCTGTCTGGAGGATCTGTCCATTGGTGACAGCGGGGTTTAGAAGTCCCCTATTATGATAGTGTTACTGTTGATCTCCATCTTTATGTCTGACAATATCTGTTTAATATATTTAAGAGTTCCTATGTTGGGTGCATAGATGTTTACTAGGGTTATGTCCTCTTGTCGGATTGATCCCTTTATTATTATGAAGTGTCCTTCTTTGTTCTTTATTATATTTGAAGGACTTTTCAAATATAATTCTTCTAAGAGGCGTCTACCCTGGCATCAAAGTTACTTAAAATGATTTTAGAAAACAACTTAGTAGCCACATGACTATTAGCAAATTATTTATTTTTAGTTTGTTTTACTCTTGTAACAAATGGAGGGACTCAACCAAATGGTCCCAAAGTTATCTTCCCTAAATGGTATGATTTAATATTTATTATTGATAGAAATGCATTAAAACAACCACCCAAATCACTTCTACATGGTAATTCCTTTATTATTATAATTTTTTATTATTGTAGTTAGATAAAAAATTATAGAGATTACTGAATGGATGCATTATCAGATAAATGATAAACACATAGATGGAATCTATTGTTATCTACAAATAATAATAAATATAAAGACATGATATTCACATATAGAAAACATGATAGTTTTTTTTTTGTGAGCTTTTAAAACATATAGAATTTAAGTCAAAAGAAAAAGAAGAATATTCAGAGAACAAGCTTAATGATTGAAGGAGATTAGCTATAATGCAGGTTGGTTAGAGGAATTAAGGTGCTAAAGTTAAGTATCAAAGGTGTATTTCTCTTATCATTGCATATTGCAATATCAAGCAAACTTAAAGTATTTGAAATTTAAAAATAATATTTAGGGGGTGAAAATATATAATGAAATTCATAAAAATTTAAACATTTTATTATAACCACAGTAATTTCAAATTCCTATATTTTTAGTGTACTTCACCTTTTTAATCTTTCTTTTTTTTTACTTGATATAATGGAAGATTTCAAACATGTAAGAGACTTTTTTGCCTGTCACTCAGCTTCAAAAATTATCAACACATAGTTAATTTTCTTTCATCTGCATTCCCCCACACTCCCACATCCCTACCTCCATTGCTGCTGTGTTGTGTCATAGAGACTTTTTAACATGAGATTACTTCACTCATATTTACTTTAGCATATATCTGTAAAACATATGACTTTAATAAAAACTTATCCACCATACAGTTGTCATATGTAAACAACTTAATAATCATTTCTTATTATCCTCAAATATCCATTTTGTATTCAGTTTTCCTAATTGTCCTGTAATTTTTATTGCTGATTCCTTTAAATCAGGATTCAAACAAATTTTAAGCATTATAATTTTTTGATATGTCTTTTTAGTATGTCTCATCACATTCTCACAGGCTTATTACTTACTAGTAATAAATTTACTAGTAGTAAATTTAAGACTTACTAGTCTTAAATCAAATTATTTGAGACCCTTTCAATGTGCTGCAGCATTTTCTACTGGAAAGCCTTTTTTTATTGTCAGTATCCTCATCTGGAATGACTCATCCCATTTTTTACTTGTCAAGTTTCATCTAATCCTTCAAGTTCCCTTTTAAATTTCAACTGCTTATGGAGGAATTCTCAGTCCACTAGTTTTAAAGCTTGATTCCCCTCTCTCAGCTATCTTTCTATATCTCAGCCCACCGTGTGCTTTTCCTTTTCAAAGCACATTATCTCTACTAATAGCTGTAGTATTGATCTGTTTTCTTATCTTTTAATTTGACTTCGGTGCTGGAGCAGAAATCATGCATATTTCATTTTTCAACAAATCTTCAATCATCAGCACTGTGCCTAATTTAGATAAATTTCACGTGTGGTTTATTTACTGAAGGAGCAAATGAAGCCCTCGCTTTCATTTTATGGCATTGGTTTCTTACATCAGTAGTAGAATGATAGAAACTGTCCAATGATAATTCTTTCACATTTCTACTTTTAACTTCAAACTTCATACTTCTGTTTTGTTCACCTAAAACTAATAAAAACAAAACAAAAAAAAACAAAACAAACAAACAAAAAACTTCTCCATATTTTAAATTTTTGTTATTCCCTCCAGTTTCAAAGAAACACTTATCTCACCTATTTGAACAAATGGTCTTATCTCTGCCAACCCTCTCAGGATTTCCCTTTGCATCTTATAGTTTCTCTTTTCCTCTAGTGGCTCCTTCACTTGGCTTCCGATAACCCAAGACATTGTGTCTGGCACTCTGCTCTCCCCTTTCTTGTTCTTCTATGTCTAATGCTTTGAAAGCATAGGCTATATTCTATACTATTTCACAACCCACTCCATCTCCTAATGTGGTCTGTGCCAACAACCCTCACTAAAATGTTTCTCAAAAGAATTGATTTATCAATCACAAACCTCTTTCTTAAGGTTTTCTCTGGCCAGCCTTTCTACTGCATTTGATTCTCAGATTCCTGTAGCAATCTTAACTCTTAATTGATTTTGCTCTGGTATCTTTTGATACTTTCTCTTCTTTTACCCTACATTTAAAGTGTGGACACAGTTCTATCTTCAATCCTGATCATTTTTTGAATGATTCTCACTCTCTCAAACTTTACAGCTTTTCAATGTTCATCTTTGTACAGGAGTTCCATTCATTAAGAATTATACTTTATATACACTAAGTTCTCAGTAAACATTGTCAAGTAGAACGGACTTGAAACAGCATGCCTTACACTCAACTTTGTTTTTCCAGACTTGAATCTGTTGGGTGGGACTAGCATGGCCACCCTAAAATTATCTACATGATAGATTGGATCAATGATCAAGAAACCCATAGGGTGCCATGTGGGTCCTAGACTAATCAAGAGGATCACTGCATAAATTATATAAATATCTAACCACTATGCTATATACCTGAAACTAAAATTATATTGAATGTCAACTGTAACTGAAATAAAATTAAGAATAGTATAGTCTACAAGAGAAACAAAATCATTTTCTATTAATTTTGTACATTAAATAACCATATTGGTTACTTCTCTGCATTTTTGGAGAAAGGGAAATATGAAGAAGGGGACTGCTAGAAATAGCCTGAGTCTTATTCAATAACCATATCCTTCTTTTAATATTGAGTAATAATGGTAAAAATTCAGTATTAAATTAAATTAAGCAGATAGAATTTTACCGACACATTTTAAATCTAATTTAGAATAACTCATATAAGGTAGAGTCTCAGACCTTTTATCACACCCCAAATACCTCCCTCATTGATATTTTTCAAACCATCTGAGATCTGAGACATCTCTAGAAGGAAATTTGGCTGTCTCTGGTATATTAATTCTGCTACTTCTGATAAAATTACATTACTAATCCTAAGCTTTAAGTGAGTTCTCTAGTACTTGTAGTTTCCAATTCTATTATGGAGGTTCTAAAGGCCATAGCACAATCCTTATACAGAGAAATAAAATGTATGCCTAGTAAGAGTTGCTTTAAATATATAGAAATTTTATACGTTGAAGTATATCAATAAAGCTTCTAAACCTAAAATATACATATATACGTATATAATTTTTAAAAGTAAGGTTTGTTGTCATTTGGAATTTTTACTTAGTCTTTAAAATCTTTTGGATCTTTCATTCTAAAAATCAGACACTATAAACCAAAAAGACATAATTAATATTCATCCTGTGTAAGACATTCATATGCATGTCTGAATTTGTGTGCTGATAGGAAAAAGTAAGTTTTAATTAATAATTTTGATTATTTAAACTATAGATATTTAGTTTATATTTTCTTCTTTGTGTGATGTCATTCTCACTGCAGTAAATAAAAAAAATGTTTAACTAATTAATATTTGTGCTAAATTGGAAAATATGATTTGATTTTCTATGAATGATCAATTTTCTTCATTCATATGCCTTCTGTGACCACTACTATAATCTTTAATAAGAAGGCTGATGTTTTATTTTGATGATATGTAGATCTTACCTCTTTTTAATGATAATTCTAGCCTATATTTGTTTCTAGGTATTGGTAAAAGAGAGGGAGGAAACATACGAGTAATTCCAAGTGTCCTGAAAACTCTCTTTGTCTAAAGAATTCAAAGTCCAATAAATCTTCCAGAACACATGCTAAGCCTAGAATTAACTTAGGAGAGAATCTGAGTACCTCCCACAAATTAATGAAAGTAGCTATGCAGGATTTTCTCTGTATAATGATAACGTGAGTTTTAGTAGACGCTTAGTGAGAACTGAGGCCCTCAATTACCCTAGCTGTCAGGATCTCAGAATTCTAGGTAGATGTGATGACAAACTTCTATTTTCCATAAGAAATTTGAAAACCTGCATCAAACAGCAATGGAGAATCTGTGCTAACACTGCATTATCAAGTGCATTATCAAGTGCATAATTATAAAGCTTGCATTTACCTTATGTCTTTAGCACTCCCAGCATAAAGAAACTAGACTGGAATGAGGATAAAGTAAAATAAACTATTTTCCTTTGGTTTTGCCTAAACTGCTACATGTAGCTACATGGTTCTTAATCAATGATTTTGCTCCCAGATGACATTTGGAATTCTCTGGAGATGCTTTAGATTGTCTTACCTTTGGAGTAAGGATGCTATTGCATCCAGTGGAGGAGACTGTGAGTGGTGCTAAACCATGCAATGCACAGTACAAATCATGTATTCAAATAATTATCTCATCTGAAATGTAAAGAGGCTGATTAACCCTGCAGAGAGGCACTTGGTAATTAAGGACAAGACAGAGTTTCAATGGACAACTTTTAAATTAGTCAAACAATTTTTAAAAAAATGGAACTATATTGTTGAATGTCAACTATAATTTAATATATATATATGTATTATATATAGTCACAGGATATGGAGTACAGCATAGGGAATAGAGTCAATGGAATTGTAACAGCTATATATGTCAGATGGGTAATAGATTGGGGGAGGAGAGTTTTCACTTTGCAAGGGGTGTAAATGTCTAACTATTACATTGTTTTGTACACCTGAATCTAATAATAACTTTAAAAGGCACTATTTTGTAACCATACCCACAGTTAATTTTGCTTTTTTTCTTTCTTATGATACACATTTCCAAAAATCATAAAGCATTTTTAGATTTCTTAACATCAACAGTTGAGGGGAAAATGATAAAAATTGCAGAAATGTGCAATATAATTTTGATGTGATGTTTTTTGATATGATATTTAACATCTTGCAGAATGTAAATTTTATATATTATATAAATATATAAAATCTATGTATTCTATATATGTAAATTATTTTTCTGTTCTTTTGTACATTAGATCTGATGTGAAAGTAAAAAGGTAAACTCTTTAGCATCAGATAATAATGCTGGCAATGTGGTCTCTGTGAAAATAAAACCACTCATTTTTCCAGTAGTTTTTTTTTTTCTCATATAAATGCTGTTGAAGTGTTACTCTAACACTTCAATTCAACAAATATTTATTGTACTTACCATAGATAATGTTATTGAGTTTGAATAGAGTACCATCAACCTTGCCTGGACACTTCACACTTTCCTACATGGCTGACCACTTAAAATTTTTGACTAATGTAATGTTTAAACAAACTTAAATTTTATTTTTTATAAGCTATTTATAGAGAAAAAAAAAGAGACTTTTCTAGTTCAAGACACTTGCATGACAGGATAAGCTTCAGAAGAGTCAATTTAGATATAGATATGTTTTCTTATTGTTTGTAAAATGCTACTTGCAGAAGATTAGCTGACCAACTGGCTAGTCAGGTCACTATTATAAAATATCTTGTAATGGTCAGTCTATTTATGTAATAAGTTATATTGTAAGATGAAGTTGTTAGTCTAATTATATTACAGAGTTTGAAAACAAAGAGACTATTTCAAGTTTAATGAGATGATTGATCCTTGCTCAGGAACGGGGCCCATCCAAGCCAGTTCCACTACAAGTTATGATACTGTGACCTTGATACTATCTCTCTCTATAGCTGTCATGAGAAGTTTGAAATTTTATGAAATTTCCATTGTCCACATGAAAAGATAAGAATTTCTTCTTTTTTTTTTAATTCTCCATTTGTGTTCCTAAAGTTGGTTTATAGGTCACCTGAAAGATGACTATGTCTCCCTCTTTTTGGTCAACAGTCTGTAATGTCTTGATTTTGACATTTTGTTTAAGTTGTTTGTTCAATTAAGAAAAGCCAGGAGGAGCCTTCAGTTTGAGGAAAAGTAGCCAGAACAAAACAGACACTTGTGGATAGTCAGGCAAAGGTGTCAGGTCTTCAGAGAATGGCAATGGAAGAAAGCTCAAGCTGTTAGAAACTTGCAGAAGTAAAGTCCAAGTCCTATTATCTGTCAGGTAGAGAATGGTTTAGTCACGTTCAGGTAGGTGCCAATCAGTAGCTCTGTACTTATTATAAGTGCCAGCTGGAAAATATCTGAAGATCATCTTATTTCCAGTGAAAGCGAGTAATACATCCTAATAATGAAATATAGTAAGCTGGATACCAAGACTGATTGTTCAGATATCACCTCTACTGCCTGTTAGCTATACATAGAAACAGATATTCTAACCATTCTGTATCTCAGTTTCTTTATCTGTAAACTAAGAAAATAATGATGTATCTGTGTTGTAAAGATTGAAAGAATTAATGTATGTATCAATAACATTCTGCATGTCAGTCACTATTATGGTAAATATTTTAGCTTCAAATATTAGCCTTTAAAAATAGAGAAATAAAATGTTTTCATTTTTTATAAATATGTCTAACTTTTGTGTAAGTATAGGCAATATAATGATTCTAGTTAAATCAAATTATATAATTTAAATTCAGGCATTTTAGTATAACATTTTATTAAGAGTTGTTAATCTTAATAGTTGTGTTCCTGCATGAGCTGGGATTTAGGCTTTAATTGTACCTCAAGTAAGGTTGGCCTAAATTACATAGGACCTAATTATTTAGTGTTTTCAAAAAAAATGAATGAAAGGGCCGGCTGAGTGGCGCGGTGGTTAAGAGCTGGCTTGGGACACCAGCAGCCCTGGTTCAGATCCCACATATGAGGGCCAGTGACACTGCCCTCAAAAAAACAAAAACAAAACAAACAAACAAAATGAATGAAAGTCTTAAAAAAATAGAGTTACATTGGATGTGAAAGAAATCTACAAATCATAGAATTCTAGTATAAATCTCTGGATTTGGGATTAAATGAGGAAATAAAAGAATTACAGGTGTCAGTGATTTCATGGGTATCATTTAGCTCTGGGTGAAATTCTAAATAGGCTCAAGAAGAATTTACATAAATCATAAGTAATGCACCAAAGGAACTATGGATATTTGAGTTACATAATTACATTCTAGGAGTTTTTAAAGGAAATTTCTTGAAAGGAAATTATAATTCTCTTCCCTCAAAAAATCTTTATTCTTTATTGCTCCTGTTAGAGAAAAAAATGTTATTCCAGTTGGATTATTTTAAGTGAGTAGTATAATGGAAAGAATATATATATATATATATATATATATATATATATATATATATATATGACAACTAATTTCTATGAATCTTTTTCAGATGTAAAGTAAATAATAATTTTTATCTTTATTTCACAGCTTTGATTAAGATCAGGTTAAAATAAGTTTTAAGGTCTCTGTAAACATTAAAACAATATCAAATATAAGTAATAATTATTATTTTCATTATCATATTGCCACAATTAATTAGTGAAATCAATCCACTGGTCCATTAATATGATCATTTTTAAATAAATCACATCCATTCCAGAACATTTAATGATAGTTTTAAAATATTTACAGATGACAGATATTGATTTGAATGACCTCATATAGTTCAGGTTTTAGACAAATTTCAATTAAATGAGAAAAATCTCTTTTGACATTTAAAAATGTTATATATACTTTAATTTTTATTTTAAGGTCATTCAAAAACTAAACATTATATAATTTAAATTCAGACATTTTAGTATAATATCAACTAGTTGGGGAATAAACAGCTTAATGGAAAATTGAGTTGCCCCACACTAATATATAAACCATGTCCTAAGAATATGGACCACTTTTAGAAATGAGAACCTCAGTTTACTGAGCTTAATTTTAACAAATATAAATACTCATTTTAAAAAAATCATCTATTTATTTTTATAAGATTAATTTTACTTCCTTTTACATTATTGTTTTACGGGGAAGGGAATCATCTAAAACACGCCTAATAGTTCATTTTCAAAGAAAACCAAAAGAAGAAAATTTTGAAAATAAATATGGAAAGTAAGAAAGAAACTATAAAACTAATTCACTGGTAATTGTGATATGAAATCGTCAGGTTTTGCACATAGACCACTCTAAAGTAGTCCTAAGAGTGAGAAGCAATCTAGGCTACAAAAGGTTTATGAATTCTTTCTCCAAACAGCTCTACTTCCATTAAACTTTATAAATCTACATATATGCAAGTTGTATTTACAACATTGTTATTGCGGCATAGATAAAGAAAATAATTTTATTTTGCTACTCCAAAATTCCATAATAGTCTTTCCTTATTGAGGTCTATATATTGTGCAATCGCCTTGTTCTATTCTCTCAATGTCGCGTCCCACAGGCCGTAGAGCAGTGAAACTCGGGAAGGGCGGCAAAGGGTTAAATAAAGACAAGAGAAAAGATTATGGTGCCAGCGGGCCGAGGGACCTTCAGTATCCAGGACTGAGGACCCGATATAGCTGAGGCAAAGCTTTTAGTGAGAAACATCAAAGGACGAAATAGTTACTTTCTCCAAGGTCTGTGATTTAAGTGCCTGCTGGCTATCTCCAGAAACTCCCCATTGCATTCCAGCACGTACTGTGCCTTCACACACACACACACACACACACACACACACACACACACACACACACACACAAGCTTTACCCCCATGGAATGGCGCCAAATTAATAAAACCATCCGAGAAGGGAGACAGCCTGAAGTCATTCCACCAGGCCCCAGCATTCCAGGACACTCCCTTAAAGAAACTTTACCAATATCATTCCACTGGGTCCCGGTTTTCCCAAACACTTCCTTATAGTGTCATTTTTGACACGGGGCAAGTGCAGGGTGTGGGGGTGGAGGTGGGAGTGGGGGGGGTGGAAGGGTAAATGGGTTGGCAGCTGGAAGGGTCCCTGCTGAATAGACAGTGAGCCTTTTGGCCCCATATCCAATGTCAGTTAATTCAAAGAGGTAGGTTCTGATTCATACTTAACTGATCTGTTTTCTATCTATGGAGTTGGACTTTGTATTAAGGACATATCAGTTCCAGTTAGCCTATGAGGACTTGGCTAGTGAAGCACAGAAAGAAAATAGAATGAGGTGGGGGAGGGGGAGAAAGAGAGAGAGAGAGAGAGAACAATAAAGCAAAACACTGAACAAACAAACAAAGCCAGAATCAAACTTAGAGCACAGCAGAAAGAAGAAAGCAAGGTAGCTCTAGAAAGGCTATTATCCTAGTAGATTTGCGGTTCTGCGAAAGTCTCAATTGTACTTTCTGTCCTAGGTTTAATTAAGGCTCATCCTTTTCCCTTATATTAAATTCCCATTTTTCTGCTTAAGCCAGTAGGAGTAAATTTGAGTTATTTTCAACAAAATAACTTGCCTCTGGAGTAAAAAGACACTAACTTGCACTGTGTATAAATTTTAATTGAAAAAATTGATATATAGAACCTAAAAGGCTGATTCATAGGCCACACTATTTGTCAGTGGCAATGGTGGCCTAGGAATTTGCTATTCTATTACTGCTTCTTTGTTCAATGTTCTTTTCATATGGTCCATTATATTTGCATATATATATATATATATATATATATATATATATATATATATGTTTTTTGTTGTTGTTTAGATTCTCCTATTATCTTTGTCTCTGTACCCCACCCCACTAGAGTTCATGTAGCCTAAATATAACTGTACAATTTGGCAAAGATAAATTCCTACAACATGGTGAGGAAAAAAAATAAACCCAATGCAAAACACTGCAAACACTTATGTCTTCAATTAGAGTGATACAGTTTTCAGAACAAGTAATTTTAAATATAGATATTTTGATTTACCATAAGCAATAGAACCTTTCTTGAGGATATAGCATTATACTTTTAACATTATTCCTAGATAGGGGGTGGATATCTTCGAAATGTGAAAAAAAAATATGTATGATATATAATTTATTAAGTTCTAACAGAAAAAAGAGAGCAACTATAAGGATTTGCTCACTCATTCATGAACAGTTCTTACCAATTGTCTTACAAGGGAGGACTACAGATTTAGGGTATAAAGAACGAAATGCAACCAACATGAATTTTTAGCACCTTACAATTAAGATCTAAGCCTTCTAAAAATCCAGCTGTGAATTTCTTTTAATTAGCTCATTACTCAGTATAACACATATTGCAAGTATTCCTCCTTGAATAGCATCCTTAAATAATGCAGCTGGGAGCGTAGTCAGTTGAACGTCGATGCATCTGGGCAGCTGAAAAGATGAAAATCAAATGTGAATTCTGATGAACTAATTTCATTTTGATCCTTTCATATTTCTTCCCCCCTAAATTAAAAAGAAATGAAACCTCAGATTCAGCTGGCTCACTGTCTATTCCATGCCAATTCACATTTTCAGATGATAAAAGTATTTTGCTCCCAATGAATACTAAACAAAAAATTCTATTTTCTCACCCAGTGGTGAGAAATTTTTTATATGTATGGGGCCTATGGTAACTTTCTCTGATAATATAATAACTAACCTGCTTTGTGAATGGAGGTGAATATGTTATTATTGCTCATGTGGCATAATGATGCTATAATTACTCTTTATGAAACATTTATTTCTCTAAAATCACTCACTTAGAGTATGTTCAGTTTCAATAAGAATTCTATTGTCAAATACTATAATAATGATCCTGGGATAATATTTTCATTGTGAAATAATATCAGTAAATTTTCAGAAACCATATTTCACTACATACTTATACTGCAATGAATGTCTTCAGGAATTTAATAAGTTGATATCACCATAATTTCAAACATTATATCCATGAAATTCAGTTAACGTAACAAAAATATCTCCTTGTTTTAGTTCTATGTATGACAGCCCATTTTAATTACAGTATAGATTTCCGTTTTAGCTCCCATTTGTCTTGTGTTAATATAATATTTAAATACGTTTAACTTTAAAGTTTAAGAGTATAACAAGGTCTTTTTCATTCATTAACTTATTCATTTATTTTTCCAACAAATATTTATTGAAGACTCATTATGTGTAAGGTAGTATATTAGGTACTGGAAATACAGAAATGAATAATACAGTGTTGGCTTTCAGATCCCCAATTTTTTAGATAAAGGGATACCATCTTATGAACAAAAAGAGTCTACATGTCTGTCAGATTGGGTAAAAAATAAACTGACAATACAAAACGCTAGCTAAGATGTAAAGAAATGGGATCACTCATACATTGCTGGTAAGAAAGCAAACTAGTACAGCCGCCTTAGAAATTTGTTTGGCAATTTCTTATAAAACTAAATATACAACTACAATATGACCCAGCATGTATACTCCTGGGAAGAAAGGAAACCTTGTCTTCACACAAAAATCTGTACACAAATGTTCATAGCAATTTTATGTGTAATAGCCCCAAACTGAAAAGCGTCCATATGTCCTTCAAAAGATGAATGGTTAGAGAAACTGTAGTACATACACACCATGCAACACTATCCATTAATAAAAAAGAATTTAACTCTTGATTCATGCAACAAATTAGATGAAACTCAATTACGCTGAGTGAAAAAAAAATCACTTCTCAAAGATTATATACTGCATTATTCCATTTGTATAATATTTTTAAAATGATAAAATTATTGAAATGGGAATAGATTAGTGGTTGAAGGAGAGTGTAGTGGGAAGGAAAGATGTAGTTATAAAAGGGCAACATAAGGGATATTTGTGGTGATGAACTATACAGTATCTTGACTGGGATGGTGAATGTATGAATATAACAATGTGATAAAATTATATAAAACTAAATGCATAACACACATTCAAGTGAGAACAGATAAAAGTGGTGAAATCTAAGTAAAATCAGTGGATTTTACCAATTTTAATATTTTGGTTGTGAGATGTATTATAGTTCTGCAAAATGTTCCTTTTAGGGAAAATTAGGTGTCCATGGATCTCTCCGTGTTTTTTCTTACAACTGCATTGAATATACAATTATATATTTTTAATTGAAATTTATTGGGGTGACAATGGTTAGTAAAATTACATAGGTTTCCAGTGTACAATTCTGTAATACGGCACCTATATATCACATCGTACGTTCACCACCCAAAGTCAGTTCTCCTCCCATCACCATATATTTGACCCCCTTTACCCTTTTCTACTATCCCCCTTCCATGCTTCCCCTCTGGTAACCACTAAACTATTGTCTGTGTTTATGAGTTTTTGTTTCTTTATTTGTTTGTCTTTTTCCTTTGTTGCTTTCAGTTTTACGAGGTCTGGCAATTAAGTTCACAAACTTGTTGCAACAATTTGTTAACTCTTTATAATATCAGAGGGATTATTCATTAGGAGTTTGTACCAACTAGACAAACAGTTGACCAAGTTTACTATTTGGAGGTGCTGAAAAATCTGTGTGAAAAAGACAAGATTATTGTCTGTGTTTATGAGTTTGTATAAACCTATATATTTTTCCCCATATGACAAGAAAAAAAGTCATGTGAATTTTCAACCAAAATGTATCAGCTTCCATGTTAAGTTTCTATTAGGTTTTCTTTTTTTTTTCTCTTTCCCCCTCCCCACTTCAAGGGTTTTGGTTTCTTAGTGAGCGGATGATTGAAAAAAAAAAAAATTATTGTGTACCTATAAAATTCAGTAAAATTAACTAACCTGTCTTAAGTCATTTTAATTTAATTTATGTGATAAAAATGTGTTTTGTTATTCTATTCTTCAGGTGTTATACATTCACATTTTTTTTACAGAACCCAGTGATAGTATAATAATCATGTTTACTTCTGTTTTATGACTTATTAAAACTTTTCCCTCCTTGATAAAACTTTCACAATGTAATGTCTTCTGTGTTTTTCATTCAAACTGAAAAGAGTAGTGTAACAATGTGGGATGATATTTTGCAGTTAACTTTAAGCATGAATGTTTCAGTATTCCTAGTATTTAAGTAAATGTGAACCACTCATTTAGGATCATGGGTATATATTACATTGTCCTAACATTGCCTAATATGTTCTTTCTTGCTAGAGAACATCTCAAATTAGACTTGGTTTATTTTTCTTTTACAGTTGAAAAGGCACATTTGGGTAGTCTTAATAGCAGTTTAAAATGGAACCAGTGAAACAAAATAAGGGCACTTAGTGGCTGAGAATAGCTGGATTCTGACCTTTCAGCCAACAATTATCAAGTGACTACTATGTATTGGGTACTAGTGAGTAGTAAGACAATGAATAAGTTGTTCCATGGGAAAGTCAATACCTCCTGATAATTGAGCCTTGACTATCTTATTTCATAGGCTTTGAAATAAGCCAATCTTCTCATAATTTCATTATTTATCTGAAAGTCAAATTAAACCAAATACCTTATGTCAGCTTATTTCCCCCAAATCATCAAAGATAAAGAGGTTAGGTATACAGTTTTAATGACATTCATAATTTCCTTATGCATTTGATTAATTTTCCTCATATTAATTCTGTGCATAAAGCAAAGAGAAATAAACAATAGCTCATTTCCTATTTAAAACAGGAATCGTTTTATTTCCAACAGTTATATCATTCTAATAGCTGTTTAGTCCTGGTGAATGAATTTAAGTGGAACCTGAGAGATGAAAAAAGGATTCCAAAATTAGATTCATTCATTCAATTTGAATAAAGTGACAATTTTCTTCAACAATTGCACTTGATAAAGACGTATTCATATAGTTTCAAACAATGCTAACCACAAAATTTAGACTCATGCCTAAATAGTGACAAAATTTCTTTTCAATATTAAATAAATTTTTAGGCATTCAAAAACCTTTATATTGATCATGTTATGATAACAGGTTTATATATGTCAAGATAAACTCTCCGCTTTCCAGAAATAAATTTAAACCAATATGTATAGGTTACATCTGCTAATGAGAGCATTTCTACCAAATATTGCAGTAAACTCAAGAAAGGTATTGTCTTTTTTCTAGATAGCCTTAGAATTGCAATCACAAACAAAGCCCTCTTTTAATGGGGATTTCTGAGGCTAAAAAAGAAATGACAATTAGAGTTTGTTTATATTTAGGTCGTTATGTTTGTATAATAACTTCATTACCTTATTCTTGGGGATAGCCTCCTGACTAAACGGCAGCTAGTATATATAGAGTCTATAATCTAGACAGTACTATATGAAGTGGTCAACAGAAAATCCCACTCAACAGAATTTTCCTGGAGGGGTTACAAACTCAAGTACATATGATAACCAAATAAGATTTGTTATGGTGTTTGTAATTTTTTTAAAGATATTTCAGCATAGGCAGTTCTATTGTGTGTGTGTGTGTGTGTGTGTGTGTGTGTGTGTGTGTGTTAGGTTAAGCTACAACCCAGATGAAAGGTGAAATCATTGTTCAGGTCAGTTGCTCTCTCTGTAGAGCAGTCAGTTAGCATTTAACTAGAAAGAACTCATTTGAGAGATGGCTCTTTAAGCACTTAAAGTTACCTATCTACGTAGAAAGTTTTGCTAATTAAAAAAATGAATGTCACCATTTTCTTATGAAAATATTGAAATCCATATTTCAAGGTTAGCTGCAATATTCTTAGGGACACTCCTTTCAAGAGATGTTCTTGTGACTCACCTTACATCCTCTAAGGCTCAACTCTAATTCTAGCAGATACTGCACTAAACATTCCATACAGGCTTCCATACAGTTTATAATGACCAACACCCTACCAAATTGATCTGTCCTTTATTCAGTTGAAGAGGAAATACAAGCAAAGTATATCATATATCAAGAATGTATAGCCAACTGGTAATCTGTGAAACACTCTTACATTTTTTTATGTGCTCAACTATGTTAAGAAACATCAGTTCAAACAAAATTAATTAGGTTAGTTTATTATATGACAACCCAACACCTTTAATATGTAAAAGAATGCTGTGCTTACAAAAAAGGGACTCTTCAAACTGTACATATTTATATTACTAACACCCAGAAAACACACACACATTGAGGGGAAGAAGCTTTAGCAAGGTATTAACAGGGCTTAACATATGGCGGACTCTATCTAGTTTTTAGTTTATAAATTCTCAACAAGGGCATATGCTACATACAGAAATAAAGAAAAAGAAATCAGTGTCATGTATTTTCATCTACCCATATTTATAATTTTTGTCAGGAAACAAAATGATTCACACTTAGGTAAGGGTAGTTGGCTTCAATGAATTGCATTGGTATTATCTTCAATGAATTGCAGGTAAAAAAACAAACAAACCAAAAAAGTCCTAGAGGAATAAAGTAGGGATTTTTCCTGATTGGATTCCCCAGAAAACTGTAAGTGACTTTCTGAGCATAGCTACTTTTCCCTGGAAAGACCTATGATGTCTGATTAGAAATAGGGTCCCCCTGAATACCTCTTTAGAGCGCCAGCAAAGTTGTGTGAACTGTATTTTTAAAGCAGTGAAGCTGAAATAGGTCAGATGAAACAATGAGGACACAGCTACTGATGTTGACAGTGAAACATTTAATAAGTCAGTGAATCACAGCATTTCTCTTTGGTTTGCAGGATTGAGTTAACTCTTTCTGCCTCTCATATTTTTTCTCTTTATTGACACCTTTCTCTGTGGTACACTCACCTTTGAATTTCCTACACAAACTTTCCCCTGAAATGGAGCTAGGTAAGTCACATGTGAACCTTTAATTAACGTTTATGTCACAAGTAATGCCTTCCTGTTTATAATCACTTTATTAAACAGGGGTCCTATTTCTGGAGAAACTAGGAAAAGGTCACATACCATGAGACATGTTGCCATCTTCAGTGCTGTGGAGAAAGAAAGCAAATCAGTTCACAGTGTGGTCTGTTTTCCATTCGTGTTTTGCCTTTCTCTTCCCACAAGGTCCCACTCTCATTAAGGTCTAAGTGAGCTGAGAATTTGGTCCTGAACATACTAATTTACTTGTTCCAAGTGCTTTGATTTACTCATAATATTAATACTGTACTACTTATCTAATAAGTTAAGGAATTTCAGTATGCACTCCAACTTTGATGTCTTTCGTGAATTCTTCACATAGATGTACCTTTTGCCAACTCTCAGAGATGGGAGATCTTATAGATGGAACATGATTCTGACCTAGTAAAACAACACTCTAAACTGATGTTGGCTGAAATTATCCTCATGTTTCTCATGCATTTTCTTTCTGTCTTTTGTGATTTACTTAATCATATTATAACAAGCATCCAAATTTCATAGTCTTAACAACAATCCATATTGGATATAATATGTTATTCCCTTTATAAGAAAGCATTAATTTCCTAATCATCAGAATAATAATGAGACAGTTACTACTAAAACACTCATTCCCTATGGGAGTATGTAGCATGTAAACTGCTATAGGCCTCTTGAAATTTAAAAAAACTGGCAATGTTTTATCTAAAATTGGCTTTATGTCATATTTTGTCTTCCTTATTAAAATGTCCTTTGTAACACTTTTAGAAGTGTTTTCCAGGTGTTTTCCCATTTTTTTTTTTTTACAAATTATACTGGGATCACTTAATTTAAATATTATTTGTACCAAACATTTACTTGTTTTTCCAGATGATAGACAAACTGGTTGCTTAGTGAATCCACAGACATGTCCCATATGGAGAAGCTGCACTTTTGATTACACAGTACCTAAATCAGTCACCTTGGGTATTGTAGCTATAACTAGGTTCAGACAACCTACCAGATTATTACAACTCAGTGGTCATTGCCTTCATGGATGAATTCTTATTACAACATCACAGATGGCTGGAACAGATCTTCATTGATTGTTGGAATTAACCGTGCATCAACTTATTGTGACATGAACTGCTTTCTCAAGAGGAAGAATAAATAAATGACCAGATGTAGTAGTAATTTGATTTCTGGACATTCATATGAGAAGCATAGTTGTTTAGAATCTGTATTATTAAAAGTAGACATTTAGTATATTCCATATTTAAGGAAAAACTTTTATAAATACTATACTAAACCTGGAACAAAAATAATTTTCAAGAAATCTAGTTTGATTAATTATCACCATATATCAGTTAGTTAGACTTTATTATGCAAAGGAGTATATAATTTTAATGAGAGTGGAGCATGGATAATATAACTAGAAAAAATAATAAACCCATTGTAATAAATATGGAAATAATATATAATGGAATATCAGGTTAAAAATTCCATTTAGCTTGTGTTCTCCTCTAAATGATCAGTGGACCTATGGGGCACTTGGTGTTGCAATATGTATGATTAGCACACAAATTGTTATTTATGTATTTGACTTTGCATTTTTGATAGCAATGCAGAGTATGTAAATAAACAAAGTCAATTGGATCATTTGACATACAAACTTTACAGATAGTTGACTTATCAGGAATATTTATCTGCAACTTTGGGATTCTCTCCACCCCTCCCTGTCTCTCAATTTAATCAAGTGAAAAACTTTATTTGTGTATAATTGCAATAATATGGTAGTGTTCTGAAAGGTGAGTTAAGAGATACATTGACAATGCATGGGAGTCATATGTGGGGAAAATGCACAAAATTATGAAACCATATATGACAGATTGCTTTCTGTAAGTTTCAAAATAACATGGAATCATAAATCTTAAATCTGAAAGATTTATAGGTAATCATTACATTCATGCATGTAAAATATGCAAATGTTTTGTGTGGGTTTTTTTTCTAGGATAGTTGAGGTAAGAAAAAAATCAGTGGGATTTTTGTTTGAAATAATTTATATTCAGAAAATAAATGAAAACTGGTTGAATGAGCTTATTGTAGGGAATAAGTATTCATTCATGGACAGATGGGGGGATGGTGATTGATGCAATTTATCAAACTATTCACTGTTTTTTGTCTATGGGATTCCAGTCATGTTTATATCTAGAGGGTTTACATGACTTGGTAGTAAAAAGACTAAGAAAGTGGAGTTTAAAGTTACTTTTTTGTTGTTGTTAGTTTCAGGTGTACAAAACAATATAATAGTTACACATTTACACCCCTTGCAAAGTGATAACCCCCCCAATCTACCACCCCTTTGAAATAGTATATATTTATTACAATTCAATATATATAGTCATGGGATGTGGAGTACAGCATAGGGAACATAGTGAAATATATATACATGTGTATATGTATATATATATATATATATATATATATATATATATATATATATATATATTTGTTCCCTATATATTTGACTATGTCCCCTATATATTTCCCTATGCTGTACTCCACATCCCATGACTATATATATATATATATATATATATATATATATTTGACATTCCATATTATTCAACTTCAGCTTCAGGTGTCTAGCACAGTGGTCAGACATCTACACAGTCTATGAAGTCATCTCCCTAATAAGTCCAGTGTCCATCTGGCACCCTACAGAATCTTTACAACATTATTGATTATATTCCCCAAACTGTATTTCATATTCCCATTGGCTATAAAGTTAATTCTTGATACCACTTGATTGCAGTGGAGAGAGGCTGCAGTTGAGAGGATAACAAATGGGGCCTAGACATTGAGGGAAAAGGCTAAGGAATTGTGTTTGGAATGGTTCATATCAATGCATTAATCACAAATCTTGATGAACTTCCCTGACCAAATTCATTCCTTGTCACATTCTGAAAAGAAAATTAACAAATATTTTGGCAAACTGGAATTATGGAATTGGGGACTGAAATATCTGAGAAAAACCAAAAGAGTTTGAGAATTCTGGTTTCCTAAAATCCTCTCTACTATTTCCTCATTCAGTCTCCTAAGAGATAAACAGAGATGTGACAAACCCAGGCAGCTTAATGATGCAAGATCCCCAGCCACTCGATACTATGACCCAGAGTTTAACACAGAGGACACAAAGATGAGCAGAACTTTCTAATCAATCAAAGCAAATTTAAAATGTCACAATAGACAATGAACTAGCAAAGTACCCAAAGCTTGGGGAGTGCCTAAACACAAATGACCTGACATTTACTTGTAGCATACTAAACTTTTGTGTAGGTAATAAGACTTTGGGGAAAAAACCCCAAGCCTAGGAAACAGGAGCCTGTGGTTGACTGACAAGTGTGCCAAGTAGAGAGAACTTATAAAAACCAATATCAATGGAAATGCCCTGAAGATCTCGTAAAAGAAAATAGATCCCAGAATACCAGAACCAAGATACTCATTGGCCACCAAGAGAGTAAGACCTGGAAATAATCCATTTATTCATATTAAAAAAAAAGAAAAAGAAAGGTTTGAATACTTAAGATATATCACACACTGCGATAGATGCTGGGGATATGGTAGTAACCAAAGAAACATGATCTTACAGAATTCAGTCTAGTAAGGAAGATAAGTAATAAACAAATAATCAGATAAGTATATTAGATATCCTGCTTAGGGAGAGAAACAAACAGGATTGTGAAAGACAATTTTTAAGTGACCTAATATAGAGAATAGGATCAGAAAATGGACTTTCTGAGATAGTTTCACAGTTAAGGTGAAAGAGGACAACAGGGCAGCCATAGGAAGAATGGAATGAGTTGGTTGGAATGTCAGGTATGAAGATTCTGTTTTAGCTTTGAGAAAACATAAGCACAGTGTTAAAAGAGTTTATATCCATTGGAACCCTAATTTATGTGTATTAAACATGTTTTTAAATTATTAAGTTTTATTAGATTTTTTTAAGAATTAAACATTGTGCCTCAAAAATCTAAATGTATATATTCAACTCTAAATACAAGTAAGTAGAAAATTGTTCCACAGAGTAAATGTTTTCCTGGATTTTATTTTATTTGATAATTTATACCAGTGAGTACATTAGGAAACACTGATGAATGTTAATTTAAATACTATTGTGAGATTATAACATGTTTATTTTATTTTTATTGTTTTGCCCAATTTCTTTCTAATAATTGTTTATAATGATTTAATTTTTATGATGATTTAATTTTGTTTCAGGATATAAAAATAAAAAGATTTGGACACTTGAAATTCACATCTAAGACACAATTTGGATCATAGGCCTGTATTAAATGGGGCCAATTTTTTAAAATCTCTGATAGAATTTTTGGACTCTTTATCCAGAATAAATACATCCACTGGAATACAGTAAAAAAAGTTGCATGTTCTTTCAGAATATACATATGTATATCCTATGTAGCTTCTGCATAGGCCAACAGATGCAAACATTTGTCTGAGTTTTATGATTAATAAATAGGGGTGGCCCCATCTGATGAAAGTGTAAGTGAAAACATTCCTCATCTACAAATCAGGCTAACATTTATTCACCCCAATCCCCAGGACCAACCTATACAAATGGATGGTAATACCAATATACTTGCCTAAAAGATGTCAGTACCCTGTCAGAAAATAAAGAAAAAGTCTATGAAGGTTTGGCTGGTGCGTAAACTAAAGGAGAAGACAATTTTGATCATTTTGATTGGCAGGAAGTTGAAATTACATGTTATCTGCAAAGAAAATTAAAGTGATAAAAGAAGAAAATAATATTTAAGCGGCTTCACATGAAAGAACGAGTCAGGACAACCAAATGCGCTCTGGTATAAGGAGAAATAAGGGCCTAAACTAAGCTGCTTGAGGTGGAGATGAAGTAACCAGTAGTTGAAAGAGACACAGGGGAGAAAAAAAATTAAGAGCAGAGTTCAAGTAATTTGCTCTGAATTGAAGGTTCATGACTAAAAGACATCTTAAAAGTCCTGAAAACAAAACAAAAAAAAGAGTAAAGTACTTCTGAGGCTGTTGCTTGGAAAACAGAAATAGGCTAACTCTAGTAAAAAACATAAACTAAAAATTGGTACAACGGAATAATTATGCCACTCTCTGCCTTTATTGCTATCAGATTCTGCTTCTTTAAGGGGTAAGGGTAGAAAAATTAAACTAAATACCAGTGGAATCTAACTTCTATAAGATTCCAACTGTGTGTTCTCAGGTACTAGCACAGTTCTCAGTTGGGCAGCATCTTGACACCTAATGTATGATGGACTCGGCAAACTGTGGGAGGTTAGGTGTTTGCCAGCCCTGGCTTTGGGTTTGGTAAGCAGTGGGGTGGGGGAGGGGCATCAGTTTATATCGCTTAGATCAAACATTCACATTACTTTCTTGCTATGTCTTGAACTCTACTTGTGTTTTCAGTCTGCCTAGTCAGCCCATGGCCTGCCATGGCTCATATCAATTTTTTTTTACAAACTGTTGGTTTTCTTCAAAGTCAGATTCCATATTTTTCAATTATTATAATAATGAGATTGAATAATATACATAGTTAGAGTATATTTGTTCTGCATGTTTATAATTTCCTTTCTCAAACAGGCTTATCTCGCAAATAGAAAGGTTTGACTGTCGTTTCCATCTTACCTCTGAGGTTGCTGCAAATCATGCTGTTTCTTTAGGAGGAGAGCTCTCTAATGGATTCTGTCCCCACCCTCCCTTTCCAACCACTGCATCCTCCGTGCCATGAACTTTCTGATGGTTGGCAGTTACCACATTCTATATTAAGTTTCCTTTAAAGCAGAAATACACATAAGAAGCTGAGATGTCCCTGAGAAATTTGATTTTTGCCTGCCAATTGCTTTATGTGAGTTAGAGGGCAGCAAGTTGGAACAAAAACCAGCTATTTGTGTTCATGGTCTTTCAATTACTCTGACTCTTGTCCCTGTGGTTCCCTCTTCCTCTCCACACCTGGCAAGGTTTACCTGTACTTTGGATTTTGTTAAAAGTCCTGTTTTTTTATTTCTTTTGCTCTATATCCATTGACATAGCCACTTTTGTGTTCCATCTACCAGGAATTCAGCAAATACCCATGCTTTTTCTGATGCTAATTCCTCTATACTGGCAAAGATGTTAATAGATTTTTATCTATTATTTTGTATAATTATATAAATAGAATTTTGGGAAGTAAATTTATGTGCAGTGCAGTGTTTTGAGCTAGATGTCAACTTTTCTTAAATTTATTCATCAACTATTACCTATTTTCAGCTCATCTATTTTGATTACTTAAAAAAAAAAGATTCCTATATAAAAATTACTGGTCTTTGAAATTTAAAGTTAATTAATATGGGGCTCATCCTATACAAAGAAAAAGGAGAGCATTTTCAAGTTAAAATAAGGGGTTATTTTCATTATTTCCTCCACCCGAACTTAACTCTGAGATGATGCATTCAGAAGGGAACATTAACTAAAGCATATTTCAGTAGTTAGGTTTTAAATTAATGGTTGATTTTTACTTAAGTCCTAGAAGTAATTAGAAAATAGTATATTATAATAATTATTATAAAAAGAACATCTAAGTTATTGTATAATACTTTATTGAGGATCTCTTATTTCACACTAGTGTTATAAGTGTTATAAAATCTTCCCAGAATTAAAAGATGTTAAAAACCTGGTAGATTTCCAAAGAGAAATAATTTTATTTTTAGATAATAAGTTATTATCTCAAATTTCCCCCTCTCCCTTGACTTTGTGTAAGTTTGGAGCTGTTTTCTACTCTGATATTTGTATGTAAAATTGTTTCCTTCATTTATTATTTGACTTTTGTTTTGTATTGCAAAAACTTTTTTGCAATTGGTAGTGTATAAAATATGAAAAATTCTGTTTACAGTTATAGAGGTTTTATTTTATTTTTTTCTGTTGTAGATTGAATAGGAGATTCAACTTAGTATTTTTGTGGGAGAAAGAAAAAGTTATGACATAAAGTGCCTAACTTTCTGCCAAGACAGGACAGCTGAGTTTATCTTATGTGGATGGGGAAGAGGATCATTAGGCACTTCCTTCCTTCTCTGCCTTCTCTGGCTACATTTTCACATGAGGATTCTGGGCTCTTTGATCTTATTGTTTTTCTGTACCTCTGAGCCAATAGTAAACTCTTAACTTATCACCCATGGCCTGAGTCTTTTTATGAATAAAATGTTTGAATTTTTTTTTTCTGATGTTCTTGGAAATATAACAAATTGGAGAGTGTGTTTTAAAAGCTGTCATTTTTGAGGAAGATAAAGTTCATACTAACATCAATGTAAAATATTATTTCCATTTTATTACCCACATATCGGTGAAATCATAAGGTTCTCAACTTTTTCTGTCTGATTTATTTCACTTAGCATAGTAATCTCAAGATCCATCCATGTTGATGCAAATGGCACTCTCATCTTTTCTTATGGCAGAGTAGTATTCCATTGTGTATATATACCGCATCTTCTTTATCCAATCATCTATCAAAGGACACGTTGGTTGTTTCCATGTCTTGGCCACCATAAATAAAGTTGCAATGAACATTGGAGCACATATATTTTTACGGATAAATGTTTTCAGATTTTTTTGGGTGGATACCCAGGAGAGGGATTGCTGAGTCATATGGTAATTCTATTTTTAATTTTTTGAGAAACCTCCACACTGCCTTCCATTGCAGCTGCACATTTCTACATTCCCACCAACAGTGTATTGAGGTTTCCTTTTTCTCCACAGCCTCTCCAATACTTGTTACTATTAATCGTGTTAATGATAGGCATTCTAACAGGTGTGAGGTGATAGCTCATTGTGGTTTTGATTTGCATTTCTTTAATGATTAGTGATGTTGAGCATCTTTTCATATGTCTATTGGCTACTTTTTTATGAGATGTAGTGCCATGGCTAAAATTTGAAGTATCATCCCCATTACACAACTACAATATTGAGGCATGAGAGCTTGACTAACATTTGTAACCTTACATAGATAATTAGTGAGAGGAAAAAAAAAAGATTTGTATTCAAGTATATCATTTAACGTCCATTCTCTGATACTTGCTACCTTGAAAATTATGCCATTTTGGGATCATGATTAAGCATATCAATATGTATTGTTCATTGACCAGACTACTCTTGTGCAAGGAAAAGAAAATAATTTGTCTCTAGCTAACATTGCTTTTCCCAGTAAATGTCTTGAAAATCACTTTCTTTAAGTCAGACAATACTATAGAAAATGGATCATCATGGTTCATTTCTAGCATACTTTAAATTTTGTTCGATGAATCAGAAACACATGTCTACTCTTTAGGGATTTATTAACGATATCTCCATGTTAACTAGCTGAGGTTTTATTTGATATGGCATTTGAGCAAATGGGTCTTACTAGAAGAATAAGCATTAGCTGATTGACAGCTAAGAGCAAGGTAATGTGGTATTAACTCCACATATTATCCTGTCTTCCACTTTTAGATGTCAGAGGAGGCATCTATTATCTTTCAGATACTGATTGAAAAGTTGAGGGTGAACTGACTTTTGGAAAGTTCCCTAACAAAAGACCTGCAAAGATCTAATCTTGAAACAAGATTTGTGGAAAAGCTGTTTTAATTGGTCCTTTCCAAAATAGGCTAAAATTAAGCTAAAGGATGAGATGAATATTATAATTAAACAAAAACAGTGTTTTAAAGAGTTGACATAGAAATGCAATACTCAAAAGGAAAATGTCCTTGAAGCAATTATTTATTTAACAAATATATTTGAGGATACAGTGACGAAAAAAAATTGAATGGAGAGTTCAGTGGGTGATTAACAGAGGTAAATAAATAGTTGCAATAAAACAATATAAGGGCTATAGTAGAGGATTTTTATGGTGCTGAGTTCTTTCATTTCCCCCCAGAATAATCTACTTAGATTTGCTGGAGCCTCCAGCCAGGAATACTGCCCAGAAACCCTGTAAAACCTGATCTCTAGACAGAGAGTTGAGCACAAGTAGGATTTATACTCATTTGAAAAGCAGAGATGCTTTATTCAGTCTGATGGAAAAACATGTATGGATACTCTAGAGTGAGGAAATATAAGGAATTCAAAGAACTAAAAAGGATTTTGCTGTATACGGTTAGACTATAACATTTAAAGGAAGTAATAGCAAAATTGATGTCTATTCATTCAATTTATATTTTAGTTATAAATTATGTAAAGTCTACAAATTTAACTCTAATGCTTATTTTGAGCACAATCTAATATGTTCAATTCTAATTTTTATTATTTCTGAATATTGTTCTATGTGTGGTTTTATAATTAAAAAAACAAAAACAAAAACTTTATCCGTAGTGCACTGAATACCTCTTGAAGGGCTTTATAAGGGTGTATCCTAATCAGATTTTTATTTTAGAGCACTCAGGTTGCAGAGAGGATAGTAAATTGCTTGTATAACAGAGGAAGATTGGAGGGAGAGAGTCTGGTTAGGAAACTCAATGGAAGATACAGAGGGCATGAAATAAGATGGTGGCTGGATGTCAACACAAAGTGAGTAGATTGGAGAAATTTTTAGAAAATAAAATAGACATGACTTAGTGATGAATGCAGGGTGACCTAAGTTTGATGATGTCTTCATTTCTGGTTTGGCTAGCTGGGTAGATAAAAGGAAAGAAGATGAATAAGAAGTAGATTCATACATAAACACTTGCTGATTTCGTATTGTACCTGTTGATTTTGAGTGATCTGTGGATAATCGAATAACAATTAGATAGGACATGAAGGTTCAACAAATTTGAATTAAAAAATAATTCCCAATGGGAAAACTCTATTTCACTATATAATATTAGTTTAAAAAGGTGTTAAATTGATATATCAAGTTATTCATAAAATGATTTTTTTTTCAATGTGGGCAAACTGCTTCTCCTTTTAAATATGCCCTCAGTTCAGCTTACTTCTCTTTCTAACCAAAATAAAGACCAAAAATTAAATGCCCAGGAAATTATGGGAAATCATCTTTTTCAAAGCCCAGATCAACATTTATTAGACATGTATAAATATGTTTGAACCCTAACTCTTTGCAAACTGGGACACCTATTATACTCACAAATGAAATAAAACCATTGAGTACAACTATAATCCAATATGGATATTTTGAGAGATCAGTTATATGTTTCCACTTCTCAGAGTCTTAAATTATTTACAATGTGCAGAGTAACCTTTTTCTGCTTTTTCTAAGCATTTATTAATTTGTTTTATGTCCTTCAATTTCACTGAGATTGTTTATGTTAAGGTGACTTTTAATCTGGATAGCTTCAAATCTACTGCTAACTTCTTTGTTATTACTTTCTATGTCTCTTAGCATGGGAAAGTACTAGCTATTCTCTGATGCCTGAATTTTTCCACCATGTGGCTTCTGTGGTATTTCTCTTTGCTTCCCTGCAAACTAACTCCTCAGAATTCTTTACTTCTCCTCTTCTGATTGACCTATAAATATAGGAGAGACCCAGAGAAATTTAGACATTTTAAACTTCTAAACTTCATGTGTCCAAACAGAAATCTTGATCTTCCTCCATCAAGCCAAATCCTTCTTTGATATTTCTCAATAAAAGGCATCAACTCCCACTCAATTTCTTAAACAAATATTCTGATACTCACCCTTGCTTGACTCTTTCTTATTTTAATTCCACCAAAAATATCCACATCAGCTCACCAAAGTCATTTAGGCTAGTAGTGTTCAGACCCAGACATAAGGCCCAGCTTTCCTTTTTAACACTTTCTATACATTTTCACAATTTATTATAACTTTAGAAAACTATGTATTCATATACATCTGCATAAACAAATCTTTTCTAACCTTTTCTCTCCCTACCCTCTCCTTTTTTCTTTATTAAAATATTTTAAAGGGGAAAGAAAAATAAAAACAAACAAACAAACAAACAAAAAAACCTTTCTATTCTTCCTCCTCTTTTAAAATTTTATTTACAAGTTTCTAAACAACAATAGTCACAAATAAGTGCATGTATAATAATTTTATCAGAATAAAAAAAATCAGTAAGAATCAGTGGCATCAAGCAGAAAAGCTCTTGTAAAATTTTGCACCCCAAAATCAGCTCCATACTTTTAATCTCTGTATCTTGTCTCTATTAATGCATACTTCTCCTTAGATTCCAGAGTTCAAGAATCATTTTAAAATATTGAGTTTCATTTCATTTATATAGTCATTTAATGATGTCTGTGTATCTTATGTTATATATATATATATATATATATATATATATTTTTTTTTTTTTTTTTTTTTTGAGGACAGTGTCACTGGCCCTCATATGTGGGACCGAACCGGGGCCGCTGGCTTCCCAAGCCAGCGCTTAACCACTATGCCACTTGGCCGGCCCTATATTTATATATTTTTAATAGTAGTAGGTTCTATTAGATTCCTGATGAAAACATATACTTTATGCTCATTTGGAACTGCATCAGATTCTGCAGTTTGACCTACCATTTCAAACATTGTTGCTATGGTAAAGTGTGTATCAAATGCCAGAAAAGGACTTAACATACTTTGAGAAAGCATCCATGTATGGTTGGCATTTATAATTTGAATCTTTTCCATATTTTTGTTTATTTATTTTTGTGTTACAAAGACATAAACATTTCCTATGACACTGCTCCAGTGCAAAGTTCTCTTGTATAAAAATATTTGGAATTCATTTATTTATTGATTGATTTCCTTTTATTTAATTTATTTTGACAAAAATTGTAAATATTTATGGTGTACAATGTGATGTTTTGATATATGTATACATTGTGAAATGATTACCACAAAATAATTAGCATTTGAATCACCTCACAGTTACATTGTTGTCGTTTTTTTGTGATGAGAACAATTATGATCTATTCTCTTAGCAAATTTCAAGTATACATTATTATTAATTGTCATCATCCTGTACATTAGGTCTCCAGAATTTATTCATCTTATAACTGAAAATTTGTACCCTTTATTCAGTATCCCCTCCCACCCCTCCCTGCAATTCTCTAGTAGCCACCATTCTACTGTTACTATGAGTTCGATTAATTTTTTAAAGCTTAAATTCCACATCTAGGTGAGGTCATGCCATGTTTGTCTTTCTGTGTCTGGCTTATTTCAGTTAGAGATTATTACATGGTTATCTAAATGAACTGCAGCTGAATGTTTTAATATGCCTCTTGAACTCTGGAATCTAAGGAGAATTGTGTATTAATAGTGGAAAGATAAAGAGAATAAAGTATGGAGTTGATTTTAGGCTGCAAAATTTTACAAGAGCTTTTCTGGCTGATGCCACTGATTTCTATTCATGTCCTAATAGTAGCATAATGTCCTCCAGGTACATCCACATGTAACAAATGGCAGGATTTCTTTTTTTTAAACATGTTATAATGGGTTTATTTATTTATTTATTTTGAGGGCAGTGTCACTGGCCCTCACATGTGGGACCCAAACCTGGGTCGCTGGTTTCCCAAGCCAGCGCTTAACCACCGTGCCTCTCGGCCGGCCCCCTTTTTTTTTTAAGGTTGAAAAATGTATACATTATATTTATACATAATATAAATCTCATTATATATATTATATATATTATATATTATATATATGTGCACGCCTATTGTGAATAATGATGCGTTGAACATGGAGTGCAGAAATGTCTCTGAAATACCAATTTTTATTTTTTCAATATATATCCAGAAGTGGGATCATATGATAGTCCTATTTCTAATTTTTTCAGCAACTTCCATGCTGTCTTCCATGTTGGCTGTACCAATTTATATTCCTCCAACAGTGTTCAAGGTTTCATTTTGTCAAAAGCCTCATTAGTATGTTATCTTTTAACTTTTTAATAAAAAACATTCTAATAGTGTGAGATGATTATTGCACTGTGGGTTTGATTTACATTTCCCTGAAGATTAATGATGTTGAGCATCTTTTTATATACCTCTTGGCAGTTTGTATATCTTCTTTAGAAAATGTGTATTCAGGTTCATTGCCCATTTTTTAAATTAGGGTATCTTTTTTTTAAATTTTATTGGGGAATTGGGGAAGGAGAACAGCGTTGGGGAACCAGAGAAGGGGAATAGACAAATTGCTGTCCTTTAGTTCTTTAGTCTAGTTGTGGAGGACATTGCTTCACTGGCCCATGTTGGTATCATCATTGTGCTCTTCTAGGTTGAGGCAGATTGGTCGCCGGCCTCTGGCCGGCCACTCACAGTGGTTCTTGGCAGCTCAGACCATCTGCCAGTCGCTCATGCTGGCTGTGGGTCACTCATTGTAGCCTATGGCAGCCCACTGCAGCAGGGGCTGCAGCTATGCCGTCCCCAGGAACTCACAGCAGCCCAGCTCCAGGTGGAGCTGTTGTTCACCATCTTAGCTGAAGAGGGCAGTATCACTCGCCCTCATATGTGAGATCCAAACCCGGGCCGCTGGCATCCCAAGCCAGATCTTAACCAACGCGCCACTGGGCTGGCCCTGGGGTATCATTTTTTTGTTGTTATTGAGTTTTATGATTTCTCTATATATTTTGGATAGTAATCCCTTACCAGATATATGGTTCTCAATACTTTCTTCCATTTTATAGGTTATAAATTTATTTTGCTGATTGTTTCTTTTGCTGTGTAGAAAAATTTAGTTTGTTATTGTTTCACTTGTTCATTTTTGCTTTTGGTTCCTATGCTTTTAATATCAATTCTAAAAAAATCATTGCCAAGACCAATGTCAATGAACTTTTCACTTGTGTTTTCTTCTAACAGTTGTATAGTAGTAGGTCTTATGTTTAAATTCTTAATCAATTTTGAGGTATTTTTCATTATGGTGTAAAATAAGGGTCACATTTTATCCTTTGCATATGAATATCCAGTTTAAAAAACACTACTTATTGAAGGGACCATTTCCCTCATTGTGTATTCCTTGCACCTTTGTCAAATATTAATCGACTAAATATGCATGGAATCTTTTTGGACTCTGTATTCTGTTCCATTGGTCTTTGTGTCTGTTTTATATCAACATCATACTTTTTGATTACTATAGCTTTGTCATACAGTTTGAAGTCAGAAAGTGTGAGGTCTCCAGCTTTGCTCTTTTTCTCAGGATTCCTTTAGTTCTTTGAGGTCTTTTGTGGTTCCATATTAATTTCAATGTTGTCTTTTATTTATTTATTTATTTATTTATTACTATTTCTGTGAAAAATACAGTTGGACTTTTGATAGGTCACTTTAGGTAAAATGGATATTTTAACAATATTTTTCTTCCAATCCATGAATGTGGAATAGTTTTCCATCTATTTGCTCTTCTGTAGATTTATTTTTTATTTTTTTAAATAAAAATTCTTTACTGAGTTAGTAAAAAAAAATGCATTTTCTGAAAATTTATTTTCTGCATCTTTGTATGAACTTTTGATGTTTTCATGTCTTAACATTTTACTTTAGGAGAACCTGATTAAATTATACCAGGTAACAAAATTGTACTTCAGGAAAATATTCTCAAATTTTTTTTTCTTTTTTATTAAACTACTTCTTCTCATAGACATCTGTCAAGGTGGCATAGTAGGAAGCCTCTGGTCATAGAATTTATGATGCTGCAAGGAATAACAGTTTCTACTCAGCTAATTGATTAAAAGGGACAAAAATAAACCAAAGTAATATAATATTAATCAAGAGAACACAATCTGTTAGGAAATGTACAATGTTTATTTTTTTGAAAATAAGACTATTTTTGAATTACAACATGAACAGTTGGTTATGTCATGTAAAGAAAACACTATCTGCAAAAATAATGGTTATTTAATTGAAAACCTAATAGGCAATAATGATAAGATTAAGAAAACTCCTTCCTTGAAGTATTTAAAATGATTGTATTTAAACAATCAGCAGAATTCTATACATTATATTCAAAGAGATTTTAAAGTTCTAGTAAAATATCATTATGTAATTTTGTGGTTAATATTTTCATTCGAGTATAATAATCAGCAAATTTCAAAGTTCCATAGAAATACCATGAGTTTTATTATTTCCACCCTTATTGTTTTTTCCTTGTGATAAATATAATAGAGATTCAAAAATAGCTTGTATTTTCTGAAGTAAAAATTATCTGAAAAGACTCCATTAATATTAATAAAGGACTCACCCATGAGTCTCATTAGGTGATACAGGAAATGTAATAAGAATAAAAATAAGTGCTTATATCTGTACTTTTCTACAAGAGTGAGGAGGGAAATTTTAATCTTTTACCAAGTAAAATAATTTTTCTTCTGAAATTTTCTAGCTAATAGCACCATTAGAAAGGAGAACTAATCAGCCTTGAACACCTGCTCTATGGCTTAGATTGTACTGCATGCATACTGCTCAGTTTATGACAAAATGCTCAAAAGTCCAAATTCAAATGAGAAACACATTACATAAGTTAGAGTTTTTTAAAGATTAAATTAATATGTTTCAATCTTATAAGATTCCAATTTTATTCTGAATTTATATCATTTGTTGGTGTTAAAATGATTTTATTTTATTATATGATAATACATGATAGTTGTAGTGTTTGTGTTCTTTTTTTTTTTTTTTTTAATACGAAAGCCTTTCTTAGACACTAACCCTTTGCATATTGCTTTTATTTATTTATGTTTTCCTGAGGGCAGTGTCATTGGCCGTCATACGTGGGACCCAAACCAGGGCCACTGGCTTCCTAAGCCAGCGCCCAACCACCGCACCATTCGGGCGGCCCTGCTTTTGTTTTTATTTGGAAGAAAATAGAAACCGTACATGAGTCCCTGGAAGTTTGGAGAAATGCTATGGTTTTAGGAAATTAAAATTGTGGAAACTATGATTGGACCTCCCGAGATATCTTCATATTATTTACTATTGTCCAAAAGAAAAGATAACAAATTGAGGCTCAAAGAAATAATAAACTTTTCCAACATCATCCAACCAATAATGGAGAAGTAATGGTAAATTCAAAAACAAAACAAATTCAAATCAGCTGAGGGTTAATGAATTAGTCTATCAACTACCATTGATTGAATTATTTTTGGGTATTATCTCCTTGGTTGGAAAAATAAAATCACCTTTAAAGGTGATACACATTAAAATTATTTTTGTTCTATTACTTAGAGTCACTTTATTTAATTATTTGTTTGTTTATTATTTATTTATTTATTTATTTATTTATTTATTTATTTATTTTAAATTGGGGAATTGGAGGAGGGGAACATGCTGGGGAATTGGTGAGGGGGACAAGTCAAGTTGTTGTTCTTCACTCTTAGTTGTGGAGGGCGCCAGTCGCCATCTGGCTTCCCATCGGCAGTTTGTGGCCTCTAAACTCAAGATGCTGCATTACAATCTTAGTGGAGGGTGGGCATAGCCACCATCTCATGTGGGAGTGAAACTGGCAGCCTTGATGTTAAGAGTGCACGCTCTATCCACTGAGCCATCTGCGTGGCAGCTCAGCTCAAAGTGCCAAGTTCAGCTTTAGTTGGGGGGAGGGCAAGCCCACCCTGGAATAGGCAGTCTTGTTAGGAGCACATGCTCTCACCAGCTGAGCCGACCTGCTACCTGTTGGCAGTTCAGTGGCTCACTCAGCTCTGGCGCAGCGTCACTGGCCCATGTGGCCCTGTTGCTCAGAACTCACTCTCTTAAGCTAAATCTTAATCAACTGTGCTATTCGGCCAGCCCCTATAAAATGTTCAAATGTGATACCTTGCATGCTACCCCTGCGAATGCCTCTTCTTACCTGTTTCAAAGCTGAGGTTTGGTGACTAGATTTTGATGTGTGTATAAATAATGAAAAGCGTAATCAGCAGTTTGAAAGAGACCATGATTTGAGAGTGTAGATTGATTATCTTTCCTTGAGAGAAAGACCAGAGATAAGTTTTAAATGTTTAAAATAGAGCATGGTACAGAATGAGAAAGGCTGCATACAAGGTAATTAGCTAAAACTCAGGCTAAATCTTAAAACAATGGAGATCATCGTAGCAGGTGAAAGGTATGTAATCAGTGGGAATCCAAACTGCAGGGAAATGTGGTGAATGAGGCAGACAGCCTGTTATGGGTAGGAGAGTCTTGTCTGTCTGTGGCTTAGGCTGTGGCTTAGGGCAAAAAATCCAGTCCTGAGAGGCTGACAATTTCGTCTGGAATTGAGTTTGAGGTATAGAAATAGAAATAATTCAGCAATTTAGGAATAGTCACTGTCTACTTCCTTTCTAGAATAAGGACTATTCTGGGTTCGGGGTAAAGCTGAGTACATTACTGATGATGAAGAGGGGCACTTGCAAGAGTTCCTAATTTAGCTCCTAATTTGGAGTAGTGGATCTTTTCTTAACTGTCTTCCCTTTAGCTTTAGCTGGATTCTCTCTCTATCTCTCTAAATGTACATTGCTAGAGAACTTCTCACTTTCACCTAATTAAAATCTTTGGGTGTAAAATTTAGTTATTAGCAATTAGAACCAATCACTTTGGTGATTCTGATGTACCTCCATTACTAAGAACCCTGGGAGCATTGCAGGCCCAGGGAGCTAAGTGATTATTTTCTTGGATTACAGACTTCTAGTAAACAAGGTGCAACATGTAGTATTTGCAAAATTGATTAAGAAACACAGGTAAATTGGGAAGCAATGATACTGAAATGGAGAATGAAACTACCCAGGTAGTACTATATTAAATATAAGTTAATCATGAATTTCTACCAAAGTAAAAAGTAAAATAATGATAATTATAACTGTCATTCCTCATTTAAAAAGTCTAGTTTCTTATGACTCTAATATTATTCCATCTGAGTCACCAATAACAATTAACCACTTACAGAATACTTTGTATTTTTGAGTTTCCTCACCAACTTTAAAAAGTAGTTACTATTTAACTTACTCCCAAAGCTTTTTAATTAAAATAATCTAGAAATGAGAAAAAAATGGGTATGCCTTGCCATTTCTTTCATATTTTAGTACAAGATTCATATCTTTCTTAAGGATGTGTGATGATTTGAACTGAGTTGCGGGGGGAGAGAGAGAGAGAGAGAGAGAGAGAGAGAGAGAGAGAGAGAGAGAGAGAGAGAGAGAGAGAGAGAGAGAGAGAGAGAGAGAGAGAGAGAGAGAGAGAGAGAGAGAGAGAGAGAATGAACTGTGCTGTCAGATGTCAGACCAGCAAGCCCCAAAATGAGTTAAACCATTCATCATGTACTATTATGGTATAAGTACGAGTCTAAAGCTGGAGAAAACATTGCCTTCCCCTGTTCCATCTTCTTCCAGGTTCAGAGCTCCTGGCAAGGGGCAGGTGGATCAGGGGTTATCTCACTGTTGAGGGACACAAGGACAAAAGGCTCTGGGGTGGAGGGAGGGCTAGAGGAAAGAGTAAGAGATACAAAGGTACTGGGTACTGAGTCAGAGTGGGGAATTGTGTCTTCATGATGTCCCCTCTTTCATCAAGGGACCTTAACAGAGGAGCCTAAAGAAGGCCTATACCCAAAGCCACATGATTTTGAATGTCTACCTCTTGACATCAGAGATGGAGAATTAGAGACAGGAAAGCTCATGAATTCTCTTTCAACATCCAGAATTGCTTTGTTTCCTTCATGCTTGTTTGCACATCTCCCCATCTTTCATGTTTGCTAAAAAATACAAACAAACAAACAAACAACACTCCCCCCCCCAAAAGAAAACAAACAGTGGGAGTGAATTCAATGGAATTGTTTTTTTGTTTTTTGTTTTTGTTTTTTGAGGGCAGTGTCACTGGCCCTCATATGTGGAACCGAACCAGGGCCGCTGGCTTCCGAAGCCAGCGCTTAACCACAGCGCCACTCAGCCGGCCCTCAATGGAATTGTAATAGATATGTATGATATTGCGGGCGGGGTGAAAGGGGTGGTGGATTGGGGGAGGGGGGTTGTCACTTTGAGGGGTTAAAAAGTATGACCACTGCACTGTGTTGTACACCTGAAACTGATTTAAAAATAAATAAATAAATAAATAAAAATTAAAAACAAAAAAACAAAAAAAAACTTAGGCACTTGTTTGCCTTAGTTTCTATAAATATCTAACCAACATAATATATTCTAAAATGTCATTATAAATTTAATTCATTTTCTACTATAATTTCCTAGTATTTCCTGAATTTTAAAATATAATTTTAACTAATAGTGTACATAAATAATCACCATATAAAACATTGAAATGCATATAGAAAGTGGGTGGTTCCTAGAATCATTTCTTTCCTGTTTCAGTAATTTCTATATGAGTATTTTCCATAAAGAATAAATTAATGGATGAAATACTATCTGTTTGATCTTATTGGCACAAAAAGACTAATTATGCCTTGCAAAGGTTGTTAACTAAACAAGTCAGAAGAAAATCAGAAACTTGAAAGAACAAATTGATGTTAATAGACTTCATGACTGACTGTGTCTAGTAAAATGAAATAACCAACTTGATCCTGAGTTGATAATAATGAATGGCATGCAGATTAGACAACATAAGAGGAGACAGTAGATTTAAAATCCTGGAGAGTGGGGAGATGCAAGAGAAAAATCAGTGATTGTTCAAGTTGTTACTTGAATACTTGAAATGTGAAAACACCATTGAGGAACTTAATGAGATAAGACTAAAATATATATATTTGGTTGGATCAAATTTAAATAAAGTTCAATACTTACACATCTGATAATTGTTTCTAATCATTTACTAAAAAGAAACCATGGTTTATACAGAATTACAGAGCTGATAGTTGGCGATGACTATAAGAAATGACTAGATAAAATTTGAGTAAATTAAACAACTTGTTTTTTTGTTTATTTAACATTTATTGGATATTCTCTGAAGAACTGAAGACTTAATTAACTGTAAATGGTAAACACAATATTAAAAGATATAAAAGGGCCAATTTTACACACAATGTGTTCATGCCTTATAGTTTTTCTGACAATCCACATAGAACCTAAGTTATATTTTCCACATAAAAGTAATTTTTTCTGATGGTTAGAATTTTTATGTATGCAGATATTCTGCAATGTCTACCATGAGAGAATCCTTCCTTTATCAGTTGTATTAATTTTTCCTTTTCATTTGATAAAACCTGTGTAACATGGCTTTGACATTGGGTTCCTACTTAAGCCTGCTACCTTTACAACCGAAAAAAAAAAAAAATCCAATCAATGCATCCTTTCTACACCAAAAGCCCTTTGAATCTGGATATGTATCTAAGTTCTTCAATGATATAAAGGTGAATTTGATATGATTATCTATCCAGTTTTATAAAATATTCTATCCTTTACCATTGAGAATTTATTATTATCAGCTAAGGAACATCATTTCATTTTTTGTATCATCTATCAAGGTAAGAGTTATAGGATAATTAGAAATGTATTTCTATTTTCAAATCAATATAAAAAATTCTGGGAAAAATGAAGCTCTTGTAATAAGTATTTGTGATTTTTTTTAAACATATACATAAAAATTTGAACTATTATTCCCCTAAGTCAGACAAAAATATAATTCTGGGGTTGCATACAGAAAAATATAGATATATATGTCTGATATTTCCTACTCAACAACTTTGAAATACTAAATAAAGCTACCATATCATTAGCAGTATTTTGATTATTGCCCTTTTGGGATTATTTTCACAAGATATTCTCAAGGATCTCTGGTATTTACTTATTCAGTCCAAAGTAACAAGTGTAGATTTCAGTTGCTGAAAGTTAAAAAAAAAACAACAAAAAACAAACAACATTCTTGATTCAGTTTTTGCTGTTTTACACCCAGGGAAGTATAGTCATCAAACCGTATGTATCCCAGCTGTTGAAAATAGCAATATCCCTATGCAAATCTAGACCAATTAAATTCAAATATTTGGCGCCGACCAGCCGAGTGGCTCAGTTGGTTAAGAGCTCGCTCAAGAGTGGGAGCTGAGCTCTGAGCAGTTCAATGCCCAGCCCAAGCTGAGTTGCCACTAAGCTGCCAACAGCTGGCAGGATTGCTCAGCTAAAAAAAAAAAAAAAAATTCAAATATTTGGAGATGTGGTTAAGCTTCTGATTTTAAAAAGCTCACCAGGTAATGCAAATTTGCATCTATAATTTAGACCTACTGGTCTAGAGCAATATATCCTGCTTACTACCGCTATGACAGCTCCCCCGAGAACTGGCTCAAGTCCTCTCAAGATTATCTGTCTTTATTACCTCCAATATTTTGGTTTCCTGGGATAACATTTAATAACAGACATTATGATTCAGATAAGGCAATCCTTTTCATCCATGGTACATTTTCCTGTAAGTGTGGTCTCAATCATTCATATTTTATATATTTTTTTCCTTCAAATTGCTTTATTTACTTGGGTGGATATAAATTAATGAACAAAACTTAAGCAAGGTCCATGTAACCATGCAATTTTTTAAACTGCGTGTGTAGAAGCAGGAAATGGCTGTTGAGGGGAGGGCACTGTACACCCCACTCCGTCATTACTCCCTACACACACACAGCCTGTCACACTAATTGCTCTCTTTATAGTAAGAAAATTGTCTCCCCTTGTTTTTCTAAATGTAATCAAGATGGTGTATGCATCTTATAGCACTAACATTCATGTCTAACCTGCTGCACCTGCATCCAGATTTAAATTAACCTCACAGGTTTTTCTCAGAACATTGTGTGGGTAATCTATATACATCTCTTTTACAAAGGTTTCTGTATTGAGGACTTTTCTAAGTTTCATGATACTGTCACTTAATTAAACAACAACAATAACAATAAACAAACACTGAAATTGATCAGTGACTATAGACCGGTGCTGCTCTCAGTACTTGGCATGTGTTGACTCATTTATTCTTCAAAACAATACTATGAGGTAAACTTGCTGAGGATCTTTGCAGATAACAAAGCAGAGGCATACAGATATTAATAAGTTCCCAAGGTTGTAGAGGTAATGAGGTGCAGGATTGGCTCTCTGACATGGCGGTCTGGCTGTGGAGCCCAGGGCTTACCCACTGCATGCTACTTTCCCTGGCAAGTGCCCTTGTCCTGCCACTGAATATATCCCTATGTGGACTGAAATCCCAGGGTATTCAATATGAATGCTTAACATACAGATGATATTTTTTTCTTTTTTCTTTTGACTAAATAGCCATTCATATGCAATTTTAAAATGGAGCCCAGGACTTCATGGTTACACCCTACTGCTATACAACTCAAAGATAATTTGTGCTTGCTTGTTGCATAATTCTGCTATCAAAATGTCCTATCTTTGCCTTTTTCCTTCTTTACAAATGGTCTTTATATTTTATTAATAGTTTCTGACTTTATTGTATTACATTTTCATGATATATACACTCATTTGCTTTATGGAAGTAGATGGAATATAAATAAGCAAATACCTTGATTTATAAAAAAATTACCTTGATTTATACATTACCTTGATTTATAAAAATTAAGTCATTTATGTAGAAGCATTTCCTACATTATGACAAACAACCAAAAGTAGAGGAAAACTTCCTGATGATGGAATTTTTTATTAGTTTTTTAAGTGGCTTGGTGTCAATTTACCATTGACTGATTTGGTTCCTGTGATTGAGCAAGGCTTTTTACATTTGCAAAGAGTAGAGTTATATTTATGGTGACACATTAATGTAGCAGGTTATTTGGGGAAAAAACAATGTATTATTTATCTTATTTTATTACGGAAGGAACTAAAAGTTGGGAGTTTACTTGGTGTCAGTTCCTATAGCTTGTAACAAATAAAATCAGTGGTTGGGATAAAATACTTTGAACTTACACCCAGTATATTTTCCACATGATGAGTCTGGATAAATGATTCAGCTATTTTCTTTCTGTGACATATACTTTCTGAAAGCTGGTAGAGGACAGGAGAAATTTCAAGCATGGAACCTGGAAAGTTCAAGGAGATAAAATTAGGTGAGAATGCACACATGGCAAATACTAATAAAGCAATGATGGAATTGTAGATTTATGAATTATATTGATGAAAGTTTAGACAACAATAAAAATGACTCAATGGAACCTAGTCACCATCGTTGAGTGGGTGACCTACATGATACATAAATGCCAATAATGCATGTGGATAATGAAAATTCATTTCAAGGAAACAGTTAACAACTACCCCTCCTTACCTCTAAATTCTGAGTGTGAGGACTCTCAGTTTTGAAGGTTACTACTGTGTATTTAACAAAGTGAAAGCTATGTTCAGAGTCATGACCAAAGTTAGGAACTTTAGTTTATTTCAGAATTGATGTCTCACTCGCCTAGAAAAGTTCTTTTCCCTTCTCGACATGATATATCATAAATGTAACAATAAAAACTTTATACATGTAATGTGGTTAAGGTGTTTGTCTTCCCCAGGTCAATCCAGGTTGTCTTCTTATAGTTTTATGTATGCTGTCGTGTTGTTGAAATCTCACATTGTCCTGAGGTTCTTATGTAATCTTCTGGTTCATATATGAGGTCTGACAATTAAGTTTACTAACTCATCTTAGAAAAACTGCTACATACCTCATTGTTGAATGTCACTACAGTCACTTTGAAGGACTCCCCTTGGGAAGCTATGAACCAATGCCAGTACCTAGCTGACCCTTCAAAGCAATTTTGGATTCTTTTTCTGGAATGTCCATCAGAGCTGTCATTGTATTACCTTTGATGCCCTGAATGTCATAAAAATGTCTTCCTTTCAATATTTCCTTTATCTTCAGGTAAAGAAAGAAGTCATTGGGAGCCAGATGAGGTGAGTAGGGAGGGTGTTCCAATACAGTTATTTGTTTACTGGCTAAAAACTCCCTCACAGACAGTGCCCTGTGAGCTGGTGCATTGTTGTGATGCAAGAGCCATGACTTGTTGATGAAAAGTTCAGGCCATCTATCTTTTTCACACATCCATTTCAGCACTTCCAAATAGTAAACTTTGTTAACTGTTTGTCCAGTTTATACAAATTTATAATTAATAATCCCTCTGATATCAAAAACGGTGAGCAACATTGTTGCAACAAAGCTTATGAACTTAATTGTCAGTTGTATAACTCTAAAATCGGGGTAAGACAATAAGTAAAATGAAATGAAATAATCACTCAGCTTTAAATTGTTTGGCTTATTGTTGAGAGTTCAGGGACTTCTGCCTCACCCAAGTATTTGATACAGTGATAGCCAATATTGATATTTAATCTCATAATAGATGAAAGACACAATCTTAGTAAAGTTCCCATTTATTACTTAGGATTTTATTTGGTTAGAAATCTGCTCAGATTGGTAATCCTAGAATCAGAACAAACAAATTAGGTAGATTAAATTTGACCACTTTCAGCCCAATACATTTTAATTAAAAAAAATGTAATGGAATTTGTCAAACATTGCCTGAAATATCAAATTACACATTGGGCATGTCAGAGTCATTTCCATGGAACTGGGGTATTTTGCTACTTAACTAGGATGTCCTCTTCCCTGATAATGCTGGGTTAGTTGCTATTTATGTCAACTTTTCAATTCTGGTATTGAGGTAGATCACCCCCTGTCTCCTTTTATAAGTCTATTCTTCCAAAAGATGGATTAAAAGTTCAGTGATATTGCAGTTACCTTGGAAGGGATTTAGAATCTTTCAGGTGATTTTGCATTTCTTTGATCTAGTTTATTATACCTAATTTATACCAAGCAATTTTATTAATTTATTTTTTAATTAGTAGAAAGGAATGTAGACATAGAGTATGTTCCAAATTCTGACCAAAATAAGAACAACAACAAACATAACCTTTTTTATTGAGTTGAATTTCATAGTTTTCTCCTATAAAATTGTTTTAGCCCCATTAAGCTCTAAGATCCTTGAAAGACCCAATCAGTAACCATCTTTGTATTCTCATTGTCCAGCATGGCATGTCGTCGAAGTAGCAGCCAAACCATATGCACCAAATAAACACCTGCATTATATATATAGTTCTGAAAGTACTATTCATCAATTATATTTTGTCTTTCATTTCTATGTATGTGTTTACATGTGTATGTGTGTGTATAGTGATGCTTTCTCAGAAGAATTTTTACTATTTATCACATATCAGATGAACGAAGTGTAGAATAAAAACAAGGGTGATTTAGTGACAACAAAAGGAAATACCTTTTCACATAAAAATAGATAGCATCACTTCTGATACTTTCAGATACTTATATTGCAGATGGTCAAATTTGCAGCAGTAAAGGAAAACGATTATTTGTAAATAAGTCTGGGGTGCTACACATTGGAATTATCTAAATTTGCAACATATATTAATTGGGAATCAAAAGTAAAAACAACAGTTGAAATGTGCTGCCTTGCATATTTTAACAAGTGATTTTGTATTGGTGCAATATCTTCCACTAATTTAGTTTACTAATAATTGTATTTCTTTCTGAAACTCAAGTCTCTCAAATGTGTATTCACCTAGGATGTTGAATACATCATATTGTGGCAAAGTCTAACAACATTTAGTATCACAGAATGGTTTACGCATCATGTTTTGTTAAGTTAGATTTTTGTTAGTGATGCACAGTCACATAATTAAATCAAGCTCACATCTCCTATTAAAAATAACCACTAAGAAATGTCTTATAATTCATAGTATCAGATATTGCACATTATGCTAATATATATTTGATGAAATTAGTATTATTTAATATATGATGAGACATCTAATAATGCCAGATGGACTAGGGCAGATCAACAAACCCTGAGGGTATATAATAATTATATAGAGGAAGAAATATAATCACAAATTATAATGCTATTAAACTTGAGTTTCTCAAGGAAATGAATAAAACATAATAGCTGTAAGTATATACTTGTAATTAATGAAAGCTGTTTCATGAGAGGGAAAAATATGAAAGGATATTTTACAATAAGCACCAAAGGCAAGAAACTGAATTAAAATAAGGAAGGCAATTTTGGGAAACAAATTTCTTGGATTAAAACGACTCACAGAAATTCCAGTGGTGATGCAAACAATAGTTTACTTCTAGACTGAAGAAGATCCCGGGTACATAAGTAGTTATATAAATGGGACACACTGCTTGTGTGGGTTTGTTACTGAGCAGCACACAGATTTCATAAATGTTTGGGTACATCTTCTATCATACAAGTGGATTATAGTACCATGGCATTTCATTTTCTCATAAACAAAATCAAATGTCCATAGGCTGTGATGGAACCCTCAAATTGTGATCGTTATATGTATTCTGATTTTTGTGAAATCAAAAATGTGAACATTTGTAAATAACAGAAAAATGATATTAACAAAAAATCTGTTCTGAAAATTGTCCATAGGGAGAATCTTGAGACAGTTTTCCCCCTGGAACTGGCCTGCAGAGAAACAGTACAGCTTCTGCACACATCTTTATTTTTACTATTGAAAAACAAGCCATAATATTAAGGGAGAAGGACTACAGTTTTTGTCCTTTCATTAGTGCCCTACGGGCAACAAAAAATTTTTAGTGCACTAACCCTTAGGGCACTAATGAAAACCCATCGCAGTTGGAGAAAGATTAAGAAATACTCTCTACCCATGGGATGGGTGGAAATGTGGGCCAAGCCCAGCATTATAGCTGAAGAAGAGTAAGATAATTGTGAGGACCACATCGTCTGTGCTCAGGGACACGGTGTATTTTTAAAAACCATGCTTAATCCAAATATCTGCCTCCCCAGCAGGCTAACATGCTATGGATAAAAATAATCATCAAATGCAGCTGGGAGAGCTGCAGGAGACAGATATTCCCTATGAGGCACAGCACGAAGAGAAGACTAAAAGCCAAGGGTGGAGCAGACATGGAGGAGGGAACTTCCAGCTGAGTAACCCCATCCTCAGTACACTGTGCCACTGCAGGAGTTGGATGGCTGTAGAGCACAGAGGGTAACTATAGCAACAATAAATCTCAAATCTCATTTAGCTCCTGACTAGATGAACACAAACCCCACACTAAAATCATCTGCCTCATTCTCTATGGCCCGATACAACATACCAGCATTAGATAAAAACATGACGCCAATTAGTTAATGCCAACGGTCATGCCAATTACCAAGTGAATTTAGGATGTAAGTGTGACAAATGGTGCTGTCAAGTCCTATTACTTGAAGGACTAGTTATTGTTTATCTTGAAACATGTATATAATGGGTTGTATCTGTGTGGCTGTATGGAAAGGTGAGATTTTTTTCTGTTCGGCAATCTCTTTACAATTGATTGTGATGAGCATTACATTCTGGTTTAACACGTATTCAATAATAATTTGTTTTCTTTCTCTTCTGCCTTTTTGAAGAGGTTTTATGCTATCACCTGAATTAAATGGCCTGGCTGATGGTCAGTGCCCACACAACAGTTAGGTAAAACGCTGAATTAAATAAAAAGTCACCCATTTGTCTCTTCACTCTTTTGAATACTAGACAGATGGACCACCCTTTCCAAATTCAAGATTTTACTGTTGAAAAAGCGTGGGTAATAAGGGCTGTGAAATTCCATTAGGATCATCTGTGGTTGGAAAATGTGGAAGCCAGAAATCTTGCCTGCAGGTGTTCCTCTTAAAGAGCTATTATCATTCTACCCCTTTGGAATGGGTATATGAAACTCTTACCGTAGCCTAAAGATAGTTCTTTTAGCTCTGATAAATTAACATTAATATTCCTGTAAAGGTGAATGATAGCACAGCTGCTTTAGCTGATAATGTATTATCTACTGTGTTTGAGGACGCAGTTTTGTGTTCCTGGTGGCTTAGCCCTGAGCCAACTTAATGTCTTAGCCCTTATTTCACATCTCCAAGATGCTCTTATCATTCATGCATCTTATAATAGGAAAGCAGAGATGATAAAAGGGCCTGATCAGGGAATCACTGCAAACTTGAACTTGGATAAAAGACTGTGCCCTCATATGGAGACAATATGATGGAGAGTAAATAAACTAGTTGCTTGAAAAAAGGTAAATAAACAAGGTATTAAACTGATGACTATCAAACAACAAGGGAAAGAAAACCAGAGTGCCATTTATTTACATTTTTCTTGTCTCAACACATGAAACACCAGCCCTTCCTACCTGAATCATCTGCAAAGCTGATGCCATTGAGAAGCTGCCCAGGATTTCCTCGTTACCCACAGGCATTCCTCATTGATAAAAATTACTCATTTAGAAGCTTCTTTTCCCTCTGCAGAAGTACTCTGGAGTATGTTTTTAGTTTACAGCTCCTTGCATGGAAAAGAACCCTGGCTACTGCATGGAATTCAGCTACCAGTCTACTCTGCTCATTTGATGAAGCAAACACATTGTGGTCCACGAGATCATCACATTTAAAATATTATAGCCAAGGATATCTGACTGTCCACCTCCCACAACTATGGGAGAACTAAGGATGGTACAAACCCATCAAGACCAGCTGCAAATAAAGTCTTTCTGCACTCGAAGTCTTTCTGGCAATGGTGAGCTGGGATAAGATGCAGTGGTGTACTGAGAAAATGGGTGAGTCCCATTGATTTCCATTAGCAGTTTGTTGTGGCTCAGAATTCACTGGCATGGACCTTGGGAGAGATTAAAATCATGCTCTGGTCTTAGCTGTCTCTGTCTGGGCTCTCTTGCCGACTATCCAAATCCAAGTAAAGGTGGTAGGAAGGCCAGGAAAGAAAATTACTTCAGTGTTGTCATCAGGAACTCAGTTTTAGGACAATTTAGAGAATGGCAAAGAGAAAAAAAAAAATTGAAGACTGCTAAAATGGCTGCTCATATAGAACTCTTTACTAAAGGGCAAAATCCCTACAATGGCCAATTAATAAAGGCAAGAAAAGAAGGAGACTATATGTCACTTGCAAGAAGTTAGGATGTTAGAAAAAGGATTTTAGGGAAAAAAAATAACCCTGTAGGATGCAGAAATTACAGAAACAAGAGAAATAGGAAAGCCAAAAGGACAAAATCCTCAGGAGATAATTGGCAAATGGCTCACAATTGACAGACTGAGGGAATCTTGGAAGTGGAAACTTGTGTGTGAACCATATATGTCAATAACTTTTCCTCAGGGAAACCTGTCCGCGACCTTCTGTTACTTATACTGCAATTTCCTCAGAAATTTCTTGCTTTCCATTTGGTAAAGACCAATACAGGTTGTTAGTATTTTGGGTCGACCTTCCACTTTTTTTCCTTTCCCACTACTGTTCCCTTACAGGTAGGTCCTCTTACTGAGAAACACACATCCTTCCTTTCTCATATCTGTGCAAAAGCACCCTGGTCTGAAACAAATGGAAACATCACAGTCCTAGGGAATAGATATGATGGGGTTTCATTTGAGATATAGAACCAATAAAATAGCTTACTGTAAAGAATAGCCCATGCCTATACACAAAACAGTGTTATTTGTTGAGTGCTCAATTAAAAAAAATAAAACTGGTTATAAAAGAATTGGAAAAACAAGGATAATTTTAAAAGGGGCACTCACCCTATAATACTCCCATACTCCAGAAAAGAAGGATGGCAAATTTAGTAAAGATGGTCAACCTCTATATAGATTTGTAAAACATTTTAGCCATTAAATCGCTTCCTCCCTTCTTCCCTCCCTCCCTCCCTCCCTCTCTTCTTCCTTCCTTCATTTCCTTCCTACTTTCCTTCCTTCCTTCCTTCCTTCCTTCCTTCCTTCCTTCCTTCCTTCCCTCCCTCCCTCCCTCCCTCCCTCCCTCCCTCCCTCCTTCTTTCTCTTCTGTTCCTCTAATAGTCTAAATTCTTGTTTGCTATTTTTTATGAAGGAGGCCAGTATTTATGGCAGAGTACACCTCAAGGTTTGGGGCCTCTCCTATTATTTTCTCTAGTTATTTACAAATAAAACAGACAATTTTGGAGACTAGTCTTTATTGTAGATAGTGGATTTCAGCTTTTGTATAACAAAATTTCTAACTGAGTGACTGAATGATAGATACTTCTCCAGATCGTCTGGTATGGGCCCTGCAATCTGAAGAGGGTTTTGAAAAACTGAAACTGACTATCACCTCCTCCAGTTTGTGGTATCCCAAATTTTGAAAAATCTGGTCTACTTTATCTAATATTCCTTTTCATATTGTATATTTGATAATGTTTACTGATAGGTTATGAACTTGGGATAAAAGTGCAAATTTAAGGCTTTCTATGTGTTGGTGACTTAGAAGCTTGTGTTTTGTCTGGAATTAAATCTGTACAAACAGAAGAGTTAATAGTAGTTACTACTCTGCAATCCTTGATTCTGGATTTAATATGAAAAATACATTGCAAATAATGTATCTTTGGTGTCTGTCATGCAACAGAGAAAAAATTTAAAATAGAGGATTTTCTACTAAAAACAAGAACTAAATTATCTCATATAAAATTTATAGCTGCTCCATCAGAAACATTCAATTGCCTGTTCAGATATCAGCAATTCATAATGGAGCTCACACACAGGCTGAAGGATGAAGTTACTAAAGCTAATAATTTTGCTGACAGAGCTACAAAAACTGCTATAAAAACGTGGCAGTTTTCAAACTTAGAAACTCCATTTCTGGTACCATGAAAACTTTTGTTCATTTTCAAAAATATGTTTCATGAAAGAAAATAGACAAATGGACTATAAAAGGAACTAAAAGAAATTTGACAAGACTATGGGAGTTATCCAACAAAATAATTCCTATACCACAATCGTTATTTGCTTGGTTAATGTTGTTGTGTCATTAAAAGAATCAACTGAATAAAAGAATTATGACACTAGATATTTTTTTTTGGCCATTTTTTAAATTAAATTTATTTGGGGTGACTATGGCTAGTAAAATTACATGTTTCAAGTGTACAGTTCTGTAATGCATCATTTATATATCATATTGTGTGTTCACCACCCAGAGTCAATTCTCCTTCCATCACTATAGATTTGACCCCCTTTACCCTCTTCTACTATCCCCACCCCTTATCCTCTGGTAACCACTAAACTGTTGTCTGTGTCTATGAGTTTTCATTTCTTACTATGCCTACCAAAAAAGAAAAAAATAATTATTTAAAATATATTAGAGACTTGCGATTTGTTAACAGAATTTTTAATAGCTGCTGCCAAGGTAAGCACAGGAAGTTCTCCCCAGTGAACTTTACCAGGAACTTGGTAGCAGATGGATTTCATGGAACTAATTCTTGTCAGTTTAAAACATATGGCCTAGTTTTGATATGCATGATGTCTGGATAGTCTGAGGTCTTCAAAGTTTCATACTCAGATAGTGGTAATGAACCTTCTAATAATTTTCACTTTCGGAAACTGGAGTATTTGAATGAGACAGAAAAATTTACTTTATTTCTACTGTCCTCCAGGAATTATAAAATGTTTATAGATTCCTACCCTGGGTAGTATCAACATGTAGTTCAGATTTCAGCACAAATGTCACCAATTTGCATCCTGTTTTATAGATTTAGAATACCATATCCTTTTTTCTGCTTTGCAGTTAAATTCTTATGTATGTGTGTTTGTGTGTATGTATATATGTTAGTGTTTATGTATGTGTACATATAAATTATATATAATTGAAATCTTAATTATATTTAATTATAATTTATAAGTTTCTAGACTGAAACAAAATTCTAAAAGAGCAGATATTAATTTGATTAACACAAATGCTTAGTAAATGAACGGGTTTGTGAATAAATGATTATTTTTCCTGTTTTTAACACCAAATTTATTTATTTGACAATGGAGCTTTGACTACAGATACAACTCCACTTCAAAACTGACAACTGGGTGTGTCTTTAAGTAAATAGTTTAAAGAAAAGTTAATTGAGTTGTCCGTTCAAAATTGATTATAAAATATATCTTCATAATATATATATTTTTAGATATGTTGGTGAATATATTATATTAATATCAATATACTGACTAATAAGGAAGCTCTTTTGCTGTTTTTGTGGTTATATATCAATATATGGTTTATGGTTATTGAGATATATATATATATATATATATATATATATATATAAAATTCAAATGGCATATTACCAGATAAAAAGAATATTTTCAAATCATGGAGTATTTTCAAATATTTGTGGATTGCATTGTGTTTACTATAGATTCTTCTACAGTATAATACCTTTTTCTATATAAGTACTAACAACTTTGAGTTCTGAATTGTTTTTCTGTGTCAGTACTTCAGCACATGTTATTCCCTGATTTCCTACTTGATAGCTTGCTTGTTCAAGCATACATGCTCTTGTTTCCTGAAACAAACATTTGGGAAAAAAAAAAAAAAAAAAAGACCCAGGCCTGCTTCCTGGCTTGTTTCCTCAGATTAAAGTAGACAGAAACTGACATTTTAAACTTTTATTTTATCGTGAAAGCAAAGCACTCCTCTGTCAAGTTGGAGGTGGAGGAGGCTAAAGAGGCTTTTATCCTTATAAGTCCTGGGCCTCTTTTTCTGATGAGAAATCAACCTCTATTGTGGGAGAAAAAGGAGCAACATGAGGCTTTTGTACCCTTGGGAATAAAGTCTGAGATGTAAGTTCTGCAGATGTAGAATAGAAAAAGAAAGGAAAAGTAATTGGACTGTGTGTCTCTGGGCAGCCTAAATCAGAGATCATCCTGAGATAAAGTTCAGGCTGGCAGGAGGACTGGAAGTTTTGGGACCTGTGGAGAGTGTAAAGAGCCAATATGAGTCAGCTTTATGGAAACTAGAGGTGGCTGCTGCCTAAAGGAATGCATCTGAGCTCTGAGTGTAGGCAATCATCAGGCTTTGAACCCTCGTCAATACATCACTTTGAATTCACCATAATATGTTGTAAAGACAATGCCTGAGAAAGCCCTTCTAAACTCTGCTCTGTGAACTCCATCCACCAATCTGACTACAGAAGCCCTTTGGGAAAAGAGTGACTAGAAGGGAAAATATGAACACAGAAATCATTTTGAAAATTTCCAGAATTAATGAAAGAATGAATCGCCGTATTTTAAGTACCCACCTATTGTTCAGCCCTCAGAAAATTTAAGAACAGAAGACAGAAAGGAAGGAAAAAATTGTATTCTTGAAATCTATATATTTTTATGAACCAATGTCACCCCAGAAATTTAATTAAAAAATTAAATAAATTATTTATTTGTTATAGCATTTGGCATAGAGTAATAGGCTCAAATCCCCTTACTGCCCTTTTTGGTTAACTAAGGGAATTTATTACTGATTATTAAAAATGATGCATGGTAGTTACAATTTGTGAAATTATAACACATGCATACAAGGTAAAAGTATGCTATAATTTCATAATTTACAAAGTGATCAGTTATAGCATATTCCTGAATTTTTTACAACCACTGTAAAACACGGTAATTCATGACAAAATTGGTGAGCATTTGCTTCCTTTAAATATTTTTGCTATTATCAACAATTATATTGAAATGAACATTTTGTAACTATCGCAAGTACTTCCATATGATACATTTTAAATTTTAAATACAAAAATACTTATTAGATTATGAATATTTTATATTTTAATATATGGTATATTGCTGAATTCTTTCAAATGGTTATAGCATACTGCATATCCTCTAAAAATTATATTGCTTTTTTCACTAAACTCTGCCATAAAGTGCTAATTTTTTGTTAATGTTCATAATTCTGATAGTCAAAATAAATCTTTTATATAAATTAATTAGTTTACTTAGATTTGCATCTATTTATATCTTTACCATTATTTCTTTAACATAAATGGCCCATTTTTATATGTAGTAGGTTAGTTTTTCTTGATTTGTTGAAGCTCTTTTTTTGTATCAAAATTAGTACTTTGTCCTTTTAAAACATTTTCCTCAGCATTCTGTCTTTCAGATTTATTCATAGTATCTTTTGAAGTTAAAATTTTTAAATATATTTTCCCCTATGTTACTATCTTCAGAGTCAGGAAAGAAAGTCTTTCCACAATTCTAGTTATAGAAATAGTCTTCCATATTTTTTTCTAGAACACTCTTTGTTTTGCAGTGCATTTGCTGTTGTTAGCTGCTTTAATTGTTAGTGCATGTCTAAATTTAAATCACCTTTAATCTTCATTGTAGAAATTGAAGAAATAGAAATACAGGTGCAAGGAATGGATCTAATGCCCCTTTCTCCAATCTAGTAATATTATAAATCTAATAAATTTAAGGCTCAATTTAAACTGTTTAGCAATATAAAGAACATTATTGGCTTATATCTTGTAAACATCCAGTGGTGAGTCGGACCTCAGTCTGACCTTCGCCTCAGAATTCACATAACCTTCATCTTCAGGGTTCAAACAATTATATCAGTACCTGGTCTTTTAAAATTTTTTATCTCTTTGTTTTGTCTTGGCTTTATTTTCAGACTCATGTCAACTTGACTAATGAATCTTAAGTTTACAGCTCCCAGTTTCAAATCCAAAGGAAAAGGGATAATTATTTTTATAATTTGAACAAAAGTCCTGGGATTAATTCTCATTTTTTTGTGTTGAGTCTAAAGCTCATTCCCAAAACAAACAGAGCCAGGTCATCAAATGCTGCTGAGTGGGCTTCTCCTCGCCCCTAAAACCGCATGCACTATCCCTTGAGCAGCATGAGAGTAAAATCAGGAGGAAATTTGAGTAATTTTAAAAGACCAAGGAAATGGATTTGAACAGCAAGAAAAACAATTATCCACTATTAGGAACTAATGATCCCATTACCCTTTTAAAATGCAATGAATCATTTCTAACACTGATTTGAAATGTCATTTAGCACAGCGGCTAAATTTCTATGTGGTGGATTTCTTTCCCCAAACTAATGGAAGCGTCTCTGCTTAGTGGGAATGTTGTTGATTCTGTTGGGTGCTGTGATAATGACTGAATATGGCTGCATTATTTGAATTGTAAATATAAACAAGGCAACCTTATACGGTATGGATAATGGATGCTGTCAATATCCTACCCATTTCCTTTAGCAGACTGATCCTTTACATGTTGTCCTTTACACATTATGTAAAATTATATTTCCTAAATGTCAATGGCTTCTACTGAAAACACCAACACATCTTTGCCTAAGACATTTTGCTGACTACAAAACCATTTTCAGTCCTTGTATGTAATCATCCAAAGGTTCCAGGGAGTTAATGACCTGAAGAGCATCCCTCAAAAATCAAAGATGGAAGTTAGTGAATAAGTACTTCAAATTCCTTGCCCTAGAGAGGGACAACTCAGTCAGATTATATTCACTTTTGCAGAAGGCCCCGGTAGGACTGAGTCTTGGTTTCCACAGCAGGAATCTGCTCATTAACCACCTGCATCAGCTTCCTTCCATTCTCTCTGTCTCACTTCCTTACTATCTCATAAGTGCTTCTAGGATTTATTACTTCCCAAATCGATACATGCCCTCAAATAATCATGAACTTCTCTGGAAATCCAACCTAACACTGTGAGATTTTACTTATTAAATTCAGTCAAGGCTATACTAAACAATTTTTTGCACAAGCCTGAAAGTGTTGCATAATCCATAGTACATGAATTTATATGTTAATAACTTCTCTTTCCCATGCCCACTCTCCATGTCCGCAAAAAATATTGACACCAATGGACCCACATGGTGTAATATCATTTCTCTTTTGTTTTAGAAGAATGTCAAAAGGGCACATACATAATTTGGAAGTTGATAAAACAACTCTTAATAATGAGGTTTATAATTTCAGATGTATGATATATGAATGCCAACTCTCATATAAGATACATTTATGATGACTCCGGTCTCAACATCTTGCTTTCTGGAAGCACCAGTCTCTTTTTTATCTCTTCTTGCACTGTCGCTCTCAAATCAATTGTTTTAACTACTGAAATTTGAAAATAACTTGCATGCATGGCACGCATGGATTTTTTTTCTTTTCAACATCTTTGGCTATTTCAAACATCTATTACTACATATTAATCTAATTATAAATTCCTGAAGTTAAAAGTAACAAAAGTAAGCCTAGAAAGATTCTGATTGGAATTGTATTAATCTTATGTACTAAATACATAATAATGAAAATCTTTGCTTTTAAAACTTCCTATCTAGCCTCATGCTACATTTTTCCTCTTGTTCATGTTTTGTTTTATATTATGTAATAACATTATTTGTATATGTCTTGTGTACATTAGTTCTTGCAAAATATTTTAGATTTTGTTACTATCATAGTATATCATTTTCTTCCCACTTTCTAACATAAAGGTGTTTATATTAAACAGTCTAAAAAATTGTTGCTGGGATCCCTTCCCTTTTAAACCCCAAATAATTGATTTGACACTCAAAGAAGAGAAATACTAAAAATTTTATTTCCAGTTTTACCACCTTTTATATATAGGCACAGTTTCTATTATTACAGAAGAAAATTCCAGGGGTTTGAAGTTCCATATGCACTTTCCTTGGTTAATTCATTCCAGTTGAGAATTCACCCTTATAAGAATCTTGGCAGTCATCAACCATAAATAAGCATGTGTTCCACAATATTCTTATCAATAAGTCAGTCAAAGAAAGGAATTTGAGCAATTTGAGGAAAGCATCTGGTTTCTATTTTTTACTGTGAGCTGGAGTCTCCCTATAGAAAAACAAATATCAGCTGCTGAAATGTCATGTTGTTCTGGTTTTATGATAAACAAAGAGAGAGAACCATGATTTCAACCAGTGAGTGATCAAGAGTTTAATGAGGAAAGGGCACGCTACCTTAGATTAATGAAACCCTGTCTCTTTAACTGTGAGGAGAGGTCTGCTGATTGAGAAGGCAGCTTCCTGGTAACCAAAATCTGTGACTGCTGTGTTTCAGAGCACGCACCTTGACTCAGGAATTTTTAGAACTTAGTGTTGAATGAGCACCTGGCGTAGTTGTCCAAATATGACCAAATGAGTCAGGGATCTGATAACCAAGCAGCCATAGAAAAGCTCCATTAACTCTTTGTGGTTGCTTTTGGGATTGTTTAGGATAGAAATTTTAGCCATGTTCTACCTTGTTCCTTGAAATAAGAAATTCTTCAAAATTCAAATCTCAGGATTGTTAAGAACCTCCTCCCTCTCTCTCGACACATAGATCTCTGCAGTAAACATATCACATGCAGTATTTCACACACACTGAGCCACTGCTACAGCAAACCATTCTGTGTCGGCTATAACTAGCTCCATTCAGGTGCGGCCTCAACATACTTCATTAGACCCAGGCCTGCATCTGTCCCTCTCTCCCTCTCTTCTCAGTTAACATCGACTCTGGATATGAGTTTGAATTCCCCAACTGTACTATTTCTGCCAGTGTTGCTGCCCTGCTCTCTGAGGTCTCACAGGAGTCTCTTGACACAATATCATGCACAGCATTGTCTCCCACCAAGTGATGCATTTCTATGGTAAAAGAGGTGATACAATGGACACATAATCATAGGACCCATTGGCTTTTTAATATAGTTCAACAGTCAAATGCAACTGATCTAATAGAGAATGTGAGGCCCCAAAATTAGAGTTTCCTCTTCAAGAGAATGCTACAAAAGCTTCACTGAACTGGAAGCCACAACTAGCACCTGCTCATGTTGAAGTTCTTAATGCCAGTAATCAAGTAAGCATAGAAAAAATGTACTATATTGGCAGGAATAATTGAACCGTGATTTCTATCAGGAGCCAGGATTGTTGATAGACAGCAGAAGCATGGAAAACTGTCCCAACACAGAGACTAAGTGGCAAATGTGTAAGTGAAGCAGTCACAACTTGACAAGGGTAAAGAAAGTAAGGACTCAGATAAAGGTGGACAACACAGGCCAATACAAAAGCTGGCTGAGGGTATCAGCCAGTGAGAACGGGAGGTGAAGAAGAGAGATGAGCATCCACACAAATCAGTACAGCAATGCAGAGTTTTGCCCATCCTCCTTTTGCGTTGAATCTTTTCAGAGACAGACCTAGACCTTCCCCTTTGTGTCAATTATGTAATGGATTGGGGTTAATAAAGGATATGGAAGTAGCTGCCATTGCTGTAACCAGTCCCGGGCCCATGTAGCAAGCTCCTCCTGCCTCTACCCTGGAGCTTTGCTGTGGCTGTAGAGGTAGAGACACTGAGAACAGCTTATGCATTTCCTAAATTGGTGATGTTTATGCCCTATGAGGACAACCTTTGATTAATGTTGTATAATTGTTAGCTTTTTTTTTTCTTTCATTTTCCTGAATGTCAGTCCTGAGAAGCATTTTATTTGACTCTTCAGCGAATCCTGTTGGAAAAATCACACATCTTTGGTCACTTGCAGTATTTGTCTTTGTATGTGTTCACCCTTCTCTGTGGCTTCACACATATTCCTCACTCTTGCTCCCTGGATCATATTTTATAGTCAGTCAAGTCCTGTCGAACTCTGCTCTCTGGGGAACTCAGACTCCCACAGATTCTAGTGGACTCTCAGTGTGAGTATGTTTTTGAGCTTATACTGTGTTCTTCAGGCCATGAAAGACAGTGTTGGGGTACTCAATGACTGAGTCAATTTTTTGGAGTGCAGGTGATTGGACAGCTTAAGGAATCTACTTACTGTGTGTGCCAAGCTTAGAACCAGCATTTTCTTTACACTTTTCAGGAATTTTACTGACCAGTATTCAGCAATCACAGCTTCTACCTAGGTTTTCAGACCATTGTGTTGGGCAATAGTTCCAGCCACTCCTTTCCTGTGTCCTTCTTTATAAGAATTCAACTTTCTCTGAGCTCTGGCTTCTTATTCTTCTTCAATTCTTGGCAGCACTCAAGGATAATATAGCACAATTGCCATGAGTATAGACTTTCAAAAGGTAAGGACGCTAATCTCTCTTGGGATAATACAAGTCCAGTTTTCTCAGACTTAAAGCTTTGGCCACTTGTATTCTTTCCTAAAGGGCTTAATATGATAAAATAAGACTACTAATTTCTCATGTTTCTTACAAAAGCTTGGAGGAAAATACTACTTATTTCTTCTTGGTGAGGTTAAAAGAATACTGGACTTTGAAACCAGATATGATATTGACTTTTATATCTATTTCTTACTTACTGTATGTCTTTGGGAAGGTCTGAGTCTTAGTTTCTTACCCTTTAATTTAGAAATAATAACATCTACAACACAGGACTGCTGTGAGGATAGATGACAAGCAACAATATGTGTGATAACAATTTGTTGAGAATTTATAGAAATGTGGGAATTTCCCATTATTGCAGTTACATAATATTCATGTTGACATAGTATTGGTTATATCCAAACACTTTTTTTTTTTTTCAAAAAAAACCCCACTATCTGTTGAAATGTATTTTTTGTGTATTTACTGGGGTGACACTGCTTAGTAAAATTATATAAGTTTAAAGTGTACAGTTCTATAATACATCATCTGTATATTGCATTGTATGTTCACTACCCAGAGTCAGTGCTCCTTCCATCTTTAATGTAGCACAATAACAGAGTCTATCTCAGGCTCATTTAAAATGACCAAACATATCCGTGCAAACCCATTGAACAAGGGTCAGAAGAAGGAGGTGCTGCTTCCAGTTAGGGTTGATTTTTCTATTCATTGTGAAGATCATCTAAGTATCAACATGCATTGTGCCACATAGCATTAATATGTAGCCATATACATCAAAACAAAAAGAATAATATATACACATGAAAATAAAAAAATAAAAATGTTCTCTATATTAAAAATCATTCTTTTCCTATCTGGTTAGACTTTAATATTTACCTTTAGCTTGATTTACCTATAAAATGGAAATGAAAACACTTCCCTCAGAGGGTTGATATTTTTCTAAATAATTCTTCACATTTTGAAATGTAATAAATGTTTAAGGGGTGTTTACTGAAGAAATTTCTAATGAAATGTTTAAAGACTATAAAGTATTTAGAAATCATAAAATAAAATTATCTTTTAAAATATGTCCTTAATGCATTGTCCATGATCAAAAATCTTGGGCCAGCCAAGTGGCGCGGTGGTTAAGCACTGGCTTAGGAAGCCAGCGGCCCCGGTTTGGGTCCCACATATGAGGGCCAGTCACACTGCCCTCAAAAAAAAAAATAAAAAGAAAACAAAAAAAAAATCTTTCAGTGAGATTATTAAATAATTGGACACTATAAATTAATTCAAACGTTACTGTTTTTCATTTCTACATTTATTCCTCTGATACAGCTTTATATTCATTATATTTGATCAATGAAGAGTATACAGAAACAAATATTTGTAAAAGAGATTCATCCCATTTCATTACTAGCCCCTGCTAACTGGCATGACTGCTTTAATATAGGCTTTTATTCTTATTTCCTTTAATAGCTCTAAGGACAGTCCAGGTTTTCATGGATGAAAAATGAAGTGGACTGCACTTTTGAACTCTTATGAAAGTGTCTAGAATTCCAGATGATCTGTAGATTGTAGGCAGCAAAGCTTGAAGGGCAACTTTCTGCACCAATTAGGAAAGACAGAATATGCTTTGCTTTCTATCATTTGCATAATTAAATTTGACTTCTTTACAGTGTTCAAACCACTGTAGAGAAAAGAGGAACAGACTTTTTGTTTCAAGCATATGTTAGCAGTCTTTGAATGCTATCATTCTTTTTTTTTTTTTTTTTAAGATTTTATTGAGGAATTGGGGGAGGGGAACCGAGTTGGGGAATCAGGGAATGGGAACAGACAAGTTGCTGTCCTTTTGTTCTTCATTCTAGTTGTGGAGGACTTCGCTTCACTGGTCCATATTGGTATTACCATTGCGATTTTCCCGGCTGAGGCAGTCGCTCACCAGCCATTGGATGGTCACTCACGGTGGCTCAGGGCAGCTCACGAATGCGCATGCCAGCTGCCAGCCAGCCCCATTGCAGCCTATGCTGTCACTGGTGACTCACGGCCGCCCAGCTCCAGGTCGAGCTGTTGTTCAGCATCTTAGCTGTACAGGGTGCAGCATCACTGGCCCTCATGTGAGATCTAAACCCGGGGCCCTGCTGCTCAGAGCTGGTGTCCCAAGCATTCAGACCTCCCAGTGTCACATTGGTTAAGAGTTGGCTTGAGCCAGCTCTGAGTAGGAGATTACATTTTGTCTTTTACCAGTGATTTTTAAAAAGGCAAAGTCTTTCTATAAGCCCTGAGAAATTGCATATGGCATATGTACCATGAAAGTTAAAAGAGACTGTTTTTTCCTGAAATGTTATAAATATTTTTCCCAAAATTTATATATTGTATCTGGGTTGTTTGAAAATAAAGCTGTGAAAATTGCGTTTAAAAAGAAAGTTGCACTATTTCAAACTAATGCATTTATGCACAATTACTATTATCATTTATTTTCTCTTTTTTTGGGGGGAGGGGAACAGTGTTGGGGAATTGGGGAGGGGAACATTGTTGGGGAATGGGGGAGGGGACAGACAAGTTGTTGTCCTTCAATCTTAGTTGTGGAGGATGCATCAAGCTCAGCTCCAAGTCCAGTCATGCCACTCAGCTCAAGGTTCTGTGTTCAATTAGTTGCAGGTGGGTATAGAAACCATCCCATGTGGGAGTCGAACTGGGGACCTTGTTAAGAGCGTAAGCTCTATCCAGTGGGCCCTATTTTCTTATGTATTTACTTATTTATTTATTTATCATTAGTTACAGGTGTACAAAACAATGCAATAGTTATTTTTTGACCCCTTACAAAGTGACTCCCCCTTATGAACCACCTAGAATCGGTTGCCATGATCAAAGTTTGAGCAAAAACATTATCCTCTGCATGAAAATTTTATCTTTGATGAATTCTCCAGCTCTATTCCTCTGTGTTACCTGATAAGTGTTGGAATGTCAACAGTGTTATGAAATGCTTATGGTAAAACATGATTCTAATCAGTAAATGAATAAATACTTGATAGTAAAACCATATCTTGGGTTTCCCTGAATGTAATGACTCATAACTGGACTATCCTTTGTAGGGACCCTGGAAGCACTCTGTGGAGTTGTTACTAGAGGTATTGGTTCCTGTGGAGCCTGAGACTTTTAAGCTTGATCAGCCCTTTCAACCTCCTGAATTTGATCATGTCCCATAGCCTTTGAGATGTTGGACTGCAGCATGGATTTCTGGGGAAGAGCAATTCTTTACACCCAACCTCTGGAAAGCTGCATTTCCCACCCTGTTGCTTCTGACTACAGTAGTGCCAAGTGAGGGTTTTGTGAATCTGAATGACTAGTTGAATGTAATAAGAGTCTCAGGTTACGCATATCATGCTCCTTGATGCTTAACTTTTTCAGTGTATTTCCTAAAAACAAGGATATTATCTTATATGACCACAGTACACTTAACAAATTCAGAAAAATTTTAAGTTAACACAATAGTTTTATCTAATTTATGGTCTATATTTCAATTTATTCTAGTGGCCCAATAATGTCCTTTTTATAATTTTTCCACTTGAGTACAAGATCAAGTTTAGAATGATATGTTGCATTTGGCTGTCATCTTAATGTTTCTTTCATCTGTATTGTAACTCAGCCTTTCTTTGTCTGACATTGACATTTGACATTGACATTTTTGAAGAATGCAGTTATGTTATAGAACGTCCTTGAAGTTGAGATTGTCTGATTCTCCCTCAGGGTTAGTAGATTCAGTTTATGCATTTATGCACCAGAATATTATAAAAGCAATGCATTTCTCTTGGGGTGTCACATCTAGAAGCATGTGATGTCACTCTGCTCTGCATTAGTGATGTTAATTCATATCAAGTAGAGTTATTGTCTTTTTTCTCCATTGTGTAGTTACTATTTTTCTCATTGCAACTAATAAGCAATCTATAGGGATGCATTCTGAGGCCCTAAAAACACCTTGCTGTCAGTGAGAATCTCAGCCCTCTGATATTTAACACCCAATGATTATTTTTTCCAAAATTTACTGTTTTACTATGATGGTTGTGAACTACTCTCTCCAAGTGCCTATCTCTCTCTCTCTCCTCCACCTCCTTTTCATGGATTAAACTGTGTTTCCCAATATTCATATGTTGAAGTCCTAACCCCCAATGTGACTGCATTGAGAGGTAGTGCCTTTAAAGAGGTAATTAAGGTTACAGGGCTGGCCGAGTGGAGTGGTGGTTAAGTGCTGGCTTGGGAGGCCAGCGGCCCTGGTTCAGGCCCCACATATGGCGGCCAGTGACACTACCCTCAAAAAAAATAAATAAATAAATAAATAAATAAATAAATAAATAAAGAGGTAATTAAGGTTAAATGAGGTACTAAGAATGGGATCCTTCCAACCAGAATTTTATATCTAATAAATATATCCTATAAAAGTGAAGCAGACGTAAAGCTAAATTCAGATACACCCCACCTTTCTCCCACTGCACTCCAGGCTCATCTTTGTAATAAATCAGTGTGGATCTTTTTCTGTACATTCTCACTTTGTTCTTTTGGTCTATTTGTTTGTCACTGTGCAAATCTACAATGTCTTATTTACTGTGGCTTTATAATAAATTTTTATATCTGCTAGTATAGTCCTTCAACTTTTTCATCTCTTTTGAACTTTTTGTGGTACATTAAGAATGACCACAGATTCTTTGTAGCTTTTCCCATACTGGAAGAAGTCTATTGCCATTCTGTTTGACTCTTGGGTTGGCCTTGTGGGTTTTTTTTTATAAAGAATGTGTGAGAAGTCATTACAGTGTGACTTATGAACTTAGGTATCATGAAGCTTTTGCTGGTTCTTTCTTGCTTCCTTTAGACTGCCAGATAAGGAGATCTGGGCAAGCCCCCTGGAGGATGAGATGAGAGAGAAGAGCCTAGCTCACCAGCAATGCCAACCACCAAAAAGTGACTGATATCCTGTTGTATATCCTTGTAGCCTCTGTAGAGCCACCAGCTTACTCTCAAATCATGAATGAGTTTAGGTGGCACCAACCAGAGAAGTATCCAGCTAACCTCACTCCAAGTAGCTGATCTACAAAGCAGTAAGTTAATAAATGAATGTCATTTTAAACTACTAGGTTTGGGGACAGTATATATATATATATATATATATATATATATATATATATATATATATATATATATATATATATATAAAATGTACCATGACTGTTTCTGACTCTTTGCATTTCCAATTAAATTTCAGATTCAGCTTATTAATTTCCACCAAACAAACAAAAACTCATTAGATTTTGCTTGGAATTTCATTCAATTTTTGACAGGAAAATTATCATAGTTGAAATTTTTTTACAATTTTGAGTAACTCAACATCTATGTTTTCCAAACAGTGTTTCATTGAACATCATTTCTTCTTTGAAATACTCCAGTGCTTAGGGATGAAACAAAACAAAAAAATGTGTATATGGTTAAATAAATTTGAAAAACACTGGATGTAATATATAAAATGAAATATTATAGGCATATTAAGATATTACAGGCCTTTAAAGTTTCTGCAAGGATAAGAAAAACTGTTTTACTTTCCTTAATGGAACATATGAACTTATATCTTGGGGAAGGAAATATATATATATATATAACTTATTTCTGGAGGAACTAGGAACTTTGAAACATGATTTGAAAAGCATTATTCATGTACTATCTCACATTTTCATGATACATGTTCAAAGTTGGTGTGTTATACTTTAAAAGGACACAGAAGTGCTTACTGATGAAGTAAGAATGATAGAGTCATAAAAATATCCTGCACAAAATCAAGTCCTTATGTAATTTATTTTCTTACCAGTCAAGAATTAAAAGAAAAATTGAACTGAATATATTAGTTCAAATATAGTGATATCTTTCACTTTATCCTGGGCCTTTCAGCTAAGGTGCCCGTTATAGTACCCTGTAAGGTACCCACCTGATAGTATGTATGTGTCTATAATCATCTTTAAAATTAGTTTCACAACTCCTTGAATGATGTCTGCACATAATAAGTACTTAGGACATCTTTGCTGACATATTGAATCAGATCTGATCTTAATTGTTAATGCCTAATAAGACTTAGGGTTCATGACCTTTCCAATATGAGCCTATAGGGGACTTATTAGTATTCAAAGCACCGGAAGACACCATGAGTCAATTAAAGTGTCTTTCACAATCTGCAGAGATTAAAATTCACACTACTTTAGAAAGTCGTTAATAAGTCAAAAGCATGTTTGAAATTCCTTATCCTTTAACACAAACTGATGATAAATATCAATTGAATTATACTGAGAAAATTTATATTAAGTTCATACTATGTGCAAAACTCTCATCTCTACACTATAAAGGCTATAAAAGTAAAAAGGCACAGTAATTTAGCATTTGCCAAATACTTGATAAGCCTGGCCTATATTAGTCTTTTAAAGAAGTATACCTGTAAGAAACTAGAAAAAGAGGATCAAGTTATATTCAAAATAAGCAGAATACAGGGATCAATAAAGATAAATCAGAAGTAATTGAAATAGGTGTCAGAAGAACAATAAATGACAACAATAAAACAAAAATACAAATAATTAGAAAAGATCAGTAAAATGAGAAATCTATCAAGAATGATCAAGAAAAAAAGGGAAGACACATGTTATTAATACTTGGAATGAGAAAAGTAAAATCACTTCAGATTCAATAGGCATGAAGATGGTAATGAGGGAATAATATAAACAACCCATATCAATCAATTAAATGTCAACAAAAAATATATTTTTGAAACACAAATCTGGTAAAGTTTACCTGAAAATATCCAATTAAATGAGGAGCAAAACATTTGAACAACTAATTTATCCAAAAAGATACATAGATGGAGATTATGGACAAGTAAATAATTTCAAAGTTATCAGTGATTAGGGAAATGTAAATTAAAATCACCATGAGATACCATGAGATAATTTAATAAGTACTTTAACATATATAGAAATAATTTATATGTCTACCACAAAGAAATGAAATTGAGTATGTTTATAGTTCTGTATACTATATCTTTCATGAAATGCAAACTGTATCAGTTTTAACAGTTAAAACTTGTGCAATCAGAAACAGATTATGCCCTTTAAGGTGCTGCTGTACCCTTACTGGCTTCATACCTGAGCACCAAAGCTGAAGGTGTAAATGCTGTCTTGGAAAGGCATCCTGAAAATGAGCAAGAAATCAAACCTAGCCTGCTATCACCTAGAGAATTAGGCACCAAGAAGGGGGACACCCCCTTAGGAATGCAACATCAACAAGAGCTTCTGTTAGTTAAGCAGCTGGCAAATCTCCTTGTGCACACAGCAAAGTAAATCCACATAGGAAGACCCTCCATGGAGCCCCTTGTCCTCTACCATATATATGTTATATATAGAATAGATAGATAGATAGATAGATAGATAGATAGATAGATAGATAGATAGAGATATACCATGCCCTTGTCCTCTACCATATATATGCTATATATGTTATATATAGAATATATATAGATAGATAGATAGATAGATAGATAGATAGATATAGATATAGATAGATAGATAGATGTTTTTATGTATATCTATCTATCTATCTATCTATAAAACATATACATATATACTCATTCTCCAAGTGTCTGAGCTCAGACCAGGCCCTGTGGCATGCCTTCTTCCTTACTGTCAATTGAGTCTTGCCTGCTCCTAGACTTCCTGTTGCTGGACTGCATTAGCCTTTCCTTAAGTATTTTTTTATGTTCTGATGGCACCCTTATGCATATTGTCTGGACATCCACAGATTTTCTAGCATTATCCATTTTAGATATTGCTTGTTGCCTGACTTTCAGTTACAAAAGATGATTCAGTTTCCCAATAGCATACTATCCATAGGAGATGTTACATTCTAGAGACTTCTAACCTCACCAATTCATTGATGTTTGTCATCTCATGCCACAAGAGATAGCATATGCCTAATAACAAACTCATTGAAGAGATCTCAAAAATGTGTGAAATGTTATTAAAGTGGGTCCAAAGAATGTTATTTTTGTTACCTTTGTTGGGTTTTTTCATCCTTAAGTTTGAGGAAAAAAATATGGTGGAAAAAAAAAAACTGGTTTGGGGGAAGTTTTACTTATATTCCATGAAGAAAAAATTATCAATGCCCATTATGGAAATACACAGTGTAGTTTTAAGAAATCATTCTTTATTCAAGTTTAAATTAAAACAATGATGCCCTACGGAAACTGATAAAATATAATTTTCCTGTAGAAACAGTGTGACCAAGAAGCAGATTGTTAGTCTGAATTTCCTTTAGGCATTATTTTCTTAATTTTAATTTGGAATAATGAAGGATGATTTGTAAATTGATTATGTAGCTTTCTTGTTTTAACTAGAGCATTTCTGAAATTCCAAATGACACCTGCATAGTCAGCACAAGTTTAGATAAATACTGTGGTGTGCTGAAGTTCTGAATAACCTTATTTATTTAAATCTGCAAAGGAAAGACAATAGGCACAGGAATAGGCTATACGCAAATTATCTTTTGATAACAAATGCCCTTGGTGGTTCATAATTGTGAGATTTGAATTATCACACTTAAAATGGATATAGAACTCATTAACTTTACATAATCAATAGATAGTGCTTGCAAAATTCTACTCTTGGGCATGTTATAGATCTTTGTAGCATAAAAAGAAAGAAGGGATCTGATTGTTAAATATTGATCTTTTAGATAACATGTGCTAACATCATCTGATTCACCAATCTAGAGACTGATGTAAATAATCTTTAGACATCTTACGTTTATCTTAAGTGATATTATGTAAATTTCATGATATACAGAATTTCTAAAATGCATTATCTTTTCAAAAGGCATAGAGTGAATTGGTTTAAAGATTTTTTTTTGAAGTATTTTAGAAAAAAAGGGGAACATCAAAGAGTTGGGGATTAGGCTAGAGGTAATAGTCAAAAGTATATGAATCAGGATGTTGGAAAACAGCATCAAATGTTTTTTTTTTATATTCTCAGGGAATTCATAAATATTATAATACAAGTGTAAACAGAAATATTTCCTCTATTAATCTCTCCTCATTGAAAAGCTGATGTGTGAAGTATAGTTGCTCACCGGAAATGAATTTCCTTGTTATGAAAGTATAGGGAGAATTTTTATAGATAGTAGCCTTGAAGGCACTAGATGAAGCCTTCTCTCTGACAAATCAAACATGGGTAGTTAAGGACTCATTTGATACTCAATTGCCCCGAAACCCTAAATCAACAAAGCAACCTGAGGATGTATGTAAAGAAAATAAAAATCAGTGGTTATATGGATAAATCAGTTCCAGGGACAAAATTGGTAGATAATTGCTATTTGCTTAACTGAACTTAACTGTAAGGAAATGACCAGTAGTGTCAATGATTCCTGGTAGTCAAAGGGAATGTGGACAGAAAAGAGGACACATTGGTCACCTTTAAAAGAGCCATTTAATATTGGTGAAGTCTAAAGCCAAGAAGCAATGGTTTCAAAGTAAATGCATAAAGGGTAAGTCCAGCTGACAAACCACAATGACTCACTTTTGATAGCAAAACAGAACAAAACAAAAAACAACTTGTAAGTTGAAAAGTATTTGGTAGATGTATAGAAAATCATGCAAAAGATGAAAAAAATTTTGATAAAATCAGAAGAAATAAAATATACACTTCTTCAAAAAGTGAGGGAACACCCTTCCTGTGAGAAGAAAAATGGAAAGAAATTTTGAAGTGGAAAGGGTAAAATTGGGAGAGCTCACATGAATTCCCTGATTCACTCAATATAATAAGAGGGTCATCTGCATAGAGCAAAGTGTCAGATTTTTAGAAAAGTGGGAAATGAGTTAAATAAGTTTTGGAAAACATAATAGTCCATTTGATATCAAGGCAGAATTGACTGAATGGTACATTAATCATTAGTGAGTTTGGTTTCATTTCAACACATTTAGTGTTGATTTTTTTTGTTAGTCCTTGACTCTCAACTGCAATCTATTTATCCAGTTTATATGTTAATGAACATTGATCATAATCAGTATCAATACATTCAAATTACATTTACTAGACTCCCTCAAGGCACTCACAACTACATTTTGAAATATATATATAGACCTCAATACTGAATGCTGGGTTAGAAATATACACTATCTCTGTTCAGCCTTTAGTGTATCAGAGAGGATGACAGAGCAATACTTAAAGTCTTGTGATTTGAATAGTATAGGTGAGAGACTGATGTAGCAGTTTAATAAGATAAGGCCAAGGTCACCCTAGGTCAATTTTTGAAGCATGGTAAGAAGACCTACAACTTTCTTAATAAAAAGAAATCACCTCAGGAAATGTCTTATATGGCTGAATGCTACATTACTTGTAGTGTTAAGCAAAAGGTAAAAAAAAGTCAAGAAAACTGACTTTGCAAAGCAGGAAAATCTTTTTAAAGGGGCATTGTAGCGCAGCAACTCATGTATTAAAATGAAACTTAAAAGTGCTTATAAAATGGGAGCATGATCTAAGCAAGAAAGCATGGCATGTTAATGGGATTTGCAGTAATGTACGGTAAAAGCTAAGAGAAGGTTTAGTAGTGATACATAAACAATCACAGCACCTGTGATCCACACATTCAGAAGACAGCTGACTCAAAAGGTAATTTGCTTCATCATTCTTGGACAGACAGCCAATGGACTATTTTGTTCAGAGGGCTTAAAAATACCAAGAAAGCACATAACTGGAGTATACATGGAAGTGTTTCTGATGATGGTGGTGTTTTATCACATACTCATAATTCTGATCCAATAATGTTCTTGAAAACATAGCCCATAATATTCAGAGTTTTTATTCCCACTCCCTCACTCAATATGCTACTTTTGTCTGCTTTAAATTTGTAGCAATGAGGCAGTGTAAAAATAAGGGAGTAGAAAATGTATTTATTGAGTGCCACTATCAAGCTGTTTTCTGTGTTTCTTTGGCTTGGCTAATGTTTAAAAGCTAAATCTTTTCTCCCATGTCGACTGCTTTTAAAAAAAATACTAAATTTACTGGGGAGACATGGATAAATAAAATTATATATGTTTCAAGTGTGTAATTCTATAATGCATCATGTATATATTGTCTTGTGTGATCACCACCCAGAGTCAGTTCTCCTTTCATCACCATATATTTGTTTTTGAAAACACCTTTCACTGGTCATTTGTCACCTTTTTTTCTTTTTTTTTTTTTTTTTTTTTTTTTTTTTTAATGTGAAAGACGCATTTCTCCACCTGGTCACTCACAATGGCTTCTTTTGGCATCCTGTTTACTGAGAGCTTCTTGTAACTCCTGCCAGCTCTGTCTTGAGTCCCTGAGTACTCCTCATGTGAACCCCAGGAAAAATATTTCCTTTCTTTCCTTTTCTCCCATTAATTAACCTCTACTCCTCCATTCCCCCCCCACCCCCCACCCCCCCACACACACACAAAACCAAAACCAAAACCAAACCAAAACAAAACAAAACGTTGGGAACATTGGCAGCCTCTAATTCAACAACTTCTCTTTATCATGAGAAGTGATAAAGAAATCCTTTAAATTTCACAAACATAAATCAGAAGCTCCAAGATATAAATTGGTTTCTCCGAGTGCTGCATTATAGCATCTTTGAAAGACTTGAGCCCAAAGTAGAAATACCTTATCATTTCTTCATAGGGAAGGACAGCAAGGAGAGTCAGAGAATAGCAAAACTCTCCCTAAAAATCTGTTACATATGAACTATATATGAGATCATAGTAGTGTATTAAATAATAATATTATGAAACAATAATGTACCAATGGAAGTAAATAGTTAAAAATGAAAAGAACTAGCTACAAGAAAATAAAAGAGGCATGTGAGGGCCGGCTAAGTGGCGCATTGGTTAGAAGCTGGCTTGGGACGCCAGCTCTGAGCAGTGGGGTCCCAGTTCGGATCCCACTTATGAGGCCCAGTGACACTGCCCTCTATAGCTAAGGTGGTGAACAACAACTCCACCTGGTTGCCTAGCTAAGATGGTGAACAACAGCTCCACCTAGAGCTGGGCTGCTGTGAGTTGCCGGCGACAGTGTGGACTGCAGCCTCTGTTGCAGTGGGCTGCCAAAGGCTACAGTGAATGGCTGGAAGCCAAACTGCCTCACCTGAGAAAAGCACAATGATACTACCAACATAGACCAGTGAAGCAACACCCTCCACAACTAGACTGAACAACCTGTCTGTTCCCCTCCCCAAATTCCCCAATAAAATCTTTAAAAAAAAAAAAAGAGACATGTGGTATCAAATAAGTATTTAAATGACAATTTCATGTTAAATTTAGTATTCATCACAATTTTTCAAACATCTAAAAAAAAAACAGTTGTCACTCAGAGGTAATTTCCATGTATGTTCTTGGGTTTCAGTCAAAACTATTTCAATTTCAGTGTATGTAACAACAGTGCAACTATTTGGAATATTTTAACAATATTTGTTTTCCTAATTTTTTATAACATTTACATATATGAGAATGGATAAAGTAAAAGTGAATTTAGTTTTGCTGAACAACGATTAAAAAAATGGGTCATAGAAAATAAATATTGCCTGTTTGTTTATTTTTTTGAAATAGCACGTATATTTTAAAGTTGAGTATCAATTACTAAAATTTCACTCAAACACTTTTTTGTCTTGAACAATATGTCTGAGTTTAATTCTTTTTAAATGTTCATGCAATATTTTTGTTGACTATACTTCAGATTGCTTAATTTCTCTTAATAATCTTTTGAAGTTTATTCTGTACCTGCCATCTCCATGAAGTTTATTCTGTACCTGCCATCTCCATCCTGGTTTTTAGCCTGTACAATATATATTTTTTTAATTTTAGATACTGTAATTTTCTGTTATAAAATATCCATTTTGTTGTTTACACTATCCAATTATCTGCTATGATTCAGTCCTTACGTTTAGTGTTAACATACATTCCTTTCTTTTTTTTTTTTTTTTTTTTTTGAAGGTTATGTTACTAGTCTCATATGTGAGACCTGAACCAGGGCCACTGGCTTCCCAAGCCAGTGCTTAACCACCACACCACTCGGGTGGCCCCATTCCTTTCTTTTTTGAGCACAGTTATAATACAGGCTTTAATATTCATGTCTAAGTTTAACTTCTGTGCTCTTGATATTGGTCTCTTTCGGGTGTCTTTTCTCTTAAGGATACGTTTTCCTAGCCCTTCATAATGTTGAGAAATATTTTTTAAATTGTATCCTGGACATTGTAAATGTAATGTTACAGAGATTCTGGATTCTATTATATTGCTTTGAAGCATGTTGATGTGTTTTGTTGTTGTTGTTTGTCTGTTTTAGCAAGCAATTAGCATGGTTGGATTCAAACTGAAAATCTTGCTTGTATTTTAGACAGCAGTTCAAATTGCGGTTCAGTTTTTGTAGCCTTAGCTAGGCTGCTTCAAGTTGTCCAGATACAGTTATTCTACATGTCAACCAGAGACTACATCAAAAGTTCTCCAGAAAACTTGAAGTTCTGGCTCTCTCTTGTCTTGAATTCTTCCCTCTTATTATTATTATTATTTAATCGGAGTTATAGCTACTCTGGACAGTGCCATTTGTGACTTTCCCTCCAAATGGATAACTCACTCCATGTTATGTCCTTCTTCCAAAGGGTGGATTTCCAATAGAACATACTTCTTTCTGTTTATTTTCCAGAGCCTTCAAATATATATATATATATTTTAAAATCAGAGTTCATAGTTATTTTCTGAGGTTCAATATGGTAGACACTTATTTGGACATAACAGAAGCCATGCTAACAGTTCATTTTTATAAAATATCATTGTATTAGAGATTTATTGTCCCTATACCTACACAATGATTATGATGGTAATACTCTGATAATGAAAACAAGTATACACTGCTGATTTTGGAAACATTTACTTACTGGTATGTTCTAACATTATTGATATAGTGACTATGGCTTCCAAAACTTTGTTCAAAAAATAATAATAATAATAATAATAATAATAATAATAATAAATTTTAAGTCATCCAAGTCCTTTACCAATTATATCATTAACAACACTGCTGAACCCCAAATGGTATCACCTTTTTAAGCAATTCCAAGACTTCGTAAATAAAAACACTATCAATATACTAAGAAAATATAATACTGTTGTCAACAACAAGCAAAAATATAATACTGGAACCATTAAAACATGTGAAATAATCTAATGTTAATCTGAGGACAACATTTTTAAGTATTCCACTATACTTGATGGTTTTATACATATTTTTAAACCTAAATGTTCTAGAATAGTTATATTCACTATTCCTTTAGGTAATGTTTTTCAGCTTTGATTTATGATTTAAAAGACCATCTGAGAAGTATTACCATATTTCTTTTATTTTTGAGGGCAGTGTCACTGGCCCTCACATGTGGGACCAAACCGGGGCCGCTGGCTTCCCAAGCCAGCGTTTAACCACTGCGCCACTCGGCCGGCCCAGAAATATTGCCATATTTCTTAGAAAATAGTAATGTAAAATGATTTTGACCAATAATTGAAAGGATTTTAAATAAATATGGAGAAACAACTATTCATTATATTAAGGTTATTTAAAATATTATAATAAAATAAAACCATAATATTATTAGTGTTGAAAACTGGGTTTCTAAATTTTCCTAGTCAATTCTCACTTATTATGGTAAACCCAGTATCTCTGCTCATAATTTCACAATGAAAAATATAACATATTTGGGAAACTCATGCAGCATACTGTACCACTGCCAAGCAAGCAAGATGTTTTCTTAAATTTGAGAAGTAGCATGACACACATCACAGATTATATTCAGACCAAACATATACGTCAAAATGAATCACAATTTGTTATTCTTTTAAACTGTATGATTCCAAATCACTTGATGTAATATGACATTGGAAACAGCAAGCTTCATCTCCATCCAATCCAGAAATCTCCCTAAAACTTCTGTTCCCCAAATAATTGCTTTCTTTGCAATTCAAACAAATAGAAATGCAACAGTTTCTATTACTGAGTAATTAAAGAAGACGCATGAAAGAAATGAGTCTTGAATTTTAAAACTAGTAACTCCATCATAAAATAAATTTTGTGTCAGAAATAATTATATAGGTAGCCAGAGTATACTCCCTATATATAGTCATAGTTTTACAACTTCATTTCATATTTTTTATTGAACAGTAATTTAATATAGTCACTTAAGAAGAAGAGATAACAGCATTTAAAAAATAAATAAAAGCACATCTTTAATGTCATTGGGCCTTGATTTTTTACCAAGGCACTTGAGCGTACAATTTTTTAAGTGCTGCTTACCTATAGAAACTTTATTCTCTTTGAATTCTCTATATCTGTGGGATAGTATTATTCTTTAACCAAAACATGGTTATATAATTATTCTTTAACCAAAACATGGTTATATAATCAGATCCATTATACCCAAGTGTTCACTTTATTTGAAATAAACACATGCGTTCACAGTAATAGATTAGTACATAATGATGAAGATGAAATTTTTGCTGACATGATATTTTTGTAGGATAAAACAAATGAATCAATCAGGACTATGTTCTAAATTTTATCTTGTCACTAAAATTGCTTCTGAAAACCTAATTTTAGAATGTCACAGAGAGGTTTTTATTGTTATTTGTTTTACTAGAACTTTTTCTTCAATCATAATAAATTCGACTAAAATATAAACTTGACTTTCAAATAAATTTAACATACTCCTTTAGGAAAATCTATCTTCTAGACTTACAAGAATACAAGAGTCCCTACTCAGATTGCTTCTTGAAGGTAAGCCACCTAATCTTTTTATGTCTCTTTGCACAGATCTCTGGAGTAGAGTCTCCCATACAGGATAGCCATAATTTGAAAAAAACACAATGACAAATTGTTGTCTCAGAGCATGTAGAAAATAAGAGGCGTTCATGATAATAAAGACTTTTCTAAGTCAAAGTATATGTAGTTCTATACTTTATGGTAAAGTTGGAAACTCTATTAGTCTGTCAAACAGTTTCATAGTGGGATTTATATAAATCCTTCCCCCTGCTATACAATTTCAGAGAAAAAAAAATGTAGGAAATAATCTTCAGTAAATTGAGAAGGGGTATTGTGTAATAGATCATTTTATAATTCAAAATGAAAATACAACCGAACTGTCCCACTTGGAGATTTTATAAAAATATAGTTGCTTAATCATTAAGATACACATCACTGAGTATGCTTCCACTCATTATTTACTGTGTGAATAATACTCTATAGCAAAGAATTAATGTTGACCAAAGAAGTTAAGCCTTTGCCCTGGTTTATAGCAGGTAATTTGAAAGCCCTTGGATTGTCCCCCTTGATAAGAATGTCTTTGTTTACCTGGTGGCCTCTGGCCATGGCTAGTAACCTATGCTAACAATGCGGTTTATGGCAGGGGACCTTTTGTCCCTCAGTGTCAGCTCAACATCTGCAAGGATTAGAGACTAAGGACAGCCATGTAGATGGTCAGCAATGTCTATATGATGGAGCCCCAACAAAAATGCTGTACACCAAGGCTCAGATGGGTTTTCCTGTTTGGTGTTACTTCATGCTTATTATCACACATCAGTACTAGAAGACACAGGTGCTGCCTACACACTTCACTGGAAAGGGACAGTGGAAGCTCTGCACCTTGATGTCTCCTGGACTTTGCCCTGTGGACTGTTTCCTCTGTTCATTTTAATCTGTATTCTTTCACTGTAATATACCCTAACAATGAGTAAAACAGATTTTCTGAGTTCTGTCAGTTTTTCAAGCAAGATATTGAACCTAAGAGTGGTCAAGGGGACCCTGAAACTTGTAATTGATGTCAGAAGTGAGGGTGGTCTTGAGATTCCCAAACTTTGTATCATCAGCGGTCACATTACCTCGTACCTGCACAAAATTATGAATTAAATGCATTTCCTGGGAAGAGTTATTTTCTTCTTTTAGAGGAGACTGGCGGGAGGGAGAAAAAGCTGCTTAACTCCTATCAATCTCAATTTTCTCATGTGTGTAATGAGAATAAAAGGGTCTATCACACAAAACGATTAAGATTTTATAAATATGTAAATGTCCTATCAAATAAGTCTGGCATGTGGTATAGACGCAGTAAATGCTAGAATCTAGCTCTCCTTTTTGATTCAGATAATATACAGCATAGTAATTTATTGAACTTCATAATCAATTCACTTTAATTTTTACAGAAAAGAAAATTCTTTTTCTTTTGTTTTGTTTTTAAATTTTTTTTTTGAGGGCAGTGTCACTGGCCCTCAGATGTGGGACCCGAACTGGGGCCGCTGGAATCCCAAGCTAGCGCTTAACCACTGTGCCACTCGGCCAGCCCTATTTTTCTTTTTCTAATGTTATTTAGCTGTACTCTTCTAACCTAAATTATATTCTATTATTGAAGTTGAAAATGAATATGCGTGTGCATACTAATTTATACAGAGCTATAACTAAAACAGTATGGTTGTTAAGTTATTCTATTTCCATGACTTTGTGGCGAGTCTATGTATCTGCATAACAGCACTCAGTTGGTTTTCCTTTTGAAAAGCTTTGAAGTTATGTAAAGAAAAAAAAAAAAAAAAAAAAAAAAATATATATATATATATATATATATATGACTGTGCAGTGCTGAAACCTGCCATGATTGTACTGGGAGTTATTTGCAGAAGATCTATTTCTTCTGTTGGGAATACACAGCACAAGTTTTTCTTATTGTTCTGGACATCTCACCCACTAAACTATTCGTTTTCTCTGAGGACAGAAGTAAATAGCACAATTTGTTCTCAAAGACGACTAGCTGTTTCTGAAATGTGAGGAAGCTCATGGTAAATGGGCAGAATGTTAGAAATAAATAAGAAAAATGGGGCAGCAGAAATAAATCTTTTATGATGCATTCTCTCATTCATTTATATGGAATCTGTCTTGCCACAGCTACAGGTGACAAGAAACAACAGAGATTGCCAGTTTGAAATATTCCTTAGAAAATAACTTTAGCATCAGAGTAATTTCATCAGCAGCCACAAAAGACACTTATGTAACTTTTTTTAAAAAGTACAAACTAAAGATTGATTTACAGAGAACAATGATTTATGTACTTGCAATTTTGGGAATGTTATTTTATTATTATTGAATTTAATTCTTATGATCCTCTTTTTTTTTTTTGCAATAAATATTATATAATTCAGACATCAGACATGAAGGAAACAAATATTGTGATTTCCAAAATGTCATAATAGGTTTATCCAGTTGAGTACAAGCACTTAAAAATTGTAGCTTTATTATCTGATAGACAACACATAGCTTTGTCATTTTCGTAGGAAATAGCTTTTTTTCTCACTCAAAGTAATTGGAACAAGATCAGTTGTCCTGCCTACTGAGTAATCAAACAATAAGGTAAACAAAAACCTCAGCAACATGAGATAGAGGAGGGAATTAGGATAGATCAGTACTTACTTAAAGTGAAGGGATTGTGACAAATTACATTTTCTAAACATGGACACACATGCTTCTATCATGCTTTTATAATGTGAAGTTTAATTCCTCTCCTATTGAATATGGGCCACCCTTAGTAACTTGCTTATATGAAAAAGAATACTGCAGAAGTGACACTTGATGACTTCTGAGGATAGGCCATAAGAGACAATACAGCTTCCGCAATCTTATCTTTCTTTTCTGAGGCTCACTGTTGTATCTTCATTGCCATAATGTGAAGAAGTCACACTGGGCTTTCTGGTTACAGCTCCATTTGATTAATAGTGTCAAGAACCAAGCACGTGAGTGAGTGAGTGAGTGAGTGAGTGAGTGAGTGAGTGAGTGAGTGAGTGAGTAGAGTGAGTGAGTGAATGAGCCTCTGACGATTCCAGCCCTCAGTCTCTGAGACTCAGAGGGAACAGAAATGAGTTTTCCCCACCGTGGCCTGTCTAAACTGCACATCCTTGATCAAAATAAATGCTACCATTGTTTTAAGTCACTAAATTTTGGATTGCTAAAAAAGCTAGCAATGAGTATCAGGGACACTAAATTTGAGATAAAAAAGTTTTGAGACAAGACTAGTCTTGTGCATTGTTCAAGTAATAAAGAAAATGTAGCCAGGGTGGAATTACTGCAAATTATGATTGTCTGTGTTGACTCCTGGTCATGACCTTTGTACACATTTGAACATAACCAGTATTAAGTCTACAAAGCTCCATACAAACAAACAATTTATACACAAGTAATTGAAGATAAAGTAGCCCCATGTTGATAATTATTAGGTAACCAGTATTTTAAAAGAAATATAGCAGAATCCTAATATCTATAAATACCTAAAATGGTGTAACATACCTTTATTCTTTTGTGTTAACTTGAAGATTGCTTTATTTTAATACTTGTTTTGAAAAATGTAGAACACCTAATTGCTTTGTGTTCTTGAGAATGTGCAATACATTGTGTTCTATTCTTCTTAATAATCATAGTATTATTCTAAATTACAAACCAGCCCTATTGGCCGAAGTAATTTCAAACAGTTTAATGTCTCATCTATTTTACATAAATCATGTGAACACTAAAGATATGATATATGTAGAATATGACAACTTTTCTTCAAAATTAAAAAAAATATATATACTCAAATAAAAAGAATCACATATTTTATTAAAGAAGATAACTTTGATTGTGTTTTATATAATTATGATGAGTCCCTTACATAAAATTCAGAGAAATATCTATAGAGGATGTAGAAAACATGTCCTAAATAAATGGAGATAAACCTTCTCCCTTTACCTATTTATACATAGACTATCACCTTTTCTGTCTTTGTTTTTGGTTCATTTCCTTTTTTGTGTGATTTTAACAGTTTGTAAGTGGGCATAAAAAGCTATATGACGAGTTTACTCGTTTCCCACATACAATGTGTTAATAGGATACAGTTGAATAGCGGGGACTTTTACTAATCTTATTCTAGCCTTGTGAAATGAGGAATGAAGAGAATCAGTCTGGTGCCTTGGATATGCGTATTAAATCTTGTACAAAGTTAATATTTCTCAGGCAGGGAGCTTCAAAGGGGCACAATCCAACTCAGGCCAAAGAACCAATAGAAACTTGCTTCTGCGCTTAGTAAGGGGTACATACAGCATGGTGCCAGTGATGGGATGGTGCTACTTAGGGGTTAAGGTATAATATCGAAGGGTATGTTATGTTTTCCTTTCCAATCCAAGAAGCTATCCTGTTATATTTTTTTTAAATTCTTACATCTATTTCACCTTAAGCAAAATGAACAAATTCAGAAGATTTATAGTCCTTTAAGTTCCCTGGCAAAAATAATTATAACACATTAATAATATCACTGGGCTCAAATTTTGATAAGACATTCCAATGAGCTCAAAATAATTTAGAAATCCCCATGAATATTTTCAGATATTCCTAAAAAACCAAGTAAAAATTATTATGATTACTCTTATTTCAAAGATGGAGAAAGGAAACAAAGAATTAAAATAAATTCCTGGCGTTCACATTGCAGTATAACAATAAAACATACAGATTCGTTAAGAGAGTTATGTGTTCATGGCTTATGAAGAATGAATTGCTAATTTTCAATCCTAACTCCTTCCTTGTCTCTGTTTTCTTCCCTTACATCCACAAATGTTAAAAGAATACCTACTATGTGTCGGACACTTAGGCTCTGGAAATATCAAAACCATTAACCCATGATCTATACTTTCAAAGCGATCACTGTGTATTTTTGGAAAAAGAGTGATTTATATTCAAGTAAATCAAGTGTTATACTAACAGGTATGAATGATGTGCTGTGGAAGCATATAGGAATGTCTGGCTAACTCTATGAGGGCCTGAAAGAAAAGCAAGAAGCAGAGAATCAGGGAAGAATTGTGAATAGAAGGTAAGTTGATTCTCATTATTTGCTGATTCCATATTTGCAAATTTACATACTCACTACAATTTATTCCCAAAATTAATACTCAGTGATGATTTCTTGGTCATTTAAGAACAAGTACAGACAACAAAATTTGAGATGCATAACATATATCCAAACCACTGTCATACAAGGTGATACTCTATCTTCTTATTTCAGCTCTCCTACTGTAAACAAGTTTCCTTTTCTATTTAGAGCCATATTTTCTATATTTTTAGCTTTTTTTTCTGGTGATTTCACTGTTTAAAATGATCCCCAAGCAAAGTGCTGAAGTACTTTCTAATATACCTAACACAAGAAGTTTGATGTACGTTTTTGGGGAAAAAAAATTAGATAAGCAACAGTGAGGCATGAGTTATATGGCTCTAAGTATATTAAACAATATCTTTAAACAGAAACACACATAAAACAAGGTTATATATTGATCAGTTGACCAAAATGTTGTGACCAGAGGCACATAGGAACCTAACCCTGCATTTCTCCTAGGAGCAGTGGTTCAATATTTACTAATTTAGACTTTGCAGAGACATTTTTTTAAATCACATTCTTCTGACTCTTACAAGAATCAGTAGTTGTGGAATCCCAGGCAATAGCTAGAGAGAAAAAAAAGAAAGGCATTTCTTGTAAAGAGAATGATCTCTACAGATCTAAGTATGAAAGACTGATTTATATTCAAGGAAATGGAGGACACCCCTGGTTATTTTCTGTGGAGCCCTCCCTTTCTCTTAGTCTGAGTACAATCTGTCTTTCAAGGAGCCTATAGTTTCTCTTTCCATTGATGCTTTCAAATTATAGGCAATTATTTCTGTGTTTTGTTTGCCCTGTTTTGTTTGATATGATACTATCATTATGGTGCACAGTGAATTAGATAAAGAATCAGTGTCCCACAAAGGTGACCATCTATGTGCTCAACATAAGAGAGATGAATGCTTAATATTCCATAGTAACCAATTATCTCAATTAAATCTGAGTCTCTTGGGAAAACTGAATGTGAGATATTCAGAGAGGAAGTGATAAAAATAGGGACAAAGTAATAGAAACTCAGAATATAGAGAAACAGTGTCATGATGATGGGGGCATCAACGGAGCAGGAAATAAGCTTACCATTTTTTAGAGGAAATGAAAAGCCACATCACCAGAGATGCTATTGGGTCAGTAGGATTTCTCCTATATCCACTTGTTTCTGGTTACCCCAAGGCTCAACTGCGGTATGTTGAAATGGCTTTATATATTACATATGTGTACACAAATGCATGTGCATGCACACACACACACACATACACACACTTCCTTTCGCTGTCATAAAATACCCTTAAATCAATGATCAATTACCTCTCATTCTTGAGTACACTGGCTCAGCCCATTTCAGCTACAGGCTGCAAGTAAACTTCAAATTTGTACTTGGTTCCAACCTGGAGGCTCACTGGCAACCTGGGTCATGATCTTCTCAAGTAGATGGAAGGAGCCCAAGAAGTCAAGCTGAAATACAAAGCATATGTAACAATTAGCATGCCTAAAATCAGTTGTTCCAGAATGTTTAAATTATAGGAAAACTATCTGAGAGTATTATACAGTTTCTTAGGAGTCAAAAATATAATTTTAAACTTATTAACTACTAGCAAACATTACATATAAATCAATTTAATAGCATATATCTACATAGATAGATACACACACACACACACACACACACACACACACACACACACACACACACGGGGTGCCAAAATAATGTGTACACATTTTAAGAAAAGAAAAAACTGTATTAAAATTGTAATCCTCAATATGTATATATCGGTAACAAAAGATGAATAGAAATCATGTGTATATACTTTTCTGGCATCCCTGAAACACACACACACACACACACACACACACACACACGAGGTCAGAAAATTAAGTTTGTGAGCTCATCCTAAAAAAGTGCTACACACCTCATTGCTGAATATCATTATGGTTAGCTTCAAAGTACTCCCCTTAGGAAGCTATGCACTGATGCAAGTGCCTCGTCCACCCTTCAAAGCAATTTTGGAACTTTTTCTGGAATAGCCATCAGAGCTGTCCTCATGTTACACTTGATGTCCTGAATGTCATCAAAATGTCTTCCTTTCAATATTTCCTTTATCTTTGAGTAAAGAAAGGAGTCATTGTAGCCAGATCAGGTGATTAGGGAGGGTGTTCCAAGACAGTTATATGTTTACTAGCTAAAATCTCCCTCACAGACAGTGCTGTATGAGCTGGTGCATTGTCGTGATGCAAAAGCCATGAATTATTGGTGAAAAGTTCAGGTCATTTTTATCTAACTTTTTCATACAGCCTTTCAGCACTTCCAAATAGTAAACTTGGTTAATTGTTTGTCCAGTTGGTGTAAATTCATAATGAATAATTCCTCTGATATCAAAAAGGTTAGCAACATTGTTGCTACAAGTTCTCCAACTTAATTTTCAGACCTTGTGTGTGTGTGTGTGTGTGTGTGTGTGTGTGTACACAGATACCATTAAAAATTGCCATCAAGAGTTTTTAGTCTAAAGTACTTTTAAAAATTAAATATTTTGTTTTATTTCCCATAATAAAAAAAGCTATATTATTTGAAAACTAAATATGATCTGAAACAGTGGTATTTATGTCAGCAAAAATTCAGACAATGATGATTAGCTGTGTAAAGATTCAGAAGGCAATATATTTTAACACTATGAGTCATTAGGACTTGCTAAAAATCAAACATGGCCTAACATTTTTTTCTGCCTTATGACCATTTGTTTGGTATTCCCTATACAAAGAAGTTGCTTTACCCAAATAGTGGCATGGTCCTTTTTCACACTTTATTCAGGTCTTTGTTCAGTGTCATTTTCTCAAAGGGGTCATTTCTAACCACATCACTAAAATATTACAATGTTAGAACTATGTTTTATGGCTTGCAATAAAACTTATCACAAACAAATACTTGATTTTTCCCCTAATTGATTGAAAACTCATGAGAGCAGGAGATGCATCTATATTACTCACTGAAGTGTTACCAGAGCCCAGAATAGTGCTTGGCACATAGTAAGCACTCAGAAAATATAATTTAAATAGATAAATTGTACCTCTGAGTGTTAGACAGACAATCATACATGCATATTGAAAATTAGAAGTGAAGAGACATTGGAATAGAGATGACAAATTATATTTCAATTTTATCTGTGATTTCTGCTCATCTCAATATTAGTTCCATCAGTAAACTTTGAGGTGTGATCCAAACATATGGTGAATGTTTAAATTAAAAAAGTATTGCAATAAAAAACACAGTGCCATTAATCTCACTTCCCTTTGCTTTGAACACACTTATCCCATTGTTCTTGCCATTTTCTGAAGCAATTCTGGAAGTCCTATCGTGAGTATCTTTAGTTCCACTGTCATGGCTGCCTATCTCATCCCGCAGGACAGAGCAGAGGGAGTGGAGAAGGGACGGCAAAAAGTTAAGACAGAGAGAGACACAAAATAAGAGGGCCAGGGGACTTCAGCCTCCTGGACTGAGAGCCCCAAATCGGGCCTGACTGCTCCTTTTATTATCTTACAAATAAGAAAAGATCAATGTAATTTCCATGGTCTATGAGTCTCACATCCAAGAATTAATCTCAGGGCCTAATCTTCCATGCTTGCAAGCTGCCATTATCTGAAGGTATTATCATGCACCTCTTAAGAGACAGTAACTTTCTCTGCCAAGGCTTACTGATAAGAATGCTCGGAGGACACATATTATCACATCAATAGGTCATTTCACATGCAGGCTGCCAGAACCTGAAGCAAGGGGTCTACACCCTTTTTCCCTGATTCCTCCTATGGCTCCCATGTGACCGTGTCTGGCTTAGGTTGCCCCTCCCTTGAGGATCTTATCTGTCATTTACTAACCAGCCATCTTTTGGCGCCAAGTGGGGATACATACTGTAAGCACAATATTGAAGTAATGATCTGTCTTTACGGAAAGGTGCATGAAGGCATACAGGCAGGCAGTGTGACAACAGCTGCCTCCATGTCCTGAATTGATTCAAAACATTTATCTTTCATGGTCATTTTGACTTTGGAGAAGAGCCAGAAGTAGCATGGTTCCAGATCCAGTGAATAAAGTAGATGAGAACACACTGTAATGTTTATATTTGACAGAAATTGCCATATATCAGAAATTATGTTTGACACGGAGTGTTGTCATGATGGAGGATGATTTATGGCACACTTTAAAACACACCTTCTCTCAACTGTATGTAGCTCACATCCAACTGTCGGCACCAAACAAGCTGAAACTTGTCACACAGTTACTAAGGTTTGATGCACTGCTTCCTGTATTGAAGATCCCTGCCTTTCTTTTGGATGACACATGGCAATAGCATTCACTATATTTTGTGATCACAATGGAAAGGCTCCATGTCACACATTGCTTCTGCAGTGGCAATTTCTGTCAAATAAAACTGCAGCACACCGTTTGACCCAGCAATTCCACTCCTAGGTATTTATCCTGAAAAAAACAAGACACTTATTCAAAAAAAGTTATGCACCCCGATGTTCATAGCAGCACAATTTACAATAGCTAAGACTTGGAAACAACCAAAATGCCCGTCAGTAGATGACTGGATTAAGAAACTGTGGTATATTTATACAATGGAGTATTACTCCGCTATAAAGAAGAATGAAATCGTCCCATTTGCAATTATATGGATGGACCTAGAGACTATAATGTTGAGTGAAATAAGTCAGTCAGAGAAGGACAAATACCATATGATCTCACTTATATGTGGAATATGAAAAACTGTATGAATGAGCAAAGTAAACAGAAACTGTCTCATAGATATAGAGGAAAAATCAGGGTTGCTAATTTGGAGAGGAATGGGGATGAGGGAGAAGGGGAAGGGATTAGACAGCAAAAATAGGCAACTACAATATTGCTACTGGGATAGGAAAAACAGTTTGGGGAATATAATTAATAATGTTGTAAATATTCTGTGGAATGTCAGATGATCATAGGTCTTGTTAGGGAGACCATTTCATGGATGGAGTAGAGGTTTGATCACTGCACTGTATTACTAAAGCGGAGGTGGTATACCTACTGTAATTGAATATATATAGATAGTCACGGGATGTGGATTATACTGTGGAAGAGAGTCAGAGGAAGAGTAATAGATATATATGATATGGGGGGGGAGTGGGGTGGTGTATTGGGGGTGGGGGGTTGTCACTTTGAGGGGTAAAATGTATAACTATTGCACTGTGTTGTACACCTGAAACTAATTAAAAATAAAAACAAACAAACAAACAAACAAACAAAAAAACTGCAGCACAACTAAAGACACTCATGAAAGAGGACTTTCAGAGCTGTGTCAGAAAGTGGTAAGAACAGTGCTATAAGTGTTCAAAGCACGGGAGAGTATTTTGAAGGGGATTAATTACACTGTCTTTCACTGTAATATATATATTTTTTTATGTAAACATTCACCATTTTATTGACCCCACCTGTATACTCATGAGTTACTTTTCTGCCTAGAGCTCTCTTAATGTAACTTATTCTTATGATATTTAAATTGTGAAAGATTTACCTTCAAGGAACGTGTTGCCTATGGATAAAGAGTATATTTTAGGCTTATTTAAATGATCATATCAACAATTCTGGGAAATTGTTGTTTCAGTGTAATTATTATCACAATGTATGTATTAAAAACCTAAGACTTCCATTTAAAAATCTTAAAAAAATAAATATTATTTTTATTGTATTGTGGCTTTAAAAAAATCTTTTAAAATTTACTGTTAAATTATATACATATATGTATCATTTTACTATATATATATAATATATAATATAAATATATTAGGTAAGCATAGTTTCAGAAGTAAAGAGGTTAAATATCTAAATCCTGTCAGTCATAAAACTTAATATTCCCATTTGGTTGAATGGATTGTTATGCTGAAGTTTTGAAGATTAGTGATAATTCTGTTCAATTTAATACATACAAATATAAATCACAATAAAAAATATAGTAATTTATAGTAGTTAGGCCTTTGCAAAAGGCCTAAAAATTGCAAGATTAGGGGAAAAAAAATGTACACAAAAAATTAGCCATGTGAATGTATATGTTTGTGTGTGTCTGTGCATTTTGTATATAAAACCAAGGAGACACCCCCTCCCCCATCATAGTAGTAATAAAATCAATTAAAATGAAAGGATACTCACTGAATCTTCAGAGTTAAAATAAGGATATGCTTTGCTATTTAAGATCCTTCTGCAATTGGACTTTTATCAATATATGTGTACATCAAGAAGAATAGCTGCATTTTTCAAGGATAGTATAACACTAAAGGTACTAGACTTCTAAAATAAAACAGGTATCATTATCTACAATTAGGAAAACCATGTCTATTACTTTGTAGAGCAGATGAGTGCTTTGTGCATTATTTTGTCTCCAAACAGGTTTTTTGCTTTCACTTTGCAAAATTAAAATGGTTATTGAGGAGATTTTTCCACAAAAGTAAATATTTTGTAGCAAAGTAATAGGCTCTTCTCTGCTGGTCTTAGGGGGCTGCTACAAGCTCTGGATTCTACATGCCTACACTGGCTTGCAGTGGGAAGGGATTCTCCCATTCTCCAGCTGTTTACCAATGATTAATAAATTAAATGTCATAATTCTACTCTAACTGCACCATCTTAGGTCAGAATCAATCACTGCCGCCAATCTGAGGACATATACTTCAACTAAGAGCTGTGATTAACATCAGCTTTCGCAGAGCTTTTGGGAGTAAGTTTTTCCAAAGCATGTGGCAAGAATAGCAAACCCAGTCCAGAGATTAATATGACAGAAAACATATTTTCTTTATACAAGGAGCCCTTCACTTTTATATTTATAACACACTTATCTTTATGTATGTGTATGCATTAAACATGCTTACTTAAAATATATATAGAAAGAGAAAAAAAAAGTATACAAAACAACGATATATGTTGCTCAGACCAAAAAATTAAGTTTGATTTCTTCCTAACATTACCAAAGTAAAGGAGGTTTTTTTGCCCCTGCGCATCTAAGCCCAAGGAAATATGATCAAGGGGTTTGCAGCAAAGGAAGTAAAGGTTTATTTAAGGGAACGGCACCAAGTCCAGAGACACAGCTAGTGCTCAAAGAGCTGGCTTCACTGATGGCTTCTAAGAGATAAGTTATATAGGGGGAAACTCATTAGTCATGGTAGCTGAGGAAGTGGGGGTCATGGGCTTTACTGATTGGTGGGGGCTAAGGTAGGAAGCAGTGGTTCATTGCATCAAGTCCTGATGTCAGTCTGGGTGAATTCTGTCTGTTTTGGAGAGGATGCTGGTGGACTCCTTCTACCTTTGTGTATCTGGAGCTAAAACACAACTGAGATGAAGATGTTTTCTTTAGTTTAACTGAAACTCTGTTTCTGTGGTAAATAGACCTTAGGCTTAGTTCCTGAGATTTTAGAAGGGGTTCTAGGGCTTAGTGATTAAGGGAGTGGTCATGCAGTATGTGCACAGGTGGAGGGTAAGGAGAGAAAAGTAGCAAGGTGAGTCATGGTGCTATTAGACTAGACAAGGCCAGTTTTAATCAAAAAGAAAGAAAAAAGTGATTTTATAGAAGTGAAGTTTTTGCAAGGTTATACTAATGGGCTACAAATTAAATCTTCTTTCACAAACAATTCTACTTTTCCTATAATAGATAATGGATTCCTTTAAGAACCAAGTCAATAAAAGACTAATTTGGGAGAATGTAACCCATTGGTCTTAAAAATAGTGATCTAAGAAGTAAGTTTTAGGTTTATCCTTTTTTTCCTGATGTTATTTTACTGAGAGAAAAACTGAACCACCAAAATAATAATATCATAAATAAATAATTTGAGTCTCAAAATTCAAAGTTTATGTAGCTAAATCTGGGGAAGATGAGATACCTCAAAGTAAATTTTTTATGTTTTGTTTGAATATTTGTACTACCTTATTTTATTGAAACTATGATTTTGTCAACTATGAGTCAATGTTACTTTATGTTTTACTGAGATAGAAAAAAGTATGACAATTATAGTAGTAAAATGCAATTGATTATTTCAAATTATGGATACGAGTGACTTAGAGTTGAAGAAATACAATTTCACCAGTATTAGGGGAAGCTATGCCAAAATATTATGCAAAGAGACAAAGGCACTGTTCTATCGATTAACAGAAAAAGCAAATCATTGTCAAGACTTATCATAGACAAGAATTATTCTTTGCTGACTAAATTTTTCAGAATTCTTATATGCAAACTTAGAATATGGTTAATACATTTCAACAGAAAAATCAAGACATTTCAAATAAACTGGTATTGTTGAATTGGAATAAAGGAAATCTTAAGGGGATATTTAATTTTTTTAATCTTTACTTTTATTAAATTGATATCTTTGGTAGTGTTGCAAACTAGAAGATGAAGATTAAAAAAAAAACCCAGAATCTTGAACAATAATAAAGGACATACTTCAATGTAGGGTATTATGATATAAAAGAATCAAAGAAATTAATATTCAAATCCTTAGTACAGCTTTAATAAAAAATGGAGAGGAAGAAAGAAATTCACTCTCAAAATAAACATTATAATATGGATATTGCACTTCCCTTAATTTTATTTTTTACCTCTGAGTTGAGCATCTTGATGATGTGCTCATCTGATAAATGTCAATTTATTTCAGCATACTATATTTTCACAAATTTTTCCTCTATTTGTTTTCATTTATTTAATGATTGTCTAATCAAAACAATTTGTATAAGTATGTGTTCCTTGACAATCATCATGGAAATGATTGATTATACCACAAAAAGTATATTATTTGTCAAAAACTCTTTTAGAGATAATTAACAATTATAAAATAACCCTCAAATAGAATGACTTTAATTTTTTTGCTACTAGATGAGTACATTAAAATAAAAAATTGAAATGATACTCACTTTGCTAATTGCAGTACAGATATAATAATCCAAATGTCTGATGAAGCCAATGAAACTGGTTGGAGGAAAGACCTGGTAGAAAGTGCAAGGGAAGCAGTTTTGACCCCCAAATATACTTTTGGGGATGTTAATTATTTTAAGCTAGTTATTAAGGGACAAAATACTCAAAAAGAACTTTTCACCCTTCTCCTTTCCCTGCCTAAAGGAATATAGATAAAGAACCTGCTCCAGGAAGAGAAATATCACAGATAAGTAGTTTAATATAAACTAATGTGCTATAGAGAGTAACCTATAAGGCCCATTTGTTCAAAGTCCTCTCTGTGCCACATTGTTAAGGATGGCTCAGCAAATGTTTATTTATCAAGCATTTGCTTTTACATTTCCATGAGAATTGATTGCCTGCCCTTTGAAGTCCCATACTACACTCCATCTTCTCCCCTCTTTTCTTTAGCTCCAGAATGGCATATAAACTTCCACTGCCCAATGCATCATATCTTATGACACTCCCCAATGTGCATTTGTAATAACTTTTGGACATTTTCTCCTTTTAATCTGTCTTATGTTAATTTGATTATTAATCAAGCTAGAAGAATTTAGAAGGTGAAGCCGAGTTATTTTTCCACCCTTAACCAAGGAAATTAGTTTTTGGAACACTTCCGTTCTCTGAAATATCTCAGGCTGGTTCCAAAAGACTGCAGAAGAGAATGAGAGCAGTACTAGAAAATATTGGTCCAGATGGTCCCACTGTTGTCCCAATTATATCTTTATCAAATCTTATTTCATTATAGCTATTGATGCTAACCATAAGAATTGACTTTGTTAATATACCATTGTATTAATAATTTTTCATCCCTCTTTCCCTTTTATAAAATAGATTTAAAAAAACACTGTTGCTATAGAAAATTTCTAGTTGCAATTTTGGAAACATTTTGGATTTTGAATTAAGTAATACATTTTTTCTAACTTAGTTTAAAAATATTCATATCAAAATTGTGGCTTTCGTTGCTCAAGAAATGATATATAATTGCCTTGAGAATGAAAATTAAGTGAACTAAGAAAAAACCGACAACATGCAACTAAACATTACCTTCCTTCTGTAAGTGTCCATCAGTAATATAATGTAACTAATGTAAGTTCCCATTATTCCTTCCTCCCTTTGTATGGGTCAACTTCAAGTTAATGGTATTCTTAATTTAACCTGTCTTAGGCACTGCAAGGGATGCATTGAAAAAGTCAGACATGATTTGTATATTCAAAAGTCTAGAACTTTAATTAAAAAAGTTAAATACTTTATGTATAAAAAAAGCACAAAAAAAAGATAATATATAATAAAAGGTAAGTATGATAGAAAAGTAAGTGAGGCGAAGTGACAAGTAAGCTAGAAGATAAGGAGGCCCCTGAGGAAACAGCAGGTGCTGGAACATAGAAGCCAACCTCCCTAATGTCCATTGTCATTCAGTCTTTCCTTGAGTTCACCACATTGATCCAAAGAGGTCTTCAACCCATGGCAAGAATTGTTAAGTCACAGAACACTGGGAGAAAGTATGCAGAGGACAGTGTAGCACCCTGAGTGGGCTCAGCCTGATGAGGAGCAGGAAATCCATTCTGCAGTGCCCACTTCTATACAGATAGCAGGCTATGGGCAAAGGGATATCCACTGGCCTACCTGCACTGTGATGCCCCCATTCATTACTAGCTTACTGTGATCTCAACCCTTCTCCTTGCAATGATAAGAAAATTGATAAGGAATGTCCCCAATGAAAATGTAAAAACCAGGGATGAGATGGGGCACTGACAGTCAGTTGGAGTGGGCAATTGAGTCCTTGAAAGTAACATCTCTAAATGCTGTTGATGATAGTTTATCATGATTATTAATTTGGATTTGCAAACCAGCTGAGAATTTCCAACACCTAGTTTAATATATATGTCTTCATCACTTTAAAAGCAAAAGCCACTTGAAAAAAATCCTTTCAACTTTCTGCATTGTTTCATTTTAATTTATTTTTTGAAAATGTTTGATTTATAAGAACAAAAAAAATGCAAGAGATGGTTCTTGTTTACAGCCTAGAGCAAAGAGTAAGGGAGTGAGTCTTAGCTGGGATGAAAAGCAAGAAAGACAAAAGCAAACTAAAAGAAAATTATAAAGAAAAAATAAAAAAAAATTTCCATATTTTTTTTTTTGTCATTAGCCCAAGAAAAACATATCTGTTCTGTCAGTCTAAACCCAGGAGTTGTCTGTCCAATGTTTTCAAAATGTGGGTAGATTTCCTGATTTCTGCAAGATTCAAACTCAAAGGATCAGTAGTTCTCTAGCTTCATTGTTATTATTATTTAAGAAATATACCTATTACATGTATTTTTAAATCAGAACTTGGGAATAAACCATCATGAATAACGTTGGAAAGGTAAGAGAAAAATGAAATTGGAAGTTCCACAAAGAGAGAAAACTATCATCAAGGTTTCAGATTACATTCTCCCAGCATCAGGTTCAAGGCATCAAGGCCTCTGCTTCATTAACAAGCTAGGGACATTGGTAAATATCTAATAAATATTTCCAAGAAGATATTAATCTCTAAGAATTCTAAGAAAGTGTGACCAGCTTCAGACATAACTTGATCCAAGGTCATATATCTCTGTTTCTAGATTCCTCTGGTTAGCATTGTTTTCAGGAAAACTTTCCTCATGGTGCCCAGCAAGGCTGCTGCTGGTAATTATAAGAATATGCTTTGATTGCCCTTACAGCTCCTTTTCTGAAAAATAGTAGTTTGGCAAAAGTTTCGGGAAATACTGATTGGTTTATCCTGTTTCATGTGTCTATCAGTGAACCAATTATTATGAACGAGGGTCAGAAAAATAATGAACCAGGCAGGGGCAACTGATTGCCTTTTGGTCTGCAATGCTAGTGAGGGAAAGATACAGAGAAAAAAAATTTGGAACTTGATAATAATTGTGTGCATATTATTTACATATATTTATTTAGATTGGATCTATAAGACACCACAATATCCTGTCCATAGATCTTAGCACACTATCTTATGCTATAATTATTATTGTACCTGTGTTTTTTTCCCCTTCACATCCCTGAGAGTGGGACAATGATGTTTATCCATTTTTTCATCTCCCACATCACCTAACTATAATGCTTCTTATACTTACAGCAGATCTCATGATATATGTATGAAATGATAAATACCTACTGAGTGGTATGACTACATTTTTGAATGATCATGCTTCCAAAATTAAGAATCTATATAAATGAGAATAAAATAGAGCTTAAAGTTGTGTTAGGAAAATTGGGGGGGGTGGCAAAAACAGATGTTTTTGGGCAGTGCTATTTTGATGACCTTAAGTGTTTTTCCTGATTTTTTTTTTCCCTTCCTCTCTGCTCAATTTGTCTTGCTGGAAGCTAGCCCCACACCAAAGCTGGAAGAATGAAGAAGGCTAATGAGAAAGTGACTCAAAATAGATTCTGAGTACCACCACTCATAGGAGACATTAGAAGATGAGGCTAATTCTGATAGTGCCAAGTAGGTGTGATAGATTTTTGACCTGGAGAGGAAATGTGATTTTGAGACCACTTTTCTGAATCTAAAACATTTTGTGTCCTCCCCACCTTGCCCCAGCTTTACCTGACATTAGAACCTGATAGAGCAGAATGACTATGACCAAGCAGAAAATTATGTGATGCGCAGCAAAGGAAACTGAGTGGTTTGGGAATGTCCCAAGAGATGGCAAAACGTTTAAGAAAGCTGGATTTGGAAACAAACATTTTGGGTTCAAGTTCCAGTTGTGCCAATTTGTCATCTCTGATGCATTAGAAAACTTGACTTATTTTTGCTTCAGTATTTTATCTGCCCATGGGGGTCTCTGTTTTATGTGGTTGCCATGAGTAATAATTGTGATAAAATATGAAATACTTTAGAAATAGATCCTAATATGTTCTATTAGTCAGAGAAGATTAACTTCTATAACAAATGCAAAACTCTGGTAGCCATTGGCAACTTAGTAATTAAAATTTATTTCTCACTCCCACTTGAGTCCAATGCAGTGGTTGATCAGTGATTTCCAGAAAATTCACTGTACCTCACAATACCCACGGACTCAGAGTTCTTCCATTGTATTGCTGTGTCCACATCTATGTCATAAAAATCCACAAACAGATGAGGAAAGAGACAGAGCATCACATGGGATATGGTTTTACAGGTTATTTGGAACTGGCCACTTGAATTCCAGCAAAAGTCCATTTGCCAGAACCCAGGAAAATGGCCACTATTAACTTTAAAGGAGGCAGAAATACCACATCTTGCTGTGAATCTTGAAGAAAAAAAGGGAACGTGATATCGATGTTCAGTTGCAGCCTCTGCCACACATATTATCTGTGTTTTATAAATGTAAACTATTATTTTCCCTATTAGAACCAAGGTCCTATTTCCATTCATTTAAATATGGCAGAACCCCATGCCCAGTTTTTACCTGCTGTGGACTACAGAAGGGCTTAAATTTTTAAATCAGATCTGAAATGAAATCAACTTTGCATAGTCTTCTGGATTGCTTAGCTTGACTGGGTAAGAGTAAAAATATTTATGAATTGCACTACCCATATCTTCCATTATTAATGGTAAAGTAGAGGATTTAGGATTTGTTTGTGGCAGGTCCTCCTGTCAAAGTTAACCAGTCCAAAAAAATTCATTCAGACTTCATAATGTGTGAAGTCTTAGTATAAAAATATGGAGGTCTTGAGTGATGGTGGCAATGTGTGTAGGCATCAGAAATCTCTACAAAATGAAATGTAGAACAGGAGGAAAACAGCTCATGGGGCCGTTAATGAGCATATGTATTTATAAAGCATTTAGTAAAACACTGCTGCTAGTTAGTGCTAAGGATGTTTATTGAGAGCCTGCATTGACTTTGATCAAGTAATCAAGAGAAAATGCCTTTCGCAATTAAAATTGCACTGAAATTACAAAGCATGATTATAAATACTTTTGAAAACAATTTAAAATGTAGAAAACATTTCAAATTGAGTTTGTTTGAAGACAATGTATTGGTAGCTAAGTGGCAAGTCTATACTTTACATTATTAATGATAGTGAATGTCCTCTACGGCATCGAGTGAACCCATATTGTATTTCAAGAAGTAAAATTTCATAGATTTGGCCACATTTTCTAAAGCATAAATTTAACATGGATGCATTGTGCAAAAGTTTAATTTAGCTTATTTTCTTTCGGTTCTTCTCTTTGCTTATTGTGACATGGATTTGTCTCTTTTTTTTTTTTTTTTTTTTTTAGGGCAGTGTCACTGGCCCTCATATATGGGATCCCAACCAGGGCCGCTGGCATCCCAAGCCAGCACTTAACCACTGCACCATTCGGCCGGCCCTAGATTTGTCTCTTTATATGAGACTGAAACTGTAAGATTCAGGCTTGAAGTAGAGGTGGGCAATGTGGGCTCTTTGCCCTGAGTATCTGTTAACTAAAGTTAAGTTATGCTGCCTTAAAAAAAATAAAATATCTGCCCTGGCTTTTGTCATTTATGTGTACTCCAGGACCCAGGCTAAAATAGGAACTGCCTCTTAAACACTGCCAACCTTGGAAAAAGTAAGGAAAGTATGGAAAGCTATGTGTTGGCCTTTAACATTTCTGCATTGAAGTAATATAGGTCATTATGGCTTACCTTTCTTAACCAAAGCAAATGACATTCCATAGCCTAATATTAATGGGCAGAGATATATCTATATCTATATCTATATCTATATCTATATCTATATCTATATCTATATCTATATCTACAGTAAAAAATAATTTTAAACATTAATATAGTCAGGACAGCAGCAAGATGCTAAAATGGGAGGTCTGATGCTCTTATGTCCCCACAGCAACAATAATTCGGCAGCTGTACACAGAGAAAAATACCCTGTGGGAACATCGGGATTCAGGTAGAAAGTTATGAAAACCTGATGGAGCCTATCACGGAGGAGGGTTGCTTTGAGAAGGCAGGTCCATGCTCAGGTGGCAAGCTCACTAATCGTTGCAGCTATGGACCTGGAAACAACCCTGTACCCCTATAAACTTGGCTATAGTCCCATTTGATTTTGGTCCTGCTATCAGCACGATCCACCAAAGAACCCAGGAAGAATCATTATTCACGTTTACGTCTTGAATAACATGCCTGCTGACGTAGGTCTCAGCTGCGGATAGTGAAACTACCTGTGACCGTGCATGGAAGAGCCATGTCTTTAGTCTTTTTTTTCTTTGAACCATTTTGTACAATTCAAAAGATTTCGTGGGCACAATCTTAATTGATTCAAACATGAGTGAACGAAACTGGGCTTTTTTGCTCAAAGATCTAGGATTTATCTATCAATGGATGGAAAAAAAAATCTGTATTCCAACTTTCCACAATTCTCTAATTTCTAGAATCCTTCTAATTTCTTTTTACCCTGATTTCCTTGTATTCTTTCTTGCATTATTTTCTGAGATAATTTTTTTTATTGTATTATCTTGTTAAAAGCTGTTCATAGCAATTCAGAAACACTCCTTACAACTTGTTTTCCAATCTTTTTGAATAAAGTTAAATACTTATTTAAGGAATGTAGCCTGTCTTCCAAGTTATCACAAGTGATTTTTTTTTTTTACAGAATGTTTTACAACCAAATAAAATAATTCACTGTCCTTCCACTCTCCAGTAATAGTTTCTTCACCATCCAATATAAAGCCCTGGAACCAATGCCATGTATGTTTATTTTTAGCCACTTTCTCACCTAATTAGCTCACATACACAATCAACTCATAGCTTTTATAATAGCTTGGTTTCCCCAGATTAGGTAAAAGCAGTTTTCTATATACTCCTTCCTAAATCTATAATTATATGGATGGCTTGCCTTGTTTTTTTCTCAGTCATATTTTTTTTCTCAGAGTACATGAACACTGGGTAGTCAGTGACATGGCTTAGTATCATCTTTATCCCAAAGAGGCAGTCTAAAGGAGCTTCACATACCAGTGGGTTCTATTATGTCAGTGACTCTTGAGGGAATATGTAAGTCTGTAAATACAAAAAGAGAAAACAATTCAGTTTAAATAAATAGTATGCACTTTGATCCTGAGCACTTCAAATTAATGCTGCAAATATTTTAATTTCGTTTTCAAATTAGATTTTTTTATTTTGACTGGGTGATTTTAAAACCAAATGTGACAGATTTTTAAGTTTCAAATTCTTTTAATCTGTATCCTAACTACTTATTAAAATGAGAGCATGGCAACTATATACTTTGCAAAATAATTCATATTGATTAAGTTCATTGCTTCTTGTATTAGATTGTAAATGTATAGGTATTTAGAAGAACAGAATGTCCCACATTTTTCTCTTTTGACACTAGTCCTGAATGTATACTTCATCTGTTTTGATCATGTCCACTGACAGAAAAAAATACCAATATAAATTAAGACTTAACTTTCACAATAATCCTAGAGCTAGGTATCATTATTACCATTTCATTTTGGCAGATGAATAAACTGAAGTTCAGAATGTTTCAATGCCTTGCACATAGATAATAGTAAAAGAACTTTAGATTTTGTCTTCAGGGTCTTTGTGTTGTTAAGCAATCTATTCTATTGTACTGCCTCTTATATATAACATGTATTATATATTTTATTATAATTATATGTATTAATATAAAATGTATTAATATAATATGTATTAATGAATACATATTATTTTATTATAATCATGAAGAAATTAGATGAACAATGTGCAAGTGACTATTACATATACTCCATAGATATTATATTTCTTATCAACTAAATAGCCCTACATGTAACAGTACAGTTTAGTTTTCGTTTGTCTCCAATAAATGTATATTACATGAATGGATGAATCGGTAATTATAATATAAGGTAGCAAAACATTAAACATTTTTAGATTTTTCATTTACTAGATAATAAACCTGATATTTTGAGAAAAAAATTTTGGGGGCATTAAGCTTGTCTGCATTAAAGTCAATGAGACATTAAAAAGTGAAAAACAGGGCTGGGCCCAGTGGCTCAGATGGTTAAGAGCTCACCCAAGAGTGCAAGATGAGCTCTGAGCAACAGCAGTTCGACCCCCAGCCCAAGCTGAGCTGCCGCTGAGCTGCCAACAGGTGGCAGGATGGCTCAGCTAAAAAAAATAAAAAATTAAATTTAAATTAAAAAAAAAGGGAAAAACAAAATTTGTTCTGAATGAGACAAATAACTGACAATTATCTATTGCTTAAATAAACTTAATTTAAAGGTGTTTTGGAATTTCCATAGTGAATAGACTCAAAATAGTTATAAATCAGTTTTTTTGGTTTTCTGATAATTGAATCATTTAAACTAATAGTATTGTTTTGTCTAATTTATAATGACTTTTCTTCAGATTAAGAAATGTCTTTGCATGGCAACAGTGAATGATAGATTGATCTGAAGAACTAAATGATAGATTGATATGAAGAACTAAATGATATGAAGAACTAAAAGAGATGCTGGTTTGCCTTGAATCATTCAACTGTGATTCCATATTATTCAGAAATTAATGCAGTTCCATAAATGAATAATGATTTAAATGTACTTGTAATAATTGTTAATATGCAAGCATTTTCCTCTGTCATATAATCAGAAAAAAATGATGTGGTTTTGGCTAGACTCACATTCTTTTTAAAAGTGACTCAACATAAATACTGACAAAGAAAAAAACAGAAAAAAAACCTATTTCTAATATATAATGCATTGTGTAAGTTAATAGGCAATACTCAAATTTTCCAAACCTGATATACTGAGATTGATAAAAAGAATATTTTTAATATTAGGGTCTGTAAGGATGTTTGTCTCTGAGGAAAGCCACTGTTAAATGTGATGAAATTGATTATATTTAATGTAATATGTATTTACAACATTAGGACTTTGCAAGTACAAAATTAGTCTTTTTCATTGTTAAATAAAGACAAAAAGGAGAATGGACAGACCTTAAGTGCAATTGAAGAAAACAAAATAGTGCAGATGATTTGGGCACATATTTATTTATCAAACATTGGGGCAATACCATTTTCTTTTTTGCCAGGCCATACAAAGTATTGATGATACATAAATAAAAGACAAATGTTCTATCATTGGGGAATTTACTATCAGAGACTCTGAGAAATTTAAAAACATGTTACAGTGAGATATGCCCCATGATAAAGATGTATGAAAGTTACCACAGAGAATGGAGGGGATATGACTAGCCTAGGTTTGGGGGGAAAAAGGGGTTAATATTCTTCAAATTCAAAGACATTGTGTTTGGAACTGGGCTTGTCAGGCCTCTCCAAGTCTTCTCTGGTATTGTATTGAAACCCAGACATTGGGAAAGCTGAGATCATATGAAGGTGTGTTTGCCCTCAGTCATATTGCCCACAGTTGTAGAAAGAAACCAAGTAGAGATTAGCAAAGGTAAAAGGTCCAGGTGAACAGCCTTCTGATGACATTTTTAAGCCCTTGTATTAATTCATGAATGAAACCAAGCAGAAGCAAACTGTACCCAAAAGCTAGAGAGACACATTTCTTAAAATTTAAGCCTCTGATTTCACCCCAATCTGTTTTTTTAAAGCTGGTCTATATTTCTACTTGTAATTGAAATTACCTTGTTACTATTATGAATGGGGATAAAAAGCTGGAACCTTCCTAGAGGTGAAAATATTTAAGCTAAAAATTGAAGAATGAACTATTTGGTGGTTCACTGAGCATGAATATACTATACACCTGAACACAAATGTACAAATTATTAAATAAGAAAGCATAAACTATATTCAGGAAATTATGAGTGCTGAGGCATTCCAGAAAGGTGTGGTAGTCACCTTTGATAATATGTTGAGGGTTTAGAATTTATATTGAAATTATTGGAAAGATTTTAAAGGATTTAAGGAGGGGACTGAAATGATAAAAATTGGATTTTTACAAGGATTTCACGAGAGCATAATAGGAAAAAATATTGGAGGCAGAGGAGTGACTCAAGATTTTGTTGCAATTAGTATGAGGGATAACAAATGTTTAAATTAGAGTGTTTGCCAATACATGTTAGTAGTAGGTAGAAATGTACAGTAGTTGGTGCCATACCATCTATGGAGTAAGAAGAGATTATTTTAACACAGCTACCAGTTTTTTGACTTGGATAATTCAGTTGCTGATGGTGTCATTTGTTGAGATAGGAGTACTAGAAAGAAAGAAAACATGAAGAATGAATAAATTGTATATTCCCAGTGATAAATCTATCAGCTTAACTGAAACTTGTGTTTCAATGATTCTTTTAGTTACCTGCCATAGCAATCCCTGTGAAGTCCCCATCTAAATGTATTTGTCATTTCTCAAACATTTTTCCATCAGCTATCACATGTTTTCAGCCACCTCCCTCCTCAAATCTTCCCCTTTGGCCTTTTCCATTGAATATTCCATAAATGTCAAATTTGGTTTTCATTTTGGGATACAACAATATCCCACCAGATGCAGATACTATCATTTCTTTGCATATGTAACTTTTTCTACAATTATCCCTTTCATTTCCTCTGGACGATACTGAATCTTTCAGCTATTGACAAATTGCACTGCACACTGCGGTTACTGCCAACATTCTGGACTTCTTGGGTATTGATGGAAGCAGTATTTTTGAACAAAAGTTGTGTTCTATTTGGTGCAGAAGTTGAAAGACAATGTTTTCTTCCATGAGAACTTGATTCTTCTACTTGAGCTGTATTGCCTAAGCACCAATGACTTACAGGTTTAATGAAAAGCCTTTTTCTGTTTTAGTTGTCTAACTCCACTCTCCCCAAATCTTGGCCTAAACTGTGACACAATTTTGAATGACAGTCACCGAGTCACACCCTTTAATTTAGGCAAAGTTAATTAATCGCTTATCTGCTTGGATGTCTCTGCCTGAAAGACTAATTCTCACCTAGGACCCTCAATCAAGTAGACTTGCCTTGTCAATTTGCCAGAGATGCTCAAAATTCTCCAGTTTTACTGTTAAAACCTTAGACTTCTGAGGGTATGCATGACTTACTTGTACATGTTTACATATTTCATGGTATCATGCAAAGTGCTTTTCCCAACTGGGACGGAATGAATTCCTAAGAAATGAGTTAAAGACAGTTTTAACACCCCCATTAAACAATTAAATTCTTAGAACATTAAAGCTAGGACTGTGGTTTTTGTAGGTTTATATGTTCTATAGAATCATAAATAGACTTTTCCCAGAGGAGTTCTGAGTAAATTCCTGATGAAAGAGTTTTGCTCTGTTTTTCTATAACAATTGTGTTGTTCTAAAATATTTAGAAGGGAGTTTGTATAGATTTCTTCTTTAAAGGATTTTGACTATATTTTTAGTCATCAAAATCAAGTACACAATTTGAAAATTTCTGAGGATGATTGGAGTCAGCCAGTCATACATAGTCCCTTCAAGGTGATTTGGTATTAAGTAACATACTATGGTTCTCTTCAAAACACTGGGGTGCAGCAAGATGGCAAGAATAGCAAAGCCTGTTGTCTTCAGGAAGCTTATGTCCTAGTGTTCATGTGGAACTCCTTCTACAAACATGTCAAGCCTAGGATTCAAAGCAAATTAGCTTCTGCTTAAATGATATAAAACACAATTTAAATTCCAGTTTGTGAAATGACCAACTCCTGCACTTTCAGCATGCAAATGCTGTATTTAAAAAGATATGCTCAATAAGGTGTATGTCAGAATGACTTTACTTGTATCTCTGGTATCTAGTTATGTACCTCCCAAGACAAATGCCATTGTAGGTCACATAGCTTTATTGTCATTCAATTGTGTCCACTGGAATAGTTTTTTTTTAATGTTCTAATTCACAGCTTTTCTCCTATAGTTGCGCTTTATTTCTCTATCTTCTTTTACTTCTTTCCCTTCATTCACATATTGTACATGCTGGCTCTAGAGTTCGAACAGGTGGTAGGGAGGAGACGGGCAAGTAAAAATTCCTCTTTAACTAAAACAGCTGTCATCTGCTTTTGGTACTCTGTGGATAAAGTATATTCTAAAATTCTGAATGCTTGTCCTTTATTTCCTGAGGTACTTTTGAAAGTTTTATTTTATACTGTCTCTTGTCTAGGAATCTTTCAACTATAGTTTCCTTGAAGTGAGTGATCTCTTCTTCTGTAACCAATAAAACATGAATTGGACATTTTCATGTTTCTGCTTCTCATACTTCAATGGCTTCCCATGACTCTTAGAATTAAAAAAAAAAAAAAATTCACCACAGCGTCTAATGACACTGTCATCTTCCCAGAGCATCCTCTAGTTAGAAGGGCCAACCCTTTGCTCACATGCTTGTGGGGCATGGACACACAATGCTTGTTTCCACTCTACATCAGCCCAGAGTTGTGATTCCTTCTGCCTACTATAATTTCCTCCAATTCTCTGTGCCTTTTCCATCATTCAATTCTCAGTTTAAATATTAGCAAGTTAGAGAAAAAGAAAAAGAAGTAATATGAAATATTAGCAAGTTAGAAAGGTGTTTTTATAAAACATAATCTAAGTTGGCTTAACCCTCAATTTTTTATTTTCACACATTAATATGCAAATGCATATTCTCATTCATTCATTCATTCATTCAGTTCTATCTCATTTCGCCACACTATAATCTTCAACACATCACGATATTTTTATTCATTTGTTGATTAGCACTTATGTATTAATAGGAATGCATCATTGATATTTAAGAGAAACATTTAGTTGTGTGTAGTAGATAATATTACAGTGTATAATTGGAAAAATAGAAAGATGAAACATTTAGCTAGTTAACATTTCATATGTTGCCTAGTAATGCATGAAAATGGAGTTTAAAAATATAGTTGTAATTTTAATATGCCACGCTTAACCATGCTCAACATATACTAAAATGAAAGACTATCATGTTATTTTTCCAGTTTCTCATGATACTAAAATAATGTGCTACCGTCAAATATATGCCTTATAATTGCAACACATACTTAAGTTAACTAAGTTAAACATAGGTTAAGTTTAGTTGTTATCACTTTCATTAAGGGTATGATGTCTCTGCTTATTATAACTTTACAAATCAGTATTTTGAAATTTGAACATACAAGCCATGTAAGCTAAGTTAGACATTTTTCTATTTCGTATAATATTTCTCTAAACATATATTTACTTTGAAACCATAAAAAATCCTTTCTTCCAAAATACCTACCACTAAAAGTTTATTAAAAAGGTAGTATGCAATTAAGGTATTATACAATTAGAATAAAATTTCATAAGTATAGAAAAATTGACATCAAGATATTTTAAATAAAATAAATAAAAATGAAAACAAATAGAAATAGTCCTGACCCTAGAATATAATAAAAATTAATTTTTTCTATCAATTCAATTATATTACTATTTCATTACTGTATTGATATATTATGTTAATGTGTTGTTAACTTAATTATGGTTTATTGAAATGGTTTATTAAAATAAATTTATAGCTGCTGTACTACTTATTTTATCTGTACAGTTAGAGGCACTCAGTTTCATCCCTAACTCTATCAAGTATCTTTCAACATAGTTAAAACCTTCATTCTGCACATAAAAGAAGGATTTACTGCCCTGTTAGAAGAGAGGGAATAATAAGAGGAAGGGCTATTTCTTTCTTTATAAGGAAAGACTTGGTGAAGTGGAATATATCGATATCTTAGAAGAAATGTACAGTTAAGACAAACAAGATGGAGATGAGCTGATAAAAGCAAATATGTTCATTAGTAAGAATTTAAAGAAAAAAAAATTCTAAAGGAAAAAAATCTTGATATTTTAAAAAGACAATTGGTAAGAAGGCTTGGCATGACTTAAGATAGGCAGCTTTTTTTTGTTGATGTTATCTGCATATTGATTCATTTGAATAATGTTCAGGCTGAAAATTTGTGAATTTAAATCCAGATAAGATAACGTAACATTTTAGCACAGAGACCATGGTTAGAAAGTTAACTTTATAAAGCAACACATCACAATACTTGTATATACAACTATTGAAACATTATTTTGCATACCTGCAAGTATTATAATGGTATGTGTTCATTGTATCTCATTTTTTGTTTGTTTGTTTAAAGAGCAACACATTGTTGTGTTTTCCTATTAGGAAATAAAACATTATTTAGTCCTGAGATTTTGTCAAAATCAAGTGCTGTTCTATTTTTTTGGCACTGATTGCAAAAAATGCTTAGCTTACTCAAACTTTGTGATTAACTCAGCTAAACTGAGTTAACAATTAGGCTCTCTCTCTTTCTCTCGCTCTCTCTCTCTCTCTCTCTATATATATATATATATATATAAAAAACTATATATATATTATATATATATTATATATATAATATATATATATAATATATATAGTTTTTTTTTTGAATGTCTGGTAATTGTGCATATTTTCATTCAGACCTATTGTGGTTAGCACTGAACCCCCAAATTGAGAAATTTAGTTCCTACTTCCAAGCCTACTATTTTTAAGATTTTTATTTTAAAAATATAGCTAACATACAATATTATATTAGTTACAGCAGTACACCATAGTTATCCAACATTTATATACCGAAATAAGTGATCACCATAAGTCCAGCAACCATCTGACACAGTATTATGCTACCACAATATTATTGACTATATTCCCGTATGGTACATTACATCCCGTGACTTATTTGTTTTATACCTGGAACTTTGGACTCCTTATTCCCCTTCACCTTTTCCCCTCTTTTAAAATTTTTCAATGACATTTGACATTCAGTGTCATTTTATATTAATTTCAGGCATAGAGCATAGTGGTGAGACATTTATATAATTTAAGTAGTGATCCCTCTGACTGGTCTAGTACCCACCTAGCATTATACATAGTTATTACCATATCATTGACTATATTCCCTATGCTGTACTTTACATCCCCATGACTGTTTTGTAACTACCAATTTGTACTTCTTAATACCCTGTCCTCCAACCCCCTCCCATTTATCACCCCAACAAATCTAGTACCCATCTGACACTATGCATAGTTATTGCAATATTAACTATATTCCTTATGCTGTACCCTACATCCACATCTCCACTTTGTGACAACCAATTTATACTTATAATATCTTCCACTTTTTCAACTACACCCACAACACACCTCCAATCTGGCAACCATCAAAATGTTCTCTGTATCTATGACTTTCTTTCTGTTTTGTTTGTTTATTTTGTTCTTTAGATCTACATATAAGTGAAATCACATTGCATCTGTCTCTATCTGATACTCCACTCAGCACAACACCCTCCAGGTCTATCTATGCTGCCACAAATGGCAAGAACCTATTCCCGTCCATAGTCGAGCAATATTCCATTGTATATATGTACTACCTACTTTTTATCCATTCATTCATCAACCTACACCCAGGCTGCCTCTGCATCTTGCCCATTGTAAGCAATGTTGCAGTGAACATAAGGATGCACACGTCATCTTGAGGTAGTATTTTGGGTGTCTTTGGATAAACACCCAGAAGTGGGATTACTGGGTCCTTGTTTGTCTCGCATTATAACATTTGTTTTGATGTCAGTTTTGTCTGGCAGAAGTATTGCTACCTCAGAGTTTTTTTGTTCTTTGTTTCTTTTTTCATGAAATAACTTTTTCCATCATTTTACTTTGCACCTGTGTATGTCTTTCAATGTGAAGTGATTCTCTTTTAGGCAGCTATGTAAGGGTTTTGTTTGCTTATCCATTCATTCCTCCTATGCCTTTTCATTGGAGCATTTAATCCATTTACACTTAAAGTAATTGTTGCCTCAGTCTCATAAAGTAATTGTTGCTAGATATGTAGCTATAACCATTATATATTCATAAGTTTGATCTTCTTTTTCCCATCTTAAAGAAATCCCTTTAACATTCTGGTAATACTGGTTTGGTGGTGATGAACTCCTTTAGCTTTTTCTTGTCTGGAAAGTTCTTTATCTGTCCTTCAATTTTAAATGATACCTTGCTGGGTAGAGAAGCCTCAGTTGTATCTCCTTGCTTTTCATCACATTGAATATTTTGCACCATTTCCTCTGGCCTGCAAAGATTCTGTTGAGAAATCAGCTGACAATCTTATGGTGGTTCCCTTAAAAGTTACTAGTTGTCTTTCTCTTGCTTCTTTTTGGATACTGTCTTTGTCTTTAACCTTTTCCATTTTAATTATAATGTATCTTGGTGTGGGCCTGTTTAGGTTTATGTTGTTTGGGACTCTCTGCACTTCCTGAACTTGCATGTCTATTTCTTTCACCAGGTTAGGAAAGTTTTCAGTCATAAAAATTCAAATTGGTTCTCAATCCCTTGCTTTCTCTCTTCTCCTTCTGGTATCCCTATGATGTGAATATTGTTATGTTTGATGTTGTCCTAGGGGTCTCTTAAACTATCCTAATTTTATTTATTTTTTGCTGTTATGATTGGGTGTTTTCTATTACCTTGTCTTCCACATTGCTGATTCCATCCTCTGCTTTATCTAGTCTTCTGTTGATTCCTTCCAGTGTATTCTTCATTTCAGTTATTTTATTCTTCTGACTTTTTTTATGGTTGCTGTGTCCTTTTCTTTTTTTGTGTGTGTGTGTGTGTGTGTTTTTTGAGGGCAGTGTCACTGGCTGTCATATGTGGGACCCGAACTGGGGCCTCTGGCATCCCAAGCCAGCGCTTAACCACCGCGCCACTTGGCCGGCCCATGCTGTGTCCTTTTCTATGTTTGCTATCTCTTTGTTGAAGTTCTTACTAAGTTCCTTGAGCATCCTTATAACCATTGTTTTAAACTCTATATCTGGTAAATTGCTTGCTTCCTTTCATTTGGTCTTTTACTGGAGTTTACTTCTTTTCTCTCATTTGAGACACATTTCTTTCTTTCCTCATGTTGTCTGTCTCTCTGTGTTTGTTTCTATGTATTAGGTAGATTTGCTATGTCTCCCAGTCTTGGCCTGGTGGCCTTATGTAGTAGGTGTCCTGTGGGGCCCTGGCACAGTCTCTTTGTTCACTTGAGCTAGGTGCTCCAGGAGTGTCCCTTGTGTGGTTGTGTGTGCCCTTCTATTATAGTTGAGTCTTGAGTGCTTTGGGGACATCAGTGGGTGGCAGTGACCATTAGGCTGATTCTCTGTGGGATTTGGCCACATCCACAGCTTATATGCTGCTGTGAAGAGGGCTTACACCACTGAATGAGATTCACCCCAGCAGGCTCTGGTGCCTGTTGAGACCATACTTTGTGTATTCTGTTTGTGGGGATAATTGGGTGCCAAATATGTTGGTCCTAGGACCTCTTGGGAGGGGTTCTGGTACAGACCTAAGTCACCCACTGACTGTGACTGGCTAGAGAATATTTGTTAGGAGCTACAAAGTGAGCCATGGTTGTTGGCCACCTGTGCTAAACATGGAGGTGTGTGGGAGACTTCACAGTGCAAACTGAATACATCTATCACCAGTACCGGGCCAGGGGTAGCTCCATATAAAAAGAGGATACTCCGAGGCCTCCTGCCAACTACCAGCTCCATTAAGGTTCAGCTACTGATAAAGCCTTGTGCAGTACACAAGTTGGGTGAGGCAGGGTCTCAGAGAGTTGCTGGAGTGCAAAGAGTTGTGGTCACCAGGTTAATGTAGATTCCATTTTTGTGCCAGTGCTGAGTGTGGAGTGAGTCAGCAAAAGTCTCAGAGCACATAGAAGCTTTGCCACCCACCTGGGGCCCATGGACTCTGACAGTTTTCCAAGAAAAGTGCAAGGTGGGTGGGTATGGCCGCTTGTGGAAAAAGTGCCTCCTGAATTGGGGAGTTGGGTGAGGCAGATTCCCAGTGAGTCAGCAGGGTGGAACAGTCGAGCTCATCAGGCCAATCAGATTCAGATTTGGCTGTGGTGGGGGAGGGCTCAGTGCAGGACAGATGGTGTCTGCCTGCTGGCCTTGCTGGAGCACGATCTCACACAGAGAAAATGTGGACTGTCCTCCAGTTTTCCCTGCAAAACCCCCATATGTCTGACCCCCATATGTCTCTGATATCCCCTAAGTCACTGTCCCTTTACCAGTGCCCAGACTGAGTGCCTGCGAGAGAGTGAGTCTATGTGGGGGCCCCTTAAGAGGAAGTGTGGGTTTTCCAAAGCCTTCAGTACCACTTGGTCGGTCAGAATCCCCACTGATTTTCACACACAGATTTTGTGGGGGCTCCTCTTCCTGGCACAAATACTCTTGGCTGGGGTCCCTGGCTCCTTTGGAGGGAAACTTTGTGGCCAAGATATCTCTCATGATTCTCAACTACCATGTGGCGGTTTGTGGACAGGCTAGCCTGTTTTCACATCTCTTCCCCTCCTACCAGTCTCGACATGGCTTCTTCTCTATATCCTTAGTTGTCAAGCTTCTGTTGAACTAGACTTCAGATAATTCTCCTGGTTGATTGTTCTGTAATTTAGTTGTAATTTTAATGTGTTTACGGAAGGAAGCAGGCACAGTGTTTATCTACCCTGCCTTCTTGGATCTAAAATAGTAGCTTTTGACTAATCACATATTATCAAGATGAAGAAAATATTTAAACAATCTCATAGCCAAGTGTGGCAGGCAAGGTACTTTGTGATGAATTAAAACAAACAAACAAACAAACAAATAAAAACCCTCTGCATTGAGCACATTGCCAGTACCCAATCTAAATAGGAATATTAAATTTGTATAATGATAATGTCAGAAAGACTAATGTTCAGAATTACCTGAGGCTTGCAAACATTTATAAGGAAAGACATAATTTAGATTTAGCTTACATTTCCGAATAACCAAATGAAGATACATATATCAGATAAACTTAGATTCTTTCTATATTCAACAAATAATTTTTATTGCTACACAAATGTGATGGTTAATTTCATGTGTCAACCTGCTAGGCCATGGGGTATGCAGATAAAACATGATTTCTGAGTGTATCTTTGAGGGTGGATTCAGCAAAGTAGATGGCTTTCTTCAATGCAGGTGGGCATCATTCAATCCATTGAGGGTCTAAATAAAACAAAAGGTAGAGGAAGGAGGAATGTATGCCTTTTTTTTCCTGGTTCATTGCTTGAGTGGACACATCTCATTTCATTTTCTCTGACGTGTAGACTGAAATTTACACTGTCAGCTCCACTTCTTAGGTCTTTGGACTCAGGCTGAAGTATACCATCAGCTTTCCTGTATCTCCTTTCAAACCATGGATTCGTGGACTTTTTCAGCCTCTATAATTATGTGAGTCAATTCCTCACAATAAAATTTAACACACACTCTCTCTCTGTCACACACACACACACACACACACACACACACACACACACACACACACATATATACTGGAGATTCCAAAAAAATGTACACATTTTAACAGATATTATCTATACAGTACTTTTCAAAGTTGAATTACAATAGCAAGATGTAGTATGACGTTCGCTCAAAAGATGGTGTTAATCAAACAAATGCTGGCATCATTCATTACATTACAATATTAATACAGTTTTTTCCTTTTTTAAAATGTGTATACATTTTTTTTGCACCCTCTGTATATATGATGTGTATAATGCTGCAATGAACATCTCCTTGTCATAGTCATTTTGTTTCCTTAGAATACATACCCAGAAGTTGAATTGTTGGATTATATGGTAGTTCTATTTTGATTTATTGAGGAACCTCTATACTATTTTCCATAGTAGCTGCACCAATCTGCATTCCCACCAACAGTGTATAAGGGTTCCTTTTTCTCCACAGCCTCTCCAACACTTGTTATTATTTGTCTTGTTAATGAAAGCCATTCTAACTGGTGTGATGTGAAATCTCATTGTGGTTTTTATTTGCATTTCACTGATGATTAGTGAAACTAATCAACATTACCAATTCACATTTCTACCAACAGTGTACAAGAGTTTTCTTCAAATCCTCACCATTATTTATCTCTCTTCTTTTTTATAATGGTCCTGTTAACAGGTGTGAGGTGATATCTCATTGTGGTTTTGCTTTGCATTTCCCTGATTAGTGATCTTGAACACCTTTTCATGTCTCATACCTATTGGCCATTTGTATGTCTTTGGAAAAATGTCTATTTAGGTATCTTGCCCATTTTTTAATAAGTTACTTGGTTTTTTGCTATTGAGTTTTGTGAGTTCTTATGTATTTTGGGTATTAACCCCTTAGCAATGAATTTATAAATACTTTTGCTCATGCTGTAGGTTGCCTTTTCATTTTGTTGATTGTTTCCTTTGTTGGGCATAAGCTTTTTACTTGAATGAAATCTTGTTTATTTTTCCTTTCATTACCTTTGCTTTTGATGTCATATTAAAAAAAAATCATTGCTAAGACTGATGTCAAGGAGTTTTCTTCTAGGAGTTTTATGATTTATTCTTTTGCATGCTGCTATCCTGTTTCCAAACATCATTTATTGAAGATACTATTTTCCCTATTGTGTATTGGCTTCTTTGTCTAAATTAATTGAACATATATGGATTTATTACTGGATTTTCAATTCTGTTCTGTTGATCTATTTGTATATTATTATACCAATACCATACTGTTTTGATTACTATTGCTTGGTAATATAGTAGAAATTAGGAAGTGTGATGTCTCCAGCTTTTTCTTCTTGCTCAGGATTGGTTTCATTCTTCTTTAAACGTTGGTCAAATTCATTAGTGAAGCTATATAGTCCTGGACTTTTCTTGATTAGAAGATTTTGGATTACTGATTTAGTCTTCTTACTACTAACTGGTGTATTAAGATTTTCTATTTCAACATGATTCAGTCTTGGTAGATTGTATGTGTCTAGGAATTATCCATTTCTTCTAGTTGTGCAATTTGTGGGAGTATAATTATTCACAGTAGTCTCTTATGATCCTTTGTATTTGTGTGGTATCAGTTTTAATGTCTTTTTTCATTTAATTTTATTTGAGTCCTCGCTTTTCTTGTTGACTCTAAGTAAATATTTAACTATGTTATTTATCTTTTCAAAACCCCACCTGTTAGTGTTATTGAACTTTTATAGTGTGTTGTTAGTCTTTATTTTATTTATCTTTGTTATTTGTTATTTCCTTTCTTTTACTAACTTTGATCTTAGTTTACTCTTTTTTTTTCTAGTTCTTTGAGGTGTATGATTAAGTGTTTTTTGTTTGTTTCTTTTTTTTTTTTAATGTAGTCATGTATTGCTAAAACTTTTCTTGTAGAACTGCTTTTGCTGCATTCCATAAGTTTGGATGTGCTGTGTATCCTTTCTGTTTGTCTCAAGATATATACTTTTTAAATTTCTCTTTTGATTTTTTTTTCTTTGACCCATTGTTAGTTCAGTGTGTTGTCATATTTTGAATTGTTTACTGGTGAGACTGGTTTCTTGTTAAGTATATATTTGAACTCATAAAATACTGGTGCACATAAAAGCAATTGAAACACAGATCTGATTCAATGCAGTACACACAAAGCTTCCCTGAGTCCTGTCCATATACCCAGGGTGTCAAAAAAATGTATGCACATTTTAAGAGATGTTATCTATGTGTTACTTTTTGAAGTTGAATTGAATTAGTAGCGTTGTGTAGTATGATGTTCGCTCAAAATGTGGCATTAATTGAATGCTAGCTTCACCATGTGACAGGCAGGACACTCATAGAAAATAATGGAAGCATGGTTGTCTTTTACACTTCCACCGATATGTGAGAGTTTACCTCAATGAGAATTTGCCAGGACAATAGATAGGATGAAGACACCTGACTTAAACCCCTTGACATCTACCTATGGAGACCTTAGAGGATGTGGTGTACTGTAGAAAACCAACCACAATGGCACTACTTCAGGAAGAAATTGGCATATGCAGCAATACAAGTGGACACTTTGGTCAGCATTGCTCAAGCAGTAATTCACCATAATCAGAAATGTCTAGATGCTGATTGTAACCCCTTTGAGCACCTCTTTTAATTGCAGAAGTCAAATGTGACTTGTGTTCATCTTTTGTTTTCAGCATATATTATGACAATTTTAATACAGTTTTTTCCTTTCTTAAAATGTGTATACATTTTTTTGCACCCTCTATAGTTGTCTTTTTTCTATGGTGACTGATAAAACTGTTTTCCATTCCCTTGTATCAAATGGGTCTCCTATCTATGATATAGCTCTCACTATTCACTTTTATCTGTACCCTATCTCCTTGCCAAAAGCTTCTCTTGGGATTTACATTCCCATCAGCTGCTGTGGTTGGCAACCTGATGGCCTTGTTGGTGACTTCATCTCCCTTGCTTTCTCCTGTTTTCTACACAAGAGAATAGGTAGTGTTTTGTCCATTTACTTGACAACTTTTCTTGCTTTAAGTTCCGATAATTTGATGAATACAAGTTGACATTTGGTTTCATATGTCTTTGTCAGAAAAAGTTGAAATTTGAAATAGGATTTGGCACATGACTGCCAATGTCCTGTCTCACAGAATGGTTTCATAAGGATAAGAATATCTTCCAAATTACTGTAAACAACCTTGTGTTCATCTTAAAGTTTCCCTAGAACGATGTTCTCAAAGTGTCATCCCTGGAACAGCAGCATCAGCAGCAATGCAAATAGAAAGCCCTAACTTAAATGCACAGGAGTAGAGTGTTGGATGTGGGACCCAACATTCCAATGTTTTACAAGCCCTCCAGGTCGTTGTAGTGTAGGCCAGTTTGAGAACTTCTGTGTTAGAATATCAGGGAGACACTTCTAAAACAAATGGCATAGGATTCATAAGAAAAATCAACAGAGTTAAATTTAATCATTATAGTAAATGGGAAATGTCAGCAATGACTAGAGCCTGAGGGAAATGAAAATCATGACTCATTCATTTATTTAGAGATATTTATTAAGCATTTGTGATGTTTAAGTCTCTGGGGCTATGTGCTAACTATATAAATGTGAAAAAGCTATACTTTTCAATATGACAATATAATACAAATAGAGAATGGTAATACTAAACACAAATACCACACAAGAAAAATACAATTCCACATTTTGTTAATTTCATATATAAACAAAGTACGGGTTGCTATGAATGAGTTTAAAAGGCAAATGTAATTTAGACTCGGGAATCAGAAAAACACCTTCTGAATGATTTATAACTTTTAAAATAACCTGAAAAAATGAAATAAACCTTTCATGCAATGGTGATGGGGAGGTGGAGAAAGGAAGTCTTCCAGAAAAAGAAACAAAAACACATGTGAAAAGGCCCTGAGTTAGGAGAGGTATTCACCTGTTCAGAGAAACCAGACAATAGTGGATGGTATGAGGCACTGTCTAGATTCTCCCTTCAGAATGGAGGCATGGCCTGAGCCCCTTGTCTTGACTTGGGAGCTCTAGAGTTCTCTGTGGGACCAACTAAGGATTTGGTTTTCACCTCATCACTGTTCAACTTCTTTTGCCTAAATGGATTCTTCTTTAACTTCCTTTCAGCTCCAATAGAACTCCACAATAAACTGCTTGAGCACATGTCTCTTTTTTAGAGTCTGTGTCCAAGAAACCTGATCCAAGATAGTAAAAAAGGTCATTGCAGCTAAAGGGTGGTTAGAAAGGGGCAGAGCAATATGAGATGAACATGGACAGGTAGGCACAAAACAGGTGCAGGTTCATGTTAAAGATAATGCATTTGGCTCTAAGTGCAATCGAGGGTTATTTTGAAGGGTTTTTAACAGAGGAGTTCCCAAGTATGATTTAAAATGATCACTCTGGTCACTGTATGGACATTACATGGGGAAAGTTTCTTCCTGCATGTTGATGTAAATTAAAGAAATTGGCATGCTTTTTTTATGATGATATTCTCATCTTAACACTATTTTGGCTTTCATATTTGGAATTCTCAATTATTGCCTTTTAAAAACAAGAATAAAATTATTTCACGGGTTTAAGATTTTAAGTTCCTTGGAAAAGGCCCAAATCTTCTAAACTTGAATTCTCAGTAACTGTTACCATGAACCTGAAAACATAGTAAGCATTCAATATTGAAGTTGAAATAAAAGTTGCCTTTGGCACAAGGGTGGCAAGAAAAGTGCTGTCTAACTCCATGATGCCTCATCTGTCCTCATTATTCTTCAGTGTTCAAGGCAGCTGCCTGCAGCCAGTTCTTTAGCCTTGGTAAGCACAAGCACTGGATATATCCACACACTAAGAATAGACTTGTCTCACAGGAACAGGCTCACATTAACCAAGTCCCCAGAGACAGATGTTTAATGCCTGAACTCAAAGGTGGATCAGCACATTTCCCCTACCTCAGCAAGCTACCATAAAAGCCTAAATATGAGTAAGATTTTATCTGTACAGATGCTAGACTGAAAGTCAAATTACAATCAGAAATGTGTTTGGTAAGCACAGAATCAAAATAAGGAAAGTCACTGTGATCTGAATATATAAAAATATCATTCTACTAAGACAACCTGATTCATTCATATCCATAATATGGATTTTTTTTTCTTTTAAGACCAGACAACAAATATCTTGATGCTTAAATGTACATGTGCAAAATATGCTTTCCTGATGTTTGCAGAGCCCTCATTAAAGAAATACACTTTTTTCTTAATTATGTTAATTATTTTAATGAGGTTCTGGTCAGTTCTTTCTGCAGTAATTTTATGCCTTTAGAATGATTTTTCACCTAAAATCTAACATGACTATTTATAATAATTTTTATAACTTAGCTCAAGATATTTATGTTGCTTCTGGTATGTGAGGGAAGAGGAGCTTATTATTTCCATAGAGGTGAATTTTTGCCATCATTTACCACCTAATAATTAAGCATTAACACTTTTGAATGACATTCTGATTATATAGCAGAAGATATCTTTTAAACCCTTAAATTAGGAGCTAATATTGTGTAACAATATGAAGTACTCATATAGATGAAGAGTAAAGAACAGGACTTCTTTATAAAGTAGCACAGTATTTATTAAATGTTAAGAATCTGAATTTGTTATTAATTAGGAAAGCACAGAACTATCTATGCCAAGGCTTAGAGATATATGTGGCTTTAAAATATGGCTTCCAGAAAACTTTTCATAATTACCCAGTTGATCTTCTTTGTTTTTAAGTTTCCTATATCACAATAGTGAGAAAAAATGATCAGGCTATATCACAGTGCATATGTTTATGCAGGTATTAATTAAGTTATCTAATATAGTTCTTCTGTTCCCAAGTTGAAAATAATGTAGAATTTTTATTCATGTAAGCTTAGACAAAATGTTTCATTCTCAATCAGGTCAATAATGAATTTGGACAAGTTCAGTATTTCAGTGATAAATTTTAATTTGGCCAGAGATTAAAGGAGGAAAAGAAGACCCTAGTGAGAGAAAACCAGTAGAGAGAATAGAAGTGTGGTGGAGACACATAAATGAGGACTTAAAAGGCTCCAGTTCTATAATGATTGGGTGACATGGAATATCTAGTATCTCTGATTAGTACATTCCCCCTCTGTAAAATAAAGATAATAATGTGCCTCATCGGAACATTGCTTATTAAGGCTAACTGAAGAATAATGAATGTCAAAATAAGCCTTATACAAAATATCATTATCAGTAACAAAAATAAATTATTACTAATATTACTACTCAAAAATTTTACTACTGATAAAAATCAAGACTTTTAGATTATCAAAATTCTGAACATATTTAGTGCAAGAAAAATAAGATGAAACTGAGGAAAAGAAATTAATGATTTATCACCTTTTTTTAAAAAAGTCATCAAAACAAATATTTGAATGTTAAGTGTATTGCATTTTTTAAAGATATTTTTTAATTAAAATATAGCAAACATACCATTATATTAGTTTCATGGGTATACCATAGTTATTCAACATTTATATGCCTAAAGAAGTGATCAGCATGATAAGTCTGGCAACCATCTGATACTGTACTATGCTATCACAACATTATTGACTATATTTTCTATGCTGTGCATTATATCACCATGACTTATTTGTTTTATACCTGAAAATTTGAACCTCTTATTCCCCTTCACCTTTTCCTCCACTTATTAAATTTTCAATTACAGTTGACATTCAATATTATGTTATATTAATTTCAGGTGTACAGAATAGTGGTTGGACATTTATATAATTAAAGAAGTGATCCCCTAGGGCCGGCCGAGTGGCTCAGTTGGTTAAGAGCTTGCTTAAGAGTGTGAGCTGAGCTCTGAGCAACAGTGGTTTGATGCCAGCCTGAGCTGAGTTGCTGTTGAGTTGCCAATAGGTGGCAGGATGGCTCAGCTGAAAAAAAACAAAACAACAAAACACAAAAGGAGTGATCCTCTTGACTAGTCTAGAACCCAACAGGCACTATACATAGTTATTACCATATTATTGACTGTATTTCCTGTACCTTACTTTACATCCCCATGACTATTTTGTAACTACCAATTAGTACTTCCTAATCCCTTCACATTTTCACCCACCCCCTCCACACCATTATGACAACCATTACAATGTTTTCTGTATCTATGAGTTTGTTTGTATTCTGTTTGTTTGTTAATTATGTCTTTAAATGCCACATATAAGTGAAATCACTTTGCATCTGTCTTTTTCTGTCTCATATACTCCACTCAGCACAATACCCTCCAGGTCCATTCATGTCACTCAGATGACAAGAACCCATTCTTTTCCATGGCTGAGCAATATTCCAGGGGTGTGTGTGTGTGTGTGTGTGTGTGTGTGTGTGTGTGTGTGTGTGTGTGCATAGAAGGTGCTAAAATAAAATGTATGTACATTTTAAGAAAGGAAAAAAACATTAAAATTACACTGATGATAACCACTTTGAGCAAGTCTTGTAATTCCAGAAGTGAAACATGACATATTCATCTTTTGTTATCAGTATATATTGAATATTACAATTTTAATACAGTTCTTTTCCTTTCTTAAAATGTATATGCCGTTTTGTGACACACTCTGCATATATATATATATATATATATATATATATATATATTTATAGATAGATAGATATGTATTGATTTATTTACTTTTTTATTTATTTATCTTAAAGAAGTCCCTCTAAGATTCCTTATAATACTGTTTTGGTGGTGATGAACTTTTAAAGCTTTTTCTTGTCTGGGAAGCTGTTTATCTGTCTTTCAATTCTAAATGATAGCTTTGCTGGGTAGAGTAATCTTGTTTGTAGGTACTTACTTTCCATTACTTTGAATATTTCCTGTCAATCTCTCTGGCCAGCAAAGTTTCTGTTGAGAAATCAGCTGATGTCTTAAGGGAGTTCCCCTTACAGGTAACTAACTGCTTTTCTCTGGCTGCTTTTAAGATTCTCTCTTTGTCTTTAACCTTTGGCTTAACAGTTTAGTAATGATGTGTCTTGGTGTGGGCCTCTTTGAGTTCTTTCTTGGGTCTCTCTGTGTTTCCTGGGCTTGTGTGTCAATTTCTGTTGCCAGGTTATGGAAGTTTTCAGTCATTATTTCTTCAAATTGGTTTTGCTTTCTCACTTACCCTTTCAGTACCCCAATGATGTGAATGTTGGTATGCTTGATGTTTTCCTAGGGATCCCTTACATAATCCTCATTTTTTTTGGATTCTTTTTTTTTTTCTTTTTGCTGTTCTGATTGGGTGTTTTCTGTTATCTTACTTCCAAATCGCTACTTCTTCGGTCTTCTGCTTCATCTAATCTACTGTTGATTCCCTCTAATGTATTGTTCATTTAGTTATTGTTCTCTTTATTTCTGATTGGTTCTTTTTTGTTTTGTTTTGTTTTCCATCTCTTTGTTAAAATTCTTCCTGATATCATTGAGCATCGTTATAACCAATGTTTTGAACTTTGTGTATGGTAGATTGCTTGTCTCCATTTTGTTTAGTTATTTTTCTGTAGCTTTGTTCTGTTCTTTTATTTGGGACATGTTTCTTTGTCTCCTCATTTTGGCTGTCTCCTTGTGTTTGTTTCTATGTATTAGGTAGGGCTGCTATGCCTCCAGGTCTTAATAGGCTGACTTTATGTAGTAGGTGACCTATGGGGTCCAATGATGTAGTCTCTTGTCACCGGAGGTGAGTACTCAAAGTGTGTCCCTTTTGTGGGTTGTGTGTGCCCTCCTGTTGTAGTTGAGGCTTAGTTGCTATTAGCACATCAATTGGAGGGACTGACCCCTCAGGCTGATTTGTTGTGAGAACTGGCAATGACTACAGTAGAGGAGCTGTGGTGCAGGGGCTGACCCTGCAGATCAGGATTTCTTTTAGCAGGGCTCCAGTGCCTGCCCAGTCTGTCCTTTGAGTGTGTCACCCTTGGAGGCAGCAGGATGATACTGCAACTCAGTCTGAAGCTGGCTAGTCGGAATTCCAGCCCCAGGGCTTCCTGGGAGGGAACCTACTGTTTGCCAAATTCAGCCACTGGCATGAGTCACAAAGCAATCCACAGATGGCCACTGCCCAGGCTGCACTTGAAGGTGCCTCAAGAGGCCAAGCTGCTAACCAAGGCTAGCTGCCACTAGTCCCAGACTTAGGGTTGCTCAGCCAAAGGTATGGGGCATGTTGAAGCCAGATGTTGCATGTTTGGGCTTTGTGAATCTTTGAGAGATTTTTAGAAAGACTACAGCATGAGCCACAACAAGCCCTCTGTATGAAAAACACCACTGGAAGAACTTTGGGGGTACCTGAAATTTTGGTGTGGCAGGGTCTCAGAGAATCACCAGGGAAAGGTAAATGAAAGGTAATAGCAAGGTTGAAGGAGACTCAGATATGGTGTCTACCTGTGTCTGCATACAGGAAGGAGGGAGGGATCAACAAAGAAACAATGACTTCTGCCTGTTCCTTAGCTTGGGACAAAGCTGCGCCTCCAGCCCTTGCCCTATGGCCAGACAACTCAGTTCCTCCCTGTATGTCCCTGATGCCTTTTGGGATGCTGCCCTAGCACTGGGACTCAGAATAAGTGAGTCTGTCAGTGAGTCTGTGTGTGGGTCCTTTAAGAGGAACAACTGGGACTGCTGCTAACTTCTGTCTCACTCATTCACAATCTCTGCTACTTTTCAAATCCAGAAGTTATGGGAACTTCTCTCCCTGGCACTGGACCTCTGGGTGGAGCGTGATGTAGGGCTAGGACCACTCCCTCTATCGGGGAAGGGGCAGAGGTGAAAATCCACAGCTGAGATATCCTTCAGGATTTTTAATGGTCACCTGGCAGGTATGGGACCAGTCCATTCCATGTCTCTGCCCCTCCTACCAGTCTTGAGGTGGTTTCTTCTGTATATCCTTGGTTGTGGGGCTTCAGTTCAGCTAGACTTCAGACAGTTCTCAATAATGGTTATTCTGTAGTTTACTTTTAATTTTGTTCTGGTCATGGGAGGAGGTAAGCACAGCATTTACCTACTCCACCATCTTGACTGGACAAGCCTCTTGTTTCTTGATGCTTTCAAAATTAGGCTCTAAGTTGACAAGCATATTTTTAATGAAAGGGCAGAATATTTGTTTTATTTTGTTTGTTATTTTATCTTAGGTTTATTTTTATTCATTTTATTTTAAGACTAAAACTCAAGAGCAAAGACTTTTTCTTTTTTGGCCCTCCATTTTCTATAGGCACAAGCACATTGATGTCAACTTTAATATAAATGGAGAATGGATTTGTTTGATATAGCTTTGCTGCCAAATGTAGTGGATACAAAGCCTTTCCTTCTTGGTTCACGGCATATATATAATGCAAATGCTGTCATAGCTCAGCAAGATATCATAAGGCATAAATGTCAGATTGATTCAGTTGATAGTATTTGTAATGTTGGATTTTTTTTTTGTTGCATTTGAAAGCATAAGTGATGAGATATTCAAAATATGGCTGAGTCAAACAGCAACCTCCAATAGAAATGGTTCCATCAACAGTGCCATGTAATTATTTCTCTAGTGTCATCTCACATAACCACTTCTAAAATAAGCTTTCTAAACACATTTCATCCTGTCACTCTGCTGTTCACAGAGCTACAATTGATCCGTACTGCTTACCACTTCAAGTTACAAATCCATCTTGCATTTATTTACTGAGTCAACAAATATTTATTAAGCTTTTACCATAGGGTAAAACCATTATAGGAACTAAAAATACAGTGGTATTAACATAGAAATATTTAACAGCTTTGCGTTCTATTTACCTAATTCCCTAGAATCTATATTTAGAATACCTAACTCAAGTCTATTATAGTTCTGACATGTGATTCATTGATTATCCTGACTATTTTTCCAGTTGTAAAATGTAGATTTCTTTTATATCTCTGACTTACAACTTGTTCTTTTTTTCAGCTTTATTGAGGTATAATTCACAAACTTGTAAGATATTTAAGGTATACATTATGATGATTTGATATACATATGCATTGTGAAAGGATTCCCCCATGTAGTTACTTAACACATCCAGCACTTCATTTTATTTATTTATTTATTTATTTATTTATTTATTTATTTATGCTCATTTAAGTTCTACTCTTAACAAATTTTAATTCTGCAATACAGTGTTGTCAACTATACTCACCATGTTATACATTAGATGCTTAGACCTTTTCCATCTTACAACTGAAGCTATGTACCTTTCATCAACATCTTCTTAATTTTCCCTCCCCATTAGATCCTGGCAACCACTTATCTACTCTCTGTTTCTATGAGTTTTATACACACACACACATGCACGCACACACACACACATACACACACACACACATATTCCACATATAAAAGACATCATGAAGTATTTATCTTTCTTTCTTTGACTTATTTCACTTAGTTCAATGCCCTCAATGTCCATTCATACTGTTACAAACAGTAGAATGTTTTCTTTCACAAGACTGAGTAATATCCATTATATATTTCATTTTCTTTATCCATTCTTCCTTTCATAGACACTTGGGTTGTTTCCATATCTTGACTATGTGCATAATGCTTCAATGTACATAGGAGTGCAGATATCTTTTTGATATCCTGATTTCATTTCCTTTGGATATATACCCAGAAATAGAATTGCTGGGCTGTATGGTACTTATATTTTTAATTTTTGGAGGAATCTCCACACTAGTTTGCATAGTGGCCACACCAATTCATATCTTTGCTAACAGTACACAAGAATTCACTTTTCTCCACATCCTTTTCAATACTTGTCTTTTGTCTTTTTTTTTTTTTTTTAAGATTTTATTGGGGAATTGGTGGAGGGGAACAGCGTTGGGGAATCGGGGAAGGGGAACAGACAAGTTGCCGTCTTGTTCTTCAGTTTAGTTGCGGAGGATGTTGCTTCACTGTTGGTATCGTCATTGCGCTTTTCCCGGATGAGGCAGATCGGTCGCTGGCCTCTGGATGTCGCTCATCGCGGCTATTGGCAGCACACGCTTGGCTGCCAGCCGCTCACACTGGCTGCGGGCCACTCACTGCAGCCTATGGCAGCCCACTGCAGCAGAGGCTGCAACCCACACCATCACCGGGGCTCGCACAGCCCAGCTCCAGGTGGAGCTGTTGTTAGCTGTAGAGGGCAGTGTCACTGGCCCTCATGTGGGATCCGAACCGGGGCCGCTGGCATCCCAAAACCAGCGCTTAACCAATGCGCCACTCGGCCGGCCCTGTCTTTTGTCTTTTTGATGCTAGCCATCCTAACAGGTGCACAGCAACATCTCATTGTGGTTTAATTTGAATTCCTCTCATGATTAGTGATGTTGATCACCTTTGCATGTACCTGTTGGTCATTTGTATGTCTTCTTTGGAAAAAAATGATCTATTCAATTCCTCTTCCAATTTTTAAATTGTTTATCTGATTTTTTTTTTTTTTTTTTGGTATTGAGTTGTGTGAGTTCTTCTTATATTTTGAATATTAACCCCTTGTCATATATATTATTTGCAAAAATTTTCTCTCAGACTCCACCCAAAACTGTTAAAAGTAATTAGTGCATTCAGGAAAGGTGCAGGATACAAAATCAATATACAACAATCAGTTTCATTCCTATACACAAACATGAACCATCAGAAAGATAAATTGAGAAATAAGCACCTTTTATAATTGCATCAAGAAGAATGTAAAACAGGAATAAATTAACCAAGGAAGTCAACTTGCTCTTAACCGTTACCTAAAATGCATTATTTTTCTTCCACACATCAAACTTATTGTGATTGTTCTAAAGGCCATTTTCTTCACAAAACTCATTTCTAATTTTTCCACATTATATACTTGTGCTAAAATCACCAACACTCAGTTAATTACTTAATTATTTCTTACTATGTCCACATCTGTTAATACTTTCTTTGTAGCTAAATTATTGGCTGCTGGAGATATGATCATATCATTGTGATGTACTCACTGTGATGTCTACCTAATGTCTGGGTATTTTAACATTTCTAATAAACATCTCATTGATCTTTGAAAACAGCAGATACTTTCAATAAACAATGTTAATATAGATTTAAAATTAAAACATCTTTTTAAATGTAAATAAATTTACTTATTAAAAATAAGTAAATATATTTTAAAATCTGGGGCTCTTTGCTTGGCTGTTTTACTCACGTACTATAATATGTTTAATAAATAAATATGCCTTATTTGACTGTACCTGGGTGTAAAATATAATACCTTTTCCTGGCATGCTTTTTGTGGCAAGAACTGATGAATTGTGGCATTAAGTGCTTATTTCTACCTAGAGATTTGCATTTTTTTTTTTCCTATTCTCAATGTTTGTTTGCTTGTTTTTAGTAAATATTGAAAAGTCAGGTTCATGGGCCCATATTATAAATGATCAAACATAGGTTAGTGAAGATGTATCTCTTTGTTAAAGCACATATACAGTGGGTGATTATGTTCCATTTATAAGCATGTACTTCTCACAGAAATTGCCCAGCATGCAATGCTTCTGTTTTATCCTTTATACGTATGGATTATATATTTAAAATAGAGTATGCAAATGTGTAAAATGAATAGATATTCTCAATAAGACTGACTAGAGGGAATGATATCTTTTTCAGAGTTTTGAATATTTCATTAGGCATTTGGAAGAAAACACAAGCAATCTTTTTGAAAAAATGAGGTTCTGACCTAGTTCTGATATTCAGAAAAAATATTAAAGTTCATTTCTTCACATAAGTGAGCATGTGCTTCTAGGCAACTATATCTATATACTTAAATTTCCAATGATGAGTTGAATTTTAAATAGTTCAGGTAAATTCTAAATAGTGTGCTATATTGAAGAGAGTAAATTTTTCAGTGTGATTAATAACCATTTTATAATCTTTATTGCATTTCTTTCTTTATGAGTAACATCTATTTCAAAAGATGGCATAACTGTATCTTTCCCATTGAATTGAATTGCTCCAGAAGAAAAAAGTAGAAAAGAGGAAAAAAAATAAAGAATGTTGTAGAGTTAATTTCCCATAGAATTCTGTATCAATTCAAGATTGCCAGCCTAAAAGACATACTAAATTTCCTAAAGCTATGGTTCAAGGGTTTCATTCCATTGTGCTTTTAAAAACTTTCCTTGGAGCACTTATAGTACATTCCATCTTCAAAATAGTTTAAAACTGTCAACTAGCTAGTCTTCACAACACCCCTTTGAGGCAGGTAACCATTATTATTCTCATTTTACACTTCGGAAAAAGGGAAAATGGTTTAAAAAATAGTTAATGACTCAGCCAGAACCCTGAAGCTGAATTCTAGCTTATGACACAGACTTATACTTAACCAAAGTTCTCTTTAATAGCCGCCATTATAATCATGTAGGTTTAGTTATTCAGATCTTTAGTTTAGTTGAGCAACAACTCGCTACAACAATTAATTTCTGGATAAATTTGTTCTTACATCCACAAATAAGTAATAAACTAGTACACACACATCCATGCACACACACTGAGATGTGTGTTTGTGGGCACGATGACAGAAATGCAAAATATAAACATATATTAATAATTCATAGCAGTATGTTTTAAGCTATATGAGCAAGGTGCTGTGATTCAGGAGAGAGATCCCTTCTACCTAAAAATGATCAATGAAAGTCTCAATGAGCAGGTGCCATTTATACTGCCGCTCAAATATATAGTATTATAAATATCTCCCCCTTTATCTTCAGCCCTGCAACCCTAGATGCCTAAATCACTCTCCTATCTGTTCCATATGGTGCTAAAATCAACACTCCTAAATTCTTCCTGCCAAAATTATTTTCTAACATCCAAACTTGATGATAGTTTTCCTTGTTTAAACTTCTCTAAAGGGTCATTCACAAAGAATCTCCAAGAAATACCTAGTCTTCATAAGTAGCCATGGTGATTTTTGTATTCAGATTAATTTAGAAAACATGGACCTTGAAGGATAAAATTAAATTGTTTTAATTGAAGCAAGTCTCCCCATTCTTTTTCTTTTTTTTTCAGCCTCTCTGGTGCTTGCCCACCTAACATCAATGGTGCTTTTGCACTGTTTTCACATACTGTTATATCACTGGCCACATACTACTAGAATCATTTGTTTACTAGTTCACTTCCACACTAAGCTGCCAGCTACAGAATATCAAGTAGTCACTGCATGAATACCTATTTAGTGATACTCAAAGAATGAGTGATCCAGTTGAATGTAGAAGTTCTGTGTCCTCCAAAGTATAGGAAATGTCTCATTCAAGTAAATGTCCTCAGAGACAATATGTTCATGACCTAATTAGAAAACAGTACATAATTCTATTGACAGAAGCACCAGGTTTAAGTAAAGGAGGAAAAGGAGGAAAAGGACATAACAGATCATATAGAGAATTTTGCATAGTGATATCTGTTCATAGCTTCTCATTTTTTTTTAATTTGTTCTTTTTTACTTTGGTCTAAGCATTCTCTACCTCTTTTTTTTTTTTATTTCATTGCATTGCATCCCATAAAGCATCCATTATCCTTTCTGATTCAATCTGTTTTTATAGATCGTGTAATTCTGGTATTGTCAGAAAATTACTGCTTAACAGATCTCTATTAACTGATTTTCATTCCCTCTAACATTAATTTATCCCATATGCAGAGACTATGAAATTAATCTCCCCACAGGATATCTTTTATCTTATCATTCTACTCTAGAAATCTTTAATGATTCTTCTTTATCTGCACAAGAGAAGAAGGCTTAATTGATTCCTGCTTTTTCTTTGCCTTTATCTGCATTTGTCTGAATAAAAAAAACCCCAAAACTGCACAATATTGAACTAGGAGAAATTTAGTGTAGTAGTATTTTAAGAGGTTGATCATTTGTCCTGAAATACATTTATTTATGTCAAACTAGTTGAAGACATATGGTGAAGAGGGCAGAATATGTGAAGAAAAAAAAATTATTATAAACCTAAGGTTTGAAGGCTTATTAAGAGAATATTTAACTTCCTAAATTTCTTTGGTGTTAAGACTCATAGTGAAGAACCTATGATTCTTTCCTTCTTGGTACAAATAATATGAGTGGTTTTAGCTAAACTTATTTTACTACTATAATCTAAATTTAAGAGGACCATTTATGAAGATATATAGTTTTACTGGATATAAAATCTTAAACAGATGTTAATCATTTCTTGTTCCCCTAGACATAATGAAGTTTCTTTTCTTTTATTTTGCTGCTATCAAAATTTAATTTTTGTCATTTAGCAGTTTGATATGATTGTCATGATGTGGGTCACTGTATGTTTGTTTGTTCTACCTGGAAATTTTTGAGATGCTTTGATCTGTAGATCAATTTTTATACACCTTTTAAATGAAATTTTAATTTTAGACCAGTTTTGGAATGAGATTAATTATTGGGAAGATAATATAGAGAGTTCTGAAGTAGCCCACAATTTCCCTTGTCATTAACATCTTGTATAAGTATGTTACGTTTGCCACAATTAATGAACGAATATTGAGACCTTATTATTAGTTAAAGTCCAGACTTTATTCAAATTAACTCAGTTTTTCTCCAATGTCCTTTAGTTTTCCCAAGATCCTATCCAGTACACCACACTATATTTAGTAGTCATGTCTCCTTAGTATCTCTTGGTGGTGACAGTTTCTTAGGCTTTTCTTGTTTTTGATGACTTTGAGATTTTTCAAGGATTACTGATCAGATGTTTTATAAGTGCCTCAATTGAGATGTTTCCAATGTTTTCCCATGATTAGACTGGGATAATGTGACTTGGAGAGATCACAAAGATCACAAAGATAAATTGCGATTCTCATCACACCATATTTAGGTTATAAACTATCAGTATGATTATTTATTGTTAATGTAGCCTTGATCATCTGGCTGTGGGTAGCATTTGTAAAGTTTCTTCATTGTAAAGTTAGTCTTTTTCCCCTACCCATTCCGTACTGAATACTTCAGAAGAAAGTCACTATAGGTAGTATACACTTAAAGCATGAGTGATTATGTTTTACCTCCTTAAGAGTTGGAACATCTATATACCTTATGTGGAATAATGTGCTTTTAATCTGAAATTCAGGACATTATTATACATTATTTATTCAAAGTTTCTTCAGCCCTATCTCTCTTACAGGACTCCCATTACACTATGCTGCAATCCTTAAAATTGTTTCATAGGTCACTGAGGCTTAATCATTATTTTCCTTCAATCTTCTTTCTCTCTTTTTTATGTACTAATTTCTATTGATGAATCTGCAAATATACCAGTTTTTCTTCTGCAATATCACATCTACTGTTGAATCAATCTAGCAAATTTTTCATTTTCATTTAATTATTTTCATCTCTAAAATTTCCATTTGGTTTTCTTTTGTAGTTTTTTTTCCCCTCTCTTGAAATTCCCTATTTGTTGAGTTATTATTATTATTATTATTATTATTATTATTATTATTATTATTTGCTCTAATTCTTTGAACATATTTACAATAGCTTCTTTGAAGTCTTTGACTCCTAAATCTGATATCCATGCCTACGGTCAGTGTCTATTGGTTGCATGTATTCCTGATTATGGGTCACATTTTCCTATTTCCTTGCAAGTATTATAATTTTTAATTGAAAAGTAGAAATTTTAGATAACATAATGCAGATACATATCTGTATTCTGTTTAACGTTTTTTAGTTTTCTAATAACTTACCTAGGCTCAAACTGCAGAATCTTTCCCCCATGGTATATAATTGCTGATGTCACTGATCAAGTTTTTCTTCTTCCTCTTCCTTCTGCTTCTTCTTTTTCATATTATTATTATTATTATTATTATTATTATCATTATTATTATTATTTTCTTTTGCCTGGCTTCCTAGTGGTTGCATAGATTAGTGGACAATAATTTCTGTACATCTTGTACTCAGGCATCTGTAGTTCTCATTTCCAGAATCTTCACTTAATTTTTTTGTCCGTCTCCTGCTTACCCTAACTGGAACTGCTACTTTAGGCTAGCAAAGATGTGGTTATTTCCACATTCTCATTTTCTACCATGTTTGTCACTTTTAATTGACAACACCATAAGGTTTTATGTCCCACCACAAATCAACTTCACTCCTCTGGAATGAAAGTTTCTGGCCTGTCCCCCCTTTCAATAACCTCCCCTGCAATCTTCATCTTTGTAACGCTACTGTGCTTGTCATCTGAATGGAAGGTGTTGATGGCAGGAACCTCAGGCAAGTTGGAAGCAGAGTGTTGTTCTTACCCAAAGCTCTAAAGGTTTTCTAAGAATATACCCTTTTCAGTCTGTTATCTACCTTTATCAATTTTCAAAGCCTGAGAGGGTTTTTTTTAAATAATCTTATCCACTTTTATACTGTGTGTGTGTGTGTGTGTGTGTGTGTGTGTGTGTGTGTGTGTGTGTGTGTGTGAAGGACTAATCAGCTTCTTCACACTGTCTTAATGGCACTCCCCCAATATTTGAATCAGAGACCACTGCTCAGAAGACCACTGCCCTTTCAAGTGACTACTCTTCAGGGATTAAAAAGACATTCTATCTTCAGAATGTGTTGTGCTGAACACTGAAAGTTGTTTTCTAGAACTAATAAAATTTTTCTGAAGTATATAAAACGTAAAGGGCATCCAATATGACTTAATCACACAGTTCATATAAACTGTATTGTGTACTTCAATATTAATTACACACTATAGAAAATGTTCTCAGGTTCCATACCATTTTATTTTTTTATTTTTATTATTTATTTATTTATTTTTAAAAGACTTTATTCGGGAATTGGAGAAGGGGAACAGCCAAGTTGTTGTCTTTCAATCTTAGTTATGGAGGGTGCAGCTTGCTCAGCTTCAAATCCAGTCACCATTTGGCCATGTTGGCAGCTCGCAGCCACTCAGCTCAAGGTGTAGTGTTCAATCTTAGCTGTGGGTGGGCATAGGCCACCATCCCATGCAAGAGTCCAAATGACAACCTTTGTTAGGAGCATGTGCTCTCACCAGTTGAGCTATCCTGCCAAATATTGGCAGGTCAGCAGCAGCTCGGCTCAGGCTCAGCTCACTTGCCCATGTGGGAATCGAACCGGCAACCCTGTTGCTCAGAGCTCATGCTCTTAACCAACTGAGCCACCTAGCCGACCACCCCCCATACCATTTCATTTTAAATAATCTATTTGGAGTAACACCCTGTTATCCATTGGTTATGTGAGTTGTTTATTCATAACAGTTATCAAATCTCAATCTCTAAGGAATTTATGTTAACTTCATATGAAATATTGGATTGTTGGAAAAGTCATGACGTAGTTTTTCTATGTTTTTCATTGCAAAAATGTGTCATGACTTTTCCAACAACCCAGTACATCATTTGAATACTTATTCTTGTCTAGTGCATAATATGAGTACATATACAACACAAAAATATCTATGAGTAGGTGAGAAAATGATAAGAACAAAAAATTAAAATTATGTATTTCTAAATGACAAGATAGAATGACTTAAATATTAAATTTTCTCACATGTAACTATTCCCAGAATAGTGGCACTTAAGCAGTGTAAGAAGACCCAAATGTTATCCCTTTTTTATATGTTTCCGTTTTCTAGGTGAAAAATATGATGACAAATAAATATTTTTTCAGAAAAAATAATAAAAAACTTTAGAAAAAAATGTTGCTAGCAACATATGTAATTCTTTAGTATTTTATATGGAATGCATTTTAGATTTATACAATATTGAATTAAATGTTCCATAAATATGCAATAATTCATTATTTACAAATTTTTTTTTTTGGATAGAATGTGTCATGTTATTTAACTGATATTATTATGTCAAAAATGAAATGTCACTCTGTAGCCAACTTTTGGGATTATATAAAACCATCTGATTTGTATGGGTATATGAAAGAAACGTATTTGCTGCTCCGCATATTTTATTTTAAATAAATAACCAACATTAATAATCAATAACTAATAACAAAGCTAAATTAACATTTATTTTTTAATTTTAAATTTAAACAAGTACAACTAATTAAACACCACACTGTTAATACTCTGAAAAAAAGCAAAATACCCTTCATGAAAACTATATGGCTTCAAATTTTCCTCATCTGGGGAGTAGGAATTTGAATGCTTTGCTTTTTTTCAAAGACTTAGAGACTTTGATAAATTCTAGATATGAACCAAATTCAATATAAGAACACTTAAATTGCTATTCTTCAGTGAGATTGTTATGATGAACACTTTCTTTAGTCGATACCAGAATCTTTCTAAGGGAAGATATTTTTTTCTGAAATAAACAGGATAAACCATTTACAATATTTTATTGATGTTAATATTAGTACTTTTACTATTTTAAAATCAAGAGATGTTTTATTATTTTATGTGTCTTGAAGTTATGATTGTTGGCCTTTTTACTTGGTGGGGAATGATATGACTCATCTAAAATTGATGGCAATTTAGATTAAGCATAGTTTATATAAAATTGTCCCAATGAGTCAGTGAGATATAAAAGGCAATATATAATATAGCTAAACTCTTCTGCATGAAATGAAACAGGGGTTTTGGTTTTGGTTCATCAGAGAAGAGAAAACAGAGACCGTTTAAGCAACATAGCAGTAAATCCAAAGAACATTTAAGAACAAGATTGTCCAAAAGAGCTCAACAGCGCCAGGGTTCCGGGGGCGCTGCCTGGCCAGCAAGGCCATGTCCAGTTACAGGCAGTCTGGGCATCTTGGCTTCTGTGGCGCAGGTGACATGGCTGTCTTCATACTCCCCAGTGGATGCCAGCACCCACTCTGTCTCCTTCCAGCCTGGCCACCAACAGAAGGTGGTACAATCTTAGGACTGGCCCACTGTCAGGGCTGTCCACCTGGCTCTGCTTTCTAAGTGTAAGGAGAGACAGAGTGCACTGGGAGGTGAGGGACGTGATCATTCTGAAAGAAACTTCTATGCTGGCTCATGTTCATTTCTTGTGAACAGCCCATGAAGAAAAGAAAAGAAAGGGCAACTGAGTTAAAATAAGGAAATCTTGTGAACTTCACCACCATAGGTGAAAATGTGTCCTAAATTATCATTCTAAGGATTAGAAAAATATATGAAACACAGTGAGAGATTCATGGTTAAATATGATGAACTGTTCTTTATCTTTGTTTTCTCCAGAATACCTCACTAAAATGACTAATAATAATAATAATTCAATTTAATAATAATAAAGATATTAACAGTGAACAACAAAAAGAATGACAGTGGTGCTTATAGTAAAAATGTTAATATTTAGAAGTTATAGAAACAGAGAAACAAATGGTAACTAACAAACTAGCAAGAGATGATGGCTGGGTCTGTAGTTGCAGAACAAACAAGAAGCAAGCCATATTTGCACCACACATTATCCTACTTCTCCAATGTTAGCAGCAAGGAGCTAAAAATCAGAGGGGTGGTTTAACATATTTAAAAGCATCTGATTCTGTAATAGGTTAATTTTATGTGTCAACTTAAATGAGCGAAGGGATGCCCAGATAGCTGGTGAAACATTGTTTCTGGGTGTATCTCTGAGGGTATTTCTGCAAAAGTTTAGCATTTGAATCAGCAAGCTGAGTAAAGAAAATCATTCTCACCAATGTGGATGGGCATCATCCAGTCCCGTGAGAGCATGAATAGAACACAAAGGCAGAAGGACTGATTTCTTCTCTTTGCTTGAGCTGGGACATTCATTTTCTCCTGTCAGTGGACATCATGACTGTGGCCTTTGGACTTGGACTGGGAGTTATACCATCAGCTCCCTTGGTTCTCAGGCCTTTGGACTTGGACTGTATTGCACCATTGACTTTCTTTGCTCTCTTGCTTGCAAATAGGGAATCTCTCAGCCTTCATAACTGAATTCACTGACTTCACATGATCTCACCATGTTCCCCACCATTCTGAAGCATCTGGTTTGATAAAATGCTGAAATGGTCTTTTGAAGACTCAATGACAGCACCAGCTAAGTGGCAATATTTTGCAGGACTGGGGAAACGTCACGCAAAGACTGCTTTGTATGTCATCTTGATTCTGTTCCTCTAGAGAACCCTATCTCATATATATTCCAAGGCACTTTTTCCACATTGGTAGAAAACTGAAGCTTTACCTTTTTACCTCAGGATATCATGCAGAACTGAGAGGAAGGGGTGAAGTAGCATACTGGAAAGACGGAGATGATGTGAAAACCAGAATAGTTAATGGTGAAACTCCTGTTCATCCTTCCCCTTCTTGCATCCCAAAATGCTAGCATTAGAATTATACCCCAAGAATGAAAAGATTAAGAGAAAGTTAGGTTTGTGTGAAAGTTTTACTTTAAACATAACTTATATTGGGTAGTCGGAAAAGTCACAATGTATTTTTTCTATGTTTTTCATTGCAAAAATGCATCAGGATTTTTCCAACAACCCAATATATGAAGAACTCTGATAGGCATCTGAGTTCTTCATTATTTAATGGACATCTCAGAATCATTTGAGAAAACCCACCAACATCAAAGACAGAGATAAACATTAAAATATGCAAGAGAAAGAGAAAATGAAGTTTCATTTTTTGTAAAGGATTAGTGTAGGAGAGTCAACATACATCTAATGAAGGTTCTAGACACACACACACACAAAAAAAAAGCCAAGAAAAATTAAGAAGAAAAAATTACCAAAGGAATAGTAAAAATTTCCCCAAACTAAAGAATGTGTTTCTAGTTTGTTTAGGTTCACTGAGTTCTCAACACATGCTTTTCAAAAGACACTAATGCAAGTTTATGAAGTTTCAGAACATTGGTGACAAACAAAAAGCATAAAAGCTTTCCAAAGGGAGGAATCAAGTTACATACATATTATCAGGGGCAAGATGGCATTGGGCTTTCAGGTAGCAAAATTGGAAAACTAGAAGATACCATGGCAATACATTTGAATTCTTCAACAAAAGAATCTTCTACTACCTTATCTATATCCATAACGCCCCCCATCCCCAACCCCACCCCACTTGACAACTTTTAAATCTCCTCTTCCCTAGTTTTTTAGCCCCTGGATTTGATTACTCTTCTAATCAGTTTCTGAATCCTAGACTAAAGATTGCCCCTAGACTGAATCACAGAATTTCTCTCAGTCACCCCAGCTTTAGATAACCACATAAAGCCTGTGACTTTCCTTCCAACATTCCCCAAACCATTCCAGACTTAACTCTCCAATAATCTCATCCCAGAGACTAAATAGGTTTTAACATTTCCCCAGGACAGTATACTTGTTGATTGTAAACATTAAAGGCTAATGTTCTTTCCAAACCCATAGCCTCCCTACATCAATAGCTTTGAGCTCTGCTCTTTAAGAAATTTATTAATTAAAATCTACTTCACACATTTAGGGGTCTTGGGGATAAAGAAGGTACTTCAGCAAGATTATCAGTCCCAACCAAAGAAGCCAACAGTCTTCCAGGTGAACCTTAAGACCCCTTCATCTCAACTGAGAACAGATAAAGTTAGAGTTCCATGCATTCCCCAATAGGCAGGGACAGTTGTACACCCCTGCCCAGCAGGAAGTAGATACAGAAGAAAAGACCTCCTGTCCCTCAACTTCCCATAGAGATTTTATGGGGATCATGTCTCTTAAGGGAAAATAAGGCAGACAGAGGCAGGCATTGGGTCTCTGCATTCCTGCATGTACAACAGAACTTACCACCTAAAAGACATCCCCTCTCCACCCAAAACTTCTCTTTTCTTCTAATAAACTCCTTTTTAAAGAGATGAGATCAATCAGGTGGTCCCACACCCAGAGAGGAACAGCCTATTCCAGAGGAAAAAGGGATAAAAACTTAAAGTCCTGGCCAGTCAACACCTTTTGAGCATTTTGAGCCTTGCCTCTGCTCAGGGCCGCTCCATATTCTTTGGATTGTACTTTCTTTTTCTAATAATGGCCCTTGAGCCTTTCTCTACTTTTTCTTGCATTTCTCCTTTTTTGAAATGCATTTTTACTTCTAATAAACTCCTTTTCTGCAACTTTAGCTCTCTGGTCCGTGTCTCCATTCTTCAGTTCTAAGAGACCACGACCCTAGCACAAGAAATACCCTACATCAATATTTTCAGGCATGTATGATTTCTCAAATAATGTATTCTCCATTTTCTTTCTCAGAAAACTACCAAAGGATATGCTCAAGGGAGTGTCAACATAAAAAACATCAAAAGTTGTAGAAAATGTTTGTAAAAGTTTGTTTGAACCAAACTGATGGCATTACTAGAAAGCAAGCTCTCAAATACTCCGGAGAATAAAAGTTTTGCAGTTTTTGTTTGTTTGTTTTTTAATACACTTTGAATTCAGGAGGGAACATAAGGAAGATTCCATGAAGGTGGGACAAATCACGATAGAGAAGATTGGATTACAGTATACTTAACAAGACTATATGCTCCCTTGAGAGTGGTGACACCTAAGAAGGGTCTGAAAAAGAGGATTACTCTGGGATTTCAAAGATGTGTTAACATAGATGCATAAGAACAATGAACAAGGCTTGCTTAAGGCAAAGATAAACCTTTTTACTAAAGAAGTTATATGCCTTGGCATGGCAACCCACCATGACTTAAGAATTTATCATCAAATCACACTGTGAGGTTACTTTCAGTCACTGGACTTGTCAGATTTATTTCTTTTTATTTTTTATTTTTTTTATTTTTTATTTTGAGGGCAGTGTCACTGGCCTTCATATGTGGGACCCGAACCGGGGCCACTGGCTTCCCAAGCCAGTGCTTAACCACCATGCCACTCGGCCGGCCCACTCATCAGATTTATTATCCAGCCTGTTATTTATCTGCAGGAGTACACCAAAAAGAGAAAGATATGGATGCAAGGAACAAATGATTCAAACTAGGAAGAGGAATTCAGAGGTAATTCCTAGGAAGGAAGTTTTATAATAAGAGTTGTACATTTGGCCATGAAGACAGCTAGTACATATTAGAAACAAGAGGACTGGTTATCCAGGAAAGATGTTTCCAAGTTTTTGTGGAGGGTAGAAGGAAATACTCTAAGGGTATCTCATATATATTTGAAACCATTGATATCTACTTTTAATATTGTTGGGAACACTGGGAATGAATTAGTGATATATAAAAAAAACAAGAAACTAGAGGGCCGGCCGAGTGGCACGGTGGTTAAGCACCGGCTTGAGAAGCCAGCGGCCCCGGTTTGGTCCCATATATGAGGGCCAGTGACACTGCCCTCAAAAATAAATAAATAAATAAATAAATAAATAAATAAATAAATAAATAAATAAAATAATAAAAAAAATAAGAAACTAGAAAAGGGATATAATTATTAAATTTTTCCAAGTAAAATTAAAAGTTTTTCAATAAAATATAATCTTATTAAATCAGGTAGCTTAGGTATGAATAATATTTAAAGAATAAATATAAATATATATTATATAAGTAGTATAAATATTATAGTATATAGTAGATACTATTTAAATAAAAATAATAATAAACAACATTGAATGCTAATTTAACACAAATTATTATATGAATAGAGTGGGAAAATGGGAGGAGTCCTGTGAGTTTTCTTGTATGTGATGGTGGGGATTAATGGAGTAGACATAGGACAGTAAATCTTTATCTTTTGTAGTAACTTTCAAATCCAAACAATAGCTTTAAAATTGAAAATTAAGGAAGAGATGCATGGAAAGTTACTTTAAAGTATGGAAGTAAATCCCAGAGCAAATGGCTAAGAGTTTAAAGTATAAAGTTTTGGAGAATTCTAGTCAGGAATGGGCAGATTTGCCACAGAGAATTGCTGGGGTTTTTGTTTGTTTGTTTTTTTCTTGATAAGCCAGTATTATTCTTCTTATAAAACTAGAAGCATGTATTATTTATAACTTTAATAAAAATCACTCACAAAGAGAAAAAAACAAACAGGAGGGTTTTTTTTATAAGATATTTAAGATATTTAGAAGTGTTAATGTTAAAATACCCATTCTTTTTACAACATATTTAGTAGTCAGAAATGATTGATGTTTTTTCCTCCTGCCTTTCCTCCCTTTCTTTTCCCTCTTGCGTTTTGTCCTTTCTTCCATCCTGTTTTTATTTCATTTATTTATGAAGGACAGTGAGATAATGAGGTTGGGATGCATATTTAGGTTAATGTTATGGTTAGTATAAAATTAAAATGGAAAATGGAGAAGAGATCAATAGAATCAGGAGGTAGAAGTCTAAAGTTACCATGATAATTTAACTCCTGGGAATACAAAGGGATTTTTGGAAGGGTTTTTGACTTTTTCTAAGGTTTAAAAAGGAGATTGGAGCCTTTTTAAAAAGAGCTAGAAGGCATCAAGCAACAACTGTGTTAATCAGGAGTTCTTAATTGTATATGAAAATGAAAATTGACAGAATTTTACTTCAGTCAACTTTCAAAACTATATAAAATATTGGTGTTTCTGTATAATATTCTCAGGCACAATGGGAAGTGAGAATCAAGACAATTTCAGTTAATAAATATTATTCTTATTGCATAACATTAAAATTAACACATAAATTAGAGAAAATAATTGTATCCTAAGAGACAGACTGCTTCTCGAAACCAAAATAATGTAAATTCAGTGGTGTTATATAAAAATGAAAGAATGACTGTTCAGCATGGAAGCATAAAAGAAGTGATTCAGTGGTCAATTTTGATGGTAACTTGGAGTTCTAACTAGAATAGGAGGAGTCTTGGCTGAGTATTATCATTTTCTTGGTTGTTGGGAGTGTTAGTTTAATGTTATCTTAATACTGATTCTCTCGCTCTCTCTCTCTCTCTCTCTCTCTCTCTCACACACACACACACACACACACACACACACACACACACACACACAATAAAATAAAATAAAAAATAAAACAAAACAAAACCAAAACAAAACAAAACAAAAAAACCTACATCTTTTTGAGAATAGCTTCTCACATGATTTGTCTGCAAGGAAGAAAAAAAATGCTCTGAATAAAATGATACACCAGCTTCTTTTCAAATAATTGCTTTTCTTCATTATTGTAGGTTCTAAGATTGGTATTCTGGTTATAATTGATTTCACACCAAAAGAAAATTAATAAGCTATCATTCTGGTTTATAAACATGTATCCCTATGTACTTAGTATTGTGATGGTGAGGATAGTAGACAGAGACATTCATTTCCTTTGTTTCAAAATGTTAGATTCTGAGCTTGCAAGGCTGAGTAAGGACCAGACATTAAAACTTGGTGAGTTCATGGGCCGGCCGAGTGGCACGGTGGTTAAGCGCTGGCTTGGGAAACCAGCGGCCCCGGTTTGGTCCCACATATGAGGGCCAGTGACACTGCCCTCAAAAAAAAGAAAAAAAATTAAATACAACTTGGTGAGTCCAAAAAACTAAATAAATTTCACCTTGTGGTGTCCTATTTCTAAAGCCAGAAATGTTTCTTTTGAGCCACTTCTAGTTTTCATGTTTTCAAAGGTTTAGTATTGAAAGCTTTGGGAAATTGAACAGCACATTTGCTCTGGTGTTAACAATCTAGTTCTACATCCATGCATATCTTCTATTCTCATATTCTTTCATTGAGAAAAAAAAAACACAAAAAATAAGAATAATATGTAAATCTGAATTTTATGTTCCATTCAAAAATTCATAATGGAGAAAGACCATGAAAGGGGGAGAACCTTCTACAAAGGGAAAAAGAGGGATCATAAACTCTTCTTCTCACCAATCCATAGCTGCCCTGCATGACATTGGATACTGAACTCAGTACTTTTCAAAGGAGTCTAAAAATATTTCTGCTCTGCTATGTTAACTTTTTCTCCCAGTTATCTACAATTTCACCTATGATATACTGAGCCAATGTACATTGCAGAGACAGTACTGGAAGGCATACATACTACCTTTAGAGCATATAGCTTTTTGGTAAAGGGTTTAAAGTATCAAGATTATAAGGAACAGAAAGGAAAGGGCATTTGGAGATTGACAGTAGATAAAGGAAGATACAAAAGGATGGGATGCAAAGTTTACCTACTTAAAATTTTCTGATTTTTAGTTGTGCTGTTTTAATCTTTTCTCAAAAATAAAGCTAATTTATGTAAGTCAGAAACCCCCCTCACTCATACTTTTTCTGCCTAGAATAGATCAAAGGGTAACAGTAAGAGGAAGATGTAAATCTGGACCTAAGAATTGCCTTCTACATGAGAATTTGGGTAACTTATCACTGGAACTGTCACTGGTACATTTTATATCTATTATAAAGCACATTAAAACAAACAAACAAACATGTAGCTATGGTTTACTTTTTATTTAGATGATAGCGTATCTGTATTGGAATCTTAGAAATTATTTAACGTGTACACATAATTTTATCTGGAAGGAATCTATTATCCCTTATTCCAAAATATAAAATCAGAAGTGCATTTTTTATAACCTATCAGGTGACAATTCTTGCCTAGAATTGAAGTGAGGCAATTTGTAATATTTATTTTAATCTCACATAATATGATTATTCATATATTTTGCTATTGAAATATCAATGTATTTGGTTATGGGGAATTGCTTCATTCCTATTGGGGGTGTTAGGCTATATACATGAATTATTATCTAAGATTAGAAAACAAATACAAAAATTTGAGGACACCACCAGTTCAGCAATTGAGCCAGCTTTGGATCATAGCTATACCCCTGGATTTCTTTAGTGATATAATAGATTACTATATTTTTAAACCATCTTGATTCATGGTTTTTGCTTACTTAAAAGTGAAGTCATTTAGACTTATATAATTAATGTCTTTCTAATTTTTTTATTCTTTCCCACAAATTATGGAGGTATGTGTCCTTGACCACATGCCAAAAGTAAAGACTGACTAAAATAGATTTGTAAATTTTATACATTGGAAAAATACAGTTTTAATTGAGCTTCACATTTTGATTTTGTCCTATTGGCATATGTAGATGAAAACATCAGATTTAAAGAAATAAATCACTGGATATTGTGACTGCTAGAAAAAGAGTAGGTTGTTGTAGGTCAAACACAAGTAATTCACTGGCAAAATATCAAAGAAATTGAGCTTTTTTAAGACTATAATTATCTCATATTAGTATACAAATGTTTGATAAAGATGAGCACTAAGTGCCAATAAAGCATCTGAATAAACTACATGTCAAATTTTTAAAAGGTAATTTTAACAACATGTATTCCAAGCCATATAAAAAATATTGCCATCATTTAGAGTAGGGAGAGACAACTCAAATTCCTATGGGATTGAGTAAGTATGAATAAACAAATGAAGTGGGCTGGGTGATTACAAAGTGATTTTAGAGAATGCACAGTTCTTTTAAAGAGATTCAACTTCTTTGTAAGTTAAGCAGAGATTCCAGTTTCCCAAAGACTTTCTGTAGACTGTTGCTTTGAGGGCCTCCAATGGTGAAATAACCTTTCCACAATAACTCTGGAATTTACCATGTGAGTAGTTTTCAATAGGATATTTGTGTGATGTAAGTAGAGTATAGATAAGTGGTAAGTGCTTGGACTTAGGAACAGTTATCTTACAATATTTCCTCTTGGGAAACCACCACCATAATATGAAGTAGCCCAAACAGCCAGTGGAGAGGCCCATACATAGGAAAACCAAGACACCCCGTAAACAGCCCCAGCTGAGCTCCCAATCTTTTCTCTAGACTGCACCTGGCCTTTCATCTTATACCAAGTGCAAGGACAACCACCTATTTAACTGCAAAATTATAAGGTGTAATAAATTGTTCTAATTCACTGAAGTTTGGGGTGGTTTATTACACAGAAAGAGATAATTGAGACACTCCAGATTTTATCTGGATCTTAATTTTAAAAAATACTTTATTCTCATAATATGGATGATGAGCAAGTTTAATATAGAATTTATAACTTCTAATATAGTTCAAACTTCCCATTTTATTGAATAAACTGATGTACAGAAGGTCAAGTGGTATGTTCTCAAAATCAGTGATAAAGCCTGGTTAACGTATTAATCTCAAAAAATATGTGAATACCTCGCAGAATGTTAGATACAGATCAGTTACAGATTGGTCTTCCAAAATGCTCTGGTGAAGTTGAAAAATATGTAAACAAACAATTATTTACACTATAATATATACCATAGAAAAAAAAATTTTAGTGTTTTTCCCACTATCCACTTCTATGTATTTAAGAGAATGATTTTCTCATCTTATTATATAATAAGTAAGAAGACGAAAGATGCAGGTAGAATGTGGGAGTCAGGCCTGGAGTAGAAATATGATTTATTTAAATTGTTTGATAAAAGATTTTCCAAAAATATATTCATGGATTGTTTAATTTAGAATCCATCTCTTCTACTTCATGAGGTATACAATAGTCTCCCCTTATCCATGGCTTTAGTTTCTGTGATTTCAGTTACCCAGTTTCAGTAAACCAGGTTCCAAATCTATAAAATGGAAAATTCCATAAAGAAACAATTCATAAGTTGCAAATTGCCTGCTATGGAGCATGATGAAATCTCATGCTGTCCTGCTCTTTTCTGCCTGGGAGAGAATCATCCCTTTGTCCAGTGCATCTACCCCTGTATATGCTCTCTACCTGTTAGTTATTTAGTACCTGTTATCACATTGATTAAACAATGTCCCAGGGCTTATGTTCCAGTAAACCTTATTTTACTTATTAATGGCCCCAAAGCCATTCACATAACTTTTATTACGGTATATTGTTATAATTGTTGTCTTTTATTATGAATCATTATTGTTAATCTCTTACTATGCCTAATTTATAAATTATCCTTTATCATAGGTATGTATGTATAGGGAAAAACATAATATATATATATATATATATATATATATATATATATATATATATATAAGGTTTGGTACTATCTGTGGTTTGAGGCAAACACGGGGGGTCTTGAATTTATCTCAAATAAGGGGGTGGGCTACTGTACTATATTTATGTTCTTTAAATACTGAATACATATCTCTCTATCCAATGTTTTAAGAAAAAATTCCATTCAGAACACCAATTCTAAAGAATACCGTAGCATTTTCTATGTACATTTCATTTTCATCATCCTTCTTGTCAACTGAATGTAAATAATTTGGAATTCTTCTCTCCTCACTGGATCATTGCAGTGGTTTGGAATAGTTTTGACAGTCAACAAAAACTGTTATAAAATCTCCTGTTATGAGACACAAGAGGAGATTAAAGCACGCCCTGTCAGTCTGCAGAAAAAGAACATGTTGCTCATGGCTGGTTATTCTCTTTTCAGAGCACTGAACTTGGCAGTGAAATCAGTACAAGGAAATGGGAGAGGCGGGGGATTGGCAGGGATATGGCAGCTCCTGTGGAGAGGCTGTCTGCAGATGACATAGCAATAACCACAGGATCTGCGGGGCGAAGGCATGCATGCGGGCTCCAGTGGAGAAGCTAATCAAGTGGTAAGGACCAAGTTTACGATTTCACAATATAGGTGCTTGGTTACTCAGAAGGATAAAGGGGGTGATTAGAGGCAGGGTATTCAATAAAATGTTTAGAGATGTGTAACTGAAGTCAAATAACATGATGGAGTAAAAAAAAAACAACAAAAAAACGAAAGAAAACACTTTCACTGACAAAAAAATCCATTATTCATTATTGAAATTGATTACAGAGAGAAATAATTTTTTTCTTTCTCTCTAGATCACTAGAAGATGTGTATGCTGATGATAAATCTTTTATTCTTCACTTTATTGCTTTGGGCATTTTTAGTACATTATTTCTGAACTATTTTTATTTCTTTTCTATTTTGTTATAATATTTCAATTAGGCTTCTTTGAAATGGACTACAGATAAATATTTGGATGTGAAATAATTTAAAGAATTATTTTACCAGGACATCTGGCCACCAAATACCACTTCACACCAAAATATAGCTAGACACTAACATTGAATCTACCGTACCTGTGGTAACAGTCAGATGTTGTGCTGGACCATGTATGTGCCTTGGTAGCCTATAGGACAGGGTACACACTGACTTGTGCTCTAGGCTCTACTTATAGCACTATATTTTATTTGTGGAAGAGCTAATACTTGCACTTTCAAATACCTTGAGAATAATAAATAATATGGTATTTAAACATGATTTACTCATTTCCTAAGTTACATATAATTAATTTTGAATTTGGCACAAGCTGTGATTTTAATATAACCTTATTTACCTTTCAAAGTTTGATCTGCTATATCATGGTAACTCACTTCTCAGTTATAACAATGTATAAAAAATAATGCAGTGTGACTAAGTGTAGTTTAGCAATTGAAAACCAATTAATGAAATTTGCCATATTATCAGACAAAAAAAATAATGAGGATGTCCAAAGTTTCAGAAAAAGCTTGTGAGAAAATTACAATTCATTTATAATAAAACCTCTCAGCAAACTCAGAATAGGAAGAAGATTGATAAAAAGAAACTACAAAACATCAGATGTCTTGGTAAAAAATTGAATACTTGCCTCCTAAGGTCATGAACAAAGCAATCATATCCACTCTACCACATCCATTCAGCAATCTGTCCAGGGCAATAAGGCAAGAAACATAAATACAAGGCAACTATGTTTGAAAGAAAGGAGTAAAATTCCTCATTTATACATGGCTTTATCATTAATATACAAAATATGTGGAAATCTACAAAATTACTAAAACTAATAAGCAGATTTAGCAAGGTTGCCGGATACCAGATATTGGGTGTGAGGGTGTCAATCAGGGACCCTCTCGGTGGTGAGATGCCCAGCTGAAAGAAGGCACGAGGCAAACTGTGTAGCATAAATGCAGCAACAACTCTTTATTCATCCAAGGCCTGTGCCCAGAGAGCTTGAGAACCAAAATGGAAGCAGGGTTTTATACTCTCATACAAACAAAAAGTGCATGGTGCCAGCACACATGTGCAGGAAGGAAAATTATGTCAACAATCAACATCCTGAAATGTACATCAACAAGTTCTTCTTCTTCCCCCTGTCCTACCCAAGCCTGGAAACATTTAACTAAGAGGCTCTAACACCTGGGACCCACAAAAGATCAATTAAAAACCCAATTATATATATATGTATATGTATATCTATATCTATCTATCTGAAGAGAGGGAGATAATAACAGAGAGAGAACAATCAAGGAAGAGTTCTGTTTAAACAAGACAGAGTAGACCTTTTGTTGTATATATAAAATGATGTTTCAGGACAGAGTTTTGTTTTGATTTTGGACTTCTTTACCTTTCTCTATTTTTAAAATTTATGCTCAGAAATTGACGTACGTTTTGGCTGTGATCTATTAGGTAATTTTAAGTGACTGGCTATTTCTGAGTAGACCCATTTTAGAATCAATATGTACAAAATCCATAATTTTATTTAAACAATTTATTTATTTTTAACTCAAGTTTATTGGGGTGACAATGGTTAGTAAAGTTACATAGGTTTGAGGTGTACAATTCTGTAATACGTCATCTATATATCATCACATTGTATGTTCACCACCCAGAATCAGTTCTTCCATCACCATATATTTGACCCCCTTTACCCTCATCTAACATCCTCCTCCCCCTTTACACCCTGGTAACCACTAAACTATTGTCTGTGTCTATGAGTTTTGTTTCTTTATTTGCTTGTCTTGTTCCTTTGTTGCTTTCAATTTTATATCCCACATATCAGTGAAATCATATGGTTCTTGAATTTTTCTGCCGGACTTATTTTGCTAAGCTTAATAATCTCAAGATCCATCCATGTTGTTGCAAATGGCATTATTTCATCTTTTCTTATGGCAGAATAGTATTCCATTGTGTATATATACCGCATCTTCTTTATCCAATCATCTATTGAAAGACACTTTGGTTGATTTTTAAGAGATTGTTTAAGTCCAGTAGTCAGAGTAGAAGATGCTGCTGGAGGAGGAATATAGTCTCCTCATTTGTGTTGTATCACTTGTGGAAGGAAGATGTTACAGATAAACGAGGAGAAACACTAGAATAACTGACAATAGTGATTGAAGAAAATGCAATGATTATTTTTGTAACCCATCATTTAAGTTTAACAAAATGATATGTAACATTGTTCAATTTGTTGATAAACATTCTAAATATAAAGCATAAACAATAATTTTTTCCAACTTTAATTTTAAAATAAATATGACTCTATTCTTATTTTCTAAGCTATTTACCCCTAAATTATCATTTCTCAAATTCTGCAAATTTGCTCATTCACCAAAAATGATGAGCCTGAAAAGTATTTAAAGTGGGGAGCTTTTGCAATTGCAGGTCTGGGTCATTCAAATTACACTTTATTTAAAGATTGAAGTGAATCTGGAGCAATGGATTATATGGTAGGAGCTAAATACTTAATGTTGTACAGTTGGGATATCTCAACTCAGAATAAGAACGATCTGGGAAGAGTCTTACTTAGATTTTAACAATATTTGCATGCTGTGACTGATTGCCTAAATTGTTACAGGTAGGCATTATTTAGAAGTGTTCAAGGTATATCTTTATTCCTTCCCCTACCCTCTTTTTTAATTTCCTTAGTGGACTCAGATCTTACCACTATCTTTCTGACTTCCAAGGCTCAGGGGTTATACTCAGGCTATTTCTGCCCAACAAAACATTTTTTTTGTTTCAGTATTATTCTTCTATCTTGTCCCAAAATCGAATATTTTTTTCCAATTTTTATATTCTCTGTTAGCAAATGTGATAAATTAACACATCCTAATTTGCACTACAAAGTTAATGTGATCTTCCTCTCATTCTTGCTGTCTGTCATTCTCTCACCCAATCATTCATTCATACTTTTAATGAATGTACATTAATGAAAATACACAAGTTCAAATCTAGAAAGGTGTGAAAATTACATAAATCAAATAATTGGAATATGAAATAATGATTATTATGATAAAGGTATGCATCAAAGTGTTTTAGAAAAAATATATTTGTCATGAAAACAAAGAGAAAACACAAATTCTGTCTAGAAACAGTAGGATTTTTTTTTCCCAGGGAAGTGCCACTTGCCATTTAAAAAATAAATCAATAAAAAATGTGAATGGAAAGAAAAGTAAAGCCAGACAGCAAAGAACAGCAAAGAAAAAGCATGGAGTCATGTATATTTAGAAAAAAGCTTCTCAAATTGTGCTCTCAGGATCAGCAACTTCAACATCACATGGTAATTTGTTAGAAATGAAAATTTTGGGTTCATCCCAAACCTACTGAATGAAAATCTTTGGGAAGGGAGACTAGTAATCTGACTAATAATCATGCCTCCCAGATAATTGTGAAGCATCCTTTGAGAACTACAGAGCAAGTCTAAAAAAATGTAACTATTTGTGATGGCTCCAGTGTAGGCCTGAAAACAGGGTTTGTGTTTTATTTAGTAGGCTATTGGGAGACATGTGATTTCTCATGCATAGGGTTAACATGTTCACAAGAGTTTTTAAATAATAACTGATGAAATTGTAGGCATTTGAAAATACTGGAGACCAGCAGGATATGAATAACACTTTATCATTAATGGTGGCAGGAAAAAAGAAGGGAAGGGGACAGAGAAACTAGAGATGTAGATATTTTTAAATACATTATATGTTTTTCAGCAGGAATTTTTTAGAGAAAATGTTTTACCAAAGAAAATCCAATACAGGAAGTTGTAAGCACCAAAGCATGTTGATGGGGGGTTAAGGTCATTTGAAGGAGCTTTGTGCTACCCTGCAAAGCAAAACTTCCTTCCTTCCACTTATAGCAATGTGTAAAATGCCGTATGGAGAAAACAAAGCAGTCACTGTCTTATGCTATTCGTGTTCTTCAAGTAGATTAGGCAGATATGTGCAAATCTACACTCCAATTGTGGGTTGGATTTCAGTCAGCCCCCAAATAGTTCCTAGATTCTAGGCAAGCCCATATACTTGTCTAACTCAGGTTCATCTCTAGCCTAGCCAAAGTATTGTAACAGTTAAGTGTTTTTGTTTTTGTTTTTGTTTGGGCGGGGGGCAATATTTGAAAAGTGAACTCCTAAATTTGCCTGCAGAATTCAAAGAAAGCTTCAAGGAAAGGAGCTGGGTTTTGAGTTGAATCTTTAATATTTCATAGATATATGTTGACAGAAAAGGAAACAGGATTCTAGAGAGATGAAACTATATGAACAAGGTCCCAAAGTGGGTAGTCCTATGGCTACTTACAGAAAAATAATCATTAGATTGATAGGTGCTCATGCCTGTATCTTAACTAGTTCATTCTGGCATCAATGTGTATCATTTTCAGGAGGAATAAATTTGGTAAAAAGGAGGACAAAAGCAAATGTTCTGAGTAGGGGATAAGTGATGATGTAAGGGAGTACCAGTAGGGATTGTGGAGTTACTGGATTTAAAACATTTTGATTCAAAAAAAGTGTAGCTAACATCTTCCAGTTAGCAAGAAGCAAGCAGCCCTGAGCAGTCAACATTTCTCCTCTTAGTGCACTTACGAGGATCTCTTGAAAGCAACTCCTATTCACTGCCTCTCAAAAATGTCTGTCACACAGATTTTTAAAAATATATTTCACTTTGGTTTGAACAGGAAACCATTATTCTAAGCTATGAGGATTTTACCTTTTCTAAGTTCATAACAGTCATAGGCAAGGAGACACCATTATTATATCTTATACCAGGGAACATAGGTTTGAAACTTTATTTTGTCTCCAGGCTCTCTCTCTGGACTTCCTTCCAGACTCCATTAGTAGGGCAATGTTATTTAGTTGTCTTACATCCCAGAAGAGTGTTGTCAGGGAGAGTAAGCCAGTTTGCAATGAGGCTGCTCTATGTTCACTCAGTCTATCCATTTCCACCTTCCCACAAATCACAAGATAGCTTGACTACTGCATATAAGTGGCAGAACTAAAAATCAAGCCCTAATTTTTCAGCTCCACATACCTGCTCTTTCTGTGGAATACTTAGGATAACATAAAAGTAAATATGTAAGTATGACATATTGTTTTAAATGTAAAGAATGCCACTGTTTTGAGTTGAATTATGTCTTTCCCCTACAAATATATATATATATATATATATATATCACATATAAATCACATATAATATTATATATACCTATATATGTATTATATATTATATATAATATATATATATTACATATTTATATGTATGATAACATTCTAACTCTCTATACTTTACAATATAGACCATTACAGAAGCAAGCAAGTTAAAATTAAATCATTAGGGTGAGCCTTAATCCAATATGACTGATGTCCTTATAAAAAGGGGCAATTTGCACACAGATTCTGACAATGATAAAGGGAGAACACCTTCTGAAGACTGGAGTTATGCTGGCACAAGCCTAGGAGCTACCAAAGTTAAGAGAGAGTCTTAAAACTGATCTTCCCTTAGTGCCCATGGGCCTGCTGATCTGTTGATCTCAGACTAGTCTCTTGAACTGGGAAAGGACACACTTTTGTTGTTTAAGCCACTCAGTTTGTGACACATTGTTATGGCGGCTGAAGCAAGCACCTAATTCTTCACTGATCTTATTGTAAATTGTTTTGAAAGTACCTGTTTTGTTGATTCTAGTTTCCCATATATTTCTTTAATCATTAATCTGCTGTTAATGTGCCAACCAACCATTTCAAATCAATTCCAATAAAAATTAATAATACTACAAAACTAGTTTTCCGATATGGCAATATGATTTCTTGAGATGCTAGCTTGCCTTTGTTCTACTTCTACCTTCCTATTATAGGAAGGTAGCCAAAAATCTTGCATTTTTTTTGTTCCAAGGGAATAGATGGCATAGGGTTTTAAAACACAAACTAACTAAAGCTATATCTCTAATAGTTTTGTGGTGGCCTCATCTCATTGAGATTATGTTCAGTAAACCAGGGAGTAAGGAGAAGAGAAAGCGAGGGGTTAGATTTCCCACAGACTGGGAATAATAAAGAAGTGTACGGTTCGCAGGTTAACAGGGACTTTAATCTCCCTGAAGAGTCCTTGAGTCAGGCAAAACCTCATTATGAAATAGTTGTGTGGGTGAGGGTTTCAGTAAAGTCTAAACATAGAGGTTCTCAGCCTCATTCAAGATGTCTGTGTGTGATAAGCAGAATTCTAAAGGTGTCCAGGGAGATTCTTATTCCTGGTTACTCCAACGAACACTAATCTAAGTACTACTGTGAAGATGTAATTAAGGTATCCACTTTAAAACAGGGAAATTATCCTAGGTTTACAGGGTGAATCCCATCTAATTACATGATACCTTAAAATAAATAATAATAATAATAATAATTATTATTATTATTATTATTATTATTTTCTGGCTGGAGTCAAAGAGATGTGTCAGAAGAAAAAGTCTAAAAGACAATCTGTGTGTGAGAAGGATTGACATACCCTTGCTGGCTCTGAGACACGGGGCTTATGTTCAAATTTGCAGTGATCATACCAAAGCCATGGCCAACATCCATCATTCTTGTTATGACATCGCTCAAGTAGTTTTAATCAGCAATTTACATTTAAATGAATAATAACACTAGTGATTGTGGTAACCTTGAAGGGTTTGTGAGTGTCTATACTACACAGATATATATGTGATGCTAGACTTACTGTGTTATTTCAGTGCCACTGTACATTATGCAGTTCAAGTGCCTGAGAGACACCCCTAGGAGTTAAGGGCAGACTTATAATATTAGTCTTATCAGCTAATAGCCAGCAAGGAAACTGGACCTCAGTGCAATAATCACAAAGTACTCAATTCTGCCAATAACCTGAATATGCATACTATTATTCATCATCTTGAAAAGATCTAGCTAACTGACACCTTGATTTCAGTTTTGTGAAACCTGAAACAGGAAATCCAGCTGAGCCAATCTGGACGGTTGACCTAGAGAATCATAAGACAACACATATGTGTTGTGTAGACCTAAGTCTGTAGTACTTTGTTATGGCTGTAATAGACAGCAAAATCACTGTGTTTCAAGGGTGGCAAAGTGGTAGACTCACTGCTACTCAGCTACCAAGGGATCCTGGCCTAAAAAGGACATCATCAATGATCACAGTAGAATGACAACGGGAAGTTAATTTCCAATTTTGGGGGCACAATTTAAATCTCGAAAATTCTTGTGCAACCTCAAGAATCAGGAGAAGGTTTCAATAAGAGCTGGGCTTTTATTTATATGAAATACAGAAATGTTATCTTTTACACCTCTGAATTTACCAAATAACATTTATTTCAGCACTTCCCCAAGACAAAATATGAATTGAGTTTATTCAGTACTCTTTATTCCTTTATTCTAATATTTCATATGTCAATGACTATATTTATATTATATGACCCACAAACCCCACCCTGTTCCATCATCCTCATATTTTTGTAAGCCCTTTCCAACTCTTTCCAGAGTTTCATGCTTTGAACATCACCAACATACAAAGCTTTAACTCTGGTATCTGTCAAATAAATTCAAATAATATATAATGACAATCTATTGTCTTTAACAAGTTCAACTTCTTTAGTATGATAGCATTTAATTGTTTCATTCATTCCTAAGTGAAATGTTCTGTCTCTAAGGTATATCACAAAACTTAAGTTCAGATAAACATGGATCTTATGCAGGATGCTATATTTAGTAAGAAGAAAATCAGGGATTCAAATTTATGTCTTCTAGTCTAACATTCTAAGATATACTTAGATCTACTTACTCAAGCATCAGTTGGAAACTCATTTAACACGTAAGTCCTATTTTTAAAAAAAATTATTGCAGGTCTACCTAATACATTAGCTTCTCCTGTGGTCTTTTAATTTTAATGAGGCATAAGGCCTTGAATTAAAGCATTGTTGGTATACAATATACTAGTTACATGAGTTTTGAGTGTACAGTATAGTAATTTGGCATTTTTATACCCTGCAATGTGATCACCTCACCAATTCTAGTACTCCTCTGCTATCTTGCAAACGTATCAAAATATTACTAAATTCCCCTTCACCTTTTTACCTAACTCCCACTCCTTTCCCTCTGGTAACTATCCATTTGTTTAGTTTCTATGAGTCTGTTTTTGCTTTTTTTTATTTCTTCATTTGTTGTTGTTGTCTGATTCAACATTTAAGTGAAACCATATGGTATTTGTCATTCCTTGTCTGACTTATATCACTTAGCATAATTAATGTCTGAAAATAGTAACTTCTGTAAAATTCATTAAGAGAGGAACTTCTGCTTTTACTTTGAATCACAGTTAAATAAAAAGCTTTCCCTTTAGTACAGAGTTATATCATTAAGAATTACTGGACTGGGTCTTTTAAAATTGGGGGAGATTAAAAAAATTTTTATTGACAAAATGCAAATTTATTCAAATTTAACTTTGAATTTTAACTGAACATTTAACTTTAAAGCAAATTAAACTCTTTTTAAGAAAGAAAAGGGAGTGGCAAATATTGTATTATAAAAATTCAAGTGAAATGGAGCATCAGAAGAACAATAATGATAAAGAAAAATAGCCTTTACAGTTTGCTCAAAAAAATAAATAACGTTTTTCTTAAACTCAGCATGATACACAACAAGACTTCTCTAAAGTTGAGTATTTTGAATGTTAACCTAGATAAGTTGACTCTGCTGTCTTTATTTCCAAATCCACTTAGGGCATCTTCTAGGAAAAGAATATTTTTAAAAATCTTGGTTCAGCACAGTTACAAAACTTGAATGTCCTCTGATGATCAGAATACATATGTCCTTTGAAGGACATTCACTACCAGTGGTAATTTTCCCGTAAAAAATTTAGCAGTGTAAAATCCTTAGAAAGTTGCATGATATATCAAATTAGATACTGGGAACCATTATTTTTTATGGAAGCCAAATTTTATTTGAGCCAAAACTTTATTCATGAATAACTTCCATTAGAGAAGTACAAGATATATTAGACAAGGATGTTCTGAACTTGTATTTTGTATCCACAATACATTAATTTTTTAAAGATAGAATTTTTAAAAATGTGTTTATAGTATAGCTTACCTCTCAAATCTCAAATATTTTATGCTGGTAAAAGTGAGGAAGTGATTACTATTCTACAATTTTAAGCTTCTATTGGCAAAGAACTGCCCTATTCTGTCTCCTCCTTTATACTATGTTTCAAAATAATTACTCAAAATTTAATTTTTTTTTTAGGGCAATGTCACTGGCCCTCATATGTGGGACCCGAATGGGGGGGCCAGCACTTAACCAACACGCCACTTGGCCAGCCAAAAATTTAATAATTTTAACATGACAAGTCAATCAAGTCATCCATTTAAATATTGCCCCTCCCAGGAAATATACATAGATGTTTGAGCTAAAATCCTAAATTTTATCCTTGATGCCTATCTTGAATCAATCTTCTTGCTTCTGCTTCTGTCCCTTATTATCTCTTCTCTAACAGTTAGATGGGTCTTTTAAAAACTCCAGCCCAACCATGTCACTTCCAAGTAAAAATTCTCAAGTAACTCCTGTTGCATTTAAATAGCAGCCAAACTCTTTACCTTGACTTTCAAGACCCTACACAATTTCCCTCCCTTTCCAAACTCATTTTCTTTTGGGGAGGGGTGGTGGTTGTGGTAAGGTCCTCAACAGTTTATTTTATTTTTCTGAATTTTTTTTTATTGTGATAAGAGCACTTAGCATGTTATCTATCCTTTTAACAAAACTTTAATTATAATATACATTACTTTGACTATATGTACAATGTTGTACAACATATATCTAGAGCTTATTCACTTTGTTTAACTGCACCTTTATGCCCATTGATTAATGATTTCCATTCCTGTAACACTGCCCTGATCTTTTCCTATGGTCAATACTTACATATTTTGCTTCATTTTTTCTTGTAAAGCCCCAAACTTGTTCAAATTTAAAGCCTTTGGACTTACTGAGTCTCAACCCTACCATGCCCTTGCCTTAAATCTTAGCATGGTAAAATCCTACTTTCATTAAGCCCAATTTAAGTGCCACCTTCTCAGTGACCTTATCTGCTCACTGAACATTAGCTTTTGCATCATGTTACTCTTATGTATTTTCTTCCTATCTGTTTGTTCTTTAATTTACTCACTCATTCATTCATTTTAGTTCTCAGGTCCTCCATTAGGGTGTAGGTGTCAAAAAAGTGGGAAACTGTCTTTCAAGTTCACAACTACACCCCTGAAGCCAAAAATACTTTCTGCTCCATAGTAGGTACTTAATAAAGATTTGTTGATTGAATGAGCAAATGAATGAGTACATGGATGGCAGTAAGTATAAGTTTTAATTATTTAGAAGCAAACTTTTTAAACTTCATTCTCTAAAATGAATATTTTGAAGTAAATTCTATAAGAAATCTTATGCAATACTACTCTTCAAAAACCAAATATGAACATTTTGTTTGGCAATTAAAAAATCAATATGGATTAAAAAAATTGACAAAATATTTTATAAGCTAAAAAAAAAACAAGCCCTATATCTATATACCAAAATGTTATATATATCTTTAAAAATGATTAAAAATAAAAGATCAATTATAGATTAAAACTGTAAGATGTAAAATAAACTTTAATTTAAATAATAGTTTTTCTGCGTGTTATTATCCACACAAAACAATATTATAATATGTCTCTCTCTCTCTCTCTCTCTCTCTCTCTCTCTCTCTCTCTCACACACACACACACACACACACACACACACACACACATTCTCTCTATTAAAATCTAGGTTAGAGAACCATGTCCACACAGTGTTAATTCCTCCTTTGATTAGCTTTTCTTTAGTATATAATCCAATATTGTTAGGATAAACATAAGAGGAGTTGTAATAATGTGGGACTTTTAAGCAATTAACATATATTTTATTTAAATAACAGATATTTTTAACACAATACATTGTAATCACCAATATGAATACTAAGTTTGCAAATAGTCACTGCCTGTATCAATACTTTTTAGGAATTCTGAGAGTCATGATTGAGTCAAGAGAATTCCATTGTTTGGATGATAGATAAAACCCACAGTTTGTTAGTTTGAACCTATGCTTGGTAGTTCCTTTTTTACCTGTGAGTAGAAAACAAATTGACCTTTTAACAGTCAACCTCATTATCCATGTGTAAACATTTCTATGGACATGGTTCCTCAGTGATAGTGACTTAGGTGCTTAGAAAGCCTATTAACTACACCAATAGGGCACCACTTAATGAACTGCAGCAATAACCCTCCAAGTGGTTCCCCTGTGGACTGAAGATGTTTGCTGCATTAGAAGCCTAAACATACGAAGGAGGAATTTAGACACTTGGAAAAATACAGGCCATGCAAACTGTATCTACATAAGCAATGGAAAGTCAAGACTTAAGATACTTTTCCAGATCATTCTGAGTAGAAGAAAAGTATTTAGTAATTGAGAAAAACAATTTCTCACTAAGAATTCCTTGAGGGGACTGATCTGCAATTTATTTCTGTAGAAATTGCAGTATGAAAAACATAGTAGGCTGTCAGTAAGTAGATGATGTGAATAACTGCATAAAGTATTCATTTTATTTGATTTTTTATAGTGAAAAAATAAAGCAAATTAAGTGTATTTTGAAAAATCTGCAGTTTTAGTAAAGACAATTTTTTATCCTAAGTTTTATAAAACAAATAATGTTTAAAATTATTCTCCCAAGCATAAAAATCATATTCCTCAAAAAAGCTGCTTTTACACACACACACACACACACACACACACACACACACACACACACTAATTAATTAATTTAAAAAAGCAGGTTTGTTTTGTTTTTCTTGTGTAAAATCTTTTTCATTTCAGGGATTATTTTAGTTTTTGAGGTTATAGATTTGATAAACAAAATCCAAGTTCATTCTGTTGTTTTACTTGCTGTTATTTTTTCATGTAACTATATTTTAAACTCCTCCTCTCTGCATCATCCTAGACTGAATATTCTAATATATAATAATAACGTTTGTCATATAACTTTTATTGCTTTGATTATAATATGTGTACTGTTTTACTCTTTTGCTAATTTTCAATAAGGAAAACAAATATTTAGCAGAGTCATTTTTACATTAAATAATTAGAATCTTGTGACAAATCTATTGCAAATAAGTTTATAGCATATGCCAATCATTGATTATGTTGCTGTTATCAACAGAAATATAGTGCTCAATTCAATGGTATTGATATTACAAACAAGCATTTTAGTAGAACTTTATTGAACACTTTCTAAAAGTACTAAATTTCTGAATACATAAATTTTATAAAATATAGGTCCTTTGCTTATGTTCTTATTAACACTAAAAAAAAATTTAGCAAGTCATTCTGTTAGATTGTTAAAATATTAGAAAATATCCCCCCCTTACACTAGTATGTAAATGTTTTATGATTCTACACTTTAGGGTGTTCACATGAATTAATCTGTGCTTTAGATTTTTGTATTAATGCAGTTCTCTGAATATTTTAATATAAAATTCTCCACTAACACAAAACAAATAAAGGTTAAAAAAAGCATTAATACAGGTTTGCTGAAAGGTTATGAATATGCATTTGTACTTCCAGAGATACTTAGAGTATTATTTCAGGCAGTCAGTTTATTGAAGTAAAGACACTTACACATTATCAGTTTGTGCATATGGGACTATAACTATAATTCTTTTTTGAAAATTGATTAATTTCATGGGGTTAGCATTTGAATAGGAGACAACCCTTTCTGTTTTGCTTCAAAATGAACCCAGGTAGTATAGGTCTAGACTGATATTCTATTTTTAAACTAATTTGTGTCTCCTTAACACACAAACAGGTATGTGATCAAAGGTAGCATGATCATATAGTATCAAGTGTTCTTATTTAAATAAACCATCCTAAAAAATTATTTGCAATATATATCAAAGTTATTTGAAAATTTAAAAGCACTATACAAATAAAAAGCAATATTGAACATTGGATATATTTGTGAATACAAATGTGATGATATTTTAAGATACATTTATATTATTTCAGAAGTACTCAACAATGATGGTATATTTTACATGTATTATTGGAATGAGGCAAGTAATTTTACTCATGAGTAAATGTACTTTTACTGATATTTGTAACCTATGATTTAATATATTTAAATACCCATGTAAATATATATAACTCTTCAAAGAACAAGAATCCCAGAATTACTGGTCTCTGACATTTACTCCCCAGACTTTATAAGCTCTGAAATCTTTTCCTTAGAATCATGTTGCCATGGTGATGAATTATGTAATTTTGTACACAAAGGATTTAAGACACATTCATTTCAGTTGAATTGTAGAATTATTTAAAATATGATTGGAATCTAGAAACAATTTGATGGATCACAGCCAATATTCTCCATATTTTATGACAAGGTAAGATGTTGTAATTTACTTCTAAATGCAGATTTTCATACAAGACCTAGTTTCAGGTTTCAATGCCATTGATTTTAATTTGAAACTTCAGAGGAGACACCATTATATAATAATGCAACTTACAAATTGTGTCCTGGATTTATGCAGGAAAAACATTTAATGCAACTTAGCCTTAGGCTAACTTTTGCTCTGGATACAATTGTAGACATTTAACCATTTTATAAATCATGTATAGAATTTTCCCTGGATATATATCAAAGCACAAAAGCTTTCACTTAAATTAGAATGAAGACCTAAAATTTAATTTTGAAATATGACAATTGGGCCCAATTTTCTCCCTTACCACTTTTCCAAACTTTGTATATATCTCCTTGAAATTAAAAAAAAAAAAAAAAAAAGTGTCTTATTCTGTGCCACATGGGTAAAACCAAAAACATCCAAAATCACAAGGAATCCTCTCCTTCGGGAATAAGTGAGGGAGGGTGGTTTCAGAAATGAAACTACCATTTTTTTTTTTTTTTGTAAGGACAGAAAATAAGTATTTTGTAGATTTTTGCTTGTTTGTTTTTTAGATATGGTAATTTTGGATAAGTGAATATTTTGTGATTCACAAGTCGATGTTAAATAAATAACACTTTTCCTATAATATCACACTTAATTGTTTAATTTAAAATTATTCCTATAGTTAAATTATTTTCTATCTTTTATTTTAATTTTTTTCTTTTATTTCATAAAGCAGGTTGGTCTCTGTAAAGTATATACATTTACAAATTGTGTAAAATATAAATAGCTAACATTGAAATAACTGGATTTGCCACACTCATTAAACCCAGACTCTGTCTATATTTAGATTTTTATTTTTTTCACTTTCCTCTCTCTCCGCCAAAACCAAATTTTTATAAATAAATGTTCCAAATGTGTTCTCTTTTTTGTAGAAGAAAGGTCGTTCCTAAGAAAACTCTTAAAATAATACATGATATAATGCTAATTTTTCAGGATGAGTTTCTTTTGAATTGCATATGCTTACATTGAGAAATTTTTCATTTTTTCATTACAGAAACCTCTCAAGAGAGGCAAAATAGCAGAGAGTTTACTGGCAAGTCTGAATTAATTATAAGGAAGGTAGATGAATATGATAGAAGCACAAAGAAACCTGTAAAATTTAATTTTCCCCCAAATTCCAAGCATTACAAAGCAATTACATTGAAGAATATTTTCTGTATACTTCCATTAAAAAGTCAAAAAAGAAAAAAAAAAAGAAGAAAAGTGTAACTGCAGTGATAAGAAACAAGGCTTAGGCCTCTGTTTCTAGAAGTGATAGATTTTTTTTTTCCCCCTACTAAACTTTAAATGATTTTTACCATTGGAAGCTTTAAAGGTCTTGAATTTTGAGTAAATAAGAAAACGCCAGTTATTTCAGAGCTTGTATTTGCCCAAATGTTCATTGATTAAATTATTGTAAGAAGTATTTCATACTTGCCTGCTACATCTCTCACAAATGTAACTTCTATTCAAAAAGTTTCTTTTAACTTCATAAGTAAATGATTTCTTATATAACAACAGTAAAAGCTCTGGGAAGGAACCTATTATGAGTACTGTGTCAGCAGTTTTAGATTATTGCACTGAACTTGTTCTTTTCCACATAACTATCTAATGATTTTAAATTTCAGATTGTATAATGCTGTGACTGACAGGAGCTTTGAGCCTTTTGCAACATTTAAAAAATTAAGATTACTGACAACTTAAGAAAGAAATTTTAATGAAACAAAAAAACTCTTAATTGTTGCTGAGTTATGTTTCCCCTTGTCCTTTCCCTGTGATGAGCACAAGATGGTATCTGTCCAAAATGGGTTTATGGATTCTGAAGTCCACTTCAAACTGTGTTGAGCTACAAGCATGTTTGTGAGTTGTTGGTTATGTAGAATTAAAATTATTAGTCAACATATGGAATCATCGGGATGGCCCATTCTGGGTTTGTCATCATTGCTGTTAATTACTCAGCAGAGGTAGACCCTGAAGAAACAGAAGAACTGGCAATTGCGGTTAAGCATGAACATATACAGAAAATGTTATACCTAGAGTAATTTATAGTTTTTTGACACAGGATTAAATTTGGTGAATGCAATGCAGTAGAAAGAGAAAGAAGTGAAATCGAGGGTTCAAAAGGGCTCGGTTCTGCCTGCTGTTTACTGTTTACCAGGGACAAGACAGTGCCTTTTCTAAAGCCAGAGTGATTGGTACAATGGGAAACTAGTTACATGCTTTCCTCACAGGACAGTTCTGATAGTTCAAATAAGAACACATAGATGCAAGAATAACATTTGCAAGAGATTTCAAATGGGAACTCTCAGGTGTGTTTTTTTTTTTTTCTTTCTTTCTTTCTCCCCGCCCCTCCCCCCAACACATTTAATGCTGGCACATTTGGCCTGTAACTAGCACATCTTTTCTTAGACTGTGAATAGAATGCTTCAGTCTTCCACGGTCCCTCAGTTGAATTATGTCATAACCAACTAAATGATTTCCCTCATCCACTCTGCCCTTTTCCAACACATTCCCCACATTGCAGCCAAAGTAATCTTTACAAATATTGTGATGGCATTCATCCTGCTTAAATTCTGACATTGCTTGGCATGACCTGTAAAGCTGTATAATCTGGTCCTTGCTATCTTCTGGAGCTTCATCATATATCATTCCCTGGCTTAATTAACTCGAGCACCATGGCATTTTGGTTCCTCAGACTTACCATGTGCTCCTCTACCACTGAGTGTGTGCTTTTTCCTTTGCCAGAAAGACCTTTATACCCCAGCAATGCTTCCATTTTAATAGTCAACTATTATTCAGCTTTACACTTCTGCTCAGGTGTCACTTCCTCAGAAAACTTTCGCTGACCCTCTTGTCTAACTTAGTCTTTTTTTTTGTAATGCATTCATTGAGCCCGGCGATTTTTCCTCCAGAACATTTATCTTGATTTGTCATTATATATACATTATAATGTTTATTACACTAACATCTGTCTCCTTTACCAGGCTGTAAACTCCTGGAGAACAGGATTCTGTTTTCGGCCTGTTGTGAATCTGCAAAATATCTGACAAATTATGGGGGCTCAATAACTTTATATTTCTATGCAATTATCCCAAATATATGTGATGCTATTTTATTAGCTGATACAAATTGACAATTTGCTTGTTGCTAGATAAACTTTAAAAATGGACCTACCCCTGTGTCAGGCTAGAGGACAAGTGATAGGAGAAACACAAGCATGCAGTGGCTTAGTGTTTCCCGCTGAGGACAGTGACATGCAGTAATGGTTATCCAAGCCACTGCAAAAATTCCGAAAGGAAGGAGCAACTTAAAGTGGAACGATGTTAGAATCCAGCAGACTCTCTGTCAGTGTTTGAGAGGTTTAGAAAAGAGTAGCAGAGACAAAGCTATGGATTTAGGTAGGATTCAGATGGAGACCCGTAACTGGAAATGGACTTGGTGAAAAGCTGGCATTAGAGGAAAGAAGGGAATTAATCATTTCTATAAATAGGCCAGCAACAAAGTGGACTGTATAAGGGCTCAGGTGAGCTATTCAATGAGGGCTTACTAAAGATCAACCTAATTAAGGAAAAGAAGAGTCTCTGAAGCCTAAAAATTTGATCTTGCAGAAGAGAAAGGTAAATCCATAGAGTATCAGATAATAAATTAAAATGTAAGAAGCCATGAATATTTTTACATGAATAAGAATTTATTCTTAATGTGAAAAGATTTCAATTAATACCAAGTGTGCAATGAATGCTCTGTGTCTGTAGTAGCAGGGTGCAGGATGAAAATAGGTGTCAGGACACTATCGGGATGAGATAAAAAAGAGCTAAAGATAAATTAGGGTTTGGTTTGGTGGAAAAACTAAAAAAAAATAATTCTGGGGAAAAAAAGAAGTACAAATAAATTATTTTTCTTATAGGAAATTTTAAAATATTCTTTAAACCCAGTAAACAACCAGGTTTTGGACAATCAATCAGCCAGAGTGGAGCCAAGGTGGTTAAATAAACCTGAATAGAATTAACTCATTATTAAGACAGATACCAAAATCAGAGACACTTTACAGGACAGAGATTCTTGAGGCATGGGGAGAAGAAAAAGAAAACTCGTTTACCTGAGTCACTAGGTTAATGTGCATTCTTGAGGGTGTTCCACGTATTAAATATACTAAAATGATTCTATGTTATTAGTGCTATAAAGATGCATGTATGAGATTTTGATATGGTCCCCATTTTAACATCTCCATGGATAACACACTAAAACTAACATTTTCATATTCCAAGTAACCCTGGCCTTAAACAGGAGAGATGGAGATTGTATAAATAAGAAAATTGTACACACATGTGCACACACACACACACACACACACAGAATATTATTCAGACATAAAAAATTATGAACGCCTGCTATTTGAGACATTGATAGACCTGAGGGCATTATTTTAAGTGAAATAAGGCAGACAGAAAAATACAAATACTGTATGATCTCACTTATATGTTGAATCTAAACAAAGCAAAACAAAAACATGCATACATTATAGATACAGAGAACAGATTATTAACAGATTGGCATTTATCAGAGGTGGTGGAGTGGTGGCTGGGGGGAATGAAATGAGTGAAAAGGATCAAAAGGTAGAAACTTCCAGCTGTAAAATAAATCATGGGATGTAATGTACAACATGGTAACTATAGTTAATAATACTGTATTGCATGTTTGAAAGTTGCTAAGGGAGTAAATCTTACAGATTCTCAGCACACACAAATTTTGTAACCTATTTTTGGTAATGGATGTTAACTAGATGTATGCAGTGATCATTTTGTAATATATACAAATATCAAATAATTATGTCATATACTTGAAACTAATATAATGTTATATGTCAATTATACCTCAATTTTAAAACAAGGAAAAGATTTAAATAATAATGATAAGGGAAAATGTAACCTTTGTTAAGAAAAAGATAAAGCTACCTAAAAATTCTGAGCATATCACATTTTTAACAAGTAATATATTCATTTTGGAGTTCTTTCCTATGCTTTAGAACAACTAATACAAAATATTTTCTTCTAAAGTAATTTTTACATACATCTCACCTATTTATTTTATGATTTATTATTGTACATATTTATTTCACAGACTGTGGCAGGTAGAATATTGATTCCCTAAGATGTCCCCATTCTAATCTTCAGAATCAGTGAATATGTTATTTCATGTGGCAAAAGGGACTGTGTTGATATGATTAAATTAAGAACCTTGAGATGGAGAAAAATGTCCTGGATTAGACAGGTGGCTCCAATCTAATCCCATGGGATCTAAAAAGCAGATGCCCATCCTGACTGTAAAGAATCAGAGAGATGGCATCATGAGAAGGACTCCACCCACTGTTGTGGGTTTTGAAGATGGAGTAAGAGGCCAGACCAGAGAATGTGTGTGGTTTCCTCAAATAGAAAAAGGCAAGGAACTGACTTTTCCTAGGAGCCTCCAGAAGTAATTAATTCAGGCCTGCCAACACCTTGATTCTAGCTCGGTGTGGCCCAAGTCAGATTTCTAGCCTACAGAATTGCAAGATAATAAATTGTGGTTTGAATCCTCCAAGCATGCAGTAATTTGTTACAGCAGCCATAGAGAAATAATATACTCATAGGCAATGGCATATTTATTTATACAGAAACTTAAAAATTGAGAGGAATAAATGATAAATGAACTAAAAGAGAAATGAAGGTTAATAGAATCAACTGAGCAAGAACTTAGAGTTCTACTAATAAATAAGTGCTATTTTTAGTTCCCTTTGTCATTGAGATAGAGTTGTTTAGTTTTTCATCGCATTTAAATTTTATCCCCCAAATATGCTTCCAAGAATGTGTAAGTCACTCTTTATTTGAAATGGAGTTAACTTCCCAGAGATTCAGTGAATAAAATATACTGTTGTTTACTATAAAAGTGCATTATCTACAAGAGTAATAAATATATAAAGAGCTGCATAAATACTGTACTTTGTGTTCACCCCAATTAAAAATTTAATTAAACTTTATGATTCTGAAAGCTTTTCATAATTAAAAAGCAAACTCCCAGAAAATATTCTTATTTCCAAACCTGTGTAAATAAAATGATTAAATATGTTTGTGTAGATTGCCAGATTGTGGCCAGTTATCAACAGATATGAACTAAGACCACATTTCATTCACCATCAAAGTCATATATAATATGTAAGGAGGTATGATAAACATAGTTATTATCAGCCATTAAGTGTTGATCACTTCCACTTCTACCACTTTATATCACACCATACCAGATCAGATTACAAAGGATTTCATGTTAGTTTACAATTTGCTGAAGTAACAATAATAGAAACTGTAACACTTTATTATAGAGGGACCTTTCGTTAGCAGATTATCGATGCAGTATTAAGTACATTACTTCCATTAACTCTTAGTAATCACACAGTCCAAGTAAGCTACAAGTAGGTGGCCATTTTGTTTCCTACTCAGTAAATTAAACAGTATCTGGCACTATATGGGTGCTCAATAAATATTTGTTTAATGACTAGAACATTCAAAGGTAGTTTATTTTGTTATTGTTTGCTTTTTAATCATTTTCCCATTACAAAAAAAGAAACTGAGAATTAAAATAGTTTGGAAACGATTCTGCCATTTGCAACAGAAGCTGTTAGTTGAATCCAGGGTCCAGACTGCAAAGCCCCATATTGATTTGAAACCACTAATGCCAATTCAAGTGAAGATTGCCTCTGAGCCACACTTTGTGGCTCATATTCCCATTATATTTGTAGGAAATGTATAAGTCTGTTTACTTTAGTACTTTAAGAAGATTATTTAGTGTTTGTTTTTGTTTGTTTGTTTATAGAATAGGATCAGCTTCAAGTAAAATTTTCTCAAATCAAAATTTTGTACCCAACTGAACTATTTGGCTCCTCTACTCAAATTCACCCAGCAGTCCCAAATTGCAACTTCACTTTTGAGACAATTGGATACATATTTTACTCAGAATTGAGTATATAAAATTTGATGAATGTATGCTCTTATTTTATCATTTGTAAAATAATACTGTCTTAAACTGCTGCTACAGATCTTAAGAGTTAGGGTGATTTTATGTCAGTTTCCTTTTTCATTGTTTCTCTAGTAGTGAGGTCTGTATGCCTTTCATTGCCATTATTATGTTTTGGTTCATATAACAAAGTTGAAACACAAAACTATAAATAATCACTTTTATTTCTGCTAGTGTATTTTACTCTGTTAGGATGTCAATACATAGAGACTTGACAACAAAATTATTTATTTTTATTATTTTGAGAACTTGACAAACTTCAAGGGAAGTTTACAAATAGCTTTTTTTTTTTTTTTTTTTTTTTTTTTTAAGGCAGTGTCACTGGCCCTCATTTGTGGGACCTGAACCGGGGCTGCTGGCTTCCCAAGCCAGCGCTTAACCACCGCGCCACTCCCTTGGCCCACAAATAGCTTCTTAAAAATGTAAGAAACACCTCAGCCAGTGCTTCCTTTTCTTATAGCCAATTATTTCCATAGGAAGTTCATTGCCATCAGTGCACAAGCTCTATCTACAGTAATGCATTGGAAAAAAACATGTAATAATGTAAAGTGATGGTCAGATCCTTTACTCTTTTGGATTACAATTGCCTGCTTATTAGGTCAAGATCACACACAGGTTTGGTTTCCAAAGGCCACCCAACTATTTATTGAAGAGAAACTCAGAGTTGCGTGAGTTTGCTTGTTTACATTAGGACATAACATGGAATCAAAGGATACCTAGATGGCAGTTATGAATAATGTAATACAACCTAATACTTGTGACTAAAATGTACTACCAAGTATATGTGAATAGGAAGTCATCAACTTTGAGAGAAAATGTTGGAAGCTATAGACAGACGTTTCCAGATATCCACTTGTTATAAATAATTCCTGTTTCTTTTATCTTTTTAGAGAGATCTCTATCTTTTTTAGAGTGAGATCTTGACACTTATAAATTGCATTGCTTTTAAAAGACAAAAAAAATATATAAATAGCAAATAAATGATGTGGTAAAAAAAATTTGACATTTTTGGAAATTTGGGGTACTTTTTCCACTTTTCCAAGTTAAATTTTGAACAATTATGTCTGTTCTGTTTGTGTGTCAGTTTCCTCATTTTGCAGCATCATATCATGTGTGTGAGACAACAAATGTGGTGATGGAAGAGTCTGAACCCAAGACAACAGGCAAAGCTAATTATTCATTACATTCAAGCTATCAAAACAGACAAAATATATGAAATGTTCTATGCAAAATAAGGCTATTTTAGCTTCAAAACATACTTAATATGAGAAGTAATGAAATGAAAAATTTATTTATCTCAACAGTCTCACCTAAATTTGCATTTCTATTTCTTCAATGTTTGGTGGAGTTCTACAAGAACACAAGCAGCCTCTGTACTGCCATGGTCTTGATTTTCATATCACACAGTCGTGATTGTCAGATACTAGTGCCTAATATTATTACTGTTCCAGTTATGTTGGTCCTGGTTTTAGAGACCCCACCTCCAAATATGGAATTCTTGTGTAAACAAAGTTGTCTAGAATAAATCTCTATTTGGTTGAATCTCTTTTGATCAATTAATTAATTATTGTTTTTTAATAGTACATAATGCTGAGTAGGATTTCAAAACCTGATACATTTATGTACTGTTCTTTACAACAGTGAAAAAATGGGAAAATAATTATTCTACAGTGACTATTTGTTTAATAAATTACAGTAAATGTGTAAAATTGAACAAAATGATGTGGAATAATATATAATGACATAGAAAGATGTTTAAAATATAGCATTTAATGAAAAAGAAAGACATTATGTTGTACTTAGGTATAAGAATATCCCACTGAGTATGATTTAAATGAGAAAAAAAAAAAAAGAGTGGAAACAAATATGTGGTCCAGAAATCTAATGGTTAATTTTACTGTATCACAGAGAATTGTATGGCCTCAGATAATTGAAAATTCCAGTAACTTGTGGTTTATATAGGATTTTCTCTCTTAGAGGCTCACTTAGACAATCCAGTACTGTAAGGAAGCACCATAAAATTAGACCCTAATCAATTTCTGCTTTTACTTTTTGCCATCATGGTTTTTATCTTCATTGTAGTTTCATTTATCAGGTGGCTGCTAAAACTCCAGCCATCTAGTCCACATTTTAGCTGGGAATAGGGGGGGAAGGATGGAAGGACATAACTTCCCGCTGAGGCAGCCACTTTTAAAGGATTTTCCCAAAGCTCTGTATGTGAGCAAATGTGTGCAAAGTGGATAGAAGAGAAATTAAATCCCGATTGTTCTGTGGCAAAAAAAGTTATACTGATGTTGTGAAAATATACCCTTAGATCATATAGTCAAAATACTGATAATGTATTTATTTGGATGGCACCAAAATGTTTTGCCAATGACTCATATTGCAAGATACAATAAAATTGAGAAAAAGAAAGAGACTTTTTTGTCTCTTTGGGTTAAATAGTGACCAAAAATGACAGTTTTGCATGAAGACATTTCAATAACACAATAGTAGTATATTAAATAGCAGGGTGATTGTCACTTTAGTTTCTTTTTCTCACCTACCTCATCTTACCATTGGCACTTACATTACTGTATAGTAGGAAATGTTTAAGTACTTTATATATCTTGGTTAAGTATATGTATAGATAAAAGGAAAACAATCGTATTGCATGTAGAATTACATGAACAGAAAATGAGGTATGACAGTGTGACACCAGTGAAAGGAACCTCCATATTCCACCATTCCAGACCAGAAAAAGACTAGAAACACACAGACGGTGGCTCTGCTTTGCTTTCTCTATATTGCACATCACAGATCGCTATACAAGTAAGTAGAAGAAGGACAGTTTTGCTTTGCAGGGTAGCACAAAGCCTCTTCAAGCAACCTCATCCTCCATCAACCTGCTCATGTTCTTCTTACAGTTTCCTCGATTTGAATTCCTTCAGTTTAAAGCCCTGTCTCCAGAAAATCCTGTTGAAAAACTACACATTATTTGGGGAATTCCCGTACTCTAGTTTCTCTCTCCTTCCTTACTCTCCATCCTTCCTGCTACTATCCATGTTCAAGCTTTATTCATTCCTCAGTGGGAGGTCTTGTTTCTTCACCAATCTGATTAAGTATCAATGATGCCACCTAAGGTATCTGTTTGAAACTATTATGGACATGCCAATCTTATGTTTAAGACATCAAATATCTCTTAATTGCCTACTGGGTAAAACTCCAACCTATCTTCAGCACCCACCCTTATGGCCTACATTTGAGCTACATATAGTTGTTACTTTTTTTTTTTTTCCTTGCTCTGTAGTTCTCAAATTTCCTCATGCTTCAGAACTATCTAGGGCTCATATTAATGTACAAATTACTAGTCTCTGCTCCCAGTGTTTCTGAATCTTTAGGTCTGGGCTGGCTCAAGAATTTGCATTTCTAATAAGTTTATATGATTAGAAATGTGAGGCTCTGGACAAATTTCTCTAAACTTCAATGTCTCCATGCTTTTGTTTTTGCTATTTTCATTGCTTACCATTGCTTTTCTCTCCCTTTACTTTTTCATTTTATAAACTGTCAAATGGAACTTTAAAAATAAGTCCTAATTCTTCCAGGCAAAATATGTTTCTCCCTTATTTGTTTTCATAACAAAGAAACTTGTTTGTTTTTTTTCCTTTCCTATAATAAGATTTTGAAAAGTACCTTTCACATAATATTGATTACCTCATATTACAATTATTTGTTTATATAACTGTCATGTCTTGTAATATTTGAAGTTCTCTCTTTTAGGCAACTGAATCCTTGAGGGTGCCCCTAAATGAGCATGGACTGCTGCAGAGAAAGAGGTCCCTGAGATGGAAATTACCCTGAGTGAATAAATGTGACAAAATCAGAGGGTACATCATGGCTTTCCTTCTTGACCTGGATGTTCCTTTGAAGGTAAATGTGCAGCCGAACCTAACAATCAGCTGACCATGCAAGCACTTGCAGGTGCACAGGAACACCCAGGAGAGTCTGCAAAGAATACGTACAAGGGAAACAACTGGTTCCCAGGAACAAAACTAGAAATAAAAAAGAGAAAAAGAGCTTTTCTGTTAATCAGATGGGGTGAGAGGATTATTGTGGACTATGAAAGTGTTCGTCTGATGCAACTTTCCGGGGGAACCAGCATGTCTTGCAAGAACCTGTACATAGCAGAATGTATAGTACAGGAGGAGTACAGTTTTAGAAGACAAAGATCATGGAACTGATCAACTCAGAAGAAAAATGGATGACAGAGAAAAGCATCAATTTGTACTTGACGATATTCATTAATACTGCTCCATGTTCGAGTTTCCTTTCCCAGCCAAGCAGATATTTACACAAATGTATTTTAACACATTACATGCATATATATATATATATATATATATATATATATATATATATATATATCATAACATTATGAGATTTCAGACCTAGGTGGGACCTAGGTGGGACCTTAGATATCAGATAGTGTATGAATTTGGATTACACATTATGAAGATACTACAAACTCCTAGTGGTAGAGAAGAGCAAAAATGAGGCTTTACATTTATTACTAATTTTCAATACATTTTATGTTTCTCGGTAAAGAGATATGTAATTAGCATAATGAAGCATATAGTGATTTTTGCTAGGCACTCCTTACCTTTGTATTTGGAGTAAAAAAAATATATATATATACATTAAGCTGGGATTGCATACACCTCAAAGTTAAGAATTTAAATTTAGTTGAAATGCAAACTAGAACAAACGCAAACTTCAAGGAAACTTTATAAACTTTATAATACAGTATATAATCAACAGAGAGACTGTTTCGCACATGAATTTTTAAAATGACTTTAAGTAAATTAGGGACTATAAAGGAAGTATCTCTAAAATGTAATTTTCCACATATGGCTTATGGAATTATAGGTACAACATTCAAGTCAGGTAAACTTTTCTTGTATAATTGTTCATATGTTAATTTAATAGCAAAAACATTTGTGTTTTTGTTATTTCTGTTTTGTTTGGTGTTTTGTTTCCATTGTCTACATATGCTCATGTACCACTTTGTTACCAACATTGGAATCATCCTTCTTTTTCTCTTTGTAAACTTTAGTCCACTTAAATTGGTGTTTGTTACCCTCAGTGGTTACTTACTAGGGTGTCAAGTGGTAAATGAAGGCTCCCCCAACCTCCTGGGGCGCTTTCAACTTTCTTTGGATCAGCTTTTAGACGGGAAAAAAAGTGTTATAATTAATGAAAATTATATATATAATATCTAGTACATGAATTTATTTCATAAAGTTGAACTCCTGATACCTCCTTACAACCAGTGGGCACTCTGGGATACCCCCGCTAGACCCCTAAGGTACAATTCACTTTCATCTGCCATTAGGAGTGCTTCAATGGCAAAATTTAAAGAGAGTTTTTAAACAGTATCTTTCTTTGCTCATATATAGACCTTTCTACAAATCAAATTAGAAGTGACCTTTCAAAAATACAAATGCTGTCAGGCCATTTAAAAACTTTAAATGGCATCACATTTCATGAAGTATAAAGTCCACAACAGTTACAACATGCCAGTGCCTTCCTAAGCAGTTCTTTCCTCTCTGCTCAGACTTGAATTCAGCTATTCCTCCAATAAACCTAAATGGTAGTAAATATGTGAAGATTTTCTGAATGTGTCATGTTTTTCATACCTCCACAAATGTTCAGAAACTTGCCTCTGATCTCTTTTATACTATTCCATTTTAGTGATTCCTATTGATCTCCCAACTCAGCATGTGTTTCCTCTTCTGCAAAATGGCCAATTAGGGAGGGCTAAGTGCAGCCTCCTTTTTTTACCTCTGATATTTCCTGTCACAGTGCATCTCACTTATAGAACTTATGGAATTTTGTTATAATTCTTATTTATTGGAGATCTAGGATCAAGAAAAATTGACCTACAGTGTATTGTACAACAATACAGTTGGATCATCTATTTCAGTCACACAATCCTTAAATACCATTGTGAAGATAATTGTCTTGTTTTAGTTTTATTACCTCTATAAAATAAGCGTTCTTTCAATCAAATGACAAAATTTTGACCTAAAATATCTGTATCAAATTACTGTTTTATTATTTATTGGGTAAAACATTGGTATTGCATTTGTTTTACCCTTTCCCCCCTCCCCTCCATATTAGGGCCCTTATAGAAACAAGAAAGCCCTTTCTATTATAATATCACCCCTAAATAGAAACTCAAAGTCAGGTGTACTAGATTATTTGGCTCATTAGCATCTTAGATCAACTCATAAATATTACTTTAACGTAAACCAAATTATAGAAATTTGACATAAGCCCAAATTATAGAAATAATGATATCATTTCAGATAGAACAGAAACATTGTTTCTTTTTATGGGAAATTAATTTGCAGGTACAGTAACACCATGATCACCCATATTCACTCTCTAGATATAAATCCTTTGAAGACACAGACAATAATGGTTCTGTTGTTAGAGCTCTTCATTATTTTTCTACCTCTGCATAAATAAGATATCTCTCTGTACATGAAAGTTAGGTTTATATAGCCAATGTCCTTACAAGTCAATTGTAGATATATCCATCTATTCACTCATTTATTCATTCACTTTTTTATGACCTACCATGTATGCATCACCTACTAGAAACTTTATATTAAAAAAACAAAAGGCAGACTCTACTTGTGCCCACATGGAGCTTAAACTTTATTAGAGGAAAATGACAATAAGAAACAAATTTAAATCATGAGATCAGGAAGTGTCATAGAATATTAAATAGTTGGAGTGGTAGAACTATTGGCTATATGAGTTATTTTAGAGCTGTCAGGGAAAGACTTCCTGAGGAGGTGGCATTTGAGCTGAGACATAAATGAAATGAGGGAATAAGTTGAGAAATTTTCAATTGTATGTCTGACTCACAGGCAACTCAAAACTGAACATTCAATTTCCTCTTTTAGACATGCGCCCAGCCACTGAAATTCCCTATCTTGGTGAATGGTACTGTCATTGACCAAGGTTAAGTTTAGAATTGTAAGTTTATCTTTTATGCCTACCTCTTCTGCCCTCAAATACATGTATCTTGAATCTTCCCATCTTTCTGCAACTTCACAGTTGCAACCCTAGCACGGTCCATCATTATCTTACAAAAGAAATGTGCAATAGCCCCCTAATGGTCTACTGGCACCCATACTGGACCCCTCTTATCTCTGTACTATACACTGACATTTATTAAACTTTAATCAGGGCATGTGAATCTCTCCTGTGTAAAGACTATCCATTGCTCTTACGATGATGATGATGATGATAATGATGATGACGATGATGAGAAAATGTTTTGGCAGGGCCTATGAGGCCATGATGGTCTGGGCCCAACCTTTCTCTGCACCCTAACCACACAAGCTCTCCTCCCTCTACTCTTTCTCACCACACTGGCTTCTTTTCACTTCTTTGGGATTCCTGTGCATCCTCCCACTACAAGGCCATTCTACATCTATATTATTCTCCTTGGAAAATGAGTATATTCTTACTTGATCAAACTAATTTTTACTCATTTTTAGGATTTCAGCACTATTTTTACTTCACAAGGAGCTTTCTTTAACCTCTCCAACGAGGTCAAATGTTCCTATCATAAGCCCCAAAGCAGGTGCTCCCTCATAGAACTTTTCTTCAATACACTGCTCATAGACCAGTTGTATTTACATATATTTGTGTGAAAATGTAATTACTGTCTTTCTTTCCCTCCAGATTTTGAGTCTTTCATAGGTGCATGCCAGACATGTTTTTCTGATACTGGTTTACTAGTGAGTGAGTAAATATTCATTGAATGAAAGAACTAATAAGTAATTAGTGGACCTTTTTTCCAGCACTCTTCCCTTCCCTACTACAATTTATATACATTGTCATTTTTTTTCTGAAATATTCAAAGCTCTTTTCACAGCTTGTATACATGCTATTATCTCTGTCTGAACAGTCTTTGCATTCTGGGCTCTCTTTACTATTCATATCTCAGTTTAATTAATACCTTCTCAAAGAAGCTTCCTAAGTCTCCTTCTTCAAAGTGCTATAGTCTTATTTCCCTCTTGTTCACTTATCTCTTTCAAAAATTGTACTATTACAATTACACAATTTTTAAATTTCTTTTTCATCCACTAGACTATCAATTCTACAGAGGTGGAGATCATGCCTGATCTGCTCACTACTGAATTCCCCAGTAGCTACAATGGTGGATCATGCATATTAAACAGAATAATATTCTGAGTTAGCAAATAAGTTTAAAAAATAATAACCAATAGATTATCTGAAAAATATATCCTATTATATTTCACATTACTCCCGCAGCAAAAACATGATACATTAATAAAGGGGTTGGGGGCCGGCTGAGTGGTGCAGCGGTTAAGTGCTGACTTCGGAAGCTGGCTGCCCCGGTTGGGGTCCCACATACGAGGACCAGTGGCCCTATCCTCATGTTGGTTGTGAGAAAGCAGCATAAGTAGATAACATGCCCAGTTTTCCTATAGATGCTAGTTTCTCTTTGGTTCCTGTAGCTGGACATATTCAAAGTCTGTTAGAGCTGCTTGTGGATATTTCCATTACTAAATCCCCGAGAATTGAGGTACTGATCCAGACAAGGTGTTGTTATGTCTCTTTATGCTTCTCCCTTGCTTGTGTCCTTATCACCAGGAAACAAATCACATACCTTGACTACTGTGCTTTCCGTTGAATGATCTCTCTGGCTCGGACAACACTCTCAACACCCAGTCACGCTGTTGAAATTGCTCTCATAACTTTCTTTTTTTTTTTCTTTTTTTTTTAAGATTTTATTGGGGAATTGGGGGAGGGGAACAGCGTTGGTGAATAGGGGAAGGGGAACAGACAATTTGCTGTCTTTTTGTTCTTCAGTCTAGTTGTGGAGGACGTTGCTTCACTGGCCCATGTTGGTATTGTCATTGTGCTCTTCATGGATGAGGCAGATCGGTCGCTGCCTTCTGGATGGTCACTCACAGCGGCTATTGGCAGTTCACTCTGGCTGCCGGCCACACACTGTAGCCCATGACAGCCCACTGCAGCAGGGGCTGAAGCCCACATCATTGTTGGGGCTTGCACAGCCCAGCTCCAGGTGCCGCTGTTGTTAGCTGTAGAAGGCAGTGTCACTGGCCCTCATATGTGGGATCCAAACCAGGGCCGCTGGCATCCCTAAACCAGCTCTTAATCAATGCTCCACTTGGCCAGCCCTCATAACTTTCTTTTTTTAAAAATTTAATTTATTGGGGTGACATTGGTTAGTAAAATCGCATAGGTTTAGAGCGTACAATTCTATAGTACATCATCTGTATATTGCATTTTGTATTCACCACCCAAAGTCAAATCTTCTACTGCCACATATTTCATTGCCTTTACCCACTTCTACCACCCCTTCTTCTTTACCATCTGGTAACCACTGAACTGTTGTCTCTGTCTACGAGTTTGAGCTTGTATATTTGTTTTGTTTGTTGCTTTCAGCTTTCACTCAAGAACCATATGATTTCACATATGTGAAATATGACTTTTTCTCTTATATCATTTAGCATGATAATCTTAAGATCCATCCATGTTGTTGCAAATGGCAGTATTTTATCTTTTCTTATGGCTGAGTAATATTCCATTGTATATATGTACCACATCTTTATACAATCATCTATCAAAGGACATTTTTGTTGCTTCCATGTCTTGGCCATTGCGAATAAGGCTGCAATATGCATCAGGGTACATATATCTTCATGTATAAATGTTTTCAGATTTTTTTGGTAGATACCCAGAAGAGGGATTGCTGGGTCATGTGTTAATTCTATACTTAATTTTTTGAGGAATGTCCACAATATTTTCCAAAGTGGCTGTACCAATTTATATGCCCATCAGCACTGTATGAGGTTTCCTTTTTCTCCATAACCTCCCCAACACTTATTTCTTGTCTTATTGAAAGTAGCCATTCTGACAGCTGTGAGGTGGTATCTCATTGTTGTCTTTATTTGCATTTCCATAATAGCTAATGAAGTTGAGCATCTTTTCATATATTTATTGGCTGTTTGTATGTCTTCTTGGGAGAAGTGTTTGTTCAGGTCTTCTGCCCATTTTTAAAAATTGGATTGCTTGATGTTTTGTTGTTGAGTTGTATGAGTTCCTTATATATTTTAGATATTAGCCCCTTATTGGAGGTATTGTTTACAAATACCTTCTTCCAGTCAATTGATTTTCTCTTTATTTTATTGATGGTTTCTTTTGCTGTGCAGAAGCTTTTTAGTTTGATATAATCAATTCATTTATTTTTGCTTTCATTTCCCTTGCCTGTGAGGTCAAATTCATAAAATCCTCTCTAAGACCAAGGTCCATAAGTTTGATATCTATGTTTTCTTGCATGCAATTTATTGTTTCAGGTCTTCTATGTAGGTCTTTGATCTATTTCAAGTTAATTTTGATGTATGGTGAGCAATCTATTCTTTTAATGGGATTTTTTCTCTTTGTCTTTCAAATTTTTAAAAATTGACTTGTCTTAATGTTGCCAGTGAAACTCTCATCCTCTTTCTTTTCCCTTAAGCCATGGTGAAAATAAAGACCACACTGTTTTATCACAATGTGATGGTATCATCTGATAGCAGATCAAATTTGTGTATATATAAGAGGTGTATATACTTGAGCATATAGTTTAATTTCTCATCTTACATCAAACACCAGAGAAAGGAAATCACACTATCTAAAAGAGCATTTCTCTTCACTTACTGTTCAAATATACTCATTTACTAAACAGATTTCCTCACAGATTAACTAGAAATAAATGTACTTTTTCAGTTCTTTTCAGTATATGCTAAGCAATGTTGTGTCTATCACATTGATGTTATGTTGTTCCAATTACTTTTCTGTTTATTGGTACAGTCAGGTGTAATTTGTTGAACAAAAAAAAACAAATGTTCACACTCTTACCAACAACTTTTAAAGAATGATTTAAAATGGTAAGTAGATGTTGCTGAAATTATTTTGAAAATATTGTTGAACACCAGCATGTTTCCATGTAAATTACATGCAGGGGTGTTTTATTCCAGATTTGCACATTTCATATTGAATAGTAATAAATAAAATTTTGAAGTAATTTGAGTAAGTTCACAACACGCAAAGTGCCACACACTGAAGCAAACCAGCATGAACATTCTGTAGTCTGTACTGCTTTCTGTCATGCACAGAAAGAAAGCACATTCTATTATTTTCTCAAGTGATGCTTTTCAGACTTCAAATTTATATATGCCGAAAAATGGCAAGAGAGAACTACATCTTCCCCTGTATGGGCATCACACATTCTATAAACAACTGCAGATGAACTAGGTAATTTAGTAAAACAACCATGTTTATAGTGAGAGTTAATGAATAAAACACTATTAGCTATACCAAAGGTGACAGTCAAAATTATAAGCAAAGAGGCCTGTTTAATGTCTTAAGATTTGGTAGACTTGTTTTCATTTTCAACATCTTTATTTTGAACTGATTTTAGATTTAAAGAAGAACTGCAAAGAGAGTACAGGTAGAGACTACATACCTTTCACTCAGGTTTCCCTGAAGTTAGCATTTTACATAACTTGTTTATGTTTCTTTTCATAAATTGTTTCTTTCTATTCTATTTTTTTAAATTAAAGTTTATTGGGGTGACAATTGTTAGCAAAGTTACATAGACAACCAATATTTCTTTATCAAAACTAAGGAATTAACCAATGGTACAATTAACAAAACTACAAATTGCATTCGTATTTTACCAGTTTTCCCACTAATATCATTTCTGGACCCATGAACCAATCTAGGACACCATATTGTATTTAATCATGTCTCTTCAATATTTTCTGATCTATGAGAATATCTCAGTCTTGTCTTTCATAATTGGAGATTTTTAGTCCGATGTGGTATAGAATGTTCCTCAGTGGATTTGGTTGATGTCTTCTCATGATTAAACTAGGTTTGCAGAGTTGGGGGAATAATGTCACATAAGTGAAGTACCCCTGTCACAATATCATATCAGAAATTACACAATGTCACCTTCACCATTGGTAATGCTAAACTTGATCACTTGGTTAAGATAGTGTCTTCCAGTTCTCTTCATTGTAAAAGTTACTACTGTTTTTCTTTTCATTCTCTGGTCATAAAAAGCAAGTCACTAAATACAACCCCTGTGCAAGAGAATGAGAATTAAGCACTATCTTCAAGAGGGAGGAGTATCCAAGAATTTGTGGACATGTTTATTCTATCACAATAATTAATTACTATTCTGGGAAACATAGTCTGAGGATATACAAATATCCTGTCGCCTCTTAAATTTTAGCCCACATATTTTAATAGTTATAAGTGGTCCTTGCTTATAGCAATTATTGCTATGGTGTTCTATGCTGAATTTTTATTTTCTTCATCTTTTCTATAATTATTATTTGAAATTATTCTGGGAAGGTTTGTTATTTGTCCCACATTTATAACTTTATTCAATTATTTACTTATATCATTATGGACTCATGGATATTCCTTTTAATCTTAGGGTTTTTAATATAAAACTATTCTTTTTTATTACTTTAATTGTTCCAGCTTTGGCCTCTGGGGGCACTCCCAAGCTGGCACTTGTATGCTTTACTTACTTATTTTTTTCATTTAGCATTTCCTTATGTCCCAATACAATTTGCTACAGGCTCATCTTGTATTTTCCCTACATTGGCCCTAAAATTAGTCATTCCTCCTAGGAGCCTCTGTCCTTTTATTGAAAAATGATACGAAGAAACTAAGTTCTGGTCCTATACGGGTGCTTTGTGGGGTCTTGATGGCCTAAATCCTTGCCCTCATTTTGTATAGTTAGTATTTCGTATTTCACTCATTCAGCAACTAAATTTGCTGAATTTAATTGAAAATAATATGACAAACACATTTAAGGGTATTTTGACTACATGCTACTTTCTCCCAAATTCTTTTAGATCATCACTACATGCAAAACATTATCATTATTAGCTTAGTGTACTTTAAGATTTATGAATCAGTCCAAGAGCAATGTCTCTCTGCTGCTATGTTACCATTGCTTCTGACCCAAACTCTTTCATTTTGATTATTTCCTCATAATCTCTAAGTTCCTTTCTATGCTGCTGTTGTCTCAAAAGTGAACTTTTGGCTAAATCATGTAGAATTATTTTATTATAATTTGCAGTTTGAACTTATGTAGCCAATATTGTAATGCAATTTTTTTTTTATTAAGACAATTTTTAGAGCAGCTTTAGGTTCATTAATGTGGATTTGACAGCTTGTTAAAGTTTAATGAAAATATTTGTTCTTCAACCAAATCAAAGTATAATTGTTAAAATGGTAAAATCATGGCTCTCATTCAAATATAGAATGGATACTTGTCACAGGTTTTTGTTCAGCTCATTAATTTATGATGGAACCATTAAACAGTAAAGCTGATTCCAAGAGCATTTGAAGAAAAAGAGTTTATTTAATTCATCAAGGAAAGCATTTTCAAAACAAAAAGAAACAAAGTTAGAGTAAGATTGCTAGGCTACAGAAGAAAGTCGTTAATGTCCTATGGGCTAATAGAGCCATCACCTCTGGGGTTATCTTTCCTACCAGATAGAAAAGTCCAGATTAACAAGTAACTTCACAGTATCTGGGCCATAATCAAATGATAAATAGCAAAGTCAAACACAGATACATTCTCCTAGAAAATTAAATAATCCTTGGGTGAATTTGTTAAATAATTCCCCAATATGACTTTGGGAGGACATGCAGCCCAACTTTCTGCCTTCTTCTTACCAAATTTTAAATAATTTTTACAGGGAAGGAAGACAGCAGATCATGGAATATGTAGGCTCCTCACCTCCGGGAGAAAAATTCAGGCTGGAGCAGATATACTCAAACCCAAGAACTAATTAATTCAGAGGGGGAGAAAACTGACTGATATTCAGAATTCGTGTATAACCTCTTTGAATTTATTTTAGATGCTAGCTACAATCATTTCCTCCTACTTTTTAAATAAGCAATCTGTCATCTTCTTAGTTATTTGGCTTACAAACTAGTCATTCCCTAATAAATTCTCTTTGAAGTTTAAAAAAAGAAAATATTTGTTCTTTCATCTACTAATTAATTGATTTAAAAATTAGATTTAAGATTTTTTTTTAAGTCATTTTGTACATATCTACATTTGAAATTGGAACAGCAAACACTACTTTGTCTTTCCAATCGCTGATTGGATCCTCTGCTTTATTTAGTCTGCTGGTGATTTCCTTTTTTTTTTTTTTTTTTGAGGGCAGTGTCACTGGCCCTCATATGTGGGACTGAACCGGGGCTGCTGGCTTCCCAAGCCAGCGCTTAACCACCACGCCACTCGGCCGGCCCTGATTTCTTCTAGTGCATTCTTCATTTCTGTTATTGTATTCTTAACTTCTGACTGGTTCTTTTTTATGATTTCTATATCCCTTTTTATGTTTGCTATTTCTTATTGAAATTCTCACTAAATTCCTTGAGCATCCTTATAACCATTGTTTTGAACTCTGTATCTGATAGGTTGTTTACCTCCATATCATTTAATTATTTTTTCTGGACTATTCTCCTATTCTTTCATTTAGGGCATATTTCTTTGTATCCTCATTTTTGCTGTCTCTCTGTTTGTGTCTCCATATTAGGTAAATTTGCTATATTTCCCTGTCTTCACCTGGTGGCTTTATGTAGTAGGTGGCCTGTGGGGCCCTGGCATAGTCTCTCTAGACACCTGCCCTGCGTGCTCTTAGTCACACAACTCCCTGTTTGAGTTGTGTGTGCCCTCCTGTTATATTGGGTTGTGGGAAAAGTCATGATGTATTTTTTTCTATGTTTTTCATTGCAAAAATGCATTGAGTCTTGATTGCTATTGGCACATCAATGAGTGTGATTGACCCTCAGGCTGATTGTCTGTGGGGTTTGGCAATGTACACAGCTTATGGGCTGCTGTGAGAGGGGGAGGGGCTTACCCCACTGAGTGGGATTCACCTCAGTGGGTTCTGGTCTCTGTTGAACTACCCTTTGTGTGTGCCACTTGTGGGGCTAATCAGGTGGTGTTCTGCTGTGGTCTGAAGACAAACTCCAAATATGTTCATTCTGGGAACTCTTAGGAGGGGGTCTGGTGTAGGCCCAGGTCACCCACTACCTGTTACTATTTGGGGACTACCTGGTAAAAGCTACAAAGCAATCCCCAGTTGTTTGCTGCCTGTGCTAACTCTGGAGGCACATGGGAGAGGCCACGCTATGAACTGAGGATCTCTGCCACCAGTACTAGGCTTGGTGTAGCTCCATAAAAATGTCAGGACACCCTGAAGCCTGCCACCCACTCTGGCTCCCATTAGGATCAGACGCTGATAGAGCCCCACCCAGTATAGAAGTTTGGTGAAGCAGGGTCTTAGAGAGTCACTAGAGTGGCAAGAGTTGTGGTCACGAGGTTAATGTAAACTCTAGTTTCGTGCTAGTGCTGAGCCTGGAGCTACTTAGTAAAAGTCTCAAAGTACATCAAAGCCATGCTGCTTGCCTGGGACCTGCCAGACTCTGAAAGATTTCCAAGAAGAGTGCAATGTGGGTGGTGCTAGCTGCTCATAGAGTAAGTGCCTCGGGCATTGAGGGAGTTGGATGCAGGGATGCTGAGGGAGTCGGGGATGAGGGAGGCTCACAGTGAGTCAGCAGGATGGAGCAACAGAGCTCACCAGGCCAATCAGATTCAGATTTGGTTGTGGTTGGGGCGGGCTCAACACACAAAAGATGGCACCTCACACAAGAAGGCCTCACACAGGGAAAATGCTGGCTGTTCCCAGTCTTCCTCGGGAAACCACACACCTCTATTTGTCCCTCTGTACATCCCTGACACCTCTCGAGTCACTGCCCCTCTGCTGAAGCCCAAGGTGAGTGCCTGTGAGTGAGTGAGTCTGTTTAAGAGGACACCTGGGTTTGCTGCAGGTTTCTATCCCATCTGTTTGGTCAGAATCCCCGCTGATTTTCACATCCAGATGTTGTGGGGACTCCTCTTCCTGGCACCAGTACTGTGGGCTGGGAAGCCTTCTGTGGGGGCTGGGGTCCCTCATTCCTCCAGGGGGAACCTCCATGTTGGAGATATCCCTCTTGATTCTCAATCACCACACGAAGGTGTGGGGCCTGTTTCGTGTTTCTGGACGTCCTACCAGTTTCAATGTGGCATCTTATTTATATTTTTCGTCATAGGACTTCTGTTCACCAAGGACTCAGAGGGCTCTCCAGGTTGCTTGTTCTATAATTTAGTTGTAATTTTAATGTGTTCATGGAAGGATACAGGCACAGTGTTTATCTACTCAGCCATCTTGGATCTCTCCTCTTTGGCAATTATTTAATGAAGAATGTATGTGTATGTATATAAATTTGAAGTGTCAGTGACTTGAAGAATGACCTTTACATAATTAATTTAATGCACACTAAATATAGACATTACTGTAAACTAGCTCTTTGAAACTAGGTTTGTTTTTATTTATAAATGTTCATTCTCAAATTTCTGCTTTGTCTATTGAGTTGTACTTTCAGAATGAATACTCCTCAATAAATTGAATCTTTTTATTTACTTCTATTCCAGGACCTGTAAGTTATAAACTTCCATAAGTTTTAAGGTCTCTTGACCATCAATGTGTATCCCTGAGTGGAATCTATTCATTTGAAACCATAAATATATTTAAGCAATTTTCATGCTCAAGTAGTCATGAAATTGAGGGGACTTTCAGCTTCAGTAAATCATATACATTTCTCTATTCTCCTTAACTCCTTTTGATTTGTGCAGATGTGGTATGTTTTCTGAACTTACTCATGGGAGAACACTGTTGGTAACATGGAACCATTAGGAAGAATTCTACATTAATTTATTTTGAGTTGTGCCTAGAGAAAGTGAAGACCAATCCAAAATGCCACAAATTAAATAGCTTATATCAAAAGCCACAATTAAAATCGCACAGAATAACATTTTTCATAGTTTCATTTTGTGATCAAAGACCATAATTAAGATGATGCTCAACAAATAAATTATATAAAATAGACACTTTTTATTTTTTCTGTTTTGAATAATCTGTCATGCTTTCATTAACATTAAAACATATTATTAAATTACCATAACTTAAGAGTTTCACCAGGCAGTTTCCTATCAGTTTTAATGCATTATTTAGTTTTATCGCCATAAAAAAACTCTACCAAGGCAAAATTATTATCATTTCCATTATTACAGTTCAGGGAACAAGCAGAGGGAAGTCATACAAGCTAGATCAACTCTAGAATAAATGTGTTTAATTTTCACATTATATTATCCCTTCTCTCCATATGTATTTCCTTCAAGATATACCATTCATGAAATAATACCAGCTATTTAATGTTTACTTATTCTTTCCTTTTGAAGTGAATAATATACCTACATGTCGTGGTCCTGCATGACAGAGCAGGTGGGAGAGGAGAAGGGACAGCGAAAGGTTAAGGAAAAGAGAGAAAGACACAAAATAGGAGAGAAAACAGTTCAGGGCCAGGGGACTTCAGCCTCGTGGACTGGAGCCCCGAATCAGGCCTGACTGATCTTTTTATTATCTTACACATAAGCAAGGGTCAATGTAGCTTCTGTGGTCTGTGAGTCTCACAGCCACGAATTAACCTCCAGGCCTAATTTCCCATGCCTGCAAACTGCCATTACCAATGGCCTCATGAGGTTATTGTCATGCACCTCTTAAGAGACAGAAGCTTCCTCTGCCAAGGCTTACTGATAAGAATGCAGGGAGGACATGTATTATCACATCAATAGGTCATTTCACAGACAGGCTGCCAGAACCTAAAGCAAGGGGTTTACACCCTTTTTTTCCTCTCCCTGATTTCTCCCATGGCACTCACTGGAACCCACAGGTACCCACTGGCACCCACAGGTACCCACTGGCACCCACGCGGCCGTGTCTGACTTGGGTTGACCTTCTCATGGGAACTTACCTGTCTTTGACCAGCTGGTCATCTTTTGGTGCCAAGAGGGGACATATACAGTAAGCATAATATTGAAGTTATGATCTGTCTTTATGGAGAGGCGCATGGAGGCAGGCAGGCAGGTTATAATGTGACGCCTACACTTATACTTGTCATAATTTTTAAATTTAAGATTACTAAGGTATAATGCATTGGTTCTCACTTTATTTTTCACATGTTTTGAATACAAATAGCATGGAGTCCAAATATTACACAGGTTTAATGTTACAGATCATATGTTAACCACAAGTAGGTTTAATATTCTAACAAATATGTAGTGAACTATACTGCAGAATAGAAAATCTATACCTCCTTCTCTTTCTGTGACCCAGCCAAGAATTTGACAAAAAGTGAGATACTTCCAGGGGCTGATTGATGGGACAAGGATAAAATTAGGAAGAACTTGCAAACATTATTGTGATTTTTATATTGTATTTTTTAATAAAATTGTTTTTATAAAAGTTTCTCTGTGAGTGTAAGGTTTGGGTGAGGCTGACACCACTTCCATTGTGTCATCAGGCATCTTGTTTTTTAGTAACAGAATATTCCAAGTTTATGCAAACCATTGAAATCTACTCTGGTACACTATATTAGTACCCTAAGGGACCCAACTTTTAGAGATGTGTTCTAGGAGCAGTAAAACATTTTTAAAATGGTTACCCAAGTAAAGCTTATAGAATACAGGCTTTTTAAATTAAAATTGACTCTGAAATATATTATACAAGTAAAACATATTTGAAATGTATAATATCATTTACCAGTGATGACATTTAAAAAGTATGTCAATAATAAATTTACAATTATCCTTATAACTAAATGTTATAAAATTAATAATATTTGTTGACTTGGAAACATTTCCATTAAATAGCAGAAAATAATCCTGGTTTTCCAGGTGTATGTTTTAATAATTTATGCCTATGGGATGATGTATGCTGGTCACAGAAGCCAAATTTAGTATCTCAACATTTATGAACCACAGTAATGTACTTCAATTTTAATAAAATAATATGCATCCTTGAGTAGTGATTATGAGTAATTTTCAAAGGCAAACTTTGTATGAAAGGAATTAATAACTTTCTATTATATGACATGCCATATTCCATTTTTTTGAGTTGCTTGAATATCTGTGAAATCTCCTTGCCTGCTTTTATCTCTCCTATATCTAAGGAAGTTTTCAGGGTGGCACATTGGGAAAACATCAACACTGTTTTAAGAGCAAACACAGATAATATCAATATATGGAGATAATTGACTTAAATACAGAATAATATTCAGTTTTGATAATAACAATTATTTGTTAGGACAAATATTAATGATCAAACTATTCAAATTATTAGTATAAGTAGGAAATATCTTTGGTATAGGAAAAAAAAAACTTTTTTGACATAAAACAAAGAGCTTTAATTTTGAATGTGGTTTTTTTTTTGTGAAGATAAGGGAAGTAGTTCACATAGGTGTCATCATTAGCAAGGAAGGCATACCACTGTCCATAGCCCCTGGGTAAATCTGGATTTAATCACAGCTAATAAGTAGCATTCCCCATATTCCTTTTATACAAAACTTACTTCCTTATATCAATTATTCACATATCTCAAATTATTCTTCAAGATAAAGTTTTTCTAATGGCACAGTTATAAAGAAATCCATAGATTAACATGACAGCTCAAAAATTGTTTATAGTGGACTCACATCTAATATTTTCAGGGCCCATGAGGACTCCATGCCATATGTCTAGATATTTAAAAACATAAGTCATGCTAACAAATTATTAAATAAAACATATATTTTATCTTGACAAATATAACTTCATTGTGACAAAATTTTAAAATATAAGAATATTTGCAATCATCATCAAATTTATTAAAGACAATTAGGGCCGGCCGAGTGGCATGGTGGTTAAGCACTGGTTTGGGAAGCCAGCAGCCCCGGTTCGGGACCCACATATGATGGCCAGTGACACTGCCCTCAAAAAAAAAAAAAAAAAAAAAAAGACAATTATATTTGTTGTGAGACATGTATGGGCTGGTGATACTTGGGTCAATGCAAAAATTACACTGGACAAAGTTAAATAAGCAAGAACGACTTTACCCAAGGCTATTGTAATGGGTGAGAGACCAAAACAGAGTCTGCAATCAACTCCACTAAAACCAAAGAACAGGAGAGTTTTAAAAAGCTAAAGGGGTGACTAAAGGGGAAAGTTTTAAAAAGCTAAAGTTTTAAAAGTAAAAGCTGAAGGGGTGGGGATAAAGAAAAGAAGGGGAAATCATAGACCATCTGTGTGAGTTAATTATCCTTACCCAAAGGAAAAATAAGCTTTCTTATCTCCTTATGAGAGAAGGCAATTATACATTTTGGTATGAAAGGAAGTTGGGCTCCTATCTTCCCACAGAGACTGGGAAATAGGCTGATAATTATATTCTCAGAGATGGCTCCCAGGTCCTTGAGAACAACAGTCCCGATTTGTTATATTGGCCAGAGGTTTTTTGAAAAAATTTACATTTCAAAGATACAGAGAAGAATTCATAATTATAAGTTTTCTAAAGTAAATCTTTCACAAAAAGGGAGGGAGATCTCTGGTTTCATTTGGATTCTGTAATGGCAGGATGAGAGGGAGCTCAGGACCCTAAAGGCAGGAAGAAGCCTTACTAAACTATCATTAACAATGATATAAAAGTCTTAAAAAGAAAATATATTTGTGTTTAAAACTGTATAAATTGAATATAAAGTAAATTTTAAAATTGAAAAAATAAAATTATTTTTATATATTCATATGCTTTTTTATCAAAATGATCTACCAGTATTAAAAGGCAAAATATAAATTCTAATTGAGCATACATTTTAAAATAAAAAAAATTAAAATTGAATATTTAAAATATAATTTTTAGAAATCTAATTATAAATCTTTAGATAAGACTATTTTGACAAGAATGAAACCACTCAACACTTATGGCCAGTGTTAAGAATCAGTATCATAGTTCTTGAACATTGTACCTAGATCTGTCTATATATCTATGTATTTAATTTTCAGGATTGTGCAATTTTTAATATTGGGCAAAATGTTTTTCCACCGCTTTGTACAAATAATTCTTTGTACCTCCAGACCAACTAACTGGAACACAAATGGAAGATGGAAAATGTACATTAAGTGAAACTAGGAAGTTACACTTCTTTTTGTTGTTGTTTGTTTTGTTTTGGAAGAAACTGTCTCATTCCTGCCAAGTAAAAGCAAATTTTCATAATAAATTTATTTTTTCTCTTACCTAAGTGCTTTTTCAGTTCAAAATCTTCACACTCAAACACCATGTCTATTCCAGGCTGAGTGGTAGCACAACTGACAGATACTTATGCATTATGACCATCACCTTCTGCTTTCAGGTGTGGATCTGCATTTCCCTGGGGGGTAAGGAGAGGGGATGCTTATGGTTTTATTGGGTCTTTGGAAAAGTTATGATGTATTTTGTCTATGTTTTTCAAAGGTCATTTATTTATATAAAGAACAAAGATCAATCAATGATATATTGCCCGTTTTGTTCGATAACCTTTTGCCATCTTTCAGTAAGCTTCATAATTCCTCGTTCATAGAAGCACCTGTCTTTATTTGCAAAAAACTGAACAAGTGCTGATTTACAGCCTCATTGGAATTGAACATTATACCACGCAAGGAATTTTGAGGAGAGCGAAACAAGTGGAATTCTGATGGCGCAAAGTCAGGCAAGTATGGGCATGGCAACACATCCCATCCATGCTCCAATAATTTTAGACAGGTGATCAAACTTGTGTATGGTCTGGTGCTGTCGCGATGGAACACAACTCCTTTACAATTAATAAGCTCTGGACATTTCTGGATAATGGATTTATTCAAACTGTCCAATTGCTGACAGTATACATTTGAATTGATTGGTTGGTTCCTTTGTAGGAGCTCAAAAAACACGACACCTTTAAAATCCCACGACACTGAGAGCATAACCTTCCTCTGATGAATGTCTGCTTTTGATGTCGTTTGAGGCAAATCAGCATGTTGGGGGACCAAGACTGTTTGCACACCACATTGCTGTAAACAACCCACTTCTCATCACCAGTTCTCAGTCACTTCAAAAATGGATCGTTTTCTTCATGTTTAATTAGGATATTTCAGATGGTTACACTCGCCATCAAATGAACTTCTTTGAGTTCATGCGGAACCCAAATATCGAGCTTGCTTACGTATCCCAGCTTCTTCAGGTGGTCATGAATGCTTGAATGATGGATGTTCAAGGTTTCTGCATCTCTCGTGTCATGTAATGTGGGTTTGACTGGATCAATACCTTTATTTTGTCATCAACAGCCTTGGTGGGCCAAGGAGAATCATTGAGATCAAAATCACCAGCACAGAATTTTGTGAACCACTGTTGGCACTGACGTTCTTATAGGGTATTGTCACCATAAACTTTATGTAACTTTTCACAAGCTTGACACACGTTCTTCTCTTTATGGAAGTAAAACAGTAAAATATGGCAAAAATGCACAGTTTGGTCTTCCATCTTCAACTTGTTGTAAAATCTTCAAAACTTAAACAAATCGCTCATTTTGTTTAGAATGAAGCTAGAACTGTTATAGCAATTCTAGCAATTGCTAGACATAGCAATAAGACAGATGCAAATAAGACAGATCCAAAAATGAACTAGTGCCATCTATTGCAAACATGCGTCATGACTTTTCCAAAGACCCAATAGGACATGATTTCCTAGAGCAGCGCATTTAATTCAAGTATTATCATATTTTTTTTTAGCATTATTTATTTTTGCAACTGTGTTTGTAACATACAGATGCCTCTGAAGTATGAGGTTTCCCTACAAGGCCCTCTTACCTGAGTCTATGTAGAGAAATGGTCCAAAGCTGAAATCTATGGGCTATAGAATCATTATTACTGCATTCTTTGACTTTTCATTAAAATTTTAAATCATTTACCTGAAATTTGTTGAAATGCTACTCTTGTTTTGATAATAGGAATATAATTAAAACCTCTTTTTGTCTCTTTGAAATGTGTGGGATAGTTGGTTTGGTATCTTTAACTATCTGAATGTTGCTAATTAAAGGTATTAATTAAAGGTATTAATCCATCTACATTTGACTTATACCTTTCCTGAATCCATACAGCCCTTTTTGAACCATACAATTAAGATAAATTTCATGTTATGATGAAGAACTAATTTTAACAATTCATATCAATCAGCCAATTATGACTGAGAGATTTTGTAACCTTGATATGAATGCTAATATTTGCTAAAACAATGCTGTTATTTGTCACACACTAAAAATATTAGTGATAGAGTCAAATAAGAGAAGAGATCCATCTCAGAATGAAGAATTCAACTTTTTAATTTTTTGTTATAAATTAAAAGTAATGTTTATATCACCATGAAGCATCATAGTTATTAAGTCATAGAATAATATTTTAATAAAATAACTTGAATGTAGGTTGGAAATATCTCTAATCAAACCAAAGTGATGTGTTTGGCTCCAATGGGATATCATAATTTTAATTTTTAAAATGTATGATATAAATCTATTGTGAATACTAGAGTTATACATTGATAGACTCTAAGAACAGTTAAGAAAATGGGCAGTAGGCAGTAACTAGCCTAATCAGGACATCTGAGAAGATTGTATCAAATTTGAAAACGTTTGAATTTTATAAGAAGATAAGAATTATTGAGTAAGAATGATATCCTACAAACAAAACTATAATTAGAAGCTCAATGCAAAGCTCAAAATTGATATTTAATTATTGGCAGTTATTGCTGCAATTATTATTGCAATTGTTTTAGAGAAGATTTAGTTTAAAAACTTCAATTTTAACAACTAAACATTATTTATATATTTTAACTATTGATTTTTTTTTGCTTATTTTTTTTTTATAACTACAGATTTACTTATTGTCTGTCTAACATTTCTAATTTACTTTATAAGCTGGGCTGAATGATCTGCCAAGATTGTTGGATTTAGTTCTATCTCACAAGAATATGGGACTTGGTTAGATAAGCGTAAATCAATTGTGATGTTTGTTGGCATTGCTTTCTTTTAATAACTCAATATAATATTTCTCTTTTACACTTACATTAAATTTAGATATAATTCAATAAGGTGGGAAAGTTCTGAAGCAAGCTGAGTAGGACCATCCTTATGAGTCAATTGGTCTTTTGTTTCTAGGGTAAATTTTTAGGTAGGGATGATTATAATTTGAATCTAAGTAATTGTTGCACTTTAAAGTCTGAGATTATCTTAATTCCCTAATAAATATCAGGGTTTTTGATCTTTTAATAGTTGAGGTTGATGGTTATAAAAGACATGATTTAGTATCTTTCTTTCATTAAAAATTAAAGTATTTAATTAATATTATATAGTGCCAATATAATATGTTATTCACTTTATTAATATTTTCTTCTTGAACTTTATCACCAGCTCCTAAATTAAGCGTAATTTTATGGTTTATCTTTCAAATAAGCATTAACTAGGCATTTACTTTGTGAGGCTTAACACCCTGAGTTTTCAAGATGAATAATATTTCTTCCTGCCGTAGTGGTGGGCATAGACTCCAAGAAGAAAATAAGCAGTAATTTTATAAAGCACATGACATATACCACTTATAAGAGAGTCAAATATCCCACATTTATTCTTCTATGCATTAAGAAGAGAATAAAGTATCCCACTTTTTTAAAATAAAAATCACCTATGTCCATGAGATGAATCAGAAAAGCTGTGTGGATAATCTTAAATCAAAAATAAGGAAGGATTTTGTTGGCTGACTATAGCAAATTTTGATACTTTACTTATCCATTTAGAATGAATATATAGTATCATTACATAAAACCCATTATATGATTATAACATAAAATCATATAAAGTTATATCTTATCTTTGTAGACACACTCTCTATAGAATTCAATCATATGAATATTATAATATAGAGTATTATATCATTTTATAGAATCTTAATACTAAAAAGAATATAGAAAGGTAGTACTATTACATTTAACTTTCTCTTTTAAAGAAAAGTTTTTTCTTCTTCTGTTGGTCTTTTTATTTTAGGAGGTCTTCAGTTACCTGTGGCTCTCAGACATTTGAGCTTTAGGCCAGTTACCTCTGGAGTAACAAAGGAGAGGCAAGAGAAATTCAGTAATCATATCTCAGAAAGAAGGAATGGCTTTTAATTATGAATTGTTATATGCAATTTTAGAAGATCATATTAATCTTCTAAGGTTGTATCTGAATTGAATTAATTGGATTTCAAAGTCCTTGACTATCACCACCCCATACACAGAACTTCTGCCTTCATAAGATATAGTTATCACCATGTTTTTTATTCATAACCAAATCTATTTATTATGTATTTAATAAAAACTGAGATTCTTAGCCCTATCATATTAAAAGAGTGAAATTACTTCCATTTATATGATTAAGAGACTGTAGAGCCATGGAATATGAATTGCCACCACAAGTAATAAGGAGCAACTCATGTCCCACTGCTGAAGATTAAACTGCCAGTTACATGCTTCCTTAAGCACACCACCATCAGTCAAGATGTTGGCATATGACCTAGGCTTCACCAATTACTACAGCCTATCCCAGCTGGAAATACAAAAAGCAGTGACTACAAGGAAGCTATTCTCAGGAGAGATGGCAGCTATATCCACATTTGGTGGCAGCAACAGCAGTGGTTTTTTATAACAGCTCCAGCGTCTAGCTGGTGACAATAGAGGAGCACTTTGCAGTGCTCTCAAGCATATTAGTAAAGGAGTGTTTATGCAACTGTCAGTTAATATAACTTTTGATATTATTACTGGCTACATAGCCTTTAAATCTAATTCTAGATATGTATTAAAGTTTGTATGAGCTACTGAGTTTTCTTTTATCCAATTCCCTTTCTGTTTAGATTAGCCAAAGTCAATCTTTGTGGCTTGCAATTAAGAATCCTGGCTGATATAGGTAGCAAAACAATTAAAATACTGAAAATATTGTATGTCTTAAAGAAAAATTTCTCTGGAGTTCAAAGCACTTTCTTCTATCCATTATTAATTAGATAAACAAATGTGTTATACACTTATTATATGTGATTCTCTATGGCACAGCTTGCAAATTTTGAAGTGTCTTGAGTCTCTTGCTCATCATGCTTATTTTAGTTTTTAGTTAGATTCTAATTGCCTACTAACAGCTGGAATGCATTCACTCATGAGTGAACCAATTTTTTTTCAAGTCATAGTTTTTATAAGAACTTGTTTGTAAAATTCCTCCCATATCTGTGTATTTTATTATCATCATGTACATCATGTATATGTTTGTCATAATCATATATATATTTTGTATATATAGCATATATATGTATGTCATATATATGTATATAGTTTTCATAAGCATAATAAACTGTAGACATTATCTAAAATATTTTTCAAATTAAGTATTTTGAAAGACAAATTATATAGACAATGCCTCACTCACTCTATGTTCCCTTTCAATCTATCCCTGAGACTATGGATGACCTATTAAAAATCCCTAATGCTACTCTTTTAGTCTGAATCTTTTGCCCCACAACGTGTGTCTAAGCACTAAATGTTATTTTCACTTGTCTCCCAGGTTTTATTCCTTCCTTTGCCTGATAATTAGATCTCTCTCTCTCTCTCTCTCTCTCTCTCTCTCTCTCTCTCTCTCTCTCTCTCTCTCTCTCTCTCTCTCTCCTATACTGGTTGTAACATTTTCCTGCTCAGAATTATAGTTTTTTCCCAAGATGCTATGCTGTCTTGCTCCCTACATCTCCAGGAAATGCAACCTGTGAGTACTACACAGCTCTGACCTTCGTGCAGGCTCCCTGCATGCTGCACGCAGCCTGAACCTCTCTCCACAGGCTCCAGCCTGTCTGGGACAGGAGGTAATCTGACAAGAATAACTTAATGGCCAGAGGCAGCCTACACACCAAGTGCACAGTTGCCAGAACAGCAGAAATGCTAAGTTTACCGTAAGGGATGAGCAGCTTTTTAAAAGTGTCTAGCTGCAGGGAATTAAAGCTTCCAGATGGCAGAATTGCTGCTGATCTGCATCCAGACACTCCGCCCTGCAATTCTCCAAGATATAGTTCCATTCTTAGCAATTCCAGACTTCAACTCCAGAGGCAATCTTCTTCCCCTACCTACCCTTCCTTCTCCCAACTCTTAGACATGTAGGACATTCTTATTTTTTTCCACTCAAATTATAGTATAGACTAAAACTGATGTAAAAATAATATGTCTAATTTAGTTTGGAAAATAAAGAAATAGATTCAGAATACATAGAGCTATTTATTCTCTCACCCACACTGGCTTCTAATTATACCAGCCAAGGCTTCAGGATATTCTTCTGAAGAATTCACTGTCTACAGTGTTCTCTGAGAGCAAGAGTTAAAGTGCTTTTACTTTTAAAATAGCTATTGTAAAAGGTTCTGTAAGCCTAAATCAAAAAAGATTAATGTCCCATGATCATGCCATCTAAAAACCAGATTCCTGGCAACTTGACACAGAGGCACAGCATCCAACTCACCAATAGTTCACAAAGGCCCTCTGGAGTAAATATAGACTTCACTTGTCCCAGGACCATGCATTTTACGTCTTTCATAGGGACACATTATAACGATCACAAGATTTAAAAAGTTGTCCACAAAGGAGGACAAAGTAAAATATTTTATTTCTAAACCAAAACCAGGTAAACTTTAAAGAAAGGTCAGCAGTATATTATCTTTTCAAAATTTCTAAGAGCCAATTGTTGTTTCAGCACCATTTATTGGGTAGACCATCGTCTTCCCACTGATATAAAATCAACTCCGTCTAATGTCAACTTTGTATAATGTGTGAGTCTGTTTCTCAGTTCTTTATTCTGTACCATTGGTTTATTCTCTATGCTTATTCCACAACAACATTGTTTTCAATACTACACTTTATACTATGTCTTGAAATTTGACAGGGAAAATTTCATAGTTTATTCTTCAAAATTATCTTTCTTATTCTTGGTCATTTAGTTTTACATGAAATTTAGTACCAGCTTCTTCTTTTTTTTTTTTTTTTTCTCACGGCAGTGTCACTGGCCCTCATATGTGGGACCCGAACGGGAGCCGCTGGCTTTCCAAACCAGTGCTTAACCATTGCGCCACTCAGCCGGCCCCCAGCTTCTTAAATTACATTAGAAAGAAAACAAAATTCTGGTTTTTATAAATATTTATGCAAATTTATAGATATTATAATAAAATCAACATCTTAATTTTTCATACATTATATGTTTTGTGTATTTTTCAATAAAGATTTTAAACATCTTTGTTTTTTTTTTTTAAGATCTTATTGGGGAATCGGGGAAGGGAAACAGACAAGTTGCTGTCTTTTTTTTTTTGTTCTTCAGTCTAGTTGCGGAGGATGTTGCTTCACTGGCCCATGTTGGTATTGTCATTGTGCTCTTCCCGGATGAGGCAGATTGGTCGCCGGCCTCTGGATGTCTCTCACCGCGGTTATTGGCAGCTCACGGCTGGCTGCCAGCCATTCACGCTGGCTGCCGGCCACTCACTGTAGCCTATGGCAGCCCACTGCAGCAGGGACTGCAGCCTACACTGTCGCCCGGGCTCACAGCCCAGCTCCAGGTGGAGCTGTTGTTAGCTGTGGAGGGCAGTGTCACTGGCCCTCATATGTGGGGTCCGAACCGGGGCCGCTGATCCCAAAACCAGCTCTTAACCAATGCGCCACTCGGCCGACCCTTAAACATCTTTGAATAGGTCTATTTCTCATATCTTATATTTTAAATTTTATTTTATTTATTTTATTTTATTTTATTTTTTTAATCTTTTATTGAGAAATAAACATTTTTTTTAAATTAGTTTCAGGTGTACAACACAGTGCAATAGTTATACTTTTTACTCCTCAAAGTGACAACCTCCCTCCCCCAGTTCGCCACCCCACTCCTCCCCACCCCCATATCCTACATATCTATTACAATTCCTTTGATTCCCTTCCACAGTATACTCCACATCCCGTGACTATCTATATATTCAGTTACAGTTGGCATAGGATATTATACAACATCAGTTTCAGGTGTACAGTGCAGTGATCAAGCCTCTACTCCATCCATGAAGTGGTCTCCCTAACAAGACATGTGACTAGCTGACACACTGCAAAATTTTTACAACAGTATTATATTCCCTGAGCTGTGTTTCATATCCCTATCTCCAACACCCCTCCCAACTAGCAACCCTGTTTTTCCTTTATATCTATGAGTCTGTTTACTGTGCTCATTCATTCAGTTTTTCAGATTCCACACATTAGTGAGTTCATATGGTATTTGTCTTTCTCCGACTGACTTATTTCACTTAACATAATTGTCTCTTCACAACATTATCAATTACATTCCCAGAACTGCCCCCCATATCCCTGTGGCAACATTGTAGTCACCCACCTACACTGTCCAAAACCTACCCCCTCTCCCTCATCCCCACTCCCTCCTGGCCAGCAACCATCAGTTTTTCCTTTATGTCTGCTTGATATGATTTCAATATTCTTAAATTTACTGAGACGTGTTTTGTGGCCTAACGTGGTCTATTTTGGAAAATGTCCCATGTGCACTTGAGAAGAATGTATATTCTGTTTTTTCAGGGTGAAATGCTCTAAAAATATCGATGAAGTCCAGCTGGTCTAAAGTGTCGTTTAAGGCCCCTCTTTCTGTGTTGATTTTCTGTCTAAAGGGTCTGTCCATTGGTGACAATGGGATGTTGAAGTCCCCTACTATGATAGTGTTACTGTTGATCTCTGTCTTTATGTCTGTCAAAATCTGTTATATGTAATTAGGAGTTCCTATGTTGGGTGCATAGATGTTTATTAGGGTTATTGTGACCTTTTTTGTCTTTTATTGTAGTCATTTTAAAGTTTATTTTGTCCAAAATAAGTACTGGTACTCCAGCTTTTTTTTTTTTCTCATTTCCATTTGCATGAAATATCTTATTCCATCTGTAAACAGCATATACATGGGTCCTATTTTCTTATCCACTCAGCCACTCTCTGTCTTTTGATTGGAGCATTTAGCCCATTCACATTTAAAATGATTATTGATAGCAATATGTATTGCCATTTTGTTATTTGTATTCCTGGTCTTCCTGGGTTAGCTTGTTTACCCCTTTCTTTTGTTTAAAAAATCCCTTTTAACATTTCTTGCAATGCTGGCTTGGTAGTAATGAACTCCTTAAGCTTATTCTTTTCTGAGAAGGTCTTTATTTCTCCTTCAATTTTAAGTGATAGCCGTGCTGGGTAGAGCAATCTTGGTTGTAGGCCTTTATTTTGTGTCACTTTGAATATCTCCTGCCACTCCCTTCTGGCCTGCAGAGTTTCTGTAGACAAGTCAGCTGTTAGTCTAATAGGAGTTCCTTTGTATGTAACCTGCTATCGTTCTCTTGCTGCTTTTAGGATTCTGTCTCTGTCTTTAACCTTTGCCATTTTAACTATGATGTGTCTTGGTGTGGACCTGTTTGGGTTCAGCTTGTTTGGAACCCTCTGCACTTCCTGGGCATGTATGTTGATTTCCTTCGCCAGGGTAGGGAAGTTCTCAGTCATAATTTTTTCAAATACATTCTCGACCCCTTGCTTCTTCTCTTCTCCTGGTTATGCTTCATCTTGTCCCATAGGGCTCTTAAACTATTTTCATTGTTTTTTATTCTTTGGTCTTTTTGTTGTGCCAACTCGGTGATTTCTGCTATTTTTGTCTTCCAAATCGCTGATCCACTCCTCTGCTTCATCTACTCTACTGGTGATTCCTTCAAGTGTGTTCTTCATTTCAGTTATTGTATTCTTTAGTTCTAACTGGTTGTTTTTTATGATTTCTCTATCCTTCCTTATGTCCTCACTAAATTTGTTAAACATTCTTATCATCAGTGTTCTAAACTCTCTCTGAAAGGTTGGGTCCCTCTGTTTCATTTAGTTCCATTTCTAGAGGTTTCTTCTGATCTTTTACTTGTGACATGTTTCTTTGTTTCCCCATTCTGGCTGTTGCTCTGGGATTGCTTTGATGTATTAGATAGATCACCAGGAGAGCCCTGGCTGCATCACACAGGCACACAGCTCACGGCCCAACACTCCCAGGAAAACTCCCAGTCTCAGCCTGTCCCAATCAGCTGCTCGCAGATCAGGCCAAGCAGCCTGACAACCAATCACCAGCCTGGCAACTCTGCAAGCACAGTGTGGAGAGCGGGGATCCGAGGCAGCTTGCGCACTCCTACATCTCAGTGAGCAGCCTGTTTGAGTCGGAGTGCACACACCCAGCGTTTCCCTGGCAACACAGTATAAGCCAGCAGAGGGTGGGGGTCCAAGGCCGCATGCGCACACGCACTCTGTGTCAATTCCACCAGACCAATGAGGTCCAGACCTGACCCTCTGTGGGAGGGCCCAACCCTGAAAAAATGGCGCCCTCCTGTACACCCCTCGCGTGCAGGCTCCACACTAGGGGAACAATAGTGCACAAACCTCCAACTTCTGTACCAAGGTGCTCAGTCCAGTCCGTCCCCGCAGGCTCCCGGCTCACACAGCCACTCCCTCCACCAGGAACCAGGTAAGTGCTCACCGGTGAGCAAGCCCTGGTGCCGGCCCCACTGATTCTCCAGCTGCTCTTAGCCTCACCGAGCTGAGCAGAGAGTCCTCACTAATTTACTGCCAGCTATCTTGGAACTCCTCTTCCCGGCAAAGGAGCTCTGGGCTGGTGAGCTTGGAGTGCGGCCGGAGGGTCTCTCCCCCAACTGGAGGAGCCTCCTCACAGCTGGGACCTCCCTCACTGGGTTCACCCTCTCTCGTCTCTGCCCGTCCTACCACACTTGACATGGCCTCCTCTTTAAATTCTTCGTTTAATGGTTCTGTTCATCTAGTGTTCTGGGGATCTCCAGGGTTGAATGTTGTATAAATTGTTTGTAATTTTGGTGTGATCCTGGGAGGTAGTTAGCACAGTGTCTGTCTATTCCGCCATTTTACCGGAAGTCTTAAATTTTATTTTAATATAATACATTTTCATTCACTGGTGAATAAAAATATTATCAATTTTTTTAATGTCAATCTTGCATCCAATTCACTTCCTCATCCTCTAAAAACTTATTTTTAAAAACTCTCTTTGATTTTGTATGTATTTTTTTCATATAAACAGTCACAATATATAAAATTTGGAATTTTTCTCCTTTTCAACATTATATATATATAGATTTTACCCTATTGCATTTCTCAGGGCAATGTGCAATACGAACAATGAAATAGGACCTCATTTTCTGATTCCTAAATTTCATGGGAATAATTCTATAGTATATTATTAATGATATTCTGTGAATAGATTAGTTAGATGATTTAATTTTTTAAATATAGTTGATTTCCATTCAGTTTGCTAAGAATCTGCTTTTTTAAATATCATGAGTATTAAATTACATTAGGTGCTTTTCTGCATCTACTGAGATAATTTTTTTCTTTCAAATCTATTAGTTTGTTGGATTACATTGTCAGATTTTTAAATTGAGCTATCCTTCAATGCCATAATACACAATTTGTTTCTATTTTTCTGATGTTATTTACTAAACAATTATTTAAAATGTCTGTATCTGATTTGTGATGAGATTGAAATTCATTCTCTCTTTCTTTTACCCATCAACCTAAGACAATCAGGGAAAACCTATAGTCTGAAAAAGTTAGGTTTATTGACCCATAGCAACAGGAGAAATTATACTCTAAAGCCACAATGGGACACCTCACCCAAAACTGGAAAATTTGGAGTAATTATGAGATTAGGAGAAAGAATGGAGTTTAGTTAAAATTTAAAGGAAGTGTTTTGATAGTCTCATATGAAAATAGGCTGTGTGTTAAGGGGTCAATATCAATTTTGGATTGCAAAGGGAATCCGGGCTTCTTTTTCTTTGAAAACTCCAAAGTTATGATCAATGTGGAAAGGTGTGTTTAGAAACCCCTTGTCTGATTTTCTCCATCTGGCTTGGAAATCAAGACTGCTTCTCTGTGCCAAAGTCAATTAGATACAGGAGTCAAGGAAAGGATGTTACATTTATACTCATGTAATTTCAAAAAACAGAGGTTCTGATAGTGTTTATTTTTAAGATAAAGAACAAAGTTTTGCAGTGAACAAGAAAGTAGTCCCTCAAAGAAGGATTTGCTATAATACTTTAAAGTTGCACAGTGACCTTGGGAATTTTATTTATTTATTTTTTTAAATTTGGCCGCTGTCTTTATTGTATCCATCATTCAAACCTGATGAATCAAAGAGCAGATTTTTGCTTTCTCAGTCAAAGCTAATTCTCTCCCTTTCTCTATTTATATTTATATCTACATTTATATTTATATTAATATGTGTGCACAGATATATTTACACATAATATATACATGTATTTGTAATAATACATTTATATTATAAACTAATGAGATTTTATAAATATATATATATACTTTTAAACTTTTACTTTAAACTGTAGTGTTCCATACTACTTAGTACCAAAGCTTTAATTGCGGACCCACTGTTTTTTGTTTTTGTTTTTTCAAGCTGAGCCATCCTGCCACCTGTTGGCAGCTCAACAGCAACTCAGCTCGGGCTGGCATCGAACCGCTGTTGCTCAGAGCTCAGCTCCCACTCTTGAGCGAGCTCTTAACCAATTGAGCCATTCAGCCGGCCCCAAATCTTTAATTGCCTAAAACAATTAAGTTGTATAGATGTCCCATTTTACAAAGGTACAGTCATCCAAATTATTAACAGTGTGCTTTCTTTCTATTAATATTTTGTTATTTGATATTAAATTCTAATTTCAAGGATATAGAACTACATAGCATTTAATATAATAAAGTAAAACAATTTGTGGTTCTATTATAACTCCTTAACAAATATTGACTTTTGCTGAATATGCTTCAGACTTGTTTTTCTTAACGGAACAGACTGTTGTCGACATAATTAATGTTTCCTAATCTTACTATCCCCAGTGTTAGCAACTGAATTTTAGTTATACAAACATATACCAGGGATGCCAAAAAATGTATACACATGACTTGCATTCATTTTTAGTTATTGCTATATATTGTGTATTACAATTGCTATATATTGTGTATTACAATTTTTTTTTTTTTTTGAGGGCAGTGTCACTGGCCCTCACATGTGGGACCGAACCGGGGCCGCTGGCTTCCCAAGCCAGCGCTTAACCGCCACGCCACTCGGCCGGCCCGTGTATTACAATTTTAATATAGTTTTTTCCTTTCTCAAAATGTGTATACATTTCTGGCACCCTCTGTACATACAAATATGTGTGTATAAACACGTGTGTGTGTGTGTGTGTGTGTATAATTAAAATGAAAAGTCACTAAAAATCAAAAAGAATATATACATACACAGATATTCTTTTTGTTTTTTATTGAGTTTTTTTTCTTCACGATAAGTAATTGGTAGTTTTTACGTTCATTGTTACTTCTTTTATTTATGCCTATTATTGTTATATAACATCTTGAGTTTCTTTTGGTTTGATTTATTTTGTTTTCTTTTAAATGTTATGTTTTCCTTTTTTTCTGTTTTAGGAATCTAACCATACTTACTTCAAGTTTCCTTTTCATTGATATAGCATATTAATTTTGTCAAAATAATGTTTCTAATGTTTGGTTTTGATAGTAGATTCATTCATGTGTTTCATCATGAATTTTAATTTTCAGGTTCATCATGTGTGGAACATGTATTTTATTATCCTTTTTTCCCTGTCTTCCTGCAGATACGTTTATTTGTCTAATAATTTTGTGTTTGCTTTCTCTCAATCTCTGTGGATTCTCCATGTGTGACAGAGGTTAAAAGCATTTGGCTATCTCCTCTTCCTTATGGAGAAGGGGATATTGAAAAGCAATCAGATCCAATGAGCAAGCTCATCAGTGAATAGGCCAAATCCTGAATGCAATGCAGCATTTGTGCTGCTCTGCCCTCCCACTTATGAGGCTTCAAATAAGCTATTGCTCAGAGTCATTAGTACAAATTTTCTTTAGATGTGTTTTGAATGGGGGATCCTCACCCCATCTTCTGAATTCAGGCATTCTTTCTCAAGCTCCCACTGTCTCCCAACACAAACTGCTGGCCTGAATAATTTCTAATTCCCATTTCTCTCTACTTCTTGCTATGTCCAAAAAGCCAGACATCAGCAGACTACACTCCTGCCTGTTTCAATACTTTGTGTTTTATATCACAGAGATATTCTTGTTTTTAAATACAGCTCTGTGCTTGTAATTTGCTGTTTTAATTCTTATAAAGAATTACACTACTGTTATGTATTCTCAGTAGTAGAAAAGGAGAAATTTCCCAAACATAACCTAATAACACCATCTGGGGGGAAAGCATATTACCTTATTTCCATGTTCATGGTCAAGTCCCTGTAATTGCTTCACCATTTTGGGTATGTTGTACCTTTGCTGTATTATCAATGGTGACATTTGTTAACTGAATGAATGGAAATTAATAAATGAATATTTTTTGGCTGGGTAGAGAAATTTTAATATAACAAGACATCATTAATAATGTATTATAATGACATATAATACAGGCATCATATCTTATTTGTTAACTGAAATTATGTACGTTTATGGATTCCTTTTATTTTACTTGGATGATCTGTTTTTCAAAATGACTCAGTTCTCTACTATGTTAAATGAATAGGTTCTGGAAAATAAGATGGTATTTTCCTAAGGATATGATAATTTAGAAATTGAACTTGACCTAAAAATACACAAAAGAATATTTTTCTACTGAAAAAGCTAGGTAGATTTTGAACTACTTTTTTTTTTTTTTTTTTCCGAGGGCAGTGTCATCGGCCCTCATATGTAGCTTCTGTAAAGGAAATGCATTAGAGATTTTTAAATATTTGAAAAGGATTTGAAAAATTTTTTTTTTTTTTTGAGGGTAATGTCACTGGCCCTCACATGTGACATCTGAACCGGGGCCGCTGGTGTCCCAAGCAAGCTCTCAACTAACGCACCACTCGGCTAGCCCGAAAAATATTTCAAAATAAGGGTATTCCTCCTAAATACTGTCATTTAAAATTTGTTTTCTGAAGCAAAATCTTAATTTGAAAAAAGGCTCTCATGGGAATATTACTTAACAAATAAAAATAAAATCATCCCAAAATTAAATCATTTAGATGTAATGGAACTGTTGTTCTCTTACATTTAATTTACAGAATTGTCCAATTTAATTTTTGCTTTATTCACACAATAGTGGGCTAGGAATTTAGTGTCTTTTAAAGATTCTATGGATATTCATATGCTATTTTTTGACACTTTATAGTGTCACAAATATATTCCTATGCTCACTGAAAAGCAGTAACATCCTTCCTTTCCCCACCATTCTTTCCTACTTTTCCTTGTTTAGTCCCAGCATGAGCTGCTTTGTGATTGATGAAACCCAGCAGGCTGTTACAACAACTCAGAGAACAAGCTATGTCTTCATTTATACCGTATTAATTTAAATGCCAAGGTTCATTGGAATGTTGCAATTGCTAACACACAATCTGATCAACCACTTGGGGAAAGAAAAGCTGAAAATTTACTCAGAAATCTCTGGGTATATAAGTTTATCCATGAGGTTAGTTATGAAAGTTATATGGTCTAGAATACAGACTTTATCATCTTATACATTCAATGGTAAAATTCACAGTCATTTGGATTATTGTATGTAACAAATACAAATTTGATAATGCCACCTCTCTAGTTAGAGACAACATGTGGCCCCTGACAGGATATTTCCAGAAATAAACTATATAAATGAAAGTAAACTTAATTGTTACTATCCCAAATCTATCTCATGCTCTTGTTTTACAAAGCTGTATCTCTCACCCTCCATCCCTGGAAATTCTATGCTTCATATTCTGGAACATAGAAACTTCATCAATTTTCTCTTTGAATATTGTTTTCTTTCTCTCTTGCCTCTTTAAGTTCCTTCTCAACAATATATGGAACTTCTCATTCTCTTCTCCATTTGTCTATCATATTTCTCTTTGTCTCTCTTCACTCCCCTGTGGGTTATTTACTCAGACCTATGCTCTTTGATATTACATCTCTCTTAATTTAATTTAATATATCCTTTAGCCTTTTCATAATTTTTTTTGAAATACTTATATTATTTTTTGCTAGAAGTTCTATTTATTTTATGTGGAGTTGTCTTTTCTATTGTTCATGGTTTACTGCTTTTCATTACATTTTCTATTTTATCTTAAACAACTTCTTCATGCAAATATTGTCAGGAATGAAGAGGACAGGCCAGAATTTCTTGTCTTTAAATAAAAGTTGTTTTCCCCAAATTCAAGCTTGTTCAATGCTTCCTTCCTGGAGAGCGTCCATATAGGACTCATTATATCCTGCCTCCTTATTTACTATAAGAATATCCAACTTCCAGACTATGTCTGACAGCCCAAATCCTCACACACAGATTTTTTATACTTTCTATTCCTATCTCCTACCTTTAGCTGACTCCTAAATTTTACTGTGCTACATGAATTTTATGGTCAACTACACACACAAAAAAAATAAATTTATTTTGAATATTCTCTTTACTTCTTACTTTAGCTAAAGTATTAACTATATTTTTTGGTCACTGTTTCTTCCATAACTTTCTCAAGTTATGACTTGTTTCCATCCCAAGCACTGCAAGTTCTTCATTGTCTCATTTTCAAGTATCCTACTTTTGTAGTCACATACATACACTCTTTCCAAATTATTTCCCCTGCTCCCCTGGCTCCAACAATGCTCCAACCCTGCTAGGACCAACTTTTCATTGGGCCCATCAACGTGCTGCTGCTACTCCCAACTTCATGTTCTCATTTCCTGCTTTACATGACTTGGAATTTATGATCCATTATTACTATTTTTTAGTCTCAATCACTTTTTTGCCTCATGGATGTTTATACCAATTCGGCTAAATTTAGCTCATGGAAGATGCATGACAATACTGACAAGACTCACTTCAGATTCATAACTACTAACTTTGAGTGGTCTCAGATGACTATCAAGCGTTGTCACAACATGGTTTTATTCTATTTACTCTCTCACTCTCCTGAATGGTTATTTCATTCTTTTTCTCTTTTCAAGCCTCCAATACTTTCTCTCCTTCCATACTCTCAGCTGATAGCCTGTTTTTTCCCTAATTCACTGGCAAAACAGAAGCCACAAATGTACTCCCTGCCAACTTTATCACACTAATTTCCTACTCAGTTTCCTTCTTCCTGGGTACACTTAAGCCAGTCCTTTCACATGTGTACAAAAAACAGCCCCTAATGCATTTTCAACTACATTATTTTTTAAATCAATTTTCTTCTTTATCCTGTATTAAAATTTTGACACTCTACTGTATTATTCTATAAGCATACAAAAAAGTTGCTACATCTTGCAATTTATATAAATAAACTGACACACAAAACCAAAAACCTCTCTTGAACGTATTATACCTCCTTCTGCTACAACCCCATTTTCCCCCTCCTTTTCTGGAAAAAGAATCTTAAAAAATTTTCTATGCTCAATATCTACATTTTTCTGCTTATATTTTCACTTAAGCCTCTCAACAGGCTTTTGCCTCCACTATTCTTATTGAAAAATTCCCTTTTAATGTTCCTGTTCTCATTGGTAAATGCAGTGATCATGTCTCGATTTTCACCTGATTTAAACTATCAAGAGCTTTTCACACAACCCATCTCTCTAACTTGCTTGAAATAAAGCAGGTGTGGCAGGAGGAACACAGACAAATTGTCAGCACCAATATGCAGAATAAGACTTTTGTATCCCCAAGCAAGCTCCTCTTATTAAAGGAATTTAATGATATAATTAAAAGAAATATGCAGTAGAACCAGATAAAATGTGATGTCTTTAGATTTATGAAAATTGAGAGAAGCTTGATAATATGAGGCAAAGAAAAGATCTCAAGAGAAAATGAGAACGTAAGTCCTAGAAAGTATATCAGAAGTTATGCTTCCCTTGCCTATAATAAATATAGTGGTATATAACAATTACCTCATAATCAGTTAAATTACTCACATCTATGTTTTGTCCAAAGATCCATTACCATCATAGATTATATGGAGAAAATAGGGTCTAGGTTCTAAATTAGATATAACTTTAAGATAGACTAATTGTGGTTTAAATAGCAAGACAGACGTATAGTCTTAAGTTATTTTTAGGCATATCATTGTAATATATAAATAAACATAAATATTGCTATATTTGTGAAACACAGCTCCTTTCCTCACACATTGTTAAAATAGGCAAAATGTACTAATATCTTGGAAACATTTTCTTATGTACATTCAGAAAAGAATTATAGAACAAGTATTTATTTTATTTCTATGATTTTCAGATTCTAATTTTGTTTATAGACTTTAGTTTTGTTTGTTTTTTTGTTTTTTTTTAGGGCAGCGTCATTGGCCCTCATACGTGGGACCTGAACTGGGGCCGCTGGCTTCCCAAGCCAGCGCTTAACCACTGTGCCACTTGGCTGGCCCTATAGACATTTTTTAAATGTCAATAGTCCTCTAATATACATATTTCTACATCTCTATTGTAACACACACTTGTATTTAATTCACAGAAATAAAATATCAGTTCTAGTTTTATTTAAAAACACCAAATTTCTAAATAGCATTTTATATATATGGTGCCAAAAAAATGTATACACATTTTAAGAAAGAAAAACTGTATTAAAATTGTAATAATATACCAATAATAAAAGATGAATACAAGTCACGTTTGACTTCTGCAAATACAAGTGGTGTTCAAAGTGGTTACCATTCGTATCCAGACACTGCTGATTATGGTGAGCTACTGCTTGAGCTATACTCACCAGAATGTCCACTTGTATACATTTTTTTTTGCACTCCTGGTGTGTGTGTGTGTGTATGTGTGTGTGTGTGTGTGTGTGTATTATAAATATACTTATTTCCAAATATTAAAAAAAAATAGATTTGCCCTTCTATTGGTATGAGCCATTTAAAATGTTCTGACTTTGGTTTATATAAAAAATTCTATTTATGGTTCATAAAAGAAGATTCTTATAAGAAACTAAGGTGTAAGGCACACTCTAAAGATGTTAAAATGCATGCAAAGAATGCCTGTTTGATTCTCAACAGCATAGGTGTGAAATAATATTTTTATCCCCTGAGTTATCATTTGGCTATGAAATATTTATGACAGAGGCAAGAATAAAAATGAGAAAGCTGTAAAGGATGGAAAACTAAAGATGTTGAAATAAACTTGATTGGTTCTAAGACATAAGAGAAACCAAATACAAACGTTATCACAAACTCTTTTCTTAGAGATAGAAATGCATTGGAATCCAAATGCTATAGATGTTCCCTGGTTATAACATAGTTTGCTTAAATAATATTAATAGACAGATATGAATGAATGTTCACACTTTGGTATAGTTTTTAAACTTATTTTGAAGCGATGATCAGAGAACTTCAGAAATGACAAAGTTAGTTCACACACACATACACACAAAATAGCAACACTTATATACACACACAACTAACCTCAAAGATCACACACACACACACACACACACACACACACACTTAACTAACCTCAAAGATTCGATTTCTATTGGACAAAACTAGTGATCTTTAGAGTATATGACCTTTTATGTCCCTTCCTTAAGTTTCCTGACCCCATTAGCTAAAGCAACCAGAGAAATATTTTTCTAGGTCAATGTAAGGAAAGCAGTCTTATAAAGCTGGACAAATTTAAAATGAGCTCTTTTGGGAATTAGTAAGGTTTCTCACATGGAAAACATTCTAGTATAGCCCAAACTACCACTTAAATGGAAAATGTAGAAGAATTACAAGTGTAATAGATATAAATTATACACTTACGAAGTTCAGATGGGGCAAAAATGGAATTTTGTATTTCTATAATTGAACTAGTTTAGATTGTTAGTTTTCTACTGACATTTTGGAGTGTAACATTTGGCACTAATTACAAACAGTGCAGGGTTTTCTTTCCTTCTCTTTCTACTCTTCTGGTCAGTGGGAACCTAATGTACAGCACTTCAAGTACTATCATAGCACCCAGGTTCATTATTATCCTCTGTACCTTACAGGGCTCACAAACATATATAATCCTTTCTGATGTTTGGTTGTCAGGGAACCTTGGTGGGACCTTTGCATATTAACGCTTTTGGTAACTTTTGCATTTCTGTTTCCATGTGTTCCTAGCATTCTCTACACCAGCTTCTTTCCAAACATGATGCCTCTCCAGATTGACTACTCATGAGGAGCTATTCTGTTGTTGTTTGTTTGTTTCTCTTAGGAGCATGCGAACTATGCAGATGTATTTTTGTACACCATCTTGGGCACCCAAGACTCTGTGGGTCTGTTTTCAACCTCATATGTCCAGTTGTACTAGTTCACTGGATTGCTATTTAACTTGGCACCATATGCACCTACTTTTCAATTGCCTTGGCATCAAGCTAAATATTTTCTAAGAGAATTTCAGTCTCCCAGGATCTTCCTTGGGAAGCAAAATGCATATCCTTTAGACATTCAGAGATCCTTAAGCCTACCCAGGTTTCCCATTTCCACATTCCTCCAACAATTTAGGATTTGACTAATATAGGAATGGATCTTTGCCTCCTCTGAAAATCTGTCCTATATTTAACTTTATTACTGTCTTCATCTTCTTTCAGTTCTTAGGCTCTTCCAGACCTTGGACCAGAAATCAGCTTTATCTCTTCTCTGTGTGATGGGCAAATTTGTTCTTACATTTTTTATGCATACTTTCTACTTTATTTCGATGGTATACACTCTATGCCCTTAAAGTGAGTGAAATAGTGGTGAACCTCTTTCCATCTTTCAATTCTTACAAGGAAGAATTATTTTTCATCCAGTTGTTCTTCCCTCCTTAACTAAGAATATAGTACCAAGGTCCTATTTCTAGGATGCTGTGTGGTGTTCTATTTTTTTAACCCGCCATGGTGCTGTGAATGCTTTTACTCCCAGAAGGCTCTTTCTTGGCTACATTTTTTTTTTTTGAGGGCAGTGTCACTGGCCCTCACATGCGGGACCTGAACCGGGGCCACTGGCTTCCCAAGCCAGCGCTCAACCACCGCGCCACTCGGCCGGCCTCTCTTGGCTACTTTTGAAGTGATCAACTTTATTCCCTGGAAGATTCTTGTTTTTGTTTGTTTGTTTGTTTTGTTTTAACTGAGCCATCCTGCCACATGTTGGCAGCTTAGCGGCAGCTCAGCTTGGGCTAGGCATTGAACTGCTGTTGCTCAGAGCTCAGCTCACACTCTTGAGCGAGTTCTTTACCAACTGAGCCACTCAATCAGCCCTCTTTTTCTTTCTTTCTTTTTTTTTTTTTTTTGGTCTAATGCATATGAATTGAGGTCCCCTCAAAGTGAAATTGAGAAAATTAAATGATTTTTCTTAACAACTGAATGCAATTTGGTCTTCTTTCCAAATTTTCTTCCATTAGTCCATGCTTATCAGTTGTCAAATATAGGGACTCAGAAGGATTAGAAAAAAACTTTAAGGATATATATTGCAGGTCTAACTTCTTTTAACTTGCTGTTCTTCCTCTCTCTCTGGCTTTCTAAGTCATCTCAGCCTATTTAGCTATGATATTGATAGCTGGGTATAATTTTCTTACGTACCATTTTCTTGACATTGTTCATTTTACATCAAGCAAAGAGAAGGGTCGTTGTACTTCTTTTAAATCATGAGGAAATGATTTACCTTCAAGTGGTAGGACTCCTAGCTTGGCTAAGAATGCTTACATCTTTTACGATAGACACAGATGAGGTGTGGTTCTACCAGAAAATTCAAAGGTATTAAGTTTTTCAGCAAATTATCTCAAATGTATTATTTTATAATTTTACTTATTTTAAAAATCATGGTTAGATTTTTATTAGAAAAATAAATGTCTTAAGTTAGAAAAACAATGCATATCATTAATCTAGAGTAAGGGGTGGGAATATCCATGACTGTACAACCATAGATAATCAACATTATCAGTTAGATATTTATCCATCAAGACTGCTGTGAACACACCAAGAAATAGCTGGCAATATAAGCCCCTATACTGCTGAAAATTGATTTTTCTAATTTGATAGAAATATGGAAACAGCATTCTATCTTTGTTGTTATTGTTGTTGTTGTTGTTTTTATTGGGGAACTGAGGAAGGGAAACAGACAATTTGCTGTCTTTTGTTCTTCCATCTAGTTGTAGAGGACATTGCTTCACTGGCCCATGTTGGTATTATCATTGCACTCTTCATGGGTGAGGCAGATCAGTCACTGGCCTCTGGACTGCCGCTCACAGTGGCTCTTGGCAGTGCACACTGGCTGCCAGCCGCTCATGCTGGCTGCCGGCCACTCACTGTAGCCTATGACAGCCCACTGCAGCAGGGGCTGCAGCTATGCCGTCCCTGGGGACTTACAGCAGCCCAGTGCTAGGTGGAGCTGTTGTTCACCATCTTAGCTGTAGAGGGCAGTGTCACTGGCCCTCATATGTGGGATCCGAACCGGGTCCATTGACGTCCCAAGCCAGCTCCTGACCAACGTGCCACTCGGCCGGCCCAACAGCATTCTATCTTAATAAGTTTATATTTTTAAGTGTCATAAAGCCTGACAATATCAAAGTTGTGAATCATTATTGTAATAGAAATAGAAAAAGAAAACTTTGTTTTTCATGATTATCTCACTAACTTGTGATTTCTTAGGAAAATAGTCATGTGGTGCACATTCCTAGAAATATTTTATTTTAACTTATGCAATAGTATTTTCATATAATTTTAAAATGTCTTTATGTCATTATTTTATGTTTAATAAAATGTAATCTGAGAGCTGGTCCTCCTTGACAACACAGTTCAAATTAGTAATGCTCCAATAAAGAAATAACTTCCCATTTAGAAAGGGTAAATTTGAAAACCTGAAGACATGGAAACAAAGAGAAGCCTACAGTAAACATAAATAATAAGGATTTGGAATAGTGGCGATAACCTAATAGACAAATGTAAATCTTTAAGTGCTCTAACATTTCAAGAATATCTTAGATGATTGTGACTTTTATGGAGGCCAATTGGGCAAAGAAAATAGTTTCTTCTCTTATTTTTGTGGAGGAGAATTAAAGAAAATGATAGGAGTCTCACATTAATCCCAAGTTTTATTGTTCTAGCTATGAGTTTCATTTTGGCAAAGTTAAAGAGCCAAGACATAGTGGTCAGGACCCAACATTCTGCCCATCAATAGAGACATTGTGAGTAATAAAAGTATTCAGAAGCAATTCTTCAGGTGCCCTCAGACAGCGTCACCTAGAATGGGGCCCATTATTTCTAAAGATTGAAATATTGTAAATTGTTAAACCAATTTCAATAAATTCAGCTAATAATATTCAGTCTCCCAATGATAAATCAGTTGATTTAGTAATTGTTAAAGTTTCTATTTCTATTTTCTTCTAACATAATCACTGTAATTTTCTTCATTTGTTTTCATCCATGATGATTCACTTGACTGACCACTAAACTGACTATACAAACATACATATGCAAAGACCATTGTTTGCATGAAATATAAAATAAATATTACATTATTTTATTTCCACTGTACAACCTCAAGAACATCTTGTGATAAGCCTCTGAAACTATATAGCCTTGTAATGTGAAAGTTTTCCAAATAAGGATGGAACAACTTTTTACTTAGTATTTCATGATCCACAAAGTAAATATGCTACTGGGTTAAATACCCTTGCCTGCGTACTCTCTCATGTCTGAATTGGGTTACTCAAACCATACCAAAGGAAACAGGAAATGGGGAGAAGCCCATCCCTAAATTTCCTGCAATCTAAAGGACTGTAACTAGCCACATGCAACCAGCATGTGACTGACTTTTGCAGTGCAAACACATTAATTGTTTGGGAGACCTACTCTATCTAGACTGTTTGTGACACTAAAGAAAGCTGACAGCTCTTAATTCATACCCAATAGACAAAAGAAACATATGAAGAATTATCATAAAAGAAAGAAAAACAAAAGAGATAAATAAAACAGAGCTTATCTGATTTCTTATCTGTCAAATTTTCATTCCTCTTTTACTTCTATTCCCCTCTCTATGGTGACTACAAGAAACATCAGTTAAAATTTACTACTAGTAAAATACTGTGTTACTAGCAATTACTATAGCTCCTTTGGAATGGCAGTTTTTCCTGAGGAAGAATTTTCTTTCATTACTGACAGATGGGCTTCTTCAGGCAGTGTAGATTTAGCTGCATATGAAGAAGTAAGATCGGCCATTGTGACTGAAAAAGTAAAATAGTAAAGACTAAATAGTAGCAAAAGTTCAAAAGACACCTATAACAGTATTAACGCTGAATGTTTCTTATAGCTTGCACATTTAAAAAATGTATCACAAGGTCACAAATAATGACCACACATTTAATACTAATAGCAGTTTGTTGCCACCAATACATTTTTATTGAAAATATTCAGAATGACTATATAGGCTTCAACATAGCAAAAGCATGTGGAGACATCAGCTAAGACAAATGTTCCTAGTTATAGATACACTGTTAAGGCCCTGCTGAAACAAATCTAAATTTAATTTAAACTCCACAGGAAAGGGTGCTCTTTATTCTTCAACTGCTGTTTTTGCCTCAACACCAAGGAGTGGGCCTGTTTATCAGCCACCTGCTCTTCAAAACTATCTTAACTGAAACGGATATTTTTATTTTTAATTTTATGTTTTTTTAACAATCAAGGTTCATGACCCAGAACTGCTGGCAGAAATATCACTGAGAAAGAAATGAGTAAAGCCTTCTTAATTTTTTTTTTTTTTAAAGATTTTATTGGGGAATGGGGGGAGGGGAACAGCTTTGGGGAATCTGGGAAGGGGAACAGACAAGTTGCTGTCTTTTTGTTCTTCAGTCTAGTTGTGGAGGACGTTGCTTCACTGGCCCATGTTGGTATCATCATTGAGCTCTTCCCGGATGAGGCAGATCAGTCGCCGGCCTCTGGATGGTTGCTCACCGCGGCTATTGGCAGCTCACGCTGGATGCTGGCCACTCACGCTGGCTGCCAGCCACTCACTGTAGCCTATGGCAGCCCACTGCAGCAGGGGCTGCAGCCTACACCGTCGCCGGGGCTCGCACAGCCCAGCTCCAGGTGGAGCTGTTGTTAGCTGTAGAGGGCAGTGTCACTGGCCCTCATATGTGGGATCTGAACCGGGGCCGCTGGCATCCCAAAACCAGCTCTTAACCAATGTGCCACTCGGCTGGCCCACCTTCTTAATTTTTTGAATCAGCTAAAGCATGATAGGAAGATGTATGAGTAAAAATACTTACTTAACACTTTATGTGCTGGTGGTGAGCAGGAGAGGCCAATAGCATTGCTATTCCAGGCTGCATTAAGTACTTTAAATGAGTGAATACAATTTCAAGTGGAATGCTCTCTCTTTTCACTATTTCCTACTCTGTATTACATGAACCATTTTTGAAGCAGATTGCAGGTCATAGCTCCTTTCTAAACTTTTTTTTTTTTTTTTTTAATTTCAGAAAATTCTATACCATTTCTTGAGTTAGGATACACTAAGAAGACTAAATGCTATGGTTGCATGGATGCAATCAAGGTAGTATTTAAATAATTACTTCAATAATAGATTCATTTTGGCTATGTTTTATTTATATATTCTAATTGCTAAAGTCATTTCCTTTGATAAAAAGGTAGAGAATTAGAACCGACTCTGTTGTATTGACAAATACTCTGAATCAGGAATCCATTCTGGTTCTATTACTTACAAGTTGTTCTCCTTATATTACCACAGAATCCCCTTTATTTAGTTTTCAAATTGGAATGCTGAATAGATTTTTTAAATTAAATTTATTGGAGTGACAATTGTTAGTAAAGTTACATATGTTTCAAGTATACAATCCTGTAATACATCATCTATATATCACATTGTATGTTTACTGCCCAAAGTCAGTTCTTCTTCTATTACCATATATTTGATCCCCTTTACACTCTTCTGTCACCCCCTCCCCACTTACCCTCTAGTAACCACTAAACCGTTGTCTGTGCCTATGAGTTTTTGTTTCTTTGTCTTGTTCATTTGTTGCTTTCAGTTTTTTGTTTGTTTTTTAAAAATATTTTATTGGGGAATTGGGGGAGGGGAACAGCATTGGGGACCTGGGAAGGAGAACAGACAAGTTGCTGCCCTTTTGTTCTTCAGTCTAGTTGTGGAAGACATTGCTTCACTGGCCCATCTTGGTATTATCATTGCGCTCTTCCCAGGTGAGGCAGGTGGTCACCGGCCTCTGGACGGCCGCTCATGGCAGCTCTTGGCAGCTCACACCGGCTGCTGGCCGCTTACGCTGGCTGCCAGCCACTCACTGTTACCTATGGCAGCCCTCTGCAGCAGGGGTTCGCAGTTACGCCATTGCCAGCAACTCTAGGTGGAGCTGTTGTTCACCATCTTAGCTATAGAGGGCACAGTGTCACTGGTCCTCATATATGGGATCTGAACTGGGCCCTGCTGCTTAGAGCCAGTGTGCCTAGCCAGCTCTTCACCAATGCTCCACTCGGCCAGCCTGTTGCTTTCAGTTTAATATCTCTCATATGGGTGAAGTTATATGGTTCTCGACTTTTTCTGTCTAACTTATTTTGCTTAACATAATAATCTCAAGATCCATATGTTAAGCATGAGTATTACATCCTGAAATGTTACGAGTTGTATTTTCCCCAGATATATTTTCAAATTGCCTTGGTGACTACCTTTTACTGTGTATTTGAGATTCCATAGATGTTTTTATACTAGTAGATGTTCAATGTATTTTTTGAATGAATTAAATCCTATGCTTACTAAGGCCTTTGGGAGAATACAAAGTTGAATGAAAATTAACCCCACTTCTTAATAACATTTTAATATAAAATTGGAGATAATTAAAGGAAGTATAATTTAAGAACATAATTATGTTCTGCTGACTTTTCAATGGGATTGATCAAAATGTGTAGGTAGAGATAGATTATTGGGATTGCAGTTAAGATGGGGAAAATTTAAATGTCAAAAATGAAAAACTTAGCTTTAGGTAAATAAAAAAGACTAGAGATATTTGAATAGATGAGTGTCATAGTCAATCTTCAGGATTTCTAGAGTACTCAGCAGAGCATCTAGTAGCCAGTAATTAAGCTACTGAATCTCTAGAAAAGGAGCAATAATTATCACTATAAAGTTCAGACCACAGGGAGGGGAAGAAGTTAACACACACACACACACACACACACACACACACACACAAATAAATAAATAAATAAATAAATAAATAAATAAATAAATGAAAAAGTTAAAAAAATTTCTGGAGGTCTATGAGAGTTTAGGTAAAAAAGGAAAAAAAAGTGGGTAGACAATGAATACATTGTTATTTGAAATTGCTCTTCATAAGAAGATTGTAGACATAATAAGTAAACAACAAATGAATAACTTAATAAATAGAATATATAAAATTTTGTAAAATGTTCAATTAGAAGGTCAAGAAGCATTGAGGGAGAGGAATGATTAAAAGACAAAACTTACATATTATTTTGAGAAAAGAGTGGTATAATGGGTTAGAAATAGAAGAAGGTGGATTTTGAAACTTTTGGAGGGAAACTAATTCAGCATTGAGAATATCAATTGGCAATGCCAGGGGTTTCCAGAGGAGATTTTCTTAGGTTGTTTGAAATGTCAAACAAGAACACAAATATACTGATAAGTGATTAATTTAACAAAGGTAAAAATGGAAGTTTGGGGCAAAAATGAGATTATAAAGGAAGGATTTCAATGATAGAAGCAGAAAAGTCTGAGTAAGAGAACCTTACTCATTAAATAACCTCAATATTAATGGCCAGGCTCCAGCCCTTTTCTTGATTCTTGATTTAGTTTGTCTGGCATGGGTCATGGATATTCACACTTTTAAAATAGCCTCCAGTGCTTCTAGTGTAATTTAGGGTCAAGAAGCATTGTAGTCCATGATATACTTATTGTAATTTTTTTAACTATTAAAAAATAAGAACAATTTTAAGACACTCTAAATAGGAAAATAATAATTTTATTCCTAAGGTAGATTTATAGCTAACTCTTATAACCAAAAAATCTTAATGTTATCAAGGGTAAAACATTCTCTAGATTTACAATTTTTATAAGATAACACTGAGCTTCATAGACTATCCATAATCTTAACTAGCAATTATGGAAATCTCGCTATGAGCCAGGGGGCTGTTCTGAGCACTTTGTACATATTAATTAATGTAAAATGCTCAAGGTAACACATATATTTTATGGCAGATTAGAATTCCTTTCTAAGCCATCCAATTCCAGAACTCATTCCCTGAGTTACACAGTTTTATGAAAGCCCTATGAACCTTGATAATTTTCTTTCTACTGCATGGTGCTGTTTCTTCCTTGATGTCGAAATTCTGGAGGTAATATGTAAATATATGTACAAAAGAACACTCCAGAAAAAAATTATCAGATAAATGAATGAGTTGCTGTTTAACTTTGTTCCTTATAGGAAGGGAATCATAGGCAAACATTTTTAATAAAATATTTTCACCTTGATAAGCATTATGATAGATTCTCAATGAACTCTTTTCCTGTTAGAAATAATGGATTCACTAAAATTAGAAAATGCAGATTGTATTTATTACATGACACAATTAAACTATCTGCCAATAATTTTATGCTTCTTTTGGTCTTAATCATTAAATTTAAAAGCATGATTGGCAAAAAGCTTAGCATTCCTGCAAAAATTATTTTGACTAGAACAGCAGCAACTGACAACAGGTATGCAATTACATTAATATATAATGATTCAATTGTTTATGATAATCAATGAACCTGTGCATCAAACCAGCCTTATAAAATATTATTATAGCCTAGGTATGTCAGTGACAACATGGTTATAGTGAATTTTTTGTTTTAAATTTTGATTTTTATGGGCCTATAATAACTAATAATAACTTTAAAATATAACCAGAACTTAAGCAATTGTTTGGGAGCTTTGTAGAAAGATTTTCACATAAGTGGCATGGGACTCATTGTATAACATGTGCTTTGTAACAGCTTTTTTTTTTTTGGTATATATGTACCACATCTTTATGCAATCATCTGTAAAGGGCACTTTGGTTGTATCCATGTCTTGGCCACCATGAATAATGCTGCAATGAACATGGAGTACATATATCTTTACAGATAAATGTTTTCAGATTTTTGGAGTAGATACCCAGAAGAGGGATTGCTGGGTCACATGGTGATTTTATTCTTAATTTTTTGAGAAACCTCCTGACTGTTTTCCATAGTGGCTATACCAATTTACATTCCCACCAACATTGAATAAGGGTTCCTTTTTTTCCCACAACCTCTCCAACATTTGTCATTGCTGTCTTGTTGAAAATAGCTATTCTAATATGTGTTAAGTGGTATCTTGTTGTGGTTTTGATTTGCATTTTCCTATTAGCGAGTGAAGTTGAGCATTTTTTACCTGTCTGTTGTCCATTTGTACGTCTTCTTGGGAGAAGTGTCTGTTCAGGTCCTCTGCCCATTTTTAAATTGGATTCGTGTTTTTTTGCTGTTGTTGTTGAGTAATATGAGTTTTTTATATATTTTGGATGTTAGCCCATTATCAACCTCTAATTCTTATAGAAACTAAAGTATCTAAAGATACCCATTTATTTATTCCTCTTACATGGAAGTAAGAGCCTAACATCAAATTCTTTATTGGGCTAAAACTACATAATTGTCAAGATAGAATGAATAAAATTGCCTTTCCTTTTGGGGACAAAGGACTAACAGATTGTGATTATGGCCTATTATGTGAAAGTAAATAAGATCAAGACCTCCATGTGACTTATCCAAAAGACAATTTACAAATAATGCAATACAGCTACTTTGTAAATTAATTATAAACATATTTTTCTAGAGATAATTTTTGCCACTTGTAGCTAAGGTCCATGACTGAGTATTATTTTAAAAGCACAAAAATAAAATTTTGGTCATTTATTATTACAAAAGATAATATATGCAACATTGGAAAATTATTTTTGACCCAAATAATGTAAGGCAAATGTTCCATTGCCATAGCAGATTTCAGGGGGAAAAATTCTATTATTAAGTCATAACTTTCAAAAAATTGCTGTCAAAATGGTTTACAGGAGTAAAAGATATCAGACATAATTCTCTGAGAGTTTATTTTACCATTAAAAACTGATACAGAAAACATTATTTATTTATTTATTTATTTTTTCCAATTACAGTTGGCATACAGGTATATATTAGCTTGAGTTGTACAGATGTACAACATAGTCACTAGACATTTTTGTCACTTATGAAATGATCACTTTGATCAATCTAGTACCCATGTCACACCATACATAGTTATTATAATATTATTGATTACATTTCCTATGCTATACCTTACATATGAGATATAAAGTTCTGTTATATTTCTTAATATCAATTGTGATATCTTAAATTATTTCCTATTTGTAAAGAGTATTATAAAAATAATAATATTTTTATATATTTATAAATATACATGTACATTCACTTAAATATACACACAATACATACATAAAACTAGTTTTGGTTTATCAGTGTTTATTTCTCCATAGGTGGCATGAAGCATACAAAATTTTGTGTTCTTTTTTTTACTTAGTATATCTTTAAAACCTTTTTATGTAAGTTTATAGAGTTTCACATATTTTTAAAAGTACCACTTTGTATTTCCTAGTATGGATGTAAAATAATAATTTCATTTTGATAGGCATTGAGGTTATCTGTAAGTTTTACCTTTATGAGCAATTTTGCAAAGAACAAATTTTTAATAGGTTTGTTTTCCATATTTACACATCTATCCTATTCTCAAGTATTATCCCCAATACCTTTCATAATGACGAAAAGATAATAAGTAAACCACAGCTTAATTATCAAAATCTTTTGAATGATCATATGTTAACAGAACACTAAAACTTAATTTTAGTATGACACATGCTTTATGAAAATTATCAGCCATCAGTCAATAAAAACATCCAAGGTGCTACAGAGATTCCAGTAGAAAAAGGTTCTCGAATGACTGAACGCTGAAAGTGATTTTCTTTTTGACAAAAAAGTGATATAACCATGATTTTGAACCTGGCTTGAGGTGTTTGAGTATAGATTTTGTTTTTAAAATATAGCAAAACAATTATTTAAAAAATTTCATGTGTAAAGTAGAATCTCCTAGCCCTCTAGCCTTGATTAAAATTAAGGGTCACTTTTTTTTTGTTTTTGTTTTTGTTTTTTTAGCTGAGCCATCCTGCCACCTGTTGGCAGCTCAATGGCAACTCAGCTCAGGCTGGCCTCAAACAGCTGTTGCTCAGAGCTCAGCTCACACTCTTGAGCGAGCTCTTAACCAACTGAGCCACTCAGCCAGCCCTAAGGGTCACTTTTGATATTGTCTAAATGGATGCAGAGATGAATTTTTGATAATGAAAAGTCATAATTTAAATATTGATCTTATGTAAAAAGAGAGGTAAATAAATAAAATAAGCATTCAGACTTGATATTTTATAAATTTTTATTTCCTAGGTCTTCTGGTTGGTGCCCTAAAATATCTGGTTCAAGCATTTTGACAGAGAAACATAAAATAATGGTCAACTACTGTTGGCTTGCTTGCATGACACAACTTGTACTAGGCTAAGACAATTTGGGACAAGCATTCCTGGTCTGCAGGTGGGAGACATACTGGCAGAGGCTCCAGAGGGTGATAGTAGTAATAACAGATATGGATGGACCAAACGGCTCTTCAAGTTGAAAAAATAAAGGAAAAAGAAATCAAAGATTGGTATTCATCCACATATAATCATCCCAAACTATGTCCTTTGTTATAAATTAAATTTAGTACATCAGCTCCATCCATCTCACACCTTCTTTTGCCAGAATGTTTCCATTTTCTGGTTTATTTTTTGTCTTAAAGGATTTCCTTTCTTAGCCATTTTAGGCTTATTTCAATGGACTAGTAGGTGGGGGTAAGGTAGGAGGAGTCGGAATTTAGTTTGGGAAGTCAGTTGTGAGTTATAGTTTTAGTTTGTCCATTATAGTTTTTTCAAGTTTCCATGAGATGACCTTGTCTTGAAGTTTAGTTTCAAAAAGTCTTTGCCTAGAACAGCAACATTAGGGGAATCAGTAAATCTAACCCCCTTAAATACCCAAGTTTAAGGCATAATTAGCAAACCTTTGATATTTTGTTGTGTTGTAACTTGAGTATGAGGAAAATTAGCATTTTTAATGAGATAAATTTCACCACAGAGAAGAAATCACCTTGACAAAATAACACTCTATTTATGTTCTTAGATTCATTTAGAGGTTGTAGTAATTTCCTGGGCTGCCATTACATGATACCGCAGACTGGATATCTTAAACAACAGGAATTTATTTTCTCACAGTTATGGAGCCTGGAAGTCCAGGGTCAAGATGTCAACCGGTGGCTCAGTTTCTGATGAGGTATCTCCTCTTTGCTTATAGATGGAAGTCTTCTTGCTGTGTTCTCACATTGCCTTTTTTTGTGTGTGAATGGAGAAAGAGAGATCTCTGTTGTCTCTTTCTCGGTGATAAGAGCACTTGTCCTAAGGGATTCAGGTCCACCTTTATGACCTTATTTAATTTTAAATACCTCCTTAAAGGCCTTAGTTCCAAATAAAGTCACATTAGAGGTTAGAGCTACAACATATTTTGAGGAAACACAATTCAGTCCAAAACAGAAGTGATGCTTAAAATATTTTACAATTGCTAGATTATGACAACAACTATTTAGAATGAGGGATAAGAGTGACCACAATAGGATCATAAAGGCCTCGGTAAAGTCTTTACAAGTGATAAAAAGTGATTTCTATTCTAAATAAAATTAGCTTACTTGCTGTTTGGCTTCATTGGGCCATACAGTAAGTCTTTTTAATATCATTAAAATTGTACCCACGTTAACTCCTTAAAGGTAGTATTTACTTCTACAAACTTAAAAGTTATCAAATCCAATACATAAACATTCTGTACATCACAATAGTAATAACTGTAATACTTCTAAGCTGGATGCTGCTATAATCTAAAAGTAAGAAAAACAATACAAAACAAAAAAACACACAACTGTATCAATGTGCTTTAAATGAGATGCATACCTTTAAAAAGCTCTAATTTGTTTTCTTTAGTTGAATATCCAAATTTCCAATTAAAAATTAATTTTGTCCTATTACTGATATAGCTGAAACTATTACTGTGTCTTTATAATTTTCCTTTCCTTGGGTTTAACATGATCTCTTCATCTAAATACATTTTATATTTAAGTTCTCAACAAAATGTGCTAACATTTATTTGCAAGGTTCAGAAAAGTCTCACACTTAAGAAAATACAAAAGTTTTTATGCGAATGTTTAAATATCTTCTTACTTTTTAAACATAGTAATGTTTCAGCTGAGAGTCTAATATATCTCAACCAACCACATTGTATTTCCCATGAATCCTACCTACTTTGTAATGCTTTCCTAACAGGAGATTTTAATAATAGCACAAATCCTATTTTCATAGTGATGATATTGGACTTCAAAGCAGTTCTTTAAAACTTCAGTTTATAAAAGTTTTTTTTCCAAAAGTAATTCGCCATTAAAGTGTTTTTTTTAATATCTGTCTAACTCAAATCAGACTGCCAATGGGGAGACTAAAACTACGTATAGTATGTGTCAAAGAGGGTAATTATCTGACATTGAACCACTAACGTAGGCCACTAACCTTGGGAAATACTGGTTAAAAACAATGTCTCTAGTTCACCTGAATTTTAATAATTATTCTTTCAATTATTAGCTGCTTATGCTGGGAAGCATTGTCTCTTCTTTTGTGAAAGAAATTGGTATATGGGCAGAGGACATCTATTTTGGACACTATTGTGCAGGATGTGTCACTCTTTTGTGACAGTGATGTAAGCCTGAAGACTAAAAACAAAACAAAACAAAAAAGCCTTGACCAAAACCTCCCTTATGTTCCAACTAACCAACACTAATACTCATGCCCACCCCTACTGGCAAGAGGGGAAATGAGCACACTACGTTTTTATCATTATTATTTTAATGATGTGTTGAACAGATGCATCAGACACTACATTATATGGATGGAAACGTTGTTTCTCTTAGTCCATGTAGTGGCCAAGCAATGGCCACTATCCTTGTTTCACATTGCCCCTGTGCATCATTGAAATACAAAGACATGTCATTATTTTGTAATCTGAAATTTGATCTGATGTTTCTACTTATAATACCACACAGAACTTTGCCAATTATGTCCTTATTTTCAGTTTAAAACTATGGTCATTGTTTGTATATATTAGCTGCATTGTGTATTACTGGATGTGACTACTCATTTATGGCCCCTATGAGTGCTAAACTGAAATATGATAGTAAGTGGGGGTTGGGCAAGGGAAGAAGAAAAGAAGGGGGACAGAGAAGAGAGAAATGGGGTAGAGAGATTAGATTGGGAAACAAGAGATAATCTATCAATTCCATTGAACTTTTGTCTAATTTTGCTTAGGATGAGCCTTGAATAAAACTATCAGCAAGGAAAGCCATTAAATATAGTCAGATCTCACCTAATAACTATTTTAAAAGACAGGAAATAATGGGGACCATATACAATTAATACAATATTCAGAGTTAGTAACTAAAAATATTGATTTATCTTTTGAGATTATAGCTCAGTTTTCTTCTACATTTCAGATTACTGTATTGATAATAAAAAACTATTATTTTTATGATGTTTAACAGATAAATTACAATTATCATTGATACCATGAAGAACTAAATTTAAAGGTAATTAACCCTAGTTTAAAAGTGATATCATGATAGTCTTTATGTAAATATAAATTACAATTTCCAAAAAGAGAAAATAATTTCATAACCTAGATTTTCCTTGTTATAGGAAAATGATTGCCATTACCTAGATATCAGCTAAAATGAACAAAATATGTATAGAGTGAATAATTTGTGTAATGTATTGTTAATATATACATAGGGAAAGAGGTCCATTATTTAAAATTTTTCATTATAGTATATAATGTAAAAGTTTATATCTAAATATTAACACTAGTGTTTTGAAGCATTTAGAAAACTCCATGGGTTTTCCTTTTTTATTTTGGCAGATAAAGTCTTGTTTCATTGAATGATTGATCTATGTAATTTCATAGACCACTATGTACAGACGAGAAAAGTGGAGCCTTATTTTTTAGTCTCTTCCTCCTTGGATAGGGTCTTGATGATTTTTCTCACTTGGCCTACAGCTGCTCTTCATGAGACTGGAATGTCTTAGGCCTGTGGGCCTCAGTCTTAGGCCTGTGGGCCTCAGTCTGGTCAGCCAGGAGCTTCTGTGAGCCTTGTCTGCCTTTGGCTTGTGGATGTGTTCCATGAGAATCGGCCCAATTTTCAACATGTTTCTCTGTGCTTTCAGGTACAGGCTGTGATATTAATACACGTGGCAGTAAATCTTAGATTCCTGAGTGGCAGGGACAAAATTCTCATCATCCTCACCCAGATTATCTTCTTGGGTCTTCAAGTATTGGCAGTACCCTTTTGCTTGCCTATATCCATGTACCTGCCTTTCCATTTGGACAAGGAGCTTTTTAGGCATTAAGTTCAGGAATGGACAGTCACAGGCTTCAGGAAGACCTTCCCATCATTGATCAGCTTCTGGGTCTGCTGATGGGAGCTGATATTCATGGTTTCATTAGTCTCATAGGGTCCAGCCAGATCTTTTTTTTTCCACAGTGGAGAGCTCTGGAGGTGAGCCTCTTCTCAAGTCGGAGCACATTAATGGCTATGACCACAGTGGTGAAAGGAAAGACTGATTCCATCCTAGTCTTCATTAAGTGTTGCTCTACACATAATTGAGAACAGTATCATATCATGGGCAGATAGGCAACCTATAGCTGGATCTGTCTTTTGGTTTTCATTCTTTCATCTATTAGTTGTAATAGTACAGATTGGACACGTCCATTTCCCTAGTAATTAATGGTGCTAAGCACCTTTTATGTACCTGTTGGCTATTTATCTTCTTTGCAAAAATGTCTTTTCAGGGTCTTTGTCTATTTGTCAATGAGATTTTTGTTGTTGTTTTTGCAATTGAGTTGTATGACTTCCTTATATATTTTAGATATTAACTCCCTATCAGATATATGGTTTGCAACTATTTTTTTTCCATTTTACATGTCGCCTTCTCATTTTGTTGATGGTTTCCTTTGCTGTGAGGAAGTTTTTTAGTGAAACTTTAAATGACTTCATAAAATTAAAATCGAGTATGTTCATTCAATTTGTTAAAATTAAAGTCTATATTATTCCTTCTACTTTTTATAGATTAGGATGATATTTCAGAGGGAAATCAATAGAAGTGCTCTGTTATAAGTTAATTCAATACAAATTAGGATTTCCAGGTCTATATAATTATAGATCAGTATTTTATGCCTAGTAGTTAATATCATCTCTCAAAATGTATTATTCTAAACCTTTTAAAAGAAGGTTTAGAATAATACATTTTAATAACAATAGACTGATAGTGGAGAATTGAAATAGTGAAAAGTATTATTAGGAAAACATTTCAGATGGATTATTTTACAAACATCCTGGATTAAAAATATATATACAATGAAAAAAATCAAGCCACTTGTGCTTAAAGTTAAAACTTTCTATGTATTTTTTTGTATGAGCTCAAACATAACTCAGGAAATAATAGTTTTTGAATAACTGCTTCTGATGATTTATTTTTACATCTATATGAAGATTATTCTACTAATGTTCTTAGGTCATTTGAGAAATTTTGGTTGGATATCGTTATTTTGCTTTTCTTAGTACTACTTGTGAGGCAGGCATATTCAGATGTCAGGTTTATATCCCTAAAGTGCTTTTATTAAATGGCTCAAAAACATTTTATGCATATTTTTCACTATTTTAAGGTATAAGATATTAGCAGGTTTGTATTATTAAATATGCCAAAATTGAAAATCCCTGGGTATAATTTTCATTGTAGCATAGAACTCTGAAGCTCTATTATGTTGCTAAATCCTATTTAAAAAAATAATAATTTGATTCATAAAACCTACATGATATAATCACATGTCAAATATAAACATTAGTTTTTACTGTAATAATATAATAACAACATGAAGATTATCATTTTAACGATTGTTCAGTGTACCATTCAGTGGTATTAAGTATAGTCACAGTATGGTATAACCATCACCACTATCCATTTCTAAAACTTTTTCATCACCAGAAACAAAGTCTGTAAGCATGAAGAAATAATATTCTACATTTCTTCATCCCAGCCTCTGGCAACCTTTATTATATCTTCTGAGGCTATGAATTTGCCTCGTCTATACCTTCTATAAGTAGAATCATACAATATTTGTCCTTTTGTGTCTGGCTTATTCACTTAGCATAACATTTTCAAGGTTCAGCCACAAGGTATCAGAATGCCATTTCTTGCTGAGGCTGAATACTATTCCATTGTGTGAATATACTACAATGGTTTATATATTCATCTATTTGACGGACATGGATTGTTCCCACCTTCTGCATTTGGTGAAAAATGCTGTTATGAATATTGATGCATTGTACAAGCACCAATTTGATCCCTGTTTTCAATTCTTTTTGGGTATATACCTAGGAGAGGAATTAATGGGTCATGCAATAAGTCTATGTTTAACTTTATGAGGAACGGCCAAACTTTTCACAATTGCTGCAATATTTACTTTTGCACTAGCAATGCATGAAGGTTTTAATTTTTGCAAATCCTTGCCAGCACTTGTTGAATAGAGGCCTAAAGAAAGATCTCTTTGTAGGCCCTGGAGGTGCCTGGGCAACCCGGGCGGTATGTGGGTGAAGATAATTACTGCAAAATAAAAATGAGTTACAAAACAAAATAAAATAAATAGTTGTAGATGTAAATGCACATCTGAACTACGTGCATATCCCTAGCAGGATCAATATTTGCCCTATCTAGGTAGATGGACTGATTTAATCAACTTGTCAACAAAAGACTGTTCCAGGCCTCTGTCAGCCAGGGCCTGCAACTCCTTTGGCATATAATCCCTTGTCTTTTTTAGCATGCTTTATCTCTTCCCAGTCAGGCCATGCTGACATGACCCTACTATTGTTCTATTTGACAGGGTGAGAGATGGGGTAATTCCTGAGGAAGTCAGCATTGACTTGTGAGGCACTTTACTCAATTGAGTTTCCTGCAGTCTTCAAGATGGTGGGGATATGCTAACAAGGACACATTGGCCAACTCTATATATTCAATGTTTTGGAAAGAATCTACTCAGGTTCATGCAGGAATACATTCTAATAATTATACTACTACATTGTGGCAGAAATTACCACTATCTCCCCTAGTGAGGAAGTATTGGAGTAGGGTAATAGAGCCCTTATTGCCAGCTACCTGGAGAATAATACATCTTCAGAATTCTATCCTTAATATCTGTTGTCTGGTCCTCTCCTCTTATTAACTCTTAAGTCAGCGTCTCTAAGAGCAGATTTTAGATGGCAATTCTTGTATGATTTATTGACAACATGCTACCTGTAGAGCTCTGTATGAGAATGAGGGATACATGATAGGACAGTGGAGGAAAGTAAGTTTAATGTAAATTCACATGAATTTAATATGTACTATATATGGAAATACAAGCAGTTGTTTCAAAAAAAAAAAAAAATCAGTGGTGCATTATCACAGCTACCTGGTAGTATATTCCGCCCCCCCCCTTATGTGCTATTTTCATCTTTTGAAATCACAAATTTGTTATATCATTTCAATTAATTATGGTTTGCTTTAATACTATATCAGATCAGTAATCTAGACCACTATTTCATGCTATTTTATTATTAATTAATCTGAGTTTTATTTCCCTAAATAAATTGGAAATTCTTTAAGGTCTGTGAGTTTGGCAAATATTTTTTTGTATATACTGCAATGAATAATCCAATGTGTTTATAGATGCATTGTCTGATTAATGTTTTTAATATAATTTTAAAGAATACTTGGTTTTTAACATCAACTACATTTACTCCTATTTCTTGCTTTTTTTAACTTTAATAATTTCAAAATGTTTCCATTAAAATTTTAAAACTATACTCATGAAATATTTATGGATAAAATGAAATGATACATGGGATTTATTATAAAACAATTCAGGAGGGAAGTAAGTATGTGTATAGATAAAACAATATTGTCATTGATAGGTAAATGGAGATTTATTATATTATTCTCTCAAATTTTGTGTATATTTCAACTTTTCCAAAATAAAGAGCAAAAAAATATATAAAAATGCTAGATAGAAACTACCTGTTTAGAAATATTTCTGACTTTTTCCAAAGTAACATGCTTTTATCTTTTTATTTAGTTTTATTTTACTGAAGAGTTTTAAAATTTATACTTAATGAATATTAGAGGTAATTTTTTGGCTTCTTGGAATAGTTTTCATATTTTAATCCATATTGATCTGCATCAATGTTCTTTATGAATCTATTTCCCTTATTTTTCAATTATGTTCAAATTCTGGTATAAGGATGTGGCATTAGATATTAATAAAAATAATGTATCTGTCTGGTATTGAGGCCAATTATTATGTGTTCTTGAATAACCGAATTAAGGACATAGGCCAAATATTTATACTGAAATAAATATTAAAGCAATAAAAGTAGGCAACTAAATTATTCTTTTATATTTTCATTATTTTATTTAGTCCCATTAAATCAAAAGTGTAAAGAATGTGTGCCTTTAAAATTTTTTGAAAGCCATATACATGGATAATTTCCCTTTGTTTTGAACAACTACTTAATTAGCCATGATTTAATGTTTAATTAAGATATCGTAAAAGGAGTTCTTTTCCCATTCAATTAGTTTTATGAATATTCCCTAACTTATTTTATACAATTTTTTTTTATTTTACATAAATTTTTATGTTATCTTTTGCAGAATTCATTATACATCAGAGAATGATTCATTAAGTTACTGTAATTTTGAAATTCACCCACATATTGACATTAATTTTTAATTACAAGTCTTTACAAATGAAACAGATGTCCCCTCAACTTTTGTTTCTATTCCCTAAATCAATTTATCTTCCAATTGACATTTACCAATTATATGGGTATTTTTATAGCTATTCTAAATCTAAACCAAATTTTAGAACCAAAATGAGTGTTTCTAATCTCTTTCTGTAATATAGAGAAAAGCCTTCCAAGAATAAAATCAAAGGAAGAGAGAGCTTTGAGTGCATAAATATTAAGTATTAAGTATGTCTTAATTTTCAGAGGGCATAAAGTGTCAAGTTACAAAGAATGGGAAAATAAGTGGTTATTAATTAATTTATATTTGCTTTTACATGCCTTTCATATTTACTATATTGTGAACTCCTTGATGTCAGGGAATATTATCTTTATAATACTGTATTAGGAGACAATGCTTTTTTGATATTTTTGCAGGTATTGAATCAGTTTATATTCTGGACTATGTTTCCGAGGACATCTGTAGAGAAAATGGTTGCAGAAGGCAGAAATAATGTACCCCTCTAGGGTGGAGGACAGATTTGTTTCTAGGCCAGGATGATAAAGATAGTGTCTTCCAGGAAAGGTTACCCAGGTTTGTTAGCACACTGTTTAATAGCCTGGAAGATTTAATCTCATGGTCTCTCAGCTGTGATACAAACCTACTGAGGGTACAGCATCCATCTAGGCCAAGCTCTTGTTGAATCTGTTGTGGGCTAAGAGGAGCCGATACAGACATGAAACTCACGTTTCTTACTATTCTATGAAAAGTAAAATCTTTTGTCTTACCTAAGGGTCTCATTTCTTCTGACAGCATATATAAAACTGTCAGGCTAACTTGTTAGCTTCCAAGTAGAACAAAATATCAGACTCTGTATGGTTCTTGACACACCAAGGTAAGATCCCTTATATATGATCCATGCTGGAGATGGATATAAAATAATCAAGACAAATGGTAACAAACTGATGTCTAAAAATGTTGTATTTTGCTCAGTTTACACTTTAGTAAATGACATAGTGTCTGACCACACTAGGAATTAAAAAAAAAAAAAATCAACCACAGCAAATGTATAAAATGATCTATTTCAATTGTGTTACTACTGCTTAGTAAATGTAAGTTAGATTTCATAAAATAGAGTTTTATTATTATAGTGAATTTAATACTCAGGGAAAAATCTATCACCATTTCTTTGAACACATTGCTTCAGATTGCATGTTGATGGTGGGTACTTGGTTTATTTTGTATGCAAAAAACAGCATAACTAGAACATTTTTTTGTATTGAAAAACAGTATAAAAAGGCTGTCCACAAATTTTATTTGCATGTAAACTAAATGCTAGTCCTCTTATTTTTCAAATATAATCAGGTGGAAAATTAAATAAATCATTTTGTATTTTTAACTCAATGTTACACAAAAAAATGTTTTATCTTTTCACATAGTAGCAAAGTAAGTTAACTGCTCAAAATATAGCTTTTATCACTTTGTCTTTTTGTTCTTTAGCATGAAATGAAATTAAATGGGAATTACATTCTTGTCATATGTGATTCAAAGTGGAAGTAAACGCTCCAAATAAATATGTCTGAGAAATAAGTAGGCACATTACAATGGACACATGAAGAAAACAGATGATATCTAAATATAATACTTAAACTATGTGATTTCATGAAAACTAGTCAGACAGAAAGAGCCTTATATTGAAGAATGAACACCTGCAAGAAATAGTAAAAATATGATGAGAATTTGACAGCAGGTTAATGAAGAGAGAAATCAAACCTGTTCAGAAAAATGTGTTTTTTACCTCCCAAATAAACTGGGATATACAAAAAAGATTGTGACCTCATATATGGAAACACTGGTGAATTAGTAGTCCTTTTGCTACCACTCAAGGGTCCCAGATAGCAAACTTCATGAAATAAAGAGCTAAGGAGAAAGAAGAGGGGAAAGGAGAAGGAAGAAGGTATGGTGCAGGGGACCGCCCATCAGAACTCTTCCAAACCCCTTGGGAATGTAAAAGCCCTAGGAATCTTATGGCAAATCAGAAGTGCAGGATTTTTTCCTAAGCAGAGCCTGGAATTGTTTGGGGGAAAACAATTGCAATGGAATAGGGACTGAAGAATAATATAATAAATGTTTTTTAAAATGTCATCAACCAATTAGGTTTAGAAGGATGAAAGATACTGGCCGGTGTTAGTAAGAGGTCTCATAGAGCCTCCACATTGCTATGGTATTTTTCTGCTTGAGAGTAAATCAGTATATTAGAAACTACCTGCCTAAAAACTTGTTTTGCAAACACACATAGTATGAAGAAGGACCAGCAAATGTTGAGGATATAATAATTATAATCAATGCCATTGTGTCTTTTTAAGTGTGTAAATATTTTAGTAAATAAGTAATATATATTAAGTGAAAATTAATATAGATAAGTAATATTATAAAAATGCCTCCACTAACTGCATTATATGGACATAGCAGTATTAAATTTGAAAGTCTCTTTCTCCCTCTCTACTAATTTTATTTCAATTATATTACAGGCACTAGGATGATCACTGAAGGCAAAATGATCAACACAATAGTTTATGACCTTAAGGGTCACATATTCTTCTAGGGAGAGAGATAAGAATTAGGTGCAGGCACACATTTTGGCATTTTGGGGTTTTTTTTGTTTGTTTTGAAAAGGTAGGCTTTTTTTTTTTTCAGGTGTACAAAGCAATATAATAGTTAGACATTTATATCCATTACAGAGTGATAACACCCCTTCCCAATCTACTACCCCTCTGACCTTGTATATAGCTGTTACAATACCACTGACTATCTTTTAATAACTTCTTTTATCACCAGGTTAAGCCATGCAGTTGCAAACTAGTTAGACATTTCCGAAAGGATATTTTTGTTAAAAAGATAAAAGCTCATTTTTACATAAATAATGCCTAGCAGTTCACTGGGACACTGCTGTTCAGAAAGCCCTGGTGAAATAACTTCCAAGCACAACTGTCCACCCCCGGTTGTTTTCAGGCCACTGAGAAGAAAGTTGCACATAGAACTCCAGGCCTCTGAAGCAGCACAGACACAAAGTCAGGGCGAGTTGTTCAATGGCCATGCTCAGGGCCGCCAGCCAGGCTCCACAGAGGGAGTCCACGTGATTTCTGTTTTTGTTTTGTTTTCTGGAACACTCTATTTGAATTATTGTTCAATCAGTCAACACAATAGATTTTTTCAAAAGAGAAGACCAGTTAATTAACATGATAAGGAGGTTACAACATTCTTTGGACTATATACCATAATTGTGGTTATCAAATTCCGAAAGTCTTAACAAAAATAGCCTCCATCATTTGCTACTGAATGATATGTATGAAGATAACTTAACTCTCCATTGGACTTATTGTTTTGCCGAACAGCAATATACTATTGATAAGCTACAAATGATACTGTTTTGTTATAAAAATACTAGCTTTTTGCCTTCATTATGTTTATAGGCATTCACTGCTTCCGTCAAGGTTGGGCTTAGTAAGTGATTAAAGACAATTTTACTACAGCAGCATGTACTTATTCTAAAAGAATAAAATGCATAAGCAGCTTTTATTCTTGTTTGCAATCTGTAAAATTGAGTTCCTTTGCTGATCTAAATTACCAGAAACTTACTTGTGGACCATGCCACCTTATGAATAGGCCACAACCTGTTGTTTAAAAGTGTCATAGTTACAATACATCTCAGACTTGTCTAGAGAGGAAGAGCAGGGAACTGGATGTTCTTGGGCAGCAGGTAGTTTTCTAGGCCACAGCCCTGACTGTGGGGGAGCAGACAGGGAGCAAGGCAGCACACCCATCTACATAGGAGAGACTTATTATCTAAAGGCAAAACATCCAATGGCTCTCTGGCATAGATAATTTCTACTTTCATAATCATCATTTTGGACATGTTCCCATAACCTTAATTTCTTGTTTCTTAAGGGATTGATTTGGATTGACTTGTTGAGACTGGTGACCACTATCTATTAAGTCATGGAAAGGTGAGAGAGTAGTGAAGAAGTCAGCTACAATTTATCTATGTGAAGTTCACACCAGCTTCATTGTACACCTTGAAGACTTTCTCCATGGAGTCGATGTAGGACCTGTTCTCAGGTCCAACCATAGCTTCCCCTTCCTGGCCATGCAACATGATGTGCAGGGCTAAGTAGTCCATCGTGTAGGCTAAGCCAGAGTGCACGAGGTCTTTCAGAGATTCCCCCAGTGCTCTGCAAAGGGCACAAGGATACGTAGTTCTACCATGCTCCCCAAATTTTCTTTCCAAACTCTCTTGAACAAACATGAGCAGGTGGTAGTTAGAATCCCTTTCACATTTGAAGGTCAAATGGCCATAACTGATGTGATTTGGTTTCTTCAGCCATTTGAAGACACTTTCACTCCTCCAGCATTTAAGGGGAGATCTAGAATAACCATAATGTTCCTCTCCGGGAAAATCTTATTGGCTTCTGGAGTTGTCAGTCCATCGGCACCTTTAGCAATGACCTTGGCTTTTACTCTGAGTGCGCTGGACTTGGTGAGCTGCTTCTTGCTGGCAGCAGGGATCAGTATGTCACAGTTGGCCTCCAAAATATTCCCTTCATAAAGCTCTGCTTTGGGGAAGCCCAGGATTAATCCATGTTTCAATTTGAAGTCTTCCAGTTCCTTTGGGTCAATACTATCTGGATTCTGTATGCTTCCATCAATTCACCAACATCAACACATTTAGCACCAAAGTGATGCAAATAGCTCATAGAGTACAAAGCCATATTTCCAAATCCCTGAGCAACAAATGTTTTATCTCCAAGCGTAGCTGTCTTTTCTAAAATGTTCATGTGAGAAGCTTCTGAAACTGAGGACTTTTTGAATCCCAGGAAAAACTCCTTGGCCAGTAGCAAAGATCCTCCCATGGATTTCACCCTGACGGATGGGGTTACCAGTGACACAGTCATGGGCATTAACATCATCGTGCCCGATGGTGCTAGCAGAGGTATCAGTAATCCAGGGCATCACCTGCTCATCTGTGCTCATGTCTGCAGCAGGCACATCAATGCCAGGACTCATAAAGCCCTTTTTTGCCAGCATTGTGGTGAAGGAAACTCCTTATCTGGGTAGTTCTTGGGATTGATCTTAACAACAGCTTTGGTACCCCCAAATGGCACATAGACCACTGCACACTTATATGTCATGAGAGAAGCCAAATCTTTACCTTCATCTCCACTCACATCAGTGCTGTAATGGACACCTCCCTCCGGAAGGACAGGCTTAGCATGACCCACAGGATTCCCCGCACCCAGTTCCACTTCTGCTTCACCCTCTCGCAGGCCTTGCGGTCCTTCACCAGCTTGTCTTCCATGATGCTGGTGCCGTGGGAGATGAAGCCCTCCAACATCTTGAAGAAGTTGGGGTCCCCTTGCTATAGTGTCAACAGTGAGCAATTTACCATTTTAAAGATGCTTCGTTGCAAGCAATGTTGAAAGCAAAATCTATGGCTTCAACTATTTTTATTTCTCATTAATGGATTTATACATTTTCTTTTTTAAAAAGGTATTTCCCACTTATTGCTTACCACTGGAAAGCAGAGTGCTGATACAGATTTAAGAATTATTTAAATCTACCAAGGTTCCTTCTTGGCAACACTGTTGGTTGAATTGATAAGATTCAGTATGTGTTTGGTGAATGGATGGGGATTTCTTTTCAAGTTTCAAAGGGGTATTTTAGAAAACTGGTTTAATTTATATTTTTCTTGATCAATTGCACAATATTTTCCCCCTGGCTTCCTCTTCATTATCTATATTTTAGCTTTACTAGTATCTTCTTTAGAGAGACTTTTTACTGATCACTGTATCGAATTAACTCTCTTTCTACTGTGCACTCTCCACATACCTTGTTTATTTTCTCAATAGCACTCATCACAATTTCTAATTTTCTTTTCATTTGCTACTTTTTATTTTCTCATCTACTTGACTTGATTATAAGTTCTACAAGATGAGAGACCATATCCGTTTTATTCAGTTACTTAAAAAGTCTATACTCATTACCTACAAAATCTTTCAACTAGCTCTCTGTTGCTGCAGTGCTATGGTGACTATGTTCACATAGCATCACACGTGCCTCATCTGGGGCCCATATCCATCACTGTCTTTTTGTTATGTGTTTCCTCTAAACCCCTGTGAGGGATGCCCCTGGTAATCTCTGATAGTCCTCATGCATACATACATAACCACAGATTGTGGACAAGTTAATGCCTGGGAGATTCTCAATCAGTGGGAAATGACAGCTGAAGGAGGAAAGCTTCTCCCTTCCATTTTCTGTGTAGACAGTTTTGAAATGAATTTCATAAAGCTCCTCAGGAGCCCTGAGTACCAGTTGCTGCAATCCGTGGCCAATTTCATAATATATCCTTCCATGAACTTTCCCTCCCTTGTTTTACGCACCTTGTCTCTCACTCCGAATCCCTGGGATTGTATTCTCAAATTAATTATTTTTTATGCATGCCATTGTTTCAGGCTGTACCTTTCAGGCTACCCTAAAGCAGGATTCTTCAATTTAAATTAAAATGAAGTACATTTTAAAAATTAGTTTATTAGTCCTGCTAGCCACAAAGCGAATACTCAGTAGCCCCATGTGCCTAGTGCCTACCATATTAGAAAGTGTAGATACAGCTCAATTCCATTAAAGCCGAGGTCTACTGGATAACCCTAACTAGTCCGAGGACTAGGTTACAATAGAGAATTAGAAGACAAGTGATCCACCTTTATTATGATTTTTCCTTTCTCTATCCTTTTACTTTCAAATTTGTATCATATATTTTTATTTTTCTGTAAGCTGCATATAGATGCATATTTTAAATCCAATATGAGAATCTCTGCTTTTCAATAGGTGAAGTCATAGTGTTTCACTTATTTGGATTACTGATACACTTGTTGTTTTTTTTAAATATGTATTTATTTTATAGATACAGAGAGAAACTGACAGTTGCCAAAGGAGAGGGGGTTTGGGGAGCTGGTTTTTGTGTATGTGACAGAATTTTATTCATTGATTTATTTCTTATAGCTCATATACTTCAATTTCCAGGATTTACCAGTATCCACAATTTATGAAATGGTCATACCAATGGTGGGATTTCTTAAAAGAAGATGTGAACAATTTATAAAAAGCAACAGCAGCACATGAAAAGGTGAGTACAGATTTTTTTTTTAATTAAATGCAAAAGTACTCACTAAAAATATAGAAGAAATATACTACTTGTTTGTTAAATAAATATTTTCATATCTGTACCTCAGATGGTATTATAGGATTTAGCAGTCAATAATATAGTGTAATTTAAAATTGAAATACAATTCAAATTTAACCAAGTTAATGGAGGTAACTAATTAAACTAATTCTCAGCATTATGCAATGAAATCAAGCATTTTCTTGTAATCTCCTACATCTAAATAGAATGCTATTTGAAATGTCTTTTGAATTTAAAATTTTGCTGGATATTTCTTGTTTGATAAAGCTGCTTTAGGGTGTCTGAGCAATAATGGTATGATATCTCTTCTTGTCTCACTTCTAGCATCAAAACTTTAGTTTGTACTGGTTAATTGTCCAAACTGGAACTTAGTTTCTGATTTGTGGAAATGCTTATTCATTTTATTCAAGACAGAAAATGTTTATTGGCTATGCCACCATCACTTTTGTCCTCTAGAGTCACAAATATTTTCATAGATCAGTTTAAATTTACCTTTCAACAGGTTCTTCAAATTGTAAAGTTTGTCATTCAGACCTCTGTCAGAACCAAAACGCCCCTTATTAAATCAGAGAAACCACATTCCCAGTAAATATTTGAAATATAGTTATGTTATGAAGTCTCTGTATTTTGGTAATTACTTCAATATTAATATAAATATTTACCTGTGTGGACACATAAAAAAATAATGTTTAGAGGTTTAAAGATATTCCTTCATTTTAACAAGTAAGAACTCATAAACATTTATATGTCTTTATGATCAATAATAATATTTCTGATAGTTTTCTCTTGTTATGCAATCAATCAGAGGACATTTTTTCCTTGAGTATGCATATAGATTTTCAGTTTTTAACCGTGTTATTTCTGGTTGTCATCCTTTGTTACAATACTTATATATCTCATTCCCCATTATACTGTCTTAGAAAATAACAGCACAGGTTAAAATGCTTAGTAAATACAAAGAAAGAACCTTCATCATTCAACTACTTTAGCATTTGGTTCTTAGTATACCCAGTCATTCTGTAGCTTTTTCTTTTTCTTTTTCTTTGTTTTTTAAATATTTTATTGGGGAATTGGGGGAGGGGAACAGCCAAGTTGTTGTCCTTCAGTCTTGTGGAGGGTGCAACAAGCTCAGCTCCAAGTCCAGTCCCGCAGCTCATCTGAAGGTGCTGTGTTCAATTAGTTGCAGGTGAGCTTAACCACCATCCCATACAGGAGTCGAACCAGCTGTAGCTTTTTCTTAATCCCATATTTTTACTAAGCTCTGGCTAGCATCTCTCTCTGTTTCTGTTTCTCTGTCAGATAGATGATATGTAGGTAGGTAGGTAGATAGATGATAGATAGATAGATAGATAGATAGATAGATAGATAGATAGATAATACATAGAGATACATATTTGTATATATATTTTTCTCTCTGTTATCTACATCTATCTACCATCTATATATATATGTATATATGAAACTATATATATATATATATATATATATATATATATATATATATATATCTGTCTATTATCTATCTGACTTAGAGGTGAATGAGATTTAAGCATGGAGAAAAGGACAAAGCTTATTATCTATCTGACTTAGAGGTGAATGAGATTTAAGCATGGAGAAAAGGACAAAGCTTCTAAGAAGAAGTGAATAAACTAAAAGGAAAATTTGGATCATAACTCTCTGATCTACAATTTCTATCCACAATTTCTAGAATGTGCCTGGTATGGCTTAATCACTCAAAAAATATTTATGTTTATTTAGAGTGACTTCTGACCTTAATTTCAAGAGACACACTATATAGAATAATTGCACATTATGCCTTGTATTTTAGTATAGTGTAGTTCTGTGAGTTATGTGGCCTATAATTCATATAAAATTGTGATATGATGCCCAGGGGCTTTGAGTAATTTGATCTGAAGTAATTGACTTTGTCCCCCACTCCACACAAAACAAATTTATTAGGACACCCTTTAAAAATAAGATCTTTTCCTTGTTTCTCCCTTTTCATCCTTCTTTCTTCTTTAACTAATTATAATTATTTCCAGAAATAATATGCAAGGAACTCTTAGTGCTAAATTAATTTTAGATAGAATGGCCATTATTCAAAAGCTCCTAAGCTTTGAAAAATCCAAATATCTCCTTTTTGATGATTTACTTACAAGGGAAAATCTTTGTGTCTAGAAAAGTCTTATTTGAAACTATTTGAGAAAAAAAAAAGTCAGAATAAATGCATTTCTTGAAAAATAGAATGAACATAAAAATTCATACACAAAAAATCCCTTTTGACAGAAAGGTAAGAATATCAAGTTTAGAAACAGACTATTTCTAATTTTCATATATTTCATTAAAGTCCCCAATGAAGTCAAAGACAAGCATGCTCCCACTCTATTCACTGAACCCGAATTGCTGTAAAAGCTTGCTGTCTTCACTCTCCTAAGATGGGAAAATATTATATTTAAATATAAATGATTATCAAGTAGAATTACCACATTAAAATTTTTATCATATATGGTAAAAGTAATCATATGCAGTAAATGATGATTAATATGTAGAAAGGAAAATTAATTCACTGACTTTCTGTTCAGCAACTTTATGATAAATCTCTGAAATGATTGTCAGTGACATGTAATTAACAGAGAGTACAGTGGTCAAGATCTAAACATTTGGTATGAACTGGTGCTTACAAAAGTTAGCTATGAGTCCCATAGTTAAAATGAATGTGTGAAGATTCCCAAAAATAATAAAATCCATTCACCAAAAATAAATACTGTATACCAATAAATACACAAAGCCTATTTAATGTATCTATGTTCAGCAATAAATTTAGAATAAAAGAACAGTAATTTAAGTGTAATTATAGGTTGGTGCAAATTCATGAAAAAGTATTGTCAACTAAACAAAGAAGCTTCATGTCATCACTTGAGACCTAGTCATACCCATGTACATATTCATTTTAAGGAAAATAATCAGAGAAAAATCACAGAACTGTTTGTTTTAGGATATTCATTATACCATATTTATAATGGAACAAAAGTAATAAACATGTATTATCTACTTTAAAGAACTGAACTATCTTATTAGGTAAAATGGAAACACAATTTTTATAAAATACAAATAAAAAAATATATTTTGGTGACCTAAAATTGGTCTAAAAATGTATTTAAAATTATATTCTTAAATTTATAAACATGTAGAAATTTTTACAATATATTATTAAATGATTAAAACCAACTACAGAACATTATTTATGCTATACCAACATTATGAAATTATAAATAATTACATAGAGATAGAAAATACTAAGGATATAACAACATTTTATTCATAGTGCTTCATTGCAAGTGCTTTGAGTTTTCTCATGTGATTATACCAACAAGTCTAAGAGATACATACTAAACTCCTACTCTCATTTGACAACTGAGTAGACTAAGGCTCAGAGGCATTAACTAATAGGATAAAGATCAGACACTTATTAAATGTCATCTCTAGAAAATCAAATTATGAATAATTTAACATTACTTTTTCTAGCCTGTATTACTGAATTTACTGAAGGAAACTCATACTGTTTTGGTAATTAGACAAAAATACTATTTTATAAATAAGCATATCTCTTTTAAAACTGGTATCTAACATTGAAAATGTACTGATATTTTAATATACCAGCAATTATACTCATATGAAGATTTTTAGTAGTACTGTTATGTTAACTAAATTATAAGAATATTATAATAAAAAATTGTGAGCCCATATTAATAATATTCTTATTCTTAATAAAGAAATAGTAGTTCAGAATATTTTAACTGAATTAATAGTTGGGTAACAGGTTATTAAATATTTTATAGTTATGTAAATAAATATTTATTAGTATGATTATTGAGAACTACATGTAACCACAGAAATGTGTATTTAAATATAAATCATATTATATATACATCATAAAACTTACTTAAAGTCTCTATCAAGTTAGAACAATTCACCCAACAGAGATCATCAAGTCAAATGTTTAGAATTTTTAATATCAGTCAAAAAAAACCCCAAAAAACCCACAAATACCATTTTCTAATAGAACTGGGAATCCATCTCCTCTTTTCCTTTATTTTTTATTATTCTAATTTATTCCATTCTTCTACTCCCGAGGGGATAAATATTAGATAACTTAAATTCTTATGAACCATGTATATTCTTATCACAAATGTACTAAGGATAACAAGGTCAACTTATCTCCAACATATATAATGAGCATATTCGCCATCTTCTTTTTTTTTTTAAAGATTTTATTGGGGAATTGGGGGAGGGGAACAGCATTGGGGAATCGGAGAAGGGGAACAGACAAGTTGCTGTCTTTTTGTTCTTCAGTCTAGTTGTGGAGGATGTTGCTTCACTGGCCCATGTTGCTATCATCATTCCTCTCATCCCAGGTGAGGCAGATCGGGCACTGGCCTCTGGATGGTTGCTCACCGCGGCTATTGGCAGCTCATGCTGGCTGCCAGCTGTTCACGCTGGCTGCTGGCCACTCACTGTAGCCTATGGCAGCCCACTGCAGCAGGGGCTGCAGCCTACACGGTCCCCAGGGCTAGCTCAGCCCAGCTCCAGGTGGAGCTGTTGTTAGCTGTAGAGGGCAGTGTCACTGGCTCTCATATGTGGGATCCGAACCCAGGCAGCTGGCATCCCCAAACCAGCTCTTAACCAATGCACCACTCAGCCAGCCCTTCTTTTTTTTTTTTTTTTTTTTTTTTAAATTAAAGTTACTGGGGTGACAATAGTTAGCAAAGTTACATAGATTTAAGGTATACAATTCTGTAATACATCATCTATATATTATGTGTGTTCACCACCCAGTGTCAGCTCTCCTTCCATCACCACATATTTGACCCCCTTTACTCTCATCTCCATCTTCTGACTTTTAAGATGTCTATTTTATTCTGAATATTTGGAAAATTCATTATGAAATTTTCAGTGTTAAGATTGTTTCCAGTGGTAACATAGTTAGAATTTACTTTGGTGAATGTTTTAAAGAATTGATGTATCATTTTGTCTAAAGCACAAATACGAGTCATCACAGGTCTACCTATCCTTCCACAGTCTCACTAAGACTGACAGTTTGCCAGAGAAAGGCATATTTAGATAATTTGAGACAGGTGCAAGAGTTATGTGCATAATAAATATCTCCTATTGAGTCAATGATGTGACTTGAATGTGCCAGGTTTCAAGAACTGAACAGCCAGCATCAACTTAGAAGACAGGTTTGGAGCTGATATTGTTTGAACAGGTGCATGGTATCTACAACTATAAAAAATCTCCATTTATTGAATGGAACATGTCCAGTTGGAATCACTACCAATTTGTAACAGATGAAGAAAATCTACCAAACACCTGTTAGGTTTTCCAAAGAAAAATATGTTGATAGCGTTAACTAGATAATCAGATGATTATAAAAACTATTATGAGACAACTGGATTTAAATTTTAATTTTGCTATAATGCATCACCACACTGAGCTAATTCCCCTGGGTATATGGACAATACTAACTTACCATCACTAAAGCAATGTCTCCATGGGAAATGCTTAAGGACAGAATTAAACACAAACTGGAACTTCAAATTTATAGGTGTCGCATTCCTGCACTACAGAGCAGGTGGGAGTGTAGAAGGGTTGGCGGAGTTAAGAAAGAAAGAGACAAGATATAAGAGAAAAAAATGCAGCTGGACCAGGAGACTTCAGCCTCGTGGACTGGAGCCCCGAATCAGGCCTGACTGATCCTTTTATTATCTTACACATAAGCAAAGGTCGATGTAGCTTCCATGGTCTGTGAGTCTCACAGCCAAGAATTAACCTCCAGGCCTAATTTCCCAAGCCTGCAAACTGCCATTACCAATGGTCCCTTGAGGTTATTGTCATGCACCTCTTAAGAGACAGAGCTTCCTCTGCCAAGGCTTACTGATTAGAATGCAGGGAGGACAGGTATTATCATATCAATAGGTCGTTTCACAGGCAGGCTGCCAGAACCTGAAGCAAGGGGTTTAGGGCCCTTTTCTCCTCTCCCTGATTTCTCCCATGGCATTCACTGGCACCCACGGGTACCCACTGGCACTCACGGGCACCCACTGGCACCTACACAACTGCGTCTGGCTTGGGTTGTCCTTCTTGTGGGAACTTACCCATCTTTGACTAGCCGGCCATCCTTTGGTGCCAAGTGGGGATATATACAGTAAGCATAATATTGAAGTTATGATCTGTCTTTATGGAGAGGTGCATGGAGGCAGACAGGCACGTTATAATGTGACAATAGGAAAAACCATAAATTATTTCACCTATGTAACTGAAGTGGCTGATTTGACTAAATTCTTATAATTGCTATTCAATTCAATAATAGAATTGATTTATCTGGCTTAGTACTTGCTTGAAGAAGGATATAAATTGGATGTAATATTTTCATATTAAATCAGATTTTTTTTTCTAGTTGAATCATTTGTCAATATGAGAGAGACAGTGAGAGAGGGAGAGAGAGAGAGAGAAGGTAGTCTGAGGTTATTATAAATCAAAATTATTCTAAAAATTGGGCCCAGTTTTACTTGAAGGTACTGTAAAATACTGCCAAACAAGAAAATTGGTATTTAATTTGAAAATATTAAATGTTTACATCCAGTCTAATATATCATAATTTTTTCCATATTATGTACAAGTGGTCTACAAATCAAAAAGTAGTCAATAAAAAACTCTTATTGATGCCTGTAATCCACTTAAAATAGGAGAATCAGCACTCTTGACTTTTAAATTCTAGAGATTTAGGGCTATTCTACAGTCTTAAAAATTATTAAGGATTCCAAAAAGTTTTGTAGACTATATCTATGGATTTTTACTGTTTAGGATTTAAAAATAAGAACTTTTAAAAATATGTCATTTATCAATTTATTTTAAAGAAAAACAATATATTAATTTAATGCTATCATGAATAACATGTTCTTATGAGTCATAACTGTATTTTCCAAACTAAAATAATTGTGTGAAAGGTAGCATTACTTTACATTTTTGCAAATATTTTCAGTGTTTTGCTTGGTAGAAGATGCCTGGATTGTCATATCTTTTTGTGCATTTAACCTAGTTGTTATATCACAGATGATGTAGCCCCTGGAAAACAACACTATATAATTGGAAGAGATAGTGAAGTAGCCAAATAATATCTTGGTATTGTTACAAAAAGAGTTCTCAAGGATACCTGAATATATTTTTGAGATTCCCCGGTGTCTCTGATCCACTTGTGAAGAACAGCTTTATTAAATCATCCCAAATTAAGCATTCTGGAGTTATTATTGTGTAATAATATACCTTTTATTATTTAGGGCACTTTTAGTAGGTTTTCAAGTTGTTTGTCACTGAAATAAGTTTGAGTAAAATCACAGCCAAAATACTTCCAGTCATGAGTCACATATTTTTTCTAATCTCAAAAGATAGTTATTGGGCCAGCCGAGTGGCGCATTGGTTAAAAGCTGGCTTGGGACACCAGTGCCCCCGGTTCGGATCCCACATATGAAGGCCAGTGACACTGCCCTCTACAGCTAACAACAGCTCCCCTGGAGCTGGGCTGGGAGCCCCGGTGAGAGTGGGCTGCTATAGGCTACAGTGAGTGGCCGGCAGCTAGCATGAGCTGCCAATAGCCGCAGTGAGCAACCATCCAGAAGCCGGCGACCAATCTGCCTCATTTGGGAAGAGCGCAATGATGATACCAACATGGGCCAGTGAAGCAACGTCCTCCGCAACTAGACCGAAGAACAAAAAGACAGCAACTTGTCTGTTCCCCTTCCCTGATTCCCCAATGCTGTCCCCTTCCCCAACTCCCCAATAAAAAATCTTTAAAAAAGAAAAATAGTTATTAAGGTCTGTAGCCATGATTCTATGTGCTTACTTTCTAAAAGTTATGAAAACTTCAGGCAAAGAGGGACATTAGATTAAACATAAAGCATAAAATAATTTTCACAGAAACTTTCCCCTGAAGGAAAAGTTAGAATTGTCATCTAGAAGGTGATTCTAAAAGATTTTAATCTGAATATTAACTTAATACATATTTATATGCATATACATGCCATATTTAATAATCACTATATAATTATATAAATTATTAAATTATTATTAATGCAGATGTTATCATATGTTTTATTTGCTCAATTGTGGAAAAGTAAAATTGTGAGGACAGAGATAATTTAGTTCTCAGAAAAACTTTAATGAAAGATAAATCTGTAAAATGTTTTGAAACTTTTAAAATAAATTATGCAAAAATATCAGGAGTTAAAAATTATGTGTAAATGAACTCACTTAAATGAATGATTCTAATCTTGATTTTATTTTTTATTTTAAAAATTCCTACAAAAATAGTAAGTTTAAATATCAGAGGCTGTAGGAAGGTAATTTGAAGTAGGAAGTGTGATTATATATCCTTTCTATAGGTGACGCTTCCTAGAATCAGAATCCCTTTTGTTGCAATGCTGGGTCTAATGTTTTAAACTGTATAAATATAAATTTTAAATTCATTTATTTATTATTGAATAATGAATTAAAGTTACACATAGATATAGATATACAATCATATTCTGTTATCAATATAATTTGCTTTATTTGAATGGAGAACTCTCAAACTGTAACACTTTAATGTTGAAAAGTTATGAAGTCATAAAATTAATTACATTATAATTTGAAGCCTGAACTATTCTTCTGAGAACAACTTATAGTTAAACAATAAAATAAATATTTGAATATTAGGGACTTAATGCATTAGATCTATGATTATCAAATTTTAAATGAAGCTTCAAAAATGGTAGATAACAATGGAATATTACTTGGCCACAAGAAAAGATGAAATACTGCCATTTGCAACAACCTGCATGGATTTTGAGTTTATCATACTAAGTGAAATAAGTCAGACAGAAAAAATAAAGAACCATATGACTTCATTCATATGTGGAATGTAAAGCTGAAAGCACCAAACGAACAAGACAGACAAATAAAGAAACAAAATCTCATAGACACAGATAACAGTTTGGTGATAGAAAAGGGAAAATGGGGTCAAATATATGGTGATGGAAGGAGAGTTGACTCTGGGTGAACACACAATGCAATATATAGATGATGTATTATAGAAATGTGTACTTGAAACCTATATAATTTTACTAACCAGTCACCCCAATAAATTCAATAAGTAAAAAAAAAATGGTAGATAACTTAGAAACATAATATATATTACTTTGAAAGTGCCTTTCTTAAAAATAAAAATTCAAGGGCCGGCCAAATGGCTCAGTTGGTTAAGAGCTCGCTCAAGAGTGCGAGCTGAGCTCTGAGCAACGGTGGTTTGATGCCAGCCCGAGCTGAGTTGCCGTTGAGCTGCCAACAGGTGGCAGGATGGCTCAGCTGAAAAAAAAAAAAAAAAAAAAAACCAAAAAAAAAAATAAAAATTCAATTTATTATAACAAAAAATAAATTTACATTGAAAATTGGTCTCTGAAACATGTCTCTAAAATTATTTTGAAGCCTTATAATGAGGTATTTAATTAAATATTACCATCACTGTTTCAAATTTTTGTGATGTTAATTCTGGATTTTGAAAAGTCTATGTTGTTTACTGTTCCCTGATTTGACATGAGATGAATGTAAACAAATGGAGAAAAACTGTTAGTGGCTGGAGTGAGTGTTAAACTAGTTTATCTTGAATGCTTGCAACTCAAAAAATCATTGGAATATTTAATAAGTTACCAAAATAATTTTACAATGTATTAAATAAAGTTTATTTTAAAATTTATCTCCCAATAGAATTTGGAATTAGATATTTGTGGAAAGATTTTAGTTGGGAATTTATTTAAATATTCATGAAATATATGAAGGTTTACAATGCTCTGAAACTTGGGTAATATAAAATGATTTCTGTGTAGAACTAATGATAACGGGTTTTTTAAAGCTGAACAATTTTGTTCTGTTGTCTCCTTTTATCTTGTCGTGTATTAAACCTCCACTAGAGTTGCCAAATTTTTGTTTTTGCCATCTGCCTTGAAACTATACCCTGTTGACAGGTTTGATGGCTGTGTCTTTGTTTTGACCAAATAGTATGTTCTATCACTCTGGAATGGTTCCATTCAGGGCACAGGTTATTTGATTTCATTTAAAAGTATATCTTTCTCTTTACCTTTTGTAATCTTCCCAAAAGTCTATAACCCCAGTCTAACTTAAATGTTTAATAAGGAAACATTGGAGGAACCTTAACTGATGGGTTTTCTACAAAATATATGATCAGTATTCTTTGAAAGTGCCAAGGTCATGAATAATAAGAAAGACCAAGAAACTGTCATGTTGGAGGAGAATAAGACATAAGATATAATGATTAAATGCAATGTGATTAGATATTCGAACAGAAAGGACATTAGTGGAAAGCCAGGTGGGATCACTTGTTTAGTTAGTAGTATTGCATTTATGTTAAATTCGTAGTATTGATGACTAAACCATGATAAGGTTTAGGGGAAGTGGAGTGAAGGGTGTACAGGAGCTCTTTAGTATATTTGCAACACTTCTGTATATCTAAAATTATTTTAAAACAAAAAGTATAAAATTGTTAGTGAAAGTATCGTAAAAATTGCCCAAGTCTTGAAGCTTTCCCTTGGAATTCAGGCAACCTCTAACTATGGGTATACTAGTAGTGGGAGAGGTGAGGGACAAGACAGACATTTTTTGTTGTTATTGTTGTTGTTGTTGTTTTTATTTTGAGGGCAGTGTCACTGGCCCTCATATGTGGGACTGAACCAGGGCTGCTGGCTTCCCAAGCCAGCGCTTACCCACCGCACCACTCGGCCGGCTCAAGATAGATGTTTTTTTATTTTATTTTATTTTATTTTATTTTATTTTATTTTATTTTATTTTATTTTATTTTATTTTTAATTAGTTTCAGGTGTACAACACAGTGCAATAGTTATACATTTTACCACTCAAAGTGACAACCCCCCACCCCCAATACACCACCCCACTCCCCCCCCATATCATATATATCTATTACTCCTCCTCTGACTCTCTTCCACAGTATAATCCACATCCCGTGACTATCTATATATATTCAATTACAGTAGGTGTACCACCTCTGCTTTAGTAATACAGTGCAGTGATCAAACCTCTACTCTATCCATGAAATGGTCTCCCTAACAAGACCTATGATCATCTGACATTCCACAGAATATTTACAACATTATTAATTATATTCCCCAAACTGTTTTTCCTATCCCAGTAGCAATATTGTAGTTGCCTATTTTTGCTGTCTAATCCCTTCCCCTTCTCCCTCATCCCCATTCCTCTCCCAATTAGCAACCCTGATTTTTCCTCTATATCTATGAGACAGTTTCTGTTTACTTTGCTCATTCATACAGTTTTTCAGATTCCACATATGAGTGCGATCATATGGTATTTGTCCTTCTCTGACTGACTTATTTCACTCAACATTATAGTCTCTAGGTCCATCCATATCATTGCAAATGGCACAATTTCATTCTTCCTTATAGCGGAGTAATACTCTATTGTATAAATATACCACAGTTTCTTAATCCAGTTATCTACTGACGGGCATTTTGGTTGTTTCCAAGTCTTAGCTATTGTAAATTGTGCTGCTATGAACATAGGGGTGCATAACAAAGGAAACCATTAATAAAGCAAAAAGGAAGCCAACTGAATGGGAGAATATGTTTGCCAACGATATATCTGATAATGGGTTAATATCCAAAATTTATAAAACACTCATGAAACTCAACACCAAAAAAACAAACAACCCAATTAAAAAATGGGCAGAAGATATGAAGAGACATTTCTCTAAAGAGGACATACAGATGGCCAACAGGCATATGAAAAAAAGTTCAACCTCACTGGTCATTAGGGAAATGCAAATAAAAACCACCATGAGATACCACCTCACTCCAGTCAGAATGGCTATCATCAACAAATCAACAAACAACAAGTGCTGGCGGGGCTGTGAGAAAAAGGGGACCCTGCTGCACTGTTGGTGGGATTGCAGATTGGTGCAGCCACTATGGAAGTCAGTATGGAGGTATCTCAAAGAACTGGAAATAGAGCTACCGTTTGACCCAGCAATTCCACTCCTAGGTATTTATCCTGAAAAAACCAAGATAGATGTTTTTGATTGCTTTGACAGTCTCAAAAATTGCCTGAGTTCCCCTAAGACACAAATTATTTTATTTATCTAGTAAAAAAATGAATTATAGGTCTTCAATTAGTTTAATAACTGTATTTCAGCATTTGTTTTTTTGAACAGGTATTATGTATGTTTAAGCATGAGTAAAGTACAGGGGAACTATCTATAGCCAAGTCCTTATCCTTCCAAACATACATTCTAATGGAGAAAAGAAAAGAAAAAAAAAAACCCAAAATTTAAATGGACCATTTAACATGAAAATTATAGAATGCTGTGAATTCCAGAAAGGAAATAAATATTTTCCAGTGGTAATGTGAGAGAAACTAATGGGTCCCACATCTAGACTATAGTCTTATAGGGCATATAAGTTTCACATGATAACATATTATGAACGTGATAGTCATTATATTTGTTTGGAGTTTTGATAGATCCATGGAATTTGACTAGTATATAAAAGCAGAAGAAATTGTGAGTCAGAAAAGAGCTTGGATACAATATACAGAAATTAAAGAGCAGCAGTGAAAGATATTAAGGAACCTCTGCAAACATGAAAATTTTATACAGTGACTAACCAATAAATATTGAACAAATAAACTAAAAAGTACAGAATTATGCATTTTAGACATACAGAAACCTTTAAAAGCTAAACTAAGGAATTATGATTTTATTTCTGTGTCACATAAGGATAAAAGTAAATTTAGGTAATAGTTTTAAAAGATCAAATTGATAATGTGGATTCAAAAAAGAATGGAGTTGGAAAGTCAAATTAAGACATAAAAAAAACAATAATAATAGTGGCTAATACGAATTCACTTTATCTGCAGCAGCATTCAAAGTACTTTACTTTTATTAGCTTGCCTATGATGTAGGTTTAAACTACTACATATATTAAACCTATGATGTGGAGAATAATTACCATTATATTCCTAATATAAGAAAATAAAGCCCCATAGTGGTTAAGGAATTTTCCCAATATCGAAATCTATTGAGTGGTAGAAGAGAGATTCAAGCCTAACAACAGAATTGGAGGTTTCTAAATCACTTTTGATCAATGATTGTTGATTATTGATTGAAATAAAATAATTTCACAGAGTAATTATATACACTTTGATAAGTTTGGACATAAATAGACACCTATAACACCATCACCATAATCTATCCCATAAACACATCCACCACCTACAAAAGTTTTCTCCTGCCCTCTTTATTTAGGGTCACTATTTGTGTGATAAGAACATTTAACACAACATCTACCTTCTTAGCAAAATTTTAAGTGTACAATACAGAGCTATTTATAGACACTGTACTGTATTAGTGGTAGATCTCTAGGACTTGTTCATTTTGCATAACTGAAATATTGTACCCTTTGACTGAGGGGGGAGTGGGAGGTATTATGTTAGTCAGAGTTTGCATTCTTAACTGATATGCATTATTGTGACAAAATGGTTGATTCAATATGGTGACAGTGGGAATGAAGATAAATGGATTAAAATATCATTCTGAACAGAATCAATAGAATGTGGTAATTTCATGAAGATTAGAATCAAAGAGAAAGGGTAATTGATGACACCAATGTTTCAAGCCTGAAGCAAACAAGGTATTTACTAATATCAGAACAAAGGGATGGTTGTGGTTTAGGGAGATAAAATATAATGAGGTCATTCTAGCAGAGGCTGAATCAGTAGGGTGAGTTTTATTACTACATACAAACCCTACATCCTCTGTAAGTCAGGGAATGAGTGCAGCTTAATATGTGCCGGTATCAGCTTTTTTTTTACAATCTCATTTTCCATTTGTAAGATTCACATGTTTTAGGGAAAAAAAAAACAACTAAAATGTATTTCAAAAGTATTAAAAATTTTTTTAATAATCAGAAATAAGTAAAATCTTCATGAGAGATGAGGAAGAAACAATAAAGTCTTTGTGGTGACCTCATTCCCTAAAGGATTTATTTAGTATGTTAAAATGTTCTGACTCCATAGTTATAATTCAAGCAATAATTTAATAAGAAGTTCTGAATAAAGTAAGTTCCTCATACTTTATCCACACCTTTCCATCTCTATCATTAATAATGTTGCTCATTTTCAATCTCTCTTATATTAGTTCCAAATCATGCTAATAGCTATCTAAGGAAATATGTTTGAAATTAGATTAGGAAATAGGTATAGAGTCACTGAATTAACTGAAAATGTTTCCAATTTTCAGGAGAAATACTTCATTATATTAATAGTCCAGAGTTTAAAATTATTTTTTGATATCTTTATACAACAAAAATCATATTTATAGATATAAAACTACATGGGAATTGTGATATGCACCTGTTCTTTAAAACTAGTTTTCTTAATTTGTTTCCTTACACTCAAGTTTAAAGACTGTGTCTATAATGACACAAAAGAACATATTAAAATTAATTTAACTTACAGAGTACTACTGCAAGACTTTCAGGATCAGTGATATAATGAGGTTTCAAATCAGTATCACTCCATTACACTTAATATTCTTGTATATTTGAATTGTTTTAAAATAATTAATTATGAGTGTTTCACTTTTATACATTATTTTCACCTTCTCTTTACCCCCTTTTTTTTTTTTGTTTTACTATATAATAATTTAAAAACAATGGCTTTTACTTTATTTTTTTCCTATAAATAAAACATGGGATCTAAGTAATTATGCTATGGTATAATTAGCACCTGGATAAAGGAAACTGCGAAAGAAAACCAATGTTCCTCTCTTTGTCAGCCATTTTATTTAACAGTAGTAAGTCCTCATTTTAATATAACATACTATCAAACAAACTTGAACCCCAATGAGTTATCTTTATCTTACAATGAGATTTAGCTCCTTCCTCTCTTTTAAATATATTTCACTGCTGTTCAGTGATGCCATTCTTGGGAGACCAGGAAAGAGGATAGTCTAACATTATAGATATAGAAATGAATCACTGCTCTTGACCAAGTGTCTACAGGTTGAGCAGGCAAGCCATGTCTCTTCATATATAAACATGTTTCAGGCGGGTATCATACATATTGTCTTTGCCTGTCTCCAATTTTTCTTAACTCAGGGTCATATCATGTAAAGAAATAACATGAATGAATTCACTGAAATCTTCCAGAGCCATAGGCAGTATATATTTTAATCCCTCTTTATCAAACAGCAGTGAAATGAAAAGAAATTGTGCCAAGTGTTTTGGACCAAAATTAATTTAATGTTCATAGCTATTCTCTTTGCTTTCCTTTATATTGTGGTGGCTCCGATTTTGTGACATGGCAATAGGTCTGTGGAAAGTCTTTTCCACAATATTTGGAATTACAGTCTTCTATGCTTATGATGTCCTGTGGTTGTCTCCATTGTCAGAGGGGGTGAAGTCAAATTAGTATTGCACTCTTAGTGTTTTTCATGCCCAAAATTTCAGTGCCAAAAGAAATACATAGTCCCACTGCTCCTGGAACTTGCCACCTTGGATAAGTAGCCTCAACTTTGCTAATATAATGTTACTTTTGTCATTGCCATTCCACTAAAATATAGGTAACTCTCAAAAATCATTTTTTTTGTGTTTAATGGGGTTCTCATCAATCCATATTTCACATAGTTCTGAACATCTAAATTTAAAGCACTTTCTCCAACCAATAATACTACCACTGCAACTGAAAAAAAGAAGAACACTAAATTATCCACCCTGAAATTATTCTACCTCACTATGTTTTCCAATGCTGTCATGGGGAAATTTTTCTCCATCTATTCTTATGACACGTATATCTACATGAACAACAATAAGGCATCTGGTATCCCTTTGATATTTTCAGGGGAAAAAAAAAATTCCTCCTCGCAGGCTCCTGAAATAAGCCTCAAATGCTATTAGTTACATAATTCTTTGAGCTCACCCTTGACATCTTTGCCAGGGATCTCTTTCTAGGACTCAGCAGTACAATCATCCAAATGGCTCTGGCTTGATCAGATTGGTGGATTAAAAGAGGAACCTGCCATGTTTAAGAAGATTAAACAGATAGATAGATACTCATAAATAGATGAAAGATAGATAGACAGATAGATAGATGGGCAGATGGATGGATAAATAAATTTGACTTCTCTGAAAGTGAGTTGAACTTTAAAAGTATAAGAATCTATTGCAGAATTGTTAGAGATTGTTGTGCATGTCTCTTTTCAATGCAAGGCACAATGAGTAAAAAGAAACCAAAACACATCAGAAGCTCATTTTAAAAGATTCAAAGGAACAAATGATGAGAAACCCACAAAAGTCAAAATAGTCATCTGAATTATTGAGGGCTATGGAAGTATATACATGCCATTTACTTGATATTGCCAAACAATGAGAAATTAAAATCTCCCCTTGGTTCCATTGGGTTCTTTGAAAAGCATCTGAAAATAGAGTATTGGTACAATCGTTATTGTTATGAACCATTGCTAAAAATTCTGAAGCACTCTTCAAAAATATGTCTCAAACTTTAGGCAATTATGTGATATATGGCATAGACACCTACATTTATGCAAACCATTTTAGTTATTGAACCAATCACACACACACACACACACACACACACACACACACACACACACATTAATAATCAGGTTATTGCCAACTGAACTTAATAGGCCCAAGGAGCAATTTACTGTAAGAAGTGCCAGAACTTCTTATTCTAAACAAATGAAAATTATCTGCATTCTTCAAGGATTATTGGAGTAAGAAGATTTGAATTTGAATTTCATCTCTGCTTTGTATTGCCTGGCATTGTGTATATCCATAGTACTCAGAAAAGAAAAGAAAAGACAATTTATAGAGTTTTGTAGGAGTATTTCCACATTTATCAGAGAATGTGTAAAAGGATAGAGAAAAATAACAAATAAAATGCACCTTCAAACACATCACACTAATATACAAATCATAATTGTGGTACATATCTGTTTAGTTCTTTCGTTATATGCATATACTCCTGCTCCCACTGATAATCTCGTCTATTATATAATCAATGCTGTCTCTACACTGGGTAAAATTGCCATGTGGTCTTCATGTTTTCCCACTTTCAGTACTCACCTGACCCCAATCATGACAGGTAACAATTGCAAAAGATTAAACACAATGATACCTCTCAATATGATATCTCTCAACATGACCTCTGCATTAAGAAATTTTGGTTATAATATTTTGTCATTATCTTAGAAAAATGAGCTTATATACAATTGTCATCATCTTTCTTCTCTCATACATCAATGCATTGTGGACATTCCTATATTCCAACTGGAATTTGTTCTGAGAAAAAGTCACCAAATATTTCATGCATCCGTTCTCCTATTATGTCCTTATCGAACGAAGTGCTTCCACTTTCTAGCTTGATTTTGTTTTGCTTTTGCTACTACAACTAATTGTTCAGGAGACATTGTGTAGAATAAATTGCTGAGAACAGACCTTTCCAACATGATATTCTTTTTTTTTTTTTCTAAATTGAGTCCCAAGAATTGAATTGCTTAGATAATGAATACCTGTTTAATGAAATAGTTTTTAAAATATACTCTTATTTCTATAGTATGTAGTCCCTGAAATTAAATTACACAATCAATAGGTACATTTATAATGCAATCATTTTTGAAATATGCTTTTATTTCTAAAATATAGAGTTCTAAGAATGGGATTTCTAAGTAAAAGTGCATATTTTTATGCAATAATTTCCAAGTGGTGTTTATGAAAATCTAGATTTTTGTTGTTATTATTTTTTTTCTGCTTTTTTAAAGGAGCTATCAGAATATCTACTGGGTGGTACATATATATGGGCTCACTTTTGTGTTTCAACCAGGAAAGGTCTGTATTTTATAAATTAAATATATTGCTATGACAGCTAATATGACAGTAATAATACTCACATTCCATATAAGACTTCAGAAGACTAAAATCTTTCTAAAGTCAGGTACCCTGTCTGTTTAATTTGGTATTTACTATAATATCTAAAATAATAGATAACTCAACTTTCTGCAAATAGTGACAAAGGTGATGATTGTAGGAATTACAAAAATAAAACAAGATATTTTGAAAATTACACTATATTCCTACAAGATAGAGAATTAGTAGTTATTTCCAGTTTGAGAACACAAGAAAATAACACAAACTATATAGATTTTAATTTACTAGCCTCTACTTTTAGATGTTATAAAAGACATAGACATGGTCTGTCTTTTAATAGGTTGTGTTTTGGGGGCTGATAATTGTTTGAAACTCTTTAATAAAATCTGATAAAACAAGATTAAAATGTGGCCATTAATAATCCTTGTACACCCCTTACCAGGAGCAGTAGTAATATTGCATAAAAAAGACGGGAAGGGAGACCTTATTTCTCTTCATGAAATAGAACAGATTGCATCAGTCTTTTTTTGTTATTTTTCCTTCTGTCATTGATCTTGTCCTGAAGTGAAATGAGATTGTCTCCCAAAACTTGTCTACACAAAAATATGATTCCTTTCTTTTCTCCCTTTCTTTTTTCCTTAATAATTTCACTGAAGAACCATTGTACAGACATAAGTAAAGGTGGAAGTCTGGTGAGGCTTGAGGCCCACATGAGGAAAGAAGACAAGTGTAGTGAGAGCTGTAGATGAGAGTTATTGATTATATAGGCACACTGTATTAACCTAGCAATCCATTCTTAGGCATATACCGAACAGAAATGCCTGTGTATATTTATGAATAGACATGCATTAAATATTGATAACAGCATAATTTATAACAACTCCAAACACTCCAGTAACCATGTACTGTTATTAGGAGAATGAATGAACAAATTACTGTCAATTGATAAAATGGAATAGTATGCAGCAATGGACATAAGTGGTATGCATGCAATAATAAGAATAAATCTCATAAACATAAAATTGAATGAAGTAAGCCAAATTTAAAAGAGTGGACTGTACTATTCCATTCACATAAAGTACAAAATAGCCCAAACTAATTTATTCAATAAGGGATAGCAAAATGAATATCTTTAGGTAAAGGGGCATTATTGGATGGAAAAGGACATCAGCGCTTCTTCAAAGATGCATCTAATTTTTGTTTTTTAATTGGAGTGTGAGTTACACAGGTGTCTTCATTTTGGGAAAACATATCAGGCTCTATACTTATTCATGTGCTCTTTTCTATATGCACATATATTTCAGTAAAGCAATTTTAAAAAGTGGGAATTATTCAATGAGAATTAATTTTTATCATACACTAAATGGGGTTCTACTATAAATAACATAAAAATGCATGAATCCTATAAATTTGAATTAAAAGTCTATAAGTAATTAATTTAATAACTTATGTGACAGCATATTTAAATAAATGTGCTTTGGAGTTAAAAGTCATATGATTAGATTAAGATTTTTTCTATACCTTTATTAATTGTTTGTTGAATGTCTCATTTCTACAGTTGTCACAAAGGAAATTTATGAAAAATAAAGACTGTTGTCTTCATAATTCTCACTATACCATGTAGGTGTTTTCTGTCATAAAAATTTTACTACCATAGTCTTATAAAATCTACTTGGTACAACTTTTAGAATGTATGAGGTATGATCACAAAATATGGTGAATGTTTGTTTAAATTAAAAAAATATATATATTACAGTAAAAGATACATTGACACTTATCCCACTCAAAATACTCCCCCTCACTTTGAACACACTTATCCCATCATTCTTGCCACTTCCTGAAGCAGTTTTGTAGTCCTCTTTTGTGAGTGTCTTTAGTTGCACTATCGTGGCTGCCTAAGTGTCCTGAATCAATTCTAAAAATTTACTCTTTTTTTTTTTTTTGACGGCAGTGTCACTGGCCCTCATATGTGGGACCCGAACCGGGGCCACTGGCTTCCCAAGCCAGCGCTTAACCACCGCACCACTTGGCCGGCCCTAAACATTTACTTTTCATGGTAATTTTGACCAGTGGTTGCACAGTGCCAGATCCGGTGAATAAGGTGGATGAGGGAACAGTGTAATGTTTTTATCTGACAGAAATTGCCTTATACCAGAAGTGATGTGTGACATGGAGCCTTTCTGTTGTGATCAAAAGTTATGGTGAATGCTACTGAGCGTCACCCAACGTAAAGGCAGGGATCTGCAGTATGTGAAGCCGACTAATGTAAGTAACACTGTGTGACAAATTTCAACTTGTTGAAATTTGTGCAGTGAGTCAGCTGTGAGCCACGGTTGAGAGAAGGTATATTTTAAAGTGTGTTGTAAATCACCTTCCATCAAGACAATGCTCCGTGTCACACATGGCTTCTGGTATATGGCAATTTCTGTCAAATAAAAGCATCATCCACCTTATTCACCAGATCTGGTACCATGCTACTTCTGGCTCTTTCTTAAGTCAAAATGATTCAGGACATTGAGGCAGCCATGACAGCACAATTAAAGATGCTCACTAAAGAGGACTTCCAGACTTCTTCAGAAAGAACGATGAGATAAGTGTGTTTGAAGTGAGGGGGAATATTTTGAGGAGAATTGAAGGCAATGTCTCTTTTAATGCTTATTTCTTTTTATTAGTTTCAGGTGTACAAAACAATGCAATATTGGGTTGTTGGAAAAGTCATGACGTATTTTTGCAACAAAAAACATAGAAAAATACATCATGATTTTTCCAACAACCTAATATTTAGACCTTTACACCTGTCACAAAGTGATAGTGTTCCTCCCCTAATCTACCACCCTTCTGACATCGCACATAGCTGTTAGAATTCCACTGACTCTATTCCCTGTGCTGTACTCCACATCGTGTGTGTGTGTGTGTGTGTGTGTGTGTGTGTGTAACTATATTATAGTTGACATTCAGTATTATTCAGCTTCAGCTTCAGGTGTAAAGCATAGTGGTCAGGCATCTACACAGTTCATGAAGTGGTCTCCCGAATAAGACATGTGCCCATCTGACGCCCTACAAAATCTTTACTTTATTGATTAAATTCCCCAAACTGTATTGCATATCCCTGTGGCAATATTGTAGTTACCTATTTATGCTGTCTAATTCCCTCACCTTCTCCCTCATCCCCACCCCCCTCCCATCCCTGAGACTATTTCTAATTAGCTTGATCATTTATTCTATTCTTTAGATTCCACATAAATGAGATCATATGGTATTTGTCTTTCTCTGTCTGACTTGTTTCACTTAGAATTATGTTCTCTGGTTCCATCCATATCATTGTAAATGGTAAGATTTATTCTTCTCTATGGCTAATACTCCAGAGTATAAATTTACCACAGTTGCTGAATCCAGTCATGTACCATTTTGGTTGTTTCCATGTCTTGACTATTGTGAATAGATTTGCAATAAACTTAGGGATGCATACATGTTTTTAATTCCTTTTTCTTAGGCATTCACTGTATTTTTTGATCATACCTCATATGATCTAAAAATATAATGGGAAACAACAGTTTAAGGAACTGGAATTATGACCTATTAACAATTAACTTAGTGGACAATATTTTTTTTTTGGAAAAATAATTCACATCAAATTAATTATATCCTAATATCTTAAAAATGCAGAGAAGCACAAAATCAATATGTACATATTTATAAGATATTATAAATGACATAAAACAACTAGTTTTCTTATATATGTTTTTTTATACCAAACCTCTATTTGAATAATATTTAATGAAAGTTTAGTGAAAGGTGTAGAAAGGATAATTACCTATGTATGCACCTCTTTCTTATGTAAAAGTATTGTACTTTCATGGAGTATTGGAGAATGGTCCTGCAAACTGAAAAATTGAAAGGTTTAATTTCACAGGAGTCACACATAAGAAGACATCACTTTACAGAATGTCAGTAGTCATTTTAAAGTATTCGAGGGTCACCATTTCAAGCTATAAGGAATCCATGTAAATAGTGTAAGCAGGGTAGCAGGGTGTAATGTGGTTTTATCACATGGTTTGGCTCTTTTCCTATAATAAAGGTAAGTATTTCATTTTAGTCTTTAAAACATAATGCAAATATGGCCTTCTAGTTCTTATATATGGTAGGTAATACCAAACCACATTTCAGCTAAAGACCAAAATGTTTTATGATTGCCTTGTGATTTGTATCCTTATTCATGTTCATGCTTTGTCATTATGCTCCTCTATGCTCCTTAGACATTCAATTTCTTTCTGTCTTACTCTGTTAGCCATATTACCCTCTAAATTAATAATGTAATTGAATAAGGTAATAACCAAGAGCATTTTGTTTTCAGAAATGAAATTGTGTAAATTGTGTTTTTGGGTTAGCTCTTTGTAAATTATGAGCTTTATAGTCAAATAGCGAGCAGTCATACATTTACTTGTATAGCTTATTGCAGTGCTTCTGAACCATTTCATGTCATGGTACACTTAAAAAATGATACTATCTGCACAACATACTGGGGTAAACAGTTGAGTCTTCAGTAGGTGACAGTGGAAGCATCAGTAAGTGACAGACCAAGAGGCTCCAGCTAAGGGAGAACTTACTAAACCACATGGAGGTCTATGAGAGGTAAATCTTGGCTGTGTTAGGCTAGAATCTCCAAAAACAGACCCTGAGAAACAGAGCTGTAGGGTAATTATTTGAGAAATGACATCAGTGAGTAAGAATGAGGGGCAAGGGAACAAAAGGGAAGAGAGGATGCCTTTTACCGTGTTGGCCATTAGTATGAGCCACAAAGGCTCAGTGACAAGGTGTCCACCTGGTATGCAAAAAGGGACAGTATTTATGGATTGATTGATTGATTGATTGATTGATTGACTTTTGTTTCCACATTGTTCAAGAGTGGACCCATGAGCATTAGGAACACCCACTTCTGTATTGCATATTCACTGAGTACTCAGTGGTTTTCCATGCCATTCAGGGGCATTTGAGAACAGGCCTATGACAAGAAGTGAGAAGCAAAGAGTGAGGGTCAGAGGTGAGGTCGCACCTGGACAAAGCTTGAATGGAATACTCATGGAACTTTTTCTCACCCCAGTAGCCACTATCAGGGGCACTTAAAAGTGACATGCAACAGGTATCTGTCAGCCTTGGGTGTACAATAGCCCATTAAAAATGCATGGGCAGCCACACACCTGTTTGGAAACTATGTTACTGGAACTTTTAGCAAATCTCTGTATTCTAACCCATAGACAATGCATAAAAGTGGTGAAAATCACATAAATGTAACTTAAAACTATTTTTCCAGGGTAACTTTTCATTCAGTTCCTTCAAATATTGAAAGTCCTCTGGACTTCACATGTGAATCTCTGTCAGGTTTTACTTATTTTATATTTGTAAACATAGCTTTTCTTTTTCATTTTGAGGCTGACTCTGCAACCATTCAGATCACTGCTTTTAATGAATGTTGTGACACCCCTTCCAACATACCAATGAGAGAGAGAGACAGAGAGAGAGATGGGGGGGAGAGAGAGAGAGAGAGAGAGAGAGAGAGAGAGAGAGAGAGAGAGAGAGAGAGAGAGAGAGAGAGACCTCTGCAAATAAACAAGGACAAAAACTTCCTGACTGGGAGAGTTAAGACATTATCAGGACACTCATGATATATTCAAGCTAAAGACAGTGTGGCATCCACATAGCAACAGATGGGAACAAGTATTTGAGTCAGTTTCAAGCTGTTACAGCCTTGAAATGCCACTTTCCCTATAATAAACTTCAATGAGTTTTTGTGAAACCTTATTAGATACATAGTTAAACTTGTGTGGTTTAAATGGGTGGCAGACATCAGAGATTCCATGTGTGTTTGGTCTGGCAACATTCTCTCTCACTAGTTAATGAACTTAATGAACATTCTCATTAGTTAATGAACTTAATTTAAAATGGTGCTAATATTTCCTCTATCTTTCATGTTTTGGTTTTGAGGAATTGTGATCTATTATGCCTTAATCAAAATATCCACTGAGAAGTTAAAATTTGGTTTCACACTCATGATTTTAATGGATGCTAAAATTCCCCCTTGTTGTCATGTAATCACTAGATATTTTTAATTCCTAAATTAAAGTTGCTGAATCCAGTCACTTGTGGTCTGCAACTCTGCCTCTTGAACTGCTGAAGGTCAAGGTCATTACTTGATTATTAGCTTTCCATTTTTAGAACTTTTGAGTAATGATACTTAGTCAGTAATCATTGTTCAATCAAATATATATTTATGGACCATTTATAGTCATCTAGGTACTTTTCAGGCACTTATAATAGTCGTTCTTGCACTGAACTTAAACAATGCTTCCATGCATTTTTTTCCCCAATTGGATTATGTGATTAATGAATGAAATTGACACGCCCTAAGACTATGGTTACTTTTTCAAATAAATGAAGTTGTGACCTACACATCTTTGTTAGGGTCTTCATTGTTAATTTCCTATACAAAGATGTAATCTGATTCTTTCTAGCTCTCTAGAGTCATATTCACAATAAAGGGGGAAAAAATGACAAGAGTATAGATACATTCTCTGTACAGTTGTCTTTTTCTACAATTTCTCAATGTAGCTTTGACAGGTAATATAAGTTTGCCCTATTCTATGGGTAGTTAGATGACATTTGCTTCATAAATTGTCAACATGTTCCCTCTTCAAAGTTGTAAGGTTGACCTTAAACAAAGACAAATGTCTTGTTAGAGTATTACATTTCTTCTTGAGAAGCCCTAGCCTCTAGGAGAAATATCAACATCTTTTCATAAGAGAACACTGGGAACTTTGAAACATGAATAAGTTAAGAATAAAACTATGTTAGTGAGATCCTTACTGTAAGTATATACATAAACACATGGGTATCTTTAAAATTGTCCGGGTTGCTCTAATAATAATTAAAGTTTATTACATTGGATAAAACTAGACACACGACATCTTATGTGGTGGAAATACTTGAACACCTCTCTTTAATTTTTACTGATGTCCCTCAACCTTAAATTACTCTGGGAAACACCATCATTTGCAGCTATATGGGGCTTGATACTGTGGCTCTCATTTTTGTACCCAAGTAAAATTTATCTCTATTCAACTTAGGATTTGATTTTTAAAAGGGTTTTCCATTACTTTTACATACAATGATACATGATAATTTGGATACAAAATGCTAATATAATACTTTCCTCACTCCTGGACAGTATCTGTGCAATTCATTGGTCAATTCTGGATACAATGCTCTTTGTTCCTTTATATAGCACTCAAAGAGCAACATGTCTACTAAGAAATGAACATATAAGTTACGTAGAAGAAAGGGTGGCATTATTGCTTTCCTTAATGAAAAATATTGTGCAGGGTGGAAGAAGTTAGCAATAATCTTCAAATTATATTACACAATTACAATTTATAACATCAAAGTAAATGCATATTTAATAAAAAATTAATCCATAAAGTTGTTCAATTATTACTTGAACAAATACAGAGTGCTACTATGTATAAAGTACTTGGGATATAGAATTGGAAGAAATATTCTCTTTTCAAGGAAATTGTTATTTAATTTAGGATAAACACCAGTCAATACAGTTGTGACCCATAAAGTAAGCTACTATTTCATACATTTTGAAAATTGGTAGAATTTATGGTATTTATCTAAGACTAGATCAAATAGCAAGTATGGCAATGGTGGATAGTTTCTATAAATTGTCAGCATAACTCTAATCAAAATGACAATATTTATTATGACTTCTGTTTCTTTGGGGAATTAATTTCAGAGTGTGAAGTAAATGTGTTTCTTTTCTTTATTTCCCCCCTTGTAAGACTCACCTGTAATCATTCTTTACCTGTTGAATAATTCAAAAGTCCTTTAGGTGTCAGAAGAATTTGCTGCTGCATAAATATTAGAATGATGATGATTCAAAAATTCAAAGATAGATTTGTATCATTAACACACATGCACACACAAGAATCAGAACGTGGCATTATAGAAGATTGTTTTCATACTTAAATTAATTCCTCAAAACGTAATGATGCTGTGGTAAGATAAGTGATTTATCAAAGCAACTATTTGACCGATTTAGGCTATTTTATATTGAACAATTAGATGTCACATATATTTTTCCACATTGTATAAGGCTATAGGTCATATGTGGATTTCAGTAAACTTGAAATTATGATTACCTTGATCCTTGTTATATAGCTGCATTTTTGATATTGTTGTTACTTTATTTATTTTAATGAAGAACTCAAAAAGTTCTAGTAAAAAGAGTATTTTGTTCATTGGGGAAAAAATATTGGTTTTCTAGCAGTGGTTTCTTCAAAGTAATAAAGTATCTTGAGGATATAGTCATTTTACCCGTTAAAAAGAAGCATGTGGCATAGCGTCAGATGCTGGCTTGCCATCTGTTTTGTAAATAAAAGTTCAATTGCAACATAGTCAGGCTCATCCATTCATATACAATCTGTGGTTGATTTCACACAGCAAAGTTGAGTAGGTGTGACGGAGACTATATGGTTTCATCTGCAAAATTTAAAATATTTGCTAGATGACCCTTTACAGAAAGTGTCTCATAACCCCTTCAATAGAGATAAAGCAGAGTTACCAGAGAAAGGGGATAGAAACCAATATGCAGACTGTGCACTATTCATTCGGAGAAGAAAGAGCAGAACAAAGAGAGCAGCAGAGCGATCATAAAAGCAACAGGGAAAATGTATGTGAAAATGTTCAGAATGGCTATTATCAACAAGACAAATAATAAAAAGTGTTGGAGAGGTTGTGGAGAAAAAGGGAGCCTCATACATGGGAATGTAAATTGGAACAGTCCCTATGGAAAATAGCATAGAGGTTCCTCAAAAAATTAAAAATAAAATTGCCATATGACCCAGCAATCCTTCTTCTCAGTATCTGCCACCAAGAATCTGAAAACATTTACATATATATATATATATATATATATATATATATATATATATATATTCATTGCAACATTATTCATGATGGCCAAGACATGGAAACAACTAAGGTGTCATTTGATAGATGATTGGATAAAGAAGATTTGTGTGGTACATATGTGCAGTGGAATACTACTCAGCCATAATGAAAGGCGGAATACTGCCATTTGCAACAATATGGATAGATCTTGAGATTATCATGCTAAGTGAAATAAGTCAGAGAGAAAAAGTCTAGAACCATATGATTTCACTCATGTGAGATATAAAACTGTAAGCAACAAACAAGACAAATGAACAAAAACCCAAAGACACAGGCAACAGTTTAGTGGTTACCAGAGAGTAAGGGAGATGGTGGTAGAAGAGTAAAGGGGACAAAATATATGGTGATGGAAGGAGAACTGACTTTAGGTGGTGAACAGTCAATGCAATATATAGGTGATGTGTATTATGTATACAATGCAATATATAGATTTTATATATATATATATATATACACACACACACACACACACACTTGAAACCTATATAATTTTACTAACCAATGTCACCCCAATAAATTTAATAAAAATATAAAACATAATAAAACAAGTTTGGAAGAAAATGTTTAAACAAATATGAAGCCATTGTAAAAGCCTACGAAAAGTTGGTAGTGATAATTAAAACTGTACATTCTTCTCTCATATATTAAAAATTAGAGATATTATAAAGGTGTTATGTCACAGGTGAGGAGACAAGATTTGGGTCAGATATCTAAATAAGTCCTTATGATAAGGCTACTGTAGCAGTGACATAGCTTTAGGGCAAGGAACACACTCAATAATGTGCTGAGTCTTCAAAAAAACACCCGAATCTCAAACGTGAAGTAGAACTGGGGGCTTCAAGAAGAAATATCAAAAGTGACAGCAATGTATTTGCTAACAGATAATAAGCAGCATTACCTGTAAAGTTTATGTCCAGGGTCCGTCAACCCATGTCTACTGGACTGCTATGCAGAGGGATTAAATTCTGGAGTCATTAACATTAATCACAATAGTAGCCCCCTGCTAAGAAGTGTCTCTCCAAAAGGAAGGGGGTGCATCATAACTTGGGAAGCAATTCAGGTGTCAACAGTAGTCACTGTTGCTTAAAGAATGAAAAGAATGACCAGAAACAATATGTGTTCATGATGCTGCCAGCAGAGTCCTTCTTTATCCTTCAAAGGAAAGCAGGAAGAACACGGCATCAGTTTTCTCCTAACCAGTATCTGCACAGAACAGACTAGTGGACTTTGGGATACAGTTCATTGAAGAGATGAGCAGGGAGATAAATGAAATGAAGCTGTTGATTATTGCCAGAAATGTAGATGGTGAACAAGGGTTTCTTCAATAATTTTTTTAACTTTATTATGATTATGATTATTATTATTATTATTATTATTTACAGATGCTCAATGATTTTTAAAGCATCTGTTTGGATCTTACTTCCTTCCTCCTCAAATTTCCCCACACCTGTGTGAATGTTTCTTGTTACTAAGGGTTTTTTTGTTTGTTTTTTCCTTATATGGAGCCTAATTTTCAGATAACAAAGTTAGTGACATTATCTCTATATTTTGGGAATGGAAAACACAAAGAAAAAAACGGACAGGGTGATGTCTTCAGTTAGAAATATTTTAAGACCTGATAATAGTATTTTTTCATGCAGCAAATTGGGAAAGAACAATAGATGCTGACAAAAAGAAAGAAAGTCAATAAGCATTTGTTTTAATACCTTTGGCCAGATCGCTCAGAAACTATAAATAAGTAATATATTATTTATGTTTAATTTGGTCAAGTATAGCCTAGCTTTTTATATTTTTATTATTATAATGTTCAATTATGTTTTGTTGTAATCAGCATTAGAACTCTATCAAAGACAGTGGTTGCATCTAATATCCTTATAATTACTTGTATCTATTGATTAATAGATACCCATTAAACTGGGGACAAGGCAAGTTATGACTGTACCTTGCCTATGTACCCACCTATAGCAAAGAGGACAAAAGGAGAAATAATAAAATAATATCAAGACTTTGTGGGAAAAGATGGCACACCTTGGATTTACTACTTATATGCAAAAGTAAATGCTCTTAATTCTCTAATATTTATTGACCCAGATTTTCATAAGATGTAAATATTCTCCAGTCACAAATGAGGTATTAACTTCAGCAATGAACTGAGGAACACTGAATCACTAAGGCTACACTTCCTAATTCTACCTTAGTATCTCCAAAGAATAAATGCAGCTTCCCAGAGAGCTTAATGAACAACCAGGGAGAACACTTAGCATAACATAATCTGGTTCATTTATGTTTCTTTGGATTGATAGTATCAAAGATTGAGGAATTCCAGATCAATGTTTTGTTTTCTATTTAAAACAATTAAAAGTCAGCACTGACATGGTTCTTGTTAATCATATAATGTTTACTTTAAAGTTTTGATCCAATGTGACATAATGTAGAAGTAACTTTTTATATGCAATCCTTTTGTAAGCATCCAAATTAAGTACAAATTACTAGTCTATTACATTATATCAAGAGTTGCTATTTACCTTCTAGCAATTCTCTATATTTTGCTGATTCTGATCACACCAAAGAACCTCTCTGTTTAAATATACTTCTAAACTAATTGATATTCCTTGCTTCCAGAAGACTATGACACCATCTTTTATTTCCTATGATTCTAACTATTCTAATATACATTTAGTTTTCCAAACTTATCTATAAAACGTATTGCTTTTACTTCCTTACAACTAAGACAGATTACAGCAAACTGAATCATGATTCTATATTCAGAACCCTGAAATTAGGACAGGCTGCCATCCTTTGGAATGGCAGACCAAGAGAAAAAAAGTAATTGCTCAGGCATTACAAAATTTAAATAACATAAACACTTATTTTTAAGAGCTAAGCATTAATTAATTTCTGGAAGAAATATACAAATATTTTCATAGTCAGAAAAATTATTCACTCATTCAGAATTATTTTCCCCACTGTATTTCTAATATACGACTTTAACCAACACTAGCACATATATACCACTAACCTGTTTGTTACTTTACAAACTCATTTTTTTATGCGTTTATTTTTTTCTGAGAACCTTAAAATCAGGTTCCATGTGTCATTTATCTTCACAGAGTGCCTAGAATAGTTGAAGATATAATGAGAACTCAATATTATTTCTGAAACAAATTGTAATTAACTTAAGCAAGTTGAATTACAACTAGGTGAGGTTTCAAACTCTATTAACTTATATCTGTTGCTATAATGCAGATAGGATTGGCCAAAAGATTCCTAAAATCTTTTGGACATTTGATTGATTGGATGGGAAAAAAGATCAAGACTGCTTAGAACCAGAGAAAAGTGAAATAATAGTTACATTATGAATTACCATTCATAGTTTCCTCAAAACATTTCACTTTAATTAGTATTGGTAAGGTTTATACACAATTATGGGTTTTTTTTAAAAGCTATTAAAAATCCTCTTTCAGCATTTTGGCTAAGCTAAACCTTAAATATTGCTAAAAAAATTATTTTTGACTAAACCTATGATGAATGTAAATGAAATAAAATGCCCACTATTACATTTAAACCATTTCATTAGTTTAACCTTTCAATTATTTGGAATATTGTCTTTGGTTATATTGCAATGATAAGTGTTGGTCATATTTATAAGTGTCTAAACATTTAAGGATATCTTCTAAGATAAGCAAACAATGTCTATGGAAATGATTTAAAAATTTCACGGTAAGGAGCTGATTTTTTTTTTTTTAATTTTTAACCATAATCCTTCAGGGAGTGATAAGAACTAATGATGAATATTATTGGCATATTAAGTTTCTCTGATCATTCTAATCTCAGAGTCAAAATATTTCTCATAAAATTGATGTTTGAAATTCCTAGTTTTCATTAGAAAAATGTTAGCATTTCAAGTGAAAAAGGTATTACTCTGAAATGAAAGCATTAGGATATGCTTCAATCACATTAGGGGTTTAATATTTATTAGTTGGAAGTTGAAAGTCTATGAAAGCATTTTTGCATCGTAATTGAAAGCACAGGTTTGGGAGTGCCAGTGCTTAAAAGCAGTTTCCACCATTTTCTAGTCCTGCAAATATAGTCTATTTAACCTCTGAGCCATACGTTATTTGTCCTTAAAACTGGGAAATAATTACCTCGGAGGACTGTTATACGGACTAAGTGGACTATTTCTGAAAGGAGTTATATTTAACAAAGAGCAGTCTCTTAAAAATGGTAACCATCTTTGCAACTAGCACACCATTATATTCTCTGGCTGCTCTGCTCCAAGTAAAAGGCCAATGTTTGTAATTCCAATTACAAAAATAACTAGTAAGGGCCAGCTGAGTGGCCCAGTTGGTTGGGAGTTGACTTGGGAGCGGCAGGGCCACCAGTTCGATTCCCACATAGGCCAGTAGTGCTGCGCCTGAGCTAAGCTGCCGCTGAGCTGCCAAAAGGTAGCAGGATGGCTCAAGAAAAGAAAAATAATAATAACATTTCCCCAAGATGGTGAAACATAACTAGTGACAGCCTTCATTAAAGGTTAAAATTAAAAATAATAATAATAATTTCAGAACAAAAATACCTTAAAATAAAATCAAGAATGGACAGTAAGACCTAGAAAAATCAACTGAATTTAGTCTTTCTTGCATGGGACACATTAATTATAAACAAAGTAGATTTCATATAAGGAATTTGTTACACAGGTTTTAAAAGCCTGAATATTTTATTTTTTAAATGAGGAAAAAGGAAACCCAAAACATACAGCTACAAACACTATGGGGGGAAAGAAAGAGGTGATGTGAGTAAAATGCAGTTGCTTGAAAAAGAGCCCCCATATGTCCCTAGGTGCTGGGAGGTATAGCTCTGCAGATACTTAGTGGGGCATAACATGGTGATTCTGGAAGCTGAGACTGGAGTTTATCTGTGTTCAGATGCTAAGGAATGTCTATCAGAGCTGGAAAAAGAAGAAAGTACCTGTCTGCCTCTTCCAATTCAATTTATCCCTAGTGCCTCCCATTGGGAGAACCTAAGAAGAAGCTGGGTAGTAATACAGTTGTGGAAATGTATAAGCTTTCCCACCCTCATTCCAAGTGCTGAGTAGATTTAAAAAGAGTGATTTGAAGCAAAAATAGATAAGTATCTGATACATAATTCCCTAAATCCATTATTTAGGGAGAAGGAAAAAAATAATCAACAACTTCTAGATTAACTAAGAGGAGAAAATGAGCAAAAAAGAAACTTTAAAAAGTTTTAACAGTAATAAAAGCAATAGGAATAGCTAGAGAAGTTCAAATAAGTTTCATGTTCCTTAAGCAAATACTTTCACAGGCACGTGGGGAAAATAAGTAATTATGTAGAACACTTAAAAAGAAATCAAGGCATCAAATTGGGTTAGCCGAGAATTAAGGAAACTAAAAAGACAAACAAGAATGATCCTGAGTCAGGAAACCAGGGCAAGTCACAAAGGGGGAATATAAGCAAATAGTACATGTGTATAGGGAAAGCCGCTGGAAAGCAGTACATATAAAAACTACAATGCATCATGAGAGGCCCATTAACAACAATGAAAAACATCGCTCAATTATGCGAGGTACAGTGGTTGTCCAGGAAGAATGTTTCACCTCATGAAATAAGTAGTAATAGAGGGGCATAAATTTACTTAAAAATCATTATCTTTTTAATGAAAGGATAGCTATGTTCTTTTAACTATTTGTGGATTTCCATGAAGGGTGGGCTTTCTACTTAGAGAAATAAAGGTATAGAGTCAAGAAAACATGAAAAAGTACAAGCCCAAACTTTGGCAATGTTCATAGTTAGTACTTCTCGGTGCCATGAATCACAGGAGTCATATATAATCAGCAGGTGTTATTGCAAAGTAATTAGCTAGTAGCTGTAGTTCCTTGGAGGACAGAAGTTGTTTATGGTTATTCAAATTTGAAATAGTGGAAACAATAATCCTGGAAAATATAGAGCTGTCAGTTTAATTTTGGAGAAGTTTCCAGAAAAAATACAAGAAAGCCAAAAGCAGGAATATTACTAAGTAAAAACATAAACATTTGAGAGTAGAATTTTAATTTAATATATGTTTTAATGTTTCTTAATAAAGTGGGAAGCCAAACATATAAAAAAGTAGTTGTAGTGAGGTATCTATGAGCTCACACATTTAAGCCAGACAGCTAGGGTTCAAACTTCAGTATACGCCCTAATTCCTTGTGTGAACTTAGTTACTTAACATTTCTGTTCCTCAGTTTCTTTATCAATCTGCTAGTCTGGAGACCCAGGAATGCTGATCGTACAGCTAAGTCTGAATTCAAAGGCCAGGGGACTGAATGCTGTCAGATCCATTCCAGTGCAGGAGAAGGCTGATGTTATGACTCAATTAGCCAGGGAGAGTGAGTTTTCCTCTGCCTTTTTCTTTTGTTCAGACCTTTAGTAGATTGGAGGAGGCCTGCCCACATTGGGGAGGGCAATCTGCTCAGTGTATGGGTTCAAATGCTAATCTTATCCCAGAAACACCCTTCACAGACACCCCCCCAAAGTATCATTTAATCAAGTATCTGAGCACCCCATGCCACAGTCAAGTTGACACATAGAACTAACCATCACACAGCGGTTGTACCAGATGCCAGATAAAGTATCTTTGCTAAGGCAGATTAAGAAGGTCTATGTACATAGCACATGACCATTGATTTGGAAAATGCATTCATTTCTAGCCCCATTAAGTAAGATATTCAGGAGACATTTCACATTCACTTGGAGTGGCTGAAAATATATTTTTAATCTTTTGCACCAAGGGCTGCATTAACACTGCTGCTTCTGGTCATAATAGACTCTGAAGATATCTGGACCATCTGCATAACCTGTAGATTACCACATCATTTCATTACATCAATATTATTGCTTTAATTGCCCTGTATGAACAAGAAATGGCTAACATGTTGGAATGGAAGCCTTGGGGAGACAAATACCCTTCTGAGGGCGGAAGATAAATTCTATGAAACATTGTAGGACTTGCCTCTAAAATTAGTAGGGGCTGAGTGATCAGGAAAATGCCAAGGCATCACCTCCAAAAAAAAGAGACAGATTGTTGCATTTTGCACCCCATATTACAAAGAGGGAAACAGTATCTTAGAGTCCTTTTCAGTTTCTGGAGACAACACATTCCAAACCTAGGAATAGCTCTCTACTGCCTAAACCAGGTGACATGGAAGTTGTCAAGTTTTGAACAGCATCCAAAGGCCACCCACTTCCCTTGTCTTGTGGCCTTACCAAGTCCTCCAAGAGGCTAACCATTTCTTGCTCTACTGGTCATAATGTCATCAATAGAATGCATCAGTGTGAAATTCTATGAAATGTCAAATGAATGTAGATCTATCTGGACAATATTATGAGAGGAAGGGGAAGAGTTAACAGGTCTGGAACACACTGTTGTTTGTTTGGTTTATTGTTTGTTTGTTTGTTGCAAATGAATATGACCACTTTTCTGATATTGTAAAAAGAATTTGTTCGCCAAATCAATAGCTACATAGACTAGCCAAAACACCATATCTAGCACAGTGACTGCGCTTGTGGCTTGGTCAAATTTATGGTAGTCCACTATTATCATCATCCAGGATCCATCAGGTTTTTGCAGGGACCATAAATTAAATTGAGAGATGATAGGAATCACTACTTCGTACACTTAAGTCTTTAAATATGTCAGTAACTTTCGCCATTTTCCCCATGATATGTTATAGGTTTTGATTTACTGGGTTGTCAGAAAAGTCATGATGTATTTTTTCTATGTTCCTCATCAGAAAAATGCATCATGACTTTTCCGATAAGCCAATAGTATTTTGGGAAGGGTAGAAGGTAGAGCAGTTTTGGAGACTGACACTAGGCTTTGTTCATTCTAATGGTTCTTATCCTGATGTATACAAATTTAGCATGAGTTTTATAACTATTGAGACATATGTCTAGTCCAATTATCAATTCAGTATACATGACCGCTATGTATGTTCATAAATCCAGTGAATCCACAAAGAGCTCGACCCAAGCCAAAAGGAGTTATTGTTTATTCCCAATATGCTTTGTATAACATGGGCCAGAGCAGTGCCTCTTATCTACAGACATAAATGACAACTTAGACTGTCTGATAGTTATTGAAATATTTGGGTATCCCTTTTTCCCCAAGGTACAAAAAAAAAAACAACAAAAAAAAACAACGCTGTAAGTCCCCTTAGCATGGACTACTGCTATTCAAAGTAGGATATCCATGTAAGCAAAATGGGCTCCGATTTAAAATCTGAGAAAGCATTAGTGCCTTTTTTGGGGGATTAATACCTAAGCCTCATGATCATCTTTTGACCTCTGATAATACAAGTTGATATACCCTTGTCATCCTCCTCCTTTGTCCCTACATATGCTGTGCTCTATTACTATGTGTCAGATCACCTTGACTCTCTTTCCAAACTTGTCCCTTATGTCAAAAACTGTGTTCACATGGCTTTGAGAACTGTATTGCAAGCAGGCATTTATTGTTTCAGGTTTCTGTTTTCCCCGTGCTATTAGTGAGCCCAGTTCTATAATGGCATCTCCTACATTAACCCTGGCCTTCAGGTGAACCGTCACTGATTTCTTATTGATGCTGCTGCCTCTGTCATCAGCACATTTCTTATTTTGGTGTATCTTCCAGGTGCTCTGAGGGAATGTTGTCATCTGGGTATTTTCTGGTCTCCCTGATTAGATCCAATCTATGCCCACTTCTCTGCGCCTTTAATCCCTTCCTGCATCACTTAGCTTTCTATTTCTTACATGCTACCTCACTAAGGGTAGGCAATCATTTTTTTTTTTTTTCATGCTTGTAGGAGCCTTGTCAGAAGCCTATTCACACCATCTCTTCTCTCAACATCATTACTATGGTGTTAAATCCAGCAGCCTGGAAAAGTTCTCCTATATGAATGTTTTATCTAACCCTCTTATTCTATCTCCCTCAGAACCAGGAACAGTGTACTCTCAAGAGATCTGTCAGTACATGCTGACTAGGTCGCACAGACCCTCCAGGTGGTCCTCCCTTTCTTTCTCATTAGGCTCAGCAAACATGGTCCCGTAGTAAATGGCCTAATGTCGGGGATGGAAGATGAAGGTAGATTGTGAGGAGGCGCCTGTTGTCTTTCAGGGGAGAGTTCTCTTCATTGTCCATTAATACAGAGTAGACTGAGGTAGTTCAAAGAACCTAGGGCTTCAAAATTTAGAGGCATTGATCAAGATGTTCTCATGCTGTGATTTAGGATCCTGTTCTTCCAGAGAAGGGTCCTGATTTTGACAAAACAGACCTGCTTTTGTTGGACATTGAACGATCTTTGCAGTTTTGCTACTTTTAAACACATTCCTAGACCTGATCCTCTCTCTTTGCTCTGCTTGCCAGCTGCAGTCGATAACAAGCTCTTTATATGAGACTGTGAAAGCCCTCTGTCTTTCATACTTCACTTTCAATGAACAATTTACAGTTCTTTCTCAACTTTTTGTTATCCTTTCTCCAAGCTTTAACTGAACTTAGCAATAGTCACAAAATCCTACTGTCCTTATAGTTAAATTTGTCTCCCCTCTCCACCCCATAGTTAAATGCTGATACATTTCATGAGTACAATCCTCTCCTCCAAGTGTGCCTTCTCAGTTTACCAACAGTGCACATTTTGATAACTGCCGTGTGTGTGTGTGTGTGTGTGTGTGTGTGTGTGTGTGTGTGTGACAGGAGCTGTCTGTGCTGTAGCTATGTCATCCGCATGCCAGAGGTGTGCAGTGACCCATTGCCCAAATCCTATCTTACTACTTGTTTCCTCTGACCACTTGATACCAGGTTGAACTTTATGGGACGCAGATGAGGAGCTTTGAACTCTGTCCTGTAGAGTTGCCCCAGATGTGGATTAGGGGATCAGGCCTTATACCACATCAGTGCATTCAGTCACTGGTCTAAGGTTCCCTTGGAAGAGAGGGAGGCAGTTTTTCTCTGTTGGTAATTCCAAGAGAAATCTGCTTCCTGAGGGCAACCTGCTGGCTACCCTACAAGCAGCTAAAAAGGGTAATCAGGGCAGTGACTCACCATACCCACTGCCAAAGTATTTCAGAAGTTCCTTAGATTTAACCTTGTGTGATCAATTGACTGAGGCTTTATCAAGATTTTAAAACACAATATGAATATTTTAAGCCTTGAAAATAAAAATATAAAGGTGTCATTGAGACAGGTAGTGATATAGAAGAGAAGTCAAAGGGTAAAAATAGGTATGAGATTTCATATTCTCAAGTTCCATGATGTAGCACCATGATATAACTATATGAATATGTACAATACAAAATTTAAAAATGAACATAATGAAACATCAATTATTATAAAAATGAAAGAAAGCTCAATAGAAGTTGTGTTGTTTTTTGAAATGGGTTACAGTGTCTATGTTGTCTTCAATGATAAGGCAAAATAGAGCTGTCATCATATGATTTAGAGTTATGGAAATAACCAACACATACACTTAAAATAGAAGCTTTTAAATGAATTAGTTTTTGAAGAGTGACTGGGAGGGGTGATTGGAAGGACAGGAGGTCGAGTAGGTTCATACTTTCCATTTGCTTCTATTTTGCTTTGGTTTTTAAAACAAAGTGCCCATCATTGGATGGATGGATAACGAAGATATACACAGGGTGCCAAAAAATGTATACACATTTTAAGAAAGGAAAAAACTGTATTAAAATTGTAAAACTCAATATATTCTGATAACAAAAGATGAATACAAGTCACATTTGACTTCTGCCATGACAAGAGGTACTCAAAGTGGTTACCATCAGCATCCAGACACTTCTGATTACGGCAAACTACTGCTTGAGCATAGATAACATCTCCTAAAATGTGTATAGATTTTTTTTGGCACCCCCAGCATATACATATCTACACACATATGTACATATACACAAAGGAATATTTAGCCATGAGAAAGAAAGAAATACTGCCAATTGCAACAACACGGATGAACTCTGAGGGAATTACGCTAAGTGAGATAAGTCAGACAGAGAAAGACAAATACTGTATGATCTCACTTATATATGGAATCTAAAAAAGCTGAAGTCAGACTAGAATGGTGGTTACCAAGGTCTGGGAATTAGGGGAAATATGGAGATGTTGATCAAAAGTTCAAACTTTCAGTTATCAAAATGCAAGAAAGATCAATGGGAATTATGTAAGCAAGCAAAATTGTTTCTGTTAAGAGTTCTAGACATCTAGAATTCTCCAGAGATCCAGAACTGGAGTTCTAGAGCCCTAATGTACACCATGTAGCTGTAGTTAATAATATGGTATTCTGTACTTGAAAGTACCTGAGAGAGTAAATCTTAAATGTTCTCACTACTAAAAAGAAATGGTAATTATGTGATGTCACACAGTTGTTAGCTAACTATATTGCTAATCATGTTTTAATATACAAGATATCTAAGTAACATTGTATACCTTAAACTTACACAAATATATATGTGAATCATTTATCAATAAAGATGGAAAACACAACAATGTATTAATATATACATTTAAAATGAAGCAACAATTTTTTTTAAAAGAGAATGTTGGTAATGTGTAAAATAATTTATTCAGGATTTACTGTCTCATAACATTTATTAGAGGCTCTGAAGAACCTGGTTAACATATGAAGTTAATTTATATTTAATTCCTCTATGTTGAATACCCAATGTCAATGTTAAGTGAGTTAGAAAAGATTATATACATGAAACCACAAAATATTTGGTGGTCATGGTGTGGATTATTAAGTCTGGAGGGATTGCCCAACCTATTCTCTTATTCAGATACTTCACTATTCACATCATCTCTTTTATTTCCCCCACTCCATCTCTTTTGAGAGGTGTAAAATTATATGCAATAATACCTTGAGTTAAGTAATATAATTTCTAAAGAGTCAACTCTAGTGAATAGGATGCCTCTATTTTTATAAAAAGAATGGTACAGGTCAGAAGACTTACCACCTGAGTATTCACAAGCAAAAAATAAAGATAAATGTAAACATTTTTTAAGTATAAATTTAATCTCTGCAGTAGGAAGCTGTGGCTGTAGAGTTAATGGCTTTATGATAGCTGTTAAGATCTTAGTTTTAACTTTTTTCTTCCTAAATTGTTGATTCTTTTTCAACTAATGAACTTGAATTCCTTTTTATGTGAGTTTCAACAAATGATAATGTCACATAGAACTTTCTGCTACATATAAACTACTGTTATGCAAATTGGGATCAAAATGTCAGAAAATTAGCAAACACATGCAGAATGGTCCACAAATGTTTTGTGAAGAAAGCGCTTAACCTTGGTTGCTAGCTGTGCCATCTGTTCTCTACTCATGTATTTTTTTTCTCCAAAAAAATATATATGATACAAATCCTCCTTACAGACAAGAAAACTACATAAAGTAAGCAAATTCTTTTTTATTCTTTTAACATTTTTTTTTTCCTTTCTGGAAAGACATGGACAAATGAATTGAGGACAAAATACAAAGTTGGTATTAAAAAAAAAAAAAAAAAAAAAAGGAAATAAAAGTGAATTCTGAAAGAGGCCAGAAAAACTGAGCACTAACTCACTTGTAACAAGTGAAACAATTTCAAAAATAAATAATAAAATCATCAAACAAATCTGAGATAAATTATTGTGACACATGTTGCTTTCCAAGAGTAAATTTGTCATTGAATATAAGAATAAATTAGATAGATGTTCATTTTAGATACTTCACTGTAACTTAATGGCACTGAAATAAAACAGTTTTCTTGGACAGTAGACCATTGACCAATAATTTGTAGAATGTGCCTTCCCTTTGTTCTTATGAATAGACAGCAACTTTTTTTTTTTCTTTAACTGCTACTTTCAGAAGCCTGGGAGAGTGACACCATATGGATAGCATAATGCCTAACCAAGAAACAGAATTAGCATTAAATGACCTAAGGGTCATTTTCCATGCTATTTGGCAGAAATCATCAGCAGTCAAACTCAGATGAGCCCACATCCACAATATAATCAAAGTATCACAAATTCATATTCTAAGTTGTTGTTTTTTTTCTTAAAGTAGGTGTAAAATAGATAAATATATGCATCAGTATGTATATATTCATTTTTATACAATAAATGTGAGAATATTCTCTTTTAATTGCACGGTCATCACCATCATGTTTTTAAACTAGCTATACTCTGTAAAAGATAAAAACTTCTCATAGCTATTCTTAAAATATTAACACATTTTATTTGTTTAATTGACATGATAGTAAACAATTAGCAATTCTTCTCTTCTTATGTACAATATGTATGGGGCACCATGGCTTAACTTTTTGGTCTATGAATAACATGGGTCCCAAGAGATATGACAATTTGCCAAATGTTTGTGGCAGAAATAACAGATGGCAAAATGCATGAATAGTTTAACAATATTGTTTGGATTCTATTAATTTCAGATTAGGCTAGTTAAGTAGAATATCATTACATTGCACGTCTTTCTAAGCTAATATCAAATAGTGAATTATAAGAGACACTTTTCTTTAACTTCCATTTAAATTAAGAAAATGAACTATGTCTTTTCGCAGGAAACTATTGTCATAGACAATATGATTTAGAAGAGCTTCCAAAATTAATTGTGTCGAATCTGGACACTTATCTGTTCCTTTTTTACTGGCTTAAAGTTTTTTTTTATGAGATTTAAAAAAATATTAAAAGAATTTTCCAAACTAACCTATGAAAAGAATCTCATTTTTTAAACAGGCCCTTAGATTTCTATTTATTCAAGAAGTCATCATATTGGTACCAGTCACCACAGCAGTCCCTATTGACACAAATAAATTTGATTAACATACTTAGATCAGAAAAAAAGAAACTTTAAACTGTATATGAATAATAATGGATTTAAAAATTTGTATTTAAATCTGAAAGATGTAATGTGTTTCCATTTAGCTTTAATTCATGACAGCTCATAAACTACACTGTAAAAAGCACAATATATTAATTAGTCCTGAGCAAAAATTATATACTTACACTTTGAATTTATTTGGATATATTTTACATAAATCATTGTAGAGCAATTTTAAAATTTAGAATACCGTAAATCACAAAAATATGATTGAAAACAAAACATTACATAATCCAGACAATAAGTTTCCTAATTCAAAAGATTAGAACACTCCCAAACCAGTGTGTGCATGTTATTCTCAGAGAGACAAATTGATATATTGTGCAATACAATTAGCATATAAATGAAGGGCATAGATCAAAATAATGAGTTTTTTATGAACTATAACTTACTGTTTGCCAATAAGGGCTGATACAGCCATGCCAAGAATAGTATCCAGTTTCTAGGGCATTAGAGGTTATTCATTCAGAAAACACAGAATCAAACATAAAAATATGAGTTATAAAGGATGTAATATGTTTCATCATTAATAAATACAAAAGGAATTTAATTTTTCAACGTTTCTATTTAACATCATATATCTGGTTTTGCATGGGAGTTCTAGGGGAAACACAGATGATCAACATCTGTATATAATTCTAAATTCTAGTGGAAAACATCTGATGTGAAATTATTTTGTAGAGAAAATGTTCAGGATATATCTTGTTGAATGAGCTTTATGCTATCCATGGAACTGTGATAGACACTGAGGCATTCAGTTGTAACCTAAGGTGCCATCCTCACAATGACTTGTATAGAATAGAAAAAGAAAAATAGACAGTATAAATAAGGGAGTAAAGGTAAATTGACTAATAACAAGAATAAATAAGAAACACATAATATATAATGGTGACAAGGAGGGAGGAATAAGCATGAATTAGAGCAGTTTTTATCAATGTGCCATCTTTCATGAACAACTTCATTGATTTTGTCATAGGAACATACTGCCTGTTCTCTTATTTGCTTTAAATCTTATTTGCTTTAAATCTTTAATCTATTCAACTTTATATGCATTTACTTAAAAGCTTTATGAGATATTTTTACTTATTTTGGGGGAATTATATGCATGCATTTTGGGACATTGTTAGTTTTATAAGGAGAATTCTCCACAGATTGACTCCTTTTTTCACACACACACCCACACACACACTTGAGATGGGAAAAAAAATCATCAATGGGAAGCTAAAACAATAATGCAAGCAATGAGAAGTAAGATTGCCTCAATAGTAAATGTCAATAATATCACTGCTGTCAGATACCCAGCACTGTGTAATTTGCACAGCTCACAAAAACTAATATAGAAAGGAACAGGTTATAACCCACTGAATGAAATAAGAAATCATGACTCCATGATAATATAAATAAACATATAAATTGAAATTTGAAAAATAGAATATTTATAGAGTCTCCAATTATTTTCTCACATATCATTATTAAATTACAGAGGGGAAGGATATGCAATATAACAAAAGAGAAGCCTGGCTGACGCCATCGTGACTGAGTTTAATCAAGTGACTGAATTTAACATCAGTAATTGGATAAATAAATCTAACTCATGTGAGAACAGACAGTTCTCATACAATGAGAAAAATCCCCAATTAAGGGACACTCTACAAAATAATTGGCCTGTAATTTTTTTTTTTTTTTGAGGGCATTCTCAGTGGCCCTCATATGTGGGACCCAAACCAGGGCCGCTGGCCTCCCAAGCCAGCGCTCAACCACCGCACCACTCGGCCAGTCCTGGCCTATAATTTTTTTAAGTGTCAGGGTCAGGAATGTCAAGAACAGGCTGGAGAAATATTTCAGATTAGAAGAAACTAAAGAGACATTTTAATAAAAATGTAACAGTATTCTAAACTGGATTCTTGAACTATAAATCAATATAGGGGCAGCTACTCAAAGTCAAATTAAGGCAGAGAATTAGATGTTAGTAATATGTCAACATTAACTTTTAAAGTTTGATGATTATATTAGGAATGTATGAGAATGTCATTGTAGAAAATACATTGTAGAAGATACATTACTCAGGAATGACAGCACTGTGTCTCAAATGTTTCAGGGTTAAAATATATTCTTTTATTATATTTGAAACTTTTCTAAGTTTCAGTACATTTCAATTTTTTTAAAGAAAAATAAGGTATATTTATTTGCTATATGTGTTCTCTATTTATTGAATATTTATAATATTAGAAGTACTTATCTAGATACTGGGGTTACAATAGCTGACAAACTACACAAAAATTCCTTCCCTCATGGATACAGAAATAAAATTATATAAACAAGATACAAGTGATATGTACTGCATTAATATTTAATAATAAATAGTGTTCCTATACAGGAAAATGAATTAGTAATGGGTATATATTATATGTGTGTGTGTGTGTTAAGAGATGAAAAGGTGGCTAGGAAAAGTATCTGTTAAATGGTGGTATTTGAGTAAAAAACTATGAATTATGGGAATTTGTCAGGAATATTGAAGAAAGAGCATCCTGGGAGAGAAAAGTACAACAAATCCAAATGTCCTGAGGTGAGAACTGACTAGGCATGTTGAGAAATGTTAGGAACATATGTAATAAGATAGAAGCAAAGGATGAAATGCAGATAGAGACATGACCAGGGGACTTGTAGGTCATATAGATCATATGTGATCACTGAGTTGTATTTTATTTTTCTCACTATTGTGGTAGCTAAAACGTTAAGATTAAGGTGGTAGTAGGTTTGATTTCTCCTAAGGCCTTCCTCCTTGGCATGCAAGTGTCTACCTTCTTGTCTTTTCCTCACATGGTCTTTTTCTCAGTGTGTATGCATTCCTTGTATCTCTTCCTCTTCTTTTAAGGACACCAGTCATATTGGATTAGGGCTCCACCTTATGACCCCATTTAATTTTAATTACCTTTTTGAAGGCCCCCAATCTCTAAATACTGTCATATTGGGATTAGGACTTCAAACTATGAATTTTGTGGGGAAACAAGTCAGTCCATACAAGCTTCAATTTATCATAAAAATATAAAAATTATAAACATATACAAAAGGATATGATACATGAAGCAAAATCTGACAGATTAAAGGAAGAAATAAATAGTTGAAGAATTATGTGGAAACTTAAATATTCCACTCACTATGATTTGTAGAACCACTAGGCAAAAAATCATCATGGAAATGGAAGACTTGAAAGAAAACCATTATAAATCAACTAGACCTAATAGATAACTATAGGACAACAACAGTAAATGAATATTATTCTGAAGTGCACATAGAACATTCTTGAGGCTAGACCATATACTAGACTATGAAACAAACCTCAACATGTGCAAACGGTTTGAACCCACACAAACTGCTTTTGGATCACAACAGAATCATATTTGAAGTCAACAAAAAGGGAGATTTGAGAAATTCACAAATATGTGGAAAGCAAACAACACATTTTAAATAATTCACTGGCTAATGAAGAAATATCAAGGAACTTGAAAGTATTTTGAATTAAAAGAAAATGAAAACTCAATATATCAAAATGTATAGAATGATGCTAAAGGAGTGCTTAGAGGGGATTTTATAGATTTAAATGCCTGTAATAGAAAAAATAATATGCAATTAATAACCTTAAGAAGCATGATAAAAATACACATCCATTTGTTTTTTGAAATTACTGTGAAAATATTTGATCTTTAATTAATAAATGGGAATTGGCTATATGTTTTCCATAGATGCCGTTTGTCAAATTGAGGAAGTGTGTCGCTAATTTTATTTTACTGAGAGTTTATTTTATATGGGCATTTAGTTCATCAAATGCTGCTTCTGCATCTGTTGAAGTGGTTAGACATATTTCCATTTATTATGTAAATATGGTGCATTAAATTGATTGAATTTTACATGTTAAATCAGTCTTGTAGTCCTAAAATAAAAATCTACTTAACCATTGTATATTATCTTTTTTACTTAATTTATCTTGCTAATGTTTTGTAAAGTTTTTTTTAGCTAAGCCATCCTGCCACTTGTTTGCAGCTTAGCGGCAGCTCAGCTCAGGCTGGTCATTGAACTGCTGTTGCTCAGAGCTCAGCTCGCAGTCTTGAACCAGCTCTTAACCAACTGAACCACTCGGCCGGCCCCAAGATTTTTGTATATACATTTATGAGGGATATTTGTTGGTAATGTGCTTTTCTTATAATACTTTTCTCAAGGTTTTGATAATTCTTTATATATATATATATATATATATATATATATATATATTATTAATATTGTAACCTAGTACTTAACCTAATTCTCTTTATGTTGATAGAAGCTTCTTTTTACAAGGATTTTTTTCAATGTTGCTAACTAAAATAATTTTACGCTTCATTACTTTCTCTTTTGTAATTAAATTGGATAATATTTCCAACACAATTTTGATTATTTATATTTTTAATGTACTATTGGATTCTGCTTGTTACTAATTTCATTTTTTGTATCCAGTACAGATTTCTTGATTTGGCTATTTAAGGCTCTTTCCAATGTTAATAAAACTATACAAAATATATTGCTATATTTTATGTTTATGTGTTCCAAAAATTCGTATCACCCCCATGGTGATAGTATTAGGAGGTGGGCCTCTGGGAGGTGTTTAGGTTATGAGGGTGGAGCCCTCATAAATGGACCTAGTGCCGTTATAAAATAGTATACAGGAAGCTCCCTTGCTCCTTCCACCATGTGAGTTTGCAATGAGAATTCTGCAACCCAGAAAGAGCTCTTACCAGGCACCAGATATGTCCATGCCTTGATCTTGGACTTTATAGGTTCCAGCCTGAAAGGAATAAATTTCTATTGCATATATATATATATATATATATATATATATATATATATATATATATTAAAATTACACTGATGGTAACTACTTTGATCACCTCTTGTGATTGCAGAAGTCAAACCTGACTTGTATTCACTGTTTGTTATTGGTATATATTGACTATTACAATTTTAATACAGTTGTTTTTTCCTTTCTAAAATGTGTATGCTTTTTTTGTAATCCTCTGTATGTGTGTGTATATATATATATATATATATATATATATATATGTATATATATCATACACTATATATGTTATATGTATCATACACTATATATATGCAATATATATATTTACAATATCGATATATCTATATATCTATATATCTATATCTATCTCTCTCTATATATAGATGTTTTTGAAACCATATTGCTGGGAGTGTATTTAATCTGGTTCTGCCTCTTACCAGCTGCATAATATTTAGTCACTAACTTTAATGTATCTCAGTTTGCTCAAATATACTATAGGAGTTTTAGAGGATAAAATAAATTATGTAATATAACCCTTAATAAAATTCTTAACTTATAATAATTACTTATAACTGTTTAAAACATCACAGTTAATATCGCTAGTTATTTTATGTCCATAAAGTCAAGTTATATAGATTTTCATTCTTCGTGGAAGTATTGTATTTACATAGTTCAGTTCATTTTTTTTTCATTGCTGTACATTATTCCCTTTTATAAGTGTACTATAATTAACTGACATATTGACAGGTTGAGGGGTATTCATATGTAGTTCTCTTTTTATTTCTTTTTTAACCAATGTCATAAGACATAACTTTACATATATATATATACATATATTATATATATATATATTATATGTATATATAATATATATGTCTATTATTTCTGTAGTATTAATCCTATGAGAAATGAAAATGATGGTTCAGCATCTATATGTATTTTTTAATAGAAGTTGCCATTTTGTTTTTTGAATTGCTATAATTATTTACACTGCCATCAATTCTGTATATAAGACCAACCTTTTAGAGAAAATTCTTTATCTGTAGTAGTTATCATCCTAATTTAAAAGTAGACATCTTGTGGGTATAAAATGTTTGTTCAGTGTTACTCTGATTTGCATTTTGAGTATTAATTAGTTTGAGTGCCTTTTCATATGCTTATTCACCATTTGGGTTTGTTCTTCAGTGAATTACCTCTTCATATTATTTCCCACACTTTCCTATGTGCTTTTTTCCTAACATATCAAGTTATTTTTATCCTGTGCTTTGAGATGTTTCTTTCCATTTGATATTTTAACCAAAAATTCTGGTTTCAACAGTGATTATGTCTTCTTTAATTCATTTACTAAATTGTTTATTTGGGAAATCATATTTTTTAAAATATTTCTTAGTCCTAAAATAAGCTCTTGTCACATGTGCATGTCATTGGAATCTATTACATTTACTTATTTGTCATTATTCAAGTTGCTGCCTGTCAGAGTTGGAGAGAGCCCAGCCCACTTTTTCATGTTCCCACTGTCTTCATCATGGTGACATTTCATATCTGAGTCAAAGGATGGTCAAATTTTCTAGCATATGCTGATTCTAATATGCACTCAGAGCATTAGCTCATCCTATACTGTCATGGGACATCTGAAGGGTTGCAGGTAGGAACAGGGATTGTGAGATTCACAGGGAAACGTATGAAGTCAATTTCAGCTCTCAGTCTTTCTAGAATTTTTCATACCTGTATTTTCTTTCCATGATTAAATATCCAATTGTTTAGATTAGCTCATATTTACTTGAATATATTGACATCTTTAAAATATTTCATTCAAAATTGCTTTCAACATTTAATACAACATGAGAATAATCTGCTTTAAAATAGATTACTAGTATAGTTGAAATTGATAAATGCTGTTTTGTCTCAATGAAATGCAAATGAATTTTTAAGCCTCTTCTTTTCTTTGGATTCTGGTGTTATATTCTAACTTGTCAATCATAAAGATAAAATAAGAAAGTAAGGTAAATATAAACCTTGATATCCATCTTTTTGCATAACTTTCAGCAAGTAAAAGACAAGCAGCTTTGAAATTCTCCTTAAAATATAACTTGTCTTGAGAAATCACACAATAGGGAGAATTCTGTGAATGATGTATTGTACAATGTTTCACTCTGACAATGGATTGATAAGTGGTATAAGTGATCCACAGTCTCCAAATCTCCACAAATATTTATCTACAGAATATATAGGGGTGTTTTTTTTTTTCAATTTTCTTTTCTTTCTTTCTTTTTTTTTTTTTTGAGGGCAGTGTCACTGGCCCTCACATGTGGGACCTGAACCAGGGCTGCTAGCTTCCCAAGCCAGTGCTTAACCACCGCGCCACTCGCCGGCCCTCAATTTTATTTTCAAAATTCAGTGTTTTCTAATGTTTTATAAAGATTTTACTTTAATGTTTTATAAAGAGAATGACGATTTTCTGTTATGTTGTTCTTACCACCAAACAAACAAACAAACTAAACAATTATGAAAAAGCCAGTGAAAGAATTCATGGATATGCAAGTAGGAAAATTAATAATAGCAACAATCCAGTAATCCATTAATACTAGCTATTTCATCTATTCCTGACAAGTAGTGTATATCTAATCCAAAGATTTGAGATTAGCCCTGCATCTAGTCTTTGAAAAACTGATTTAAAAAACTTAAAAAGTATATTTTACAGATCTTGGAATCTCATTCTCATTATGTGTCACATGGGGAAAATAGGATTATCATAATAAAAACATAATATATATTAAATGAATTTTTTTTTTAAAGATTTTATTGGGGAATTGGGAGAGGGGAATAGCATTGAGGAATCTGGGAAGGGGAACAGACAAGTTGCTGTCTTTTTGTTCTTCAGTCTAGTTGTGGAAGATATTGCTTCACTGGCCCATGTTGGCATTGTCATTGCGTTCTTCCTGGATGAGGCAGATTGGTTGCCAGCCTCTGGATGTCGCTCACTTCGGCTACTGGCAACTCACACTGGCTGCCGGCCACTCACTGTAGCCCATGGCAGCCCACTGCAGCAGCGGCTGCAGCCTACACCATCGCCGGTGCTCGCAGCCCAGCTCCAGGGGGAGCTGTTGTTAGCTGTAGAGGGCAATGCACTAGACCTCATATGTGGGATCCGAACCGGGGCCGCTGGCATCCCAAAACCAGCTCTTAACCAGTGCGCCACTTGGCCAGCCCTGAAATGAATTTTTAATCCTAAGAAGTGGTAAAACATAAAAAAAGAACTGCTATAAACAAAGATGACTGCATTTTAGCACATAAAAAACTAAATATTATAACTGTAAATTCTTATTTCTCATAATTTTACATTTTAAAGACAGCTATTAAAGAGATCTAAGAGTGGGTCTATATTTCTTGTTAAAAATGAGAGAAAGAAGAAAGTGGGGTAAGAGGAGGAGAAAGATGAAGGAGAAGGAGGAAGAGGAGGAGGAGGAGGAAGAGGAGGACGAGAAGGGGAAATAAAAGAGGAAGAGAAAGAGAAAGTACCATGCCTTTCAGGCTGGTACTTTGTAGAACATATGTGTAAACTGTTTACAGCAAAATGAAGAATAAGAAAGTGCTGTCATCACATCGATAACAAGATTCAAAAAAAATTATTTTAGTTTAACAGTTTTTAATAAAAACATGAGTATTTATTGAACACAGTAAAGCATTTTAAAAGCTTCACTTTTCAAGATTCACATTATATCAACAATAGAATCTCAATTTTCGGTAGCTGTTCTGGAACCATGATGTTATTTGTGAGGAGAGGAAGGGATTCATTCTGTAGCACGGTCCTTTTTTCAGTGTCCTGTATGTTATCTCAGTTAACATTTGTAATCCCTCCCTCAATTACATATTATGTCCATTTCACATAAGAGAAAACTGATAAAGTGCTTTCAACATTACACATGCAGGAAGAGTTAACCTGGTTTTGAAGCCCAGTATTACTGAGTCCAAATATATTTTTATTGCATTATTCCATCTTCCTTTTGCATACACTTATACCTTCATAATAAATAGATGAAAAAGTGAAGGGGAGTTAGGCTTATTTGGATAATATGAAATACATGTGACCTATCAAGACAAGATTAACATCATTTAGGCAATGTTTACAAAACTGGTAGATTGAGAGAAAATGAAATCAGCAAGAGCAGTAGTCCAATTTCAACATAACCCTTCAGGTAATTTTCCAACATTTGATCAAATGAAGCATGATTACTCTTAATTTAAATATAGATGCATTTTTATAAAAAAAATCTATTTCTTTACTGATTATTAAATTGACAAGAAAGTTATAATGTAAATTTTTCTGCCATAGCAATTTTTTTCTGTGGAAATTGAAAATAATCTCATTGAAATCATTACCTAGTTTAAAAGAATCTACAATTTTAGCTGATTGATTAGGGGATGACAGTTACACAGATCTCAGTTTTTCAAACTCCTTAATCTATGGTAAATTATCATCATTTGTGTGTATGAGATATACTCTTGTTTGAATTTAATTTTAGTTTTCTCCTTCATCCATGTTCTCTGATCTACAATCCCTATAATGCTTCATGAAATCCACTATGGGCATCCATTCTAATGATTGATGTGGCTTTAGAAGGTAATATATCCTGGTAAAATATGTAATTTTTTGTTTGTCTCAAATTTAAAATTATAACAATAAGAGTGTGCTATGTATCTTATCTGTTCTGTTTTCTATTTTTATTAGTAAGACTAAAAATTTATACAAATCTGTTATTTTAGGTACATCTATTTGTGGTTTCTAAATAAGTGGTGTTGAAAAGAAATCCATCCACGTATTTAATTTATCCATTACCCTCAAGATGAAAGCACAGGTTGCCTTCAGCTCTCAACTACCACAAATATATACAGTAAACAAATATTGCATGGTTCCTTATGGATCTATTATACCAACCAGAGAAATTTTTTGATGTATATAAAAAAGGCACAGAATTGCTGGATTAAAGAGAACAAAAACATTAAATTTTGATGAATACTATCAGATTGCTTTTAGAATGGTTAATATTTCACTTCATCTTCAAGTGGTTTTTTTGATGTATATAATATGGAGATAAGCAGTCTTGGTTGCCTGATTTCTTGGAGGTTGCCTAGCCTGAAACTGGCTTGCATCTGGATCCTTCCTTCACTCCAGGAGTAGAGGGTGTGCTATTGTCTGTCCCAGTGATTGCTTTAAACTGCTTGCACCTAATATCAAGCAGCCAGCCCATGAAAAGAGATAGCAATAGGAGTTGGTATCCAGTACATTCATATCAGCTTTAGACCAAGTTATCTAGGAGTTACCAGGAATACAGAGAAATATGTAACTGCTAGCTTATTCCTTTGAGACTTAGCAAGCACCAAGCAGTGTAGCTGGTGTTTACTCTGAGCCCAAAACATACAAGTAGTTTCTTTCAATACCTATAAAATATTACTACAATGCCGGCTGAGTGGTGCATTTGTTAAGAGCTGGTTTGGGATGCCAGCGGCCCCGGTTCAGATACCACATATGAGGGCCAGTGACACTGCCCTCTACAGCTAACAACAGCTCCACCTGGAGTTGGGCTGTGTGAGCCCCAACGGTGGTGTAGGCTACAGCCTCTGCTGCAGTGGGCTGCCATAGGCTACAGTGAGTGGCTGGCAGCCAGCGTGAGCGGCTGGCAGCCAGTGTCAGCAGCCAATAGCCACGGTGAGTGACCATCCAGAGGACGGCGACCAATCTACCTCATCTGGGAATGACGCAAAAAAGATACCAACATGGGGCAGTGAAGCAATGTCCTCTGCAACTAGACTGAAGAACAAAAAGATAGCAACTTGTCTGTTGCCCTTCCCGGATTCTCCAACGCTATTCCCCTCCCACAATTCCCCAATAAAATCTAAAAAAACAAAACAAAAATATATTACTACTTTACCTCATCCCTGGAGGATAATCTGTTATAATTTGATTCTTGTCCATTTTAGATGATTACCTTTTTCTTTCCTTAAATCTTTACAATGTTCTCTTTGTTTTCTAAAATTCCATGACAACATAGAGATATTCAGAACATTCTTTTTGTACATGGTTTTATTAAACTTCAGCATAGATTTTTTTTTCTTTATTATCCTGTTTGGTACTCTATGATATATTTCCAACAATGTTTTTATTTTAGGAAAGTCTTAGTAATTATTTAAATATTTCCACATTTCTAGTTATTTTTATTTTTCTTTCTTTCTGGTAATAGTATAAAATGGTCTACCTTATAATATATTAATATAGCCATTCAAGCATTTTGTTAGTGTTAGCATAATACATCTTTTTGCATCCTTTTACCTATGTGTTAAGTTTGAAGTGAGGTTTATATAAGTAGAATGCAATAGATTATTTTATTTTTATTTACTCTGCCAATTCGAATTCTGATTGGTATATTTAGACCATTTACATTTAAGGTAATTACTGATATGGTAATGTGTAATTCTGCCACTTGTATTATTGGTTTTCTATTTCTTCAGATTCTCATTCCTCTGTTTCACTTTTATTACATTTCTTAGGTTACTTAAATATTTTTTAAGATATATTTTGATTCATTTATAGTGGTTTGAGCGTATCTTTTTGTAGAGTTTTTATAGGTTGCTCTGGATGTGACAACCTATGTGTGATTTGCATGTGTGATTTATAACAGCCTACTGGTATCAACATTTTACCACCTCCAATGAAGCGTGGAAAAACCTCTTGCATTTAGTTTCCTTTTTTTCCTCCATTTTTAAATATCATTCTCTTGTGCATCAGATGGTGCTATAATTTCTCTATCATCAACTGTGATAATTAAAACTCACAAAGAACAGAATATTCTATTATATATTTCTGTTCTTTCTGTTCTTCCTCCTTCCTATCTGATGTTCCAAGATTCCTTCTATCATATCCTTTCTATTTGAAAAATCTCCTATAGCCAATCTTTAAGGGGAGGCCTCCTTCAGAAATTTATTTTAATTTTCCTTCAACTGAGATTTTTTGTGTTTTTTTTTCTCTTCATTTCTAAAGGATAGTTTCACCAGTATAGAATTCACAGTGGGAAGATTTTTTTTTTTTCAGCTTGAGAATATATCATTCCCTGGTTTTCAAAGAGATAGCTGCTGTCGACTAAAATGGTGGTGTCCTATAGTTAATGCATCATTTCTCTGGCTTCTTTGAAGCTTTTAAAAAATATTAGAACTTTATTTTTTCTCTGTAATTTCTGCTATTTCTTTCTATTTGTATTTTAAAAATAAAGAAATCCCTCAAATGGTGGATCATTCACACAAGATACATAAATGAAAACCATAATTTAGCAAAAGTACAAGTAACAAGTGTGATTGTAAGATACTGAGGAACAGTCATTGACAACTGTAAATATCTTATGGCCATTACAACTTTTTGTGGTTCAGTTTAAATGTGTGTGCTATTCATAAAGTTGATTAATAATACTTATTAAATGAAAATATAAGCAAATATATTCTGTCAGAAGTAGATAAGCAAAGTTATTAACAGTTAATTATAGAATATGTATTTTTTCTTAAAATACAAGGGGACATTTATGACTGTTGAAATACAGAAATATATAATACTAATTCCTTTCTAAAGTATTCCCTGTAAAATGAATAAGAAAAACTTCCCAAATGATTCAGTAGATGGTATTTGTATTGCATCTAGCTCTCTCTGGTCATGAATATAACTACATAAGGAATATCTGTAAGTGTATTTAAAGTAACAGTGAGTGTCATTGTGTTTATATGTAAACATAAATTAACCTTCTGAATGATGGTTCCCACAAGGGACAGCCTTGAAACTCACATTCTGTAACACATTATGTTTGTAAAATACACCAGCAAACACAAGATTGGTTCATTCTTAGATTTTCAATAACTTGTGTAATAGTCATTGTTAAGCTTCAGTTATATTTTTATAACCTGGTGAAGGCTGTCTGCCACAAATACCATAATGAAGAATTTGGTTAAAAAATAAAGAGAGACTTTAATCAAATGTATAATTGAATGCATCTCTAAAATAATTTAAGGTGTCTATTTTATTTTATTAAAAAAATTCCTTTTATATGCTGCATGTGCTTAGATATAATTTTTTACTTTTAAAACTATCTTGCTCAGGTATAATTTAAATGCGATAAAATTGTCAATTTTTATGTACAGATTGAATGATGAATGCAAAGGTCTGTGTAATGACCACCACAATCATGATCAGAATATTTTTCATCACCCTTAATTATTCTGGCATGTCAATTTCCCCCAGTCACTCTCCCACACAACCTTAATCTATTTCTGTCATTGTAGAATAGTTTTGCCTGTTCTAGAATTTCCTGTAGGTGGAGTCATTCTCTCTTTTGTGCTTGGCCTCTTTTGCTCAGCATAATGCTTTTGAGATCCATCCATATTTTTGCATGCATCATGAGTTCCTTTATTTTTATTGATGAGTAGATTTACATTTTTTTTGGATATAGCACAATGTTTATCCATTCACCTATTGATAGGCATTTAGAGTGTTTCTAGTTTCTGGCTAATATGAATACACATGTTATGGATATTTGTGAGCAAATGTCTTTGTAGAGTTGTAGACATGTATTATCATTTTGCTTAGGTAAATGCTTAGAAGTTGAAAGCTTGCATGTATGTTTAACTTTGTAAGTAACCAATAAACCATTTTCTAAAGTGATTATACAAATTTACCTGCCCACACAGGTATGAGAGTTTCATTTGCTTAAAATTTTTGCCAATATTTGATGTTATCAATATTTTTATATTAGCCATTCTGTTGAATGTTTACTGGCATCTCATTGTTCTTTTTAACTTACATTTCTTAATAGCTAAAAATGTTGACCATCTTTTCATTGACTTATTGTCTATTCCATGTTTTTGTGAATTATGTGTCCAAAACTTCCCCATTTTTTTTCTGTAATTGGTTTTAGCATTTCACTTATTTCATTTTCCATAAAAAATTTCACAATTTCTCAGGTCCCATAAAATAGCATTGAGTTTTTTATTTCCATATCATTCATGAAATATTTATTCAAAACTATTGGTATGCTTTTTATAATCCAGGCACTGTTTATCACTGGGATTGTCCAACTGAATAAAGCAGATACATTGCTTTATTTCTTGGATGCTATAGTCTAGAAGGAGAAGACATACATTAAAGATAGATAGATAAATAAATACATAAAAAGCAAGGCATAAATATATACATACACCAACAGTGATGATAATGCAGGGCAATTAGTGTCATCATGGATTTCATTTTTATAGTGTCATTGTAAATTTCATCTTTTATAAGGTAAAATTTGAATATAGAACAGGATTAAGTCAGGGAATAAGCTCTGTTGATAAATAGGGGGGAAAATAGTCCAGGCAGAGGGCACAGTGAGTGCAAAAGGCCTTGAGATGGGCACATGTTTCACGTGTTTCAGGGTCAGAGCTGGTGAACAGAAATGAGCAAGTGGAAGAGGGTAAAGGATGACAGAGAAACCGATATAGGTTGGTTGAAAGATTGTACAAGAATCACCCTGGGCTCTGTGGAGCACATGTTGACGGGGGAAAGGCAGACTCAGTAAGATGCTATTTCAATAATCCAGAGATCCATGGTGTAGACGGTAAGAAGTCTTCAGTCTCTGCATATTCTTCATAGAAGCAAGAACAATATGTGATGGCCAGAAGTAAGATAACAATAAAAAGAAGCATTTGACAAAAACCTATGAAATGTGCAACACCAAGGGCAAACCCCAATTTAAACTGTGAACTTTGGGTGATAAAGACTTGCCAATGTAGGTTCATTGATTTTAACAAATGTGCCTGGTGCAGGATGCTGATAGTGAGAAAGGTTATGCATTTGTGGGGACAGAGAGTATATGGGAACTTCCTCTATTTTTTGCTCAATTTTGTTGTAAAACTAGAACTACTCTAAAAAAATAAAATCTATTGATAAAAAATAAATAAACAGAAGGTTAACACTTGTCTAAAGCAAGTAGAAGCATGGAGTTGCCATTTATGAAGATGGAGAGACTGGGAAGAAAAGTTTGCTGTTAGGTTGAGAGAAATGAGTTTAATTTTGCACAAGCTAAGTGTGATATGCTTAGTAAATTTACAAGTGAAAATATTAAATAGGTACTTAGAAGTATGATTCAAAAGTTTAAGAGTGAGATCTAGGCTGGAAACAAAAATTTAGAAAATGTAAGCATATTGATTGTTTTTAAATTTATGGAGAGGTGATCACTTAAGCAGTGAGTGGAAATAGAAACTCCCATATGTCAAGGTCAGGAATGTGAAAAGAAACCACCAACAGGAGATGGAAAAGGAGCTTCCAGTGAGGAAAGAAGGGAACCAAAATTGGCAAGACATAACAATTGATCGCCGGATTCGGTCATTTGAAAGTCATTGGCATCATTTAGAAAGGATTTTTTTTTTAAGTCATAGGAATAAAAATATAATTGGTTTGGGTTCAAGGGAGAATGAGGGAAAAGCTTATGGTTTCCATGGGACAAACTAGCTAAGTCAGTTTGTCAGCCTATTCTCCAAATGCATATATGTCAATAAGGAAAACTAAGAATACAAACTATAATTTGCAGTTAATAGTATTATACAGCATAATTTAAAGACAGAGAATGGAACAAACTTTAACTTAATGAGGAAGTAAATTTCTGCAACCAGGAGAATCAGTTACCATACCAGAGGATAGAATTGGGAGAAAACCAGGCAGGAAAGAGAACAGACTTTCCCTAAATAGAGGATAGATGCATACAGATTGTGTATTTTCCTGAGCTACCTAGAAATATCTTCTTACTTCATGATACCTATATGTGTGCTACCTCGCCAAGATTGTTATTGATAGAGTATTAGTTATTTCAATTAAAATACTAATATATTGAAATATTAGCCATTGGAAACTCATTTCTGTTGATAGTCACCAAAACTAATGGTTGATTTCTACAAATAATGTTTTTTTATTTGTATTTTTATTTTCTTTTAAGCGGAGCCATCCTGCCACTTGTTGGCAGCTCAATGGCAGCTCAGCTCTGGTTGGGCATCGAACTGCTATTGCTCAGAGCTCAGCTCACACTCTTGAGCGAGCTCTTAACCAACTGAGTCACTGGGCCCAGCCCTTAAAATAATGTTTTTTTAAATGCATGTATCAAGTCTAGCTTACGGGACACTAAATGGATGATTTAGCCTAAATTAAATCTTTAATTGTGTTAATCTCAAATTTCTATGTAAAAACTGTCATTTCCAATTATGTAATTCATCATAAAAATTTGACATAGTTTGACAATGTGTTACACAATCTGAAATACTTAGAAAAACATTGCATAAGTATATAAAATATTTATTTATAGATAACATGTAAATAGTGTGGCAATTATTCCAGAGGAGATAAGCTTATTGCTTGGATGCTGATAGTTTATTCAATGATGATAGTCAATTTAGGAAATGAGAAAGATTAAAACATCTCTATCATATAAAAAAGAAAATCAATGTTTTAAATCTCTTATTTAACATGTCTAATTGGAATTATACACTAAAATAAAATATTCCCTGTGAATATAAACATTTACAAAAAACACCTCATTCAAAAAAACACCTCATATTTTTCAAAAAATGAAATGTCAAAACTAAAAATTGGGGACCAATGAGTTAGTGGGGTAGGAGAAACATCTGAAATTGGAACTATAAGGCTCTACTCCCTTTATAGAAAATGATTTCATCTTCTTATTGAACTTACACTAGTGTTGTAATAATTAGGTTAAAGAATGTGTGGCTGAATACTTTAAAAATTATAAAACCCTAAATATGCATATCAGATATCACTAATTTTTACATAGTCATATACATGACTTTTATGTATCAAATGCATCACAGATCAGATATACAAAAAGATGCACATGGTGCAAAGATGCAAAGTAGAGCATTTGCATACCCAGGTCTTGTTAAATAGAATTTTGAATATAATTACATGTATTTATATTTTATATTAAGATAATAGTATAATTAATATTTACATATTGCTATTAAAGAAACTAACAATCATATAGCTCAATTTTTATCTCAAAGATAGATTTACATTAAGCTTGTATAAAACCCAAGTAGATCTCAGCCAGTGGAGGCTGGCTACTGAGAGCAAAGAAACAATGCCACGTGGTGACTCCATCTTGAGTAAGTTCTATTAATAAAATACAGGCATTTCAGTATTTCAGTGATATTCCTACCCCTAAGAATGGTTATGATAATAAAAGGCTCTTACAGATGTGTTCTGAAGGTGAACTTTAGGTAGGTTGTGAGTTATAGTACTGTAATATTGTTAAAATGGTGGGGGAAATGGGAGGCAAATGTATTTCCAAAACTCTGCCCAAATGACTACTTTGGTCAGGGTAAGGTGGCACAAACTTTACCGCTGGGATAACATTTATACAGAAAAGAAGCAGATGCCTTTAACACCAGTAGTGATTCCTTTTTAGCACATCACCATTTATATCATATGCCCTCTAATTCTTACTTATACCTCCTTTACATTGACAAAATTATCTCTCCTCCAGATTCTCAAAACCAGTCAAATTTTATTTGCCTGAGGATTAGTCTTGATTTGATTTTATGAGAATTCCCCACACCTGCTCCTACACATAACCAATTATTTGTCTATCAGTGTGTAGGTGACTGTAGGTCCTTTTATTTGAGACAAAGCTTTTTATTTATTTTGTTCTTAGAGATAAAAGACATAAATTTATACATTAACTCACTGGTGCTTATTTTTCTTAAAGAATAAAAAAAAATGTCAAGTATAAATGACTGACAAGAGGATTTTTGTTTTGTTTTATTTTGTTTTCTATTTTAATAGGGGAGATTTTTAAAGAAGTTAAACACTGTTCTGGGTCTGAACAGAGATAAAGCTTGCTGCCTGAGGCTAAAACAAGCAATGGAGAGGTTTCAGAAAAGTATTTTTAAAATCTGTGATTTTCACAGATTTCAACATTTTTAATGGTTAGATTTACATTCACCTGAGTGGAAACAAATAGGAGTTACATGGATAGGTATAAACCTTAAAACTCAGGATTTATGAGTTTGTTTTTTTTCCATTTAACATAGCTGATTTCTATTTATAAAGAGTTTTATTCCTAAAGTACTTATTACTCAAGGTAATAAGGTATATGAGATGGTAGTTCAAAAACTCTGCTGCACATAAAAATAGCTCAGAAGTCTTGTTTAAAAATACTGGGTTTCTTGTCCCATCCTCAGGAATTCACTGTCAGAGATTGAGAAAAGTTGCCTAGGTGATTCGATATGTGTAATCCATACACACCCACATGTTGACAAACACTGTTAGTGGATGTTGTTAAATGATTACCGTACAGAAAGTCGCTTCTTGGCATGGCCACTGAGAACATTCATTTGGCAATTTTCTCTGCCACAAGCCACATTAATAGTAACTAACATTCTTCCTGGGCATAATATCTTATTGAAGCCTCATAACCATCATGTGACAGAGACATCTTATCACCATTTTCAAGTTGAGAGAACTGAAACTCAGACAGTTTAATTAATTTTCTTTTATTCATATTCATTCAATAAATAACAAAGTGCCTCTTATGTGTCAGGCATCTCTTTTAATAGTTAGCAAACTGTAGAAAACAAAACAAGTTGATCTTGTTCTTATGGTGGAATAGGGTTGTAGGGAAAGAAAATAAAATATGAACAAATAAGTGCAAGGATGAGATGATTTTAATGTTTTTCAGGACATATTATAAGGTAACATAATAGAAATTAGATATTCAAAGAAGGTCTAATTGAGAAGGTATTTTTGAGTGGTGCCTGAAGAACAAGAGTGGACCCTGGGCATAAAAAGAAGCTAATGGAATAATTCCAGACAGAGGAAACAGCAAGTGTAAGGGACTCAAGGCATTTATGTTAAAAGCTACAGATGTAGCTCTTTGAGCAGTAATTTTTTTTTTTTAATAGCTGACTATTTTATGTTTGTTCTCTCCTCAAATGGGCATTTACAAATGGAGAGAGATGCTTGAATTTGCAACAGAACAGGACTCTCTTACCAATTGTCAAGTAACACAAAAATACTTTCTCTTGGCAAGCTGGATAGAGTGCCCTTTAATTAGATAAGTGTGAGGCTGTATGAGTCACAAATGTGTGTTGCTTTAGCAGTTGCTCAGTTGTTTGTACAATATTGAAAGTTAAGGAAGCATGAACAAAAAGAAGAAAAGTGAATTCTGTGTACATGGAGAAGTTGAGTAGATTCAACAACTAGGAAGTTTTGGGTAAACATATTTGGCTAATGATGATTACGGGTAAAATAGTACTAGTTTTGAACTTTGGGCCTCTGACAAAATAGTCAAAGGAAACCTTTATTTAAATTTTTATGGCTTCTAGAATCCATAGAAGTCTTGATATAAGAAGTGTATCTCTTTGAAATAAGAGTTGAATATCATGTTATGAACAAGTTAAAAATAAAGATGTTTGTTGCTTCATTGTGTGACCAAATGATTAGTTCAATAGCCTTTAAAATATAAACATTAGTTAAAAATAGTTAAAAACTAGCTCTTACTAAGTGCTCTTTTCTAAGATTTTTTTGGCCCCATCTTTTATGTACTCTCTAATACACAAAGCCAAAACCAATTTCAAGGGAGGAAATATCTATTTTAACTTTGTAAAATGAACACAAAGTTAACTAGGAGTGTTGTGGATTCTTAATGCTTCTACTTAAAGACTTAAGAAAATAAAACATGCCCTGAGAATGTAATGTGATTTCTTCATAAGTGGAATGAGTTTAATTAATCTACAAATTTTACCACAAAAAATAACTTAATCTCATTAAAAATGAAAATGTTACAAGCACCATATTTTCAAAATGGGAAGTGATCTGGGCCCTGGGAAAATCTCACCTTCTATCCTGTTTAGAAATAGAAAAATAGAAGAGTCATTAAAGTCAAAAGCTGCAAAGCATTTAGGGTTTCTTGCTCTCCTCACTTTTACTCCAAGAATCCCAATATCCTAAACTGATGTCATTTAGCCTTTACCTATAGGATCAGGGCTTAATCTGATTACTAACAAGGGATGCAATCAAAGCAGTTTAAGGCTCAGCTTCAAATCCACCTACTGCCTTATAGGACTTATAGTTCTTTGCATAATTTGCCTTATTTTTCATAACCACTGCATTGAATTAAATTTCTGTTATGATTGCGAGAACCTTTACTATATTATTACCAGTTTCTGTAATTTGTCCTTGGTTTTAGGCCTGGGGTTCTGCCCAAGGCAGCTTCCTCTGCTTTTTGCCACGTCTGTGGATCACCCTTTGCTATCATCCAAGTTTCTACATCCATCTGCTAATATGTCTACATCCAAGTATCTATATCTATCTGCCCACTTTCAGATTACCTGGAAACAGAGGCAAGGTTCCACTTCTAGGTGATTTTTATCTTCTAAGAAAGTAGTTCTTAAGCCTGACTACATATAATAAGCGGGGGGGGGTTGAAGAAACTATCATTTCTGAAGCACAGATCACAAGCCTATTGAATTAGAATCCAATCTACATTGTACAAATTAATATTTTGGAGCTCATCCTCTGTCCCCTGTCATGCAACCCCTGTGATTTTTATATTGCAAAAATATATTTTAGAATCACCTGAGAAGCTTAAAAATATAATATAATATAATATATATATATATATATATATATATATATATATATATATATTTCTGGACACCACCCAGATATATTGTATCTAATGAGAATCTTGAGGGTAGATCCAGGTTAGGGTAGCATTTGTAAGTTTGCCAAGTGAATCTAATGTGTAATCAAATTTGAAAAGCATTGTATTAGAACCATCTCGTCTGCCATTATTCCAAAACACCTTCATTCATCTACTACAGATTCTTCTAGAAGCTGACTACATTCCCCTTTGGATGGACTCATACTATCTGTTGCTTATATATTTATTAATTTCATTCATTCCCTCATTGCATATTATTTTTAGTGCTAAAAGGTGGTGTCATGCTATGTTCACTGTCTGCCCAATTTTGATATATTGCTCTAGACTCTGGGCTGTGATTGTTCTAGGGAGGTAAAAAATGTATTTGAAAAACATACAGAGAGGTATTTATGAAATAGTAAACTCCTGAAATCTTATCACTAATAGGTAGCTTTTTTTTTTTTTTTTTTGAGGGCAGTGTCACTGACCTTCATAGGTGGGACTGGAACCGGGGCTGCTGGCTTCCGAAGCCAGCGCTTAACCACCGCGTCACTCGGCCAGCCCTCAACAGGTAGCTTTTTGTGTGTGACAGGAACATCATGGTTTCAATCATTTAAGCAAAGAAATAAAAATAAATGTAGAAAAAAATAATGTCCATGTAATGTTCATGTAGTATAATCTTCAACACACATATTGTGTTCCACTTATTTAAATGGGTCAACACAACTTAATAATAGTAGTTTCCACAGCATGAAGCACAACGCTGTGTTTGGCTCAAGATTTTAGACTATGACTTGGCATCCATGTGAATCAGTTACCTTCACAGTAGCACCACAGGTTGCCTTCGCTCCAGTTTAAGGGCCATAGTCCAATGGTAAATTACACTCTGTTTAGACAAGCAGAGAGTCTGTTTATTCAGCCTCTTCCATGTTTCCAAAAGCTCTTCAGCATAAATTATTTCTGTTCAACCTAGTTAGAACAGATTCTGTATTTGTAACTGAATCCATACTGACACAGGGTAATCCCCTCATCACATATTTTAAACAGATGAGGAAGGTGCTTTCGAGAAGACAATAATTTTCCCAAACAGCTCCTGGGTGGCAGATCAGGGATTCTAAGGCAGGCAATGTTCCTCCATAACTAATAGCAGTAATCACAATTCCATTCTACATCCAACTACTTGGGAGGAAAATGAGGTTCAGTGAAGTTCATTAACTGACTTGAAATCATTCACCTTCACAGTAGTGGCAATGGGCTTTGAAGCCAGGTATGCTTAATTATGAAATTATTCTCTTCATAATACTCTACCATAACTATTAATTATTTAGTAGTAATGGGGTAACTTTTTTTTCATTTCAATAGTCATTAATATTAATACTTCCTCCCATACCTACTGCTTCAAAGGTATTGTACTTAAATTAGATGACTTAGTAATAGTTTTAATGCCCTGCTTCAACCCAGTCCTGAAGAGAGGCAGTGTTGCTGGGTTTTTCATAACTGCCATCCAAGTGCCTATGATAAAACACTTGTAGATTTCTGCCTTTACTTTGCATAGTTAATGGAGTTAACTAGAAAAATCAGATTTCAGGTTTCTACTAGGAATGTTCTTGGATATAAAACTATTTTGAACCAATAAAAATATGCAGTCTAAAGCATGAAAAATTGCCCATGTTTTGAGACTATCTAAATTTTATTTTTAGAATCCAATTCTTTATAATCTTAAATCTAATTTACATTTTACTTATTCAAAATTATTCTTTGAGCAACTTCTTGCAATGTGTTATTCTTAATGAGTTCATCTGCATCTGTGCAACTAGAACTATGTTACAGGTTTCCAGTTTTCTTACTTAAGAGTACACTATGATTCAAAACTTTTCTCTAAAATTTGTAATTTATGAACTTAAGAATTTTCTAGTTAAATATACAGACTACTAATAATACTGAAATGTTGCATATACTTAAAATGTATAGAAGTGCCATTGATCATCTTAATCCAGATTCTGCATTTGCAAATCTGTCTATTTGCTAAAATTTACCTTTAAACCCCAAATCAATACTTGCATCATTTTAACAGACATGCAGAGGTGAAAAAATTGAGTCCCCTGATAAACACATTCGTGAAGTCAAACAGGATGACACTCTGCCTTTTTATTTCAGCTCTCACACCAGAAAATGGATGTCAAGTATAGTGCTGCAGTTCTATCCAAAAAGTAAGAAGGCTGTGATATGTCTTTACAGAAAAACACAGTTCAGACAGGAGTTATAGTGCCATTGAAAGTGAGTTAAGGGCCGGCCGAGTGGTGCGGTGGTTAAGCGCTGGCCTGGGAAGCCAGCGGCCCCGGTTCGGTCCCACATGTGAGGGCCAGTGATACTGCCCTCAAAAAAAAAAAAAAAAAAAAAAAAAAGAAAGTGAGTTAAATGTTAATGAATCAACAATATATATCTAGTAAGACGGATGACTTAAAACATAAACATACATAAAACTAGGTTATGCATTGATGAATTGACAAAAATGTTGTTACCAGAGGCTCATAGGAACATGAACCTATATGTCCTCTGGGAACAAGGGCTCTGTATACTAATCCCCCTTATCCACAGGGGAATATGTTCCAAGACCCCCAGTGAATGCTAGAAACCATGAATAGTATCAAATCATAAATATATTATGTTCTTTCTTTTACATACAAGCATATATATGACAAAGAGTAATTTATAAATTAGGCACATAAGAGATTAACAACAACTAGTGACAAAATAGAACAATTATAGCAATAACTATAATAAAAGTTATATGAATGTGGTCTTTCTCACTCTCAAAATATCCTATTGTACTGTATTGATCTTTTTACATAAAGGAAGCACTTTATGAGTTCTCCTCAGCATATCTGAATTACAAGAAACACACACTTTACAATTGTTGAATTGTTTATTTTGAATTTTCCATTTTAATATTTTTGAACTACAGTTGACTGCAGGTAACTGAAATCATAGAAAGTGGAACCAAGGATTAGGGGGAACCATTATATTCAATAATACATTGTTAAAGATGACTTTATATAACATAAGTACCACAAATAATAGCAATCAACTGTGTTAGAAATTAGTTTCTTCAAACTTAAGCAGACATGCTACTGTTGAAACTTACTGCATCATTAATAAGTTTTGCCTGTATCTGACCAAATTGTTCCCGCTTGGCACTAAATGGCAGAAAATCTCAAATATTTACTTATTTTTAAAATAAAAACACAATAGTAATATATTTACTAAAATACAAGTACACCACTATTAATTTATAAAAATGAAACATTTATCTAGAAAGTATATGTCTGTGACTTCCTCTAGATGTGATATACAAATTCAAGTAGACACTACAGAAAGATTATACAAATTTAAATCTACTGTGATAGTCCATGACAAACAGTAAAGTAAGTTAATAAATGACTTGATCCTATTAAATGCATAATTTATCAGTGTTATTTAAATACTAAAGCCTCTGTAAAAACTAGGTAATGTAATTCATTACATACTCTTTGATTATATGTATTTAGCTTAGCTTTGTGTTCATTTTTCCACATTTACAAGCACTATAACATTTTATGTGAAATAAACTCTTTCTCTATCATTGTAGTTGTTGGAGACAAATATGTGAGTATACTCAGGTTCTCCAGAGAAACAGGACATATATGCATGTAAAATATATGTTCCATATATTCTTCTGTTTCTCTTTCTCTCTCTCCCTCTGTGTCTGTCTCTCTCTGTATGTCTCTCTCTTTCTCTGTGTATGTGTGTGTAGAGAGAGAATGTGTGTGTGTGTGTGTGTGTGAGAGAGAGAGAGAGAGAGAGAGAGAGAGAGAGAGAGAGAGAGAGAGAGAGAATCCTAAGAGTTGGCTCATGTAATTATGGAGGCTGACAAGTCCCAAGATTTGCGGTTGGCAAGTTGCACAGCTAGGAGGGCTGATGCTGTAGTTCCAGTCTGAAGGTTGGCAGGCTCAAGACACAGGAAAGCCAGTGTTTCAGATTGAACTCAAAGGTAGGAAAACAGTATGTTCCAGCTGGAAGTTAGGCAGGCAGGAAGAATTCCTCTTATTCAGATGAGGTTCAGCCGTTTCTTCTACTCTGACTTCCAATTGATTGTGTAAGGCCCACCTACAGTAGGGAGCACTGTCAGCATTATTCTTTCCATTGATTTAAATGTTAAACTCATCTGCGGGGAGCCATCCCCCGCAGATCCAGGGGTTCTCTCAGGTGGGGACAGCGTCGGCGAGGAAAAAGAAGAATGGAGACATCGGAAGGAGTTTCATAGGAGGGTCACAATTTACTATTATAAGATGTCCTTTTTATAGGGACTCTTAACCAATATTCCAATCCCAAATTACGTTTCACATAGTTTTGATGTTTTGTTTTTCTTAGGATTTTTACAGTCTTTACTTTTTTGTAACTGCTTTCTCCAGGGTACACTTTGACCTATTCTATGTTTAAGGATTTACTTATCATCTAAAGTGTGGTTACCATGACTACCTAGTCATTATCTAAATTCCAGCAGCTAAATATAATTGCAAAACTCACAGAGCGCAGACTTGAACTATTACTTAAAAAAACTAGCAGTGGCTGTGTTTAGGATAAAACTTATCTAAAGTCTATTCCTTTGTAAATATAATACTTAGTAATAAAAGGAAGTCTCAAACCTCTCTTATCCTATAGAGGACTAAATATTATTTTAACAGAGTAACATCTGTTTCTCAGGCAAAGCTTCAATATCCGTTGCTACAGCAATGCACAAGGCAAAGAATCTAAACAAGGCTGTTGATATAACATACCCCATGGTCAGTAAACTGTCTCTTATCAGAACTCTCATGGCCAAAAGACCTTGGTCTGCTGGTCTCCAAGGAGATTTTTCACAGCTGCACAGGCAAGGATGAACGATAGCACCAGTTTTTTACAGACACCATCTGTATCTCACAGACTGGCTTTTTTAGTCCTATGTGGCCAAAGGCCTAAGCCTCAGTTTCCAAGGGGCTTGAGTCCCATATTTCTCAGTCCTAGGATCCCCTCGGACTGTAGCCTGTCTTAGGGAGTTTCCTTTTTGGGGAAATCTAACCCCGTCCTTGAATTACACAGCCAGCTATCATCAGGGTACCCCAGGAACTTGCCATGAATGCAGTGAAAGTGCTGTTTCCTATAGGATTTGATGTGGAGGAAAGGCACATGGGTTCACAAAGACAGGAGATATTACATGACCAACCATAAGGCAGCACCACAGATATCCAGTGCTGAGGGTGGATTTTTATTTCAATGTGGCCTTGTCAGACACCGGGATGTTGTCGGCCCCCGGAACTCATCCAAAATTACTTTCACAGAAACATCCAGCATAATGCTTGAAGGAACATCTGGGTACCTCATGGCCTAGTCAAGCTAACATATAAGAACCATCACAGTGACCAAGATATGTTGAGGCACAATCTTAAAATAATTTGTTTATTAAAAAAAAATTATATTAAATAGACATTAGTCTATAAAATTTACAAATGTTTCCTCAATTAAATCACATAATCATCACAAGTAGTGACTCTTTCATAGACGAAGAAAATGAGGCACAGGGAAGTTAACTAACTTGCCTAAAGTAACACAACTGGGAAGTTCCAGAGCCAAACATACACCCATGCAATAACCTAAAAGCACTAACTTATGCTGCTTTGCATTTTTCTTTTGCAAAGCCTCCCAAATATCTAAACTGACTTCATCCTTAAAATGAAACACTGAGGTAACCATTATTACCTCTATCTTATCTCAGGTAAGAAAACTGAGTTTTCAGAATCATTATCCAGGTTTAGAAAATTAGAAATATAGTGAAGCCAGGGATGAATTTCTCTTTTTTACTCCATCCCTGAATTATTCCCAATTGTAAAATGGAAGCATTGGATAAAAACATTTTTTGTTGAGCTTTTATAGTACAACCTACCTAAATAGTGTATGCAATGTACTTAAAAAAATAATCATGTGGAATTAGAGTTTCTAAAATAATTTTGTTCTGCCTGCTACTGGGTTATTGACTTAATATATCACTAGGACACAATTGCTCTAATTATGTAATAGTGTGATTCATCATCACGAATACACTATCACACTGATAATGTATTACTCAATAAAGTCACAACAGCTGGCTAGAACAGCCACAGAATCAGGAAGTGTGTGAGTTTATGTGTTTCATTACTTAATTTACTCAGTTCAGAACAAGGGAAGACAACATATTTGTGAAGCCTCAAGAGAAAGTTTAAAATTTCCCAAATTAGCTTTCCTACTGTCGTTTCTATAACGGAAAATAAGAAACCAAAATGACATTTATTTGCAAACCTTGCATTTGCTTGTCAGCTTGATACCAGTGATGAGAAAGTCCCTACACCATGACCTATTTGAATATCTCTGGTATTTTCAGATAGTGTCTAGTCTTTTGTCCTTTTGATAGTCTAAATAAAGTTTTGTTTCCATCTAGTAAATAGAAGCTGATAACAAAAAAGTCCTAAATGATCTTTAAGTCCCTATCCTTTTTATTATGTGCAAATAAACATGTATCAACTTTTAGCTAAGGTTTTATCCTATAGAATGTATTTCCCAGGAGTCTGGTAAGAATCAGCTACATTGTTCTTGTGATTTCCAAAGCTGGCATCAGATGTGCTAAAATGATACATTTGAATAACAATAGCACATATTTTGTTTGATTACCCTGATTTTTCAAACATGTAGTAACAAACACTGAAATCATAGGAAAATATTTCACCTGCACACCTGCTCTATTTTTGTTCCCATAACAAATATGCTTAAAAGGACTGTTTCCTGCAGGCCTCAGTAAAAGCCTCCCTAAATAATGAGTTTACCAATTGACCCACTGAGGGGCATACTCATAAACAATTTGCCTTTACCTTACTTGTGCTTTCTCTTCTCAGCCACACAGATTTGAACGTTGTTTTTGATTTGTCCCTCTTCTTTGCGCAATCACCAGCTCAATCCTACTTGTGCATTTCTAGGATACTGTAGCCGCTAGATAAGAGTGCGCCACTTGAAACACCACCAGGCTGGTAGATATGACAAATCTCTGGTGTCATAGAGCTACCATTTCCTCCCATGCTTGGCTTCCTCAAATGACCCTGTCCACTATTGATAACATCGGTTTTATGGAGTTCAAATACAAAAGATAAATCATCTTTCTAAACTAGCATCAAACTGTAAGGGATTCTTTGGAAATGATGAGTGTTGTAGAATTGGCCTTGGCTTAGACAGAAGAGGGTTGACTATTGAGTCTAAAATGAAGGAGTAGAATAACTTTCTGGGATCTCTGTCAAATGGAAACCATGAGTAGGCACCTTTGCCTTCTCCTCCTAAATTCCCCTCTGTCCCAACTTGAACGCATTCAACACACTTCTACTAAGTGCGGGTCCACCATAGGAAATGAGCCTTGCAGACCTACTACAGGGGACATGATGAACCAGGGCCCCAGGTGCTGCACTCTGAAATCCATCTTGGCCAGGATTCACATAGGTTCTCTCTGGATGACTGGACATGGCAGAGATACTAAGGCAGGACTGACTCTGGAAACACTGAGTTCCTCTGATTTTAGCTAAGTCTGTGGGAGGACCTAGCTGAATGTTTCTTAGATACTAAAGCAGTCTATCTCCTTCCCTTGGGAGAAATTCCCTCAGATTTGCCTGCTATCTGACAACTCTCCCACTCATTCCTAGGTTCCCTTACCATTATTTTTTTTCTCCCATATGGTTCCCTTAATAAAATATGCGTACATTTAATCCTGTCTTGGCATCTTGAACACCCCCAAGAAACTACCTGTGGTTACACTCTACAGAAAAATCATCATCAGCAAAATCACAGCCTTTTCTACCTCTGTGATTACCTTCTCATTATCAATAAAATAATGCAGTGTAGTCCCTGATGCATAGCACCCTCAAATATGCTATGTTTACATACTATAAGTATCAAATGTGATACAATTCCTATCAGATTGCATGAAAGAAAGAGCTCTGAGATATTAAGTAAATAGTAATATGCAACACAGTTAATAGATGGCAAATCAGGGATTTAACCCCAACCGCCTGATTCAAAAGTGGAGCATCTGAGAGCTGTGAGATGCTGCCTCCTGATGTCATCTGCTATTTGTGTCTCATAATCCAAATCATAGTTAATTTCCAGCTTTGTGCACTGCCTCCCTAGCCCTGTTACTTTCCTGTCTTATTCTAAGATGTTGACAACATCTCTACTCACTTCACACATAGCAAGAGTTCAATAAGGATTCAATAAATATGTATTAACTAATGAATTAACATGTAGATAATGAGCAAGTTGGCTGTTTGAAACTTAACACTTATAGCCAAATGCTATTCATAAACACTCAGCTTCAAATGCTTCTGACAAGCTTTTTCTCTTCAAAGTTTTTCAAAATGCAGTATCATCACAAGCTTGGTAAATACCTGCACAGAGTCCTTCGAGACAGTAAACAGAAAGGTGTACTTAACTTGACCAAAGTTCACACTTAGAAATGTCTTCTGTTACTGAATTTAACATAGCTTCAATTTTTTTTTTTTTTGTAAATTCACTTTTGTATTTTTTTAAAATTTTGGCTAACAACTTTTCTTTTTAAAGATTTTTATAGGGGAATTGGAGGAGGGGAACAGCGTTGGGGAATCAGGGAACAGCATTGGGAATCGGGGAAGGGGAACAGACAAGTTGCTGTCTTTTTGTTCTTTAGTCTAGTTGCGGAGGACGTTGCTTCACTGGCCCATGTTGGTTGGTATCATCATTGTGCTCTTCCCGGATGAGTCAGATCAGTCGCCAGCCTCTGGATGGTCGCTCACCATGGCTCTTGGCAGCTCACGCTGGCTGCCGGCCACTCACTGTAGCCTATGGCAGCCCATTGCAGCAGGGGCTACAGTCTACACCATCTCTGGGGCTCACAACCCAGCTCCAGGTGAAACTGTTGTTAGCTGTAGAGGGCAGTGTCACTAGCCCTCACATGTAGGATCCAAACATGTGGGATCCCAAAACCAGCTCTTAACCAATGTGCCGCTCGCCGGTCCCATAGCTTCAATTTAAATACAAGATCATATGTTCATACAAAGGCATTCTTGACACTGCTTGACACTGTCATTTTGACACTGCTATATTTCTAATATATTAATTTCTGCATGTGACTATATTTTTACATAGAATTTAAATAAATATTAAATAAAGAATCACTTATGGAAAATTTGATATACACCTCAATTAAATAGGTCAAAGTAGAGTAAGAGCAACATGGTGATATGATGCCAATAGCATATTTATCCCTAGCCACAACTGAACATTCATGCATTTTTCTGTTTAATACTTGACAAAATAGTTCTCAAGGAGAAGTTTATTGTAAGAGCCAAACCAAATTCTTGGAGTTCATTTCCTAACAGAGAAAACTAACTTGTATAAACAAATAAATAAAAAATGTCACTTTGATCAATATGTGTGTTTTAGACTTCTGAATTCTCATTTTGTTTATTGCTCTGGAAATTACTACTTGCCAAATTGCATTGCCATGGTGTGACTGAACCCAAAAAGTACAAGTGTATTCAAAACTGTCATATTTAGCACAAGGAAACTTGGAGCTCATTCAAGCGACAGTCTAATCCTACTGTTTACAGAGCCAGAAATGTGCTATTAAGTATAAGATTTATGGAATAAGAAGAAAGGTTAATGTATTTTTTTCTGAATGTAAAGAAAGTAAAACTTGGCTCATTAAACATAATGCAGGTCTAAACTGAAACTCTAAGCTTCAATAGTCATCAGTGCAATAACCTGAAATCACTGTATTACATTCATTTTATTCTTTCCTCTAATTTTTATTGAGCACCAGTTGTGTGCAGGACACTTTTCTAGCTATTTGAGACTCAAGCTCCCAAGAGGTATAAGATGAATGCTAATCATTATATGAGTGTTGACACCTCCGTCTATATAGTACATTGGAAGGTGCCTCACTGTACAAGTTGCTTTCTAAGCATATCTCTAATGAATTAACCTCAGATTTCTTCCAGAGCCAACTTCTCTCCATATAATTTGTTGACTTTGTATTTAGTGTTCCAAGGCACTCATGAAAAGATACGCTTTTTAATAACCAGATTCTAAAATGGCCCCAGTGATCTTCAATTCCTAGTATTTACACTCTTGTATAACCCCATCCCTTGAGTTTGGCCTCGACTGTTGACTTGTTTCTAATGAATAGAATATAACAAAGTGATGAGATGTTAGTTTCATGTTTTAGACTATATAAGGTTTTAATTTCCATCTTGCTAGCAGACTCTCTCCCATGCTGGGTTTGATGAATCAAGCTGCCACATAGGAGAGGCCCACAGGCCAAGGAACTGAGGTTGGCCTCCAGCCAATACTCCTTAAAGAGCTGAGACCCTTGGTCCAACAACATGTAAGGAATTGAATGTCACCAACAACTACATGAAACAGGAAGCAGCGCCTTCCCCAGGTGAGGCTTCACATTGACCTGAGCCAGGGCTGATACCTTGAATGAAGCCTTGTGAGATACTCTGAAGAAAGCGGATCCAGCTAAGCTCTGTCCAGATTTCTGAGCAACAGAAACTTAGAGACGATTAATGCATTTTATTTTTAGACCTCTACATCTCTGATGATTTTTTTGCATAGCAATTGGTAACTGATATATGCTCTGATATCACTATAACAAGACTTTTCCAGGAGTGTGACTTGGTGTTTCTGGTGATCTGAATATTGAAAATTTCCCTTCTATTCATGGCATTTTTTTCATTTTATGATATCCTTATAAATTTATTATGACAGATAGTAAACAGACAGACAGACAGACAGACAGACATATAAATTGAAGGAAGTGTCTTAAAAAGCCTCGTAGGGGAATACTGTGTCCCAAGAAAAGAGCAAAGTGCATTTGAGGTAAGTCCAGGACTCCTTAACATATTTATGAGAATAAGAAAAGAAAAGAAATAAAGAAGAGAGGAAAGGAAAAGAAAGGGGAGGAGAGGCAGAGAAAAGAGAATTATGAATGGAAAGGTAATTCCCATTTAGATGTATATAGTAACACACACACACACAGTGACAAAAAATGTCTATACATTTTAAGAAAGGAAAAAAACCATTAAAATTGTAATACTTAATATATACCTATAACAAAAGATGAATACAACTCATTTGCATATATTTTGTTGGCACTGTCTCTTGATGATTCCTTTGGCTTTAGCCAGTGTGGCCAACCTGGCATATCTGAAATCTGTTTATTAATGTTAAAAATGTAGCACATATTTAATTTGACTGACCTTTTAAAAATATTCAAATAATGTCTAAATCTCTCTCTCTCTCTCTCTCTCTCTTTCTCTCTCTCTCTCTCTCTCTCTCTCTATATATATATATATATATACACACATATATGTACATGTATAAGTACACATATATATGTATATATGTAGTTTTAAAACATATTTAAATATATTTATATTTTTTATCTATATCTGTATAACTATCGCTTTAGATTCATTACTTAAGGAAAATAATAAAAATAAAATTAGGATTATTATGGTGTTTATGAGACCAATGCCATGCTAATGCCATATAGGCTAACATTTTAGAAGACACACAGTGTATAACGAATACCCACATGAATTATTTCAGAGACTATCATTTATGGTAACATTAAGCAGTTGTTTTATTTACTATTTAACAAATGTGTTAGTAGTATTAGCAACACATGTAACAGTTTCGTTAGAAACTCTACTTTTGTGGATGATCCATGATGAGGGATCTGCAAGCCAGGCCCCCTAGTTCCTACATTTGGGCTTTGTTAGTACTCCAAGTCATTTATTTTTATTCAAGCTGCATTTTAATTTTTAAAGGAAAATGATAATATTGGCTTCAAAGGGAATTTTTGCAATTATATATATATATATATATATATATATATATATATATATATATATATATAATTTATGGAAGATTGTTTTGAAATGCTCTTGAACATGCACAACAGGGAAATGATTGTCTTGAGTAGCTCACAAAGCGCTTAAGATGTATACATCAAGCAGAATATACAAGCAGATAGAGCATATTTCTGGTTTCTGCCCTGCTTATTCTACTCTGGGTACCCTTTCCCCCAAATCTACCTCCTTCTCATTCAACCTTGCCCTGAGGACTCATTGAATATTTACAAAGAAAGTCTTCAACCTCAGCCATCCTTTCTAGCAGAAACTTAGACCACGATATTTAGATTCAGTTTCCAACATCTCAAATGTGTTTGTCTTCATTCTCCTTGACTCCACAAATTTGGGTAAATTCTGAACCCCAATGTAGTACCAATACCCCTGTCCTTACACAAACCTTAAAACTAGAGTTGTATCCTGTTCTTATCTCTAGTGAATTTAATAGATATGTTAGCAGCCCAGCCCCTTTAAAACTAAGACTCTGAATTCCAGCTTTTCTGGTTAGAGTAGAAATGTTCTGTGTAATTCATAGGGCCTAAGGAATACACCACATACATCCACTAAAAGTACTGAAATGTTTCCATTTCCAGGCATAGATCTTTAACCAAGATATATATCCACTACATCTAGCCAATTGTAAGTCTCATTTTTCTGACCTTTCTATATGATTGGATCAGGATTTATGCACTTTCACTATTCTAGCTTAAATAGATGTTTTCTGTTTGACAGACCTGTTTCCTCATTTATCTATTGCTGAAATAAAAATGCCCCCAAACTTAGTGACTTAAAATAACAATTGTTTGAAGCTTTTTATTATTATTTTTTGCTTGGCTGGGCTCAGTCTGGCTTCATTCTTTCAGCTACATTCAGCTCTCTGTCAGCTGAGGGCTGGGCTAGGCTGGGGCAGCTAGAAAGCTGTGCCTCTTTATGTGGTCTTGCTCTTTAGCTTCTTCACATTATGTCTTTATGGCTCAGAAGTCACATAAATTTTGCAGCATTCCATTGGTCAAAGCGAGCCTCAAAGCAGCTCAGATTCACCTCTTGAGTGAGGGAATGACAAATTTGTGCTATCAAGTGTGATGATTACAGGAAAAAGAAAGAATTTTGTGACCAGTTTTGCAAACAACCTACCACTCCACTGTCATTCCAATTGCTATAATAAAATCAATTTTTACCAGATTAAGGGTCACCCCACATTTTTCTCATATTCACAAGAATCTAAACAGAACAATCTCGTGAGTCATCTGAGCAAGAGGAGGGTTTGATTCAAATTGGATTACAAAGTTTATATAAGTAGTGAGAAAAAACGTAAGCCTTAAAGAGAGACAGAGAGACTCAAGTTAAACCAATGAGACAGATTACAAACTCCAAATCCAGAGACATGAATAGGATCTCTAACTAGGGGCAGAGACTTCACCTTGCCGTTAGTAACAAATAGAATGGAAGTCAGTATTAAAGCCAAAGTTTTAGACCTTTAGAATCACAGTTTTCACAGACTGCGGTTGATGGGTGTGTGCATGTGTTGGGATAGTTGAAAAATATGGAACCAAATTCCCACTCTGTTCAAACTCTCTGGCTTTCCCAAATCTACTGCACAAATACCAATTTGTTTGCCTATATGCCCACTTGAGTCATGGTATATATTATTGCTTAATAAATGCAATGTTACATAAGATTATATAATTGCAATATAGTGCTTAAATGTAGATTTAATTCTACACTTTGTTTCAGAAAGCATTTATGATAAATTCACCAACCAAGTGATCAATTTTCATAGCACTAAAATATCCACATGCGTGATTTTAAAACCATTTTCCCTCAGTATGCTTATGTTGGTTTAGTTGACTTATGAAATAATATAATATATATTAAAATGAAATAATATAAGATATATTAAAAGCTTTAATATGACTATCTCATTGTATCTTACAAACTATAACATCTAAAAAGTGATTGTACTTTAAATGATAGTTCTTTTCTGTACTATTATACATTCCAAGTTTTAGAAAACTCAGATTTCAAAGTTGAAAGCAAATATATATTTACCAGGACACTATACTAATGACACCAAAACCTACGCATTCCATGTATCATATTTAAATATTAATATCTGAATACATTTCTCTTTCTTCCAAATGCACAAGATTGAATATTGCTGTATATAATTCCCTTTGGTGGAAAGAAATACTGACCTATTAGTCAACTGTATAATTTCTCCAGACTCCGAATTTGCTTTCAGGAGTAGCATCCATTAGGTTATTCATGGAATAATCTTAGATTGTGGATAAAATATGAAATAGAGGGGGCATAGAAGGAAGAAGGGAGGGAGAGAGAGAATAAGGAAGAAAAATTATATCAAGCTTCCTATGATTTCCAATTAAATTAAACCCTATTAAAAAAAACTGGAAAACTCAAGTTAAAATATTTTTATTAATATTTCATCACTTTTTACAGTAGCAAATTATAATTGCATATGTGGGGCAATGATTCAAAAGAGAAAATATAAACAAATATATCAAATTTATTATAGTCAAATAATTATCTCAAGATTGTTATTTGGTACACAACAAATACTATTCTCATTTCTTTATATTTCAAGTTAAGACAAAAATGGAAAAACAGTACCTAGAAAATTAATCAGCTCTGATCATCAAAAGCAAATCTCCTTTAAAAATATTTTCTTTAATTTGTTTCATCATTCAGGAGAAATATCTTATCAAGTTCTGTGTAATTGCATAACTGCAGTAGCCACTGTTATTTATGAAACACTCTTCTAGGAACTAGACACATCATTTTTTCCTGGTCAGCCACAGTTGGCTGATTTGTACCACAGTCTTCCCCAACCATTTCCCCCACAGCCTGTCCTGACAGTTGGTCTAAAGTGGAGACTGAACAGTAACTAAGTGTGAAAGAGCATATGTTTAGAGGAAACCAGACACCATAGTTCTATAATAGACTTTGTATTTTGTAAGCTTTTGGAGGATAGCAGGAGTTCATTTTTCAAAATTTCTTAATTTTGTGTCAAGATAATTCATGATGTGACTATTGAATCAATTTCAAGGCCCCCACAAAACTGGAATATTCTATAATGTTTCAGTATCTTGTTTTAGTCAATTTTCTGTCTCTAAAAGTCAAAAAGAATTTAAAATATAAACCTAATATTTATTAGTCTACTTGCATTTGTGTGAGGCATTAAAATTATCTATTAGAAATGCTACCCCAAATGTATATATAATTTATTTATAATATCCTGAAATAAAAAGCTTTTCTATATTCCTTTTTGTTTCAATCTCTGTTTGATATTCATTTTGGGGGTAATTTCAGAAAAACATAGTATATTCTTAGATCCTTTATCAGAAGTCAAAATTTTAAATGTAATAGAAAATATAACATGCATACTTCGTTGGAACATTATGAAATTCAAAGATATCTGCTAAAATTTGACTTTTGATGTCAAAATACTTTTATTTTAATCATATATGCAAACTGATTTAAGAGGATTATCCAAGCAACATTAATGGTGACCTGAATTTCTTTTTTCTATTTTCATGTAAATTCAAAATCAGTATGTCCACGTGAAATAATGAGTTCTGAAATATGAGCAGGAATTTTATATACTACTTGGCAAGGTATTGGAAGTCACTAAATTGTATATATGAATATTTTTTGGCTTAGTTATGTCTTTCCAATTATTAGGTCAAATCTTTTAAGCAATATTAATAATGAAGGTACTATTTCCAAGAATTCACTAACTGAAACCAATGAGAGTAAGTTAGCTGCTTGGTATTTTTTCCTCTTTCTCGTCCTAGTGTATGGTCACTGAATCAAGATGAAACTGCCAGAATTCAGTAGATCTAACTACATGGTCTTTTCATGACAGGTATAAAGAAAATGGGGTAAAGAATGTTTAGCCAGAATATAGAAGCCTGGAATGATAAAAATATATTTAGGAATGAGTTGTTGGTCTGAGTGGCACCTGAGACTGAACAATGGAATACAATAGTGTAAGTGTAAGTGTAAGTGTGAAATCTGACAATTAATTTCATGAACTCACCCTAGAAAAAGTGCTACATACCTCATTGCTTAATATCACCACTGTCACCTTTGAAGTACTCCCCTTGGGAAGCTACGCACCCATGCCAATGCCTAGTTCACCCTTCAAAGTAATTTTGGAATTCTTTCTGGAATGGACATCAGAGCTGTTACCATTTTTATTACCCTTGATGTCCTAATGTCATAAAAATGTTTTCCTTTCAATATGTCATTTATCTTTGGGTGAAGAAAGAAGTAATCGGGGCCAGATCAGGTGAATAGGGAGGGTGTTCCAATATAGTTATTTGTTTACTGGCTAAAAGCCCCCTCACGACAGTGCCATGTGAGCTGGTGCATTGTCGTGATGTAAGAGCCATGAATTGTTGGTGAAAAGTTCAGGTCACCTGACTTTTCCATGCAGCTTTTCTGCGCTTCCAAATAGTAAACTTGTTTAACTATTTGTCTAGTTTGTACATGTTCATAATGAATAATCCCTCTAGTATCAAAAAAGGTTAACAGCATCATTACAACAAGTTCCCTAGTTTAATTGTAAGAACTCCATAATTGCTATCAGCATCAAGAAGAGTCAGTTGGGGGCCGGCCGAGTGGTGCGGCGGTTAAGCACTGGCTTGGGAAGCCAGCGGCCCCGGTTCGGGTCCCACATATGAGGGCCAGTGACACTGCCCTCAAAAAAAAAAAAAAAAAAAAAGAAGAGTCAGTTGGATGGATAGAAGTCAAAATTGACAGACAAAATTTCAATTTCTTAGTAGGGCTTCCAGGATAGGTACCTGCAAAATGTCAGAAGTACATACAGACAGTTATAAAAGTAAAGATAGAGCCACTTACATAAAATGGGATCCATTTTTAGGTCTTTAACTAGAAGCTGGAAAATAAGGGGAGAGATTGCAAATGGAACATCCTAAAATAATGCAATGGGGAGACTTGCAGGCAAACATATATCTAAAACAGCTTATTATAATTATTAAATAATTAAATTTTCAAGGAATATGTGTAATTAGGCAGTAGAAGACATAACATAATATATCATTTGAACCCTGGTCAAAAAAGCTAGTGAAAATGAAAGAAAAATGAATTTACTTTAAATTTTAGTCAATTTATGTATAGTAAATTTTAGTAAATTTATTTATAGTAAATTTATTTTGTTATATATACCTACAAATACATTTTTCAATCTACAGTTATTCAGAAGTATAAAAATGACACAACTGTAATTTTTGTTAAAATAGACTGTCTTATGTCTTAGTAAAATTGTCTTCTTTATTTAATTTTTAAACTAAGCTTATGTAACCTATCTTTGTTACTGAATAAATGATCATTCGAATTTTCTAAATACATTGCTACACTCTGTAGGTCAATGGTCAAAAATACTAATATGGGTATTTACTACTGTGGTGAATAGTCTGAAATTGAGGTTTAATATTATGTGCTTCTTTAATGGCCTCACCTCTAGTTTTCCTCCCCACTCCTTTCCTGCTGAAAATGACATCTTGCCAAACAGCCTTCCTTATCAAATGGACCAAAGGCAGTTCTTGCTTATCCCTGAGTAGCTGGTTTCAGTGTGCTGTCAGCCCACAGACTATTCAAACATATACTCCTTGGGAATCAAGGGGGCACCTCACCCTCTTGTTACCACAAAGCCTGACTCCCTCAGCCCCTGATTATTCACTCTATTCCCAAGTACATGTCCCTTGTAGCCCTGTAGGGCATGCAGTGTCCTTCTCCCCAGGCTAGGATTATATGACTAAGAAACTGTCGATCTCATTTATCCCAAGTTGGCTGTCATATTTTGGCCATACTTATCATTCTATGGTAGAAATCCCTACCACACCAATGGGATGAAGAGGAAGTGATTAAAACAGTGACTAATAGTGGCTCAAACAGTAAATATTTGAAAATTGAATCATTTCACATAAGAAGACAAAAGTCATCTCTTCATGGCTGTTTCAGTGTCAACACACTGATTAGGGACCTAAGCTCGCTCAAGCATTTCGAGCGTTAAAGTGACTATCTATGGACCTTTGAAAACCTTCATTTTACTTTTTTTTCACTTTTGTTGACTTTAAGAAATTTTGTATCCGGGCTTGTTGTTTCATTGTTGGTGGTTCTGGCATCAATATTTTATTTAATCATTATTACCACAGGTAAATCATAACTGGTTATAGCTTTAATTTATGTGATAGATATCGTACGCTATACCTTAACTATGTTGTATTACTTAAAAGATTAAATAGGTCCATGCATGCAGAGCCAAGGAGCGGAGCACTTAATATCAGTTGCTAAATGCTAGCTAGTATACTAAGAGAGATAGAGTATTTTATATACTTAACACATAAATCCTATGAGTTAAGTTTAATTTTCCTCATTTTATAATCTAGAAAGCACATCACAGAGAAGGTAAAGAACACTTTCCATATTCAAACACTAATAAATTAGAGTCAATATTCAAACTCAGGCCTATAGTATTCTAAATCTTTCTATATACTTATGGGAGGACCAATAGAATTCCCAATATTGTCAAGCAGAAACATCTGTTGGGAGATCAAATGGGCCCTGATTTGGCTTATAAAATATACACATTAAAAATTCTGGAGAAAAATTACTTTCAACCTCAATAAAAATAAAAATCCTCCCTATGCAGAATCTAAAGAAATATTCTCTTTACAAGAGATGACAAATATTTTTCCTCCAATCCTTTTCTTCCCATTCCCATACCTCCTTCTCAAGGACCCCTAATTTACTTTTTTAAAGGAGCCTCCCTCCCAAGTGCCAATAACCCTACCCCAGAACTGTAACTGACTCACGATCAATTGGTCTGATCAACCATGCTAACTGGAACCTCTCCTTGGAATTTGAAACTGAAACTTAATGTTTCTAGTCAGTCTCTGTCAAGCCTGTGAACTCTAAAGTCATGTAGAAGGAAGGCTGGGCCAGGTCCCAAGACAGGCAGTCTGCTGGAACAGAAGAACGAAGCAGATAAAGAAGAGAAACAGAAAAGGGAAACTGAAAGAAATTTTATAACTCTAGGTCTGAAGAGGGATACCGAGAGGCAGAAAGAGATAGCGAGGGACAGAAGGAACAAGATTAAGAGTGAGAAAAGAGAGCAATACCTTTGGTTCCTCATGACTTGCTAGTCCTTGGAGTCAGCTTTTCCAAAAGCCTCACTGGTATTTACAGTATTGGAAGTCATATCATTGTGATAAATCCCCTTTTTGACTTGAACCTAATTTGCTTTAACCTCTTTCTTGGAGTTGAAGGAGCCCCACAGGAGAGAACAGAGAAGTACAGTACAAGTTGAATTCAAACCTACAAAAATCAAAAGATGAATGAGTTTTATATTTTTGGAAATACCAATTGTTCTTTATACTTACAAAAATGTATACTGTATTTTATCACAGATTATACTGGATATATTCTATTCAATGTGTTTATTTTATATTTCACAGTTGACATGGGAAAACATCTATGTATAATAGATTCAGCTTATTGACATGTAATCTGGTAATTATAATACCTTAATCTGGTCATTATAATACAAAGTCTTAAATAAATTACAAAAGGCAATTTCCACTAAAATTAGAAAAATGCTAATGCATATTTATTACTCTGAGTTCTTCAAAGATTATTCTTTGCACATTTCCCTACTTCTTAGAAACTATGAAATTTGAAGAATAAAAAGAAAAACAGTGAGCATGTCAAGTGTGTAATTTTGATATAAACACCCCCTTTTATATTCCTTAACACTTCATTTTCAATCTTTTTCCAGAGAAGCAATCAACTGACACACATAATATCCAATATGTTTTACACACTGAAAAATTGGCATATTTGGGACTCAACTATCAGATTTTCACAAACATCAAGATTTTTAAACACATCACTCACAATTGATGTTGAGGAATCAGTGCACTGACAAAATTATGTTAGTTTAATTATATAAAATTAGTTGGGGTGAGCAGACTTGGGTTTTAGAACAATCTTCAGGTTCATTTTAAGAAATCAAAAGTTATTTTAGCCTTTAATTCCTGACATAGATAGTGAAAAATGCTGAAGATGATATTAGAAAATGGAGTCATAATATCAGATAATCATAAATAAACTACTTACTTTCTCTACTGGAGATATCATATATTTTAAGAAATATAACAAAAATCTATTCTGTTTAGAGGTGAAATAAATTATGCATCAGTTTTATATAATAATACAATATTGAATAGAGGGCATTTATTCAAATTAGATGAAGAACACCTCCACTGATCGAAACTGCCTGTCTCTCCAGCATCATTGTCTGCTGCTCTCCGTCTTCAACTTCATAGTCGAGCTGCACAGAAGCACTCCGAATTCTCTATACACAGGGAGTGCTGTGTTGGGCCTGTGCCTGTGCTCACACTGCCCTCTTTCTCAGAACATTCCTCCAGAGGTCTTTCTTTAATACAGCCCCCAACACTCCCCCAACATGTTAGGTAATATGTTTCCTCTAACCTCCATAATACTTTAAGAAGATAATATATTATAGTAATCTCTTTATGTGCCTGTTTCACCTGACTGTCTGATAGATCTTTGAAGCTATCAGCTACTTGCCCCATCTTGTAACCCCCTGCAAATCCCTGGGCTTCTATTGATCCCTATTGTGTTGCCACAGAAAAATTGCATCCCCAAATCTCTGCTGCATTTCTGGTGCAGGTAACAGCCTCCACTATCCTGATATTTCTTCCTAGCTGGAGGAGATAAAAGAATACTGCCTTCATCCGAGAGTAATCGCACTAGACATCATCTCCCTTCTTTAGTTTTCTTTCCCAATCACTAGTTTCCTAGGCGTGGCTAACTCAGGTGCACTCTGACAGCTGCAATGCTACCCAAAGGCCCTCCTTCCTGAACACCAAAGTGACCATCATAGTCATTTCCCTTAGAGTTAAATTACTGATGACCCCATGAGTGAACGGGGCTTTTAGTCATAAATATTGATGTTCCTTCCAACAATAAGCTTTTACTTTGTCAGCAAAACTCACTATTCCATTTTCTATACTCTCTTATTGGCAGGAAAGTTAAAAAAGTGGCAGGTTCCTCTATCTTCTTAGCCAGTGCTGGAATGTAATCAAAGCCTTCTAGAAAATGAAAAGGACATCTCTGGCATCTTACTAGAAACAAAACAAAATAAAAGATAGCACCATCACCACTGGCTAGCAAGTGTATTGTCATCCACACATCACTGTGGAGTAATAGCTTCTCACTCAGAAACTTCAACTCAAGTGTCTATTCAAAAACAAATTAGGGCTCCAGTTCTATTGCAGTCTCCCAGTTGATAGACATAACAAACATATATTAGAAGCCAGAAATATCTTGAGGCTCCATTGCCAAGTAGTAAAAGATGGAGAAGAATGCAGTAAGCAAAAAGTGTTCTTTTGCCTGAAGAATGCACTACTGGAGCTATTGGCATAACCAAATAAATGTACCAGTCAACCAGTTTCCTAGAGGATCAAAAAGCATCATCAGAAATAAAATTAAATGGTCTAATGTGGACACTGCTAGATTTTGCTTTCAGAAATAGTGCCACATGGATTTGGGAATATCATTTTATTATGCCACTTGAGGTGGTCAGTGGGGACCCAACAGCTTTGTACAAAATGTGAGTCTAATGGATTCTGCACATTTGTTTGCTAATGGATTATGACATTTCAATCCACACAAATTACATGAGACAAGAACAAAGAGATTGACCTTCAAAAACAGTCTACCATTTAATGCACACCAAAATACTGATCAAGTGTGTTGAATTTTCCTTAACTGGGTTTATAGGATGTTTTCTTATTAGACTAGTATTATTAACTTTAGGGAAGGATACTTTTCTCATATATCAGAGAGTACATGATATCAATCTGACTTATTATGGCGATGAAAATTTTGACCTTTTGGTTAAGGGGCTATCCCATTTCTCCAATGTAAAATTGAATTTTTTCCCATGCCATTTCCATTTATTATAAGCAAGTGACTATGACAGTTTATACTAGGGGAGGGCAATTAAGCTCTACCTCCTAAAAGGCATATCAAGGAATTTGAGATATATGTTAAATCTATTATAAGTAACGGATATATTTGGAGGGAGATACTTTGATGCTCTGCAAATATCTTGTCTCTCCTTTGAGTTGTGTACTTGAATTTTAGCATTCACAAATTTATTTTACTGGCAGCGATTATTACTGTGTTGGCATTATAGTTTACCATTTAACTCATTCCTGTCACATTTATTAATTAAACTTGTCCTGTACAGAAGGCTTGTCTCTTCACCTGTTTATTTATTTAATCGTTTATTTATATCATATGGACTTATAGGTACTTATTTCATTCTTAGGGTTATAAACCAATACTGTTTAATTAATTGATTAATTAATTGATTAACCTATTTATTTGCTAAATTTTTCGTGCTTAAACCAATCGCACCTCTTTAATGTTCCTTCCCATGTCCTTCTGACATGGCACTGTTTATTTGTTTGTTTGCTTGCTTGTTTGTTTTGCCCTTACATGTTTTGGTAGTACAAAATACTCCGGGATCATTTTATATTTTCCTTACCCAATTTTAGAATCAAGACTGGTTTCCTTTTTTGAGGAACAATATTAGAAATCAAGGTCTGGGTACTAGATTGATATAGCTACGGTGTCAAAATTTCATGTTTCTTTCAACAGAAAAAACTAGGAAATATATACAACATATAAATATATATCAGACAAAATTTATTTATATGTTATAATATTTTAGTTTTGTTTTATATATATATATATATAAAATGTATATGTATATATCTATATTTATCAGTCTATGTGTCTATCATCTATCTATCTATCTAATATCTCAGACTTTACTCCAACAATATAAGGTTCATCTAGACTTCCTGCCTTGATTATTATAACTTGTTTGTTGACAGTGAGAAATCTGGTCATTATCTATAATACTTGCACTTATTTGTTCAACTCCAGTTTACATATGAAGTAGTTTCAATTGCTAGACTGTGCCATTACGACAAACCAGTTTACCAACCACTGTACAGTATTTATGTAGAGTTTTTTGTTACAGTCTCTAGACAAAACACTGTTTTTCTAAGTAACTTACTTCAGCTTCTTTCCCCACTTCCTTTGATGAGATTTTCTGAGGCCTTTGTAATATAGTTATCTCATTTGTTGCAGCCTGAGTTCCATAATGGCTTCTTCCACATCATCGTTGATTTTTTAAATATTTGTCTACATTATGGTTTATTTTTTTGTAACATATACATATGTGGATTTTGACAAATACAGAGAGATATGTGTCTACCACAACAACCATACAGAACAGTTTTATCAAACTAAAAATTCCCTTGTGTAACCCCTTTAATCAAACACTCTCCTTTCACCAACCTCTTATAAGCACTGATAGATTTTCTATTGATGTATGTATATATATATATATATATATATATATAAAACTAACGCTCTAACCTCACTTTGGTTGTTGGTATAATTTATTGCATCATGACTGTAGTTCTGAGGGCCCCAGCTTCTTACTGGCAGTCAGCTGAGGCAGCACTCAACTTCTAGAGATTGCCTACATTTTCCAGAGGCTGCTAGCAGTTTCCTTCCATGGGAGCTTTCTCAACATGGACACTTATTTCATCAAGCTAGTGAGGGCAGTGTCTGCTAGCAAGACAGAGACTTTGTAACATGATGTAATCATGGGAATGACATCTCATTGCCATTTCCATACTCTATTCATTAGAAGCAAATTGTAGGTCCCACACACACTCAAAGAGAGAGAACACAGGAGGCAGTAACCCTGGGGGGCACTCAAGTTTTTTCACCAGTCAGTCTGACTAGAGGTTTATCGATTTATTGATCCTCTCAAGGTACCCATTTTTCAATTTCATTTATTTTTTCTATTATTTTTATTTTTCATTGCATTTGTTTCTGTTCTAATCTTTATTATTGCTTTCTTTATACTTTCTTTGTGTTTTAGTTGCTCTTTGTCTGGAGTCTTAAGAAGGAAGTTTAAGATTCTTGTTTTAGATTTTCCTTCTCATCTAATGTGTTTCCCATAAATTTTATTATATTTCCAAATTTTAATTCAGTTCAATTTTTAAAAAAATTTCTTTTCAAATGTTTTCTTTGATTCATGGGTTGTACAGAAAGGTGTATTTGAGAATTTTCCAGCTAGCTTTCTGGTATTGCTTTTTGTTTCACCCTATTATTGACAGAGAATGTAGTTTGTATTATTTATATTCTTTTATATTTCTAAATGTTTGTTTTATGACCCAGAATATGGTCTACTTTGCTGAATATTTTATATGCTTTTGAGAAGAACATGTATTCTGTTAATGTTGGTTGAAAGTTTTATAAATGTAAATTACATGAAGTTGATTGATACATAATTTAAGACATCTATATATTTACTGATTTTCTTCTTTACTTGTTCTGCCAATTGCTGAGAGAGAAATAGCAAAGCCTCCATGCATAACTGTGAATCTGTCAATTTCTTCTATGAAATCTATCAGTTACTGCTTCATTTATTTTGAAATTAAGAATATATATGCCATTTTTGAGCATAGGATTTAAAAATTTATACATTTTATGGTACCTACAATAATTTGGAAACTTGACGTTGCCCATAAATGAAAACCAATGTGAACTTTATCCTATTTGTAGTAGAAATAAAATTTGTTTACTTCTTTAAGTCTCAGCCTAGAAACTTAAAAATATTAGGATACTAATAGCACCCTGAGAATGAGAAAAGCAACCCTGACAACCAGAAGTTTGTGTGGCAGGAACAGATAGGTTTTGCTGTACTTCTGATGAAACTAGCTATTCTCACAGATTAATAACTTCAGCTAAGGTCACTTTATGACAGTGATGAAGGGAGTCCAATACGAGACAACTCCTTAATCATGCCTGAGCACAGATTTAAAACAGGGTTTGCTGTGCAAACTACAAAGATGACCAAGCATGCCTTTCCTGAATAACTTGAGTTATACTTCTGCTTCTTAACTACTTGGAACTTGAGTCTTCTTTCTTTATTCCAGCTTCCTTGGCAAGGTTCTTTAAGATAAACAATCACAGCATGTTTCTGTTTCTTGACACTTACCAATCCAGAGTAACTTTCAATTCTTTGATTCTTTCCTGAAATTACCTTACACAACACCAAATCTTAAAATAAGCTCCTTTAAGCACCATGTTATGGAAATACTTCATGGTTCCCCAAAGGGAGTCATCTTGATGTTGCAAGCATCAAGAAGCGCAATGTTACTTATAGCTTTGTTTCTGGTATAATTTGGTAAGCATCAACAGATGCAATATAGATACATGGTAAGAGTTAGGGTAACACAAAAAAAAAGTTTAGCATTGGGACTATCATATGGTAAACACTCATTGTTTAGTATAACTGACTTTCCAGTGGAAACAGTTTATTGGAAGGAAGCAGCTATATTCTATTCATCTTAGTGTATCTGTTGTAAAATAGTATAATTGGAAAATAATAGACATTATGTGAACATTTGTTGAACAAATAGATTAAATTCTAGTATTTAAACATTAATAATTTAAAGATTTAGAAGTATAAAAGAACAAAATGAAGACTCCATATGTAATGTAGAAGAGAGTAGGAAAAGAGTAAGATGGCAATAATACAATCATGAAATAAAATAGAATTTAATATTTCAAACGAGTATGAAAAGAATATTTAGATGCTCTCAGTAATATCACTCCAAGTACACAGAACTGAACATTTGTTTTCTATTTCTTATTAGGTGATATGTTTAAACAGTATTGCTATAGCATTATACTATAGGGTCCCTAAAGAGTTGTTTTTTAAGTCACTCTCCCACATCAAGCTCTTAGTCCATGTTAGGCAACTAGTTTTTTCTAATTATCCATGAACTAAAAGCAGTGATTGTTTTTCTGAGGTCTGTCATGGCTTTATTCCCAATGAAAGTTTTAACACAAATTTTGGCTAAATCATTTCTGGATCCAGCATAGTTTTCTCAATTTTCCAGACTATCATTAAATTTGTTAGGTTAAACAACTTTTGTCCACTGGGATAGCATTTGGTACACTAGAGCAGACTTTCTCTATTAAACTAATGATGCACTAAATGGCACACTGATGACCTGAAAGAATAAATGTGTCTTCTTGAGAACAGACTTCTAACTAGGGGAAAACGTGGACATTAGGGAAAAGATGGCTCATTAATGTTCAACCATCAACTACATAATCAATAAGCTGAGAACCCAGAAGGTATCTTTATTTAGTGAAGTATTAATATATTATTAATTTTCTTTTTAAACATTGATAAGGCACATCTTGTCAGCTAATTGAAGTACTGTTTCTACTAAATAAATACTAAAGAAAAGAGTAAATTTCCAGTGTATTCCAGTCAATCGATTAGCTTATATACTGATCTACTAGCATTAAATATATATATATATATATATATATATATATATATATATATATATATATATATATTTTTTAAAGATTTTATTGGGGAATTGGGGGAGGGGAACAGCATTGGGGAACCAGGGAAGGGGAACAAACAAGTTGCTGTCCTTTTGTTCTTCAGTCTAGTTGTGGAGGATATTGCTTCACTGGCCCAAGTTGGATTCATCATTGTGCTCTTCCTGGGTGAGGTAGATCAGTTGCCAGACTCTGGATGGCCGCTCACAGCGGCTCTTGGCAGCTCACACTGGCTGCCTACCACTCACTGTAGCCTATGGCGGCCCACAGCAGGGGCTGCAGCTATGCCATCCCTGGGGATCACAGCAGCCAAGCTCCAGGTGAAGCTGTTGTTCACCATCTTAGCTATAGAGGGCAGTGTCATTGGCCCTCATATGTGGGATCTGAACCAGGGCCGCTGGCGTCCCAAGCCGTCTCTTAACCAACGTGCCACTCGGCTGGCCCCTACTAGCATTATATTTAATTAAAGGTCTATTTGGTATTAATGGGAAGTCCTGTTTGTAAAACATTAATTTGCTTTTACAATAGTGCTTTTCACCTGAAACTCTCTCTTTATAAAAAGAAAGTCAGTTTCTCTGGCTTTGGAAAGCTATATATATATATTTAAAATTTGTTGTTAAATTGCATGAAGTATGAATAAATAAATTTTTCTCACTAAAGTTACAGTTTTTGTTTTAATTTATTAAGAAGGTAGACAGATTAACTGGGTTATAATAATACCAATTATTGATCATGTATTATGTAACTCAACTATTTAACTTTTCATTGTTAATTTAAAACTTACAGAAATTTGTAAAAATTCTATAAAGTTCTTTTTGTACCCTTCGCCCAGATTACCTCCAATGGTAACTTATAACTACAGTATAATATCAAAATTAGAAAATTGACATTGGCATACCATCAACTAGACTATAATGACTTAGTCTCGCCATTTTGGAAAGCTTGCGTACATTTGTATATGTCTAGTGCGTATGTATAAATAATTCTATTCACTTCCATGCCATGTGAAGTTTTGTGTAACCACATCTACAATCACTCCATTTTGAGAAGTGTAGAGAAATTTAATTTGTTAGTGAAACAAATTATTATGCTAAAAATATATCTAAAGCAATGAGTACTGTAAAAGAAATAGTAAAAAGTGGTCTTATTATGCAACATTAAGATAAGAATTAGATTATATGTCAAATAGATTTAATACATAAGAGGAAGAAAATGCTTGACAAATGTGTCTGACCTCTTGAAATATGATAAAACATGAAAATTAATAGCAAAATAAAATTTTCACAGAAAAACTGAACAGAATGTAAGAGATTTTCCATATACCCCCTGCTCCCACACATGCATAGCCTCCCTCCTCCATTATCAACATTCCCCCACCAGAGTGGTACGTTTGTTACAATTGTTGTACCTATATTGACACACCATTGACACATTTTACTCTTGATAGCCTACATTATACGTGTTTCCACAAATGCATAATGACATGTTTCTATCATTATAATATCATACGAAATAGTTTCAGGGACCTAAAAATCCTGTGCTTTCTGCCTATTCATCACCCCACCTCCGCTCCCTAAACCCTGGCAACCATGGATCTCATTGTCTCCATAGTTTGCCTCTCCACAAAATCTAGATGAGCTAGCATTTGGCAATGACTTTTAGATGAAACACCAAAGTCATGATCCAGAAATAAATAATTGACAAACTGGACTTCATTAAATTTAAAAATTTATACTCTGCAAACGACACTGTCAAGAGAATGAGAAGACAAGCCACAAACTGCAAGAAAGTATTTGAAAAAGATGCTATAGTCCTGATAAAGGACTATTATCAAAAATATACAAAGACCCAGGCCGGCCCAGTGGTGCGTTGGTTAAGAGCTGGTTTTGGGATGCCAGCGGCCCCGGTTTGGATCCCACATATGAGGGCCAGTGACACTGCCCTCCACAGCAAACAACAGCTCCACCTGGAGCTGGGCTGTGTGAGCCCCGGTGATGGTGTTGGCTGCATTTATATATATATATATATATATATATATATATATATATATATATACCCTTAAAACTCAACAATAAGAACACACACAAAAAAGTTATTATAAGACAAAGACCTTAACAAACACCTCACCAAGAAAGATATTCAGGTGGCAAATAAGCATATGAAAAGATGCTTCACATTATGTCATCAGGGAAATCCAAATTAAAGCAATGAGATACCACTACACACCTATTAGAATGGACACAATTTGAAAAACTGATGACACGAAATGGTAATGAGGATGAAGAGCAACCGGTGCCTTCATTCATTGCTGTGGGAAAGCAAAAGGGTGCAGCCACTTTGGAAAGTAGTTTGGTGATTTCTTACAAAACTAAATATACTGTTACAACAAAACCAGCATTGTACTCCATGGTATATACCCGAAGGAGTTGAAAGCTTACACACACACACACACACGCACACACACACACACACACACACACACACTGCACATGGATGTTTATAGGAGCTTTATTCATAATTTCCAAAATGTAGTAACAACCAAGATGTCTTGCTGAATAAAATAGCTGAGTGGATAAATAAACTATGGTACATCCAGACCTAGTATTTAGCATTAAGAAGAAATGGTCTATCAAGCTTTAAAAAGATATAGAAGAAACTTAATACATATTACTAAGTGGAAGTAGACAATGGGAAATGCCTTTATACTTTATGATTTCAACTGTATTAACAAATGGAAAAGGCAAAACAATTTTATAATGTAATAATATTTAAATTCCTTCAGAATAAACTAGGGTGTTCCTTTTGGATGTAAATGACCAAAAGGAACATTCAGTTTCTCTAAATACTAGTTTTTGAGACAAAACACATATAGTATCCCAAAGTCAAGTTGGTAAAAAAAAACCCCACCAAATTAATAATGACAGATACAGATTTGGTTTATTGGTTGACAATAGATAAAACATATAAGTGTTGACAAAAAGAAATAATAATAATGAAGTCTGGAACTGAAAACCAAAAAGAAAATTTTAATGAGAGAAACTCAGAGAAGTGATTCCTGCAGATTAAAATAACTTACAATATAAGCCACCTGAAGAATAATGGAAATGAGAATTTGGGAAACATAGGTCACTCATGTCTCTAGAACATTACTTACCATTGAATTTTTTGGAGGAAAAGGATAATCAGGTTTGAGAATAAACAACTCATATTAAAGGCTGAAAAGTGAATGACGTTTTTCAGAATTTATGTTAGAGGTGATGAATATAAATGAGTATCAACTTTAAAAAATGGAAAGAAAAGTTCCCTCTCTCCCACCACAACAGTTCTTACTTGTTACTAACAAGACACTCTTGGGTGGAATTAATTAAAACTATATATGCCAAAAGACTAAAGATAGAAGTTAAAGCTACCCATTACAGAAACGGAATATCTCTTTAGAAGTGTCATTAAAATGAGACTATCTAACAAAGCCACATTATCAGTCATCATAAATCAGGTAAACAAGAGATTAGACAAATCAGTGGAATAAGAAGAAACGAAAATTTCTAGGAAGACTTATTAGCATGACCTTTTTTATTTTTTTCCTAACTTTCTTAGCCTTCACCATAAGTAAATTTATTTTTTTTTCTTTTATAGATGGATATCCTTGTATCTTTTATGAAGAATCAAAAAATAGATTTGACATTCATTTGGGAAACGAAGTGTAGGAACACAAAGAATTGAACAGTAAAAGTGAACAATTTTCTCTAATTCTAGCAAGGTTGTACTCATTGCCTTTAGAGGAAAAAACAAATTGTTTATATTGTAACAGCATAGTTAATGAAATGTACATGTGATCACATATAATTTGGCAGGATAATTCACAGCAGGCTATGTTTATAGCAAAGTATTTCCTCCAGAAGGAAACTGTAGCCCATCTAAAATTCTATGAAACATGGAATATTCATTGACAGTTTTGATAGAAATTTAAAAGAAACTGCATTCATTTCAGATGTCTATATAACAAATTATCACTAACTTTACTTAAAACAACAAATATTTTATTACCTTACCATTTCATGAGTCATAAACCTGAGTGTGGGTTGGCTGAGTTATCTGCTCAGGGTCTTACAGTCTGAAGCCAAGATGGTGGCTGGGCCATATTTTCAGCCTCTTTCCAGCTCACTGATTGTTGGTAGAATTGATTTTCTTGTGGTTATAGGACTAAAATCCTTTTTTCTGTCTAGCTACCAGCTGGGAACCACTGTCGGTAACCAGAACCCACATTGTTTTTTTTCCACATGTGCCCTTCCCTCTCAAAATATGGCAGTTATTTGTCTTCCAAACCTATAGAAGGGCATGTCTCAGGTTTTGCCCTCTTTTAAAGGGCTTTTCTGATTAGATCAGGTCCAACTAGAGGGCTGCCTCCTAATGCCGACCTCACCCCCCTGGGGCTGTGCGGAGCTGCTGCTCTCCTCTGAGTATTAACTCTCCTCTCTCTATTCTGGCTCCACTGCCCCATCAGAGGCCCTGCATTTGGCTCCACCCCAATGCCCTGTGCTTTTTAAAAGTGGAGTCTTCCCTGTGGATCTCTTTGCATAAGTGAACTGGAAGAATCAGAAATTGTAGTTAGAGGGAAGGAGTGGTTAATTCATGATTTGGGAAGATGTACAACTGCTGCAGGTAATGATAAAATCCAGGATAAGAACAAAAGTGTCACCATAATGGAGAGCACATGTTACTCATGATAAAACTGTTAGAACAATAGGTATATAAATTGTCAAAGACAATATCAGAGGAACATATAAAAAGTTGTCAAGAATATCAATTGTCTGTAAAGATTTATTTGTATTGTCTTTGAACCGTTATCTCAAGTTATTAAAGCCTGAGAAAGATATAAACAATCATTTGAGATAAAGTATTTGATTTTGTCTCAATTTCTGAAACACTTATCCATACTAAAGAAATCACAAAATATGTCTTATATGTGTATTAATTATATAGTCATAAAACACAATTAGACTATATACCAAGGATTTAAAATATATTACTGTAATCAACATGTCATTTATAATGGTAAAGTGATTACTCTTTTGAATGTAATCTAAATATAATAAAAACTGAGAAACACAAAAACTAATTGTTACAATGTGATTTTGGACTTGGAGGTTTTAATGGTTGAGTCCACATTGATTATAAATATCACACTGTTTAATTACTTGGAGAGATTCTAGCTATTTAAAATAGATATTTTATGATACTGATAATTACAAAGAGCAAACATATTTTAGGATTGTTTAATTCTGTTACTTTTTGGCAAATGAAAATAGATTATATTTATATATATAACAAATTTAGAGATTATACATACAGATTTAGATACAGTGGACTTTGGAAGTTGATCTAGTCTAGACTTGCCTAGCAGAGATCTAAATCATTCATTGGAAGGATTTATTTTAAAAATAAATTCAAATAATATAAAAATACGTTGACTAAATCCCTAAACATTGGCATTTCAATGAAAGAAAACCAGAGATTAAGTTTATCTGTTTTTAAAAACACATAAACAATAATTCAATATACAGGTCTTGCTAATATTTTCTTACATTTAATCCTAAGTATTTAATATGTTGGGTCTACTGTAAATAGTCTGGAGTTGTTGTTGTTGTTTTTCTTTTAAAAAATTATTCTCTATTTGTTCATTGATAGCACTAAAAATACTGTGTATTTTTTACATTGATTTTTAACTGCAATATTGCAAAACTCCTTTGTTGATTTTAGTCGGGTTTTTTTTTTGTAAATTACTGAAGGTATTTTTAACACACAGTAATGGTTTCTGTGAATAAGTACACTTTTACTTTTTAATTTCCAATCATTATGTCTTATATTTCTTTTTCCTTTCTTATTGTGCTGCCTGGGAGGCCAGTAAAATGCTTAATAGAATGATGGAAGCAGAAATCCTTTCCTTTTACAGATTCTAAAGAAAAACATTCAGGTTTTCATTTCTGGATATGATGTTAACTCAGGTTTTCCCATAGATGCCCTTTAATAAATCACATAATTTTTTCCTCTTTCTTTTTTTTTTTGAAAGTTTTATCATAATGTGGTGTGGAGTTTTGCCAAATGACTTTTTTAACTATTGGCATGATTACATGATTTTTCTCCTCTATTTTATTGACAGGTCAATTTTACTGTTGATTTTTAAATAGTAAAGAATCACTGTATATTTTGTTAGTATGCCAACTTGTTCTACATGTATTATTCTTTTTATTATTGCTAGACTTATTTTGTAAACTCATATCACTGAACATGTTTTAGTCTTTTCAGGCTGCTATAATAAAATATCATAGATTGGGTAGCTTATTAACATCAGAAATTTATTTCTCACAGTTCTGGAGGATAGAAGTCTGATATCTGGGTCCCAGTTGGTGGGGTGACAGCCCTATTCTGGATGAAACTTCTTGTTTTACCCTTACATGTTTTAAGGAGTTAGTGAGCTTTCCTATGACACTATCTATCATAAGGTCAATAATCTCATTCATGAGGGCTCACTGTCATACCTAATCACTTCCCAAAGTCCTCACCTTCTAATATCATCATCACATTGGGTGTTAGGTTTCAACACATGAATTTTAGGAATACTCAAACATTTAGACCATAACAATACATTTCAAAGTTTATAAACTATGTAGCTCTTTAAAAAAAATAGATAAAACAAATATAACATTAGATAGAGAAGAATGCATGTCTTGTGCAAGAAATAATTTTTACCTGAGACTCAGGTAAAACATTATAAAACATGTAGTACTTTAAAAGGTTTTAAAACAATTTTAGCATAGTGTACATATTTAGAGGAGCTGGTGAAAAGAACAGCATATCAGGAGTGAACCCTAAGGTAAAAAAAAAAAAAAAAGAACAGCATAAACAAGTTCAAGGCAAGGCAAAAAAGAAGAAAGAGAAGAAGAAGGGGAAAACAAAATAGGCTTACCTGAGATCGAAAATTTCTGTAGTGAAATAATGGATTTGGTGAAAAACTAAATAATGGCCTGGTTTTAAAGCTATTACAGCAATCCTCAGAAAGCCATGGGAAGAAAGCAATGAATGCAAGGCATGTTGTAAGTGGATTCATCAAGATGTGATAGCAGTGTGTGGAATTTGGAAGATGAGGAAGAGGTGGATAGCTAAGATGTTTCATCATTTTCAAACTGGTTGATATGGAAATGGTGAAAACGAATTCATGATGGCAAGAGGAATGGCTTGTTAGTCATGGGCAATAAAGTGTTTAATTAAAATGTTGGTAGAAATTAAGGTGTTGATGAGACATCAGAAATAATTATCCACCAACCAATAGAAAAGAGTGTTGGGAAAGGAGACAAAAATAGAGATGAAAGATTCTGAAGGAAATAAAGCTGAAGAATTTCTAAATGTATTGGATATTGTAACAGTGATGAAGTTAATCCAATCAAATTGATTATCTGGAAATTAGCTCCTAAAGATATATTTAAAAAAAAAAAAAATATAATATATATATATAAATATATATATATATTTCATATATAGTTTTCAGTAGAAAACTCTGAGGCTGTTTTAAATTCTGTTCATGAAGACTTTTTAATGATATGGGGAAATTCAGATAATTAAAAATTAGATAATTAAGGACAGAAACTGGAAATCAGCTTTCCTACCACATGTCTTCTACCATCCCATCCATACCACAACCATAAATATAGACCTTTAACTGTGTATTGTTTATGTTTATTTCTTCCTGATGCCACTTAGCACTGTGTATTGCATAGAGTAGCTGCACAAATGTTCTTGTGTGGTCTTTCTATAAGGAATACAACAGAGAAATAAAAGAGACTGTGTAACATAATAGATAGGGTATAATGGCATTGGGACAATTTATCAAATAGGTGGAAGAGACTCCAAGTTTAAACTATACATGCTAAAACATTTAAGCAATGTCAAAAATCAAAGTTGTAAAATTATTAGATAATTATAAGAATTACTATGACACTGGTATAAGAGAAGAGTTTCAAATGGGGCACAAAGCAAAAACATGCAGAAAAAATTGTGAATTGTTTTACATTAAAATATAAAAACTTGTTCAGTGCAAAAGATATGTTACATAAATTTTAAAATATGTTACAAACTGGGGAAATATATTTAGATTTCAATAAACAAACAAATATTGGTATATATAATATATAATAATGCTGCTGTTTTAATTATTGAAACAACAAAACCAACAAGAACAAATCAAATAATCCAAAAAGTAAAATTGGGAAAGCTGATCACATGAAATTCACAGGAAAATAAAAAAAGTGGGCCCCTAAAGTTGTGAAAAGATGCTTAGTTACACTAGAAATTAGAGAAGTACAAACCAACAATCGTTTTTCGTTTTGGCATTTCTGAACTATCATATTGGCAATCATTAGCATCTGCGGGAACTGTTTCCAAGGGTGTGAGGCAAACAGAAAAGCTTACATAAGACTTCTGACAATTAAGTTTGTGAACTTGCCACCATGCGCTTACATTGGCAGCACTGTACAAACAGCTCGGTTCATAACTTTGGTATATCTGTGTTCTACGGCTGTGTTTGTGTTGATGTGTGGCAGTCTCTTGCTGAGTGGCATTCATTAATGTTGTGTGGTTTTGTGTGCCATCGCGAGAATGTCTGAGCTTAAATTAGAGCAACAGATAAACATTAAATTTCTTGTTAAACTTAGAAAAAGTGGAAGTGAAATCAGGGACGTGTTAGGCCAAGTTTATGGGGATAATGCCATGAAGAAAATGGCAGTGTACAAATGAATTAAAACACTTTTCTGAGGAGAGAGGACGTGTCACTGATGAAAAGAGGTCAAGGTGGCCAGTAACGAGCAGAACTGACAAAAAATGCACAAATTTGTAGAATTGTGTGTCAAAGTTGTTAGCTCACTGTGAGAAATATAGCAGACTAAGTAAACATTGATAGAGAAAAAGTTAGAAAAATCTTAACTGAAAATCTTGGCATGATAAAAATGTGCAAAAATGGTCCCGAAGGAGCTCACCGATGAACAAAAGCAAAGGAGAGTCAAAGTTTGCCAAGACCGTTTGGAAAGGAAGATGATGTTTTGGGCCGTGTTATCACTGGTGATGAAACATGGGTGTACCAATACGACCCTGAAACAAAGTGTCAAAGTGCACAATGGAAGTCAGCCAATTTCCACAACCAAAAAAATTTGTCAGTCTAAATCAGAAGTCAAAACTATGTTGCTAACCTTTTTTGATATCAGAGGGATTATTCATTATGAATTTGTACCAACTGTACAAACAGTTAACCAAGTTTCCTATTTGTAATTGGTGAAAAGGCTGTGTGAAAAGTTAGATGAAAATGACCTGAACTTTTCGCCAATAATTCATGGCTCTTGCATCAAGACAATGCACAAGCTCACATGGCACTGTCTGTGAGGGAGGTTTTACCCAGTAAACAAATAACTGTGTTGGAGCACCCTCCCCATTCACCTGATCTGTCCCCCAATAACTTCTTTCTTTACCTGAAGATAAAGGAAATGTTGAAAGGAAGACATTTGGATGACATTCAGGACATCAAAGGTAATATGATGACAGCTCTGATGGCCATTCCAGAAAAATAATTCCAAAATTGCTTTAAAGGGTGAAATAGGCACTGGCATCGGTGCATAGTTTCCCGTGGAGAGTACTTTAAAGGTGACTCTAGTGATATTCAGCAATGAGGTATATTGCACTTTTTCTAGGGTGAATTCATGAATTCAATTGTTAATTCTCATATTCCTGGTAGAAGTATAAGTTGTTGCAACCAACCTGAGAATCAATTTCCTGTGTAAGTTTCTATCCTAGAGACACTCTAGCAGAGGAGAAAAAGATTACATGGCCAAGGTGAGTCACTGTTTAATATTTATTTATAATAGTAAAAAAGTAGAAACAAATTCATTAAAGTAACTGATAGATTTTATTCAAATGATAGACTATTTTTCATAGATAATTAAATCTATATATAGTCACAAGAATAAAGCTAAAAAATATATCCTAAGAGAAAACAATTTTCAAAAATGTGTATGGTATGCAACCATTCAAATAGAATGCAAAACAATATAATTTATTGTTATATGAATGTGTAATTATCGGCAAATTATTTTTAATATGTGGGAATAATACACACTGACTTCAAACTTCAAGAGAGTGGTTATTTCTAAGAGGGAAGGAAAACACAAAGGGATGGGACTTTGGTATTACTGCAATCATTTATTTCTGAAGTAGAAAAAATATGATAAAGCAAATAGCTAAGCATATGTTTAGTTTGCTTAGTCTCAAGAGTGAATACTTAAGTATTAACTATGTTCATATGAGCCTAATATTTCAAAATTAAATTTAATCATTTTAAATTAAATAGTAAAGGTGACTAGTATCTTCTTTCTTATATTAGGCCAGTTGGGGTTAAACATCCAATTCTTGAAAGGGTTGTTCTCTCCGTAGGAAAGCTTTATGAAGCCCAAGTTTTCTGTGGATCCAAAAAATGACTACAATTTTCAGTATTCAAAACAAGAGAAACTTCCCTGTTTAAAACTAATAAAGTCTCTGAAGAACAACTACATAGAAAATTTCTTTTTGATTTGTCTTTGGCTCAATTAAAAAAAGGGCTGTATTAAAACTTAAGTATGGCTTCTAAACCATATACATGCCATTAAGTTTGCAGAATAATGAAGACAAACAGTTTTATTCCTCTTTAATAATACATTCCTATATTTGCTCTTAAGGTGAGGTTAGCATTTATTTATTGATCATGATGCATTATCTACATAGTGGAAACTACTAAGCAGATTTTATCTCCTGTGATATTTCTAAATAATTCAAAAACTAATTTCTATTTTCTTTTCCTCATTAATGTTTGTTACTTTTAAATGTAGAAAATTTAAGTGACCTATGGCTTACTTTGTTTCTATATAGCCCAGATGGTACAAGAACATAAAATAGCCAGATAGAATTTGGAGACAATCATATCCCCTATAGCTTCATATTTTTCTGCATCAGGATCTTTCTTTTCCCGGTACGTAAGAACAGCACAAAATAATAAAACAAAATACTCTTTTTAAAGCCTGCCTCTCCATCTAAATGCTAAAGTCTCCCCCATGCTTTTCCTAGACAGATATTTTTAAATGTTTCAATTTTCTCACTTCCTATCAACTCCACAGATTAGAAATCTGGCTTCTGCCTTCATTTTAAATCCAGTAAATCTTATCTTGCTAATATCTACAGTTGTCTTTTGATATTGATCTTATTTGACCTCTATGTGGAGGGTGATAGTATAGACCTTTCTTGTTTCTCCATGGAAATGATACCTGAGGATGAGTTGAGATTTCAAAAGATAGAGGTAAAGTATACCTTGAGATAGAAAAATAATATAGATCAATGAACAGTTAAAAGAATGTTGAGTTTTCTGCCCTGTTAATTCCACACTTTTCAGCTCATAGCGTATAAATTACTTTTACTATTCAGTTTTGGTTTCCTTGAAGTCATTTATTAAATTTACTCTCTTTCTATTTCAACCCACATCTCAGCTTTTTTTAAAAAATTTATCAGGGCTTATATAATTGGATTTGCTATTGACTAATTAATGAGACTTTAGTAAACTAACTTAACATCCAATGCCCCAGTTTCCTCAACTATAATATGTGAATGCTAATGATACCTATTTGTTGTGTTGTTACAAGGATAAAACTACTTAATGTGTGAGAATAATTGAGTAGTTAAAACAATGCATAGACAAACTGACCAATGGAATAAAGAGTCCAGAGACAGATTTATATATACATGATCAACTGCCATTATAAAGGCAACAGTGAAGCTGTGTGCAGAACTGTTGGCTCTATAACAAATGACTGGACTGGATAACGAGGATGGGGAATATAGCTTGAGCCATACACATCTAACAAAATAAACACACAACAATTGCAAATATATAGGTCTAAATGTGAAAGGTAAAGCAACAAAGCTTTTCAAAAAACACATAGGAGGGCATCTATATGACTTTGGAGTAGACAAAGATTTCTGAAACATGCACACATTGAAAACAAAAAGGAAAAGTTATATCAGGTATACTAAGATTTTGAGATTAGGTTCACCAAAAGTAGTCAGTAAGAGAATGAAAAGGCAACCCACAGGGTGGGAGAAGATACCCACATTACATATATCAAACAAAACAAAACAAAAACTTGTATTCAGTATGTGTAAAGGATTCACACAATCCCATAAAGCAGAAAACTCAATAGGAAAAAAATGCCAAAAGCCTTTGACATATATTTTATTAAGATGATAACCAAGCAAAAACAGGTGAAGCTAATTTACACTATTGGATAGTAGTGGTTTATCTTGGTGAGGGTGGAGGTGGGGTTAGGTGGCAACAGAAAGGGGAAACAAAAGGGATTGTGGGGCCTGGAAATGGCCTGTATCTGAGCTCTGATTATGTGAGTTTGTGGGGAAATGATCAAGCACCAGACTAAAAGTGCTTTATATGAAGTGCCTGGCACATTGTAAATACTATACAAATGATAGCTGTTATGACTGCTACTATTAGTAGTAGTAGCAGTTATATTTAAGCAATTGCCAGATTTCTTTTTAATATCTTACTTTGAACATGACATACCACTGTCTTTTTTATTTTAGAAAGTAGTTTTTAGAAGTAAGCTTTTCTTCACATTCTTTCCAGGGTAATTCTCTCCTGTTCTTTATGGTTCAGAATTTTTATAGACCTCATGTTGATTTTTTTCCTGTTTGCTCATCCTTGAACAAAGGAACATCTGTTCTGCTGGATTTTTGCCAATAGCAGGATGTACCAATTGCACTTGACCCCCACTTACTGTCCACATGCACGCTTATAGACTCTACCACATGGAGGTAAAATGAAGAGCAGGTTGACATAGCTCCTAGTTTAATTTTTGGAGTCTACAGAGATTCATGTAATGCCTTTCTATCAAATTGAAGGTTATCCTTTCCTGCCCTGCTACCCCATTCTCTGAAACACAAAGAAAGTATTATAGCTCCCATATCAAAAGCTTTCTAGGGTGTGCTCCTCTGAAGCAAGTTGAAGTATCAATTCAAAGGTATCAATTTAGAAATATCAATTTAAAAATTCTATTAAGTAGATGGGAATTCTGCATACAATTTGTTTTGAAAAGAATTAAGTAATATAATTCCTAAAAAAATGGTTTCAAAAGGAATAACTTATACATAATATAAATTCCCTTTCACCAGTTCAATGCATAAATTCCTGCAACCCCCCACCCCCACCCTACCTCCAAACATACCCACACACACACTGCTCAAAAGGCTATGCCAATCATTTAAAAACGATCATTTTGGCAAATAAGTATGTTTCAAATTTCATACCTTTTTATTACCAGATACCCAGTAAGCTGTGGCCTTGAAACAGTTGTAGCAAGGGAAATAAAGACACAGTTCAGGTGGAAACAATTGCCTGGACACTGCAGAATAATCTCATGGCATTAGGCTGGGAGCCACCCTGATTCTAGCTGGTGTGGACCCTGAGGTTCTGAAGTAGGGAGAAGCAGGAAGAAGAAAATGAGGCAGAAGGAGGAGAGGAAAAAGAAGACAAAAGGAAGAGGAACTTTAGCTGTATTACTGATTCAAATATTCAGCATGGCAATAAGTATTAATTATTGTTATGTGTCTGGCAGTATGCTGAGTGCCTTATATACATTATCTCAATTATTTTTATAACACCCCTATGAGGTAAGTGTGCTAGTCTCTATCTTATATAAAAGGAAACTGAGAATTAGAGCTGATAAGTAATTTGCCCAAGACCGTATACCGAGAAAGTAGGGGGCTATGATTAAAATCGAGGCAGTCTTTATCTAAATGTTGACCTTTTTGTGACTGGCTATGACCCTTTTTATAGAAAGTTTTAAAAGTACATAATAGGTGCACTGGCATCATGATATTCTGATTAAAAAAGGAATATTAGAATTAATACTTCCATAGTTTGAAGATAGTCACTAAACAGCAGTAGTATCTAATAGTCACTACTAATAATAGTCACTAATCAATGTTTTTAAAAATTAATTTATTATATGTATGACAAGTGACATAGTTAATAGTATTGGTAAAAGTGAAAATAACAATGATCTATTTCTATCACTCTAGTTAGGAGGAATTTGAAAACAAAAATTAGAAATTAAACACTTTCTACCTCTATTCACGTTGTAAACGTCATACATAGGAAAAATATATATATATATGTTTAAAATATAAATTTTATATATATATATATATTTTAAATGTAGGACAAATGAATATGATGTGTGAAGGACATTTTTTTACTCAATTTTGTTCGTTTGTTTTTAGCACTCAGCACAGGATTTGACCTATAAGATTATTTAATAAGAGCAAAAGATTTGTTCTATGTGAAGAGAGGCCCGAGAAGTTGTGGTACATAATCACAATGGAATATTACTCTTCCATAAGAAAAAAAAGAAATACTGCCATTTGCCACAACATGAATTGATTTTGAGAATATCATGCTTATTGAAATAAGTGAGACAGAAAAAGTCGAGAACCATATGATGTTACTCATACTCGTATATGGGATATAAAACTGAAAGCAACGAATGAACAAGACAAACAAGCAAAGAAACAAAAACTCATAGATGCAGACAATAGATTAGTGGTTAGCGGAGGGTAAAAGGTGAGGGGAGGTAAAAGAAAAAACCAGGGGTCAAATCTATGGTGATGGAAGGAGACCTGACACACAATTAAATATATAAATGATGTATTATACAATTGTACACTTGAAACTATATAATTTTCTAACCAAAGTCATTCCAATAAATTTAATAAAATTTTTTTTAAAATACTTAATAAACAGTTGTTTAATGCATACAACATTTCTATGAGTAGAAAAAGATTTCTTAAACACAGAGAGTTTATAAAGTACTTCTGCATGTTGTAGTAAATGATCCTCACACAAACCCTGTGTTCAGAAATGCCTCTCGAACTGTGAGGTTTTTTGACTTTAAATTCTTCCATACATAAATTTACTTCTCTCCATCTCTCTGTTGTTAAACCATTGGAATACTGCTGTCCACAGAATAAGAATCATTCTTTTAATAGTTAATAAAAAATAAGAGCAAATTGCCATACATTTTGTAATGCATTTTAGACAAGTCGACCCATAAAGAACTCAACCAAGTCTAAATGTATTATGTAACTACAACAGGATCTTCTACTTGGGGTATCACCTTCCATTTCAAATGTTTCTCTTTCCATGTTATCTAATTGTGTAATATAAACAATGCTCTGTGAGATATTGAAATATGAAAGCTTCAGTCATACCTGGGCATATATACTGAAGCTATCTTCATATACTATTTTTTTCACCTATGATTCCATAGCCTAGTTATGAAAATTTTACATTTGCCCCACCTCTGCTTCCTGACATCACTCCATTGTCAGAATCATTCATTAGACCAGGCTTGTTAGCACATGCCTGCATTACAGCTCCCTTACTTACCTTGGAAATCACTACATAACAAGAGAGTGATTCTATCACTCATAAATCTTAAATGAAATGATGGCCAGAAGAGAAAATCTGAACTTCTTTCCTCCTGAAGGCCCTTCACAATCAAGTCCAACTAGTTTGGTATCTCCTTTCTGCTGCCCATGTATTTTCTCCTCTCATCAAATTCAACTATATAATTTTATTCATCATGTGACTCACTAATTCCCAGAAGTGAGATTTTGAATACATCTCACTCACCTTTCTACCTGGCGAAACTTTTTTCCAGATATACATATTTTCATAAGCTCATTGTATTTTAGGGTATAACTGAGTTATCTATTCAAATGTCATGCTTCCCTCTTATGAATGTCCAGAGTTTTTTTACCTGTCCTTTTTTTAAAAATTTGAACAACACTTAAAACCTGGCATAATAGTTGTTTAGATATATGTCTTGCTCCAAAGGCTGTATCAGTATCCCACGCAACTGTGTGTTACCTCCATCTTTTTGTAAACCATTGTAGGTACCTGATGTCTTATAATATTTGTGCTTTAATAGTCACTATTGAATACCCTATCAATAACCATACCAAGGCATTTGATAAATAGGTATTGAATTCTAGTCTTTACATTTGTAGCTGTGTAATTATGGGTTATTTATTTAGTCATTCTGATGGTTTCCTCATCAAAATATGGAAATAAATTATGCAATTTTTCTACAAAGTCTGACAGGCAATAAACATTTAATAAAAATCCTTCTAAATTTAAACTTCAATATAGATTTTAGAATACTAGAATATAATAGGTCAGAATTTCTTCCTTTCCTTTTTTTTAACACATTGCCTAAATAACATGCTTATTGTTTTATAATTTATCTTTTTTTTTTTTCTTACATTCTAGCATTTGCCTCTATCAATCCCAGAAAATAAAAATTACTCTCTGAAGTTTTTCTCTTTGGATAATCTGACCAAAAAGCAAGGATAATTCTAACAAATCTGAGTCTATAATACTTTTCCTTCAATTCTTTTCTTCTATAAAATAGCAAGTATGCACTTTAAAAAAGGAAAAAAAAACTCATAAATTTTATAAGAGTGTAAGAGCCTAAAAATGGCCAGCTGAAAAGTTTCATGTACAGCTATAAACTATGGTACATGGCTTTAGAAAAATTATGTTAATGGCCCTTCTGGTAAAAAAAAAAAAAATCCAAAGGACTTACGCTCATGAAATATCTGTAAATTCTCTATAAATAGCATTACAAACTACTAACTAACTTTGCTGACCTATTAGAATTACAAATCAATGATGATAGGGAACCAGTCTGTGATGCGCAGTCTGTGAATTTACAATTGAGGCGCTGAAAGAAGCTAATACTGTTTAAGCTCTTTGTCCTTTCTCATCAGTCCTGCATGCACCCCCTCTTGAGCCTTGCAGGCTGCAAGTTCTGCCAAGCCCTCAGATCTCAAGAATGAGCCTTGACAATGCTGTAGCTGCATCCATCTCAATTTCCATTTGGCAACCATCAGTGTCAGCATCTTCTGTAGTTCCAGGGCCAGCAGTCTGTGGAATGTGGATTGCTAGATTTTCTTTCACATTTTAATGGTTGTCGTGGCCATATAGGTCATATATTATCTGAATAAGCGGTGCACAGCCACATATTATTTCAAAGATATAGCCATAGACACTACAAATCTTTAAAGTGTGGCTTTGTTAACCCATCAAGGGTATGTAGAATAAGCAAATGAACCCCTTCTTTAGGTTTTTAAACACAGCTTAGAAAAGACCCATAACGTTTTAATGGAAAATGACAATCTGACAGAAACCTGTTTAGTGTGGGAGCAAAAGCTAGCTTAAAACATAATAGCCTTTTAGGGCCGGCCGAGTGGCACATTGGTTAAGCGCTGGTTTCGGGATGCCAGCGGCCCCGGTTCGGATCCCACATGAGGGCCAGTGACACTGCCCTCTACAGCTAACAACAGCTCCACCTGGAGCTGGGCTGTGCGAGCCCCGGTGATGGTGTGGGCTGCAGCCCCTGCTGCAGTGGGCTGCCATAGGCTGCAGTGAGTGGCCCGCAGCCAGCGTGAGCGGCTGGCAGCCAAGCGTGAGCTGCCAATAGCTGCGATGAGCGACATCCAGAGGCCAGCGACCGATCTGCCTCATCCAGGAAGAGCGCAATGACGATACCAACAGTGAAGCAACATCCTCCGCAACTAAACTGAAGAACAAGAAGATGGCAACTTGTCTGTTCCCCTTCCCCGATTCCCCAACGCTGTTCCCCTCCACCAATTCCCCAATAAAATCTTTAAAAAACAACAACAACAACAACAAAAACATAATAGCCTTTTAAACAGACCCAATGTGAAACCACTTCCTTCCTGATGTGCACGATTTTAATATTAATTTTTATTTTTTATTTTTAAATACTCTAAGCCAAGAAAACATGTGTTGAAAGTCCTAATGTTACTTAATTTAAAATTATTTCTATAACATAAACCTTTATTATTTTTTGCATTCAGTTGGCCAGCAAATGTAGTGGAGACTTTTTTCATTTCTTACCTGCACTGTAACTACCCTCTATTTGGTCTACCTGTCTCTAGGCTTACATATTCCAAACTTTTCACAATAATATTCCTAAAAGGCAAAACTGATGGAAAATTATGTGCTGTAAATCACTTAATGGCTACTTATTCTTTTCAGAATAAAAATTTAAGATTTTCACCAGGTCTTAGCAGATCCTTCATGACCTGATACCTATTGATTCTTATTTCCAATTTCAACATCCTCCCCAAATGCATACTTACTCTCACAACGTACTCTCAGTTTGCATAAGGTTCTGTCCTCTTTCTCGGCCTCTGACCTTGTAATGGGTTTTCTCTTTGCTTAGCATACCTTTGCCACATTCTCTTTTATATCTGGCTTCCTTCTTACTTGTCATAATTCTTCTCATTTGTTACATCCAATAAGTATTCTCTGACCTAGCTGGGCATTCAATATAGACATTTTGTCCATTTGCTATGAATATGGGGAAGTCAGAGTCATACTTTTATTTACCCTATGCAGTGTTGCTTATTGATTTCAACTGTTTTTAATCATTTCAATCCAATTCATTGTTTCTGCATCTTCCAAACCATTGAAATCCCAGGAAGGAAAGTTTCCTTTTTATGCTCTCTTTCAGATTTATCTGAAAGTCAGTTGTGAAAATACTTTGAAGATACACTAGTTCTATTGAAACAGAAGTCAGAAGGTAGCATCATCATCATCACTGTCATCATCAAGTATCAACATGTAGTCATAAAGAGATCAGCTGACCCAAGTGTGGTCCTTGTCACTTGCTGAATTAGTGGAGAAGGTCCTAACTGGGTTAGGGGGGATTTAATAAACCCTGAGTATTGTTCTAAGCAACACACAATACATGAATTCATTCTCACATTAGTGTCATTAGGTAGGTAATATTTTCTCAGCTTTATAGGCTAAGTATAGAGAGGTTAAATAACTTGCCAAATGTCACAAAATGAGTAAATGTGAAGCCAAGATATAGAAGCAGGAAGTGTCTTTAACATTATACCATCTTGAGTTTTAAAATTATTTCTTTCTCTAATGAGAATGTGTTAATAATGTATCCTGAAATTTTAAGATGCACACACAAAAAATATTAGTAATAAAAAATATATTAAACAGAAAAAAATATGCTAAAAGTAATCAAAAGAAGCGGATGAGGTGTTTTTTTTCAATATTACAAGTTAAAAATAGAAATAAGAATACTTTGTTATATCTACAGTATTTCAAAACACCTTATGCGCTGTTATTTAGATACAAGAATTTTGTTAATAAGCTATTTTATTTCCTTCTGTCAAGATAAAGTATTTGCCATCTAAGATAGTTGAGTGGAGATATCCAAACAGAGTTGTAGCTATTAATATTCAGTGATTTTTAGAGGGATTCATGTTTTGAGTGAACAACTGGACTAAACTATTTCTACACTCTCTTGTAAATATAATATGCTATGATTCTGTCATGCTTCATTAATTGCTAAAAGATCTTTCTAAAAGAACTCATGGTAGACTTAAATGAGCATGTGCTTTCAACAAATTGCCAGTGATAAGACCCAAAGACAGTGATGAGCTTTCCAACTGCCATTTCCTCATGAACGTAGACTCAGCTCCTGAAGAGATTTTCACTGTCCATTTCCAAAGTTCACCAACTAGAAATCTGTACTTATGAAAACTTTGTGACCTGAAAAGCCCTTTGAGACTGGCAGATCTCATCTATAAAGTATTTGATATTATACAAGGCAAAGCTTGCCAAGAAAAGACAGGATATAAAGTGAACAAGAGACTGCATCAATGTATGGAGCATAACTTTCTTTCCAGCACTAGTTACAAATTGGAAAAGAAAGGGAGTAAAAATGGAGGGAAGAAGGAGGGAAAGAAGGAAGTAGGGAAGGAGAGATCGACTTTAATGTTTCCATGAACTTTAAAACCTTAGTTTAGCACACTGGCCAACCTGGGAATTTGACATTCTCTTTGCAATTCAATCACTTTAAAAGTGCTGATAGCCAGACTTCTTTAAACTATTTTAGACATATCTGCCTGATTCTTGAACTTAGCAGGTATTTGAGATCCATCGATCATGTATAATAAAACTTCCTTTTACATTTTAATTTCTGGAAGGCTTCCATATTTAGTGTCAAATCAGCAAAGCTGGTTTGCTCAGGCTGCTAGGAAAGCTAGTTTCTCTGATATGTGGTGTAATAATTAGACATGCTCTAGTGTAGCCTGAAGAGTTTTGGTTCTCCCAACTCTCATGTGCATCAGAAAATCATGGAAGGCTTCTCATGTGCAGCATTAAGGCAGTGGCAGTGTGACTAATGGTGGTAATGAGAGATGGTGGTAATGAGACTGATGGTGGTAATGAGACATCATGATGGTGGTAATGAGCAGCACTAGCCCCGGGAAGTAGAACCCCAGTAGCCAAAGAATGTACTTTCAGGTTCCATTAAAATTCTCGCATTGTGTTATCAACTTCTTGGATTAAAAACTTAAGCCTGTAGGTTTCTGTTCATTGCCATGAATACCTCACAGCCTCAGAAAGGTTTTTAATATTTATGGTGAATAATCGTATTTTGTCTTAGTGGATCCATATATTACTGGTATACACATGTAATTTGTGCTTACATAATTCTCTTCTTTTTCATTCCCTCAATATTGTCAGCCTCAAGAAATAAACAGTGTGTAAGGAAGGCATTCTATCAACACTTGAATGGTGGCTTATCACTACTGTGGACAATTGCTCTGATTAATTTCAAAAGGAGAGTGACTTAGGTTTCATGGTCATCGATGGCAATGTTAATTGAATCAATAACCTGCCATTTTTATCTTTAGACAATGCCTCTATGTGAAGAAAAATATTGCTTAGAGAGATACATGAAGCCATAATTGACATGAATTTATGAAATGGAGAGAAGAAAATATAATTTTAAAAGCCTTTAAAAAGCAATGTTTACATACTGAACACCTTGTTCTATTATACTCAGAGTCTGGAGTTAAATGCCTAAACATGCAATAGAAAGCCTATAGGTTGTCACATGTCAATATTCCCCTTCAAACGTACTATCTGTGTCCCATACATTTAGTTTTTGAAAATATAATGTATTTTAAATAAAAGCATAAAAGGTGTTAGTCAAATAATGGCTGTCTCAGGTACAACAATTGTGCAAATTATTTAATCATGTAAATATATCATTTAGGAAGAGACTGAATCCGGGCTTTATTGCCTGTATCTGTTAACTCCTTCTAGCATTTTTCTGAAACTGGAACATATCCTACTCCCTTAGAGCTGACCATCAGAGATATGGTTAAAAATACCCCCAAATAGGCACACACTGAAAACTTGCTTGAACTGGCAATTTTGGTTTGGAATTTCTGTTGCACATAGAACATCAGCACTGCCTGGTCCTGCTGCCTAAAATTTCTGATGTGGTTCCATATTTAGAAACCCATCATGCTAGACGTGTTTTAGAACACCTCTAGGCCCACCCCAGCAAATCTGCCCCTCCTCCCATACTCTGAGCCTGTTGAGTTGCCACATCTCTCCAAGCCCTGTGCTATCAAAGTGCAGTTCCTAAGACCCAAGTAGAGTCCCTAATTCACCATTGTGTAGGAGTTGATATAATAACATCCTCTCTGAAAAAAATGGGTGGAATTGAGAAACTGAAGGGCTAATACCAAAAGAGCTGTGAGCCAGCACATCATGAGGGGTTCAGGGCTGAGGAAAGTGTGTGGCGCTGGCTGCAGAGGGAGCTGCTCAGTAAGGACAATGGGGCAGATTTTACACATGTCTGAGGTAAGTAGTCAAGTGCCTTTGACTCTTTCCATTACCACTATTATTTTAAGCCAAAAAGAGTGGGCCTTGAGATGCAAGTCCTCTGATTCTCCCAGGAACCACAACTGGAACATGACCCCTCTTTCTATACCTCATTCCTAAGGTAGATGGCTTTAGAAACAAAGCAGAAGATGGGGTATTTAAGACAGAGAAAGGCGAGGTGATTTTCTTCCCTTACTATATCTATAGGACAAAGATCAACCAATAACCATGAAGAGTCATCCAGCCCTAGAATCCAGTGAAGGTGGAGCAACAGGAAAGGCCTGTTTTCTGCTCTAATCACCACAACCATAAAAATAGGCTTCTCTTTTAAGCACACGGACATCAATTGTGCTTGCTTGAATTTTCCCCAAACAATTTCGGAAAAAAATTTAGAAATCTTAAGGAGCAAGAACCTTCTACCCAGGGTTATCGACATCAGAGAGAGAAAAAGGACAAATGCATAACTCCATATGACAGTTCACCAGTTATATCCCGTTCTGAGGAAGTATACTGGACATAATAAACAAATGCTATATGGTAGTGATGGATTCAGCTGAAACTGGGCCAGTGCAATGTACAATGTATCTGATGTTATACATCTAGATTCCCATTCCAGTTTTGCTGCTGAGACAGTATTTGTTTAGGAAACTTGATTCACAGTGTTCTCTTTCTTAAAGAGATGATACAGTTGCTTGGCTGGGTTGCTGCAACAATTAAGATAGATTCTTTCTGGTCTGTAGAAAGTATATAAAAATGGTACTTATTAACATTATTTTCACTCCCAGTATGTATTCATCTGCCTAACTCCAAGGTCCCTGAAGATAGGGCACATGCCTTGTTTCTCTTCTTATTTGCAGAATTTCACACCTGGAAGCAAATAAATGCTGCCTAATTATTTGCTGCTTTTAATAGAACTGCCCCAGACAAAACTAGGACTTAATGTCAGTGAAATGAGAGCAACAGGCCAGATGGGAGAGGTCTATGAGACCAGGGGTGTTGGGGGAATACTAGCCACACAAGAAGCAGCAGGCAAGTATAGGAAGTTTATACAGACACTAAGCATGCTATCTAGAGGGAGTTATTCCAAGAAAATAGGAAGTAATAAACAGAAATAAGTTAGTGAGGACTAGAAAGGAGACACATGGTACATATAAGCCAATAATGACAGCACCAGACGAATCTTTTAGAAGTTAGTATAGAGTTTTCAGATAAAATACAGGATGCCCAGTTACATTTGAATTTCAGATAAATGACAGATAATTATTTTGGTATAAGTATGACTCACACAAAACAAATTTCTTCCTTCTTACAACAATATTGCTAAGCATGTATAACTATGCTTTATTTTAAAAGAGAAGAGAAAATTGAGACTCTGAGAATACCCCTATATAATGTCAGGGGCATATTTATACTAAAAAAAAAAAAAAACAATTGTTGTTTATCTGAAATTCAGATTTAACTAGCATCCTATATTTTATTTGTTCATCTGGTAATCTTAAATCAATGTGTGAAAATTAGTTCCAGGCTAAAGCAGGAGTTACATTTAGTAAAAAAAACTGGATTGCTAGACAATAACTGTAAGATAAGAAAATGACCAAGACAGAGAGAGGCCCAGATGCTGGAATTCAATCTCAGTCCAAAAAATAGCTGACTCTTGTAGAAGCAACACTAGTAATCTCTTCAGACTTTCCAATAAAATAATAAGGCTGTGTCTGATGGTTGAACATATCTTAGCTTCCAGACCTAGGATCTCCTTATTTCCCTCTGTATAGGAATTGGATTGGCACTAATATCTTTGTCAGGGATAAATGTGAATCTGCAGAAATGAGAAGAACAGGGCCAAGAATCCAAGCAGGTTTTCAGTTTTCATTTTTTTGTGTTTTGTATTATGTTTAATTCTGTAAACTACCTCAAATCCCTTTTGGACATAAGCTCAAGTAAATCCAAAAATAATTAATAAATATAAAAGCAAAACCCTGTCCAGCAGTTGGCAATTATAGGAAAACCAAGATAAGGCATCCAGCCACAATCCCAGGAGCCACCTGATTTTCTTCCTACCCCAATAAGCCTGAGCCTCCTTTGGCCTTTAAATTAACCTCTTGATGTCCTTGACAAATTAAATTTGTATTTTCTTTTTGGAGGTTTTGATTAGGCTCTGGAGGGTAACCATTTCAAAGACTAGCTTGAGTTACTTTAAATAAATGTGATTTTTGGCAAAAATATTAATTCCGTTTTTTTGGAAGCTATTTTCAAGTCTTGTAGTTTTTGTTACTTAAACCTAATTCTCTTTAGCTTTCTTCAGCCTTAAATGCTTGTCCATACCAGATAGTATAATTGAAATCCACAACATTTCCTGGGAGTGAGGCAGGGGGATCACCTTAATGGATTATTTTGTAAAGCCCAGGACCTTATTAAGGTAACAGAGATGAGTATCATTGTCCACTCTATAAGTTCAATACTATATAGTACAAGCTCGTAAGAAATGTTACTGCATCCTGGATCTGTTCCCCCAAAGCAAAATCTTTTGCTTATACTTTTTGAAGACACCCATCACACAACGAAACATTTTTACATATTTTTTTGCTGCTATAATAGGTTGCTACGCACGTCACCTGAGCCATATCCTAAAGGTCCCTATAGAGATTGGCCTTGAGAAACCTGAATGACATGCCTTCTACTGAGATAACAAAAGAGTGTTAATAGTAGGCACTTGTTAGCTCAGCACTCTCTTTGGGCCCTGAATAGAATGACAGTAGCATTAGAGATAAAAAAATTATGGCTGTGAAAGTTCAGAATCTTTTTGCTACTCAAAGATAAAATTATTAAGCTGATGCAACACTACAATAATGAGAGAAACGGCTGATACTCTCTTCACCACATGCTCCCTTTGTGCCCTGTCTATGATTCATTAATTCCTTTTGAATTTCTTTTCTTTTTAAGATTTTATTGGGGAATTGGGGGCAAGAAGAGCATTGGGGAACTAGGGAAGGGGAACAGACAAGTTGCTGTTCTTCTGTTCTTCAGTCTAGTTGTGGAGGTCATTGCTTCACTGGCTCGTGTTGGTATCATCATTGCACTCTTCTCGGGTGAGGCAGATCAGTTGCCAGCCTCTGGACAGCCACTCACAGCGGCTCTTGGCAGCTCACACTAGCTGCCAGCCGCTCACGCTGGCTACCGGCCACTTACTGTAGCCTATGGCAGCCCACTGCAGCAGAGGCTGCAGCTATGCCATCCCCGGCGACTCACAGCAGCCCAGCTCCAGTGGAGCTGTTGTTCATCATCTTAGCTGTAGAGGGCAGTGTCACTGGCCCTCATATATGGGATCTGAACTGGGGTTGCAGGTGTCCCAAGCCAGTTCTTAACCAACACGCCACTCTGCCGGCCCTCCTTTTGATTTTCTTTTTGAAATACATTGGACCTTTAGAGAAAGCTCAGATACTGTAATCCTTGATAATAAGATAAAGTCAGCCAGATTGCTTGCCTTCCCTGAAACATGTTGAGTTAGGAATCCCTGATTATTTCTTTAGTGTTAGAAAAGAAGAGGCTTCCACACGGCAATGTCACACATAACTCCATCTAGTTAATGAAAATAAAGTACATTAATCTGGATATAAACAAATCAGGAAAATGCAGTTTTTAGCGTTCCATACTTTGCAATATGGGGGTGACCGGTTAGCTCAGTCGGCTAGAGCATGGAGCTGATAACACCAAGGTTGTGCAATTCCCTCATGGGCTACTGTGAGCTGCACCCTCCTTAAAACAGTCAATTATGCCATTGTAGCATGAAAGCAATGTATAACCAATGACAATGGCTGTTCTCCAATAAAATTAAAAAAACAAACCATCAAACAAATAAACGCCATACTTTGTAGTATGTACAGTCTATGGCATAAGTAAGGAAGAAGGAAAGCAGAGGTATCTGTTGTTTTTTTCCTCATGAACAATTTTTCAAATTACTATTAATCAGTTGCTTAATAAATGATTATCTGCACGCCTAGAAGGACTTGGATACAATAGAGGTAGAGGCAATTCTTAACTATTCAAGACTAGAAATTGCTAAATACCAAATTAGAGGCCTCCCCCACTTGTCTCTTCTTTGTACATCCCCCAGTGGTGTTGCCTATGACAGGATTCTTTTTCACATCAGACTCAGAAGCTTCCCTTTTTCATAAAGATACACATATAAAATACATAAAATGAAAAAGCATTTTCTTGTTTGATATCTTCATTGCATAGATCAATGTTTAGTTGCAAAAAAATGAAATTCATTTTTGCTGGTTCAATCACAAGGGATCTGCTACAGGTATTAAATTGCTTACAGAATGAATGTGGAGTTTGAAGGTAAGGCTGTAGAATAAGCTTTTAGTGATGACTTTAAAAACTATATGATAGAATGCGATTGCCAAGAGAACTATGGGTTTCTCCCAGACTCAAAAAGCAGTCAGATCAGAAAATATCAAAATTCAAAATATTTATCTCAGAAATGCAAACACTTCTAAGACTGAGTTCAATAATAGCAGCTTACAGAAGTATCAGAAAACATGACTTTCATATACAACATCTCACCCAATTAAATCAAGTTAATGAAAATAATGTCCACTAATCTAGGTGTAATCAAATCGGGGAAACTCAGTTTTTAGCTCTTCTTACTTTACAGTTCGTGTGGTTCACAGAAGGAGTTGAAGCCAAGTGCTATAGACCACACTGCCCATCTGACCACTAACTATCCAGACACCTTCTATTCACGTTTAAACTTCCAAACAACAACACTAGCAACAGAAAAACTTTACCATTCCACATAGTGCCCCCATAAAAATGAAGAATGCTTTACCCTAAAAGACATGACCCAGCATTCCACAGTCACTGTTCTCATATCTGGGTGATGTTCATTCCTTTTATACTTAAGCCAATATTCCCAGCTTTACATCCTTTAGCCTATAAATTAAATAAAAAAATCCACCACCAAAATTGTATATTATATTATATTATATTATATTATATTATATTATATTATATTATATTATATTACTATATAGATAGAGGAAAGACAGATGATAGATGACAGGTTGAAAAATATATGATAGCTTGAAAAATCCTTACTTATGCAACAAGCCACAAGGATGTTGTTAGTATTTGTGATTTCTTTCTTTACTGAAAATTTTATGTGTTCTTTACCTTCAGAAAAACCTCAGTAGCTTGAGATTTATCAAATGGCACAAGCCAGTGATTTATTCCTGAATAATTCACACACCTGGAAGTCCTAGTATTGAATCATAGTGCTCTAACACTAATTTTCCCGAAGAAACACAGTAGTTGAATCTCCTTTGGAGAATCCCAGGCATGTTCATCCGTGCCACCATTGGATGAATCTGAATCAATCCTCCCAGAACCACAGTAAACCCCTGATTTACCTATTGGTTCTGAGCCATGAAGAGCCCAAAACGGTCAGGTGTAGCCTCAGTTTTATGTTCCATGGAATCATAATTGTGCCTTTGACTAAATACATTCTTTCCTTGTGCACCAAGACCTCAAACTAGTGAGGCTGCAAGCTGGGAGATAGGAAGCACACGTTTTCCTAGTGAATGATTTCGTATAATTGTGAGAGTGGCCGTCCTTGGCTCCACTCCGTGCTTTTAGGCTCCATGGACTCTGCAGAAGAAATGACAAAATGACTTTTTCAGCCTGTAAGATAAAAAGCTGAGACAGATGTCACATGCAGTGTATTAGGTACCATAAACTTTAAACTCATCAATATATTGCATGACTTTGTTTTAATGGTGATCAGTGTTTGTTAAAAACAAGATTTTGAAATGCTGTTCTAGCTTGAATACTCCTTGAAAAGGATTCTGAAAGACCTGCTCTTGGAATCAACAGAAAAGTAGCCCTTCTCATAAAACTTCATTTCCAAAAGATACGTTTCTGAGTTCCATATTGTTTATATGAAACAGAAATGCCAATAGTACAACCTATTCCCACATGTATACTATCAACATGTCAAAAACCTGAACATATCCCCACAAAGCCTATTCCTCTTGTGTCAGTACCTGAAATTCCATCCCCAGATAGAAATCTGAGAGTCTTCATGTGTTTCTTTCGCTCACACCCTCATGTTTCATTCTATCAAGATCCTACTTTCTACTATATGTTACCTAAATATATACTACCTAAAAATCTGCCCACCTTTCCAGCCTTATCTCTTCCTAAATATCCCACCTCATATTTTAAATGACTGTTACTTTTCTGTAAATTATATATTCATTTCTTCGATCTGTTGATTCACTTTCTATTTTCATTGCCTAAAACCCTTTTCTTTTCTTTCCACTTTTGTTCTCCCCCTAGACTCCCTCTTCCATGGAAACCTTTCCCTCCCACAGATACCCATATACCTGGCTCATATCATCCTTTAAATCCTACCACTGAATGTAATTTCCTCCAGGAAATTACAGTGACCTCCTACAGCAAGGAGAGGTGATATCCCATGGGGTCCCATAGCATCCTGTCCCTCCACATCACATCTTTACATTGTAACAAACTCTTCACTCAAAATCAGGTCTCATTATGCTCTCTGCCATTAGGTTGATGGGACAAACATTAGTCATGTTTATTATTGTAAATTTGAATTTAATGCAATTATGTAATACCGAAATTTTTTTAAAAAATCAAAGTAATTTAAAATTAGTATTCATGCCCATAAAGTAAGTGTAAGCATCTAATCACGATGTCTGACAGTATTTGCCTTCAAGCAAAAAATCTCAGAGGTAACGTTTCATTAAAAATAATACTTTGAATATGCTGTGAGTTTAAAGAAGTGTTTCAGGTAAATTTTGATTGACAATTCAGGCAATCAGTAACTTGGAAAGTTACCTATTTGAATAATAGTGTTTTCAGTCACAATAGAAATACTCACATTAGAGCAGAATACCCTGTATGAAAATCATCTCTCTTCCCTTTTCTGACAAAGTGGATTCCAACAAATATCAGGATAAAATGAAACCCAAGGATCTTTGGGCATATCACATTCCAGATCAAAACTTTGATATATTGAGGAAATTTTATTTTAATAAATCATTTTCTTTACATCAAATGGTTTGGGTAATGGAAAACGTTTGGGAATAAAAATATAAAACATTTAAAAGGCATGTTGTCTGTGTAACACTGAAATTAAAAGACGATTGGAAATAAATATCAGGTCTTGCTTTGAAAATTTTCATAAGAGTTTTAGACAGCTAGGATGTTATTTGAGGGAAAGTAGCAGATTGAAAATACTAGAGGGGTTTGATAAAAATTTCTATGCATTTCTTAGAATTAAACCAGTGCTTAAATTCTGTTTCCGTGATTTATCCACTAGAACAAGTAAATTTTATCTAAGTGCCTACATTTTTTTTTTTAAAAAGCACCCTAGTAATGCATTAAATTAAAAATCAATGTATACAAATTATAAAAAGATTATTCAATGAAACCATGTGGATGTTCTTTTTTTAAGATTCACATTGTAATTAGGTATATAATTTTATAACTGTTGTATAAATTAATTTATAACTGTATTTTTAAATATTGTAATAAGAGGACTTACTAATAATACAGGTGGAAATCAAGAGGGCCATTTTATCAAACTTTTTTCTACACCAGAATTCATCTTATACTTCAGGGCTATTTTCCAAAGACTAGTGTGTGTTTTATATAATGAACATATATTAAATTAGCACCAAAACTAATATGCTGTACGCAATCATTCAAATATATTCTCAAATGCATATTGACATTTGTTCTTCTAGGGCTAGAGCTTTGGAGGCAGAATCAAGTATTGTGAGCAAGACTATGATAATTAATATCATAGTTAATATGCCATTTTTGACATTAAATGATTTATTGCTAAAAAGCTGCTTATGTCAATAATAAATCATAATACTATTTTTGCTCCAAAGTGATTAAAAAGAAAGAAAGGCATCATTTTGTAGTCTGTACTCATATTTATAGCTGAATTATATGTTGAATTCGTTTTGGAGGTGTTACAATCACCAGAATAAAACTCCTCAATATATGTTCTATACAATTCATGTATCAGTTGAAAATCATTTGAATTCAGTTGAAAATCATCACTATTATGGTACATAAGCTTCTATAATAAAGTACTGGAAGGGAATTTTAAAAATACAACCACAACCAAGCAACTAACAAACAACAAAATCCAAGAAATAAATACTAACTTGGGTGTAATGAAGACAAAAGGCAACAGCAACGACAAAAAAATGGGGACATTATTACAATAAACAAATATAAATTTACAATGTACTTCTTTATTTCTAGTTTTTCTAATCAGAACTCTATATAAAGTATAGACAGCTCTCTAAGTATGCGGTATGATTTGGACTGCTCTAAAAAGATTGTCCATGCTCCAATTTTCTCCTTAGACTCAAATTACATCATTAACAACCTTAATTTTTTAAAGGCAAGATCTCTATATTAAGCTTGCAAATAAACTCGTTAGGATGTGGCATTAAATCAGCCTCTCAAAAATTGTAAATATACTTGTGGTGGACTGTCACGTCCTGCATGACAGAACAGTGGGAGAGTGAGAAGGGATGGCAAAAGGTTAAGAAAGAGAGAGACACAAATGAAAGCAAAGATGCATGTGGTGCCAGGGGATTCAGTCTCAAGGAGTCAGCCCGAAACTACGCCACTGCAAGGCTTTTATTAGGATTTACACAAGGAAGTAGCATTGTTTTTTCCATTGTCTGTAAGTCCCGTACATCATACCAGAGAACTGAGCTCAGAGTCAAATCACTCGTGCCTGCAGGCTGCCATTAACGAAAGTCCCAGGATGTTATTGTACATGCACCTTCTAAGAGACAGAGAATTCTTATGCTGAGACTCACTAATAAGAATGTATGGAGGACAGATGTTATCACATTATTAGGTCATTCCATAGGCAGGCTGTCAGCACCTAAGACAAGGGGTCTCTGCCCATTTTCCTCAACTCCATGATTTCTCCTATGGTGCCCCTTGCGACTATGTCTGCCTTAGGTTTTTCCTCCCTTGAGGAATCTTACACGTCATTGACTAACCAGCCATTTTCTGGGGCCAAACAGGGGAACAAGTAGAGTAGGCATAATGTTGAAGTAATGTCTCTATAAGTATCTGTCCTTATTCTTTATGGAAAAGTGCTTGGGGACAGATAGGTAGGCTGCTGTGTGACAACAGTGGACTGCTCATAAAAGCAGAGGTAGGAGATGTAACAGGAAAATTAAGGATGTAGCCCTAATTAGGTGGTACAGCTGGAGTGCATAGCAGGAGCCCTTGAATGGTTCTGGCTAGAGATGAACAAAATAACATACTTCAGGCAAAGGTCCCTCAAAAAGAGCATAACATCCAACTTTGCATATTTAAATATGTCTTGGGTTTGGCCTTTTCCCCTAACACGCAGTAAACAAAAGCCCCAGGCAGCATCTCTTATCTCCAAGGTAAGGGTACAATTAGAGCTGGGTCCCTATAACTATCTTTGTTATAGACATCCATTAGGTGAAAATAATTAGAACTGACTCTTTGTATCAAATACACAATACAAGTTCTTTCATGTGTTGTATATTTAAAGAAATCATGAAGAGTGTTTTATGAACTGGCTCAGAAATGAACTAAGAGAAGAGAACATTGGATTTGCTCAGATAAATATTAGACAATTTCTGATTCTGTCTCTTAATAATTGAACTCATGTAAGTTAAAAATTCTGAAACTCAGTTTCTTTATTTGTTAAATAGAGAATGTGATATTTTCTTTGAGGGTTTCCATTGATTGATGATAATTGAATAATAATAAGATAATTTATTTAAATAGATTTATACATAATACTAGATTCTCATAAATGAAAGTTACTATTATTATTATCATTCAAATTAAAGATAGAAATTTAATTAATGTTCAATTAATATAACTTTATCTCCATGAGATTCATAACTCTGAGTTCCAAACCATATGCTAAACATTCTAAAACCCACAATATATTAATATTCATTTGTAACTTTGGTTTTCTTCCTAAATTATACATTCAATAAAGCTAAAGAATGTCTTACTAATCAGTATATTTTAGCACCAACACTATTTCCTGTTGTGACAGTATGTTTGCTGAATGGTGGAATCTATTCTTATCATGTATAGAAATCAAATATGAGTCAAAATTGTTCTTAGTACTTAGTATACAAATCTTGGTATTTGGTGCTCATAACAGATACCAAAAGAACTATGTATTAAGATAAATTTATTTTTAATACTGGGGAAAAATAGATGGAGAGAAAACACAAGAAATAATTTCGTTGTTTTATTTTTTAAGATTTTATTGGGGAATTGGGGGAGGGGAACAGCATTGGGGAATCAGGGAAGGGAAACAGAGAAGTTGTCCTTTTGTTCTTCAGTCTGGTTGTGGAGGACATTGCTTCACTGGTTCATGTTGGCATTATCATTGCTCTCTTCCCAGCTGAGGCAGTCAGTCACCAGCCATTGGATGGCCACTCACGGTGGCACAGGGCAGCTCACAAAGCACATGCCAGCTGCCTGCCAGCCCCATTACAGCCCCCGCTGTCACTGGCAACTCAGCCCAGCTCCAGGTGAAGCTGTTGTTCACCATCTTAGCTGTAGAGGGCGCAGAGTCACTAGCCCTCGTGTGGGATCTGAACCGGCATGCCAAGCCAACTGGCATGCCAAGCCAACTCCGAACCAACGTGTCACTCGGCCAGCCCAGGAAATAATTTCTAATAGGGATAATTTAATGGAGTGACAACATAGAAAACACAGAGTACTCACCAAATAGGAGCATGAGACCAGGCACATACAAAGCTATTTTGAGAACATTGGTAATGATTGGTCTGGAAAGTACATGGGAAAGGGTAAAAAGTTAAGACTGTAAAGGAACTTGAAGTGAAATCCTGGTTGTGCTGTCCACAATTTCAGATTTCTAGGCTTCTCAGCAAAATTCTTTTCTCTACTTCCTGAATACATCACTGGGTGACATCATTCTGTTTTCTTGTTTTTATTTTTGTTTTGCAGCAGAATATGGACTTGTGATTGTGGCCTGGCCCATAGGACGAAAGTGAAACTCGTGTTTCCTTCACTAAGGCTTGCGTGTATAAATTGCGTGTATAGTATTGTCTCCTCTCTCCAAGGTGGAGTTCAGTGCCCAGCGCGACCGTGGGAACCGATTTGGAAGTGAGAGAACTTCTGTCATCTTGGTTCCTGAACTTATTTTGTCAAATCCGAGAGCGAGAACCTGTTTTGTCGTCATTAATATTTCAGGGTTTACCTGTTCTGGCAGCTAGCATTATTTTAATGCACTGTGTTAGACAGGCTGCACTGAGTCATTAGATATTAGTGAACAGATTAGAAGCACCACTTTGTATTTAAAAAGGTCACTTTATTAGTGACATATAGCAATTGTTTAAAGGAAGAAAGGCCCTTTTAGGAAGGTTTAAAAAAAATAGACCATTGATTAGGAAAACTCAAACTAGGGAAAATGCAGTGAGAAAAAAAGAAAAAAGGCAATGACTTCTTATATTAATTTACTACCTCCAGGGTAATTGCTATTATTAGTATTTTTAAATGTTATATTGGAACGTACCTGATAAGTAAGTAAACTAGCTTCATGTATTTAAATTGTGAAGAATCTACATTTAACCAATAAGGGATACCATTATCTGAAATCTGAAAATAGCATTTTTATTTATTTCTCAAATAAGCAAGATTTGGAAGGGAAATTAATAAGAAAGTGTAGAGAGTTAAGACTATACAGATAAGAAAGAAAGAAGAAAGAAAGAAAGAAAGAAAGAAAGAAAGAAAGAAAGAAAGAAAGAAAGAAAGAAAGAAAGAAAGAAAGAAAGAAAGAAAAAGAAAAAGGAAAGGTAGCATTCAAACAGCTGTGTAGATCATTTTGGGAAGTATTGCCATCTTAATATTAAATTTTCCAATCAATGAACATGGGATTTCTCTCTATTTAGTTCTATTTAATTTTCTTAACATTTTAGAGTTTTCAGTAAATAAGTCTTGCACTTTTTTTGTTAAGTTTATTCTTAAGTAATTTATTATTTTTGTGGTTATTTGAATAATATTGTTTACTGAATTTATTTTCAGCATATTTATTGCTATTATTTAGAAATGCAAATAATTTTTGTATATTGATAGTGTGGTCTTTAATCTTGCTGAACTCCTTTTTATTTCCAGTAGCTTTTTAGTAGATTCCTTTTGAGTTATATACAAGGTCATACTATCCACAGACAGAGATAGTTTACTTCCTTTCTAATGTGTATGCCATTTATTCATTTTTCTTGCCTTATTAGCCCCCAAATAGAACCCCCAGTAAAGTATTGAACAAAAATGGTAAAAGCAGACATCCTTTTCTGATCTTTGGAGGAAATATCAGTTCTTTCACTGTTAAGTATGATGTTAGTTTTTGACTTTCTGTAGATGCTCTTTATCATGTTGGGCAATATTTTTTAAATTAAATACTAGATTATTGAACTTTTCTATAGCATTTAGCAAGTTTTCAGCCATTAATACATTTGGTATTAACTCTTTAATATTCTTTATTCGATGAGTCATTATCATTATAGCATTCTTTAATTTTTTAAATGTGGTTCCTGTTAGTAATTTGGACATATTTCAAAAAGCTACTTGAAGTCTTTTTGTGCAAAATCCAATTTCTGGATGCCTTAAAAAACAGTTTATGTTGTCTGTTGATGTTCCTCTGTTTAAAACACATTTTTTTTCTGGTCCTTTGTATGTTTCATAATTTTTAAGTTAAAAGTGGACATTTTTGATAATATATTTTAGCAACTCTAGATAGTGGTCCCTCCCTCTGGGCTGATAGCTATTGTAAATGGTATACTTGCTTGTTCATTTTTTTTAGTGACTTGGTTAGACTGATTCTATGATGTCTATTTCTTCTAGTGTGCTGCTTCTAATATTCCTGATGTGATCGCTTTTCTTCTTGCTTTTATCTTTAAGCCTAACGTTTTTAAGATTTGGTCCTGAGTCAGCACCATTTTGTGGTCAGCTCCTCATTGCTAAGAGTGGCCTTAAGATTCAGTGTTTAAGTCATGCATAAGCTCCCGGAGTAAGTAACATTCTCACTGTATTTTTGGAATAGTGTGTGGCTAGGCAACTGCTTTTACAATATAGGAGATTTACAAGTTATAGCTTCATTCTACCAGAACCTATTATCTGGTAAGTTTCCTCTCTAGTTGGTCTTAACTGCAAGCTGAGGGTATAGGCACAGTTTCCTAGACCCCCAGGGATGGCTATGATTTTAACAGGGTCCTCTTTGATGGTTTATTTTCCTGATCTCTTAGTTAAATGTCCTGCTCATCTTCCTCTTTCACTATCATACTAAACTGTAGTTCCCTACTGATTGCTAGTTGATTTCTCTATTGTTTCCATCAGCATGCTTTGCAGCATAATTTGCTCCAAATAGAGTTGCTCCCTCAGATAGAGCCTGGTATTACCGGTATTTGAGGTTTGCTCCCCTAAACGCCTCCCTTCCCACCTTCTCCCTTACAAGACAGAACAACTAAAGCAGGGGTTCAAGGTGGTAATCACCTTTCACTGTGTATTCCAACAGGATTCTACCTAGGGAGTGGGACCTTTGAATGTGAGAAGGGGAGCTAGTGCTACTACCCAGCATCCATCTCCCATCGACAGAGGCTGTCCTCAAAACAGAGGTGGGATCTACTGGGCTGGCCTGGGAATAGCTTTTCCACATCAAGGTAGCAGCTGTCACTTGGTACCTGAGCCCTGCATAGAGCTGTGGAGATATGGGGAACTGCACTCTTTGCCAGCAGCCTTGTCAGACTTTCCCAGAGAGTGGCCATTGGGAGTAGGAGAATAAGACCATTTCCAGGCTGCCGCCATCCACCTAACATAGAGCTTTTGCAGCATAGGGGTAGGGAAGATGGGTTCTTTTGTTGCTTTCTGAACTTCCTGGAATAGTTTTGGATACCAGTAAGTGGAAGTGGGTGCAGCCCTCCCAGCCGCTGCCTCCCCCTCACTCCCCCACACACACTGAAATGCTATTATTACTTCCATTCTTATTAATAAGTTTCTAGAGATCTTGTTGAATGAATGCTTCTCAATTTATTATGAGTCAATCTTCCGGTTAACCTCCAAAGAATGTGAATGATTGTCTTTGCTAACTTTGGCTAGTTTATAGACGTCTCTCTGGGTAAGACATTTTACCAAGCTGCTCAGGCTGCTACTTCCTAAGTCCTTCTCTGGGATTTCTTTCTAGTTCCAAATGCCAAATTAGATCATATTAGAATGTTCTAAAATATCTGCAATCAGCCATAAATGAGAAGAATCTCTAAATAACCTTTAAATAATTGGAAAGGGTGAGGTTGTAAATAATTTTTTATTTTTTATTTATTTTTTTTATGATTACTAGTCTTCTTCCCCCCCAAAAAAAAATCAGAATTATTCATTAACTCTTTTTTTTGAAGGGGCAGCGTGTTAATTTCTTAAATTTTTTGCAGCAAAAGTAAGATTCTAATATTTGCAAGCTAATTGATTTTAAATTGTTCCCTTTCTTTAGTCCCTTAAATTTAAAATTAATAGTTTTATTTCACATTATTATAATGTATATTTGTAGCACTTCTCTATAAAATATGCCTTTACTAGTTTTATCTAGGGATTTTATTAAAAATTCATTTTTTTTTAACTTAGGAATACCCTTTTTATTCAGTGAAACAGTAAGAATATTAAAGTACTATTTTTTTATCTTTGCTAATATTTGAATTTTAAAATAGATCTTGTTTTTGTTGATCATATGGCAGTATCTTTATGGTTGAGAGTTAAAACGCTTTTCATTGTTTATTTAGTATTCTAAATAATTCAGAAAATAATTCTACTTTCACTATTCCATCAGTATATTTCCCTTTTAAAATATGTGGTACATCTATGTACTCTAATTGTAGCATTCTAATTTTAAAAATTATCACTGAATGCCTACTATGTGTGCAGCTCTACGCTAATTAAAAATGAATTAAGTATGGCCCCTCAACTAGTAATTTTCACTACCTAAAGGGAATTACATACACTAGTTTAAAATAAAATCAATATGGTAATGCCAATGGAGATTGAATACAAAATACTATGACAGTTTGAAATAGGGAAAGATCATATCAGTTTAGAAGGTACAAGAGAGAAAAAATTAATGGTGTATTTGATGTTTTTATTTATCCATCACTCAGCTTCTGCTGTGCAGAAGGGTATAAGATGATAGAGATAGAAGATGATAGAGATAAAGATATGAGTAGAAATAGAGCTAGAGATTATAGAGGGAGAGATAGCAAGTGAGATCATACTTGATATTTCAGAGTAAGAACGTTGGATATATTTTTGTTAGGTTAGGTTGGAAGAGAAGAGCTTTGCAGAGAGGAAATTCTGAGAGCATAGACATTTGCGGCACTGAGTCCAAGGAGGAAGTCACGGACCACTGTGCCCTCAAGACCCAATGCTTTAATGAAATTAAATGGAGTTGGCTATATGTTACACAACAAGGAGGGGTGGATACATGTGCCCTGCAAAAGATATAGAGTTTACCCTTCTCCAGACAACTATGTTCATGCAGTAAATATATATAGTCATAGGGCATATCATTTGCATATCCTAGTTAGTTACCTCCTATTAAGTATCTTCATGAGTCAAGGCAGTTTTCATGATGATACTGGGTAGCCCATAGAGTCCTTTATATAAAAATCCATGATTTTACACGTTAATGAGTGTCTTATTGTAAAAATTTGAGAAAAATCTGTTTGCTTCTCATTTTGATAAAAGACATTCCTAGCAAAAATGAGTTCAAACATTTGGGAATTTAAGAAAGAAAATTTTGCTTTTAGGAATCACTCACAATGTAAAAAATGAATCTAGTAATGAAAAAAATGCTTATGTGAATATAGCCTTGTGAAAAAAGATTATTACACAAGGGCATTTTGAATAATTACATCTCAGTACAATAGATATTTGATCTCGATTCTCAGTATTTTCAAGACAAATTCCTAGCTGAAGTTCTTATTCTTCCACTCTTGCCTCAAAACAACAACAAAAAAACCATATCGTGTCAAAGAAGATCTTCTAACCATATGTAAGATTAAATTCTAAAGTGAATTTGTGTCTTTAATAATATTCCAGTACACAAGTATTTATCAACAATAAACTTAGGTGTCATAACTTTTAATATTAAACAATTTCAGCGATGAAAATTATCTGAATCTTTGTAGTATTAAAACATCTGAAGGTCTTTAATTTGACAACAATTATAAAGATTTGTATAATTGAATAAAAATTACAATGTGTTCAGTATATTCATGGCAAATGTTAAATTAATATTACCTTATCAATTAATTAATAAGTAAATATATTCAATATTTTATTTTGAGGATATCTTTTAAAAAATATATCACATAACTCAAAGTTGGATACGGCAAATACCCATAGGGTATTTCAATCTAGAAAGGTTGTTTCCATTATCTGATTATAAGATATTGTTAGATATGGGGTATCTCAGAAAATGTCTACTAAGTCCTAAAAAATAATTTATTAAAACTTACAAATTACAGTATGAATATAGTCAATTTTGTGGTGGTACGTATATATAATCACAGATTTGTTATGAAAGAAATTAAGCAGGTTTTGAAGATTTGATGGTTTAATTGTGGAAATGAAAAGTACTTCAGTTTTTAAATCCCAGAGACCTTTGTCTTGTTCTTTTGTTGCTTTCAGTTTTATATCACATATATGAATGAAGTCATAGGGTTCTAAACTTTTTCTGTCTGACTTATTTCATTTAGCATAATAATCTCACAGACAATGGTTTGGTGGTTACCAGAGGGTAAGGGAAGAGAGGAGTGGTAAGAAACGGTAAAGGGGGGGGTCAAATATATGGTGGTGGAAGGAAAACTGACCCTGGGTGGTGAGCACACACTGTGATATGTAGATGATGTATTTTAGAATTGTGCACTTCAAACCTATGTAATTTTACTAATCGTTGCGACCCAATAAATTTAATTTTAAAAATAAATTAAAAAAACAAAAGAAAATTGAATCCCAGAGACTGAAATGGTCAAATAAATGTATTTTAAAAAGAAAAAAGAAAAGGCACAGCATCATCTTGAATACTGTGCCTTCAACCTACCTATTCCTAAAAAGAGTGATTTGACACTGAAAATAACTGTAAGAATGGAACATTAACTAATATGTTTGGAGGGGCTACTGATGAAAGGTGACATTTCTGCTTCATGATCCTTCTAGTGGGAAAAGGGTTTCTTATGCTTCCTAATGTCATCATGACCATAAAATCATTATGCCACTGATTGAGAAATCATTGACTCACAGTAAATGTTCACTATAATTACAATTGCATTCCTATATTACCATTCTTGAAATCACTTCCATTGTTCATTGTTTTTTAACTTACAAAGATAGTTTTATAGTTGCTATTGTTGGGAAAATATAATTAAAAACATAAACTTCTTCCAACACAGGAAATCCTCTCCACAAAAGTATAGAGAAAGAACACAGTTTTATTATTGGGTAAATATTAAGTCAGAATGTGCTGCACATCACAGGCAAGAGTTTGCAAAGTTAGAAATAATTCTCATCTTTTTATACAGCCAAGCAGATACAACCCATTCCATACAGTTTCTCAAGATAAACAATAATTAGTCTTCAATTAAGAGAACTTGACAGAACCATTGTTCACACATAGTTCATATTAACTTTACCTGGTAACTGAGATGCCCATCTGTGTTAGTTAATTGGCTTTATCCAGAGGGAAAGCCAATTATGACACAGATAATTTTGCAATTTGGAGCAAGGTACCCACCCTTACCCTTCCACAGATACTGAAGCTAGGAGAGCTATTTCTCTTGATGTTTCCCGGTCTTTTGGAATGCAATTTTTTTATCATAAAACTGACAAAAATCTATCTAAATTTTACTTACATTTCAAAGAGAAAGGAGAGTATTTACAATTTTAAGTTTCTAAAGTAAATGCTCTGATAAAGAAGAAAGCAAGGGGGCCGGCGGAGTGTCGCGTTGGTTAAGAGCTGGTTTGGGGATGCCAGCGGCCCCCGTTCAGATCCCACATATGAGGGCCAGTGACACTGCCCTCTACAGCTAACAACAGCTCCACTTGGAGCTGGGCTGCACGAGCCCCAGCGATGGTGTAGGCTGCAGCCCCTGCTGCAGTGGGCTGCCATAGGCTACAGTGAGTGGCTGGCAGCCAGCATGAGCTGCCAATAGCCGCAGTGAGCCACCATCCAGAGGCTGGAGACCAATCTGCCTCATCTGGGAAGAGCGCAATGACGATACCAACATGGGACAGTGAAGCAACGTCCTCCGCAACTAGACTGAAGAACAAAAAGACAGCAACTTGTATGTTCCCCTTCCCCAATTCCCCAACGCTGTTCCCCTCCCCCAATTCCCCAATAAAATCTTTAAAAAAAAAAAAAAAGAAGGCAAGGGATCTCTTCCCTTAGTTTCAAAGTTAGTTTCAAAGGGAGGATTAAGCCTCTTTTTTAAATTTTTTATTTGTTTTTATATTATATAATAAAAATGTTTTATAAAGGTTTCCTACAGGTTTAAAGTGTGCACAAAAATTATGCATCACACAATTATTGCACAGTGAAAGTGATGTTATTTCTCTTAAAAACACAATAATGAATATTTTTTAAAAATTTGCTTTTTTTTTCAAAAACTTGTTGACATTCACTGCTGTACCAAAATTCTATGTAGTCCTTATGAAATGTGTGTTCATTTTAAACTACATGTTTATGAAATCACTAAGTATTCTGAAAATCCAAAAAATATAGGAAAGCCAAAGAGATCCAAAATATCATTTAAAAATCTGGAATTTAAGAAACAAATTATTTACCATTGAAATTATATAGTTTTTCTTCCCCTTTTTATGATACTGGTCCAATTAGCAGTCAATTATAAAGGTAGATAGGTTTTATTATGTCTTAAATAGGTTTCCCCTCGAAAAAGCCATTACAATATGGTTTCCAAAATAAATGTCATTTTTGGTAGATGGCAGTAATGGCCCAAATGTGAAAACAGATTAGCATCCCATTTTTCTAATGCCACCTCCTCCTCAGTAATTGACCTACAAGCATGTGAGAAAGGAATGTGGTAGTACTGTACTATGAACAGATGTTTCCTTTTTTATAACCGTTTCTTGGCTCTGGAGAAGTCTGTAATTTTGCCACTTGATAGAAATACACACACTTTGTTGTTGCAAAATTAATCTATTCTTTTTTTCCAAAGATATTCATTACTATAAAAGTTAGTGCTTTAAAGCATAATTATTTTCCGTTTCAGTCGAGATGGCAGAGTAGGTAAATGCTGTGCTTACCTTCTCTCACAACCACATCAAATTACAACTAAACCACAGAACAACCATTATTGAGAATCAGCTGAAATATTGTTGAACCGAAGCCCTAATTCTAAGGACATACACAATAAGCCACCTCAAGATTAATAGGAGGGGCAGAGACACCGAATGGACTCATCCCACATCTTTGTGTGGCCATTAAAAATCAAGAGAACAGCAGAGATACCTCGGCTGTGGAGGTTCCCCTCACCCCCAGAGTTCTGAGGGGTCTCAATCCTTCCCCAGCCTCGGGTTCCAGTGCCAGGGAGAGAAGTCCCCATAATATCTGGTTGTGAAAATGAGCGGAGATTATAGTAAAGTGAGACAGAGGGCAACTGAACTGCCAAGCACCTCTCCTAAAGGGACTGTGCACGGACTTACTGATGGACTCACTCACTGAGCCCCAGCACTGGGGTGGCAGCTGCAGAGGCGACACAAACATATAGGAGGTATCTGAATAATCTGGCTTCAGGACAAGAGCTGGAGGAGCAGTTTTCTCCTGGACAGAGGAGCTGGTGGGGGCCATTGTTTCTTTGGTAAGCCCTCCCTCTTCCTAGCTTACAGACATAGGTGGCCACCATATCTGTGTCTCCATCACGGTGACTAACTCTGTACATTTGCCACACCTTGGTGATTCTGAGACTTCACTCCACCCAACTTTCCAGCATACCTAAGCTACTTCCAAGTGGCTTTTTTGTATAAACTGCCTGCTTGGCTCATGCTGCAAAATTGCCTAGGGTCTCTCAAAGGTTTGCAGAATTCAGACAAGTAGCATTTGGCTTGAGCATTTTCTGTACCTATTGCTGAGAAGCCCTAAGTCTAGCACTAGCGACAGCTAACCTTGGTTCATAGCTTGGCCTCCCAAGCACTGCAAATAGTGGTCATCTCTGGATTGCTTTGTAGCTCCTGCCAAGTGGCCTCAGGTGGGGCACAAGCTTTGGCTGAACTTGACCTGCAGCAGTTCTTCTCCCAGGTGACCCTGGGGCTGGAGTGCATAGTGGCCAGCTTTGAAACAAGCTGATACATCACCCAGCCACCTCCCAGGATGACTCACCCCAGGGGCAGATTGGGCAGGCACCAGAGTCCTGCTGAATCAGATCTTGCTCTGTAGGGTCAGCCCCTGCACCAAAGCTCCTCCACTGTACTTACAGCCAGTCATGACAACCAATCAGCCTGATGGTAATTCCCTCCCACTGATGTGCAAACAGCAACCAAGGCTCAACTACAACAGGAGGGTACATACAATCCATATATAGGACACCCCTGGAGTGTGAGGCTCAGGTCACCAGTGGGACTGTGACATTGAGCCCCACAGCACACCTACTACATAAGCCCACTCTATTAAGCCCTGGAGACATAGCAGTCCTACCTAAAGCATAGAAACAAACATAAGGAGGCAGCTGAAATAAGAATACAAAGAAACATGCCCCAAATACAAGAACAGAACAAAACTCCAGAAAAATAACTGAACTAAATGGAGAAAGCAATCTATCAGATGCAGCATTCAAACCACTAATTACAAGGATGTTCAAAGATCTCAGGGGCAACTTCAACAAAGAAATAGAAAACATAAAAAAGAACCAGTCAGAAATAAAAAATATAACTGAAAAGCAGAATATATTAGAATCAACAGTAGATTAAATGAAGCAGAGGATCTAGAATAGGGGTCAGCAAACTGCAGCTCGCGAGCCACATGCAGCAATTTGGGTACATTTCATCTCAAAAGTTTGCCCACTCCTGGAAGAGCCAATCCTGTGCCTTGAAGTTTTGCGAGACCTATAAAACAAGTAAAATCACCATTATGTGAATAATATCCTTTAAAAATTTTATAAATGAAACTATGATAGTTTTATTCTCATTTTCAATTTTACTTCAGAGCCACATGTATGGACCCAAAGAGCCATGTGTGGCTCACAAGCTGCAGTTTGCTGACCCATGGCAGCTCTTCAATCTCAAAAGTTTGCTGACCTAGAGAATATTGTACTGAGTGTAATAAGTCAGATAGAGAAAGACAAATGTCATATAATTTCACTTATAAGTGGAATCTAAAGAACAAAATCTTTAAAAAAATAAATGAAACAGAAACAAGCTCATAGATACAGAGAACATTTTGATGGTTACCAGATGGGATGGGGTTTGGGAGGTAAGTGAAAAAGGGGAGAGGATTAAGAAGTATGCATTGGTTGCTATGCAGTAGTCATGGGGATGTAGAGTACAGCATAAGAAATAAAGTCAATAATATTTCAATAACTATGTATCACAATAGTCAGATGTGTAGTATATCTATAGGAGTGATATATGGGAGAGATGTTGGGGGCACGGTGAAAAAGATGAAGGGATTAAGAAATACAAATTGGTAGTTATAAAATAGTCATGGGGATGTAAAATAAAGCATAAGGAATATAATCAGTAATATGGTAATAACTATGTATAGTGCCAGGTGGGTAGTGTTGAATAACTATGATCACACCTGAAACTAATATAATATTGTATGTTAGCTATATTTTAATTAAAATCTTAAAAATATAATTATCCTTACATCATTCATTTTAGAAAACAGACAGAAAACTATGAACTGAGGGGTCAATCTTTTTATATTGTCTAGCAGTGTCAGCTTTGTGACCATCTAACTTGCTTCTTTTGTTGTATACTATTTCTATTCCATGGTGTTATCATGGTAGAAAATATTATATTTAATATGTTCATATGAGCTTAACTAAATATTCAGAGTAAGTCAAATATTTGTTTTAATATGCCTTATTAAATAACTGTTACTATGTAAAAATGAAAATAATTGTCAATTTTTAAAAAGCATCTTTAATTGTTACAGCACTTTAATTTTGGATTCTTTGAGGCAACAAATTGGTCAAATAAAATCAACATTGATAAATCTTACTGTTCCTTAAACTCTATAGATTATCCAAGGAGAAATGGATTTTCTCCAAGAAAAATAGCCAATTAGCTGATATCTAGTTGTAACATTCCTATGGTAAAAAATTAATTCAGATAGCAAGAGTCTTACTATGTTATTTTAAATTTATGCTATTTATTGATTGTACTGAAGATAATTTGATAATGTGGAAAGACACAAAAGTATATTTTATGGGGCTTATTATTTTCTTGGCTCTATACTCTCATATTTGTGAAATGCATTTCAACAATAGCCACTGCAGTTTCTAAATGAATACATGATATCATGTTTGTCAATAATAGATTATTCATTACATTCATATTTACTGCACTAGATATATTCCACTAGGGGAAGAATCAATACATGATAATTACTAAAGAAAATGTTGCAATCTATGTTTTCACTCTTATAAAATTTTTACACTGTGATATTTAAGATTACATGCTATAAATTATACTTCTGATTTAATAGCAACCATAATTTCCATAAAATATTTTTATGCAGGATATACTAATAGTCGTCATCGTCATGTGTTCTATGATAATTAAAAATGGAGTAGATTAAGGTTAATTCCTTATTGAATAGGGTTTAAAGACTCTAATTAAAGTTTAGGGAGAGCAGCCAAAATTTCTGGCATGTGATCTACAGAAGTAGATGCACATTATTGCTAAGTAAAGAGGTATTAATTTTTTGGATTATTAGGAAGATGAGAAGCAATTGAAAATAAAGCCAGTCATGTAGAGAGAATAAACTTATCAAATATTTCTTAAGCATTTCCATTTCATTAATGCTAGCATTTTCCTATTTCTCCAATTCCAATAGAAAATTAAGTTCTTATTCATCAGCATTAATAATAACAACAGTTAAATTTGAGAACTATTCTCTAAGATGATTAACCTTGAGCTTTGTACAATAGACTTTTTGTCTATATGTGAAAAAATTAATGTTCTATGAATATTAGGCTCATGAATTGGTAGAATTCAAATGTTTTGCTAATTTGACATCGCTATCTTATTTGAATGTTTTATTTTCTTATAATGTAAAATTAAGCGTAAAAATCCATCATTTTAAGAAAGGCTAAAAACTTCAAACAGACAACAATCCATTTTTACCTTTTAAAATCTAAAAACAGATGGCAAAATATATTTGAATACTGCTGTGGTTAACACAGACAACTCATTTAAAAAGCTTGTGTCTCTATTCATTGTTGGTTTTAAGACAAAAAGAAAATGTATTGCTTAGACACATTTATTTTTATGTAAGGAAGACTTTATTAATTCTAAAACATAAATTAAACATTTCAGATCTTGGAAATAACAGCAAACAGAAACTAATCAAGTTATTTTAATAAAGAATGAAAGATATAACTCCAAAGTTGTGGTTTTTGCATTTTTTCCCCCCAGCATCTCTTCAGCATATCTTTCTCTGATAGCTATGCTGGCTTCTCTTCACAGTGCTTCCGGGGGCCATATTCTCCTATGTTTCTCCAAGCACTCTTTCCGAGATGACACATTCATAGTTTCAAATATCACAGCTATTGTGAGTGATCTCCAAGAAAGTCATTTACTCTAATTTCTAACTTGTATTGCTTTCAGGAATTTCTAGAAGATTTTAAAAGTCATCATTTTGGTTTCCCTCTATTTCAAGACAACATGAACAAAACTTAGAAATTACCTTCTACTGTACAATTCTATGGTTCTATAAATGGCATCACAATTCTTTATATTTACTTTTCCTTTTACAGCCCTTACTTGTAATATGTCATCAAATCTTGCTGATTCTTTCTAATGACTTTATCTTTGTATTCTCTTTTTACCTATGTCACTAATTGTCTAGGTCCTGTGCACCTTATACATTCCAAATTGCTTTTCACAATAATATGTTTATGCCTCTCTTAACTAATCTACATGCATTATTAAAAACAAACAACAAAATAAAATTTTATAGGCTATTTTTATTGCCTTGTTATTCTATTTTGTAATAAAGAATAATATTAATGACAACAACAAAAATACCAATTACTGAATAATTTTATTTCAGACACTGTGGTGGACATTTAAAGTACATTTTCATATTTAGGTCCACCATTTTTAACTAAATATTATTGCGACTTACAGGGAGAATTTTAGATGCTCAGAGAAGTTAAGCAACCTACAAAGCTCTTGTAACATTAGTAGGAATCATTTAGTAATGCAGGTCGTCCGTTAATTACTCCCCCATATTTGTGCATAGTCAAGACTCAAGGGGATTGTTATTGCCAACTCCAACAAATTCAGCTTGCTCTAATTAATAAACTATTATTTTAAAAAGTAAACTTATGGCATTTACATGAATAAATATTTTCATTAATTAATTAATAAGAGTCAGTAAGATGTCATAACTGGTCCAAAGGGCATCTGAGAAACTTAGGAATACAGACAATTTAACAAAGAAATGTTAAAATACCATTTCTGAGTTAGATATGAAACTGTTCAATGTCCACAAGGCCATAACTCTTTATGTTATCTGTTCCACTGGATGGCAATAATCTGCATCTTTATTAGATAGATATCTAGAAGTTAACAAGTAACTTACAAAAGTCTAGGACTTTAATTAATAATAACTAATTAATGATGTGAGAAAACAACATACAAGGTGGCCTCTGTCCCTAATATGATATGCCACCAATCTTTTATGAACTTGTTTACCAGTTTCAGACCTTTTGCTTACAGGATAAACGTTCAACATCCTCCATGAAGTGTAAAAATCGTATCTCTCCAGGAATTACCACCCTTAAAATTCAGGTCTGCTGAACTGTGACCCATCACACAAGCCTGGCCATTTCTCACTGAATCTTCATTCATGTACTAATAGATCTTCTGTTACACAGGTGAATTTTTGTTCGATGCTAATTGCTCCATATGTATAATCTCATTTAATCCTTTCAACCATCTCGTAAACTAGGTACAATATCATTCCTATTTTATAGATGAGAAACCCAAGACATGGAAGGTTAAAAAAAATAATTAAAAAAAACTTGGCCAACGTCACAAAGGTAGCACATGGCAAGGCTGGGATTTCAACCGTGGGATTGTTTGCAAGACTCTTCTCTGAATTTTTCTATCTCATTATAATAATTTAATATACCAATCTAGCCAATATCAATAGGTTCCTGGGCCTCCATGTATGTTTAAAATGAGTGCTACAAAATTTATACTCCATTTTAGGTGATTGTTATAAATGAAACTTTGGTTTCCTCTGTTATAGTATAAACTCTATAAGGACCAGGATCATGATTTGTTTTCACCGATGGCATGTATTGCAGAGAGAATCTGCTGGACATGTAAGTGATTCATATTATGATTACAGGCCTTTACCATCTCCTTTAAAACTGACAGTTATCTTGCTTATGTCAAAATGCCAAATAGTAACTTCACACCAGGCTGAACTAAGATCAGGGAAAATATATCTTGCAAGTAAAATATGATGCAATAAGTCAATCCATGGTTATAATGTTGTTCCAAAAAGTTTTCAGTAAAAAGAAATCAAGAATATTGAGAAAAGCAGAATTGGTGGGAATATTTTTCTCCCTGTTCTCAGAACTATCCTTAAATTCTAATTGACTAGTGATTAAAAAAAATAATTTTTGAGTGTGGCATACTAGACAAAGATGGTAAAAGAAATCAATGACTATGTAACCTATGTAAGGTTAGAATTAAACACATTTTATCATTTAACCATTAACTTAAAGCCTCCACACTGCTTCCCTCAGCTTCCACAATTTACTTAGTGCCTAAGGAACATTGATTACATTTTTATAGTACCAATGGATTTACCGACAAAAACAACTTTTTACTTTCCAACATCTTCTATTGACTTCAAATAAATTGGTAGCAAAGGGATGAATTTAACATAAAAGATTTTGGCAAATATATTTGAGCCAGTTTCTCTATGTAAACAAATATGATATTTTGTTCAGCGATACATCTAGGAAAAAAAATAGAGCAATATGCCAAATAATTTATCTTTTATTATTGTTAATACACATTAGTTGGCCCAATCCTCAAAGTCAGTATTTTTGGAAATCTTTATTCTTTTAGAAACTGGGTATGTCTGTTCTCAAGAATTTTAAATTTAAATATTTTTGCGGATAGGCTCGTATAGGTCTACTTGCCTAATTAGTCAACAACTTATTATCAGAGATGTTTTAAAAATAAATTATATACGTAAACATATTTGTTTAATGTTTTTACTGAAAATGAATCTGTTAGTGTTGTAGAACGTAACACTTTGTTAAAAGGTAACTTCAGATTCGTTTTCACTACTCCTTCCAAAGGCACTTAGACCCTTTGGTGTGCAAGAACAAGAGTAATTTATTATTCAGACTATGACTTTTCTGAGTTTGTGACTTTTTAGCTGGCTTCGAAGACTAGTATATTAATTTTACTATATTTCCAAGTTTTTAGTTTACTTTACAGTCTGTTATTTTAAACTAATGAAATACTCATTAAAAAACTGAATACAAACATATTGTTTAACAGAAGTCTAAAAATGGCAGTTTTCATGCAGAACCATTCCCTTACTCAAGGTTATTTTTCAAAATTTCTCCAGCTACCAACTTTTGTTCTAGATACTGTATCTGAGATGAGGATGCCAACTGTATTAATGTTTGATCTTTCTATTATTTTACAAATCTTAGATCACAAATATTCTTACATTTCCAATTCTAAATACTCAATAAATAATGCTTTATACAATTTCATTTGAAATGTTTAAGACCTAGATCAAGCAAAGAAATAATATAGGAGACCAAAAAATGAATTATACATATAAACTTGCTTATTGACTTGAATTTTTATGAAGGATTTCAATGTGACCTTCTCTATAAATGTAAAACTAACTTTCACAAATCTGAAATAGTTTTTACCTCAAGGAAAATGTGTAAAAGAATATCATATGAAAAATTCTGCATGATTTTGAAAATCTTACAAAGTTTGAAAGTTACAGGTTTCATTTCAAACAGGAATCATTTTGCGTGCTTTTCTGTAATCTGATGTATTCTGTTTTTCAACACTATATGTAATATATGTGACATATCAGATTTTAACTTTTGATTATGGAAAATTCTTGATTATTTTATTTTTAATCAGGAAGAATATTTTAATTATGAAAGTTTTACAAAAATAAGTGGCTCTTGTTATGCTTGCTTTTAAAAAATGAATTTAGAATTATTTATGATTTTTAATATATACCTTTCCTACTCCTTTACCTCTATTTTCCAACGAAGTTGAGAATACAAGAAATTAAAGCCCAGAGAAATTAAAAACAATAAAATAAATATTAAATTATAATTCTTCATTAAAAAATTTATCATAACAAACCATTTTAGGGCTGGCTGAGTGGTGCGGTGGTTAAGCACTGGCTTGGGAAGCCAGCGGCCCCAGTTCGGGTCCCACATATGAAGGCCAGTGACTGCCCTCAAAAAAACCCAAAAAAACAAAAACAAAAAAAATAAACCATTTTATTTTATCATGAAGTTTTACTTTTTAAAATGTTTTTAAAATTCTAGAAAAAGAATTCCATGTTGTTGTTTTTTTAATATAGAATTATTTTGTATTACAATAGCTGATGTTTATAAATTCTTTGGCTTTACAGAAACATTTTGTAAACATACTGGGCGTTATGAATACAAAAGTGAGAAATGTTTTTAACAGATGGTAAGTACAACCTCTAAACCTTATTTAGAGTAACCTCTCTCACTGTAATTTCATTATGCATCTGTTGAGAATGTGATCATTCACGTCCTTGTTTTGCTTATAAGAAAAAGTACTGGGCATAGAATTGAGATGCACTGAGATTTTAAAATTTACAACCTTCTTAAATTAAACAAATAAATGTATTCAGAGTGACTCATGTCTTTTTCATAGACTGCGTTATGTGTTAGAGAAGATTGTGGGTAATATTCCTGTGAAAGATCAAAGACATTCTAAAAGGAGAAATAGATGTGGGGAAGTAAGTTTACACTCACTTAAGTATGATATAAATATATATATATTTATATATATATATATATATATATATATATATATATATATATATATATATATATTCATTCATTCTTAGGTACAACAACTAGTTTCATTTCCATCATTTAAAAACAAAAACAAAAAACAAAAAACAAAACAGTAGAAACATTTTCACTATTTGCACTTGTTTCAGTGGTTAAAATCAAGGGTAATTTAGTTCAAGAGCTAAACTGTAACACTGAAAAACATTTAAAGAAACAACATAAAATAAGTCTTACTTAAAAACACAATTCTAATACCATCTCCCCTAATATTATAATTATTATCTAAATAAATTACAGTAGGCTATTACAAAATATGTAAAGGTTGAATAAACATGCTATGAATTTAAAAATAAAGACAAAAAAACAATCTTAGTTCAAAGAAATAATTGCTTTGTGAGCTTAGTTAAGTCAAAAATCATCTCCAGTCTCATTTTCTCTTAAGGAGAATGACAATAATAGTTTCAATTATTTGTGATGCATATAAATGTCCTATGAAGCCAGGACCTCCTGGGGGACTCTAAAACCCCTGAGGATGTCATTATTTACAATAAGGATTATTAAGAACAATCATAGAATGACTTTGTATCCTATGTATTGTATATAGACCAACTCGAATTTCATGAAGTAAGTTTTATTTGTATTATTTAAATTTTACACTATAAGTAAACCATGGTTTCTTAATAGCGTCATTATTGATATTTTGTGCTGAATAATTTGTTGCTATGCAGGCCATTCTGTGCACTGTAAAATTTTAGTAGCATTCTTGGCCTTCTAGATTCTATAGCCAACACCCCCCACAACCCGTTCTAATTATGAAAACCAAAAACTGTCTCCAGATATTGCCAAATGTTCCCTGGTAGGCAAACTTGCTTCCAGCTGAGATCACGGAAGTAGGGTACAATTCTAAAGTGCATCAGAGATCTGCTGTATTTCAATGGCGTTACATATGAAGATTCACAAATATTATTTGTTTTATTTCAATATGACACAATAACAACATGCTTAACAATGTCTTTCTTTAACCAACATCAAAATTAGATTGAATAATGATTAGTTATCAAGAAACAAAACTCAAGCAAGTTTAAAAGGGGAGGGGGCAGATAAATTGGTAACTTGTCCCCACAAGGCAACTCACAGGGCCCAGGCACGTTCAGGTGCGCACGAGCGGAAGCCTGGGGCACGGGGCCAAGCATGCCCAGCTGTGTGCATGCTATCATGCCGACCATGACCCCGGATGTATGGACCTTGATTCCAGCGTCTGCTGGGGAGGCACTCGACTCCCGTTACATACGCCATGATTGTAAGCATGACTTGCACTTACTCGAGGGAGCATGCGCATTCCTGTGCGCTCTCCCCCCGCCAAATCACTATATAATGATTGCTATCACTGATGAAAGACGCTGGTTCCTTCTCATGTTGGCTCTGTGTGCCTTTTTTTCGTTGGACATCTCACCATGGAAACCTCTCCGCAAACCCACGGCTCTGACAGCAATGTTTGATGAAATGGATCTAAAACTCAGGGCAAAAATAAAGAAGCCACTTTAGAAGCTTGAGTAATTTTCTAAGACTAAGACCCGTAAACTTTCTTGTTCCCAAGAATTGCCTGCAAACCACTTTACATTAATAAATTCCCAGGTGCCACTCCTAGAGGTTTGCAGTAAATAGATCTGAAGTGGGACTCAGAAATTTGCATTTTGCTTATAACCTAGAAAATATTGATACAACTGAACTACCACACTTCGAATCTCTGGAATATCATATTTTAAGAAGTCCTAAATTTCTTGGGAACACTTCACTAATATCATCCCAAAGTTAAAGTCTTAACCCTACTCCTCAATATTGAAATGGAGCCTGGGTAAGGTCTTGGTCACTATAAACCCTTAGAGAAAAAGAATATGTGAATCTGTGTTTGCTTACAGTTTGTGAATGTCGTGATTCCATTTATTTACTTTTGCAGAAAAAACCTCTTTTCAATGGAAAAGTATTCCTTTTCTATGTATAGCATATATTGTGGATTATCAGATTCTCATTCTGTGTATTATCTGTGCAACTGTTCTGTGTTCTAACTTAATTGAATCTACCTCCCTCTTTCCTCTCCCTCTCCTGTGGAAAATCAGTCTTGTCTCCATTTGTGTAGTTCATTTAAAAATTTTTATTTTATATAAATATATGCTGTGTTGACTTTGCTTTTGAACTGGTTATATCATCTTCCTGGTTCTCTCATAGAATAAAAGTAAAATATTTTCCTAAAAATGTGTTTATTTTTATATCTGTATAGAAGTCAAAATCTTACCTATTTCTGAAAATTACCTTTTAACATTTTTGAAAACTTTCCTTCATCCCTTTGTAATACCAGGAATTGAAGTAATTTTATTTCAAAATTTGGAATGTCCTCAGTTACAAAAGATAGTTAACAAAGAAGGATAGATCTAAATAGAAGACTCACACTGGGCCGTTTATTAAGTTATAATGTTTAGTTTTCAATCTGAATCATAAGTTATTTAACAGATTTTTTTTGAATTTCAGCTACTAAATTTTAGTGTTCATTGCTTTGAATTAGCTGCTCTCACAAACTATTGTAAATAGAAAATAAGTATTTCCATATTATTTAAAAACAAAATCAATGGAAATTTTTCTTTTGTTAGAACTTTACAGGGATTAATAATGTTTGTTTAATAGTTTATTTTAACTTTTAATTATGAGAGATTTATAGGTGACTTTTTTTTAGTATGAAAATCAGACTACTATGGAAACATTTTCAATTATGTGTTTCCATAAAATGAACAAATAAACTCACTACTTCCACTTCAGATAATGGCAGAAAAGTAATTTGGATCAGCCCTCTGGCTAAAGACAAAAGCAATGCTGGAATAAAATTCTATGTAAAGCCTTCAGAAAGTTAAAATAAAAGATACATTATGTAGTCTGTATGAAAGGGTAAGTACTGATACAATGTTAACCTTTCAAACTAACAGTGGACCAAAAAAAAAAAAAAACCCAAAAAATGGAATAATAAAATATACTTTTTTTTTTTTTAATTTACAATCTAAAATCTAAAGGCAGGAAAATGAAACAAGGCCTCAAGAGCATTAGGAAGGAGTATTAAAACAGAGTGAAAATATAAATGATACAGTTGATGGAATCTGGTAGAGACCAGTCATATTTCCTTAAGAATTTGACTCATGTAATGAATGTCTTTAAAGTTGAATAGAAGAAATTATCTGAAATAGTGACACCTCATAAAGAGATTTTCCATTCGTTCCAGGTAGCAAATAATCAGATTATATATGTAACCTGGCTAGGGCTTAGGCTCCCCTCCGCCCCAAATAGATGAGGACATAATCTGAAATGTCCTTTGTATAGCACAATGTCTTCAAATCCATTTCTACTTCCCACATATTTCTGAATACTGCTCTCTCCTTCCAGCCTATGATGACTGTTACAAAGATGTGTTTTGTTTTGTTTTTTTGACATAAGAATAGTATATTACTAAATATATTTTCTTTGTATTTACAGTAAATCCATTTGTTAATACTGCGATAGAAAAAATAATAAATCAGTCCACACTATATAGTAGAAAGGCTTTGAGGATGATCATACCTCTCAGATACAAGGATTTTTCCCACAGCTGAAGTACTTTTCAACATGACATTCTTGGGTAAAGGTAAAACTGAGAGTACTTTACTTTAGATCAGTTATGTGCTAGAATCAAGTGTATTACCATTAAGCAAGCAGCAAAAAGCTGTTTTGTGTTTCCAGGACTATTTCAATAGAGTATTTACCATGTGAGTAGTTAATTATACTTTGAATTATTAAAAGTAAAAACAGTGAATTGGGAAACTGCATTAATCAAAAGCAGCTCCAAACAAAAAAGCCATCAATAGAAATGAAACAAGGCATTCTCGTAAGTGTATCATGCGAAAGATAATTACATAATACATACTTTAATGACCAGACTAATAAATGAGGTAAATTTTACAGTCATAGAACAAATAAACTATATTTAACTACTTAAATGTTGAGCTGTCACTGTTTCTGTTTCAAAATATAAATTAATTTAATTATAATTAATCTAACATCTAAAAACAACATACTTTGAATATTTGTTTTTTTTATTCCCTTCTGAGATAGTAATGGGGAACTGTGTAACAAAATATCAATATAAATTATCAACACCAATATGATATGATTATCATGTTTTAACCATTTTGTATATGCACAGTGGGAATACTGTGAAAACTAGACAAAAAAAGATGAAAATAGACTGGTCAGGATTTTAAATTTCAGACTAATCCATGATATAATCTAGAACAGAAAAAATCAAAAATAAAATTCACTAATTAAATATAACTTGATATCCTTTCCAAATTCAGTAGTCCACTAAGATGCAACTTCTAAATAAATCCATTACCTCAAAGGCAAAAAGAGGAAGAAGATGTAAATATTTTTTGAGCTTTAGTTTTAAGTTTATGCTCTGAAAAAAGGCTAATATTAGCCAGAACTACAATATTATTTATAAAAATCTAGAATTTTTCCCTTTATATATCTATTTTAATTATTAGTAAGAGATAAGAGAGAAAAATATTAAAAAATTAAGTCAAGGGTAAGTATCCTTAGCCAGTTCATTAATGTATTAAATTGAATAAATCAATTAGGTCAAGAATTTCCTACCATGTTGTTACTAGTTATCTATAGCTACCCTAGGAATAGTAATTTACAAGATGGCTACCATAACTACTGACAGCATTTTTCATAGTATATCAATTTTCATTTTCTTCTGTCCCTTGCCACTTAAACACATTATTTCAACTGTCTCATAGGAAATATTTTATTTTACAAATTTCTTGTTTCAATTACTGAAGAGGTGATTTTAACACATAAACTTGCCAATCCTGAGATGATGATGACTGGAAAACAAAAAGCCAGGTGATTTTTCACTCAAATTTCTGCTTTAGTTTCTTTTGGAAGACAGCTGGGAGGATAGAGAGAAGAGCCAAAATCATAAGAACAAATACTGAGTTCCAGGAAACAGCTTCCTTTGCTGTTCTAAGCTGGTTCAAAGTTGTTCCTGCCTTGATCGCTACAAAAGGGGGAGGGAGGTATGACACCTAGAAAAGTGCCAATAAAAAAAAAACAACAACAAAAACACACTTTAAATGGTACATTTATTACAGGAGATGTAATGTTAATAAGCCAATTAGGCAGAAATGGCGTTACTCTCAAAAACATAATGTAGTTAATGAGACGTTCTCTATGACATTCAACCTGCTGTGACAACTTTACTGCTTCCTCTGTTAGGTATTTGTGTACAACTGGCCTCCCAACTAAATAGTAGAGCATGTAGCAAAATGAGGCACCGAGTCCAGAACACAAACAAACAAGAAATAAGGCCAGTGGAAAGGGATAAAGAAACCCTGAGAGTATACTGAGGAATATAGAGCCTGGAACTGCAAATGTTTGCAAGAAAATATATGTAGCAAAATAAGCTACTTGTACATAAAAGGTGCCCTTATATTTGGATAAAACTTTTCCTAGAGCTTTGGCATCATCCATATTTCTGGGAACCTTCACATTCACTCTTTCTTCTTCTCTAAGCTGAGGAAAATTTTTATATACCAAAAACATAACGAAAGCTGCAGATAAGAAAATGGACACCAATATAAGAAGCGACATTCTTGCCGACCCAGCTTCTACACAGGCTTTTTCCTTCAGATGGTCTCCGCTGCCTGGTGCCGCAGGACTCTGCGTCCCCACTGCCAGGTCCCCTGCTGGGGTCTTATGGATTGCTCCCATCGGCGGTCGTTCGGTGAGTCTGCCTTTCACCATGACTGTCTCAAGTGGTTCAAGAAAAAAACTTTGTACTACTGGCAGTAATTCTCTTCTTTGACTAGAGTAATTCAGTGAAAAGAGTATCTTATTCTTGGCTGTGGGCAGGAACTGGGGCTCCTAAGCTTTGCATTCTAGGTGGGGAGACTTCAGTTCCCCACTTTTCCAGAGGCTGGGAAGTCCAGATTAGGTGGCTCCTTACTCTCCTGGTGAGAACCCTCTCCTTGGCTTTCAGACAGCTGCTTTCTTGCTGTGTTCTCACATGGCAGAGAGAAAGAAAAAAAACAAAACAAAAAACACCAAAGATGTTTATTTCTACTTCTGTGCTTGCAGCTTTATAATCCTAATAATATATTTTTTTCTCTCATTTCCTCCCTAAAAATTTAACATAGATTTACAGTGCTTATCTCATGGAATATAGTCATAAAAGAACGATAAAATAGTGAAGACCAGAATGTATCACCGTTACTTACTTAAAGGTAGAAGTTTATACTGATAACAATCCACAATAGGAGCTATAAACTATTGCATTTCTTTGTCTTTGAGTTCTCTTTAATCGTCTCTCAAAAACAAATTTCATGATGGTTGCTACTGAATATCCAGTTGGAAATCATCAGTTTAAATTAGGAAAAACCGAGGGCCAGCCACGTGGCGCGGTGGTTAAGAGCTGGCTTGGGATGCCAGCGGCCCCCATTTGGGTCCCACATATGAGGGATAGTGACACTGCCCTCAAAAAAAAAAAAAACGAAAAAAAAAAAAAACAACTCTTAAATTAGGAAAAAGTGTATCTGTGTGCCCAGTTAAAGAAAATATGTTTCCTTTTTAATATAACTCTTAAAGCTTTGAAAACATCTGATACTGTAGACAATTACCTGTAGAACTGAAAAAAAAAAAATGGACTTAGTCATATCTAAAATTACTACTCAAATTGGACAGAAATTCCTTGGTAAAAATAAGCAAAACTTCATTTCATTATACTTCTCCCAATATTCTGTTTATCTATTTGAACATAAATATTTAACAAGTATGCATGCATAAAACTAATAGTCAGTAAAAATTAAATGTTTATAATTTATGAAAAACAAAAGTTATAGAAATCTGTCATCATTATTATTATTACCATTATTATTATTATTGTTAGTTAATACTAATCAGTTCCAGTCTATACTAAGCCTTATTATTAAAGAAACAGGAAGAAATTTATCTATATTTATATTCCCACAAAAAGAGAATCTTTTTTTTTTTTTGTCATACCAAGTAATCAGTTAAGTTATATGTTCACTAATTTTGACTTCAATATAATTTGTCAAAGGAAAAAGAGCAAAGGGATTGGGAATCTGATAGACTAGGTTTTGTGATGAGTTTAGTTCACACACTGCCATTTTACAGTTTTTCACAGATAATGATAATAGTGTAGATAATAATAAAGTTCTTGTCTACTGACAAGTTTGCATAAGAGCTTAAACACTAAACTATATGTAAAAATAAAACTATTTTACAAATAAAATATATGAGAAAAATGAAGTTAAATTTTATTGTATTTTTCTAGTTAATTCTTGGTTTCATTTAACTATAAAAAAATGAAATGCATCTTAATGATGAAGGCAGTAAGTTCTTGACTCCAAATGTTAGTAACCAGCATTAGGTCTCATTAGTGACTTGACTATAAGGTCTTTCAATTACCTACTTCATATTGTTATCATAATCCCAATGAAATATATTAAAAATACTAGAATGTTTAGTATGAAACTTTGTTTGGAAAAAAAGATATTATTATGTGATGATTTTTTTACTGCAAAACTAATATGCTTTTTTTTTGAACAATGTTAAGAGAAGCACTAAAATATTTTGGAGATGGGTTATAATATGGCTGGAAATAAAGTAAAAGACCAAGAGCAGTGTTTTGGATAATTTTCAAGGGAACTATCCTGGATAATAGCTCCACATAAGAAATTTTTCCATAACCCACTAAAAATATCAAAGATTATACTAAATAAGAAGAGATTTTAGAGAGGTAGAGATTGGAAGATTCTGAATATAAAGAAATACCTAAAGGAGAACTATTAGGGCAAAATTTAGCAATATGGATATAGGATTTTGTATTTCATTAAAAGATTATTAATATTTGACATATAAATATGCTCAATGATTATGAGCATTCCAAAAGAGAACAAGAATTATATACACTTTTTTAATAAAGAAGAAAAATGAAATTTCCCCCACAAAAAATATTTAAAATCCATGAATTCCTCTATTTTGAAAGATCAGCATCTTACAATTCATTTAAGAAAATTCTCAGGAGAAATCTTTAATATTTTTTCTTCACTGAATATTATAGCCTCTAAAATCTTCCCTAAGAATTGGGTAAAGAATTAGCATCTGGAGAAAATTAATTCTGAAAATCAAATTACAGATTTAACTTTTGATTAAAAATACTAACTATGATTCATAGAACTCTATGCCCATGAAAAATTAAATAGTCTTAAGTGAAAGAATAATTAGTCATTAGTAGGTAAAGATCTCAATTTTTATATTCATAGTAAAAGGTGGTAAATGTTAATATCTTATACTTTGTAGGTCAGAAGGGATTGACAAGATATATTACAAGTAATGAAATCCAAGGATCTACAACCAAGATTACCCAGCAAAGCAATCATTTAGAACTGAAAGACAGATAAGGAGCTTCCCAGACAAGAATAAACTAAAGGAGTTCATCACCACCAAACCAGTATTACAAGAAACATTAGAGGGACATCTTTAAGAAGAAGAACTAAAAGGTGAAAAACATGATAATAAAACAGCAATAACTACATATCTATCAACAATTACTTTAAGTGTAAATGGGTTAAAAGCTCCAATCAAAAGACATAGGGTAGCTGAATGGGTAAGAAAAAAACAAAAACAAAAAACTTACATATGCTGCCTATAATAGGCTCACATCTGATCAAATAACACATACAGAAGACTGAAAGTAAAGGGATAGTAAAAGGTATTTAATGAAAATGAAAATGAAAAACAAACAAACAAAAAAAAACTGGGATAGCAATACCTATACCAGACAAAATAGACTTTAAAACAAAGGCTATAACAAGAGACAAAGAAGAACCTAGTTACTCACTTCTGGGTATGTATCTGAAGAAACCCAAAACACTACTTTGAAGGGACATGTGCATCCAGGTGTTCATTACAGCATTGTTTACAATGGTCAAGATATGGAGGCAGCCTGGGTGCCCACCAATGGATGAATAGACAATGAAGAGGAATTACATATATACAATGAAATATTACTCAGTCATATAAAGTAATGAAATTTTGCCTTCTGCAACAGCCTGGGTGGACCTACCGGGTAGTATGATGAGTGGAGTTAAGTCAGACAAAGAAAGACAAATGTCATATGATTTATCTAATATGTACAATCTAAAGAACAGGATAAATGAACCATCAAAACAAAAACAAAGTCATAGATACAGAGAGAATTTTGATGGTTGCCAGACTGGGGGGAAGTTAGAGCGATGGGTGAAGGGTAGAGGAGATTAAGAGGTACAAATTGTAGTTACAAAATAGTCATGAGGATGTAGAATATAGCATGGGGATTATAGCCAGAAGTACTGTAATATCTATGTATGGTGCCGGATGGGTATTGGATTTACCGGGATGATCATATCCTAAATTATATAACTGTCTAATCACTGTGTTGTACACCTGAAATTAATATAATATTGTATATTAAATGTAATTGAAATTAAAAACAAGAAAGAAAGGAAGAAAGAAAGAAAGAAAGAAAGAAAGAAAGAAAGAAAGAAAGAAAGAAAGAAAGAAAAAGAAAGAAAGAAAAAGAAAGAGGAAGGAAGGAAGGAGAAAGTGAGGTAGGGAGGGGGAGAGAAGGTGAGGAAGGAAAAGAATGTGGTAACTATGTGAGATTATGGATATGTTAATTACCTTGATTGTGATCATTATTTCAAAATTTATACAAAAGATCAAAATATTAGCTTTTACACCTTGTATATAAACAATCCTTATTTGTCAATTATACTTCAATAAACCTGAAAATTTTTTTAAAGTCATATTTATTTTCAAGGATAATGGCAGCATAATATAACTACAGAAAGAACTGTATATTAAATGCTATACTATGCTACCTACTTTCAAATCTAAATCCTATAATATATCTACATGTACTTCTCAATATCCATATATTTCTCTCCATATTAGCCTGTTAATTTTCAGTGAATACATTTGAGGCAGGTCTTGTCATAGATTAGGAAACTGATGGCTAAGAGCTTTTCCCAAGGTCACACAGCATATAAAAGAAGAAAGCATAATTTGAATCCTAGCTCTGTTTGCTTTGGAAATTCTTCATTGATTGAACACGTGTTTATTGCATGTCTTCAATGGCACAGGGGCTTTTTGTTATAGAGGTAAACTGAAAAAGATCAGAAATCTATTTCACTCAGCCTTCATCCTCTTTCTCTACCTAGTATTCAGCAGAATTTGGTATCCCATCTGCTTCCTCATTTGTTCTACTGAGGGCACTCCCAGCTGCTGTGATAATGACATCCAGCCATGGCAGCTTGTGGATCAGGCCCATCCTCCTGATTCCCAGTTTAGAAGTCTTTTTACTATATCACAAACTGATAAATCACGACTTTGTGTCTTTTTAACACTCTGTTAATTCACTGAGTGTGTAATTTAGGCTTCCAAAGAGGTACATGTACTCTTTCAAGCCTCTAGGACACCCCTGGTCTGCTTCTGTCATGAGGAGAGATAAGTTGATATCTCAGCACAGCTGATTTCACAAAGGATTCTAATCACTGCTGTCAGGTTGTCCTTGTGGCAGAGTTCATCGATTTTTACGACAACTGAAATAGAGATCACCCATGCTGCGCTCAGTTAATTTTGCATGTATAGACACGAAGCTGTATAGAAGCCAGTGATTAGCTTACATCTGGTTTCATTAAAGGGCATGTGTAGGAGCAGAGTTCTTACTGGATTCATCTAAAAAAGAAGACATGTAGCTAGTGAGACCATCGCAATATTGCCCAAAATCTCTGTGTTATCGCGTGCAAATAAGACATAGTGAGGAAAAACAAGAAGCAGAACATTGTGTATAAAGGATTTACTGGCATTGGCAAAGCTTGCAGTAAGCATCATGTCACAGTTATGCTTATTTGATCCTAACAATCAGTCTGAAATTCTTTGATATGGTAAAAAAATATATTAGTTATTAGAATCTTTAAGAAAAAGCAATTTTGAGAATACATACCTGGAAAGTGATTCCATTTGCTTTTATTTCTTTGTTGAACCCCCTCCTTTCCCCTTATAGCTTTGCAACTGTAACATTTCTGGGGAGCACAATGGGTCATGAAGTTAAAATGAGATAGTACATATAAAAAGCCCATGGCTCCTACATAACACGTGCAAACTTTACATTAGAACTCTAAATATCCATTTATTATTAAATGTTGGTGACTTTTCTACCTAACTCTTAATAAATTTAATTCATCATGCTATAAACTTTCAAAGTAAGGAAGTAGAACCACTTGAAGAAAGAGAAAACACTGATCTACATTGTTTAGGTTAAATTCTAACCTAGAGCAAAATATTTGTATAGGTTGTACCTACTATGTGCAAAAAATATAACTAATTTGCAATAATAAATCAGGGATATAAGCATAGCAATTTAAATGTTTTACAAGCTTTTTTTTTAAAAAAAACAGGAAAACAGTAATAATTTCGATCTCAACAAATCAAAGTGCCCATAAAAATAAAAATAAAATATGCAAATATGCATATATAATGTAACAAAAGTAATAGCCTTCTTCACAAGGTATATTTCAATTTTATGACAACATAGTTTAGTTCAACTAAACATGGATAAGGAATATATAACCCTTTAAAAAAAATACCAATATTGGGCTAGATAACATTGATTTTCACAGTGAATCCTGAGCTACAAGTGGATAGAAATCTATTAATTGTAGCATGATTATATTATGATAATATTTGCACCTGTTTTGGGGGTTTGAGTTATAGATTAATTTTATTTCCTAAGAAGGGTGAATGATATTTCATATTTATTCTCTTTTTGTGGATATGGGCAGGTGTATTACATTATAAGGTCTGCCAAGACAGACTACCACAGACTGGGTGGCATAAACCAAAGATATTTCTTTTCTGTAAGTTTTGAAGATGAGAAATTCAAGGCCAAGGTGCTAGCAGAGTTAATTTCTCCTAAGGCCTCTCTCCTTGGCTTGATGATGGCCACTTCCTTGTATCCTCATATAGCTTTTCCACTATGTTTACTTACCCTTGGTGTCTCTTTCTTTTCTTATGACATCAGCCATATGGGATTAGGACTCCATTTTATTTAACCTTAATTCCTTCTTTAAAGGCTCTTTCTCTAAATACAGTCACATTTAGGGTTAGGGCTTTAGCACATTAATTTTGGAGAGGACACAATGCGGTTCCCTAGGGACTCCCTTTCACCAGAAAAGGGAAAAACAATTGCATTTTAAAATTTGATTGGGTAGATGTGCAAGTTAAAGATTATCTTTGCTCAAAGAGGTTTGGCCCTTGCCCAGATTCTAGGGAGTAACTTTTGAGCCTTTTTACTGTCCTGCATACTAAGAGTATCTTTGTTTACTAGGGGACCTTGTTATATATCAGATAGGCTATGCTAACAATGATTTATGATAGGGGCCTTGGACCATGTGGTACCATCTTGACATTTGGAGGGACTGAAAAACTGAGGTACAAAGGAGTGTAGCCAATATTGTGATTAAGGGCAGTCTTTCAGATTGCCAATCTGCCCAAGACTTCTGACACAAGCTGTAATTTTGGAGCTTTCCCCCACCCACCTCAGGTTCAATAATTTGTTAGGTTCACAGAAGTCACTGAAAACTGGCATACTCATGGTCACACTGATTACAGGGAAAAGATGCATGTTGGGATGAATCAATAGAAGAGATGCAAATAGATAAGTCTGTGATGGTTACATGTGCAAAGTTTTGACCGTCCTCAGACATGCAGAACCCTCTTAGTATCAATGTGTGGCAATACACACACAGTATTGCCACACCAGGAGGTTCACCCAAGCTTCAGTATCCAGAGTTTTTATTGAGACTTCATTGCCTAGGCATGAGTGATTTTCCCAAGTGGTTGAGCGCAGTCTACAGCCTACTATTTCCCTCCCCAAAGTCAGACAGATATGATATGGCCTAAAGACCCAGCCCTCTCATCACAGGATGGGTCATTTTTGCCTGATAAGCCATGCATGACTGTGATTCACCTTGCTAGCATACACTGTCAGGTGTGGTCCAAGGGACCCACTATGAATGACAAAGACACTGCTAGCACTCAGGAAATTAAAAGGCTTTAGAGGTTACTCCTCCCAGATAACTGGACAAGACAAGACCTCTCCTTGGGGGTCAATTTCCTTACTATACTTAAGGTTAGCCACATGAGCATATGTCCCAGTGACCGACTCCTGATAAAAGCTTGGACCTCAAAGCTCATTAAGCTTCCCTGGTTGGTCATACTCATTGCAGGTTGCCAAACATAGCGGATAAAGGAATAAGAACTGCCTGCACACTCCACTGGGAGAGCGCAGCAGGTAACTTCATGCCTGGACTCCCTGAACTGTGCTCTATGTATCTCTTACCTTTGATGATTTTATCTGTATTCCTACTCTTTAATAAAATGTAATTTTGAACGCGATGGCTCTTCTGAGTTCTGTGAGCCCCTTTAAAATATAATTGAAGCTGATGGTGATCTTGAGGACCTTCCAAACAGAGCAGTAGACATACGGGTATGTGATATGAAGTATATCTTTCCCTCGGCTCAATTTTGATCATGGAAACAATATTGAGAACTATCACTATATAATGGTTCTTTTGGTTTTGCCAGGAGTCACAAGAACTATAATTCGAGTAATTACATTATATTGCACCATGATGACACAGACGATAATTCAGAAGATCCTGAATCACAATGCTAATTCTCATATTTCCCTTTTAGGAGGGATATATGAGAGGCAAATCAATCTGATAAAACTCCAAATATTTAGTCTTGGCAAACCACACATGTTACTTGACTTAATCACTGGCCAGTACAATTTAATGATAACACACATTTTCTACCATTCTTTGTAACAACAATAACATCAAGATTTTTCTTCATGGACATATCAAAGACTGTTTCCTAAACAATAAACACTGGGGAAGAGAGCAAATTTAAGTCTAACCTAAAAAATATGGTGGATATAAGACACAGAAGATGTTAACTTCAACATGTTCGAAGCCCAAATATCTATGCATATTTAGAAATGAACATACAGATATACATAAAATTGTGTTTTTGTATAAATAAATACATATAAGTAAATACCTATACCTATACACATATGCCTTTTAAGCACTACATATAGTGACTTATTTAAACCCTACAACAATTCTATGAGTTAAGCTCTAATAGTATACCTATTTTATGGATAAGAAAACAAGCATAGAGATTAAGTGATTTATCACATTATTTCATGATAGCTTATAAGCGGTTGCAATCCAAATCTTGCCTTTTGGCACCAGAGTATGAAATCACTATAAATCACTATATAAAATTTTGTCCAGAATCAGTAAACTTCACTTCTGTGTTTACAAGCAGTGGCATGAGATTTTAAAAATGGGCTTTCACAGTTTTTTTTTTTTCTGTGTGTTTTGGAAATGATGGTCACCTCACTGTGCTTTAGTTTCCTCATTAATAAATTGTAGATGAGCGAATGCATGTCAAACACTTAGAAATTTTCCTGGAGCATAATAAACACTCAATGGTTATTATATTTATAGTTTTATAGCACAGAATCAACAAATTGGACAGTAACCCAGTATTGAAAATTCCTCATATAAATTTATTCAGGTTTTATACAATAGAAGTAATTCAAATCAGAGTATTTGTGAGGTCCTCTCTGATAACATTCTATTTAATTTGAACTTGAAATATGGATGTGCTTACTAAGAAAATGTCCCATACTTGCATTATTTCTATATTATACAGATTATAAATTCTAAGAAAATTTCAGAATCACCTGGTTCCAACTACAAACAAGTGTCTCTCTGAATTCAGACATAATTATCTTTTGGTTCATCTTTTTACAATAAATACGGCAAGTTTTATATTGAATTTCACATTCTTACATTTGCACAATTTGGCCAAAATATACAACAAAAAAATCCAACTCATGCACATAAATGTGGCCTCTGAAAGTCAGTGACCATAACTTAGGACTATGCCCGTCTCTCTGCTGGGAGCTGTGTTTTGAACTAGCCAGCAGGTTTGACTGAGCAGTGCAGGAATCAGCATGGTGCTCATGTGTCCCCTGGGCTGGAGCCTTATCCTAAGATAAAAATAAACCCGAAGTTTAGACTTTGCCCAGTAGTAAAGCTTTGTCAGGTAAAAACAAAACAAAACAAAACTCCAAATTCATTGTTTATACAATACCTCTTTTCCTAAAAAATCTAAAGAAGCGACTTGAGCTTAGTAAAATGTGTAAGGCATGTGTAAAACTTAAAAAATGTGCTTGGAATAGTAAAAGACAGACTAGGATAAATTAGGTGCTGTCAGCTCATGACTCTAAGGAGGGAGGGGACACTTCCAGAGTAGGTTCATTCTGGAAATGCTTCACTGTCCAAGAAAGTCAGCGATTTTACTTTGTAGGGACACACAATTCAGAGAGAGAAATGGAAGCACAATGCAGCAACAATCGAGAGGCAACAGCTTCAACATTTGCCTGAGGATAACAGATCAGAAAATCATCAGGGAGAGCAGATAATAAAGTGTCTATTTGTAAAACATGTGCAATGAAAAGCTAAGAGTAGATTCTATTTGATATTAAAAATGCTGAAATTAAAAATTCTGATTCGCAGAGGGCAGGATTCCAAGGAGAGCCAACATATCATCCAAGAAATAAATGGAAAAAACAAATGGGCAGGATAAGAACCTTTCCTGTGGCCACTTATATTTGAGGGTATCTCAACTTATCTATGGGTGAGGTATTGGAAGGTAGAAGTAGGCCTACACAAAACATTAAGTTCAGACAATGGCGTATTAATTCACTCTTACTCTGTCATGAAGTGGATACTCTTGAAATGATAAAATTTTAGTGTTCATGGTCACATTGAGGTTGTGAGGCATGTTAATGTGAATGATAATTTTAATATTGAACCATTCTACTTTTCCAGAAGGCCTGGTTTTCCCTTAAACAATAGAGTTACAATCAAGAAAAGTGTTTTTTTTAAATACTTCACAGAGAAACTGAATGACACTTTTGCTCAAAAATGATCCACCTTATAAAATATTTCCAGACTTCAAAGAATCTATTGCTGCTAATTCCTAAAGTGAAACAGCTTTGCCCCATTTGCTCTTCACTGTGACCTTAGAATCCCCTCGATTCTGTCTTCCTTTCTTTTACACACTAAACAAGAGACTATCTAGGAATACTGCTGTCACTTGTCAGTATGAATTCAACCCAAGTAAACAATTGCTAGAAGTGCAGCTCGATTGGCAAGACTGTGCCTGTATGCTCAGCTGGGCATGACAAAGAGAAAAGCATGCCGTGCTTGACCGGATCTCTACCTCTGTTAAGGTTAGGACTCAACTGGTCAAGTTAATTTCATAAAATGTTGTGAACCATCCTCTTGCAATTTCAGGAGCACCAATTAAAAAGGACTTTAACTGATGGCATATGGAACCTGCAGTCAAGAAGTTTTCTGGCTTCATCAACAAATAATTACCTGAAGAAGCGTATATATGATCTCTCTATTTTGGATGCCGAAGTTTATCTAAAGTGTGTTCATTACATTAAAATGTATTGACTGATAGCCTTCTGTAATAGATGTATACCAAATAATTGCTATATATTACCAGAGATATTACAATAATCATGCCAGGTCCAGGCATAAATTAGGAACTACTATAGACTTTAATGATATGGTTGACTGTCAACGTTTTACTCAGATCTGTGAGCAAGTAATGTGGGCATGTTTGTTAACCATTTATGAGGCAACAATATCGCTTTTGTAGACTGCACTAAATCAAATTTTTACCACAAGTAACCACAATGTATTAAACAAATGAACATGTAGAATCTCCAAATTACTCTAATTTTTTATTGCTAGGTTTTTATCATGCTGCTGAGTTTTGCACCTATTGAAAGAGAACTCAGTATGAGTATTCTCATAAGAGTTTGTACTTTCTGTTTAGACAGTGAAAAAAATGATCTAGAGGATATTTTACTGGTACTTTCACAGGTCAAAAGGTGAATTGCAAAATTTTTCCAAAGTGGAATTACACATGGAGGCAATTGTTCATGTTGCAATCTCTAGTTCAGGATTGAAAAGGTATTTTTTTTACCCCTTGATTTAAGAAGAGTGTGCTCAGCTTTTAGTCAGTTTTTCGTTTTCATGGAATCCACTTATATGCCAACTCTTTTATAATTATGGGTTTCTTCTCTTTGGTTACCTTATGAAGTTATTGTGCATTAATATAATATTCTAAATTTCCATTTTCCATTGTTTATAATTCTGTTTCTTTTGGAGGGAAATGAATCCCATATTAAGAAACACTTAACTTTCAGTTTCTATCTCATAAATACCTCAGTGAAGATATAAAGAATATAGATTGTATCATATATTAATAGCATATAGGTTAAGGTATATATTCACTCTAAAAATGCATATTTTTCAACTAGTCTTTAATAAACATATAAGAAGAGCTGAAAGAGCTCTGAGGCAATGATTGTGAAGCCCACGTAATGAAGAAATAAATATATGCCCCAACTAAAAATGTTACTGAAATGAAAAAAAAAGATCCATCTAAGGAAGTGTTTTTCCAGCTAACGAGTAAAGGTTAGTGAAATCTTTCTATTCAGTTCATTAAAAAATGATCTTTCACTCTTCCCTTCTTAGGAATATAAAGAGCAGTTTCTATATAATAATGTTCCTTGGGAAATTCTCACAATTTGAAAATTGTTGTTGTTATTAAGCTTTGTATCTATTCTGAGAACAACTTGCCTTTGTTTCTACATATACATTTTTTAAAAAGATTTTATAGGGGAGTTGGGGAAGGGGAACAGACAGGTTGCTGTCCTTTTGTTCTTCAGTCTAGTTTCAGAGGCCATCGCTTCACTGGCCCATGTTGGTATAATCATTGCACTTTTCCCAGCTGAGGCAGATCAGTCACCAGCCTCTGGATGGCCACTCACGGCAGCTCTTGGAAGCTCATGCTGGCTGCCAGCCACTCAAGTTGGCTGCTGGCCACTCACTGTAGCCTATGGCAGCCCACTGCAGCAGGGGCTGCAGCTTTGCCGTCCAGGGGACTCACAGCAGCCCAGCTCCAGGTGAAGCTGCTGTCCACCATCTTAGCTGTAGAGGCAACCAGGTGGAGCTGACAGAGGGCAGTGTCACTAGCCCTCATATGTAGGATCCAAACCGGGGCCCTGCTGCTCAGTGCTGGTGCCCCAAGCCAGCTCTTAACCACTGCACCACTCAGCCGGCCCTACATATACATTTTTAATGCTATATATTTTTTTTAAAGATTTTATTGGGGTATTGGGGGAGGGGAACAGCATTGGGGAATGGGGGAAAGGGAACAGACAAGTTGCTGTCCTTCTGTTTTTCAGTCTTGTTGCGGAGGACGTTGCTTCACAGGCCCATGTTGGTATCGTCATTGTGCTTTTCCTGGATGAGGCAGATGGGTTGCCGGCCTCTGGATGTCGCTCACAGCGGCTATTGGCAGCTCGCGCTGGCTGCCGGCCACTCATGCTGGCTGCCGGCCAGTCACTGTAGCCTATGGCAGCCCACTGCAGCAGGGGCTGCAGCCTACTTCATCACTGGGGCTCGCACAACCCAGATCCAGGTGGAGCTGTTGTTAGCTGTAGAGGGCAGTGTCACTGGCCCTCATATGTGGGATCCGAACCCGGGCCGCTGGCATCCCAAAACCAGCTCTTAACCAGTGCGCCACTCGGCCTGCCCTTTAATGCTATTTTTTATTGGCTTCACTGTATATATCTTATATTAGGCATTTTTACATTTTCTTTTGTGATGTTGCTTCTCTGACTATCATCCATAAATATAAGTGCTACAAAGAATATAACATGCTAGGAATTTCTGAAGGTGCAGCAAATAAGGTTTCCAATACATGGAAATTAAAAGGAATGCATTGACAAATGAAAAAAATATATATAATTGAAGTAAACTGAAGGTTCCCCAACTTTTGATTCAATATGGTCTTAAATACCTCTAGGAAAGGTATTTGAGCAACAGATATCCTCAATTTTGAAAATGAACTGCTGATGGAGAGTGGGCCTTTCTCAGAGCAAAATCCAGGTCCTGGGCAACTTGAGCAAAGAATTGAAGGAGATACCAGAGTAAAAAGTAGTTTATTAGAAAAGATAGTATATTTCAGAGAAGAAGAAATAGGCCTGAACAGTAGAGAATGACTCAAGGGCCTATTATTAGAAGAGAAATTACATTCCAAAGAGTTTGGAGAAGGCCACACACAAAGCCAAGGCTCAAAAGGCTCAAAAAGGGAGGAAGGGGTCCAGAAAGGGAAGAAGTGGTCAAAAAGAGCAGGGCAGACTTCCCAGGACTTGGAGTTTTTATCCCTTTTCTTTAGCATGGGCAATTCCCCTTTGGGTGTGGGAACACTTGATTGGCACCTGTGATTGACAAGAGGTACTGCGCAGGTGGTCACTGTTAAGATCTAGTTGGGTATTTTGTGCCCATTTGTTGTCCCGCAGGGGTAGGTAATTACAATAGAAAGGGGGAGTTTTGGGTGGAGAGGGGAGGTCACCTGGGTGGTCACATTCTGTGGGACGTGCAGGAATGCAGAGACCCAATGCCTGCCTCTAACTCCCTGCCTTGTTTTCCCCTTGAGAGACATGATCCCCATAAAATCTCTATGGGAAGTTGAAGGACAGGAAGTCTTTTCTTCTGTCTCTGCTTCCTGCTGGGCAGGGGTGTAGAGCTGTCCCTGCCTATTGGCGGATTCACGGAACTCTCACCCTAGCTGGTCTTAGATGAAAGGAAGGGGTCTCGAGATCCGCCTGAAAGACCATGTTGGGTTCTTTGGTTGTGACTGACAATCTTGCTGGGGAATCCTCTGTATCCCTAAGGCCCCTGAATGAGGAAAAATAGATTCTAATTAAATCTGTTAGCTCTCATGAAACCTGTGGCCATTCAGCCCATCACTCAGGTGGTGTCACTTGTCTGGGCCCAGAATGAGTTTGGAGAGAATTGTTAGGCTTACTGGCCTGGGGGATATTAGAAAGTCACAGGCTTTCAAGTAGTTATCTGAAGCAGGGGTAGGGGATTTCTATGAACAATCTATTGTTAGGATTTAGAAACTGATTTACAAAATAATTAAGAAGCAGGGGGATAGGAGACTTCTATGATTCAGGCTAGGAGCCATCTTTCAAAGAAAGAAACAAAGGGACTAAGAAATTAGGGAGGAGACTTAACACTTCTATACTTAACATTTCTATAGGAAAGAACTTAAAAGTATATATATATATATATATATATATATATATATATATATATATATATATTTTTTTTTTTTTTTTTTTTTTTTTTTTGGTGGGTGAGGGCTACTTGCTTGGCCCACAACAGAACTTGCAGTGAGGACCAGCATGTACTTAATAGTAGAGTTTGACTTCTAGTGAGGAATGATAATCCAAAAGATGGAGACTATAGTGTGTGTGTGTGTGCGCGCGCGTGCAATACATATCTCCTAACACACATATATATACATGTATGTGTATAAATATGTATATAATATGTATATGTATGTATATAATGTTCTCAATGAAGAAGGAAAGAGTAAGTATTCCTATTATTTTAAAGGGCAGAACAGAGATTTAATAAGACTAATACTAATGAATTGTTATTAACAACAGAATGTACTGGCACTGCATTATTTTCTGTAATTTATTAACTTTCTATGTATACTTGGCATTTCACAAAATCAGTTAAAACCTCTGAGTGGAAAGTAAAACCTCAAATATTTTGACCACAGCACCATTAAACTTTTCTTTTTTCTAACTATATTGGATAGAATTTGTGTCTGCTTGATATAATTCAATTCCTAATCAAAAAATAACATGACCCAAGAGCCTATTTCTTAGTGACAAATAAAAATTGCTTATGACTTTGTAAAGTATAAATAAAAAGACTTATCAAAGCATACATGTCATATGGAGGAAATGTGATGCTATTAGCATGTCACACCTTCATCTTTTTAAGATCAGATCAAGCACAGCAATAAGAAATAGGGCAGTGATCATTTTAATTGAACATGTAAAAACTTTCTTTTTTTAAAAAGTTAATACAAGATTTAAATAATACAAGTAGGGAGTTATCAAGCATTTTTTATTGCCCCCAACAATGAGAAATAGCAGTAGTTAATACAAAGCAACTCATTAAAAAATTTTATATATTAATTTTACAAATGAATCTTCATGTCTACAATTAATTCTCCATTGTTTCTTTCTCTGCACATGAATAGTAAGTTTACATATATTGCAAGTACAAGGGTTACTACTGAATTCTATAAAAAACAATTGCACTGTTATACCAAACAATTTTATTTATTTATTTATTTTTTTTTTTGAGGGCAGTGTCACTGGCCCTCATATGTGGGACCCGCACTGGGACCGCTGGCATCCCAAGCCAGCCCTTAACCACTGTACCACTCGGCTGCCCCTATATCAAACAATTTTAATCAGTGATGAATTATTTAGAGAGGGGTCAGGGGAAGGAGACTATTCTTGAAATAAAACAAAACAAATTTTGCAGTGTTTCATTGGCAATATTCTACTCATACTGGGAAAATTTTCCAGGTTTTACATAATAAATAAGCTTAGTTATCTTCTTGTTCAACAACTAGAAAACAGGGTTATTACTTTTAATGGACACCGGAAGGCAATGAATTCTTTACCCACATTCTAGTAGTCCAGGCCTTTAGGGTATATATATATTTATTAACTTAAACAAATAGCAATAAACCCTAAAGGATCTTTCTAGTTCCTTACTTAACACAGAGTGAAAAAGAGGGACTTCAATTTCTACCAGGCCAGACATTAAATGTTGCCATAAATTAGCATTTACCAAAATAAATGCCTTGTTAATAGTTAAAATTACCATATAAATAAACAGTAGCTGAGTTTGTTCGTACATCTGTTCAATTCATTTTACACACAAATGCACACATAGACACACACACTGAATATCTAAGTATGTACTAATTATATGCATGTTACAAAAGAACTACAAGATGTAGTTACTACTCTTAAACTGGTTTATAAAGACATTAAGAGTGAATTCATCTTAAAGGGAATATATAGTTAAATTAGTAAGTATACAGACACATTTACTGTGTACTATATTGTGTCTGTTTGGAAGAGAGATTAAAAGGTGAATTTGATGCTTGAAATCTTTGAAGTATTCCAAGAAATTGAAACTATTAGAAAATTTGAAACCATCAGAGATTTCTCAACAGAGATTCCTCTGTGTGTATGATCTTACTACATAGTATTTTAGTGACATCTGTGCCTATTACTCCAGTCAGATGTCAAGTTACTTAAAATCTAGAAGTGAATTTATCATTATATCTCTGTTACCTAGGAAAATGACAAATAGTAGACATCGACCCAACCAATATTGCTAGTTCCTCTTAGAAAACTGTCATCTTATCCACATGGTGACTCCCGTTCTGACTGTATAACCCACTCCTCATCCCCAACACCGAGCATGGTTAATGAATTTGGGTTTACACTCCTTACTTAAGCTAGACCAATCAGAACTATTCTCTCTGAAATTTTTAATTGGAATTTTTGGATTGAACTTGTGGCTAATGGAGGGGTTGGCAATTAAAAAAAAAGAGGGGGGCTGTGGAACAGTCATATTCCTCTACTAATTCAGGGAAGCAGTAAAAGCAAGTCTACAGAGACAGAAACAGAGAAAATAGATGGTCAGAGAGAAATTTCCAGTTCCTAATTCAAGTCTCTTCCTGGCATCTGGCTGCAGTGGAACACTTGGGGTCTGAGAGCAACGTATGCATTTTTATATTGAATTCTCCCTTTGGCTTAACTACTTAACATAGCTTCTCTTGTTTGTAGAAAAAAAATCCTAACTAACATAAGATTATTCAACTGAGTAATGAACATTCTGACTCACGTACAAAAATTTAGTGGCATTATGTAGGAGTAGGTATGGAAAGAAAAACAGGATAAGTTTAATTAAAATCAATAAGGACCTAGAGTGTCTATTCTGAAATCCCTCATCTTTCTCTTTTTCTAGATTCCCACCCATTATATGAGTCTGTGGTTATATTCAATATGAGTATGGTACTGTTTATATTTCCTTAAACTTTTTTTTAATATTAAATGATAAAAGAGCATTTTTATGTCAAAGAAAGCAAATAAGACTAGGTTCAACTGATCCTCTTGAAGGTCTATACATTATTTAAGTAGTTTGTATATCATATCCCATAACTTTAAAATAAGACACTTGTTTAAAATGATAAGTGTTTAGAAAAATGCAGTATTAACTTTGGCTAATTAAAATAAACGCAAAGCTAATTAGTAGTTTGATTATTTTGGAAAATAATTTCTCATCATTTAAAAAAGTTAATTAACTTTTCTTTAAGAGATTTTAGTTACAGAAAAATTGAGCAGAAAGTACAGAGAATTCCCATATAGCTCCTCTCCTCCCTGAACATATTCTTCTGTTATTAACATTCTACATTAGTGTGTTACATGTGCTACAGTTGATGGAATAACGATACATTATTATTCACTAAAACTCAAAATTTACATTAGGACTCATTATTTCTGTTGTACAGTTCCATGGTTTTTAAAACTTTTTAAATGACAACTTTGGCCCTTGGTAAATTCTTAATGTTCTCATCTTATTTAAAAAATAACATTCATTTAATATCTTTTACTATGGGCTGAATTTTTCATAATTGAAAATCTCTATTATGGGTATCAGAAGGCTCTTGAGGTGTGTGTGTGTGTGTGTGTGTGTGTGTGTGTGTGTGTGTAATTTATTATGGGGAAAAACCTTTCCATATCTACACTTAAATTTGTCTCACATAATTTTCATAAATATGATTTATTTTTTATGTTTATTTTTGAACCAATAGAGAGATTTTGAAAAATGATGTGTTTTTTTTTAAAAAATTCCAATGAGCAAGAAAATAATATATTGAGCTGTTGAAAATGAAATATGACGATGGGTAACAAAATCTCATTGGACTTTCCCAATGCCCCCATTTCTTTTCAGCCCAGATAACATAACTGTTCATAACAAAAACAAACGTAGCAAAAATATCTTTGGTATCTTTGCATTCAGCTATTTTCTGTAACCTCAGGACTCTCTAATGACCTTTGATATTATAGCTTAAAACTCGAAATATCATTATTATTGAATTTTTTGTAAACTATTTAATCTGTTTGAAAGCTGAGACAAATGAGACTATCAATATTTACATGATTTCTATTCTACATAGCGATTTCAAAATGAATCTGAGCTTGTATTTGAGGATTTGAATAAAGAAATATTTGCCATCAGGCTAAGAATATCAACAGGAAAGGATGTATTGTTCCATTTCAGATGTATCTAAATATAATTGAAATGAGGAACATGACAGTGATGGGCAAGAAAGGCGAAACTCAGATTTTGAAGACAAGGTAAAAGGTGATTTTGGTTAGCAGAAGCAGAAAGTGCCTTGGCGATTCAATTTATGGTAATTAAGGGAAAGCATACTTTCAAGATGTGCTTTAATTTTCAGTGCTGGCCTATTTTTAAAGACTTTGTGCCTTGGAAATTAGAAATATTTTCTTCTGTGCTCTTCCCAATATGTGACATTGATAATATTTTTTTCTTCAATTAAAGATTATTAACAATACATTTCTATTTCATGGTCTTTCAAGAAACCTTTGTTAGATGATGCTATTACAGTCCACATGCTAATATCCACATACTTCCAAATTTTTCTATTCCTACTTTTACTTAATATCACTGAGCTACCTTCTTAGGGCTAATTCTAAATGTTGAAATGGACATAAATGGTATTTATCTAATTATGGTTATGTAATTATTTTTCATTATTGGTTAAGTAGGTTTCTGAGGTTTTATTTTTTCTTTATGGATACTATGTCTAGATTTCCAGAGTATTTGAAAGAGATTTTTTTCTAGATTCAAGACCAAACTAATTCTCTTTCTCTCTCTCCTTTATTTATATTTTTCACTTTTTAAAAAATTTAATAATCAGGCCACATTAAAACTAGTTTTATAGTTGAATATAAATTTCTTGAAAACTTTTTTCTTCTAAATTTTACATTTTTGCTTAAATATAACATTTTTATTCTTTTTTCATATGTGTCCATCTTTGAAATCAGGAGCTCGATTCTGCCATTCCAGAAACATGTTCTCCTGAATAGGGCTGCTGTTTCCTGGATATCATATCTTCCATCTTTTTTGTTTACTCCCTCATTTTGCTGGAGATAGCCTTTCATAACTGCCTCAGAAATTATATAATGGAAGAAAATATTTTGAGAGCTTTTGTGTTTGAAGATGGTTTTATTTTATATTTTCTGAACACTTGGATACAAACTTCTAAGTTGTAAATATGTATCCACAATGTTAAAGACTTTTCTTTTTTTTTTTTTTGCCTAATTTTCAATCTCCAAGAGCACTCACTACAGGGCTTTCTGCACACTTTTCATACCACAGAATTCTCATGTTAAGCATGTTATATCCTTTCAATATTTCGAGTATATTTACTAAAGTTTTTGTTTAAGTTCTTTGGTCAACTATCTTTTTATTACGTTGTATTTTTTTTTTCCTGGCGATTTGCCTTAGCCTTTTTCTTACATATTGTTCTGTTCAAATGTTTTTGATCATTGTTTGTTCTTTCATACTCAAGAAGTAAGAAAAAGAGAGCTAGTAGCTATTCTGTGGCATATTGTAAGCAGGATCTTTCCACTAGATATTGTAGGCATGGAAAATTTTTTCATTCTTCCCTTCTAGATTCTTTGGTTTGTCTAACAATTAAACTGACATAAAACAGATTAAAAGGAAAAAAACAAATTTAATTTTTTTTTTTTTTTAAGATTTGATTGGGGAATTGGGGGAGGGGAACAGCATTAGGGAATCGGGGAAGGGGAACAGACAAGTTACCGTCTTTTTGTTCTTCAGTATAGTTGCGGAGGACGTTGCTTCACTGGCTCATGTTGGTATCGTCATTCCGTTATTCCCGGATGAGGCAGATCGGTCGCTGACCTCTGGATGGTTGCTCACCAAGGCTATTGGCAGCTTATGCTGGCTGCCGGCCACTCACTGTACCTATGGTAGCCCACTGCAGCAGGGGCTGCAGCCTACACCTACGCTGAGTCTCGCACAGCCCAGCTCCAGGTGGAGCTGTTGTTAGCTGTAGAGGGCAGCGTCACTGGCCCTCATATGTGGTATTCGAACCAGGGCCACTGGCATCCCAAAACCAGCTCTTAACCAATGCGCCACTCGGCCGGCCCCACAAATTTAATTCTTTACATACAAGAGCCCCATAAAAATATGAGATTCAAAGACAGTAAGGAGGGCCAGCCCAGTGGAGAGTTGGTTGAGTTGGCTTGAGGTAGCCATCTCTGAGCAGCAGGGCCCCCGGGATCCCACATATGAGGGCCAGTGACACTGCGCCCTCTACAGCTAAGATGATCAACAACAGCTCTACCTGGAACTGGGCTACCATGAGTCACCAGCACGTAGGCTGCAGTGGGGCTGCAGTGGGGCTGGCCAGCAGCTGGTGTGCGCTTTCGTGAGCTGCTGTGAGCGACCGTCCAATGGCCGGTAAGTGACTCCCTCACCTGGGAAGAGCACAATAATAATACCAACATGGGCCAGTGAAGCGACGTCCTCCACAACTAGACTGAAGAACAAAAGAACAGCAACCTGTCTGTTCCCCTTCCCTGATTCCCCAATAAAATCTTAAAAAAAAAAAAAAAAAAGGACAGTAGGGACATTGAGGTTTATTTACAGTCCTTAGTGAAAGAAAGGAATAAGGGTTTGGGGCTTTAAAGTATTGGAAAGCATTCACTGGAAGTTAAAAAAACAAAGAAAAAAATCATATGTTTGGTAATCAGATATTTGCCCTTCCATGTAGACAAGCCTTAAAAAAAAATAATAAAAGTTATCTCTGGCAATAGCTTTCTTTCTGAAACATAAATGATCCCATCTATAACCTATAATAATGAAAGTGTCCCAAAGTAGATGGAGAATTTACAATAACTTTTCTTTGTAAAGTAAAATTGTCATTGAAAATTAAAGTCAGAGAATGTAAAAGAATAGGATGGCACTTAACCTTGAAAAGGATACATTGCTGCCTAATTACATGTATTTCATTATATCACTGAAAATAGGTACAAGGGTAATATAATTATAAAAGTTATTTATAAAGATTTTAATTAGCATAATATTTATTTGAAAAAAATGCAAAAATACTCTGCAATACTTAATATTTTGATATGTTTTTGCTGGATCATGCAGATGGATAAGTGCCCATTATCTATTACCATGTCATCATTTAAACTTAATATGACACATACACATTAATTTATTTTTATTAAAAGAAAACATTTGCAGTGAAATGATGAAATTATATTTCTTAAATTCTTAACTATGAAATCATGTATTAATATGCTTTGAAAAGCTAAGATCTGAAGTAATACAAATGCTAAACACAAAGTAATACAAAGGTTAAAACGACCATTGTTGAGGCATTAAGGATATGGAATCAAGGTCGATTAAAACTTTGGATAATTAAGAATAAACCAAAGCTGGAGACTCAGGCTTTTAAGAGTCATTAAGTATTTAACAGTGATTTGCCAAAAGTCTCTGGCAATTCTGTTTTGCTACAAAGAACTTTGCTTCAGTGGCTGCATATAAAAACATCTTAGGTATTTTGATTGATTTATTTAGGGTGATTTTGGTTTGTTTAGGAAAAATGGTAACAAAATATCTCTGTCTAGGTTATTGTTTGAATTTATTTAATGATACAATGATATGGATTTAAACATTAGAAAATGTACAAATAAACACAGTTAAAGGACATCATACAGGGTAGAAATTATTTTATTACATTGTTTTGTCATGCTTCATCACTATGTTATAAATTTGATTTTAAAATGAAATAAAATTACATATTTAAATTCTAGCCTGTGGGTGTAGCATCAAAAATGAATAAGGATAGTGATAATCATATATCTGAGCACAACACATCCCAAATTAAACATTCTACTTCCCTCAAATCCTACTTGTTTCCAGTCTTTGCTCAAATGCTCTGGATTTACCATTTGGCAGGATTTTCTGATTCCTTCCCACAGATATGACCTATCTGTGGAATTGCCAAAGAAAATCATAGCTGGGCAGTAGTTAAGGTGGTAAAAACAAATTTTATTCAGAAACTATTGCAATAGTGGGAAAAAATACCTCAGTGTAGAACTGGGTTCATTTGAATACAAGAAGGCAAAGTGGGAATTTATAGCTAAGGAGCCAGTTGGGTGGTCAGTGGATAAAAATGTTCTGGCTAACCTGATACAGCAGGATTCATACTAAAGGTAGGACGTGGTGATCAGGTATCATCTTCTAGGGCCTGGGGACAGATGAAGAATTTAACTAAATATTAAGGTGATCAGATATTGAGGTCGGAGGTTTAGGGCTAAACCAATTTAGCAGGAGTAGTGCTGAAACTGAGCAATGTAAAGATAAACATGGAAGTCTGAAGGCCAAGGCCTAACTGGGGAGAGGATTCAGAGGAAGCTCACTAGAGTTTCATCATAGACAGAATCTAATGAAACCCATGGCATTTTATTAATATTGCTCTCATAGTATTAATCTTAATGATTTTATCATATGAAATCTTCCCTATCATAGTGAGAATTTACTTGAGGTCACTAGTTCTCAACAGGAGACTATTTACTCCCTTAGGGATTTGGCAATACCTGAATTATATTTGGTTGTCACAAGTGGGGGAGTTCTACTGGCATATAGTGGATAGAGGCCAAGGATACCACTAAGCATCTTATAATGAACAGGAACCCCTAACAAGAAAAAAAAAAATTATCTTTTGCAAAATGTCAATAAATAATGTCAACGTTGCAAAAATGTAGACCAGATCAAGAATTGTATCCCACTGTCATATTCTTGAAACTTGTATATGTTTCATATGAACATTTCCCAAATTTTATACACCAGTGCTTATGGAAAATATAAGCTCAACTGTTTACTAAAAGTAGATCATGGCTTATACATATTATAATGAATTTTATACAATAAAATTGGTTATTTACTACTTGACTTAGTTGGTTCTTTTGTTATGAAAACATTATATGTATTTAGTAATTATGTCACATGCTATATGCTACAATAGAGTCTCAAAATCTAGAGCTTTAACAAGACAGACATTTGTTTTTCTCTAACAGTCCAGAGGTAAGAGATGCAATAAGTAGGATGGTCCACATCCTCAGTACAATGTTTTCTAAATCTAAGGTGGCTGCCCTAGCTCTCTTGATTCCTAGCTAGTTAGGAGAATAGCTTGGTGAGCACACATTAATTTCCAATTAGAAACGTGACTTAACAGTCTATTGGACAGATCTGGGGTGATTGATCACATTAAAGCTGAGAAAGTTGTCTTTTGATACAGAGCCTTGTGCAGAGCTAAAATTCAGGAGTTACAAAGAAAGGTAAAATGGATAGAGGTTGGAATAAGCAATTTTTGCCAAATGAATTAAGGTAAAGTTTTTTAAAATATGGGGGAAAAGTGAGTACTCTTAATTTTCAGAGTTTGACTTCTAGTCTTTTCTCTTTTTCTCTTTTTAAACAAAAATACATTAGTATTATATTCAGATATTGTTTTATCATGGGTAACCCTTTATGTAAGTGAATATTCCATAAAAAATTAAAGAATTTAATGATTACAAAGTGTTCCATTATAAAGTTATGGTATTATTTTTTCAACCTTTAATTCTTCATAGATTGATTAGTAAATAATAAATTTATTTACTGATGACTTGTTATGATTCACTGTTATCCAAATTAGTAATGTACCTCCTCTTATACAGATGTGTCTTCCCCTATGATTATTTCCTTAACAGCAATTCTTAGAAGTAGAATTTGTGGACCAAGTGGTATGAGTAATTATTTAATAAAAATCTTAAGGTGTATTGCCAAATTGCCTTTCAGAATGCTTATATGAATTTATACTCCACCAACTATGTGAGAGACTGCATATTTGATTAATCCTTTGCCAACAATTGTGTTACTGCTAAAATAAAATCATTGTCAGTTTGATAGAAAATATATTGCTTTGTTTCCTTTTAAATTACCCTTCAAATATTATAGTTAATACATTCATATATTTATTAGTCTTAATGCTGAGTTCTACATAATTTTTCTTATCTTTCCAGATAATAATTTTCTCACTGTATGAGCAAAAATATTACTGCTGCTTGAAAAGATTAGTTTTCTTTAACTTAGGTCAATCAATAGACCTCAAGAGCAAGAACATATCTCTAAACTACATGCCACTTCCATCCTTTTTTTTCATCTTTTTCTTTTTTGTCCCTAATTCTCAATTTTTTCCATTAAATGAAGAAATATAAGTTACAGTGGTGGCTCCAAATTTACTATTTTCCCATTAGAGTGCCAATTTGCACCCTGACTCCCTGTTCCCAAAAAAGGATTACCCAAGCCAGTCTCAAATAGGGAAAGCCTCTGAAGAAACCAATAGTCAGAGACAGAAATTTAATTAATTAATGAAAGAATGAATGCTGAGTAACTGGGCTAAAATTGTAGAACCAAATCAAAACAAGATCAAAGTATCACACATGGGTTTGGAAACAAATTACTAGGCACTCTCACAGATATGGTTATTTTGTATTTGTGAGATGTTAGGATGGTGTTTGAATTTTCAGAATAGTAAGAGAAACTGATGTCCTTCAATCGTAACTATCAGAAAATCAATGTGCTGCAGTTTTAATTAGAATCATGTATGCTTACTGTTGGTGCCAAATTGTTTTTTCATTGCTAATATATAAGATGAACTGACTAAATGTTTTAGTCCATTTATAACAATACCTCCTGTATGCATACACCATGTGACAATAGAGTCACATGCTCATAATAAGAGCAATTCCACAGCTGACCATGAATGCTTTATACCACTCTATAAATATATCATTTATGCTCATTCATCATATTTGGCTTGTTAAAAAGTATGTTTGCTGGAACTCATGGCTATATCCTGACAAAATGACGTTTATAGAAACTTCATACAAATTCTGATTCAGAGCAAGCACTTGAAGAAGTAATCTGTATGAGAGTTAACTTCAAATTTTATTTTTTAGTTTTTTTGTCCTGAGTGTGCTCCTAGCTGCAGAGCTGTGAGGTGGCTAAGCTCTGGTATAAACTTCATCTTTCCAGTTATGGACCCTATCACAAAGCTGTATAGCAGCAGCAGTGTAGGTGGCTAATGCTCTGAGGCAATCACCATGCTTTAGCCATAGGAACTGAATAGCGGGTCCGGTGAGTCACAGAGTGTAGAAGGGCACTCCCCAGAGAGCAGAGAGCTAGAAAAGGGAATCCCCTAGTGAATCCATACAAGTCTCAAAGTCATTCTTGAGGTACGCAGGTGTGGGACAGGCCTAAAGTAGCACAGTACATACTGAAAATTGGACTTAGATTTAAATCACTGCTCAGTTCTCAGGGTAAATTCTGAGTGTCACATGCATGAGGCAGGTCCAAAGTAGTGTTATAAAAGTGCAGGGGAATGAAATAAAAGACAAGACCGAACTTACTATCTGAAACTAATCATATTGAAATCATACTGATCATCTTTTAAAACAATCACCAACAACAGAAATTTTCTCTAGAGTGCTATATCCAGACTCAGTCTATACAACGTGATATTCAAAATTTCTAGGATCCAGTCCAAAATTACTCATTATGCACAAATTTAAAACATGTAGATACTTCTCAAGGGGAAAGACAATCAAAAGATGCCAACTCTGAGATGATGTATCTATTGAAATCATCAGACATTGACTTTAAAGTAGCTATCATACCTATGTTCTATGAAGTAAAAGTAAATGCATTAAAAGACGTGGCAAGGTAGGAGGTCTCAGCAAAGAAATATAAACTATAAAAAGGAACCAAATGGAAATTTTAGAGCTGAATAATATAATTTTGTAAATTAAAATTTAAAAACTCGTTGGTAGACTCAATAGCACAAAAGAGATGACTGAGGAAATAGGCAGTGAATTTGAAGATGCATCAATAGAAATTATCCAATTTGTAGAACTGAGAAAAAACTCCAGTGACTTTGGAACAATTATTAAATGATCCAATATTTATGCCATTAGACTTCTGTAAGGGAACAGAAATGATACATGAAGAAATACTGCCTGAAAACTTTCCAAATTTGGTGAGAAAGAAATTATTTACCAAACCAATAACCTAATGAATCCCAAACAGTATAAACTCAAAGAAAATCACACCTAGAAGCATCACACTTAAACTACTGAAAACTAAAGAAAAAATTTTTTAATCTTGTAAGCAGCTGAAGAGAAGTGATTTATTATATACAGAGAATATGCAAAGTTTAAAGACCCCTGAAGACAAAAAACAGACAAACAAACAAAAAACATGCATTGTTGATGGGAGAGTAGAAATGTTACAAAACAAGAATCTTGCAGAATTTTATGCTGATGTCTTGCAAAATTGAACCTGAACATACCTATCCTTGAGCCACCAATTCCAGTCCCAGGTATTTTCCTAAAAATAATGAATATATATTACAAGAAGACTTTACAGTAATATTTGTAGCAACCATATTCATAATAGCTAAAACCTGAAAACAATACAGATATCCAACAGGACAATAGCTATAGTAATCATATTAACTCAATGGAATACTTTGCAGCCATCAAAAAGAAAAAAAAAAGAAAGAAAAAAAAAGAAAAGAAATAAAGAAAAATTAAACTACTGATATGAAGGGAATTTCAAGTATATTAAATAGTAGAAAGTAGAAACAAAAGATTACATTCTTTATTATTCCATTTATATTAAGTAAAAGAAAAGTCAGTATTAAGCTATTAAGATAGAAATAAGAATGTAGTTGCCTCTGAGCAGGAGGGTTGGGGGTGAGAGAAGAAGAATTCTTGGAAATGTCAAGAGAAAACATTCTGAGATGATAGAAATGTTCTATATATTACATAGTTGTTGATTTACAGAAGAGTAAGCTATGTCAAATCTCATTAAACACGTAAGACCTGTCATTTTGTTATATGTTAATTATACACCACTACAAAACTAAAGAAAGAAATACACTGTGATCCATTTTGCAAAGGTAGTATTATTTTATGTTATTTCAGCAGTAACAAGTTCTTATCACTCCATATCTTCGTCAACATTTGGTGGTGTTCGATTTAAAAATTTTAGCCATTCTAATAGTGTATAGTGACATCTTATTTTGTTTTATAATTTGCATTTCCAAGATGCATTGATTAGCTGCTGATGATGATAAACACATTTCAATGGCTCTTATTAGTATTTGTTTATCTTCCTTTGTGGAAAGAATCTGTTCAGTACCTCCCCTCTCCACATACACTACACTTAAAAAAAAATGGTTAAAATATTTTCTTGAATTGTAGGAGCTCTTTACATAGTCTTGATATAAATATTTCATCAGATGTATGTTTTCTGAATATTTTCTCCCAGACTCTCATTGGCCTAATCATTTTTTTAATAGAGCATTTTGATGAGAAAGAACTTTTGTTTTGCTAATCTATCTATTCTGTTTTACAGATACTACTATTTTTGTTGTGTCTCTGAAATCTTTTTTAAAAAACCTACTCTCATTGGGATTGCACTGAAGCTACAGAAACATTTAGCGAGACAAACAGAAAAAAATATTAAATTTCTAATTCACAAGCATGGTATATTTCTCTATTTATTACTGGAATTCTTTGTATATCACAGAAATGCTTTGAAATTTTTAGAGAATAGGCCTTACACATGTTTGTTTAAAATCATCACTAATTTTATTACATTTTTTGTATGTTTTAAAATGAATTTAAAAGTTTTATTTTCCAATCATTTCTTGCATATCTATCATCTACCCATCATCTGTCTATCTATCTATCTCTATCTATCTATCTATCTATCTATCTATCTATCTATCTATCTATCTAAAGAATACATTTGATTTTTGTCTCTTGACTATGTAAACACAGCTTTACTAAGTTACTATTTTTAGTAATTTTTTGTGGTTTTACTAGATTTTTTCTGTTTAAATAATCATGATTTCTATGAATAAAAAGAGTTAGTTCATCCTTTTCTATCTTCATAAAACATGATACACACACACACACACACACACACACACACACACACGGTGCCAAAAAATGTATACACATTTTAAGAAAGAAAAAAGGTGTATTAATTATAATACTCAAAATATACCAATAACAAAAGATGAGTACAAGTCATGTTTGACTTCTGCAATTACAAGAGGTGCTCAGAGTGGTTACCATCAGTGTCCAGATACTTCCGATTATGGCAAACTATTGTTTGAGCATAGATAGCATCTCTTAAAAACGTATATACAATTTTTGGCATCCCTGATGTGTGTGTGTGTGTGTGTGTGTGTGTGTATTTTCTTTCTCTCTCTCTCTCTCTCTCTTTCTTTTTTTCTTTCCCCAAATATAAAGGAAATGTTGAAAGGAAGACATTTTGATGACTCAGGACATCAAGGGTAATATGATGACAGCTCTGATGGCCATTCTAGAAAATGAGTTTCAAAAATGGCATCAGTGCATAGCTTCCCAAAGGGAGTGCTTCAAAAGTGACCATAGTGATATTTAGCAATGAGCACTTTTCTATGAGTTCACAAACTTAATTGTCCAACTTCATATTGATTCACCACTGGTTAAACTAGCTCTCAGATACTTCTTTTGACCATAACAGTGTTTAAGCTGAAAAGTGGTTAGACAGTAGTTCCACATGCATTTGCTTTACATTTAGATTCATCTTTGGAGGGGCCCAGGAATCCAAGCACAATAATAATGTGATAATAAGAAGATTGAGTATATTCTTCCATTTCTACGTCTTCCTTGAATTCCAACTATTCTGTAAATTCCTGAATTGGAAAGAATAAAATTTTGAGAGTTTCATGATGTTTTCTTGTGTTCAAGGCCCTATTAGATTCCTATTTGCCCTAACTGTCCACCATTATCACAGTCTTCTGATTTCTCTTCATCCCCACAAAGTCCCTGTTCCTATTGCAGACACTATCCTTAATGTACCTATATCCTGGATATGGTTTTCCTCAACTTTTGCTACTATGACTCTTCATTTAATTAGGAAGCTTGCGTTTTTCTGTAATTCAATTCATTAAGTCTTCCTTAAATTTACCAATCTTCAGTAGTACTATAGAACAGAGTTGGATGGTTTTTTGTTTGCTTGCTTGCTTGCTTACTTATTCCACAGAGGCAAAGGTCTGTCATTTGAACCAGGAAATAATCTATATGAGTACATATCATTTAAATTCAAGAAATGCAAAATGATAAAGAAACCTTGAAGTTCATCTTTTCCATCTTTTTAAAATTTTTTTATAGAAGGTAACAAAACTCAATGAATTGTTTCCATCAAGGCAGTAGATAGGGTTAAAATTATAATTCAGTACATCATGTGTAAGGCAGTAATATTTTTACATGTTCTAATAGTGACTATTTTTGCTATTTTAAAAATATGATTCCTCTTCCATAAATATCCAACAACAGGCATTAATGCAGAAAAAGAAAATGTGTGTTAAAATACAGCTAGTTTCTTTTTGTATTAGCAATGAATATGTCTTTCTTATCCAATATTCATGTAATTTGCTAAATTTTATCTGATTGTTCTCAAGACTAATATGGTTTGTGAGTTGTTGGTGATAATAGAGGTTAACTATGTGTGACCTCTTGTTGCTAAGCCTTAATTTCTCATTTCAAAATCACTTCCTCAGAGGTTTCCGTTTTAAAGGAATGAAGAGATTTATTATCACAGAACAGACATTTTCAATGTCCTTAATCCTCAGTATGACACATAACTTTGTTGATGCTGTGGAAAATTTTTTGAGAAATAACTTTTTTTTTTTAATGAGGAATCAGACACAGTTAAAATTTCAGTGCAGCGATGTCCTCCTTGAGGCTTGGAGGGTGCATGCAATTATGCTAATGGAACAGCAAGTCCCTGTTGCTAAGAAAAAGCCTGAAAGATATCTCAAGCCAAAATAAGTTGACCTCTTCAGAATAAAAAATGAGGATTTTTTTTCTCGTATTTCCCAAAGTAATTAGCAAGGTTGGCAGTTCTTATGAATTTGATTTAAACCAAATGATAGAGTAAATTCTACTCCAATAAATCTTCATATACTCTTTAACAGGAAAGAATATATTGTTTGTATGCTCCAGTGTGTAATATAAAGAAGAGCACCATATGGTGCCTTGCTAGAAATATTCCCTAGTGAGCTCTAATAATAGCCAACAGAGTGGGCAGAGGTTATTTATGGCAGTAGCAAACATTTAGGGACTTTCTCTTTTAGCCTTTGGGTGGCATATAGAGGATTTAAAATCTGTCTACTGTTTTATTTTAGCTTCTTTTAAAACATTGTCAGTTTATTGTACTAAAAGTGGCCAGGTTTTTTGTTTTGTTTCCAAATAAGAAGAGTTAAGAATAATGTCACTCTATAAATCACTGGTTGATTGTGGAAAATGTACAAAATGAAAGTTTTTTTTGTTTGTTTGTTTTTCATTATACTCCACCTGAGTGTCCTTATCAGCATACAGAGAAAAAATCAGAGAATAGAATTGGGGTGGATTAGGAGAAATTATCTCTGATTCAATTAATAGATATTCTATTTATATACTATTTTAACCAAATATATTGCCCACATCATATGTGCAAGCTAAAGTGAAAGTTCCCAGAGTAGGCAGTCATCCATGGTGGAGAACAGACCCTTTCTTAACTAAGGACTTAGCACCTAGTCCTGGCAAAATAAACCCAAAAATCACACTGGTGTGCCTAAATTGTTATGGAAGCTCAGAGGTAAGAAAGAGAATTTTATTTGGAAATTAGGATTGAGAGGCCATTGAGCTTGGCTTATAAATAAGTTCCAAAGGCAGTCACAGACCAAGACCAAATTTATTGTCAACTTTGAAAGGATGGGAGCCTACTGTAAAAGGACAATATCAGTAATACCATTCTTTCATCCACATCATCTTTAAACTAATAGTTTTCAATGGTGGGACGAAGGACAAAATACACCAAATCTTAGATCTACTGTAATTAATTTACATTAAGGAGGTTATATTTAAGTAGTTCAGATCCTGATAATGTACAGGATCTTACTATTCATAGCTATCTATTTTATTACCTTATAAAAAGCAATGCAGAAATGGAAGACATTCTAGTTAATATTTCTCAATATCCAGGACAATAAAGAATGTGTTAACTCCATAGATAAATAGATCTAAATGCACAATACCATAGGTATTTCAAGATCGGTAAAGTAAGCCATTTATTGTTACATGTATTTATTGTTGATTTTTATTGTAATAGTCAATATTACACTCTAGTTATAATCCCTTCATGAATTACTGGTGCTGATTATGATTAAAAAATAGAAATGTTCTGGAGAAGATTATTTTTATAAAGTTGCATGTTGAGAGCTGACAGCCTCCCAGTGTCTGACAAGGTCACAGTGCCACACTCAGCACTGGATGTTTGGGGTGCTGCCTTATGGTTGGTCATGTAATATCTCCTACCTCTATGAACCCATGTGCCTTTCCTCCTATAGGAGAGAATACACTCACTGCATTTGTGACAATTTCCTGTGGTACCCCGAAATAGCTGGCTGTGTAAGTCAATGACAGGGCAAGATTTCCAAAAAATATTGGGGACTCAAGCCCATTCGAAACTGACACAGACCTCTGGCAACTTAGGCCAAAAAGCCTGGCTGTGAGAAACTGGCAGCCTGCCTATGAGAAGCTGATGATAGCATCAACCCCAGAGCTCACGTGTCTAAGATAATCAGTGAAAAGTCTCCTCAGAGACCGAAAGTCTCCAGGCCATGAGGGTTTCAATAAGAGGAGACTTACTGACCATGGGGTATGTTAATCAACAGCCTTGTGTGAATTCTTTTGCCTTGTGCCTTGTTGCAGCAACGGATACTGAAGCTTTGACTGAGAAACAGATGCTACCTCCATAGGACAAGAGAGGTGTAAAATTCCCCTTTGGTTGCTAGGTATTGTATTTACATAGGAATAGACTTTAGATGCTTTTACCCTAAACATAGCCACTGCTAGTCTCTTAGTAATAACTCAAGTATACTCCCTGTGAGTCTAGCTGCTGGAATTTGGGATAATGGCTGTAGTCATGGTAACCACTCTTTAGGAGATATATAGAGATAAATCTATCCTTAACATAAGATAGTTAATGATAAACATTCTTTGGATGATAGGCAGAGAATGGGTCTGGGTCTCATAGAGGTTATCACAGTGAAAGACAAGATAATCCTTTAATGGAAGAGTAAGTCACAGTGCACCCAGGAGAGAGCACTTACAGGGGAGTAAAGACTGTGTAAATCCTGGGAAATAGAAAACACCAAAAATGTTTTGTAATTGAGGTAATGGTCAAAAATCCCTATAAAAGAGATATGCTATAACAATAAAGTGTGACACTCCTGCGGAAACTCTTTCGGGTGTCTCCAATCTCTTTCTTCTTTCTTCTTTCCTCTCTTCTTTCTTTTCTCTTCTTTTTCCGTCATCGACTCCATCCCACCCGAGGGAATCCCTGGTCATCGCGGGGGCTGGCCCCCACCAGTTGCAAAAGTTGGTATCATATTTATAGGTTATTTTGAAATAGAAAATGAAACAAATCCAAATCAAAGTATTGATTAATACATAATTTTTGTAAAAAGACCTGTTGATTTAGGGGAGAAATCATACTTTCTCTCAATACTAAATGTTTCCATTTTCTTTTTAAAGTATTCATGTAATTAAACCTCACACCTTGGCAATAACTTTCAGAAAAATCAATTATTATTATCCCAATTTTATAAATAAGAAAATTGAGGCACAGTAAAATTAAGAAACTCAGACAACCCTTAGACAAAATTCAAACACAGAAACTGATTTTGCTCAAATCAGCATAGTATTTTGTTGTGTGAATCCTACACTTTATTTTTTGTTCCTAAAGGTTGTCCATATGAACAAATGACACAGTTTTTTTCTCATTTATTTATTGCTAGTTTTTATTGACTTTTTCCTTATAATCAACGATTGAATGAACCTAAATTTATTTTAATATTTGGTATGAGATAAGAATGGAACTTTAAGCTTTTTGTCCAAATCATTAGCCAGTAGTTAAAAGATCAATTACTGCATATTCAGTCCTTTATCCATTGATAAAAAGTGTTTTGTTTTTAAATGTACTGTATTTGAGTTCAGTTTTTGGCTGTATATCTTCCACTAATTTATCTGTCTTCAATCCCCCAGATCCTCTAATTACTATATTTTTATAATATAATTTAAAATCTAGGGGTGTATTGGTCCACTTGCCAAGATTCTTGAAAACTTTTTTCCCAAGACTTTTCTCACCTTTAAAAATGATATTACACTAAATTCTTGAATTGTTTTGCCAAGGATTTTTATCTTTAACTTAATATTCAACATTTTATGTAAGAAAATCATAACTTCTGTCCATTTACTCCATCCAGTATTTTGTGTATATTTTTAGGTGTTCATCTTTTCTTAAGAAATCTTTGAAAAACTATGTTATTTTAAGTTACATAAAAGATATGTGCCCTAGAATGATTTCTTCTGAGTGGTAGTCATCTATTAAAAGGGTAGGTATCTCTATATAAAGTAAGAGTATTCATTTTTCCAGTTTTGAAAACTGGAATACATTGTTTTATTTAATTTACAGACCATATTTTTACTGTATTGACTAATTTTCCTTAAAATCAATAATTTTAGATTGTATTAGTTTTCTAAGGCTGCTGTAACAATTTACCAAAAACTTACTGACTTAAAAAATAACACAAATTTATTATCTTACGGTGCTGGAGGTCAAAATTCTAAAATAGGTACTACTGTGATCAAAGCAAGGTATCAACATGGCTGCATTTCTTCTAGAGCCTTTAGGGGAAATTTTGTTTTCTTGTTTTTTTCAGTTTCTAGAGGCTACCTACCTTCCATGTCTCATGGTCCCATTCCTGAATTTTCAAAACAAAGTGCTGCTCTTACTATATTTCTTTCTTTTGTGCCTCCCCCTTCCATGTATAAGGACCCTTGGGATTACATTAGGTGAATCCTGGAATACCTTCCCATCTCTGGATCAGTTGTTTAGGAACTTACTTCCATCTTTCCATCTCTAAACTTAATTTATCTTTGCTTTGTCATCTAATGTATTCACAGTTTTGGGGAATTAGTGTGTAGACATCTTTGGGGTTCCATTATTTTGACTAGCACAAAGATATATATTTCACTTGTTTTCTGAAAAAAAGGAAGATACATTGTAGAGAAAATGAATCTATATATGAGCAATAGAAGGTAACTTATATAACACAATAGTATTATCATATATTACTATTGATAGTAATCAATACTATCATATATATGATAATAATCTACTAAATCATAACTGCACACACAAATAATTAGTCGTTATTAGATAACAGTTAAAACTGAAATATTAATTGCAATGGTTTCATTTCCATTCATTGTTAATTCTCAAATCACCATTTAAAAATAATATAATAAGAATGAAAATATTATGTGCATTTAATTTTTGCATCTTTTAAGTAATGTGACCTCTCTGATTTATAGAAAATAATAACCTACAAATAATGGTATGAAGCAGTATAGAGTCTCCTGTTAAGAAATTAGTGACAAATAGAGGAGACTACCAAAAACAAAAACAAAAACAAAAAAAAAAACCAATGTGTGTTTAAAAAAAGATAAGTCATATATTTAAAGAAAGAGCAACAGATATATGTTGGGAAAAATAAGATAATAGTTAAATAAAAATTATAAAAATTTATCTATCATCTATTTATCATTATTTTTTACCTATCTATATCACTCATGTGGTCTACCTTAAGCCTTCTAGGGTTATGAGATACATTTACACTATTCATATATTTAAATGCATTTAATATCATCAGTCTCATGATCTTTGATCAAACTGGGATTTAGATCTCCACAGATGTTCCCTGGTTGTTTCTATGAGTGCAAAAGAAATTACAAACGGTATCCTACTTTCTGCCATTTGAAAACAATGCGTGAAAATTGGAACATAGCCATGACAATAATTAGAATACCAGTACTGTGCCAAGGGGGTCACTCTAGAATCTTCCCAAACTCCCTTGTTTCCACAGCTTAAGGTTTTTCACCTACAAAGGGAGTAATACCTTTCTCTCAAACTGTGCCACAATTTTCTTAGAATCAATGAGTGTACATTGAAACATTTCTCCATCTTCAGATCCTCTTCGCTCACCGAGCATCTCATCACATGTTTTCATGAAAAACTGTTCCTAAGTTTTAATCTCTCATAATTTTAATATGAAGACAAAAATTCAGTCAATATGCTAGACAGGGGATTCCAACATCTCTGTTCTTTCTCATCTAACCTTACTAGTCAGTGTTTCTCCCTCCATCCCTAGTGTGTGTTCATTCATGGTCACAATACATAAGGAAGAGGTTTTATATTTCATTATATCCCAGTTCAGGCAGCAATTTCCTGGTGCATGTCTCCACCTGGTTCCAACCCCCACATAGGGATAAAATCCTAAACTTATTACCAGTTGTTAAATCTGGATATTGGCATTAAGAAGAAGTTTTCTTTCTTTTTGCGTTTTTAGATGATTTCCAAATATACATGTGTTACTTTTCTAATTAGCAACACAAACATACAATAAATGTCATAAAAATAGTTTTAAATAAAATCATATTTTAGAGAGTTTGCACAAATTATTCAGAATGAAAGACATAGAATTTTGAAATTGGTCAGCAGTTTAAAATCTTAAAGAACAATAACAAAAGCTTTGTTTGCTTGCTTTTTTACACTTGTCAGCTATAAAACCATTTGATCATGTGAAAAGACTTACATTCTTACCTCTGCTTATACTTATTTGCCATTACTCGGTAAGTATGCACAATGGACAATTGGACCTGATGGTGATTTAGAGACAGAGTCATGCGATGCATTGGCAATGTCATCACAGTTCCAGTGAAGGCCTCTTTGAAGTTCTGTTTCAAAGTACCTTTCTTGTCAAATCCTGAGAGCTTCTCAGACTTCTATGCTTATTTTCCGTTTTTTTATTGACCAAAAGTGAGTGTCTGGCAAGCTCAGGATACATTTAATCTGGGAGTAAGTATCTGTTTCATCAGTGTTGACAGTCAACCTGGACTTACTGAGGTGGTGATTAGCCAGATCAATCTATGTGCCACAGCATGCTTAAGATGTTTTTGATATAGACACGAGGTGCATTTTTTAAGTCCATTAGCTCTTGAGAGAGCTTTGTCTTCCATATGCATAATACATATTAATGTACCTATACGAATATACAGAGAGTGCCTAAAAAATGTATACACATTTTAAGAAAGGAAAAATATATTAAAATTGTAGTAATATATACCAATAACAAAAGATAAATACAAGTCACGTTTGACTTCTGCAATTACAAGAGTTGCTCAAAGTTACCATCAGCGTAATTTTAATACAATTTTTTCCTTAAAATTGTATATTTTTTTGGTACCCTCTGGATAGATACATAGACAGATAGATGATAGATAGATAGATAGATAGATAGATGATAGATAGATAGATAGAGACATAGACATTGATATAGATATGTATCCATGCAGATTCAGTTTTTAAATACTTTCCTTGTACTCTTTCCCTTATCTTCTTTCATCTTTTTCACTAATTGTCTGGTACAAATAAATTCAATATATCTAATAATATCCAACTTTATAAATTTTTTCTAAAAGCCTTTGGTAGTTTAATTCTCTAATGAATTATTATTGAAATCAATGTTTGTGGCCTCACAGCAGCCTCACTGTTCACCTCCCTGCATTCACCCATAAGGGCAGGACCTCATGGGGACAGGATATTCACTATGTTTATGGCAAAACCCCATGGGACCCTAAGAGAGAGGGCAGGTCAGCCAATGATGGTCAAAGACCCTAAAATATGCGCATTAGGGCAGCCTAAGACAGGCGCTGTCCTTGGGTACTTTGGGAGGAATCAAGGAGGTGAAGCACATGGGGCCTAAGGGCCTGTGAACCCTTTTCTGCAGAGCTAGCAGCCTGCCAAAGAAGAGAGAAATCTTCCTAAGAAGATAACAGCAGTCCTCCTTGCATTCTTGCCTCTAAGTCTCATAGTGAACCATTATCTGTCCCTATAGGAGGCAAGGTCGTATTGAACTAAGGGTCTTTCAGCTGAGGGAGTCTGTGAGGCATGGACAGATTTGGCTAAATTCTTGGGTGACGCATGTGATTTACAGACCTCGGAAAGAACAAAGCCCCTTCCCTGATTTTGCTCAATAAAAGTTGCAAGCTGACCAGACTCGTGGCTTGTCCATCAGACAGAGTCCCCTGGCTCACATTGCTTTTTAAACTATCCCTGTCTCTTGCTCTTTATTTCTTTTTCTGAGTCCCCGCTGGTCCTCTCCAGGAAGCTAGACCCAGCCGCGCAGAGACGCCACAGGTGGCGCCCAGACTTGGGGCTCGAGAGGATACACCAGCCATCAGCTACAAAGGGTGAGTACTGCCGGCGATAGGGATCCTCGAGGCTCTGTGGCCACAGCTACTCTGGGGGAGTAGGAAAGGCCTCGAGAAGTAACATTATTACCAGGGTAATACTAACATTTTTCGTGTGACAGTGCGTGATTGTGTGTGTGAATGCTTGATAGTTCCACGGCTTCGGCTACGGAACTTGAGTGGGCTCTAATCTGCGGTTCCGTTGGTCAAAGGCTGTAAAGACATGTGGGAACTGGACACCAACAGCAAGGTGTTTCACCAGGCCTGGGATTTATACAGGTGGACCTTCTGTCAAGGCTGACCTTAACGTTCCCGCGAGGGGCGCGGCCAGACGAGCATCAGAGTGACGAAGCGTGAATGCATATCTTGCTATCCCTTTTATAAAATACTAACATGGGAAAAAACCACAATCAGAGTAAATATCAGCTGTATATATTAGCCTGCTTCAATTGTTGAAGGCAGGAGGGGCACGAGTCCTGGAGAAAAAGTTACTGGAACTTTTAATAGTCATTGAGACACATTGTGCTTGGTTCCTTAATATAGGAACCTTGAATTTAAAGACTTGAAAGAGAATAGGTTCTGATCTCCAGGTTTTACATAAGAATGGAGTCTCTATTCCGGTTACAATCTGGGATACTTGGAGACTTGTTAATTCAATCTTAGAACCCTTACAAACAGATTCAGAAGATAACAGTGAAGAGAAAGAATTAAATTTACTAGAAAAACAGGATGAGAAACAACGCTCTAAGGAATCCACTGAGATTGAACATCCTGAACCTGTAAGTCAGGCTTCAGGCTCGTTATATCCATCTTTGGGAAAGTTAAAACACCATTCACCTCCGCCCCCGTTTCCCATACATAAAACGCAGTGTAAATCAACTAACCCTTTTCTTAATGAGCAAAGCTCGGTTACTGACAACGCCCAGCCAGCTCTTTGTATGGTGAAAAGTGGCACTAAATGCCACTTTTCCCGTGGTTATTCATCAACAAATCGCCCCAGGGGTTGATCCTCAAAATCTGCAGGCAGTGTTTGCACATCAATACGAGTCTATACCTTTTACAATTCTTAAGGAACTTAAAGCAGCTGTTATTCAGTATGGGCCCAATTCCCCTTACACTAGAGGTGTGGTTAAAAATCTGGCTGAGGGTCACCGCTCGGTTCTGCTTCATTGGCAAAGTATGGCTCAGACTTGCCTTTTTCCAGCTCAATTTTTACATTTTAAATCTCGGTGGATTGAAGGAGCTGAAGCTCAAGGCCCTCATAATCACCATGCAAATATTATTATTAATCAGGATCAATTGTTAGGCAGGGGAGTTTGGGAAGGAACTGAACAACTGATTGGAATGACTAATCAGGCTATAGATCAGTTAAGGAGGATCTGCTTAAATGCATGGGAACAACGAACCTGAAGGAAAAGCAACAGGTTCCTTTAGTAAAATCTTACAGTGTCCTAGGGAATCATATGCTGAGTTTGTAGCTCGTTTTCAGGACACAATCAAACGACAAGTGTCAAATGAACAAGCTGCTGAAGTTATTCAGTTAATTTTAGCCTATGATAATGCTAACAGATTGTCAAAAAGCAATTGGAAATCAAAAAGGAAAAACAGATGTTAATGGCTACATAAAATTATACCAAAAGGTTGGTTCGGAACAATACCAATCCACTATGTTAGCAAATGCAATTACAGGAGTAAATATTGGACAAAAAGGATTTTCTGGTACTTGCTTTAATTGTGGAAAGCCCGGACATGTTAAAAAAAAAAGATTGTAGACGGCCACCTATTAACTCTAATTCTAAACCCCAACCTATTCCCACTGTAACTTCTGAAAGAAAACCTGAAATCTGCCATAGGTATAAAAGAGGTAGATATTGGGTTAAAGAATGTAAATCAAAATTTCATAAAAATGACACACCGTTGCAGGGAAATGGATGGCAGGGCCAGCTCCAGGCCCAGACAATAAGCAGGGCCTCTATGGATCAAACAGTTCAACATAATTATCAGGCTGTATCCCCACCCCCAAGCTTTCAGTACAGCAATTAACTCTTCCTACAAAAGACAGTACAGCTGTAAATCTTTGCTCCCCACAAAATATTCTGTTAATTTCTAATGAAACATCATTGAACAGTGGCCCCCTTCCCAAGAAAAATTAGAGGCTTTAATAAATCTAGTTCAGGTTCAATTAGAACAAAATCATATAGAACCTTCTACTAATCCTTGAAATTCCCCTGTATTTGTAATTAAGGAAAAAAATCAGAGAAATGGCGAATGCTAACTGATTTGCAAGCTGTTAATGTTATAATTGAAACTATAGGAACACTTCAGCCTGGGCTTCCACAATTGTCGATGATTCCAAAAAATTGGTCTTTAATAGTAATTGATTTACAGGATTGTTTTTATAACATTCCTTTACATCCTCAGGATTGCTCTAGATTTGCATTTTCTATTCCATCTACTAATAATAAAGAACCAATGAAAAGATATCAGTGGAAGGTCCTTCCTCAGGGAATGCTAAATAGTCCAACCGTTGGTCAACTTTTTGTAGCCAGAGCTATTCAGCCAGTCAGAGACAGTTTTTCAACTAGTTACATAATTCATTATATGGATGACATCCTTTGCACTGCTTCATCTACGAAAGAATTAACAGAGTGCTTTAAATTGTTAAAAGAGCAACTTGACTCTGCAGGACTCAGTATAGCTCCAGATAAAATTCCAACTACTACACCAGTTCAATATTTAGGTGCAATTGTAAATAGACTATTAGGCCTCAGAAAGTTCAGATAAGAAAAGATCAGATTTCTACCTTAAATGACTTACAAAAATTGTTAGGAGATATTAATTGGCTACGCCCTACTTTGGGCCTTCCTACATAGACTCTCAGTAATTTAGTCTTTTATGAGGACCTCCTCAATTGGATAGTCCTTGCAGTTTAACCCCTCAGGCTAATCAAGTGTTGGAATTAGTAGAACAAAAAATACAGAAAGCTCAAATTCAACACATAGATCCAACACAGCCCTTACAAATTTTAAGTTTTCCAACTCCACATTCGCCCACGGAGGTGATTGTTCAACAAAATGATTCAGTAGAGTGGCTTTGCCTAACAACTTGGTGAAGTCACTCCGAGTTATGTAGAGTTAATCTCAGAACTTGTGTCACGAGCTCAACCAGAGTTTTACATCTTAATGGTCAAGAGCTTAATAAAATTATAGTTCCGTTCAAAAAATGACAAATAATACATTTAAATAGTCATTCTGATTCATGACAAATTGCTATTAGTAATTTTTATGAAATAGTTGATAATCATTATCCTAAAAAAAAAAAAAAAAAGTTGTTTCAGTTTTTAAAAAAAAACAGTTGGATATTACCTAAAGAAAATTAAAAAAACTCCAATTCCACAGACGGATATGGAAGATAAAAGAAAAAGAGGATGTTTTAAAATCTAGAGACAAAGGAGAATGTAGAGAGGATGGATCCCTAAAAGTCACCACAGTTACTCCCAAATTTTTATATCCACTTTCATAAATAAATAAATAAATAAATAAATAAATAAATAAATAAATAAATAACTAGCTAGCTCCATAAGGTCTGTCTCTGCCAAAGCTTGCTTTATTCCAGGCACGGGAGTGGAATCCCCCCTCCCTTTCAAAAACGGCAAGAAACACCACACCAAGAGGCCTTGAGACCGCCTAGTATATTGCTACTAGAAACTAAAAGATTTAAAAGCATTGGTCAAGCCGGTATTTTTTTAACAAAAAAGATTTCAGGAATTCGTCCTATTTGCCAGATTAAAATACAAGACAAAATATTTATTTCTATAATTAATTGATGTTTTTGATGTTTCTATAATTATCTCTCAAAAAAGACCACAAAATTAAAAAGTACAGGAATCAGACATTAATTATGGGGGTAGGGCAAGCTCAGACTTGCAATGAAACACCTCCCTAGTCAAATTCCTGTAGGGACCACCTACAGTGGGACTCATTGTAAGGGAAATAACCTAAGACTCTGAGTGATAACATTCTAAATTAACTTACTTTTAAAATCATGTTATATCTGCTACAAAGTTTGTCAAAATATAGCTTGTATAATTGACTTTGAGATCTCATACAGTAAAAACTAATAAAAGGTCACTCGAGTAAGATTTTAAGTAAAACTTTTCAGTAATGGTCATATATATTAAAAATGCTTAGACATAATTTCTCAACATCTATTAACAACTTAAGATTTTAGTTTTGATGAGTTCACCTATTTTTAGCTTTTTGTCACAGAAATGTTCAAAGATAGATTAAAATCTGTTAATAAATATATCTTATGTTTTATCACAAGCCTGTACTTTTTAAGGTTACAAAGTATCTTCCTAGATTTGCCAGTGAAAATGTTAATTATCCTACATATGCCAGAAAAATGTAGATCTGCTAAAGTTCCGATCTCCCTTTTCATTACAGGATTTTTAGACAAATTCAGGACTGTTAAGGAGTTTTCAGACGACTCAGACATGTACATAAAAGTCTTCCAAAACTTAGACCCCAAAAAAGGCCATAGAGTAATATAGATTAATTTCACATCTCGTCTCCAGAAGCTAAACTAATGGCTGTTTTAAATGCTTTAGAGATGTTTTCAAACCCTATAAATATTAAATCAGACTCCGCTTTCCAATAATTCTATTCAGTCTTTTCAAATTTTGTTAAAAAAAAAAAAAGTAAAAAAAAAACAAAAAACGGGGGAAGACAGAACGGAATCCCCGCAGATACAATTGGCTAAAATCATGTTTACTTTAAAAATTTTAAATTCATCTGGTTCAAGTAATGAAGATAACATTGGGCATACTGCTACAGAAAAATATTTTAATAATCAACAGTTCTAAACTATTGGAAAATGTCCCTATCTGGTGGAAGGATATCCAAACCAATCAATGACATTTAAAAACTTTATTAACATCGGAAAGAGGTTTAGCTTGTATTTCTCCAGGTCCACAGGAAGGCCCTTTGTGGATACCGGGTCTGTGTGTCAAGTCTCATGAATGACAATCAGCTGAAAACTGGCCTGACTCACACACCCCTTTTGAAGATAATGCAGGAGACATCCAGGCAGGGGAAGAAACGCCCTGTGACTGAGAAGCTGTCTTTCCCAGAGGTCTCTAATTGTTTGCTAATGTCCGCTGATGCTTCACTAGTTAAAACCTGTATATCATCTATACAAGGGACAGGAGTGTTTTTTGTGTTCATTAATATGAATGTTGATTTGGATGTGCCTCTTCTTACCTGAGTACAAATACAAAAACTGTTTCATATGGCAAAAACAAACAAACAAACAAACAAACGAACACCTAGGTCTTAATGAGATTTCCAAGAACAGATGCTCATATGTTCATAACATGATAATCCCCCTTTAATTTACATTAAATAGCTCCTGGCTTCCAGGGCCAGAAGATTTAAGGGAACCTGAATTCCCTGATAAAGGTCACATTTTTAAACTTTCAGGTTATATACCTCATTAGGTTGTACTTATACCCCAATTTGTATTGGAATTGATGCTCCATGCCTAGCTATAAGAGAATATGCTTGGATTGTGCCTCAAGGCAAAGAATATGATACATTTAAAGATCTATTTATGATTTTTGGAAAGAAATTTGAAATACAGGCGGCAAGCACTCATAGTTTCCCTCCCCCTATTCCTACGTGTACCAATCAAAGTAACTGGATTGATGAACAGTCACATATTCATTGGGAAGAGTATTGAGGGAGAATGAATTGGGTGTTATTTAATGATTCCCATGGAATAGTAATAGACTGGGGCCCCTATGGGGATACAGTCCTTAACTGCACTCAATTTAATTGCTCCAATTACTAATTTCTCAGATGGTGGGTACATACTTATAATTCTTCTCAGATTATTGATACTCAATCCTATTACCCAATAAATAAACAATTAAATAAAAATAAAATATACTTTTCTATTTAAGGAAACAAAAGCAGTTTATTTACAGACATGTCTTAAAATTCCTTTTGGTTTTCTATTTGGAACAATGACAGTAATATTAATTACAAAATTAATAGAATGTGATCAATATAGATTATATACTTGTATCAATTCTTCTCTTTATAACGAACATAATTAAATAATGATTCTCAAGAGACGACGTGGATTATGGATCCCCATCCAAGCTTCTAGGGTGTGGGAAGGCTCTCCTACTTTACATATAGTTCTTCAATTATTACATAAGATTTCACGTACAATAAGACAATTTGTGGGATTATTGATTGCTACAATTATGGGAATTATAGCCGTCACTACTGTTGCTGCTGTGTCAGGAGTGGCTTTACACCAGACAGTACAGACCATTGAATTTATACAACAATGGCATCAGAATGCAAGTAAATCATGGAATCAACAAGTAAAAATAGATCAAAACATTAATGTTAGATTAACTGATTTAAAAACTAGTGTTGTTTTTTCTTGGTGATCGAGTGAAAAATTTACATACTATGATTACCTTAATATGTGATTGGAATGTATCTACTTATTGTGTTACTCCTTATTCTTATAATCAAACTCGTACTCCCTGATGGAGGTACGAACTCATCTTTTGGGAAATGTTCCTAATCTTACTGTGGATATTTTACAACTTCAGAAAGAGTTGGATGAAATGTCCTACACCAATCTTCAGCTGCTGTCAGAAGATGTGCTCTCCGCTGCTGCAGATGGACTGTCTCATTTAGATCCTTTGAATTGGGTGAAAATCTTAGGTGGTAGGTTTGCTGACGTAATTGCCATTATGCTTATTTTACTGTGTTTATTTTGTTTAGTCCTCAGAACCAGAAAAACAGCCCTCCAACGTGTTATCAAACAGGATTCTGCGAGGTCTGTATTTCTCATGCTTCTAAACAAAGAGGGGGGAAATGTGGCCTCACAGCAGCTTCGAAGTTTGCCTCCCTGCATTCACCCATAAGGGCAGGGCCTCGTGGGGACAGGATATTCACTATGTTTATGGCAAAACCCTGTGGGACTCTAAGAGAGAGGGCAGGTAAGCCAATGACGGGCTAAGACCCTAAAATATGTACAATAGGGCTGTCTAAGACAGGCGCTGTCCTTGGGTACTTTGGGAGGAATCAAGGAGGTGAAGCATATGGGGCCTAAGGGCCTGTGAACCCTTATCTGCAGAGCTAACAGCCTGCCAAAGAAGAGAGAAATCTTTCTAAGAAGATAACAGCAGTCCTCCTTGCATTCTTGCCTCTAAGTCTCATAGTGAACCATTATCTGTCCCCGTAGTGGGCAGGGCTGCATTGGGCAGGGCTGCATTGATCAAAGGGTCTTTTGGCTGAGGTGGTCTGTAAGGCATAGGGAAATTTGGCTAAATCTTTGGAGACGCATGTGATTTACAGACCTCGGAAAGAGAAAAGCCCCTTCCCTGTGTGTACTCAATAAAAATTGCAAGCTGACCAGACTCGTGGCTTGTCCATCAGACAGAGTCCCCTGGCTCACATTGCTTTTTAAACTATCCCTGTCTCTTGCTCTTTATTTCTTTTTCTGAGTCCCCACCGGTCCTCTCGAGGAAGCTAGACCCAGCTGCGCAGAGACAGGACAACTGTTGGACTTGGTTATTAAACATATTATCAATTATTGGTGTAACAATGTGTTCAATGTGGAATGTAGAAGAGGAGGAAAGGAGGAACTGGAAAAATGCAGATGTGAAGAGGCAAGAGATACTCTGTTTATACCTAAAAATGTAATTTCACTTCAAAGAGCTGTTATTTTATATATTATCTGTAAAAAAAAAAAAACAACAACAATAAAAGAAGCATGGGATAATATATGAGAGAAACTAGAATTTTTTTTTTTTTTTAACTTTTTAACAGGTAATATCATTGCTCTGTGGTTTTAAGATCCTTAAGTGAGGGAGAAAGTCTGTGACTATGTACCTGACATATTAGCACTTTCTCTAACCAACTGAACTTTTGATGTCATTTCAAAAATAGGTGTGACCTGTCTAAAGAGACATCAGAACAAGAAGATACTAAGCAAAGCAAGAATTCACGTTAGGAGCTGAAAATATACCTGAGAGTAAAATTTCCTTAGATATTTCTCAATAAGCCATTACTTTAACATTCTTGTTATAGAAATAATTATAGCAATAACATCCATATCCTAGTTTTCTTGACTATAAAATGAGAATAATATTGTGTTGCAAAGTTTATAAAAGCATTGAATAAAATAGTACATTAGCATATGTGAAGCACTTAACAAATATTAGCTGTTATTTCAACTACACAGATCAAAATGGTAATAAGTCTTTAACTAGTTTACAAAATTGTAAGCGTTATAAAAAAGGAGCAAGGAGGAATTTTCAGGAAAAAAATTGTCTTATGAAAAATATCATAATATACATGCCTATGGTTATTTTAATATGTGAATATGCTAGAATAGTACTTCTAAAACTCCTCGCAATATGCGAGTTAAATGGCATTTCAGTATCTCATTTTAAACATATGTCATTCACCTGTTTAATGAAAAATTTATATTATAACTGTAGAATTTAAGTCACACATTATAGCTATGAATAATTGAACACATGTTTTGAATTCTCTATACTATATAAGGACCAATAATTGTGTCAGATTCTACTCTTAAGTCAGGGTACAGTTCAATCCCACTCTTCTGGGGTTTGGTTTGAGAGCAATTCATTTCCCTTAAGACATGACTGCTGAAATCACCAGACAAGAGGAGGAGGTCATGGCAGGTTTAACACTATGCAGTCAAATGTTCTTTCTCTCCATTTCCCTCAATTAATCTTGTATCTCCAGAGAGGTGGCTTGTGAGGAGGTGTCATCTCTAACCCCAGAAATGATTTTGGACCACCTGTCACTTTTCTAATAGCAGTGATAATAGTGATAATGATTACAATAGAACAATTACCATTTACTACTGCTTGCAGTGCTAATCTCTCCTACATACCACTTTTCATTTAATCCTCACAGTATGTTGAGTTAGATATGATTACCGCTATTTTACTAATGAGGACCCTAAGGCTTATAAAAATTAAACGACTCACTCAAGGTACCATAGCAAGTAATTTGTAGAGTCAGAATTTAAATTTATTCTGTCTGTCAATAAAGCCTGTGTTCTTCCCACTGTGTTAGGTGACAGTGGCTACAAATGCATTAGGTAGTGGGGACAATGATGATGCCACTTCCTTTTATCTCTAATAGTAAAGAGAAAACCAGATATTTATTAACATAAGAAGAGACTTAGTGTGGGATTTCTTTGCTGGTTATTCTCTTCTATTTTATTTCACTGAAAACGTTCAGATTTGTGTTAAAAAATAAAATAATATTTTTCATCCTCTTAGTTTGTATCCATCAGTTATTTTTCTAACCTTGAAAATGGAACAGTAGGAACTAATAATTAATAGAAGGGTTATTAAGTAAGGTTTTATGCCATAAATTATTGATAATAAATATTATTATATAATCAGTTTTCATCCACTATCATTTACTTATAAAAACCTTTTTTTCAGTATCTACCTACCCAATATATTTTAAACCAAAATAATCAACTCACAAACTTTTATTGACAGTGCTTTTAATAGTATATATGGCAAAAAGTATTTTTAGTTTTAATCATATATTCAAAGTATTTTTTATTTTTTATTTTTATATTTCATATATTGTTGAATCTATTTTTCTGGTCCTATCCAGGACAGAGGAACATAAGGGTTTAACACCTTTTTATTTTATGTTTTCTTTCCTGGCAGTAGGCAGGGATGAGAGAATAATTGTTATTTAGTGTACTTGGTTACTTTAAGATCCTTTTTCCTAATTAAAATCAAGTATATATGGCTAAAAGATTACTCTTAATAACCTCTGGATAAAACAAATGTCAATAACTTATTTTATGTAAAAAGAAGTTAAGTTTTAAAGTCTATAGTTACTTTTTCTTAATGTTCACTGTATTTTTTAAGCCTTTTATAGTAAAATAAAACAAAAATTATCCTATTTATATAGTGTAATATCATTCACTTCATCTTATTTTCATTTTGGAATTCCATTATTATAATTAACCTTAACAGAAATGCAATACAGTTTAAGATATTTGAACCAAAATGTCAGAGTTTGATTATACATACCACAGATTCTGTGTTTCTGTGTGTGTGTGTGTGTGTGTGTGTGTGTGTATTAGAATTCTCATATAATTCTATGTAAAAGGGAAAAAATAGGGTGCTATGAACTATGGAATAGTTTATACTTGGGTTTGGACTTTCAGTGTCAGGCATTATAGAGATAAATTTTACTATGATGGTCTTAATTTTAATCAAACTTATGACTCCCTTGGAATTCTTATATGTCTGGTGAGTCAGGATGAAGTCAACGCATATGAAATATTAGCCTCTTTTTAAAACTTATTTTTTTAGAATAACTATCATTAATGAGGAACAAGGATAATTATTTCATAATTTTCCTAATAAACATTTTTATATGTATGCTTACATGATTAAAAATAAGACATTAAATTTGTGTCTTAAATTTTTAATTAACATTTAGAAAATTATTCTTAAATATATGCTACAATGACAGGTCTAGATCACTTATATGACCATTTATTCCAATGGTTTGAGGACAACTCTGAGCACAGAATGATGCTTTACCATTCAGATATAAGCTATGAATCCTCTAGAGGTAGAGTAGAAGTGAAAAGGGAAGTGTTAATAAAAATAGATGCAACTGAATTGCTGAAAGGGAATAGCATGGGGAAAGACTTATATTCCAATTCTGCAAAGCAATTGACACAGCTTTGGCATGCAGGCATATTCACAGATCATTTAGCCTGTGGAGTAGCTGTGTTATTGGAGGTACATTACTAGATATTCTGGTGTTGAAGGTCTGAATGAAATATTTTGCAAATGATGATGCTGCTGATCAGATACAGTTGTGCCCAGTGGAATTGGAAGTAATGCATTGTCTGTGCTTATTAGGAAACGAGCAAATGTTATTAAAAAAAAAATTGCTATTACCAATTGGAATATGGCAGGTTATGATAGAAGTTTATGTGCCTGGAAGATGCAATGTTACCCACTGGAAGAAGAAATATTGCCCAAGAGATGTAGCAGCACAAAATGGGAGCAGAAACATCTGGTGGCAATGTCAACAGTGCTTGTGGGCATTAGCAATACTACTTGAATTTACTCAGTAATGTTGTGGTATGTGTTACCCATGAAATCACAGCAGGTTTACAACAGTAAACCAAAATGAAAGCTATGAGCATTTTTCATCATATACTCCAGTGTCACTGGTCACAAAGTACAGCTTAAAAGACTAACAAAGCCTATACTGGTGTCTGAGCTCAATGTAAAACAGAAGCAAATTAGAGTGAGCACTTTTCCACCATATAATAATAGTGTATGTAAGAAATAATACTCACATATGAGGAACAATATGAAACAAGTGTAACTTATACATTTTTTGTATTAAAATGTATGGACATATATAAAACATACTAAGTGCATTTTATGTATAAAGGAAATCTATGAATCACTACATGACATGAATAATTCATCCACGATCTATAAAAGTTTCAATTTGTTTATTTTGCTTAAACATACATAATAGTGCATTTATTTGCCTACATTTTGCTATAGGCTAAATGGAAAAGGCCATGTAATTACATGGGTTCACTGGCTGGTCATTCTGGTGTTAAATCACCATCTTCTTTTCAATCACTGCAAAATGAGTTTTCTTCAAGTAGGTAGGAAATTTATTAACTTTCAGAGTAATGTGAATGACAGAGCCTTCAAGAGCTAAATATTTTTTTCCTAATCTATTTTTCAAATATATTATATAAGATGTCAAAATTAAAAAAAAACAAGAAAAAGAATAATATGCACCCCCATACATACACTGTATCTTCTAGATTTAAAAATTGTTACTATTTTCCCACATTTGCTCTAGGTTATTCAACCATGCTTTTAGTCATATCTTTAGCTATTACTAATAGTGTTCCAATGAATAAACTTGGGTAAGTTTTGGTTTCCCAAGGAGAAACGTGAGTGTATCTTTTAATGAAACTTTTTGAATATCTATAGGTAATAAATTACAGGGAGATTTATTAAGGGGGTACTTACCAAAAATAGTCAATGAGAACATAATTCTATAAATTGGTATAGTAGGTTTCTTCATTTACCTTAATTAGAAAACTAAAGAAGTTAATTTTTAATGTATTATAGAAGCTTGATGTGTTTATCAACAAAAATTCAATATATTTGCTAAATATTTTTCAATATTTATAACAAGTTGATAGTGTTTTGAATAAATATTACTTACAGAGTCACTGAAAGTCAAAGAAAATAGCACTTAAAATAAAACCCTCATAGAGATTTATCTTTTATAAGACTCAACATTTGTGACTAGTAAACTATGATTTACAAATTAATTCCAGATTGTTGCAACCTGAAAAGTAGCAGAGAAACTAATAACAGAAAAAGTTCAAACATAATGTTAAATCAAACCTTTAAAATTGTACAACCAAATACCCTCTGGGTTTCACTTATTAATTTTTGGACATTTGGCAAACATTTATGTTTTATTTGTTCATTAAAGAAAAGCCTAGTAAAAAGCTGTGTTTTTACCTAAATATAATTTGTGAATATTTCTTGTGCAATGCATTTTTTGTCATTTTCAAAAGACCATATACAATTTTAATGACATTAGCAACGAAATATATTAACTGCACTGTTTACTAAAATATATATTTTCCTTCTTTATAGATTTCTTCTGTTTCTCTTCCATGTGTATTTGTCAAATTCAAACTTTCATTTTGTTTACATTCTAGATAAAGATGCTCAAACAATAATGTGGCATTATTGCATCTAAACATGTATGTCTAGAAATATTTTTGGTTAAAGGGCTATCTCAAGGAAGGGATTATAATAAAAATTTCATGTATCACAAAACATTTCTGTTATGAATGTAATACATATTTAATTACCCTTATTATAAAGCATTTATATCATAATTGACACACATATTTAGCTACTGTTTTATTGTGATTCTTCATGATATTTTTGTTCTTTTATATGGTTACGTTTGTTGACTGTGTACAGCAGTATTTCTTCTCTGGGAATCCAATTTCAGATAATGTTTAACTATGAAATCTAAGGGGTATCTAGTTTGTGATATTTTTCTTTTTCTCTACATGGAATCTGTTGGTAATGATATTGGCTACAACAATTAATTTATACTGAAGTCCAAAATTCAATCAGTTCACAAATGTGTGAGAGCTTCATTTACTCAATGAGATGCTTGTTTTTGTTTGTTATTTTTCTCAAAATAAAGAAAAACATTAACTTTAAACATGAGTCAAATACATGCATAGATCATGGGGTCTTAGGTAAACACCTATTATTTTTCCAGGATAATCTTATATATTAATTTTATAGGGCTACAATCTTGAAACATATCTAAATTAAATTGCCTGTGCTTCACATTTACTTACTTCTCAGATAGTGAATAAGTTTTGATATGGTACTATATTTGAAGCTCAAGAAATAATTCAAGCAAGTTCAAAACAATTGTTTTTAATTATTATTTTTTTATTATTATTAATAGTTACAGATGTACAAAACTATGCAACAGTTATCTTTTTCACCCCTTACAAAGTGACTACCCCTTCCCCCTCAAAACTATTTTTAAGTGATAATTCCTAAGAATGAACCATTAACAACATGATAAGATTTATATTTCACATAGAAATTCATAAATTGCAAAATTATTTCATTTTTTCCCATAAAAACTGCAATTATTAGTGGGGCAGTTTTAGCAATGTAACTCATCCACTTAATTATACAATTCCCTGAAAGTTTTATCTATATCTATATATATATATATCAGGGAATTGTATATATATAGTTTTGTTTTGTTTTTTGAGGGCAGTGTCACTGGCCCTCATATGTGGGACCTGAACCGGGGCCGCTGGCTTCCCAAGCCAGCGCTTAACCACCACGCCACTCAGGAGGCCATATATATATATATATATAACATTTTATAATGTAAATTATATATATATATATATTTGATAGCATTTCCATATATCCAAAATAAATATGACATGTAAATGTTTCTATAATCTCAGATTTTTAATATCCAAAATAAATTCCTGAAAGCAATGTGAAAACTACATGTGAAGGCTGGTATCAGCACATTCACAGTCAAAAACAACTTTCAAAGGGATAGCACAGCAGCATGAATTCAAAGCAAAAATTCAAGAAAAATGGAAATGTTCTTATCATTGTGAGAGAAAAAAATGAAATCCTTGTCTCAGAAAGAATACAGTTACACACTGAAATTTCCTTTTTATATTTTTCTCTCCAGAGAGGCAAGTGTCTTTTTGATGGTGTTCTTCCTGTGTTAATGCTCAAGTTTCCTAAAAAAGTCAAATATGGCAATGAAAACAATTATCTATTCATCATATCTTGCAATTGATATAAATACACTCTGTGTGTGGTGGTTCTATTGTTCTTTGATTTATTTTGTGCTTTTTGGCTTTCAGATTATTTTGAAGAAATGCCATGCATCTTTCAGAAACATCACACAATATCTTTCAATTTTATTCTGAAGAAAACATTAGTTGTTCAATGTTTTGTAAATATTAAAATGGAGACAGTATTTTAGATCAATAGAGTAGTACCTTTTACATAATGACCATTTATTTATATTTGATCAATTTTTATCATTACTGTCAATGGAAAGTTTCAGTAAAAAGTATGCCTTACTACATATATCTACATATCATAATTGCTTTTATTATTCATTATCAAACTAAGTTGTTTGGTATATAAAGAAGGTAGGTTAAATACATGATTTACAGAAAAGTATTTTTAGCAGATTTAATTGTCAATCAATTCTTCAAAAATATTCACTTCACCCTTGAACACTACTTATCTGAAACTGAGCCACTAAATTACTTAAAAAATTGCTGGAGGAAAGTGATTGGGGGATAAAGCTCCCCCCAAAAAAAATTTTATAAACAAAAGGAGCTTTGGATGCTTAACAATAATCTTTATTGAGCACTTCATTTTGTCAGGCACCTTACAGTGAGTTTTACATATATGTCTCAATTTTACAATTTACAAAATGTTTAATTTAATCCCCTCAAGAAAAATGTATGAGATGGGTAATATTATCAGATGAACAAAATAAAATAAAAACCTTATGCATCTTGCCTAAGATACATAGAAGCACCAGTGAAATGAAGAATCCATTCAAGTCTGTCTGACAGCAGAACCTATGCTTTTATTCAACATTTGTGCACTACTGGATGTTTAACAAGTTTGGATTTTCCTAAGAAGTGGAAACAATAGGAAACACACACACAAACACACACACACACACACACACACACACACACGGTGAGAGAGAGATTTATTATAAAGGAATTGGCTCATTTGATTGTGGCTACTGAGGATTCCACCATCTCCCATCTGTAAGCCAGAAACCCAAGCTGGCGAAGTTCTAGTCTTAGTTCAAAGCCTGAGAACTGGGAGAGCTGATGGTGTAAGTCCATCCAAGCACAGGAGATCAGTGTTCCAGCTCATCCATCAGGAAGAGAGGGTGAATCCTCCTTTCCTCAGCCTTCTTGTTCTATTCAGGCCCTCAGCAGATTAGTTGATGTCTACCAACTTTGTGAAGCACAATCTGCTTTACTTAGTCTATTGATTCAAGTGCCAATCTCATCCAGAAACACCCTCACAGTACACAATGAAATAACATTTAGCAAATATCCACTCAGGTTGACACACCAGACTCCAAAGTGGAGACCCAGGAAAGCCAGAGGTGTTAATCCAGTCTGAGTTCAAATACCTGAGGAACAGGGGATGGTGTAAATCTCAGTCTAAGGGCAGAAGACCAAGGTTCCAGTTCAAATAAGCAGTCAGGAAGGGATTGAATCCTCTCTTACTCTGCTTTTTGGTCTCTTTATACTCTCTGGGGATTGGGTGATGCCCACACACTTTGGGGAAGGTGATCTATTATTCTGAGTCCACCAATTCAAATGCTAATCTCACCTGGAAATACTCTCTCAGAAACACCCAGAAATAATGTTTAACCTGGGAAGTCTGTGGTCAAGTCAAACTGACACATAAAATTAACCATCACACATCCACCTCTTGCAAACTTGGCACACATACACATCTCTTTAAACCATACTTAATTTCCAAATAAAGAGAATAACAAGGTCATAATTCCACTTCACATAATACCATCCTGCATACAATCAAAACTGCACTAACACTCTCCCCAGAAGAGTAAATAAAGTTCTTATTTAATTCATTATTTTGCTTAATGCACTTAAATTATTATTTCTTACAGAAGTACTTAAAAAATTAAGTATTCATAGATGTTTTAACTTCAGCATTTTATAAAAAAATACATGATTTCATTTCAAATTATTAGTTGATTAAAATTGAGTCCACTGAAGTGAAGAAACAAACTTTCTTGCAACTTTTGAGACTTGCAGAAATTGAAAAAAATAAAAATAAATAACGCATGGATTCATTTTTTAGCCCACTCTTTAGTAAATGTTTTGTAATTCACATAGGAATGTTAAATCTCCTCATATATTAGTATGTTTTCTCTCAGTGAATGAAGTCTAAGTATCATTTTTTTAATGTTAAGATCTGTTATATCCAATAAAAGATGATTTGCACAATTGCACTAGGGTATTTTATGTATACATGTAATTCTGTTCAATCCACCAATTTCCAAACTATAGTCCAAGCAAAATATTGTATTCGAATTTTTGACTGTGAATTTAATCCCCAGTATTGAACTATGTGGAAAATATGAAAGAAATAAAATTCCCATGGATTTCATTTTGAATATTGTTCTTAATATGGTAAAAAATTCTAACTTTTTGAATCAAAAATATTTATTTGTCTGTAGTATCAACACCCTCATATAAATTAAATGTAAATTTTTTATGAATGCAATTTCCTACATCCTTACAAATATACATATTCAGGCCAATGAGTGTACCATAATATCTTGGTTTGTTAAAATTAGCAAACTTTACAGCATCCCAGGAGTAAGCCTAAAGTTGCTTTAAACATAAATATTTGTTATATATGATGTTTCAGAATAAATATTTTTATACTGTTAAAGTACGTAATCTCTTGGTAGGATCAGGTTTTACATGTGTGGAATAAAAGCTTAATCTTTCATATTTTTCAGTTTTCAATACCTTGTCTTAGAGAATAAATAGTATTAGAATTCTCATTGAAAATAAAGCTTCTTCTAAGATCAATTTATAAAGTTAAGTGTATTATGAATATTTATCCATATTGATATCAACTAAATATATCTTGAAAATGATAATTCTTTGCCTAATTATACTTGTTTAGATCTACTTTACAATCAATTTAGGTTTTCTTGAGGCATACAAATTTGCAGTGTCTCAGGCGACAAAAAACATTAGTCACTCCATTTTAGACATTTCTTTCAAAACACCTGCATTAGCTCTTCATAAACTAGGTTTCTACTCTGAGACACTATTAAAATATCAGCAGAACTAACTTAATCTTCAGAATAAAAGAGAGAGAAACATGGTGAGTCTAATTTTGGGGAACATCTCCTTAACTCAAAACAATCTTAGGTTCTATAAAGCCTGGTATTAGCATTAAGTACTTTGAAGGTTTATATGGTTCTTAATTTCATGAACTCAGGAAAGTACATCTGGTTTGCTATACTAAAATCATATTTTTATTTCTCATTTTTTTCTGTAATGGAGTTGATTTAATAGTGACAGTTTTTACTTTCATACTGATGGACTCGTCATATGATACACCATATGGTGCCAACGTGACAATGATGCAATATTTAAAAAATGAATTGTGACAACAATATTGATTTAATATCAGGCATCTTAAATTAGGTTAGTCAGCACTGAAGACTTTCTATAGCTTACTTTTTTGTAAATTTGATTTCTATTGGCATTGTTACTTACTGTCTTCTTTCAGATTATCTAATATTTTTTTCCATCACCAATGTGGTAGAGGACCACATGATTTAGTGATAGCTTCCACCTGATTTTATTTACATATGTAAGTAGCACAGACATTATATTTACTTATTTTTGAAAGTTTTAAAACAAAACAAATATTGAATTAAAAGGAAAACCTTTAAACTCTGTGTATCAACCATTCTTATTTTTTTTGTTACCTGGTATTTCATAACCTCACAAATTTACTTAAAATTCTGTTTTATATCGAGTAGTGTTTTAGCTTTGATATGGAATATTATATTCATTATTTTATTTTATTTTATTTTTTTTTGTGTGTGTGTGTGTGTGTTTTTGAGGGCAGTGTCACTGGCCCCCACATGCCGGGCCACTGGCCTCCCAAGCCAGCACCCAACCATCGCTCAACTCAGCCGGCCCTATATTCATTATTATAACAAAAGAGAAAACATTTTGATTTCCAATTGTATTTAGAACACATAATCCCATGACCTAAAGTGGAAAACAAGTTTTAGTTACTGTTGCAATATAATAGCTTGTGCATTACATTAGTTTCACTCTTTTTTATTAGTAATAATGCCGTACTGATTTATATTCCCATCAGCAGTGTAGAAGGGTGTCCTTTTTCTCCAAATCTTCATCAGCACTTTCTCCACGTCCTCATCATAGCCATACAAATAGGTATGAGGTGATAGCTCATTGTGTTTTTGTTTTGCAATTCCCTGATGATTTGGTGAAGTTGACCATCTTTTCATAACCCTGTAGGCCATTTGTACTTTTCTTTTGAGAAATGCTTATTCAGGTCCTCTGCTCATTTTAAATCAGGTTATTTGGGATAGCATATGAAAAAAGAGTTTGGAGGTTCCTCAAAAATTAAAAATAAAACTATTTTATGATCCAGCAATCCCTGTTCTGAGTGTAAATCCAAAAGAAATGAAATCAGGGTCTCAAAGAGATATCTTTGCCCCTATATTCATTTCAGCATTATTCACAATTACAAGTATATGGAAACAAACTAATGTCCAGTGACAGATAAATGAATAAAGAGAATATATATGCAATGAAATGCTATTCAGCCTTAAAAAAAAAAAAAAAGAGCAAAAAAGAGATAGAGATAGAGAGAAAGAGAATACTGCCATTTTTGACAACACTGATAAATCTGAGGGGCACTAAGTGAAAGGAGCCAGACATAGAAAGACAAATACTGCATGATCTCACTTTTATGTGGAATCTAAAGGAGTCTTATGGAAGTAAAAGTAGCATGGTTACCAGGAGCTGGGGAAAGGAAAACTTGTGGAGATGTTGGTCAGAGGGTACGAAGTTTGTTATGAAGGATACATGGAGTCTAATGTATAAAAATGTAATGATAGTTAACAATTCTGCATTGTATACTTGAAATTTGCTAAGAAAGTAGTCTTAAGTGTTCTCCCTCCCCCCAACACACACACAAAATAAAAGAGAATATGGTAACTATGTGAGGTGATGGGTATGTTAAGTAGATTGAATATAGTGATTATTTATATATATATATATATATATATATATATATATATATATATATATATAAAATCATCAAGCTGTGAACCTTAAATATATACAATTTAAATTTTCATATACATCAAAAAAGCTGGAAAATAAACTAGTAGTAATGCAAGCCCAATTTCTAAAATGTAAACATCTCATTTACACATATAACATGGATCATATCAGTATAGCTGTTTCCACATATTATGATAATTTGAAATAATTGCCTGTGGTTTGTCTAATTTGTTATTATACTAAAAAAAAAATCTGATTTCTGATTTACTCATTTATTAATCAGATCTGTTGTTTTTATATTCTCTATCTCCTTAATTTCTGCTTTTATCTTTATCATTTATTCCTAGTGATTTTCTTAGCTTAGTTTTTGTCTTGTTGGCATTTTTTTTTTAATTCCTATAAATTGAGATGGCTAATTTTATGTGTCAACTTGACTATGTAATGGTATCCATATATTGAACAAACATTTTTCTCGGTATTTCTGTGGAGGTGTTTTTTTTTTTTTTTTTGATGAGATCAGCATTTACAGTAGGCACTGAGTAAAGCAGATTATCTTCCATAGTGTGCTTAGGTTTTATCCTATCAGTTGAAGGCCTTAATGATAACACACAAACAATAAACTGACCTCTCTAAAGGAAGAGAATTCTGCCAGCTCACCTCTTTGAGACTCACCTACAATGTGAATTCTTCTCTGGATCTCCAGCTGGCTACCCTGCAGATTTTAGACTTGCTGATCTCCACAACTGCATGAGCCAAATCCTTAAAATGAATATCTCCGCTTCTCATCTACATATATGCATATGCTATTGGTTCTACCTTTTTTTAAAAAAGATTTTATTGGGGAATTAGGGAAGGGGAACAGTGTTGGGGAATCAGGGCAGGGGAATAGACAAGGTGCTGTCTTTTTGTTCTTCAGTCTAGTTGCGGAGGATGTTGCTTCCCTGGCCCATGTTGGTATTGTCATTGCACTCTTTCCGAATGAGGTAGATCGGTCGCTGGCCTCTGGATGGTCGCTCACTGCGGCTATTGGCAGCTCACGCTGGCTTCCGGCCACTCACTGTAGCCTATGGCAGCCCACTGCAGCAGGGGCTACAGCCACACTGTCGCCAGGGCTCGCACAGCCCAGTTCCAGGTGGAGCTGTTGTTAGCTGTAGAGGGCAGTGTCACTGGCCCTAATATGTGGGATCTGAACCCAGGCCACTGGCATCCCAAAACCAGCTCTTAATCAATGAGCCACTTGGCCGGCCTGGCTCTGTCTATCTTTAAGGCTGTTTTTCCTCCTGGTCACTTTTTATTTATTTATTTATTTATTTATTTATTTATTTATTTATTTATTTATTTATTTTTGAGGGCAGTGTCACCGTCCCTCATATGTGGGACCCGAACCGGGGCCGCTGGCTTCCCAAGCCAGCACTTAACCACCGCGCCACTCGGCCGGACTTCCTCCTGGTCACTTTTTAAATGCATGCCTTAACAGTTAATATGTAGTGTTTGTATTATTATTTTTTTTTAAAGAAATGCTGCAATGTCCATTTGTATTTCCCATTTACCCAGGCTTTTTTTTTTTACTAGAAAAATTGTTTTTAAATTTTCAAGTGGAAAGAATGTTTGTTTTGTTTTTTTATCAAATTTATATCAATCTACAAAATACATGTAAACTATATACATCATATGTTTAATGCTGCACTGTTCCTGGGAACGTCATTGCTGTCCAGGGAAGCTGGACACAAAGACCACTTACTGTATTATTGCAAACCTACAGTGACAGAAAGCAGATCTGTGCTTACAGGACCAGTGGTGAGGGAACAGGGTCGGCTGCAAAATAACAAGAAGGAAGACTTTGGGGTGATGCAAAAGTTCTATATCATGACTACGGTGGTGGTTATACTACATTTGTTAAAATTAATATAATTATACACTTAAATTTTGTGAATTATATTCAATTATTTTCGGCATTTTGATTTAACATATAGCTTTTCCCAGAAAAAGGGAAAGAAATGCTTGAAGAATATTTAATAGTGTGTCAGTACTCTCTTCTCATTTTTAGTCACTCAAGAAACCAATTGAGTACTAAGTCTATCAATGATTTTGCTAGTTCCCAGGACATATAATTGAATAAAATAAGGTGCATATTAACAAGGACTTAAAAATCCTCTCCTTTACTATCAAACTTCAATGGCTATAGGGAAAGACGCTCTGGTTCCAGAAACCAACTTTCTTCTCCAGCAAAGTATTTCACTTTCATTAAAAAAAAATTTTTTTTATTAAATTTACTTGGGTGACATGTTTAGCAAAACTTTATAGGTTTCAAGTGTACAATTCTATAATACATCATCTATATATTGCATTGTGTGTTCAACACCCAGAGTCAGTTCTTTTTCCATTACCATATATTTGACCCCTTTTATCCTCTTTTACTTCCTTCCTGCCCCCCTGTTCCTCTCTTGGAACCACTAAACTGTTGTCTGTGTCTATGAGTTTTTGCTTATTTGTCTTGTCCTTTTGTTGTTTTCAGTTTTATATATCACATATGAGTGAAACCTTATGGTTCTCAACTTTTTCTGCCTGACTTTTTTTGCTTAGCATGATAAAGAAGATGTGGTACATATATACAATGGAATATTGCTCAGCCAGAAGAAAAGATGAATTACTACCAGAAAAGATGGATGGAACTTGAGATTAGCATGCTAAATTTTCACTTGTATTTTTTTTTATTTTTACTTTTTATGTTCCAATAACACTTTATTTATAAACAACAAACTTTGAATTTCATATAATTTTCACATCACAAAAGCTGTTTCAATGTTTTTCAACCATTTAAAAATGTAAAAACTATTCTTAGTTCATAAGTCATATAAAAACAGGCAGTAAGTCACATTTGGGTGGGCCATAGGTCAATGTTTGCCAAGCAGTTTAGGTGTATATGTACAAAACAATGCAATAGTTACATTTTTCACCCTTTACAAAGTATCTACCCTCTCCCCACTCGCCTGTCCCTTCATCCCTGATATCATACATATCTATTGCAATTCCATTGACTACATCCCCACACTATATTCCACATCCCATGACTATATATGTATTAAATTATAGTCAACAGCTTCAGATGTACAGTGCAGTAGTCAGGCCACTGCACTGTCGATGAAGTAATGTCCCTGACAAGAGTCCATCTGATCCCCTAAAAAAATATTTACAACCTTATTGATTATATTCCTTAAACTGTCTCTTCTGTCTCTGCAGTAGTATTGTAGTTATCAGTTTGTGTTGCCTCATCCCTTCCCCTTCTCCCTCATGCCCATCCCCATCCCATCTAGCAATCATCAGTTTTTCTCTTTGTGTCTCTAGGACTATTTCTGTTCACATTGCTCATTTACTCAGTTCTTTAGATTTCACATATAAGTGAGATCATATGGTATTTGTCTTTTTCTGACTGACTTATTTCACTTAACATAATGTTCTCTAGGTCCATCCGTATCATTGGAAATGGTATGATTTCTTTCTTCTTTATAGTTGCATAATACCCCATTGTGTAAATGTACCCCAGTTTCTTAATCCAGTCATTTACTGATGGGCATTTCAATTGTTTCCAAGTCTTGGCTATTGTAAATAGTGCTGCAATGAACATAGGGGGGCATATATTTTTACGAATTAGTGTCTGGGGTTTTTCAGGACAAATACCTAGGAGTGGAATTGCTGGGTCAAAGGTAGTTCCATTTCCAGTTTTTTGAGATACCTCCATACTGATTTTCATAGTGGCTGCACCAATCTGCAATTCCACCAAGAATGCAGCAGGTTTCCCTTTTTCCCACAGCCCGGACAACACTTGTTTGTTGATTTATTGATGATAGCCATTCTGACTGGAGAGAGGTGCTATCTCATTGTGGTTTTTATTTGCATTTCCCTAATGATGAGTGAGGTTGAACATTTTTTCATATGCCTGTTGGCCATCTGTATGTCCTCTTTAGAGAAATGTTTCTTCATATCCCCTGCCCATTTTTTAACTGGGTTGTTTGTTTTTTTAGTGTTGAGTTGTACGAGTGTTTTATAAATTTTGGATATTAACCCCTTATCAGATATATCATTGACAAATATCTTCTTCCATTCAGTAAGCTTCTTTTTTGTTTTATTGATGGTTTCCTTTGTTGTGAAAAAATCTTTTAAGCTTGATGTAATCCCATAGATTCATTTTTTCATTTACTTCCCTTGCCCATGGGCATATCAGTAAAAATATTGCTCACCATATGTCTGCAAATTTACTCCGTATATTTTCTTCTACGAATTTTTTTGGTTTCAGGTCTTACATTTCAGTCTTTAATCCATTTTGAATTTGTTCTTGTATATGGCGTAAGGAGGTGACCAGTTTAATTTTTTTGCATGTGTCAGTGCAATTTTCCCAGAACCATTTATTAAATAAACTATCTGTACCCCAGCATAAATTCTTGCTTCCATTGTCATAGATTAATTGTCTGTGTATGCATGGATTTATTTCTGGGCTCTCTGTTCTGCTCCACTGATCTATTTGCCTGTTTTTATGCTAGTACCATACTGTTTTAATTACTGTAGACTTGTAGTATGTGTTGATGTCTGGTAGCTTGATATCCCCTACTTTGTTATTTCTCAGGATTGCCAAGGCTATTCGGGGTCTTTTATGGTTCCATATAAATTTTATGATTATATTTTCTATTTCAGTAAAAAATGCCTTTGGTAGTTTGATAGGAATTGCATTTAATCTATATATTGCTTTAGGCAGTATGAACATTTTAACTATATGAATTCTTCCTATCCATGAGCATGGTAGGTGTTTCCATTTATTTGTATCTTCTTTTATTTCTTTCTTCAGTGTCTTATAATTTTCTGAGTACATATCTTTTACTTCTTTGGTTATATTTATTCATAGGTATTTTATAGTTCTTGAAGCAATTGTAAATGGGACAGTTTTCCTAATATCTCCTTCCATTAGTTTATTATTGGTATATGCGGGAGTCCAGCTCCTGCAAGTCCAGGGGTTCCCTCAGGTGGAGACAGAGTTGGCGAGGCAAAAGAAGGAAGTGGAGATATCGGGAGAATTTCAGAGAAGTGTCACACTTTACTGTTACAGCATGTCCCTTTTATAGGGACTCTTGACCATTACCAAAATCACAACTGATGTTTTTTTATTTCTCAGGACTCCTACAGTCTCTACTTCCCTGTAAGTGTTCTCTCCAGGGTGCACTGTGACTTACTCTTCCGTTTAAGGAGTATCTTTTTTATTTTTTATTTTTTGAGGGCAGTGTCACTGGCCCTCATATGTAGGACATGAACCAGGTCCGCTGGCTTCCCAAGCCAGTGCTTAACCACCGCGCCACTCAGCAGGCCCGTCGTTTAAGGATTATCTTGTCTTTTACTATGATAATCTTTATGAGACTCAGACTTAGTTTCTGCATATCTCTGAAAGAATGCTCATCATGACTATCTTGACTATCTAATAATTATCCTAAATTCTAGCAGCTAAACACAATCATAAAACTCACAGGGCATATACTTGAGCTATTACTAAGAGACTAGCAGTGGCTGTGTTTAGGGTAAAAGTATCTAAAATCTATTCCTATGTAAATACAATACTTAGTAACCAAAGGGGGTCTCACACCTCTCTTATCCTGTGGAGGTAGCATCTGTTTCTCAGTCAAAGCTTCAGTATCTGTTGCTGTAACAAGGTACAAGGGAAAGAATTCAAATAAGGCTGTAGATTAACATACCCCATGGTCAGTAAATTGCCTCTTACCGGAATTCTCATGGCCTGGGGGCTTTAATCTTCAAGGAGACCTTTCACAGCAGTAGTCATAGGCAAGTGAGCTCAACAGACTGATGTTATCATGTGGCCAGGGGTCTGAGTCTCTGTTTCCAAGAGGCTTGAGTCCCCTCTTTCTCAGTCCTGGGGTCCACACAGGGCTACAGCCTGGCTTGGGTTGTCTCCTTCTCTTTAGGAGATCGTGCCTGTCATTGACTTGCATAGCCATCTTTTATTGGAGTACCACAGGGACTTAAATACAGTGAAAGTACTATCTCCTATAGGATCTGATGTAGAGGAAAGGCACATGGGTTCATAGAGGCAGGAGATATTACATGACCAATCATAAGGCAGCACTCTAGACATCCAGTGCTGAGCGTGGATCTTTATTTCAATGTGACTTTGTCAAATATTGGGGTGCTGTCAGCTCCCAACAGGTATATGCAAATGTAACTGATTTCTGAATATTGATTTTGTATCCTGATACCTTACTGAATTCGCCTATCAGTTGCAATAGTTTTTTGATATAGTCTTTGGGGTTCTCTAAATATAGTATCATGTCATCTGCATATAATGACAATTTTACTTCTTCCTTGCCAATTTGAGATTTTTCTTCCTTCTTTATGTAGGCCTTCAGGGCTATGAACATCCCTCTTAGGACTGCTTTCGCTGCATCCCAGAGATTTGGGGTCATGGTGTTTTTATTTTCGTTTGTCTCAAGGTATCTTTTGATTTCCTCCTTGATCTCATTTGTGACCCACTCACTATTTAGTAGCATGTTATTTAGCCTCCATTTATTTGTCAGCTTCCTGGATTTCTTATAACTGATTTCTAGTTTCATAGCATTGTGGTCAGAGAAGACAATTGAAATGATTTCAATCTTCTTAAATTGATTGAGACTTGTTTTGTGGCCTAACATGTGTTCTATCTTGGAAAATGTTCCATGTGCACTTGAAAAGAATGTATATTCTGTAGCTTTGGGGTGAAATGCTCTGAAAATATCAGTTAAATCCAGCTGGTCTAATGTGTCATTTAAGGTCGCTGTTTCTGCATTGATTTTCTGTCTGGAGGATCTGTCCATTGGTGACAGCTGGGTGTTGAAGTCCCCTATTATGATAGTGTTACTGTTGATCTCCATCTTTATGTCTGACAATATCTGTTTTATATATTTAGGAGCTCCTATGTTGGGTGCATAGATATTTACTAGGGTTATGATCTCTTGTTGGATCAATCCCTTTATTATTATGAAGTGTCCTTCTTTGTCCTTTATTATATTCTGCAATTTAAATTCCTAAATTGAATGGCAAGTTGATCAAAGTAGAATAAAGTTGTGGAGGAAAGTGATTTGTTAATAAAAAAAAAAAAGAAAACATAAAACACTGATCTTATGAGACTTCTGAAATTACAGAATATAAATCAATGTTCCTTTTTAGGAGTCATCAAAGGTCATGACCAAGACATTAATGAAGTACCCCCAAATTTTTGAGAAAATCCCTAGTACCTCAAGGCAGCAGTCAACTCATAAATCTTTCAAGGTGAAATTTGATAATAGCTTCACTGAATGATATTAAAGGTGTGCCATCAATCAGAATATAAGTGGAAATGTGTAGCTTGAGTCTAAATAGTTCTACAAAGGAATTTTAGTTTCTGTTTCTCCATCTAATTTGTCCAACTCACCAAAAGAAAGTGAGTCATTCAGAACTGTAACCAGCTCTATAATATAATATTACATAATAATAATAATAATAAATAAAAAAACAGTGCTGAGGAAAGAAATGCAAAATAAATTTTCCCTTTATTTGAGATGTTTTGTGGTCAAGAGAAAGAATGTAAAAATGTGGACCCAGCAGAATTAGCAGTGAGTATTGACTTCCTCCAACTCACTCCAGTTGTGTCAAATTTGAGTCTTTTTTAGATTATGATGTCCTTTAACTATTTTTGCAAACATATAAACAAATTCATGAATAGCATTTATATTTTTATAGAATAGATTATGAGTATAAGTTAGAGTTAAAGAAGTGAGAAAAGACTTAAATATGAAGCAACTACATAGAAGTCATTTTTGAGTATGTTCATTAGTTGCAACTGATTTGGTCGAGGTATTTTGAGACTTGAAATTGACTCTGCTGATATGGGGATCTCTCTTCTAACTCCAGAATTTCATCCTATTTCAATACGGCTCAGTGTTACTACTCAAGCTATGATGGTGATTAAAGAAAGCATCATCATATGCTACAGGATTGCAAGTCCTTATTTGAGGAACTTGTCAGAAATGTTAAATTATTGCTGTATTAATTTCTTATTGCTACTCTAAAAAATTACCAAAAGTTTTTAGTGGATTAAAGCAACCCAAATGTATTGTCTAACAGTTCAGGAGGTCAGGATTCTGACACAGGTATCACAGGGCTAAAATCAAGGTGTCAGCAGGGCTGTATTCCTTCTGGATGCCTTTCTCATCTTCCTTCTCCTTTTGCCTTCCTCCTCTCTCTGGAGGAAAGTCCATATCCTTGCCCGGCTTCTAGAAGCTGCCTGAATTTCTTAGCACATGGCTTCTGCCTCCATCTTCAAAGACACCAATGGCCAGTTGAGAGTTTTTCATATCACATCACTCTGGCTCTGACCCTCTGCCACCTTTTCCACATTTAAATGACCCTTGCAATTACATTATGCCAACCTGGATAATCCAGGACACTGTCCTTGTTGTAAGGTTCTATATAATTAGCAAACCAAATCTCTGCCAGGTAACATAACATATTCAAAGTTTCCTGAGATACAAATATGGGTATCTTTGGAGATCATTATTTTCGCTGCCATGGTTGTTAATTAAATAATTCTCCAGGAGGTGTTTTGTCTTGATTATTCTGTTTTCAGTCACAATGTGACCAAGTTAAAAACCAATCGAGTGTTTTGCCCACCCTTGCTGAGGACTCCATATAACTTGGGGATGACTAATCTGATTTTCTTCCCTAGCAGGCCTTTTCTTCACATATACTTTTTATGAAATATATTCCATAGCCTGGTGAGATTTGTGATATAGTAATCATTATTCATTCCATAATATCGCTTTGATAATCTTAGCACACACAGATAAGGCATTCCCAGGTTAAGAATGGGAATGTCTTGGAGAAAAACAAGAGTCGAAAATAGAGTCACACACTAAGGCAAGACATGAGTCAGTAAATTATAGGAAGTTCTGGTAGGAAAACAATGATACTTACCATGTAACAAGAGATTGCTCATATGTCTAGACAGCACACAATGTTAAGAGGTCCAACTGAGAGAAACTGGGTATCTCTACAAAAAGTCACTGCATGGAATTCAGAAGTCAAGACAAAAGACATTAAGAAATTCAAACAGGACAGACAGGCAGTTGCATCAGAGATGTTTATCTGCTCTCAGCAGGGTCTATGGATTAGTGTGGTCTGAGGTTGATGAAATTGTTCAGAGGAAGTTGCAAGCTCAGGAGAAACTAGGGCAACCAAAATAAGAGCTATAGCAGAGGATCTTGCATTTTCTAAAAGTTAGAGTACATTGTAGGAATATGGTAAATATAAAAACTCAAATATTAAAAGTAAGACCCTAAATCAGAACAATTCTCACAGCATACACTAGTTGCTGCATCCTGGGTACTGAGTACACATTAATTAACTTCATTCTGCTTTAAGTCAGTGAAGTCAAACACATTTGAAAGACAGAAGTTAAACCATAGCTGAGTCAAGCAGCCTGAGAGAGATGGAAAATATTTAAAAGAGGTTGGAAGTTCAAGATCAGGGTGCCAGGATGATTGGGTTCTGGGGCGAAGCTCTCATCCTGGCTTACAGATGGTGGTCTTCTAGCTGTGTCTTCACACAGCAGAAAAAGAGCTAACTAGCTCTCTGGCCTCTTCTTGTAGAGGTGCTAATTCCATTCACGAGAGCTCCACCCTCATGACCTAATTACTTCCCAAAGGCTCCACTACCAATGGGATTCAGGTTTCTAAGGTTTCAACATAGGAATTTGGGGGACACAAACCTTTTTATATACTGTGTATATATATATATATATATATATATATACACATACATACAGATAGAGATACTTTGATTCCAAGTAAAATGAGGAATAAAAACAAACGAATAAAAGAGGGGATCTTCTAGGAATGAGAGGTAGTAACTAGTATACAAAATAAGAATTTCACAGTGAACACAGTATGCTTTATATTATTGTTGTTCTGTTTATTTTGTTGACAAATTATAACTTTTAGAGCAGTAACCAGGTCTTTTTAAATTAATTTTCTCTTACAGAACCTAGGAAAATGTTTACTTATATGAAACAGATATCTGTAATCTTTCTAGGAGGTTGTCCACTTTGGGAATTTTAACCTCTCCTTATCCCTTTTTTGATTGTTTGTTTTTTTGCCATATTAGGTAGCTTCTAAATACATTGGTCTTACTTTTTTAACCATGGATTTCTGAAGACGATCGGCAACCTCTAAATATAAGAATTTTAGGACAAAAAGGAGAGGCTATAGCAAACTTGTAAAGACATTATCTGAGGATAAAAGGGATTTCAGCATTTGCTTATTCATAAGTATTAGGTCACCTTTTATTTCAGCTATTCCTCATGTTCATTCTCTGTTAACTAAATTCTTCAAATTTCAAAAAATATATATTTACTATACACTATTTTCTAGTACTCACCTAGTAGCTCTAATTTGGGAGCAGTTTACTCTTATCACTTCTCCTTACATAATCTTGTATATTTACTTATCAATCAACTTTACTTTATTTTCTCCTTAAGCCAATAAAATGTTATTTGAACTATTAGATTTTTTTCTGTTACAATAGAATTTGATACATATTAAATATTTTGTTTGAGATATAGTTGTCATATAATATTGTATTAGTTTAGTTACATAATGCAATGATTTGATATGTGTATATATTATTAAATGATTATCAAAACAACTTTAGTTAATGCTCATTGGCACACATAGTTACACATTTTTTTCTTGTGATGAGAACTTTTAAGATCTACTCTTAGTATATTAAATATTTTAACCAAATATTTAATCAAAATATGTTCAATTATTCAATTATTTTCCCTTTGTACTGGTCTCTGTAATGCCTTGGGCCTTTTATCCATTTTGGTCCCCAAATAGATAGATGATAGATGATAGATAGACAGATGATAGATAAAATAAATGTACCAAAAAATCCCTAAAATGCAAAATAACATTTGTGAAGATGTATGACTCAACCTCTGCTCTCCAGGGAATTATAATCTACATAATATTAAAAAACATATAAACATAAAACAATTATGTAAAAAAGGAAAGCACATGATGAAATAGAAATATATTTAAAATATAAAAGCTTTTTTTGTTTACCACAAATTTCCTTTTTTTTAAAGATATTTGATCCTCATCATCTTTCATATAACCTTATTATTTCTTTTTAAGGTGTGATAAAAACATCTGCTAGTACATGAAAAAGATAAAATTCAGACTATCTAACTATGATGTATATACTTGTTCCAAAATATAACTTAATTAACTAGAAGGTAATAAAGTAGTATTGGAGGCTCAGGTAAAGTAAGCTTATTTATTTACTGATGTGGCATAGAAGACTTCAACAAAGACACTCATCTTGACTGAGACTTTAAAAAATTGAATGCAATCTATACTGGGAATTAGAAAGGTAGGCATTCTAGGTACCGAAAGTATAAGCAATGACATGGATATAAAAGCCCAGTGTGTTATTTAAACAGTAAAAAACAAGTTCAAAAGTCAGATTGAATCATTCTACTCCACATTTGTTCATCTCAAATTCTATGCCAAAGCTTTATCCAATTGGTCTTTCAGTTCCAGAATTACTTTCAGAGCAGACAAATTACTTTTACCTAGCATACAGTTTCAGAACCTAATGCAAGAGTGTTTTGTTTTCATTTATTTGTAAACAATATTGTGTCCTGAGGAAGAAATATTGGATCCACATTTTATAGAGGAATATATTAGATTTTTAAATTACATGGTGTTGTATATGTCATACTCCAGCAGACTCATTCCTGAAAGGATAAAGTTAGTCATAGAGAGAACACTTGCCCTACAAACACAAACGCCTGAAACATATACAAGGGTAAATGAGTGAAACGTGTATTGCTGAAATGAAGACGGAGCTGAGATTAGACAGCCTACCAAGGAGACAGAAAAGGCTTCTAAAAATTCATGAACTGTGCAAATGATCATCCTTTATTGTATAGTCTGGTTTTCAATTCTATTTGCAAAAAGGGTGGCCATTAAGCAAATGTCTGTTTTGACATATACCACTCAAGTGTGCAAGTAACCTTTTGCTTTAATGCTTTATTCAAGAACTAGCCTGGTGTTTTTAATTGGCTAATGTTGCCCTAAAATCTATTGTCTCCCAAAGAATCTACTACTTCCAAAGAAATAGTGCTGTTTTATTTAATTTGTTCCATTTTAATATTGCTTAATATGAAATTGTTTTACATCCCAGTTGTGTTATTGAGTATAATAACATCAGTTAGTAAAAGTAATCAATGTAAAATTTAAATGGTAGTTGCAGCTGCAGTATGTTAGGTCATGGACATTTCCAATATTAGATCAATTTAGGAGGATGAATTCTAATTTTTTTTTTAAATTTTATAAGCTGTACGATGGTACATGGGTTTGGTTTTCTGCTAAATAAAAACAAAACAACAAAACAAAAAGAAACAAATTCTACCCATATTTTATATAAACTCTACCCAATTTTTTATATAATTATAATTAAAAAGTTAAAGGGAAACCAAAATTGAATATATACATTGACATTTATCTTCTCAAGACATAGATGTAAAGATACTCATAGAGCAAGAGCAAAAAGTAGTTCTTTATCAGAGATTTTTGTTTGAAATCAAGTGAACCCCATTCTGGCTGAATAAAGTGGAACAAAAATGTTTTAGAGGACTCTGAGTAATTCATATAATTGCTGGATGGGTCACAACATCGGGTTGTGAATCCAGGAACCACCTCCTAAATCATACTGAGGAGTGGGTTTGGTAATGAAAACCTCACAGCTGCCAAGCACCAAACAGCAGTTTGAACTGCCGATAAAACCAGCCCTCATCCCTGCTGTTTCACTGCTCCAGGAAACTGGCCCTCCTGTAGCTGTTGCCAGAGGTAGATTTTGGCCATTCCCAGTCTGCTTGCATCACTTTTTACTAATTCAAGGCCTGGGTGGGTTATTTTACTGTTGTTGTGCCCATGCAACAAAAATGTAATAGCTGACATTTTTAAGCTCCTACAGTTGGAGGCTTCTTCAGCTTTCACTAGGATTCATATGTGGGGGGTTTCTCAAACACAGAAAAGGTGTTCAGACATGGGGTAACCAAGAGAGATCGAGGACGAGAGTGAGAGAGGAAAGTGAGAGAGGGAGAGAGAGAGGTATTTACTATAAGCTTTATTCATGGCGTGGATACTACCTAGATTTCCTAGATGAAATTAGAAATTAAAGGCCTAAGACGATCTTGTTTTTCACATTCATGTTTATAAAGCAGAGTTTTTCAATCTTGACACTACAGATATGTTGGGCCAGTTATTATTTATTTATTTATTTATTCATTTATTTATTTATTTATTTATTTTTAGTTAATTAATTTTTATCTTTTACATTAAATTCATTGGAGTGACATTGGCTAGTAAAATTATATAGGTTTTGTCACGTCCTGCGTAGCAAGGGCAAGTGGGACACGAGAGGGGCGACGCAGATTAAGGAAAAACAAGAGACAGAAGAAAGATAAGAGCGAGACCGAGGGACTCAGCCAAAGATGACTGAGCCCAAGGGACTCAGCCAAGGAAGACTGAGCCCCGAATCGGGTCAGCGCATAGCTTTTATTGAGATTTCAACCTGTTCAAGGATTTTACTTATCATCTAAAGAGTGGTTACCATGGCTACCTTACAGGGCATATACTTGAACTATTGCCAAGAGTTTAGGCAAGAAACTATTTCTATGTGATTATAGCAAAAGGGAGTTTCAAACTTTTCCTATCTTACAAAGAGCTGCATATTTTTGTAATAGAGGGTAACATCTGTTTCTCAGAGCTTCAGTATCTGTTGCTTCAACAAGGCACTAAACCAAGGCCGTTAATTAAAATAACTTATGGTCAGTAAGTTGCCTCTTATCAGAACTTTCATGGCCGGGAGACCTTGGTCTCCTGATCTCCAAGGAAACCTTTCACAGCTGCACAGGCAAGGACGAACGATAGCACCAGTTTCTCACAGAGGCTGTCTGTTTCTCACAGACTGGCTCTTTTAGGCCTATGTGGCCAAAGGCTTATGCCTCAGTTTCCAAAGGGGCTTGAGTCCCCAATATCTCAATTTAGGGGTTCCCCACGGAACTACCGCCTGGCTTAGGTTGTCTCCCCTCGTTTAGGAGATCTTACCCGTCTTTGGCTGCGTAGTTAGCTCATTGGGGTATACAGGAACTTGCCATAAATGCAGTGAGTATATTGTCTCCTATAGAAGGAAAGGCACATGGGTTCTTAGAGGCAGGAGATATTACATGACCAACCATAAGGCAGCACCCCTAATATCCAGTGCTGAGCAGGGCAATGTGGCCTTGTCAGACACTGGGGTGCTGTCTGTTTCCCACAAAGTTTCAAATGCACATTTATATAAAACATCATCTATATATTTCACTGTGTGTTCATTGATGAGACAAGTAAAGAGTTAACAGGAGCAGGCTTGAGAGCTAGCAGGAATGAGCTAAACATTAACTGCTTGTCTCTGACTCCCCTGGCTTGCACTGCACCTGCAGGCTGACAAGCATCTTACATCCATCTAGATGGGAACAGAACAGTTCCCAATTGCAACAGTGACCCCCTGCAAGCTGACATCCAACTTAGATGGGAACAGGACGACAGTTCCTAGGAGAAGGCAATTGTAACGGCAGCCTCCGCCACACCCCTACACAAGCTGACAAGCACCCTATACCCTGCTTAGAAAAATATAAAACCTCAGCACTATTTCTCACCTCCGCAGCTATCCCTATCTGGCTCTTCCCTGGCAAAACTTCCCTTTACCAGGATGGTCTCTCTTTCAATAAATCTTTTCTTATTCTTGTAGCATCTCATAAATTCTTTTACATTCTACAAGCCTCAATTCTATACCAAGGGGTTAATTCTATGCCAAGACATTCACCATCCAGAGTCAGCTTTTGTTAAAGAGGCATCTACCTGTCAATCAGATAGATCTCAGCTTAAATGATACTTCTCAGAAAGGCTTTCCATAATCATCCAAATATAAATACCTACTCAGTGACTATTACATAACTGTATTTCAATTTTATGCATACCATAAACTGTATGTTTTGTATGAGTTACGCAAATGTACAAATTAATTTATTATTATTATTATTATTTTAGACAATAAAAGAAAAAACAAGGATTAAAAATCTCCTCAAAACTTGAGGTTTTTCATAGTTATTAAATTCTTTGATAGCCTCCTATCAATAAGAGAATTTTAACTGGAGGGTAACTAAATAGCAACAGAACACTTTAATTTTTGTGGGCCCGGGGGCAAAAAATCAGTAACTAACATAATTTCTGATATTTAATTTAGACAATGGAGAAATTTTAAAAAGCAAAACAAATAAGTTCAAATGATCATTTGTTATCACCACATTTGTAGGAAGGACATAATCTCTAAACACATGACAGTCTTTTAGCTTGAATAAATCTTGCCATATAAAGAACTAACCATATTAATGTTTATTTTTCATAATTTTTGTCTTGCAAAGCAGTGAAAGCTTCATTACCAACCAGTGGACAAAGTTTGTGAAGCATTGGTTGAAAGCAGAGAATAGAATCTAGTTTAAACAGAGAGTTCATCCATTTCATATAACTTTCACAAAGCTGGCCTGAGTAATAAAGTATTTTGCCATGTCTAACTCATGGGACTGAAGACTTTGTGTAGTCATTATTATATTTTCTGCCTTTGAACTTTGTCCTTCTTATTTTGACTGCCTCAGGTTTTTGCAGTGTTCAATGTCTGGCTTGACCTGAACTATACCCTACAATTTGTCTTTCCCAACCTGGGTTTAGCATAATTTCCAAAACTACTAATACTGGTTGCTAATGTTATCTTGACCCTCATCTGGATCCAGAACATAAAAGCAGAAATGCTTTTTGAAAAAGGTGACTGTGAACATAGCTCTTGACTATGTAATTGAGGAATAATAAGGCATGAGGAAAAATATTTAGTGAGTAAACAGAAGGTAATGACATATGCAATACAGAGGTGGAACTTGAATCATATATAGGAAATCACATCGAGATTTACTTGCCAGGGGGAAACAAGACTCAGATAACATTTCTATATTTCCTTTTTCTGATTTATATTCTTTGCCCAGAGATAAAAAGAAAAAAAAATCTAGATACATAGATACATATAAGCCAAAGAAGAAATGCATATGTCCCTTCTAGTTCTGATGTGTTTTGTGACAAAATGTTCCAAAATTACTTTCTACATGCAGAAGCTTCCTTCATGCCCTTACAAAAGAAACCACTTGGTACAATCTACATTTATACACCACTTGAGTATGAGACAACTGCTTTTTTCTGAGCTTGCTACAGCAGGTTTTCCCATTCTCATTACAGTAAAGAGTTTTTTGAATGATTCACCTCTCATCTAGATTGCAGACTTCCACATACGTGGAAGCTGAGCTCTGACTCTCCAGGCAGAAGATGAAAAGGATGTATTTGGTTTGTGATGGATATCACTTATGACTGTTATGTTAACTATTGCTGCTGGAGATGTCACCGATTTTTTAGCCTCTTATACACCCAGAGATATTTTTGCCCTGGGTTGTATATATGAATATGATTTTCACAAGACCAGGTAAGCAAAAAATACCAAAGCTTTACATTCTTTATGTTCAGAAATGCTCTTTGAGGAAATAATTGTTTCGATAAAACTGCATAACTTTTATTTTTACTTTGAACAAAGATAAAATAACTTTAAAATAATGTATCTTTCCCTAATATGTACTTATGGGTTAGGACTGGTTTTAAATATTGTCAAAATGCCCTATATATCCTCCTTCGCTTATCTGTGCTACTTTCAAAGTCTAAGTTTCTTGACTATAGCATCATTTAATTAAAATCAACAACTCTCCTGACTTAATTTGGAAAAAAAAATCTTATAAGCACAGGAAGGAACATTTTTGTCACTGATGGTATCCATTCATTTACTTCCCTCAAGTAAAATGAAAGAGAGTTATTTTTTCTTTCATGGTTGCACTGAACTCTTTGTTCCACAAAAGCAATTTGCTATATATATTTAACTTAAAACTTACTCTTTAGGTTAATATCATATTGCTACTATAGCTGATTCTGTTTTCCAAATAAATTATTCTCCTGTGCTTTTGTGATTTACTTTCATGGCTAGCAGAATTTCTGTCTTTATAATAATATCTAAACAAAATTGACACCATGTAACTGGAAAAATACAATTAAAACAAATAAAACTTGAATAACTATAAATGGAATTAACATGGTAAAAGTGATATCAGATGCCAGTCACCTTCTGACAAAAGCATTCCCCCATCTATAACAGGATCACCTGATATTAAAAGTTTTATACCCTCTAAACTTTCTCAGTGTCATTCTACCTAGTACATCTTTTCAATTCCTACCCACCTGAGTGACTTTAACATATACTTTGATTAATTTTATATATCCTAACCTCTTAGTTGTTTTACTCTTCTAAATGCTAATCACTTCTATTTCAGCACAACCTCAACCAAATGCCCATATAAGTTGTTTTAAATTCCACTCTCATTAAAAATTGATTTTTATCAATATCATATTTCAATCTATCTCCCTCAGATGACATGCTGACGTATTCTACCCTTACTTCCTATATGCTTCTCCTTTCTTAAACCCCAGAACAAATCAACTAAAATTCCTGACTCGTCAGCTTTCTAAAATCCCTCCAAATAGCCACTATTCACAGAGCTCTCTGAAATTTTGATTACTCTCTTCCATTCCTGAAATAGTCACCTCTTCTTGATTGTAGGCTTTTCCTCTCCAAATCTTTTACCAAGTTGAGTTCAGAATCATCCTTGTAAAATACTGAATCCAAAAGAATAGCTTTGCATAAAGATTTCATCCATAAAAGTTGATCTAGATCTATTATTCATGAGCTGTTTTAGAATCACTGATTACTTTTCAAATATCACATGCTAACAAAACACACAGAACATATCATGTTATGTTTTTTGAATCCCTGTAATTCATCTGAAATCAAAGATCTCTTTGGATTAAATCAGCTATATCCCACTTAATAATCTCTTGAATTTGGACTTCTTTGACTCATCTTTGGCTTTTTAACCTGTATTGTGGTGTTATCCATGCTTTCTCCTTCTCAGTCACCACTCTCTTAAAATTATCAATTCCTTTTGGGAATTTCATAAGGCTCTCATTCCACTATATTTGGAACATTGGCTAACTTAATGGCTCATAAAATGAACCTAATGGTCCAATGATGATAATAGCAATCTACATCAGGAAACATTTAGCTTATTCAGTTTGTGTTAAAAATGAAAATTTTTTGATTAAAGAATAATTATTGGAAGTTTTAACAATGATTTTTTTCCCCTTAAGAATAAGGTTTACATTACTTAGAGCACATCTTTATATGGACTTGTTTTGTTTTGCTTTGTTTTCCCCTCATTTTGCAGATGGAATTTATTTGACAAATAATTATGGGCCAACTACTATAGGCAAATCATACGCAAACAGACAAGGTAAAGCTTTCCACTCATAAACCTAATAATATAATTGAGTTTGAAAGACAGCTTTCTTAACCTAGTTACTAGGATTCTTACTCATTAGTTCATGTATATTATATATCTGTATTTCAGATAAATTGGTTTACCTTCTTTCAAAATGAAGTAATCTGCAATGAGCACTTTAATTCCATGTCAGAGTTTTCCCCCTTTATTATGATCTGTCTGTTGACTTTTATCTGTTGATATAGGTAATAATCTGATTCCTAGTGAGTTGTCAAAGTGTGTTAAAATGATTTTTAGGATCGAGTATAAATTTTTGAAATGGAAAGGAATAGTGTGGTAGAATAAAAGCACTCATTTAGCACTCATTTAACAGAGTCCCAGGTTGGAATATACATGCTTAGAACAGTTGAAAAGTCATATAGGTAATGTATTAATGTCCTGATATTGTTGTAACAAATCATCACAAATTTAAGTGACTGAAAGCAGCATAAATTTATTATCCTAGGTGCCTGGGGTCCTAAAATGCAGTTGTCATCAAGGCTGCATTCCTTTTGGATGCTTTTGGAATTGGTTTTCTAGTCTTTTCCAGGTTTCATAGTCCATCTGCTTTCCTTGGTTTATTGTCCTTTCCTCCATCTTCAAGGCCATCAGTAACATCTTCACATCTTCCTCTGACTTCTGCTTCTGTCCTCAAGTCTCCTTATCTCCCTCTATTTCCCTAGCCATCTTGCCTTCTCTAACTCTGACTCACCTATCACCCTCTTGTAAAGATCTTTTTTGATTACTTTGGGCCCACCCAAGTAATGCAGAATAAGCTCACTATTTCAAGATCCTTAATTTAATTGCATCTGAAAAGTCCATTTTGTCATGATAGGTAATGTATTACAGGTTTTTGGAATTAAGACATGGATAACTTTGGGGTTTGTTTTTCAAACCACCACAGGTGAACAACTGTTTTATATTCCTCATGTATTATAGGAAATGGCTATAACATATCTTTCTCTGGCAGTTTCAAGTCTAAATTGACTTGTTTCCAAAAAAAGAAAAAATTAAGTATTCTAAAGATTATGTCATGACATATAATGATCTTCAATTACTAGAACAGAGAAACAAAATATATAAAATTTCCTGTATGCCAACTAGTTTTGAAAGAAAAACTCTCAATTATAATGTTGCATGCTGTACATCTTTGTATAACATCATAAAAGACTTACTAACTTACATGAATTTTTATAAAACACATTGTTAATTTCAAAAATTTTCTGATTAGAGCTATGCAAGAAAATAAAATAAAGTGGTCATTGCATTAAAAATGCAAACTAGATGTAAATGATCCAAAAAATGTATTATAATGCCATACAAATAAAAGTCTTTCTTTTGTTTATTTGTTATTTTTGGAATTGGTATCTCATGAAGATTAAGGTAATTTATATTAATTATCACTATGCCAAGAAAGCCCATTTTTTGTTCTTAAAATAGTGCATCAAGCTTATATTCAAAATCATGTAAACACTATAAATATTAAATGAAGAGTTAAATTTTAAGTACTTCAGTAGCAATAATGTTTAATGTTACTTATAAATCCACAGTATGAAATAACTCATCAAAAATACTCACTAGGTATCAACTGCTACCATAGTTATAATGTGGTATAATTGGATTACAAATCAAAAGCTGTAGGATGCAGTCTCTTAATCCTCAAAAAATGTAATTAATTATCTAATCTCATAAAAAATAGACACATATTAATTACAATATTTAAGACTAAGGAATATTATATTTGTTATTTTTTTAAGGATTTCGTGAACTCCCTGTTAAACACAACCATTTCAAAAATTAAATTATATACATTAAAAGAAATAAATTATAGACATTTATAGTTAAGCCAATTACAGTAAAAACAAAGGGAATATATATTCAAAACATGTTTCCTAATTTTTTAACTTTATTTTTACTATTATCTATGTCCTTAAGTTTATTTATGCCTGTAGTCTGTATTCAGTGATATCATTTTGGTTGATAGCTGATAATCAGCCTTGATGGGAATATTTATACAACAGACATCAGCAAATGTTACAATTAAGAAATTTTTTTTTTCCCAAAGAGGAGTTGGTTATTCAACATTCAGCAACATTACTCTTGTTGATTAAACAAGAGTAAAAAAGGAAACAAATACTACTATTTATTTATTTATTTATTTATTTATTTATTTATTTATTTATTTTTTTGAGGGCAGTATCACTGGCCCTCATATGTGGGATCCAAACCAGAGCCGCTGGCGTCCCAAGCCAGCGCTTAACCACTGCGCCACTCGGCCGGCCCTACAACTATTTATATACATGTGGATATGTGAATATGTGTACATTTATATATGTGTATGGATTTATATGTGGACATATTTATATTTAATATATATATATGTATATACACACACACATACACACACACACACACACACACACACACACACACATAATAGAATCCTTATCATTATCCTGAATCAGGAATATAAAAGGCTTTACTGAGTGGTTCTGGTTCAAAGCCTCATATCAGTTTTTAGTCAAGGTATAGATGAGAGCTAGAGTCACCTGAAAGCTTGATTGGGACCAGAGGATTTTCTACCAAGGCGGCTAACTGACATGGCTAACCAGTTGATGCTGGTTTTGAGTGGAAAGCTTCATTTTCTTGCAATATGGGTCTCTCCATAGAATGCCTGATTGTCCTCATCACATGGCAGTCATTCATTAGAGAACAAGAGCCTAACTGAAGCTATATATTATGAACTAACCTTAGAAGTCAAATAGCTATACGTATGCCATATTCTATTTATTAGATACTAGTCACTATACCTGACCCACATTCAAAGTGAGAGGAATTAAGCTTCACCTTTAATGGGGGGAGTGTTTAAGAATTGCTGAACATGTTACAAAGACATCAGACTTTGCAATGCAGTGTACGTCTATTCACAGAATGCCGCTGGGTATGTATGTCTTAGGTTTTTGTATTGTCGTGTTATCATTTAAGGAAAGATTAAAATTAATGAGAAGTTGTATTTTGAAATTTATTTTAAATATCTCAGTTAAATAAGTTCTACACTCTTACTTTATGTTTTATATTGTCTTAAGCCATGTTGACTTTTTTCCCCTTTAGGTTCCAATCTTTGAAATCATAAATAAATGAGAATATATTAGCCTGTGTAAACTCATTTTATTTTTTAAAATTGCAGAAAACATTTCTATATGGTATTTGTTACTCTCTGACTATGGTAGGAAATATTATTTAGTCTTTTTTTAAAAATAAAGCTTAATAAATTGCCTTAAGAAAACCACCTTAGATATTAATCATCATTATATATCTGTGGGTATAAAACAGTGAGCTGACTATAATTACTAACAGCATATTCTGTAATTCACTTCTTTTTACTACATTTTAACATATGTTTTAATCTACTGGTGAAAATAAAATAAATTGAATCTATCCTTTAGTATTGATTATATTTACTTTTTTGCATTATATTTACTTTTATTGCTTTGTATCCCTTGTGTTTTTCATAATTTCCCATCTACATTATAATACAATTATATATTGGGATAATCTCTTTTATACCTACATTATTTCTTCTTGCAGTTTAATAAAGGATTCCTGAGTATTATTATAAATCATGTTCATACTAATACACCTCATTCAGAAAAAAATCTACTTTACTAACTATTTAAATTCTTGCATTTTTTTTGCCTCCTGGATAAATGTGACATTTGCATAGGTTCCCTTCTTACAACAAAAAAAAAATATGTATATTTATATTTTTAACTTCAGTTATCCCTCTCTTACAGAATTATTTTGTATTTGAAAGATAACCTTCTATGCAATAAGGACTCCATTACACTGCATATTTTGCAAACAATTACTTTTATATTCTATTTAAATCTATAGTTAAAGGCTATATCTCTATGTATTTCTTTTGGTGTTGGCTTATTCACACTAATTGCACACAGAAACGGTTACCCTAATCACATGTGATTATGTGCCAATGTTATTTTAAACAATATAAAGGGTAGTTAGAACTACACTCCTAAAACTACCTTTATAATTTATAATATGAATATATTATTTACCTAGAATTTTGCTTAGCATAAAGAAACATCAGATATGACCCCATATTAACAGGGCTTTAGATAGTATGCATTACAAGAAACTTTCGTCACTGTATATACAAAAGTTCTATTAAAAAAATAAAAATTCCCATAGTGAAGATGAAGCCAGGAAAATTGAAAAGGAAAACAATGTGATATCGTAAGTCAGAGGGAACAGTAAAATCAATATTTAGAAGAGCTGGTAGCTCATAATCTCCTTTTAAAATAAAACAGAAGACAAAAATTTAAAAAAAAGAAATACTTTTTTTGCTTCATCTATTGTTGAAAATGAATGACAGTCCAGAAATAGAAATAATTTACGTATTTAAATCATTTGTCATCTATCCAAGGGCAAGTAAATTAACAATAGGAAACTATGTAATATTATGAGTTGCTGACCTATTACAATAAATAGTTTGCTAAATCAGACTCAAATATGAGAGATTTCAAGGACCTAGGAAATCAAAAGGTTTATACAAAGGAGAGAGAGATCTGAGACACTAAAAGTATCACCCATCCCTCCCTGTCCTTTTTTCTCATGAGACAAGCACTCTCTGATCTAAAGTAGAAGACCCATTTTACACCCAAAGGGTTGTATAATAGCATCGTAACATTCTCAGGGAGCCATGCTTCATAAACCTGTAGATTCTGGGTTGGGTTATCATAAGCAATCCTTTAACACGGTGTCTATTGAGAACATTCCGTAGGAATAGATCCTCCTTCTAGAGAATGTTACTTATCTATTTCCCCAAAAGGTCATGTTCACATGTAGTTACCTGTGTGACCTGCCTAGTTTTCTTCCTTCCAATTGTCCCGCTCATATTCAGGTGAGAAACAGATCATTGACAAGCTGCTTTTAGTTTTTTCTCCCTAATTATTATGGTGAGAATTTAAGGGAGAGACCTATAATTAGGGGTTTTACAGAAAGGAAAACAGAAAGATGAATGGAAGTGTGAAACCACCATGGACATATTTAGTATACACACTTTTCCCCAAATTCTACCTGTAAAACATATATCGTTAAAAATAATTTTGTCGGGCTGGCCGAGTGGTGCGGTGGTTAAGCGCTGGTTCGGGAAGCCAGCGGTCCCGGTTCGGGTTCCACATATGAGTGCCAGTGACACTGCCGTCAAAAAAAAAAAAAAATCATTTTGCCATATGTCACTTTTGCCATTCTATGTACCAAGCAAGTAACTAAAGCAAAGCCAGGTTCAAAGGAAAGAAATTAAACTCTATCACTTAATAAAAGAGGTAGGGACTAAAATCTCAATGGCTTTTAACCTGCTGCCAAATTATTGCATAATTCATCATATTTCATTTATCTCACGCATTCTTGTGATAATGGAAATACATGGATAGAGAGTGTGGAAGAGTCAGGCTTCGAAGTCAGACAGAACTGGGCTCAGTTGCTTTGTTGCTGATGAGTGAGCACAGGAAGAAATGAGGATGCCTTGAGGAGGCCATTGCTAGAGTAAGGGAGTATCTAGAGGACACCATTAAATAAAACACTGAACAAGAATGGAAGGTTCTGGGGCCGGCCGAGTGGTGCGGTGGTTAAGAGCTGGCTTGGGATGCCAGCGGCCCCGTTTGGGTCCCACATATGAGGGCCAGTGACACTGCCCTCAAAATATCAAATTTTGTTCAACCTGAAAACTGTCTGAACTTAAAATCAGTTGTATTAAAAATCTGCAATAAAAAAATCATGAGTTCATGTATTATAAGGATGTGCCACAAGCTTAGGCACATAAAGGCCACCTAGAGGTCAATTTGAATAGAATTATAGAAACCTAAATTTTTATCTGGTCCTTTTTATTACAATCATTTGTTTGAGAAGCTGTAAATAAACTTTTGCTCTGTTTACAGAACAGAAAATTCATGAGATATTAAAACATGAACTGTTAGGCTAAGGGGGGTATGAAGAAATTTAGAACAGTTTTAAAGAAAATACAATATTTTGGTCTCATTCAAATGGACTTTCAGACTATCACATACAAATAAAACTTAAGAATTGAGGCAATTTTGTAGTTTGAGGCTTGAATTATCTGAATAACTACTTCAATTTTCCACATCACTACACATGGGAACACACACTGAACATACACATTCTTAAATACTGGGAAAAAATCAGGTTCTTTTCTTCATGTGGGAAATATAACCCAAAAGGCTAAATTTTAATAGTATTATTAATATTATGTACAAGCTTTAGCCTGCCTGTTTCACTGATTAGTTTTAAATAGTTGTTTTAAAACTTCTGTTCAAAATCCAAATTTTGAATTCAAGATAATATTTGCCTTAAAAAGCAAATAGGTTTAAATTATGCAGTCTTCATTCCTGAATTGAAATGGAAATGGAGCACGGCAATCTGCAGGGAGGTGAAGGAATGCTCATAGTTCATTAAATAATGTGAGTAGTAATGAAGTTTACACAAATCAAACAGTGTGTTAGGTAATTGTAATGTTGCTTTGCGGTGAACCACCTGTCAGGAAATACTTCCAGCCGAAGGCTCAATCTGCTCTCCTGCCTCCAGACGATTTCTAATTAGTGTAAACTTCATCTGTGACAGGCTACCAGAAAAATAAAGAAAAAGTTATTTGGAGGCCTTTTTGTTTTCCTTATGATGATGGAAAATAATTGCTTTACTTTAAGTACTTACTTTAATTTTTTCAAGAAGGCATTTGACATGCAGGCTCTAAGAAAGAAAATACATGCATCTACTCACACATCAGAGACACAGAGACAGATACTTAGACAAAGAATGTTTCAGAATAGATCAGTACTACTATTGAATCTTTCCTTTACATTGATGCATACAGAAGAAGGGAAGAGAGAGACAGAGAGAAAGGAGAAATAAAGAAGATGACAAGGAGGAACAGGGAGGAAAGAGAGGAAGAAAGGGAGACTTACTATCTATCACACAAACACACACAGAGGGTGCCAAAAAAAGGATACACATTTTAAGAAAGGAAAAAAACTGCATTGAAATTATAATACTCAATATATACTGATAACAAAAGATTAATACAAGTCATGTGTATACATTTTTTTGGCACCACCAGTATATGGATATGGAATCTCAATCTATATTCTTTCATTACATCTACTATTTTAAAAATCATTGACAGATAGATATAATTATATTTTATATTTGTCAAATAGAAAAGATTCTGGTAAGTAAATTTCTATAAAATGGCATATACATTTCAGCAGAAAGAAGTTTAAAGGTAGAAGTATATTCATAAGAAGAAAACTATAAGCAAAAACCTAAAGGTGGGCCAGCCGAGTGGCGTGATGGTAAGCACTGGCTTGGGAAGCCAGCAGCCCCGGTTCGTTTCCCATATATGAGGACCAGTGACACTGCCCTCAAAACAAACAAACCAACAAAAAAACATAAAGGTAGAATTTGAAAATTTTACATCACTGTAAAATTACCACTAAACTTAAGATTATATTTCCCAGCTAGATATTCTTAGGCAAATTCTTAGAACAATAGCATTAGACACTTAGCCTCATTATACTATGATTACTGCAACCACACAGATCTCATGACTTGAACCTTAAAGGAAATACAACTTAGTGATTAAAAGCTTGGCTAATTCTAAAATTCATATGTAATTACAAAGGACCACAAACAGCCAGAACAATCTTGAGAAGGATGAACAAAGCTGGAGGCATCACACTTCCTGATTTTAAAATATATTACAAAGCTACAGTAATTAAAACAGAATGGTACTGACAAAGACTAACATAGAGACCAATGGAGCAGAATAGAGACCTCAGAAATAAATCTATACATGCACAGTCAATTGATCGTTCAAAAGAGTGCCAAGACACAATAAGATAATATCTTCAACAAATGGTGTTGGAAAAATTGAATATTCACATGTAAAATAATGAATTTGGTCCCTTGTTTTACACCATACACAAAACTCAACTCAAAAGAAATTAAAGACTTAAACATAAGACTCCCAACTGTGAAATTTTTTAAAGAAATATATAGGAAAAACAACCCTTCAAGATATTACTCTTGTCAATGATTTGACAGATATGACACCAAAAGCACAGGCAACAAAACCAAAAATACAAAAGTGGGGCTGTATCAAACTATAAAAAGCATCTGTTCAGCAAAGAAAACAGTCAACAGAGAGAAAAGGCAATCTACAAAATGGAAGAAAATATTTGTAAACCATATATCAGGGAAAGGATTACTTTTCAAAATATATAAGGAACTCCTACAATTAAATAGCAAACAAGCAAACAAACAAACAAAAAACTAATAACCAGATTAAAAAATAGCTAATGGCATGAATAGACATTTCTCCAAAGAAGATATAGAAATGGCCAGCAGGTATATCAAAAGATGCTCAACGTCACTTATAATGAGGGAATGAAATATCACCACACACCTGATAGGATGGCTATTACCACCAACAACAAAAAAACGACAGAAAGTGTTGGTGAGCATGTGCAGAAACTGGAATCCTTACACACTGTTGGTAATAATACAAAATAATGTAACCATACAATGGAAAACAGTATAGTGGTTCCTCAAAATATTAAAAATAGATCTACCATATGATCTCACAATCCCACTTCTGAATATTTATCCAAAATAACTGAAATCAAAATCTCAAAAAGATATTTGCAGTCCCATGTTCATTTTGGAGCTATTCACAATAGCTGAGATGTGGAAACAACCTGTATTCTTTGCCAAATGAATTGATAAAGAGAAATTTGGTACTTACTTAAAATGGAATAATATTCAGCCTTAAAAAAGAAAAAATCCTGTGACAGCACAAATGAAACTTGAGGTTATTATTCTAAGTGAAATAAACCAGGCACAGAAGAACAAATACCATATGCTTTCACTTATATGTGGTATTTAAAACAGTCAAACTCACAGAAGCAGAAAGCAGAACAGTGGCTGCCAGGGACAAGGAGAATGGGGAAATGGGGAGTTTTCGTGAACAGGTATAAAGTTTCAGCAATGCAAGGTGAATAAATTCTAGAGATCTGCTGTATAACACATTGCCTATAGCTAACAATATTGTATCATAATGAAATTGATATTGATATCACCCTTATGGAAAGAACAACAAAACATCGTAACTTGTAACATCTCTAATAACTGCTGTAGCTGTAAAAATTAAAACATAGGTCTGTCTTTATAATCTGTTTTTCCTATAAACTCTACTATCAGTACTTTTCCGTTTCCCCATGTTGCTTTCTGATAAGAAGGTAGATCCCCTTCTGAGGTAAATGTTCTATGAGAGAAGTCGAAGCAAGAGCACACAAGTGTATGAGCATGTGACGGCATCATTCCAATTTTGAACTTTCACATAAACCTTGATTATTGAAAAATGGATAAGAAATATAGGTATTCATATAATAAATGAGGACAACTGGAAATTATCTTTGTCCTGATGTGAGTATAATTTCAATCTCCCTTTCCTTCAAAATACTACAGAAATTATTTAATTTTAATGTTGTGATATGCTGTGGGAAAAAAATCACCTTTCCTTGAATGTCAAAATAAATTAATAAAATTCTAGATTTCAAGTATTGAGTGTGGCTGTGGCATGCCAAATATAAAATTTTTCCAACAATCATATGCAGAGAATTTGAAATATGTTCAACTGGGGGAAAATAAATATAAAAGTTATGTTTGTAAACTAGGCTTAGGTGGATGTCAGTAATATAGCTAAAAGGTAAGACATTACTGTCTTTAATTGTGTTAATTCCATGCAGTTTTGTATATCTCTGAATGTTTTTCTGAGATTGGATATCAACTGAAGTTTTGAATTTAGGTTACACATTAGACACTATATCCAAGGTTGATATGCTTTGAAAGTCCTGAAAAGACCTCTTATTAAAAGAAGGAAAAAAGAGAAGGAGGAAGGAGAAGAAAGAAGGGGACATGAGAAAAAAAAGGAACAAAACAAAAAAGAAAATCATTATATAAAAAATACCACTTTACTCTGGGAAGCACAGGACCTGTATTCTTAACTGTGGAGCCACCCCAGAGATAGTCCTACATACAAAGAAAGACGGATGTCATAGTGCCAATCAGTTTATTATTGCAATTTTATTGCATTTACTTTTTTTTCTGTAAAAGTTCTATAGCACTAAATTTGGATGAACCTGTGCAAAATAGTTAATGAAACACATTAAATGATGAAACCAATCAACATCAGACTTATTTTCTTTTACAGAGAAATACACATATGTATACACTGAAGTTTCCTATAAAATAGAGAAATACACGTATGTATACACTGAAGTTTGCTATGAAACAAAGTTGGATGCTAATTTTTTTAGAAATATGCTTATTATTGTCTTTAATCATAACCATGAATGAACGCAAGTGATAACAAGAAATGAAACAAATTTGGAAACATCAGACAATCTTAATCTTTGTCTATCTTCCCTAAATCTGTCTTTACATTTACAAAAAATCATGTCTGCTATGTTTAAGTTAATAGCCCATAAAACTCAGACAATAAATGTGTTGGTTATGAAAGTGGATCACACTATTTAGTAATTTTTAAAAATACAGTTTACTGTTTGGTTAGGTATCAAATTGTGCCTCATTACCTTTCTCCATTATTTAGAAAAAATAAAAGTACTGACATAGTTTAGTAAATCTCATTTAGAAACTTATGGAAATATTGCACAATATCAAGTTCTGAAAATTCTACAGATGGTTAATGACAAGGCTAATTTTGCATTAGTAGTATTTTTTGCTTAATTCTTTATCAAGTGTTAGGTTCTCAAATGTAATACACAGTAAATGATGAAAATAATTAACTTAAAAAGTGCAGTGTTACATGTGGATTTTTTTTCTCCTAACTGTTAAAGCCTTCAAATGCCATAGAAATATTCTTCCTTAGTTCAACAACGAACTTCACAATAATTTCTCATCTCTTCCAGAAAATAGCTCAAATTATTACTAGAAAATATTTAATGATAGGCCTTTGATGATTTTATCCACAAAAACTTGGGGTGCAGTATTATTTTGAGATTAATTCAGAAGACTTTTCATAAATATTATATTATAGAAAATACTTTTATATAATATTTACTGTTCATTTCTTTACTCAAGACCCATAAAAGAAGAGTAATTTGTTGTCATTATTAAAAAGTTTTCTGGTGTTCAAATGATACCATTCATGACCCAACTATGTAAAGATGCTTCAGTGATTCACTTAGAAATGTAGTTTAGGCTCCAAGGATCATACTAATCAAAATTAAAACACAGCAAGGAAAAAAGAAAAAAAATCAAAGGACACTAAAGCCATGATTTTGAAAGGTGGAATTAAATCATAAATATCTGGGAGTGAAGTACTTAGAAATTCATAATAATCTTCTTTTATTCCCTAGATTCCTTCTAATCTCTCTAGTTACCACTTATTGAGTGTCAGGAAAGGTTAATTGAATTATTGATTTGTCTTTTATTCCCCCAGCTTTTTTTGAGGTGTAATTGACAAGTAAAATTGTATATGTTTAAAGTGTACATTGTATGATTTGCTATATGTGTATACCTTTTGAAATGATTTCTCACCAATGTGTTTTTTATGTAGAACACACTTCAATTGGCAGAGTAAAATGCTGCATGGAGAGGTTCATGGAACAATGTTTGCGGGAGGCCCAGAGATGTTTTTATAAAGCAAAACCCATAAAAGAATTATTCCAATTTACTCCCCCTTTCCACCCTCAAACCGGCAACCCACACTATTAAGCACTTATTGCTTAAACCCTCAAAAAGATGTCACTTTCTTTCCCTTGATCATTTGTGCAAGCAAACAATCTCTAACCCCTCACATATTACTGGAAGCAATGCAAAATAAGTTAATACTGCTTTTGAAATACTAAAATGAAATATAAAAACTAGATTTTAACTAGAGATTACATGTGTAACATAATACCATTCAGCTGGGTAGGGTTAAGTGAAGTATATTATTTTATTAAAACACTTTTCTCTGTCTTTTTTGATAATACACGTTTTGAATATGAGTTCATTTAAAGAGTGAATTAGTAATTTATTTGAAATTCACAATCATCTTATATTTTTAACCAGTAAAGAATTTGAAGAATGGGACACTCATCTAAAAGTTATTGGAAAAAGACAGATAACAGAATAATTGAATGTGAATGAATACCTAAGTTTAAAAAATGATGTACAGTGAAAAAGGATTGCATTTGCGATCCATTTCATAAATGTAAAGCTGACAGGTTGAATCAAAGGAATAGTTTTGCACAATGTCTTCTATTAAGTTCAAATAGTAGTGGAGGAGCGACTAAGTCATCTACTTATTATAAGTAGATGAGTCCATTCAAAGGCATTTTTAAATATAGTTAGTAATTTAGAAAGAGCCTTATTCTTCAGAGACCATTGTTATAAAAAGTAATTGAATTGCCTTTGATTTAGAAGAGAAAATATCGTGGTAGCTATCAACTTTTACTGTTATCTTGACAAAACGGCTTTTCGGTAGTACTCCTAAAGTTTCATATACTCATATTGTATTACTGGTGTAAGTCATTATTAAGGTATTTTCTCACCATGGTACTCAGTGAATGACTATGAAGAACGTGAAAACATATGGTGAAAACATTTTTCATGGTAGAAAGAAAACTAGTCTTTTTTCAGAAACATTAAAATAGCAACATATCTATATTTAAATTATAATTAGTGTAAAAAGCACTTCTTTTTTTCCTTTATGAATCATAACTACATTTCTGACCAATTCAGATTGAGCAAATTTTGTATTTCCCATGTTCTTGAGGTAAAGTGCACTCCCATAGACATACCTTTGTCTAAGTTTTTTTAAACTCTCACCTGAACCATTATAATAACCTTGTGCCATCCCTTCAATCTCTTGCATTTTTTAAATTCTAATCAACCTCAAAAATGTCAGCAGATTAATTATGAAAACTGCTCTTATTATGCAAAACTCTTAATCAATTAAAAATAAATTCTTCATTCTGGCATAGTCTGTTACAGCATAACCCCAGTTTCTGAATCTCATCTTTATAGGAATGTGTTCCATTTAATATAGGCTACATGTTATTCTCTAAAGATTCTAACCATTTATTGCTTATCTAATACTGTAAAAGTAAACACCATTTCCCTACCTCCATCATTAAAGTTCCTTGATTATTCTAGGTCTTCCATAAAATATTCCCCAACTTCTCATCTCTTTAGGCACATATAACACAAAGACCTAGAATATTACATATTTATTATTTCACTAGTTATTGAAAATAGCTAGAAAGAAGAAAAAGAAAAAGCAACAAGAAAACTCAATAAGTAGGCTTACTTGTTCTGCCCAGTCATCATGGAGTCACCAATGTAATGGACAGTTTAATGTTCTACAAAATGGACAGAAAGTCCAGATCTCTTTGAACCATATTATGAGAGAGGAGGTTATCCAAATCCATAGGACAAAACTGTTAATAAATATTATTGTATGTTCCATTTGAATATGAACTACTTTTGGTCGGTTTTCCTATCAGTATAGAACTGAACATACTCACTAAATCAATGATCACCCACCATATACCTGAGTCCTTATTGTACTTTCTAGTAACAGCACAATCCATCACAGTTGTGATCAGGGCTACTGCTCTGATGGACTAGCAGTAGTTTATAGTCATTCTGTAGGATCCATCCAATTATTGCATGTGTCAGACCAGTGAATCAGAGATATGATAAAATATTGTTAGTGATTTGTTCTCGTGGCCAGAAAGAGGAAAGTTTCAAGGCCTTGTCTTGCTTTCTCCATTATGATACTCTTTACCTCAAAGGCCAAAAGCCTGATGTGGAGGTTATTCAAGCTTCCAACTACTATGCCAAAAGCACATCCTCTCTAAATGAACCATTGTATAGAATTTTAGGAAGAAATTCTAGGTTTCCCCTTTTGTGAAAGAATAACATTGTTTAGATAAGTTTACATTTTTCTTAGGAAAAGTGAAGGTCTCTTATAATGTACATAGTATAAAATAAATTCAGTCCATTAACAGTTTTTTTTTTTGTTTTTTTTTGTGAGGGCAGTGTCACTGGCCCTCATATATGGGACCCGAACCGGGGCTGCTGGCTTCCCAAGCCAGCGCTTAACCACCGCGCCACTCGGCCGGCCCTCATTAACATTATATTTTAATCATTTCCTTCGGACAGCTCCTTCAAATGATACTTTTTTCTAGAGGAACAGAAGGAAAACTGAACAGCAAAGTTTGCAAAAAAAAAAAAAAAAAAATTGGGTTAGGACACCTAGCCAGCACTGTTTTAATTACTAAAACATATAAACTATATATAATTTATAATAAAATATTATTTTTAAGTAAGTATCATACATAAGTCCAAGTAGAAGTTTTGGTGAAAATAATCAACTCTCTCATTGCTTTACACATAAATAATATTTGTAGAATCTTTAAAATTGTATTCACTTAGTGGCCATTTAATATATGTATATATCCTTTGTTGATGTCAAGAATCAAACTTATCCTGACTATGTTATAAAATATACCAAGCTAACCTCATGTCGGAATTAGTTCAATTCCTTCTCTTATTTCCATTAATGTTTATAGGAAGATTTGGTCACAAAAACATACCAGAAAGACACTGAATTCCCTTGTGATTTTATCTTCCAGTAACAGAGTCCCTAATTTCAGGAATTCTTACCAGTTAGTCACCTGTTTGCAACTACTCAACTGAGAGCTATGAGTAAAAATGGAGGAAGTTAATGTAAAAAGTGCTAATTTTTGTGGACCTCTTTCTGAAGTTCTTAAACATATCTTACATACAAACATATTGTATGTAAGAAAACTGTTTCACCAATGTTCTCCACAGTTAAAGCTTTTTATATTCTAACTACATTAAAAAAACATAACAAATATCTTTTGCTTTTTAACTACAGCTTCAGAACTAGATAAACATGACATTCCAACCCAGAATAACTCATTCCATTTCTGTGACCTTGGGTATAATTAGCATTTTTCCTATCATTGGTCACCCACAGAGTTAGAATAATTGTACCACCTTTTATGGCTCTTGTGTGAATGAGATAATAAATGCAAAGGCTCTTTAGTGTAGGCACTCAAATGGTAAGTATTATTTTGCTTTTGATTCAAGTACAGTACTTACTTTTGTGTATATCATTAAAATAAAATACCTTCATTGCATAAGTAATTATATAGAAGCATAGCCCAAGAAATGATGGATTTGTGTTTCAAAATATTAAAGGATATTAGTATTTGAAATATAAACATTTAAAAATTATATTAGTGTAAATTGCCATATTAGAAAATATGTTATTTTCTGATTCTGTGTTACACCTAAGAAAGCCCAAAATAAGGAACTTAAAAAACTGAGGGCAGTCAAGTTATATTTAGCTCTCCTACCCAATTTCAAATGCATACTGATTGCAGGAACAACAGTAATAATTCCTGCAATTTAATGTGTTGCCTAACTTGATAAGTACCTGTATACATTTAGCTGAATTCAAGGTTCTAGAATAGCTTATTGAAACTTAACTATGTAGGAGTGGTTAAAACATCTGTATTTGCAATCAACATCTCCTCTGAATGATGAAGAAGAAAGAAAATATATAATGTACACTTTTCTGAATCTTTTTCCAATATGCTTTGTGTCCTTTATATCTGTTACAAGTCCATAGCACTATACAACACAAATCATATTTTCTATCAGTGTTTTGAAAAAACAGAGAACCTGTTATTTAAATAATTTTTGTGATTAATATTTTCATGAGCAGAGTCAGAGTGAGTCAAACAAATCAGCATCTTTATTTTGTAGTCACTGAAGTGTGTGTGTGTGTGTGTGTGTGTGTGTGTGTGTGTGTAACTTCCTGAAAAAAATGCATGCAAATAAAAATTGTAATATACATTGGTCAGTTGTAGTCTTTCATAAAGAAAATAAATTTGAAAACTGAGTAGTGCTTTTAAAATGCAGCAAGGAAAAAGACATGGCACAGGGGTACCTCTCCCAAAGTGACCTTAAATGAAAAAAATCTCCAGTGGACTCAGGCTTACTACTACATGTCTGAGTCTACAGTAGTTTGTATCTGAGGATGCTCTTTGGGTTTTGGTTTCTCCCAAGATTTTGAAATGTATTACTTCCTTGCTAATTTCTTTGCCTATCTCTGTCCCTGCCTCCATAAACTACAGTTTGTTTATGGGTGCTCAGTATTGACTCTATATATCTTTCTCTTGCATATTTGGTCAGTTTCTCCACCAGGCAGAAATCTTCAGGGATAATATTAATAGATGAGATTGAGTGTTTTTGTCTCTCTTTTGGCATAAATATTTCCTACTTCACCAAGAATCAGATTTTTCAAACTGGAATTTAGAATTTAAAAGAAAATATGCCTCTGAAGCATAAAGCCTGTGTTAGGCAATTTTTATACATTGCTTTTTTTTAATAGCATGGTTTGACAGGAAGTCTAAGATAGATCCTGGGTACCATTATCAGTTAGTGGCCTAAGTGCCACATATGCCACCTCAGTAACTCATACATGAGGACTGGTCAAGTTAATAATGTTTTTTCCTTAAAGTGACAATTTTTCAATTTCTTATGTAAGCTATATAATTACTGTTCAGAATTTGACATAAGTTATCACTCTTGTTCATAATTAGCTGCTATAAAATAATCCTCTCTTGGTTTTCCTCCTACCATTTTGAATGTCTGTTCTGGTTCACTTTTGCACTCTCCTCTTTTTCCATACAGTTAAGTATTCTAGTTCTTCAGGGTTTCATGTTTCTTTCTCTGTTCTTATCACTCCAGAATCTCTCCCTGAGTCACTTTACCCAGCATCATGTCTTTAATTACCACTTACATGCTTACTGAGTAGCTCTATATAGATCATCTATGTAATCTGTGCAAAATTGAATTCGGGTTACCTAAAAAGAATTATTGTCTTCTTCCCTAAATTTTCCCATTATTTCTTATGTTTAAATTCTTCAGTAGATCCTATAAAGCTCTTCATAATTTTGTTTCTGCTTGCTTCCACAACTTTCATTCTTGCCGTCTCCATTATCCATCGGTATTACCAACCAGTCTTACTATTCTACTTCAAGTTCCTTGTATTTTTATGCCTCTACATCTTTGAACATAATGTTTTCTCCATGAAATGCTCCCCTCCCACCAACTTTCTGCCTAATTAGCTCATTAACTCTTATAACAAGTGCTGAAGTCACATTTGTCTAATCAGTAGACAGGACCCAAATATGACAATACTCCAGACTAAGATCGGTTTTCATCTTTTCTGAATCCATAAAATGCTTCTTTTACATTTATCTTAGGGATTATGAGCCTGGCTAATATCATGCATTTATCACATATTATTAATTTGGTGTCTTCATCTGAAATTGTGCTTGGCAGAGTAAAAACACAATCCTTTTTGTGATCGAATAAAAAGATCAACGAATATTGTCTTATTTTCACTAATCAGAAATATCTTTATTAGAAATGAGTGCAATTTTTTTAACCTATTGGCAAAAAAATATATAGAATATTGATAATTTTGTTTTTAAACTTTTTATCTTATCAAATGGCCTCCAAAATATTGTTGGGTTGTAGCTTTTAATCTATCAAAACAGATTCCTTTTAGATAAATTAATGTGTGTATAATTTGCCCTAAAATTACTTTGAGAAGCTTATTGGGAAGTTACTTCAGTCAAAATCAGCCATTTCATGAGTTCATTATTCAGATTTTTCAGTGGTCATGATACTGTTACTCTTTGCTAGGTCATGCTTTCAGGAAGAGAAAATTATTAACTTAATTAAACTTAATCTTTTGTGATAAGTCTTAGAAATCCTTCCTGAGAAAAATCTCAACTTTGTTTATAATAATATTTATGCTTTATTTACTATTAGTTGCAAGTGTCTGATGAAACACTGAGAGGATTTAGAGCAGATGGTCTAGTGTGGACCTTATAAATTAGTGCTGAATCAAAGAAGTACTCTTTTACTTCCAGTCTGTGGTGGAGAAACCTTGGAATAAGCTCCAACAAAAGAAATGAATCGAAGTCATCACATAAAGAAATCAATGTCAGGAAGAAAACGGTAAGCACTGTGTTCCATTTTCCACTAAGTGTTGGAAAAGATTAATCTATAGCATAAAGAATTTGAGGTCATCTCTAAGGAAGCAACTGTTTACCAAACAGTATTATATCTACATCAAGCAAAAAAGGTTATGGTATAGATATCAGTATTAGTGTTTTTAAAAATGAAGTTATCGTACCAATAGGCTTTTCAGTTCAACTTCAAAAACAAATGAATAGATTAAATAATCGTTTCATTCTTTTTATATGTGTAATTCAGCATTCACATAATTCTGTTACATTTAGGCTTGTAATTACTTATTGCATATGGGGTGACATATAAGTTTTAATTCAAACTTTTAATTTCTTGCCATGATAAATTACCTTAATTTTAGTAAATTAATAATTCAATTGTATTTCAAATCCATTCAGCATAAATCTCTTATTTTGTTGTATTGGAACAACATTATATTGGGCAGTATCTACTTATAGTGAGTGAAAAAAACTGAATTCTAGCGACATGTTTATGAATGTACATTTAAGTTTTTCTATCTTTTTTGTTGGAATCTATAAGATTAACCTGAACTATATAATTATTGGTTTCTTTTTTTAGCATTAGAATTCTAATCTATGTAAATAATTTTTCCATACCCCAATAGAGTTTTTCAAGCAACCTCTCAATTACTTATATTTCAAATGTTTAAGAGTAGGAAATATATATTCATCTAATATTGATGAGAAACCAATAAAGCATAGGCATTACTATCTCATTTGGCTGGTGAGTAAAAAAAAGTATCACTCGAGTTCAAAAACTTGCTCTAAGCCAAGCAAGGATGAGTAGTAAGGAATCAGGACGTGAACTCAAGAAACTTGAAACATGCTAGTTCATTTTTCAGTTCATAAATAAAACTTAATGTTTTTCTGTTTTTTCAAAATTTTGTGATTTTATTTTACTCTTAACATTTGTCTTTAATTTTAATCTATTTATTTTTTATATGAGTATTTTCTATACAAATAATAATAATAATAATAATAATACAAGATTTCTAATTATCTTATAATTTGCTCATCATATTCATTATTAATCCTTGATCTATTTATTTATAAGATATATCTTAAGAGGTCCACAAAACGCTTGGTATGGCCTCTGGCTTTTTGTGTTTTAATTCCCAATACTTGGTTTCATGTCTATAAAAAGTCTCTTTTGCATGTGCAGAACTACTACTAGCATTTCAGTATACATAATTCTCTAAATCTCTGTATAAGTGCTTACAGGAAAATGGTTGTTAACTTCCATGTACTTCACAGTCAGCAAGTGTAACTTCTGTTTTTTGTTTTGTTTGTTTTGTTTTGTTTTAGCTGTGCCATCCTGCTACCTGTTGGCAGCTCAGCGGCTGTTCAGCTCGGGCTGGGCATCGAACTGCTGTTGCTCAGAGCTCAGCTTGCACTCTTGAGCAAGTGTAACTACTTAATTGCTGTTCATTCAGTGAGCTTCAATAATTTTTCTTTTCACTTTTTTACTGAAGAGATTAGGAATTTTCATTCATGTCAGTGTATTGTACAAATTATGCTAGTCATATAAGCAAGAAATTTCTCATGTAATTTTGGAAAATCTTGCCTTCTAACTAGTCTATTGCCTAAGAAGCAATACAACATTACTAACATTTTCTCTCAATCACAAGAATTCTGTATCCCTTGTCCTACACTGTTGGTTACTACAAATAAGTGAAATTCATTGTTTAGATGCCAAATAACCAATGATTAAAGTTTATGTTTTTTGTTAAATAGAAATTCTAAATATTCATGAAAAATTCAATGAAAAAAAAATTATATCATCTATGAGACCAAACTGAGATAATTAATAAGTATATGTATTTTAAGGAGATTGTATGGAGAATGCTAGCTCAAAATTGATTGAATAACAAGGAAAATATATTAAAAGATAAATCTATTTTCAAACTGTTTACATTTACATTTTTAAAAATGTGTGTCTAAATAATATTTTTACTCACAAAATCAGCATGAGTTTTATTAACAAAATGATAAAAACAATTGGATTCTTTTTTTTTTTTTTTAATATTCTCTCTGACCCAAAATTAGTCCTTTGGATTTTTTTGAGGGGGAGGGCACAAATAATATTTGTGAAATCAAATAACTAGTAAAAATAATTTATTAGAAGTATATACAAACTAGTGAGGTAAAACATATCATTGTTATTGATTTACATGATTCGATGGATATTAACATATATATATATATTTCAAAAAGAAAAAAATAAATAAATTTTAAAAATAAATGTATTCAGATATTCTGGAATACATTATATTTTGACAAATACATTTACCTTGATGGTTAGATCCCTTATTTAAAAAGTTATGAACTTACAGTAAATAAATCCATAAAACCACAATGTAATTTCCTAAATTATTTTTATTAGCCATAGATGACCATGATATTGAGTGTTTTAATAATCTAGTATCTAGTCTGTATATATAAAATCATATTAATGACTGAGAAAGCATTTAGAATTCAACCACAAATTACTGTCCTTATAAGAAACCATGCCTAGATTATTACTCATAATTATACTGAGTACATACGTTTGCATCTGATACAGCTGTTTGCAGATCTTAAAAATCAATGTTTTAAATTCAGTTTAGTAGTATTTTAAGCTCAAATATTGAATAATATATAAATTTGTGGTTTCCCCATAGAACACATTTTTTTTCTTTTAGGAACACTAACGATATGGCTAAGTGGCTTAAAATCATATATGAAATATAAAGGCACAAAATATGGCAATTTCCAATTAAATACACAAAACCACCACTGATATTTCAGAAAAAGTCATGGTATGATTTTCAAAGTAGGTCATATTTCAAAAATGTTGTCTTCTCATTGTGGATTTTTAAAACAATGACCACATAAAATTTTAATATAGAGTTTAATTTGAACACTTTTATGACCACCAATCCTATCAGAGTTATACAAGACATGTACAATTAATTATTATAAAATACAATCTTTAAAATTGTAAATTTTATTTGGGTTGCAAATTACATTGTAAGGCTGTATTTTCCTGATAACTCTTAGCTAAGGTTAGTTCTTTTTTTTATTTATTTTTTAAATCTGTGATCTGCTGAGGATAATTTAAAAGACCTCATAGCTTGAAGACACTAAACTTTGCATCAGAAGAGGCATACTAAAATTAATTAAGTCTTAAAATTCAACTTGGGGAAATAAAGCATGTGCGTTAATAAACAAAAATAAATGTATGTGTTAAGTGGTTGTTTCAGAGTTCATTACACAGTAAATTGGGCTCCCTTATTTTTGGCAGTATTTCCATCACACAGCATTTATGTAAGCTTATATTGTTGGACTTAATAAGTATTATTCACTTTACCTTCATCTACAGAAATCTTACAAGCTCATAAAATATACATTGTTAAAAAGAGAATAGATAGTTTTATCTTCTCGTGGTTTCCTATTCAAGTTACAGATAGCCAGAGCCTCAGGAAATACAAGGATGACATCAGTCTGCAATATTTTAGACAGTGTGAGATTTTTTTAAAAAAATTAAAAAGGTCAAAAGAAAAGGGAATCCAATAATAATAATCAAATACAATTAATTTTTGTAATGTATGTTTAGGAACCAAAGATGCTTGTTACATGGAATATTATAGAAGAATAAAAATTCCTTTGCCTACAGTTTTCACAACTTGCCTCCCAAGAAACCCCCATATATATAGTCTTTTTGCATGATGAAGGGAAAACTGAACTCTTTTGTGTTCATACTAAAACACGTTGAAGATATCTAGCTACACTTAAACCCAGAAAAACGAATGAACAATGGAACTGTAAGCATGATATAATAGGAGCAAAGTGGCATTGGGAATGGGGGTTCACAATTTTGGGTTGTACATTAGCATTTATGAGCCACTGTGGTAACATTTCCTGTGCTGGAAGAGGCCATTTACTAAATAGACTGAACTGAAAGAGCAAATACACATCCCAAATGCAAGCTGGTATTCTCTTCTCACAGGAACAAGCACAGTTTAAACACATTTCAACTTTAACTTGTAATTTACTTTTAATGTTTCATGTTTCTTTTTGCTTTAAGAACATTCACTTTCATCACCTTCATGTAACATTTTTATTTCAGCAAGTTAGGTAAAAAATATTGTGTTTTTAGCTTAATCAAGAATGACCAGGTGTTTTTCTATAGTGTGGATTTAAAGTAACATTGTATGAGCAATTAGTAGAATATGAAATATTATAAATTAGAAAAGATCTGTAGAAGTCTAATTTACAAATTTAAGTTCTCGTAGACTAATGAATAATAATGAATAACTTCTCTTTGAAAATATATTTAATGGCATTTTCAGTTTTAATCTCCACTATATAAAGGAGAAAATTGAATTTCAACACTCTCCAGTAATCTTGAGACATAATATTTTATCATCGTCTACTAAACAGGAAGACAGCTCCTGGTTTTACACTAATTTTTCAAGACTAAATCAAAAGAAGATACAGTTTTAGCCCAATAGATAAATGTATTCCTTATTATATGCTTACCTCCATGGTAATCAGAGAAGTCAGGGATAATATTGAGTGCATGTCTTGGCAACCAATTATCTAAAGAATATAGAAAAACATTTTTGTGCAATAGTTCTGTTACTCCGAATTGCTGTATGCTTTAATGTTTCATTTCCATGTGAACACATTTTGAGCACATCAAAATGCTAATCAGGTGTCAGAAAAATAGAGTATTCCATGCAGTATTCTCTTCTGTGGGAACAAACAGTAGGATCACCTTACATAACCTAGAATTACATTTTTGTCCTAATTTTCAGAGTATACCTATCATTTCCTCTTGTTTTTTTGTTTTTTTTTTTTTTAGTTGAGCCATCCTGTCACCTGTTGGCAGCTCAACGGCAACTCAGCTTGGGCTGGCATCGAACCGCCGTTGCTCAGAGCTCGTGGAGCGAGCTCTTAACCAACTGAGCCACTTGGCTGGCCCTTCCTCTTGTTTTCTTAATGGTCATATCTAACCTTTGTGGATAGTTCATTTTATCAGTGAGCTTTCCATATGTATGCTTGTGTATTTAAATGATATAGCTATAGTTATTCTTTTTCAAAATGGAAGTGACTCTATTAGCCCATTTAGAAAGAATTATAAGATTGATTGATGATTTCAACAGTCTTATAATCCCTTCCTCCTATACATGTATAATTAACTAGATGCTAAAAGCATAGATGGTAGGGGCTCTGAATAATTTGATTTTATAATCACAATATTTCTCCAAGTGATGAGCACAAAACTTGTCCAATAAATTAATATTTAGAATATGAAGACATTTCATAGTCATGCTATTTAACCTTTGCTGCTTTCTATAATTGTATTCTCCTTTTATTAATTAGGTGCCGTGCTTACTGTTTTTCTGATCATTAAATATGCTTAATGGAGAAAAAATATGGAAAACGATGAAACAAAAATTAAGATTCATAAACCTTCTTATTATTTTGTAGATATAATTATTAATATTCTTTGGTTTTTTCATTTGTATTAAGTTTAATTTGTATCATATATGTTATTTTTACTCATAAGAATTTGTGGTCATTGAATTTTTCATATATTACATTTATTATAGTATTTCATCATATACATATTTTATATATATGATATACATTATATATATATATCATTAGCAACACTACTATTATTAAACATGAAGTCATTTCCAATTTTCTTATTATAAATCACCCTGTGATGATCATGTTTGTCCATGTATCTTGGTATGCATATTTGCCTTTTTAAAAACAATTCATCACTAAAACTGCTGGCTCAAGATTGTTGGGTTTTAAGTGTCTGGATGCATAATCATACTAACTGTATCAAGTCCATTCCCATTGATAGTCCCTCAGTAGGTACATGGAAAGGCCTGCTTGCCATTGTGCATCATTATAACAAATAAAATTTATTTTAATAGTTGCTAAATTGATAGAAATTACATCTTGAACTCTTAATTAGATTGCATATTTCACATGTTTACTGAACATTTTATTTGCCTAATTGTGAAAGGTATCTTCATATAATTTGCTACTCTTTTCATTACCTTAGAATTTCAATTTATGTCTTTCAGAAACAATTTTTTTACTTTTTCAATGTGTGTACTTTTATATTCTCTGATTACCTTAATATTTTTATCCATGCTTTCAATGTGCATTAGCTTAATTGTGAATTTTCCAATCTCTTTTAGAATTTTCTTCCTAGTATAATCAATTTATCTAAATTTTCTCCTTCTTATGCTTGTATTTATTTATTTACTTATTCAATAAATACTATTTGAGCATTTATCATGTTAGATAATATGCTAGACACTGCAACTAGAATGTGCTCTAAGGATCATATAGTCTATTAATGAAGAAAAAGAAAACAAAGAAAGGAACTAAAGAATCATAGGGAAAAACATATAGTAGCAGAAGAAATAGTGTGTAAAGTAAAATTGCATCCATGGACAGAGTGGAAATACAACACACAGGATACCACTTGTAATTGGAGAAAGTAAAGGGGCACTTTGTATAGAAGATGAACCTGGCAAATCCTGAACTCTGAGTAGAAATTATCTTGGGGTAAGAGAAAAGATAGGCATTCAAAGCAGATAGAACCATATACAGGTGCAGCCAAAGCCACACCGTCTGTCCAAGTCAGAGATTAGGGTTCCTGTTGGGGAGAGGTGCAGAACACCGTGAGAAAGAAAGCTATGAGCAAGATGAAGGCCAGATTCTGAAGGGCACAGCATACCAAATAATGGAACTTGTACTTTATCTTAAAGATAATGGGAACAGCACTCAGGCTTTGATGTGGAAGTGACATCAGGAAGCAATGACTAATAATGGGATGAGCAGTTTGAAGGCTGTTAAAACTCAGGCTCTAGCATTATAAATGTGTTATTACACAAATTAATCCACTGGGGTCTCAGTCTCCTCATCTAAAATAGAGATAACACCCACCACAAAATTTTGTTATAATGATTGAATGAGATGATATTTTTACAGAATTCAAATAGTCAGGTATAGATAAGCACTGAATAAATGGAGGAAATTAATATGTATTAAGGGATTAAATATAAATTAAAACTGCCATGTTTGGGAAAATTTTAACTATTTTACTCTACACATATTGTTTGGCTACTTTTATGACACCCTTAGTACAATTCATAATCAAACATCTGGAGATCCCAGTCTAGAAACCTCACAAAACCAACATGCACCATATTAAATCATTTTCTGGAATCCTACCCTCCAATCTGCCTCTTCTGCTATACCCACATCTCAGTGAATTTGTATTGTTTCATTATAGAACCAGAGAACCATCATGGAATCTTTCCTTTGGAAATCACTCAATTTCATATTCTCACATGCAAATCAGCACCCTTTTTGTCTATTATAGTTCTAACCTGATTTTTAAAATGTATTTATTTTCTGTTCATTGGTAGATTGTGTTTTTTTCCCCAGCCAGATGCTTATAATTTATCTAACATTTTAAAAATGAAAACTTTAATAAAGTAATGTTAAGGTGTGGCCACTGCTGGGTTCCTTCATTTAAAGCCTTGTGCTTACTCTGTATAGGAATCTCTTGTTTTATTGTTTTGATTTTTGCTTCTCTGGTTGTTCTCTTCATACGCAGGTTTGCTGTTTCATGAATATTGGATCATATACTCCATCTCCACTTTATTTTTGCTAAGTATCTTAATATTTTTCTGGTTTTCTTCAAAATTCCGAAAGAATTTTCAACGTTGACTTGTCAAATATAGTCAGTGTTATTTACTGTCTATTGCATAGTATGTAGGTCTTTTGTCAGATACTGTTCATTACTGATCGAAGACCACAGAGGAAATGTATCACAAATCTTGTAATTAATATTTATTTCTTGACGTTTTCCTTTTGTTTTATGATGGAATATGTTGCTTTGCTTTCTTAAAATGGAATACATCTTCTGACTTCTTTTTCAAATATCTACTGATGTTTCTATATTTTTTAGGAAGTGGTCTAAGTTTGTACATTATTAGAATCATAATTGAATTCTAGGTGCATTTATTCAAAATACTGATCCTCCAAAATAAAAGTAGCAACCACAATTTATCTATTTCTAGTTTGCCTAATCAAGGTTTACTTGTCCATGATACAGTGCATGAGAAACTGGGAAGCCAGTTCTGCAAAAGCCATTTCACTGGCTTCCTGGTTGGTCTATTTTTAGACATTTTATTGAAGTTAAACACCATTTCCAAATAATTCTAGGGAATGACTTGTCCCCCCAGACTGTCCCATGTGCTACTTTTGCCTCTCTCAGGCCAAAATAAGAATTTCTAGTGGCAGGTAGAAAAGAAGATACAGGAAAACTATTTAATGGTTGGGGAAACCTCTTTTATAGCAAGACAATGGTGATTTGTTTGTTCTGTTTATTGAAAGCAGTCCAAAAAAGAAAAGTAGCTTTGTTATATCCTCTCTTCATTTTTCATTTTTTTATTAGTGTTGTCATTATTTTTATATTTTACAATGATGTTTTATTTTTTACCTTTTTCTCTAAATTTTTTCACAAAGCCAATGGGGGTGGCAGTTTTTTGCTTAGTGGCTTAATGGGTTATATTTAACCCAATATTACAATTCCCTGAACATATTTTAACTGTAGAAGATGATAAGTTTGAAATATGTGTATACCATGAATCCATCAATACATTCAAGGTAATATACATACCTATCATACCCACAAGTTTCCTCATATCCCTTTGTAAGTCCTCTTATATCTCTCCACTGTCCTCCCCACTTCAGAGCTAGGTGACTTTCTGCTGTCTGTCACTATACATTGGTTTGCATTTTCTGCTGCTTTGTATGCATAGAATCACAGAGCAAGTACATTTTTTTCAGTCTGGTTTCTTTCACTTAGCATAATTATTAGGAGATTTATCCATGTTGTTTCCTGTATCAATAGTTCATTTATTTTATTTTTTTGATGGTTAGTATACAGTTGTATACATATACAACATTTAGTTTATCAGTTCACCTGAAGATGGATATTTTTGTTATTTCCAGTTTCCACCTATTGCAAATAAAATTGTAATGACCACTTCTTGTACAAGTCTTTGTATGAATATATACTTCAATGTGTTTTTGAGAAATATTTATGTGTGATATATGGAGTATATGATAGGTGTATGTTTACATTTTTAAGAAACTAACCTTTTTTCTCCAAGTGGTAGGATCATCCCACTTCAATATGCAAGTATGAGAATCAATCACCGTTGCTCTACAGCCTTGCCAACATTTGTGATTTGTAACCCTTTTTAATTTAAGACAATCTATTGGGTTGTTGGAAAAGTCATGATGCATTTTTGCAATGAAAAATACAGAAAAAATACGTCATGATTTTTCTGATAACCCAATAATAGGTATTTAGTGTTTTTTTTTGTTTTTTTTTTGAGGGCAGTGTCACTGGCCCTCATATGTGGGACCGAACCTGGGCTACTGGCTTCCCAGGTCAGTGCTTAACCATCGCGCCACTCAGCTGGCCTAATAGGTATTTAGTCTTAACCCATTGTGATTTAATTTATATTTTTCCTTATGATTAAAGATGTTGAATATACTTTATGAGTTTATTTTCCATCTGTAAATGTTTTTGCATAAATTGTCTGTTTAAATATGTTGCCCACTTTTACTTGAATTTTTTTATTATTGAGTTTTGGAAGTACCCTGTATGTCCCAGATATGAGTTCTGAAATGATATATCATTTAAAAAAATTTCTCCCAACCATTGTTTTGAAGAGCAACATTTTAAATTTTCATAAAGTAAAATTATCAATTTTGTTTATAGATTATGATTTTGTTTACATAGCTAAGAAATTTTAGGTCAAGAAAAGGCCAAAAATATTGTTTTCTGTTTTTTTTCTAGGAGTTTTATAGCTTTAGATTTTACATTTGGGTCAATGATGTATATAAAATTAATATTCGTATATAGTGTGAGGTATTATCAAAGTTTATTTATGTATAAATGTCCAATTAGCTGGCCGAGTGGCGCGGTGGTTAAGTGCTGGCTTGGGAAGCCAGCAGCCCTGGTTCGATCCCACATGTGAAGGCCAGTGATACGGCCCTCAAAAAAATAAATAAAGGTCCAATTATTCAAGAACTATTTGTTGTAAATAGTTCTCTACTTGAATTACCGTCATACCTTTGTGAAAATCATTTGTCCTTGTATGTATGAGTCTACTTCTGGACTTTATTTTGTCCTATTGATCTATCTGTCTAGATAGAGTTATCTAAGACATCTAGAAAATTAAAATATTGTATTTTAAATATGTAAATAAAATCATTGTACAGTTTCTACCACTTTTCCAATAAGTGTCTCTATGACCATTATCATAACATAAAATTGAAATTTTAAAATTAAAAATAATAGGTCTGCAGCTATGCCCAATAGCAATAACTTTAAAGAATTAAAACAACTATATTTGTTTTAAAGCTAGATATTCAAGTCTTTTTTCTCCCTATGATTTTCCATGTATTTTCTATTTTACTTCATACAAAATTCAGAAGCTTTCATTCTTCCGGGCAGTTTTATTTGTGTTTTACTGAACACAGTCTCTCTAAAAGATTTTGCATTGATTTTTTTAAATGATTGTACTGTCATAGAAAATACTTAATGGCTATAGCTTATACTTTCATAGGAGACCTTTTGTCACCTTATGTCCCTCGTTGTTCTCTTAGATCTGAATCTGCTGGTTTTTTAATGTGTTCTAATCATAACCTTCGGACAATGTGAGCAAAAATGTTTGCTAATTAGGTCCCTCAATAGGAAGTAAGTTGCATGCTGAATTTCCAAATGACTAACCTCTTGTAATTTTATAAAGCTTGCTTAAAATAATACCTTAGTAAGCACCACTCTGAACTTTTTAAAAGTTATTTTCAAAGATTTAAATTTATTTTAAAAATACCCAATATTTTTTTTAATTTCAGCATTCTAAAATATTTAGTTTGGATAGTGGAGGGCTAAAGTTAATAATTTTATGTTGTGATATTTCACAAGTATGTGGCTAAAAATTGCTTGTCAATGTAACAACAATAATACATTCCCATTAGAAAAAAAACAAGAAATAATCATTACTTTTTATTTCTCTCATATGCTGGTAACATTTATTACTCATAGCCTAAACAAGACATATGAATATAAACATACTGATGCCATCAGTAACTTTGTAATCTTCTTATGAAATACTCCTTATTATTATTTTTTAATTACAGAATTAACAGCTATATAGAAACATGATTGCATGTAATATTTTTAGTTATATTTTAGGAATCGTTTGATCAATTTTAATAACATAATATGGATTTGATGACAATGTATAATTTAAAAGAATTGTTTACCTTCCTGCAATTATAACCTTATTTAAATATGTGTAAATATTCATGTATCCTTTTGATATATGTAATCAAAGACCTCATATATTTTCTGCAAATTTTTATTTAATAGCTGGAAATATTTCTAATTGTCATTCAGAAAATAATTTGCAAGTTTTAGCTACACTAAGAAATTCTATAATTTGACAGTTTCTAACTTTGTCAAAAAAATACAACTCTATAACTTCACCACAACCAAAATACTTCCATTGTTAAATTGTGATTTTAAAAAGCATTAGATGGGCAGGCCGAGTGGCGCGGTGGTTAAGCGCTGGCTTGGGAAGCCAGTGGCCCCTGTTCCGTCCCACATGTGAGGGCCAGTGACACTGCCTTCAAAATAAATAAATAAATAAATAAATAAATAAATAAATAAATAAATAAATAAAAAGCATTAGAAAATTGAGGTCAAAGTTTAAGCTTGATTCAACCATCTTCAAGCTTTTTGAGCTAAGGCAGATTACTTCATGTTTTTGTTTTAGCAAAATTGTTCATCTATAAGTAAGGCTCAAATGTGAAGTCCTCAGGATTTATAAATTATTACTTGAAATTTTGTTTCTTGATGTTTTTCTCATGGTTCTTAATAATATGTTTGGAACATAAAGTGTTACCCATATGTCAGATTTACAATTAAAAGTAGAAACAAAGCCTCCAAAAGATTGATTATCAAATTATTGATCAAATAAAGTTGAGAAAAAAGTGATAAGATTTTAATAGTGATAAGATATTTTTGGTTGATATTTATTTTTAATCTGTAAAGGCTTTTCCTTTAACAGATATGTTAAATGTATTTCCTAAAAATTATTTAAATATATTATCTAAAAATTAAAGGTATATGATCTGTTGTGTTTAATTAAAAATTAATAACCAGTAGATTTCAATGCATTTGGGGTATTTTAAGCTTCCTTAAAATTTTGGTTCTAGAGGTTTCAGGTTATACCAGTCTATCAAAAAAAAAAAAAAAGTAAGCAAATGCAAGCGAGCCAGGTCTCCTAGGTAGTATTTCATTCAAAGGAGCAAATGACTTTAATGTTAGACAAAATTTAAAAGGTATTAATTTCAAGGTCTTTAATGAAAAAGATCATTTTTCTCAATATTTCCTCGTACATTATTTTGGACACCCACTCTGCTACAGCAAGAAGTTAATAAGTAGGTGGAAGCACAGTTAGGAAAGGTCCATAGATATAGGTATATTTTGTTTTTTGCAGAAATTTAAGCATGATTCCAAGTTATAGAATTCCATTTTATTTTATTGAAGATGTTTATCTTTCTATTTGTTTGATTTGCATTATTTTTCACAGAACAAATTCAAAACATATTGCTTTTGATTAATAGAACTTGAAACTGTTCATGAGAGCTGGAGCAATGAATACAGTGTAGTTATGATAATATGACATACTAACTGATTCTTTACCTGAATAGAAATAAATAAAAAATGAGTCAACTTTATACAATTTAACAGTGAGTAAAATATCTTGCAAGATAACACTAAATTAAAAAGCAGTAAGATATGAATTACTGCTATCATAACAAACTTGCAAATTTATTTCCACCATTTTTCAGCACTTTTGTTTTTACATTTGCAAGCAGTTCCCCAAAAAAGACATACAAGTGGAAAAAAATACAGGTTTTCATCAAAGTTCTCTTTTATCACAAATTTACAACCTAAATTTACCCCTAATGCTGCATTTTGTACTTACTAATGGATACATTTATTTCAAACCATGAGTAAAATACTACTTTATTTTTAAATTTTTTCATTTTATATGCTTCAGTGGAATTTTTTTTATTTGCTCCAGTATAGTAAGACTTATCTGGAGAAGACTAAGTTTCAAATTATACAAATCATATAACATATATTGCTCCATTTACTTCAATGCATGTTTAATTTTAGATATTAGGCAATATTCACCTCAGTTTTACTCTTTGTATGGATCTGTTGACTATATAAATGGGTCAGCGCTGCTTTCCTTTGGGGTTGTTAGCCTTGCTTGCCTGCTTAATTCCAAGGCAATAACGGGGGGCTTGGTATGAGAGCTTTAAAAGCACAGTACCATTTGTTGACCATTTCCATAAAATTATGCTTAAATACTGCCCAGTTCTGTTTACTTGAAACTGTTTTTATTTAAAGCAGAGTGAACATAATTTTTAAATTTGTTTTCACACCTTAAAAATAACAATGGCAATTATACAGTATATTGGAGGAAAAGATAATTTGTCTAAAAAAAAATGCATCTTTTGTCAATTATGACAGGTTTATAACTGAAATTATTTTATATAGAGTTTATAACAAATAGTGTATTTATGTGTACCTTATGTAAAATGAAAAATCACCATTAAAGAGTTCTGTAGTAAACATATAATAAAAAGTACAGTACAAATATAAATATTACAGAATTCTAAGAATTCTCAACATGTAATAAAATACATGGTGTACCTGAAAACCATGATAGCTTTGTAAATTGTTGAACAATAGTAACATGCTCATAACTAGGTGTAGATAATTATATGTCACTATCTGTCAGGTATACATGGAAAACAAGTTAGTGCAAATAAATACAACTCATATAACTTCCTGAATAATTCAGAATTAACTGAGGAGATGTAAACTGCTGAGTGCTTTCCTGGGTGTAGATAATGCATCATGATTAATAAGCAACTGCTGTTTTTAACGTAAAACCAAATTTAAGAATGCATTATTAAAGAGGCATAAAATCTGTTGGCCCCATCATTTTTGCAAACATGCATGTGTGATGAGATTTGCATTGTGATAGAAAATGCAACTTCTTTATTCCACAATTTTAGATAATAGAATGTATTAAATATTGCAGGTAGAGGACTCTTGCCTTAAGAAACAAAAGTAAATAATTTTGTAACTATTTAACAAAAAGATCATAGATCTAGCAATTCATTACCTGATCTGGTATATCTTTATGAAGCCCAGTCAGAAGAGAAATAAACAAAAAAAAATGAGCATTTCTTTCCATATCAAATATTTATAATGAAAAGTTTAACACCTATCTTGACAATTTATATAGATTTTTAAAGCTAAATTTGGTTTAATTTGTACTGCTCATTCAACTTAGTTAATCACTCTCCGTATTTGCTGGTTTAAAACTTTGAGAGGAACATTTATATTTGGTATCCATTTTTAAAGAGCCTGGAATATGCAGAACTAATAAATTATGTGCACTGCAAAACCTGCATCACTTTGAATATTATAAAAAAAGAATTAAAATTTACATATGAAAATAGACTTAAATTTAATTTTAAAACACCTTAAATGTTTGATTTATAAATTGTAGTAGTTTCAAATATTTTATCAAGTTTAATAATATTAATGAGACAATAACTGAACAAGAAAATTTTCATTAAAAATCAAATCATTAATGTCAATTAAAAACATAAAAAAAAATCAGCTTTACAAAATAGAAATGTAGGAAAGGCAAAACAAAACAGAAGTATTCAATTTAAATGTGGACAATAGAAAGTTGCTGGCTGAACTTGAAAGAGGGTCAGCCTCCTCTTTTCCTGAGTTTTTGTCTGCTGAGTTACTGTTCATCTCTCTAGCCCTACTTTCATTATAATTATTGTAATTCCAATTTCTCTGCAGATATTCTTTCCAATAACCTTAAGTTTTCCTCCTCCAATGAACTTTTCCTCCTTCTTGTCTGGGTCACTAAATCCATGGATATTCCACAAATTTTGCCATTACTACCTGCAACTTCATAGTCTCAAATTTGAATCCCAGTCTACATACCACCTCTATTTTTTCTGTTAATATCCTCCTGCCTTACTAACCCTAGTCTTATGCCTGTCTAAGGATTTCAATACAAGTACTCCTGCCTACTCAGGGGTATACCCTCACTCAGAAGCTCATTTCCCTTCTTCCCTAACTTAGAATCCAGATGCCATCATTATAACCATTCTCTCATCTCTCACAATTTGTTTAGAAATAACTGGGTCTGGTTCAGTTTTTCTATTTTCTTTAAGATGTTAAAGCACAGATGAAGGTGGCTGGACAGAAACACATAGCCATGCTGACTAATGTCCCCTTACATTTAAAGGCCTTCATATGAACCCTCCTAATTCTTTTCAGAAACCATACCATACATTCTTTGTTCATGTCACCATCCTACTCCCCTTATAAGTCCCAAATCTTTTATCCACAAGCCAAATTCAAAAGGCTGAGAAAACTAAAATATTTTATTGGGTTGTTGGAAAAGTCATGATGTATTTTTCTACGTTTTTTGTTGCAAAAATGTGTTGAATGTTTCGACAACACAATATATCTCATCTGTTTATAAAAGTGACCTGACCTGACCTAACTTTGGCAACACTTTACTGAAATTGATGTGTCGCTATTAATAGTTTTTTTTTTACTTCTAATTATCATTAATAGTCATATATTTCCCTAAAGACCAATTGATATTTTGATTATAGGGTGTTACTTAAGACTTTGCCAGGGTTTTTCCTTACACATGAAGTATATATCACAGCATTATCTGTACATAATCTAAAACAGTTATTATTTCATAACTTATGTGATTACAAAGTTTTTTCATGAAGGATTATGGACCTTGTATTTCCTTCCTACATTCTACCTCTATGAAGGAAACATGCTCCTATATAAGACCTAAATCAGCTCCTGTGTACTCTAAGGGCAAATGCAAATTAAAAACAAAAGGCTTAATTCTCCCTGTTAAAAATAAGGAAAGAAACGCCCTCCTTTTTCTTAAGGCATTTACTTTAAAACACATGTAACTTTTTTCTCTGTCCCTTTAAAATTATGTAAATCTTTTAAAAATATAAATAAGCTCCTTCCCAGGTTTAAGATCTCCTGACATCTTTCTCAAGGACCTGGAAGATAATGTCTTTGAAATGTAACCGTCAAGGAAGATATATTGGAGGATAGGAGCCTAATTTCAGTGAGCACCTCACTCTAAGTTGTCAAAGCACTTCCTGTCATAAAGATAATGAGTTTGTTTTTCCTTTGGAAAAAGCCAATTAGAAAACACAGATGGCCACCTCAAATACCAGGTGAGTTTAGGATGAATTATGTGTGACAAATGGTGCTGTCGAGTCCTCCAGTTGAGGACCAGTTATTTATTGTTCTTTTAGAGAACATGTATGTCAATGGGTTTGTGAAAAAACAGAACAAAACAAAAAAACAGCAAAATGGAGTTAATATTGTCAAGAGAGCAATCTAAAATAAAGCTGAAGAAGAATATTGAATGTCAACTATAACTAAATATATAGGTATATTTATAATCACTATATAAATATATAGTCACAGGATGTGGAGTACAGTGTAGGGAATATAGTCAATGGTATTATAACAGCTCTATAAGATGTCAGAGGGAAAGACTGGGTTATCATTTTGTGAGGGGTGCAAATGTTTACCTATTACGATGCTTTGTATACCTGAAACTTTTTTTTTTTTTTAAAAAGGAAAAAAAAAATGAAGTTGGGAGGCCTTTGGAAAGCTGAGCTAACTCAATGTGAAACAAAACTTCTGAATTGCTCTAAATCAAATGACCACATCCTGATACAATTCCCGGAACTGTCTCTACATCACTGAACTTTGTTAAAAAATGAAGTTTTCACCTAGCAATAAACATAAGCAATTAATTATGTACAGTATAGTGTAAGTGGGCTTGCCAGCACCACTCACAGTTTTTGCAAAGCAATTTACAAGTATGTAACCTGTTTGAAACCCCCACCCTTTTTCTGTCTTTATAAACTTTGTCCCTTTCTTTCCCCCTCAGAACACAGTTGGAGTTTCTACTGAAATCTGTGTCTCCTGGATTCCAATTTCTACAAAAATAGATGAATAAATAAATAAATAAATAAATAATAAATAAATAAGGCTTTGTTTGCTGTGCAGTTATTGATCAAAATTGACTGATTGATTGTATATATTTTACCATATAAAAAGGTAAGATTTCTCTCTGGTTTGAAATTTATTCACTAGTAAAACCATTTCCTTTCTCTTTTAATTCTGTGGAGAGATGTTCTGGGTTGGCTGAAGATTTTGCTTTTAATAATATTCTCCAATAGTATTGTAACTCCATTTAACTTGCTGTTTAAAGACATTTCCCAGAAAGTATTTCTTCTCTTTCATACCTTTTAAAACATTCTGTTTCTTAACTGATCTTTCTCATTAACTGCAATTTCTTCTTTCTTACCTTAAAGCCCCTCCAACAATGACCCCATAGTTCTACAATATTTTAAATGAATTTTCTCCTTTCAAAATTAGACATGCTTCTCCTGGTGTATCATTTACAGTAAATACTCTAACTAGAATTTTGACTATGCTACTAAAAAAAGAAATGTTTTGTTAGTATCAGCAACAATCAGCAATCACAAAATTTTAATATCTCCTTTTCACTATTAACAATCTTTGACAGTGATCACTCCCTCAGCTTGAAACCCTCTCTTCTTACACATACAGTAGTTTCAGAATCACTAACAGTTAAATGGAAACCAACTAATTGAAATTCAATATTTTTATAGTTCTTTTAGTTTAAAAAAATACATACAGTGAAATGTATAGATATTATGTGTACAATTTGATGAGTTTTGACAAACGTGTAGACCTGTGTGATCAGATCCTATTAATACATAGAACATAAACGTAATCTCAGAAAATTCCCTCGTTCTCTTCCCAGCCAGTGCCCTATTCTCAAGGCAATCACTTTGCTATTTTTTTTTTATCATATATTAGTTTTGCCTGTTTTAAAACTTCATACAGATGGCATTATAGTGTTACTTTTTTGTGGCTGTATTCTTTCTTTGAGTTTAATGTTTGCTGGATTCATGTATACTATTGCATGCTTCGGTAGTTTGTTTCTTTTTATTAAGGATAAAAAAACTGATATATATGTTTATCAGTTCTCTTATTGATGCACATTTGGGTTTTTTTCCAGTGTTGAGCCAGTGTGACTAAAGCTGTTATAAACATTCTTGTAGATATCTTTTGTGGGCACATATTTTCATTTCTCTTGGATAAATACCTAAGAGTGGAATTCTTATGTCCTAGGACAGCTGTATGTTTATAATACATTGCCAAAGCATTTCCCTTTGTGCTTGTATCGTTTTACACACTCACCACAATGTATGAGAGTTCCAGTTACTCATACTAGTTGACAGCAATTAGTATTCTCAAACTCCTAAATTTCAGCCAAACATGTAATTGTGTAGTAGTATTTTATTGTGTGTGGGTTTTTTTGTTTTGTTTTTTTAAGCTGAGCCATCCTGCCACCTATTTGGCAGCTCAACGGCAGCTCGGCTCAGGCTGGGCATCGAACCGCAGTTGCTCAGAACTCAGCTCGCACTTTTGAGCAAGCTGTTAACCAACTGAGCCACTCGGCCAGCCCCTTATTGTGGTTTTAACTTCAGTTTCCTTGATGACAAATGATGTTCACTTTTTTAGCTTTTTTTTTTTTTTTTTGCTCATTTTTATATCTCTCTGTGAAGTGTCTGAGAAATTTGCCCATTTTTACTTATTGACTTCTTTGTCATTTTATTGTCACATAGGACATATATTTGATTTTGTTTTTTGTAAGACATGTTTCGCAAATAATTTATTTCAGGTTGTGGTTTGGTTCTTGATTTTTTAAGTGTTATCTGAAAAGCAGCTTTTCTTAAATTTAATGATGTCTGGTGTTTAATTTACTTCTTCAAAAAAAAAAAAACTTTAATGTGCTTTTTTCATGTTGTCTAAGAAATATTTTCCTGCTCTCAAGTTATGAAGATATTCCCTTGTGTTTCAAAGATTTATAGTTTTGCTTTTTACGTTAGGTATGTGATCTGTTCCAAATTAAGTTTTATACATGGTATGAGGTAGGGGTTGACATTCATTTTTCATTTATGAATATATAATATTATACATATAATTTGTTGAAAAGCTTTATTTTGTTGAATTGCCTTGGCAAATTTTGTCAAAAATAATTGACCAAATACATGTATGTCTATTTCTGCACTGTCTGTTCCGTGTCTTTGAAATTTTTTCTATCATGTCAATATGGCTATATTATTATTATTATTATTATTATTATTGTTGTTGTTGTTAATGATAGTTCTTGAAGTGAGGTAGTTCTTTTTTTGAAGATTGGTTTTGCTTTATTAAGTCTTTGTATTTCCATATAAATTTAATTTTTATAAGAAATTCTGCTAGAATTAGACTGTGTTTACTTTGAATCTGCAGATTAATTTGGGGAGAATTGTTATTTTTACAATATTGACTCTTCAAACCTATAAGCATGGTATTTCTCTCCAATTATTTAGATCTTTACAATTTTTCTCAGAAATATTTTATAGTTTTGCATGTGAAGGTCTTTCACTTATTTTGTTCAATGTATTCCTAAGTATTTTTGTGGTTTATTTCACTGAATTTATTTTTTAAATCTTTTCATTTTGGAATAATTATAAACTCACAGGGAATTTCAGAACTAGTGCAAAGTACCCAGCTTCTTCTAATAATGACGTATTATTACTCTAATGATGACATATGATGTATGATATCAAAACCAATAAAATTATGGTAGTACACCACTCCTAACTAGACTATAGACCTTACTCAATTTTAATCATCTTTAACTTACTTTGAAATACTTCTGATATTTCCCTTAATAATAATGATAATTAAAGCTATCAAAGGAGATATAAAAAAATGTTTCAAATAAGAGGATATTCAGAACAGGAGAAGGCGAAAAGAATGCCATTCAAATACTGGAAATACATTAGAGAAAAATAATTTCAAGTGTCAAAGTCAGATGGGAACTAGCCAGATAAATTAAATAAGCATTACTAAAGTATAGTAAAGTGGTAATAATTAGTTCCATGTAGTTATTTTAGAAATGATATAAAAATCAATGTTGTAAAATGATTATAAAAGCATGTAAAATATATTAAATAAGTTTAATTGGTAATCCTGAAGAAACATATACAAAAATAAAATTAATTTGTCACATGCATATCATAGATTCCAAACTTTTCAATAGGAAGGTCAGTTAAAAGTAGAACTGCAGTTAATTTACTCTTAAGTACAACATTTACTATAGATCAGAGGCCAAATAAAATTGATGATGATGATGATGCAGGAAAATATTATGCAATACTAAGGAACGCTGACAATAAATGTTGATTTAAAAATAACACTCTCTTTAAAGGTAGCTTTATGCCAACTGGGCAGGAATTTCCAGCTTAGTGGCAACTACACCTTGGATTTGTGACCACTGGAACAAAACACTGAGGAAAAATTTCCCTTAGTGTCATTACTCCACAGCAGCTCATTTCAACAGAATTTTCTGTAATGATAGAAATTTTCTCCAGCTGGGCTGTCCAATAGCTTAGCCATTAGGCACATGTGGTTATGCAGCGCTTGAAACGTAAGCTAGTGTGACTGAAGAACTTAATTTTTAATTTAGTTTCACCTTAACTAATAAGAATTTAAATAACACATGTAGCTGGCAACTAGAATACTGGATAAGACAGGTATAAAGGAATCCATAAATTCCCTCTTTTCTATCAACTCATTCCAATGAACCAGATTTTGGAATTAGTCATGGATCTAAGTTGATTTTCTACTGCAAAATTACTTAGGAGTCTGTATTGTTAATCAAAGAGATTATTGTATAAGGCTGTTTCTTATTTCCTCCTCCCATAGGCCCCAAAACAAGTGTCTGATTTTTTAAATATTTATATTACCCAGTTGGTGCCTAAAAGGCATATCTATGGCAAAAATCCATGTAGCTGTGCCCTATGATACATAGTCATAAGAAGAAAAAAAATAATATACAAAATTTTACTTCAGGCTTTTCTTGAAAGGGAAAGAATGTCCATACCCACTTTGAACAGTTAAGTGTGTGTGTGTGTGTGTGTGTGTGTGTGTGTGTATATATATATATATATATATACACATACATACTTAGATTGGCTTTGAACATCCTACTTGAGTAGGATGACTCTATCCTACTCAAGTATAGCTCTTGGCATCTAAGCAGATAAGTTGGCTTACATCCTTTGGTGATATATTAAGGAAGGCCTAAACTGACCTGATCCAATTTGGCTGAAAGAAGACACTCAACCTATGGGGCTTCTGAAATAGCTTAAGCAAGCAAAACATACATTCTGCTATTATCTGAATTTTAAAATGTACTCATTACTTAGCTTCTGGGAAATATAAGAAGCTAATTACACTATTTAAACAAATGTACGGTTAAGTTTCAACTTTCAAGCCTACCCTTTATCACCAGGCAGAAACCTGATTCAACAGATGAGCCTCACCCCATGACCCTCAAAATCAGCACTGAGATTTTGGAGAAGCAAGAAAAGAAGGTGCCAAAAGGTACCTCATTCTTCATGGAACTTGGAAAAAGCCCTAAGGCACCTAAATATGCTAATGCTGAATCAGCATTATACTTTGAACTTGGGAAAGTCAAAAGAAACAACACTGCACTGCAAAGAAGTTTGATTACTGTTCCTCAAATTATGAGATATAAATAGTAGTACTATTTACATTAATATACTAATTAATCATATGGATTTAAGACTATATGGACCCACATTTCCTTAAAAGCCTATTCCATTACTGAGTTATGTTACAAATTAAGATAAGGTATAGATATGAATCACTCTGAAAGCAACAATTTAAAAATCTAAGAACACCTTATCATAGAAAGTAAACAGCAAAAATATCACATACTAGGTCCTGGGTTTCAGTTTATACATGGCTTAAAATTAGCATTAATCTTAGCTTAATTTCATATGAATAAATATTTCACAAGCCGGGAGTAGACCTGATTTTTTTCAGTTTCCAAAACATAACTTGAAATGATACCTTCTCAGAGTGTTTAAAGAACTTTAGGGAAAAATTCTTAAACTGAGTTATGTAAGCCATTAATAATTAACATTTAGTAAATTATCAATTTTTATTTTGTTTAAGAAATCAAAGATTAGAGCCACAATAACTTATAAAGTTATAACATTTTATACAAATCTCAATCTGAAAACTTTAAATAATTAAATAAATACATAAATAGTGTATATATGTATACATACTAGGGGTGCCAAAAAAAAGTATACACTTGGACACTTTGGTCAATGTTGTTCAAGCATAGTTTGCCATAATAAGAAGTGTCTGGACGCTGATGCAACCACTTGGAGCACCTCTTGTAATTCCAAAAGTCAAATGTGATTTATATTCATCTTTTATTAAAGACATACATTGAGTATCATAGTTGTTTTGTTTTTTTACAGCTGAGCGCTCAGCGGCAGCTCAGCTCAGGCTGGGCATCGAACTGGGGACCCTGTTGCTCAGAGCTTACACTATTGAGTGAGCTCTTAACTAATTGAGCCACTCGGCCGGCCCTTATTATAGTTTTAATACAGTTTTTCTTTCTTAAAATGTGTATACACTTTGGCACCCGTGTGTGTGTGTGTGTGTGTGTGTGTGTGTGTGTGTGTGTGTGTATAATTGGGTTGTTTTGGGTGATAAAATTAGAGAACACAGGATCACAGGATAGTGGGATATTTTTTTGTTTTTTTGTTATCTGGGGCTCACTTATTTTTACTTTTTGGTGTTTCAAGCAATGATGTTTTATAAACTGTAATTCATATTAATATTTTATAGATTCATATTCATTTTTAAATAAAATGAAGAACTTCATTCAATAATGTTAACTAAAGCAAATATAGACATTTATATATTAACTCTAATTTGAATAGATTATTAGTATTTATGTTTTATAAGCTAGTATTGCAACATATAACATTAAATTTTAAAGTATTCAATTATGTTATTGCTAAATCCCATCAAATTTTTAAGTAATTTTTGTCAATTACAGCTGACATTCTGTCACATTATACCCTGCCTGTCTGCCTCCATGTACCTCTCCATAAAAACAGATAACAACTTCAATATTATGCTTACTGTATATATCAAAGGATGGCTGGCTAGTCAGTGATGGCTAAGATCCCAGGAGAGGGACAACCCAAGCCAGACACGGTCATGTGGGTGCCGGTGGGTGCCCGTGGATGCCAGTGGGTACCAGTGGGTAGCACCTGGAGGAATCAAGAGTTGACAAGAGTTGACAGAAATAGGGCGTGAACTCCTTGCTTCAGAGTATGGCAGCCTGCCTGTGAAATGACCTATTGATATGATAATGTCTGTCCTCTAAGCCTTGGAGAAGGAGTTCTGTCTCTTAAGAGGTGCATGACAATAACCTCTGGTAAAGGCATCTTGCAGGTGTGGGTGATTTGGCCTTGAGCTATGTTTTTGGGTGTGAGACACAGAGACCTTGGAAGCTGCATTGAAGCTACATTGACCCTTGCTTATGTGTAAGATAATAAAAGGACCGGTCAGGCCGATTGGAGGCTCCAGTCCTCGAGGCTGGGGTCCCCTAGCCCCGAACTGTTTTCTCTCCTATTTTGTGTCTCTCTCTCTTTTTTCCTTAACCTTTCGCCGTCCCTTCTCCACACCCACCTAGCCCAGTCATGCCGGACGCGACAACAACCAATATTATAATAGTTTAAGGTGTACAGCATAGTAGTTATATAACTTATTTTGCCAAATACTGTTTAAAATATCACATATTAATGTACATTTTTTTTCTTATCATATTCTGAAAAGTACATCTAGGTCTATTTTTCTCTTCTATTACTAATGTATAGTCACTACTTTTTAAAGCATCACCATATAGTAACTACAACAAAGATTATTAAATATTGGTATCTTTAAATTGCTATGTGGTAGGATTAAAAAATACAGTGAATGTTTAAATTTAAAAAATACTACAGTAACAGACAAATTGTCATTAATCCCCCTCAAAATACTCCCCATGGCTTAGAACACACTTATCCCATCATTCTTGCCACTTTCAGAAGCAGCTCTGGAAGCCCTCTATCTTGAGTATCTTTAGTTGTGCTGTCATGGCTGCCTCAGTGTCCTGATTAATTCAAAACGTTTACCTTTCATGGTCATTTTGACTTTGGGGAAAAGCCAGAAGTTGCATCGTGCCAGATCTGGTTAACAAGGTGGATGAGGACACACCATAATGTTTTTATTTGACAGAAATTGCCTTATACCGAAGTGATGTGTGACATGGAGCCTTTCCGTTGTGATCAAAAACTACGATGAATTCTGCTGTCAAGTGCCATCAAACAGAAAGACAGGGATCTTTGATACAGGAAGCAGTATGACAGACGTTAGTAACAGTGTATGTCAAGTTTCAACTTGTCAGTTGGGTGTGAGCCTTGCTGAGAGAAGGTGTGTTTTAAAGTGTGCTGTCAATCATCCTCCACCATGACAACACTCCATGTCACACATTACTTCTGGTACATGGCAGTTTCTGTCAAATAAAAACATTTAATAAACATTATGGTGTATCCTCATCCACTGTATTTACTAGCTCTGGCACCATGCGACTAGCAGCTCTTCCCCGAAGTCAAAATGATTTAGGACATCAAAGCAGCCGCAACAGTGCAACAGTGGCAAGAACAATGGGTTAAGTGTGTGGGGGAATATTTCAAAGGGAATTAATGGCAATGTATCTTTTACTGTAGTAAATGTTTTTATTTAAACATTCACCGTATTGTTTGATCACACTCGTATTGGTTTCACCAAAACCATTTTTTTTTCTTATCTGCCTTTGTTACTAGGTTTTCTTTCTCTAACCCCAGATGTTTGTAACCTAAACTCTATCTTTATTCTACACATAGTAAGAATGCACTCTTTATCTTGTTTGTTTTATCTTATAATTGATTATCAGAAATTTTCATGCTTTAAACAGGACTATTTCACATTGTTGGAAAGCTATACAATAAAGCTTGAAAAAATAGGACAAGCATTTCAAGCAAAGTAGCATTGAATCTCAAATTTTTCACCATTGTCCTGCTGCTATTCCTGCTGCTATTCCTGCTGAATGAAATCCTACTGGATTTCATTCATTTTTCTTTTTTAATGTTCTATTTGAATTAACTAAGTTACCTGCTGAGTGTCTTGGTAATATCTCCTACCCACTTTTTTGTCTAATTTTTTAGCCAGCTTATGTAACCTCCTTATATAAATTCATTTCTACCCAGGTAATCATGACCCTCTATTCTATTTCATTAAACTATGGAATATGACACTGGTCGTGAAGAATATGGGGTCCCTAAGGTAGTGACTGTGATTTCCACTTCTCTTCCTTGTTAGGGCTTTCCATAGCCTCTAAAGCTCTCATGAAATTTTGAGTAAACAATGGTTAATTAATCAAAGAAAGGTTAACAAAATATATTTATATAGATTTAAGATACTATGTGTCCATTCTAAGAACACTTTTTACATGCCAATATTCACCACATACATTTTAGTTGCTTGTTTTCAAATAACTTTTCTAAATGAAAAAAGAATAACAACCATGGTATAATAGGCTCCAATACAGTACAAAGAAGTGCAATAGAATAAACATTTTATGAAATAGCTATCAAATTGTTAAATATACAAGTATGTTCAATATTAAGACTTATTTTACTTTTATAAATGAAATTGTCTTTCCTAATATTAAACACTCCATTAGGGATAGAAGTGGCAGATGACACTGATGTCATTAAAAAAACACAACACTTGGGATGGCCACGTGGCGCTTTGGTTAGGAATTGGCGTGGGACACCAGCTCTGAGCAGCAGTGCCTTGGTTCAGATCCCATATGAGGGCCAGTGATGCTGTGCCTTCTACAGCTAAGGTGGTGAACAACAACTTGACCTGGAGCTGGGCTGCTGTGAGTCGCCGGTGATGGTGTAGGATGCAGTGGAGCTTGCCCACAGTGGGCATGAGCCTTTGTGAGCTGCTGTGAGCTGCCATGAGCTGCTGTGAGCAGCCATCCAATGACCGGCGAGTGACTGTCTCACCAGAGAAGAGCGCAATGATAATACCAACATGGGCCAGTGAAGCGATGTCTTCCACAACTAGACTAAATAACAAAAGGTCAGCAACTTGTCTGTTCCCCTTCTCCGATTCCCCAATAAAATATTTAAAACAAACAAACAAACAAAAAAACAAAAACAAAAAAGACATACCTCATTCAATCAATAAAAATATCTTCCAATTAATTTTGAATGTTAGATAGTCATTTGATATGAAGTGCTCTGGTACTGAATGCTAAATTTTCTCAGGTTTCCTTTACTTATCAAATATATAATATCTGTGCAAAAGTTGAATCAATGGAGCTCTACCCAAACCATGAAATCCAATGACATCCTATTCTGCTCACATTGTTTAATGAAACCTCTTGAAACAAAATAGGGCAAAGTATTAGCTGAGCAGCAGACAATAATCTGATCAGAGTTTTTGGAACAGTCTTCCACGTCATTGAGTTCCCACAGAGGAAACAATGAGTCACAGGTATGTGCAAAGATTCTTTCTAATCCAAACTGAAAGTTTCAGGAATTCCTAAGCAATAGAGATGCCTACACATTACAGAGAATTCCCACTGACATTTTTTCCAGACAAAGACATATTTTGTTGTTTTGCAGACACAAATGTCCTTTAATATTTGTATGAACAGCCGTACACAGTAGGTTTCCTAATTCATATGGTTCAGTGGATTAGTATCAGACCAACACCCAACTTTAGCTGCAATTTCAGACATCAGTGGTTTAATCTAGTTGTTCATTAATCCAGTAGCTGCCAGGAAACACTTCAAAATATTAAAATAAAGGTCATCTATTTTGAAGTTAACAATGACATTGATAGAAACATTGAAACAATGATTCTTACTTTTCTTAGATACAAAACAAATTCATAATATTCAAAATTTCTTTTCCCCAAGTTAAGTTAATTAATGTTTTCTTTTATTTGGCAAGGTAGGAAGCAACTTTTAAGACCCTTCCATTTGAGGTTTTTATGTTGGTGACAAATTCAAGATTATATATTAAGTTGTAACATTTGGAAAATGAGTCATGTACTGATGATGCACTTTTACCACTAATGCCATTTTGATATAGACATTAGGCAATTTACTTTCCACTGATATTAGTAAGAACTTTGCCATGCTATAATGTCTGGGCCTATGTGTCTCATTAATGACAATGCTAAAAACCAAATGAAACTATCAGGAACTTTACCATATTTTCCATTTTTGACATTTTGCCTTTTATATCAGGGATCAATATGACAAAAAACAGCTATACAGAATATCAACAAAGCACTACACTTTCATTCATTTCTATCAAGAAGAAACTCTTTGACCATAAGGTAAATTGCATGCAACCTGAAAGTAGCTTAAAGTAAAATAATGTCATAAACTGAATACATTGTTTTTATATGACTATTTCATGGAGAAACAAAACTAATTGAAATAAACATTTTGTACTCTGTAATCCAGAAAGTAATCAAAATCATAAACTTTGAGGGCTTGTAGTTATTTTAGAGAAATAAGATATTTCTTTAGATCAGTTAAAATTCAGCAAAGTCTTACTAATTATATAAATTATTTTCTGTCTTTTATTTTAATGAATAATTAATGTTCCTATATTTATAACTATCAAAAGTGAAAACATTAAAAATATATAACATTTGAGAACTTTATTAGGCCATTTGAGATTTCTCATAATGACAACGATCATAGAGTTTTTAAAAAGCACCTCAGTCAAATATTTTGTTGTTGCTTTATCAGCTTTTACATGTGGCATTTCTTCAATCACTAATGTGTTTTTGGCAAATATGTACAAATGGTTTTCCTTAATGGTATGAGTATTGGGATTTTAATATTCTAAAATTAGTTTAAATATTTCCTTTGCAGACTATTATTGCACTTCCATTTGGAGAAAAAAAATTTTCTCTAGGTTTCAAAAATGTAGCTTATCTTGATGAATCCTTTACATGATATAGAAAAGAATGAAGATAGGCATGCTAGTGATTAAACCCACATCCTTTAATTTTAGCTTATTTGAAGAAATGTTTATTTCATAGGCGTATAGGCAGAGCCCATGTCCTTTTTTTCTCCTATGTCTACTATGGGACAACCATATTCACAAAATATATATTTAGTGAGTACATTTATTTTATACTAATTTTAATTATTTTGTTTTCATCTGTCATTTGTGGGTTCTGAATCCTTTAGGACTATTATACCCTCTAAAATAGTAATAACTTTGCAACTATCTAATTTTCAAATTAAAATAAAAGCTAGATATATAGTATGTTTATATATAAGTCATTACGGTTACTTATTCAAAATATGGACTTGGTATAAATAAGGCAGCTGCATTATAATGGAAGAAACACATGGTTTGGAGCTATAGGGCTTTGGCCTAAATCCTATTGATTCACTTACTAATTCTTCTGGCTTTGGGGAAACTATATATATCTCAGGAAAATTAATTCACTATGATATCAGGTAGTCTTATTTCCAAATTCCACTTTTTTCCCCCAACTCATGAGTAATAATGACTTTGGGAATTTTTATAAACTACTCAGTTTTATTTTCTCTTATCTCCAAATGGGGATGATATTATCAATATTATAGTGAGAATGAATTGCGATAGGTATAAATGAACTATCAACATTGGAAACACAGTGAGCTCTGAACAGGTGCTTTTTCCATCATTCAACTCTGTGTTCCACTCCCTCTTTGAACCTCTGTATAGATTATGAAAAATTTGTAATTTGTAGGATTAAGTTAATTTCAGCAAAACTTCTTGATCATAACATATACTTAAAGGATCTGCGTATTTTCTATTTTGGCTTACAGATTATTGTACAGAACAAAAACCAGATGCCTAATCTGATTGAAAGATAATTTGTGTATAAATTTTATAGGTGTTTATTGAAAATGTACCATTTGCCAGGCACCATATTAAGTAAAGAGAAAATAGTGATAAACTAGTGAGATACCTTCTGCTGTGCTTCATGGATCTGTAAATTGGATGAACGTATTAAAAGCAAGTAAAACAAAATGAAAAATAAATGAATTAAATTCAAGTTGTGATGGGCTATGAAATGAAGCAGAGAGAACACAAACTATGGGAATAAAAGAATGTGTCAGATTATGGTTAGATAAGCTTCAGGAAATTCATAGTGAGAAACTGTGCTTGAAATGAAAACGAGGTAATGATGCAAAGAGTGGAGGAAAGAGCATTGCAGTCAAAAGGAACACCATAACTAAAGTCATAAAATAAGAAAGAATTTAGGTGTTGACATTTTAAGGAACCAAGAGAGTATCAGTGTGTCTGTGGTTTAATATGCCAGAAAATGTTGAAGACACAAAATTGAAGGCAGAGGAAGAACATATCACTCTGGGACTGGCATATTATACAATAGAAAGAGGTCCCAATTTTACTTTCAGTGCTATGTTATGCTAGGAAGGGTTTCAAGTGAGTAAATTACATAATTTGATTTATAGTCAAAGATTCCCTTATCAATAAATGTAGAATGAACCGAAGGAAAACAAAAGGAAGAAGAAAGTTAGAATGCTCTTTTATTAATTCCACAAAAGATGATAGTGGCCTAGCCCAGGATGTAAGCAGAGGAGATAGAATGAATAGTATTTGCTTATGGAATAGCAAAGGAAAATAGAGAAAAGTGATAATAAAAGATGACTGCTAGATTCCCACCATGGACGTGTATATGGGTAGTACATCATTTACTTCTTCACTGAGGTTGGAAATGCCTGAGAATGGAGTAGAGGGTCCATTTGGATTGGAAAAGCTAGCCATACATATTAAAACCAATTGCAAACAGAGATTTCAAATAGGTAGTTAAGTATTTTCCCTTGAACATAAAGTTTATAGTGACTACTATATTTATGGATTATTACTAATTTACTAGCTAATGAATTCCTAACATTTCTTAGTATATTTCAAAAGAAACTGTGTATGAGCAAAGGTGGGGTCTCTTAAGAGAATACCTATAATATTCTGAGGTATAAATATCACTTATTTAAAATTTTCTTATTAAGGAGTTAGACAGTAAAATGGGATTCATGAAACTTCTGCTTTATACTCATATCTACCTCTAAATTTGCTTGTGACTTTAACCTTATTTTATATATAACATTTTTTTAGGTCCCTGAATTGAGATTTTATACTAAATGTATTGTAGTTCCTCTCCCTTCCTTTTCTCACATACTAATAGTGCATGATATTATGTATCTGCCTATCTATAATACCTGTCTATATATCTATCTATGCATGCACACACACACACACACACACACACACACAAACACACACAATGTACTTTATGATTATAGTATATATAATCAAATGAACAATGTGATTAGTAAATTTGTAGTGTACTAAGTATTCATACTGTAAAATTTGGTATAAAGTGAACATATCTGAGACCTTAACAAAGAAACCTAAGAACAACAAGTACCGAGCTTCTTAATGTCATTTAATATCAATTAGGAGGGTTAGAGAAGTTAAATAACTTGTCTAATATTATGCAAATTGAAGAGACAGGATTATCTCTCCGATCAATTTAATTCTAAAAACCCATGCCATTAATCATTACACACTACAGGTACTGAATTTATAGTAATCAAATATACTTAGATCTGCAATGATTTCTAATTTTGTATTAGACCTGTGTGTGTGTGTGTGTGTGTGTATGCGTCTGTGTGTATGTATGTGTGTATGTGTATGTGTGTAGTATGCACTAAAAATAAATTATTTGCAAATGTTGGATCCGTTTTACACTGATCAAGTCTGTTATCTGTAAATTCAGTTTTTTAAGTCTTGATTTCCTTATTTATACCTTTAGAAGAAAAATATTTACACATATACATAATTTGGGTAGAATTTAAGACATTTATAAATGCATATGCATTCATATATACGTGTGTGTACACACAATTTTATCAAACATATGCAGATATAATTGGCTATATAGAATATATCCAAATGCAACATATAAGTCACTGGTTCTTGAAAACTGACTTTTCAATTCATCCCTACTGAAATAAAATAGTTTCTTCAAGAGGGAGCAACATTTGTTTAACTCCAAATAGGATGCAGTACATAAGCTCTCTTCACCATGGATTACTAAACAGGTCGTTAATTAACTTCATTTCAGGTTATTTTTTCAGCACCATAAGAAAAACAATTAGCAAGTATAAATAACTATGAATTCCACTACAGAAGGTTAACTTGTAATAGAAAACCAGTAGCATAGGAACAAACACATTTTAAATGATGGTGCTGAGCAAAACAAAATGTCATATAAATGTGCTGATAAAATCTATCTACCCAAAGATTTTATACCTGCAGAAACTCCAATATCACTGAATTATATATTTGTAACAATTAAAAATGATACATTGCATGAAATAAAATGTATCTTGGAAAATGTGGACCATATCTTCACCATGGCATATCATGGTGATGTTTTGTCTACCAAAAGTCTTTTGCTCCTTCTTTTCTATTCCTCAGAGGTATTATAGGTGTATTTACTTCATTCATATTATGTTTATTTAACATTCTTTAGAATTCTCCTCCCAAATACATTTCTTTATGTACCATGCTTTTTCATCTAGTCATTAATGATATTTAATTTTATTAATAAAACACATGACATAAAATTTCTAATCTTAAAATCTTAGATGGCAATCAAAGTGGAAGTCATATGTATTACGCTGATTAAGTGATGAGAGGAAAATAATCTCTAAAGTGCATAAGAAAAAAGTGTCTACAATTATTTTTATTTTTTTAAAATATTTTGTTGGGGAATCGGGGGAGGGGAGCAGACAAGTTGCTGTCATTTTGTTCTTCAGTCTAGTTGCCGAGGACATTGCTTCACTGTTGGTAACGTCATTGTGCTCTTCCTGGATGAGGCAGATCGGTCGCCGGCCTCTGGATGGTTGCTCACCGCGACTATTGGCAGCTCGTCCTGACTGCCAGCTGCTCACACTGGCTGCTGGCCACTCACTGTAGCCTTGGCATCCCACTGCAGCAGGGGCTGCAGCCTTCTTTGTCACCAGGGCTCACACAGCCCAGCTTCAGGTGGAGCTGTTGTTAGCTGTAGAGGGCAGTGTCACTGGCCCTCATATGTGGGATCCGAACCGGGGCCGCTGGCATCCCCAAACCAGCTCTTAACCAATGTGCACTCAGCTGGCCCAAAGTTTCTACAATTTAATGGCATATATAAGCCTTCGGGGCTTATCTTTTCTTTCTTCCTTTTTTAAGACACATATTGAAGGAAGACCATCTCCTTAAGAGATAAAATTAATGTTGGTTAACATCCTTTGATAATTGCAACTATTGTTCTTTTCTATAAAGGTTCATTTGTAGCTAACTCTTTGCATTTGTTTTCTAATTTAGAGTTGCCAAAACACAGGAAAGATTTATTATTTTCTGTTTGACCAGAAAACAAAAATGTAACTTTTATATATTTTCTCGTTTTATATGGTATTAACCAAAAGGAAGAGAAGGATCACAAACATTAACTGAAAGTCTACTTTGTGTAAGACAATGTAAGAAGTTTTCACAATCTTTTCACAAAGTTTTCACAATCACAAGCCCAATGAAGTGGGCTTTTAAGTACAAATTTTATAATAAGGATATCTAGAGTGGGAATGGGAAGCTTTCCCATCAGAACATGGTTTCCTGATTTCAAAGGCATTTTTCCCATGATATCTCACTACTTCTACATCTTTCATGGCAATTTGTTCAAACAATTATTTGAAACAAGGAACTGGGAATAAATTATTCATGATAAAGTATAACTTTTATTACTTTCAATATAACCCTTATAACTCTATTCTGCATCCAATGGTCTACTAGTCTTTCAGCACCAAACTTTCAGTTCCTAAAATTAGAGGGTAGAATGCTGAGTACCCAAGACTGGGCTGCCCCATAGTGATGCTCATTTTTTAAAAAGAAATGAAGTATGATTATCAAAAGTAGAGAATGATGAGAACAACATATTAGCTATAATATTTAATTATAAGTTTAATGAATTAAAAAAAACAAACTACGTTCTCAACATTCATAACTAGCACTTGTGTCCACTCCAAAAATATCATAGTTTAGAAGATAATTTTTATGGTTACCTTAGTTATAATAGAAGTATGCTCCAGGTGCTATAGGACTATAGACAACAGCAGCAAAGTAAGACTGAATCTAGAAAATCTTTGTAAAAGGCACTGCCATCTTTATGTAATAAAGAAATCAAAATCAATAAAAGTTATGTGATTTGCCCAATGTGGTAAAACTATTGCCAAGTGGGGTTTTCATTTGGCCTAAGCCTCTACATTTTACAAATATTGTTCTGTACTGATATGTAGAGACTGAAGATTTTTTGTATAGGGCATAGTTTAACACCTAAAGGAATAACTACTTCTTCCACTGGAAGACTGTTAGTTCAAGGACAATATGCTAGAATAAAATAAAGCATTAAAACTTCATTGATTAGTTCTACTGATTCAATTTCTGTGATAATTTATGTAAAAATACATTGCAATTTCATACTTACATTGATAATAAAACTATTTTTATCTATATATTGCTATACATGATGTTTTAAATAATGCTCTGCAGAAATCAGCTAGGTCCAATATTCCTGAAATGACACCAAGCTTCCGTGGTCATTGTCAACTCTATCAGCAGTGGTCAATGTACAAGTTAGAGCCTTGTGCAAATGTAGTAATTTTGCCAACCTACCAACAAGGGTCAAAAACAAACCCGGTGTACTGGATCACACACTATAGTTACCTAGCTCTTCTATTCAAAATTAATGACATTTTATCTACTCAAAGGGGGCTCATTCACCCAGAAAAATGCTCACCTTCCCCAAAATCAATCACTTTGCTTCAGTTGCCAGGGATCAAGAGAAAACTACAGATACCCCCATCTCTAATCTTTAATACTACTCAAATTACCATTATCACTATCTTCCTTGAGTTAGCTTCTATGAATTATGTTATGTTACTTTTATCCCTATAGATCTAGTCACCACATGAAAGCTCCCAGACGCCAAAGCCATGTGTTCATGTCTTGAATTCTAATCTCGTAAATTTATATACATTCTTTTGTTCCAATCTTACACATCTACATTTTGTAAAATATCCCCACTGTCCTTGGAACTGCCAGCTTGTAATTAGTAAAATGCTCTGCATGTATAGTCTTTTATCTGAATGTTTCCTTCAGGAATGTTACTATTTTTATGGAAATCTGCTTTGTCCTGAGCATTGATTCCTGTTTAGCCCTTTCAAATGCTGGTTGGTTTTATCTCAGAGAAGCACCCTTCCCCCCTATGATCTTGTTCTCCACTATACCCCAGACTCTCATTCCTTCGATCATTACACTAAATTTAGCATTACTAATAAGTGCAATCTATGACATATATCTTACTCTCTTTAACATCTTCTATTTCTCTACTTAATTCATTTATTACTTTGATTTCCCAAACTCTTTACCCCAATGTTGGGATGACAATCTTTTGAATATGTTACCTTTGCACTTATGTCAGCTATTTCAATTATGTCACCATTAATGTAATATCTTCCCACCATTCTTAAACTCAGTAGTCAATCATTATAACCATCCCATTGCATATACCATGAACTCTCTTAACCCTCTTTCACTTCATTTTTAAAAAATCTTCAGTAAAAATACCACACTGGTTAAATTTAATTCTCCAGTTTTAGTGCTCTTGTAGTTAAACACAAAATCATACTGTGTATTAACAAAACAACATCTAAAGCAGCATAGTAAACTGGATTGTATACTCATTTGCTATTATAAAAACCATCAAGTAGCTTTCACTTAGATGTAAAGAGAGCAGGTGGGAGGTAGAAGAAGATGGTAGAAGATGAAGTCAAAGATATAATGGGAGGTTCAGTTGTCAAAGCTTTGTAAACTACAAGGACTTTTGCTCAGCCACAATGGCTTCTCTGCTAATTTTAAAATACATGAGGCATTGTCCATCTTGGAGACTTTGGATTGTCCCATTTCTTACAGTATCCTTTTCAAGGAAATGACTCCATCCTCTCTCTTCTTTCAAAAGCCACCTCCTTAATGAGAGCTAGACTCATTAAAATTTGTAAGTGAACTTTCTAAGAAATTACAGATAAGAAATGGGCTTTAGGACAACCTGCTTGGTTCCATTCACTTTTCTGCTATGCCACTTCAAAGCCCATGTGACAATTAACAAGTCAGTTACTACTTTAAACTACACTAGATGGTAATTTCTTGGTGGTGCATTTTTGTGATAACTGTTTTATGCTTCCATTTTTGATATTTCATATTTGTATAAAGTAACATAGTAGTTTTCTGTAAAAATGGTAGCATGATGTTAAGGTATTAACAATGTTTAATTTTAAACAAAAGGGATACATATAATTATTTTATTTTACAATTTTCAATGTTATTTAATTGCAAAATCTCATATGATTATATAAATGTTCAAATATATTTTGTTAATTCCAAGTCCAGTATTCTTTCCCTAATTCTGTGACATTATTTATGACTAATTTTGAGCAGCCATTTCGACTTTGCTGGGAAAACTTTCCTCACCTGTAAAATGAAGCAGTTTGATTGTTTTTCACCTGAGTATCCTCTAGTTCTGAGCTCTGAGCTTAAGATCATGCCAGAAAGAAAAATGTAAACAAAAGTGAGTCAACTTGAAATATGAACATAATTGTTAGTAACTGAGATTGAAGTCTTCAGATAATTACTCTAACTTACTGAAAATTTACTCAGTAAGTATTTCTGACCATTTGTAAGGAAATATTGGAATATGATGGAGTTGCAATTTCAAATGCTGTGACTCTAACACTTGGTAGGTACCTAAGAAAATTAAGCAATGCAATTCTTTTTTTTTTTTTTTTAATTGTGGAGTTGGGGAAGGGGAACAGACAAGTCACTGTCCCTTTGCTCCTCACTTTAGTTGTGGAGGATTGCTTCACTGACCTATGTTGGTATTATCATTGTGCACTTCCCGGCTGAGGCAGATCAGTCACCGTCCATTTGAAAGCCACTCACCGCGGCTCATGGCGGCTCACGGCAGCTCACGAAAGCACATGCCAGCTGCTGGTCAGCCCCACTGCAGCCTGTGCGGTTGCTGGCAACTCACTGCAGCCCAGCTCCAGGTTGAGCTGTTGTTCACTATCCTAGCTGCAGAGGGTGCAGCGTCACTGACTTCCTATGTGGGATCTGAACCGGGCCCTGCTGCTCAGAGCTGGCATCCCAAGCCAACTCTCAACGAATGCGCCACTCAGTCCATCAGCAATGCAATTCTATCACTCTTAATTTTACAAAACCAAGCCAAAAGTGGAAAAATAACTCTATACCATGGACTACGCTTATAATACTACAAAAGCTTTACCTAATACCTGCTAAGAGAGGTATAATAATTCCTCATCCTTCCTTATTATTTGCCCCTCTAGTATAATATTAGGCAATGAGAGAAGGTACAGAAATACCACTTTGAAGTAAGACAAAAAAATAAGACTCCCTCACACTCAGGTGAGTTTTTGTTTGCTTGTTTCTTTGTTTTGTTTTTTTGGAAGGGGGGAAGAGATTACTTTTTTGTTTGTTTATTTTTTCAGTAGCAATTTTCCAGAGCAAGAGATCTGAGGTTATACTCCATATTCATCGTCTGCCAGTAGGTAACACATTGCCCTAAATGTAGTGGCTTAAAACAATACACATTATCACAGTTTGTGGGTCAGGAGTCTGGACTGGTTTAGCAGGGCCCTCTGTTCAGGTTTTATAAGAGTGTAATTAAGATATCAACTGGGCTACATTCTCATCTGGAAGCTTGGCTAATAAGGAATCCCCTTCTAAGCTCATTGAGGTCGTTGGCAGAATGCATTTCTTGTAGTTCTGTGACTGAGGGCCCAGCTTCTGACTGGCTGTTAGATGAAGACTGTCCGCAGGTCCCAGAGGCTATCTGCCATTTCTTGTTACATGACTCTATGTTCACAACATGGCTTTTTGCTTCTTCATGGTCAACAGTTGAATCTCACACTCCAGCCTACTAAGACAGAGTCTTATGCAAAGTAATATAATCACGTAAGTGATATCCTATCACCTTGCCTTTTTCTACTACTCAAAACAGGTCATAGATTCCATATGTACTCATAGGGATGTGATTAGACAAGGATCTGACTCATTGGAGGATCACCATAGTGTATGGTCACTACAATCCCCTAAAATGCCGCAGACCATAGTTCTGTTTTGGAGAATATTAGAGCATTTACGAGATGAAACTCTTACTTAATACCTATGCTAAATGCCAATATTTCAAAAATTGGGTAACATGCACAAGAAAATAAACAATCACTTGGAGACTCATGTATTAGGTAGCAGAACTAATCTGAAATCATAGTTGTCCTAACACCCCTGCACACCCCTTGGATGAAAGTAGCAATTAAATTATGTCATTGAATCAATGGCAATGCATCACTAAATTTTCAATACATATTAATGGAAAATGAGGTTTCTAAATACAGCATTTTACTTCCAAACAAATTTTGGAGTACAGAAAAGTCAATTAGTAGTCGTTTGTATTGCTGAATAATTTTATTCTAGCCTGAACCTGAGCAGTGGATATTTAGCTATGTACTATTTATTCTACTATTATTGAAGCAAAGTTTGTCCTTCCTCATTTGGCTCTCAGATCAACAGATGCTCAGTATTTAAAATACAACACTGTAATAAGTAAATACGTCTATTCCATAGTAAGTATATTGCTAAAGGAATTGATACTTCGGTTCATGGATTTAAATTTTGATATTATGCGTTTTGAAACACAAGTCACATAATTTTCAGCAAACAATGAAGATGTGACTTTACCATTGATATTACCAGCTTAAATGTCATATTTTAATTTCTCCAGTGTCCTTGATTCATCTCAAAAGAAAATTGTTTTTATATCAGCTGTGTGCAAAAGGATGAGACCAGGACACCCTAGAATTAGTCAGCAAGAAACAGTAGTATATAGAAGAATGATCGCCAGCTGAGTGGCGCGGTGGTTAAGCGCTGGCTTGGGAAGCCAGCGGCCCTGGTTCGGGTCCCACATGTGAGGGCCAATGACAGTGCCCTGAAAAAAAAAGAAAGAAAAATAGAAGAGGGACCAACTTTCAGAACGGAAAAGTAGCACATGCTAAAATGAACAAGCAATACAATCTTAAAAACCATCAAATTTAGGTTTCTGTAGATCAACAATTCATATGGCTTATTGAAATTATGAAGTATCTATAACCTATACTATTGTTTCTGACTAAAAAAAAAATAGGGTCTTGTCTAGCTCATTGGTCATCTGGGTAAGTTTGATATTCATTTAAGGTTCTAAAAATAATTTGTGAAAATGCACAAAATTTTAGCTTTTTTTAAATGTTTGGCCTAAGAGGATAAAATTTATGGTGAAAATCTGCATTCAAGGAGTAAAGAAGTAATATCTTTTTATTTTTACCTTCCTGATAAAGGCAGTTTTAAGAATGAGTAGTAGTGCCCAATTTGTATTTTCAGAGTTAAGAAAATTCTTCTTTCTTTCTCACATAATTACTACTATAGTATAATGGGGGTAGAAAATGAAAACATGGATAAACATTTCTAAATGTGTTAATAGTTCAACATATCTACACATTTTGATGTCTTTGGGGGAAAAAGTGTGTGAAAATCAAAGGTGTCTTGGGTTTAATATATGCAATAAGTATCTTTACTAGATGTCATTCAGTTTTTTAGCCTGTCACATTTCCTGCTTTCAGTCAGATTCTGGAAGAACTATTAAAGCCCATGCAACAGATTCAAATAAGTCACATAACAAAAAAAGAAAAGTTACCTTTAAGAATATATTTGAAATGTGTCAAAAATAATAGCCATACATCTGATTTGGGATGTTATGGTAAATTTAGCGTGAGTAGAGGGTTTTTATGATTCATTTCACTGGGATTGATTTGAATATTTGATCTCCTTTCCCTTTTCAGTTCAAATTATTTGATCCCAAGCATCCTCACAAAACAGTTAACTAGTATGATTGGGAAGCATATGTTTACTGGCAGGTGTTGAGACATGAATGCATCAGTTGATATAAATAAATAAGGAAAATTATAATTTTATTACATTTTAAATATGAAAACATTAGTTTGAGTAATATGGCTTCTGAATTTTATGAGTTAAATTTTCATAGCAAGAATTACAAATGAAAGAAGGCCATTAAAAATGGGCTAAAATAAATTTTTTCTATAAAATTTCATATTAGTAGACTAAAAATAATGAAGATTTTATTAAAACATCTAAAAGTCTCTAATATTCATTATTCATGAATCTTTTACAATATATTTGTATTATAAAAATTGGTTTTCAATTTAATATAGTAAGACATGAATGTTGAGGACGTGAACTAAAGCATAACAAAGATGTATAAAGCAAAGTTACCCATTGTTTCCTTTCCCCTACCATTTCTATTTCTAGCCCCTGATTTACCAATTGTATACCACCTAATGCATGTTCTTTTACAACTTTGTTTTTAGCTGTATGTTTTTGTGTGTATGTTTGTGTGTGTGTACATACACACAGATATTATTTAGAATGCATCTTTTAATTAGTGGATAACAATTTGATTCATGAGGAAATTCCTGTGTCATCCCTCTTCTGCCTGATTTGCTATGCAGATCTTGTAAACAAAACCTAAAAAATAGATGAGGAGTCAACATGTAGATAACAAACATAATTATGTGTTTTATTAGAGATGTAGATTAAAATATTTCTAATAAATAAATAAAAAATAAATAAAAAACTGCTAGTTAAAGTAACAATTAAAAAATATTTTTCACTAAACAATGCTTGCATTTTATAAAAATGTAACTTTTAAATAGATAATTACTAATTAGAAAGTTCAACTGACTTTCAATTAGAATGATTTTACAGCCTACAAACATGCTATAGAACTACATGAAAAACATACAAACAAAATCATTTCTGAAATCTATTTTAGACACAAAGACAACTGTAAATAAGTGGCACTAGTTCTATAAGTAACAAAAATAGCTTTAATTCTATAGTTTTTCTTCAAAAGGCAAAGTTTACAAAAAGCAATAGACAATATTTTAAATTTCATTTACAAATGAACTTAAAGAAGGAAACTATAAGCAAAGGATGACTGTTTTGCTGCCTCAGAAAAGCAAGATACAGATAGGGTTGTTGAGATCTTTTCCACAAAATGTTAGGATTTACTTCTAAGTGACATTGACCAGAAGGCACAATAATAGCGAATGTACCAACAGTCCTACAGGGAGATAGCTGGTAGCAACAGGGAAAATGAAAGAATTATAAGAACCAGCATCATCTTCAGAGAGAGAAAGAGATCCTAGTTTCTGGGCCAGTAATAAGGGCCACATCACAATTATTTTATCTAGATAGAAGGAAGAGGTTAAGTAAATGCTGACGAGGTGGCTTAGTCACCCAGATATGCTTATTTTGGATGGCCGTTATCTTGCAGTATTGAGCAGGACTGACTGGAAGTTCTATTCCCTAAGACGGAGAAACAAGACCATTTTACATTTCCAGAACACCCTGAAGATTGTCTGATGCACGTTCCAAACAAATTAACTGGTATTGGAATTGTGATGCATTCTTATAGAGGAGCAAGACGAAATAGAAGAAATGAAGGCAATGCCTTAGTATAGATGAGCAGAATGATGGTATCAGAATGAATTCTTCCATGTTACATATTGCAAGCCCTTTCCCAGTTCTGGGTAAAGTGGCAATGCATTGATGTAGGCAACATTAGGCTAAACATACCTGATGGAGTGTACAATGACCAGTCCAGAATACAGTGTATTTATTCTATTTCTCTAGTAAGTCTCCAGCATAATTTCAAGTAAATAATATTTTTAAATACTGGTCAAAGATATGGTAAGTTAAAACTTTGGGATTGATTAAAAAACAATTTATGTTAAAACATTGATGTGTCATTAATATATGGAAAATAGTAACTGAATCCTATTTAATATGTTTTTAAAGAAATTATTTGTGAAAGTAGGCAAGTATCACTTGGGAGCCTATGGTACTGAGAATTCACTTTTAGACCAAACATAACAGGATGTAAGTAGCAGTATTAGTGTTACTATTCAAAAAACAAAACAAAACACTGAGCTAAGCTAGATCAGAAAATATCAGAGAGGGAATGATGAACCATAATCATTTAAATTGTGAAAAGGATGCACAAATAGTTTTCACTGCTGTTTGCTCTTGAAGCAACAAATAAATTGTGCAAAGTCTATTCAAACATAACCAGAAATACTGAAGCAAGAAACATGTGACTCTTATTTTTTAATTTCACAGCCCCTTCACAATTTACTCAGCGAGAGATTTATTTCTCTTGACCCCAGCTAAACACTTCAGGAGGCTTCATAATTACGGCAGGCACTTTTGGATAATCAAAAGTCATGTTAAGTAAGAAACACAGACTCCATTGAGCTGTATGAAAACATTTATGAATATAAGAATGAAAGTGTTTTTACTTTTCAGTTATAAATTATATAAACTATATTCCGTTCATCCTCAACTTTACCAAAGCTCTTTTTTTTTGTTTTCCTATCAGGAGTCCCTCTGGGTTTCAAGAGGCCCTAAATATTTCTCTATGGAGGAGTGGTTATTATACAGCATATATATTTTTCACTCTAGATTGGAGCACTATCTTTGAAGCTTCTTTACCTATCAGTCTATTAAATATATAATACTTTTTAACAGAATATTTAACTGAATCAGGGTAAGGCAATAGAAAATATAAATATTTCCAAAACCTTTAAGGTTATTTTAAAAATCTATATTTATAATATAGATTTTATTTGGTTTCATTTGGAATTTTAATAAAAATTCTTTTTTACTCATGAATGGATTACATATGAAAGGAATATGAGTTATGTTGTTAATTAATATTTCTTGGAAATGATTTTTAAAAGTTGGTAATTCCTTCATTGTTTAAGAAAAATAAAACCGCCCTTGCAATATATCTTTATGAAAGGAAAGAAGCTTTCTAGTCATATTTTTCTGACAGCTCCCCGGGTACATGTGTGGAGGTATATGGTAAGTGTATCCATCGCAACTCCAAAATGGGGTGGCAGGGTGAAAAGGTGGGGGTGGGTGGGAATGTCAGATCTAAAGCAAAGACTTAACAAGTTGCCGGAAGAGGAACATGCAACCTGTTTGTGTTGTTATATTCTAAGACAGAGGAAAAGGCAAATGGACAACAGGATTTTTGCCTAAAGAAAAGTATTTAAATTTAACTTGTGCCAAGATAGCGATGAATGAACAAAAGAGGTAAAAATAACATTTGTAATGAAGAAGACTGAAATTTTATTTCTCCAAATTCACTTGATGATATGTACTTTGCATTATTATAAAATTAACTCATTAAAGATTGACAGTAGCAAGCTTTTAATGTATCACTATAAAGCTGTAACCATTAATTTCAAAGTGATTCTAGTTACAGTTTGAATGGATTTCAATCATGTCTTAATTCATATTATTAAACAGTAATTACCTTTGGTAAGTTGGATTATTATTTCAACCTTGATACTGGAATAAGAAGACTCTGTTGAAATATTAAAAGAGTAGATATTTCTCTGTCATCAAATGGGTGTTTGCTCAATGTCTTTCATGTGACCAGCTCTACAAATAGAATTTATAGCTTTCTCAAAATAAACTATGTTTCTGGGGTTACTAGGCTATTTCTTATTTTATAAAATCATACTGATTAAGTAACGATTACATAAGTCATGGATTAAGTTAAAAGTGAGAGACTGGAAATAGATGATATTATATGAAACAATAAACAACCTATTAATACCTAATATTAATTAAAATTATTTTTAGTTACTCATCATATTTAAAAGACTACATTGTTTGCAGATTTTATCCAAAGTACTATGAATTGTCACTGTACTATATCTTAAGTTACATAAAACATGGGATTTAAAGGTGGTAAAAATGTCCCAATACATATTACTAATTAGCAAATTGTGCTTTTTTTCCCTTTGATTGATAATAATTCTCAGTTTAGAGACTTATCAGGAAATTATACACTCACACTTTTTTTTGGTATATTACTAAAACATACTTTTAGTGACCCTATCATTTGAGTGTCAGCTTGTTTAATAAATTATTTTATATGCTGTTGATGGTCAACCCATTTCATTCTAATGGCCTCTCATTGCTGCCTCATTAAAATATAGCATTACAGATCCATTATATTCCAATGGCCTGTCATTGATTTCCTTCTTTTATTAAAACCACTCAGCCTCAACAGGAAGCCTAATCAAGATGAATCATTTTATCCTCTACAAAATGGGATGGAATATCCCTAAATTTATTTTGTACTTGGAGAACACAATGTGCCTTTTAATGGCCCTAAAATATTTCTTTTTTCTTTTTATAAAAATAAATACTTTTTGGTATAAAACATCGGTTTTCATAATAATGGTTTCCATAATAATGGTACCTTGTGATATTGTTAATCCTATGGCCAGTGAAAAGAGAAACTGTAGCACTTACTACTGTGTTTAGAATACATTCTAATACTTGTTTTTTCAGAATATTGATTTCATGGTTTATGTAGTCAAAGCCAATACTCTCTTTTCTTAACGCAGAATCTACTCTTTTTAAATCACTATACATACACATGTATAGTTTATATATAGTATTTATATATGTAACTGTATATATGCATATTTATACACACAGATCTGCATTACTCTAAATAATAATGTCTTAATTATCATACAAAGTTAATCATTTATGAGTACTACCAGGAATCTAAAACTCTAGTTTATTAAGTATCAGCTGTGACTGTTTTGGTCTAATTGTGGAAACTAAGTATAGTAGAGGTACTTTATGCAATCTTTACTATTCCTTCATATATTTTGAGCTATAGTATAAGAAGGTAAAAAATTATATATATATATATATATATATATATATATATATATATATATATAAAGTTTATATATATATATAAAGTTTATTTTTATAAGAGAAGTAGATCAATAGATTATATGGTATTAAATGCACAGTGAGTTGTACCTTTTATTTATTACTATGTATTTAGGTTATATATAATCAATATAATAAAATGTTTGAAACTGTCATAAAATAACAACAACAAAATTCTGAGTACTATTAGGGAGTTTCTTCTCCTCATTATTTCTCCTTTAGCTATTATAGGCTAATCCTAATTTTATCTTCAAATTTTTATATAAATTATTTCTCTAAATAACCCTGAATCATATCATGGCTGAGCTGGTACAAGTCTCTTTAACTCAGGCCATCTTGGGACCAGATGTCTTTACACAGCTTTTTAATATTTGTTCAGTTTCTCTGTTCAGTGTCTTAATTTTAGTCACTGCCAGGAATAAATAAACAATCTATAATCATGTAATCCCATGAAAAATAAGTAAACTCTGATCTAATTCTGATACCAATTCTGATTCTGACACCAATTCCCATGTATGTGTTTCTTCCACACCATTAAGCCATAACAATTCTGACAATATCTGTCTACCTGGAGATAGTATCAGACTTCAGAGGTTAAGGGCTCTGTCCTACAAGACTATCTAGAAGAGATATGCTCCCTTATAAAGAGTAGATTTGTTAAACTGGTTTGGGAAAATAAATATTGTTGACACACCATATAATCTGATGATGCACAGATAGAGTCTATACATGTATCACAGCAGAAATACATTTCAAAAAAGAGCCAGGGAGTGTTTCTTTGTCAGTGCTATTAGATCAACTTAGATCTGTTTGGGAGAGCCTGCAAATTGTTCCTGTGCTTCCAGTCTCTTACACATTGTTCTTCCCATGTCCATGTTCCCTATGACATTCAAAATGTTTGTCATGTTACTCTCCTGCTTAAAATGTTTTGTTTATTTTCTGTTGTTTGTGGACAAAGCCAGATTTTTCTCTAAGTCCCAATTCCTCTTATGTTGATCTTCTTCTCCAGCTACGCCAAATTCATTTTGATTTCGACAATGGTAGCTGCTCTCAATCATATCGCTGCTGTTGTTCCTTTCTTGTCCTATTTCCCAAATTCCTCATTTCCCTACCTGTGTTGCCAACACTTGCTATATAATCCACTCACACTAGAATACTTGACTCAGAGCTTGCTTCTGCTTTCCCACTGCATTTTTCCCTTCAACCTCCTATAGGCCTCAAAAACTGACATGCCAGGGTTGAGTTCAGATTTCTCTCGCCTCTGCCCGTCAGTCCTGTATTAACTCTAGTTATTTGTTTGTTTGTTTAGCTTCTTTCCCCTATTAGACCACTTCTTGTTTTCCCCTGGTTTGAGATATTTTTTTCTTAATTATTATGCTCTAAGTTTCATCGTAGATATTTAAGTTAACCAAGTCTGAAAGTTGAATAATATATTAGCCTGCTACTGACAATAAAATTGTTAAAAAATCAACCAACTAAGTTTGAAGATCTAATTGACTTTATTAGGAGAGGCATGAATCTGGTATCATCCCCTCTAGAAACCAGAAGTGCTCTCTGAGACGCTGTAGGAAATATCAGGTTTTTAAAGAAGAAGGACGCAGCAAGAGAGCTATTAACAAAAGAAAAGAAAGGTTTATTTTTAGACCAGCACACCTTTTGCATGGTGCGGGGAAGGATGGCAAGGTTTTTATTTTTATCATGCAGATTGCCTCTTCTTTCTATGGGGGATAAACATTTATCTTTATTTTTTATCCTATGTGTTATTTAAAATATATTTTAATAATCAACTTCCCAAATTTTCCTTTTGTGTTTCAGAAACTTTCCAATTTAATTTCCACTGTAATTAATTTTAACTTTTATATTAACTATGCTTTTTCTCCAATTTTAAACCAAATAAAAAACTAGAGAGTAACAGAACAATTCAAATTTTTTCATCTACTCTTTTCCCTACATAATTTATTAAAAATATTACAAAGTAATAGTTAAAAAAATATATTACAAAGGGACTAGGGAGAATTTTTTTTTAAAGATTTTCTTGGGGAATTGGGGGAGGGGAACAGCATTGGGGAATCAGGAAGGGGAACAGACAAGTTGCCATATTTTTGTTCTTCAGTCTAGTTGTGGAGGACGTTGCTTCACCGGCCCATGTTGGTATCGTCATTGCGCTTTTCCTGGATGAGGCAGATCGGTCGCCGGCCTCTGGATGGTCGCTCACCGCGGCTATTGGCAGCTCACGCTGGCTGCCAGCCACTCACTATAGCCTATGGCAGCCCACTGCAGCAGGGGCTGCAGCCTACACTGTCACCGGGGCTCGCACAGCCCAGCTCAAGGGGGCGCTGTTGTTAGCTGTGGAGGGCAGTGTCACTGGCCCTCATATGTGGGATCCGAACCGGGGTCGCTGGCATCCCAAAACCAGCTCTTAACCAATGCGCCACTTGGCCGGCCTCAGAGGACAGTATTTTTAATATTAGGATACAGGAGCATTGGTCATTTTGATTTTCAAATCTATGCTAAATTTTAATAAAGTGTTTATATTTACTAAGTCATATGTGTGTGTGTGTGTGTGTGTGTGTGTGTGTGTGTGTGTGTGTGTATGCAACATTAATAAACTTCAAATTGTTGACATGTTAGCTATTAGTTTTAGGGTGAAAATTACTTCCAAATTCATAACATCAAAATTGAAATTGATGTAATTAATCTGTAAATTGCAATTAATTTAACTCTTTACTTATGTAGCAATTAATCCTAAAATATGAAATTATGTTTTAATATTTCTAAGAAGCTCATCTTCCTGAAGTAACTAATACCATATTTAAAGTTTATAACACTAACAATTCATCCACAGTGACACTAATACAGCACTACTGGGAGCCTGTGTTATGAGTAGAAAAAATCTAATTTAGAAAAAAGTATACTTACTAACAATCAATAATTTGACTCAAAACAAATGAAACATCTTTGGATGACAATTACTAAGTGAAAGGGAACATGTAAAACAATTTAATCTGGCTTTCTTACTGTAATACATTTTCCCAGTCCATGGGTTCGTGTGTGTGCTTATATGTGAGGAGGCTTCAGATTATAAGAAACAGAGATATTATTAGATGATACTGGCTCATTGCTAGTATTACCTGGAAAATGAGAAGAAATTATCTTGGAATTTGTCCTAGCAGAATTTATGAGCTGACTCTTCAGTATGGATACATTACAAACACTGCTGTAAACAAATCTCGGTTTTTGTCTCCTGTATACCTGCTATGCTTTCTTGCTATCTAAATACAACTCTCTATTGTCCCATGACTTCTACTTACATGTGTCCTCTACTTCTTAAAACACTCTGCTAATGACTCTGAAATGCATTCCCCAGTTCTGATCCACTATTGTTTCTATGTTCTTTATGAAAATTTGAGTCACTTAGTCACAATTCAACATAAAGTACCCAACATGCCAGATTTTTCACACGCTTTTATCATCAGTGGGAGTATACACAACTCATTTTGTTTTTCCATGGATCCCTGTTACAATCAGCTATGGCTCATTCAGCAGGGCCATGCTAAACAAACAAATAAACAAACAAACAAACCAGAAATTATTCTGTGTAGGAGTGGGTCACTGGAAGTGTCCTCTAACTTTAAAATGAACTATCTTGCTTTTTAAGCTCACAGTTTTCCAGCGGCAAGTGTGCTCAATGAGTTCCTTTGCTTCTTGTATTTGTATTTGTATTTTCACAAATTCAACATCATATCACCAAGTATTCTTAAATGCATGACTTTTAATAGATATACAATAGTTGTATAGGCCACGTTTTATTTTACCATTAGATTATTATTGGGAACCTAGATGATTTACACATATTCTCTATGAAAATTGACTTACAGTTGACCCTTAATGGAGTGTATTTGTCCATCTTACTATGACCACCACACTTGTCTAATTTCTCAACTTTTTTGCAATCATGAGGCACTTACTTGTATCTGGTTCTCTTCATTTTTAGAGACTTGACATGATTCTGATCATTGACATTTAAGTGACATCTCCTGTCAAAGATAAAGACAGTCACTAGTTAAAATGGTAAAGATAGATTTTAATCAGGGACATAGTATTGCGACATGGACAAAGAACCCAACATGAGCTGAACTCAACTTTGATTTGTACAAAGGTGAATGGACATTTTGAAGAGAGAACAAAGGAAGAGGAAGGAGGTTGAGGAGGGGCTCAGTATGGTCAGAGAAGTGAAAATTTTCAAAACTCAAAAAGGCAAGTTGATCCAACTGAAAGCTCCCTGGGTTTGCTAACTGGTGCTTGTTAAAGTTAGTCTCATACCCTCCCATGGAGGCTGAGACAAGGGCCTTATCTGTAGGTATTGGCTAGAACAAACAGTAAATTCTTTTGCCAGTCTTGAGTTTTCTTAGGCAGGCATTTTAAGGGTGGCGCTTGCACCATCCTTGGACCTGCTGCTATTAGAAATTATGTTAGGGTTTGTTTGAGTCTTTATAGGCCAAAGATAAATCTTGTTGAGGAGAGGGCTGAGGGGAGCTTGGCTAGAGTTTGGTAAAAGAAACAAACAATGATTAGCAGACCTTTCCAATATAATGTTTTGTACTTTTCTGCTTAAACACACATTAATTAATTGTTGAGGTTCACATTTAAAAGAATCCTAAATAATAAATTAATACTTAACCTTGTACAATAATAGTTTTCCCTATACTGGATTATTTACTTAAAATAACTTTCTAGGGACAGCTGAGTGGCACGTTGGTTATGAGTTGGCTTGGGATGCCAGCTCTGAGCAGCAGGGCCCCAGTTCGAATCCCACATGAAGGTCAGTGACTCTGCACCCTCTACAGCTAAGTTGGTGAACAACAGCTCGACATGGAGCTGGGCTGCCATGAGTCACTAGTGATGGTGAAGGCTGCAGTGGGGCTGGCCGGCAGCTGGCGTGAGCTTTTGTGAGCTGCCATGAGCTGCTATGAGCATCCATCCAATGGCTGGAGAATGACTGCCTCACCCGGGAAGAGCCCAATGATCATAATACCAACATGGGCCAGTGAAGTGTTGTCCTCCACAACTAGACTGAAGAACAAAAGGACATCAACTTGTCTGTTCCCCTTCCACAATTCCCCAATGCTGTACCACTCCCTCAACTCCCCAATAAAATCTTAAAAAAAAATAAAATCAGGGCCCGCCGAGTGGCACGGTGGTTAAGCACTGGCTTGGGAAGCCAGCGGCCCCAGTTTGGGTCCCATGTATGAGGGCCAGTGACACTGCCCTCAAAAAAAATAAAGAAAAATAAAATAAAATAAAATAAAATAAAATAAAATAATTTTCTAAAATTAGAATAACAGTGTCAAAAGCACTTTTTTTAAAAGTAAGTCTCTTGTAATACGTTGTTGAATTTCTCCCCTATTAACCCTCCTTCCAGCAATCGATGACCATGCCTAATTTATGTGATCACAAAGGTTAAGTTCCTAACCAATTAATTTTGGGGTCTTAAGGGGTTAAAAAGATGCATATCATTATTATAATCATGATTATAACTTTTAGGGTGTTAGTTAATTTGGATGACATTTCATGTTTTCTCTAATAAGGTGTTTATATTATTCAACCATTTTTCTAGTTAAGGAGAGCGTTTATTATATGAGTATATATGGGCATTACATTTCTGTTTTGGATTCTTACGAGTAAGGTATACGATTTTAAATATTATAAAACTTTAAAAAAAATTCTATCACATCAAACATGATAAGAAACAGGCACAAACACATATTGACCTCCCATGTATATATCACCTGGGCCCAATAACTGTAAACCCAAAGTCAATGCTGACCTTCCACACTCCTGACCACTTTACCCTCATATAGAAGTTTCAGGCAAATTGTATCCATAAATATTTATACATAAATCTATACCAATGATGTATATCTATAATAAATATTATAGTAACTACAATGTCATTATGACACCTAAAACTATTAAGAATTATTTAATATCACCAAACATTAGCCAGGGTTCAATTTTCAACATTTCAAACAAGTCAAAAATAGTTCGTATATCATTCTTTTGAATCAGAACCCAAATAAGGTCTATAGATTTTGAGTAGTACATATATTAAGTATTTTTACATCTATAGCTTTTCTCTCTCTTTAAATATCTTTTAAACATACATACACACACATCCCACAGAGCAATTGCTCACAATGAAGTCATTGTTTCATGGCGAGTCTTGCTACCCAAAGTATTGTCCAAAGACCAGCAGCATAGAAAACTTTAATTATAGTAAATAAACTGTGAGCTTATTAGAAATGCAAAATTACAGGCTCATCTAAAACCCACTGAATAAGAATCTGTATTTTCACAAAATCCCAGGTAAGTTTTGTACATATTAAAGTTTCGGAAACACTGCATTTCATATCTCACAGTCTGCACTTTGGTGATGTAAACATAAGTAATAGGTTGTTGGATCCAGAGGCTTTATCATATATATGGGGGGGGGGGTGCACGCGCTCTCTCTCTCTCTCTCTCCCCAGTCATGAGTCACTTAACAAAAGAAATATGTTCTGAGAAATGTGTCATTAGGTGAATTCATGGTTGTGTGATCATAATAGATTATATTTACACAAACCTATATGATATAGCCTACTATATACCTAGGTTATATGGTATGGCCTATTGCTTCTAGGCTATAAACCTGTACAGCATGTTACTGTACTGAATACTGTAGGCAATTATAACACAATGGTATTTGCGTATATAAAAATATCTAAACATAGAAAAGGGACAGTAAAATTATTGCATAAAAGATTAATAAAATGGTACACCTGTGTAGGGCATTTACTATGAATGGAGCTTAGAGGACTGGAAGTGGCTCTGTGTGGTCAGTGAGTGAATGCGAAGGCTTAGGACACTACTGTATAGAGACTTTATAAATTTGTACACCATCATCACCACAAACATATGAGTAGTGCATTGTTCCAGGATGTTTAGCCATAAAGATATATAACAATAGATTTATATAAATGAATATAAATATATACTCCAAAGGCTAAAATTGCCAACAAATGAATTTCTCTGATTTTTTTTCATTTTCTATATATTGAAAATCACTCTAGAATATTTTTTAAAAATAAATAAAAGTAAGTGAAAAGCTTGCATTGTGAAAATATTTACTGTGAATTCAAGAACTATCTGGGTCATTTGCAGGTCTGTTTCAATTGGTTCAATTGGTCACGTTTTTTTTTTCCTTGTCTATTTGTATCCCTGGTAATCTTTACTCTTAGACATTTCCTATTAAAAATTGCACATTGCCAGATAATGGGATCTTCTTCCAAAGACACATAATCTTATTTTCTGCTAGGTGGCTGCCAAAATGGACATATCACTTTAATCCAATCAGGGACAACCTGACTGAAGTTGGGTTGTCAGTTTTGTTAAGGCTCAATTAACTTCTGATTTACTCTGAGGTGTTTCTGCATGTTCTGTGTCAGCTTTTTTTTCAAAATATCTTCTTCCCAAGCATGTTTATATAACAAACAACCTTGGCAGATAAAGATACTAGTTCACTCCAGGGTATAAAAGCTGAGTTTTTTGCTGTCCAAAATACTAATGTTTCCCTCAAGGGCAAAAGTTAGGTTTGGTAACAGCCCCCTTGTAAACTGGCAGGGTTCTAAGCTCAAGGCTTCTCCCTGATGACCCAAACTCATTGTGTGTGCAGCATGCCCCTGGCCCTGGGTTTACACCTCCCCTGTGGCACCTGAGGGTCAGTGAGAAGCAACACAGACATGTTGCCTGCTGTGCTGTTAGTAATAAAGCCCTTTGCCTCTGACTCAGGAGTCACATATATCCTGCCAGCATCTGCGAAACGAGCAGGCAAACTTGTGAGGTAAAATCTCAGACCCTTCACATTTCTTGACATTTCTATGATTAAGCCTTCATAGGTCTAATGTGGGAATTTGGCAGTTGTAGCCCAGTCCCTCCTCCTAAACTTCAGTTTTAATCTTCTTGGCAATGTGAGACTACAGGAAATTTTGTTCTGCTTTTCATTGGCTTTCTGTTTAGCTCCTTAACCTCTGGCCCTGAGCATCTTAAGAAAGCAGCTGAGGATTTGAGGGGGAAAAAAACCTGCTGAGGAAGAGTTCCTATCTTTCTGGATTTTGTCCCCTGAAGTTCTGTTACTTTAAAATCTCTAAAATCTATTTTTTTTTATTTTTTTTATTTTATCACTATGAACCTCTTCTAAGTTCTCTTGGCTTCTCTATCTTTAAAATGCAATCTTCTGTCTGAGTTTTCTGGCTTGTACCTTACATAAAATTAAGCATAATCCCTGAGGAAAAGAGCTCCTCATAGAATGTTGGTTCACATCCCTGTGTTTCCTTCTCTACAGTCTGTAGGCTCTTCAAATTCTGGTTGTCCCTGTAACTAACTATAAGGTGCCTTCAAATCACCTTCTTTATTTTTTTTTCTTTTCTTTTTTCTTCTTTTCTCATCTTTATTATCTCCCTCCCTCCCCACATTCTTCCATCCCTCTCTTTCTTCCTAATTGCTTTTCTAGTTTCACCAGGGGTGTAGTTCTGCCATCAGCTGCTCTATTCCAGACACCTATCCAGTAATATAACATTAACCTATCTTACATATTTTATATCAAAAGGTCATATTACATGAGCGTTTGAATACTTTAGTCATTGTGCCTCTGAAGACCTAATTTGCTGTCAATTGCATAGGCAGATTTTAATATCAATAGTCTGCTTTTTACTACACAAATCCTACAGTGTTATGTGAAGCAGATTTGATATTTTATAGACTATAATACTGCAAACATGAAATTTTATAAAATTCAACTCAGCTAATAAGCCCCATTTTTGATGATTACAAAAATTTGATCTTGCCAATTCAAGGCAAATAATCATTTCAACTATAAGACTTAGATTTAGGAATGCCTGAGGTTTAGTTAAATTCAGTTTTCTCCCATTCAGCGCTCTCCTTGTGTTCCGCCAGCACTCATATGTACTGGGATTACTACCTAGCAGGCTGCCTATTACATGTACATAATGTGCAGTGATGATCACATCTCTTCTTTTAGCATAGGCAGCACATGGTGATGAATCTGGGGAGTGTAGAGTTCCATCTCTGATGACGGAGCCTCCAACCCCAACTCCTGTTGTCACTGCTGATCTTTGAATAATAGGTAGATTCTGCATTGGTCAGTGCCCACTTTGCCTATGTATGTTACATTCTCAGATCTAGGGTTCCCTTGCCTTGATGGCTACAGCTCCCTGGTAAGCATCCAGCTCTCAGTTCTGAAGTTTGTATGCCTTGCTGTGCATGCGTGGTGATTGTATGTGTCTTTCCCGATCGGTGGGAGCTATGGGAACATTAGAAGGCATGGGGTAAAGCTGGCTATATGATTCCCTCTCTCCTATGATAATAGTGTGGTAACCCCATGTAGGATGGGCAATCTGAAATTGACTCCTGGCAGAAACTCGATTCGTTAACAGGGAACAAACCTTGGTCCTCACAATTTTAGAATTATTAGGAGGTTTGAGTTCATTCTATTTGGTTTGTTTTCTAAAAAGAGGCCAGACAGCAGGGATTGATAATTGCTTTCTTTTCCCCTAACATATTAAATTCAGAATATTAAATATCAGGCACTACCTCTGCCACTGCAGGGTAGAAAAACTGTTTATGTCATTAAATTCTTTATTTTTAGTCTGTATTGTATGATATAAGGTTTATGCTACAATGCCTTCAGTCTGTGATTTAGAAATGCAAGACCAAGTTTTTGATTTCCAGTTCACTTTTATTCTTTCATGGTGTTGTATTCTAAAAATAAAAGTGCTTTTGATTTTAATCTATAATTTCTGTTACAAGATTAAAACATAATCCCAATATTTAAGTACGTGCTACCTTTTGGACGGTATCTGCCCTCTTCCAAAGCAATAAATGCTACTCCAACTTGGTGGTGACTTGTAGTGCACCAAAATTTATGTTCTACAGGAAAGTAAAGAGAAAATGCCATTCACAAAGTCCACAGAACTGTGCTGGTTAGATGGACAACATCATTACTAGGAAGATCGGTGATTCTCTCTGCAGATCACAGCTCATGGTTGGCAAGGTCATGGGTATCGATGAGGTTGGAAAGGCTCCCTATTAATAGGAGCCAAGTGCTAAGGCTTAACTATCAGAATTCAGAAAAATCATAGTTACAATAACCAAGTGAACAGTTAAGGGGGCTTGATCCACAGTAATTGTGAATTGATATTTATGGTATGGTGTCTTAGAGGCAAAAGAGTAGATCATGCAAGAGCATTCTGGGAAGATGGTAGAGTAGGAAGCACCAGAAATGTGTCTCTCCACCTAAACAAAAACACAGGCACAATCTGTTGGATGTGGCTATGTTAGGAATCCGAAGTTTACTGAATTCTTGAAACTTCCAGGGGAGTCTTGGACAGTAAATTGTGGTTAATTTCCATAAGTTCAGCTCTTAGCAGTTATGTATCCTGCATCACCCAAATCTTTAGCAGGCAGCCCTGCATATGTTTCTAGTGCTTAAGTCCAGGGTCTAGTATTAGATATATTAAGTCTACTGTTAACTGAACAAAGTCCTAGCTAAGTTTGGTGCAGAGTAAGCTTATTAGAAATATGGACACATGAATTTGGGAAATGACCACTGTGTGGTTCCATGGATCCAATAAATCTTTCCTGTCCCTCCAAAGCTGGCGCCTATATATCTCTCCAATATTATCTGTTAATACCCTCACCTCCTTTCCTGCACATGTGAACAAAATGTACTCACACACTCTTTGCCCATACCCAAGTACTCTTAGATTTTTAATTATGACACACTGTTTACAAGTGCTATTCTCCTATTTGCAACTGATTTTAAGTGACATCATTCTCATCCCCCACTCTCCTGAAAAAAAAAAAAAGTCCCTATTTTGTCTTCCCACATCAAATTTACATCTTGCTTTTCTCTTAGTAAATTTCTCTAAATTCCCTTCCAAGACTTCCCTTCTTCCTTAACTCAAAGCTCAATAAGTTAGCATATGTCCTCCTATAGCTCAAATTAACTATGTGAAGCATTTATTATGCAGTATGTTAATGGTCTTTTTATATTTTTGTCTCCTTCTTTAGAGTATAGAATCTCTTGAAGGTAGAGACAGTGATTTAATCATTTTATATTTCCTGACCTTCTCTGGTGTTTGCTAGCTGGGGAAACAATATTACTTAATGAATGAATGGAGTGTTTAATGAATCATGAATGGTAGTCTAACTAATATTTCCAATATTTTCTGTTGAAATTCTCCCTTTCAGCAGCATATTTCCTTTACCCTAGCTCTTTTCAGAAACTTCTATCTCCACTCTTAACTGAAATTTCACTTCTCATCAGGAACACCTCCCTTAATAGTGCCCCCTCTGAAGGATGCATTTTTAACTACAAACTCTCCACGTGACATAGGGCAATGGCACATTCTAAACATTGTTCTTATTTTTTCCATTTTTTAGATGAGAATGATTCCACATTTTGGATCACAACTTTACCCTTAAATCATATAGCATGCTAAGTAACTTCTACTTCTCTTTGTCAAAGATTTTTTTACTGATCTCCGACTTAAAACTTCACATTCAGTGGAGATGAATCTTCCTATAATTGCAAATATAATGGCAATTCTAATGACCACTAAACGACAAATCAAAGAGCTTAACCTCATATTTCAACTCAATTCAAATGTCTTTTATTTGCATTCCATTTTAGCTATGTACTCTGACATCCATTTCTCATAATCCAGATGTGTTCCATATAATACTAATTTAAAGGTTAGGGTCCCTGGTTTTAATCTTCTATTTTACAGATTTTTCTTACTCCTAATTCCAGTAACCATGCTCCTTGATCTCATTGTATTCCTGGGTTCTTATTCTTTTCTCTTTGAACCTGGTTAATCAAAGCTCCTCTTAGCTTCATTTCTTTTAAATAAAAAGCCTAAATTCATACTGAATAACTGCCCAAGTTAGGAGTTCGCATTTGAAATATTAGATATTGATAACAGATGACTTAAAGCAAAAAAAAAGAAAAAGCAATTCATTGAATTATCTGCAGACAGTTCAAGAAATCAGCACTAGAGATGAGGAAGCAGGTTCCACAGGCTGTGCACCCATGACCACAGATGACATCATCCCTCAAAATGCTCCACTAAAGACTTCTTTGATAGTGCTAATAACTACCAGATGAACCAGCTTGTACCAGAGTTTACACCATATACTAGATATCACTCATGACATTTCTGTCATTATGTGCTATAATTCGATTTTTCAATACTTCTGCCACCACAAAGATTTTTCTATTGTTTCCTAGTAAATTACATTACTAAAACCAAAATCCAGGACAGGAATCTCCAATTGGATGAGAGTAAGTGACTTCTTGATGCTTTATGAAAAAGGGAGTTGGGGATATTGAGTAATAACTGTTTTTCAGCTTGGATAGTGGGAGCTGGTTTTCACCTTTCTTTAAGACTCACAAATTGGTCACCCAGTAGAATATGTCTGAAAAAGCCAAGTGCCAGTTGCAGCTTTCAATTCAAAGGAATTTCTTTTGTGTGCCTTGGTGATACCATTTTGCCCTTGAGATTAACACCTTTAAAGCATCAAAGACCGCATATATGAAAACAGGAGGCAACTTTTTGGCAAGTTGTAATTTTTGATGAAATAATAAGTATCCTTTCCTCATTTTCATTTTAATTTATCAGCACTTACTTTAGTCCACATTTTTAACCCAAGTTTAAATGCATTTGTAACTAATTCTCTAATCTTATTCTACCCAGGTACTTGAATATCTTGTTAAAGCATTTGATACCACTCATGAATTATCATTGCCTATCAGCATTAGTCAGGATAGGCTACAGCATACTAAGGATAAAGCAATCCTACTGTCTCAGTCATGTAACGGAGCCAATGTTTCCTTTACAGTGCTGTTATAGGTACAAGTCTTAGTAAGACAGAGAGCTTACTAAGGGGCTCTGCTCTAAGAGTACTCAGAACACACATGATGGAAGTTTCACTGTCTTGCAGCTGCATCATTGGGAACATGAGTCATGCTCAGCTGTTGCCACAGGGAAAGGAAAAGCTGATGGGCAATACTGGTACCCATTACTTCTTTTGTAGCCCTTTGAACAGATGTCATCTTCATACCATCCTAACCACAAGAGGCTGAGGAAATGTAGGTCAATAATATGGTTAGAAAGCACCAATCTATTACAAGATTTATTCTCCTTTCAAAGAAAAATACCTCCCAAAATTTGCCTGCTGACAATATTTCCCATTTCTATGATGCTCCAGAATCCACTCAAGGGTGAATGCCATAGCAGTTCAGTTTCCATGGATGCCAGCATATTTTACAGAACCAATTATCCTATGACAATTGGTCATAGGAAACTTCTTACAAGGAGGTGACAAAACTGAGGAAATAGGCACACAGGGAATGTGAAAATCCTGCTGGTAAATGTATTTGTATTATTGTGACCCCTATAGGGGATTCCTTGAAATTACAATGAACGCTAGTGACTTCTCTAAGCCAGTTGCTCTCTGAACTATGTTGGAACTAAGTTCCTCCCTCTAGCATATATGAGAATTACAAAAGAATCTGAGTTATCAGCTTTGTCACTTCTCTAGGTCCTAATAGCCATTGGGATTCTGCCATGTTTACTGAAATCAGGGAGACTTTTTTGATTGTAGCATCTTCTGCCAGCACTTTCACTCTATAAAACGTAAGCCAAAGAAGTATTGTTTTAAGATACCAGTGCCCTATTAATGAAAATGTTTCTTAATGTCTTAGTGTATGGAGTATTTTCAGGACATACTTAGATACCCTGAATCCTGAAAATAATTAGAAAATGGGTGTTTGGGTACTGTATGATATACCCACACCAATATGCCTACCTACCTCACTCATTGAATATCTCCCTCAATATTATTTAAATTATCTCCAGCATCATATAGAACAATGTGCATTAATGAATAGGAGCAAGAGACCTGAAGCCTGGATATAAGTCCCAGTTTTGCCACTTACTGTGTCAATTTCCCTGCCCTCTTTTTTCTTGCCTGTGAAATAAAGGATGATGATCCTACTTACCTGATATAGATGTTGTGATAAACAAATGAATTAACCCATGTATAACACATAAAACAGAGTTTAGAATATACAGTGGTTCCTCTTATCTGTGGAATATATATGTTCCAAGATGGATGCCTAAAACTGCAGATACTACCAAACCCTATACATACATAACTATGATAAAGTTTACGGCTTTTCTTTGCATATCTGAATTGCCAGCATCACTACTCTTGAACTTTGGGGTTATTATTAAGTAAAATAGAGGTTGCTTGAACACAAACACTGCAATGCCACAACAGATGATCTGATAACTGTGATGGCTCCCGAGTGATTAACCGGCAAGGAGCTTATGTAGTACCATGGAGAAGCTGGACAAAGTGGTGATTCCCATCCTGGGTGGGATGGAGCTGGGTGATGTGTGATTTCATCATACTACTTGGAATTGCATGCAATGTATAATATATAAACTTTTTTATTTCTTGAATTTTTCATTTCATATTTACAGGCTGCAGGTGATGATAGGGAACTGAAAGAGCAGAAAGCAAAACCACAGATAAAGGGGGACTACTGTGCAAAGAAATCAATAACAATAACAAAGATTATTATCTGTAATTTATTTATCATAAGCCACTATTGAGTTAATAATTTATGACAATAAAAAAAATTTGGAAAGACTTTATATTGCCAAAGTGAGTTAGTGTAATAACCCCAAAGACACAAGATGGACTCTTACACACACAGCTAGAATTTGGTTTGGATATCAGGACTGATGATACACAAGCACAGGAAATTTCTTACATAACTAGGATTTGGAAGAGCAGAGCACACTCCCAAGCAGGTCCAAAAATGGCTTGAGAAACCTGAGAGTGACAATTAGTTTGGGATTTTTAGGGTGATTAAGCAACGGGGTTATGAAAAGGTTTTCTCATGTGATTATGGCTTGTGTGGGTTGAACATCCTGCCAGTGCCAAAAAAGGTAGCACCTGAGCTTTCTTATCAGTATTCCCAAATGTAGAGCAAAAGTGAACTTGGGAAGAGTGGGGCTTGAAAGCTGTCAGCACTCAAATATCTAAAATTAAGTCAGACTCTTCCTGACATTAGCAATGAATTCGGCACTTTGTGTAAGGACACCAGCATCGATACATTTTCACTAACATAAATATATGTTCTCCACAGCTTGTTACTATAGAATAATAAAATAGTATAGGCCATTTATTAAGTATTTTGTCTCAGTCAATGTGCTCTTAAAGAAATTTAACAGAGTGGTCCATGTAACAGACATGAAAACCAAGGTTTAAAGAAATGAAGTCAGATGCCCGAACTTATAATACCTAAAAGAAAGTCAGCGATAGAAGAAGAATGTGGAACAAAGTGATCTGATTCCAAATTTTCTAACTTTGTCATTGTTACTTACTGCTTTTCTGATAAACAGAAGATAACACTTTTATCTGCATTCAAGTTTGAATGAAAATAATAATTATTAACTGGTAACAGTAATCATAATGATCACTTTTGTTGACAAATAACTTCCATTTAAACCTTTAATTGCTTAGTTAGAAATAGCCCTTATCACCACCAGGAAAAAAAAATACATACGTAATTCAAACCTTCAACATTATATCAATTCTCTTATAGATGGTTATTTTCAAATATTTAATATACTTAACTAAGAATGTTCTATTTTTGTCCTTAAATAGAACAGCTTTTTTGTCAACTTAAGCTTTCTGCACACTAAGAAATTTAATCTAAAGTAAAATAAATCAAATAAAAAAAAATCCACATGCATCTTATTTAAAATTAAATGTTCTTTTACTATAGGAAAAAATCATAACCCCTAAATCATCAAAATTATTCTCCTAAAATTGTTTAAAATACTATAGTGGCAATGACTTGCAACCAATAATAATGAAATTGCATGAAAGGGATCTCTGAATTCATAAATTGCCCAGTGGAAACTATCATTTTTATAGGATTCTAGAAACAGTCTAAAGTAATTTCACACTATGATGCACAGTTTCTTTCCAAACTTGTAAACTGCCTTTTAAGACAATGTAATGAAGAAGGAAATGTAAACAGCTAAATAATTTATAAAGACTGAGAAGGTATTTTAGTCACTGCTTAACAACATATTTGATTACTATTTAAATGTGACAAGATGGAAACAACCCCAACTTTGGAGTCAATTGATTGTATGAATTCTAAACAATATGCTTTCTATTTTTTTGTATCACAAATATTGATTGCATTATTCTGTATTTAAGAATTTCAAATACAGTTCTACAAGGATTTATCACCTCTTTTTGTGGAGATCACGATTTGAGTTTTCTTGCCTAAAAATCGTACATAAAATAGTCTTGATTTAATCTCATCAACATGTGACCTTATTATGTTTCTGTTTCAAATTGTATTTAACATTTTAAATAAAGGAGAACATACTAGTTTATAGTTATTATTTTTTTATTTATATTACACTAATGCAATATATTTATATGTCAAATTTAATTAGCTGTTATAAACTCTCTAAAAATACTATTTTAGCTAGAATGTAAAAATATATACTAGGATCCTATCCCATAGAGAGCACAGCATTTATGTACAATAAAAAATAGCTATTTTTATTCAGTCAGTTGGATTCCTGACATTATTTTGAAAACTTATAAAACAAAGGTCTGCATATATTTTATCATTTGCATATTATGAGGATTTATTATATTTTAAAAGCTCATAGTCAATTATAACTTGGGCAAATATTATGTAAATAAGGATCGTAAAATAAGTATGAGTTTGCATAGATATGCTGAAGTAATTTATATGCTGGTTTAATAATATAAATCTATTTGAAGGAAGATTTTTTTTTTTTTTTTTTGCCAAACAATAGCCTCTGCTAAGAAGTAAAAGAAGTATGTCATTTAAACAAATTGGGATATTTCTTTGGGATACTTTGTTTCCTTCCGATATATACTAAGAAGTATTGTAGAATTGCTGAATCAAACCAGTATTCTATTTTTAATTTTTTGAGGAACTTCAGTACTGTTTTCCATAGTAGCTACATCAATTTACATCCCCACTAACAATGCTCATGGTTCTCTCTACATTCTCATCATCATTTATCTCATATGTTTGACGATAGCCATTCTAAGTATGAAGTTATATCTCATTGTGGTTTCGATTTCCCTGATAAAAAACTGATGTTGAGTATATTTTCATGTACTTCTTGGCCTTTTGCATATTCAATACTTTCTCATTAGATACAATGTTAACTATAGAGTTCTGGTAAACACTCTATATCAATTTTAGACGATTATCTTCTACTTTAGTTTGCAAAGGACTTTTAATTATAAATGCATGTTGAATATTGTCAAATGCTTTTTTTACATCTACTGTTAAGTTTTTTTTATGTAGTGTCTTAGTATGTTAAATTACATTAATTTTAGAAATTTAAATAAATTGTACATTGTTGAGATAAATGGCACTTGGTCACAGTATACAATATTATCCTTTTTAAATAATCCTGGATTTGATTTACCAATGTTTTGTTTATGAGGGATGTTGGTTTATAGTTTTCTTTTCTTATAATTTCCTTATCATGAATTATCAGAACTTTGCCCTTCTTATATAACAGTTTGGGAAGTGTAACCTACTCTATTCTGAAAAAGTTTGGGTAAAACTGGTTCTAGTCTATCTTCAAACATTCGTTAAATTATTTCTTTCACTGAGTTCTGATTAATTCCAATGTGGCCGGTAAACATACTCTATAATATTTCAATAACTTAAATATTGAAAAATTTTTTTGACCCTTGCTTAGTGTATTTGGAACTCTGTTGTTAAGAGCATGCAAATTTAGGATGACTATGTCGTCCTGATAAATTAACTCTTTTCATTATGAAGTGTTCCTCTTTATTTCTCGTAATATTCTTTGTCTTAAACTTTACTTTAACATTAATAAAGATGTACCAGTGTATTATGCTTATTGTTAGCACAGTATATTTCTTTCCATCTTTTTTCTTTCAGCCTATCTGTGTCTTTATTTTTATAATGCATATATTATTGACAGAATATCTTTGCTCTTGATTTTATACCTGGTCTGAAAAATCTTTCATTTTAATTTAAATTTATGTGGGTTTTTTTCTCCATTTATATTTAATGTAAATGTTTATATGATTAGGTTTACGTGTATCATCATTTTATCTGTTTTTTTATTCATCACATTTATTTTTGTTCCTCTTTTCCTCCTTCCTCAGCTCTGTCATTAACTGTGTGTGTGTATTATATATATATGTATATAAACACACACATATACACACATATAATTTTGTGTACATATAAAATGATTATATGATTTATGTATAAAATTTTAAAATATATTAAATGATTTTACAATTTAAATATATATAACTATATAATTATATATAATGAAATGATTATATATAATGACCTATATTAATTCTATGCATTAATATATATTACAATATATAGGTTGATTCTATGTAATTATATATAATATACACATATATGTGTATATTATAATACTATGTAAAATCTCAAAATGTTTTAATTTTCCAATCAATAACCACTAAAACTTTTTTCTGCTTCTTTTTCCTCTTTCCTTCTGCAGTAACATGTATATTATACCACTTGATACAGTCCCACTAATCATTGATTAACATTAGCAGTAAGTTTACCTAATAAGCCCTGAAGCTCCAATCTGTAACTTGGGACCTACTCTTTTGGTCAGGCCTAGACCCTCTCTGCCCATAGTTTTGTGGCTTCAAGGTAACTTTTGTACTTTTGTTCTCTTTTTTTCTTATCATCTCTTCTGTCTTCCAGTGTTTCCCCTGGCACTGTCACTGCCTAGACTAACAACTCTTTCTGATTCAAGTGACTTAAGTTGCTGACTAACATCACATAAAGGTAACAGTTTAAACTCAAATGGTTGACTAGGAAGTAAATTTTACTTCCGTAGAGAGAACTGGCCTCCTGTAGAGCTCCATGGAAACCTCCTACAGCCTGGTGGTTAAGGCAGTTAACTCTGGTAGAATCTATCCTCTCTTCCACCACATTATATGCTGCCAGAATAAGGCTTCAACTTATGCTTGTGAATGAATCATAGCAGGTAGGAACTGGTGTTATCTGACCATGAATGCTGAGTTTGCAGGGAAAACAAAGCTGTGGGCCATAGCTGTTAACTGCTATAGATAATGCCAGTAGGAGGGTAAATGTTTCACCATACAACTTAAAAGCGCTGCAAATGAAGTGTCAGGAGACCTTTCCTGGATTTTAATGTATGGTCCTGCGAGGTTATTGTGCACTGTCTGAGATGTTGAAACACTGCACTTACTTCTGCTACTGTCTGTGCATTTTTCCCAATAAACTCTGTCCAGCCAGTCTTCTGCTTGGTCACTCATTGTAATTTCCTTGATAAAAACTTTGGTTCTTATACTAGAATGTTCGGTTACGGTATTCTCCGAAAGTTAAAGAAAAATGGTGTATATTTTAAGCTGAACGTTTCATTTCCTCTACTCCCAATCTTATATAATATTGACAGTACATGCTGAAAAAGATGACATTTTAATGTAGCACAGAGAAATAGAGTGCAATACAATATTTCAAATAATCAAAATAACAAACTCATCCTTGCAGTCAAAAAGTATATAGGAATATTTGCAGAGCACCTACTTTGTACGTCAAGTGAATCCCTGAGGGAGCCATGGCCATTGTTTAAAAGAAAGTGTTTTAAACATAATATCTTTTTCTATGAGAAAATCATTTTTGATACCTGGAAGTCTATGGTAATCATTAAGTTTTATACTGTTGAATATGTTTTTACCACACTTTGAAAGAATGTTTATCCTGAACATAGAATCCAATTTTTCCTTCTAATAGCCAATTTACCTTGGAAAGTATGTCATCAGCTTTCTTTAAGGAAAATTATTGTTCCGTATTTCTTTTCCCATACCATAATGCTTGATAGAAACCGAAATGTCAATAATATTACACAACTACTTCATTCTTGCTTCAGCTCTACAGTTAGCTCTTCACATACTTATATCAGCCATAAAAACCCTCCATTTTTCTTATATAAACTCTTAAATGTGTAGTAAGGTAGGCAGCTTTTGCTCTTACAGTACAGTTGTATTCTGTGCCTGTGGATAAACATGGTATTCACCTACACCAATAATTGTGATTGAATCAGCTTAATAGCATAAGCAGAGGCCAATTTTGCTTTTACTATGAAATGCTTGTGCATTAAAAAACATAATATAGTTCTAATAACAACTGAGTTTTTTTTTGTTGTTTCCCTATCTAAATGCGTTTCTTGTCAGAAAATGTCAAAATTAATATAGGCAGACAATAGCAGCAAAGTATAAGTATGTAGAACCTTGAATAACTAATACAGAGCAAGTAAATGTGCTAGTTTTTTAAAAAAACAGTTGAATACTTATATCAATATGATATATGACAGATTCTATATGAAAGCATTGTCATAATTTAGAAGGTGAGAGTAAAATTTAACATTTAAAGAAAAATGTTTTTTAAAATTGCTATATTCATGCAAAAATAAAATAGTGGGAAAAAATGTATACATTTTTAGAAATTTGAAAAGAAATTTTTTATCACATACTTTTAAGAACTTTTTCCATGAAGCACCTAATTTATTTATACAAAATGCCAATTGTCTTGAAAAGAGAATATGTATATATATTGAGAACCTGTGTCAACATGTGACTATCCCTTTCAATTTTCTAACTCTGTGTATATATTTTCAAATATATTTATATATACTTTGTGTATTATTAGAAAACCAATGCATCAAGACAAGAAATCACTAGTTTCTTTTCCAGGTTCCAAGTTAAAACTGTATGGTTTAACAATTTTATAATAAATGTTTAGGCTGGTATGCCATTAATTTAGAAATAAATTTAATTAATAAATTATTGACATTAATACATGCTAAGAACTTATGATATATCAGTCACTGTTTAATGCCTATAGAGTTGTATATCTAATTTATATCTCATAACCACCCTTAAAGCTATGCATCATTATCCAGATTTACTGATGTGGAAACTGGCACTCAGATTTATTAAGTATGTAGTATACAGTAAGTGGATAATCTAGTTCTCTGAACCTCAGGCCATCTAATGCAGGAAGAGAGGGTATTACAAGAGCTGTCCTATATATCCATAGACATGTGGCCTGCATCTAAGACATTGATCCGGAGAAAATAATTTTACTCTTCCCTTCTAGTTCCTTCTGGCTGGTCTAAGAATTAAATTGACATGAGACAGAATAACAGGAGAAAATCAAATTTAACTTTGTATATATATGGAGGTCCCATAGATATGGGACCTAAGAAATGACCAAAGCAGGCTGTTTATATAACTTTTATACAAAGAACAATGGATTTGTGAAGTACTGACAAGACAAAGAAACTTAAGTTTGTGTACTAATTAGTCAAGAAACTAAGCAGAGTTTGTTTATACAGCCTTCTCAGCCTTGGATTCCTTATTTCTGGTGATAAGGATGTCTCTTTACCTCCTGGTGCAGAGAGGGTACCTTTCACATGGAGGCTTTTTTCCTGCTGTCAGGGTGACAGAGAATGGGGTCAGCTGTTCTCCTTGCACCAGCTGTTTCTCAAGTAACTTTAATTCAATATAAACAATATGTCAGTTTGGCCTATTTTGGGGTGATCTACCCTGAGCCCGTTATCGCCTTCTGTCTAGTACAACAGAATAACTTCATCCAAGTTTAGTCTTTGGTATATAATTAAATCCCACCAGTTCTCATTTTTCTCCTAACCTTTTTCCCACTGGCTAAGAGGAATCCACGAAGAACAGAAAGAAAAAACAATCATATGATACGTTGCTCTGGATACTAATGCTCATCCACTCATTGTTCTATGACAGAAAAAGTTCTACACTTTATTTGGGCAAACGCTGAGCCCATTGCTTTTCAACGCTTCCATTATAAACTAATTTAGCTGTTTGAGTTAATTACATTTCTGCTGATATTTTTAGTATATTGGGAAATTTCTAATCTAGACTTCTGTCCTAACAGAGTTGAGGCCATCTGTCTACTTCTCTAGAGTCCTACATTGGTTTGCTTTTCCTACCAACCCCTTCACACCACAGCATCCTACACTCATTCTGCAATTCCCAGCAATCCCCACTTCTGCAAGTTAGACTGCCATCGCTATTGCTTCCACAGAGCACAGATGCTGCGGTCACATTTTCACCTCCTTTATAAAACCATTTGAAGAAACAGCATTTCTTTGAAGCAAGAGGAAGAGTTGAACATGGCACTATTTCACATCTCATTCTTGTGCATACGTCTTACCAAATTACAGCCCAAGTTTTTTCTATAGAGGCAACAACAGGGTTAGCTAGTTTGGGATGCATGCATATATGGATGTACGCATTTCCCATAGTACTTAGACATCACAGTCCACCTAGACTCATAGAATCAAATATTTGACACTCTCCAAACAGGAAAGAACTTTGCCCTTATTTCTTCCTCCCTGTCTCAGAGGGATTAATTTTAAATTAATGAAGAACTACAATTTATTGCTCAGCTTTTATAATTCCCAAACTCTGAAGAACATACAGATGACCAAAGGGTTTTTGATCATGACCTTTCTGAAAAGTAAAGTTGGTATTTAATTATAGAGTGGGTCTAAAAGCCTATGGGTTAATTTGTACTATTTCCTTTTGTGCTGGTTTATAGATGATCTGATTTACAGGGCACATTTGTTTCATCTTATTAATTAAACTACATTAAAATTTTTCTTAAAGCGTTAGTTAAACCCTATGGTGAAATAGAAAATGCAAATCAATATATATTTTGAGTAGTTAAAATTTCAAGTTTTAATTTGGTTTTATTGAATTAAAAGATACTTGCAAAATCATATAATTTTTATCTTAATGGTAAAATGTTATTTTGTATATAAAATTTATAAATAAGATAAATATACTACTTCCAGAACTTTTCACAAATATCAATACAAAACAAGACTCTCAATCAGAAAATTTCTTCTCTCTACTATTTTCTACATTTCTGCCAGATTTATTTCTCTTTTTTGAAAGCTCCTAATTAGATATTTCTATTACTTTACCAGCTTTCCATTTGTATAATATATAAATATCTTAGCACTGCTTAATTTTCTTATTTCATTTCTTATCATTTCCTTTTATATATAATCCATACCCTATTTTCCATTTTTGTAGGTTTCCTTACTAGTCCCTAAAACAATAATATCTTCACATTCCTCCATGACTGTTTTTTTTGTGCTATCTTCTCTTTATGGAAGGGAGCCTTTCTCTTCTCTTTTCCAGTAGTCAAATTTTTATTTTATTAAAGATGCATCTAAAAAAATAATCATTTTTTCTTAGAAGTTTTCTCTGCTTATTTCTAAAATAATTTACTCTTTCCTCTACTGTCTTTTGTATAGATAGCAATCATCACATTATGATTTCTTATACATGCATGTGTCTGTTCATTTACGTTATCTGGAAAGTGTGACACGATAGCATCAGCATCTAAATCACTTAATTAGGTTAAAAGTACAGATGTAAGAGCCCTCTCTAGAATGGCCTATTCAGAAGGTGGTGGTGGGTAGTAATTAGATTGTATGTAAGAACTCCAGATGATTCTCATGTGCCTTCAAAACTGAGAACCATAACCTTAGATGATGAGCTGCTTAAAGACAGAAAAACTAGTATTTAGGTTATAGAGGAAAAGCCTTGCTCTTCCTTCTGTTTCTTGTTTACTCTTATACCACAGCCACACTTGCAGCAATGCTTCTGACACCAAATATGTGTGGTGCTCCCCACGCCAAGAAATTGCACACCAGCTGAGTGTCCTACAATTTAACTCAATTCTGACACCATCTACCTGGAGATAATGTCAGATCCCATAGGTTAGGGGTTCATTCCCACAAGACTGCTCCACCTTCCACTCAGATGGCAAAAGAAAGTTCAGTTTGTCACCTGTGCTTCTGACTAACAGGCTATTGCTACAAGTTCCTTAGCCGCCTCCTTAGGTCCCATTAATTTGCTATAGGAACTCAGGAAAACAGTTAACTTACTGTTTATGGGCTCATATAAAAGGGTATGATAAAGAATAAAAATAAACATCCATGTGGAAGAGATGCACAGTGTAAGGTATGAGGGAAGGGCTTCCATGCTTTCCCTGAGCAGATCATTTCCCAGCACCTCGAACTGTTCAGCAACCCAGAGCTTCCTGGGACTTTGGGGATTTTTGTGGAGATTTCATCATGTAAGCATGATCTGTCATTATAAGTCAGTATTCCAGGCCAGCAGAGTGGTGCATTGGTTAAAAGTTGGCTTGAGATGCCAGCTCTGAGCGGCAGGTCCCAGCTCAGATCCCACATTAGGGCCAGTGACGCTGCGTCCCCTACAGCTAAGATGATGCACAACAGCTCTACCTGGAGCTGGGGTGCCATGAGTCACCAGTGATGGCGTAGGCTTCAGTGGCGCTGGCTGGCAGCTGGTGTGCACTTTCATGAGCTGCCATGAGCCACCATGAGTGGCTTTCCAATGGCCAGCGAGTGACTGCCTCACCCGGGAAGAGGGCAATGATAATACCAACATGGACCAGTGAAGCAATGTCCTCCACAACTAGACTGAAGAACAAAACGACGGCAACTTGTTGTTCCCCTTTCCCGATTCCCCAATGCTTTTCCCTCCCCCAATTCCCCAATTAAAAAAATATTAAGAAAAAAAATCAATATTCCAAAAGGCACTTTTGTGATAACAAATCTTTGGCGTCCCTCAGTACCCACTTTCTCTCCCATTTTCCTGATACCATGAAAGATGTGTCTTTGCCCCTATCAAAAGGCAACCCCCTAGTGTTATGGATCCCAAAGCCTTCAAACCTTTTCTCACTTTATGTTTATTTTAAACTAAATAAACTTAATATCCAGCAACACTAAAATTGCAGATGATATAAGAAAACAAGTACAACATATTAAGGCTTTGAGTTTGTTCAAAACTGTCTGTTACTTTCAAATAAAACTTGTTTTTTGATTATTTTAAAACTCAAATTCATTTGGGCTGTGTGCTATTCTGGGACTAAGATGGATGGACAAGAAGCCTTTATTCGATACTGAAATATTGCCCACGTTCAAAGACAAAGGTGTGGCTTATGCCTGACAGTGGGATATCACCAGTTGATCAGCTTGTAAAAACACTGGTTTGATCACTCAGTCATAGAGTGGCCCATTTCTGTTCTGTATTACTTAGTTTAGCCTTGCAGACCAGACATCTTCCCAGTTAACCTGTATTTCTCTGGCAGATCAACAGAAAGATATCAAAACAGCATACATTGATCTTAATTCCTTTTTTTGTAGACACTTGTTGAAAATTCATGCCAGGGCCTACATTCAAATCAATAGTACTGGATTCATCCAGACTACACAACTTAGTATGCCCAAAGTATTCTGTGACTGTCTTAATTAATGTGCTAGTAGTGTCAGTGGCAGTTTCAAAGGGCCCAAAACCCTTCAGCTTGAGGTCCTGATGGGAGGAGAGACAGATACTAACTTTGGCATTTCAGTACTGATTGGATGGTCACCAATGGTCTTGGGTGGTCTGCTATCTGGCATTTCAGTTCTCATGTGATATACATTTAGAGATGCTAATTATAAGTGGGGCCTGAAGAACATGTGTTTTTTATTTTGATCTTGAAAGTGAAAGGCCATATCTCACACAAGTGCCCAGGTGAGCACCATGTTCTTTTCCAATTGAAAGTTTTTAATACATTGATAACTTCCAAAATGACTTTGGAAGGCCAGAACTCTACTGACATCCAGATACATACACATGATCTCCATATTTGCATGTCTTACAAAAACCTGATATTTAATTTGTCCAAAACTAAGCCCTGGTTTCTAAATCCAACATTGTATCTGCCCCTCTGTCCATGTTCCTGAGAAGCAAATGGCTTCTCTATGCACACTGCTATTTATGCCAAATGCCCGGATGTTGGAGGTGCATGAGAAAGGGGAGTTATCAGAAGTGAGCACCAATTGATCACAAAATTTTGTCAATATTATCTATAAAATGTATCTCCATTATCTGATCCTTCTTCATTTCCTTCGTTTCCCTCTTCCTTTATAAAAACACATTTCTCGAGCCGGCCGAGTTGGTTAAGAGCTGGTTTTGGGATGCCAGTGGCCCTGGTTCATATTCCACATATGAGGGCCAGTGACACTGCCCTCTACAGCTACCAACAGCTCCACCTGGAGCTGGGCTGTGCGAGCCCCGGTGACGGTATAGGCTGCAGCCCCAGCTGCAGTGGGCTGCCATAGGTTACAGTGAGTGGCTGGCAGCCAGCATGAGCTGCCAATAGCTGCAGTGAGCGACCATCCAGAGGCCGGCGACCGATCTGCCTCATCCAGGAAGAGCACAATGACGATACCAACATGGGCCAGTGAATCAATGTCCTCCGCAACTAGACTGAAGAACAAAAAGACAGCAATTTGTCTGTTCCCCTTCCCTGATTCCCCAATGCTGTTCTCCTCCCCCAGTTCCCCAATAAAAAAAATCTTTAAAAAAAACCCCATATTTTTCAGGCTGGCCGAGTGGTCATTGGTTAATAGTTGGCTTGGGACACCAGCTCTGAGCAGTAGGGCCCTGGTTCAGATCCCACATGAGGGCCATTGACGCTGCGCCCTCTACAGCTAAGATGTTGAAGTACAGCTAAGTCCAGGTGAACAACTTGACCTGGAGCTGGGCTGCCATGAGTCACCAGGGACGGTGTAGGCTGGAGTGGGGCTGGCCGGCAGGGGGAAGGGGCTTTCCTAAGCTGCCATGAGCTGCCGTGAGTGGCCATCCAGTGGCCATTGAGCAACTGCCTTACCCAGGAAGAGCACAACGATAATACCAATGTGGGCCAGTGAAGCAATATCCTCCACAATTAGACTGAAGAACAAAAGGACAGCAACTTGTCTGTTCCCCTTCTCCTATTCCCCAATAAAATCTTAAAAACAAAACAAAATCAGAAACCAAAAACCATTTCTCATGTGGCCTCCAGAAAGGCTTCCTCACTAACACCTCTGCTTCTTATATCGCCACCAGGTAACTGCCATCTCTAATCTGTTTTTGCATACTACATTTTCAAAAGCCAAATCTCGTCATTCCGCTTATATACTTAGATCTGTTCAACTAGTTCTTATTGCTCTTATATTAGGATCCAAATCCTACAGTAGACATGGAGGAAATAAGAAAGCAAGGGGGGAAGGAAGGAAGAAAGGAAGAAGGGTGGGCTTACATGGTTTTGATTTTAGTCAGCCAAAACAATCCCATTCTGTCCATCTAACTTGTGCTCATTGTATTTGAGCCACATTAGTTTTATCTCATTTCTCCCAGGCTTTCAATTATATTGTTTTCTAGATTTGTAATGCTCTTTATTACCCTTCTCTCTTCAATTGAATTACTTTTACTTCCTCAGAATATTTAGTTTCCTTAGAAAGGACTACTTGCCTTCCTAAATTATATCCCTTTACATAATGTTCAAGTGCCATGTATACTTTTCTCTCATAGCACTTATGACAATTACATTTTAAGTCAAGTGCATGGTTATTTGCTTAAGTTTGTTTCCCACACAAGATTGTAAAAAGAATAGTCTTTACTATTCTCTCCTTCAGATTTTTACTGATACTTATGAGGCTTTGAAAAATATGATTATTATTTTGCTTAAAGATACCAGTAAATGGAATCACCGTGGTTGGCAGTGATGAGGTAAAAAACATAGAACTACACTTAAAAATAATGATGATAGATGGTATGGCAGAGAAGTCCAGATCCAAGCTTAGTTTTTCTATCTATAACCCAAGGCATAAGTAGATATAAAATGCTGGTATATTTTACTACACAGTGAAATTCCTTAACTTCAATGATTTAACATGCCACAGAAGTCTATACTTTAAGGACAAATTAAGCTGTGAGTATTGCTGAAAGAAAAATCTAACTGCCAAAATAGCATGCAACATATTATAACAGTGTTTCTCCAGTTGTGTTCCCTATACTACCTGAATCAGGATCACAAATAGTGCTTAATAAAATACAGATATCTGTATCCCACCACAAATTTACTTGGTGGGATTCTCAAGGAGGAGGGAACAAACACATTTTTAGAGAAGGTGTCACTGAGGATTGTTGTATCTGCAATGCTTGAGAAAAGAGCAATTGTTTGCAATGGTTGAGAATTGACCAATTAGGAAATGTCTATGTAGTCAACACGTTATAAATAACTATTAGTGAAAAATTGAATATCCAAACTCCCCACTAATTATCCCACAAAATAATGGAAACAACACGCACTGATGAAAAAGAAGCTCTTTTAGAGAATGCTGTCATGCCACAAGTGAAAAGTACTGCGATAAAAAGACCATAGGGCTGGCCGAGTGGCTCAGTTGGTTAAGAGCTCACTGAAGAGTGTGAGCTGAGCTCTGAGCAACAGCAGTTCGATGTCCAGCCCTAACTGAGCTGCCGCTGAGCTGCCAAGAGGTGGCAGGATGGCTCAGCTAAAAAAAAAAAAGAAAATAAAAAAAACCAAATAAATAAATAAATAAATAAATAAATAAATAAATAAATAGAGACTATAAAATATCGATGGACTATTGACTAGCGGTAGAAGAGGAAGGTAAACACAAATTATCTAAAAGCACAGAACCTGTCTCCCTGTCATGGAAAAAGTGCTACAATATCAATGGCATTAATGAGTAACCATCAATTAAAATGCCTTTTCCTTCTTACTGAATCAGAATTATATTCATTTCAGTTTCAGAGAAACGAGAAACAAGATTTTGCTTTTTTTCCCTTTTTTCTGTCATAATTGTATTTTCTAGAGAGCAAGAAATTATAGCTCATCAAGGTGATTGATTCTACATGCAGGCATTCCCACTTTTTTAAAGTCCACATATGCCACATCGCTTTTACAAAAGACTCACATTAGTACCTATTTTCACTAACTGAAAGAAATCTGAAGAGAAGTTTCACTTTCATGAAAAAAGGGAAAACAACATTCAGCATTTATTTTGCAGCAAGCCATTACAGAGGCAGCAGCATACCCCAGCAGTCAGAGTAGCACCACCAAGCTCCTTCCCCAGAAAATACATTTAGCATCTCAGCATCAAGCTGCCATAGCTTTGAACTGTGTGAGCATCTGTGCTTTATCTCAATGCATTCTGTGCATCTGCTAGCAGTGTCCCAAGTATCTGAGATGCCTAAGAGGGCTTGTAAAGATATTATGCTTAGTGTAAAACTGGATGTAATCAAACATATTTGGTATGATTCAGTTATTCTTTTGGGGACTGGGAACAGTCACAAAAATTTCCATATTAAATTAATGCTAGTCTCTTCTCTTTAAACCATTCTGGCTTAGGAAAGGTTCTCTAGGGACCCTCTTCTTTCAGATAGTGAGGATAACCTGTCTAGATCTTGTGATCTTTAAAGGCCATGGTATTGTGGCTACTTTCATGTGACAGTCCAGCAGTTGAGCTATTTGGGAGGTCACTTGCTTTGAATCTGAATTCCAAGTCATTAAAAAGTTTTTTTACCTGCCCAAATATTGTTCATGATGGAAAATAATGCTGATATAATTTAAGCATTATCATCCAGGCTCCTGCACTCAGTAGCTTACTTTTGCTAGAGAAAATTACAATGCAGTAAAAATTGGTGGCATGACAAATTAATGATTTCCAACTTCAAGTAGAATCCCAGAGTGTTCAGTCAACTATTTTCATGGCATTATACTTCCAAAAAAAAGATACATTAGTAAAACAAAAAAGATGAATGTTCATGTCTACTTCTCTTCATGAAAGTTCTTTTATCCATTTTCCCTAATCTAATGAACTTATCTTTTTTCTTTCAAGATCAAATTCAAGTATTATTCATTGAAAATTATTTTGAATCTACCACCCTTCTTTCTCCCTTGAAATCAGTTAGTTTAATCTATTTTTACATGTGTTCACAAAATATTCTACATATTTCTATGTAGACTTTCACTTGATATCTTTAAGTGAGAGCTTAACCCTTTCTCACTAGACCTTGAGATCTCATCATCAGGAACATTGTATGAGTCATGTTTCTTTCTTCATGGCCTTATGTTGGGAAACCCAAAAGATTCAGTACCTCGCTCAATATATTGACTAAACATAGATGAAGTAAATTGATATAAAATATATAAAATATTAAAATAAGTGCATGGAGGCAAGTTTAAGTAGTGTTAAAATTGTAAAGAAAGTAAAACTGTGTGAGATTAGACAAATATAGAGACCTAACTATGTTTATATCTTACTCTCCCATCTCCTACAATTTTCTGATTTAAAACATTCTGGTATCTATGCTGAAGATTTAATAAAAGAGTGCTACATTTTCTTTTTATCTGGCAAATTTCTGGCATATCTTTGAACTGAGTATTAACCTAATAGAAAAATAAACCATTTGGTGGGTAATTATATCCTAAAGTTCATTCCATAAAATAGTCCAAGATGCATGCCTGGTAAATGTAAATTTTCTTAAAACTTCTTTTTTGCAGTAGAATTTGAAATACAATTTATAATGTAAATTGACATTTCTATAATAATTTGAATTGTTCTATATATGCCTCACTTAGGGGTTAATTGTGAATATGATGAAATTGTAATAATAACAAGTATGAAAATCTAATTAGTAGAAAATATAGGTCAAATGATTGTGGCAAGGTGCCCATTGTTTAAAGATCAAAGTTGTGTTTTACTTATTAATAACATGAGACCAATATCCAGGATCATATGACTGTTTTTTAAAAAGCAAATTTTGCATTCTAGATTATTCACTAATTCTTCTTCAAATCACTTATCATGAGAATACAATGTAATGGAATGAATTAATTGGGCATACTGTGTTTTAATCTATATCAAATTAAACACATGAAAGACCTATTTATATAATTTTCCTTAACCTGTGATAATGTTTATCTGGTCTATAAAATATATGTGTGTACACAACACACACACGTATACAGAGAGATAAACATATTCACATATGGAGAGATGCAACACCATTTAATAGTATATTCATTAACTTTTTGTCATGTACACTACATAATTCTTCATAAAAATGATCCATTTTGCTTCAATTGAAAAAATATTGCGACATGTATTAAGTTACAAGTACATGTCTGTTATATCTGACCTTATCCTTCATTATTTTAGAACAAAGAATGCTAACTCCTATATCCTTGAGATTTTTCTCTGTCTTTCTCTGGATTATTTGAAGACATAACTCACTCAGTTCTCCATGCCTTTTTCCCCTTGATAAAATAAAAAAAAACTACCTAAGTTGAGTTTCCTGAGATAGATAATTCTCTTGTCTAGCACATGAGTCAGTATCAGTTTTAACATTGTACATATAGTGGTATTACCTACAGGCCGATATTAAAGATAATATTTTAGATGATATTAAAGATATTAAGGATAATATTTTAGAAAGTAAAAATATCAGAGAAAAGGAATCTATGAGTCAAAGCACATCCAGAGTAGAGTCATAGCTGTCACTGGACAAAGGGCAGAATGATTTTGATTTGATTCACAGATAAAGGGGAGCCAGAAGAGAGTGACAACCACAATATGTAGCAAGAAACAACTTGGGAACTCCTTTTCAGACAAACTGGTTTGGAGAGCAACCAGGGAAGGGGGTTTTGTATGCTTACAGAAAAACTGATCGAAGTATGGATTATTTTGTGTAATGGAATAAAAATAACAATTGGCTAGACTTTAATTAGGGGAGAGAGTACACAGTACTAGTGGCACGTACACAAACCATCGAGATCCACAGTGGTAAATCAGCAAACTCCTTCGTTATAAAATATTAAGAGACCCTCAAAGATCACAAGATATATGAGAAAACAAAATAAACACAAGAAATAATATTAATGCCAGAGAAAAAAGATGATTCAGAAAATAAAACAATAATTCAAAAATGACATAAAACCCTTTGTTTTTTTAAAGTTAAATTTCTAGAATACATAATAAGATGGGTTAACAGGGTACTTTTATTTGACTCTCCCTTCGGTATTAAATTTATCTGTTTTTTTTTAAGTAGCTCTCTGACTTCCCAGGCTGGTATATCCTCTAGGTTTCTTTGTTTTTCTCTTGATTTCTTTATTATTTTTATAACCGTGCTTTAACTTATGTTACAGATTTTCTTGGATTTACCTAGAAATAGATTACATTCTTGTGTATTTATGTCATTAGATTTTCTTTGAGTTCTATGAAGTATTTTTCTGTGGTTGCTGACATTTTTCATACAGTTTGGTTCTTGGTTTATGTATGAGTATGTTTTTACTATGGAATTTTACTGAACTTTTGAATGTTTTTCTCTTCTACAAATTAATTAGATTTCTTCTAGTATTATTTTAAAAATTATATTGTTCTCATATATCTGATGATTTTGATGATGATTTCGGTGGCTCATGGGAGTTTCCTCATTTACTATGGATGTTGATATCTTTGCCAATCATCTTCTTCTCTGAAGAAGAAATGAGCAAGGTCTGTGTGCACCGGAGAGGGATAGTGACTGGCAGGGTTTGGTTTAGTATTACACTAAGAGTCCGTCAGCTGGGAAATTGAGAAGGGACCTATTTTCTAGTGCCAGAAACTCATTTTCTCTCAATTCCCATCAATAACACCTCAGCCCTAACAATTGAAATTCACTTTCTATGGAATTTAGCCTCCTTTCAATAAAGAATTTGGTTGGTGTAGCTATTACATAGAAAAACTTTGTAGTAAACTCCATTTGACTCTGAGTCTCCAGTGCAGACCTTGATTTTGGATTCTCTATAAGATTATACCAGCCATCTCTTCAGCTATGGACTTCCCTGTACCAATTGGGATTTTAACTGACTCCAAATGCTTAATCTCAAACTATGTTTCTATTGTTTTCCTATCTTCCAGAATGCAGTAAGCTCTCATCTTCTATGAACTAATATTCTTGTCCTGATTACAGTTTTGTTCTATTGTTTTAAATATTTATGTGGTGACTTCAGAAAGATAATAGGGGAAAGATAAAAAAACACATTTTCTTGATTCACTGCCATTATTATTTGGAGGACTCAGCCATAGAGATAAATGAGGTGAACCATTCCTTTTAGCAACAATTTAAAAGAGATGAAAGAACCTTACATCAGCATATGATGACTAAAAAACAATCTAACTATTAATAAATCTGCATACAAAGTAAAAATTTGTCATGGCAAGTGGAAAGGGGTGAAAACACTATAAAACTGTACAGTAGAATGAAGACAACTAAACAAACAAAAAAAAAGAAATGTAAACCAGATGTTATGATCTAACTAAAGTTGTAGATTTTTCCATTTTTGTTTTCTCAGAAAAGAAGACTTAAAATTATAGACTATATCATCATTAAATATAATTTTAGGTTCTCTGTGTATTAATTTAAATTTAAATTTTGATTTTTTTCATTGTAGATGGTTAGTACATTTAGTTTCTAGGTTAAATCCTGGGGTATTTTTGTCAAGTTTTGAGCTGTATAATTTCTTAAAAACTAGATTTAGATAGACCATATGGATAAGGTGGTTACTTTCAGAACCTTAAAGCCTTTTACTTATAGAATGAAAACACATAAAGAAATATTTTGTATAGAATGATGAACTTAAAAGGTTCTACATTGGTACGTAGTACTTTACAGAAAAACGTTTCATTCAAAGGCTTATTTCATTGTCAATCATCATTAATTAATAAATTTAGTAAGAGGTTAATAGTTAAGAAACTAGAATTCACTGAAACATATAATAGAAACACTCATATCTTTGATTTTTATTAATGTATTTACTACACTAATACAGTAAATTACATATTTTTAAATATTAATATTATGTATAGATTCCAAGTTATATTTCATGCTGCCATAAAAGAGATTTATTAGAAATGAGGTATATTTATGGAATAAAGTAGTCAATGTTAATGCATCAAGAAGTTGACTTAGTAATCAAAAAGGTGTTTAGTAGATAGAAAATCATAGCAATGAATATAACTTCTCCTGAAAAGTATGTAGAAAAAAATGATGCCAATGTAACAGTATGGGCAAAAATCATTGGTAAGAGGTAGAGAAAGGAGTGAAAAATGATAAATTTAGTTAAATGCATTTAGATGAATTTCATGCATTAGCATACAATGTTTCTGAGATTGTGATGGGAGTCATAGGGGTAGGGAAAAAAATAAAAGGAGAATCTAGAGTGAAAAGAAAAGGTCACAGAAGGATTTTCTATGCTAAATCAATTTTATATCCATTCAAAATAGCAGTTTGTCCTGAGAGCAGTTGAAAGCTCATTAAATATTTTTTAGATATAGTAATCATATTTAAATATTTTTTAAAAAAAGTGAATGTGGGTGTATTTTTAATAAACTTGGAGGGATACTATAGTTGGAGGAGGATTACCAGTTATGAGACTCTCACCATAAATCAAGTGAGAGACCATGTCAGACAGAACAAAGATGATGGCAGAGAGATGGGAAAAACAACAACAAAAAGAGACAGACTTGAGAAATATAGAAAAGAAAAATCAATAGGCCCTAATAGTTGATTCAATACAGGGGTGAATAGAGGTAGTTGTGGGGGCTGAGAAGAAATTCAGAAAAGTCAGAAATATCTGCATTACAAAACTGCTCCTCAGGGAAATAGGAAGGTGCAAAGTTCGGTTTGAACTTGTTGAACTGGAACTGGGCATCAAATTTGAGAGTTCTAGGCAGTTAATTATACATGTTTGGAACTTGAGAGTGATCAGGCTGTAAATATAGATCTGGAAGACAGCAGCACAAAAATGTTTGTTTAACATATAGGATTTGATGCGCTTTCCCTGGGAGCATCAATAAAGGGACAAAAAAAGTATGTTTGTGAAAGAGCCATAAAGAATACCAGTCTTTGTCAGACAGAGGAAAAGAGTTGGAAAAGGGCGCTGAACAGAGGCAGTCAGGGAAATAAAAAACTCCAGGGGTTGCTTGTCACAGAAGCTACAAATGAGGGTGACATACATAATCAAAGCTATTAGAGAATTGTACAAATTAATAATATTATTCCACGGTCCTTGCCCGGGGTATCTAACCCACATCTCTTTCTTTATTTACTCCATCGATAACTTGTAAGAATCAGTTAAATGCCATGTCCTCCTTAACCTTTCCCTGACTCCTCAGCTCCTGGTGCTATTTCTTTTTTGAACTGCTATAAAATTTATCTCTTAATTTTCACACTGTGAAAGCATCATTCTCTGCTTGTATTTTTAAGCAGCAGACTATTGGGTTATAAGAATGAGACCAAGGGGTTAAAAAAACAAACAAACAAAAAACACAGATTTAAGTTAGAAAGAATTGCAGCCAAAATCCATCCTACAAAAATACCTCCAACTGTCCAACACTAGTGGTCATGACTCCACTACAACCAGCACCTCTGTGCCTGGACTCTTTTACTGGTGACAACACCACAGTTGCCCCTGGAAACACCATCCCTTCTACCAGGAAGCATTCTCTACTATCCCTGCTTCTGTTCAGACACAGGTCCTAATACATATTCCTGACATCCCTTCCCATCCCTATGCCCCCATTGGTTGAGCTCAGATTCTGTGACAAGGTCTTAAGTTTCTAGGGATCCGACAAATTTCTCTGGTGTTTTCAGGTTTTTATATTGGGAGGCAAATTCTGCTTCCAGTGTCTCAGTTGGCACACAAATTGTGGAAAATTCCCCCAAAGTCAGATGGGTGACCAAAACAGAAGTCACATTTATATAAAAATTTGCCTTGTTTTCCCCATATGCAATTTGTTATCTACTCAAATAGATTATAAACTGTTTTGTTTTTGTTTTTGTTTTTTGGCATATTAACCCTGTTTTATATTTCTTATCTCCCATTTGACCCAGCAGAATTCTTAGCATGTGAGCATTTGATAGATTTTTCCTGTGGCTGATCACATTAACCTCACCTCTTCACTCCTTCAGAATTTCATAACTTTGTCAGGTAGCTTTTCAGTTCCTCCCATTAAGGGACAGAATATATTTCTCTGACCCTTGACTTTGGGTTTGTCATGCAGTTTAGTTAGCCAATAGAATCAGACTGAAGTAATTGTGCTCCAGTTTTATACCTGGGCTTCAAAAGACCTTGTCCATTTCCCATGTGTCTTGTGCTCCTGCGATTGCTGAGAGAAAAACATGCTGGGGAGTAGTAACATTAGTCCAGGTTAGGGAGGAAAACTATACAGACAAGCTGCAGCAGGCAAGCCCTACCCATGTTACCTGATCCAAATGATTATGAGCTAACAAATACATATTGTTTTTGGTGGAGATTGTTATGCAGAGGTAACAGTGATACAAATGTTTGGGAGATATTTTTCTTTTTCCATATTAAAACAAAGACCACATAAAAATGGCAATGTTTCAGGTTTTTAGGTTTCACGCTGAAATAAAATAACATATGCTCTCTTGAATATATTGTCTTTCAAAGTCTTTTTAACTGCATTTTATCCATATTGAGTGTCTCTGCTTAGATATCCTTTTATATAGAAAATTGAAAAGGTTTCCTTTTTCAAGCATTATCTTAACCTTACCAAGCTCAATAGCCCTCTCACATACTCAGTTGTGAAGGTCAAAGACAGCTCAAAGTTATCACTGAGTGGGCCAAGTAAAAGGAAAAACAAACAAACAAACAAACAAACAAACAAACAAAAAAACAGTACCCTGTTTGGACTTCCTGCACCCATTCTACTGTATAAACAAAGAATAGTGAACTAAATTACAAGGATCTTTTACTCAAAATTACATAAATAATGTATACACATCATGGAATCCCTTGGGACACCACCACACCTTAAGATCTATTGTACAAAGTGGCAGGGACAAACTTTTACAAGTAAAATAATTAAGAAAAAAATAAGTCTAAATTTAAATCACGTTGTTATTTTTCCTTTTCCCAAAAAGCTCATATGAAGTATATCAATATGGTTTCAGGCACATAGTAATTGTCAGCAAATGATCACTGCATATTTGGTAGTTTAATACCAGTGAATGAGAGACACAGGAAGAGGGACAGAGAGAGAGAGAGATCATATCAAGGTAAAGTGTCCTAAAAAAATGACATTAAACAAAAAATTAGTAATGGAAAATTATACATTTCAAGGATAAAAGTGAGTGGTGCCACTGGTACATATGTTCAGTTTATTGTACAGATAATGTGTTTTAAACTCCACATGATATATAACTGGAGCTGGAGTAGTTATGTAATTAACATAGCTTGCTGCCTTCTATTATAATCCCCACCCACTAGAGAGATGACAGATGGGTAATTTTAAGCTTTTAGCTGCAGAGAAGAAATGGGCTTATTGCTTCATCTGTCAGGTAAGCCACTTTGCAGTCATCTTCAACTTCATTAAAGCTTTACCATCTTAGAGGAAATACATTTCAATATGGAAAATAGGTTGTTTGGGGCTATTTATGCTTCACCTCTCTCACTGCTTCACCTGTCCTATGACAAATTTGTACTCAGAACTCTTTTACAAAGTCAGTGATAAATTTGGCAATATTCCTGCTACCATTCGAAAAAAGATAATTAGGCCTGGAACTTCAATTTGCTCTCCCTATCTCAACATTTTCTTTTCTTCCAAGTTGACCCTAAACAAAGTACAAATTAATGTTTTCACTTTCTTCCTTCTTTCATTAAGTGACAATAAGCCTCCCCTTCTCTAATATTTCATCATCTACTAATTGATTTTGCTACAAGTTGAAGACTAGCACATAAGGAAATGACTGAATATACTTACAATGTTGTGGCCCTATATTTTAGAGGATGCCAATTTTACTCAGATTAAATTTAAAGCATAAAAAGAACTATGAGGCACAACACATTGTTTTTAATATCTTTCAGATTGAAAAGCACTAAGAAAATACACTGTTTTTTAAAAGTTGAGCCATACCACATAGATATGACAATAATAAATGGTAGAACAATATTTAGATGGAGCTAGGGGAAGGAAACTCCCACAATTATCATATGCCAACAAATTCAGTAATTCAGTTAGCAAATTGAATAAATTATGAGTAGCCCCAACATAACGTGTTTGTTCCTTTAAGAAGAATTAGTTATGGACTATGCTTTACATAAATTGAAATTACAATAGTTTAAATGGGTGAGAGAATCTTTGCAAGTATTGGGTTGCCGGAAAAGTCATGACGCATTTTTGCAATGAAAAAACATAGAAAAAATATGTCATGACTTTTCTGACAACCCAATAGTTTCATGTGTATCTAAATATGGAAAGACAGTATGTAAAAATCTGTCAGCAAAAAGTCTATAAGTTTTCAGATGTGTTTGCTATACAACGTATGACAATTTTTAAATTTACTGAACGGTATTAAAATGATCTGGAGTTTACCTGTTAAAATATAAGTATAGCATGAGATATCAAGAAATCCCTAAGCTTATTTTCAGGTCCAAGGTATAGTATGCTTGTTAAGATAACCATGAAAGTAGGAAGATACCCAATAATCTTTGTTCCATAAACTTTCAAATTCTGACCAACAAAGATTATAAAAGCTATTCCTCAATTTCTAAATCAAGTAATTTCTATTTCTACATATATTAGCTATTCAATTGATTAAACACAATTGCTTGCATGTAAGAGAGTGTGTGTGTATGCATGTGTGCGTTTGTCTGTGTGTGTCTAGGATACTAACCAATAAACACCATTTCTAGCATTCATAGCTTGGGATATGTGAGAGAACATTGTTTTCTTTCCCTCAGCTACACCAACACATTTCCATTTCATTGAAGTCTCAACATTGCTTGATATCACAATAGAATTGTCATGTTTGCTAAATGAATACATGGATTTATTCATTATACATCATACATGGCTTATACATTAGAATGCTGGCATCTAACATTACAATATATTGAAGACTGAGTTCCCTTTTGGCAAAGATTCCTGGAATTTAAGACCTTCATTCATATATTTAAATGTAAAAGTTCTGATTTAAAATAAGACTGAAAATACAACGGACTAATAACTTAGTCCCACCTTTTTATTTCATTTATATAAGATATAACATCAGTTTCCTAATTTCAACTGCCATTATAGCACCTTCAGTTTGAAAACAATATAGGCCTATATAAAAACAAAGCTAGAGTTTTTACATTACACAAAAATATTGCAAACCTGTATTTTTAGTTGTAAGAGTTTCTAATCTGTACTTAAGGCTATAACTATCATATATGAATAGATGTGTGCCAGAAATAGAAATGTTCTCACTAAGATTTCTATGTTTGTTTTCTATTCTACTTACATTTCTAGGCTACTTTTAAACATATTGTAATGTGAATCTGGCAAGCCTAACATTTTTAAGAGATAGCAAACACTTTGCCTAATTATTAATAAAGGAAAGTACAAATTTTTTTTTAAAAAGCAGTGAGAAACATTTAACCATAAAATAGAGGAAATCGCTTCTTCTCTCAAATTAATTAGAAAGTAGAGATGAAACCAAAGGCTTCATAGCATTTTTCTGAATTTAATTTGTAAAGTGCAATTTGGGTAATAATTGATGAAGAACCTTGTGTATTAATCATCAATTTAAGGAGACAGAATACCTAAAAGGAAAACCTCCTAGTTATGTGATATTTATCTTCATTCCATTCTATTAAAGAAAATATCAAATTGTAAGATGTTTATTAGTTATAAAATACAAATTTTGTTGTTACATAAGATTATTGTATCTTATTTGCTAGTTTATTTTTAGCATATATCAAAGTACCTGGCAAGAAATAAAAGTTTAAAGTGTTTATGGGACAAATGAAGTTATGGATATATGTTAGTATTTTTAAATTATTCTGTAATACTCCATACCAAAAGTGAAAAGTAATCAAAATAAAACTTATCACAGTCCTACTAGGAAAGGAATCAACAAATCCCATAAGCATCAGGGGTAAGGGTTAAATATAGCCTGGTTTGGAGCATATCAAAAGAAGAGAGCTGAGACATTTATATCAGGCTTACCTGCTGGGCTTATGGTAAGGTATGGCAAAAAATGACGGGGGGTAGTTTTGAAGGATCAAAATATTTATTTATTTGAAGGAGGAGTGTAGGAAGTACCGTCAAAATTCAGAAATAAAACAGGACAAAAAAAACTATAAGCTCACTGTTTCTACTAACAATATCTAGTTTTAGAAATAGCAGTAATTCACTTAAAGAAAAGAAAAATAAATATATATACATATATACATATAGTTATTTGTACATAAATATATTAAAATTTGAGTATTTATATGAATTCTATATTTATAGAAAATATAGAATAAATACATATTTAATCTATCTATATATATTTATATATACATATGTGTGATTGTATATGTTAAACACACACACACACACACACACACACACACACACACACAATTTGTTTTTTCTAACTTGGTATCCTTATCAGAAACACAGACATCTGGATGTTTTAAGGCTCAGAAATAAAAGGAGAAAAACATACCCACTGAAACATAAACAAATAACCCAAATATCAGTCTAACCATCAATAATGGAATAAATTTATCTAGAAAAATTGTGCAACCTCAAAAAGAAAATATTCTTCCAATAATGAAGGCCATATCTTTACAATCTAGTGGACTATTTGTAGGGAAGAAGGTCAAACAAACAAAAATATAGGTAAAAGCTTCCAAAACCAGATAACCATAGCTGTTAATCTATGTCTATCTTTCTTAGAGAACCAAGGAGAGTAACAGAAAGTGTTTAGTAATATTATAAAGCACCTAATTACTTCCTCATCAGAGGAAAATAATTCCACTTACAGTGTGTGTTCTTTTTTTTTGTTGTTGTTGTTGTTTTTTAAATTGCCTGATAGACACAAATTGACCAAGTTAAGTAAACAGCAATTGAGTCAGACCCAGGGGAAAATTCAAATGACCAGTGCTTCACACTCATACTACAGAAGAAAAAAATATAAGGATGGATATATATATATATATATATATATATATATATATACACACACACACACACACACACACACACACACACACACACACATATCTGGGAAGGAATAAAACTTTATGAGGAATAGAAGCTAAAAATGAGCTAGTAAAGATAAAGGAGGTAAAAAATAAATTTAAGAAAAAAAACAGTGACATTGCATAATTTAAAATAAATAAGTGATAGAAAATATCAGATTTTTCCCTTTTCTTTTTTCAAAAATATTATCATGGAAGAAGGTTCAAAAAATTACTGTGCAATAAAAAGAATAAAGGATAATAGTTCTAATAGATAGCCAATGTGGATGCTACAAAAATTTAGTTTGGCCAAGACAGATAATTTGATTTAGGATGAATCTACCCCACTATAAACAACTATGGAATCTATAAAATATATAGGAATGCCTATTTGAAGCAATTTCAGAGAAATCAACAAAAGAAACATTTGAGAGATTACTATGGCAGAAAAAATGAAATTTCAACAAGTGAACATCAATATATCATAGCATTTTTTTCTGAGGTCATTTATCAACTCCTACTATGTATAGTAAAATAGATCTTGGCAGATAGTGTAGTCACACTGAGCTGAGAAAACAGAGATTGAAAATTGGAGTAGTCAAAGTGGTCAGAAATGAGGGGAAAAGTCTGACGAAAAAAGAAAATCATGGAAGTGTCCACAAAAATCTACAAGCAATCTCCCTTTGAAGAAATTACCTTCTACTATTTTCATCATATACAGGATAAGACCCTAATAAATCTAGCATAAAACAGACACAGAGAGGGTAAAGAGCTGAGTTCATATTTTGGCAGATAATCACTTCTAAAGAGATGAGAATTTGGAGTATAATGCCAATGTGGAGTGGTTGTGTTATACCCAGTTTTAGTTGAGACTCCAGAAGTCATGCAAATAGGAGTAAAGGAAGACTGAAACACTAATACAGACAAAGCATAAAAATCAACCTTTTACAGAATTGAAACAATCCACTCCTACCCTATATTCCTGACAGAAGAAAAGTTAACCCTCACAGGAGATAGAAAACAGTCTAATATTTTTACAAATTTTAATACGTAATGTCTACTTCTCAACTAAAAAATTCGTAAGGAATCTATAAGGAAAAACCAATTGATCAACATCAAGACAAAGGAGATATAGAGGTGACTTGGATTTGAGCAAATTAGACTTAACATTTTTAAAATATCTATGTGAATTATGTTGAAGCAAATTAAGCAAAGTATATAATTGGAATACAATTTGAGCCTTTTGTAAGGTCTCCAATGAAAATACTAAAAGAGGCAAATTCTATAATTAAAATTACTAATTCAATAGATGTATTTAATAACAGATTACACACAAAAGAATAAATATAGTGAAACAGATGCCTGGTTATAGAAAGTATCCAGATTGAAGCCAAAGGAGAAAGAAAAGAATGCAAAAATACAGAAATGATCATTAAGTACATATGAACATGGTGCTAAAGTCTAATTTAATTGTAATTCAAGTTCAGGAGGAAAGGAAAGAGAAAATAGGTTTATAAAGTACGTAGAAGAAATTTTAGCTCAATTTTTCCAAATTGACTAAAGATATTGAAATTCCTGAACAAAGTTTTAATATTAAAAGCTCAGCAAAACCCACATAAAGTAAGTATACAGAAACTCACGCCTAGGTACATTATGGTAAAACCATGTAAGGTGGAAAAAAAAAAACAGTCAAAAATAAAAGGGGCAAAAAAAAAATAAGGGCAACCAGAAAAAAAAAAAAGCATTATCTTCAAAGAAACAACAAAAAGTTCACAAATTTTTGAAGGAAAATCATGGAAGCCAAGACAAATGGAATAAAATCTTTAAAATGCTTAAAGAATAAAATAATGCCAACTGGAATGTTATAAACAAATAATATATTCTTCAAAACATTGGAGAAATAAAGATATTTTTAGACAGATAAAAGCTAAGAGTTCAGATTCAACAGATCTGCACAAAAGGAAGAAAAATAATACCAGATGTGACTGGAAACAAACAAACAAAAAGAATAAAAATTATCAGGCAAGGTAAATAATGATATATAAATAGTAAGTGCTTAAGTGATTATTATGATGATAATATAATATTGGGTTCAAAATATATGTAGAGATTGTATATATGAAAATAACAGCACAAAATGTGGGTATGGGAAATTACATTAAATATATATAAGTTTCCTATAGTTATAGAAGTGGTAAAAGTAGAACAGCCTCAAATACTTATTAAACAAATATACTTTTAATAAACCATTATTAAATATAACAATAATGGAAATCTTAAAATTCAAGCTCACATTATCTCTGAGAGTAGGAATAGGTTTTATTTAGTTAAAAAAAAAAGTCAGGCACTTCTGGGACTGTGATAATTTTCTGATCTTCACCTGAAGAGTGATAGGTGGTTGCTCATATTCTATTTATTACATCAGATATTTATGGTTTATGCCCTTTTTTCTTTGTATGTTATATTTGACAATACAAAGTAGAAAAAATATATGTTTTGAGGACATTATCATGATGCTATTGGGTGGTTATGAAAGGTTTTATGAAGAGAATGATGTAATAGTTACTCTGGTCCAAACATGAGGAATGAATAGAAGTGGGGGCAAACAGGAAAGATATAGACACCACTGCAACGATAGCAGAGATCCAATTTATAGGAAGCTTTGAAAGCAATTTTAGAAATGGAATCTGTAGAAGTAATGTTTTAATTAGGTAGGTGAAAAAGTGAGAAGAGTCAATACAATTTTGAGAAACTAGGCTTAAAGCAGGCTTACACTAGAGGTCATGAGTTTAATGTGAAGTGCACTTGATTTCATGTCTGTGATGTTTTCCTGGAGCTCAATGTAGGGTTTGATAAACAGAATAAAAATTTTAGCTAGGAGATATATTTGGGCAATATACTAATGGCAACTGAAGCCAAAGAGAACAGATGAGGTCACCTAGAAAGACAATATAAAATGAGCATGTAAAATAAAATAATATAAATCACTTTGTATTTGGACATTTAAAGAATCTACATGAAAATGGAACCACAAAATAAATTGATAAAAAGCAGTCAGGATGACATCTAGGATCACTTCATAGAATTGCCTCACTAAAATGTAGGTACATGATAGACAGTGGAAGGATAAATGGATCAATGGATGGACAGATAGACACATGGATGAATGGATAGAAAGATCTGCAGGTAAACAGTCATAAAGAGAGCTGTGCAAAAATTGAAAAAAGCCTTTTGTGATCTGCCAGGTTTCTTAACTTCCTTGTCTACTTTTTTACACATGTATTTTAATCTAGGGCTAACAGATTATTTACAGATTTTATTTGTCATTCATTTTCTGAGCTTGTGCTATATTTTTTGTCTAAAATAATCTTCCTCACATATTTCATACCATTAAATTCTAATTATATTGTAAAATTTATCTTAATAATACAAATGTCTGGAAATATTTTCTGATCCTACAAAGTGATTTTCCTGACACATTATTATACTTCTTGGGATTTATCCATATTTGTTCTTATTCTCAGTATAGTATATAGTTGTTTTGAACTTACATAGTTAACTATTTATTCCTCTATTATATTAATTTTCTATTAAAGTCATGCTGAGAAATATCTTCCCCATAATTTATAAATTTTTACTTATGCTTTTAAGTAAAATAATATATACTTTAACCATAGTTTATTCTCATAGTTTGTTTTTATCAATTGTCTTTATTTTCCATACATTATTTTTATTAATTAAATCTTTGTATCATCTGCGTTTTTGCATAAGAATCAACTTTTGCCGTTTGGGGCAACAAATCTAAGGAATGTCGTTTAATAAAAATTCCTTTTTAAAAATTGTGTGGCAATACCACGTTCAGTATATATTTCTTTGTTTTCTTACATTTCAGAGCATTTTGATTTCTCTTTGGGCTTTCTTATGTTTTCTTTGGCATTAACCAGTTAGTTTTAACATGTTTGCTTAATATGGGTTAAATTTTATTACATGAAACATGAGTTCATAATTTAGAAAAACAGAAATATTTGCAGCATAAATGAGAGGATATTGTTGACATCCTTAGAATAGAAAAAGTTAAATTCCTAGTGGAGTGATACAGCAAATCTCACAGTCAATCCATAATGAAAAATCTACTGATATCCAATAAATACAAAAAACTTTCAAAGCCAAATAAATACTAGTTTAAACTAAAAGACGTCTTACCAGTTTATCAAAGATTGAAATAATTGATGCAATGCCCCATGTTGGGACTGTAGTGGGGTAACATACATTGTCAAATAATGTTGGAATTAATTGGCTCAACAATTTTGGATGACCATTTGAGACTACCTAAGGCAATTCTTTGAAAAGTTTTGACTTGTCCCATCAATATTCCTCTTGAAGGACCTTATTCCATCTGCAAGAATATGACAAGAGATGTTCATCTGGAATTTGGTATTCATATCAACATTAAGTGAATATTAAATGGTATGTTTATAAATTCACAAATATATGACCACAATATATAAAATATATTTGCACATACATTATATATATTTACTAGCCTGGGTTATTTTATCATAAAAGAAAAAGGTATAATAATGACATATAGTGTTGAAGTATATTTTTTTAATTTAAAAGTAAGTATTATGATGCAATGTGCGGGGGGCCGGTCCCCGCGAGGACCAGGGATTCCCTCAGGTGGGACGGAGTTGGCGAGAAAAAAAAAGAAAAGAAAGAGAGAGAGAAAGAAAGAGAGCGGAGACACCCGAAAGAGTTTCGCAGGACTGTCACACTTTAATGTAATAACATGTCTGTTTTATAGGGACTCTTGACCATTACCTCAATCACAAAGCATTTGGTGGTTTGCTGTTCTCAGGATGTGTTACACAGTCTTTTACTCCCCTGTAAGTGCTCTCTCCAGGGTGCACTGTGACTTACTCTTCCATTAAAGGATTTATCTTGTTTTACACTGTGATAACCTCTGAGACCCAGACCCAGTCTCTGCCTATCATCCAAAGAATGTTTATCATGACTATCTTATGTTAAGGATAGACTTATCTCTATATATCTCCTAAAGAGTGGTTACCATGACTACTTAGCCATTATCCCAAATTCCAGCAGCTAGACTCTCAGGGAGTATACTTGAATTATTACTAAAAGACTAGCTGTGACCGTGTTTAGGGTAGAAGCATCTAAAGTTTTATTTCTATGTAAATACAATACCTAGCAACTAAAGGGGTCTCACACCACTCTATCCTACAGAGGGCTGCATCTGTTTCTCAGTCAAAGCTTCAGTATCTGTTGCTGCAACAAGGCACTAAACAAAGGAATTTACACAAGGCTGTTAACATACCCCATGGTCAGCAAGCTGCCTGGGACTCTCATGGCCTGGAGACCTTTGGCCTCTGAGAAGACTTTTCACAGCAGGGCCCTTAGGCAAGTGCATCAGCTTCTCACAGGCCTGAGTTTTCTGGCCTGAGTTTGTCAGAGGTCTGTGCCTCAGTTTCCAAGGGGTTTGAGTCCCCAATATCTCAGTTCAGGGGTTCCCCACAGAACTACTGCCTGGCTTAGGTTATCTCCCCTCTTTTCTAGGAGATCTTACCCATCTTTGGCTGCATAGTTAGCTCATTGGGGTATCACAGGAACTTGTCATAAATGCAGTGAGTATATTGTCTCCTATAGGAGGAAAGGCACATGGGTTCATAGAGGCAGGAGATATTACATGACCAACCATAAGGCAGCATCCCTAATATCCAGTGCTGAGCAGGGCAATGTGGCCTTGTCAGACACTGGGGGGCAGTCGGCTTCCCGCAGCAATGTGTGTATATACTCCTGTGTGTGTGTGTGTGTGTGTGTGTGTGTGTGTGTGTGTGTGTATATATATATAGTATATACTACATATGTTTCAAACTGTAAATAAAAAGTGATTTCTCTGATAGAGATTAAAATGATATAAAATGATATTTGTTTCTATTGTTTTGGTTCTTCATTTATGAATTATTATTTCTATAGAAAATATATATTATTTAAGTATTTCAAATATTTTATAGAATTTTTAAGAGATACTTATTTTTAAGAAATAGTGCATATCTACATAAATGTAAAAGCACAAATATATACATGAAAACGCACATCAATTCTTTCATTCCTGCAACTTCAGCTCCTATTCTTTCTATTTACCTTTCCATTAGTTCATATGCAGCTTGAAACTCAGCTGTCATTTATTGAGAAGAACCAACAATAAGCCATCATATATAAATTATGAACATGCATATTGAAGAGTTTGATTATATTCATATCAAATATTTTTTGTAATCTACCTGTTCAAATTTGTTAGATTGGATTTGTAGAAGTGTTTTAGTATTGATCTACTCAAGTTTCAGCAGATTTCTTTTAGACTTTACATGGTATAAATGATAATTAGTTGTCTGTTTACTGTATTACTGTCAAAAACTGAAAATAAATCTTTTGAATCTACAGAAACCCTGATTTTTAAGTAGTAATTGAATAGGAATATAATTTCAGTCCAAACTAGGAAATAATAATCACCCACAAATAATTTAAAACTTTAATTTTTCTTCTTCAATAACCAAAAACAAAATTCAAAGATTAATAGATTGTATCTATATTGAGGAAAAACTAACAGAGAGTCATTAAAATTTGTATATTTAGTAGAGGAAATGCAATTTTAAAACATTTTAGAATTTGTATAAAGATTATTCTATACCATTTGTTCCCTTAATACAATAATACTAAAAATAACATTTGTCGCAGTTTGTCTTCACAAGTTTTCTTTCTGCCAATGCAAAATTAAAATACTGTAATAATACTTGTGAAGCCTGTACAAATGATAACATATCTTCATTATTTTATCTGTTCCTGTGGCTGCATCTGAAACTAGATTAAAAAAAAGAGCACCCTTTTTCTTGTTTTCTGCTTTTTTGAATTGCCGTAGGCAAACATCATCAATTTCAAGACAATTTGAGATTCCAATAAGCTATAAATCACTTTATAGCTATAAATCAATTCATGAATGTGAAAGTTTCATTCACCCAAAGTCATCCTTCCACTCACCAAATGGATGGGATTAGCAATCTCAAATTACTTCCTCTTAAGAATTACAGATTCAAATGTCTGTACCTTGCCATTTAAAATTAATGATGGCCCTCCCGTTGTGATGACGAAGTTATTTTATAAATGTATCTTAAAATTTAGAATTGCTTTTATGGAGAATAAAAGCTTTTATTTTGCTTTACTTTACATATAACACAATCCTAATTTATTGCAATTATTATAATAAATGGCAGGAAGTAGACAAAATAAATATATTTACTAGTTATTCTCATAACTGAAAGAAAATATACAGAAAGCTATTTGGTGAATATTAGATCAGAAGAGAACTAGTTTAATCACTTTAATTGTCTAACTGTTATGCCTTGATGAGAACTCTAAACAAACAGGACTCTGAATTTGCAAGAATCTTTTTTACCACTTTCCAAGATTTGAGGAAGGAAACTGGACAAAATGATCTAAATTAGACTGAGCTGCGATAGCACACCGAAACAAACATGCTACCTGAAGTGAGAACCACAGCTGATACATAAAACAAAAGGAAAAGTATGAGAGAAGAACCAGATATAAACAGGTGAAAGAGAAAATAAAAGAGTTATCTTCATGAGAGAATATAATATTTAATATTTGTTATTTTAAATAATCAAAAAAATTTTCCAAAGTGTTTGATATGCACTTTAGGACAAACACCACTTAAATATGGAAGGGGATGCTAAATAGTTGAAACAGATGGAAATAAAACACATTTGCAAAACATAAAATCAGATTCTGTAATAAGTAAAGGCACACCATCCCTTATATATGATAGCCAAGTAATGCTTAATAATATTCATTTAAGTCTTGACCAATTAATTTTTAATTCTTTACAAAATATAAAAAGGCTTTTTTGATAATGACCAAGTTCATAAGAAATGAGAATTACCTACAATTTTACTAGATTTAGGAAAAAAACATACAGAAAACGAGAAATACCATACATGAGATTCTAATGCACATTTTCATATTTCTCCTTTTAAAGAAAAGCTAGTGAAAATCTTTTCCCAGAGAGAAGGGGCCAGCAGTATTTCTGTGGACTTGAGGGATCCCCTTCTACTTTGTAAAGCCCTAAGCCTGCTAGTCACATTTGTCTGGTCTCCCACTAGGCTGTGCAGTTGGCTCCTTGTTATATTTAGTTCCCAAAACCCAGTTTGATTGATTTCTTATTTCAAGATTACTTTATTTACAATTTGATCAACTACAGAAAAGCAATGTTGCTTCATTCCAATGTGCTGCAGGTAATGCTTTACATATAAACTCTTTGCATGGCTTCTCTATGCTTGGTATATATTGCAGTTTGGCTTTTACACAAAAACTTCTTTGGGAACTTCTTTACTAGAGCTATCCATTGAGTACAGATTATTCCTAATGGACAGAGGCATACTCAATATGAGAGTGTTAAAAGGGTTGTTTGATTCCATCACAAGGCTCTCTCTCCCCTCCATCTTCAGAGCCGTTCAGGTTTCCTTCTTGTTGAGTCCCAGGTTACATGGTGTAATGAGTAGTTACAATAAGACTTTTTACCTGAGCTTTAATCCTGGCTCCGCCCCTTATTTGGTCCTTTTGTGACCTGGGGCAAATTGTTTAATCTATGTGACTTACTTTCCTATCTATAAAACAGGGATAATTATATTACCTATCTTGTAAATTTGTTATAGGAATAATATGAATTAATGCTTGCAAAGAGCTCAGGACTGTGCTGCTACATAATAAGGTATTATCGGACATTTCTTGTATACTTTCACATAGCACAACAGTCAACCTAGGCAATAATTTACATTAAAAATAATTATAAAAAGATACTATAATTACCAAAGTCGCCATTATGGTTTAGACATGTTTTAATATACAAATCTTTGCAAAAATTGCATATATTTCATTTAGATAGCTATGTGTCAGTCTTGTGAGGGAGGAAAAATATTTTTTCTGTTGCCCTTCTAAATTCTTCTGCTTGGTTCAATAATCAAATTGACAAGACAGATTAAGACAAAACAATAACCACTTTTTTATGTATGTACATATGGGGTTCTATACAAATATGGAACCCACTCTCACACCAAGACAAATAGAGCAGTTGAGTTTTATATGCCATTCTGTACTAAGAGGGAGGCAGTGGTCTGGGACTTCAGAGGGAAAGTAGGTAATCACAAATAGATGAGAAAAAACAGTCATTTAATGAACAAATTTTTGCCAGGACACCTACAAACAATGGAACACAATGAGGTGTCTAAAACTTGCTAGATTCCTCCCTGCCTGCCACTCTGAAATCATATTATGCTAAGGTGATAGCTACTTACCTTTCAGCAGGTTTTTCTTCCTGAATTCCTTTAGACATGTAAGGCAAAGGTAAAAGGCTCTTCTTAAACTTTTTGTTTCTTAAAAAATAACCAGCTTAAAATAATCAATATCCCAAAAAGGCATATTTTAGGGTAGTAAACCCTGCTTCCCCTCAGCTTCAAATTTTTTCAAATATTAAGGGATTAAACTTTTACTCTGGAAATTTCATAAGGAAAAAAGACCACTTCATTAAATTCTATAAATGGCAAATTTGAAAACTTAATGCTACCAACTTTATCCATAAGACTCCAAGATCGACATACTTTTAAATATTTGAAATACACATGGTATAAATCCACTCAGGACAAGCAAAGTGACAGTGCTTGTGGAATTCATGGCCTGTCTTTCTTTGGTGATGAGACTTGCTGATAATTCTATGCTCTAAATAACTAAACTTCACTAATGCGAACACAAGTCTGTAAATTATACTTTATATGTAGCTGACTGCTCAGCAAATTTGATTTCATGCAAATATTTTGAAGTAGATTTGTTGATGGAGAAACCACATCTGAATGCTAATAACATATATATATATATATATATATATATATATATATATATATATAGAGAGAGAGAGAGAGAGAGAGAGAGAGAGAGAGAGAGAGAGAGAGAGTAAGAAAACTTCTTTAATCCACAGGAAAGTGTCAGCATTAATAAAGCAGTGTCATGCTATACCTCCCCCATAGCTGGCCTATATTGACATAAAAATTATAATGGTAGAAATACAGAGCTTTTCAGATATAAATAACCTTACTGTATTATGAAATTTTTATCAGGAAAAGATAACTCAAGAGAAGGAAGAAATCAACTGCAAAGTATATTATTGCCATCTATTGACAATGGAATTTGTGATAAAACGTAAAATCTATTTTCATTATATAATTTTGGATGTCGCATTTATTAAATAATGTCATATCAGTAGGAAGAAAAATAATTCTGATTTAGTAGGTATAGATTTGGTGATAATAAATGGATATTTATACCACCTCTTAAACATTTTAGAAGCTGTTTATATTTCCATAGTGGTACATATCATAGTTTGAACATTTTGTAGTATAACTGATGAAAGCTTTTAGAAAAGGGCTAACATTTCTTGTTGAGGGTTAATGTTCACATCTCCAAACACTCACTATCATAATTCCTTTCTCAGAGTAGTTACTAGGCAGAAAATGGTACTTTAATATTTATTGATTTATCTTTCCAATGATGCCTGTTTTATAAACTAAATGATTTAATTTTATTTAAATGCTATAAATATAAAATACATGCATATGCCTCCATGTTGTCATGGCCAAGGAAACTTCCCCCTTACCCTTTTAATTCTTTTGGCTGGTTGAATAATTCAAATGACATACTGAGATTAATAGGAGAAAATGAAATTTTAATATGTGTGCACCAGGAATTCTCCTAAGCATGAAAATGGCAGTGAAGAAAAATCAGGTCTATGTGTCATTTTGACTAAGGAAGGGGAGAAAGGGAATCATTGGTGGATGAGAAAGAGCAAACATTTAGTCAAAGCGTTCTTTCAGGGTCACCCAGAAACAATGAGATAAAAGGGGAATCTAGCACACCAGTTTTCACTTGGATCCTCCCTGTCTGCCACACATGAATCATATGTACTAAGGTGATTACACTGAGGTGAAAATGTTCAGCTTCCCTTCCTGAGGAAGGTTTTTTTAATCTGAATTTCTTTAGGCAGGTAAGGGGGAGGTGAAAACACAAAACAACAAAACAACAACTCTTCTTGAATTTGTTACACTTCAATTATTTTCAGCTAGATATAATATGTATGCCAAGGTGGCACATTTTGAACAGACTTGCTCTCTACCCCCACAGTGTAAAGGGTGTATGTCCACAAAAAGGCTTACAAAAAGCCTATCTAATAAGTGGTCTTTGAGGGAATTCAGATTATTGCAATCTCATGTCAATCTATAATACTTAATCTTGTTAAAAATAATCCACCTTATCTCTGAGAAATGTTTTAACTATGCGTTAAGCCTCCTATCTTTGCATTGGCGTGTCCTTCATTTACAACTGCCATCAGATCCAGTGTTCTCTGGTCTTCCATTCAATTGAAATCTATTGATATCCACATCATAATTTAAATAAACTCTAATATCTACCTGTAAAATACATGCACCCCATAAACACAATTATAGAAGGGAGGGAACAGGAGAGATTGTATGATAAATTAGCTTTAAACATAAAATTTGACTTTTACTTGGCCTACCTGAGTATTTTAAAATGCTGCTCACATAGTTTAGGCCATATTTTCATACCTGCTATAAAGAACTATGACCAAACATGACGTTCTAGGATCATTGCTTCCTCTAAATATATACATGTATGGCCAAGGAAATAACTGTATCCTCTTTTTCAAACTCATTACAGATATCTAGAACAAGAGAAAATAAAATTATATACATTGAATTATTTTAACAGGGTGGTTGCTACCAAGAATGTTAGACTAAAGCCATTTAACAATACATGTATGTTTATCGCCTTCTCCTAATACTTCAATTTCAGAGGGAGTTCAAGTTTCTTGTACACTGTGAAGTATTCCATTATGCTGTTAAAGGAGCTGTAATTGTTAGCTTAGGTGGAGTGATAAGTAATCATGGAAACAAATGATGATTGTAAACCATTCTAAACCTATTACAACAAAGCCATTTGAAGTAAACTCTAGCAATGAGATTACATTCTTTTCAGTCCTAGGTTAAGACCAAAGGCAAAGAAAGGCAATTGAAATTGTACCTATTTTGTAACTGGATGTGTATAAGCCATAAACTACAGAAAGAGTTTTCACCATGGTAGAAGAGGTTTTTGTTCTTTTTCTGGCATATTTTAAAAAATAATTCAATTGCCCTTTTTGTTTATTTGAAATTTTGGAAAATTTTATAAGATTTGGTTAAAGCTTTAATTAAAATCAATAAATTGCAAAAATCAGTTTTGTGGTAGCTGATATGATCTACTTGAGAAGAAAACACACGTATGTGAGTGTGTGAGTGTGTGTGTGTGTGTGTGTGTGTGTGTGTGTGATTGGTTTTTTCCTAGGCATAGAAAGAACATGTTTTCATGAGCTTCTCCTCAAAAGGAAAAGAAATACATTGCCTTATTCATTACATTTACTGTGTTCTATTCAGAGTCAATAGGTACATTTCCAACCTCTGAAATTTCATCTATGCTTGAAGGTCCCAAATGACCTCCAAACATCCTCCCTTTTGCTGCCAAAATATCTGAAAAATAAATAGATATTCTAATTGTGGATATATTATTCCAAATAGCAAAGGATATTACATTCTCTTTTTCTTTATGAGGCTTTAAAACTTGGCAATGGTTAGGGTACAAAATAATAAGACAAGTTATTTCTTTGCCTTATGGAGCTTAAAATTTAGTATATGCAATTCTATAAGGATACATATGAATATACAATGTACAATTTTAAAGATAGCATTCATCTGAGAACCTGCAATATACCAGGCACTGTGTTAAGCATAAAATGATTTGATAAAGGTTTTACAGAGAAAGAAAATAAAGCACAGGAATATTAACTTGATCAAAATCAAACAGCTATAAAAGAGAAGTCCATATTCAACCAAACTCAGTTAATTTCAAAGTTCTATGTTTTTAACTACTAGGTTATTCTATGAGACATTTCAAATAAGCAGCACATACCCAGGGTTAACAAAGCCCTTAAATAATACTTTATTTTTAGCAAGTAGGAGTCAGGGGCAGATTCTTGGAGAAGGTGACATTTAACCTCTACATGGAGGCCAAGAAAAGATACAGACAGGGAAGGGGCAGTCCTAAGCAGATGGATCTTCCTGATTGACCGATCTTCCTGAATGGTGGTATGGATTTCAGACAAGGCATGGAGAGTTCAGGAAACTCAGTGTCCAATTGTAGGCCATTTGAGTTAAAAAGTGACTAGTCATAGGCACAATTATACAAATGGCTTGGCCAAAGGACAAAAATTCGACTACAAGATTAGACTTTATTATGTGGACAAGGAAAGTGTACAGAATATATTTAAATTTCAGTTAAAATTGCTTTGGAGAAGATTAATTGGATAAAAATCAAGGCTATGACACCAATATATTCACAAGGGGCAAATGACATTCACTGATTTCCCTGTCAAAAGAAAATGGAAGCTAATACCAGAGTCGTGGAATACATAAGTCTATGTTTACTGATTTCTTATACATACATATTTGATTAATTTTTGTATATGGTTAAATCTATTGTGATAGCTTATTCTTTTGATTTTTTAAATCTCAGATATAAATATTCAGCCCTAAACAATTTAATCAGGTATTTTAAGAAGTATCTGAGAAAGGAGAAACCATGAATATTTAAGGTTATGCTTATACTGCTCTTCATATACATTTTTTTTGCATAGCTTACAAAATGGTATTTCTTTCTGATAAACCTTAGACTACTTAGCCTATAGATTGCATTTTTCAGTTTATGGTAGACAAAACAACATTTTCACCCAATTATCTTTAAATTCTTTCAAATAAAATTATATTATATTTATTACACACTAAATTGCTCATATGATATAAATGATTTTCTACATTTAAATGATTCATATTTGGGAAAAAATTATCAAGGAAAATAGGCACATTAAATATTTTCATTAAACTTGATGACAGTCCTTAGCTAAGACAATGATATTTTTTAAGTGAAAAATGTCATGTAGAGGTCAATTTACTGAGCCTTATTTTAATTAAGGAAATTGCTGCTAACTGAGACTTACTACACTCATCTAGAATGAAAATTTATTTGTAAATATTTACAAAGTTTTTGTTCCTAAACCTGGAACTTATCCAAAACTGAAAGTTACCAAACTTTTACAACAAAGATTTAAGGCATTCTGACAATTAACAGCCTCTAGAAAATATGGTTACACGTTTTATCTTTGATTAACAGAAAACTTTCAGACACTGCACAATTATCAGGTACTTTCTTTACAAGAAATTATTTCTGCAGGAAGCTTTCTTCTTTAATAGAATTTCTAAGAACCTTAAGTTTTGAAATATACAGGGACCTTAAAGATTAAGCTTGGCTTCTCCAGTATATAGAGAGGAAATTTTATTGTTTAGATGTTAGGTTTAAGGGAAAAGCATGTTATTTAGGGGTCTTGGTGATAGAGACATAGAAGTGAAGTCACCAAGATCAATATAAGGTAGTAAGTGAAATAATGCTGTAAAAACTAAGGTAGAGACATGATTTCTGAAAAGATGTTATCAGCTATAGAGCCAATGTATTAAAATTGTGTGACTTTCACTGGCATTTTGGAATTTTTTATTTGAGGGCAGTGTCACTGGCCCTGATATGTGGGACCGAACCGGGGCCGCTTGCTGAGCTGTTCTTATTTAGCTGAATGGTCCTACCATTTAAGCTTATGGCAGTTTCTGATATTACTAACTATACCAATTTGTAAGTGAGGTTTAAAAATATACTGATACAATTCAGTAAATATTTCGCTGTCTTTTATTTTGTCTGTCTTTGCAATAGCTTAAGATATATGGTGGGGGGCAAAAATATGGTAGGGGGGAAAAAAAGCTATGATATTAAAAATATACACAAGGGTGAGGAGACATAGGTTCTTAGGTTCTTCCCCTGGATCTAAACTAATGTACTGTTGGACCTTCTGCAAATAACTATATTTTTGGATATATATATATATATATATATATATATATATATATATAATTTTTTAAATGGATATACATTTAAAAATATATCTCAAAGGGCTGTTTTTGAAGAAATTAAAGTGGTAAAAAATGATTACTCTTTTTTTATTGCATATTTTCACACATTTCCAAGTATTCCGTAGACTCAATCTGTACCTTTCTAAATAAGGTATATCTTTGAGATACCTCTAAAATATCTTTCATTGTCATTCCATCAGACTAAGGCTTTCATCACACCCTTTGCAATTCTGCTCCCCAATAATTCTCTGGTGAACCCATTTCTCCATTTCAGTTTGTTTGCCAGCTTTTTTATATATTAATCTATTTAAGTAATTATTCAATTATATCAAACCTCTGTTTAAAATGTGTCCATTAATCCTTATTTCCCAAAGTGAATTGTGAACGGTTTATCACAGCAGTCATATCATTCAACATTAGATTCCAGCTTTTATTTTACTTAGTGCATCTCATTTTTTTCATGTCAGGGTACGAAAAGAAACTGGAAGTAAGGATGCCCAGACTTGGGCAAGCAAAGGGGCTGCTCGCCTATGAAGGGGCTTAAACTCAGCTAACCCTGAGGCTTCCCTGAAACCTAATGATGCCGACATCTCTGTGTGCTTGACACAAAGGGAGAACCTCCCCCTACTTTACTCCCTGCAGTGAAATGGGCCTATCTATCAGTCTTCCTAGGCTTTGTAATTTCCGGCTCAGTTCTTCCATCTGAGCTGTGCTGTCTACTAGGAATGCTCTTTGAATTCTCCCAGTAACAACAGAGATGAGGGACGGGAAGATGATATTTGATTTTTCCGTGAATCATTTCCAAAACCTCTCATTCGGAATTAATTTTCTCGTGTGTATTTCCTTACCACTCTGTATTATAGACTTACTTTGCCTTACATTCTCACTGACCAGTGACTCATGTGTGTCTCTTTCTCATCATATTGAGAGACACCTAAAGCAGGGCTTGTGTTTTATTCATTTTTTGATTTCACACAGTGCCTGGAATCATGTTCCTTTATGAGATAAACAGTATACATTTTGTTCAATTATTTGGAAGGCAGAGTAAGCAAGTTTCTATGCAGAATTGCTATGAAGAAGTTTGAGGCCAGCATAAGTTTTATACCTTTGTAGAAAACTTTACTTTCTGGTTTGGTCTTTACGCTATTATTTATTCCCCATCTATGTTTATAAGTTTCACAATAATGAGAATCATTGTACTTTTCATTAATTTTTACTGGAAGCTAGAGAGAATTATTGATCAATACATTTAAGTCATTTTTAACTTATGGACATTTCCTTCTATTAAATTTTGAATGTATTTCTGTTGCACGTCCTCTGAACTTTTCTTGTATATTAATTATTCATATATTTCTTGTATCTAAAATCCATAACCTTCATATCCAAGTTCTCCAATGCCACTGCTACTGATTATCACAGTTTATGACACAAGGTCAGTGACCAAATAGTGGAACAAATGAATGAATTGTATACAATTAAGACATTTTGAAAATTTTAAAGAAAGGGAATGGATTAAAGAAAATAAAAGGAATCCCTAAAAATATGTAAATCTGTGTATGATAGCTCCATTGCTTCAGTTTGCTCAGAAGGCAGGAAACATTAATTTTAAATGATTCGCCTCTCAAATTATTTAAAACAATAAAATATGTATATTTCTAAAATACCCAACATTAGTCAAGTGAAAATATTTAATGTTTCTAAAATTGTTCAGGCTACATCATCACAATTTGGTGTAGGCATTTACTGGAAAGTAGAACAATTTATGGCTCTTAGTACTATCAATAAGTTTCATTAATAGAAGACTCATTCCAATCTAAATTATTAAGGTATTAATCACTCTGAGCATCTATCAGCTCTTATATCAGCTAACTCTAAATGAAGTGGCTTGTCTCTACTTTGACTAGAAACTAGAAAAGCATAGTATCATAAATATCACCATTATTAAAACTCCTACTGGCAGTATCTGCAGGGAGAGTGTAAAGAGGCCAAAGGACTCTAAAACAACTCATTCCAACAGAAATCACTCTTATATCATATAGACATGTAGACAGATACTAAATCAAGATATTGCTATGGCCCATAGCAAAATCTGGTAGTTATTTGTCAGTTTGATGTGATGCACTGATAACACATTTTTAAAGATAATTGAAAGCAACAAAGGGTATATCAGTCACCTATTGCTGCATAAGTCATTAACCCAAACCTTAGTGGATTAAAATAAGAACGTTTAACTTGCTTGTGATTTTGTGGGTCAGAAATATGGATTGGGCATAGCTGCGCTGTGGTAACATCTAGCTTGGGTTACTCACAAAGATGTTGTTGGTTGGTGTATATGCGGGGGGATGGATCTTTGGTCTTGGGGACCGTCACTGGGTCTGCTTCTTTATGTTCCATGAGTCCATCTTTGCCAAGGCAGCCTAGGCTTCCTCACACAGAGGTTACGGAACAACAAATGATTGATCTCAATGCACAAATGATACTGTCGCGTTGGCCAAAGCAAGTCCTGTGGGTAAGCTGGAGTCACTGTTGGAAGATGCTATATAATGGCAAAGACACAGGGAGATGTGATCCATTGGCCATTACATAACAATTTACTGCCTATAATAAGTCAGAGAGAGCTTTGGGGATATCCTACATTCTAATTGCTTGAGATGGCATTTAAAATATAATTTACATTAACACCATTATAGATTATTTGCCAGAAGTACAAACTTTTTTAAAAAGCATATATATATATATATATATATATATGTATATTTGTAAAATTGTACTCTGCAGATTTCTTTAGCAAAATAGTATTTAAATAGACAAAACAGTCATTGAATCAGATATAATTGAATCACAATCTTTGGCATTAATTGCAGAAGAGAGTAAAGATCAAATATACATATTTACAAGTAGTTCTGTCTCAATATATGTATTTTTAAAATTTTTTATAAGAGTTTATTTGAGCCAAATTGATGACATGTGGGGGAGCAAGATCTCAAATGCTCCCATCTTAATAATTAATACCTCAAACTTTTTAAAACTTTTTCCAAATTTTAAAAGTGGTCTATTCATTTAACATAAATCATCTTCAATGATAAATTCAGGATTAATTTTTCTTAGGGACTAATGCAAGCTATCAAAATATAAAAATCACTAACTACTTGAAATTTGACTTAAAACATGTTTTGTCTGAGGTATATTTTTTCAAAATCTGTGGATAAAATACAGGTATACAATTAAATTTAAATTTCAGATAAATAATGGTTAATTTTTTTCTAGTATTAGTCTGTCCCTAACATTACAATGTCAACTGAGCAGCCTGTATTTTTATTTGCTAACCTAGCAAAGCTTACATCAAGACATTAGTTTGAAAAGGTTCTATTCACCACCTTCTAAAGATATGATATACTAATGAATCATTAGTCAGGTATACTTTGTAAAAGAGATCTGGCCATGAGAAAGTCAGATATACCTTATGTTCTAGAACTCTATTAATTGTATTTTGACAGGGTATGAGGCCACAGAGGCAAATCTGTATGTGAATGAGATTCTTTTTGGATAATGTTTTTCTAGGCAAGGCAGATCTGTTCAAACCACAAATGATTTTCTCTATAACTGGAGGTAAATCTTCTAAATGCCTCATATCTACTGATAATATTTTAACTATCTATGGTTGTAAGAACCATTCAGAAAATTTTTTAATATTGTCTCATGTTAAACTGCAAATTTACTTGAGGTATTAAAATCCTTAATAATCATATCATGTATCTAAGAAATAGAGTGTTTGAAGTTAAAATGGTATCATAAAGCATGATTTCTTTTAGGAGTATGTAAAGTAAACTTCTTCAAGTAGATGAATGATCACAGGAGACAAGACAGGAAATGAAGGAATATATCTGGTTCATCAATCAGTTTGTAACTAGAAAGCTGGAAGTGTTTAAAACACAAATACCAAAATATCTCTTCTCTCTTCTCTTTCTCTCCCTCTCTCCCTCCCTCTCTCTCCTTTCCTCCATTCCAAATATGCATATACTAGAATATATAATATATTAAAGATATCACATATATTATTAAAATAGAGTAAATGCAGAGTAAGTAATCCTTGAAGATGAATAGCAACAAGGCACTTTTTATATGGGAATATTGATTACTTTTTAAAATACAGGAAATAGTTGCATTAGATAATAACCTTATATTCATTTGCATAATTGACCTGAAATACCCTCTGAAAATAAAACATGATAACTTGCAGTGTATTCTTTATCAAGCTTATCTCACAAATTCAGAAAAGTCCTTCTTAATGGATTTGAAATATATCATAGGCTCCTTGACTGAAATGAAACTTTTTATGAAACATATACTAGTCAGCTCAGGCTAACATGACAAATTACTGTAGACTGGGTGGCTTAAACAACAGAAATTGATTTTCTAACAGTTTTTCTTTTTAGGCAGGAAGTCTAAGATCAGGGTGCCAGCATGGTCAGGCTTTTGGTCGGAGCTCTCTGCCTCACTTACAGATGGTAACTTCTTGTGCCTTCATATGCAAGTCTCCAAAAAAATAACCCCCATCTCCAAGTACCTCCATACTGGGGATTAGGGTTTCAATATAAGAATTTTGGAGAGACGTAAACATTCAATCCATAACAAAATACTACTCTTCCAGAATCCCATTTTACACACAAAGAGGCATATATCTTCACTTATTCATTCATATTCTCTTCATATCTTACGCATTCTATGTACATAATACATTGCAAAATAAATGCTGTATTTTGCTAAATTAGGTTTTTGCCTTTGAATTTTAGTTTCAAAGGAGGAAAAAAATTAAGTGGTGGCAGAATTTAAGATGGCTAGAACTGTAGGCTTATTCCTAAAGGGAATTACCTCGATGGAGAGAAAGCAATTTTTTCCATACAAACTCAACAAAACACATGAGATACATTAGTCAATTTAGGCCATGTGTCTAAACTTGAAATAATCTCTTTTTTTATAGGAGGATTGTGCGGTGATTATAGAGGGTGAGACTGTACATCTATCATAAAAGAATGAAGAGATTTCCACCTAAAGCTAATGGGAGACAACTAGCTTATTATGAGAAGAAAGTAATAATTTGAATAGTTAGAACATATATCTCCCATATACAGGGTATTATCTTGTGTTTATTTATTCATCTTATTATTATTATTTTTTTTTTTTGAGGGCAGTGTCACTGGCCTTCATATTTGGGACCGAACCGGGGCCTCTGGCTTCCCAAGCCAGCGCTTAACCACCGCGCCACTCGGCCGGCCCTGTTTATTCATCTTAGAATTCCCAAAACTTATAAAATAAATTTAATTGTGTAATAATTTAATTATTTTTTCTCTAAAAAATATGAGCTTGTTTTATCATATTTCATGTTATTGTCTCTTTTCCACTTATGTCTATTAATTCCTTCTTTTAAAAATTCTACTGTGACAAATAGAAAACTCAGTGGAAAAGTAATAGGGAAGTGTTCAAAACTTCAGAAAACAGGAAAAAAAGAAGCATTTTTATGCCATTTAATTCATATGAAACAGCAAAATAAAACCTCTTATATAGATATTCTTACTCTAGAATATACAGAGGGCATTGATGTATATGTATGTTTTAAGACTCAAATAGAAAATATTTCATATCGTGTGAAGTCCAAATCATGATTATTTATATCATTTTGATGGGAAATGTAAATTTCTAAGTCGTGTTTCTACCATTATCAGATAGTTCCAAATTAATAAAGACATACAGCAAATCTTTACCTGCAAATAAAAGATTTTTAATTCAGTAATCTGAGATCTACTTTCCAAAACTAATATTGTGTAATTTCAATTCTGAGTCTACCCATGGGTGGTGGGATTAGAAACTTTACAAACCTGATACTAGCAAGGATTGAGGTTGTAAAGATTTGAGCATCTTTTCCTGGATGTTACACGTAATTGCTACAGTAGGGGTGACATTATAAAGTTGTGTTTGTTTCTTGCTAAACTTCTCAATACAATAAGGTCGAGGCATGGTTTTCAAAGCTAAAATAGGTTTAATTAGAAAGTTACTGCACTATAGTAAATAGGAACACTACAATCCTTCCAATTTTTTTTTATTTCAATAGACTTAACAGGAGCCAACTATAATGCCACATATTTTCATAATTGAAATACTCCATTAAACAACTGGACATCTGCCAAGCTAACTTTGAAATATTTAGATATGAGGAGAAAAGAGGATGGCTGAACCATTGAAAATCAACATAGAGACACAGCACTACAGGCAGTGCTTCAATTTGCAAATCTGCTGATATAAAAATCTACATGACCTTCCATTCTACTTATGCTCAATTTTTAATTGCAGATAGCAACCACATTAAAGATAATACATATTGGATAGTTTTTCCTGTTCAGTTAAATAATAAGGATACATACACCTAATTTTCATCTATAGCATGTGTAAGCCACATAGGCTATACATGGAAATTCTTAATTGTCAGCCTGTGTATATTCTGTCACTTAAATGATTTAGAATATACTTCAGAGGCTATCAATATTCAAATCTTGACTCTTCTGCTTGCTAAGTATAAAATGAGCAAGTTATTTAACTTCTTGCTGCAGTTTTCTTACCTATGAAAACAAGATGATAACAACAGTACCTCCCTAACATGGCTGATATGAGAATTAAATGAAGTAGTTTAAGTAATACTTTCAAATCAATGCCTTAAACTTGGTAAGCATTGTATGTATTGTCATTATCATTATTTTTATCATCATCATCATCATCATCATCATCATCATCCAGTTTAACCATGAAGGATGAAATATGCTGCAATATTTATAAGTTTATGCTCTAAAGTCAGATTATGTTGTGTTCATTTCTGATACCCCAAAACATCTATGTGATCTTGATAAAATTATTAAATCTCTCCAAGCCTCAGCTTCTTCCTGAGGAAAATACTTTTAATAATTAGCATATATTTAACTCAAGATCAGCAATACAATTTGCAAGGCCTGATGCGGGAACACACAATAGATGATCCCCAAGGTTATTGCAACCTTAGTGCTGGAACATGCTAGGTACCCAGGTATATGGGTAAAACACTGCCAGGCTAACACAGAGAACTCTCACCATGCCTCTCCCCCAGACTCTATAGCATGTGTGAGTTCAACTTCAGCTCCCCCCTATCCCCCACCCCCATCAGAGCTGAAGCCCAAGTTGATGGCCAAAAGAGTCAGTCTTTGGATGGGCCTTTGGGACTGGGACTCTGGGTGGTGCCCTTTGACACCAAGAAGTGAAAGAGTGGACAGAAGTGAACCCCTACTAGGGAGACAGGAAGGCTGTGAAAAGGGTTAGTACATTACCCTAAGCTCTGAGACCCCATCCCATGCTCCACTGTTCTATCAAGCCTTACTTACAATATACAAATTCCAAATAAAATTAACATACACAAATCCATTAATGTGATTCACTACATTAACAAAATGAAGGATAAAATCCTTCATATGATCTTCTCAATAGAGGTAGAAAAAGAAGTTTATAAAATGCAACATCCCATCATTAAAAAAAAAAAAAATTAAAAACTCAACTAACTAGTTATAGAAGAAATCTGTCTCAATATAATAAAGTCAATAAATGAAAAGCCCACAGCTAACATCACACTCAATAGTATTAAATTAAAAACTTACTTTTAAGATCAAACCAAAGGAAGCATGTCACTATCACCATTTCTACTCACCATAATAATGAAAGTCATAGCCTGAGCAATTAGGCAAGGAAAAAAATAAATAATGAAAGGAAGGCATTGAAAGGAAAATTATCTCTGCTTGCAGATCACATATTTTATATATAGGAAACAGTATAGACTCCAGAAGAAAACTGTTAGAATTAATATTCAATAATGTTGCAGAATACAAAATCATTGTGGGAGGGAAACAGCATTGGGGAATCTGGGAAGAGGAACAGACAAGTTGCTGTCCTTTTTTTCTTCAGTCTAGTTGCAGAGGATGTTGCTTCACTGGCCCATGTTGGTATCATCATTGCGCTCTTCCCGGATGAGGCAGATCGGTCGCCAGACGCTGGACGGCCACTCACGGCGTCTCTTGGCAGCTCATGCCATTTGCCAGCCACTCACGCTGGCTGTTGGCCACTTATGGTAGCTTATGGCAGCCCACTGCAGCAGGGGCTGCAGCCTATGCCGTCGCCAACAACTCATAGCAGCCCAGCTCCAGGTCAAGCTATTGTTCACCATCTTAGCTGTAGAGGGCAGTGTCACTGGCCCTCAAGTGGGATCCGAAACGGGGCCCTGCTGCTCAGAGCTGGTGTCCCAAGCCAGTATTTTTTTTTTTTAATTGGAGGATATCATGAAGTGAGATTAGAAGTTTTCATAAAGATCAGACCATGATGGCATTATAAGCCCTGCCAAAGAATTTAGACTATTCCTGTATAAAATGATGTGACATAAAGATTTTACTTATCAGAATGATTTTGAGTATTAGGAAATAAGTCACTTGATAATAGCATTGAGAATGCATGGGAGTATTGGTAAGGTTGTAGGCATAGAGAATAATTTGAAGGTAGTCCCAGTAATCCATGAGAAAAATTTCAGGGACATAATTTTAAATTGTATGGCAAGAAATGGAGCTAAATGAGGCAGACTTGGTAGTTAATTAAGCCGTTATGTGCCTTGATGATTGATTAGAACAGAAAGAAGGATGATATTTTACAATGATGCTGTTTGAATAACTGTACAAAATGCTGGTGCCATTTACTGCAGCTGGCAATTAGAGAAAATGTTTATGTCTGGGAGACAGAATGATGACATTTTATTTTATTTTTATTTTTTGGCATGTTTATTATGAGATGTCCATGAACATCAATTTAGAGTTGACAAATTTAATTGAGTATTTGAATCTGGAACCCAGGTGTGAGATTTAGACAAATGGTATAGATTTGAGCTTCATTAGCATATAAGCTACAGTCAGTTGACTGCATAGAATAAAAAAGGAAGAGCAACATGGTCAGATCTTGAATACTGGTATTTATGAAATGAAAATAGTGTTTCTATTTTTAAAAGAGTTAAGAATATTAGCAAAAAATGTTCAGTGGACAAGTTTTCATAGAACTCAATGGAGGAAAGAACTACACAGTAAAGGGAATTATGAACTATTGTTGCTGCAGTGGCAGCAGTTAAAACACTTACAACTATGTATTTATTTTAGCAAAAAGTTACTTGTCACTTTCCTAGAATGCAAGATAGATGAATGTGAAAATTAGATTATAGGGAGAGAAAATGTAAACTACTTTTTGCAAAACTTTGTGACTGTTGTGAATGAAAGGGGGCTAACTAAAAGGAAATGAAGCACAGAAAAATATTTTTAAGAAGAAAGGAATGTGCAAGTTTAGCAGAGAAGAGATGATTAATCTATTGAATTCCTATTGAAAAGAAAGATTAGACACAAAGCTCATGTCACTGAACATATTAATTTTAAAATATAGCATACAACATTTTCTAGCTTTGAAGCAAAGGCGTGGGAGTAGGTGAAAATACTGATACATGTGCATACATAAAGACTGTAAGTCAGAAAACTAAGCATGATTTATTTGATATAAAAATTAGCTTACGTATATTGATTTAGGTAAGGATTTAAAGGAAACAGCCACTGAAATGGAGTTTTGCAGGCATAAAGTTTGTAATAAAGTTGGCAATAACACTGTGAGGGAATGGAGAAAGCAGAATTGTGCACAAGAAGTTGACTTGCAATGAAGTTTTGCCACAAAAGCCTCAGTGGATGCAAGGGAGAACTTTGGATCTCACCTGGTCCTTCAGAGCTGGCACGAATCAAGGCAGAGACTACCCTACAGCATGAGGCACTAGGTGAGGGCCATCCTAGATAGAGGGCATAAGCTTGGGTAAGACAGTTCCCCTTCAGGCGGAAATTCCTAGAGTGGGACTCAGCTGTGAGCATCAGCAGGCACCAGCTGAGGGAATGTTTCTTGGTCAAGGATTTGAAATGATACCGAAATTCCTGAAGCAAGATAGCTATTGACTACTTGAGTTTATCTTTTTCCCTAAGCCTCATTAAAATGAAGAGAAGAAGACATTATGAAGAACTAAAACCCATTTCCACTACTACCAAAGGGGAAAATAGAAAAATTATATTTGGGGACTCAGACATAAAATTTAGGTGCTAGATGGCTGAAAAGGTAATGTGTGGACCTTTAAAAACTGAACAGAGCAGAAGTAAGTTTTTAACATAATTTGGCTAGAGTTTAAATTTTTTTTTGAATATGTACAAAGTTACAATATGTTTCAAACAATTCCTCATACAGACTAGATTGTGTGATTTTTAAGAAAAAAAAATATTCTTTTTGTCAAATTATATTCATCTCTGAGTAATTTAGGAAAAAATAATTTCAATCTTCATAAGAGACTGATACTGAACTGCAGTTGAAGCATCATGATGATCATATATCATAACTGGGGGGCCTGAGCTCATGCTATTTAAAGACATTGGAAACCTGAAATGAATATGGCTCCACTAATAAGCAGCTAGATCCTTAAGCAGCTGTTTTCAAGCCACAAGAAGAGGATATGATATGGAGTATCTCAACAGGCAGGGAAGAAAACTGGAAACGGCGAGTTTTAATGAGAGCACTATGAGACTTAAATGAGAATTAAATCAGGAGACTGAGTAAAATACATGAGAGAAGGGCAATGAAGTTATTTCTCTAAAGGCCAGAAATGTGTGAAAATTTGAATGCATTAATTTGAAAAGCAAAAAGATGGAAAATAATAATTGAAGAAGCATTTAATTCAAGAAACTAAAAAACAAAACAAAACAAAAAACCTCAACATAAATACCTTATCCTGAAAAGTAAAACTTGAAATTAATAAAATAGAATAAAAATAAGTGATATGACAAATTATCATGTGCAAAATCTTTAACAACAAAAATACAGACTTAATACAGAATTCTAGGAAATGAGATTACAAGGAAAAATCTTTAAAATAATCTAACTATAGTTTCTAAGATGAGAAAGTGTTCTTAAGATATCCTTATGTGGAATGGTTTTAACCATGAACAAATAACTGAGAGTAGATTTCCTTCCTACTTTCAACAAACAAAAAAAATGCATAAAGTATATGATAGAAAGATTTTTTTCCCCCCATTGGACAACAGCCATCTCAGAATAGTAATCCTTGAGAGAAGGGAAACAAATGAGGTGATCCCTAAGAATATTCCAGCTCAAGTATTGGAAAAGAAACAAAAAATCCAGATAGAAATGCAGAGACAGGATGTGCCAGTAGAACTTGCTGATCTCCCTGAGCGGAGGAAATACAGGACAGAATTCAGGACACCAATGTGGCTAGAATTCATGAGGTGGAATGTCAAAGAGGAGAGAGTCACACAGAGAGGGAGTTCCCAAAATCTGGAGAGGATTTTTCTCACATCCTCACCTAAGTATTAGTTGGCACATAATCATGAGAAATCACATCATGACCAGAGAAATTCTCTTGGAAAGGAAAAGGCAGAACGATCACTGGACATGACAGAAAGCTGAGAATATTCATGTTCTGAACAATCAGAGTGGGGAGTTCTTCTAATACATGGGTCATTAAGTAGAGTCCTCAGTAGTGGAGCCAAATTAACCATTGGTTAAATGCAGTTCTGGGCTTGTCCAACAAAGCTAAAGCAAGCAGCCACAGTATTAAATTGTTTCCAAATAGCAACTGAATTCTAGAAAAAAATCCTAAAACATTTATAAGAACACAAAGAACTCTTAGACTCGATAACATAAAATGGACAATGTCTAATATTCAATCAAAAATTATCTGGCATGTAAAGAAGCATGGAAATATGAATCTTAATTAAAAAAAATAGAAATAGATCCATAAATGACACAGATAATAGAATTAGTAGCAGTAGTAGTAATCAAATAAGAATAATAATGATGATAATGAATTACCTTTGAGTGTCAAAAATGTGCTACCATTAGGTTAAGAGATTATCATCCATCACTCAATGTAGTCAAATAAACAAACTAACAAACAAACACCTTTAGAACACAATTATTTTCCCCTTTTAAATGATATAAAAAATCTGACCAACAATACACAAGTACAACATGACTGAAATGAGACGGACTGTCAAGTTTAGTCTAACATATGCCCTTAACTACATACCTATATTATTTTGTCATTTAAATTTACACAGATATTTATTAATATCAAGTACTTTCTAAAGTGATTTAAGTTAATGAAAGTAAATAATGGTATTTCACAATGTCTGTCATTCTGAGGTAATGTTTAAAGATTACTGATGTAAAACTTTACTTTCCCTAAATTTAAAATATCTAATTATAACTCTATAGGTAAGATAATGAGCAATGTTCTTTTTTGTTTAAATATTTTTCAAAGTATTCAAAGACTACAATCAAACATATGGAATTGGCTGACGTAGTTTCACAGAAGATATCACAGAAGAATAGAAAGATGTGCTACCAGCCCTTTAAGAGACGCCCCTGTTTTTGAATCTTACTTCCCCTCTCTGAAACATGCCCTTCTTCTTTTGCTAGATTGTGTCTCTTCCAATGGTTTCTCTGGGAAGAACATCTGGAATTAGCCTTTCCAATTCCCATCCCAGAGTCAGACTATCAAAATGTCAGGATTAAATTTGGAATTTTGGCATTACTAACAATTTGGCCCAAACCCACAATATATGAACAAATAATAAGTTTATAAACTTTATGATTTATTAGGAAAAAGTTGTGAATAGTAAGATGCAATACTGAAAATCTAAAGTCAAATGATTCCTATATTGAAAGAATTTATAGTAGAGACATAAAAAATATAAACCAAGAATATAAGGATAACAGTGATGATATTGGTGATTTCTGAATTGTGTATGTGGTTAAAATAGGAACACATGCACAAAAACATATTATAGCCTGTATTCATAGAGGTGAAAAGATGAAACAAATTAGATGATAAAGTTTAATTGATGTCATAATTCATTCAACTGTTTAATTGAATTATGTACTAAATAATAAAAGCTTTAACAAGATTATTTCCCCTTAATTTTATTTAAAGAATCAGAAGAAGTACTAGAAACATCTAATTATGAAAGAAAATAGTGTCTGACAAATTCTAAACACCAATTTTCATTCATTTTGAAATTCTAACACATATCATTTGGTTCATTCTAAATTCTCCACACTCCTCTCATTTGTATAATTTAAGTGGTTCTACTGAAAAATGAATACATATCATATTTGGGTTTCAATTGATATATAACATATAAGATAATAAAATAGATTTGTAGGTTAAGTGGAGATCATTAAAATTAAAAATAATACTTTCATGTAATTTAGTCCAGCTATATATTTTAACTTCTTAGAAGAAACCTATGTATTTACTTCCAACTTTTGTCAAAAGTAAATGTGTTCCCAATAAAAAACAAGTGGAACTATTTCGCTCATAGAAATCACCCATGAATAAAATAATGAAGACTGCTCTCTAAGAAAAAGATTCACATGATGTTAATGCTCTTTAATTTTTCTTTTCAAGTAAATAAGAGAGAATTTACATTATTGTATAGACTATTCTCTATTTGGAGTATTTGATATAAATTATGAAAATTATTTCTATTGATTATGTTTGTTAAGGGATTTTTGGTGCTAAATAACCTATTTCTTAAGATTTTAACATCCAGTATAGGGCACTGGTAGGTTCTCCTTCCACAGCCTTACTGACTGTAGACAAAGATACTATACTGTGTGAAATTAAATATAATTTTTTTTAAAAGATAAAGACTTTCACGGAAAAGAGGTTAAATAAAGCTTAGTAGGAAAGAGAATGAGCCCCATGCCCCCAAAGAAAAAACAAAAAAAAACATCAACATCAAAAACCACAGCCAAATATCCTTACTTCTTAACTTTTATTGTATTTTTCTTAATGAAAATCTTCTCAGCATACAGGCATTAACCTAGACAACAGTATTTGTGTATGTGAGGACACACAAAAGAGGCCATGTTGACAATGAATTTTATAAGCCTAACAGTTGTCACACAAATCTAACTACCAACCTAGATATAGCATGTATAATTTCTATCCCTTGATGAATGGATAAAAGCTAAGTATACATGGATAGAATAAATACATACCAATTCTAAGCTAAACTGATATTTATTTACATTTGAGACGAACCATTAGCCTCAAATACATCTCACAAGACTACTTTGCAGGTTTCAACAATCATTAGAGTCTATTAACATCCTGCAAGCTCCCTGGGACCTGGTGTATATTCACACAAGAAAAGATCAACAAAAATTAAATGCTGCTGCAGGTTTCTTAAATCACAGTTTGGATTACTACTTATTCCTATAACTTCAAGGTCTTTTATTGAGGTCATTTTGAACTAGGCTTTGGACAGTTGAGGAAATTGTTTTGAAGCTGGAGGAGAGAAAAAAAAATTATGTCATTTAGGGGTATAGTATAAATAGAGTTCATGATACGAAATGCACTAATATCATAGCATAAACCAGACCTGTGCAAAAACAGCTTTGCCGTGGAGAAAGAGGAAATACATTTGGATGCATTCCAAACTGTTAGTCTTCCTCCCTCATGCAAAAATCCTCGTTCAAAACATCTTCTGTTTAAAACATCAAATTATATTCATAATTCTCCTCACCTTCTCCCCTTTATCCATTATTCTAAAGAATTCCTGACCATTTTACCTAATCATTGTGGAGTTTGGCTACTGGCTTAAAGTTAGGGTGATCATGTACATTATATTCAAATTACTGAAATTTGAGAGTCAAAGAGAGTGATATCAATGATTATGTTATGACATGAGGTATAAATCACATTCCAGGTAAACAAGTACATATGGACACCCTATTTCATCTCAGGCATCATCAAAACCTGCCCACCAACATGACTTCAATCATATTGTCCTCCACATTCAAACATAATGACAAGATACATACCCTAAATCTTGCCATCATTCAAAACAGTCTCACACCCAAAACTTTAATCTCCAATATAACCATAACTGACTACTATCTCGTATTCATCTATTCTCTCACTCCCAGGTCACCTATTTTAACACATTAAACCCAAACATCACTCCACCTACTTTACCTTATTTTAAATCTTTTCTCAAGAGTAATATTGTTCCCTGTTCAGCATCAGCAGGACATCCAGAACTTCAACCGTCTTGTCCAACTCTTTTCCCCCTTAGATTTCCACCTTTAAAATGTAATCCCACCATTTTGGCTCATCTTGACTCCTTGTCCTCACTGCTATATTTCCTCACTGCTATGTTAGATACATTTTCTTGTGATGATTCTGGATGAAATGACATCTGTTTTCTCTCTTTATATTATTTTCACTTCCACCCCTTAGATTTTGAGTTCTAAAGCAAGGATATATATATGTGTGGAGTGTGTGTGTGTGTGTGTGTATTTAATTTATTAATATATACATTATATATGTATATATAATGAAAGTTCATGAAAATATGACTGTATATATGTATATTTTTATAAGCTTTCACAGTATAGTACAATGTACAGTGAGTATTTAAAAATAGATTGGAAAAGGCATGCAAAAATTCCACACTCTAGCATTTACTCAGTATTGATACAACATGAATTCATATTGATGTATCCAAATCTAATCTCGTATTATTAGGGTAAATCTGACTTCCTTTCCTTCTTTTTAAACTCCCATTTCAATAGGGATAAGCAGTGCTCCCAACACCTATCATCAGTTTACTTCATTACTCAGTTCCAGTGCCATAATTGTTATGCCATATCCCATGAAAAATAACGTTATCAAGTAAATGAAGCATTCATATGCATTTTTTTTTTTGCCTTCAGTCATACACAATATCCATTCATTTACAAAGTTACTTGGCTCAGCACCTTTTCCCTTTACCCCCTTCGGTAAGATTATTTTGTACCTTTGCAATACAGTTGGATTCCTTTGCAAAGTTTACCTTCATCCCATACCCCTGATTGCCACATTAGAGTTTACTCTTAGTGCTATAATTTTGAAAAGTACTTAATGTTATATATCCACTATGATATTTTCAAAATTATAGTTTCATAGCTCTAAAATATCCTTCATGTGTTACCTTTCAACTAATCATCCTCCTCAATCTCCTGGCAACCACTGGTCTGTCAAGGATAATACACAAATAACAACAGGAATTCAACTAAAAATAAAATTATTTCCTGATGGAACGCTCTCATCAAAAAGTACTGGTTTTGTGACAGGCTAAAATGTGCATATCTCAGCTCATGTTAGAAAGTAATACATAGTCTGAAAGAATCACATTTAATGCCTGTATGCATACACATTTTTAAACTTTGCAGGTGATTATTTCTGCTGATTTTATTATTACTTGAAAAATGAATGCCTCAATTTAATCTAAACCATAGGAAACAAGTTATTTCATGTTCAAATTGATCTATATTTCACCCATTATATTGGTCCTGTTCATGTCATTAGATAATTCAATTGTATATTATTAAAAAAATCTATTTAATTGCAGAATGATTGTAAACATCCTAGATGAAAACCTTCAGTTTTTCAGTTCAATATATGATAGTCTGCATTGTTTCTGTGTGCATCCATCTATGTAATTTCTATTTGATGTTTTCAGAAAAAATCAGATGATTCCATACATGATCAGGAAAATAACTTCTTAAAAATACAGTAATACCTTGGTTTACGAGCATAATTCATTCCAGAAACAAACTACTCATATTACAAGATATTACTCATTACGATGTTAAACTGTATTAGAAACGTTTGCTCGTCTTGCAAAACACTCACAAACCACGTTATTCGCAATCCAAGATTTTGTTATATTTGATTTAACAACACAATCCCTTCCAAATCAATGAGTATTCATTACAAAATCTGCTTAGAACCCAGCATACTATCAGATCCTGTGAAACTTGGGTGATAAAAAAGAACTATAAAATAATCCAAAGGAAAGCAAATAAACAAAAAAATCTGGCTAGGAAACAGCCATGAAAATTAGCTATCTATCCATCCATCCATCCATCTACATATACATATTCCTGCCTGCTTCCTAACTAATATATATGTAGAAGGATGAATAGATAGCTAATGTCCATGGCTGCTTTCTATACCTATACATTAACAAATTAACAACTGGAACCCATCACATTATTCCAATACTGAAATTTACAATTCTTTTATCATCATTAAGTTATAGTCTATATACAATGCGCCCATTTAAATTTTAAAGTTCATCTCAAATGAATCTCAGAGGCAAAACTTTTCTTTTTTCTAAAGTAGTCATCTTGTTGGCTATCAAACACAGTGAATTCATTTGTTTCTTCTTCTTTACATTGCACAAAACAGTCTTCACTACATACTTAAAATAGTGCATTAAACAATAATTTTGTAGCATTTTACTGGGGGAATGTCCACACTTGAACCCAAATAGTTATAAAGGACTTCATGAGCAGCTCAAACAGCAGTTGGACTATATAGTATTGATAGAAGAACATTAGTTATTGACATGTTGTAAACGAAGATTTTCAGTAGCACATTTTATCTCCCTATTCTTCCATTTTAATATTTTAATGAGTATTTATAAAAGAAACAAACTTAACTGGTTAAATAATGTGTTTCTTTTTTAAAAAATTGTAGGGCCAAAGGGTAGTAATGAAACATTTAGAATTTGGAGCTTGGCCTGAAGAAAGAAAGGGAAACTGAACATTTCTTTGTTTTTCAATATTCTAAGTGAATATTATTCTTTTCCATTAGCAATGACTACTTGTCTTTCAAAAAATTCAATTTTTAAAATTTTAAAATAATTTTGATGTTAAAGAACTCATGAAAACTTTCCGCCCCCCTTTTTTAAGGCATGGAGTCAGCTGATATTATAAACCTTCCTGACTGGTGTAGAGCTCAGATTCAGGTGTCCTGGCAGTGTGCCAGATGTAGATCAGTTGAGTCTCTTCTATTCAATTTTATTATTTATACATGTGAGTGTTATATTAACTACGTGAACTGAAGCTAAATAAATCAGAGAAATCATACAGAAAATATGAAAATGCAGATGCCATTATAGAAGGTCCTTGAAATCTTACTCTTCCACCTCTGTATCTTAACCTTATTTTGAACAGATTGAGTCAGATTAAGAAACTATATGATAAAAGTTAACTTCTACCCTTTTTTACTCAAATGTTATATAGAATGTTAAAAATGATGCCATAAAATATATAAAAAAATGCTTCTATCTTTTGTAAATGTTCTTGATTTATTAAAATATTTATAAATAAAGAAATAAATGCTATATATCTTTTAGCAAGGAGTTGGATTTCCAACCATTGAGGTAGTGGGGCAGATGTCTGCATAAAATATAACAAAAAAAAATTAAAAATTAAAGATAAAGGAAACCTCTAAGTAATGTGGACTACATGACTTTGGATATACTTCATTCTTCAAGTACTTTATTTCTCAAATTTAGTTATACCATTCAGTTATTTCACCATTTAATTTGCTGCTACCAGGTAGAGGAAGTGTTCAGCAAACGATGGACTATCATAGCAGCAGCCTCTTCTTGTAAGTAAAATATTATTATAACAGGCCCACTCCCTTTTGTTTTGTATTGTCTATGGCTGTTTTTGCATTACAGTGGCAGGTCTGAGTAGTTGTGACATAGGTTGTATGTCTTGCAAATTCTAAATATTTACTATCTGAAACTTTAAGAGAGTATTTGCTAACCCAGGGTCTAGGCAGTAAAGTTTATGATTTAAATTGCACCAAAAAAGCTGTATGTTTACTTCTGCCACATTTAATTATGAATTATTACTCCTTTATTTTTAGTTTATATTAAAAGAATTTCAGGATGTTTGTAAGAATACTAGTCACTATAAACATAAAACTCCTCTATTTTAGATGTTTAACAGATAGAAGTTTATGTCTTGCTCATACAATAGTCTGCCGAGACTGTTTCTGATTGGCAGTCCTTTCTTTCCATGTAGCAATACAAAGATTCTTTCCATCCTTCAGTGCCTAGCCTACAAGATATGAGTCCTGTGCATCCAGATTTGAAAGGAGGAAAAAGAAAAAATGGAGAAGGCACACTCACTTCTACAATAAACAAAAAAACAAACAAAACACACAGAAACAACAATCAGTCAGGAGTGACAGACAACACACATTACTTCAGCTCACATTCCATTCATTGGCAGGAAACAATCTTGCACCAAAATGCAAGAGTGCTAGGAAATATAGTCCTTGAACTGACAGCCACTTCACAGAAAAAATTCTACTGTGTGAAAAGGACAGCGTAGATCATTATTAGGCAGCTAGTAATCTTTGCCATTCGGTGTTTTGATGTCAATTTTTTTGTCAATTCGATGTCAACTTATGGATACTGCAGCTTGAGTAAATATTTCTATACTGCTTTTAACTAAATTCTGTTTTTGTAATGGTTTCTTTTGAAATCTGACTAATCCTTGACACATTTTTGGAGGTTGGGAATTACAAAGAGAAAGAAACGCAGTTGTTGTGTTACATGTCAACCTTGTGTCTGACAATAAACAATTATTGAAATAATATCTGCCCCAGTACCTGTCTTTTTGTTGATTTATAGACAAATAAAACACCTCTTTCTATCCAAAATATTTTCTCCTGGTTGCTATGCAGACTGAATAATATATATAACAGGCATTGTCTTCTTCCTTTCAACATGCTCCTTTTCTCCCAAAATCACAATTAGGATTATGGTGTCACCTATTTTTCATCTTGACCTGTCAGAATAAAAGAAAATAAACTCTGACTTTCTCCAGTAACAAATGTTATTGTCTGCCACATTTGTGTTTCTGTGCTGTGTGTAAGGGATTAGGTTATATTGCTTACCTCTTTTGTTTGGGTACTACTTCCATTTTGATAGAATATTGGCTGTGTGCTTTGTGGGCCAGAGAAAAACCTTCACTATTCTGACTGCAGCCATGTCCTAACTCCTCTTAGTTTCTACAGCTTCCTTCCTCTGATAAAAAACAAACACAAAACTCACAGTTACATACACTTTCATAGTTTACAAAGTAGTTTACTTATATCATGAGTCATGTGAATTGTCCTGAATTTAGAAAAACAAAGAGGGCATTCTATATAGTCAATGTATATATTATATCATATATACAGCTTGTCACAAAACACCAAAATGATAACACTCTTGTGCATATTTACCCTGTCAGATATGGGATGGCACTTTCATGACAGGAAGCAAAAACACCACATACCTGGAAAAGTAAAATCATGGCCATCCCAAGAGCTCAGAGCTGATGATGAGAGGTAGTTTTCATAAGTTTGTTAGATGGGCCTCACTTCTACTAGTTTCCATACCCTTCAAAACTGATCTCTCCTAGCATGTCCCAGACATTGCCATCATTCATAATATTTATATCTTCGTTGAACCTGGCGTTTCTCCCTACATGTAATTTTACATCTTTGTTTATTTTTAATATTTTACTCTAGTACTTCTTAAACTTCCAAGCATGTTCTGGATTTCATTTTAATTTTTAGGACATATCTGGTAGAAATGAGTCTGATAAGATCTAAAGATTCAAACCTGAGTTCTAACCCTATTCCTACTATCAACCTAGAACTCATAATGACTCCTCTTCATTATGAATTCTCTCTGTAGGCCCAAAACATATTTAATAATGAAATATGTATATTACATGGACATAGATCTTTGTTCATATTATTTCTTTAACTACAATGTGTTTACACATATCTTTTAGGAAGGCATTATTATTGTTTGTTTGTTTTTTAATTTCCACATAGTTAACAACTCTCTACTATGTTTTGTTCCTCTTTGGACTCCAATTATGCAGATTTTTTTTATTCTACTTTGCATAACTGTGAGTTTACATATGCATCCTTCTGCTATGTCTTGAATTCCAGGGAATATACTCATTGTAGGAATTCCACAGGGCCTACATATTGCCACAGACATGATATGCTTAATAGGTTTGTTGAAAAAAAATTATCATAAATATTACATCTACCTAGTCTTCCTTTTTGTTTGTTTTATATATTGTTTATTTTTAAAGAAAGACCAAATAATTATATCAACTTATATTATTTGTTGGAGGACTAGGATTTCTTTCAATGGTTGTTAAGAACAATTTAAATTTTGTATGTAGCTATTTTGACAAGCACAGAAAGAAAATAATCTTTAGTCAAACAGGCATCCAAAGAGATTTAGAGATTCTTAACATGAAGTTATTTAAACTGTAATATGATAATTTTATTTCTATAATGCTTCTTCTTTCTAAAGATAGAAAGGGCTATATAACTTCTATATTTCTGTTGATCCTTTTGATTCTAGAGGTATCAGAATCTCAGGTATTCAGTGATGCCAGCAAATACTAATTGAGTTAATAAGTGAAGTAGAGAGATGTTTATCTATTATTCTTAAAAATTATTTCGGTGAAAATTTAATGGTTTTTTTTTTCTGGGTTAGAGACTCCTAACTCATTTAGAATTTCAAATGAAAATTGTAAATATTTACACAAATCAATCCTTGTCTCTTAAATTAAAAAATAATAACCTTCCAAAGCAAATCTCAGTTTATATTTATTCACTGGTGACTACCAAGGAGTTGGGCTTTGGGAGAGGATGTTGAAGCTTTTCCTTGAACACCTACTCATACTATAGTAAAATGGTTTCTGGATCTCTACAAAAGTTGAATTATCACTAGGATACACATAGTAAATTAGTGTGAATTACCATGCTGTTTTCTGTTATAATTGACTTTCAAGCACAGAATGTATCTTTCATGAGGTTGAACACAAAGAAATCTATGCATTTTTCAAGAGCATCTGAAAATAATTTCATATTCAAGTTTGTGATATGTTTTACCTATAACAAAACATATCCAAATGTATTTTAATCTAAAATAAATATATATAGCATTATAAATGACTTTATAATAAACATTATAAACTTTATACAAAAATGGATCTGTTAATATATTGGCACTAAATTATCTCTACGCCAAGACTTACATATACATAATGATTAGCAATGTTGGGAAATAGTTATAGAAACATTTTAGAGGCAGAATTAGAATACTGGAAAATATGACAACTTTCTACATATATGACTGATGCCAAGAGAAGAGAGATTTTGTAATAATAGGCAAAATAGAAGGACGGTAATTGTTACTCATGTTTAGATGTAGGTAAAAAAAAAGCACTATTGTATAGCATTGGTAGTGAGATTTTGAAGACTTTTCTAATCTATTTGTCAGTCATCATTTCTCTGCCCATATTATCTCAGATTGCAAGTCCGATCGTAGTGTTTACCTCACACATTATAAATCTCTTTGTCATGTTTTAATACATTTTGACTTGTAGGGTGAGCATCAGCAAACAAGGGAACATTTAAAAGCACAATAAATCAATACACTCAAGGAAGAGTCAAAAATCGTTAATAAGGAAAAGCCTTTTAAACTTAAAATTACTGTAAACATAAAAATATAATTTGAAGATCTATTCTAAAACATAGGATTAAAACATAGAGAAGGAAGATATACAAAATAAAAGTAATAATAAATACAGGATATTGAACATCTATTAATGGGTGTATGCAAAAATACAATTTAGAGAAAGACCACAAACAGAATAATAAACATTCTGAGACATTTAGAGGGAAAATATTATGGGTATACTAAAAAAAGAAAAGAAATCCAGTGTATTTCAAGTGTAAAAAGAAGACCCAAATTTTCACATTACAACAGATCTCTAAGGGCTAATACAATAAATGTAAAAATGTTGTATATGTTTAGAAACAAAAACGTGAGTTTTCTAACACAAAGAATAAAGAGATGACCCCAGAATTCTTCTTCAGAAGAAAAGTCATCTATAAAGCTAGCTATCAGATATATTTTAAAAAGTCATGTATATACTGAAACATAAAGAAAAGTAAAGGAATAGAAAGTATCCAGGACGCACTTATCTAATTCTTAGTCAGGTAACGATGCAGCAGTAATAGAAAGTAAGCTAACCAAATTACAGAGGAAGTCAGAGCTATATGTGGGATACGGTAGGCATATTCAGAGGAAATTGAATTCCCCCAAATCAAAATAGAAAGAGTATAAGAACAAGTAAAAATAAGCAAAATGTGATGCTGAGTTTTCATATTCTTATAATGACCTGAAAACCTATTTTAATGACAGATATGGGGATCAGAAGGGGATTTTTCAGTGAATCAATCATCCAAAAAGAATTTAATAGATAATTCTTAAGCAAATTAATTCAGAAATAGAGGTAATAGAAAACTTATTTGGAGTTACAGAGATAAACAGAATGAGAAATAATTAGAAAAGTTATTAAAGTGCTTACCTCGGGGAATGTTACAGAGAAAAGTGAAGAAGGGAAAAAAGGGCGGTCTCTTTTATTTTTCTTTGTACCCTTCTAAACTGTGATTTTTTTTTTTTACCATATGCACATATAACTTTTATAATTTATTTGTTCAAAAATATTTAATATTATTTGCAAAAGAGCAATATAAATGTGGGACTATAATAACAAAAATGAAACAGACAACATTCTTGTGTGTATGCATTTCAATGTCATGGTAAGAAATGTACATAAAATTAAGAAACCTCAGATGATTCAGACTCCAAAATTAGCACTTATTCCATTAAAGAAAACCATAATGGACCCAGAGCCTTTTGCCTTGCACAATTCCTCTGTTCTCCACTGGATATTATATGCTATGTGACTGGCAGTCCTTTGAGCACAGAACACAAGCTCACATGAGTAAGCAAAGATAGTCCTTCATGTAAAAAAGCTTTAAGAACTGAAGTTATACACAGGTTAGCTAATGTTACTGTTCTTCCTTTACTGCCCAAAACATTTCTGATCAGAGCTACAAGAATCATAAGTTCGCATGCTCATGCTGTTCATGTGTTCCTGGGAAGGGATATATTCATTATTTTCCTTGGTAGGCACTTCTCCGGTAAAAATACTGTCAACCATGAGAAATGAAATACAGAGACAGTAACATTTTCCACTTACTGAGTGTAGAGTGCAATGGATTACTCTAGGTTCTGTAGAAAATATTTCCATCAACTTTCTTCACCACTGATGTGGGAGAATTGAACCTCTTGATACTTAACTTACATTTAACAATGACACTGTATTTGATTTGATAACATCAGGATCTAGAAACCGAGTCTGGTTGGTTACATCTCAGCCACAGCTTAAAGAGAGTCTGAGGGAGGGTTATTTATATTTCTGTGAGAAACTCAGTAAGGTGTGCCAATAATCTTATTGTGATAAACAGGGTAAATTTTAAGCAGGTTTATAGTATTTTCAGATTGCTCTGAAAGTAAAGATCAACACATGTATTCTTAATTAGAGTTTTACTAAACAGCAGAGTAATATATGCTGGGTCATTATATGCATTATTCACACTGAGTTTCCTACTTGGTGAAAGATAAAAACCTCCCCATAAGTTTCCTTCAAAGTTCTGAGAACAACATTTGAAATTCATTTTAAATATTAAAATTGTATATAAAACAGTTTAAAATAGTGTTTTTAATAGGAAAACCATATCTTTATTTTAAGCAAACATGAGATAAGCTTTAGATACCCTTGATATCCAGCTGATTTTCCCATATATGATCAGGTCAACTGGAAATGGGTTTCTGAATCACACTAAGTTAATGTAAATATAATTTCCCAAAATATATCAGTGAATGAGAGTCCAAATTTAATATAGTCCTCCGGTAAAGAGTCCAAGACCAAAACTAAAATAAAAGTTTTCTCCCATTTCTCTCAAAATTTTATTCTGAGAAAAAGTAGAAAGTAAAACAAAACAAAACAAAACAAAAACAAATAGTCACCTCATTTTTTATTTTATTAGAATTCGACTAACATGAAGACAGATATAGCTTCACATTTTATTTACAAAAATTATAAAATTTTATTTCTGTTCACTTCATCTGCAGAAAAGAACACTGTCTGGGGTACAGTTCTCCTTTTTTTTTTGAGGGCAGTGTCACCGGCCCTGATATGTGGGACCCGAACCAGGGCCGCTGTTCCCCCAAACCAGTGCCCAACCACCGCACCACTCGGCCGGCCCCAGCTCTCATTTTAATGCTTGCCCCATTCCCTTAACATCTGCTACTTTTCCTTCTGGAGTGATCAGAAAAAGAGGTAATGATGATGAGCATGGCACAGACAAGGAGAATGTGCTCCTGTTATGACTGTTTTATGCAGTTCCTATAAATTGGAGTAACAAATGACACCTTCTTATAGCTGAAAGTGAGATAATCAGATAGCATCTGCCTTCTGTGCTCACTCCATTTGTAGAAAGAAAATGCTAACTTTAAAATCATCTATCTTTTGAAGTGCTAACTCCTTCTAGTCCCTCCAAATCTCCTCTGTTTTAGTGTTCTTTTTTTGATGTATTTTATCTTGACTACTTGATACTATCAAATCTAACACCATTCTTTATTTTGAGGTTTCTGAAAGGAAAACTGCTTTTTTAAATTTTTACTCTTTAAGAGCCTGAGTCAACTCACTTTTTGCTTAGTGAAAAAGAAATCATTTTCAGCTGCAAACCTGATAGCAACTAAGCAAACAAACAAACTGATCTTCCTGTACATCTCTAAAATCATTAATTCATTTGTATCAATCCAGGCAACCACTTGAAAACACAGTTCTTATAACTTATCCAAGATTATTTTCACCATCTGTTTTTGAACACACTGAGGAGCCCATGGCTGTTCCTCTGTCTATTTAGGCCAATCATTCTCATCACAGTATAGAAGGTGGCAGAGCTTGCTCTGTGCAGTAAATCAAAAGGCTTGAATCTTTACAAACACTCTGTAATTGACTTATTATAAATGCTGAACTCATCTAAACGCGATTTCAATACAATGTATTTCCAGTGTTTCAGAGAATGTGTAGGTTCCATCATAAATGGGCTTTGAAATATATTACATTCAAACATTTTTTTCCTGATTGTTTAGTTGCTTTACAGATATTATATGTATTTGTGCAACAAACACAGGGGAGAATCTTATAGAAGTAGAATGCAATCATAGCTTTCAAGGAAGTTTATAATTTAGAGAGTTGGGTAAGAAACAGACATAATTGAAGTATATATTAGATTTATATTTCTGTGTAACTAATTACCACAAACATCATGGCTTAAAACAACAAAAAGTTATTTCACAGCTTCCACTGGCCAGAAGTGATATGGGTTAGCTGGGTCCTCAGCTCAGGGTCTCACAGGCTAAAACCAAGGTGGCTGACAGGGCTGCAATCTCACTGGAGGGTCAGTGTTCTATTCCAAACTTACTGGTTATTGGGAGAATTCAGTTCTTTATAACCATAAGACAGAGATGCTTGCTTTCTTGCTTGTTGGAAACTGGGAGCCATTCTCCCTATTAAAGACTATCGATCATTCCTTGCATGTCCCACTCCAAAACTATAAGGCTGGAAGGATAATTTTCCATTATTTAAATCTGTTCCCTAAGAACCAGTCTCTTTTAAGGGTTTACCTTATTAAGGCAGGTCTACCTACATCAACCTCCCTTTTGATAAACTCCAAGTCAACTGATTTGGAGTTAAGTCAACTGATTCTTTCATACCTCTGAAAGAATCCCTTTGTCATCTAAAGCAGTATAATTTTTGAAGTGATATCCCATCATATTCACTGGTCTAGCTTATAGTCATGAGCAGGGAATTCTATAGGGCATATACATGAGGTGGGGGCAGTCATAGCAAGGAGATCTTGGGCAACATCTTAGAATTCTACCTACTACAAAACACAAATTAGAATAAAGTGTATAAATAAGACATAAGTTAGATTTATGGAAATTGAAAATATGCATACTGTATATACACTGAAGAAGAAATGTGGATGAGAAATGGTGAAGCAAGTCTCAAAGCATAAATATTTTTCCAGGTGGTAGTGATATACCAAAGGGAGAAAGATGGTATTCCAATAAAGAACAAGGCCTATAGTGCAGTGAAATATGAAGATACAGGGACTATTCCTATAGCTGATTTCGCCAATAAAGCTAATAGAGCTAATGAGGGAGATTAAGACCATTCAATGAGCAGCTGTAAGCATTGTGCTTATTTCATTTGGCAATGATAAGCTGTTGAATGTTTAAGGGTGGTTGAAGTGTCCTCACTTTGCCCCTTCAGAGATATACCCTGGAAGGCCCATCTATCTGGACCATATTCAGGACATCTCTTATCTTTGGGCTTCTAGTAGGGTTTGCCTAATCAGAAGTGGGAGGACATCTAGGAGACAGGCAGAAAGTGAGGTGGGGTATATGCCTACGTTTCCTTTCTATGAGACTGGCTATCACCTTTATGATAGGTGACCTCTCCACTTAGCCCTTTGTATCTCTGGGTTCCAATAATCACTTCCTTTTTCTCCCCCTCACCCTTCAGATACAATTATGGGGAAAACACTGAGATGTAAATCCATGGGTATGGAATTATCCATTGTGTTCATTCTTAGTCACCTAACACCTATTTAAAATGTCTTTATTAAACTCTTCAAATTACCCAAATTGAATGTGCCACCTCTTTGCTGCTGGAATTTGACTGAAATTGGAACTTATGTAACCTAATTCTTGTGGAAAGATTAATGTGACACTGAAGAAAAGATGATATTGAGAGGGAAGAGCCTGAATATGTTAGTCTAGCTAAGAGGAGTAATTAAGGTATGAGCTAGGTGGTGACCCTGAGAATGCAGGAAGAAGATATAAGAAATAATTTAGAGGTAAAATACATAGTACTTAGTAACCGATTAACTTCAGGGAATGAAGGAAAAGAGTATTAAAGGTAGTTCAAAGATAAAATTGGGTAACTAGTGAAATGTCATTCCATAATTGAAATATCAATGTCAAAAGGAGAAATTAATTTAGTGGCTATTATAATAATGAGTTTGTTTCTAAACTAGTATGCATAAACATGGTGCACATTCAACTAGAGAAACCAAGTACAGCAGGTCCTTGGATAATATCATTTTGTCATAAGGTAGATGAGAAAAAAAGAAAAATAAATAAATCATTTTCTGGCCAGGGCCACTGTCTGTACAGAGTTGGCACAATCTCCCCATGTCTGCATGGGTTTTCTCCGGTTTCCTCTCATATACCAAAGATATTCACATTAGGTTCCCTGGTGTGTCTAAATTGGTCCAGTCTCAGTGAGTGGATGTTTGGGTGCAGGTGTACCCTTTGATGGAAGAGCATCTTGTCCAGAATCTGGCACCCTGTGCCAGATAGGCTCCAGCTCCCTGGGACACAGAACTGAATGAAGCCAGTTGGAAAATAATTTTATTTGTTTTTATTATTCTTAAATGCATGTATACATATATGTATTCTGATTTATGTATGTATTTATGTTTATGTATGTATGTATTTAATTTTTTATTTTTATTTTTTGTATGTATGTATTTAATATTAAACATTAGGTTTACATGTTTAATATTAGAAGTGTTTTGGGTCTTCATGTAAAAGTTTGGTGATGTTTTTGTGACCAGAAATATGCTGTAAGAACTTAACTCTTGCTTAAATCAAATAGTCTATGGTAAAATTTATTTTGTTTTATATTAGTATAAAATCTCAGTTTCCAGGAACTTATCAATATTGTTAAATGAGGATTTAATGGGAGGTGGTTGGAAAGGTAGATTGGAATTTCAGAGGTTAGCTAAATCTAAAATTGTAAATTCAAGGATGATATAAAGGATATTATAACTGAATTCATAAGAATTATGTCCTCAAATAAAATCAAAGGATAAAGAATGTACAAGGTGTGATCAAACAATACAGTGAATGTTTAAATTATTACATTAATTTATTAATGTAATAAAAAATATTACAAAGACACATTGTCATTAATCTCCCTCAAAATACTCCCCCTTGCTTTTAACACATGTATCCCATCATTCTTGCTACTTTCTGAAGCAGCTCTAGAAGTCCTCTTTCGTGAGTGTCTTTACTAGCACTGTCATGACTGCCGTGATGTCCTGACTCAATTAGAAACATTTACCTTTTGTGGTCTTTTTGACATTAGGCAAGAGCCAGAAGTTGCACAGTGCGAGATCTGGTGAATAAGGTGGATGAGGACACACTGGAATGTTTTTATTTGACAGAAATTGCCATATACCAGAAGCGATGTGTGACACAGAGCATTGTCATGATGGAGGATGAGTTCCAGCACACTTTAAAACACACATTCTCTCAACCGTAGCTCACACCCAACTGACTGCATGGAACAAGTTGAAACTTTTCACACACTGTTACTAAGGTTCGATGCAGCACTTCCCGTACTGCAAACCCTGTCCTTTGTGGGATGGCACTCAGCAGCAGCATTCACTGTATTTTGTGATTGCAATGGAAAGGCTCTCTGTCACACATGGCATCTGGTATGGCAATTTTTGTCAAATAAAACATTATGGTGTGTCCTCATCAATCGTATTCACTGAATCTGGCACCATGCCACCTCTGGCTCATCCCAAAAGTCAAAATGATCATGAAAGGTAAATATGTTGAATCAATTCAGGACATCAAGGCAGCCACAACAGAATAACTAAAGACGCTCATGAAAGAGGATTTTCTGAACCTTCAGAAAGTGGCAGGAACGATGGGATAAGTGTGTTTGAAGTGAGGGGGAGTATTTTGAGGGGGATTAATCGCAATGTATCTTTTACTGTTTTATATATATATATATATATATAATTTAAACATTCGCCATATCTTTTGAATATACCTAGTATATCCAAGAACAAACACTTAAGGCATCTATTCATAGGGAAATTGGAGGAATATTTTCAGAGAAAGAATAGGCAAGTAACACTTCTCTTTCTCTTGAGCAGAGAGACAAAAATGTTAGAAATGTAAAAAAACAATCAAGATGATGCAAGTAAAAGAAAAAAATACAAAATTTGAAGAAGCAAGAAATGGTTGGATTAGTGCCCACATCAGTGACTGCCTGGCTATATAGCCCAAACTAATGAACACAGTGTCATCTGTAGTTATCACTTCATAGGTATTTAGTCATTCATTTTAGTATGTGACAATGCCATCCACTTGATCCAAGATGTTTGGGTCAGACACAGATATTTTATCCAAAGGTAATAAATTCAAAATCTGGTTGACTGTCCATGAGTACACTTGTGTGATACATTTGGCCAAAATGAAAGTCTTTCCTGCTTTTAAAAAATTATATTGAAAAACCCAGGCAGATTGAGTTAGGAAGTGGAAATTATAACTAATAGTCTGAGGTACAGTAACATTTAAATGACTATATTGGTATCAGGCCATGTGCAAAAGAATCAGCAGTAGCATATAACTAAAAAAAAAGCAGCCAATTGGCAGAGGAACAGACATAGACAAAAGAGTAATCACATTGAAAATGTTTGTTGTAGATCAATGATTCAATGGTTCACTGTTGAGGGCAAGAGAACAGCATTGATTAAGAGTCACCTTCCACCACATCTCTTTGAGTCTTGGACCTGTCAAAATTTCTGTTCTTAGATTTCTTTTATTTCTTTACATACCTTCAATACTAAAAAAAACTGCTTGTATTTGTGCTAGCCTGAGGGTCTACCTGTATACCAGTTGCTAGTAGCAACCAAATTAACCAGAAAAAAAAGGAGAATCATTAAACTCTCTCTTTCTCTGATACACATACACACACACAATATCTATATAACTATATATAGATATATAATCAATATATGACATATATAAAATTATATATTCATATAATTACTAGGAGTGGAAATCAAGAAATCAATTATCAGAAGGATACAAGTTGTGACAAAAATTGCTGGGACATTGCATAGGTGAACTAAGTCTTTTTGCCCAATCTAGAATGGCATATTAGCAGTTAATAACTGGTAAAATGTTAATAAAGTTCTTCCATGCAGAGCAAGAATGTTGACAGGTAAGGAATGGAATATACCAAAAAAATTATAACTATTAACAATATTATAACAATCTAACAACCCCTAGAAATAAAACTGAACTGTCTTTAGCCTCTGTTTCCCAAGAATTGTGTTTTGCGCCATCCCACTGCCATATCACCCTGTAACCAATAATGTATGTATAACTAAGAATGGCAACCTGTTTGTGAATTAACAACCCACTGCTTTTCTGGGAAAAAGATGAAATAGCCAGTCAGATAATCCCTCCAGGAACTGAAACTAGGAATCAGAGAGTCTGATCTAATCAAAGGGTACAAATTGAGTTTAAAAGACATGACATATAATTGGAACCAGAGAAGTAACGATATGTTTTGTTTTTTTATAAATTATAAGATGAAGCTTGTCAGTGGCAGAATACAACAGCCACAAGAAGATAGAAATAGACTATAGTTGTTATTTTAGACTAGTCGTACCAGTAATGTAATATTAAAGACATGTAAATTCCTTCCTATTGTTGAGGTCCTTAAAACTACTTTGAAAACAGTATAATCTTTAAGCTCTAGGAGGCTCAAAGAACTTCAGCATCATTGCAATGCCTCTTTTGGGGTTTGTTGATAAAAGGTAAGACATCTAACCTTATTCTTCCTTTGTAACTAAATGAGACAGACAATAGGAAGAAGTTTCTAGTACAGAACAGTAGAGTTTGGGGAAGATAAGAAAATTGAAGTGTATGTTGTATTTGGGGAAAAGGAACTCATTAATGACCTTTGAGAGAGCAATTTCAAGTAGAGAGGTAGGGGAACAGGAGCAATTGTAAAAGATGAAGATTGAAAGCATAAATGGATAATGAGAGCTGAGAGGAAATGGCTTTAGAGCAATACAAACAAAGATAGCTTTTGAAGACAAGGAAAAAGGTTAGGTCAAAGAATAATAGGGCACAGTTGGATCAAGAAAAAGGTCCTTTTTGTTGTATTGCTTTGCCTTGAAGTTTGGGGAAACGAGAATATTTTTAAGCAGCACTGTCACGTCAGCCAAGATTACTAAACTATAAATTCCTATATAAATGAGATATTTTTAATTGTTCAAATATTTTCTAATAGTTATAAAATATTTGCCTTATAGTTATAATACTTATATTTGCATTATTTGTGCCCAACTCCTTTTAAATTAAATAATATATTTTGATTATCTGTCCCCCCAACCCTTGTTTTTTAAAATTATATCAATGATTCTCCAAAAATGAAAAATGCTGAGAGATCACCTGGTTCAATTCCTTATTTTGATTAATAAAATCATTCAGTGACTCATTGCCTAAATCAACTGACTAAATTGTATAAGGTTTGGAGTCCTGGTGATTCAAATAAGATTTTGATATTTTTGCTTTCCCATTACTTGTTCCCCCAAATGATTAAATAATAAATCTTTCTATAATTTCTAACTTGACCACACACATATCTTTGAAGATATATAGTGATATAAGAGAAAAGTGTCAGGGACTCTTGTTAATTTCTAAGACAGAGGTCACATTAACAGGAGTTAAAGATTTTACACTGAGGTTAGCTACTTGTTTAGTTACCTTCAGGTCTGGAAATGGTAATCTCATCAGTGGTTTACTCTAAGAAAATGCCAAGAAAATTTCTATATTACAAACAAATTGATAACAATGCAAAATAGGAAATTATCAGGCTTTATCTGTAATGCATATTAAAGTTCATATGAACTGCTAACATTCAGTTCTGAGATTGAAATGTGTTAATTAGGCTATCACCACAAAGAAAGGTTGAAAGCCATATGCATGTAACATCTTGAATGTAATGGCAAGAAATTAAATTTTTAAATGAGAGTCTAGAAACAATTTAAATATTAAGAAATATTTGGTTGACACATAGTTTTGAAACAAGTGTATTAATATTTATGTTTAATACTTCAAAGCTCATTTGTTTACCCAGTAGCTATTATAAGTCAGTAGTTTGTAAAGTTGTGGAAATTCAGAAATGAAGCTGGCAGGATCTCTGTTTTCAAAATGTTCTTAGATTACTTGAAATTATAAAAATCACAACCTAGCATTATCAGAAACTAACTGGAAATTTAAATTTGGAAGTTCATCAAAGTATCTTTACGTCTATTTACATTTACATCACAGTGTATATGAGAACATAGCCAATACACAGAAATAATATGACTTTTGTATCTAAAATGGTTTATGTATCCATTCATTCTACCAATGAAAATTATGCCTAATTTTTCACTTCAAATTAGATTTTTCAAATGTTTTTCAGCTCTATTAAGATATAATTGGCAAATAACTTTATATAAGTTTAAGGTGTACAATGTGTGGATTTGGTGCACTGATATCTTGTAATATTTTTTATCACTGTAGCACTAGCTAACACCCCCAGAACATCTCATTTAAAATTTTAAATGGCTTAACCCTTGTGCTCTTATCTCTCATTGCTATTTGGTTATTGCACACATGTGTTATTTAATAAAAACAACCTTGAATAATTTTCCAAATTCTATTTTTAAAAAGTTTAAATGCATATTTAACACTTACTGTCCTTGAAATGTGGAGAGCTTTCAAGTTAGAAAGAAAGATAGACAAATAGATAAAATATCAAATACAGTATATTTGAGATTTCACCTACACATTTTAGGTAAAATTTCTCACAAGTTAATAATTTGGATGAAAAACTAACCAGATTATCAAAATTTTTGATGATCTTATTTTATACAATCTGGACATTTTAAAAAGGAAAAGGAGAATAAAAACAATCTATACCACTTTAATTTATCTGTACTGAGTTTTAATGTCAACTTGACATGTTTCTATATTTGTGTGTTTTATGTGTGTATGTTATACAATAAAACTGTAAAACTATTTCCTAAAAATGTCCAATTTCAAACTGATTAAATCTTAATATCTCACAGCAAAGAAGATAATAAAGGTTAGATTGGCTGATCTTGGCATAGTTCCTCCACTTTCTTTCTTGTTCTACCATTTAATTATTTCCTCTTTGCATACATACAATATCTTTTTAATACACAATTTGTTACAACAAAGGAAAACACATTTGCAATAAGATAATACAAGTATTATATAACTCATTACAGGTATATATGTATTGTAATGAGCAGAGAATTAGTGTTGTCAACGCTGGTTAAACACTTTGCCTCTACATTCAGAAAAAAATGCATTCAAATCCTGGCTCCATTAGGCACTATGAGAAACTCAGGAAAACCATTAAGACTCAGTTTCCTGTTAAGTGGAGATAGTATTCACTATATATAATTGATGTAGAGATAAAAAACACAAAATATATATCAAGTATTTAGCACAGTTTTTGGCAAATGATATGCTTTATAAATTTTAACTAAAGATATAAGTAAAATTAATTGAACACATTCTCTATAAAAAGTATGAGTTTTAGAGATTAATTGAAATATTTCTACATTTAAATCAACACTTAATGCATGCGATCAATTATAGAAATAAACCACTATATGGGCTTATAAATGTATTTATTTCTGTATCCATATCCTCTCAGAAAGATGAGGACAAAATGTCACTGACTCAGCACAGCTACTAGGTTTGTGGCCTTGAGTGGCTCCTTTTATTGTGTAAGTAAGCAAATGTTAGTTTGTAACAATTAAAGTAAGTAGAGAAAAGAAAGGGAAAGAGTTCAAAACAGACTTATTTTTTTTGTATGTCATAAAGACTGAATGTTGAATGTTATTAATCTCTGTGTTCTTCATAACCTTAGTATTTTTATGGCAACATGGAGGTTCTGCCTGAGTAGAGTATTTTCTGTTTACATAATTGGCCAAGGAAGAGTGTGGGAAGGAATGTTGTTGGCATTGGGCAGGGTAACTTGGAGACTGTCAAGGATATGAGCGGAACAGCTATCAGCTCAACAGTAGAGAAGCTTCCATGCAACTGTGGATAGAGTTGTCATCACTGATACCAAGTGGCAGGGGCTGAAGTTTAATACTGTGGGTGATTTCTCTCTGTATGTCTAGTGTTTGGAAACAGGTTAGATACCTTTTAGATGGATAGTGTTGGACAAATATGAAAGAGGAAAGACTTTGAGAAGAAAAGCCAGACTTTTTTTTTTTTTTTTTTTTTTTTTATTTTTTTTATTATTAATTTCAGGTGCACAAAACAATGCAAAAGTTATGCTTTTCACCCCTCACAAAGTGACAACCCCACTCCCTCAATGCACCACTCCTCACCCCCGATATCATACATATCTATTACAATTCCATTGACTCCACTCCCCACCCTGTACTCTACATCCCGTGACTGTATACATATTAAATTATAGTTTACATATAATATTATTCAATGGCAGCTTCAGTGCAGTGGTCAGGCCTCTACACTGTCTATGAAGTGGTCTCCCTAAAATGACATGAGTACATCTGGTCCCCTAAAAAATGTTTACAGTATTATATTGATTATATTTCCCAAACTGCCTTTCCTATCTATCTCTGTGGCAATATTGAAGTTACCAATTTATGTTGTTCATCACTTCCCCTCTTCTCTCACCCCTGCCCCCTCCAATCAGCAATCATCAGTTTTACCTCTGTATCTCTAAGACTATTTTTGTTTACATTGCTCGTTTATTCATTTCTTTAGATTCCACATATTAGTGAGATCATATGGTATTTGTCTTTCTCTGACTGACTTATTCACCTAGGTCATAATAGTCTCTAGGTCCATCCATATCGCTGCAAATGGTATGATTTCATTCTTCTTTATAGCTGAATAATATTCCATTGTGTAAATGTACCATAATTTCTTAATCCAGTCATCTACCGATGGGCATTTCAATTGTTTCCAAGTCTTGGCTATTGTAAATAGTGCTGCAATGAACATAGGGGTGCATATATATTTTCGAATTAGTGTCTTGGGTTTCTCTGGATAAATTCCTAAGAGTGGAATTGCTGGGTCATAAGTTAGTTCTGTTTCCAGTTTTTTGAGATACCTCCATACTGATTTCCATCGTGGCTGCACCAGTCTACAATCCCACCAACAGTGTAGCAGGGTCCCCTTTTCCCCACAGTCCCGCCAGCACTTGTTTGTTGATTTATTGATGGTAGCCATTCTGACCGGAGTGAGGTAGTATCTCATTATGTTTTTTATTTGCATTTCTCTTATGATTAGTGAGGATGAACATTTTTTCATATGCCTGTTGGCCATCTGTATGTCCCCTTTAGAGAAATGTCTCTTCATATCATCTGCTGTTTTTTAATTGGGCTGTTTCTTTTTGGTGTTGGGTGAGTGTTCTATAAATTTTGGATATTAACCCCTTATCAGATATATCATTGACAAATATCTTCTCCCATTCAGTAGGCTTCCTTTTTGTTTTATTGATGGTTTCCTTTGTTGCGAAAATCTTTTAAGTTTGATGTAATCCCATATGTTCATTTTTTCTTTTACTTCCCTTGTCTGTGGGGATGTATCAGTAAAAATATTGCTTAGGGTAATTCATATCTGCAAATGTACGCCCTATATTTTCTTCTAGGAGTTTTATGGTTTCGGGTCTGACATTTAAGTCTTTAATCCATTTTGAGTTTATTCTCATATATGGTGTAAGGAGGTGATCCAGTTTCATTTTTTTGCATATGTCAGTCTAATTTTCCCAGCACCATTTATCAAATAAACTATCTTTACCCTAATGTAAATTATTGCTTCCATTGTCATAGATTAACTGACTGTATATGAATGGATTTATTTCTGGGCTCTTTAATCTTGTCCAAAGATCTATGTGTCTGTTTTTATGCCAGTACCATACTGTTTTGATTACTATAGCCTTTTAGTATGTTTTGATGTCTGGTAGGATGATATTCCCAGCTTTGTTCTTATTTCTCAGGATTGCCGTGGCTTTTGGGGTCTTTTATGGTTCCATATAAATTTTAGGATTACATTTTCTATTTTGTGAAAAATGCCCTTGGTAGTTTGATAGGAATTGCACTGAATCTATATATTGCTTTAGGAAGTATGGACATTTCAACTATATTAATTCTTCCTATCCAGGAGCATGGTAGGTGTTTCCATTTATTTTTATTTTCTTTAATTTCTCTCTTCAGAATCTTGTAATTTTATGAGTACAGGTCTTTTACTTCTTTGGTTACATTTATTTCTAAGTATTTTATAGTACTTGTAGCAACTCTAAATGGGACTGTTTTCTTAATTTCTCCAATATTAATGCTAATATAGACAGTGATGACTCCTGAAACTATTGTAATAATTTAACATGCATATTTGTAGATATGCTGTAAGTTATTAAACTGCACCAATGAAGGAATGTGTAAAAATGGATATATGTGTGTGTAATTTAAAGAGGGATCTGGTGGAGAAATAGTAGTTACACATACAAACACATACAAGTACATGGTCAAACAGTGGCTTTGCAATCCATTTACGCTCTTTACAAGCCTGTCCAGATGATAATGAGAGACCTCCTGTTTAAAAAAAAAACTAAATGGTTCCTGTTAATTCCTTGAACAGGAAGTACATGAAAAATATCATATAAGGCATTTAAACATCTGATTATAAAGTTGAGATGTTCTGTGACCTAAATAGCAATTCATGTATGAGGTGACTACACACCTCACTTAGAAACCTCACATATTACCTGAGACAAAACATGTTCAATGCAGGAAAAAAGAGTCTGGGAAGTAGAATTACAGCTCACAGACTTTCCCCGTGTCTTGAGGTTATTTGTATCTTTGATATTATTATTATTAAAATTAAATACTAGCTACTATATATAGATATGTAACTTATAATATGTACCCAAATAAATTATATACACTATTTTTATAGCTCTTAAGGATAAGACATGACACTTTTTGTAAAGTAACTTAAAATAAAAAAAAAATAATAATAGCAATCACCACCATTTTTGTAGTCTCAAATAATGCTGGACATTTTACATAAATTATTTTATTTACTATTTAGAAAAAAATACAGAATATGCCATTTTCATTTTAATGGAGAAAACAGACCATTAAAATATAAAAAGATACAATTCTAGAGAAATTAGAAAAAAAAAGCTATTCCCAAAGTCCTCCAACTAATTAAAAAGCCAAGCTCATATATGGTCCTATCAGGAGCAAATTCAAAATATGACCTCTAGACTAGTGAGGGAGGTGATCAATTAAAAACTCTAAAAGGAAACAAGAACCCTATATATGGAGGGATCTGGGATCACAGACAAAAGAAGTTTAAGCCAAGGAATTGCAGCAAAGAAGGTTATTCAGACTGGATTTAAAGAGAAATAGTTTACAGGGTAGATAAAGGTAAAGAATGGCCTGCCAGATTGAGAGAACTTGCAAATATCTATGTGCATATCAATGCATGGAAAATGATCAATAATCATAGTGGAGAAGGGCCTTTTTCCAAATACCCTTCAAATCATAATGTGAGCTTCTGGGTATAAGCTCATCTAGAGCTGAGTCTGAGCGTAATTTCAGAAATTGAGATGTTTTTGTGAGTATGCTGGAGGCCCAGTCTATTGCTTTGGTCCTAGGAGGGAAGAGTGTACTGTAATAAACAATACTACAATGAAAGAGGTTTTTCTGTATACTCTATTGGGATTGTGATTCCAGAAACTTTTTATTTATTTTCATTTTTGAAGTTCTTATGTTGGGACATATCTTTTCTTGACACTTATTGTCTACTTTCTGTTTTCAGTCTGCTGTTTTCCTTCTAATATAATTTGAACCCTGCCCAGGGCACTATCTGTGTATGGGTATGTGTCTCTGTGTGTATGTCTAAGTGTGAATGTGACTTGTACAGAAAAACATAACTCTTCTTTGGGACAATGATGATCACCTTCAGGAAGTAATGGATTCATTAAAGGACTCAGTTAAAAAAAATTAATGTGAAATATCTGACTGATGACCAGTTTCTCTGTAAAAACTTAAATCTTTAAAACACCTGCTCTGCTTCTCAGTTTTCCTGAATTTCTGGACCGTCTTGTGGTTCACAATGACCTGGCATGCTGATTAAACATGACTGTTTTCCTTAGGACTCTTAAAACAAAATATATTTGTCTATCATGCTTGAAACCATAACTAGAGAAATATGATTGACAGTTGTCTTAGTAAATATTTCAAAGGACACTGATATTTTACATTGGATTGTATATATTTAGGTGGATAATGTTTGTGTTCAATGATCAGTAAAGATTTAGGTAGTTATGAAATCTACAGTCTAGCACTAAAAGGGTTTTTCCTAGAGAAACCTCTCCAAATATGTGGAATAAGTGCCACTATTGGTATAGAGATAATTTCAGGTATTAAAAAGACAACTTTAAATTACATTGGATTACATGAGGAAGAAAATAATTCCCTTTTCAATTTGGTTTCAATCCCTGTGATTGCATCATGGGGAAATGTCTCACTTTGCCACAAAGATGTATTTAATAACCCCTGACTTTCGTTAATATGTCTTTTTATAAAAGAAAGTTAGGCTTTGGTCTCAGAGCTTTCTCCAAGCATTGCCTTTGGCAGGAAGTTGACAGTATTGTGGCAATTTCATTGTTTTTATTTTAAACCACTTCTTATTGGCAGATGGTTCTTTTTTTTACTATTCACTGTAGTATTACAAAGTTTCTTAAGTTAATCTAAAACATTTTGGGTAAATCTATTTATTTTAAAAAATCTAAAGGAAAATAAATTTTCAAATATTCTCTGATATTTTAATTTTTGCTCTCATGCTGGCCTTCTCAACAAGACAACACCAAAACACAAATAATCAACAAATGAGCAAACAAAATGAACAAACAAAAGAAACTCATAGATACAGACAACAGCATGGTGATTATCAGAGAGGAAGGGAATGGGGGGAAGACTTACAAAGTAAAGGGGATCAAATACAGAAGGAGACGATACTTCAGCTGGTGAGCACACAACAGAGTATACAAATGTCATATTATACAGTTATACACCTGAAAATTATATAATGTTATTAAACAATGTTTCTCAATAAATTTAATACAAATTAAAACACAGAAAAACAAATCATCTTCAAAGTCAACATGCATCAGAAGGCTGTAGACCAGAACTACTTCTAACAGGTTATAGAATGACTATGGTTGATGCAGGATGCACACCAAATCTGGGTAAAGAGAGTCAATAATTCATGTTTCTCATAAGTCAGCCAAACAATGAACATCATGGTGACCAGGAAGCCAAAAAAATTAGCAACACAATTGTGTGTTTTTTTATTTAAATAGAAAACTAACCAACCATTCTTCCTGGATTTTTCATTGAACTTGCCTTTTATTGAGCTGGTAAAAATTCTCCCTGAAAGATTATGGAATCATTCCTGATAAACTGCTTCTATAAAGTGCCACTTGGCTGGCTTCCTCTGACAACTGAACTGCCATTCAGACATGCAGTGTTATTTCCTGCAGTATACCTCAATACAATACTAAGGTAAGGAAACACTTGCTTACCTCCCTCATCAGTCCCATCTTTGTAAATGAGAGTGAGCAAATGTTCAAAGTCACTCCAAAGGACACTCAAGGTCTCTAGAGATAATATTCTTATAGGATTATCAAATGAAAAGAAAAAGAAAAGAATTTATTTGAAAGGATTACAGGAAAGGAGAATAAAGGAAAAACCCATGATATCTAAACTTAGAAGTTTTGAAAAAAGGATATGGATATACTCGTAGATTATGATTTTTTACTGTATTAAAAAACACTAAGGAATTATACAGTTTCTCAGTGCTTGACTCAAAAAGCAATTTATTGAGTAGCTTTGATGACATGAGTAGAACACAGTGAACTTTGAAATGGATGTGAAACAGGATAAAAAAGTGTAGCAGGAAGAATCACTTGCTTTTCAAGGACTAATGAATGCATAATATTTAATTAGAGAGGAACTAACTAAAAGATGAAAAAGGAGATAATATTGGCTCATACATAATCCTGTTTTGAGAATAATCTCAGGGACACATGCAAACTTGAGAAAATTGGTCACTCTCACCACATTTAATTTCTTATGGTAATAATTATTTTAGAAGGAATTAAAGGAAAATAATGAACCTGAGAGAAAATAGAAATATTTGTGTAACTGATATCTTGAATATTTGTAATAATTTATATTCATACACAATCTTTTTTTAAAGAGTAAATTGTTTTTTTTGGTTTTTTTTTCTTTTTTTTATTTATTTTTTTGAGGGCAGTGTCACCGGCCCTTATCTGTGGGACCGAACTGGGGCCGCTGGCTTCCCAAGCTAGCGCTTAACCACCACACCACTCAGCCGGCCCCCACAATCTGTTTTTAATTAGAAGGAAAATAATACAATTGATATACTGCCAATATCACAAATACCTTACATATATTTTTTTACTTAAAACAGGTAACAACTTTGACACATTGGTATCATGATCTCTACAGATGAGGGCAAATAGCACTTATAAGGATTACATAACTGTCCTTATAAGGGTCACAAATGGTTTTATTGTTATATAAGACTAAACTTATGATAAGAGAGACAGAAAACTTTCAGAGAGTGGTTTCTCAGTTATACTCCAAAGATATGGTTCAATTTTTACTTTCAGATATGAAAAAGTAACTGGTACCAGACTTATCCTTCCACCAAAAACAATTATTATAAAACTACACACAATATACTAGGCCACAGTTTTCAGATATTTAACAATAGGTAGCATATAACTTTGATCCTTAAAAGAAGGAAACACATGAGGAAAGTGTTATGGTCTCTTTAGGTTTCTGCCTTGGGACACTTTCAGCCAATGTTTATGAAGATGGAGTCCCAGCAGGACTACAGTCTCTCTGAGCAGAGAAAGCAAATATTGGAATTTCAGGCTGTTAATATAACAGGAATTTGCAAGATAGTATTTTGAAAAGAAAGAATTGCATGGAAGAAGGGAGTCTGTATGACGATTCACCATCAGTGCTTGACCTTGGTCTGGGTTACTCACGCTCAGATTTTAAATTTTAAAACATACAGCAAAAGTCACTTACTACAGAGCTAAAAGATGAATGGGGATAACAAAGTTTATGCAGTGTGGTGGATTTATGACCCAACAAGAATAGAGAAACCTTAGTGAGTGCCTTGGTGAAATCCAAGAAAGGAAAAACCTTTGGGGAAAATAAAACATCACAGGGTAATTGCCACCAGGTAACACTTATATAAACCTGCTCTAATAAAGAATAAAATGAAGTTGAACAGAACCAGGAAGATGCAACAGTAATTTTTTACAGTATACATAAAACGTTCACCAAGTTAAGCTATATGCTGAGTTATAAGTCTCAATAACTTTGAAATTATTATCTATAGAATGTGTTCTCTGATGAAAATTAAGTTAGCAATCTATAGAGAAAGATACAGAAATTCTTCAAGTACCTGGAGATTAAATAACACACCAATTAATATATTATTCAAGTAAGAAATCACAAGGGAAATTAGAAAATATTTCAAACCAAATGATCTTAAAAATACTAATGCAAATCTATGGAGTCTAACTAAAGCAGTAATGAGAAATTTACAGCTTTTAATGCTTCTAATAAAAAAGTACAAAAGTTTAAAACAAGTGGTTTGTCTTTCTCACAAGAGAATAGAACAAAAAGGGCAAATTAGAAACAAAAAATGTAGATAGAAGAAAATAATAAAGAGCCAAACTCAGTGAAATATAAGACCAATAGCAGAGAAAACTAATATAACCTAAGTCAGTTCTTTGAAAAGATTAATAATATCGCAAAAAGCTTGTAGTTTAGGAAAAGTTTGCTAAAAATTGCTAAAAAGATTAGTCAAAAAGAAAGAAAACAGAACTTCAATTACAGGGATGAATGGAAAGGTATTATGGTAGATCCAGATATATTAAAAGTCATAGAAATATTAAGGATTATTTTAGCTACTGTATGCCAATAAATTCAACTCAACTGACACACAAAAAAATAGAAATCTAAGTTACTCCATATCCATATTTTACATAGGGACTTCATAAAAGAATGTATTGTATATCAATGATGAAAGTGCACACAAAAAGGGGCTCAATATCAGGGTAAAACAAACTAAAATTATGAGATGCCACTTGAATCTCTCTAGAATGAGCATGACTAAAAAGAGAAGCAACATGAAATATTAATTAGTATGCAGACAACTGTAATTCTCATATATTTTTGGTGGTTGTGTAATATGGTACATTCATTTTGGGAAGTAGTTTAGCCATTTCTGAATAAATTAAATAACTATTAATTCTACTTCTAGTTATTTACTCAAGGGACTTGGAACATAGGTCCACAAAATATTTGTGTAACACTGTTGATATCAACTTTGTTCATTATAGACAAAAACTAGGAATACTGAACTATACATTAATAAGAGATTGGGTAAACAAATTGTGTTGTGATTTTAGAGCGTACCACTTAGCAATAATAAAGAGAGGACCACTGATTTCACACACATACAAATAATAATAGTAATAATAATAACAAAACATAGATGGATTTCTGAAATATTAGGTTGAGTAAAAGAAGCCAGACCCCAAAGATTTCACTCATATGTAATTTAAGAAAAGACAAAACAAATCTAAGTTTATCAGAATCAGACACTGGTTACTTATAGGAAATGGGAACTGACTGAAAAGGGTAAAGGGAATTTTCCAGGAAGGTGGAAATGATCTCTGTATTACTGGAGTTAAGTTTAAGAACATATACATGTGTCAGAACTTTGCAAATTATATACTTAATATGTCTGCATTTCACTTGGTAAAATTTGCATCTTTCAAAAATATACACAGAAGGCAAGGATCAGAGAAAAAAAGGATATTATAGTTATGGGAAACACTCTCACTTTTCAGTCCTCAAATGCTCAAAATGACCCCATAGCAGATAAAATTTCTAGCCCATATTTTACTCATTAGGAAAAACATGCATGTATCTGTGTTTATACGTGTTTTATACAAATGCAAATATGAATGTAATAGTGAAGGCCATTCACCAAAAGTTTATTAATATTCACATAGCTTACATTGTAAGATTCCTTTGAGTAACTAAAAGTGAAACTTGAATTTACAAATATATAGCTGCTAAACATTTTAGAATCAAATAATACATTTTCAAGTATTCTTTTATTTTTCCTTTACTTTAACCTTTCTAAAAATTTTATACAATTTGTTCCTGAGAAATGCATGCAGCAAACAAACAAATTAGATTGTTTCATAAAATAAAAAATTGATAAACAACAAAAACAATTTTCATTTTGTTAATATTTGCATTATAAATATATATAAGCACTTTACCCACATACTTTTCAACAGTAATATATAAAATGAAATATATGTACATAAACATATGTGTATATACAATATATTTGCAATATTATATATACACATATATTTTGATAACTTTATTATAGCTAAGACAAAAATTGCTGATATAAATGGCATATCCTCTTTATGTGACCATTTTTTACATATTGGGGAGACTATTTTAACAAAAAAATAAATAAGCCTTGAAATCACCTTGAAATTAATAAAGTGTAGGTATAGGCAAATTAATGAGGTTAGTTTCTGTCAAGTACTATGAAATGCAAAAAGGTGCCATAAGATGACACATTTTAAATACCGTTGAGGTGTAAAACACATAGGAATAGGGCTGAGGGCAAAACTAGAGTAGAGAAAAAATGAATAATTTATATGTAATGTATAAATGTGAAGTTCAAATATCGTTCATACATGTAATTTTTAATATAAGCAAACTATTTTATAATATATATATTATATATATATTATATATATATATATAATATACATATATACACACATAACCCATTTATGGGAATATATATCCAAAGGTATGACTGAAATTTTAGTACAATTGAAACCTGTGTTATGAATTTGAGATATTTTTCATTTTTGTGTTTCTTTTTGCAATGAACATAAATCATTTACCTTGAGGCTGTAGGGGAACTATTATTAAAAATAAAATTGCAGGATCCTAATTTTAATATGAGGACCCAAAGAGGTTCTGCTCCCCACCCCCTTTTTTTTTCTCTCAACCCAGAAAAACCTCTTCACATAAGTCACAGAGAAAGAAAGCATTTTTAATAAGCATTAAACCCAAATATGATGCATGTCACGGTCAACCACTAAGGTATTGTCAAAACAAAAAGAATCCTCAACTTTTATTTAGCCAAACAGATACAACCCATTCCATACATGTTCTCAAGATAAACAATAACTAATCCTCAAGCAAGTGAAATTGATAACACCATTTGTCACACATAGTTCATATAGATTCACCTGGTAATTGGAGTAACCATCTGATATTAGCTAATTGGCTTTGACTTAAAGAAAAGACAATCTTCTCCTCTCTATAACTGGGAGTAGTTTTGTCCACTGAAGTTAGGTTCCTTTCCTCCCACAGAAAATGGGAGAAAGGAATGCTGTATTCCTTGATGCTTATTATAAAAGAGGGTTCCTGAGCTCCCCGGAAAGGCATTATTGGGTCATAAAGCTAACAAACAGATTTATACACACTTTAAAGAGAGGAGAAAGTTACAAGTTTTCTGAAGTAAATGATGTAAGGAAAAGGGAGAAGTCTTTTTCCTTTATTTCTACATAGAGAATTAAGCCTCTTATTTTTTAAATTTTCATTTGTGCTTCAAGAGCCAAAACACAACCACCTTTAAGTTTAAAAAAAATCCACATATAGTGATTTGTTAAACACCAACTGTTCGCAAACTGTTAAAAACAACGACAACAAAAAAACCCCAAGACAACAGGCCCAAAATGGAATCAAGAAACACAGACTTAATTTAATTACAGTTTCTGCTCTGTCTTTAGAAAGGGAATCTTAAACAAGTCAATTGTAGAATCAGCACAGGTGGACCCCTGCATCCACTAAATGAAAGTGTTCTTGCAATAATCAACCCATTTTTTTTTTTTTTTTTTTTTTTGCCTAGTGTAGCTTCCTTGTTCCTGCTTCTTTCTGCCAAAGAAGTCTTATGTTTTATACAGGTCTTCAGACCTCCTTGCTGCTAGATTGGATACTGCCCTTTTCAAATCAATTTTCACTCACATAAACTCCTAAATTGTTTAATATGCTTCAGTTTATTTTTTAACAAAATCTTTTTTTAAAATGGAGTTTACACTCTCAGAGTGGTGGCAGGTATATAAAACATTAAAAATGCATCCCCGATTGCATTACTTACATGAATGTGATGCATTCAGCACATAAAAAAAAAATGATTATCTCTGCTTAAGGAGACTTTAGGGGGGGAAAGTCAAGGAAGGATAATGGCGGCATTTTAGGGGGTGATATTTAAATTGAGATTTACAAATGTCTGTAAATCTATCATTTGGACATAGAAGAGAATGACTTTTTCAGGAAAAGAAAGTTGCAAAAGCGTGGCTCAGTAAGGTCTGACTTTAAAAATGCCCATGGGTAAGAGATAGAACAAGACATAGGTTGGTAAGAGCCAGATAAGGAAGTACTTTACATAACATGCTAAAGATTTGAAAGGTTATTTAGAAAAAACTCCTGGATCACTGGATACTTCAAAGTAGGATAGCATCATGATTATATTTAGTTTTCTCCATAACTGGTGATGGTGAAGAATCTCTAGGCAGAAATGTAGGCTCCTAGGGTTTGCACTTTTTCTTAAATCCTTAGGTAGCTTTATCAGCAGTATCTCCAGGGCTTCCACTTGTCTTCACAAAGCATAAAGTCACATATTTAAGTAAGTTGACCAGCAATCCTAAATATTATATTTACTTTTGTGACTCATAGTGTAGAGGGTATATACTGGGCACCATAATTTGAAAAACTATTTTAATGGGAACTTTTATTTTGGAAATTAGTAACTTAAACTGAGGCATTCAGTTTGTAACCTCCTACATTTCTAGCTTTTTCAGTCACTCCTTCCAAACATCTCCTGTGACTTCTCAAGGGCTCCTTATCATGATTCCTTTACTTTGTCCTTATTTATGAACACCTTCCTATCTCAACCACCTTTTCAATTTAGAAGATGCTCCATCATCCACTTTGTTCATCACTACCAAATCAGGAGCCTCTTCTTTAGTTCATTCTATTTCCATCTTTACTTCCACGGAGAAACCCCAACTCTGGATTAAGCTAATTGTACACTTTTGGGGCTATAAATTCATAGGTAGAAACTACCTGGACCATTGATTTTGACCAGCAATCTCTTTATTTCCATAACTATGAATTTATTACATTTTTCACCAAGACCATTTCAAAACTATTACCCTTTTCTGAAATCTTAGATTCTGTAACCACTCTCTTCATTTTCAATAGATCAGGGGTCAGCAAACTTTTGAGATGAAGAGTAAATCCTGTCTCTCCCAACAATTTAAAAATTATTAGAGAGCCATAAAACAAATGAAATCACCATTATGTGAATAATATCCTTTAAATATTTTATAAATGAAAACTATGCTAGTTTTATTTTGATATTCAATTTTACTTCAGAGCCACATGTACGTACCCAAAGAGCCGCATGTGGCTCTGGAGCTGCAGTTTGCTGATCCCTGCAATAGATGAATAGCTACCCAATTCACAAAGACAATGCTAATTAATGCTGAATGAACTTAACTTTCCTCAAACAAACTTATTTAGCAATGGCTTTCATTCTTCATCTGTGACAGAATAGAAAAAAAGAGTCCTGTTTCCTGCAAAAGTCCATCCCTCTCCTTGAGTTCTGGCTTCCATACCCTACCTTTCTTATGTGCTTCATCTAGTGGATTATTCTTTCTTCTTTATCTTCAACACTCTTCTCTGCTTGCTCCTGCTCACTAGTATTTTATGAAGCCCACATTTTTTTTTAATCTTTAAAAACCAGAAAGTAAACAAAGACACAAAACAAAAAAACTCAATTTCAACCCCTGCCTGATCTACTACTCCACCAATTCTTCCTACCTTTTTCTTCCCTTCAGCACCGCATCTGACCAAACTTCCCAGCATTCATTGTGTTCCTGATTGTTGATAAAACTCACCTGTATTTCTTACCTTGCTTGTGGTCTGGTGGGTGTTCTACCACACCACTAAAACTGATCTCATTGATAAAAAACTGAGGGACATTTTTCATTCTTCATTGTTCTTGATGTCTCAGTGGCATGTGGGCCTCCTGACCTTTCTCACCTCTTTGGGAAACATTTTACTACAATACCCTCGAACATTGTCACCCTCCATTTTGTGTTCTTTATAGGTAGGCTTTCTTCCACTGCTTTCTCATAAATTGTAATTATTACTCATTGTTTTTGTTTGTCTGTTTCTTTGTTTTGTTTTTCCTTTTCCTTTCCATCTTATACCTTCTATCTGGATAAAATTGTGCATTCCAGTGGCTAAAAGTACTTTCTGTACACTGCCAAGTCTCCATTTTTTTTAACCTGAGATGCTTTACTTAAATGTGTTTTTAAACAGACAAAACTGTATGCATCAGAGACTCTCTAAAATCATTCTCACTCTTATATTTCCTACTTCAATGAATTGTATAACCGTGTAGCCTAGTGATCAAGCCAGAAGCCTGAAAAGTGTCCCTTTTATATTTTCCTCCCTTTCCTCCTCAACAGTCAATTCCTATATAATCTAATTCTGTGAGAGCTGACACAGCTGTTTCCTCTTCATTACCCTACCACCACCACCTAAGTTCAACACAAATCATCGTTGCATTTCTAAAATAGTCTCAAAAATTACCCACCAGGCCTACTGTACATTATCTAAATAAGCCAAAATGATGTTTCTAAAATAAAAATTAATGTTTCTTAAGTCTCTATTTCATTTAGTGTGATTTTTAAGACATTCTTCATTTCTTTTTTTTCAGTTTTTCTATTGTTTCCTTTACTGGGTACATGCACTTTTTCCTCTACTCCCACCACCTTCTCTATTATTTTATTGGGTAATTCTGAATAGTCCTTCATTCTGAGATAAACAGAGCCTTCTCTAAGTCTCAGGACTTTGCGTGACCTACTCTAACACCCTGCATTTCTTATCATTACACATATACTGCCTTGGAGTTAACTGAATTTTGCATTACTTACTAAAAGTCCAATGAATACAGGTGATACACTGGTCTTTTGTCTGCTTCAACCACATATTATAGTGACTATTAGTGACTATTAATGTTTGCCTGGCAGAACCTCATAAAAACTTGTTAAGTTTTGGTAAATACTTAAGATAGTAAATAGTTAAAATTGTATAATTAGGTTCTGGTTCTTTAGTTTTGTTTCTGTAAGGCAAAGAAAAAAATGAGCTTTGTATACAATAGTTCACTAACCCTTCACTGGGAGGTTAACAGAGAGAAAAAATGACATCTGAAGCCTGTGTTCATAAGAACCAACTTTGATAGATAGAAAAAAGGTGGCCACAAGAGAAATAAAACCATTTAAAGAGAAGGGTGTTAGCCATATGTTTAAGATTATGACATTAAATGCATGCTTTTGAAAGATAATATGCTTTCTAGGGGACCATTGTTGACCCCTACTTGGCATTTTATTCTCACATATTGCATATTGTTTATCTCACTTCTCAAATTAATATAACATCTCCCAAAGTAGGGCATGATGGACAAAACTGGTTAAAAGGTTTGCATACTTAATTGTAAGCTTTTGAGGTAGGACGATATATTTTTTAAATATATCACTATTTTGTGGCTGAGCAAAGTGAACTTCAAAGAGGCTGAAGCACTGGCCCAAGGTTACATATTTAGTAGCAACAAAACTTCTGATTCAAATCCAAGTGTATATTTTATTGCCACCATCTTTAAATCTCTATTTTTCAAAAGCAAGTATTATATTATTGCCTTCCATCCTCTACAATTAAATTTTATCTTGAAGCAGAGACTTTGAAATATGTGAACCCATCATATATTCATTTTCTTAGCTGCTCCCTTCTAAACATTCATTTTCTTAAGTTAGAATTAAAGTGAATAAATTTTATAATTTTTTTCTCTCAAAGCTGGCTTAATTAATTCTGAATTATGAAAAGTGTCATTAGAATGTTTTATATGAGTATCTTAAAATATATTAAAAAGAACAAATACAATAGAATGTAAAACTAAAATTTAAACCATCTCATCTGGATGAAAAAAAACAACAAAAGACTTCAAGATTCCAAGTGCTTAATGCATAATAAATATGGCATTGCATACTATTAAGAAATATTCCTACTTTATATCAAAATTCCAGTTAAATAAACATTAAAATAGAAAAATTAGGAGAAGCTTAAAAGTATAAGAAAAAACATTAAGCTATGTGCTGATAAAAATATGCACTTGTGTATGATTTGTGTGAGTGGTATATGTTTCTCAGTATGGATAATTCTTTCTGTCCAGAAACCACACATAGAAGAATAAAATACGATTTCTCTGAGGCAAACATTGCTCACTATAAATAAAACTGAAATTAAAGTGAAAACATTACAGTGGGAAGCAAGGGAGTTTGTAAAACTTACCAGAGATAAATGGCTATGATATTATAAAAAGGACAACAACCCATTTAAAAATATGGAAAAGGTATAAACCTACAGTTCAGAGAAAACTAAATTTAACTGGATCTTAAAAAGGAAGATGCAGAACATAACTTATAATTAGATAAATTTAAATTAATTTTATAAGACTATTTTTTCACTGTCAGAATGAAAATCAAGATTGATCATATACATTATGTGATAGTATAAGCAGATATTCTCCTATTTTTTTAAAGTAAGAATAAAAATTGTTTGGACTCCCCATAGTCTGTCAAATTTAAAATGAGCATAATTTTGTAGTCGTATATTCTTTACAGGAATGTATCCTATTGCCACTCTAATCAAAATACGTTGTATATTAAAGGACATTTAATATGGCACTCTTTGAATTGACAACTGATTGGACTTAATGTCACCATAAATGTATTATTAAATAATGAAGCATTAAATAAACTATAGGACTTTTATATGATGGTAACTATGAAACTACTTAAAAGAATGAGACCTCTTTCTCTTTATTCCTCCATACTTATCATTCATGGAAAGCATATCAGAGACATATCTGATTAAGTGAAGAAAGCCAAGTACAAAACAATGTGTAGTATGTTCTAGAATGACTCTATAAATACATTCATATATACTGTCATATGCATGGAACACCTCTGGAAGGATACTGAACACTGCACAGGGGCATTACTATCCAAGAACTGAGCAATCAGGTCCAGTTCCCCTCCATAGCTTGGAGTTGGCTGCTGTGCTGTGCGAGTCCCAAGAAGAAATCGAGAACCACGTGTGCCCTGGGCCTTTCTCCAGCCCCTCACTTTGTGTGGGTCCCCGGCGATCTGTGGGACTTGCTGTATGTGCTCCTCCGTGGTCACTGGCCCCAGATCACAAAAGGCAAGCTTGATAAGAAGGACCGCTCTGCGGTCCGTGAGACATTTCTTTCCTCAGATCACCCGAGACTAGGAGGCCAGAATGGTGCTGAAATGCTAGTTCTGGTGACTCTCCATCGGGATACAGGAAGAGCTCTGGTCTATGACTGTCCATGGGTCTGTGGACACTCAGGTTGGAGCGCCAAGTGGGATTCTGCACAGGGTTTCATTTACCCGAATTCCTGCCGGGAACCAGACACATCGGACAGCTCCCAGAAGGATGGGTGGCTTCCTAGGAAGTGGCAGGTGTCCATTACCTCCTGTATCTCTCCTAATGGCACCCGGGCACTCACCCATTCTTCCACCAATTACACCTTTATGGTGTCCATCTATCCGCTCTGAGGCCTGGAGATTATAGCTCTGGAAGGAAAACAAACTCTTGGGTTCATGTCCTCTCCTGCTACCAATGAATATGGAGATGTTTCATTTTCCTGGATTGGTCTCAAGCTGTGTCTGAGGAGGGAGGACACTCCTTGTGCTTGTAAAAGACATTCGACCTGCTTCATTCACTGGGCCCCCACTATCCTCCCAGTGATGCTCTGAAAGTCCTCACTCCTGGCCTCTTGAAAAAATTAAAGAGGAGACTTAGTAAGAAGATACATTGTTTTATATTTATGCTACACACTTCTGAATGGTAAATTTAGCATGGCTAGAAAATGAGATCGTCCCTTCACATCTTCCTGATTTCTCTGGGTAAAACTTGCTTCTGTGGTTATAATCAAGGGAGCACAGTAACAACCTTTGATAGAGTAAATGGAAGCCAGTTTTCACAGGTGGCATGATGGAGGATGCAGAGTATGAGTAATGAAACAACCAGAATTCAATAAATAACACGAGGGAATGGAAGATGTATCATGTTCTATACAGAAACAGGATATCAAGAGCCATGCATTGCCAGTAACAGTGTTACTACATTTTTCTCTAGGAGGAACACAAGGAATTAGTCAAGAATGACCAAGGGATAGTTCCTGGACCTGAACAGAGAGAGATGGTGCTGGAAAGAATCTCCATATCTTCATGTGCTCTGATTGGACAATAATAAAAGGCCTAAGATTATCTTTACTCATCATTCTAAATTTCCATCAATAAAACACTTGTGCCTCACATGAATCTGAAAATTTTGAACTATTTTAAAAATATATTCAATAAAAAGTATTTCCCAGGGGACCCACATATCCCTGAGCAGGGGAACAGAACAGACTGGTAAAGTAAAAACAACAAACTTACTTTTAACTCTACATAGTTTATAAAGAACCTATGTTTTCTAAGGCAGTAATATCCCATGTACATCAGCTTGATACTTTAGAAAAGATACAGAAAACTGTCTCCTCTCCAGATCATTTCCATAGGTTTGCTGATACAATTCCTCATAATAGAGAGATGCAGCTTCAAATACCACCTTATGAATATTACTTACCCTCTCTAGATTCCATTTTTTTCTGGTGTATGAAGTGGCGATCATAGTATACAACATAAATGTGATGGAAAGATTAACAAGTATAATGAATCTAAATCACTTATACATAAGAAATATTCAATAAATGGATCATTTTTAAAATTAGGAATTATTGTGTGGCAAAATGAAAGTTGTTATTAGAAATTGAGATTTTTAAGGAATCTGCAAATTAAACAAATTAAGGTGAGAGCTTAGCTCTGGTTCATTTTAAGTGTGTGATACTCCATTCAGAGAGACCAGGCTTTGACCAAATGGGATTCCTTCCAATCATGTACCCTCTGGTAGTCAATCACAACTGAGAGGAATGAGGATCAAAGAGAAATATGAGTGATGCAAAATGACTATAATCACCTCCACAAATTAGTCTGTAAGATATCCAGACCTAATTACAAATCTGTTTATTTTCTGTTTAAAAAGCTTAATGTTTGAGCACATAATTATTAGAACTAATCATAGAATTTACTTTAAAAATAAAGTATTGGGCTGGCAGAGCGGCTCATTGTTAAGAGCTGGCTTGGGAGTGAGAGCTCTGAGCAGCAGGGCTGCTGATTTGGATCCCACATGAGCCAGTGAGGCTGCGCTCTCTACAGCTAAGATGGTGAACAACAGCTCAACCTAGAGCTGAGCTGCCCTGAGTGGCCAATGGCTTAGGCTGCAGTGGGGATGCAGTGGGCTTCCATAAGCTACCGTGAGTGGCCAGCAGCCAGCGTGAGCAGCCAGCACCAGTGTGAGCTTTCGTGAGCCACTGTGAGTGGTCATCCAGTGGCTGACAACCAATCTGCCTCAGCCAGGAAGAGCGCAATGACAATACCAACATGGGCCAGTGAAGTGACGTCTTCCACAACTAGACTGAAGGACAAAAAGGACAGCAACTTGTCTGTTCCCCTTCCCTGATTCCCCAATGAAATCTTTAAAAATAAATAAGTAAATAAATAACGTATTAATAATTAAAGAGAAGTTTATATTAATCTTAGAACATGTAAAACCTTATTGATCAAATTAACAAAACTTAAAGAGGGGTAAATATTATATTATTATTTAACCCTTCTTTAGGTTTCTTTTGATCTTTTTCCCCCCCAAACTGTTACTATTTTATGTAATTCTCAACAGATTAGCAATAACAATTCCTGTATTCTGTACCTGCTCATAGATAAGAGTAACTGTATTTCTAAACTACTTTTATTGATTTCTTATTTTAAGATGCTTTGTTTAAAAAAGAACATACAGTTTTTTTTCCTTAGATCTTTAAAATTTTCTAAAGCAAATTGTCTTCTAAAAAAATTTCTTGTTTCTTCTTCAGCACATATTTTCTAATTTAAAATTTTCTCTTTAAATTGAGGTGTATTTCCTAACAAGCTTTAATGAACTCATTTGACTTCCTTGTGGTTAAGTTGGCAGGATTTGGCAAACTAATTTGGTTGTCATTGTTTAAGAAGCAAAAGTATTTTAAAATTATTTATAAATAATGCTATCCCATCACATATTATAAATAAAGCAACAGGTAGATTTTTTTTCAGTAATAATCTATATTTTAGGTAATTTTTTATTTTCCACTGATAAAGGAGAATATAGTCATTGAAGCTCTTCTATTATGATAAAATGTTTTAGTAAGAGGAACCATAAAGATCAACTAAATTAATATGAGTTATTCAAATAATGTTTGCCAGCTTAAAAATAGATCAGAGTCAGCATTAGGTTATCCTTAGCATTTTAAAATTAATTTCTAGGATATCAAAATGATTTTTTTCTGATAGATGATTTTTAATTTTGGAAATCTGATTTATTCTGCAACTTCTTTAGTAATCATAGAGAAAAATAAATCAATAAGGCAACTAGTTAATTGTACAAAACAACTCCTTGATGAAAATTTCTTTCTGTCCAAACTAAGGAACAGATGTGCACACTATGATTGACCAATATTTTAATCATCTTTGACGAGGGATAGGGAAGGCAAAGCCTGTAGTTCCTGTTAACAGAGATCAATATTCTGGAAAAAGTCAGAATTAAAAGGCATATTCATTACTGCTTTCCTCATATCCTAAAATGTTAAGACTAACAACATGTCAAAATACAATGCCAAAGAATAAAATCATAGAGAAAAACACATGAAAAAGCAAATAAGAATACTGAAGAAATAATCAAAACTAGAATTTATAGAAACTATCCATGGATATTTCTTTGAAATAAAATAATAGTTGGCTACACTTTACCAGCTCAAATGTAATAATAGTTTAATGTGTTTTGACCATCTATAATGGTGTAGGAAAAGCACTGGCCAAGGTAATATATGTTTTTATGTAGCGTCAGCCTTTGTACTGCTGAAAACATGCTCAGCAGTCCCCTGACTTTAAATTTTGACTTTAAGACAGCAGACCCATTAAGATAGATGGAAGCTATATCATAAACTTTCTATGCTTTCACTAACTTAAAAATGACCTCGTTCACAAACTCTACTGGAATCCACTTATTATTTCACCCGACTCCCACCCACTCCACTCTCAGTCCCACTCCTACTTTGAAATATGTACTAAACCCCTTCTGTCAAATCCTTCCACTTCTTCCTGTCTCCAAACTAATGCTCAGGTTCAGGGCACTGTAACTTCTCAGACTTGCAAATGAATTTCTGTATAAAAGCCTTATGCTGTTCCTAGAGTCCAATTTAATTAACATCCAATCTATTCTCCACATTACAGTTAGGGTATTAGGGCCGGCCGAGTGGCTCAGTTGGTTAAGAGCTCGCTCAAGAGTGCGAGGTGAGCTCTGAGCAACGGCGGTTCGAGGCCAGCCCGAGCTGAGTTGCCGTTGAGCTGCCAACAGATAGCAGGAGGGCTCAGCTAAAAAAAAAAAAAAAAAAAAAGGAAGATACAGTTAGGGTACTCCTTCTAAAATACTAATGTGATAATGTCACTATTGCTTAAAACTCTTCAGTACCCACTTCAGGACCCTTCCTTTGGGATAAATTCTAAAACATCTTCAAATGGTCCAATAATGTCCTTACAACCTGATTGCAGCTTATGTATAGAGCCACTTTCCCAACCACATACATTTTTATGTTCCCATCATACTAAAATGCTTTTCATTTTTCAAATTCACAGTGTTTGGGGACCATGTTCTTTCCTTCTTCAAGCCATGGTACGTACTTTTTCCTCTGGCATTTCATATTCTCCCTTCGTCTACTCTTTTATTTAGCTGGTCATGACTCTTTCCATTTTCACTTTTTCTAGCCAGTTTGTTTTCACCCCCTGAGAGCTTTAGAACACTTCTTTTTTATGCTCCTGTCTGATTTCAGTTTTACTCTTTTCCCAGCACTTATTCCAAGGAATTGTATATGAAAATGTGAGTTCACTGATGTTAGGGACACTGATTGTTATCACGATTATTTGTTTTGTTTCTGTTTTTGATGTATTCACTGGACCAAGTTCAGAATTTTGAATTTAGACAGAACTCAATAAATATTTATTGAATCAATCCCAAGCAACAGCAGGTTTCTTAACCATAAAGCATGTGCAAAGAAGGAGGGTGACATAACCATCAATTCACACTGCACTCTTGTCTGAAGAGTTCAAACATTTTTCTCCTCAAAATTCTTAAAAACATTTCTCCTAAATGTGTAGAAGTATGTATCAAAATAAACTGCTCTGCCCCTAAATGATTGGCAGGTGCGTTCAGGAAAGGCTAGGGTCAGCAGAGGATAAACTGACCTGTTTCTAGTTTGCCTAGTTCAGATAGTACTCATGGTATTTAAAAGGAATTAGTTTCTACCTTCAAGAGCCCTCTAATTTTTGTAATACTTGTAGGAAAAATGGTGATTTCAAAAAAGCAATTTCAGTATTTCAGTAAACACTCGTTCATCAAACATTTTTAAGAAACATATTTGTAAATTTTATTTTGATTTATTTTAAATAGCCCTCCTATGGCTAAATGGGTTGACAATCAGTGCGTACATAATGATATTTTAATTTTCTTCACAGTAAGGAATATTTCTTAAAATTATGGTCTATGACCTTTTTTTTTTGATTTTTGTTTTTTTTTTTGAGTTTGATTTTTGAGGCAATTTGACAATTTCTTTATTATTCTTGATAAACTCCTCAGTCAGATTTCCCAAAATAAATTACACTAGTCAAGATTTTACTGATCCTTAGACCCTTATTTTCAGGGCAAAGGGGGAAAAAAATGCCTTCTATTTCAGGTAAAACCTGATCCTATTAAGTATGAATGATTTATCATCCAATTACCTCCTCTCAAATACAAATTTATATAAATCAGTCCTTGTCTTAATCTGTTTTAATGCCAGGGAAGAAGAAGTTATTTGTCCTAGTCAAATGAAATTCCTTAGCATGCATCTCAATCCCTTTCCACTGTATTTCCTCTAGACTTTGCCCTGTCAATCATCATATATCTTCTCCATATTATCAACTTCCTTTCTGTACTGGTCCTCTGCCTGCACTTGTATATAACAGGCTTCTATCTTGCTTTTTGTTTTCTTTTTGTGTACTCCTCTGGAAATCGTTGTTCTCTCCTTAGCTCATTCAGGATGTTGATGGAATTCAGTCTGTGCTGCCTGTTGGTTAGGGTCACTCAGCTCCTCGAGGCTGCCCACACTTTTTGTCATTAGCTCTCTTCATCTTCAAAGCCAGAAATGGAAAATCTCTCTTGTGATGAGTTACCCATCATATTTTAATATGCTTGTCTCTCCAGAAAGAGCCCAGCCTCTTTAAAGCCTCATCTAAGTATGAAGTTGTGCTGAGAATATTCTCCCTATCTTCAAGTTAAGTGTCTTGGGATCTTAATACCTAAATTACATCTCAAAATATCCCTTCATAGCAGTACATTCCTACTCGATTAACTGGGAGCAAGACTGTATATGCCTGTGATGAGGAATCTTGCTGGATATCTTAGGATACTGCCTATAAATTCATTTTGTTTTACACTTCTGCCATTTTGTTCTTACTTGCCTATTTGTTTTACATGTTTTATTACACAGTCTATGGATAATGGCCTGGTATTTTCGAGTTTGTCTTTTTGTGTTGCTTCAGCAATAAGAATGCTATTTTTGCTTCTTAACAAAAATGAGGATAGGCTGCAAAGTGTTTACTTAATCTAGCTCCACTAGGGCTATTTTTTGTTTAATTTTTTTTTCCCCTGTTTTGTGTAAATAGGCTTAGAGACATCAAGAGGTTTGCATGTTTTTACCTCTTATCCTGTCTCTCAAAATATTTTGGAATAAAATATAAATAGTGTATTATTTGTTCTTTTAAAATACTATTTTAAGCAAGTGTTCATATTTAAAGTAGGCTTTTATTTAATAATATTTTTATGAAATGATATGTTAATATTGGTAATTGAATGCTCCAAAAGATGCATAGGTGAATCTCACAGTTTTAGCAATTGAGTTTATTGTTATTAAGCTGATATCAGTATTAACTAAGAACATTTTGAATGATGGATAAAGCATTGTATTTACTAAAGAATTAATTCTTGCCTATCACTGTAAACATGTTCATCTTTGACTCTCCAATGCTACAATTAACTGCTCTCAGTTTTAAAGGTGCAGAAATGTTAGAGGAGTCTCACAAACCAAAAAAATGGCAAGATTCATTTTAACAACCTCTGTCTCTAAGGAGGCCTATCTTCTTGATGTAGGATTGTCCTTATCCTGCTGTGAGAGACATGGAAGATCTTTCTTCAGGTTCAATGGTGGTTCAGTGGCCTGCTGTGATTTCACCCAAGTCAATAGTTGTCAGCCAGTCTGTTCTATCATTTGAGATAATAAATCTTGATCTTCACTCTACTAGAAGTCAATACCCACTTAAGTTAAGAAAATCACAGTGTTTTCTTTTATTGTAAAACAGGAATTGCCTAGACCTGGCTCGACCTAATCAACTAATCTATTTCCTGTGGTGAAACTCATTCTGAGAGGTCTTGGTTGGGTGAAAAGAATATTATGGATGGTCACTCAAACATCAAAATGCTGTGACTTACTTCTTAATACTGTTTCCAATTTAGATGTGGAAATTATTAATTACAATTAAATTTATGAACTCAGATTCACTGGCTTACTGTTGTCCATTATTTGGGTCAAGTAAAGTATTTATTGATTTGCTAGTATTTTAATTTGCCTTGAAAAATATAATTATATTTAGATATAACTTGGAATGATCACTTCACCTTTTATCAGCTGTTTAACTGTGTACATGATATTTAAATTCTAACCGTTCAAACAACAATTTTCTTATGTGCAACATGGTAGTAATAATTATACTTCTAGTGTGAAAATTAAATATTATATCATTTCTACATAATTTTTTGCAAAGAACTCTATAGGAGGTATATCATAAAATAGATCTTTGTTTTTTAATGCTTCTTAAATTCCTCGTTTACTTACTGTGCATAGATAGAGTTGAGACAGCGCTATCCTTTACCTAACATTCCACGTGGACTACTAATAAGGATCTCATATCAAAGTATTTTACAATAACCCATCATCTCATTAATTCTTAATTCCAAACAAGCCAAGAGGTAATTTTTTTTTTTTTTTTTGTAATTCAAACTCTCTCATTTTAGACATCTTTGTATCTTCTGGCCAGTTATTTTTGTTTCTCTAATTGCTATAATATATTTAAACTTGTACTCTGCTCTAGGGATTCCCTACTCTAATCCCAATCTCCATCTTCCATTTCATATGTCTAGGTTCAGCCAGAGCAATATTTCAAAACCAAAAATCTAGGTTATCAAAAAACAATGTGACAAGGGCCGGCCGAGTGGCTCAGTTGGTTAAGAGCTCACTCAAGAGTGTGAGCTGAGCTCTGAGCAACAGCGGTTTGGTGCCAGCCCGAGCTGAGTTGCCCTTGAGCTGCAAACAGGTAGCAGGAGGGCTCAGCTAAAAAAAAAAAACAAAAAAAAAAACACAATGTGACAGTTGAAACCCATGTCTCCCCACTCTCAAAAGATATACACATCAAGCAAAAAATGGTAACTTAAATTACTCATACTTTATACTTATTGGTAGTAGGAGGATGTTCAAAAATATCAAAGCATACTCCAGAGACCAATCCAAAAATGGATTAAGTGAAAATTGCATAGAAAATAGAAGGGTTGATTGTACATGATACCATAAGTGTTGGCATCCATATGAAAATATCTGCAGAAAAACAGTCTTACATTATATAGAAAAATATTTGGAATAAGCATAATATCTAGAGTTTTAGATATTGGCAACTGGAGAATTAAAAGGAAGGAATTGAGTCTAAAGTGTAGGAAAGACATTAGTTCGAACTTCCAGGGATAAAGATGTCTCTTACAGGTTTGATGGTAAAGAGAGGGAAAAATTGGAAGACATACAAATCCAACTTTTCTAAATGAAACAGTTGATTAGAGAAATTGTACTTCACTTTGCCAACAAAAGAGAGCACTCTTGAACTGAAAAAATACAGTTAGCAATTTTACTAATAATTCTGTTACTGTTAGTTCAGAAAATAGTGTTTGTCCTCATCATTTTTTGATAGTGTCTTTACTTTTTGGTGGAACAAGCTGTTCCCAGATAATCTTGTATATTTCCTACCCAAGTCCAGGAGTTAGCCATTTCTCCCTGAATGAAAAGTACTCCTAAAGAGCAACCAAAAATAGAAAAACTAAGACAGTATATTGCAACCTAAATGATGTATCTTTAACAACAATTTATTTATATGAAAGAACACCTGAAATCAAAAGTTTCAAAACTGAGAAAAAAATGTTTATAAAAGAATCCAAAAAACAAAACAAATAAACAGCTTAACATAGAGTAAGTCAAATGAATTTGGATAAAACAAATATTTAAAAGAACAAAATTAAACCTGGAATAAATATTAAATTACAAGTTTCTCAGGAAATAATAGATCAGATTAGAATTATAAAACCAAAAATTTCCAAAAGAGTAAAAAAACAAAACAAAAGACATAAAGGATGTCAGATAGAAAATGATAGATAAGATAGGCAAAAAAATAATATCTAACATATGTACAATTGGAATACCTGATAGAAATGTTTTTTTAATTACTGTTATCCCCAAATTGTCCCAGAATGACAACTCTCAGACATATACTAGCTAAACCATTAGATGTTAAAGATAAAAATAAAGTCTTTTGGTCTCAGAGGACTCCAGGTCAAATAGATTAAGACTATTGAAGAAAACAACATCAACAGTCCTCAAACTTCTCTTCAGTAAGCAAGGCTTGAGAAGATGAGTATTTTTGTGAAACTCAAGGAAATAGTTAAAATGAAGGATTTTATACTCACGAAGCTGTTTTCCATGTATCAAGACTGTAGAGAAACAAACACTTTTAAGCGTGTATGAAAATTATATTCATGAATCCTTCTGGAAGACCAGAAGAAATGCTTCACTAACTAAACAAGGAAGTGAAATTTGGCAACAGGACTGAAGGTGAGGGAAAAATATGTTTTAGTGTAGATACATCTAACACTAAAACATAGAAGAGATTTCCTGGAAAAGGAAAGGAAGGATGGGGACAGATCTCATATACAAGGCCAAGTAGCTATGTGATAATAGAACACTTTACAACAAATGAATAAAAGTTATCTCAGTGTTTAAGTTGAAAAAGGTGCAGAAAAACTAATTCAGGACAAAAAAATGAGTGCAGAAGGGTGCTCTGATGTAAGTAACAAGAGGATGAATATGAGGGAGCAGAGACATTGAAATTTTTTTGCTTCTGAATATTGAATCTAAAAGCTAATGCATCATTGGTTTTATAGGTAAAAGAAATGATATATGAGTAAAAATATTCCAATAAGCATAAAAGAGCCTGTCCATGATAGTGGATGATGTGGGAATAGGGGAGGATGGCAAGGGTATTTATCATGCAGATTGCCTCTTCTTTTTATGTGGGATGGAGAGGACTTGTATGACAGATTTCCTCATTGGCATTGAACAGAAATTCCAGACTGGTTGACTAAGATTATACTTCTTGGAGAGGTCAAATAGCAGTTAGTTCAGGTACCAAATCTGGGTTTAGTATCAAGATGCCATTTTAGGCCTGTGGTTTTCTTTTTATCAACTCAGACCATATTTTGTTGTCTTGTGAAGACCAAACATGAATAATTCAGGTTTAAAATTATTAGAAATAATACTACTAGAGTTTGAAGAAAGAGTGAAGAAACAAAATGGAGTCACTATAGTCAAGTGAACAAAACTACTTAAATCAAAGTGGACTAACACAGAAAATTATTTTGTTTTACTTAACAAGCATGAGGACTTAAGCTTTTGAACTTTTCAGTTAATGCCTAGATGTACACAAATTCCATAGATAACCATCTGAAGAATTTAGGAAAGAATGTTCCATTATCCAGACCACAGGACATCTAGGAGATTACTATATCAGATCAATCCATAAGCTAAGAATATGGTATTAACTTTTCTCAAAAATGGGCTTTTTACTATATAAAACTCTCAACTTTTCTTTTTTTGTTTAGAATACAATTTGGGTTTACCTTTTAATCAAGTGCTTCCAAATAGCTATTCCTTTGGATCTCAAAAAGATGCTTTTTGACTCTCACTTTGGCCTTTTATTTTAACAATGTATTGGGTTGTCGGAAAAGTCATAATGCGTTTTTGCACCAAAAAACATAGACAAATACATCATGACTTTTCTGACAACCCAATATCTATGTTTTCAGGTTTGAGAAGAAAAGAAAGAATGTTGACATAAATGTACCACATCCGGAGAGTAGCGTACTCAGAATTGGAAAGTTTTCTATAGGACAGAATCAAAGCAAGGTGGCTGAGGGTAAAGCAATTTGAAAAAAGGAAGGAGAGAGCAATGTGATCACTAAAGTAATGGAAAATAGAAGGGAATAAGAAAGAAACATATAATGATATCAGTAATCATTTTTAAAATGTGCCTTGCACTCTACAACTACTCGGACCCCTGGAGGTGTGGGTGGTGAAAAATATAAAACTTTCTGTCTGCCTTCTAAGTTTTTCTAGCTTGGTTGTTAATCTAATCAACAGGAGAGACATTAACAGAAGAAAATGTCCAAAATTTCTTTCAGTCAATTCACATGAAGATGGAAAAGCAAATGTTTGGTAAATAAATGTTTGCTGAGCCATCTTTAACAATGTGACACAGAGAGAACTTTGAACAAATGGGCCTTGCTAGGTTCCTCTCTATCACACACTAGTTTATATTAAACTGTAGTTATCTGTGATGATATCTCCCTTTCTGGAGCTGGTCCTCTATCTAAATTCCTTTACTTAGTGGGGAGATCAAAGTTTCTTTTTGCTGTTGTTGCTATTTCTTAAAACCAACTTAAAATCCATACCCCAAAAGACATATTTTAGGATGGCAAACTCTGCTTCCTTTTAGAGTAAAGGCGGCAGAGAGTCAGGGGCAATGCTCATGGGAAACATTACCAGAAGGATGGCAGTAACAAAGGGTTTCCTGGAAGGGATGCTAAGGAAACCAAAAACAGAACAACATAAGCTCCCAACAGCAATTGTTGAATTTTCAATCAGTTAAACATAGTCAATATGTTTGAAAATTATCCCTTAAACTAGTTAAAGAAAAAAACTCTAATGTTCCCTAGCTGGTAAATTTCTATATAACATAATTCTGTTTAGCTTTGTTAGAATAACTTTCATTAAATTAAGCAATAACATCAACAGCAAAGTAAGAATGAAAAATCCAATTTACATCTGATTTTTGAACCATGAGATATTTACTTCAAGTTTTTAAAGGATCAGTAGTAATTGCTAAAGCATTTTGAAAACTGTATGACCTTTGGATTACATTTGTAAAGACCTCTATTTCTTTTAGGCAGTCATCTGTACAATAGGGTTCAAATCTCCAAGTACATTTGGGCATCACATAAAGTTATCATTTTTCTATATAAAGACTAAAGAAAAATGTATGTCAAAAAAGAAACAATGCAACATAAAATACCCAAACTCTAAGACATTTTTAATATTCAAGGGATACTAAGGTAGGAACACTTCTGGGAAATATGATATAGATTTCTGTAACAATTCAATACTATCAAAATAAGATTATAATATGGAATTGCAGACCTTGTTTGGAGGTTCTAGAAAATGAACATATCTACTCTTATACCCTGATCTGAAAAAGAACATTTTACTGTTGTATAACCTCCAGGACGAGGATATCCATCTAGTCAGACAAAACAACTCTAGAAATCAATGTGATTACACATTGTAGCAAAGTTGTACAGATCACAAGGAAATGGAGTTGCAAGATGATGTGACAACAGAGATAAGGATTCATCTGAAGTTAAACATTAGCTAGAGGATTATTAGGTTGTCCCACAAAATATTTGTCACAGCATTTAGGGAGAGTCCATTTTATCAGAGCAAAGTGGCAGATATAAATGAAACCAGGCTTGTTATCTGCCACCCTAAAGCTTGCATTCAAGTTGAAAATTTACTGTGTGTGAAGATCAAAGACTAGTTTTACAGAATGAATGTTTCATACTTAATAACCAACATTAGATACAAATAGGGTAGAGATAATTATCCACTCCTATTATTAGGCAAGTTTCTTAAATAAGTAGAAAAACAGATATTAGAAAAAGGAAGAGATGATGCAGAAGGGGAGATATACTTATACCAAAGCTTGGAGACAATGAACACATTAAATTAAAAAGAAAAAAGTTGAGCCTGGAGTCCACTGAGTAGAGAAATGATAAAAAAAATAATAATAAGTCACTGAGATAGTGAGAAACAAAGTTGTTTTAGGGAAGTCAATATCAGCCTGTGAGGTTTGAAATGAATATACCCGAGGTGCGGGATTTTCTTAGTAAACTCAAATATTTGCTCAATTTAATGCAATATGGTTTAGAAGTATTTTACAAAGTGGGTTGGGTTGGCGAATGGAAGTGGATGAAAGAGGAGTGTTGGTTATAACCACAAGGTTTTGAGAAATCAACTTCATAGTAGCTATAGGAGGAAAGCACTTTACAGTTGTGAAAAGCTTTATAGCATTATTGTATATAATCATATTAAGTGAATGTTAAAGACCTTTACATATTTTGGGGAAAAAAATAAAATATTGCTTTAATCCCACTTTCTCATGTTACCAGTTCATTTTTTCTTATTGTTCTGTTGCTCACACACGTATCATTAAGATAGGGATAATCATAGAATAGATGTCTCCTTGTATCTTGATTGTGTGTGTGTGTGTGTGTGTGTACCAACATTAAATTTATGTCCATGTTGTTATGCATATTTGATAGTCTTAAATATATCCTGTCATTTATGTGATAAATTATCCATTATTAGTGTTTGTTATCTTTCATATACTGAACTTTAGAAGTAATTATTCAGTGGATGCACTTGGAAATACTTTCAATTATTTTATTTTGTTAACCAAGTCAACAGGGTCAAGAGTAGGGATGTCTCTAAATCTCTCCCAATGAACCACCATACACCATAGCCACAGAATTTCTATCCATTTAAACAGACTCCAGCCTTTTCCACTTGTCTGAACTGCCATTTTAATAAAGAAAATAAAGGTGAAATTTGACAATTTAAACAAACAAAACATTTCAATAGATTGTAATAATTATTATTTGGTATATTATGGGAGGAAAAGCTGAGCATAGTCCCAAATTTGGTTTTAACCCTTTACATCATTACACAATTTCAAAAGGTGTTTTTAAAACTGTCCAAAAGAATAGCATTTCTTAAGATATGTGTTCAAAAGCTCTATCACCAGAAAATTAGGTTGAAAGACACAGCCATTACTGTACAATCAATGATTATGTTTTTAATGGATACAGATATGTGTCAAGCTTTTATAATTTGCTTGGTTCATCTCTAAAACCAACCTTTGAGTAAGAAGCCTCCGATCCTGTTTTTTATATGTGAAGCTGAAGCTTGTGAAATTTAAATCTATTTTGGTAAGATTAGGATTAATTATAGCACAGCTAATATTCAGTAAAGTTTCACATTTATGTGTCAATATGATTCCTAGGCATTTATTTTTTATTGTTATAAGAATATTTTCATTACATTTTTAATGTTATTGATTTTTGTACTAAAAACCATTTGTTTATATTGCTCTTTTATTTTCCCTATTTACTCAACTCTTATTAATTATAAAGCTTTTACAAATGATTCTCTGGAATATTCCAGTTTTTTTTTTTTTTTTTTTTTTTGCAAAAAATTTAGATCTCACAAAGATATAATTTAGTATGAGTAGTTTTGGTTTTTTTTTAAGATTTTATTGGGGAATTGGGGGAAGGGAACAGCAGTGGGGAATCGGGGAAGGGGAACAGACAAGTTGCTGTATTTATTTTTTGTTCTTCAGTCTAGTTGCGGAGTATGTTGCTTCACTGGCCCATGTTGGTATCCTCATTGCGCTCCTCCCGGATGAGGCAGATCAGTCTCCGGCCTCTGGATGGTCGCTCACCGAGGCTATTGGCAGCTCACGCTGGCTGCTGGCCACTCACTGTAGCCTATGGCAGCCCACTGCAGCAGGGGCTGCAGCCTACACTGACCCCAGGGCTCGCACAGCCCAGCTCCAGGTGGAGCTGTTGTTAGCTGTGGAGGGCAGTGTCACTGGCCCTCATATGTGGGATCCGAACCGGGGCTGCTGGCATCCCAAAACCAGTTCTTAACCAACGCTCCACTCGGCCGGCCCTAGTAGGAGTAGTTTTACTTAAGATTCATACAGTTTGGAGAGAGGAAGAGAATGAGCAGAAGGAAAGTTAGTGTTGAATTACTATAGGACGTGAATTTAAAGCTATGATTTAAGAGTGTGTCCATAGAGACAGCAAGGAAGCAGGATGTGAAAAGGCATTAAAAAGAAAAGGGAACGGGCCGTCCGAGTGGTGCAGTGGTTAAGCGCTGGCTTGGGAAGCCAGCGGCCCCAGTTCGGTTCCACATATGAGGGCCAATGATACTGCCCTCAAAAAAAAAAAAAAAAAAGAAACGGATACAAATTCATAAGTATTTTGACGAGTGTAAAAGAAAGAGAAAGTCATTAATAATGATTCCAAAAATTTACATGTAGACCTTCTTTCATGTACAAGAGCAAGTTAACAATTAAAAGCTCATGTTGGAAGCTAAACTCAGGTCTTCTCTAACATAATAATGTGTCAAAAGTCATATGACACCACATATGAGATAGAGGAAGTGGAAAAGTTGAAGCAACAAAGATGGGATAAAAATGATGAGTGCGGTTATAACAAAAATATAAAAAAATAAAAATAAAAAAAAGGAAGGGAATATAGATACCTAGAAACTGCTGTCATTATAAGGGAATAGAAATCATTATGTTTCAATTTAAAACTAGGGCTATTATTATTTCTATTCTATAATTCAGTCATTGTGCTATAAGTTATTCTCAAGATGTTATATTCTTACTATTTACTATTTTAGAGGTTTCATTATATTATGCAAGCAAGGAACACAATGACATTTAATATTTGGATCTATTTCAGAGAAACAATTTGATTAGAAGAATGCTTAATGCTCTACCAATACTTGTGGGGACCATAATATAAAAAAATACTATTTAAAATTTTATGTTTAGAAAACAAAATTTAAAATTGTGCCAGGAATATTAGTATGAAAGACACCTCTTGTCAAAGCATATTAATTCTGGGGATGTTTAATCATGAGTTAAATTTTGTCTTTTTTATTGAAATGCTGGGATTTCAAATATTAATATTGAATTTGTCTCTAAGTTATTTGGAAAAGTTTACTATTATTATTAGAGATAGAAATAGATTATATATTAAAATGATTTCCCTTTCAATACATTGTACCATTAAAAGTCTTTTTATCTTTGGTCCTTTTCTGAAGTCCTTATGCAATTTCAGTGAAAGATCAAGCTGTTTCAATTCAATTAACCCTTGAATAGGACACTTTTTAAATATAAATACAAAACATAAATTGTGTAATCCAATAATATTTTCAGGAATTATTTTCCTATTTTTTTTAAACAGTCACACACCATTTCATAAAATATATATATATGTATTTTTTATATTACAGATTTTTATTTATTTATCTTCCTAGTTTTAAAAGTAGAATAAAATGTTTTAAAAACACAATATAAGAAAAAATTAATATAAGAAAAACGTTGTCATATTTGCCAAATGTTTTAAATATGTTTCTTTAAGCTGATTGTCTTTTGCTCAATAACAATTAAAAAATATTAACTAGGCAAAACAAGGTGAAGACTTTCTGTGCAAATTCAGTATAAGTGTACACAGATTCTATGAAATAACTTCCTTACATGAAGAATTAAATATGGACTTTGTTTCTTTTGGATGACCTAAACAGAATGCCACTTAAAAATCAATTGATCACTTAATGGTAACTAGAATTTAGTTATAAACACAATGTCGAGTGTAGAATATAAGAAGTTTGAAGTTGTATTATATTTCAATGAATGTAAAAATATATTAAGCCCAGATATTGTTTCATAATAAAAAGCTACTAGGCATTAACTGAGTTTCAATCTCTCATATATTTAAATAAGGGGAAATTTTGAAGCATTTTAAAATTGTTCAATGTCCTTTTTCCTCTGCAATCCAGAGGTTTGATGATTTATATATTACTTCATCCTTCCATTTTCAGAACTCCCAAAGGAAAAAAGCTCTCTTGTCATGTAACTGTGGGGTATTTTTCTGTGGGGAAGGAACATTAAAAGGAAAATTTCAAACTAGGTAATAAAGAAAAAAAAAGATATTGTAATTTTATAAAATATTTAAACAAAATAAACTATATGTCATAATACTATTTTAAATTTATTAGTTTCTTATTTATCCAAAGTTGAGAGACATCATCTGTGTAGGAAAGGTTCAACTTAACCAATATCATGCTTTAACATCACAAATCTCCAATTTTTTTGTTCTGTCAATTTTACAACTCCAGTAATGACTGTATTGAAGGTAACTTAACTATATTTACATCTTTCAAGAATGGCAGCATTAAATAGAGTAATAACCATAGTAATGCCTTCTAGTTCTATTAAGGAGTTGAGTGGTCGACTTGCTGCATTCAATGACCCAAGATTTTGTTACCATCTTTGTTGACAGTGTTTAAGGTTTTTTAAAATTCATATACATTAAAATGGAATTGTGTGTGTGTGTGTGTGTGTGTGTGTGTGTGTGTGTGTGTGTTCTATAACTTTTAACACATGTCCTGGTGTAGAACACTGTTACTACAATCATAACATATAAAGTTTCCTTTACCCAAGTCAATTTTCTCTAGCTATGTCTTTATAGTATCACCCTCTCCTCACCCCAACCTAGGCATTTATTCTCTATCACAATAGTTTTGTCTTTTAATACTATCATAAAAATGAAATTATAAAGTCCATAACCATTTCAGATATAATGCCCTTGAGATCAGCCCCAATTTTTTTTGTGTATCAATAGTTTTTTTTTTTTTTTGAGTAAAATTATATTGTACAGCTTTTTCACCATTTGTTTTTCCTTTGAAGTGTGTTTTTTTTTTATTCCTGTTTTGGATAATTATGAACAGAGTCACTATATAAATGTTAGTTTTGTTTTTTTTTAGTTCTTTATGGGGAAATCATTGGATCATATGGTAAGTTTAAGTTTTACTTTAAAAGACAACAAACTATTTCCCAGAGCTGCTGTACCATTTTACATTCCCAGAAGTAGTGTATGAGAGTTCAAGTTGTTCAACGTTCTTGTCAGCATTTGATATTGACTCTATTTGTCCTTTAACCAATTCTAATAGATATGCAGTAATAGTTCATCATGGTTTTAATTTGCATTCCCTAATGGTTAATAATGTTGACTATATTTTCATGTGTTCTTGCCATTAATACACCTTTTTTTAGTGAAGTGTCCGTTTAAGTATTTTTCCCACTTATAGATTGGGTTGTTTGGGTTTTTTTTTTTTTACTGTTGAGTGTTGAAAGTTCTTTATAAATTCTGGATAAAAATTATTTTTAATTTTAGCAAGTGTTTTCTGTTAGACTGTGGCTTTTCTTTTCATTCTTTTAGCAGTGTCTTATGCAGAAAAATGCTTTTGATTTTGATGATTGCCAACTTATTATTTGCTTTTACAAGTATCATTTTAGTATGAGTGTGCTTTTGGTCTATTATGCCTAATAACTCTCTGCCCAAGCCTAGGTCACAAGTATTTTTATATGTTTTCTTCCAAAATATTTATAATTATGCATTTTATATTTTGACTTACGAGCTATTATTGAATCATTTTTCTATAAGGCATGAACTTTAGATTTAAAAAAAAACATATTTTTGAAGTGGAAGTTGCTTTAAAAAGACAATCCTGTTCCATTTAATTGCATTGCAACTTTATCAAAACTCAATTCACCACATTAATATAGGTCTATTTCTGGAGTCCCTCTTCTATTCCATCAATCTATGTGTCTATTCACTCATTAACAGATAACTTAAAATCAGATGATGATTGTAAGAGATATATTCATATATTTTTTTTAAATTGTTAGGGCTATTCTGATTCCTTTGTCTTTTTATATGACTTAAAATCAGTTTGCCTATAGCTATGAAAATTTCTGCTGGAAATTGATTGGACTATGTTAAATCTGTTTGTCAGACAGAAGAATGATCTTTACTATCTCAGTGTGACAATCCAAGAATACAGTAAGTTGATAGTTTTTTCACTGTTTATTTTACTAAACTTACACACATAAATAACTCTATAAAACATGTAAATAATATATATATATATATTTATATATATATATAATCAGAATAAAAATGTGAGCAAATTTAAGGGAGGCTCAAAAGTAAATGCAATCATAATAACAATGTAGCTTACATTCTGTAAATAACGGGATGAACTTAATAGTTGCTTAGTTTATACATGAATTGGAAAAATTAACATAGTTAAAATAGCCATATTACCTAAAGCAATATACAAACTTAATGGAATCCCCATCAAAATCCCAAATGGCATTTTTTAAAGAAATAAAACCAATAATTATCAGATTGGTATGTAATCACATAAGACCCAAAAAAACCAAAGCAATCCTGAGGGAAAATGAAAAATAATAATAATAACAAGGCTAAAGGAACAATACTCACCTGATTTCAAATTATACTATGATGAAAAAAAAATCAAAACAGCATGGTTTTAGCAGAAAACCAGACACAGAGATCAATGGAAAAGAATTGAGAACCCAGAAATAAACCCACATATATATAGGCAGATAATTTTTGACAAAGGGTCAAAAATATACAATGGAGAAAAGAAAGCCTTTTCAATAAATGCCACTGGGAAAATTGGGAAGCAATGTGCAAAAGAATGAAAGTAGACCGCTATCTGGCACCATACACCAAAATTAACTCAAATGAGTCAAAGAACTAAATATAAGACATGAAATAATTAATTGCATAGAAGAAAGCATAGTTGCTAAACTTATGGACTTTGGGTTTAGAGATGATTTTATGAATTTGACCTCAAAGGTGAGGGAAGTAAAAGCAAAAATAAATGAATGGGACTATATCAAATTAAAAACCTTCTTCACAGCAAATATAACCATCAACAAAACAATGAGGCAACCAACCAAATGGGAGAATATATTTGCAAACAATGCCTCCAATAATGTGCTAATATCCAAAATATATAAAGAACTCATACAACTCAAAAACAACAACAAAAAATAAGCAATCCAATTAAACAATGGGCAGAGGACCTGAACAGACACTTCTTCCAAGAAGACATACAAATGGCCAACAGATACATTAAAAAATGCTCAACTTCACTAGCTATTAGGGTAATGCATATCAAAACCACACTGAGATGCCACCACACACCTGTTAGAATGGCTATCATCATCAAGACAAGTAATGACAAGTGTCGGAGAGGCTATGAGGATAAAGGAAACTCATACACTGCTGGTGGAAATATAAACTGGCACAGTCACTATGGAAAATTGTATGGAAATTTCTCAGTAAATTAAAAATAGAATTATCATATAGCTTAGCAATCCCCTCTTCTGGGTATCTACCAAAAAATCTTAAGACATTTATCTATAAAGATATATGTAGGGCCGGCCATGTGGCTCAGTTGGTTAAGAGCTTGCTCTAGAGTGCGAGCTCTGAGCAACAGGGTTGCCAGTTGGATTCCGGGCTTGAGCTGAGCAGCCGCTGAGCTGTCAACAGGCAGCAGGATGACTCAACTAAAACAAGAAAAAAAGAAAAAAAAAAGATATATGTACCGCTAAGTTCACTGAAGCAGTATTCATGGTGGCCAAGACATGGAAACTGAAGTTACCCTCGATAGATGGTTGGGTAAAGACAGTGTGGTAGGTATACAGAATGGATTACACTTGGCTGTAAGAAAAGATGAAATAATGCCATTTGTGACAACATGGATGGGTTTTGAGATTATCATGCTAAGTGAAATAAGTCTGACAGAAAATGTTGAGAACGATATGGCTTTACTCATATGTGGGATGAAAAAAATGAAAGCAACAAACAAACAAGACAAAGAAACAAAATCTCATAGACACAGTCAATAGTTTAGTGGTTACCAGAGGAGGGAGGGAGGAGATAGCAAAGGGATAATGGGGTCAAATATATGGTGAAAGAAGGAGAACTGACTCTGGTTGGTGAACACACAATACAATATATAGATGATGTATTATAGAATTATAGTATTGAAATCCATATAATTTTACCAATGAATGTCACCCCAATAAATTAAAACAAAACAAACAGAAAAACAATGTTGACCAAAGCACTTAAAAGTAAAAATTAGTTTTAAAATAAATAAAAAGAAAATAAAAGTGAAAAGGAGTAGTATCAGTCTGAGCACAGTTAAACATGGACCCCTGTATGTGTGTTAGAAAACTTGAATGTGCTAAGATTCAAAGGAGTCTTAATACAAATTCCTCCTCCTAAGGATGATCTGTAGGCCAGATAAATTATGTGACTTGTCTAAAGTCCGTAACAGTTAATTTTAAGAGCTAGAACAAATTTTTAATTTTCACTACTGTCTTATCTTCATTAAATTTTACATGAACTACTTTATTATACAGGTTGTATGGAAACCAAAACAACACCTCTAAAAAATATTATAAACCTGACAACAAAGTAGATATTGTGAAAGTTCATCTAAAAGAAAGCATATTTATTTTAATGTGACTTTAAAGATATTTTGTGACAACAGAAGAATTGCTCTAAAATAGTAACTTAATTGGCTGTGCAAAATATGGTCACTCTGTTGAATGCATTTTGTCTTTATAAAGATAAATGAGACATCTAACTTCTTTTGACTGCGATGGGGAAAGGGAAATTTTAATTTCCCTTGTTAGAACCAAGAGAACTTTTCTATTTTAGAAAGTGTAATTTTGTTCTTAATTAAATAGAATAGTTTTAATCTGCAGTTTGTTCATTTTTATATATTTTCTTATTTAAAGTCACCTATTAATTTTGAGAAGGACATAGAAATGCAAAAAACAAAAATTAAAGAGCTAGAAAGCAGGGACTATTCTAAGTCTCATTTTGTATTTCTAAACACTTTCAACATCTTGTGGAAGACTGGCTAAAGTTGATATGCTGCTGAATTACAGCAATTTGGCAATACCATTACAATCTACAGAGTCAACATGAGTTTTGAAGAGCAAGTTCTGATACCAGAGATTATAAGTGACTTTGGCTATATCCAATTTCTACACACTGTATTGAAAATCTTCCTCTTTTCTTCCAAGAATGCATACTTTACCTTTTAAACCCTTTGGCCTATTTTCTGAGAAGCTGAGCCATGTATGAGGTCTGACAATTATGGTGGCGAACTTGCCACTGTGCACTTACATTGGCAGCACTGTACAAACAGCTTGGTAAAGTTTCATAACCTTGGTATATCTGTGTCTCACAGTTGTGTTCATGTCGATGTGTGGCAGTGTCTTCCTGAGTGGAGTTCATTATTACTGTTGCTCATTTTCTTGTATTGTCATGAGAATGTCTGAGCTTGAATTAGAGCAATGAATAAACATTAAATTTCTTGTTAAACTTGGCAAGAGTGGAAGTAAAATCAGGGACATGTTAGTCCAAGTCTATAGGAATAATGCCATGAAGAAAACGGCAGTGTACAAAATGGAATTAACACTTTTTTTTGAGGGGAGAGAACACATCACTGATGAAGAGAGGTCAGGGAGGCCAGTAATGAGCAGAACAGATGAAAACATTGCAAAAGTTGTCAATTGTATGTCAAAATTGTCGGCTGACTGTGAGAAGCAAAGCACACCAAGCAAACATCAGTAGAGAAACAATTAGAAAAATCTTAACTGAAATACTTGGCATGATAAAGATGTGCAAAAATGGTCCCAAAGGAGCTACCAATGAACAAAAGCAAAGGAGAGTTGAAGTTTGCCAAGACCTTTTGGAGAAGCAAGACGATGTTTTGGGCCGTGTTATCACTGGTAATGAAACATGGATGTACCAATATGAGCCTAAAACAAAGTGTCGAAGTGCACAATGGAAGTCAGCCAATTCTCCTTGACCAAAAAATTTCTGTCAGTCCAAATCAAGAGACAAAACAATGTTGCAAATCTTTTTTGATATCAGAGGGATTATTCGTTATGAATTTGTACCAACTAGACAAACAGTTAACCAAGTTTACTATTTGGAAGTGCTGAAAAGGCTATGTGGAAAAGTTTAGATGACCTGAAATTTTCTCCAACAATTCATGGTTCTTGCATCACAACAATGCACCAGCTCACAGGGCACTGCCTGTGAGGGAGTTTTTAGCCAGTTAACAAATAACTTTATTGGTACACCCTCGCTACTCACCTGATCTGGCCCCAAATAACTTCTTTCTTTATCTTAAGATAACGGAAATATTGAAAGGAAGGCATTTTGATGACTTTCAGGACATCAAGGGTAATAAGACGACTGCTCTGATGGTCATTCCAGAAAAAGAGTTCTAAAATTGCTTTGAAGGATGGACTAGGCTCTGGTGTCTGGGCATAGCTTTCCAAGGGGGGAGTACTTCAAAGGTGACCATAGTGATATTCAGCATGAGGTACGTAGCACTTTTTCTAGGATGAATTCGTGAACTTAAGTGCTTAACCTCATAGTTTGCATGACAGGGATAACTTGTCACTTCTCTTCTCCTTGGATCCAGCAAAAGGATAGTATCAGAAGATTGGAGGGAGGGAGAGTGAGGTCAGGACATTAATTCTTCTGGCTCACTTCCCGAGAGGTTGCTGTAGGCTGGCTACACCTTTCCATAGAAGTTCTCACTTCCTGTAATACTCTCCTCACAGACCTATCTACACAGTCTTCTGTCTCCTCAATGTGGTAACCTTAGCTCCCTCTCCTCACACATTTAGGTATAGAAATGGTACCAGAATATTACTAACTTGGGAATTTTATTATTACTTAGTGTTTTCTTACACCTAAACCTTGTAGATATTACCTTTATTAAACTATCCTCAAATCATACTATTTAAATGTGTCATTTGCTGGGACCTTGACTGATACAATGTCATTTTCAAATGTGTAAAATTTGATACCAACTATATGCAACCTAAATTATAAAACACGATATGAAAATGAATATCTGTGAACCCATCACTCAGCACAAGAACTAGGAAATTATCAATATCATTACATATATCCAGCTATGCCTTATGCAGTCTCCACTGTCTCAGCCCAACGTCACCAACTATCCAAATTTTGGACAGAGTTATTGCATACATACTATATATGTATTAACAATATATTGTTTTCTTTTGTTTGATTTTGAGGTTTGTAAAAATGATACTACACTATATTTACATCATGCTCTTTCACCAATTTTTGTACCTAATGGCTTCTGTCTTTCTGGTTACAGTGGCTATAGGATGTTTTTAAGAAGAAGTAGTCTTTTAATTTCCAATTGTTTAAGAAATTGGGTTGGAAATGAATTAAAAGCAAGGGCATATCTCATATGTGTTGTTTTTAAAATGATTTTAGTGTCTGAGGAACTACATTAGCTATATTATTATTCATATGTATAGCTTATGTGGCAAGAATTGAGATTTTCACTTCAGGCTTACTTTGTGAAAATGTTTTATATGTGAATTGTTCCACAAAATAACACAAAAGGAAAAGGAAGATAATATAACATATCCAGGGCCAACTTGGTTTATAAACAGAAATATTATGAAACTTGATTAAATATATGCATATAATTGGTAACTATACACCATGTAGCATATAATTAATCATGCAATTAATATTTACATGATAATGAGGTTAGCTCTTCTGATAGGTCATACGGCTGCCTCTGTTATGATTTGAGAGCTAACAACAGCTGTTCTTTCCTTCTATATCTATGACATATTGACAGTTTTGATCCATGATGGTTCAGTAATATATGTTAATTTCTATCGGATTATAACTTCCCCAAAAATCTTATTGTTACCTCTCTTTATCAAACTAGTAACTACTTCTGTGTGATCCTAAGCTCTCTTACATTTTCTGTGTTATGATATTTACTGTATGATTTTGTGAAAACCACACTTGACAGTCTATAGGTCATTTGAGACTATACAATGCCATGAAAGTATATTGTTTTACTATTTATTTAATCAACACATATTTATTAAGTCCATATAAAAAGCCTGGCACTGTTCTAGACAGAGAATACTACAATAATTTAAAAATATAACATTTTTACCTACATTGAGCTTATATTCCATTGGGGAAGGTGTATTATTAACAATTAAATAAATAAGTAGTATATTTCTAAATGGAAAGATTCAAAAAAGAAACAAAAAAAGATAAGGAATAAGGAGTGGCAAGAAAGATAATGTCTCTTGAGATTGTCCAGCTCCCTTTTGTATTCAAGGGCTTAATACAGTATTTGGATCATACTAGGAATTTGTTTTTAAAACAACTGAATTAGAAAAATCATAGAAAATACAGTGTCTCTAGGAATCTTATATTACTTTTTCATAAGTTCTCCTAAATAAGGATAAAACATAAAGCTTTTATTGACCTTTACCGGATATTGATATATATTGTTTTATATTGTTGTGGTATATTATGTTAACAGCTCATCCAGGCCTTAAAAAGGGGAGAGATGAAAGGTTAACTGAGAGACACAGAAAAAGGAAAAAGAAACATTTTGAACAAAGAATACATGTTGCTTTTTAGGGGACAAATTTCAACTCTATGTTCCCCATTGCCTTCTGACATGTGAAATGTTTCTGTTTGTATGGTATTTTTTTCATTATTTCCTCTGACTTTGAGCCTTTCCTCATGTCTTCCTCATCACTCTTCCTCTTACATGTAGATATGTTGTAAAGTTTTGTCATTGATCGTTTTAACATTTTGCATCTTATACTTGTTTTGGATGACTTACTTGTGCTTTTGACTTCACACCATGTGTTGAAGATGTTTTTAATTTTTTTTTCAACCTTATAGAGGTATAATTGACGAAAGTTTAAGCAATTTAAATTGTACAACATGATGATTTGTACAACATGATATTTATACATTGTAAAAGAATTTCCCCCATCAAGTTAATTAACGATCCACCACCTCATGTTTACTTTTATTCTTTGTTGTTGTTGAAAACATTTCAGTTCTACTCCTAGCAAATTTTAATTATAAAATACAGTGTTATCAGCTATAGTCACTATGTTATACATTAGATTTTCAGATCTTATTCATCTTTTATATGAAATTTTGTATGCTTTTACCCACCTTTTGGTATTTCCACCACTCCCTAGTTGGTAACCACTTTTCTACTCTCTATTTCTATGAGGTCAATTTTTTAATTTTTAAATTCCACATGTAAATGATAGCATATAGTATTTGTCTTTCTCTGCCTGGCTTATTTTGATTATTTAATATTTTCCAGCTTCATCTATTTTTGTTTCAAATAGGATTTCCTTATTTTTTAAGGCTTAGTAATGTATGTAAATATCACATTTCCTTTATCCATTCATCCATCAATGGACATTCAGTTTCTAGGTCTTGGCTACTATAAACAGTGCTCATGAACATGGGTGTGAAGACATCTCTTCAAAATACTGGTTTCATTTCCTTTGGATAAATACCCAGAAGTGACTTTCTGTATCATAAGGTGGTTCTATATTTAATTTCTTGAGGAACCTCCATACTGTTTTCCATAGTGATTGTAGTAGTTAATATTCCTACCAACAGTGTACAGGTGTTTCCTTTTTCCCAAAACCTTGTCAGCATTTATCTCTTGTTCTGTTGATAATAGTAATCCTAACAGGATGAAGTGATATCTCATGTGGTGTTGATTTGTATTTCTCTGATGATTAGTGCATGTGATCATCTATCTTTTCATGTATCTGTTGGCCATTTGTATGTCTTCTTTGAAAAATTGTCTATCCAAATCCTTTGCTCATTTTTTAATTGGGTTATTTGCTTTTTGCTATTGAGTTGTATGAGTTTCTTATATATTTAGATTTAACCCTTTATTGGATCAGAAGTCTGAAAATATTTTCTCAGATTCCATAGGTTGTCCTTTCATTCTGCTGATTTTTGTTTTTGTTGTGTAAATACTTTTTTATGTAGTCCCACTTATTTTTGCTTTTTCCGCCTTCACTGTTGGTGTCAAATATAAACAGAAATCTTTGCCAAGACTGATATCAAGGAGCTTAACCACCCATGTTTTCTTTGAGTTCTATGGATTCAGGTCTAACATTCAAATCTTTAACCTATTTTGACTTGGTTTGTCTATGGTGTAAGATAGAGATCCAGTTTCATTTTTTGCTTATGACTATCCAGTTTCCATACCATTTACTGATATAAGTATCTTTTCCCCATTTTATAGTCTTGACTCCTCTGTCATAAATTAATTGACCATACACATGTGAGAGTACTTCTGGGCTCTCTATCCAGTTCCATTGATCTACGTGTATGTTTTTAGGCAAGTACCGTAGTGTTTTAATGACTATAGCTTTGTAACATAGTTTGAAGTCAAGAAGTGTGATAACTCTAGCTTTATTACTTTTTTCCCAAATTGTTTTGTAAATACTTATTTTTGTTTCATTGATTTTTCCTTACACATCTTACCTGAATTTTTACTCCATTAAAAAAAAAAAAACTTTAACCCTCTTGGAAAGCTCAATCATATTTTTCTTTGTAGCCAAGTTCTCAGTAGAGGGACTACCACAGAGTTACTGGAATTCAACAAATGTTTGATGAATGGTAATATCAAAGATCTAACATATACCATTTTCCATTTGCTACCACAGTAATTATCATATTTTGTTATGGTTGTTTCTGTATGTGCCTGACTTCCAAGCAAATGGTGACCACCTTGAGGATAGGATTGAGTTAATGGATAGAATAGTTAAATGCACATTTTAGATAAACAAATAATTTTTTATAATAAATATGTATCTGATCCTAAAATAAGTATCTATTTTTCATCTGAAATTCAATTTTAATGGTGGTCATGTATTTTTATTTTCTAAACTTGACAACTTTAACTTTATGATTGGGGCAAGAAATTTTATACTTGTCTGTGTTGAAATACCTAGTATATGACAAACACTTAATCAATGTTAGCAAAACACATACTGTGTCAGGGACTTAGAGGGTAGAATGGTAATAAGTCAGGGAGGTCCAAAAGTGGAAAAGAGGATTGAAAGACCTTAAATTTTATATCTGTCTATTTAAAAAGCTGTGGAATATTGATTCTGAGTGTTAATAGTCAATAAACACTGAACTAGGAAGCATTTTATCTGAAGATTTTTCTTAGATTATTATATATATGTATCATCTCAATATTATTATTTAATATAAGTTATATTGAGGAGATGACTGAATTATTTCAGACTTTTCCCTTACATATATTTTCCACATAGTATAGACATTTCCTTTTATAAGACATAAAACTGGTCTGAACATGCTCACTCAAAGTAATTTACATCTGGGTGAGACATAAAATTCAGGCATACATAAATTAAAAATCCATATACTATGAAGCCATTTTTCTTTGCCGTTATTCATACTAAACTGACCATCTTTCTAGTAAATTATCTTCAGTGTGTAGTCAGGCTCACATTTGAAAAGAGAACCAAAGAAATATCTATGGCAATTTATTCACTATATCATAAAACAGATGTCTTCAATGTGTGTTGTTGCACTTGATAAAACGGAAATTGGGAATTGTCACTGTTGATTGATGGTCCTGTTATCAAGCCCCTGGCAGTCTACATCATGTTAAATATTTTGAGCTTTTTATTGAGTTCTGGAGGTGAACAGAAAAAAAAAAAAGGAAAGGGGGAAAAAAAAGTGTTGCTTTAGACAAGCGCTTAGGAAAGAAGCTTATAAATGTTTAACCGGGCAGCTAGGGTAAACTATAAGCCCATTTATATTTCTTCAGAACAGTGCTTCTCATACTGTGGACAGCAGACCCTCCCATTTTAACAAAGCCTCACAAAAGCATGAGCCTAAAGTCTGCTGAAAGATAACTCTAAATCTCATCACCTTCCCAAAAGCAGATAAGGATTTAGAACTCTAAGTCTAATATTAATGTCTAGTCTGATATTATTGAGTTTGGTGACTACTGAATTTACTGTGTGGTTTTAGGCTATACAATCCTAGGATTAATTTATATGCTCAGATATTTTTTTCATGTGAAAGACATCATATAATTTTCTTTAAAATCATTAGTGAACTCAAGGGTTAGCCTGGGAAGTGTAAAATCTGCTCTCTAGAGTAACAAAAAAAGCGATGAAAGGTCCTCACATACTCAACACATTTTTTCCAAATTTTTCTTAGTACAAAGGAGTCTATGTATATATTTTTATGATGTTGGGTAAATGCTTAAAAACCTATTATGGCTCTGATACATAAAAATAATAGTGAAATTGTTAAGCTTTATCAATAAATCATAATTTATTAGAAAATACTTTGTCACATTATTATTTTTCTTTTTTTTTTAAAGATTTTATTAGGGAATTGGGGGAGGGGAACAGCGTTGGGGAATCAGGGAAGGGGAACAGACAAGTTGCTGTCCTTTTGTTCTTCAGTCTAGTTGCGGAGGACGTTGCTTCACTGGCCCATGTTGGTATCGTTATTGCGCTCTTCCCGGAGGAGGCAGATAGGCCGCCAGACTCTGGATGGTCGCTCACCACGGGTATTGGCAGCTCATGCTGGCTGCCGGCCACTCACTGTAGCCTATGGCAGCCCACTGCAGCAGGGGCTGCAGCCTACACCGTCGCCGGGGTTCGCACAGCCCAGCTCCAGGTGGAGCTATTGTTAGAGGGCAGTGTCACTGGCCTTCATATGTGGGATCTGAACCGGGGCTGCTGGCATCCTAAAACCAGCTCTTAACCAATGCGCCACTCGGCTGGCCCTGTCACATTATTTCTTGAGAACTGTTTTTAATTATGAATGGAGGTCAGAAACATTGCAACAAGGTGACAACAGATAACTACAGGAGATGAAGGACAGAAGACAAGTAGTAATGGATAGGAAAGTTCAGAAACAAAGAAGAATTTGACCAAATTAACAATTGTGATATAAAATGGCATGTGATTTTTTACTTCTCTCTTCAGAACTGCACCATTCCTTCTTACTCCTGAGCATTCATTCAGGCTGTATCTGCAGTCCAAACAAAGGGTGACAGAAGTCAACCCCTACATTTCTCAACTCGTTTATGATGCCAGTACACCAAAACTGACCTCAGCTCCAATGCAAACTTCACAGGAAAACATTACCAAGCTTGGTGAAATGCCCACACTGGGATCAATTAAATAATGTGAAAGAGAACACTGCTATCACTATGTTGAAGGTAGTGGGACCATTTGTAGCAAACAAGAGGCCAGGACGAATTTCTAGTTCTCTCTAGATTTTGTTTCTTATCTATGTAAACACATGTGCGCATGCGTACATACACACACACGCCCTTCTTCCTTTACATTCAATACCCACAAAGTTCAATTACTCATCTAATAGCCAGAAATATACCTACCTTTTTCCAAAAGGGAAATATCCTACAGTGATATTCTAAAGCAAATTTGGTAGTATAATGTCCTGGGGAAGTTTTACTGAGTCCTCTAAGAATGCAAATTTTTACACCTGCTTTACAGGTTAGGCAGTATCTACTAAAGCTAAACACATGTATATCCAAATCCAAGAAATTTTACTTCTAGGTATGTGGACCCCGAGAACAAAATTATTTACTGTGAACCCCAAGAAGGAATTTATTTATTGAGATGTACTCAGACTCTCTATGGTTAATTGGGCCTAAATTCAAAATTACGAGGAGGGGGGTGCTCCTCCGTACTCTGTAACCTAGAAAGAATCACAAGCTGAACTCTCAGTTTTGCACACTATGCCCTGCCTGTTTACACTTGAGTCAACCACTACAGAGTTCTTTATTCCTTCATTGCTATGTTATCACCCAACTAACAGACCGTGACCTGCTAGGGCCAATCTGAACTGTACCAAGTGTATACTTATTTGCACTTACACCAACTAATCTGAACTGTGTAATTTGGAAACCTCATTCACAAGAAACAGGCTAAAATGGGAACTATGGGTGGGAAATTTCTATAAAAAACAGACCCTCCTTTGTCTGGAGCACTTTGTGTTTTTATCAGCGTCTGCTTTTCCCTTGTTTGCTCTCTATTATTTGAAGAAAGTCAGTCCTTTTTTGCTCCAGTGCAAAATTGTTGGATTTGTTTATAGGTATATGTCCAACAGAAATGAAACCAAAAGACAAGTACAAGTTGTTCGGAGTGGTATTATTCATAAATTAGAGAATACTGAAAACCACCAACTATTCCTCAACAATAGAATAAATATATTGCACTATTATAGTATAATAAAATATTGTTCCACAATGCAAACTGATAAACTTCTGCTACACACACAAAAAAAAACAATTATAAATTTCATGAGCACAATATGTGCAAAGGAAATTAGACACAAGGATGTATATGATATTTTTTAAATGTGTACATAGTTCAAAAGAGGAAAACTAATGCAAGGTGATAAAATCAGGACAGCAGTTTCAATACGAGCAGGAACAAAATAACAGTAGATACAAGACGTGCTTCTGGGCCTGGTTTTGGTCTATTACATGCAAGAAAGAGAAAAGCAGCCCTTGACTTGGTTCCATTACCTTTTACCTTTTTTGATAAAATAAAACACTTTGATACTTACTCAGCAAAGTTATGCAGAAATCATCAATTTTGAGGAGATAGATAATATTCACATAAAAAAAATAAATCAATTATGTGAATGTTCATGTAATATTCATTAGAATATGTCAAGAAACTTTCCAAAAGTATACCTTTCATAATAATCCTTTTAATCTAATATTATACTCTCCTGCAATCCTCATCTTATTAATGTGAAATTATAGACAAAATCTTTAGTAAGATATGTTTGCCATCACTATTGTCATTTTCAAAATGTAAACATGCAGGTTAGTAGGTTGTTTAGAAACAGATATTTTAAATGTACATAAAAGCATCACACTTTAAATTTTCCCAGAGTTACAAAGACTTAGGTCATAACAGATAAATTATTCATTTGTTAGAGATAATGCCAATTATTCACATTTTAAAAAGGAACATATCATGGAAGACTAGAAAGGTCTTGGAAAATACATTAGTCAGTTTATCAAGACGTTGAGTGCGTTGCTAGAAGAAAAATTTTCACCAAAATTATAAAAAGGTCTCTCCACTCAGAAGACCATGAGTGAAATTCTCTACGTCACTTACAATGGCGTGGATAAAATAAAATTAAGCTTTATGAAAATAAGTTTAATGAAAAACCTATTGGCTTATCATGCCCCAGAAGGCAGTAATTAGGACACCATATGGAGGTAGGGCCTTTAGGAGAAAGGACTGAATGATCCCTGGGAAATATAGAGTCATGTCAAAGACACAGCAGATTTACTTCAAATGCATTCACAATATTTGAGAACGAACAAAAAAATGCCAGTCAGAGCCTCTCGATCTCTCTCTCTCTCTCTCTCTCTCTCTCTCTCTCTCTCTCTCTCTCTCTCTCTCTCTCTTCTTTCCCTCTCTCGCATTTTGCTCTCTCTCTTCGTTTGAGTACATTGTAGGAAAGGAACAAGACAGGAAAAAGTGTTCCAATTGATTTCTGCTCTTGCATAATATAAAAAAAATTTAATATTCAAATAGTAAAACAACTATGTGAATGCTTAGATACTATTCTTGGATTAAAATAAGTAAATAAATAAAAGAATTTCCTGACTGAACATAATTGAATCAAAATACATGGAACTCAGCTGATCTCCAATGGGCCTAACAAGTATACTGCAAATTCAAAGGAAGGTCATTTTTCAGAATATATGATTTTGAGTTGAAAAAAATCTACTCGTAATGCAATTGGCCAAAGATAATGACTAAATTATTTTCAGGTTTTAACTTAAATCCTAGAGACTTCAATAGAAATCAGCCTCTATGGATTTCATTAAATTGTAATGCTCTCAGTCATATGGGAAACTTTCTCAGGAAACACTAACCTAAGAACTTTCCCATATTTAAAAGTTTTTCTCAAAACCAGGACACTAGAAGGTGTATGGAACGAATTCTTCTTTTCTTCTTATTTTTTCAATCCTGTTGTTCCTTCTTAATTTTAATTTAAACCTTAATAATCCTGATGTTAGCAGTCTGAAAACAACTAGCATACGCATGTACATAGATCTAACACAGCACAAACAACATTTTAGTAATTTCACTTATCAAATTCACTGCGATAATCATTGAAACCAGAATAAGACACTATAAACTGTCTGTGATATTGTATTGGCATTATCTTGAAATCAATGAAGAATTAGACAAAACTTCAAACATAAGGGAGCTTACACATATAATATTTTAAGCAATAATTTAAAATATCAGCTTTACTGTGACCACAATCTGATACAATGGATTACTATCCCTTAATTGAAATAATAAATATGAATAATGTAGCCAGATAGGAATCCTTAAAATATGATGGGACATACAAATGAAGCTATCAATACAATATCTATTTAAAACCGTCATTATATCTGTGTAAAATTACATTTGCATTTGGACTGAATAAGAAAGTGGAATACACAAAAATCAAAATAGATTCTTTGTTAAAAGAGCATATTTTAATTTTTTTTCTTTCGTTTTCTGATTTCCTCTAATCATGCAACAGTCTTTTGTCAAGAACACAGAACCCACAATATGTATTCAAAGTATAGGCTGTCTCAACTCAGGAATTAGAAACTGGTTTTGGAAGTGCTGGTGGAGCAAAGGTCGGGGAAGCTCTCACAGGAGGTCTCAACTAATGCTCAAGAAGCTCACCTCGCTAACATGATGTCTGACATCTTTCTGTCCATATGTCTATCTGCAACCATTCAAAAGAATAATGGCCTTTCACTGGCAGGCTGTAAGCACAATCTCTATGGAAACAAAAAAAGGATTCTGGGAATTCAAAGCTCCAGGTCGTGGTTTCCTCCTCTGTGATATGGAGGAAACCTTAGGAATGAGTGGCAGTGATGCCAAATTGAATAAAAGCAAGAGTATACAAATTATACTAAATAATAAATGTTTTGTACCTCTAAGCAGTTTAATGCAAAAGAAGAGAAGAGAGCTTGAATTATGGAAATCATCAGCCTCTGGACTCCCAATTAATTGTCAGACTGATATAATTGTGAAGACTAGTTTTAAATGCCTAACACTCTGGGCAATTTTAACTAATTTCTACCTTATTGAATAGAGAGAATTTTTATTGCTTTCCCATTCATTTTGGTATAATATCACATTTCCTCATAGATAACAACCTCTGCTTGTAAAACACACCATCAGTTTATATAAACAATAACAAAAAATTGTCATTAATAAACTAATGATATACCGTTCATAATTAGATACATACTGAGTTCAGGGCATTAAAAGGTAAAGAAAATATCCACTTCAGGATCAATGGAGTTTAACATAACTATTCTAAACTCAAAAAGAACAATAGCATAAAAATATATATCTTTGCTACCTTGGTGGTTAGTAATGTAATGAGACATTCTGTGTACTCTTCCTTTGCAAACAGCTAGGTTCAAACCAGTGTGCTAGCTTCTTTCCTGAAAGGTATGGAGTCAAGCTCAATTCTTCATGCCCTGCATTACCATTGACTTCAGCCAGTCCTTATGCAATCCATAAATTCAAACATCATTCCAATTTCATAATTAATTCAGAGCATATTACTTCTGTTTTTAGATTTCTGGGTAAATTTAGTACTTTGATGTTATTAATCAACATATAACAATTCTAATTTGGAATTTTCTAGATATTTATCAAGAATTTACTATATATATGGTACTGTTCACTGTGAGAAATACAAAGAAGAATAATACATGGTCCCTCCTCAAGGGAAATTACACTATAATAGTTTCAATAGTACTGTCTTAATTACACTAATCACAATTCTTGCACCAGAAGTTACATACTGTTGAAGGAATACATTGGATACAAATAAATATCCATTAGGGAACATTTCCAATGACTAAATAGTTTCTTTTTTTTTTTTTAAGGTTAATGACATTAAAATATTTGTATAAATAAATTATTGTTTTAAAATACAATTAGAGAATATAGAATAGTATGGGGAAAACACTTAAATATTAACAATGTGGTTTTTGCCAAATAATTTCATCTTTCTGTGTTTCAGAATTTTCAGGGTCATACTAGGGAAAATAGCCAAGCAAATAAATTAACAAAACATATTTAGTCTTCCATTAAAAAGCTTTAAAGCTGTATTATCACTCTTTATAAATACAAAACAGCATGTATTACCATTCCATTTGGGTTTTACAATTTTTAGATTTGTTGCTTTCCTTTTAACATAAGTTTTGAACTCCCTTACCTGTTTTATACCCCTAGATGTCAATCAATGGAAATTTGGTGCTAAAGCATGAAACTCTGGGCCTTCCTAAACTTCTGGTAAAATAAGTCTAAAGACAAGAATAAAGTTTCTTCTGGTTTTGAAGATGCAAAAAATAAGATATTATTCATTACAATTTTAAAAATATTTCCTTGAAAATATTGTTTCATGAGAAATAATAATCTTAACATAACCTATACTTCAGAGATTGTAGCTATATTCTTGTGTATGTAACATACTTCCTCTGTTAAAAAGAACACAACAGGCCCCAAATGGAATCATTAGTGCTAAACCCACATCCCCAAAATGAAACTAAATAACTCACTTAATTGCAGTTTTAACTTTCCCATGAATATAATCTTAACCAGACAGTCTGGAATGTTCTGGTCAGTATCAGTGAGGTAATACGCCTCATAGAACAGAACTGTACCAAAGGGAAGTGACCTTGCTAAAAAACAACCCTTTTTGTTTGTTTATAACTTGCTTGTCCCACCGTCTCATTACTTTTAAAAGTCTTTCCTTTCCTGTAACACTTTGGACTTTTTTATTTGTTTGTTTTTCCTTTTTTATTATTTAAAAAAAATATTAAATTTATTGGAGTGGCATTGGTTAGTAAAATTATATAGGTTTCAAATGTACAGTTCTGTAATACATCATCTATATTTCACACATTGTGTGCTCACCCTCCAGAGTCAGTTCTCCTTCCATCACCATATATTTGATCCCTATTACCCTCATCTACCATCCCCTCCCCCATTACCCTGGGACCACTAAATTGTTGTCTGTGTCTATGACTGGCTCGTTTGTTTGTTTTTATTGCTCATTTGTTGCTTTCAGTTTTATATCCCACATTTGAATGAAGACAGACGTTTTTTTTCTGACTTATTTCACTTAGCATGATAATCTCAAAATCTATCTATTTTTACTTGACCATAAGAAAAAATGAGATACTGCCATTTGGAGCTCCTTTCTATTGTTAGATGGTAGGCTTTCTGATTTATGAATCACTGAATAAAGCCAATTTGATCTTTAAATTTAGTCAGTTGAATTTTTGTTTTTTGGCACACTTAATGGCAGCTATGATGGGATCCAAAGCAAAATTCAGATGACTTTGGACAACAACAAAAAACATAGGCATGCTAGTTTGCAACTTCCTTTTGAGTTGTCTATCTTTGTTTTTTGGGGCCATGGATAAGTTTTTCTCAGTTCTGAATTCCACTATTTTTGTTGTTGTTGTTGTTTGCATTGAGCTCATGATCTAAAGCCTTTCCAACATAGGGCAGGTAAGCTTGAGCTGGAAAATGGTCTGCCCAGAGCCCAAGTCCGCAGTCTTTATTTCCGACCATAGTTCTCATGTAATTTGTGGAAATCCCCAACACTGATTCTGTCCTAAGATCTACCTAGGAACTGCTAGTGGCAGTTTGAAGTTCCCCCATATATATATGGAGTCCCCAAGTCCCCATTTGTTGAGGTCTGCTGGTTGTTTCCCTTCCCCAGTCCAAGGTTACATGGTGGGAATTATTAATGGTGTGCACAGGGCCTTCTCTTGGCTGAGATGCAATAACATATCATGGTTACTGTACATAGTATATTAATGTGCACATGTTTGTCTTGTTTTTCTAGTTAAAACTTAATTGTGAATGGGAATCTCACAAATCAAATAACCCACAATAATTGGTGGCACAGTCTAAGCATTCAAAACCAGTGAGATTGTTCACCACCTAACCTAATGATACCATATTATGATAAATTGATTGTGTAGTGGATTAGATTGATATTACATCACCCACCAATCTCAAGAAAATTTAGACAACTAGGTCCACTACAAAACACCACATAATCCCCAACCCAATGGCACATTTCTCTTAGGTATTAATTTGGCTCAGAGAGACCCAAGACTTAGTTAAAGAAATGGGACCCTCAACTTTCAAAGAATCAAGTATTCTACCTTTAAGACCATCTGCTTATCTTATTTCTAAGAACTATGGTCATGGAGGCTGTAGATATGTACAAAATGACAAAATCTTATTAAGACAACCCAGAATCACAATGGCCATTTTGGGGAGCATTCCAACTAGACAAGATTGTTCATTTAAGAATTACCACTGGGGATGGCCGACTGGCTTGTTGGCTAAGAGTTGGTTTGGGAGCACGAGCTCTGAGTAGCACTGGTTCGGTTCCCACATGGGCCAGTGATGCCATACTCTCTACAGCTATAACAGCTTGACCTGGGGCTGGACTGTTATGTGTCGCCGGCATAGGCATAGGCATAGGCTGCTGTGGAGCTGCAGTGGGCTGCCGTAAGCTACTGTGAGTGGCTGGCAGCCAGCATGAGTGGCCAGTAGCCAGTGTGAGCTGCCATGAGCGGCCGTCCAATGGCCAGTGACCAATCTGCCTCAGCCAGGAAAAGCGCAATGATCACAATGCCAACGTTTAGCCAGTGAAGCAACGTCCTCCACAACTAGACTGAAGAACAAATGGACAGCAACTTGTCTGTTCCCTTTCCCCGACTCCCCAAAAGCTGTTCCCTCTCTCCCGAAAAAAAAGAATTACCATTGAAAACAAAATTCTCAAATAAAAAATTTCCTAGTTTAATGATAAATCATATATTCTTAGAAGAAGAGAATGACATTCTGCTTCATTAATTTGTACATTTATATGACTACCCAAACCTCTGGAGGTGGTGGTAAATAGCATATATTATTCCAGGGAAACCCTAATGATTGTCTGATGATCAAGTGTATTTGTTATTGTAGTACTTGTGAGTTGTTTTGTTTGTTTGTTTGTTTGTTTAAGTATAAGCAATATTCATTTGAAGTCTTGGGCTGTGTCTGTCTCTATACTTCTCCCAAGATGCTGAAATTCTGTACCCATAATTTAACTTGTACATTAATCTGCACATAAAATTTTCCATGACATTTATATCAATTAGACAGCATTTGTACCAGGCAATCTCCTTGGTGCTTTTTAATACATGATTTATTTTAATCTAATCATGTCCACAGCATACATCTTAAAATCTAGGATTCTGTGTCTCAGAAAGAATTAATATATGCAAGAGAAAAAATGAATAGTTAAGTAGTGAAAAATTGGAATTGTGTTCCAAAATACAATGGATTCACAATTCTTTTTTTGACTAAAGAATAAATCTAGGGTATGAAATAAATATGCTAATAAGAAAAATAGTTTTAGGAAGGAATATTTCATGGTCTTATCACCACATAAACATACCCTAAAAACTGGAGCAGATAGTGTTTAAAATAAAGAGATAAGATATCAATACACTACTTGAATTGGGACTATGTAAAACTGGAAATAAACCTATTTAGAGTAAGCAAATGAACTTCAAACTACAAAAACAAATAAATAAAAAAAACTGATAAAGTAATTCAGAAGAAAAGCTAGGAAAGCACTATTACATAATTAAAAACAAAAAGTCAAAGAAATAAAATGATAAGGTGAAAAAAATATTGTGTAATATGTTCCATAATGAAGAAATTATAAATAAAGAACAAAAGCAATAATCAAAGCCATGACAAAACAAAGTTTTCCTTGCCTAATTAAAGTGTAACAATTGAGGGTGCTCATCTATTTACTGTTTGGATGTGATTTCATGAAAATAGTTATACATACACAAATCTAAAAGCACAAAAAGCTATCATGATGGTTTTGTTAAAAAGGCATTATACCATTTTCATGTGTTATTAAAATATATTTATTGAATAAACATGTGAAATGTTAAAAGTTAAAAACCTACAAGTAGAAAATATTAAAAAAGCATCAACGTTCTTGAGGACATGATACACGAATTATCATTCTTGAACAGAATCAAGCAAGCAATAGTCACAAAAGAAATGTTTGCATGATGAAGTCAATATAGATGGGTAGATAAATGCACATACATATATGAAATATCTTTGCATTGTGGGTAAATATATCTCCTCAATTCCTATATTGGCATAGGGTTCTAGGTGTCCATTTCAAAGTCACCTCATAAAAATATAGAGAAAATACAATATCATCGACTTTCACCTTCTACTCTTCATAATGTTTATGTCAACAGAAGTACACTGAAACACCACTCATCTGTTTATCCAATCTAAAAAAAATTATTTGTATCAATTTCATGTGGATTGCAAACAGATTATCAGTTATACATAGCTTCATAGAATTGTGGTTATGAACAGACTTGGGAGTAAATTTGTTCAGATTTTGACATCATAACTTAGTATGGTCACCTTGTGCATATTAATTTTTTGGTCAATTGTGTAAATTGTAAATACCTTCTTTAAGTTTGAAGCTTGTACTTTAAATTTTTAAAGTTATTTTTATGAACAAAACATTTTAGACTAATCAAACATCAATAATTATATTTAAGGTTAATATTTTTTTCTTGATTTAGAAAAAAATCTTTGCCTATACCATTAAGTGATAATTACCTATAATTTTTACTAAAGAGTTCAAATTTTTCATTTCAATATTTAAGAATTTCATTTATCTGACAATGATTTGTATATATGATAATATATAAGAAACCCATATTATCTTTTATGTAGTAAACTGTTTTTTTCAGCTTTCTTTATGGAAACATCTTCCCTTTCACTTTGTCAAAATTCTATCCAAGTATAGGTCTCACCTGGGGCTCCCTTCTTTCCACTGTCACTTTGCTTATTCCATCACAAATACTAACTAATTTTACAATTGCTTCATAATATGTCCTGACATGATTTAGGGAAAACTCTAAGCTCCCTACTCTTCTTCAGATATTTGGTGGTTATTTTCAGACTCTTTATCTAAGAGTGGTAGTTTAATTTCAAAAGCACAGTATACAGCAAGATGATCGAACTGTCTAGTCTCTTCCAGTGCGTGGGCCCATGTGACTAACTGCCTGATTAAAAGATCAACCAGAAATGTCCTATGGAAGCTGCTCATATTTCAGTATATTATTGCTGATGAAAATCTCATGCAGTTTATAATTTCTATTTTGTCCTCGGTATAACATGGAAATGTTCAGGATTAATATGTTAATTTAATATAAACATCATTTCCTATAATTGTCTTTCCCCCTCTTTAAATATTCTCCATCACCTTGACTAGTCCTACTCTTTATGTCTCCATAGTGCCTGAGCACTTTTACTTCAAAGACTTTTTACAATGACATTAATCAGTCACTTGATTTTTCTTTAATGTCCATCTCCCATTACCTAGTGTGGTCAACTATTCCCAGCAATAGTGTCGAGCTTGACATACGATCAATAACATACACTGAAAATATGAACCAACCATCATTTTTCTATATTAATTCATTTCATATATATTTATTAAGTGTCTATTATGCCAGACCCTATCTAGGCATTTAGGATGTAGCCATGATCAAAACAAACAGAAATACCTGCCTCATTTGGGTTATATTCTAGTTGTGTGAAAAAAAAAATAAACAATCCATTTTATGTTGGAAGGTGAGAAGTACTTTGGAAAAATAAAATCAGAGCAGGGAAATGGGATTTGAGAATGAGGGGTGGGAGTGAGGTTTTAGCTATTAATATGGGGAGTCTAGTTGTAATCATAAATAGAAATTAACATTTTGACCAGAGTCTTGAAAGAGATTTGGAAATTCTTGGGGAAAACATTTCAGGTACACAGAATAGCCAGTTGACAAATCCCAAAGGGGAGCCAGCCTTGAGTGTTTGAGGAAAAACAAACAGACTAGTGGTGCTAGACCTGAATAAGCAAGTGAGAGATAAGTGTGAAACGGTTAGAGAGTGATTTACTTAGTGCATTGTTGAGAGCATATTGGCAAAGTTCAAGAAATTTTTACTTTGAGGTTTATCCATTTGGATAAATTGCTCAGAGAACAGGAATAGACTGACATTATGTTTCTTTTAGTGATTCAGCATTTCTGGAGAATACTTGAACTTCAGAAGTATAAAAGGTTGAAACTAGTTAATTTACACCTAGCTCAACCCTATCTTACTGATCCTGTAAATTTAAGTTACAAGAAATTTATAATTACTTTCATTTCATTGTGCATATTTTAATATATACTAATAATTCACAGGTGACATTTGTTTTTGGTAAAAAAATATGTTAATATTTAGCTAAATGAACATTGCACTTAGAAAATAAAAAGTACAGAAACTTATTGAGTGAATAATTTAAGTTGTGAAAGCTTGAGTCATCATCAACAATACAATGAAAATAAAATCTTGAAATTAGTAATAAAATGAAACAGAAGTTTATATAGTTCACAAGCCACAGGGAAATAAAGTTAAAAGGTGAACATGGTACTGTTATAACAGAGACAAATTTTAATAAACTCTATAATATGAAACTATTAAATAACGCAGAGAAACTATGTTAGAAGTATTTCTTATTTCTCTTCACATGATTTTTGTTCTGGTAGGCACATGTGAAATATAGCTAGACACAGAAACAAAAGCTCTCATCAACATTTTTCTAAAAATCATTTATATAAGGGAATATAAAATTTTAATTTGATTTATCTACTGAATTTGCATATACAGAGGGTGCCAAAAAAATGTATGCACATTTTAAGAAAGAAAAAAAAAACTATTAAAATTACGCTGATGGTAACCATTGTGTACACCTCTTGTAATTGCAGAAGTCAAATGCAACTTGTATTCATCTTTTGTTATCGGTATATATTATTACAAATTTCATACAGCTTTTCCTTTTTTAAAATGTTTATACATTTTTGATACCCTGCATATATATATACACATTATTATCCCAATTAATATTTTTGCAATATAACTGACATATTAGTTATAACATGCAACTATATATATAACTATGTTATATAATCATACTATAACTATGATATTATGTTTCTAAAAATGTATTTTTTTGTTTTAGATTTTTATTATTTTAAATATGACAGGAATTACATAGATGTATAGAATTTCTAGTCAGAAAATTTGAGATACAGGTAGAACTCCATTGTGGCACTGATTTTGAAGAGGTAGAATTTTTCTGACTCTTTGGTTCTATACTTAGGTCATAAAAGATATATTAAAATAGTACTGGAAATTGATTTATGTCCTTATACATAAGTAAATTGTCATTTTTTAAAAATCCGCTATCCTTTTCACAGATATCTATTTGATAATATTCCAGGTTGTGGATTTTCTCTCTCACCACTATGGCTATAATTCATATAGAATTGCATTTCTAATTAAAGCAAGATTACTTACAAAAGATGCATAGTGTTAATACTAATTTACTTCACAGCCCTTAACTATTCTCTGCACAACACAAATCATTTGACTCCCCAAATGTTAGTAATTTTCTTTTTTGTTGTTGTTGCTGTTGCTTTTTGTTGTTGTTGTTGTTGTTTTGTTGTTTGTTTGTTTTTAACTGATCCATCCTGCCACCTGTTGGCACACATTAGTAATTTTCTATACTGATACAATTTGCCATATGAGAAAAGAGTCACTTGCTTCTACACAGGTGATTCATATAACTAGTACCAAGTGAGAAAACAGTGCAAACTTCTGCAATGTAAGGGCATACGCCAATCTGAAAAAAATATTTATATTTCATTAAATCCTGCAACCATAAACAATGACAATGTTTTTTTTTTATTTTATTTGTTTTTACATTTCATAAAAAGAAATCCCTAGATTAATCACACAATTTTTGTGGTTATGCATGCTAACTTATCAACTTATAAAAAAATCCAGTTTCTAAGTTCTTGGATAATTTATATTCCAATATTGAAGCAATTTTCAGTTCCTTGCTTTTTTTTTTTTTAAAAGATTTTATTGGGGAATTGGGGAGGGGAACAGCATTGGGGAATCAGAGAAGGGGAACAGACAAACAGACAAGTTGCTGTCTTTCTGTTCTTCAGTCTAGTTGTGGAGGACGTTGCTTCACTGGCCCATGTTGGTATCATCATTGTGCTCTTCCCTGATGAGGCAGATCGGTCGCCAGCCTCTGGATGGTCGCTCACCATGGCTATTGGCAGCTCATGCTGGCTGTCAGCCACTCACGCTGGCTACCGGCCATTCACTGTAGCCTACTGCAGCCCACTACAGCAGGAGCTGCAGCCCACACTGTCGCCGGGGCTCGCACAGCCAAGTCCAGGTGGAGCTGTTATTAGCTGTAGAGGGCAGTGTCACTGGCCCTCATATGTGGGATCCGAACCGGGGCCACTGGCATACCCAAACCAGCTCTTAATAAATATCCCACTCGGTCAGCGCAGTTCCTTGCTTTTTCTTAAGAGTTGCTCCATGATAAAGAGGTGAAATTTTCTTTCCTTCCCTTCCCTAATTATATATCAAGGTATGTTTATGACTTGTAACAAATGCAACTCACTGTAATGGGATGTTGACACTAGGGGAGGTTGTGCGAGCTGAGGCAGGAAGTATATGGGAAATCCTATGTCTTTCCCTCAATTTTGCTATGAACTTAAAACTGCTGTAAAAAAATAAAGTCCAGTTTTAAACAGAAAAACAAAAAGAAGTGAACAAAAAACAGTCTCCAAACAAACCAGAAAAGCAAAATGGCACAAATGGCTCATAGATGGTGATGGTAAGGAGAATTATATTAGGCATGAATTGAGTGAAAATATGGCAATCAATTTGATATCATGTGTCGAGTCCAGTGCATAAAGTCCTAATGTCTGGGTCTTTTGGAAGCAGACACTGAAACACAGTAAGAATAGCAAAGCATTTATTAATGAGTAAAGTCTGTGAAAGATAGAGGAGGAAGCCAGGTTAGGCAGGTGAGGCCTTCACACATAGAGGCCCTCTTCACACTCATGAAAAGGAAAGGGGCAGCCCAGGGTTTGGCAGAAGAGTCTCAGTCACCAGTTCTCTCATTTATAAAATAGTGGTAAACTTAACTGTTTCTAATACATTTTCTATTACTAAATCATTGTTCTTGTCTTTGTAAATATTGTGTGTGGGTGTGCATCTGTGTGTGTCTGTACATATGCGCTTGCTTTTCACCTAGTATTTGTTTCTTTAATTGCTCTCCTAAATTCATTAATTTAATCAGGCTTTTAAATTCATTATGATTCTCAATTTTTCAGTTCTATCTGGACATCAAAACCTATATCACTTGGATTGCCTTCAGCAATCTAACCGTTTTATACTGGAACAGTAACTGGAGAATCTCTTGGAGTCACATCAACTGCAGGAGGGGGCCTTATGGAGGTCCTTCTTTGAGGGTACATATGAAGATATTCAAGTATGTGTCCAAGAATTTGTACAAAACCTCGAAGGGCAATCTTTTCCCCAGTGTTCCAGTTGATTGCAAATAAGACACCAGTTTCTGCGCCAGTGGTTTGATAATGGAATACCAGGAGGGAGCAAAGTGGAAGGCTTAGGTGTTGATTTATATTTCTGGCCTTGGAGATATTGCAGTTTTAAGGCCACTAACTTGGCAGACTTTTGTTTATGGTCTTGAAGTCTTTTCAAAGTGGAAAGGCAAGTAGGATTTGGGTTTTAATTCCTCTTATATGAAATTTTACAATATAGTACGCTTTCAAGGTTTCCAAATCAGGATAACATAAACCTCCAAAACTGCTGTTTTCCTGAATACCCTGTAATCAATTTTTCACTCTGATTTTTAAAGGATTGGGGGAACTGTGAAATTATCCTTATGGATTTTGTTTACAGTTAGGACAATTTCATAATTTTTTTGACAAATTTTTACTGAGCACCTGCTATATACTAGGCACTGTTCCCGGCGATAGGCACAAGGGTTGAACAAAAGTGCCCATTGCACTAAAATCAAAGCCAATATTTCTGGTGTGTTAACTTAAAAGCACAAAACTAGTGTAAACAAAGAGAAGAGCATTACTTAGTCTCCATTTCCACAGATGTATTGATATCTCACAGGCAGAAAATTCGGGCAGGAAAAATTATAACTATAGTGAACCTGCTTTCATGGTTTATGAATTATAGATATCAGCTTATTGAATTGGGTTATTATTATTTTTTTCACTACTGAGTTGTAGGGGTTTGTTATATATTTTGGTTAAATCTTTCATTTTAACTTAGTGAAGGTATTGGTTTAAAAACTACATGATGAAATTTCATATATATATATATATATTCCATGATAAGCATATAATAAAGATGAATATTGTTGATATTTTAATGCATTACAACTGATTTCTCTAAGGAGCAATAAAATGTCATATATACTACCTATTAATGTTGGCTTCCTAATGCAGCCTTTCATATGGGCAGTGTTTCACAGATTCTGGCATGCACCCTGTGAATATATACTTTTCCCATTGACATAATTATTCTTTAACTATGTCAGTATGGAAGTGGTCAAGATGGCAGAGTAGGTAAATGCTATGCTTGCATCCTCTCATGTCCATATCTGAATTTGAAAAAACTTCTGAATTTGAAACAATTTCCCTTTAATACTTGCATATTTATTTAATTGTAATTATCTAAAATACCACTATTGGGCTGTTGGAAAAGTCATAACACATTTTTGCAATGAAAAACATAGAAAAAAATACGTCATGACTTTTCTGACAACCCAATAAATTACAGAACAACCATCATTGAGAACCACCTGAAGTCCAGATGAACCCAAGCCCTACAATTAAGGACATATAGAAGCCGCCATATCAACACTGGCAGGAGAGGAGGGGCAGGGATGCAGAATACAGTCAGTAATATTGTAATAACTATGGCGTCAGAAGGGTACTAGATTTTTCAGGGCGACACCTCATAAATTACATAAATGTCTAATCACTATGTTGTACACCTGAAACTAATATAATATTATATGTCAACTCTAATTGAAAAATAAAAAAATATTATAAATGTGTCAATATGTTCTCTAAAATATTAAAAAAGATACCTGCTCATTTTACTTCTGGATTTGAAAACATTTCCCTTTAATTCTTATATATTTATTATTCTGCCATCATATATAATGTATCTACATATATATATATATATATAATATTATATATTTATTTAATAGTTTAACTTTTGTTTCCACTACTGATACCTCTGCCTGCAATTCTAACTAATCCTTAGGCCATATTTCCTTCCCTCATTTGCCACATATCCTCCTCTTCTCTTTTATATGAAACTCTTCACCTTTATTCCATTAGCCAACTCCTCATCCTCTACTCTAATCCTAATTTCAACAGCACTCAAATACGAGGTTAGACAATTAAGTTCACAAACTTGCCACTGTGCACTTACATTGCCAGCACTGTACAAACAGCTCAGTAAGGTTTCATAGCCTTGGTATATCAGTGTCTCAGAGCTGTGTTTGTGTTGACATGTGGCGGTGTCTTGCTGAGTAGTATTCATTATTGTTGTTCAGTGTTTTTGTGTGCTGTTGCGATAATGTCTGAGCTTGAATTAGAGCAATGAACAAACATTCAACTTCTTGTTAAACTTGGCAAGAGTGGAAGTGAAATCAGGGACATGTTAGTCCAAGTTTATGGGGATAATGCCATGAAGAAAATGGCAATGTACAAATGGATTTAACATTTTTCTGAGAGAATATGCGTCACTGACAAAGAGAGGTCAGGACGGCCAGCAACAAGCAGAACTGATAAAAATAGCGCAAAAATTCGTCAAATTGTGCATCAAAATCATCAGCTGACTATAGGGAACATAGCAGACCAATAAACATCGATAAAGAAACAGGAAAATCTTAACTGAAAATCTTGGCATGAGAACAGTGTGTGCCAGCAGTTACTTTACAATATTATTTTGAGACCCAAATGTACATGTGAAGCTTTTTAAAAAATATAATGTGTGATATAAAGGAAAATATTACCTTTGTACAAATTTAGCATATATACAAATTTGTCATATGTTCATAAATTAATTTTTTCTTCAAAATATTTGGTAGAACTAAGAACAAAGAAGTGAAGAAGAATTTGTTAATTTTGCAGTTACTTTACCTTTATTTTTTTTACCTTAATGTATCCAGCAGAGAACATGTCTAAAAATATAATAATCAATAGTATATACATAAACGTTCAGTCTCCTGGTACAGGAAGTATCATTGAAAACTACAAGCACAGATACGTTCTGTCTAGGTGTTCAGTTCTCTTATTCCAAGCAAACAAATAAGTCTCAAAAGCTAGGGTCCCCAATACATGGGTCGACACTTAAGATGACTACCAATAAATGGGTGGTATCATGGACTATCCTTGATTGGTTATACTAACACTCAAAAAAAGAATAACGTTATAACATGAAAGAATAAGAAAATTGTATTTACTAACACCCAGTTGAATAATTATAATTTGTATGTATTTATAATATGTATCTGAATATCATGCAAAGGGAAAAAAAACACACTCCCTGGGAAGAGACTATCCAAAATGTTTAATTATTATCTGGATGGTGGTTGTTGAGTTAAGTTATATATTAGGGAAAATAATCTTTCATAAATCTGAAACATTTATCTTCTAAGGAGCTTGCTTTCAGTTGTCAAACTTTGTCCACACTTAAGCAAAAAATATATATATTTTTATGAATTGGTGTTATATCTGTGAATATATAAAATATATACTACAATAAGTGCCAACAAGTGTTAAGGTAATATATTGTTTCCCTGCTAAAAGAACAAAGTGCTTATTTGGAAGTGTTGGATTTAAAAATAATGATTTTTGATTTCTTGAACAATATGTAGTTTAAGGAGGATTCATTATAACATGTCATCTCATGAAATCATTCATTTTCATAATACACTTGCACTTAAATGATAATTTTAGTAATTATTATTTAAAAAGCTCACAAAATCATTATATGATTTTTACTTACGGTACATTGTTATGGTACACAACGAACACTATTGCAAATGTACACTTAAACATTCAGTGAAAATATCTACTCAACTCTTTAAATTACAAGTATAAATGGTATTCGACTATCAATACATTTATACAGTGTATAGTCAGTACATCTGTTTAAAGAAACTGAATTGCTGTTGCTAAGCATTTCTCCCTATTTTTTCAAATTGATTTTCTTTGCAAAGAAGAAATGTGGATCTCACTTCGAGAAAATCTATGCCTTGGGGCATTTTATAATGAATGACTTGGCTTATTTTGTGAAAGTGCGTGTACTATTTTGAGAAATGGATATACGGTAGGGTGGTTACCAGCAGTTTCCTTTGTTGTAATTTCTGAAAAGCAGCTTTCTGTGTTTCAGAGAATAATTGATTTTTTTAAATAGTACTCTTTGTTACAGGCCTTATTTTATATAATTTTTCTTATTACTTTTTCAAAATAGATGCTTAATTACCTATTGAAATAGTACATAAAATTGATTATATTACACAGTGGTATCTTTTCATGTTAATTTTTTTAATTAAAAGAAAATAAAATTTTAATGGTGAATATCTTTAACATAGATTAAGAAATATATCATACTGCTTTCCATAGTGGCTGCACTATTTTGTATTCCCATCAACAGTGTGCAAGGGTTCCAATTTCTCCATTTTCACCAAGACTTGATATTTTTGTTTTTTAATAGTTGCCATCCTACTGGGTGTAAGGTGATTCCTTATTATGCTTTTTTTTTTTTAATTTTAATCAAATGTATTGGGGTTATATAGATTAATAAAACTGTATAGGTTCCATGTACAATTCTGTAATACATTGTATGCTCACCACACAAAATCAAATCTCCTTCCACCACCAAATATTTGACCCCCTCTAATTTATCCTCTTCTACCTACTCTTCTGTCCTCTTACCCTTTGGTAGCCACTAAACTGCTGTCTGTGTTTATGAGCTTTTGCTTGTTAGTTGGTCTTGTTTGTTTGTTTAAATCCCACATATGAGTGAAATTATATGGTTCTCAACTTTTTCTGTCCAAGTTATTTCTCTTAGCATGATCATCTCAAGATCCATCCATGTTGTTACAAATATGGATAAACCTTGAGGACATTATGTTAAGTGAAACAGTCCAGAGGCAAGAGGACACATTCTGTATAATTCCACTTATATGAGGTACATAGAATAATCAAATTCATAGAGAAAGGAAGTAGAATGGTGGTTCTCAAGGGCTGGAGGGAGGGAGGACAGGGGAGTAAGTGTTTAAAGGGTACAGAGTTTCAGTTTTACAAAATAACGAGTTCTGCGGATGGATGGCAATATTGGTAGCACAACAATGTGAATATATTTAATTTCATTGAACTCTACTTTTAAAAACAGCTAAGATGGTAAATTCTATGTTATGTGTATTTTATCACAAAAAAGATGCTGGTAGAAGAAATAAGATTTTAAAAAGAAAAATATCAAGTCAAATATTCACAATTACAATTTTCTCTAAACAAAGTTAATAAGGATATATGAAGTTGTGTCATAATAACAGAGTAAGTTTGCCATTATCACAATGTGAGAGGTTTTGAAATTTAGTAAATTTAAAACACTAAAGAATGTTCTCATATTTGATTTTGGAGACATTTTAAAGGGAAAAGCTAAATCGGAGAAGTTTAATTAAAATCAACAAAGCTAAAAGTTTAGATTTCTTTTTGTATTATTTGGTATTATTTAAAAGTGTCCTATATAGAGATAATAAAATATTTTCTGGCATTCCAAGCGAGACAAAATATTTTCTAAGTGTATACATTATTTATTAAAAATATGGGTAATTACACAAAATTAAGGGTAAAGCTTGGATGAAAATCCAGGTGGATTTTGTGTTAACAAAAATATTTTCAGATGTTTAAGGCACTAAGATTATGGTCTGCAAGTGTATAAATATTATATCACTGTCCCTTTGTCATTATCATTCTGCAGATAATTATGAATATTTCCCTGACTACCTATATCAATTACTGCAAAAGAAAGATTTGATTTATGATTTTTCTTGCCATAACTGCCTCAATTTTTTTTCTACTACCTTCTGTTTTTTGTTTTTTTTTTCCTCTTTCCCATTTGTTTTTTAATTCTTTTATTTATTTGTTTAGCAGGTAAATCTTCATTTCTGTGGTTTTTCATCAAAAACAAAAAGAAAAACAACGCAAAACATGATTTTATCTAAAAGCTATTTACAAGGGAAACATTGGTTTAATTAGTAAAATACATGTAAATAAATATCACCAACTCATAGAATTAAGGCAATTACCTCAATGTCATCTCTTTTCCTGAGGATTCCTATCTCATTTACTCACAGTTACTGATCTCATTTAAGTAGAGTTCTATGCTAGCTTCATCTATAAAAGTCCTTCAAGAAATTCATATTATTTGTTTTTCAATTATGGATATCTTTCCCTTATTTCATGCTTTCTATATGTTTATAGAAGTTGCTGTTTTTGATCAAGTTATCTTATCATGAATTAAAATGTTCTCATTTATGTTTTCTATAATTTATAATGGATAAAAGTACTAAACTTTTTGTAACATATCCATTAGTCATTACAATACCTCACTGTCTACTCCAGAGTTAGCTCTAGTTTGATGGCATATAATTCTATATAAGGTCGTTTTGTGAAACAAATGATAGAAAAAGACTATATCAATTTACAACATCAAAATATTGCAATTCTCATGTTTAATTTTATTTATGGACTTAAATATATATATATAGATATTCTATATAAACTAAATAAATGTTTTATCTACCTTACCATATTCAACTTTATGTATAGTCAACTATGTCACCTATTTGACATAGCTTATTTAATATAAGTCATTATACAATTAACTCTCAAATTATTAGATAATAAGGATCAAAATGTTTCATTCTTTTAGCTAATATTTATAGGATTTTAGGATCTAAAAGTGAAAATTCAATTTTGTAATATAAGTAAAATGTTACAAATTACACATGAAATTATATAAATTTAATGTGGACTATGCAAGTTAAAGAGGCATATTTAAAACTCAAGACTGACTATCAATGGAAAACAATACTATAATTAGCAGGCAATTAAGGAGATGAAATGGAAAACTGAAAACTACTCAACTAATGCAAAATAGGAAATGAAGAAATAAAGGATAAAGAAGAGATCGGATAAATAAAATAAATCAAAAGCTGATATATTTAAACTCAATCATATTGATAATTTTAGTTTTACTATATGGTTTCATATTATTCTTGTTATGAGCTGTTAAACATTGTAACTTAGTTCAGTCTTTATTACTTTTTTTGTACAACAAATCCTTCTACAAGACTATATGGAAATAGTTAAGGAATATTAACATTTGTTAGAAAACAGTGTTACTCTATCTTTAAACTATTGTAAGAATTATGGGTATCATGGTTGTAAGCATAGAATTTAACTTGGGAAGACAGTTAATAGAAAATTTCTTATGTGAGGCTGATCATGACTGTATATGTAAAGTCAAATTCTGAAGGTATTTAGGGGTGGACAGTAAGTGACTAGTACTTTGTAAATCAGTGAATCTTACATATTAAGGAGTCATATATTTCTGGCATACATTTTTTAAAAGCCATGTATACAGACGGTGCCAAAAAATGTATACACATTTTTAAAAATCTGTATTAAAATTGTAATGCTCAATATGTATCAATAACAAAAGATGGATACAAGTCACCTTTGACTTCTGCAATTACAAGAGGTGCTAAGTGGTTACCGTCAGTGTAATTTTAATACAGTTTTGTCCTTTCTTAAAATGAATATACATTTTTTTGGCTATCTATCTATCTATCTATCTATCTATCTATCTATATGATATATATATAAAGATTTGAAAAAACATCTAAACAAATAATAACCTTCATTTAAAGCTTTAATTATTAATGTCTCCTCCAATTGGCTATAAAGACGCAAAGATAAAACACCCTTTTATACTTTAAACATCCTTTTATACTTGGTATCTACAATAAATACTGATGAATCTCAATATATGTATGTTGTTTAAGTAACAGGTAATAATACATGTTAATTCAGTTCAATAAAATGCATGTTAGATGTGATTTACTTTGATAATTATAAACCCACATTATGTATAAAATATTTAAATGTTAATCACAGTATACAAAGAAGACTCCCCTGATGTCCTTAAATAAACTATACAAGTAAAATAACATACAGGGTCCTAATGTATGAGTTTGATATAAGCATGTTACAAACATAGCCTATTGATATCAGCAAACCAGTGGCTTGTTGCTACACTGTTAGCTTTGAGAAAGTGTTGATGGCACAGCGATGTTAGTTATAATTTTATTAGGTTTAGATTTGGTGTGATGAATTGAAAGGGTGTGGAGGAATGGAGGAAGAGATTTAGTTTTAGTCCTGCGCCCAACTAGGTAAGCACTTTTGGCAAAATAATTTAAACTTTTGTTGCTTCAAATTTTATTTCTTAAAGTGAATGGGATAAAAGAGATGTTGGGTAAAATGCCTGTCAGCCATAAAGCTTTATGAGTCTAACGGTAGCTCTGAAACAGTGCACACAGCAATGTATCGCACTATCAGCGGCACTCAGAATTCAATTACTAAAGGAAATTTGCAGAACCTCAAATGGCAATCCATGCACATCAATGGATTATTTTAAGAAAAGGATACGATATAGAAGAAGCATATAAAGTAAGGATATGTATGCATGGATCTCAGTCTGCCACATAGAAAGTGTCCAGAGAGGCCACCAGCTTGAATTATCCTTCTAAGAGTTTCACAAGGTTGTGCTTTTTTCTCTCAGATTAGGAACCACCAATATATACATGGAACATGCTGAAACCAGGGAACCCAAAATGAAGACTTGGCCAGGGTTCCTTATACGCTGCTGATCACATCAGCAGATTTTTGCTATATAACCAGTCTTCCAGGAGAACTCTAAAAACGTGTGTAAATCACCAATCTCACTGTTTTCAATAAACAATCTGGACAGGTTTCTACACACAGCCCTATAATTCCTTGGACCCAGAAATTTCATGCCTTGATCAGTGGTCATTCCTCTGATGGTACATTTCTTACTTCAGTAAATAATTTAACCAATTCCAATCCTGCTGCATGAGCTCTCGCAAGACACGTGAAGACACGTAGCATCACTGTACACAGTGACTCTAAAAATAAAAGAGTGGAGCATGAAAAAAAATAAAACATTAATCAAAATTGTCACAATTGTATGTACAATAAAGACAACAGGGAAATAAGGTTATGAAGAGTTTGGATCACTTTTTCTATAGTTTACTTAAAAATATTGTTTAAAAGATGTTTTGTAGATTATAGGTTAAATTCCATATGCTACACAAAATTTATAATTTATTACAACAGTTTAATGAGTATAAAAAAATTAAAACTATCTTAGCAAATAATTAAGTTTCATGATTCCAAATTATATATACATATTACTATAATCAATTTATTAAGACTGTGAGCTAACAGAGCAAAAAGCCATTTTTGATTAATGCTATTATGAAAAACATCAAAAATGAAATTACTACTTGAATCCTGAAAAAACAATCTGATATTTATTTCAACCCCCAATTTTCTTGTCTATAAATGTTATTATGCTTTTTTCTCTACCAGGAAACTATATCTATCTATGGAGATATATGAGTTAAAACATCTAAGGTGTCAAGATAGTATTTTATGGTGATTAGGATTAAATTAAAAAAGATTTTACATATGTGCCACATGATAGCCTACTAAACATGCTTATATTAAATGACATCCGGATAGATTATTCTGAACACAGGTTTTTCACAAAGTTGGATTTAGAAGTTCTTCTTACCAATAAATTCTGTATATGTTTAGAAGGCAAATCAAATATGTTGCAATATTTCAGATTCTGTGTACTGCAAATTATTTTCTAACTAGGTAAATAAAGCCTCAAGAGCACAAAACTCACTGGTAGCTTGTCAACTTCCCTAATAAAGGGTGCTGGTTTGAATTTCTACTATCAAATTCTGAGAATAAAAAAAATTTGTTTTAGAAAAGGAACCCAAAAACTCAAAATTATAAGTAAAAATGCCATGGTTCCTTTTAAAATAAAATTAGTTGGGCATCTTTAGTACATACAAATGAGGATCTCAACTAGATATTTGAGTAGAAATAAAATATTTTGATGGAAGTGGCTCACATAAGCTTTATATAAAAATGATAATAGGGGGGCCGGCCGAGTGGCTCAGTTGGTTAAGAGCTCGCTCAAGAGTGCGAGCTCAGCTCTGAGCAACAGCTGTTCGAGGCCAGCCCGAGCTGAGTTGCCGTTGAGCTGCCAACAGGTGGCAGGATGGCTCAGCTAAAAAAAAACACAAAAAAAAACCCAAAAAAAACAAAAAACAAAACAAAACAAAAAAAAATGATAATAGGAATTGTGACCATGAAAATAACTCAATTACCTAAAAACACATACATCGAGAAATTAGAATAATGATGATATAATTTGGTATATGTTCCTTCATTAAATTCTATGCAAATTATTTAATATATGTATTCAAAACCATTTAACCCCCCAAATCAGGCCTAATGCAGCCTCATATATTAGTGTATTTTTCCATTGTCCATCTATATAGTTCCTGAAATAATTTAATATTTTTCAAAACATACTATTGTATAATTTAAGTTATCTCAATATTTTAAAAACCCTATCAAATTTGGCAGCTTCAGTAATAATCATATGCATATTTACAAGGATTTATAAACTAAATCCTCAATCAATATGATATATAATCTGGAGACTAGTTTCCAATTTGCCTTAATCTCAAAATTGAGAGCTTCACATTTTTAGTCATTTCCTTATCACTTACTTTGATGTCCTGACAATAAGGAAAACTTGACTATGTATATACTGGTTAATTTATTTTCTCATCCCTGATCACCTGGATGGTTACAATAAAACTCCCTATTCTGTCTATCCACCCTGACACTGCTGTTATGGTCAGATTTGGATACAGCCAGTAAAAATGTGGACATCTGAAATAGGCTGTCCCCATTTCTGGTTTCTGCTCCAACATATAAAGAGCTTAGATGTTGTTACTCCTAATTTCATAATAAGAAAAAAAGCTAAACAAGCAAAAATTCAGAGAACATACATCAGAGAATTGAGGTGACATTGATGCTCTGAAAACAGGTGAAACTGAAATACGGAGAATCACAGCATACCTGGAGTTAAAGCCAAATGGGTCAGTAACTGGTAAGAACATTTACACAGTAATTGACTGATTTCCGGAGGCTGCGCATGGACTAGCTTGAAAGTTAAAAACTCCCAGGGCAATAGTCACATGGTTGCCTCCACTTCTTCATGGTTTTTACATAAAGGAGCTATCAGTTCTCATAGTGATGATTGGAGAAAAGTAGTAGCAGGAAGAGGGGAAAAGTAACCATTTTGACTCTGCTTAGAACATTCTGTTCTCAGTAGCAAAGTCCTGCCCTTAGGGTAAGTGCTTTCCAAAAATCTGATATGCTCTAGGGGAAGGGCAATTATAAAACTTGAACCTTTTTACCTTCAATGTCACACATATGGAGAAAAAAAAATGCCAAGAAACTCATCTGAAGGTACTGCCCCAGGACTCTTGTCAAGTCAAAAGCTAAGATTTAATCATGTGATTATAGAGTATTTACCGCCTTATCAATAGGACTCCAGTATAACACTGGAACCCAACTGAGAGAGCTATTAGAAATAGACTGTATTTAAAATAAGTTTCTAGAAAAACCCAAAGGCAAGAGAGTGGAGAAATATAAAAGAACACTATAGGAAATTGAAGCCACTGACATCTACAGCTACAGCAGACATTAAACACAGCTTAACTCCTATCAGGTAAACATCAAAGCCTTACGCTAAAGACATATTTATCTCTTTTTCTGTTAACTAATACATCATATTTAGCTTTCAACAACAACAAAAAAATTATGAGGTATGCTAAAATTCAAGTAAAACACAGCACAAAGAAACAAGCAAGCTTTGGAACCACACTGATATATGGCAGATATCTTAAATGTATTAGACCTGGAATTTAAAATGACTATGGTAACATGCTATGATGTCTGTTGATGAGAGTGGATGGATGATATTCAAGAACAGATTTGCAAGATGGGAATAAAAAAGGGAAACAGAATATATTACAAGAAAATGCTAGAACTCAAACACTGTAAAAGAAATGAAGGATGCTTTTGATTGAATGAAAAAATGAATGAGTTTGAAGATATATGAATGAAAGATCCCAGAATGGAAAACCCAAAATAAAAATAAGAATGAAAAATAGAGTATAGAATACTCAAGAAGTGTGAGACAATTACAAAATGTGCAACATACACAGAATAGGAATAATAAAAGGAGAAGATAGACTAGGCCAGGGGTTAGCAAACTTTTGAGTTGTAAGAGCCATCTCTGTCCCTCACAACCATTTAAAAATTATTTGAGAGCCACAAAACAAATGAAATAACCATTATGTGAATAACATCCTTTAAAAATTTTATAAATGAACTATGATAGTTTTATGTTCATTTTCAAATTTACTTCAGAGCCACATGTACCTACCCAAAGAGCTGCATGTAGCTCGCGAGCTGCAGTTTGCTGACCCCTGGACTATAGCAGCAGAAATATTTGCAGTAATACTAATTAGAATTTTGCACAAATATTGAATCACAAATCCAGGAACTCAGAATAATGCAGGATTTGGTACCAAAAAATGTACACTTAGGCATATCATAACCAAACTACTAAAGATGAGAAAATCTTGAAAGAAGTCAGTGGTGAGGGAATCTTACCCACTGAAAAAAAAAGGACGCTTGCTATTTACTTTGGAATTATGTTCAAAAACCATGCAAACAAGACAAGTGTAGTAAACTATTTAAAGTGTTGAAAAGGGCCAACAAAGTGGCACGGCGGTTAAGCGCAGGCTTGGGAAGCCAGCGGCCCCTGTCTGGGTCCTACATATGAGGGCCAGTAACACTGCTCTCAAAAAAATAAATACATAAATAAATAAATAAATAAATAAATAAATAAATAAATAAAATGTTGAAAAAAAAATCCCACAAAACTCATCAACTTAGAAATCTCTATTGAGTGAAATTATCTTTCAAAAGAGAGAGAGAAAAAAAGACTTTCTCAGACAAATCAAACAGGATGGAATTTGTTGCCAGTACACCTGTCTAGCAAGAAATTTTACAATAAGTTCTTCATAGAGAAGAAAAATAATATGTCAAAAACTCATGTCTACTTAATAAAGAACATTACAGAAGGAATAAAGAAAAGGTAAGGTTATTTCAGTTTTTCTTATTCTGAATAGCTTTAAAAGACAGCTGTTCAAAACAATAACAGCAACAATGTATAAAGTGATATAGCTAACAGACAAGTGAAATGAGTGACATCAATTAAGCAAAGTATTGGAAGAAAGCATTAGGAATATTTCATTATAAGCTATCTAAACTACCTGTGAAGTGAGGTAGTGTTATTTGAAAACTGATTTAGATTGAAAAGTTTAGGACAACCATTAGAATTAGTTTTAAAAGAAGTATAATTGATGTGCAAAAAGAGGAGAGCAAATAGAATCATGTAAATAAAATACTCAGTTAAAACAAGATTAAAAGAAAGAAAAAGGGAACAAAAACGAAAAGAAAATAAAACAAGTGCAGTGGTAAAAAACAGTTATAAACATTGTAAATAGTAATCCAATAAATCAACAATCACTTTAAATGTGAATGATCTAAATTCACAAATTCACCAATTCAAAGACATACAGTAGACTAAAAAAAAATTATAAAAAAACCAAGAGTCAACTATATGTTCTCTATAGGATACCCACCATAAATATAAAGATATAGACATATTAAAAGTAAAATAGAGAAATATGTATATATCACTCAAATATTAACCACAAGAAATTTGGAGTTAGCTACATTAATTTAGACAAAGCAGAGAGATTTTAGAGAAAACAAAAATTATAAGGAGAAAGAGAGATAATTTTTAGAATTACATAATTCTCAAAAGGTCAATTCTCCAAGATATACTGAGCCTTAATGTATATGCATCTAACAGAGCATTAAAAGTATATGAGGGGTAAAAAGTATAACTATTGCACTTTGTTGTACACCTGAAGCTAATTAAAAGTATATATAAATAAAATAAAAAAAAGTATATGAGGCAAAAACATAGAACTATGTTGTGGTCTGAATTGAGTCCTCTAAAAATTCATATATTGAAGTCCTAAACCACAGTACTTTGGAATATGCCTGTGCTGGAAGATAAAGGTTAAGGTTTAGGGTTAGGGAGGTTATTAATGTGTGTTCTAATCCAATAGGACTGTCATCATAAAAAGAGATTAAGACACAGACACACACAGAGGAAAGGAGAAGCCTGCCACCTGTGGACCAAGAAAAGATGCCTGAAAAGAAATCAAGCTTGCTGACACCTTGATCTCAGACTGCTAGACTCCAGAGTTGTGAGAAAGTGTATTTCTGTTGTTTAAGCCATCCAGTCTGTAGTACTTTGTTATGGTAACCCCTAGCAAACTAATGCTAACTTCAAAGAAAAATAGTCAAATCCACTATAATAGTTGGAGATTTCAAAACCCTTCTCTCAGTAATTGACAACTTCAGCAGGCAGAAAATCAGCAAGGATACAGTTGAACTAAACAGCATCATGAATCACCTGGATCTAATAGAACATTTATAGAACATTTTATCCAACATCTGCAGAATACACATCCTTCCCCAGCTCATAAGGAACATTCACTAAGACTGACTACATTCTGGGTCTTCAAACACATTTTAAAAATTAAAAAAAAATACTTGGAAAATAAGCAACACATTTTTAGAGAACATATGGGAAAATGGAGTCTAAAGAAAAATTAAGCAATATGCAGACTTAGTTTGAATGCACCAGTTTTGCCAAGCGTGGCATGGATAATCAGCTTAAATTAATGGATCCTCAGTTTCCATAAATGAATAATAGAGATGACATCTTTCTTTCAGGTAGAGGGAGAGATAATGAAAGTAATTCAAATTAAATTTTGAGTTCTTTTAGATAGGCAATCAATGGCAGACTTTATTAATGTAGCATCTTAAATACATTATGTCACTGATTTTTTTACAGGACTGAGGAGGGGCTCATGGGAACCCAATATGTAGCCATGTCAGACCAAACTGTTGCTAAGCTGGGGGTCCACTTGTTTTATATCTCTTGGGGTGTATCCCATCATCAGCTTATGACTTATATACATAAAAGTATCAGACTATCATTACCACATATATTACATGAAACTGGAAATTTAAAATCATTTTAGCATTTCAATGGTTTTCACTGTTTTGGTGGTAGGACTAAAGTATCCTTTTCTAGTAAAGATTCCCAAACTATTGATGTTATCAAGATTGTGTGACTATCAACACAATGAACTTTAAGGAATACTGTAATAGGGAGTCTTTAGGAAGAATGCTGATGATGTGTTATATTCTTGTGAGAGCAGGAGTTTATTATTTTTTGTAATTAATGTAAGAGCAGTTCATTATTTTTTTACTGATTTAGCTATAATATAATATGCAAAGTTTGTATAATCTGATTTAAATTTTGAGATTATTTTAACACAGTGAGTCTGTGTGGTATGGGAAATTAATCATATTGATATTCAGTAGAGCCAATTTTTCTTGTTGATCCTGTCATGCAAGTGATTTGAACAAGTTGTTTGTTGTTCTTAGTATTAGCCCTGTCATATGCGATCCTTCATTAATTATGCAAAGCCACCGATTTAGACTTTATTTATTCATTCATGTACTTACAGAGCAAATTGTTTGTTTGTTTGTTTTTGTTAATACATGAGAGACACTGCTAGGCAATAAGCATAAAATAATGAAAAAAGTCATATTTTGATTTCTGGTCTTATGGAATGTGAGACAGACATCACTAAAATAATTAATTTTAATCAATTTTAATTTAATAATTACATGGTAAGAACTAATGAGAAAAGACATGCAGTATTATTTGAGAACATGGAATAGAGAAGCCTAAGAGTCAAATAAGACTTCCTTTAGGCATTAACATTTCCATAGCGTATAACACCAGTTTATGTAATTTAGGGACTTAAATGTGTGTCTGTATATGAGAATGTAAGCTCCATGAAGGTAAGGATTTCTTTATTTTGCCCACTGCACTATGTACCAGTGCAAAAAATAGTGCATGAATGGATGAATGGATTGAAGCTAGCACAATGTTCAATATGTTAGTAAATTGAACAATGGTTTTCTTCCATTGTCATATTGTGATATGAGTATATAATAGAAACTCATATTTTTTAACTTTCAATTTTTAAGAAACTTCAGGCGCAAGAAATAGAACTTTAATTTATAAATTCAGCATCACCTTGATATTTATTGAGTACCTACCTATTCTTGCCAAACACAGCATTACTAAAAGAAAAAAAAAATCCTGTGTCTGTTATCTTCTAACTCAGAGAACACCACTTCTGACAGCAAATGCTGTTTTCCACACCAACAGTGAAAACCATAGAAATACTAAAATGATTTTAAATTTCCAGTTTCATGTAATATATGTGGTAATGATAGTCTGACACTTTTATGTGTATAATTCCTAAGCAGATGGGATACAGCCCAAGGGACTTAAAACATTTCTCTGTCTCTATCCCTAAATTTACACTCCTTTGTGCCTATTGTCATTGTAGGATGCTATCCTTTCTATTTTATTTTTGGTGTGTTGTCTGATCCACTCCCCTGCCCCGGTCTTTTTCTGTCTCCAGCTTATATTTTCTTGCATATGAAGAATGAAAGCAGCTGAATATATTTATCATTCCCTTGACTGAAAACATGACAATTAATTTCAGTAATGTTGGGCCCAATGGATATTAGATTCATTGGTTAGTCCAGAATTTACCAGATGCATTCCTTATCTAAGAAATATAGTAAGCATGCTGTCAAAATTCATACACATAGGAAGCCAAACTCATTTTGAATTACATAAGGAATCTGGGCATTAGGGCATTATTTATCATTAACTATGGTCACTAACAGGAGTAGGAGCTGAAAGAAATGCAGTTATTTACTCTGAAAAATTTGCAAAGCAGAAACTACTTTTTTTGTCTGTTTCATTTCACCACTGTATAATCTCCAGGACACCAAGGATATTTTCTGTTTAATGCATTCTTCCAGCATTGAGAATGGTGCCAGGTGTGTAGAAGGTACTAAATTTTTGTTAACATGAAAGAACATTAGATGACTTCCTATAGCTTAGTAACACTATGAGTAATTTAAATAGCGTTGGTTTTAGCTAAAACAAGCAAAATAATGATAGTATACATTTCTTCAGAATTCATGATCTTATAGAATTAAGAAGTTAAAATTTGTAAAACCACATTTTAATTCATAAAAATGGAATGAAACAATGTATTTCGGCAAACTAAAATACCAGTATTTAAATTCACCTTTTATTCAATGATCTTGTTGCAAAGAAAGCTGCAGGTTGCAGGGTGTGTATTAACCAGGGAACAAAAACAAAGAACAACATTTATCTTTTAATTAGATTCAGGTAAAGGCATGAAGTGAAATTAATCTAGAATATGTTCTATTTTTTGTCATGAGTAATGCATTGTCTTTGGTATGTTTGCTGATGATACAATTTCAAGAGACAAAGGCTCTAGTTGTCACCATTTTATAATTGAGCTTGTAATTACCCATCTGAAAAGTAACCCATTTGCTTGAATATTGTGCCTTGAGTAACATAATTTATATAACTGTAGAAAAAAATCATTAACTCTGACTAGCATAGGTAAGAAAGTATTCTCATTAATTGTACCTAGAAGTAGATTACAGTGAAGCCTGAGGGTCCTTCAGGGCTGGTCACTGGCTGGAACCCATCAAAGGGTTCAGGGCTGGTCACTGGCTGGAACCCATCAAAGGGTTCAGGGCTGGTCACTGGCTGGAACCCATCAAAGGGTTCAGGGCTGGTCACTGGCTGGAACCCATCAAAGGGTTCAGGGCTGGTCACTGGCTGGAACCCATCAAAGGATTCAGGGCTGGTCACTGGCTGGAACCCATCAAAGGGTTCAGGGCTGGTCATTGGCTGGAACCCATCAAAGGGATGGGCTTTAGTGATGTAAGTCATCTGTTTTTGTAGAATTAGGAAAGTAAGCTCTTGCTTTATTTCTCATGTAAAGATGTTCTCAAATATTTTATACGTTCCAGAGTTCAAAAATTTTGCATTTTCCCATTGTTCATATTGTACATCACTTCAAAAATAAAACTGAATTTACCAACATATCCTTTAAAATTATTTTCCCACATAGGGTTAAGTCTTTGGTTTTGTACACCATGAAAAATATCATACAGCAATGTTAGAATTTCCAAAATCGGTTCTTAATACAAGATTTTTTCTAAATAAGTTATTTTCCCATTTTTTAAAACAATGCATTTCCTTGGAAAGTCATATTACGTACTAGTTCTTCTGACCCAGCATTTGGCATACCGCATGAAAGTCAGCCAATTTGTTAAGTGTCACTTCTATAAAAAGGGAAAAGGTCACCACTCATTTTAACTTGTAGATTTAACATTTTTGTACTAATAATCTGGTAACTTCAATGAGGTAAAAATATTTTCCAGATCACTTTCTATCACATATTAAAATTGGCATGAAGGTTCCATTATTAAGATAATACATTAAGTTAACTATACTGTATAAGAATGTAAAAGAGAAACAGAAAAACTGTACTAAACAATTGATTTTCCTAACATACTGTGGAACTACCACTTATCCCTTATGATTTTGTGTGTACTATATGATGATCTGACACACAAAGTTAACCTGTGTGTAAAATATGTTTTGACTTTGTATGTCAGATCACTACCCAAAACACCCATAATCATGTGTGTGTGGGCATGTGTGTTTGATTCGTATATATAAAGCTGTCTTTCAATATCCTTGTTTTAGACCTTGCTTGTGTTGTTTTGGGGGGAGGACACCACAGTGTAGAGAGTCCTGCCATTGGCATTTGCTGCTCACAGGTTTGAAATAAGATTTATATAAGTTTGAAATTTGAAAATATCTGCACAAATCAAGTTGTATAGGTTTGAGGTTTCAAACAGATTTTTGTTTTCCTTCTATTTAGAGTCCTTGGCAGAGATGAGCTTACTGTTACTGACGATTTTTTTTTTTTTCAGATCACTCTCATTTGCTGAGAAAGTAACCCTCCAGGATACATGCCTAAGAGAGGTCCTGACTTACACTTCTCTCCTCTCATGAGACATTGTCAGGTTTTTTAGTCTTTTTTCATGTGACAATCCCAGTATCTCTCTGTTAGAGTCTAATTTGGTTAATTTGCCTTCTGATAATGGATGGAATTCAAATAGGCAATAGAACAGAAATGCAAACTTAAAAGTCACTTTGTATTTGGCAACAATATCTCACCATTTTTTAGATGTAAAGGACATTTGTAAGTGTGTTTGGTACATAGCTTGTCAATGTAGTATTTGCGAACATGATCAAAGTTTTTTTAGAATTTTGAAAATAAAAGGCTGACTTGAGTTGTTTTAGATCAAAGATTTGATTTGAATTTAATGGTAAGTTTTTTTTCTATCTTTTATACAAATATAGAATATACTTTCAAATAAAAGTGTAAACAAAAGAGCAAGCAACATCCTTAACATCTCTCTCAGTTAAGGAGAAATACTAGAAAGAAATATCTATTTACTGTTGGTATTACAAGTAAAACCATCTGTGATAAGACATTACTGCTGTTAATTGAGCTTAAATATATGAAGAGCAACAGCTCTTATAAAAAGAAAATAAAGTTTAACTATGTGCTTCTTAGCTTCAGAAGTGCTACCTTCAAGTAATAATATTTACCTTTTTAAAGCACTTCTTACTTTCTCATGAAAACAGCAATTAACATTCATTCTTAACAAAGCAGTTTGTGGAATTATTTCACATGTTTAAAATCCATGATTTTTTCTAGAGCAAAAGCTATTAGAAGGCTCAATACACAGCAGTGAATCAGAGAATATGTGGAGAAGAATTCTGAGTGTGGTAAGTAATTTGTCAAACCCAAACAGTCCTTGGCAAGGTAAGGATGACTTGAACTCGCCTGTCATTCCTTCTTTATTTATATATTTTTGACTGTCTTCCCAGTTGATCAGTAGTTAATCAGTGCTGATCAGTGCCCTTGGAGTTGCAGTACTACAATGCACTTCATTCCCCAGCCATGTATTCCTCTTATTATCATCCACCACAATGTCCTGTGTCACATCCCCGCAGGCTTTGATGAATAGCAGGCTGCTTAATTTGATAAAACTGACGCAATTACAGTTATGATTAAGTTATGAATTTATCCCTCATAGTAATAGACTGAAGGAGAAAACTCAAATAATTTTCAATATCTCTTAATAAAGCATTAAGTGTTAAATATCAGTTAAGAAGAAAGCATTCAAGATAACTTTAAAAAGTCCTTTTAGAGATACTGATATTTCATTATGATTCGTGTGCTCCTATGCATTTTGCTGCATATATAAGGGATTCAAGATTTCTTTATCTAGACCATTTTGAGGGCTTTGAATGTAGGAAGCAATCATGAGGGTTGGAATAATGTCTTCCTCTCTTGCTCACTTGCTTTAAAATGGTGCTTTCCCCAAACTTAGCATTCCTCTACTATAAAAGCAATCACTATCCAGGAGTGTTGGGTCTTTTGTCAGCATCTGTGTCAAATTACATTCGTGACTTGTAAGGAGGGTAATAATCTCATATCCTACCCAATTGTTGACATATATGCTACTTAATATAGAATATTAGAATCATTTAAGTCATGATAATATAGTAAAATATGAAGAAAAACTAAGTGGTTTTAATTTTAGAAAGAAATAAAATCACAATATCATTATTTGAAGATATTATAGTCACCTACTTAGAAAACCCAATCAATTAAAACAAGCCACATGAATTGGAAAAAAAAATATATATATCTGTATTAACCAATAAGTTATAATGACTCTAGGAATCAATCTAACAAGACTATCCAAGTGCTTTATAAAGTAACTTTAATACTGTACTGAAAAACAAAGATCTGAATACTTAGAGATTAAATACCATGTTAATGGGTTCTATAGCTTACATTTGTAAATATGTCAGTCTATCATATATATATATATATTCATTCAGTACAGTTATAATTTAAAATTTGAAGAATCTGTTTAAATGCCACAAACATTCTATAATACACATGGAATTTTAAAATCATAAATAAAATATATACATTTTAAAAAGGGCATTTTTTTCTACTGGGTATATTTAGTAAAATTCTACAATAATAACAGTAGATCTTAGTGATAAATATACCTATATTTAAATAATGAATTAAAGAGGTGATACCACAAATAATACAGGGAAAAATGGATTGCTTAATAGATAGTGATTTTAAAAACTCATCTCACAGTATGGAGAAAACCAAAATGTGTCCTACTTAAAACATGAACAAAAGTGATCTCAAATAGGTTCCAAACCTATATATGGACTATCAGTATGTAACCCTAAAGAATACATTTGTAGAGAATGCACTATAATTTGAGAGTGATAAGATTTTCTAAATAATAAAATTGTATCCTCCATATAAATTTTAAAATATATTTGTTGATTTATTTGAAAAACGTTGCTGAAATTTTGATTAATTACAATTACGGGTTTATTGGTGAATAACTGATATTTTTGTAATATTAATTTGTCCTATATAAGAAAATAGCTCCATTATTCAAGTTCTTTGTGTGGATTTTAATAATATTAAACATCAGATCATCATGCTATTAGCTTTGATGAGGGAAAGAACGAAGGAGGAAGGTTTGAGTAAGGAAAAGGTAAGATAGAGCAGTTTTAAAGAGTAGGGTTGTAAATCTACTGAAGGAATAGGGTTGACGTGTCAGGTAATATTCAGGACATACTGTACCCCTAAGCTCACAAAATCAAGGAAATTTTGTGAGAATAAATATGATGGAAGGAAATAAAGAAAAAAATAAGTTAATGGAATATTTATCATGACAGGATATTGCATCTAATCTACGTAAGAAAGAAGTATAAAACATAATGTAGATTAAAATAAGGAAAGAAAGATTAATCTTCAAAGTATTGTAAGGAATGATATAATGAGTGATTTTAATTAGGAGTGATTTTAATTAGTACTTGAGCAGGGACTAAAAGTCTAAGGGGCTGGTGATATAGCATGTGCCTTATTTGCATTAAAGGCATTTATTTTGCAATGATCTATACTGAAGAAATAACTCTATCCGAACTGTTTGAAAAGCTCCAGAGTTCTGGTTTATAGTGATCATGTCTGTGAACATTAAAAGGGGTAACCATGAGAAAAATGTAAGATATACATTTTTTGAATATACAACTACAAATCTTAAACTGAGTCATTTTTTTATTACAAAGAAGGGTAACAGTGTCTCAACTCAGGGGAAATACTGGGTACAGATATCAACAGTTGGGAGTACTATTTCTGTGCAAAAATTAAGTAGAGATATTCCTTGTGATAGGTTTGTTCTCACTGTTTTGCCTTATCTAAAACATGTCTTGTATGACCAAACTTTCCTTCCAGTGTTTCAATCACATTCTTTAAGGGAAAATCTCTCCACCTTTGAAAACACTTCCAAAGGGATCACGTCCACATTCAAACTCTATTGAAACTGACTCTCTCCAGGCTAATATCCATTCTCCAACTCTGTACCTAATTAAAGTCTCCAAAGAACACTTTCTCTTCTCACATTTCCATATTCCCTAAAATGCTTAATGGAAGGGAGAGTATTTGATGTACATCTTCTTTAATGTGTATTGTAGTCCATGATTCTGATACCATCACTGTTACCATTTACCAACTGCAATCTGCTTATACCTCTCTCTCCCAATTCACCTATCCTTGAAAACAATCTTGGTGATACCAGAAAATCAATCACATACCTCTCTTCATCAAATTCCATGGTACTATATTTGCATATGTAAATTTATCATTGATAATAAATGAGTATTTTAATGTCGTCCCTGACATTTTGAACCCCACTGTGATCTACTCTTCAATACTCTTTAATCTCTCTTAAAGATTTTCAAATTTCTTTTTCCACTTATGTGCTAGAATGACATCTTCTAACAGAATCTTAACCCAAAAACCAGATTTTTTAAAAAATGATACATTCTAGGCTATTCTGAATCACTAAGTTCAGATGATAATATAGCGTCTCCCCTTGACTGTTGCAGCTAACTTTCTTCATAGTGTCTCCTAACAGCATTCAATCTAACTTGAGCCCTGGTTTTGCTCTTCAAAGATTTAACTTTTAATTCCTGCTCAAATTATGTCATTTTAATGCATCTTCTGATCTGAATAAAATATTGTCACTGTTTTATTCTCATAGATTTCTTTTATTCTCATCAATTTCTTTTGTATACTACATTTTTTACATACACAAAAAAGTAAGTATATATGATTCTTCTTCCTTTTGTTATATTAAAAAAATATTTAGGTGAAGAACTATGTCTCAATTTTTATATCCCATGCAAAAATGTCTAAAATTTTACCTAATGTATACTAACAATCCATACATTTGTTGAAATAATAAAGAATATCCACAATGAGAAAGATTAAAAGTAAACTGGCTTTGAATCATTTGAAGAATTTTTGCAGGGCTGAAATAAAATTAAACAGGTGGGCACACACTTTAGGCATAAAATTTAAGGGGGCATGAAAATATCCGCAGTCATGTTAAATTATATTTTAGAAATCAAATGTGCAGCAAGAATCCATGATTAACAAATATAAACATTTTAAATAAAGTTAGGATTATTGATTTTTTTCCTTTTGTCTTAGTCTCCAGCATGACTTAATATGGCAATAGGTGGTAATGAGGAGAACCATGAGGTAAATATCCAGGAATAGTGAGCAAATCAAATAGGTACCATGATACGTAGAAACTATAGAAATATAGGAACCATGCAAAGGACAGGACCGGTATTACTCAATTTACTTTCCCCCTCAGTTTGCTAATTTGAGTAGCTGTCATTGTAAGCGGAAAGAGAACAAATGTAATTTTGCTTTCTGTTGTTACTGTGAAAGAAACAGAGAAAATGAATTTGTGATAGACTGAGAACAAAATCAGTTTTACAGTGACACAGAATTTAGAAAATGTGGAGAAAAACTCCTTAGGGTTAATGACATTCATTTGGAAAATCTTTTTCCATTTTGTCATTACAAATTTCATACACTATGTTAACCTAAAAATTACCTCTCTTAGGGCTCAATTTTTTTTCTTTAATTGTTTTTGATTAATCATGTTTCTAGGAAGCCATGAGCACACATTAAAAAAAAAATTCATGTATTTGGAATGGATGTTTTCTATAGTCTTAAAATAGTAAAGTTATTAGGGCAGTTTATTGATGGTAGAGAGTAAGATACTTTTTCTTCTCCTTTGACTAATGTGCTCTCACTCTACTCTCTCATTTTTGGAAAACAGAGCAGGCTTTTGAGCAGTTAATGGATTGTATTTACGATCCATATATTCAGTAAAGTGTGTGAAAACCAGAAGATATTATTTTACTTTTATGACACTTCAATTCCAAGTGATTAGGAAGTTATCAATGCTTCCTCCTGTTAGGGTGGAAATTCTGAAACAATCATAAAAATACGGTCCCTCATTTAGATTATTGTGTCCTATAAGGGTTTATTGTGTTGTACCAGAGGCATAAACTTGTTTTACATCCAGGAGACATGAATTATAACTGGTTCTGTTTATATATGATTGTGGGTAATTTCACACTTTTGGGGTTTAGTTTCTGACCTGTAAAATGAGAGTTTGGGAATATGTTTTATCCAATTTTCTAAGAACTTTATGACATTTTTTTGTTTTGTTTTGAGGGCAGTGTCACTGGCCCTCATCTGTGGGACCCGAACCAGGGCCGCTGGCTTCCCAAGCCATCTCTTAACCAATGCGCCACACGGCAGGCCCTATAACATTTTATAAAGCCAGGAAGTGCTACCTTTCTTCAAAACTCCAGATATAGAGTCACATATATTTGAAGTAGTTAAAAAGTAATAATTGATAAATAAATATATACCTTATGTAATCTTTAGATTCTTTAGCTTTGCGCAGTTAGTGCTATTTTACCAGTCATGTGATCGCAACATGTGAAATGACTCAATCAATTACCTTCTTAAAAAAGGCACAATCTCCTTTTCACAAGATGTAGGGGAATCCAGTTTCAGGGCTCTGTTCTTTTGGTGTACAAAGTGTTGATTTGATACATTTATATATTGCAATATAATTGCTAGCTAGCATAGCAAACACCCTTATCATATCACATAATTATCATTTGTACATGTGTTTATGTGGTGGGAACAATTAAGATCTAGTCCCTTAGCAACTACGAAGTTTATAATACAGTATTGTTGACTACAATTACTATGCTGTGCATTAGATATCCAGTATGTATTTATTCACTAGTCTTGTGTTTGTACTCTTAAACAATGGCTCCCCCATTCCTCCATTCCCAAGGCCCTGGTAACCACTCATAATAACTCTATTTTTACAAGTTCAGCTGTTTTTATATTCTAATAAGCGATATCATATTATATTTGTCTTTCTCTAACTGATCTCACATAACATGATGCTCTCTCAAGGTCCATTCATACTATTTCCAATGGCAGGATTTCCTTCTTTCTCATGGCTGAACAGTATTCCAATACACACACACACACACACACACACACACACACACACACACACACACGGAGTGCCAAAAAGTTTAAAAATATTATACACATTTTAAGAAAGGAAAACACTCTTAAAATTGTAATACTCAATATATACCAATAACAAAAGATGCATATAAGTCATGTTTGGCTTCTGTAATTACAAGAAGTGCTTAAAGTAGTTACCACCAATGTCCAGATACTTCTGATTATGGTGAACTATTGTTTGGGCAATATATATATATATATATTTATTCTCCCCACAACTTCTATATTCACTCATCCATTGCCAGACACTAGGTTATTTCCATATCTTGGTTATTGTCAATAATGCTGCAACAAACATGGGAGTACAGATATCCCCTAAACTCCTATTTTCATTTCCTTTGGATATATATCCAGAAGTGGAACTGCTAGATCATATAATAAGTAGTTCTATTTTAAAAAAAATTTTTGAAATACCTCTATACCATTTTCCATAGTGGCTGAACCATGGCTCTTTTATTGAATATTTTTTCTTAGTCTATAAAAATACCTAGTCCTTTACAGTCATCTACATTATGTTTCCTGTCCCTAATCCATATTTTATTATTTTTTTGGAAATTATACAAAGTATATTTCTAACATTTTTGGAGTTTATTACAATTACTGATCTATGATAGGTATTGGATATAAAAGAAAAAGATAGAGAATGACATATTTTCTTTTATTGAAGAGCTTCTGAGCCCTGTAAAACATTTATTTACGTTTTCATTATAGCATTTTTTTCCTGTAATATTGGGTTGTTGGAAAAGTCATGACGTATTTTTTCTGTTTTTGTGTTGCAAAAATGCATCATGACTTTTCTGATAACCCAATACTTGCTGATGTGAAATGAAAGCTTTATATCTATTTGTAGAAATATCATACATATTTCAACTTTCCACAAATAGTTTACCCATTTTTTTTTTTTTTTGAGGGCAGTGTCACTGGCCCTCATATGTGGGATTGAACCGGGGCCGCTGGCTTCCCAGGCCAGCGCTTAACCACTGCGCCACTCGGCTGGCCCCCATTTTTTATTAATTCCCTAAATCAGTAAGTTTCATCTTTTTTTTCTACAGAAAATTATTTTATCCTATTAAGGTTTGCAAATAACTGGTTATCTTTTTTTAATGCATCATCATTCAAAGATAATTTTTGAAGGGGTCTGGTACTTGATAAGGCTGTTAGACGGCATATTTTTCCTATTATGAAAGTCAGGATGGTGCTTTAGCTGCCAATGAGTCCTTTCAGCTTTAGGTTCCTATTAGAGAAAATTAGTGAAATCTAGCCCCTCTTTCATGTCCTGAGTACCAGTGACCATATAATGTAAATGATCATTTTAATGTCTATCAAAGTCTTTGTGGCTTTTCTATCCCTTTTGCCACTCTGCAATTCACTGGACAGGGTATTTGTGTTCTCGCAGATGCCTGTTTTCTGATCTGGATTTGGATCCATACCTTACAAAACATGCTTAAGTTATATAGCTTTAGAAGCAAAATAAAATTTACTTATTCTTTCCAAAAAAATATACAAATCTGTTCTACTTATGATAACTCTCAATTAATGTTGGTAACCAAAAATATATTGTTGCTATTATTTTTTTTATAGATTCTTTCTTAGTGATATGTTATCCTGTATTTCCAAATGGTATCTGAAATGGGCCGGGTTAAAAAAAAGCATCAATATTTTGTAGATTCTAATTGTTAGAATTAAAAAGGTGATGATCTGGATATGCAAAAATAAAAACAAGAACTGGTACTCAACTGATTGCACATGGAAGTACATTTATCTAATGAAAAAAAATCATTTTACTTTTACATATGAATATGATTGTACTGCCCTGCATAATTTTCACCAACGTTTGGGTTTCAAACAATCATCTTAATGTACATGCATATCCAAATTATTCACTTCAGAGTGAGATCATGATTCAGTGACCTCATTTCACAGAGGCAGCTTATGGATTCCACATCTCACAGCTTGACTAGTTCTTACACTTAGAACAGTTTGCTTTTTTCTGGTGGCTTAGCAACTCACTGGTGCAGTTATTGGCTTGCATTAGATCATCTGCTTAAATATAAAAATCTCAGCCTGTACGTAAAATCTCAGCATGCATGGAAGTTTTACATGCACGGATGAGAATGGAAGATTTATAAAACCTTGAATTTCTGGTAACCTACTTTTTACACCTTTCTGTAAAACATCATTTTTTTTTTAAATACAGAATTTATCCTGAATAGACAGATTAGTGCAGAAATGACATAAGCACTTAATACTTTAACCACATGACTGGAGAAAGGACCATATGAATTATAATCACTAAGGAAAACACACGTATTTGTGTACAAAATTTTTCAACTTGCAGAATTTAAAGCAGTAAGTCTAGAGATAGGAATAGAGAAATTTCAAATTAAAATATTATAATTAGGGCCGGCTGAGTGGCGCATTGGTTAAGAGCTGGTTTTGGGATGCCAGCGGCCCCGGTTCGGATCCCACATATGAGGGGCCAGTGACACTGCCCTCTACAGCTAACAACAGCTCCACCTGGAGCTGGGCTGTGCGAGCCCCGGTGATGGTGTAGGCTGCAGCCCCTGCTGCAAGGGGCTGCCATGGGCTACAGTGAGTGGCCGGCAGCCAGTGTGAGCAGCTGGCAGCCAGCATGAGCTGCCAATCGCCGCGGTGAGCGACATCCAGAGGCCAGCGACTGATCTGCCTCATCCGGGAAGAGCGCAATGACGATACCAACGTGGGCCAGTGAAGCAACATCCTCTGCAACTAGACTGAAGAACAGGGGGACAGCAGCTTGTCTGTTCCTGTTCCCGGATTCCCCAATGCTGTTCCCCTCCCCCAATTCTCCAATAAAAAAAAATCTTAAAGAAAATAAATAAAAAATATAAATAAATAAAATATTTAATTAATTTTAATGTATTAATAGCAAATACCACATGTTAGGGAACTATATCACCACTGAATAATTTCCATTTTGATGGTGGATAAACCATAAAGAGAAGATTATATAACCAAGGTACAAGATTATTCAGAAACTAGGCTACAATATGGGATGTAATCAAACCTTTCACTGAATTTCCTTGCTGCTTTCTCATTTCACTGAAGCAATTCAGTTCACTGAGTATCATTAAGTAAAATGAAGCTCAAATATCAGAGCAATTACAAGAGAGGAATGTGGAGAGATTCAAATATGTCCTAAAATAAGACTCTGGTTCTGATGTTACACTATATGTCAATTTAATATCTCCATTTTAATGGTTGCCCCTCAGCAAACACAAAATATAAAATCAGCTGGTTTGCCCTTAGGTTTCAGCACAATTCCTGACAATCGTTTACTTCATCTATGTTGAGCTAAAGGGACTTGAAGAATATACACTGAAGTCCAGAGGCACCTGGAGTTTAATCATATGGATTTGAAGCAACTATATGTGGCTCTAGCATCTAATCTCTTTAAATCAGTAGTTTCCTCTTAAGGCTTTTCCACTAGCATCATGATTAACCCTGAGGTCTGGGTGTCAATTCCAATTCTCCACATGGGCTCCTATTAAACTACTTCTTTGTGTGTGTCTAAGTGTAAGTATGTGTGTACATTATAAACAGTAATTTGTGCTCAGCAGCTGTGAACAGGTGGTAAGGAATTCAAAGGATAGGGCTACTGGGACATTAGCCTTTAATGGAATTTCAAACACAATTGCTACTGAAAATTAACTAGAGGAACCAAAGAGAAGTCTCATCCTCTTCACTCAGCATCAATCAAGACTATTAAGGTTATTCAGAGATTCTCACTGTTCTATTTCTTTAATCTCTTTTATACCAGTTATAGTTGCTTAGATTTCTGGCTCTAAATCCAGCTGTTTGTAAGTTTCCTTTTGATTGCATTTGAAATGCAGTTACCTGATGCTTATCCTTGGAGGTCCTGTTCAATATTGGAAAGTATCAGCATAGAATACCATGCAAATAAGGAACACAGTTTTCATGCACTTTACCGACTGGAAGTCCCACTTATAGGTTTTGAATATAATTTACCCTTAACAGACATTTTTCATGTGTTAATCTTAAAACACATCATCCTTTCGGTACTAGGTCAAATAAATTTTTGCTAAAAAGCATTTCCAAAATTTCCATGGGAGGCTGAGACACGTTTTATGTTTTCATTACATGAAACACACTGGATTTATGATTATTAAATTTTAGTACATTACAATTACATGAGTCCATCTCAGAACAAGACCATATAGAAGAGAGTCTGTTTTTGTTTGTGTGTGTGTGTGTGTTTTACCAGAATTCAGTGTTCTACTTAATAAATAACTTTTAAATGAATCAGTGAATGAAGACAAGGAAACATTAACTCACCTGAATACCCATTCCAGAAATGTATGCCTCTATTCCCCAAATGCTTAAAATTTGACTATAGATAACTCATGCCAATTCTCTCACCAACTTTGAATAAGTATAAAATAAATAGTTCACTAAACTCAATTTGGGAACTTAGGCAAATATAATTTGACAAATTATTACTCTACTATTTGATTACATGGATATCAATGTAGTCACCCATAAACAGAGTACCATCATCACCAACTCCTATTTATTAAAGTCCTTATGATGACAACTGTCTGAATCCCATTATTATAATTACTTTCACATTATTTCTATAGGTAAATGATGATACTTGGTCATTCTGAAATTCTAGGAAGCTTTTTTCAATGGCATTATCTCTTGTAAACCTCTACCTATAGAAGACAGTTACCACTGTCTTCTCAGATAGACTGGTGTGCATCCTATCAGTTGTTTTTCTTATTATGTTAGTAAAAGGAGTATTCTATAATCTGGGGAATATGGCCCAGTTTTCATTCTCTGGCCTCAAAAAATAAAACCATTCTAGCTCTTCTGTCTTTCCTCCCAGTCTTTCTTACTCCTTCTTCAACACTCTTCAAAGGCAGCACCAGAATCTTTACCTCATCTACTATCAGATCTCTTTGTTTACAAGCTTCAAGGGACCATTTTCAGCAACAAATTAGTATTGACTCCAGAAGTTCCCAACAAGATGCTGAAACTCTAGCTAGGAGAGATTGCTCTCATGTCAATAACTTACCTACTACCCATTATCCTATGAATGGTCAAAGGACAAAACAATACAAAAACAAAACTTCATGATCAACTCCAAATATATCTACTGAGGTACTCCAAACAGTTCCTACTAAGCTGTATTAGCCAAGCCTAGCAATCTGTTCAACATCTACTATCTTCTCCCACAGTACAGACTACTAACTATGTGGAGATCCAATCATTGGCCTATAGACAATAGAGGAAATAATAATAAATACTGAGGTAACAGACTATCATTACATACAATAGAAAATTCACATGTACATATGAATACTTAGCATTTGGTAAAACTTCTGGAAGAAAACATAGGCAGTAAAATCTCTGACATTGTTCTTAGTGATAATTTTTTCTGCTCTATTTCCTCAGTCCAGGGAAACAAAAGGAAAAATGAAAAAAAAAGAGGACTATATTAAACTAAGAATGTATTTGTGCATCAAAGGAAACCATCAACAAAATGAAAAGACATCCTACTGAATGGGAGAAGATATTTGCCCATGATATGTCTAATAAGGTTTTAATATCCAAAATTTATAAAGAACTCATACAACTGAATACCAAAGAAACAATCAAAAAAAGAAAAAATGGGCAGAGGACATTAATAGTCATTTTTGCAGAGGATATACATATGATCAATAGAGGAATATAATAGAAAACAGCGCCAGTATAAATTTATAAATGTCAGACAAAATGAGATTTTAAAATGCAAAGTATTGTTAGGGATAGAAAGATTCACTACATAATAATTAAACTTTAATTTACCTTCTAAATTTATTCTTAAAATTTCCTAAAAACACATAGAATAATCATTGTCATAACATGAATACTTTATATAACCAGCATTTTAAAGGAAAATTTAAAAACAAGCTTTTAACTTGTTGATACATCTACAGGCAAAAAAAAAGTTAAACATAAGGAAGATCTGAGAAACATGCAACTTTTGGAAATATGTAGATTTTGGTACCCCTCCAAATGAAAGGCAATCTATGATTCAAAAGCTGACATAGAACATTTTAAAAGACTTACAGGACCATGAAACAAGGCTCTACAATTTTCAAAGATCCAGTAGGATGCATGTATAGATGGTGTTCTATGACCAAAGAGTAAGAGCACAAATTGGAATATATAGATGATGTATTATTATAAAGCTGTACATCTGACACTTATATAATGTTATTAACCAATGGTACCCCAGTAAATTTAATTACAATATAAATAAATTTGAAAAAAGTGCCCATTTTACTGCAAATTAAGCAGGACATTGTAACTAATTTAAAAATTTCCATCATAGGGCTGGCCGAGTGGCACGGTGGTTAAACGCCGGCTTGGGTAGCCAGCAGCCATGGTTCGGGTCCCACATATGAGGGCCAGTGACACTGCCCTCAAAAAAAAAAAATAAAAAGAAAAAAGAAAAGTTCCATCATAAAAATATTAGGCTAAATAATATTTGAAAAGAAACAGGATTAATTTATAGCAGGGAGTAAAACTACAGTAAAAGAATACTATAAACAATCATATGCCTAAACATTTAGATTCTTAACTTAAATTGTTAGGTCCCAAAGGAAAAAAAATTAGCAGTATTTACTCAAGCAGAAATAAAAAATTTTACTGTTTTTACAACCATTCAACAGAAAAGTGGGCAGTTTTCTATCTTCCCACAAAACATATTGCAAGCTACAAGTGTTTCTCAGGGAAATTTTGTGAATTTCCAAAGAAGTCATATCATTTCATTCAAATATAAATTTTACAGCATGTTACAAGAAGAGGAATACTTTGTATATCTCTTTTATGAGGCCAAATAATCTTGATATTATTACCACAAAATGATATGATGAGAAAGAAAATTTTCAGGCCATAAAGATATTTGGAAAACATTAATAAATATTAACAAAACATCTAGCTAAAGATTACATATATTTCTATATGTCTATATATGCGATATAACCAATTTAGGTTTATTCCAGTATTGGGAGAGTGATTTAACATGAGAATATTTTGTAAATTCCATTTGGTTTTGTAACAGATAAATGAAAAATAATGTAATCATTTCAAAATCATGGAGAAAACCTTATTTGCTAAAATTTATCCACCCAAAATTTTGGAAATAATGAATACAGGAAACTTGTGAATACAACAAAAAAACACAGCTTTAACAAATCAATAGCAAATGTCATTCTTAAAAGAGGAATGAATGTTAGCAGCATTTCCTTTGAAATTAGTAACAATACTTGCATTTGAGATTGTACACTGGGGACTAGCCAATCCCTATTCAAGAATAAACTCCACAAGGACTAAAAGAAAGAACCAGAACAGCTAGTATTTTCTGATTTTATAATTATATACTTAAGCTAAAATAATCTAAAGGTTAATACATAAATTGACTTTACAATTATTAATCCCCCAAAATTAAAACAATTTGAAATACTATCAAAAGCTAAGGTATTTAGTAAGATATAAAAAATGCGTATATACTTACTGGAAAAAATTTTGAAGTGTAATTCTAATCAGTAAAAAAAGCCTAAGCAATGAGGCATACAATATTCATGGATGTTTATTTCACAGGATGGATTTATAGATTCATTGTCATTCCAAGAAAAAACTCAAAAATCAATAGGTTTCTTAAAAAGAATCTTAACAATGAATTGTAAAAGGTGTATGAAAAAAAGGGTCAAGAATAAACAGTACTAAGAAAAACAATGTTTAGCTGGAGGTGGGGAGGGATCATTTCTACCTGTTTTTAGGACTTATAGACTAAAGGTAATTAAGACCAAGTGATATTGAGCAAAGCATAGGCAATTGAACAATGGAACCAAAACCCAGAAACAAACCCAGAAAATTGGTTTAAGATTAAGATGTCAATTCAAATCACTGGGGAAAGGAGAGAAAAATTGATAGAAGCTCTCAGATAGTTGGTTATCCATAGGGAAAAGTAAAATTGGAGATCTACCTCACACTACACACAAAAGTCTATTTTCAATGGATTAAGTGATTACAAATAAAATGACAGTTTAAAAAAATTAAAATAATATATAACATACCACTAAAGCAAGTGTATATGGAAGTATTTTTTAAGACCTCCAAAGCCATCATCATAAAGAAAAACAAATTATTCAAATTAATTGAAATGAAAAACCACTTTTAATTAAAACACACTTTAAAAAGAATTAAAAGGTAATTCTCATGAGGAAAGAAAGTATTTGCAACATACATAACTAAAATTAGTCCAGTATATACAGCTTATTATTAAATTTCAGTAAGTCAGTACATGAAAGACAACCAAACAGAAAAACAGGTAAATGATATGAACAGGCATTTTACAAAGAGAACTAGGAAAGTACTCACATGAAAAAATGTTCAACTGCATTGGTAACCATAAGTATGCAAATTTAGATCACAATTAGATAACATTATAAGTCCACTGGGATGGTCAAAATTTAAGTCTGACAATAATACATATTGATGAGGATGTGGGCCAACTTTTACACACTGCTAGTGGGAACATTAAATTGATATAGCAACTTAAAAAATGTGGTCACCTAAACTATGCCCCCAGCAGTTTCATTCCTACCTACATAACCTGGGGAAACCTATGCACACTTACTCTAGGAGATATGTGTAGTAACGCTTATAGTAGCAAAATACAAAGAAAAATTTCATTTACTAGTAAATGAATAAATTAATACTATATATTACTAAAAATATGTAGACCATAGATCCGTGGTAATATCTTAGAATAAAAATGTCTGAGGTAAAATTGGAAGCCATAAAATAATGCACAAATTATGATACGATTCAAAAAAATTTAAAAACTGAAACAATGTATTGTACAATTATATAGTCACAGATTATTTTATAAACTATTATGGAAAAACAAAAGAATAGGGAACATAAAATTTAGTATATACTTGATCTCAACAAGGTCAGGAAAATAGAATAGGAGATCAGGGCAGATTCAAGGTTATATGAGTGTTAACCTTTTTAATTTGAGTGGTTCATTCATGTGTTCCTTTCTTATTTTTCCTTTGGTCCTTCATCACACAGTCATAACTTACAAATATATTACTAGGTTTTCTTTTGAATATATCAATAGTACAAAATAAATGCATATGAAAGTTTAAATTTCAATACACGCCTTGTCTTCAAAGGTCTTCAGTCACAATAAAAAGGATCAGACCAATACGCAAAATCCTACAGGTATTAGTAAAAAGTGATTAATACCATAAAAGAGTAGCAAAGATTTTGCTGTAAATTCTCAGGAAAAAGGGAAGTTAATATCAGCCAGTGTATCTTTTTGGAGGAGGTAGTGATATTGCAATTGGTCGTGAAAAGTATGTGTGATTTACATATTTGAAAATGAGGATGCCACACATGTTTGTTGCAGTTATAGGAGTGTCTTGAGGGGTGTTTTCTTCTTATCTTAATACACAGTTTATTAGACCATGCTGTAGATTGTGTTATAATTGAAAAAGGAGCATGATTAATGAAATTGAGAATTGATTGGAATTTTTTATGGGAACTTGTTCTGTTGGAAAAACAGTGTTTCCTTTTAGTTCATCTTTTTATTTTATTTTTTTTTTTTTGAGGGCAGTGTCACTGGCCCTCATATGTGGGACCGAACCAGGGCCACTGGCTTCCTAGGCCAGTGCTTAACCACCGCGCCACTCAGCCGGCCCCTTTTAGTTCATCTTTTAAAAAATTATTTTCATAAAGATGTTGGGAAGTATCCATGCAGATGAATGAATTAGTGAACACTGGCTGAATTTTTCAAAATTTATGGTTGAAACAAAGACTCAAGTTTCATTCTAATTTATTTTCCTCTTCCTAAAAAGTATTTGAAAACACCAAACCTCTTTCTCCGTTATTGGTATTTAGTACTCAGATTTGTTGCGCTCTTTGAAACACTACCTTTGCTGACTTTACTACTTGCACAATGAACCACAGACATCTTTTCATCATCTAATTGTACTTCTTAAATATCAAATCTACCCTCACGGGGTTAGTATAAAGTAACTATAGTACACTGCTTTATGTATTTCTGTTATGTGCTTTGAAGAACTTGTAGAAAATCTACACATTTTATCAACTGTATGATATTTCTAAAAATTGTCTTACTGAGATTTAACTTAATCTATTCTCATTAATTGATTTTTAAAAGATTTTAATATAATCACACTGTACCTTAAAATAACTATTTCCCATTATAAGTTTAAAAACACAGATTAATGACATCATTACACTCAAAGATTTTAAAATAAACTTCTCTAATACGTTTTATATTTTGAATATTCCTTTAGTAAATACATTGCAGTTAAAAAACTAATCTAGAAGGATAACTGAAAACAAAAAAAATTTCAGCCACATGTTCTATTTCTTTTGTGCAAATAACATCACTTTCCAGCAAAGAAATAAATTTAATTTCTTCACATAAGCCTATATTTCTTAATGATAGAACCAAATTACCTCTTTTATTTTATGAAATCATCCTATTTCTCTTGTGCTTAAACTCAGAAGACTTAACTTTCTAACATTCGCTAGAGAAGAATTTTGCAAACTATCACAAAACAAATTTCATCATCAGCAGTGAAAACTTTATAGGGAATAACATACGCTTATAAATTATTTAAAAAACCAAAATGTGCTTTCATTTTTTTGTTTTGTTTTTTAAATTTATTTATTTTTAATTAGTTTCAGGTGTACAACACAGTTCAATAGTTATACTTTTTACCCCTCAAAGTGACAACACCCCTCCCCCAATTCGCCACCCCACTCCTCACCCGCATATCATATATATCTATTACACTTCCTCTGACTCCCTTCCACAGTATAATCCACATCCCGTGACTATCTATATATATTCAATTACAGTTGGTATACATCCTCCGCTTCAGGTGTATAGTGCAGTGATCAAGCCTCTACTCCATCCATGAAATGGTCTCCCCAACAAGACATGTGACCATCTGACACCCCACAAAATATTTACAACATTATTAATTATATTCCCCGAACTGTCTTTCATATGCCTGTGGCAATATTGTAGTTGCCTATTTTTGCTGTCTAATCCCTTCCCCTTCTCCCTCATCCCCATCCCCCTCCCAACAAGCAACCCTGTTTTTCCTCTATATCTAGAGACAGTAGAGTCTATTATGTTAAGTGAAATAAGTCAGTCGGAGAAAGACAAATACCATATGATCTCACTTATATGTGGAATCTGAAAAACTGAATGAATGAGCAATGTAAACAAAATGTGCTTTCTGGGGTTCAAGATGAGTGTTTTCCTTTCATTGACTTAAAACTTTTGAATGCCACATCTCATTTTTGAAATGTCAAGTACTTATCGGATATAGCATGTCTCAATAAACTGTTTATATTTATAACAATATTTTACCCTTTTAAATAAATTTAACAATATGTAGAATTATTTACAACGCTCACTAAAAATAATTCATATACACAATGATCTAGATTCTTCAAAAGCATGTGCATGGTGCTTCAATACTCTGCCCATCCTTCAACATTTTCCTAAGTGTTTTTCTCAGGAAACACTCCTATATAAAGTAGCCCCCTGCTTTTGCTTTTAGTTATTTTAGGACAATGTTTTATGAGCCTATTTTTGTCTGGTCACGAAATATATTTGAAACAGCTATGTTTCTTGTGGTGCTTGTGATGTAGAACCACTTTAGAATAAGTTATAACCATATTAATTGACAAAATAGTGAATATCTATTCCATCTTGAACCACAGTTTCCTCACCCAGGGTAGCACTACCATGTTAATTTTATTTCAGTTGTCACCGTAGTGTCTACTGAGATTTTTTTTGACGGTGGGTATTTTGTTGAGCTAGCTCTGATTGTGGCTTATAGACATTTAGAATAAGACATTGATATAATTGGAACTACTATAATTCAAGTGTCTGTGAGAGAAAAGTAATTGAAGTACCAAATGATTAAATACTCACATAAATACCTAATCTCTCTTGTATGTTCTACTTTTTCTCCCAAATATTTTATCAACTTCATATATACTATATACTTTGCTAACATTTTATATTTGGTATTCATTGTCTGTCTCCTCTTATGATGTGTCTCATGGAAAACAGAATGGATCTTTTGGAGTACTTACTTTGCTCATAGATGTAACCTAGACATCCAGGTAGGTAGAGTCTGAATAAATGTGTGATAAATTAATGCCAGAATGCTTGGGGCAAAGAACTCTAGTTTCAACTGATATATTTACACTCTTATTAACTCAAATGTCATCAAAACCTATTAGTATATTTGAATATAAATTAATGCACATACTTTGGAGGAGAGATGGGGGAACATATTTCAAAGAAAAGGTTCTTCATATTTTTTTTCTTTACATTAATTGCACAATTAGAAACATTCTCATTAAAAAAGAGACATCATTTTATCTTGCAAATGATATATCTGTGCTTCCCATTGTTCTTTCTTTGTCTTTTTTTCCTTTTGAAGGCTTCTTTTTCTTTTTTTCATTTTTTTTCTTTTGAGTGCACTAAAATGCTGAGATATGTATTATTCACCAAACTCAGAAACACATTTGGGGTAATCTTAAATATTCTCTCCACACAGAATAGAATGTTATACTCTCAATAGATTTTATAGCTTTCAATTTTCCTTCACAAGTCCTAAGTAATCTCCATTTCTCAAAACCTAATGTATCTCAATTTATGCCATGTGTAACCCAATTTCTCCTTTGAAATTGCTGAAGTCTACTTAAATCCCAATATCTTTGCAACTGGTGTAAATTTTTCTTCAATTTTGCTATCATTTTAAACGCACAGTTTCCACCCTGAATAAAACATATGTTTTAGCTAAAATGTACTGTGACTCCTGCCAATGTTGTAATTGTGCTTCAATTTGTTTGTTCCCTCTTTTATTTCAATTTTAATTCTATCAGCTATATAAAGTAGATGAGAAGCCATACAGAAAGCATCTATAATTTGTAAGTATCTAAACCACTTTTCACATATAACTTTTGTTAAAGCATTATCCTTTAATTATTATGTTTTGAGTTTAATTAAAGAAATAACCCAGTTAAGAGAAGAATCCTGAGGGATAGGAAAAACTAGGAACTTCAGGTTTTCACTGGCTCACATAAAAAAACAACAACAAAACAAAACAAAACAAAACAAAACAATACTTTTAACAGACATGTTAAGCAGAGTTATCGTTTCATATTTATCTTAGTATGTATTTTGAATATTGAAAGAAAACTTAATTTTTCAGCATTGATTATTTAGGCAGAATAAGAAAAATATTTCCCCTAGTTTTGCTACCTGGTCTTTCCTCCCTGCTAAACTATTTTGAAGTCCTCTTAAAGACGGATATACATATCTGAAGCTGCCGCTGAATAACATTAAATGTTAACTATAATTTAACACATATTTGGTCATAGGATGTGGAAAATAGTGTGGGAATTTAGTCAGTGGAATTGTAATAGATATGTATGATATTGGGGGTGGGGGGCAGTGGATGGGGGAGTCACTTTTTAAGGGGTGAAAAGGATAACTATTGCATTGTTTTATACATCTGTAACTAATAATAATAATAATAATAATAATAATAATTAAAGGAGAAACATACATCAGGTAATATTCTATTTAAAAATTAAGTAAAAGTTATTTGTAGTAGTATATATATATATATATATATTATGTATATACTATATATGCTGATTAATATACTTATTAATCCCCACGATATTGATGCTAATTTTAAATAGAGTTGACTGAAAGCTAAATTTGCCAAGATAAACAAAGTGTGAACTGAAATTTTTATTTGGTGGTAATTTACAATTTTGAAGGAAAGCACAGGGCACATTAAATATTTAATACATCCAACTCTTTGCAAAGGAGAGCACAACCTTCAAAACTGAGCACAAAGAGATCTCAATGGAAATATCAGCGTTTATAACTGAAGAGAATTTGTTATAAATTACACAGGAAACCAATGTTCCTTAGAACCTCTAGTTTTTAGACACAGTATCATCTAAACAAATATTTATAAAATTCAACATCTACAAAGAGAAGGTAGTTGTAACTATAAACTGTATTATTTAACACTATGTTTGGCTACAGCACAAGTAACATAGATTCAACTCCAAGAGCTTAAACAAAGAGTTCTATCCCCCACCCCCAGAGCTGGAGGGAAGATTCTCAATTTTGCATATATTGGAGCCTCCAACTACCTTTTTCTTCCAACATCCTTAACCTGTACCATTTATTTCTGTGGTCTGTAATGGTTCCTTGCAGCTTCATGCTTCTCATTTCTAACAGGTAAAATGCAAGATGTTTCTTAAAAAAATATTTGACTTTTTAACTTAGAAATTTAAGACAACAAAATTAAACAACAGCAATAAGAACAATGTCTTGGAAAGCCCATACAGAAATGCCTCATAATCTACTGGCCAGTATTAAGTCATATGTTCACCACTAGGTCCAAGAGATAATGGGGAAATGAAGAAGGGTGGAAGTGAGAATGGATGTGGGCTAGGCGACAAGCAGTTTTTGCCACAAGGGATACTTTCTTTTTCTAGATAAGAAACTTTATTTGCAAATATTCAAACTAAAGTTTGATATGTAGCTATTACACCTATTTTATTAGTTACATTTAGGTCTTTTATATACTTGCTTATTTATTATTATCATTAATTTGATTTTTCTTGTGCTGATTCTCCTAGTATTTGCACTTCAACATATATTACATTACATCTTTTGCAGCTTTTCTATCATAGAAATAATTTCTGGGTAATTTAGTCCATAAATATCGATGGACATTAATTTTCATTGTGAATGATGAGCTTTAACTTAAACTATTCTTTTCTTTTAATATTTAAACCTTTTGTCTTGAATTATATTTTTCAAATATTAGGATCACTAGCCTTCCTTTATTCTTGGTTCCAGCTTTTAGGTATACCTTTGGCCATCTTGCATTATGAGCCTAATTGGAATTTGTTGTTGTTGTTGTTGTTAGTTGTGACCTATGGAAATTCATGTTTACTGATATAACTTATAAATCTGATCTCCACTCCATGATATTATTTTATAATTATACATATTAAAGTATATGTACCTTGTTTCTTTATGAAAAATATGGTGATGGAAGGAGAACTGACTTCATAGTGAACGCACAATGTGATATATAGATGATGCATCACAGAATTGTACACTTGAAATGTATACAATTTTACTAACCAATATCACCCCAATACATTTTAATAATACAAAAGAAAAAAAATAGATAAATAAATAAATTGATATTTAAGAAGGTTTGTATATTTGTTCCAGTACTTACCTTTGCAATTATACCTTAAAACTGTTAGTTTTCTGTTTTGTTTTTGAAAATATTGTCATTTTAATTGGAACACTTTAAATCTCACCTACATCTTATACAAAAACAATGAGATAATTATTCTCCTGTTTTTCTCTCTGTTATCCTTATTTTTAGTTACATTATTTTCACATACTATGTACATTTTTACATTGGGGTACCTGTCTTAGAATCATCTTTTATTTAGTATGAGATATATTAATATATAATGCTAAATGCTCCCATCAATTCTTGTGCTAAAGTGTTCCCAGGCTTATCTTTGTTGGATAAAGAACATTCAGTATTAGATCCTTTAAGAAAGTCTTATGGGTACATGTCATGCAGCAGCCTACCCCCATGCACCTTCCCATAAAGAGTGGAGTATCTATAAAGACAGATCTTTTTAGGGACATTGCTTTAACATCATGCCAACTCGGTATCCCTGTTTGACCCCACAAGATGGCTGGTTAGTCAAAGATGGGTAAGATTCTTCAAGGAATGAACAAGCTAAGACAGGCACAGTTGTGTGGGCTCCATAAAAAGAAATCACGGAGTTGATGAGAATGGGCACAGCCCCCTGTCTTGGAGCTAACAGCCAGTTTATGGACTTAACGATGTGATAACATCTGTCCTCTGTGTAATCCTATCAGTGAGTTACAGCATAAGAGGTTTCCGTCTCTAGGGAGGTGCATATAAGCAGATCATGGGACTTGCGGTAATGGCAGCCCACAGACATGGGTGATTTGGCCCTGAGCTAAGTTCTCATGTATGAGACTCACAGAACCTGGAAGATACTTTGATCCTTTCTTGTGTGAGCGACAATAAAGGGAGCACTTAGGCACAGTTCAGGGCTCAGTTCATGAGACTTGAGTCCTCTGGCACCACATGCATTGTCTCTCTCTTTCTTAACCTTTCGCCGTCCCATCTCACTAACCCACTGCTCTGTCGTGCTAGACGTGACAGGTACAGAATTCCTTAAGCTCTTGTATGTTTACTGTAAACTAATTATTTTATCCTTGTATGTTATTTGAATTTTGCCTGGAAGTATGGAGGTTATTTTTTTTCCTTGAAATTTTTTTTTTCTAGGGTATCTATTACAGATGATTGTTCTAGGATAATATGCCCAGGTAACTCCTGAGTCCTTTCAATATCAAGATATAACAGTTTTACTTTTGGAAATTTTTTCTGGAATATAGTTTCAGCCATTAGTTTTGTTTCATTTAGTTTTTGACCACTTCCCCAACAACATCAATTATATAAATGTTACCCCCTCTTTGTCTGTCTTCTTTAATACCTAATGTTCAGAAAGTTTTAACTTTCTTTATCTTATTTTATTCTCTTTTTCTCTTGTTTACTGTTATCTGATACTCTCATAAAAATTCAATTTGTCCTTTGTCATTTTTTATTTTGTTTTTATTTCTGAGTTATTTGTCTTTTTCTTTCATTATTCTTCAAGTTCAATAAATTCATATTTTATTGTGCATTTTGTCCATTTCTGTTCTGAGTTTAAATTAATTCCTGTTTTTGTTTGTTTTTCATATCCACATATGCTGTTTTGAGTATGCTTAGTGTGAAGTGTTACCTTAAAGAATTTTTCTGCTTCATTATAGATTTTAGCAAAAATATTTTTATCAAAGTATCGTGGTCTCATATGATTTTTTATAAGAAATTCATACAGACTTTTTTTTCACTTTTGTTCTCCACTCTGAGGAATTGTGGTGATTTATGATATCCCTAGTTCAATTTTAACTTATTTTACCACTGTAGTAAAGGATAGATACTTATTTGGTTTTTCTTTTTGGTACTGGAGGAAAGATTTTGTTTCCTGCTATATCTTTTGTTATCTTTGATCTTATTAAACCCTAAGTTTTTTCAATTTTTACCTCATCACCACCCAAATACCAAATACCAAACAGTATTACTCTTTCTATTACATACTCTATAATCTAGGCTTTTAATTACTGTGACATAAAATCATACATAATTCTCATCCCATCACTGTTTCTCAATAGCAGCACTTTTGCTATTTTGGACTACTGAATTCTTTGTTGTAGAAAGCTGCCCTGTACAATGTAGATATTTATCAACATCTCTGGCTTTAGCTACTAGATACCAGTGAAACTACATATCCCATGTGACAACTAAAATTATTTTCAGACATTGCCAAATGTCTTCTGAGGGAGAAATTGTCTAAAGTTGAGAACAGTTGCTATCGTCAGTACTCTGGTTTACCAGAACAGTTTTAAAAATATTTTACACTCTGGGTGAACTTATTCTTAAAGACTTTATTCATATAAAGGTTTTATTCATATATTTATTTAATAAATATTAGTTAATTAGAATAAATTTTCTGTTTCACATCACATTATATGTTTACTTATAAAATAATACAATGAGAATGCTGAGGGTATTTTGACAAACAGGAAATTTTGAATTGGACATTATAGATAAAAGTTAGTTATCAGGAATCAATTAATTTCTACTTTTTTGATTTCACAGTACTGAGAAAATAACAGTAGATAGAGAAGTAGTTACAAAAATAGAATGATAACTGCTTTTGTTTCTTTAAGACTGGGGTTTTAGCTAAATCTAGATTTTTTTCATGTGTTTTCATAGTTTTTATCCTACTGACTTTGTCACATATATTTTCAGTAGGGCTCAGTATAAGAGATTATTCATTGGGATTTGATGTTTTCTCTTTTGTTTAGTTAATATGAGTTGGGGAAGGTTGTGTGGAAAGTGTATATTTTGTATAGTTTTATTCTCTCTTCCTATTTTGCAATGTTTGGAGTAAATATTAGAACAATTAATTGTTTTTCTTCTGTATGAATACAAGAATAGACTGTTTATATGTACTATCAATAGATAAATCTATATCCTTCCAAAAAAAAAATACAGATCACTGGAGATGAGTGGCTGCTTTTTTTCATGAATAAGTTTTTATTATTATTAATAGACTTTTATATAAAATCTGGAAACTGGAGTCCCAAATATATCTCAGGAATAATGAGAACATTTTTGAGGAAGAACAATAAGAAAAATATCATGTATTATCATAATGTTAGACAGACTAACTTCATTATGATGAAATTTCTCAAAACAAACTTCTTGTTACTACAAGGTTTCCGGATTTTCTGGGCTCTAATAAATGCCTGGTCTTTTAACATAAAATGATTTCTAGCAAGTGTCCTATTATCTTGGTTTACATGTGAGGGGTTTAATTTTCTCTTTTGAATCTGTCAGTTTCATCACTTTACAAATTAATTGCTTACAATTCAAAACTGGAAAAGAAAAAATGCGTCTTTATTGTCTTCCCCATAGGCTTTTTTCACTTCTTATGTAACCTAGATCAGATATCAAGTGTTTATTGACTAACAACATATGTAAGTTATATTATGGTTAGGAAAGATCATAATTTGCAGTCCAGGAGTAACCAGGAAAAAATGTAAAATGTTAAAACAAGCCCAAAGCACATTACATTGAACAGTATGACACTAAAATATTTAAATAAGAATCACATCTCTAACAAAAAAATCTGAGTAACTGATAATAAATACAGAAGATAAAAAAGGTAAGTATGTTACAGAATATGCATGTACAGAAATGAAAGTTAAATGCACAATAGGAAAAATATCCTTAAAGCAATAATAATGAAAATTACAGTATTGTACTCTATTAATATAATTATGAGCAATTATATGCAACATAGAAACTATAACAAGCATTTAATTCTCCCAGCACCTTTATGAATGATGGCAAAATTAAACCCATTTATAGATAAATAACCAGAGAGAATAAGTGGAGTTCCCATGTTCATATATATAAATAATGGAGCCCTATTTTTATTTCATGCAATCTAACACCCAAATCCATGTTTTTAAAAGCCTATCTAATTCTCTGTGTGCGGTGTCCACTGATATTTAGAAAGATCAATGTTTTTCTAGCCAATATTTTCATTATTTACTATTTATAGAAGAAATAAAATATAATGATCTGTCTATCATAAAGTATTTAAACTAGAGCAGATATTATTGCTCAAAACCATGGGCCATAGTCATTAAGAAAAGATAATTAAAGAAATAATAAATTTCTAAACTTGATTCTCTTTTTTGAATCCATATATTAGAATGTGACTAGTCGACTCACATCTCTAAGGAATATTCCTTCATTTTTTACTTCACTACCAGTGGATATGTATTTATCTTTATCATTTATTTCTTTGTAATTCAATGATTATGAAGAAATAAGCATTCCAGTAATATTTAATAAGAAAAATATAGTAATATTAGAGTGAATGTAGTTCACATAAGAATAATGAATAGTGAATTTATGTTCTTTAGAAAAGGAATGTGAAATGGTACAGCCACGATGGGAAACACTACGGAGGTTCCTCAAATAATAAAGTTAAAATTACAACATGACCCATCAATCCCTCTTCTGGGTATCTACCCAAAAAATCTGAAAACAGTTATCCATAAAGATATATGTACTTTTACGGTCACTGCAGCATTATTCATGGTGGCTAAGGCATGGAAAAACCTTTGATAAATGATTGGATAAAGAAGATGTGGTACATATACACAATGGGATATTACTTGGCCATAAGAAAAGATGAAATACTGCCATTGGCGACAACATGGATGGATCTTAAGATAATCATGCTAAGTGGAATAAGTGAAACAGAAAAAGTCGAGAACCACATGTTTTCATTCATATGTGGGATATAATTCTGAAAGCAACAAATGAACAAGACAAACAATCAAACAAAAACTCATAGGCACAGACAACAGTTTAATCGGTACCAGAGGGGAAGGGGGAGAGGGGTGGAAGAAGAGGGTTGAGGGTTATCAAATATACGATGATGGAAGGAGAATTGACTTTGGGTGGTGAACATAGAATGTAATATGTAGATGATGTATTATAGAATTTTACACTTGAAACCTATATACTTTTATTAACCAATGTCACCCCAATATAGTCAATAAAAATTAAAATAAAAAGCCATTATTGAATGCATTTTTTGAAAAATCTTAACATTTAGCACATGATATTAATAAGATTCATATATATTTTACACGTAACAAAATACAGTAATAATCATCATTCTCAATATTTCCTATCAATTTTCCTGAATTGTATTTTTCAACATATATCTATCTGAATGATATTGTCTATTATTTGTCTGAGCTTACATTTATATAGTTGTATTGGAAAAAATATGTGTTTACTAATGTACTATAAATATATCTATTTGAGTACCAAATATCTATGTATGTTGTCTATTGAATGTACAATATCTTTTTTTTATGTTATTTGGCTGATGCCACATTAAATGTTTGTTGTTTTTTTTTCTTTCCCCTGTCTGTGTGTACGTATTTAGCAGTTGGTTCTGCCATCCTAAATATTCACCAGTATACTCTACCAGCTATAATTTGGCTCACATGTTAAATTAATTGGTTTTACAGTTCAATTCAGAGATTATACAAAATGCAGTGAATTATAAAATAAATCTCATAAACATATTCTGTGAATTTGAGTTTTATGGCTTTTTGTATATGAAGAGGAAGTTTATAAGAAATATAGGGATTGCAGCCTTGTTTTCAAGTGTAACCCTGACATTTCTTCCGTATTCACATCAACATTACATTCTCAGTGTATCTCATACTACGAAACACATGTATTAAACACTCAATAAAATTATAATTTGTTCTACTGTTTTTCTAGATGTAATATTTTGACTTGTTATGAGGTTTGTAGAGATTTTTATGAAACATAAAATTACATGTGTAACTCGTTAAACAAAATTATTAACCAGAGTATACAAATTTATTTTAAAAATATAGATTATGAGGTTGCTTGTTTTATTATGAAAATTATAAATATGAAAAATGTCAGGGTGGAAAATAAAATGCAGTATTTAGTTATTTTAGTCCTTTCCAAAGGAGCAACAAGGAATGCTATAAAGTTTAACAACACAGTCACAATAATACGGCAACTTCTGGCTAAATAGGCTGACGCATAATATTTAGGCACAACCCCTTATTATGTAAAATTACTTTGCCAAGAAATTATACTCTAGTGATTTCAATAACTGTTCCCATAGCTCACAAAGCCCATGTCAGCATTTTATGTCTTACTTTAAAATTTTAGTATTATATTTTTCAATCTTCCAAAAGTCAACTTAAAAAAGGTTTTATTACAAATTAATATTGCATTCATATGTACAACCATGCTGTCATAAATCATATATATTTATGATTATGACAGCCATATATAGTAAAAATATAGTACACTATATTAAAATATTAAAGGATAATATTAAATATTATTCCTCAAAACCATGGGCCATAATCGTTAAGGAAAGATAGTTAAAAAAATAATAAATATCAGGGATGCCAAAAAAATGTATACAAGTGGACACTTTTGGTCAACGTTGCTCAAGCAGTAGTTCATCATAATCACAAGTGTTTTAAAAATTCCCCTCTGGTACAGTTAAAGTACACTTAAGAGAATCAGATCAAGAAATGAGAAAATAAATCGATGGTATCAATGGGAAATCAACTAATTATGATATCAAATATTTAAGAGATATGTTTAATAGTATTTAATGTTATTAATTCAAAGAATGTTCACAACAAATATAATGTATATTTGTCTACTTAAACATCTCAGGTTTTTTAAAATTGAGATTAAAAAATGCCTTTTGTTGGTAGGTACTTGGTGGAAATGTCTGGCTAATTGCTCATGCTGTTTTTTTTTTTTTAAAAGATCTCCTAGTCTTTAATCTTTAATACTTTTCATTCAAATTTGTGACTACATGCTTCTTAACTGATACAACACATTAAACTAATTTTATTCTGACTCAAGTAATTTATTTCGTTTATTATTATTATTATTATTATTAGTTACAGATTTACAAAACAATGCAACAGTTATCTTTTTCACCCCTTACAAAGTGACTCCCCCCTCCCCTGCCTCCCCTACCCCTGATATTATACATATACAAAATTCCATTGACTCCATCCCCATACTATACTCTGCCTCCCATGACTATATATGTGTTAAATTATAGTCAACATCTAATATTAATCAGTAGCAGCTTCAGATGTACAGTGCAGTGGTAAGGCCACTGCACCGTCCATGAAGTGGTCTCCCTGACAAGACATGAGTCCATCTGATCCCCTAAAAAAATATTTACACCTTATTGATTATATTCCCTAAACTGTCTCTTCTGTCTCTGCGGTCGTATTGTAGTTATCAGTTTGTGTTGCCTTGTCCCTTCCCCTTCTCCCTCATGCCCTCCTCCCGTCCTAGCTCTCTTTTAAAGGTAATTTTGTTGTTCTTTTCAGCTGTGTACTCAGTCGATAATACCTGCACAAAAAGATAAAAACAACACTCATCATCTTAGTTTATTTCTTAAAGTATATTTTATCTTTTACGTCTCTAAGTCGCATGAAGAACACATGCCTAGTTTTTGATAGCAGCACCTAGGCAAGTGTCAGACATATTGTAATAGATCAAAATTTATTACAAAAACGAAACAAAAATGGATCTATGAAATCTAAATACTTGGAGCTAAAAGAAGAACTTGGAAGGTTAGAAGGAAATATATGAGCAGGGCTTTTAAAATTTTAAGATTTGTAAACTTTATTTTAAGAAAATTATAGGCTAATGGATGGTTTTGAGCAAATAAAAAACTTATAAAGATTTCTGTTTTTTTAATTATCATTTGGATGCAAAGTAGTGAATAGATAGAAGCAGTGTAAGAGGAATAGTAGATCAAGTGGTTAAAAGGCTGCTGGTTGATTTCAGGGAGGAGAGATGATGGACAGTGACAATTCAGAGAAGTGTATAAGAGATGCACAAGGGTTATAACAACAGACTTCTGATTAGAAGATTTGGGAAAGAGTGCTGGGAAAGGAAGAGTCAGGATGGTTTCAAAGTTTCTTGACTATAGCTAGAGAAATGGGGTGACATTTATTTTCATAGACATGCTGACAAAGAAGGAAAGTTTTAAAGAATTGGAAAAAATTCAAATGGACTACACATGGGCAGATAAATATATAAATTAGGTTTTAGGAGAAGGGATTGTGCTGGATATATAAGATCTTTACATATAGGGGATAATTAAAGCTTTGGAAATAGTTGAGATGTAGAGTGAGAGGCAAAATTATCTTTTAAGCAATCCCTGAAGGACTAAAAATAAAATAACCCTGAAAAAAAAACCAAAGAGAAATATTAAGGCTCGAAAGATATCAGTAATGTTTTATATTATTATAACTACTTTTGAGTAGAAAAGGCAGTCAACAAAATCAAATAGTGCTGTCAGGTCAATTAAGATAAAGACTACTAATAAATGCCTATTAAATTCAATAACATTTGTCTATAGATGATGTATTATAGAAATGTATACTTGATATCTATATAATTTTACTATTGTCACCCCAGTAAATTTAATAAATAAAAAAGGAAAACAAAAAAAGGAAAAAATTCAATAACATGGAGAAGATTGCTGACTTCATAAACGTCTTTGGAGCTTACGAGTTGGAAAGCAAAAATATATGTGGTGAGGACTAAGATAGAAGAAGGAAATAAATAGTGCACATGCAAAGTATTCACTAAACATTTTGGCTATGAAGGTAAATGAAGATAATGGAGGCTCTAGTGGGGCTTAGGGTAAAAGAACATTTGTTTCATAGATTTTGTTCTAAGTATTTCTTTTACATACGAATGCGTGACATACATACGGACATATTTAAATGCTGATGATAGGAGAATGCTCAAAGATGGTGAAGGAAAGTGCATAGTCAGTTGGGGTAGAAGGATGTATTTGTATAAACTATTTTTGTACAAGGAAAGATAGAGACTGATCATACTGCAATAATGAGAGATCGTGTGTGTGTGTGTGTGTGTGTGTGTGTGTGTGTGTGTAGCAGGGCAAGAATGTGTGCATTTTCTTAAAGAGAGTAGGAATGGTTGAACTAGATCTTATAAACATTTGGTGAGTGGGCTTACTATGGAAATATTTGAGTGCTTAACAGTACTTTTCATTTTATTGAAGATTAAATTTATTGTTACTAATTCTGTTAATCGTGATTTTCTTCTGAAATGATCAGTGGCTTGGATATTATCAGATATCATGAAGAAGAACAGCTACAATGACAACGATGCACTGTTTACATTTTGCTGAAATGGGGGTAAATTTAGCATATCAGGAAGAGTAATTGAAATGATGGATCATATAATCTAAGGTAGATAAAAAGACAACAAATTTAGAAGGAGATTGATGCAAACAAAAATGGCCTAGAGATACTAATGGGGTCAACTGAATAGTGTTAAGGGAGAACTCAACCAATCGATCAAGAAAACTGAAAATATGGGAAGTAATAAAAAAACAAAAAAAGTAAAATATTGTCTTGGTTTGAACTCCCTCACATGACAAGAGAAAAGAATTTGAATGTAAATAATTTATTTGGTAGGAAATCCAGAACATACCTTCATAGATTAGGAAATGAGGCAGGTAGCGATGGAAACCAAGAAAAGATGAGTTATTTAGCAAGTTACCTCTATACCAACTGGAAATTAACCATACTGGGAACTGTAGCAGACCACGTAAAACAAAGCGTATATTTTACACACCTAAGAAACAAAGGGGTTGAGGTTTCTATCTACCCCTACTGCCATTCTTTGGTGGAGGGCTATTCCAAGGAGAGTTAGTTCCCCCATATATTTAGCTTTCCCACAACAATCGTCGGAAAAAGTCTTCAGGCAAATAGGTACTGGAGTTGAAAGTCAGGCTACCTTCCAAGGGAAGGTTAAGTGCCAAGAAGTTATGGTGAGTCATTGATAGCTTTGGCTAAATGTATTCTCTAGATCCATAATGGATACCTGTGGACCATTTCATTAATGGGCATTATTTTATTTTCCTGCTGTTAATAAAGTGAGATTAAGTAGTATAGGTTTGAGGATTCTCTACTACTTTAACTCATCTTGTATTTGTGTGAGTGTTTGTTTCCCTCCAGAACTCATATGTTGAAATCCTAATCCTCAACGTGATGACATTAGGATGCCATGTCTTTAGAAGGTAATTAGGTCATTAGGACAAAGCCCTTATGAATGGGAGTAGTGCCCTTATAAAAGAGGCCTGATTCATGGATGGAGTACAGGCTTGATCACTGCACTGTACAACTGAAGCTGGTGTTGTATAGTATTGTATGCCAACTGCAACTGAATATGTGGGTGGTCACGGGATGTGGAGTATACTGTGGAGGGGAGTCAGGGGAGTTGTGATGGATATGTATGATATGGGGGGGAGTGGGGTGGCGAACTGGGGGAGGGGGGTTTTCACTTTGGGGGGTAAAGAGTATAACTATTGTATTGTGTTGTACACCGAAAACTAATAAAATAAAATAAAATAATAATAATAAAAAAAAAGAGGCCTGAGGAAGCTTTCTAGTCCCTTCTATCATGTGGGGACAGAACAAAAATTTAGCAGTTTGCAACCCAGAAGAGGGCTTCACAAGAACTCAGCCATTCTGACACCCTGATCTTAGACTTCTAGCCTCCAAAACTTGAGAATAAATTTTTGTTGTTTATATAAACATCCAGGCTGTGATATTTTGTTATAGCAGTCTGACTGGACTAAGACAGAGATATAATGACTTCACTTCTGAATATGTATATTAAGATAATGGGTATACTTAGCTCAGCTCTATGCTTCTTGGTTGCACACCTCATTACAAAGACCAAGCTTTTTCTTAACATTCTCTAAACTGTAAAGTGTGCAGAGAATCTGATCCAGCTCAGTATGAACTGAGCTGGGTACATATGTCTAAATCTGGAATTCAGTTAGCAGGAACATTTGGATCTTATACATAAGCTGTATCTTCCTACTTAGCTTTAACTGTAATAAAGGTCGTAACTTTTTTTCTTTATGTGGATTTTGTTTCAACGTAACTTAAATTTAACTAGAAAACACCATATGTGTCTAGAAGCTACTGGAATGGGGCAGCACAGATGTAAGGCTCCTGTAAAGTTTACACAGAAGGTAAAAATAAATAGCTTGACTGTTAGTTTTACTGTCTCAAGAAGGAAAACTTTCAATAATTCATGGCTAAATATGATGTTGACTGTAGGTTTTAAAAAATACCATTTATCTGATTACTATGAATTCCCTACAATCCATAATTATTTAGGGCAGGGTCAGGAAACTATGGCCTTTTTCATAAATATAGCTGTACTAGAACATAACTATTTGCATATTTTCTGGGCAATTTTATGCTACAATCTCAGAACTGAATAGTTTTGACTGAAATTGTATGTCCTACAAAACAAAAATACTCATTATCTTGCCCCTCAAGAATTTGCTGTCCCTCAATATAAAGCTTCTATGATAAATGTTAAATTTCATCAAATTATTCATACATCTGGGAATTTGTGGGGATTTGTTTATTTCATTTAAGTTTTTAAATTTATTGTCAAAATTGCTCATAATATCCTCATAAGTTTATTTTTACTAGTACTTGTATTAACGTACCTTTTTAAAAAATCTTTTATTTTTCCAATTTTGCCAGGTCTTTATCAAAAGCATTTTGAAAGAACTAAGTTTGGATTTTCTCATTTCTAACTTTTGAAAATTTCTTGATAATTTTTACAGACTTCTCTTCCTTTTTTATGTATATTCAATTCCATTAATAATTTCTTATAAAAAAACTAAATAACATGTTTGTTCTCTGTCTCATAATTTTAATATTGGAAATATTCTGAGCTTTTATTCTGCTTACACTTGTCTCTTCAAGTTCAGCCTCATGATGCTTCTTTCTTTGGGGTTTTATGAGTTTTCATTGAACAATTAACTTGTAGAAATAATTACAGCTAAATTGAAATTTTATCACTCTTAACATATCTGCCTTTCTCTCTGCCAGACAAATGGAAACAGAAACTACTACAAATAATGCTAAATTAAAGCGATCTGCTGGGCTTCCCCACCCCACTGTCTCTCCACCCTGGGGTGATGTGAAATTGTGTGTGGGACAGTTTATGTTCATGGATTCTTAGGAGAGAACTGTCCCCCTCCACCCAGGGTTAAGGTCAAAGTAAGCAAGTTTGCTGATGTCTTCTTTCACCTATAAAATTAAGGTATACATTTTTTTGGAATTTTTGGTTTATTCTGGGATGTCCTATTACCCACCTTCTCACTTTATCACATGTCTCCCATATATCTCTCACTTCAATATGATGAAGATTCATCAATTTGGTCAGAGTGAAATCAGCATTTACATTTTACCAAATTCTAGGTCTCACTTTTATCTCACTTTTGGCCTCTTCTTTTCTTAATTATTCAGTGATTTAAAAAATTTAAAAATCGAGGCAGCATCCAAATTTTAATCAACAAATTGTATTAAGCATTGGGACACTGTAAATGTGAGATAATAATCATATTTTTTTCTCTCTCTCTTCTTTCATAGGCCAAATGGGTATACACAGTAGATATAAATTCACATGTGAAGATATTTGTATATGTATACATATACATACACATGCTTCTACATGTATACACAAACACACATACACATTCACAACTTATTTTAAGTAAGTTATATGCAGGCATACGATAAAATGCTGTTTTCTGCTATAATTTATAGACATATATCCAAGTAAGTACATAAGAATATAAATGATGAATAATACGTTAGGGCAAACAGGTGATTTGATTGCCCTTTCAAAGGAGGAAGCATGTTCAACACACTAGTAGAAATATGAACACCTTATAAATCATAAAGCACAAACTGTTTTGTATTATGCTATTAGATTTTGATTCAAATCATTTTCATTCCATGTGTCAAAAGTATAAAAACCTGACATGCTTTTTAATACCTGACAGACTTACCTTGTAAAAAAAGTTGATGTCCTTATTACCATATAACTACAAAAGAAAAATAAATGAGACCCAACAGAAAATTCAGGAAAGATGTGATTGTTTTGATAAAAGTGTGTCCACATGGAATAGGGATGAAAATCTAGACCAGTAATGATAGAAACTATTCATTCTATTATGCAAACATTAAATGTGAACAGCTGGTGGAGGGATGAAATTACCATGCCTGGTAGTTAATAGTTAAGTTGTAACATAAACACATCTCTTAATATGGGAAAGTAATTTTCTTAAATCAAATGCTTCAATCAACCTTCATAACACAAACATAAGATTGTGTTATGCTTCTACAAGCAAAGAGATTATTGTTTTCCTCCATCCTCTATTTAGACAAGAAAATAAATGAAATTGCTTCCATAAATATTGAGTTTTCTAGTCATTATAAAGAGCATGGTATTATAAAGGTAGAAAATATAACCTTGATAACATAATAGTTTTATAAACAATATAATACTTGACATTAGAGTCACAAAAGTAACATTAATGCAGTTAAAAATATAACACTTGATGGAGATTTGTAAAAAGGGAAAAAGAGAATCATCTTTTATCGATTACCTATAAAGTGCTAGGCTCTGTAGTAGATATTTTAAATACATTACCTAACTGAACTCACTCAAGAACACTAGAAGTAGCTTTTATTACCTTTATTCTATAGATGAGAAAAGCCAGCCTCAAAATACAAATGGCATGTGCTAAGCTAGAGAGCTACAAAACAGGCTGGACCAGTTGCCAGCTAAAATTTGTCACCAAAGTTTTAATCCTGATTGTCTCATCAATGGAATGATACATTTACACTGAAATAGCAATGGAAAATCTGGTGATTATAAAACTGTACTTTTAAAACATAAACATACATCATTTATTTAAGTTGATTACAGAAATTGTAAAGTAAGTGATGATTCCAAGTAAAATAGAGGTATTAATTCATTTTTCAATAAATAAATCACAGTTTATTTGCCTCTGGCTATGTTTCAGAAACAGTAAATTTTACAAACACTTGTATTTAACAGTTACAATGCTGGTGTTAATACTAATGATATTCTTAGTGACATGCCCTCCATGAGTAGAAACCAAAATTGGCTTCAATAAATGCAAAATGAGGCAAGTGTGGCTAGATTGAGTGAGAGAAAGGCAGAGGGGAAAAAAATGACCAAACAAATATTGATGCCTAACTAATGTTAAGTCATTTAGATCAATATAAAATATTTAAATTATATTCTGTACAAGACAGAAGGCCAAAGGTGGAATTTGATCCTATGATAGACATAAATACTATCTTCTGATCAAAGAAACACTCTGAATATTGTTTTATGAATATACCATGATCATAGATAGCAAATAAATGTCAGCAAGGTCATTTGGAAAACTTTTACAATAATACAGGCTAGAAAGAAAGCAGTAGATGTGGAGTTGATCCATATCAGAAATGAATGAATTCTGAACACATTTTCAAAGTACAGTCAACAGGATTCACTGATGGATTCCATGTGTGAGATAAGGAAAAAGAAACATCAAAGATGACGCAAGGATTTTGGCCTGAGTAAATGGGTGATAATTTTGAGATCACAGGGAAAGGTTGCATTTTTTTATTTATTTTTTTATCAACAAGGAAAAATCAGGTAATTAGATGTCTCTGTCTCTCTCTCTGTCTCTCTCTGTCTCTCTGTCTCTCTCTCTGTCTCTGTCTCTGTCTCTGTCTCTCTCTGTCTCTCTCTCTCTCTCTCTCTCTCTCTCTCTCTCTCTATATATATATATATATATATATATATATATATATATATATATATATATATATATATATGGTAAATTGTTCATACCACCAGCTATAGATATAATACTGAAGAATTACTTCAGCTGTAGAGGGAATATGCATTTGGCTAAATATACTGTGTTTGAAATGTTGCATCACAATGTGTTAAGTTAAATAATAAATATGAATGGAAAAGGAGTTTAAGAGCATTTAGCATGGCTATAATAAAAAAAAAAGAGCAATATTAAGTGTTGGTAAAAATAGGAAGAAATGGAACATTAATACTATGCTGGTGCAAACTTAAATGCCACTTTAGAAAACAGTTTGACAATTCCTCAGCTAATTAAACATAGAATTACCATATAACCCAGAGATTTCACTACTAGGTATACACAGAAAAGAAATGAAAGTTCATGCGAACACAAACACTTATACATGAATGGTCAAAGCAGAATTTTTCATAATAGCCAAAAAGTAGAAAAATGCAGATGCCCATAATTTGAATGAATAAACACAATGTGGTATATTCTTACAATGAAACATTATTCAATCATGCAGAGAAATGAAATATTAACACATGTTATAATTGTGGATGGGGGGTTGAAAGAAATGTGAAAGAAGCCAGATACAAAAGGTCATATATATTATGATTTCATTTATATGCAATGTCCAGAATTGACAAATCTATATAGGAAGAAAGACAGTAGATTAGTAGTATTCATAGGCTGGGGGTGGAGGGAGGGGAGTGACTGCTAATGGACACAGGATTTCTTTTTTGGGTGGTAAAAATATTTTCAAATTATATAGTGGTGATGATTCCACAATTCTGTGAATATACTAAAAGCAACTAAATTTTATAGTTTAAAATGGTGAATTCTATGGCTTGTGAATTATATAGCAATAAAAATTAAAATTAAAGTATAAAATTAAAACCAATTATTACTTTTTTAGATTTAAAATGTCTGGCTCATTTTATGTGTCTGTGTTCTGAAAATAAATGAAGGGATGGTCTGTAAATTTGTTTAAAGGACAAGATAGAGGAAGTTTTATCATTGAATAAAAGAGTCATAATTCTGTTTGAAAATTCACCTGCAATTCTTACTGTCTCTGTGGCTCTGAATAATTGTTTAAATTCTCGGATTTACGGTTTGACCATCAGAATCAATACCATACTCACAGAAAGGCTATAATCACTGAAAATCCTCGTGTATGAGAAAGCTCTTCAGAAAGGTTTTATGTCTGACTCATTAAGGTTGATATGGGTTTAAAGCTCATTTCAGTACATAAACATATAGCATGCACCAAAATGATCAGACCATTCTAGTTCTACCACCCACCTTTGTTGTATTCTTTGCTTGATCTACTTTGATAAATGAATGTATTGGGGAAGCTAGAATGCTATTTGTATACCTTCCCAAAACAAAACAAAACAAAAAAGACCTGGTTCCTAGTGTACCTAAGAAGTAGAAAATTAAAAAAAAAAAAAATTAAGACAGAACCATGTCTAGAAAGGCTTGCTAATGATATTTTGTGTGCTGAATGTTGCTAAGCACTATGTCAAAGGGAATGCCTTCCTTACACGGGTTAAAACTCTGGACTCTGAAATCTCTTTTAAAATGTGATATTGGTCCCATGCATCTTGGTCGTGGAGCAGCCTCATGCGGTCTCCCCCGTAGTCTAGCGCCCCCGGCCCCTCCAGCGGCTATCTTGGGGACACCCATGACCACTACGGGCTCCATCTGGGTTCCACTTCCAGTAACAGCTCCTGTGAAAGTGCCGAGTACCCTGGGAAAGCCACCCCCCCACCACCTGGGTCTCCCCAAGGCTGACCCAGGCCTCTGGTGAGCGAGCTTCTTTTTCGGGAAGTCCACTGTCCCATTCATGGCCGCAGTGTTGGAGTCTGCAAAGCACTCACAATTTCCCCAGGCCTCCAGCAGGATGATCACCTAACCTGGCTCGGGAAGCCACAAGAAGGCAGCACGTTGGCCAGCGCTGATCCCCCATCCTGACTGGCCACCACCAGCCACCAGACTTCCAGAGGCGCTAGGCTCTTTTGAACCCCTCCTCACCCCACCCCATAGGCTAGGTAGGCTAAAGCGAGCCGAAGCAGTTGGGTTCTTTTCTAGCAAAACAGCAAAACACCAAAAAAAGAACTTGAGAGAGCCTCGCTCTTTGCTATCCAAGCCACATGTGAGCCTCCTGACATCCTGTAACCATGTGCCTTGCACCAAGTGGCAAATAAACAAGCAGCTGGGGGAGGTAGGGAGACGCAGATGGGCAAGGATGTTTAGTGCCTCTTTTCCATTAGCTATGAGCCAAAATAACTAGACAATTACATTATTAATTCCTACCTGGTATGCCTTATTTTCTTTAATGTATATTAAGTGGACTATTAACTAATCAACTGATATGTTTATTAAATCAACCAGGATTTATTGATGTTAGAGATTTCCCACTCCAGAGAAAAGTGCTATTACCAAGTTTAGATACCCCAACAAGCAGTCAATGAGAACCCACTTTCCACCACAGAAGTCTCTGCCTGTGTACTCACAATGTGGCTGGATAAAAGTTATGTGGGGAACTAAATGTGGGGTATATTTTGGTTAGGGAAGTATTGAGGATTATTTGTTAGTTCTTTATATAGAAACTCTGACAAACATTAAAGAAACTGATAAAAGAGAATACTTTTTAAACAATATTCAGATTATTAAATGATTGTTTCTTAAATATGTGTTTTTGCTCAGATAAAACTTAACTCCAAAATTGAATACAGCTTAATAGAATACATTTACATGCCAAATATACCTAATTGTTAAACAATAAAGCAGAATTATCCAAGAATCATTTAGTGAATATCAAGTACATTCTCACTTGGGAAACTTCCTTTTTACTTCTGAACTAATATTGTAGCACTGCTTTTAAGAATTGCTTTAATTAATGATAATATTTCTTAATATAAATTCCATATATTCAATTAATAGTACATATACATTTATATATTAATACAAAATGTATAATATGTAAAAACATATTTAAATAATTTCTTTATTTTTGTTTTCAGAAGATAGAAAATTGAGCAGATTCTTCTGGTAACTTTGCAAGTCACCCTGGAGAAGCTAGACAACAGAATTGAAAAAAATTTATTTCATAACTGAATTACCTTGAACACACTTATGATTTTGGACCTAATAATTTGAATTCTACTTTCTTTATATTTATAAACAAAAAACAAAACAAAACAAAATAAACCTCAAACCCTCATACTCACATGACTTTGGGTAAAATATTTTATTTTGAATATGGGGAGAGTTTACATTCCAAGTGAATCAGAAAAGAAATCTGTACTTTAACTTCACAGAGAAAATTGACTTATTTGTAATAATTATGAAGTGTCCAGAAAGTTGCACTAATCATTATCCATATTACTATTTATGATAAAAGACAATGGGTAGATAGGTCTTAAAAGAGCTTTTTTATTATTCAATTTATTGCAAAATGTTTGAGTTAATAAATCAAAATACATAGCATTTAAATAATCGATAATACATGTATTGTAGATAATAGAGGTAAAACCTTTTCAAATAAATGATGACAAATTCTTTGTACAAAATGTATATAGAGCTTATATAATGAAATAAATGTTAAATTTAACAATTTAAATGCCTTTAGGGGACATCAAATGAAATGAAGCATTACAACATTTTTATACTAATATAATATATAAAATTATACTATAAATTTATAGCCAATTGTGACCATAGATTCATACAATTATTAGAGCACAAGCACATATTTCTGAATTAAACCTAGAACTAATTCTTTTGAAAAACAACTATAGCTATTTTGTAAATTAAAAATATTTTAAAATAAATATATCTACAAAAATTATTTCACTTTGTTTTAGGAACACGAAATTCAAATTATTTTGAAAGGCTCACATTTTGAAAAAGTAAATCCTGACCTATACTACAATTATAATTCATATAGGGAAAGGAATGTGACTCTTCTTGGAGAACGAAGTAAAGTTAGGTGAAGACTGATTATGGCCTGAACAAGAATCAAGGTACAGGCAGGTCAAGGTAAGAATGATTGCTGATTATGCATAAGCCTAACAGCAACTTAAGAATATATATAAAATGTGTTAGGAAAACAAGTTTTAGCTCAAGAATGACTAATAATTTTAGCCTTGGGGAAAAAGCTAATGTCTGAGTTAAAGAGACAGATTGTTAGTGCTGTTGTCAGCATAGTCATCCATCTGGAATTGCTTTTTCCTTTTTGTTTTCCAGTTTTTCTTTAGAAAACAAAACTCCCTTTATTGAACAAAATGAAAAGTAACATGTAATTAACATGGATATTCTTTCAGATTATTTTTTGGCATTAGAGTTGTGTCTGACATTTAAGCAAATCACCTAATTTTTCTCTTCATTCATCAACGTGTGAAGCAGATTTTTAAAATTTTATATTCATGATAACTAAATTGCTAAATTTTAATGTGTTTAATATTAAAATTGTTTCTTTATAGTTTACCATTATTTATAAAATGTTTGAGTTAATGATTTAAAAGAATAACTATTTGTGAAAAAATAAATTACTGGGGCACAGGTATCTTAAAGACCCAGAGCCTAGGTTTTAGAAAATCATTATATATTAATACAAAAACAAATAATTCGTGAAAAGTTGTTTGATGTTTTTAATATATAGTGCTTACTTTACATAATGGTATGTAATTCAACTCTATAGTTAGTCTCATGTCACACATATTAGCACACGACACACCCACAGATACACACACAAGATTTAAATCCAGATATCTTTCCATAATGAAACTTTGTGATATAAAATCATAAAGTGGAATTCTTATACTTCTAGGATATTTATTAATTTAAATTGAAATATATGCAGATTTTGAATCATTGTTATTTGAGATTAACTCAAAAAGTGGTTTGGAAGTTATGAAGAGGAATGAAAAGGGGAAAATCTAGCGAATATTTTTTTTTTTTTGGTTAGTCTTTGAGGAATAAAAGGAAAGTAATGCCAAACAAACCAAAGCCTTAAAACTTTTCATTGTTAGAGTTAGGAAGCTAGGTGCAAGAGCCCAATGAGACCTGCTAAGAGCTACTTCGTAATAGGGGTAGAATTAATGCTATTTGATTCTGTGCATTGAGAAGGAGAGTAAGAAGTATGTACCCAGTAATGTACAGAGACTGGACCTTAATGCTGGTCCTTTAAAAGCCTTTTAGGAGGTATTTGAATCCCAAGATGGAAGGGAGAATGTGACTAAAATATCTAACTGCATTAAAAATGTATGAAGCATCTTACTGACAGGGATGGGGAAACAAGGCGCAGGACTAAGTAACTTTGAAAATGAGTAGAAGCCTAAGACACAGGGTAAAAGAAACTATACACTGTGCTATAGTTGATGATATGTCCCACAGAAATACAAGTTTAAGATTCTAAAATCACTATACAGGTCTATCAGAATTGAACAATAATGTAAATAATGGCAGATAGTGGGAGCCAGTTTTCTAATTATTAAAGTGGAAAGTCATAGATCAGCAAGGAGAAAAGACTGGCATGATCCATGAACTTATGGGTTAGAATTAGAGATATCAGCATGTTTAATATAATATATGCTGCTGCTAACATATAGAGATATTTATAGGTATGTGTATATACATGGTATAGTATACACACATGTATTTTCCTTTTTTGTCACTTCAGAGAGCCAGGAAATAATCACGGCATCAAAGAGCAAAGAACATACCAGATCTTAGTTTCTAATACCATTTTTTCAGTAAGAAGAATCAGGGTTACTTGGTAAAAAGGCTGATTTCATGTTTGGGTAGGAAATATACACGATGAGCCTGCAGCATCTTGTAGTGCAGGAATATAAAATTCCCATCCTCTCCCCCATCCCTTAATAGAAACTAAAACCAAAAAATCAAAAACAAACAAACAAACAAACAAAAACCCACACTGATGAAGAAATCTTGTCTTGTGAGGAACACAAGACAAAAGCCAACTGAAAAAGCTCCCAATGTGAGCAACAAAATAAAGTAGTATTGGATTCTAATACAAAATCCAAAATAAATTTTCATTGGCCCATATTAATGTGAATAAATATTTGAATAAATGAATAAATGGGGAGAATAGAAAAAAAATACTGTGCAGAAAAATGCAAACAATTTATGTAGATACATCACCCTCAGAGAGGTGATGCTAACTCCCCACTTCTGTGGACTGCACTTCATGATATCCCTCCAAAGACTTCAGTATAGAATGAGTGAAAAAACAAACAGTAAATTTATAGTACCAAAACTAAAAAATACCACTTCAGCAAGGTGGTCAAGGTTAACATCAGCAGTAATAAGTCATTTTGATAACCTATATCTTTAATATTATGTGATGAGCGATGCACTTGACCTCTGCGGTCTTCCGGTCTAAAACACATAAACTCCATCCAATCATTAGAAAAGTATCCAAAAAATCTTAGTTGAGGGACATTCTACAAATTTCCTGAGCAGTACTCCTCAAAACTATCAAGGTCATCAATAACAAGGAATTTCTGGGAAATTGTGAAAGTCATAAACAGCCTACGAAATTGAATGTAATGTGGTACCTGGATGAGATCCTGGAACAGAAAAAGTAAAAACTAAAGACATTTGAATAATAAAGTATAGATTTTGATTAGTTATAGCATATCAGTGTTGGCTCATTAATTGTGAGCAATATATTTTACCACACATAATGTTAATAATATAGGGAAACTGGGTAAGTATTAGGGAACTCTACTATCTTTACAATTGTCCTATAAATCTACAATTATTCTAAAAAAAATAGGTATATTAGAGAGAAGTGGAGATGGAAAAGAATGTACTGATGTTTCTCAACAACATAAACATTATCTCTAAGAAACACTTATTGCATTCTAGTGTTCTCCCCTCTTATACTTCATACCACTCTGATATTATGCATGAACACACACACACACACACACACACACACACACACACACACACATTTCTGTTACAAGGAATATGGTAACTATAAAATATTCTCAACACAGTCGAAATTGAATTAAAACTCATCTCTCTACCACCAAACACAAAACAATGCAATACAAAAAGACAAAAAAATCCCCATAATACTTTATGAGCAAGGTGACATCCTTTTGGATAGCTCTGCACTAATTTTTTTAACTGAATATATAAACTTTTTCCTGCTAAAATGATGATTATTCTGTGTGTTTACTTTTATAAAGATACTAGAAAAATAGAGAGGAGTATTGTGGGTATTATATTCTGTAACATTAAATAAATTACACAATAGCGACATGATCGAAAACATTTTATGTAATAACAAAGACATAAGAGCTGAGTTTAGGTAAAGATGAGGGCTTTGTAGGAAACTGCATACATAGCAAGGGTGAGAGTCAAATGGTTTTATAATAAATTCTAAGTCAAATATGAGTTAAATTTATATATGGAATATTATGAAAGTCTCATGGAAATTTCTTATTATTAGAATCATGCAGTTTTATGCTTATAATGCTCAAATGGATATGGAGAGTATATTCTGAGCTACTAGCAAAGGGATGTAGTAATTGATTATTTCTGCTTGTAGAAGAAGAAAGATCCTTTGTGTCTGGTGGTGATGGTGTTTCCATAGTCTGATTAACCAGTTCAACACCTGTGAACAATGTAGAGACATCTATCTCAGGCAGACCTAACCCCACAATATATTTTAAAAATATGTGAAACCTATTAATAGAAACCCATACTTTTTGCAACAACAAAAAATCTTTCCAAGGACTACCAGGTAGGTCATGCAGTAGAGTATCAAGTAGTATTGGATTGTCAGAAAAGCCATGATGCATTTTTGCAAGGAAATACATAGAAAAAATAAGTCATGACTTTTCCGACAACCCAATATATTTTCGCCAGGTAAATGACCATTTCTTTCTCTGGAACAAAAATTCCTCTTACTATCCCTATCAATGAAAATTTATTTTTCCAAAAATTTTAACTTATTTGGGTTAGCTTATTTGGGTTAGCTTATTAGTTTTATTTGAAAAACCTTATAAGCCAATGCCAATACAGGGCTAGCTAAATTTCAACAATCATAAATAGAAGATTTTTCTCCATATTTTAAGACTTGAACTACTAAATCTTATTTTACTTCTGTTACATAAGTTCACCACCTCACATTGATGACTTGTCAGTGTGCATGGGACTAATTTTGACATAGGTCCTTTTTTATTTCAGTAATTAAAGTATTTAAAAGTTTTAATTAGAAAGTATACTTTATGGCCAATAACAGAAAGGAAAATGCCACTTCAAGAGATATTATTTTTTTTACAGTGTTCCTACTGTGTCAGAAAATTACAGTATGTCCATCTTTTAATTTGACTCAGTAATAATGGATTTCCACCTACACATATAATGTTTTCCCTATTTTTTTAAAGCTTGATGCTTCACTGGAAATACATGATATGCTGCTGCGATAGTGTTTTGCTATAAAATAATATTAAATTGTTATAGGAAGCTGAGGAAATGTTAGAACAGGAGGAGGCCAGGAAACTCCACAGTTCTACTGTAGTTAAGGTAGAATTGTGATTGTGTGGTGTCAGGATTTGTGTTTTAACTACAGCAGTTGCCTAATTAATTTTGAGATCTGTTTACTTTTTTTTTTTTCTTACAGTCTGAGTAATTTAGTTTGCTATTAACTACTGGGAGAACTACATTGCCTCCCCCCACCCCCCTACCTCTGTCTTTTCTTGAATTTCAGATCCTTAATTCTCCATAGCATCTAAAAAAATATTACTAGTAAATTTATATATTGAGAAACAAGGAGACAGAGCGGGAGAGAGAGAACCAAGAAACATGAATAATATTCTACCTCTTGAGGAGTCAATTACAAAATTGAGATAGTATTCCATTATTTTCAACTGTTTATCAATTGGGGGAAGATAGTAAACCCCCAAAACACTGACTATTAAGGGGTTTGCAAAACACTGAGCATTCTTACCTATTTCTCATAAAAACTTATTTGTTATATTCTTTGTGAGGGTCCTTACGCAAAAAATTTAAATCATTAATATTGTACAAATCCTTTGAACCAGCAAATTTCCCTGTATTATTCTCTCCCTAGCAAAGATTCATAGATATGTTGAGAATTTTATCTTAACAGCTAAATATAAGAAACACTTTAATGTTTACAATATTATGTAATAGGATGGGATAGAAATATTAGAATGATATAGAAAACATTCAATTATATAAAAATAGTTTACTTATAATTTCAGAGAGATGTGCTGTGTTAAATAATATATATGTATACACACACACGCACACACACACACATATCATGCTCCCTTTTCAATTCAAAATGCATGTGTTCATTATCTAAAATCATTTCACTGCTCCCCGTGTCCAATGCCTTGCCCGGGTCAGAGCCATCATTACCCCTCAACCTCATAACTTCTCCCTTTGTACCCCATCTTTAGTTAATTCCCAACACAACTCTCAGAGTAATCCATCCAAATTAAAACTCAGAGTATCTCTCATTCCTTTTCTCAAAATCTTGCAGTGGCTTCCCATTTACTCAGAGTAGAAGTTGAAGTTTTTGTAATTGTCTAAAGATCCCACACGATCTAGCTCCCAGTTATCACCTCTCCTACTATTTTCTTTCTCACTTATGTATTCCTCTCAGGTTGCATGGGTCTCCTTATGGTTTTTTGCAAACATCACTGCTCCTTACTGACACAGTTTACTCTATTTATCCCCTCAGCCTGCATTATTTCCCCCCAGATATCCAAATAGCTGTCTCTTGCCACTTTCAAGTCTTTGCTCAGATCTGTCCTTCTCAATAAAATGGATTCTCACTACTATTTAATATGGCCACAGCTCCTCATCCTGTTATGGCTACCAACTCCTCTTTTCCTGCTTCCTTTGCACATCTCCTTCCAATGTATTCTGCATTAACCTGCTTATCTGGTGTGTTTATTAGCTCTTTCTTATTTGTCATTGTGCTATAATGTTATTCCAAAGAGAAGGATTTTTATTTTGTTAACTGTTATATCCCAAGAAGCCAGAAGAGCAACTGTCCCATTGTAGACATACAACAAATACTTGTTGAATTAGTGTTATATCTGTACATAAGGGTAAATAAAAGTCAGTGTTTCAGCCAAAATTATATTAAATAAATGTGGTTGTCTCAAGGTGGCAAATTTATAGAGTTTTGTAGATGGTTGTACGTATTGTGACACATATATTGCAAGCTTGGAATATTTATGTTATGCCAAATAGATATTCAGTTCCAGGAAGAAAAAAAGGATGCAAAAAAAAAGATGGAAGAAATGTGTTTGGTTTTAACTTTTTCAACCCTAGTATAATCTTGATCTCATTTTTGATAATTTTGTTTTTTTATTTTCTTCCTAAGACTTGAATATTTGAAAAACAATAATAAGTAGAAAATTAACACTCCCCCCCGCAAAATATATATGTCTAAAGGGATTAATGTCAAGATAACATATGCAATTCATCTTTTGTTATTAAGTTTTAGGGGAAATGCCCGTTATATCTCCCTTTACCTGAAGAACTAGCCTAATTACGTTTTTTGTTTTGTTTTTACCATTAAGTTTAATACTATAACTAATACTTAGTAATTTTGTAGTGAAGTATTTTTCCCAGATAAAATCTCCCTGAACCAAGCTTTCTCGCAATTAGAAATATGGTATCTGAATTTAAGCTAATTCAAAACATGATTTACTGTTATAGACATCTTTAATACTCTTAGAAAAAAATTAAATTTTAATTGACTGCTTTTATACCATTTTATGATTAGCATTTTATTTTGTCTAAAACATAAAGAACATTTGAAATATTTATAAAGTTTATAGGGGATATATATACTGTACATAAGTACATGTACATAAACAATTTTGTAAAATGCATGTTTAATATAAAGGCAATATTTATTTTAAATGCCTTCAAAATTATAATTTGCCATCCAGCCATGAAATATTATTGATAAATGTGATAGTGTCTTTACTTCCTCTTACTATAAATGACTAGATTTATAATAATGGGCCTTATTTGGAAAAAGGAATTGTTAACTGCTGGGGTTTACAAGAGAAGGTGGTTAAAAGCAAATGTTATAATCAGAACATTAGCATAGATAAGAAGCAAAGTAGAGGTACTTATATTTCCCCCTGCCTGCTTTTTCTCATCTCACAGTTACAAAGAGATAGAAACAGATGGAGTAATGTGTTAAGAACCACTGAACCAAAACTGTTTTTTTTCTCATTTGCAACAGGCTGTTTTTATTTCCTTTACTAAAGATCCTATTTTTAATTCAAATGTGTATTTTAATGAAATTCTCTATTTTTACTGTTAATATAATTCATTAACATAATCACTTTACAACAAACATGGTCACACTATTTTCATTATTGCCTTAGGATAAATATTTAGAAGTGATATTTATTTTTTAAAACTACACACATTTTATTCTTCATTAATAATATTAGCATATCTTCTAGAAAAAATATTAATGTTATAAATAAAAATACTACATTTACTGTGTATTTTCCTTTATTAGTAAATATAAATATATTTTCATATATTTAATGTGTATTTATATTTATTTTGTCTCATAGCAATTTTCAATTTTTGCATGTGAGTTTTCTGACCTTAGTGACTTCTTCAGTAAGTCATGTCTATTGAAATAAATATGCACACATACACAGGAGCCCACAAAACAACCACAGGGTAGATATGGAACATATCTAGCATCTCAGAATGTCCTTATTGCTCCTTCCTAGTTAATACTTCCTCAGAAGTTATCATTCTTATTTCTGTCCACATCAACTACTTTAATCTATTCTTGAACGTGATAAAATGGGACTACAGTAGTCCCTCAAGGAATCCAAGGAGATATGTTCCAAGATGCCACAATGGATACCCAAATACTATATATACTGTTTTTTCCGATGCATATATACCATAAAGTTTAACTTATAAATTAGGTGAAATAAAATATTAACAATAATAATGAAAAAGAACAATTGTAACAATATACTATTTCAAAAAATATATGGATGTGGTTTCCCTTTCTCTCAAAATACCTTATTTACTATTTCCACCTTCGTTTTATTAACTTTTATTAAATTTATTGGAATGACATTCATTAAAAAAAGCATAGGCTCTAGCTGTACAATTCTATAATGCATCATCTACATATTGCATTGTTTGTTTAAGGCCCAGAGTCAGTTCTCCTCCCATCACCATATATTTGACCCCCTTTACCTTCTTCTACCTCCCCACTTCCCCTTTACTGTCTGGTAACCACTGAACTGTTATCTGTGACTATGAGATTTAATTTGTTTGTCTTGTTCATTTGTTGCTTTCAGTTTTATATCCCACATATGAGTGAAATCATATGGTTCTTAACTATTTCTGTCAGGCTTATTTTGTTTAGCAAGACAATTTCAAGATCCATCCATGTTGTCACAAATGGCACTATTTCATATTTTCTCATGGCCGAGTAATATTCCATTATACATATGTACCACATCTTCTTTATCCAATTATCTGTTGAAGGACAATCTGGTCATTTCCTTGTCTTGGCCACACTTCGTCTTGTGATGATGTTAGATGGTAAAATGTCTATGTCACAGGATGAAGTGAGGTAAATTGGACATTATTAAGTACAATAAGGGTTACTTGAATACAAATACTGCAACACTGTGAAAGTTGGTCTGATAACCTAGTCAGCTACTAAGTGTCTAATGGGGAGGGAGCATATACAGTGTGGATATGCTGAACAAAAGGACGATTCATAGCCTGAGCAAGATGGAGAAGAAGTCAGGAGATTTCATCACACTACTAAGAATAGCATGCAATTTAAAATGTATGAATTGTTTATTTCTGGAATTTTTTATTTAATATTTTTGGACCTCGGTTGACCTTGGGTAACTGAAACAGCAGAAAGTGAAATTGTGGGTGTCAGGGGATTATTATATACCATTTATTACAAACTAATATGTGTCTGACTTCTTTTGTTCATGCAACTTATATGAGATTCATCCATGTTGTTCACAGAAATAGTTCTCCATCTTTAAAAAAAATGCTGTGAAATATGCCATTTCATTAATATCTCATATTATTTATCCATTCTTATACTGGTGGTCATTTTGGATGTTTCCAGATTTTATATAATATGAATAAAACTCTATGAATATTCTTATACATATTTTTTAACTGATACACATATAGATTAGAAAATATTTGGTCATAAGTTATTTGTATGTTTCATCTTTAGAAAATAGTGTGATATAATATCAAATGGATCTATGAGTGTTATTTTTCTTTCCAAAGAAATAACTCTTTGTCTTTATTTTCTGGATATTTCACTAGCTTTCAATATTAATTGTATCTGCTATCTTTATTACTTATTTAACATTTTTGCTTTTCACTTTGCTTTTCTTATTTTTTTATAAACGCTTAAATCACTAATTTTAAGCTTTTTTCTTTTTTAAAAATATATTTTAAGTCATTAGTTTTTCTTTTAGCAATGCTTTAGGCATATCATCATAACTTTTTTTATAGTTTCAGATTGTGTTTATTTGTCCCATGATATTTAGAATTATATTAACAAAGAAAAAGCAAATGAGGATTCCTAAGAAATATAATAGACACTACGAGTTTATAAAATTTCAAAAATAATGCCTCTGTAAGCAGAGAGAAGTAAAATAAGTGAAAAACAAATATCTGTTTCTTTGGATCTATTCACTTTTCGCTTTGGAGGAAAAATGCCATATCTAAGTAGAAATCAAGAATTGAGTTTGAGAGGAAAACAACAGATTATTGGAAAAAAATCTCATTGTGCTCAGGTATGATAAATGTTTTGATACAACTGTGAGTGTCACACCACATACTTAATCAGCACAATCCCATTTAATTTATAAAAATCTTATGAGATAAAATCATTCTTTTCTTCTTATTGATGAGAAATCAGAGATTCAGTATTATTACCTAGCCCACAGTAGGAAAATCTAGCATTTGATTTCAGGTACTCTGAAATTAAAGACCATAAGTTTAACCATTAAACCATATTCCCTACCTTGCATTTTATAATCAATCCTTCCTCTGTAGACTACACTTTTTCTAGACTGGCTCATGTTCCTAGTATCTTCAGAGTTTCTTTTGAATCAAAATACTCTTGAGGAGGAACAAATCTCACTCAAAAAATACTTTATATGGATCCTGGTTTTTTAACAGGAGGCAAGATCTAAGTTAAAGGCTAAATTCTAGTATAGCTTGAGGAAAGACCAACCTGGCAAAAAAATCATTTTGTTGAGGAAATGTTTTCAGGATGCTGTTGTACTATAATATCAGGCACCTATTTAATCTCATGTGTAGGGACTATCTCTTGAGAGTTATCTTTAATTGACAAATTCTTATATTTTCAAAATTGTATACTATTTCCATTTCATTCATTTTTATCTAGCTTTAGTCATTTACATATATCTTATATTGTAAACAATTATATGTGTAAATCACTAAAAATAAAGAGAGAGATGTTTAATTTTTGGTGTCACATACCAGGATTTGGGGAATAAAGCTACTAATGAAATATTTAAGAATATGCAAATTGTTTTCACATTATGCTGTTTTATCTTTTTCTATTCTCTCCATGAAATTTATTAAGGATAATAAGGAATAAAAATTATGATGTTTATAAATATCATAATTATTCAATAACACCTTCTTGGATCTAAACAATGCCCTGAAAGGCTGATGTATTTAATGTTACTATTAGTAGTTTCAGCCACTCATTGAGGTTTTTAAGGGGGCATGTCTGATCTCATACATATTCTGCTTCAAAATCTATAGTTCATGTTCAACTTTTTAATTTTAATATGTTAAATCTTTGCAAACATAGGTGGTTTGGGAAATTATATTAGCCCACTTATGCCAGTTTTATAGAAAAAATGATAATTTAAGGGGAAAAAGAAATGATTAACATCATCCTTAAAATTTACTTGAAATTACATGTTATAGAATTTCTTATCAATGCAAGTGAAAACTGTAACTGGATATCTAGTCAAATAAGTACTTTCTGCAACATTGGTTATTTAAGACTGATAATGCTGTTTCTTTTTTGCCTTAAAACAATATCACTGCACAAAAAGCCAGGCTATTTCTTCATGATTCAAATCCCTTCCCCCACAAAGTTAAAGTTCAAAATCCTTTCTCCCACTTTTAGTATGATCAAATGGATGCAAAAATATAGTGGGGAAATTGTATCTATAAAGAACACCAAGAAAGAATACCATTCAGAAAACTGAAAGAATTTCTGCTAGATTTGATACAGAAAGTAACAAACTAAAGGAAAATGTATAGTCCTCCATAAAATAAATGAATTATGTTACTGAGAATTGGAAAAGATCCTAGTAAAATAGGCAGTACACCTTAATCTACAATAATGGCTGAAAACAAGGTTGAGATGTGTTAGGTAATGTATTCAAATAAAATACTGATGGATATATATTTAATGGTAATGTATTCTAGAACCCATAGTCTGGAATGGATTGAGGGTTGGGGATAATGATAACATGTATGGGATAATAAAATTTATTGCAGAAGTAGTGCAGAGATAAATATGTAACTGATATTCACTTTTTGAGGTTGAAAATAGGATTATGAAACACATTCCTAGTTTTGCAAACCACTAATTATTGACTTATTGACAATCAAACATGGAGTTTTCCAATAAATGGATCCACCTAATATTTAGATAGAATACACAAGCTAAAATCAGAAAGGAAGGAACTAGGATATAGGAAAAGCTATTCATCACCTACTCCTGTGTGTGGGAAGAATATTTTTATGAGAGATAGGAGAGCAAAGAAATAAAATGTAAACTTAAGTCACTTCTCAGAGTGTTGAGAGGGTTAGTTCACCGGGTAAGTGAGAATAATGTGAGGGCAGAGAGATGATGCTCTGATCAGTTTTGCTCTTCTGGAGCACAGCAACAGCAGTACGCTCTGTGAGCAAGATAGTGATGGGCTATGCACATTGAGCTAAGAGCTGATGGGCTTGCCATATGCAAAGTGGAGCAGGATAAATTGATCTGTGGAAAAACTGAGACTGAAACTCTGGGCCTACAGGGTTTTTGAAAGATGTGTTTAAATGTTAGGAATTTTCAACCAGTGGAAGCTAAGGTGATTCTGAATCATTCAAAATTTGCTACCAGGCACATCCAAGCAAAAAGATTAATATCAGACCATACATGATGAGGACCACAACTCCTGCCATAAGGACAACTGGTTTGCAAGTCTGGTATTATAAACCAGTCTGATGGAAGGAGAACTGACTCTGGGTGGTGAACATACAATATAGATGATGTGTTATAGACATGCATACTTGAAACCTATACAGCTTCAATAATCAATGCCACCCGAATAAATTTAATAAAAAATAAAAACAAGGGAAAAAAAACTGTGCTAGTTAAAACTCATTAGAAACTAAGGACCAAGTGGTTAGCGTTTTGAATGATGATGTTTAAAACTCCATTGTACGCCCTTAGAAGAAGCAGCACAGCCAAATAAATGGCAGAAAAAAATATTTTTCTTTAATGAAAACTACTTAAATGGACTATTTAAATATAAATAGTCTAAAGCAAGTTCTTTAGACTGCATGGCTATAGGTTTAAAAGAATGACTAAACTGCCTGCTTCCCTGTTTTTTTAAAGTCTAGAGAAAGGTGCACCTTGAGATTTTAGGTGAACATAAGCAAAGCATAGAAACAAGACAAAAGAAATTCTCAAGCTATGAGGTACAAAATGGGAGTATTTTCTTGTTTAGCATTGGGGAAATATTATCACTCATCTATCCCCAGCAAGGCACTGTGCTAGACATTGGAACTAGGCAGGATGTTTTTGTTATGGAATTAAAAAATTAATTTTTGTATATGATGTGGAAAACAGGTCCAAGTTCATTTTCTTTTAAATAAAGTTACTCAACTGTATAAAAGCCATTTATTGAAAGGTTGTCCCTTTTTCTATGAAATGCCTTACATTTTTGTCAAAAACCAGTTTTGTGTATACATTAAATTTGTTCAATATATTTGTCTATTTTTATGCCAGTAACACACTGTCTGGATTACTGCAATGATCTTGAAATAAACCTCAAAGTAAGTTAGTACCCCTTTAACTTTGTACTTCTTTTAAAATATTGCTTTGGCGGTAGCAACTTAGCTTTGTAATATGAATTTTAGAATCAACTTGCGAATACCACCAAAAGGACTGTTTAATATTGTTTAATATTGATTGGGGTTATATTGAATCTACAGATCAATTAAGAGACAATTATATAATTCTGTCTCAGTCCTAAAATCAGACATTTTTTCAAGGAGCCCTGGTTCCTGTTATTAGAGAAAAGTATTAGGAACCAATAGGTGTATACATGGTGTGCTCACTGATACTGGAGGATTGTTACTTCTAGCTCCCCTCAGCAGACAAACAAAGACATGTATGTGTGTATACTAACTCATGTATACAGGTATGTCTCTTTCTCTCTCCATCTGTCTCAATCTCTATCTATTCATCTGCATTTATGTTAGCCAAACATGCCTTCCTGTTGATGTCTCCATATCTAATCCTTATCACAAAGAACATTCTGCTTCCTCCCTTTGCTAATTATACATCTAAAGTAGTTTCAGAATCGTTAACCTTTACCTCCATAAGAAACAACTAAATAATGGAATCAACTAATGTATAGTATTTATGTACAGTTTCTTCTATCTTTAATCTCCCAGACGTACCCCTTTCCAAAGTTACTTAGCTCAAAGTATTTACATCAATCCCTTTCTTTAATATTTCATATATTTTAATACAATTAGTTTCATTTGTTACAGTTTTCATTGCATGCTGGTATTTCCCTTATTCCCTAAATGTTTTATATAATTTGCATATTTTAAGGTTCACTTTTTTGTTTTTTTTCTGTAAAGATCTATGGGTTTATCCAAGTGAATAGTGTAATGTAACCACTAAGGTATACCTCATTTTATTGTGCTATACTTTATTGTGTTTCCTAAATATGTATTTTTTGTTTGTTTATTTGTTTGTTTTGTTTTGTTTTTTATATATTTCTTTAATTAGCTTCAGGTATACAACAAAGTGCAACAGTTATACTTTTTACCCCTCAAAGTGACACCCCTCCCCCAATTCTCCTCCCCTACTCCTCCCCCCATATCATACTATCTATTACAATTCCTTTGACTCCCTTCCACCGTATAATCCACATCCCGTGACTATCTATATATTCAATTATAGTTGGCATACAATATTATACAACATCAATTTCAGGTATACAGTGCAGTGATCAAGCCTCTACTCCATCCATGAAGTGGTCTCCCTAACAAAACATGTGACCATCTCACAACCCACAAAATTTTAACAACATTATGTTCCCCGAACTGTCTTTCATATCCCTGTGACAATACTGTAGTTACTTATTTATGCTGTCTAATCCTTTCCCCTTCTCCCTCATCCTCACCCCTCTCCCAACTAGCAACCCTGTTTTTCCTCTATATCTATGAGACAGTTTCTGTTTCTATTCCTCATTCATTCAGGTTTTCAAATTCCACATATAAGTGAGATCATATGGTATTTGTATTTTTCTAATTGAAGGTTTGTGGCAACCCTGGGTGGAAAAAGTCTATCGGTGCCATTTTTCCAACATTCTAACAGCATTTGCTTATTTCATGACTGTGTTACAGTCTGCTGATTCTTACAATATTTCAGACTTTTTCATTATTGTGTTATGGTTATCTCTGATCAATCTTTGATGTTACCATTGTAAGTTTTTGCTGATACTGAGAGAGTGCATTTTTTTTCAGAAATAATGCTAGCACACACTTAACAGACTACAGTATAGTGTAAACATAAGTTTTATACGCATTTGCAAACCAAAAAATTTGTGTGACTCACTTTACTGTGACATTCGCTTTATTGCAATAGTCTGGACCATAACTGCAATCAATATCTCTGAGGCATGCCTATATTAGAGTATCAACAGAATTGGAATATTTTTCCTTTCCTGTGCTTCACTGTTCAATCCTCAACAGCCGGGCTAATAGTGATCTAACACCTCATATTTTTCTCTTTTCCAGAATGTCATATAATTTAAATCACATAGTACATAGCCTTTTCAGACTGGTTTCTTTCAAGCAATATGCTTTTAAGATTCATCCATGTTTTTCATGGCTTAATAGTTCATTCCTTCTGTTGATGAGTAGTATTTTATCGTAAGGATTTACTACAGTTTGCTTATTCATTACCTTATTAAAGGATATCTTAGTTCCTTGAAATTTTTGTTGATTAGAATAAAGCTGATACAAGCATTCATGTGAATGGTTTTTGTAGATGTAAGTTTTCATACCAGTTTGGTAGCTGTTTAAAAAAGTAATTGCTTGGTCATGTGGTAGGACTATGTTTATCTTTGTAAGAAACAGTCAAATTGTCTTCAACAGTGGTTTGACCACTTTGCATTCCCACGAGCAATAAATGAGAGTTTCTGTTTCTCTAACATTAATTGAGTTTTGAATGTTAAATAAACCTTGCAATCTGGGATTAAAGGCAGTTGGTCATACAGTATTATTACTTTTATAGGATCTTGCATTTGATATCCTAAAATTGTTTTAGAAAATTGTGTACCTATTTTCATGAGAGATTTTGGATCATATATTTCTTTTCTTTTAATGTTCTTGTCGAATTTGTTTTTAGAATAATATTTAGTTCATTAAACAGCCCCACAGAATTAGTTGGGGAATATTATATCTGCTTTAATTTTCTGGAAAAAAATGTCTTTAACTGGTGAAATTTCTGTCATAAATATTTGGAAGAATTTATCAGTGAAGCCACCTGAACCTGGTGGCTTCTTTGAGAAATAATTTTTAATTACAAGTTCATTTTTTCCCCCCATTATGTCTAACTGCTCACAGTTGTCCTTCCTTACTATCTGCTTTGTTTTAACCATTTTTTTTCTTGATTTTTCTCCTCTCCAGCCTCTTGAACTCTTATTATTCCCAAGCCAGAGCAAGCAATAAAGTGCGAGCGATACCCTCTTATCCCCTTATCAGCTTATCCTGAGAATCATTTGACTGGAGTGAAATGCTTTTCCTGTATGACTTCATCAGTCATTTCTTCTTGTTGCCAAACTTCCCCTTAAAATCTCCAGCTTATCATTACTTATCCCTCCTTACCTGTAATAAAAAAACCTTTTCCTGTTTGATTTTGGGATGTTGGCAGTTTACTAATATCAGAATATTCTCCCTATTGCAATAGCCTTTCTCTTGAAAAAAAATAAAATCCCTAAATTCAGATATGCTTTTATTTGACAATACATGTCTGATAGCATCTTTCTTTCAAGTATTACGTCCATTTAATTAAGATGTAGAATTTATTTGCATGATATCCATATTATGAAAAATTAGAATATCTCATGTAATATTCCCATTTCATTTCCGTATCTGTTGTGTCTGTAACGACTTCATCTGCCTCATTCCTTGTATTACTTTTTTATTTTATTTATTAATTTTTTTTTTTTTGAGGGCAGCACCACCGGCCCTTATATGTGGGACTCGAACCAGGGCTGCTGGCTTCCCAAGCCAGCGGTTAACCACCGTGCCACTCGGCTGGCCCTATATTTTTTTGTGTGTTCATTTCTCAAGTTTTATTACTCTGACCACAGGTTTATCAATATTTTTGATCTTCTCAAATAACAAACTTCTGATTTTTACCAATTTTTTTCTACATTTTTTTAGTTAATTAATTTCTATTCTGATCTAGATTGTTTCATTTATTTTGACTATTTTGGGTTTATTTTGCTGTCTTTTTTAACAGTTTGCTTAGAGAGAAGTTGAATTCACTGCTTTGCGACCATTCTCTTTCTTCCTTTTATAATAAAGACATTTAATGTCAGAAATTTCCTAAGTACTGCTTTAACAGTATCCTGTGACTTTTTATACATATGTTTTCATTCATATTTTCCTGTTTCTACATGCCTAGTAATTTTTTGTTTGATGCCAAAAATGTTTAATTATATTTTAACCAAATAGTTTGTACTCCTATAAATATTTCTGAGTTTTGTTCTGTGAGACAGTTTCCTTACTTAAAAACTGTGATATTTTTGGGTCTTGATTTTAAAATTTGATAGGAGGACATAAGAAACTTTCAGTAAAGAGCTAATTATTCCACACTCTCAAGGAGGGGAAAAAAAAACATATCTTCTGAGTACTCTATGCGATGCCCCACGAATTATGAAAATTTTCAGTCTGGCTGCTGGCAATTAGCATTATTACAGGTACTGTATGCATTTGAATACTGATTCTTCTAATCCTCTCAGGTGCTTCTTTTATCCTGGAAAGTCTCCTCTAATCCACGTATCAGTATTTTCTGGATAAGTGAGGGTACTGCCACCACTATCTACTGTTCTCTCTCTGAAGCTCTTTCTTTGATACTCAGCCCTATGCTTTCTACTCTCTGGTTTTTCAAAACTCTCAACTGTTTAATTCAGGGAATCTGCCAGGCCCCAGCTGGGATCCCTTCTTTGATTCACAGTTTATAATATTTCTCAAGGCAATAAACTGGTGCAATCACTGTGTTCATCTCAGTTGATATTTAGCACTACCTTGTATCATAACGAACATTAACACAGCAACTAAAATAATAAGAATGCATCCAACACAAACTTGGACAAACTAGTAGCAGAGGGTAGATGGGTTTCTTCAAAGTAATTGAATATGACTGAACATAATGCCTATATTAATAACGGTATAAATTTGTTTAATGGTATAATTTTAAATCGATAAGATGGTAAAATACTTAGGCAGTCTTTCTTGGTAAACAGAATCTATACATAATTAAGGCCAGCTTCAGAAAAATATATTCTTTCATTAAAGAAAAGTTTTTTTTTTGTTTGTTTGTTTTTTGAGGGTAGTGTCACTGGCCCTTATATATGGGACCCAAACCAGGGCCGCTGGTGTCCCAAGCCAGCGCTTAACCATTGCGCCACTCTGCAGACCCAAGAAAAGTTTTATGGACAGATGTAGCTAGACATTTGAAAATGCTCTACTATATGAATCCTTAACATCTAAAAAACGTATTTACTTTTCAAAATTCCCACTACTTCATTTGCTATTCTATTATCGCTGCTAATTCACTTGAATATGCTGATTTAAATATGTGTGCTCTAAATTACAAGTTTAATACAAACTTTGATACTTTTAGGATATTAAACCATATTTTTTAAATTTAAAAATTAGTTCTTTGAGGCATTCAATCTACTGATAATATCTGTTCTAATGGGTTCTGATGAATGGTTGAAAGTGTCAAGAAATAACAGAGACATATTCAAAAATAGCAAAAATTTCAATTTTAAGGAGCCAAGGAAAGGAAATATTCATAGGAATGTGAAATAATTAAAGCATTTTTTAAAAAGAGAATGAGAAATGAAAATATCAGATAGTCTAAGATATTGTACTTTATTACAAGCTGTCATCATTATGGCATTATGCTTTTCACTGCTAAACATTTGGAAAAGTTAGATGAAAATTATGTTTTTTGGTTGAATTCTCAAATTAGTGAATACTTGCAGCTTTATTGGATTGTACATTTTACCTTTAAAGGTAGAAATACAGATACAATCATATGATTTACTAAAATTTCAAAACATTTGAATTCTATTTCAGAGGCAGCTTCCAAATTCAACATGATTAAGCATTATTAATTGTGTTCAACACAGTAGAAAATACTACAAATATTATACAATACTTAGGTAACTGAAAATAGTACCAATTACCTGGTATTTCAAAACATCAATTATTATAGCTCATTAATAACTGCTATCATTTACAATCACATACCATATTCCCTGCCAGACAGAATGTCTTATGAATGTTACATAACCTACCATAAAGCTACTTACTAGAACACTGAACTCTTACCCAGTAAGAGCAGAGAAGTGATTAGACATTACATTACTCCCTAGGATAGGAATCTGGGGACCATCAAAAACAGAAAGAACAAATTAAGTTTTAATGTAAATGGATATACTGAACCTTCACAAATACATGCATTTCATAAGAGAAACTATGTTGGAATCTCTAATAATGAGAGTCCTTAAGCAGAGAAAATGCAGATGTACCTCCTCTTCCCTTGCTGTCCTGTATAGTTCACTGTTCAGAAATAATGTCTCTTTTTGGTGTTATTCCTTCAAAAACAATGCTTATGATTTTATAGCTTCTGAAAGAAAATGTGATGTCATTAGTGGTATTGAATATTGGAACTTTTTTCTCTATAATGAAAACGCTTAGGTATACAGTCCTGTACGACTTAACAAGGGGGATGCATTCTGAGAAATGTGTCATTAGGCAATTTCATCCATGTGTGAACAGTGTAGAATACACAAACCTAGGTGGTAGCCACTATATCCCTAGGTTATATGGGATAACCTATTGCACCCAGGCTACAAAATTATACAGCATGTTACTGTACCAAAGAACATGAAATTTAATCATGCATAACAGAAAATGGAGCAATCATGAGACGCAGAAAACATGATATATGAGGCTGTGGCTGGTGCAACGTGGCATACTATTTTATAGCAAACTTTTTTTTTCCACAAGTGGAAAGAATGCACTCTAAAATATTGATAAACAGTATAGTTGACCCTTTTACAATGTGGGGGGCTAGAGGCACTGACTTCCCATGCAGTAAAAAATTGGCATATATCTACAGTTGGCCCTCCTATATGAGGATTCCAAACTGCAGAGTTAACCCTTGAACAACAAGGGTTTGAACTTGGAGGGTCAATTGAACTCCACAGGTCAATTGATAATAAAAATCTGCATATCAGTATGCCTACACAATTCAAACCCAGGTTGTTCAAGGATCAAAGGTATAGTAAATATATAAATCAATAACATGCTTGTTTATTATCATCAACTATTGCAATTGTGCAAAATTGTAGTTTCTTTATGTTTATAGGACCGGCAGTGCAGTAGGTTTATGCCATATCAACAAAAAATACTAAAAATTGTCACCTCAAAAAAATTTAATTGAAGATAACAAAAACAAACAAAAGAAGAACATGAGTACTGCATTGTTCTACTGTGTTATAGTGTCTATGATGTCACTAAGTGATAGGAACTTTTTTCAGTTCCATCATAATTTTATAGGACCACTGTTATATAAGGAGCCCAGTGTTATGTCATATAAGTGCTGCATAATGATGTTTTGGTCAACCGTGGAGTAAAAAACTTTGAGAAGGGCCTAAATCAAACATAGAGAAACTTCTCATAATGTGAATTGAAGACCAAACTCAGAGATATATTCTTCTCAGCACTATGACATCATGGCCAAAAACTTGTTCAAAGGAAAGGACCTGACTACAATTTGTATTTACTGCTAGCTCTGGTTAGTTGAAACATTTCAAGAATTGTTATTCATTATATAATGTGCAAGTGAGTGGTGAGTCTGCATGGGAAGGCAGATGAAGAATTTTTGGAAACTCCAGATAAGCTGAGTTTTGAGCAAAAAACCAGTTGCCCTAGAAAATGTGCAATATGGATGAAAACCCCTTATTCTGGAAACAGATCTCTGAAAGGAGATTCAACCATATGGAGGTCAAATCAATGCCAAGTTTGAAGGCTTTTAAGGACAGGATAACAGTCTTGCTTGGGGGCAGTGTTGCAGGATAAAAATTGAAACCCTGTGATCCAGACCAGTGAGAACTGCAAGGCTTTGAAACATCTCGATAAGCATGCACTGTGAGTACATGACAGGAGCAACGAGAAGTCAGAGATGACCCAGGTCTTCCTCCAAGATGCCCTCTTGAATTGTTATTCCAGGAAACGGAAAAGTGCTGTTTGCAGAATTACATACCTTTTGAGATTTTGCTTATTGTTGATAATGCTCCCACACACCCTCCTTTTATTGGTGGTCTTTATCCCAACATCAAAGTGGTGTTTCTCCCTCCATACACCAACTTTTTGATTCAACCAATAGATCCCAGTATTATAGCAGCTCTTAAGGCCTAGTACCTGAAGAGGCCCTTGGACGAAGCTATTGCTGCAATTGAAAAACATACTGAGAACACAGACACAAACGTGGAAGGATTACAAGATCTATGACTGCGTCTAAATATCTAACTTGGGCTTGGGGTGATGTCACAAAGGAATGTATGGATGGCATTTGGAAGAAGACACTCAGGTGGCTCACCCATGACTTCAAAGGATTTGCTAAGTATAAGGAACTTGCAAAAACCAACAAGGCTGTAAGTAGAGATGGAAAATGACTTGAACCTTGGTGCAGATAAGGATGACATGAAGGAGCTCCTTGAGGTGGTTCCTGAGAAATCACTGGAAGTGGAACAGGAACACATAGCTGAAGAAAAAGCAAGAGAAAAGGAAACTGCAGGAGAAGAAACAGAAGAACCCCCACAAAATTCGCAGGAAAATGTTTAGCAGAAACTTCTACAGACTTCAACAAGCGCCTTAAAAAGTTTGAAAACATGGACCCTGACCCCAAAAGGTTTTCATTAATAGAGAGGAATGCTCATGGTTCATTATCTGCTTAGAAGCAAACCTATAACGAAACAAGAGATAAACGAAGCAAACCACCATGGACATATTTCTGAAAAGAGTGACGCCTCCTCAAGAAGAGCCTCACATGGGACCTTCAGGAGCTGTTCCAGAAGACGGCAGTGTTATCATAGGAGATGGCAGCTCCATGTGTTACTGTCCCCATTGACTTCTCAGGGGGACAAGATGTGGAGACGAAAGACATTGATATTGATGATCCTGAATCCGTGTAGGCCTGGGCTAATGTGTGTGTTTGTGTTGTAGCTGTTAATAGAAATAGTTTAAAAAGTAAAATAAATACGTAAATACAATTTAAAATAGAAAAAATCTTATTGAATACGTATATGAAGAAAACATACTTTTGTATAGCTGTGCAATGTGTTTGTGTTTTTTTTTTTGTTTTTTTTGTTTTGTTTTGTTTTGTTTTTTGTTTTAAGGGCAGTGTCACTGGCCCACATATGTGGGACCGAACCAGGGCCGCTGGCTTCCAAGACCAGCGCTTAAGTGTTTGTGTTTTAATCCAAATATTACTCCAAGTGAGTCAAAAAGTTAAAAATTAAAAAGTTTATACAACCAAAGGGTCCTTTGATAGATGATTGGATAAAGAAGATGTGGTACATACATACAATGAAATAGTACTCCACCATAAGAAAAGATGAAATACTGCCATGAGCGACAACATTGGTGGATACTAATGCTAAGCAAAATACGTCAGATAGAAAAAGCTGAGAACATATGAGAACATTATTTCACTCATATGTAAGATATAAAACAGAAAGCAATCAACAAACGAAAAAACAAAGAAGCAAAACCTCATAGAAACAGACAACAGTTTAGTGGTTACCAGATGGTAAGGGGTTGGGGAGATAATAAAGAGGAGGTTAAACATATGGTCATGGAAGGAGAACTGACTTTGGGTGGTGAACACACAATACAATATATAGATGATATATTATAGAACTGTATACTTGAGACCTACATAATTTTATTAACCAATATCATCCTAATTAATTGAATTTTAAAAAGTTTATAAAGTAAAAATGTTACAATAAGCTAAGTTTAATTTATTATTGAAGAAAACATATTTGTCTTTATAAATTTAGTGTATCTTAATGTATCGCGTTTATAGTCTTCAACAATGTACATTTGTGTCCCAGGCCTTCGCATTCACTCACCACTCACTGGCTCACCCAGAGCAATTTCCAGTCCTGCAAGGTTCATTCACAGTAAGTGCCCTCACAGGTATAACATTTTTTATCTTTCATACTGCATTTTTACAGTACCTTTTCTTTGTTTAGATACACAGACTTATCATTGGGTTATAATTGCCTACAGTATCTAGTACAGTAACATGCTGTAGTTTTGTACATTAGGGATCGGTTATCTCATATAGCCTACGAGTAGGTGGGTAGTAGGCTATATCATTTACATTTGCATATAAAATGTTCACACAATGACAAAATTGCCTAATGATGCATTTCTCAGAATGCATCCCTGTCATAAATTGATTCATGACTCTATAGTAATACCCACAGGACAGAGATGGGGGTCACTGATTCTGAGAAACTGAGTTACTTTTCCTAATTCTCATAAGTTAACTATGCAAAGAGATCTGAAATTTGTATAAAAGCCTCAGACATCAAAGCTCATATACTTTCCACACAATTGCCTTTCTTGTTCAAAGTTTCTTTTTACATGTAAAGAAAAATATTCTCAGAGAGAGGAAGGTTGAGTTGTTCCAAATCACATCAGAATGCATTCACCTTCCTCAGCTGTCACTAATGAAGAGATCTATAAAGTCAGTTGAAATTATGGATTGTAATTTTCTTTCTTCTCATTTCTGCTCTTCACCATCTGGTGAAGATATAAAGAGAAATCCTCACAAGTGTTTGGATGCTTTTATAGGAATATGACATTTTTTTCAAGTTTGCCTTTCACCAACTTTGATTTATACTTGATTTTAAAACACATTGAGTCACATTCTCCGCTCACTAGCGGGAGGGAGTAGCGGACATAAATCCTTGATACTGCTGCTTACACAAAGGAAAGGATTGTCCTGGATTGCAAGACATATAATACCAGCTCAGTGGCAGGCATAATGTGATGGGAGAAGATTCTCTAATGTCCCGTAGGCACAGAAAGATATGAAGCAGGCCTTTCATTCTCAAGGAGAAATTGAGCTAATTCATTTGTATTACAATTGTATAATGGAGAAACTATGTTCCTTCAAAGATCTAGTAATAAATAAAACAAATGGAGCATTTTTCTTACCAATGAAATCCAAGTATCATCAATTATAACTGCTTGGAAATAATTAGCCTAACAATCATGTAATACACTATTATGATGGATATTAGTTTTCTCATCCATATCAAGGAAATAAGCAGTTTGGCTCTTTGAAGCATGCAAAAAAAATTGAAATGAAAAATAAAAAGTGAGATTGAAATTCAAATAAGAAACTGAAGGTCTGATAAATATGATGTGGATCATATTTGAAATACTAATATGTTTTGTGGGTAGACACAGAATATACTCAATAAAAAAATGGGCAAGAGTTGAACAGCCACTTCATAAAAGAAAATATGAAAGTAACTACAGACAATCAACCCTAATTAACCTCATTAATCAGGAAAATGTAAATGTGATAAGGTACAAGAATGGCTAAAATTAAAACAAAATTAAAAATGGAAAATTTAAACATATTGATCTAATGAATAACCATTTCTTATTAAGATACCAATACAAACCACACATACACACACACACATGAATTGTAACCTCTCTATTATTTATTAAGTTCTTTCATTAAGTGTTTTGAGTCTATCTTAAAGTAATATATTTTCTGAATTATTTTTTAGATTATTCTGGCCCTCATCATCCACTCTTTTACTAAACACTAGATACTTTCAATTGCAATAAGATCTGTTTCATCAATTAACATTCATGATGTTTTATTACCATTAGGTTGGTTTCTTTTGCCCATGAGATTTTGTGTTCTTTGACCTATTCAAGATACATCTTGTGTTTCTCCTGTAGCTTCAGTAATATAATATCAGGCATAAAATATTTGATCAAATATGTGTTTTTGACTGATTGATTCTTATCACTGTATTTAGCAAATACATTTGCAATTTAAAGTGCATTTCTTACAGTAGGATTACCTAAACAAACAAAAAATGTATATATATTTCTGCCCCCCATATCAGCCTTTTAATTTTAAGGATGAGAAATTAGAAATTTACAGAGGTGCATGACATTGTCCAATATCACACATCAAGCTTGTGACAAAATTATAACTTCAATAAAGGTCCACCGATTTTAGGCCACAATTCCATGCAATTTAATAAATACTTCTAATAAAAAACAGATTTGAAGAAAAAAAAAAGAGCAACTTGACTGTGAGTCCAGCAATCAATTTTTTTTTCCCTAGAAGGAAAGCTGCTGTTTAATGTCGATGTCCTTCTTCTTATGATATATGGTACTGAATGTTAGTTGACAAACTAAGCTCAAGAAAAGAGGTAGTAAATAATACAAAGAAAAATAAAACACATGAATTGCAATATTTCCCAGTGGGATAATATGCATGGCAAAAAACTCTGACAGCCAGAAGGATTATAGATCTTGTAGAGACATCTGGGATGGCAAATGAAATGCATCTAGCAAGAAGTAAAGGAAAACAGATGGGCATTTCATATTTTCTATTGTATTCCCGGAACCACAAGAACCTACGTGAATGACCAAGGGCACAATAACCTAATCTAATAGCAAAACACTGTAGTTATAAATGTAAAAAAAAAACAAAACAAAAACAAAAATGGAATGTTCCTGTGATATAAAGTAATGTAATTAGAATTTATGATTAAGGAGAAATGAAGAAGAGCAGAAAAAAATCCACATATAGTATGTGACAGAATTGCCAAAAATGTCTGTATCCCTTACATTTTAATAATATCTTTGCTATTAATTATCAAAATCATGAGACTTCTTGTTATTTCCCCAAGTATAAATGGCAGAAAATAATTTGTTAAGATGCTGGAGTGTTGCCAGTGGTACAGTTTCATTTTAAATTACTTTTTTTCAAATAGTGCATATTGTGAGAATTCATATTATATCTCCTTTTTGTTTAGTTGCCTTTAAAATCATTATGGTAAAAACTGACTCAAGAAAAATGGTATATAATAAAAACAAGTACAAAATTAGCATCTGTGAAAAGCAAAGTGAATGACATGTGAGAGATGAATGTTTGACAAACACTGGGATGAATGATTGAGGCCAAGTTTTTTTTTTTGTTTCTTTGTTTTGTTTTGTTTTGTTTTATAACGTATATGTAATCTGTTAAAAAGAAATTTGAGAAGGATAGATTATAATTTTGTCTACTAGGTTGAAAAATAATAATCTGAATTAGAGTTTAAATAGATTTAGGAGAAAAGGCCAAAAAAAAAAAGCAGACAGGTTTCCATGACTCTAAAATTGATGTGTGTGTGTGTGTGTGTGTGTGTGTGTGTGTGTGTGTAACTACATATATATATATATATATGGTCTTCGGGTGAATAAAACAAACAGCAAATTAACAATTTATTTTTAAAATAACCATCCTTCACATTTGTAATTATAGGGTTATATAGATTCCAAATCAAACAGATTTAAAGTACCAGTTTGCTACATGATCAATTATTTTTTATTGTTTAAATTAGTGTTATATAGAATCATGTGGCCTGCATTACATTATCAGTAATTCCATTAACATATTTTTATTTACTATAATAAAGGAATACTGTTTCTCTTAGAAAAATCCTAGACCAAATTCTTGGCATTAGTGAGTTTTCAAATAACATTTTTTTCCTATCTGATGAACATAAGTGAACATTTATTTTGTGACAAGTTATAAAATAGTGAAATCAATTCTTTAAACCAGCGGTTCCTCTATTCATAGTGGCTCAGTCATATAAGAGTCTTAGGTGATGCAGGGATTATAGATAACCTCTGTTTCATGTCCAAGTTTTTCTCTTTGAGGGAGGGTAGAAATCCACTTTTTTTCCCCAAGCTCATAAGGCTATAGGGTATACTTTGAATCAAGGTTCCAGTTGTCCCATTGGTACCCTGATAATGTCTAAAGTTAGTCCATATTTAACCCTGCACTGAATGATATAAATGACCCTCTCTTATTTTAAAATTGCCTCTGACAGAAATAAGAAAATCAGGCTTTTAATTTTATTAATTCATCAAGGAATCACCTGGAGGAAAACAACAAATACCATACTTGTGTAGACTTGAATGATTTATTATTAGCTGTGATTTTATTAGTACACTCACTCCATTTTAAGGAGAAATCATGCTAAATTCACCAGCACTAGATAATTATGTCACGTACAAGTATTCAGAGAATATTGAAATTTATTTTGCCACTATGTATAGAGAACTTCCAGGCTTTGGTTTTAATTACTGACTGATCTTTCTAACCTCCAAACTGCATTGAAATCATTGTGTTACATAACTTTTCAGTATCTAAGCTTTTGAGAATTAATCTCAGGATTATAAAATGTAGTTTCTAGTTTTTGTAATTGTTAAGGCAAGTGTATTATTTTTGATGTTTAAAATGATACATATAATACTGCTCCTTTTTTCATCTCTATTATCTGTAAGCTTTAATGACTTTTATGTTCAAGTTTGAAGTAACTGATTGGAAAACTCACTTTTCATAACAAATGTTTGCAAGGTTTACTTTCTTAATATTATTAGTTTACTAGATGATCAGTCATGAAAACAAAACAAATACCCAAACTATGTCTTCTGTGCCACTGTTATTTTCTTTTCCTTCTAAACACATTGTAAGCATTTAGAACTGAGGGGGGAAAGAAAACACAAAAAAACAGGCAGTGATTACCCTGAGGTTAAACAGAATTATAAGATTTTTAAAAAAATGGAAGAAGGATGGATATTGAAAAAATATTATAAACATATAAACAAAACCAGAAGACACAAGCAATTTTATTTACAGACTGCTAGATTTAGAATATAATGTATCAAGTTTTTATTAATGTATAAATCAAATGTGGTGTGCTTGGAGTATACTATGTACCAGGCTAGTCCAAACCTTTTTTTTTTCCCCTAAAGTCAAGAAAACTTAGAATCATAATTATTAAGTGACTAGCCCAAATTACACTTCTAATATTGTATACTTATGCAATTTTTTAAAATGTTTTCATTTGACTTAACCTTAGTTACACTTAAATTTATTTTAATTCCTAGTTCAGTTTGATAAGGTTATTTCTAACCCTTTTCTCCCCCGAAAAAACACACAATTTTTACATTTGCTATTGTGAGCTATTGAGGAGGCTATTTTTCCCTTGCCTTTGCCCTAGTAAAATGGCATTTGTAACCAAGGAAATATGATGATAATGTAGCATCATTGGTTGACTCATTATCACCTTGCAAAGTCAGCAAGCACTTCAACTGTCCTTTAATCTCAAGCCAAGCCAACACACAGATATGTATTTTTTTGTGAGAAAGTGGAGAAACAATGCTATAATTTGCTCAGATTGGGTAATTAGTAAACAGCTAAGGAAAAGTGACAACTTTCCAGTTAAGGCCACCTATCAAGCTCAGATATATACTGGAAAATCTGTCAGAGTCTATTAGTTTCATAGGTCAGTACCATGTGGTTTTCCATTCTTGACTGTGCTCAGTTAAATTTTAGACCTGTCTTCAATATATAAGTGATAGAAGAGGGCCACAAGGGAAGAAAGAAGCTTGGCCTTACCTATGGCTGATACTTTGAGTTTATTTCTAATTTTAATAAAGCCATTTTGTTCAAAAGGCCTGAAGGAAACTAGAATATATCATCCCAAAATATGTCTCTTTGACATAAAAACTATTTTGAGCTGAAGGCAATTAAGAAGCAGCAGACATAGGAAAACCTCTCTCTACCCATCCACCGTTTCTGTATAAAGTCAAGACATAAATTGTCCTTTACAGGAGATGACTCTAAACTCTTATCAGCCCCTAGACAGCACCAGAGGAATCTGCAAAACAAACCTTACTCTATTAGTTTTCTGCCTCCTATATATTTAACTTCATACAGTTACTGCCCTTGGAAGCCTAAAACTGCTTTTCTTTGTCTTGTCACTTCTCTATAAAATTATTGTTTTTTGCTGAAGATGCTTTAATCTTTTATTCTAAGCCATCTCTTTGAGCTACATAATCCCTGAGTCTTATATGTGGATATAGGAGATATGCCTATCAATAAACTTCTGTTTATTTTTGTCTTGTTAATGTCTTTTGTGACAGGGGCCCAGATCAAGAACTTATAAGGGTAGAAGGATCAGGGTTTTGTTTTTTTTTCCCTCCCCAACAGGATGCTGTAACTCCTCTTGTTGAGGATTTTATTTTTTATTTATTCGAAATGCATGAAATTGAGAAGTTCACAAGCTAAAATAGAAAATAACAACAACATCAACAACAAAAGCAATGAAATTTGAGTTTCCAATTGAGGCCCGAAAATATTAAATACAAATTCCATACATAAATAATTTATAATTTTTAAATTGTACACTATTCTCAGTAGTGTGATGGTATCTCATGATATCCTGCTCTGTCCCACCCAGATGTGAGTGATCCTTTTGTGCAGCATATCAACACTATATACATGCTGCCTGCCCTATTACTCACTTAGCAGCCATATTGGATGTCAGGTCCATTGTCACAATATCACAGTGCTTGTACTTAAGAAACCTTTATTTTATTTAAGAATGGCCCCAAAACACAAGAGTAGTGATGCTGGCAATTTGAATATGCCAAACAGAATCTAGAAAATGCTTTCTTTAAGTGAAAGGTATGGATGTATAGGGAAAACCATAGCATAGATTGGGTTCAGTATATCTGCAGTTTCTGGGATCTATTGAGGTCTTGGAATGTATATCCCAAAGATAAGGGGGGACTAGTGTACAGAGAATGAAAGAAAAAAAGAGTGAACACTAAAGGATTGATTAGCAATTTGAAAAGGTATAACATAAACTGTAATTACAAAAAAAAAAAAAAAAGAAAGAATGGAGCAGAAGAAATAATTGAAGCATCATTGTAGAGCACTTTCCACAATTATGACAGACATAAAAGTACAGATCTAGGACCAAACCAAAACAAAGAAAAAATCAAATAGCCCAGAAAACAACAATAGCAAAACACTAAGGCATATCATATTCAAACTGTAAAAAAGAAAACAAGAGAAACAAAAACAACAACAACAATGTGCGCGCGCGCACACACACACACACACACACAGGCAAAGGGAAAATTCTTGAAAGAAGTCAAATTAAAGAACACCTCCTAGAGAAATAAGGATAGAAAATACATGAAGCAAGAAACGAGCAGAGGAAAATATTTGAAACATTGAAGAGAAAAAAACACCACCTCAGTTTTCTATATTAACTGATATTATACTTCAAAAGTGGATCAGAAATATAAACTACCAGAAACAAACAAAAACCAAGGGAATTCATTGCCAGAATTTCCCTGCAAAACAACAACAACAAAATGTTAAAAGTTCTTCACGCAGATGGGAAATTGTATAGGTCAGAAACATGGAATTACAAAAAGACTCATAACAATAATTTAAAAAGTAGAAAAATAATAAATTAAGGTAAAATAAAATATTTTTCTTAATTGACTTAAGGAAAATTAAATAACAAGGTATTGGGTGATTACAGCATATGGATGTGACATGAATGTGAAACCTGATAAATACTACCTCTGTCAGGTGACCAAACGTTAGATCACAATAATGTCAAGCTGGTAAATCTACGCTTGATGTGTTATGATAAGAATTGCACTGTGTCTCTGTGGTCTTTGTCCCCATAACCCATATTCCCAGTCTAATCATGAGAAAAACATTAGAAAAGTCTAATCATCAGAAAATCAGCCCAAAATTTCTGACTAGCAGTCCTTAAAACTCTCACAGTCACCAAAAATAAGGAATCTCTGAATAATTGCCACAGCTAAGAAGAAAGAGCCTGAGGAGACATAATGCCTAAATGTAATGGAGTATTCTGGATGGAATCCTGGAACATAAAGATGACATTATGTAAAATCTAGGAAAATCTGAAATACGTAGGGAACTTTTAAAAAATGATACATCATTACCAGGTTATTGGTTGTGATGAATAAACTATACTAATGTAAGCTGTTAGCAGGGGAAATGGGTGTTGGGCACATAGGAACTCTCTGTACTATCTTCACAATTTTCTGTAAATATAAAACTATTCTAGATTAAAACTTTATAAAGATATATACTACAATATTCACTAAGCTCCTAAATACTTTATTTGTGTTCCTTTTGTATTTAGACACCCACAGATAGCATTAGCAATATCATTTTAAACTTCTACTAGACTGAACTATAGATTTGTTTGTGGTAAAACAATTTACAGAAGAATCTCATTTGATTCATAATGCTGGGTTAAAGATTTGAAAGCTAAACATGCTGAGGTAATCATCAACGGTAGGCCAATCATCAGCATAACACACTGACTAAATGAAACCAGGGAGTTGAATTATAACACACACACAGATTCTAATGGTGGTTTTAAGCCCCAATGCTTCCTCTCTCAGTTTGCTGTTAAAGCTAATTTTGACAGTATATAAGTTACAGTTTTATATAAATGATTCCCAGCTGCCATCAGCAGCAATTTAAAGATTTTGCTTATTTAGCAAGAGGTTTTGTAATATAGATATCTAGTACCAATAGATGGTAAATGTAATTTTAAATTATATTTTAATGTTTCATTTCTTTGGACATTTTAAGGACTTTGTATTTTCTTTATATTCACTACGATAGCTCATGGAAGACAAAAAACAGATTAAATCAACAAAGATTAAAAACAAGGTTAATTAAAATTATATAATTAAAATTTTATATATATATATAATTTTATAAGTTTCTCAGATAACTCGACTTTTGCAGCAATACTGTAGATTTTCTTCCATACATTTAATCAGAACCCATTTGTCTTCAGTTGGGTTCCCCAGAAGCAGACCCTGACTGAAGAAATACTGGACAAGCAATACATGAGGTAATCTCACAAAGAACTAGTAGTGGTGTGGAGAATTGTGGCAGTAAACGAAGAAAATAAATTTAAAAAAAAGATATATTGTGAAATTGCGGGACACTTTGGACAACTAGAACTCAGGGAAACAGTATAAAACACACTTGAGAATTTTCCTTGGCAAAGGAAAACAGTCAATATAGTCATCTGTCAGTGAGATTCCATGGGTATTAATTGTAAAACTGGACAAGGCATGTCGGGAGTGGGTATTTCTTGCTGAGTGGGAGATCAGATTTATTACACAGATGAAATAAAGAAGCCAAGCTGAAGCCATTGATAATGACTATGTGGAGTTACTAATATTGAAAGATAACTTTTTTAGCATATGGTATATAATTATTTTTTTTCTGGATGTCTTTGAATCATCATTAAAGGCATCAACTGGGCTGATACACATATGACTCATTCATATTCTATGGATTCATAAAATAAGAATTTATAATTCAGCAATACCCTTCACTTATAAAATTATTAATTTCATCAGATAGTCAGTATATTTTAGTTTGAGAATCTTCTATTCCTTAAACAGGATATTAACTTTCTACCTCTCATGAATTTAACAACGCTTCTTCCTCCTGATGAATAGTTATATGCTTTTATAGCAATCATCCATTGTGCATTATGTCTCCTCTTTTTCTCTAGCTGTTTAGGATTATCTTTTCCTTTGTTATGTCTTTATTAATGTGCTAAACCAAAAGGAATATAAAAATAGTAAACACAATTTAATTTGGAAATAGTATTCTATGGTTTTCTTGATACAAGTAGAATGAGAACAGAACTTAATTTTTGGTAAGTAATTAAAAAAATATATTTTGTTGGAAATCCTGTAAATATGAAGTGTATCATTAGCTCAGGCTAGACTTTAGATATTTCCATATTTGTGTTTAGCACATTTATGATTGTTTTTAACAATATGTAGAACTCATAGGCTAATTCAAAGAGATACTAAGTGTGACTTCATTTTGAACTATTTTTTCTCCTTAGTTAATATTATCATTTATTTAGTTCTCCTTTCTGATCCATCAGCCTCCTAAGTAAAATAAAACCTGTAAACATTTCTTACATATCTCAGAAATCTTTTATATTTTTAATTTGTATTTTTGATCTAAATTTCTGCTTCAATGTTTAATTACATTTCACCCAAATAACTATTCCAAAATCATTCTATGACACATTTTTCTTCAAATTCAGAAATTTAAAGTGCATTTTTATTTTCTTTATTATGGATTTGCTTTATATTCAGAGATATGTGTAAACTGATACCCTAACCATGTATTTGAACTTGAGTTAAATGTAGTTTGTTCCTATACACAAATCAAAAAGTCTATTTTTATTCCCTCTTCTCTGCTTTACTTGTTTTCACAATCAATAAAATATATAAAAGTGTTCACAAAAGGTTGAAGGGAACACTGAAAGGAATCATGTCGACTCTCGTGGCTTCTCATTCATTCAAACAGAAAAGCCACCATTGGGCTTTTGTTGTGAGCACACTGAAGCACTCTGTGAACAGTACTAAAGCCTAAGGAGCAGAAAAGACCTTTCTTTTGTTATTAAAAGAATGCTGGTTAAAGTCTCTGCTCTTTAGCAAGACAACAGTTTGAAATACAAGAAACAAACAAACCACAAGGTTACACGATTATGCACTGACCCCATAAAATTTTAGGTAAAGCTGTTGAGTTAAAAATGTAACCACCACCCTCGTGAAGCTTTCCTTATGTGTCAGTTATTGAGCTAAGTACTTTTATTACATTTTTAAACTTAAGTTTACATCGAAATCTTATGAGAAACTTGTATCCCAATTTTACAGTTAAAAAAAAAATGCAGCACTAAAAATGTAAATAAGATACCCGAATTTTCAATTGTTGAAGCAGGAATTCAAATCTAGAGAGTTATATGGTTGTGAAGCAGATACTACAATACTTCATCTCATTTCCCTATTATTTTCAGGTATTTTTAAAGAAAAAGCCAGATTAAGGTAAAATATAACATTTTAAACACACTACAAGTTTTCTTACACTGTGCTCTGAGTATTTAAAATGACAAATTATTCCAAATGAAAGTTTTCAGAAAGGCTTATGATAAACTTGAAAATAAAGTGACAGCTTTACAAAAATTAATCCAGATTTTGTGTCATTGGAACTTTATTCTCTTTTTAAATTAAATTGTGATTTTTGTTTCTATTCACATTTTGTTCTATTAAAATTCAGAAAAGTGTTTTGGTTCATGAAGTTACTGGGATTAGTTTATATCAAAAGCATTTGATTATTAAAAGTAACAACTAGAGGGGTATTCGGAACACAATCAAACAAAGTTACCTTAGAAATTTTTTAAAGAATAGAATTGCTATATTCTTATCCCTGAGATTGGCCCACAATTTTAATTTTTAACAAAAATAAAAAGTTTCATCGACATTTGTACTCTTCAGGAAGGGGAGAAACAAATTAATAAACTTTAAAATAAGTATAGGAAAAAATTCTGTTTCTGTGACAAATAAATAGCTTCCTTTTCCCTAACTCTCAATACATTATGTGGCCATAAGTAGCAATGTAAGAGTTACATAAATGCAAATATTATATTATATAGTACATAGCAACAGCACTGTATTTACAAGGTGTATTTGTATACCTACAAATCAATGAAAACTAAAGTCTTCTTGACTATTATTTATTTCATATTATTAGGAGAAGAAGTGAATTTAAGATATACGTTAATTCAGGCAAGGCCAAGTTGGTTTTTAAAAATTCTGTTATATTTATATTCAATTATGTATGATAAAAATTCCCTTTGAAACTTTATGAAATATAAATGCATGAGTAAAATAATGAAAATCAAACAAGTCACAGAGTATAGTGCAGTAAGTGGAATACTGACCTGGTGATCAAAATACTGTATTTAGTTTCTATCATTGACGTGTCTAATATGTATAGGATCTGATCTTCTATGTAACACTCTCTGCCTGATCTGTGCCTAACGTACAATTTGGAAACCTAGCATGCTTATGAAGAGGATCCAGTAAAAAGGGATAATTGGGGCCAGCTGAGTGGCGCGGTGGTTGAGAGCTGGCTTGGGACGCCAGTGGCCCCAGTTCAGATCCCACATATAAGGGCCAGTAACACTGCCCGCAAAAAAAAGATAAAAGGGATAACTGTTGATTCGCTATGTATAAGGAAAATAACAATTTGTGTTCCTGAATAAGTGATAGAGTTCCAGCTTGAGGTAGGGTTTAATGGTGGTCTGAACAATGAAAACATTTCAATAGAAGAGGAGTCAGACTCATGGATGCAGATGCAAGTAAAATGCTATAGGTGTACTATGAGATTCTGTTTTACTCCTGTGATGTGTGAAAAGCAACCCAGGTGATTATAATGTAATCACTGCTGAGAATTACACTACAGGGTTGGATTCTGGGATGAGAGGATGGGGTTGGGGTTAGAGGAAAGTGTCAAGGAAAAGGAAAAACAGGAATGTATGAACTATTAATATCTCCATAAATTAAGGTAGGATTTATAGTAGAAAGATATACAATGATCCATTTGCTGGCAAGTTGCTACAGTTGGAAGGCAGTAACTTCAAATGTGCTAAAACATTTTGAGGAGATGGGGCCTGCAATCACTGGTCTAAAGCAGCAGCAAGAAACAAGGAAGGTATAAAATAGAAGATATCACTTTAATCCATAAGGCGATAAGCAAGTGTCAATAGTTATTAAGTCAGCCTTCTTGTCTATACAACAGGACTACGGCATTTAACATGTAGTATCTTTTAATCTCTTAGATTCCACCGTTGTTATTTAGTTTGTGAACTAGTCTGTTCAGTTTTCCTTTCCATCATTCCTTCAAGCTCAGTGTTTGGTCCCATTTAAAACCCCGCACACAGGCTTAGCTTCATTTGACGATTTTAGTCCAATCCTTGCCCTAGCCTAGGTTCTAAGTTTTGAAATTGGCTGCACATTACAGTAACGATGGAGCTTTAAAATAATGGTAATAAAAATGCTCACTTATTCCCCCTCCCCAAGGTTTTTTATTTAAATAGCTTCATATATGGCTCAGCCTGTATTGTTAAAGGAACCATGTGATTCTAAAGTGTTACAAAATGGAAAATACCATCCCCAGGTAAAGGAAAGACAAAGCATCAGTAACACATTAGCTAAAAGCGAACAAACAAATAAATATGCAAATAAACAGAAACACTTTGTGTTGGCTCTTCTCTGTCATTTTCCTCAATCACATACCAACCCAAAAATCAGAAAACAAAGCGCTATGTTACTTTCTCCTACCTTCTTGCCTTCTCCTGTGTTCTTCCACCTTTCTGCTTCTCAACCTTACGGGATGCTATTGCCAACCAACCCTGCAAAGTCAATAATTTTTAGATTTTTAATTGAATAATTTTTAGATTTTTAGATTTTTAGATTTTTGTGAAGTATTCCTATATCCACTTTTTTGCCTACCATTTCTCCCTCCCTCCACCCCTTTCCACCCTTCTTTATTTTGCTGTGTGTTTCAGAAAAATTCCTCAGTTTTAAGATATACTTTAATTCACATTGTCCAGAACACTAACCTAGACCACAAAGCCCTGAAAGTATGCTCTTTTCCAATATTTTAGACCGTTTTTAGAAAAATAGCATTTATCACCTGGCATCCTGATACTAATTTTCTTCTGAAATGCTCTCCTAACTGTATGCCAAGCATTTGGATTGAGATAAGGGCCTTTAATTCATCCTAAGGAAGTCATTTCAGTTACACATATGTATATGTACATTTTTTTCAAGCATTCATTCTAAAAATAAGTTTATTCTACATTAAGTGTATTTTGTTGTGCAAAAAGCTTTGATTGTTTCATTTGACTAAGAATCACACTGTCCAATATTAAAAAAATATTCATGGAGAACCTCATTTAAAATATTTAATATTAAAAATTCACTTGATTCTTTTTATAATGCAGTTACCACTTAGTGAAAATGTGAGAAAATTCATCATTTCTGTTAACGTTTGAGTTGTAATACGTTGGTATTTTATATGACATATTGATGTGTAAAAGCAACCCAAAATGTTTGTTGTTCATTATCATTATTATTAATAGATCTGATAATTATCATTGAAGTATCCTATTTCTTTTCTTAAATTTTCTGTAATTTAGAATTAGGTTAGAAAAGTCAAACTACATAGAAGAGAAGCTAAACCAAAATCATGGAATATATAGCTAAAGTTGTCTCACTGAAATTACATAAGATTAATAATGTGGTTAGGTGGAGGGAACCACAATGTAAGAGAAAAACCAATATTACTCTATTCTCTGTGTTTATGCCTTTTGGGATCACATAAAAAATAACATTTATACATTCAGGACTGTCTGAGTTGATATAGAACTGATACATAGAAGAATTTCTTTTCATAATTGTTATGTATGAAAAAATACAAAAAAATTTTTCACTTGGTCATGTGGTACATATGTGTAAGTACTAGTGATAATGCATTTATTCTCCAACTTCTGCAACCCTGCATCAATTATTTTCCCTCTGTTTTTATATTCTTATGTTTTCAATGAATGATGCTAAGAAATTTATAATGCAAACTTTGTTTTTTCTAATTCACGATATTTCAAAACAGCTAGAGTGGTCAAATAATACTTTAAAATCACCAAATATTATAAAACTTCTTTTCTTATCCACAAAGTCTTTTGTTTTTTGTTTTTGGTTTTGTGGTCATCAACCCTTTATTTTGATTAATTTTAGGAGAAAGAAAACTTATACTTTTGGTGCTTTGACATTGTTGGGAAGCTAATTCAAGTTCATAACGATAAACAATAATGATAAAAATATACTTGGGGAAATATATGAATGGCTCAACTTGAGCTATATAGAGAGGAATAGCATAAACTGATATGTTAAAGATATTGTTAGTTCTTTATATTTCCAAGTTAAGATATTTAATTATGTTTAAATCTGCACTATATTATTTTTACCTTAGTGAAGCTATTATATATAATTTCAGCGGGAATACATTAAACAAGCTTAATGATATATTCAATGATTTTGGTTTAGCTTCTCTTCTATGTAATTTGACTTTTCTAGTCTAACATTAAATTACACAATGCCAACTACAGATAATTCAAGAACAGAAGTAGTACACTTCAATAATAATTATCAGATCATTAAGGATAATGATAATAAACAAAAGCATATTTTGGATTATTTATATGTATCAATGAGTCATATAAAATACATAGAATCACTGTTTATCCTCAGCTATTATTCTTCCCAATTTGTATATAAGATACCATAGTTTGATTAAAGGATAAGTACTCTGTTAACAGTCTCACGGTTTGTAAGACAAGTAGCTGGGATTTGTTATAATATCTGTCAGATTCCAGATCCAAGTTCTTTCTATTTTGCCATCCCATTATCTTAGTAATTCAATCTTTTGATTCTTAAATATTTGCTTCATTTTAAAAAAAATAAATGATGCATTATAAACTAACCACTGCTTGATGAATTGAAGGCTGATAGAGAATAAAACATTTAATGTATCTTAATAAATGTTCTCTTCCTCAAGTCTTTCCTTCTGATCCTTCATAAGAATTATAAATGTTGAAAGGGATATTTATTAGTGTAAATTATTTGTGGACTTTACTGAGAATATGTTTTAAACTTGCTTTTGTGTTTAAAACCAAAAACAAAGATGCATTGGTACATTTTATTATCTGTCAATGCCCGGATATTTATTGTTATTTATTATTAAGTGGGTATTTAATGTTAGATTCATAGTAAGTTTGTGTAGAAATCTATGCTTTAATCTAAATTTGAATATTTGACCCCAATAGTCAAATTGTCATTTAACTAAATAAAACTTAAAATATCACTTTGAGATACACTATGGAGGTATTTTTGGTATAAATGGGAATGATTATGGCATAAATATGCAATGATTAAATGTCATTGTATTAATGGGGATATATTTGGTACACATATGGTATAAATGGAGATGATTTGGTATAAATATGCAATGATTAAATATCAAAGCATGTTTTGTGATCCATGTGAATCTTAAGATTTTATGTTCTATTTCTTTAAAAAACTGCAATTGTGATTTTGATGGGGGTTATATTAAATCTATATATTGCTTTGGGTAATATGGCCATTTTAACTATGTTGATTCTTCCAATCCATGAATATGAAATATCTTTCTATTTCTTTGTGTCTTCTTCAATTTCTTTTAATAATGTTATCAATAGATAATATTTTCAGTGGATAGGTTCTTCACATCCTTTAAGTTTATTCCTAGAAATTTTATTCCTGTAGTTGCAGTTGCAAAATATGGTTTTCTTTTTCATTTATTTTTCTGAAGTTTGTTATCAGTGTACAGAAACAATGGATTTCTGTACATTGATTTTTATCTTGCAAATTTATTGTATTTGTTTATTGTTTCTAATAGTTTTTGGTGGAGTCTTTCGGGTTTTCTATATAAAGAGTCATGCCATCTGCAAAACAGTAACACTTTCACTTCTTCATTCTTAATTTGGATGATTTTTATTTCTCTCTCTTGCCTGATTGCTACGGCTATGACTTCTAATACTATGTTGAATAACAGTTGTGAGAAGGGGCAGCCTTGTCTTTTATCTGATCATAGAGGAAAAGCTTTCAGTTTTTCATTATTATGTACAATATTAGCTGACGGTATGTCATATATGGCCTTCATTCTGTTGAGGTACTTTTCTTTTATACCCACTTTATTGGTTTAATAACAAATGGATAATGTATCTTGTCAAATGCTTTTTCTATACCTATTGATATCATATAATTTTTATACTTTATTTTTTTGTGTGTGGTGTATCACATTGATTTGCATATGTTGTACTATCTTTGTGCCCATGGAATGAATCCCACTTGATTGTGAGGTATAAATTTTCTTAATGTATTGTATTCAATTTGGTAGTATTTTGTTTAGGATTTTTGCATCTAGTATTTATCAGATATATTGGTCTATAGTTTTCTTTGTGTGTGTGTGTGTGTGTGTGTGTGTGTGTGTGTGTGTGTGTTATCCTTACCAGGTTTTGTAATCAGGGTAATATTGGCCTCATGAAATGAGTTAGGAAGTACTGCCTCTTCAACTTTTTGGAGGAGTTTAAGAAGGACAGATATTAAATTATATTTGAATGTTTAGAAGAATTCACTAGTGAAACTATCAAGTCCTGTAATTTTTGCTTTATGGAGATTTTGGATGATTGTTTCAATTTTCTTACTATTTAGATCTTCCTGTTTTTCATGAATCAGTCTAGAGAAGTTGTATATATCTAACAACTTTTTTTATTTCTTCTAAGTTATTGAATTTCATGGTATATTGTTTTTCATAATATTCTTCTATGGTCCTTTGTATTTTTGTGGTATTTGTCATAACTTTTCTTCCATTTCTGATTTTGTTTATTTGTGTCTTTTCTCTTTTTTCCTTACTGAGTCTAGCCAGGAGTTTGTCAATTTTATCAATATTTTCAAAGAACCAGCTCTTTGTTGCATTAATTTTTTTCTATTATCTTTTTATGATCTATCTCATTTACTTCTGCTCTCATTTTTATTATTTCCTTCCTTTGCTCACTGGGTTTTATTTGGTTGAGATGATTGGATAAAGATATAAATATTATATATATGTATACAATGGAATATTACTCAGCTGTAAGAAAAGAAGAAGTACTGCCATTTGTGACAACATGAATGGATATTGAGATTATCATACTAAGCAAAATAAGTCAGAAAAAGTTGAGAACCATATGATTCCACTCATATGTGGGATATAAAACTGAAAGCAACAAACAAGCAAAGCAAACAAATAAAAACTCATTGACACAGACAACAATTTAGTGGTTACCAGAATGTAAGGGGTGGAGGATGGTAGAAGAGGGAAGGGAGAGTCAAATATATGGTGATGAAAGGAGAACTGACTCTCAATGGTGAACACACAATATGATTGATATTAGATTGTCAAAAAAGTCATGATGTATTTTTTCTATGTGTTCGTTGTAAAAATGTGTCATGACTTTTCCAACAACCCAATAGACGATATGTTATAGAATTGTATACATGAAACCTATATAATTTTTCTACCCAATGTAACCCCAATAAATTTAATAAAAAATACAAAAATAAGAAAAGTAAAAACTAAACAAAAAATAAATATGGAAGCATATTAGTTTCTTGAATAGTATTCATGGTGTGAAGAGTTCAATCAAATATTAAAAAATGTTAAAAGTGATCAAATTTAAAATACAACCTGATAGAGACTTCTGTGATATCTTCAAGTGCAGTCATACATAAGAAGTGGGCAGTGATATATAAGAATATTCATTACTCTGGTGAGATTTATCATTAAAAAAACACATTAAATTTATTTACTTTTTTATTAATCTTAACCATGTAGAAACAAATATATTCATGTTAGCATGCAACTTTTATCAAATATAATTATTAGAGAAAAATGGGAATATATAGCTGTTGAAGTCTATTTAAGAGTCTCATGGTCTACCAACTAAGCAAGCCGGGCACCCCTATGTTGAAGTCTATTTAAATCATGGTCTCATTTAGATTTCTGATACAGAAAAATATTTTCACACATGGAAAAATGTGCTAGATTAATGTATCTTCCTTCCCATCTTTGTGTGTGTACACTATGTGTAAAAATGTTTTGCTGTTGTTGATTATAAAAGAGCTTCATCTAGAGTTGAAGTTAAACCTAGCATTCCCCAGATTGCCACAGAGAGTCATTTCAGTGGTTAATTTGCTTTCATTGACTTCCAAGGTTTCCTACTGAGAAATTTCCTGGCTGGTGTTCTTAAAATTGTAGCAAATGTCTTCATCTTTGCTCATTCCTCTGAAGTTAAAATATGGCTTTTCTCCTCCTTGAGATTTATCAATTGGTTATATATTTCATAAACACCAAGTAAGTTTCATTTAAAACTGCTGAAATTCTCAATGAATTTTTTTGTTAATTCTCCCTGGCCTGAACCCATCTAGGACAAACTATATTATACATACGCAAACTACAAATATATATATATATATATATATATATATATATACATATACATATATATATATATATATATATATACTACAAATATATATATACACACACATATACATACATATATATGTATATGTATATATGTATTTATACATGCATGTATATATCTATGTATATGTACGTGTGTATATATATATATATACATATTTAAAATGAATTTGATAACTAACATTTGTTTTTGTTTGCTTCTCTATGAAATATTAAAGACTCTAGATACTAGATTAAGGGCCATCATTACCTTATTATTGACAACTGAAAACCACTGCTATTTCTGGCACTGAGAACTATAATGAGTTCTGTTGAAGAAAATTACAACAAAATAAACAGTGGAAAAGATCAAAATGAGAGAGGAACGTGGTCATCACATCATTTCAGTTAGATAGCCTTCACTAAAACGAGATTCCGTAGACTTCTCATTAGCAAATATTTAATCATCAAATATTTTTACGTTCGTTGTATTTTATTGACAAACCTAATTAAAGCAAATTTGGATGATATAGCACTATTCAAGTTTTAATCACAATGCTCTCTGTCTCTTTCTAGTGGAGACTTCAAATTTTGAAATAGTGTGTGTGAAACACATAATTAGAGAAAGTGGATCTGAAACAGAAGTTTAATTGACATTTAAAATCACTAGTTCTCTCTCTTTTCTTTTTGGTAAGTAGCAATGATTAAAAACAATAGGACAGACTTCCACGTTTGAGAAGATGTAGTGGATGTAATTTTTTATTATTTCTGAGGAATGATTACAACTAAACAAAGCTAAAAAAGACTCTAACAGGAGTCATACTGTCTAGGGCCATCAGGACCCAAGGAATGGTTTGTTGGTGAGATCCCTGGTTTTCTTAATGTCTTATACAATATATCTCTCAGATATGGAGCTGAAGAAGACAGGCACTTGAAAAGAGCAATGGGAGCAAACAAAATAAAAAGCTCCCTGTTTCTTCTGGTCCAAGAATCACAAAATGTGAAGGCCACCATGAGAGAAAATCTTTAGAAATGTAAATAAGAAATATTGAACTACAGTAGAATATTGGAATACTTTTTAAAATACCATTAACAGTGTATTAATTAGTTAATTAATTATAATTATTGTAATGTTTCCCTATATAACTACATAATTATTTTAGTAAGGTCAACAATTTATTTTACCTAGTAAGATAACATTAATTTTAAAAAGAGGTCTATATTATGATAAATAACTTCAAAAGTCACTCCATTTTAATGTTTCTTTTCAGCTGACAGATTTCTCTGCTTCTGACAGTTCATTTTTCTAGGATCAACAGCTTGTACAAAAAAGAACATCATTCTTTCTGCACTATCAGGTGCATAAGTAAGATGTCAAATGCAGCGACACTTCTCTACCCTTCATGCGCTTCTTAACATTTTGATGTTAAGTCATACAAATATTCTTTGGACTATTATTTTACAACCAAAAGGTATATTTCTATTATATGCTTAGTCTATGAAATCTATAGAAACATGATAGAGGCAGGTCATTTGGAAAATATGTTAGTTCATCGATTTCTTTCTTGCCGTTATGGCAATATTCATGATATATAAGATGTAAGAATGATACATAAAAATGTAAGTTTAAATTTATTTGGATTCACTCATTTTTAACATTTCTCCATTTTCTGATCAATTGAGGAAAATTAACAAAAATTGCTGAACAAAATCAAATCGCTGTTGGATTACTTCTCTGTTTATCAAGTCTTTTTCTTAACTTCTATATTTGAAAATGTTTCCAAAATAGAAAAATACACCCAAAATTCAAGTTATCCACATTCTGTCATACATGCTGGATTCATTCCTTCCTTCCTTCCTTCCTTCCTTCCTTCCTTCCTTCCTTCAATTTTTCTTTTAATTGCAAAATGGCTACATGACCTTCCTAACCCTTTATGTACCCCATTTTGCAGTGTGATTTTGCAACGCCTCCTATCAAGTGGCAGAGTCTATTTCTTTGCACCTTGAATCTGGCCTTGGCCAGTGACTTGCTTTGCCCAGTGGGATGCTAGCAAATCTAACTCAAGAACTTACATATAGAACTTTGTCTTCTTTTGCTGCATTCAGAACTGTGAAATCACCATCTGAACAAAACTGATCTAGACTCATGGAGGGTGAGAGGTTAAATTCATTAAAAGCAAATACAACAGCCTGCCGACTTCTGGAACACGTCAAGCCATCCTAGATCATCCAGCCATCGATTGAATCCAGCCAACCAAGGACATATCAGAGGGCCCAGCAAATACAAACTGAGTTGGCCCAGACATGAACAGCACAGCTGATCTACAAAATGTGAGCAAAATCAATAAACTGTTGTTTTAAGTTATTAAACTGATGTTATTCCCTTTCTTCTTTCCTTTCTTCTTTTCTTGCATTGTTTATCCTTCTCATTTTCTTTCTTTCTTTCTTTCTTTCTTTCTTTCTTTCTTTCTTTCTTTCTCTTTCTTTCTCTCTCTCTCTCTCTCTCTCTCTCTCTCTCTCTCTTTCTTTCTTTCTTTCTATGTTGCTGTAATATATTTTTGAAAACTCCTAATCATGTCATATTTCTCATAAGTACTTCTGTACATATTTTAATAAACAAGGGCATTTTAACAACCACAGTACAATTATCTCACTTAATATTATTACCAGTAATTCCCAAACAACTAATATAGTCAATATTTAATGTTCTTCAATTGCCTTAAATATATTTTATTGCTTTTTACTTTCTTAATAATCATGATATAGTGTTTTAAATAATAAATTATTTTGGAAAATTAACCATTCTAGCTAGGCCAGAACTCCAGTGCCTCTTCAACATTTGATTGCCTCTGAAATCTTTGTTCATGTCTAACTTGCCAGCAGCTGTCTTTTATTATTTCTTTTAGAGTTGGCTCTGATAAATGTGCAGTTCAAATTCAGGCAAGCACTTGAAGGGAACCCCTAAGCAAACAAACAGGGCTCTGCTCTGCTGAATTTTGTCTCCCCCCAACTTTACAAGTTGATGTCCTAATCTCCTGGACCTCAGAATATTTGGAGATAGGACCTTTAAAATGATAAGTAAGTGAAGATGAGGCCATTCAGGTGGGCCCTAATTCAATCCACTGTCCTTCTAAGGAAGAGAGACATAAAGAGAGAGCCATCAAGGGAACAAGTACACAAGTGATGACCATAGAAGAGGCCAACCATCTGCAAGGCTTTATGAGAGAAAGTAGTCATTTTCAAAAGGTTATTTACTGAATAATTCCGTTCATATAACATTTTTGAGAAGACAGAACTATAGTGCCAGAGAAAAATTCAGTGGCTACCAGAGGTGGGGAACAGTATGATAATGCAAATGTAGGGTGAGAAGTTTTATGGGGTGATGGGACAGTTATGTATTGTTATTGTGGTGGTGGTTAGGGTTATGCAGCTGTGCGATTCTCCCTAAAATGGTAGCTTTATTGTGTGTTAAATGAAAAGACAAAAGTACATGAATAAAAATCAAAAATTAAAAAAAAATTACCACAATATATTTTATAGTAGATATTCCATAAAAGCATATAAATGATGGTTATCAACAAGAAGGCAAAATGACGGTAAATTAAAATCAAATGGATCCTGTCACAGGAAACACCAATTAAGACAGTTTTCATTCTCAGAGCTCAGTTGGGACTTGTATATTAATAAGTTCAGTCATACATATATGAAATTAACATATATAATGTAAATTCCAGACACTCTTCTTTTTATTGCCTCACCATATATAGCTAACAAGTATTCATAGAGCAGAAGACAATACTAGCATTAGAGTTTCTCAATTATTGTCTTTAAGAAAGAAAATACATCCTAAAAAAATGTGAGCTGAGATATAATCATCCCAAATAACAGCAATTAAATGACCAAAACTTACTCTATTTATTTCATAATAAACTAGAAACCAAACTTATTGTTATGGAAGACCTAATGGAGTCATTCTTTAAAAAGTGTGTACTTTAGGGTATATTGTAGCTCATCCCTGTACTCAGTAACTTATAAATTCCTGAGAGAGACGATCACACAGTCAACAGTTACTTATTTGTTCCTTTATCTATTTATTTATTCAATACAGATTGTAGCAATCATAAACCTAGATTAGATCTAAAATTATTGTTCCTACTTCCATTTGTGTCTTTTTTTCTCCTCTTTACTTGTTTTTTAGTTTTAACAAAAAATCTGGTCAGTAAATCCGTGCAGACAACGCATAATTGTTAAAGAACTACCTATTAAAAGAGCATTCTTTTTCCACTTGCTGCTAAGTTGTTTCTATAAAGAAGATAATTTTACTAAGGACTCTTATAGATATTTAAGGTCAAAAAGACTGCATTCTTCACAACAGCAAAAGAAAATAGATGAAAAAGCTTCCAAGATTAAAATAAATAAAAGGACTAAAACGTTTTGTGCAGGCAGAATAGTTTAAAAAATGTGAATGGCTTTTAATTCATCAGGATAAGCAATGATACAAAATCAGGCTGCTAATTAGTAAGGAGGGACTAGAAATTAATGAGTCCAAAATAGCTGAGTTACTGAAACTATTTATACAACTCATTTTTTAATAAGATGAATGAGAGAAATTTTAGGAAATAGTGACGACTTTGCAAAAATTGCTATTGACAAAACAGAGAGAGAATACTTGAATATTTGAATATGCCCAAATCAGCAAATTTGTATAACCTTTTTCCAAGGGCCCAGAGCAAGTTAATTGCATGTTACATCTCTTTCTACCAGGTCTTTCAATATAATAGGATCTTTCAAGAACCCCACAATAATAAATCAGTATTTCAGTCTTTTCCAGTTTTGTTCAAAACTGCAGTACTTGAAATTAAAGAGAAAATACTTCTGACTTAGAAAAAAATGGATGCTGATAAGAATGATACAATAGTCCACGGTTGAGGTGATTGAGGTTTTTGTTTTTATGTTTTTTTTTTAGGTTTTTGTTTGTTTGTTTGTTTGTTTGTTTGTTTTGCCTTCTGTCCTGGAAGAGCAAGGAATTACTTTCTGGAAGATGATATTTAATCTGAAACTTAAAAAAATGATAAGGATCCAATCATATGACATACTGAGGTTAGATGATTATTCCAGACAAAAAAAAACAACAACAGTGTATATCTAAAACATGTGGATGAAAAATATTTAAGAAAAGAAAAACAAACACATATGAATAACCTAAACCCCTTATTAGTAAAAAAAAAACAAAAACAAAAAAACAGAGCTACAAAGAGAAATTGGATGACTATCCTGACAATAACTGTTGCTACAAATTCCAATGCACACTTTTCTTTGTTGTATATTCCATGATTAATATATACTTAATAAATATTTTTTTGTATTGTTTTGTAGAGAACTTAAGAGGTTTCTTTGTTTCTTTGGGTTGTTTCTTTGTTTGTTTTATTAAATGGCATGCTCTTTTCATTTTATGGTATTGTGGTAAACAGTTTGAAGCACTATTAACATGGAGTTAATGCTAGCCAGCAATCAACATTAGTAGATATTATTTCACTCTGAATAAAAAAAATATATAAATATTTCAGCAGCTCCTATTGGAGATAATGCTTTTTATTCCACTGTTTACTTTTACTGTCAAGCACAGTAGGTAAGATACGGTTGAAAAAGCTCAAACTTGCTTCAAAGAATTTTTTTTTTAAATAGAAATGATAGCTTTGCAACTTTTACAGATACAAAACACAAATTAACCCACTAATGGTTTTGAGAAGCCATCTATTTTTTTTTAATTGTGAAGATTATATTCATATTTGTCCTTTTAATCCCTTCTTTTTGTGTTTTATTTATATAACAAACACCATTACCAATTTGTGGACCTGAAGCCATACTGAAAGGAAAAACACAAAAAAGGAGTCAGCCGTCTGACCCCTGATACTAACAGATGCCCCCTTCTGCTGAGCATGAGAAAGGTATTGAACCTCAGAAGCTTCATGGGTGAAACAAACAAAAAGGTCTTGAACAACAGATACAGCAGGGACCTTGTAATCAGAGAGTAATTCTTGTTGTTCCTAAAGTATTAATTCTGCTCCTTATCAGCTCTAAGTTTATTTTACCTCCATAAACTATGTTTCCTTCATCAGGAAAGTAAGACTAGGTTTACATTCTATACATATTTGAGGTAACGTGTGATCAAGTGCAGTGTAACCCAAAAGTGTATATATTCATAGAGGAAGGTCATTATTTTCATTGGAAATAAATGTGTTGCTAAGAGTTTACTATTCCTCACACATTGAAGACCCTTTAAATGAGAGCCCGGGAATAACACTTTAAAACCCAAAGCAAATGCCTCCATACAAGAACCAACCACTCAAAAAGAAACAAAAATGGGATTGGATTCCCTCAAATACACTCTAATAAGCTGCTTAATTTCCATCCTTTACATCTATGCCAGTTATCAATACCCCTCAGCTGCAAATCCACCCATCTTTTCCTTGCTTTATGATACTAAATCCTTGAATAAATCAGTTTCCTTTTCTAGCTGCCACAATGTTAAGTTCTGTCAGTAGAGGGCAGTAGAGGGACACTTCAAAAGGAAGGGGCTTCTCCCGTTCCAGTGTTTCGCTGTTTTTTCAGAGTGTGACACTCAGCTGGTAGCTCCCCAGTGAATCTCACTGGCAGCCCTGTGGGTGCTTCCCAGGGACTTTCACCACTAAGCCACTAGAGGTTTTTTGCATGTTAACCCTGACATATAGCACCCCTCAAAACTCTCCACCATGCAAAGAACCAGGGCTCCACCCTCTCGTGTGTGTGTGTGTGTGTGTGTGTCCTCTTTTTTCTTTCTTTTCTTTTCCTTTTTTATTTTTTTAGTATTTCCCTCAACCCTGGAGACAGTAGCTACTCCTTACATCTATTATTCCTATATTCTTTAGAGTTCTCTCTAGCCTAATAGTTACTCCTGTTACCAGCTAATAATTCTTTATATTAAAATTTCCCCCTTCAGATAATGTATGTTTCTGACTCTTCAATGGACCTTGCCTGAAACACCTTTTCATATTCAAGATTAAAGATATCAAGTGTAATTTAAATATGACATTCTGGACTAAGTAACTCTAAAGCATGTAAAATTCTGTGATACTAGTTCGAAAAAAAAAACTGTACACAGCTTCTAACGAATTTAAATTTGCTCAATAAAAATGAATTTGAAGTTTATAACAGATTTCAAAAATATTTCACAATACATTTTAAAACAGCAATGGAATGTGAAACCTTTGAATGAGTTGGAAACACTGAAGAAAACAGGGAAGACTATCCAAAAAGAAGAAAAGTTTTGTTAGAGTTGAAGTCTCAGTGTTGCTCTTTATACAGAAAATTTTAAGTATTTTTGTATTTCTGTTTAATTTTCAGAGGTTACATTCACTATGAACTTAGTAATTTTAATATACAGCTAATATATATATATGTAACTATATATGTATGTGTACATATATAATTATATGTGTAAGTTTGATCCCACTCATATTTTCTGGTTCTCTACCATGCTCTCTAAATCACTTGAAAAACTAACCCTTTAAAATGATTTATAATTTTTCAAGTTTGTGTTTCACAGTAATTTTCCATATGTGTCCCATTTTGCATAGAAATAATTTCCTCTTCTATTGTTTTGTAATTCTCACTAAATACTAAACTAATTTAATTAGTATTATTTTATCTCTATACCACTAATATGAGAAGTTATTAATTAGAATAAATTAATTTTCTGCTTCTAAAATGGAGAAAATTAGCTAACTTGCTTTATTATGAGCATTTAAAAAGCACTTGGTATAAATATACATAGTTATTGATAACAAATGCAAAGACTTAACTCCCTGTTAGCTTCCCTTGAACCTCAGACACACCAGACTTTCAGACACAGTGCAGCTTTTATGGACAATAGCAATTACATATGCAAATTTTGTTTCCATTTCTATATTATTGAATTTCCTTCCAATTCATTCTATTTAATGTATTTTGATTTACACATTTAAATATAAATGTTAAGAAAAAATAATTTGCTCAAGTTTGTTCAAGAATTTAAGAAGATTCAATATGAATACTACATGGGCATATACTCTGAGTTCCAAATTATTTTTTTTCCATTAAGAGTAATAGAGATTTTATATTAGGAAAAGAAGATATGGTTTTATCCTAAACAAAAAATATTCTCTAAACATGAAAATATTCTCTATCTGACAACTCAATAGGGAGAAATAGTAAATTTTAAAGAATGGATTTTAGGTCTTAAGCAGAGTTGTGACTCATAACTCCCTTGCATACACATGGTTCAAAGAAAAAAAAAGTATATATATACCGAATGTGATACATACTGAAAACACTGAAACTACTTAATATTCTCCCAAGGAGACATCTTCTTTTGGATTTTGACTAATAGCCAAGGTAAAAATTCATATTTTGAAATTAAAATAAGTGAATTCTATACCTTTTCAAAAATATTTTTGTACTTATATATAGTGATATAGTATACAAATATTTAAATAATATATATTCATATAAATTGAAATTATATAAAACTACCTATTATATGATCATACACATTTTAAATAATAATAGATATTTAGAAGAATAATCATCATCAAAACTCATAATAATCTCTGGGAGCTGCAAGGATGTAAAGATAAAATCATTTTCTTACTTATAACTTTTGTCATTGTGTTTTCTATCTGACATGTAATATAGTCACAATAAAAATGAATAGAATTATTTTAATTTTTAAAAAAATGAAAAAGGGTACCAACACCGATAGCTTTGTACTATATGTCATTTTTATACCATATTCTCAAATAAGTAATTAATGATAATCAGTTTTAAAGTACAATCAATGACACTTAAGTTCACAAACTTGAACCATGTGCTGACATTGGCAGCACTGTGCATACAGCTCAGTAAGGCTTCATAACCTTGGTATACCAATGTCTCCCAGCTATGTTCCTGTTGATGTGTGGGGGTGTCTTGCAGAGTGGCTTTCATTATTGTTGTTGAGTGTTTTTGTGTGCCATCACGAAAATGTCTGAGCTTGAATTAGAGCAACGAACAAACATTAAATTTCTTGTTGAACTTGGCAAGAGTGGAAGTGAAACCAGGGACATGTTAGTCTAAATTGATGGGGTTAATGCCATGAAGAAAACAGCAGTGTACAAAATGGATTAAGTGTTTTTCTGAGTGAAGAGAATGTGTCAATGATGAAGAGAAGTCAGGGCAGCGAACAACAAGCAGACTGACAAAAAACATGGCAACAATTAGTGGAATTGTGTGTTGAAATTATCAGCTGACTGTGAGAAGCATAGCAGACCAAGTAAACATCGATAGGGAAACAGGAAAATCTTAACTGAAAATCTTGGCATGAAAAAGGCGTGTACTAAAATGGGTCCTGAAGGAGCTCACCAATGAACAAAAGCAAAGGAGAGTCGAAGTTTGCCAACCTTTTGGAGAGGCAAGATGATGCTTTAGGCCATGTTATCACTGATGGTACAACATGGGTGTACCAATACAACCCTGAAGCAGAGCGTCACAGTGCACAATGGGAGGCAGCCAATTCTCCGTGACCAAAAAAGTCCTGTCAGCCCAAATCAAGAATCAAAATGATGTTGCTAACCTTTTTTTATATCAGAGGTGTCTCATCCCGCACGACAGGGCCGTAGGAGTTCGAAAGGGATGGCGGAGGTTGAGAAACAGAAAAATATAGACAAGAGACAAAGGATAGTTCAAAAGCAATGCTAGCCAGGGGACTCAAAGCCCTCTTGGACTAAGAGCCCCAAATCGGGCTTGACTGTGCTTTTATTGGGATACACACAAGGGAGTAGCACTGGTCTGTGAGTCTCATACATCATACCAGAGAGCTTAGCTCAGAGTCAAATCACCCCATGGCCTGCAGGCTGCCATTACCGAAAGTCCCATAATATGTTCATTTGCACCTCCTAAGGGACAGAAACTTCTCATGTGGAGACTCACTGATAGGATTACACGGAGGACAGATGTTATCAGCTTTTTAAGGTCACTTCACAGGCAAGCTGTCAGCACCTGAGAAAATGGGTCTTTGCCCATTTTCCTCAACTCCGTGAATTCTCCTTTGGCACCCCTGAGACTCTATCTGGCTTGGGTTGCCCTTCTGCAGGTAGGGTCTTACCCATCATTGACTAACCAGCCATCTTCTGGGGTCACACAGGAAGATCGAGTAGGCACAATGTTGAAGTACTGTCTCTATGAGGATCTGTTGTTATGGAAAGGTGCACAGGGGCAGACAGCTAGACTGTTGTATGACCATAAGAGGGATTATTATTATGAATTTGTATCAACCGGACAAAGAGTTAACCAAGTTTATTATTGGAAGTCTGAAAAGGCTGTGTGAAAATGTTAGATAACCCAAACTTTTTGCCAATAATTCATGGCTTTTGCATCACGACAATGCACCAGCTCACAAGGTACTGTCTGTGACTGACTTCATAGCCAGCAAACAAATAACTGTATTGGAACACCCTCCCTACTCACCTGATCTGACCCCCCAATGACTTCCTTTTTACCTGAAGATAAAGGAAATATTGAAAGGAAGACATGTTGATGACATTCAGGACATCAAGGGTAATATGACGACAGCTTTGATGGCCATTCCAGAAAAACAATTCCAAAATTGCTTTGAAGAGTGGACTAGGTCTGGCATCGGTGCATACTTTCCCATGGAGGGTACTTCGAAGGTGACCATAGTGATATTCAGTAATAGGTTTTTCTTGGATGAGTTCACGAACTTCATTGTCAGAGCTCATAAACAGACTCTTGGCCAGGTCATTTAATCCATTAGTGATATCATTTATAATTTTTTTATCATTTGTTTTTATAACTTTTGTAGCAAATATAAATATATGTAAATTTATATTTATGAAGAGGTCCCTACAAATTGAGTAGATAACATTTTTTCCTGTATATCTTAGCCTTAAAAGTTCCTCAGAATTTCTCTTTAACACTTAAATCAATTTTTTTTTTTTTTTGAGGGCAGTGTCACTGGCCCTCATATGTGGGACCTGAACCAGGGCCGCTGGCTTCCCAAGCCAGCGCTTCACCACCGTGCCACTCAGCCGGCCCTTAAGCAAATGTTTTGAATGAATACATGCACATCACTGGAGTAGCTACTGGGGGATATTAATACATATCCAGGAAACAATTCCTGGTTCCTAAAATTTTGTAAGATGCATAGAACATATACACCCTCACATACCATACTACAGAATCTAAATATCAAAAAGAACAATTCAAACAATGGTACATAAGCTGTGGATATCAGAAAGGATTAAAAAATTAATTGACATCCAGAATGTGTGTTACAGGCTTTCTGTAGATGGTGTTAGAGATACATGTCATCCCATGAAGAGAAAAATGGCAAGAATAAATGCAAGGAGAAAGCCAACAGCTGCATTTGGAGTAGTAACAAGGTGTCAGATACTAGCTATAGCTGACTATAGGGGTTAGTCAAAAGGCTGGAAAGAGGGTTTTGGATCATAGCTGAATGTTTTGGACTTTGTCTCAAAGCCAGTGAGGATACCTCAAAAGAAACTGGAAAGTGCTTCTATCAAAGCGGTATTTCTGGAACATCAATTTGAGTGGGTATGCAAGACAGACTGGAAGAGGGGGAAAAGGTGTGCTGGAAGACCCATTAGAAAACTTTGTTGGTATTCCAGGACTTCATGAGTGCCTAGACAACAGTGTAAACAGTAGAAAAGAAAAGTGAAAGGATATAAATGTAATCTATAAAAGAGCACTGCATAGAGCTTTCCAACAGATTGTATATGAGGAAGAAAGAAAGGCATCAAGGATAACTATCAAGGGCCCGCTGTGTGACGAGTTGGTTAAAAGCTGGCTTGGGACGCCAGTAGCCCCAGTTCAGATCCCACATATGAGGGCCAATGACACTGCCCTCTACAGCTAAGATGGTGAACAACAGCTCCACCTGGAGCTGCGCTGCTGTGAGTCCCCGGGTGGGCATATCTGCAGCCCCTGCTGCAGTGGGCTGCCATAGGCTACAGTGAGTGGCCGGCAGCCAGTGTGAGCAGCTGGCAGCCGGTGTGAGCTGCCAAGAGCTGCTGTGAGCGGCCATCCAGAGGCCAGCGACCAATCTGCCTCACCCAAGAAGAGCACAATGATGATACCAACATGGGCCAGTGAAGCAATGTCCTCCACAACTAGACTGAAGAACAAAAAGGACAGCAAGTTGTCTGTTCCCCTTCCTTGGTTCCGCAATGCTGTTCCCCTCCCCCAATTCCCCAATAAAAATCTTAAAAAAAAAAAAAAAGAATAACTATGAGTGTTGGATAAATAGGAATATGAAACCAAAAAAAGTCAGAGGAGAAGCTAGTTTATGGGAGAGAAGTGTAGTTCAGTACTAGGGAAATGCCCAAATGGTCAGGGTAAATGTATAAATGGCTGATTTGATCTTGGAACGGAGACCAGGATGGACATGTGCATTAAATCACCTTATCTGATTCAGGCTCCCTGTTCAGGCCCAGACAAGCATGGCATGTATACAAGTTCTAGTTTTAATTAATTTTTATCAACGTGATCATTGTGTGTAGTAAATGCTTTATTATACCAACAGTATATATAAATATATACTAGGAATCTTGAAGAACCACATATCTATAGTTTTTTCAATTTTATTTATGATATAAAATGCCAGGGCAATAAAGGAATACAAAAATAATTACAAAATTGAGGTCACTCAGATAAATCCCAACTAAAGCATACCTTTTCCAGAAAGATCAAACTGCTATACAGAAATTAAAATCTTCTAATTAATTGTACTCTCATGAAGTGACAATGATAAATACACTCCAGTTCTGTGCAAATTCAAAGAATCTGATGCTTAAAATATATCCAATTATGCATTATTTTCTGCTATTTTTCCTTTATTTTTTTTGCAAAGGTTAATGTTCAATTTATCTCTTGTCTAAATTGCTTCTATAAGAAGCAAACATAAAAAGGAAAATGAGAAGAGTTATTTATGGATATTGTAACAATGGCTTTGCTGATTCCCAATATCCCACATTTTTATTAATTAATAACTTCTTGAAATGCTGAATAAACAATCAGGCAATGCTCAAATGTCTGTATTTATTTATTTATTTTTAATTACATTTATTGGGGTGACATTGGTTAATAATATTATATAGGTTTCAAGTGTGCAATTCTATAATACATCATCTGTATATTACATTGTGTGTTCACAAAGCAGTCAATTCTCTTACCATCATCATATATTTGACCCCTTTACCTGTCCTCCTTTTCCCTCACCCTCTGGTAACCACTAAACTGTTGTATGTGTTTACGAATTTTTGTTTGTTTCTGTTGTTCATTTGTTGCTTTCAGTTTTATATCCCACATAGGAGTAAAATCATATGATTCTTCATTTTACCTAGCATGATAATCTCAAGGTCCATCAATGTTGTCGCCAATGGCAAGTATTTTTTCTTTTCTTATGGCCGAGTAACATTCCATTGTATTTCTGTGCCACATCTACTTTATCCAATCTCTATCGAAGGACACTTTGGTGGTTTTCATGTCTGCATGAACATAGGGGTATATATATATATATATCTTTTTGTATTAATGTTATCAAATTTTTTGAGTAGATACCCAGAAGAGGGATTGCTGAGTCATATGGTAATTCTACTCTTAATTTTTTGAGGAACCTCCATATTGTTTTCCATAGTGACTGCACAAATTTATATTCCCACCAGCAATGTATGTGGTTTTCTTTTTCCCACAATCTCTCCAACGCTTGTTATTACTAGCCTTTTTCATAATAGCCATTCTAACACTTATGAGGTGGTACCTCCTTTCAGTTTTGATTTGCATTTCCCTAATGGCTGGTGAAGTTGAGCATTTCTTCACATATATGCTGGCCAATTATATGTCTTCTTGGGAGAAGTGTCTGTTCAGGTCCTCTGCGCATTTTTTAATTGGATTGTTTTTGTTTTTGTTGTTGTTGTTGTTGAGTTGTATGAGTACTTCATACATTTTGGATATTAGCACATTATTGGAAGGTGCTGTTTGCAAATATCTCTGCCCATTTTGGTTGGTTGTCTCTTTGTTTTGTTCACAGTTTCTTTTGCTGTGCAGAAGCTTTTTGGTTTGATGTAGTCACATTCAATTATTGTCACTTTAACTTCCCTTGCCTTTGAAATCAAATACATAAAATACTCCCTGAACCTAAAGTCTGTAAGGTTAGCACCTAAGCTTTCTTCTGTGCAGCTTATTACTTCAGGTACTATGTTTAGGTCTTTGATGCATTTTGTGTTGATTTTGATATACAGTGACAGCAGTCTAATTTTATTCTTTTGCATGTGACTTTTCAATTTTCCCAGCACCATTTATTTAAGAGATTTTCTTTCCTCTGTCGTATGTTTTTGGCTCCTTTGTTGATATGTGTGTGGGTTTATTTTGGGCTCTCAATTTCATGGTATCTTCTGTTTGTTTCTCTGCCAAAACCATGCTGTTTTGATTACTGTCACTTTGTAGAATAAATTAAAGTCAGGGAGTGTGACACCTTTGTCCTTGTTCTTTTTTCTCAGGGTTGCATTGATTATTTGGGATCTCTTGTGATTCCATGCAAATCTAATGATTTTTAAAAATTTATTTCTTTAAAAAATGCTATTGAAGTTTTGATGAGGATTGCATTAAAACTGTACATTGCTTTGGGTAATATGGCCATTTTAACTATGTTGATTCTTCCAAAGATGAACATGAAATATCTTTCTATTTCATTGTCTTCCTCAATTTCTTTTAATAATGTCTTGTATTTTTAGAGTACAGGCTTTTCGCACCCTTTGTTAAGGTTATTCCTAGGAATTTTATTTATTAATTTTTTGTTGTTGTTACAATTGCAAAATGATATTCCTTTCATATAGTTTTATGAAATTTCATTATTTATATATAGGAAGACAATGGAGTTTTGTACACTGATTTTTTGTCCTGCAACTTTACTGTATTTATTTATTGTTTCCAATAGTTTTTTGGTGGAGTATTTAAGGGTTTTCTATATAAAGAATCATGTCATCTGCAAAATGTGACAATTTTACTTTATTCCCAATTTGGATGCCTTTTATTTCTCTCTTTCCTGTTGGTTAGGACTTCCAATACTATGGTGAATAACAATGGTGAGGGGGACACCCTTGTCTTGTACCTGAACATAAGACAGAATTTATAATATAAATGTGTATGTAGTTAAACATGTAATATAAGTACATGAGTATATATGTAGGTGGGTATATATACAACTGCATACTTGTGTGTGTGTGTGTGTGTATATAAATATACACATTCATAAACACATACACATACACTAGAGGTACACTTTTTTCTAAACTAAGTTGAATGAAAAACAGAACACTTCCTTTCAGTATATTGTTCGTTAGTCATGCACCTCATATAGTATTTATGGTTTAAAACATACAGTGTCTCCAATTTTGGATATGGGTATAATACAGATCCAAAAAACAAGGCACCTACTCCAATTCTTATAACCATCAATTAGCTTTTTTTTAAAAATTTTATTTTATTATTATTATTATTAGTTACAGATGTACAAAACAATGCAATATTTTTTCACCCCTTACAAAGTGACTTCCCCCTCCCCTCTCCCCTTCCCCTTCACTCCCACACCCGATATCATACATATCTATTACAATTCCATTGACTCCATCCCTACACTATATTCCACATCCCATGACTATATATATGTTAAATTATAGTTGACATATAATATTGTTCAGTGGCAGCTTCAGATGTATAGTGCAGTGCTAATACCACTACACCGTCCATGAAGTGATCTCCCTAAAAGGACATGCATCCATCTGTTCCCCTAAAAAAAAATATTTACAACCTTATTGAGTATATTCCCTAAACGATCTCTTCTTTTTAGATCTTCGATCATCTAGTAAGTTCAAGATCAAGCTGGAAAATGTGCTCAGAATTACTGTCTATTTTAAATCCCTCAAAATAACAAAATGTGTATTTTAGCATTATGCAAAGGAAGTATAAAAAAATGAGTTAGAGTTCTGAGTGCTACATATACTTAGAAAAATCATTTAGCTTCCTTCTAAGTTTTTTTCCCCATTTCTAAAATTAAGGTTATAAAAGCTGGCCTTTATAATCATAATTGTAGACATTTAAAAGGATGAATCTTACTTTCATTTTGCTGTTATAGATAAGCAAACTAAAGAAAAAAAATAATATACGAGGTATGACAATTAAGTTCATGAACTCATCCTAGAAAAAGTGCTATATACCTCATTACTGAATATCACTATGGTTGCCTTTGAAGGACTACCCTTGGGAAGATATACAATGATGCCAGCACCCAGCCCACCCTTCTAAGAAATTTTGGAGCTCTTTTTCTGGAATGTCCATGAGAGCTGTTGTATCACCCTTGATGTCCTGAATGTCTTCAAAATGTCTTCCCTTCAATCTTTTTTCTATCTTTAGGTCAAGAAAGAAGTCATTGGGAGCCAGATCCGGTGAGTAGGGAGGGTGTTCTACTACAGTTATTTGTGTACTAGCTAAAAACTCCCTCACAGACAGTGCTCTGTGAGCTGGTGCATTGCTGTGATGCAAGAGCCATGAGTTGTTGGTGAAAAGTTCAGGTTGTTTAACTTTTTCAGGCAGTTTTTTCAGCACTTCCAAATAGTAAATTTGGTTAACTGTTTGTCCAGTTGGTACAAATTTATAATGGATAGTGCCTCTGATGTGAAAATAAGGTTAGCAACATCCTTGTAGCAAGCTCGCAACCTTAATTGTCAGACCTTCATACATAGAATATTCCTCACCTGTGTATTTTGTTCCAATCTGTCAATGTTCTCAAATTTTTGTGAAACATATTATTTCTGTAAGCATGAAAGATGCACTCAGAAGTTGTTACTTTGTCATATTTAACTCTTTACTATATGATATAATAAGAAAAGAACATTAGACTACTTAAGAAAAAAATTGAAATTGGAGCTATAGTAAAAGGAAGAATAAGTTTGAAGTTGTGTCACAAGTTATACATTGCTATCTTACAGAACTTTTGCTGAAATTTCATGTGGAAACCATGTGTGGAATCTGCTTTACCCCAATTTGTCCAGCAAATTGATTTCATCCAAAGAGCAAATATTGTGAGAGTGAAATAATTTTCTTGGGCATTTTCTGTCTGTGGCCCCCACTTTTCTTCTGCTTAAAAGTATGTGATATAAGTATTTATTCAATCTGCATACATTTAGAGGAGTTGTGGAATATCTGTAGATTTTTTAAAATTAATGTTCTCTGTTTCTGCCATAAAAATGATTAATAAGGGTGGGAATAAACCTGACAACTGAACCAGTTAGTAGGTGTAAAACATTTGGGATCTGAATATTGAGATTTTTTTCATTAATAAATTTGAGTATAATAACTCAGTCACTTTTACCAACCTACTACTGAGATCTATGGTAACTTTACATGTAGTATGTTTCTGCTGTACCTAAAAAAAAAAAATACTGAAACACTATCCGTGGAATTTTCTGTTTTTCATATAAGGATGCTAAGAAATGTTGGTGATAAAGATTAGATATTTACAAAGCAGACATTGTTTTTTTCCATTTGAAAATAGTTACTTTAATATATTCAGATAATTTTAAAAGAATCCATTCAATATTTATATTTTACTTAAACGGTTTTTGGATTTTAAAAAAGTTGCCAGGAAGACAGAAGAGCCACAAGGAAGACAAGTCTAAAGAAAAATGAAACAGGAGTGCCAAGGAAAAGGAAATGTCAATCCTATAAATCAGCATTAGAATGGGAGACACGACTTTGTGAAAATAAGGAATCAATATAAAAATATGCTTCTGTTCCTTGCAGACTTTTGGTTTTTTAATGGCCAGCTTATGTTGAAAGAAAAAAGGCACAAATAAAAATTTTTCTATTTTTATCTATAGTTTTCTTCCAGTACTGCTTTTCACATCTGAAATTTTCATTATGAGTACACAGTGGGTCCAATTACATCTGTGCTAAAAATTCCAGGTCATTGCATAGAGGATGGTGCTGAAAAGTGAGGTGAAACGGAAAGTGCAAAAATTAAAGACACAAATGTCTGACCTAGAGGTGGATATATATGTCAGTTTGGTTACCCAGAGTCCAAGTCTATATGCCCTTTGAGTAAATCATGTAGGTAAGAACTCGGTGAAAATTAGAGATTTCTAAGTTTAATTGCATTGATCTATCTCGAAATTCTTACTTACTCTAGATATAGTTTGTGAAGTCATAGTCTGTCTCACAAGAATGACGAGGAAAAACCAAACAAATAAACAAACATAAAACAACTTAATTGCTCCAGAAACACAGAATATCTTACAACAACGACCACAGAAGCAGAAAGGTTAAGCTTGAGATCTGGGTTCAAATGTGAAACAACATTTAACTACTACACGGAGATAATTTATCGGAGAAAACAATATTATTTTAAATAATCTTAGAAGAGAAAACAAAATAGTTAACTTTTTACAAAAATATGAATCAAAAATACAGAAAATAAAAATGAATTATCTATATTATTCATATTGTTAATACTGTTAGGCTACTATTGAGTCACCGGTCTTTATTCCAAGACTCTCCTATGATTTTTAATAGTACTATTTCATATGATCTTCACACAGCCCTTTAAATCTTGTTATATCTATTGCATGGATGGTTAAATTGCGCTGTAAAGTGACTGAAAAGTGATTTAAGCGCTGTACTATTCTGTTTATAATCATTAGAAAAGGTTGAATAATTTTTAATCAGACTAATTTCATTTTAGAATTTGGGATATTATTTTGCAGGGTTTGGAAAAACTTCTAGGTGAGCTTCTAGGAATTCAACAACAAGTGGTTATCTGTTATTCTTTAAGAGCAAGTATTATACCACATCTATACTATATATGTGATATGTTAGACTTTGCAATAGATTTGTGTATATTGCATCCATCATAATGAATAAAAATATACACAGGGAATATTTTTGTCCAAATAATATAGCCCCATTTATTCCAGCGCTGAGGAACTGTGTCTTTCATTTAGGAAGATAGTTATGATTGAGTAGTACAGGCAGCCATCAGCCCTCTAATGGAACAGCACTTATACGCTTTGCTTTCCTTCACCCAAGATCTCCCCATGTGTTAAGGGAAGGAACAACTTCTATCTAAATTAGGGGATATCACAACCACAAAAAATGCACATATTGAATAAGCCAGTGATGAAAATCGCTCTCCTTTTGGTCAGTGAGCTTTGAACATATTTGAAGACTAGGATATGAGCATTACTGTATGCTTTATGCCTAATATATATTACCACTTAATCTTCAAAGCAAATTCTAAGAATAGTTGTCCATATTTTTTTACAATTGAGAAAACTGAGGCTGAGGGATATGACATAATCATCTAAAATAACCAAACTGTGGAACTGGAAAGTTAATTCTTGATCTTGCGTCTCTCTGACTCAACAACTTACAACATTTTCACTACACTACTATGTACTTTCAGCAAGGAGTTAATTGAAACAAGGGCTAACAAATGGAATTAATTATAAAACAACCTCTGTTGTTATTGGTGATAATCATTTGGCTTAATCTATTTTTCTAATACTTTCTTACAGCTGAACAATTCTTTAACTTTACTAAAATCCCACTTCCAGAAAAATATTTGAGAATAAGCTGGAAACTACTCCTTGTAATGACATAAGATATTAATATTTATAGATTTTTTTTCTCATAACTCACCACCAGCGCTGCTTAATGAACAATAGAGAAATTGGATGAGCGCATCCAAGATTCAAATGATATCCAGTTTTCTACAGTGGGATCTCTAAGGAACTCCAAGTCATTGCAACTATATATCATTACTGCATACCAGGCAAATAAGTTCCAAATTAACACAGCCAATGAATCATAAATGTGCCTTCGAGTCACCTTCTTCCACCATGATAGCTGTGTCACTCAGCATGATACTGCTACAGAAGGAAAATGCTTGGAGAAAAAATATGTTTCATTCTCATAATAGTTGTTCTTGGTCAAGGTACAGAGTCTGGCTAACAAAAACCATTTCCATCTTTTCACTCTGTTATCTATTTTTTTTTAAAGCCAACAATGCATTATAATGTATAAGTATTATATCTCCATATGCAATCAAATGCCAAAGAAATTCATTCCTTATACACTTGGACAAAATGACAACAGTACAAGTGTGTTTCAGGGACCTGGACCTAGGGTTAGAAATCCTTAATCTCAAGCAACTATTTGTGACATTTAAGAGAATGAGTGGGGGACTTCAGTGATTCCAAATGATGACAATTTATGCTGAATTTACATCCATATTCATATCCATATCTATATCTATATGTCTATACATATGTAATTAAAGTGAGTAACCATGCTGAATTTTCTGGAACTCAGGGGATTTCCCGGAATACATGACTATTAGCCTTAGAAGTGGAACAGTCCTGGGCAACACTAAACAGTCATTCTATTACTGGTTAGAAATTATAACAAAGCTTTTTATTTTGGGGACCTGATATGATGATGAATACATTGTTTTCTGTGTGTATATCACTTACAAGTATTAATCACCCCATGTTAATGTGCTGGTCCTATAGGGAATGAAGTATTCCCCTAGCTTCTGGGAGGCAAACTGGACTTTGAAACCCTTGCTGTAGCCAGCATCTGCTCAAGGCTCCAAAGACTTCCAACTTCAAGGGGCCTGTGGTTCACTTCGGCAGTTCTATTCACTGCTACACCTTTATTTTAGTGTTATGATAGAAATATGAAAGTCAGTGAATTCAACTTCTTGCAGCATCCTGCCCCATCTCCTCTAATCTCCTTAGGAAACTTACTGAATACACTTATCATGTGTTATTCATAATAAATAAGTATTATTATTCTTTTCTGGCTTTTTACATAGATGTACTATTCATTCCTACAGATATAATATTTAATATAATAGTTAATTCTTCTGGTTTGTCACTAATCTGAATTTAAACATGATTGATATTCTCCTCACCCAAAATTACAATGAAACGAAACAAGCACAGAATTTAAAAAGGCATACTAAATTATACCAAGATCAAACAACCAAACAACGAAACACAGCTTTCTTTCCCACACTGCTTCTTCACAGCCATCTACCACTTCTCATCACTCCCCGCTCTTGTATTCTTTCCATAGCACAGATTCTCAAAAGAATTATCAGTTTTACTCAGCAGTTGAATCTTCTAACCAATAAAATGTGGGATTTTTTTTTTCTTTTTGTCTTTCTCCTTACAATTTTTTGGTATTTCTCTAGCAAACTATTGAAAATATGTTTTGTTGTCAAGTTCAGTGGACACCTTGAATTTTATTGAAAGAAGAAAACATATACAATCACTTGACAAGGGCAACATCTGTATATATATATGCCTATGTATGTGCATATGAAGCAGAAGCATTATGTCACATCTGCCTTTGAATTATTCAGTTGACATTCTGTTGAGGTCACTAGGTATATCATTATTCAGAAGCATAAGAAAGGGCTGACTTTCCTCAAAGAATTAAATGTCTAAATGTCATGTTGCAAAAGAGAGACTGATGATTAAACAGTACTTTATTCTTTAATCTAACATATATGAATATCTTTTAATGCTTCATGGCTGTGGTTCTTTTATTGATTTTCAGAAGTGAATTTTCTATAATTTTATTAAAATAGAAAATGCCTATGTAATATATTTAGGGACAAATGATTATTACTAGAGCAGTGTCACCTTCCAAACTAGGGTTTTCTTGGTTTGAATATTTGTTATCTTTTTCTCTTAGGAAACCTATATGATCCAGTTTTGGAAAACACCATATGGCTCTAATTTTGAAAGTAGCTCCACATTTTTATTTTTCCCAAATGCTTTGTAACCCCTTAAAACATTCTGCACAACAAACTTTGTTAGTGATATTAATCTCTGTTCTTTTAGAACTATCTCAGTTGCTTTCAACAAGTGCTTTTAGGAAGATGAAGGAACTCCTAACCAGGTTCATTTCTAAGGCTACCTTATTCCATGGTTGTTTATATTATGATTTTTTAAATTGAGGAAAACACACCTCATTAAGCTTCATTCTTCAGATATATTATATTTTGTCTTAAGGTTACTTAGCTCCACGCATGCTTCCAAATTTGAATGCCCTAGAGAATGTTACCTTTTATTTTACCACAGATGGACCAGTGAGTTTCTTAGTTTTTCTTAAATGGCTGTCTGCATCTTAAATAATATTTTTAAATTTGCAATTCTGATGAAAATAGTTCTCTTAACTTATGGCAATCTGGTTGATGTCCTATGTTTTCTTCTTTCAATAAAATTGAAAAAAGGTGTCCCACTAAATTTGACAACAAAACATACTTTCAGTAGTTTGGTAGAGAAATACCAAAAGATTGTAAGGAGGAAGACAAAATAAAATAAAAAAAATTCCACCTTATTTTATTGGTTAGAAGATTCAATTGCTGATTAAAATTGATAAATCTTTTGAGAAGTGACCTCAGATACTATGGTAGACAGAATAATGGCCCCCAGAATATGCCTATGACCTAATCCCCAAATGAACATGTTACTTTACATGCCAAAAGAGATTTTGAAGATTTGATTAAATTAATGATTGTGGGAAGATTATCCTGAGTTATCTGAGCAGGACCAATGTAATCACATTGGTCTTTGTAAGAGGAAAAGAGAGGTGTTAGAGTCAGATAAAGGAGATTTGATAAAGGACACAGAAGTTGGAATGATGGACTTTGAAGATGAAGAAAGAAAACATGAGCAAAGGAAATAAGCAGCCTCTAAAAGCTGAAGAAGGAAACTCTTCATTAGCATCTCCAGGAAGAATGCAGCCTTACCAATATCTTGATTTTTAGCCCCAGAAGGCTCATCTCAGATGTCTGAACACAAGAACTAAAAGATAACACATTTGTGTTATTTTAAGCCACTAAATTTGTGATCATTGTTCAGAGCAGCAATAAGAAACTAAAAAAAACATAAATAGTACTGTTGAAAAACAAAAACAACATATATTTAAAAACAGAACTGTACATTTCCTTGAGAAAGTTTTCTAGTTTCCACTTTGGATACTATCACTGCTACAGGAAGAAGTTTCTTTCTTTTACAGCTTTCATCTACAGCTTTCTTGTTAAATGTGAAGAATACCTGAACAACTAATTTATAACTTGTGCCTACAATGCATTTTATGAAACTAGTGTTAAAGCTAGCAATGCAATTAATATAAATGTATTATCTCCATAGGTATCAATGTTTTCTTACGGAAATGTTAACATTCAAAAATATTTGAAGGGTTTTAAGCACAGGAAAATACATAAGAAAATATATATTCCTGCTATCACACAGTTAGGTAAACATATGTCAACAGTAAACTTAATATTTTTAACAAAATGAGAGAAAATAAAGCTCCAGACTTTTTCAAAGAAATCTCATAACTGATATCATTGATTGTGTCTGTTGCTTTCCAATTTACTATTTGTTACTAAAATGGCTATTTACTGAGAACTGATGATTACCTGATTAGGTCTTAATTCATAAGAAAGTAGGCTCTACCGTTCGTCAAATGGCTTCAAAACCATCTATAGTCTTCACAGTGGTAAGTGTAATTTATGTGCTGTCAAAGCCTCACACTTAATACCCAGGGAAGAATATGATGATATGAAATATGCATATGCCATTCAGTAGACAGTTCCCATTCTAATCTATTGTTTATAGTAACAGTGAATATCTGAGACCAGAACTCTACTTTTACTACCTACTTATCTATAAGTTCTGTGAACTTTTCACAATAGAATGTTTACCTCAGATGCTGTCACAATATTGGCATAAAAAATTAGGATAGTTCTGGAGATAAGAGGGAATAAGGGTTTTCAGAAAGCATTATTAGGATTAATTTTCTTTATTCATTGAAATTGATTTTTTGTATGCTTATTAGAAGCAAAGTAAAGCAGTTTTAAAATTTTAAGAATCACAACTCTACTAGCTCCTTTATTAAAAGTAGTTTCCTCTACTGGTCCGATAATATGATTTACCTAAATTCTTCAGGTAAGGATTCTTTCCTATCTCTTCCTGGGTTGTCTCCTTTTTCTCAGGCAAATATGATTTAAAATTTTCTTTGTTTGTAAACTAAGTTTAAACTTTCTGGATTTTGAAATTTCCAAGAAATACTGTGATGTAAAACATTTTCTATGCTGATTAAATTATCACAAATCTCTCCAAGTTGGTTTTAGTCTTGAATATTTAAACAGCTTTCATTATCATTTCATTCAATACTTCAGAAATCTCAGAAGCCTATTTAGAACCATTAGACTCTTCTACCATTCTGCGTAACCTTGATGTGGATTTATTCTATTTCTTCTGATCTAACTCTTTATGAAAATAAAATTATTTGGCACAATACTTTGGATTTTATTTGACATAAAATTCTCAATTATTACTAGGGACAAGATATAATACAAACATAACATAAATTATCTTTCTATAGATACTACATTAAAGAAGTGGCATTATTTGAAATTTTATGTTGATTATATACACAAATGATTTGATAAAATTGGTGACTCTGAGTACAAGTAATTAAAGAATGGAGAAAACAGAACTAATATAACTTATGGCACCACAAAATATTTTTTGGCCTAGCCAAAAGAGCAACAGAGGAGATACATAAATTGATAAACTAGGAGTTCATTAGACGGAGACTACATTTAGAATAACCTGAGACTATTAAAAAAACAAAACAAAACAAAAAAACCTATTTGTTCCTCATACATCATGAGACAAATCAGATATTAAGAGGATGGATTGTGCTAATACAAAACTAACATACTCCAGATAAAATATAACACATACTTATTAAATAGGCATCTGGGATATAAAAAAATAAGGATATTTTGGTTTTTAATTTTATTTATGTATTTATTTATTTTTATTTTATTTTTTAATTTTTATTTATTTATTTTTAATTAGTTTCAGGTGTACAACACAGTGCAATAGTTATACTTTTTACCCCTCAAAGTGACAACCCCCTCTCTCCCATTTATCCACCCCACTCCTCCCCCCGCATATCATATATATCTATTACACTTCCTCTGATTCCCTTCTGCATTATAATCCACATCCCGTGACTATCTATATATTCAATTACAGTTGGTATACAATATTATACAACCTCAGCTTCAGGTGTACAGTGCAGTGATCAATCCTCTACTCCATCCATGAAATGGTCTCCTTAACAAGACATGTGACCATCTAACACCCCACAAAATATTTACAACATTATGACCCAGCAATTCCACTCCTTGGCATTTATACTGAAAAACCCAAGACACTTATTCAAAAAAATTTATGCACCCCTATGTTCATTGCAGCACTATTTACAATAGCTAAGACTTAGAAACAACCAAAATGCCCATCGGTAGATGACTGGATTAAGAAACTGTGGTATATTTATACAATGGAGTATTACTCTGCTATAAAGAAGAATGAAATCATACCATTTGCAATGATATGGATGGACCTAGAGACTATTATGTTAAGTGAAATAAGTCAGTCAGAGAAAGACAAATACCATATGATCTCACTCATATGTGGAATCTGAAAAACTGAATGAATGAGCAAAGTAAACAGAAATAGTCTCATAGATATAGAGAAAAAACATAGTTGTTAGTTGGGAGAGGGGTGGGGATGAGGGAGAAGGGGAAGGGATTAGACAGCAAAAATAGGCAACTACAATATTGCCACAGGGATATGAAAGACAGTTCGGGGAATATAATTCATAAGGGTATTTTAAAAATACCATTTTTTGCAAATTGTTTAGAAATGTGAAAGACAGGGTCATATCATGTTTTCAAGTTGACTTTCAAGAAGGTCTGGTAGGTATTTGGTGGGCAAGCATCAACAGTGATAGTTTCAGGGGTCGGGGGTAAGGGGGTATGGAAGGGAGAGGGAGGAGTCACTTTGTAAGCGGTGAAAAAGATCACTATTGCATTGTTTTGTACATCTGTAACTAATAAAAAAAAAAGAGTGATAGTTTCAGCTATGCACAGGAGACCTAAAGAAATTGCAAATTTGTCCTGCTCCAATTGTAATCTCAAATCCACTGGGAAACATTGATTCAGAAAAATAGATCTCTCTGAGTGAATTATGAAGTATATTGGTACAATGCATGTGTAGATAAATGTGTAACTTGATTTGATAAGTTTTAAAATGCATATGACCTTATGATCCAACAATTATATTCTTAGATATCTACCTCAGAGAATCTCTTGCACATGTAAATAAGGAGATGATACAAAACTCCAAAATATGTCCACATCAACATCACTTATGTTAGATAAAACTGGAAAAACCTACTGTCCTTCAACAGGGTAAATAACCTGTATATTCAGAAAATAGAATCCTAGGAAGCAATGAAAATCAATAATATATATATATATATATATATATATATATATATATATATATATATATATCAACATAAATCAATTACACAAACAAAAGGTAGAGTTGAAATCATATTACAGAACAAATAAAGTTTAAACACTTGAAAAATTGTATATGTTGTTTAAGATGTGAATATATTTTAACATATAAAGAAATGATAAACCCAATCATGACATGGTTACTTCTTGGAAGGAGTGTGCAAGAGTATACCAGCAGGAAAGCATATGCAGTAGATACTAACAGTACTTATACTGTTTTATTTTGTTTTTCAAAACTTTGATTTTTCTCATCTTAGATTCCACAGCTTAGAGGTCCAAATTAAATACAACAAGATTCAAAGTTTCCCTTATTTCAGGCTAGTTGAAATTCAGTCTCAGTCATTGTATCCATCACTGCTTCCAACAGAATCTGCCAGAAAGGCTACAAATCCCCAAACTCACACTCCATTACCTGCTCAACCTTACCTCCTACTACTCTCCCCTCACTCACTCAGATGCTGATGTGTAAGCCACCTGTAGTCCTCAAATCTACCAAGGACACCCCTGCTGAAGTGACTTTGTGTTTGATATTCTCTGTGCCTAAAAATATCTGGTCCCAGACACCTGCATGATGGCCTAATTGCCCTCCTTCAAATCTTTGCTCACATGTTACCTTAGAGGAACTTGCTCTTACAGATCTACTAGCATGCCAATTCTCTGCACCTGTCCTCCAAATCACTCTCTACTCTTAAGGTTTTCCTTCACTGGACTTATCACCTTCCAATACACCGCACAGTTTACTGATTTGTTTATTATCTGTCTCAAGCCTTTTAGGACAATAGCACAAGCTTTTACCCATTTTTCTTAGTGTGGTAACACATGATAGGTGTTCGGTGTATTTTTTGAATGAAATAAAGGGTTTCTGACTCAAGTCCTACATGCCTATTACTCACACTCAGTTGTATGTTCTGGAAACCAAAAGACTTTTTTTTTTTTCAAAAGACTCTTGACATCTTTCAGTTCTGTTGCTCTCATGTTTGGCAAGATAAAAAAAAATGTGCATCCCAGCTCATAGCCAAGTACCCGGAATCCAGTCTTCCAAGGTATCTCCTGCAGTATTCTCACTGCAGTTGTTTTGTTTTGTTTTGTCGTTAATCTATTAGGACTCTTCCAATGCGCCTTGCACCTGCTCTTTCTATCTCTTATGTATTCTACTATCAAGTTCTTTTCTGACATTTCACGTCCTTCTACACCCCCACCTGCATTGATCTTACTTTCTTCAATAGGATTTTTTATAGAGAGACTTAGGAATATAATAAAAATTTCTGCATTTTTCCCACATGCTCAACTACCTACCAAGAAAGAGTGGAAGAAAACGACTTGCTACCATCTTGCAATGAGGACAAATAAAAAAAGGTGGAAAATGTTCAATGAACTATCTTTTATATTACAACAATTTAGAGCACCATAATTGGTCACCATTATGTTTTTAGTCTTTAAAAATTATATTTTTCACTTATGTTCATTGAAAAATGACATTAAAATTATTTTTTTCATTAATCACCATGAATTTTGAATATATGTACATAATCCATTGTATCTTTCCTTTGTGCATAGAAGAACCTATTTTTATGTAGAGTTGGGTGCAACAGTTAGGCAGCACAGTTTCACAGAATAAATCTGAACTTGGTCATATCAGTTCAGTGGTTTGAACAACTTAGCTAATTACCCACATGAAATTACCTTAAGCTGTCTAACCTGTATTTAATTAAAACCACCCAATGAAACTCAAACGTAAAGGGTGAAAAATCTAATATTATGTGTCAATATCAATACTGAAAGAATAACAACTGCCAATATTCAAAGAATGTTATACAAAATAGCTCCATTTTAAGGAAAATCTACATTTTACATGCAAATGGTGTGAGAAATGCATGCTATTTCTCTTTTAGTTGGAAATTTAAATGCTTACTTATATACAATAAAACAAAGGAATTAAAGATTCAAACCCAGTTACATGCTTTGTTCATTATATTTATGCTATACTAGATAGTTGACAATAAGATAATATCTGTAATCATAGTTGCAATATTCTTTTGTTTCATAAATATTAATTATTCATGCAGGAAAAGGAAAACTTAGGTATGATAATTCTTGTAGTCTCCCAATCAATTGATTATCCAGAGTTCAAATCACTTAATTATAGTTTATAATGTAGAAAAAATGAATGATGTTTTCTGCTTGCATTATTTTAATTGAAATGATTTTTAAAAATTCTGTCGATAGCTTGAAATATCTAATCTGTGATACTGAGAGGAAAAATATACCTTATTTCAAGAGACACAAACAACCTAAGTAATACAATAAATATATATTACTTCTAGGCAGTTCAATCATATTATCAAAGTTCTTTCTAAAGCAGAGGGTTAGAAACTCAATATATTGTCAAGAGAAGGTTAACAACTTGTGAAGCCTGTGTTAAAAAGTATGTGGTCAAGTGATTGGGAGAATGTAAAGTAGAAGCTGAGATCATTTTTTAATAAAAAGAAAAATAGGTTTAAATTTGTAGTGTTAGAGGGAAAGGGGGAAAATATTCCTACTCGATAAAACAGCATGACTTAAACAGATTCAAAGTTTTGGTTTTCTTTTTTAAATATTTATAGAATTGACTCATAGAAACAAAAGAACAAAATGATGGTTGAGACAGGAAAGTGGGATGCAGGGATGAGTGAAAAAGATAAAGGGGGACAAGTCAATAATAGCGTGATAAGTTTGCATGGTAACAGATGGTTACGAGACTTAATGGGATGAGCATATCATAAGATATATAAATGTCTAATCATTATGTTGCATATCTGAAACTAATATAATATTGTGTGCCAACTATCCTTTAATAAAATACATAAGGGTTTCTTTGAAACTATATGTATCAATATTCATAAGCCCTTACCTAACTTTACACAAGGAATTAGAAAAAGAGCAAACTAAGCCCAAAGTTAGTAGAGAAAATGGAGAAATATATATATATATATATATATATATATATATATATATAAAAAACAGAATTTAAAAAATATATTTAAAAATAAACAGAACTAAGAAAATGTTTTGTTTTTTATAAAGATAAAATCAACAAACCTTTAGATAGACTGAGAAAAAAAAGAGAGGAGACTCAAATAAATAAAATCAGACATTAAAAACATTATAACAGAATACTTGGAAATTTTTAAAAAATTTCTGTAATAGACTATTATAAAGGATTAGTATGCCAAATAACTGGATAACCTAGAAGTAATTGATAAATTCCTAGAAACACACAATTACCAACATTGAATCAAGGAGAAACAGAAAGTCTGAAAAGGATTTGAATCCATAATCAAAACTTCTCAACAAAGCGAAGTCCCGGGCTAGATGGTTAGATGGTTTCACAGGTGAATTACCAAACATTCAAAGATTTAATGCTATTCTGTCTTAAATTCATCCAAAAAATAGAAAAAGGGTAATATACTTCCAAACTGAATTTATGAGGCCAGTGGCCAGTCAGAGACAAAATGAAGCAAAGACACTGGGAAAAAATAAACAAACAAACAAACAAACAAGAAAACTACAGACCAATATCCCTGATAAACATTGATGCAAAGATCCTCAATAAAATACCAGCAAACTGAATTCGACAGCATGTTAAAAATATACTATACCATGACCAAGTAGGATCTATCCCAGATTCGCAAAGGTAGTTCAAGGAACACAACTCAATGCAACACACCACCTTAACAAAGCAAAAGGAAAAAAAAACACCACTAAATCATCTCAACAGATGCAGAAAAGGCATTTGAAAGTTTAGTGTGTATTCATTATTTAAACTCTCAACAAAATAGGTATGTAAATTCACCTCGACACAAAAAAGCCTATATATGTACAACAAACATCATAATTAATGGGAAAAATAAAAGCTGTCCCTATAAGATCCAGTACAAGGAAGGGATGCTTGCCCTCACTGCTTCTTTTCAACACAGTACTGGGACTTTTATATAGACATGAAAAATAAATAAATGCATTCACATTAAAAAGAAAGATGTATCTCTGTTCTATCTCTGTTTACAGATGACATGATCATATACAAAAATAACCCTAAATATTCAATTTAAAAAACTGTGAGAATAATAAGCCAATTCAGTAAAGTTACAGGATACAAAATCAACATATAAAAATTAATCACATTTCTATACATAAACAACAAACTATCCAAATATGAAATCAAGAAAATAATCCCACTTATAACTGCAACAAAACAAATACTATACTTAAAGATAAATACATAGGTGAAAGATTTGTACTCTGAGAATTATAAAATAGCATTGAAAGAAATTAATAAAGACACAGATAATTAGAAAAATATCCTGTTTCATGAACTGGAAAAATTAGTATTGTAAAAATGTGTAGACTTCCTTAATTGATCTGTAGATTTAATGTGATCCCTATCAAAGTCCCATAAACATTCTTTACAGAAATAGTAAAAACAATCATAAAATTTGTATTGAACCACAAAAGACCTTGAATAGTCCAAAGCAATCTTGAGCTAGAAAAACAAAGTTGGAGGTATCACACTGATATCAAAATCTATTGCAAACCTAGAGTAATAAAAGCAGTATGGTACTGGCTTAAAAACAGACATGTAGACCAACACAACAGAATAGAGAGCCCAGAAATAAATGTAGGAATCCACAGTTAACTGATCTTTATAAGGATTCTAAGGACACACAATGGGAACGAATATTCTTTTAATAAATGGTTTGGGAAATATGGACATCCATATACAGAAGAACGAAATTGGGCCCTTAAACAAAAATATGCATATATTCACACTATGCCATGTATAAAAATCAACTTAAATAGTATTAAATACCCAAATGTAAGACCTGAAGCCATAAAACTACAAAAGAAAACTTAGGCTTCTTGACATCGGTCTGGGCAATGATTTTTTTGGATATGACACAAAGGACACAAAAGACAAAAGCACAAACAGACAAGTGTGACTACATTAAAATAAAAATATTTTCCACAGCAAATGAAACTAACCACAGAGTGCAAAAGGCAGAATGGGGGGAAAAAAAAGTGTATATATATATATATATATATATATATATATATATATATATATATTTAACCATATCTGATAAGGGGTTAATATCCAAAACATGTAAGAAATGGATCCAATTAAATAGCAAAAAATCCCAAATAACCTGATTTGAAAAATAGACAAAATAAGTGAACAGACATTTTTCCAAAGAAGATATACAAATGGCGAGCAGGTATATGAAATCATGTTCAACTTCACTAATCATCAGGAAAGTGCAACCAAAATCACAATGAGATATCAACTCATACGTGTTGGAATAGCTGTTTTCAAAAAGACAAAGGATATGTGCTGGCAAAGATGTGGAGAAAAGAGAACCTTGCACACAGCTGGTGGGAATGTAAATTAGCATAGTCAATATAGAAAACAGTATGGCATTTACGCAAAACACTAGAAATATAATTATTATGTGATCCAGTAATCCCACATATGGGTTTATAGCAATAGGAAATTAAACCAGTACCTTGAAGGGATATCTGCACTCCGTTTATTGCAGCATTATTCATGATAACCAAGATGTGGAGAAAACCTAACTTTGTCCATATAATGGAATATTATTCAGGAGCAAAAAGAAGCAAATCCTAAGGAGCCAGCCGAGTGGCTCAGTTGGTTAAGAGCTCGCTCAAGAGTGAGGGCTGATCTCTGAGCAACAGCAGTTCAATGCCCAGCCCGAGCTGAGCTGCTGCTGAGCTGCCAACAGGTGGCAGGATGGCTCAGCTAAAAATAAAAATAAAAAAAGAAGAAAAAGAAGCAGCAGCAAATCCTTCCTTTTACAACATGAATGAAACTGGAGGACATTATGCTAAATAAAACAAGCCAGATACAGAAGAACTGGACTGTAGGATATCATTTACATGTGAAATCTAAAATAGAGTTATAGAAGCAAAGAAGAGAATGATAGTTTCAATGGGGCTGGGAGGAAAGGGAAATGGGCAAATGTTGCTCAAGTAGCACTAAGTTACAGTAATGCAAGATGAAGTCCTGGAGAACAAAGTACAGAAATGTTACTTTGGTAAAAAAATACTGTATTGCATATTTAAAATTTGCTAAAAGGATAGATCTTAAGTGTTTCCACTTCCACTCCCCAAAAAAGAAAAGTGAAAAGGAAAGAAAATAGTATCTATGTAAGATGATGGGTATGTTAATTAACTTGAGTGTGGTGATTACGCCACAATGTATCTTCATACCGAAGCATTGGTTAAACAACATCAATAAATATAATTTTTTTTTTTTTAAGTTTTTTTGTTTGTTTGTTTGTTTGTTTTTTTAAGATTTTATTGGGGAATTGGCGGAGGGGAACAGCGTTGGGGAATCGGGGAAGGGGAACAGACAAGTTGCTGTCTTTTTGTTCTTCAGTTTAGTTGCGGAGGATGTTGCTTCACTGTTGGTATCGTCATGGCGCTCTTCCCGGATGAGGCAGATCGGTCGCTGGCCTCTGGATGTCGCTCACCGCGGCTATTGGCAGCTCACGCTTGGCTGCCAGCCGCTCACGCTGGCTGCAGGCCACTCACTGTAGCCTATGGCAGCCCACTGCCGCAGGGGCTGCAGCCCACACCATCACCGGGGCTCGCACAGCCCAGCTCCAGGTGGAGCTGTTGTTAGCTGTAGAGGGCAGTGTCACTAGCCCTCATGTGGGATCCCAACCGGGGCCGCTGGCATCCCAAAACCAGCGCTTAACCAATGCGCCACTCGGCCGGCCCAATAAATATAATTTTTATGTGCCCGTTACACTGTAGTCAGTAGGCCTAATCTATATTGTGACTTGTTTTTGTACAACTTGTGACCTAAAAATGTTTTTGTTTTTTTTTCCTTAATTTTAAAAAGGAATTGTGTATCTAATAGGAAATCCATTCATATGTGACAAATAGATTTTAGAAAATGTATAATAGCTATTCAGAGTCATTTTTGCAACATATGATTTACAGAGTAATTGACTATCCATGTGCAAAAAAAAAAAGCATACTTCTCATCAAAGACAAAAAATAACTCAATATTGATCAGAGATCCATATGTAAAACTCTAAAATCTCTAAGAGGAAATGTAGGAGGAAATATTTTTGATCTTATATTTGGAAATTTTTCTTAGCTATAACAACAAAGCCATGAGGCATAGAAGGAAAAATTGATAAACTCATATTTATCAAAATTAAGCGTTTCTTATATTTCAAAACACAATGTTAAGAAAGTAAAAAAAAGACAGTGAGAGACAGGGAGAAAATATTTGCAAATCATATACCTGATGAATGACTTGATGAAAAACTTTCATAACTCTATAATAAGAAAACAACCCAATAAAAATGGGCAACAAATTTGGGGAGATGCACAGTGGGTGCCAAAAATAATGTTTCCTTAAGAAAGGAAAAAATTTGTATTGAAATTATGCTGATGGTAACCACTTTGAGCATCTCTTTTAATTACAGAAGTCAAATGTGACTTGATTCACCCTTTGTTATTCTTATATATTACAATCTTAATACATTTTTTTTTCCTTTCTTCAAATGTGTACACATTTATTTGGCACCCTCTGTATTACCAAATAAGTAAATGAAATAATACCTAATTAATCATTAGGCAAACCCCAAATAAACCACAATTAGATACCACTGCATTCCTTTTAAAAGGACATAAAAATGAATAACAATAATATAAAAACACCTAAAATATCAACTGCTGGCAAGAAATACCTAGAGAGCTTTTCAAAGCATAGATTACCACCTCTGCTCAAGATTCTGATACAGAAAATAGTATTTCCCTTTCAAGAATTTGGACTTCTAACAGGTACTTGTAGGATAAGTATGTTTACTATGCAAGTGAAATATTGGGCTCTTGGAAAAGTCATGACGTATTTTTTCTGTTTTTCGTTGCAATGATGTGTCATGTCTTTTCCAACAATCCAATAGCTGGAATAGCATTGTATTACAGTGCTTTTTGAGCTAAACTTGGTGAATTTTATTGCCTGCAATGTTAATGTGGAGGTATTCTCCAATAGAGGATTTCAGACAGTAACTGAAATACCACCTCCAAAACTCTCCTGATAACTGTATTAATGAAATACTGGTTTTAAATTTCCTGGAATTCTTTTTTTTTTTTTATGCAGAGCCATCCTGCCACCTGTTGGCAGCTCAATGGCAATTCAGCTCGGGCTAGCCTCAAACCACGGTTGCTCAGAGCTCAGCTTGCACTCTTGAGCGAGCTCTTAACCAACTGAGCCATTTGGCCGGCCCTTGGAATTCCTATTGATTAGCTTTGTGATGTACATATCATAATATTTTCATAGTATTTTGACTAGTTGCAATTGAAATAAACATATTTTATGTGTACCCTAAGCAAAATTTTGTTCCAAGGAAATTTATATTGCTTTTAGAATCAAAGGACGAGTTTCAAGGATCTAGATCAGTTTAGATGAGTTTGGATCTAGATCTTGGCAAATCTTTCCTTTTCTCATTGTTTCTCTTTGGCTTTCAGACACATCTCTTCATGATTTTACATTTTAATGTGCACTGTGAAGAACTGCTAGCATTTCCCCCATGAAACATAAAGGGATTATTGCATCAGCTGTTAGGAGTTCTAGTGACCAACAGCCATCATTGAGAATTGCCTCAGCTGGAATTACTCAACACACTTCCTGGACAAGGCTGAATTTAATAGCTGCCTGACAAGAGTTAGAGAGCCCTGGCCTCTTATCTCCTATTTGAAAACTCTGCAAGGTTATTCTATGTTTAGCTGTCCCTGTGGCTTTGAAAATGAGGTCATCACTGAGATGGAATCATAGCCCACAAACCATGGAATGACAAAGGCCACTGAAACATGGAACCAGCAAAGAATGAATTCTCCCTTACAGTCACCTCTAGAGGGAACACAGCCCTACCTACAGCTAGATTTCAGACCTTTGGCCTGTTTCTACATTGTGAGATAATTATTTCTGTTGTTTTAAGGCATATGGTTTGTGCTATTTTGTTTCTGAAACCAAAAAACAACGAAAAATACTAATTCACTTCTTTTATGCTAATTTCCATCTTAAAGTCTTCCAGAGAAGCCAAATTGGGACAAACATGTTTGTCAGAAATTCCCCAAATCCAGATAAAAGGGTCTTTCTCTAACACTGCACTAATTTTTAGGGAAGTTTTCTGTTTTTCCTGCTGTTAGAAAATTAGTGCCAGAAATGGACCATTTGATCTTTTTTTTTTTTTTTTTTTGAGGGCAGTGTTACTGGCCCTCATATGTGGGACCCGAACCAGGGCCGCTGGCTTCCCAAGCCAGTGCTTAACCACTGTGCCACTCGGCCGGTCCTGGACCATTTGATATTTGAAAGGAAATAAGGTACACTTCATTCACGTGCCCACCCATACATTCATGGAGCAGGTAATAATAGGAATAGAAACATCAAAAAAAACCTATGAGTGAGCAAAATACAACTCACCCATGTATTTTTACAACCCAAGAAGGAAAGAGGAATGCATGCTAGGGAGTCAAAAATAAATGGCATTTGGTACATCTTTTTCCCCAAACAAATCCCCATGTCAGATTATAAATCATAAAGCAGTGAACATGACTTAGTAATTGTTTATACTGTAGCATCTATTTAATACTAGGAATATCCCAATATAACTTTGACTAATTTCATTAATATACATTTTAGTTAACATAACATAACCTAATAACTCTGGCTACTTGTTATGGCTGAATTGTGCTCCCCGCAAATTCATGTGGTAAGGTCCTGACCCCAAGTGCCTGAAAATGTGACTGTGTTTGGAAGTTAGGCCTTTCAAGAATTAAATTAAAACGAGGTCATTAGAGTAGGCCACAATCTAATATGACCAGCATCACTATAAAAAGAGATTAAAACACAGACAAACATACATAGTGGGAGGGAAGAATATATGAAGACACTGTCAGAAGATGTCCAGCTACATGCCAAAGAGAAAGGCCTCAGAATAAAACCACCCTTGCAAACATTTTCGTCTAGGACTTTTAGCACCCAGGATTGTGAGAAAATATATTTCTGTTGTTTAAGCCACTCAGCCTGTGGTATTTGTCATGGCACCACTAGCAAACTAGTCATTACTGGAAGATATTATATGTATCAAACATAAACAGTAATTTAAATAAGTAAAAGTAATTATTAGCAAAACCTAGAATACTTTCACATAGAAACCTTATTAGTAATATTATTAAGATATATGATTTATAGTGGTATTTATAAATGCTTCACTAGCTTTGCTTTCTAAGATAAAGAAAAGAGTGTTTATCACAAAGAAAAAATCAATTATATTCATTGAATTAATACAAATTAGTAATTGATTTATATACATCAATATAGTCATTTTAGAATCCACTTACTGGAAAACTCACCTTCTGAATAATCTAATATTACATTCAATTATGTTCAATTATAATACTTAATCAAAGTTATTAAAATTTAATCTTACAATCCAATTATGATACAAATAGAGAAGAGTAACTGTACTTTCTCCAAAACATCATTATTTTCAGTGCATTAAGGAACAGTACTTGATGATGTCCATTGATTTCAGTTAAATGTCCTGATTGATACATGCGAGGCTATTATAAGTACCATGGAGAATACACTATAATGTTCATGGAAAGAAATGCACCAGATGTTAAGAAAGAGACTACAGTAGTTATTATGTTTTTTTCCATCAAAATTAAACTTTTGTATTCCGAAACCACTGAAAATATTCATGTCCTTTGTTACGATTTACCCATCCCATTATGCTTGCACACATATTATCAGTGATGGGTGATTGACAAACTAAAGTATATAGCATTATCTTAATACTTACTGGCCTGCAGCCTGGAGATAATTGCCCCATGTAGGAAAAATGGTAACCCATCATACACGAATAGCAATTTTGGGATAAAAACATTGCCTTATGTTATATATAAAGTAGACCATACACCAACAAAGCTGATAGCTCTAGGGGAAAGTTAGCTAATGAGAATAATAATGGCACATAATAGTTTATTGTTTTCTTTCATTCATGAGGTACTGCAAGAAAGGTTTGAGTTCAAAATAATTGATGGACTTTAATTGCTGGTCAGAATGTAGAAGGTAGAGATAGAACACTGCTCTCACCCCAAAATGTGTATTTTAATGTTTGTTTCAAATATGCATATGCATATTATTGAACCTCTGTTAATATGAAATATTCTCTGTTTCTCATATATTTTTTTAATGGTTTAATAATTTAAGACATAGAGAAAAGCTTTGGGAATAATCAATGTTACCTCAGGATTAGATACTAGGTATATACTTATGGCAACAATAATACACAAGTAATGTTATGTTCTTCTAAAAATGCATTACGTTGGGAAATCCATGGGATTTATATGATCTCATCCTAGTGATGTAAATTTTATTCACCTTAGTAAGGTCTGTGAAGTGCTAATGGAGAATTACTATTAGTTTTCTTGTATTTCATAATTCTGTTTTAGGGAGATACTTTAATAATATATAACTATACTCCTATTCTTCAAACTGTCACCTACTAGGTTTAGTGGCCATGATAATTCTTGTCTAAAAAAAATTATTATAATAATGTTTCTGAAATAGTAATTTCTTAATTTAATTATTTCCTTTAAAATGTATTTTACTTCTTTTTCCCATTATTTCTTTATATCAGGATGGATTCAGAGATTTCTAATTTATTCAATGGGTTACAATCCTTTATTTGTAACAAATTGCCCTATTTTGAAGGATAGGACAATCAGGCTGGTCCTTTTGCCTTTCAACTTGTCCCTTTCATTCCTTCATGACTTTATAATTCTGAACAAGATATTCCAGATTAATTTTGAACTTTTGCTCTAGCCCTGGTATGAGGCTCTTTCCAAGTAATCTAGTTCTTTTCAGAAAAGAATGATATATATATTATCAACATGATTTGGGCATGAATTGAGTTCATGAACAGGGAAAATCATTGTTCTTCACTGAAGGTGTGTGTGTGTGTGTGTGTGTGTGTGTGTTTTGGAGGTTGGACAAGTAAGTTTACAAACTAATCCTAGAAAAAGTGCTACATACCTCATTGCTGAATATCAATCATTACAGTCACCTTCGAAGTACTCCCCTTGGGAAGCTATGCACCAATGCAAGTACCTAGTCCAAACTTCAAAGCAATTTTGTAACTCTTTTTCTGGAATGGCCTTCAGAGCTGTCCTCATATTACCCTTGATGTCCTAAATGCCACCAAATGCCTTCCTTTCAGTATTTCCTTCATCTTCAGATAAAGAAAGAAGTCATTGTGGGCCAGATCAGGTGAGTAGGAAGGGTGTCCCAAAACAGTTATTTGTTTACTGCCTAAAATCTCCCTTAGTGTCCTGGGAGCTGGTGCATTGTCGTGATGCAAGAGCTCCTTTGGGACCACTTTTGCACACACCTTTCTTATGTGAAGATTTTCAGTTAAGATTTTCCTAACTGTCTCTATCCATGTTTACTTGTTCTGCTATGCTTATCACAGTCAGCTGATGATTTCAACACACAATTCGACAAATTTTGGAATGCTTTCATCAGTTCTGCTCATTACTAGCCTCCCTGCCCTCTCTTCATCAGCGACACATTCTCTACCTTCAGAAAAATGTTTAATTCATTTGTACACTGCCATTTTCTTCATGGCATTATTCCCATGAACTTGGACTAACATGTTCCTGATTTTACTTCCACTCTTCCCAAGTTTAAAAAGAAATTTAATGTTTGTTTGTGGCTCTAATTCAAGCTGAGACATTCTAGTGATGGCACACAAAAACACACAACAATAATGAATGCCACTCAGCAAGACACATCAACACACACACAGCTGTGAGACACTGATATACCAAGGTTATGAAACCTCAGAAAACTGTTTGCACAGTGCTGGCAATGTAAGCACATGTTTGTAAGTTCTCAAACTTAATTGTCAGACCTCTTGCAACTGTATCTATTTACAGTTTTATCTATATTTAAAGTTATATGTATCTATATTGATGATTATACATATCTGATCTGAAGATGTTCCTGCATAAGTACGTGAGCTCACACTGACACCTCCCATTCCAAACCAACAGCAGCAGCTCATTCCATCCCTCTCCTGTACTATATTCGCACTTCTGTCTCCATAGTGAGAACATGGCTTCAATCATCCTCAATATATTTACATAATCACACAATCTGTGAACACCCAAAAAGTAGTCTTGGAATTTTTAAATATGTTTCTGAAAAATAAACCTATTAAGTATAGAGTGTAATATTTTTAGAGTTCTTTTTTCTTAGCCTGAGAATATATCACCCAAATGCTGATTAAAAATCACTTGGGTTAGTAATCACCCATGAATTTCACGGTTATGTTATTTATTGGAAATATGGTTTGGTCCATTTGTTTTGATTTAAATTCTATTTTGCATTTTACACTCCTTTATTTTATTTTATATTTTGTATGAATATTAACAAGTTCTAAAGTCAAAATTATACAGAAATAAAATATAGAATTATACAGAAATAAAAAATTATATTTCCTGAATCATTCTTTAGAGAAAACAATCTCATTGCTCTTGAAAATATTAGTAGGAAAATTATTTAGATGAAAATACTAATAAGTTAAGTAAATAATATTCCTATTTAAAAAGTTACTTAATATAGCAGAGGTTCTATGATATATATGAGGTCTGACATTTAAGTACACAAACTTGTTGCAATAACGTTGCTAACCTTTTTTGATATCAGAGGGATTATTCATTATGAATTTGTACCAACTGGACAAATAGTTAACCAAGTTTACTATTTGGAAGTGCTGAAAAGGTTGTGTGAAAAAGTTAGACGAAAATGACCTGAACTGTTCATCAACAATTCATGGCTCTTGCATCACGACAATGCACCAGCTCGCAGAGTACTGTCTATGAGAAAATTTCTAGCCAGTAAACAAATAACTGTGTTGGAAACACCCTCCCTACTCACCTGATCTGGCCCCCAGTGACTTCTTTCTTTACCCGAAGATAAAGAAAATATTGAAAGGATGGCATTTTGTTGACATTCAGGACATCAGGGGTAATATGAGCACAGCTCTGATGGCCATTCCAGAAAAAGAGTTCCAAAATTGCTTTGAAGGGTGGACTAGGCACTTGCATGGGTTCATAGCTTCCCAAGGGGGAGCACTTCAAAGGTGACCTTAGTGATTTTCAGCATTGAGATGTGTAGCACTTTTTCCACGATGAGTTCATGAACTTAATTGCTTGTATTTTAAGAATTAACCATGTTTGGGCCAACCGAGTTGGTGCGGTGGTTAAGAGCTGGCCTGGGTCGTCAGCGGCCCTGGTTCGGATCCCATATGTAAGGCCAGTGACACTGCCCTCTCAAAAATAAATAAATAAAGTCTATTAAAAAAAAGAATTAACCATATTAAAACATACCATGCCTAACCATAGTCCCAACATCTTGACAACTACCTGTAGGATTTTCCTCCTTTGGCAGTTTTAACAATAGAAGTATTCCCATACTTCGTCTATCCTAAAATATTATGGTCGATTCTCTCTACACCTTTATATAATTTAGTAATTTCTAATTTTCCCCTATAATGTTCTTAAAATGTAAATCCAAATGATTAAAGACAAACACAATGGGGGACAGTAAAAAAAAAAAAAAGAAAATCTACAGCAAAAAAAGGGAAAAAGAAACATTATTTAATCTTGATTGAAATCATGGAGAAAAACTTTATAGTCTGAATAATATGAAATCAGCTCCATGGCTGAATGAGTGGGGTGGTGCTATGCTTCAGAAAGCATGATTATTGGCCTTTTTTGGTTAAAGTAAATGAAGAAAAGATGTAGAAAACATTTTATTCCATTAATTTTTCTTAAAAGTGCATTTTTCTTTGGAAAAAGCATCTCTTTGAAATATCAAATTATTCATTACATATCTATAAACATCCCCACATATATTTTTTTGCTAATTATATATAGTTAAGTTGTGTAATTTTTAAAGTGAATAGAACTGAACAAAGGCAAATCAAATCCATTACATTAATGTTACAGAAACCTAATATTTTATTATTCAGAATACGTAACAACAGAAAACAATGATCCAGTATTAATCGAGTATTAACCTATATACAATAAAAAACAAACATATTTATACTCCTTTCCTTTTTTGAGAGAGATGAGAGAGAGTATTATAATTTTGGACAATCAAATACAAAAGCTATTTTTCTCAGGTTGTCTCTTTGATTTACATAATTATTGGTTAAAATACCTAATATTAATAGTAATTTTAACATTAAAATACTGAGTAATAATTTACTATATTGTATATATTTTCATATATCTGTAGCTATATCAAGTCATATCTATATGTTTCTACACATATGTAGAGAGGATTTCATTAAGTAAAAATTTTTTCAATAGCTACGAAAATTCTTCATTTCCTAAAATGAGGATGAGAGAGAGTGATAGAGAAAACACAAATTTCAGATTAAAAGAGATGTCAAAATAAAGCAACAAAAGTAATTCACTAAAATACTAGGTTTTATCTTTTTAAACAAAAATTGTTCAGAATATAAAAAAAATAAGTTCATGGTATCTATGCAGTTTCTATGAGTCCGTAATATTAATTACTGATGAAATGCTATTGATTGTCATTCTTAACATATTTAGAAATATTTGTCTTTTTATTCTGTTCCCTTATTTTTTCCTTGACTTAAAAATTTAATGAACTCTATAGTTAAAAATTCTAAAATTTTACTCATAGGAAGTGTTAAGTAGGTGGCAGTTTTGATGTTCTTATAAACAATGTATCTTCTCCTACAGATAAATATAAAAAAATGAATACTGCAACATTTCAAAGACAGAACATGAGAAAGGATGGTGAGGTTTCAAAATGTATCAAATTCTTTATACTTAGTACTTTATGCTTACAAGAAAATAGATTTTTTAATCACTTTTATACTATCATAGAAACAATGTTAAGTATTTGAAAACAAATAAATGAATAAATGTGGAATATCATGCATTTTGGATAAAATACAAATAAAGGGAATTAAAATTAGCTAATATGGCTACAGTTGCATTAGTATCCATATCAATTGCATAACTAAAAAGGAACTGCCAAATTACCTGATTTATAAGCACCATCTAATCAATCAGATTTTGTGCAAAATGTGAGTTGTATAATACATTATATACCGGGGGTGCCAAAAAAATGTTACACAGGACTTGTGTTTGCCTTTTGCTATCGGGGTATATATTGAGTATTACAATTTTAACATAGTTTTTTTCCTATATGAAAATGTGTATAGGGCCGGCCGAGTGGCGCGGTGGTTAAGCGCTGGCTTGGGAAGCCAGCGGCCCCGGTTCGGTCCCACATATGAGGGCCAATGAATGACACTACCCTCAAAAAAAAAAAAAAAAAAGTGTATACATTTTTTGGGGGCACCCTCTATATTATATTACAGCAAAGGCAAATGACTAGTCTTTCTTAAATATATATATATATATATATATATATATATATATATATATATATATATATATATATAAACACCTGGAGAAAATTAGCCAAAAATGAGATGCCTGAAGTAAGCACAAATTCAGTTTTCTACATCTTGAATTAATTCCGATGAATTTATTAATTTATTTTGTACAAATATTAATTCAGCATCTGCTTTGTACTGAAGATTTAGCTATGAACAAAACAGTAAAAATTCCTGTCCGTTTGTGCCTATAGTAAGAATTTTAAAAAAATAATATTTAATTTATATGATGTTAGATGAGAAGTCTATGAACAAAGTTAAGAAGAAGGAAGGGAGGATAAGAGTTTCTTTGGGTAAGTGGTTTCAATTTAAGTGGTTTCCATAAGTGTATGTTTAAGGAAAGTACATTAGTCAGGCAGGCTAAGTAAAAATATATATATATATATATATATATATATATATATATATATATACATACACACACATATATATATATTATTGGTTTAACATATTAATGTGTCTTCTTGACTCATACAATTCCATCTGCATTTCTGGCTGCTCTCTATATGGCATAAGCAGTGATATAGGGATCCAAATTCTGGCTCCATAATAACAAAATAAGACTTTCATTATCAATGGAATGAGGATAAACAAGTGGGCACATTACATATGGGTATATCATTGCTCTGTGACATGACTGCCTCTAGACATGACACTCATTATTTTGTCTCACAGTTGTCAGCCAAAATTAGTCATATAGTCCTGCCCAACTTTAATTAGATTGGGTAATATGCTTTCTTGTGTATTTAAGAAAATTAAAAAAAAATAGTATTTATGAGCACTATTGCCAGAAAAAAGCTTTACTAGGAAGTTGATATTTAAATAAAAACTTGAGAGAAGTAAAGGGTTGATCTGTTTAAATATCAAAAGGATGAAAATAATCCAGATAGAGGGAAGAAAAAATTCAGATGGCCTGGAAGGCTGTATACAGAGCTGGACCAAGAAAACATTATGAATAACATTATGCCTAGAGACATTGTTAGGCTGCCCCTGAGGATAAGGGAAGGTAAAGCATCCCCAAATTAGAATAACGGTAGATATATACATATTGGTAAGAGTTGAGATTACCCTTCTGCTTCTTTAGAGCTCTCGCAGGTACTGCAGAAGAGTGGGGGCAGCATGGAACCCTAGGACACCAAGAACCTGAATTATAGGCTCCCCAGTGGGAATGGAACCCAGAGTCACAGAGATTTATGGAGGGTCAGTTCTATCACGGTATCTAGGTTAGCCCAAGATCGGAGAGGCCTCTTCTGTGTATGAACTGTAATATTGTGGTTTAATAGATAGATCAGTGGTGAGAATTTTAGTTATGAATGAAACTCTGTCTTACTTTCTAACAGTATAGGGACATAAGTGGGTCCTATGCTACATACACTGGTTGATTTCAAACATTGGGAATAAACTCTGGCTCTAGGCATCCAATTCTAAAGTCTTCCCTAAAGAGTAAGTGGCTATGTGGTTATGTCTCCTTTCAAAAACAAATAATCTTTATCTAAACATTTTACACAGTGTTTTAGCTAAGACTTTGTATCACTAAAATTGTGTTGTGTTTTGGTTTAACAGTGAAGTTTAATTTTGTGTCCTAACTTACCTGGGGTTTATGCTGCTGGACTTTTTTTCACACAGCACAGAAAACAGTGCCTGTTACCTTAGGCAATCTGCATTTATCACTCTATCCCCAACTTCCTTGAGCATTGATAATCTATAACTACTTTTCCAAATGATGAATTTCAGGGTCAAAATTTATGCCTCTTTATAAAGTTTTTAATTCATTTGTCAAAATTCTTTTCAGAGAGATTGTATTATATGATATATTTCCCTGTCTGAGATTTGGAAGAAAAAAAAGAAAACGATTTTGCCAATTTTATGTGAAACACTGTATCTTCTCTAAAAACAGACCACTTGGACAATTAAAAATCTAATTATTAGAAGAATTTAATAAAGATGTCTACTTCACATTCTCTGTGATTGTCCATAAGCAACATGATATAGTGTTTAATCATACGTGGTCAGCATGCAGATTGCTTGGGTTTGAATCCTGGCTCCACAATTACTCTCTGTAAGATGTTGGGAAAGACTCAACGACTCAGTTTCCTATCTATATTGCAGTATAATATTAGGAACAAATTGAAAAGGCAGTTTTGGGGAATTAATTGTGATATTATGTGTAGCAATTTACCAGAGTGATTCTCCAAAATACAAACTGGAAAAATGTTAACTATTATTTCATACAATTTTCGCAACAACAAAAAAGCAAACCTATGTAAATTTTTAAGCAAAAAAAAAAAAGCAGATGTAAATGATTCATGCAGCATTTTTTATATTGAGCTCTTCCCGCCAAATTAAATCAAAAGTTTTTCCTGAAAAATAGCTTTAAAAATTATTTTTGAATTGACTACAAAACCTAGATAAGGTATTTTACTTTGGGCATATTTTCATGTAAAAACACTTATTGTTTACATGATTTTTATAACACAACCAAATTTAAATGTACTCTCTGATTTTGTGCCAGAGGACAATGAACGTTACACTGCTTTTAGGAGAGCTCTCAGATTGATTGCTATAGTGAAAGGAAATGGAGAAAACCCACCCACATTGTTTGGCAAGTGTGGCTGTCTCTGTAGGTGAAATAACTTATTGTATTGAACAATAGTCCTCTTGCCAGGCCTTCACTTATCTGCAGAGGTCCATCAAGGACTCTTCAAAGCAGCAGGCAACCTTTTTAAACACTATGAAATATTTTATTGATTGCTTTCAGATTATGCTTGCATGTTCAATGTTTTTATATGGAAGATGTTGAAATGAATATTTATGGAGCAAAAAGGCAGTCTTTGCACAGATGATCATGAATTTCTGTCATACATGTCATCGGCAATGATTTTGAAGCAGAAATGCTCAAAGTAGCCTAACTTTTCATTTAAAACACAGTAAAAATGAACTAAGATAATACTGAAGAAATGAAATCATTGCAAAACTAACCACTTGGTAGATACACGTGTTAACCTTCTTAGGTAGAATTAAACTTGTTGTCTCCTTGACAATTCAAACATTTAGGTGCTCAAATCTGTAAATGCTAAGAAATGAAAAGAGAGTTGATGAAAATGAGACTCATTTCTTTAAATATAATTCTCACATGTCTCAGTACAAAATGATGTATTAGAGAGAAAATATTAATAAATGGGAAGTGTATAGCTGCACGTCATTATATCAAGCCTAATACATTTCCCAGTGAAAAATTCAGGTGGCTATCTCTCACATTTCACCAGTGCTTTGAATAAAGAACTTAGTACGTTTCTCTGTAATTAGTGTTGATATGATGCTTTATAATGTACATGGTGATCTTAACATTCATTGGCATTTAACCTCAAAGGAAGATGGCAAAATATTTTGGCAAATTCTCAAATGATGTATCTGAATTTCAAAGAGCTATATGAAGTTTCCTGAGGTCAACAGTGAACTGAAGGCATTCACGACCAGATCAGCTGCTCTGATAAAATCAGCACTCAATTTCTTCCACTATCTACTTCCCATACCACTGCCACTGTGATCTTTTAAAACATATATCAGATCACGTTTCTGCTCCAGCAGTTTCTATCTCACTCAGATTTTCATAGAAAATCCTTACCATTTGCTGTTAAGCTTCACAGAAACCCAAGTTTCTATCTCTATGATCGCTTGTATATCCCTCAAGCTCTTCTGTCCTGTGCTGTAACCTTATTGGTCTTCTTTCTGACACTCAAACAAAGCAAGCAGGCTGCTACCATGTTTCCCCCAAAATAAGACCTAACCAGAAAATAAGCCCTAGCATGATTTTTCATTCAGGATGCTTGTAACATAAGCCCTAGCCCAAAATAAACCCCAGCTAAGATAGTCAGCCAGACATAGCTGTATTTGAATAAATGTAGATTTTTGTACATGAATAAATGAATAAAATGCATCTTTTGGAGAAAAAAATTAATATAAGACCAGGTCTTATTTTCGGGGAAACATGGTATTTCAGAATCTTTGCACTAGCTGCGTCCTCTGACTGGAGTCCTTCTCCAGATGGCCACATCACCCACTTACTTCTTCACTTCTTTTGGTCTCTTATAAATGTTACTACCACAGAGGGGCCTTCTATGATCACCCCTTATCAACCAGCCCTGCAACTTTACTGCTGCCCATCTCCATTCTTCTTCATTGATTGCTCATTGCTACATACTCATACTCAGAGGTCTGTACTACACCTGTATTACTGATTTATGGTTCCTTGAAATGCAAATCCTCTAACTGGAAATGAGTGTTTAGCTCAGCTGTAGGTTTTTCTGTCCTTATTCATTTTGCTAGAATACTTAAAAGAGTTCAAATGTCCTAGAACCAGGTGACAGCACTGAAACAGCTCACCCAGGGGGTACTTAGGTCATACAGTACCTAAAGCATCATATCAGATACTTATCATTGATCCATTTGAATTGTTTTAAAGGCTAAGCATTTTAAATTGCTCTCATCTGAGAACTTAGTTTGTGAATACTCTACAGGGACATGTTGACTGTTCCCTCTTATGGGCCATACATATTTGAACCCCTTCTGGGTATCAACCTAATCAGTACCTGGTGAATGAGGTACTGAGGTCCAGTCTTAGATCAATAGCTACTGAAGCATTTTATAAGACATTCCTGTACCTGCCGTGATACAGGTACCACCTAAACAAGGCATTCTTTGTCCTCCCCAACACAATGGCTTATATCTACATTCTAGATATGACATGCTCTACCCCTTTCAAGGTTTTATTTTACACACGCACACACACACACACACACACTCCAAAGGGAGAATTCCAGACTTTTTGACTGACCCTGTAATATTTGGCCTTAAGTTTCCCTGGATAATACTATTTATATTTAAACTACTAATCATTCATTATTCATAGTTTAGAGGTAGGTATGATTAATTTATTCAATATCATACCCATGGAAAACAGGAATGGATAGTTTTTATTTATTTATTTATTTTTGAGGGCAGTGTCACTGGCCCTCAGATGTGGGACCCGAACTGGGGCCCCTGGCTTCCTAAGCCAGCGCTTAACCACCGCACCACTCGGCCGGCCCGAAAACAGGAATAGAAACATGTAAAAACAATTCCATTCTTATTTATCCTAAAGTGTTTGGAGTTAGATGTAATGAAAGTGACATATATTTGAATGATTGAGGGACACAATGTGACAATATGCAAAAACACATTGAATTCCTATTCCTCAATTCAAAAATAATAAACTACCACAATGCTATCTCAAAGTAAAATTATTTTCCTACTGAGTGTTAATTTTAGTAACATCATAAGATAAGCACAGTTTATATTTAGCCTTTCTTTGCCTGTCTCCTAATGGTACTGCAGAGACACTCATTGCCCACCCAGATCTCTTCAGATCCCACCTACAGGTTCTGTGTGTTTTGCCTCTAATGCTTGGTACCTGCATTGGTAACATAGGTTTATCCTTTAGTCCTGGAACCACTTCTCCCTCAATCACGTCTCCCTCAACAGGACAGTGTCCCTCAATGAGCTGGAAGTGTCTGAAGGTTTACAACCACTCAGGCATAAATGACATACTGGTCAAGAGAATCTGCAATTCAAACTCCCTTTCTAAAAGCTGGAAGAACTCTAAGATGTAATTTAGACTACAGAGTTCACTGTGAAAACAGACGGGCTGGTAGTTATTTTTGACTCCTTACCCTTCCATGTCTTGCTTTCCCTTCTCTCACAGGTTCTTCTTTAATGAATTAGTTACACATGGGTTTTTGTCTCAAAGGATCCTTATGGAAAACGTAACCTGAAGCAGCACTATAGTATTTTAGGGTTTCCTTTATATAATTCAGTCATTAGTTAGGTCACACTGAACCCTTGACATCCAAATGCCTAGACAGCCGTGCCTCCCACCTCAAAAGTCTATACCCAAGAATCTTCAAATTGTGGTCTGCTAAGGAACAATCCCTTAAAAGCCCACTTGCAAAAATTATGTTATTTAGGACACCTGTAAAAGCAAATGGGTTTCCAAAAAATTTGAAAACATTTATTTGTAAAGATATATGTACTCCTATGTTCACTGCAGAATTATTCACGGTGGCCAAGAAATGAAAAAAATTGAAGTATCTTTAGATAGATGATTGGATAGAGAAGATGTGGTATATATACAATGAAATACTACTCAGCCATAAGGTAAGATGAAAACCTGTGATTTGTGATCACATGAATGGATCGTGAGAATATCATGCTATGTGAAATAAGTCATAAAGAAAGTCAAGAACCATATTATTTTGCTCACATGTGGGATATAAAACTGAAAGCAACAAATAAACGAACAGAAACTCATAGACACAGACAATAATATGGTGGTTACCACAGGGAAAGCGAGTTAGAAAAGAGTATATAACGGGGATGCCAAACATATATATATATATATATATATATATATATATATATATATATATATATATATATATATGTAGACACACTGGTCAACATTGCTCAAGCGGTAGTTCATCATAATAAGAAGTTCGGGTGCTGACGGTAAAACTTTGAGCACCTCTTGTAATTGCAGAAGTCAAACATGACTTGTATTCATCTTTTGTTATCAGTATATATTGAGTATAACAATTTTAATAGTTTTCCTTTCTTAAATGTGTATACATTTTGGGGGACCCTCTGTATATAGTCATGGTAGGAGATTTGACATTGGTTGATGAACACACATGCAATATATAGATGATGCATTATAGAATTGTATACTTGAGGCCTATATAATTTTATCAAACATTGTCACCTCAATAAATTTAATAAAAATTTTTAAAAAGCAATTGGGTTTCTATGAAATTGATAGTATAAACTTCATAAGCTTTCTACTTTGTTCTTGTTTTTCAGAATTATTTTGACTATTATAATAATTTAACAAACTGGATATGGACTGTAAATTCTATAATATTACTTCATCAAAGTTATAGTTATTGATTTAAAAAATTTTGAAAACAGATCTTTTTAAAATTTCTTTGTTTCTAGGGAAAATGAGGTTCGATAAAAGAAAAATACAACAGTGCAATTAAAGACATTTACGAAAGAGGACTTCCAGAACTGCTTCAGAAAGTGGCAAGAATGATGGGATAAGTCTATTAGAAGCTAGGGGTTATATTTTGAGGGGGATTATTGGCAATGTCTTTTACTGTAATATATTTTTTAATTAAAAAATTCACTGTATTTTTTGATCACTCCTCCTATAAAGAATATAGACACGATTATCTCAATTTCTCAAATTATTTTCAAACACTTCAGAAAAATTAATACATCTCTATCTATCTATAAATATTAATATTCATGTGATGGTAGTGTTGATGTATATAAATTATCAAAAAGAGAATGATAAAGGAAATGGAACAAATGTAAACAGTTATTGAATTTTATTAGAAGTCATATGAACACTCATTGAGTTCTTGTTCTCTCTACGTTCAAAATTATAAAAAGCAAAAGCAGTTTATACCACCAACTTTAAAATATTTACATGGAAGTTCTGATAATATCGAATTGAGTATTTATCAACTGCAAACATTCTGGGCTTCCTATGACATATAGATTACACAGTTAAGTTTCAAATGACTCTTGTCTATCTTTTAAACGGGAAGCTTTATGCCCTAACTGCATTTCAAACGGAAAATACTTCAATATATATTCACTTACTAGCAAAATTAATAGATTATAATAAAGATTTGAAAATCTTACGGTAGCAATTTCGATAGTGAGTACAGCTCTTTCCTTTATACATATAGAAATTACCCCTTTTAGGTACACTTAGTATCACTTTCCAAGTTTAGCAGCTTTTCTTATGATGTGAGATTTTGTTCTTTTTTGTTTCAAGGTGGACTATTCATTTTTAAAAAGTTTTGGTACTTCATGATGTAGTGACCAAAACACATCCTTTTCAAAATGATTGTGTGTATAGTTATACAACTTAGAAGGGAAACAGAACCTAGATTAATTAGGATAACTGGACATATACCACATTTAATCTGAACTGACACTACCTTTGCTGGTAAAACAAAGGTCAATTTCTCTAAAACAAACCACATTCTTATCTTCATTGTTTTCTAAAATATGATTTATTGTGAATGGATTTATTTTTTTGTCTGAAAACATATATTGCATAACTATTAAAAAATTTAAATCACTCTTCTCTTTGTCCAATCTATTGTCCATTGTATGGATAATAATAGCATACAATTCTTTCTTTAAGAATTGAAATTCATTGTTAATTATTATTTCAAAATTTACCAAAACCATACAGCTTTAAGTAGTTTTCTACCTCAAAACCTTCATTTTTTATTTAATAATACACATAGATGTACTTTGGTTAAATAAAGACTGGGGGGTACATTTTGAAAAGCAAAGTTAAATATATAGGTGTTTCAGGGCTGGCCGAATGGCTTGGTGGTTAAGTGCTGGCTTGGGAAGCCAGCGGCTCCGGTTCGGGTCCCACATATGAGGGCCAGTGACACTGCCCTCAAAACAAAACAAAACAAAATAATACAAGCATGGATAGCATTAAGTTTATTACTATCTGAATACATTATTTTTTGTGAACCATCATTATGCATCAATGACTTTAAACACTTGCTTTGGAGACCTTTCTCTGATATTTATTCAAACCACTTGTCTTGCACCCAATTCAAGGTCCATATTACATTAGTAGTCTGAAAGGACTTTTCCTTTCACCTTGTAGCAACTCAGAAATTGATATTTCCTATGATGGGTTAAATTGTGTAACCCCAAAAATTTATATGTTGAAATCCTAACATCCAGTACCTCAAAATGTGACCTTATTTGGAAATTGGGTCTTTACAGATATTATCAGTTAAGATGAGGTCATACTGTAATAGGATAAGCCCCTAATAAAATATAATCTGTGCCCCTTGTTAAAGAAGTTTGGAAGCAGACAACACACAGGGATACGACCATGTAAAGAATGGAGTTGCTGCTACAAGCAAAGCAATGGCCAGAAGCTATGAGAGAATTCTGAAATTGATCCTTCCCTAGTGCTTTGAGAGAGAACATGCCTGCTGACACCTTGATCTCAGACATCCAACCTCTAGAAATGTGAGAAAATAAATTTCTGTTGTTTAAGCCACAGAGTTTGTGATAAATTGTTATAGCAGCCCTAGGAAACTAACACAAATGTTAACTCCTATACTGATAATCCCTTGTTCTACTGATCCATTTGCGTGTACTTTCCTGGCTTGAATTTCAATTATTTCATTCCAGAAAATATCGATATTCATGTTCCACCCTCATTGTAACAATAAATGCCAGTATTCTTGGCATACTTCAGTAAAGAAGGAACCATTAGTGAGGACACTTGCATATTTCTTTCAATACAAGGAAGTGGGTACTACCTACCCCATTGGAGTATTTAAGTCCTTTACCTTATACTTATTTATTTATATTTATGTGATAACTCTTTTAAATGAAGGCATATGCATGAGATTTATACATTTCTTGCATTTACTTTACAGTAGATTTTGTGCTGTATGATATACTTTTAAATGCTTTTTTAATTCAGTTAGAGAAAGTCACCTATCTTCTGATTGATTACATGGATAGTTATTGTGTGAGGGGACACAAAAGTGAAAGGCCAGCAGGAGAAAATGATATAGAATATAAAGGTGAGTACTGATAGCTGTATATAAAAGTACATGAACATTTTAGGTTTAACTTTATTGTAAATATCAGGGCTTAAACAGTAAAAAATAAATTATATTAGATTCAGATAGGCTTGTTATGAATCTTAGGTCTTCTTAACTCTGTGGTTATATATTTTAAGCAGATTTATTAAAATATAATTCAGATACCAAACAGTTTATCTATTTAAAATTATAATTCCAAGTTTTTAATATGCTCACAGTGTAGTGCAACCATCTTCACAATCTAATTTTACAACAGTTTTACCCTTGTAAAACACTCCTGATCTTTTTTACCCAATAGCCCTAGGTAACTACTAAACTATTTTCTATCTCAATAGATTTACCTATTTTAGACATTTCATATAAATACATTCATAAAATATCTGATCTTTTAGTAGTGGCTGCTTTCATTTAATACAGTGTTTTCAAGGTTTATGCATGTTGGGTTATATATCAGTACTACATTCCTTTATATTGTTGAATGGTAGTCCATTGTATGGATTTACCACATTTGTTTTATTGTTTTATTTACCATTTTTTTTATCAGTAATAACATTTGAGTTGTTTATACTTCTAAGATATTATGAAAAGTGTTGCTATAAAGTTTATGTGAAATTTTTGTGAGGACATGTTTTTATTAGGAATAAAATAGAATTGCTAGATCTTATGGTATCTTCATGTTTAACAACTTGAGGAATTGTCCAAATATTTTCCAGAGCTGATTCATCATTTTAAATTTTCACCTGAAATGTGTGAAGGCTCTTATTTCTCTACATCCTTGTCAAAACTTATTATCTCTCTTTTTTATTATAGCCATCATAGTGGGTGTGAAGTAGCATTTGATTCTGGTTTCGATTTACATTTCCTTAATAATTAATGGTGTTGATCATCTTATCATGCATTTATGGCAATTTATGTGCAAGTGTGTGTGTGTATACACACACACATACATACACATAGATATATAGTTTGGAGAAGTGTCTGTTCATATTCTTTGGTCACATTGCATCCGGTTTGTCTTTTGAGTATTAAGTTTCAGGAGTGCTTTATATATTCTGGATAAAGTCCCTTATCAGATATATGAATTTCAGCCATGTTTCAAATAAAGTCAATACCCTAGGCAAAGCTATGGGGCAGTTTATCCTATGTCCTGCCTCTCCTCTGGGTAAAACCCTGGCCCCACTGCATCAGTTGCTGGGGGTGAAAATAATCTTCTCCTGGAATAACAGGCATATGTGGAATGGTGCTGAACAACAGATTCTGGTCTTCAGGGCTGCTTCTTTGGGCAAGGAAATTTCACCCTATGAACAAGCTAGGTCTTGGTTATTAGGCTGTCTGTTTTCTTGGCTAGCTGTGGCAGAAGTACACTGCAATAATACAAGTGGGGGCTAGTTGAGAGAAAGGGGTCCTAGTCTCTTCTGCTATGCTTTTCTGAAATAGAGCTTCTGCAACATGTGCAGAAGGTAGTGTGGATGAAAACACTGAGACTCTGCCCCTCTCGGGGTAAAACTATAGCACAAATTGGGAGCTGTGGGAGGTAGCCACGACATCCTTGGCTGCCTCTTCCCGGAGTAAAGTAACTGGGATAGGATTTCTATAATGCAATTATAAAAAGAAAATGATGGCTCAAATGTCACAGGCTCTTACTATTCATATTGAAATTACATAGACTTCTTTACATGGTTTTTCACTTATATCCTTAGAACAATTTGTAGAGGTATTAAATAATTGTATTTCATATTTTTTAACAGTGAAATTGTTGGTTTGCTGGGGAGATCATCTTACTCTACCATTCCGGAAGTCCTACTTCTGGGAATCTCCCTAACCTTAGGACTTTGAACCTCATGTTTTGATGGTTAAAGTAAGGGTGTGATATAAAAATTTGGAAGTTGATGAGCTTGCGGCCATAAAAATATCTTTTATTTTGAACCGGAATGTAAGCATGAAGGAAAAAAAAGAAGAACATAAAATTTTTAATTACTATGCCATCTTATTTTTCTTAACAGGGTCTTACTCATGGAGACAAATGGAAGAAACATGTAGGGCCGGCTGAGTGGCGCAGTGGTTAAGCACTGACTTGGGAAGCCAGCAGCCCTGGTTAGGTCCCACATATGAGGCCCAGTGACACTGACCTCAAAAAAACAAAAAACAAAACAAAACAAAAAAATAAAAGAAGAAACATGTAGTGCCGGCTGAGTGGCGCGTTGGTTAAGAGCTGTCTTGGGGGCACCAGCTCTGAGCAGCAGGGCCCCAGTTCAGATCCCACATGCGGGCCAGTCACTCTGCACCCTCTACAGCTAAGATGGTGAACAACAGTTTGTCCTGGAGCTGGGCTGCCGTGAGTCGCAGGCAATGGCATAGGCCGCAGTGGGGCTGGCTGGCAGAAGGCATGAGCTTTCATGAACTGCCGTGAGCAGCCGTCCAATGGCCGGTGAGTGACTGCCTCACCCAAGAAGAGCGCAATGATAATTCTAACATTGTCCAATGAAGCGATGTCCTCCACAACTAGACTAAAGAACAAAAGGACAGCAACTTGTCTGTTCCCCTCCCCCAATTCCCCAATAAAATCTAAAAAAAAAAAAAAAAAAAGAAACATGTATGTATTTTTATAAGTTTTCAAGTATAGACAGAAATTTACCTCCAGTAGGAAATTTTGAGAACCTGTGGCTCTAAGGAGATCAAGCATTCTGTGTAAAAATATTATATATTATCTTTATGGTATACAAATCAGTGTTTATGTTAAGCTATATTTTATTGATAAAAATACATTTTTTTTCCTTTTATTGATTTAGATGGTCCGAAGACTGCATATTTTTGCTTCTTCTAGGGAGATATTATTTGTATATGTGTATGTATGTACACATATTGGATATTCTTCTATCTTGGTATTCCAAACAAATTCAATCTTGGTCTCACAAAATCTAAAGAATAAAATTAAATTACACTATGTTTTAGGTAAGAGAAGAAAAATATTCAGTGCAATTAGAGTTGTCAGTGCTTCAGAACAATTATTTGGAAAATAGAAGAGACCTTGGGCACTAGTTCATCTGGATGTTAATGGATATGGTGGTTTGAAAGAGGAATTAGTGTGCTTTGATGCTAATTAAGGCACAGTTGTTAAATGTCACATCTGTTGTTAATAAAGCATATGGTTTTAAGATTTAATCTTGCAAAGATCTGGCATTTTCAGGCAATATATGCTTATATTTGTATCTGGGATGATTTTGATCCTTTTGTGGTTTAATGAATATATTCATTGAATTCAATATTCAGGGATAGATTTCAAGAGAGAAACTATAAAATATTTTAGGGAGAAATATTAAAATTAGGTTATATTAACAACATAACATCATTTGTATCTTAAGTTAAAAATTATAATGTTAAACAGTATTATAGGAATCAGAAAATAGTTCATTAGATAAGCAGACATTCTGGGTCAAAGGATTTAATATTACTTTAATTATAGCATTTTAAGTTTCGAGTTCTCATAGAAATCATTTTATATTCTCATATATCCATTCAACATGGATTTGACTTTATCTTGTCTTGGCTTTCAAGTGCATGAAAATTAAAAATACAAATCATAAACAATATGAAAGGCATAACGGTTCAGTTGGAATATATAATTGCTATAGAACTTTTACTGACAATTTTAATTGAAGGTCTAATTTAAGGGCAACACCATTTTATTTATGTTCAATTAATATTATCTTTCACTGTACGGAGATAATTTGTCTTGTTTTCTTGTCTGCAATCTAGAAAGGTAAAACAAAAAGGGAATTACATTCCTCTGCTTGACCTCTTTTCACATTTAATTTGAGAACACTGTTTCTGTGGAGATAGTCTCCATGGATGCTGGTTACACAGAGTTTTTAAAAGTTTAACAATGTTAGAGGGCTTACAGGGCTATCACTTTGCATTTCAGTAAATAAGACCATTTGTCCTCTGAAACTGCACCTCTGAAATCATAAGTGTGGATTTGATAAAGTGTACTTTAACGTATATAACAAATTAGTGGCTTATAAATGTGCATATATGGATGATTACCCTGTGAGAAACTCTGTACCCAAAATTGTAATGTGTCCAAGTAAATACCTGTTAATAGGTAGGATTGGATTCAAGTGACTGGACAGGTCAATATGCTGTGCTGTTTAAATAACATAAAGACAATTCTCCAGTTGGGAGATCAGTCTTGTTATTTTTATTTATTTATTTATTTTTAAATTGGGGAACTGGTGGAGGGGAACAGACAAGTTGCTGTCCATTTGTTCTTCAGTCTAGTTCTAGACATCACTTCACTGGCCCATGTTGGTATCGTTGCACTCTTCCCGGGTGAGGCAAATCGGTCGCTGGCCACTGGACCGCCACTCACAGCAGCCCTTGGCAGCTCATGCCCACTGCCGGCTGCTCACCGCCAGTTGCTAGCCACTCATGTAGCTTATGGCAACCCACTGCTGCTTCACTGCAGCCCACGCCGTGTCCAGCGACTCACAGCAGCCCAGCTCCAGGTCAAGCTGTTGTTCACCATCTTAGCTGTAGAAGGCAGTGTCACTAGCCCAAAGGTGGGATTTGAACCGGAGCCCTGCTGCTCAGAGCTGGCGTCCCAAACCAGCTCTTAATCAACATGCCACTTAGCTGGCCCAAGTCTTGTTATCTTTGACAATGACAAGAAATAACAGATGGGGGAAGCAGAGTTGTCACTGAAGAAAATCGAATGGTTTTTTTTATAAAGAATAAACATTTATAAAATACAATACAATAAACTAAAATAAAATGAATACAACTGTAAGATTTTTTTTGGAAATTTTTGGAAGACAACATCTGGAAGGGGAAGAAAAGGTAAAGCATTTGCTACACACATTTTAACATCCTGACCATTTCATCAACCACAACGTTTTCTTAAAATTATCTATTCCTCAAGAAGCTAACTTTGTATGTGTATACTTATGCTATATAAATGTATAAAAAGTGATACTGCAGGCTTGCTATTAGTCAAGTACTGTATATTTTTTTCCAGCCATGGAAAATGTTCAGTCAGTACAAAGATTTTAATTGTATAAACCATGTTAGAAGTGATTCACATATAGAAAACATATTTTTCATTCCCTTTAGTGTAGTTGAATTGTGAAATTTTGAGCATTTAACATTAATAATAATAAGCCACGAAATATTCAATTTTAATCCACTTTTTATTTATTATTTTTTCAGTTAGACACATATTAGCTAATTCATTTGGGACTAACTACTGATTATGTCTGTATTGAAATGATAGACCACAGCAACAAACTGAGAGAAATAGAGCATGGAAGTAATCCTGTAGAATGTTGGTATTTTGTTGAGAACATTTATTCTATGCTCTGTTTCACCCACCTCTGAGTCAGTCATGTTTATTCAACAGCTTTGTGTCACATACTGGGGAAAAAAAAAAATCTTTTCCCTATTAAAATGTAGTTACTTTAATCCCAAAGATGGGTCCTGGCTTCTTTTTCTTTCCTTCTACAATTTACATAGTTATACTTTAATATAAATTTGTTTGACTGGAAATATCAATGAAGTCTATTTAAAATTATTCCGACTGTATTTTTAATATTTTAAACCCAGAAAAATAAAAAAAAAGGAAATGAGCAAATCAAAAAAATCCCATAATTCACTGAAAGTTACTGTTATAGTTTGTTGTGTATGTTCCTTCTACTTTCAGTCTTGCAATATGAACATCTCTTTCCTACTTATGAAATGTTCTTAGGAAGGAATCAAATTGCCATTAGAAATAATGTCCATAAAAGTACTTAAGTTAAAAATTATCTACAATTAAAATTATGTAGAAAATACAAACTACATAGAATTTTTAAAAATGTATATGCATGTCCAGTCTTGCACAATTTAAAAGGACTCCCACAATCTTTTTTGTGTATTCTCTATCATGTACTTAGAAGATACTGCTTTTGTAAATTCGCATTAACTTATCAGTATAACTAAGTTAGGCTAGAAAGCCTTAGAGAATGAAAGAGAAGCCCATACAATATATCAAATTTACCATTGACCTATATCTGATTAAATGAAAATGTATAGTGATATTGCATTTATCTAAAAGTATATACAATAAAAAGAAAGTGTTTAAACCATAAGGACTATGTTATACCTCAATTTAGAAAAGATAAATAAGATCATAATAAGTCAAACAGAAAAAGTCAAGAACCACATGATTTCACTGATATGTGGGTTATAAAACTGAAAGCAATGAATGAACAAGGCAAACAAACACGGAAAAATTTATAGAAACAGAAAACAGTTTCATGGTTACCAGAGGGTAGGAGGGGAGAGGGGAAGTTAGAAGAAGGGGGTCAGATATATGGTGACAGATGGAGATTTGATTTTGCATGGTAAATACACAATGCAATAAACAGATGATGTATTACAAAATTGTACACTTGAAATACATATAATTTTACTAACCAATGTCACCCCAATAAATTTAATTTTAAAACTTCAAAGGATTTGTATTCATACTTTTAGTTTAATTTATGAAATATTTTCCTTAAAAAATTTTGGAAATCCATCAGCAATGTTTGTGCAATGTTTACCCATCTCAAATATATTAAAATAACAAAAAGTAGTAAACATTTCAAATATTCGCTAATCTATGATATTTTGGCTAGGTCATTTGGTGTCTCTCTAAGATAACATGAAATCCATTGCTGGGAGTTTCTAAAAAAAACATTAGCCAACTAGGATATAAATACGAGTTGTAGCTATTGCTGTAGTTTTACTGAGCTCAGGCACAACTAAGCTCTGGATCAGAGAGAAGGGAATTTGAATATACTGAAGCAGTCAATGGGCCAACATTTTGCATGATGACTTATAATTGTGTTTCAGGGATTGTGTCCCTGTTCTCAACAATCAATTCTTCTAACTCCATCACATTTTGATTGTCCATATTTTTTTATCCTTTTTTGTTTATGTCCTTTTTCACTTTTTCTCACTTCCTTCCCACCTTTTTGCCTTCCTTCTTCTGTCTTTCATAACCAACCACCTGGTGATACATTTGAGAACTATTCAATTTATAGTGAAAATCTAAGCCAGTAATACAGGCTTACTCTCTTGCCTTCTCCATAAATTGCATTAGACTTCATACAAACTAAGTAAACATGTCCTACTTCATAAGTCAAATGACAGTATATAGTAAGTATATTTTTGTTTATACAATATATGTGTGTATAAAAGAATATAACAGTAATACTTTGCAAATACATGTTATTGCTTTGGTTCTGCTGTTAACTAGATTTTGACTTTGGACAAAGCCTATCACATCAGTGAAACTAAATTCACTCAGTTTTAATGCAGTAAGTTTGGAATAAATATTGTCTAAAGCATGTTAATAATTTTCACAGTTATCATTCTCTGTGATTTGGGTAGAAAATGTCTGTAACATTGAGTCCATTTTGTAAAGGCATTGGGATGCAAATTGGCAATTAAAAGTTAGACAAAAACATAGAATACAAACCAGCATTTAAATACAAGCCTTATTTTCTGCCTGTATTGTTACACCACCTGTTAATTTGCATATTCAAATAGGTAAATTTTGCATGCTAATAATAATAATGTCGATGTTTCCTTTTTCTAATATTTCATCAAGTATTTTTCCTATTAACATATTTATTATGTATTAGACAAGATGGTGTCTGCTAACATACAATGATAAAAAAGTCATGAGGTATTCATTTATTCAGTAGATACCTGGGTATGGTCCAGGCACTGTGTGAAGCTTGGGAATAGAACTAACAATGCAGACAGGTCTCTACAGTCATGGAAAACATTTTATAATGTAAAATAAGTGAAAGAAAATTAATAAATAGCAAGTCATGATGTGTTTAAAAATGGCCTAAATAAGATACTATGAAAGAAAACAAGAGGAAGTGTTTCTAGAAGTCACTTTTAAGAAAATTCCTTTACTAAGAAGCTCTTGACAAGTATGGACATAAATCAGTAAAGAGACAACTTCAATAGTAACTGTCTTGGACAAGAAACATACACAGTGTATCATGTGTGCACAGCATAAAATGGTACTTTGACACAGAGTTAGTGGCTGTAGCAAGGAAGGCTTCCTAGATGAGATAAAACATGAACTAGGTGTGGCCGATTAGCTCACTTGTTTCCAGCGCAGTGCTCATAACACCAAGTTTGCCGTTTCGATCCCCACATGGGCCACTGAGCTCTGACCTCCACAACTAGATTGAAACAACCACTTGACTTGGAGCTGATGGGTCCTAGAAAAACACACTGTTCCCTAATAAAATTAAAACAAACAAAACAAAACATGAACTAAATTCTGAGGTCTACATCCATGTTTATATGATAAGTAAGAGGGATAGATGAGGAATAAAGGGGTCAAAGAAAAAGAAGCAAGTATATGGAAACAGAACTTTGATAAGCCATTGGCCTTTTTATAAATCATAATTATTCATATTCTGACAAGTCTGTTTTAAGTTACTGACTTTCTCCTCTGTTTTCCATCATGACATCCATAGTGCTGCCAATCCTAAGCAACAGCACTACACATTTTCCTTCTTGCTTTATCTTTTATCAGTGTGACATTAGAATATTCCCATGTCAGTTTAATGCTAATAACACTGTTGCTGGGCCAATATCAGCCTGTTCAAATCAGTAAGAAGAACATCAGGTCAACAGCCTCTATCTTCCTTCTTTGGGGCTCTGATACTCTCTTAATCCCAACCACTTATCATCTATGGCACAGACATAGATAGTTACTCTCAGAGGCTTCATCTATAAAGTGTCTTTTCAACTGAGTCTGCCATTAATCACAGGTAGAATGTGTGCTTTTTTGTTAATCTTAAACAATATAACTAAGAACTTAATGACTGTCAGAGAAGCAGAAGACATTTTTATTTTTCTTCATGTCTCTGCAAGAAAAGAGTCTTTTTAGTAAGTATTCCTAAAAATGAAAGCTCCAAAAAGGGTAAATGTCACTATAGCAAGACAACAGAATTGTACTTTTATGTAAATCATCCAAAGTTCACAGAAGGCCTTCTCTATGCCATTTATTAGTGACTTCAGGAATGTCATCCTGGAGATCCGAAGGGCATACAAAGATGAAATAACCTTATTTTAAGTCAAAATGATATTACTAAAATACAACAACATACTAATCCTTGACCTACAATTCCCAAAATTTATCAGACCTTACCGCCTTTTCATTGTTTTTCTCTGTATGTCTCTTTTCATTTCTCCCTTCAAAAATGCTATATACTCTTGAAATTTAGGAATGCACAAGGAAGTAATTGTTATAGTATGTAAATTAAAACATTTTATTAGGATATAATTTACATACAATAAGTTTAATTTTAATTCTACAGTTTGAATTGATCAATTTAATTGTGCGTTTTTCCTTGTAACAAGTATATATACTCATATAACCACTGCTACTACCAAGGTATAAAATAGTTTGGGGTTATGGAAATTTTCCAACAGTAATTTTCATATATCTAATTATCTAAAGCCAAATAATTTATGCTATTAATATTTAATATAATATGTAACTAATGAAGTGTAATTTATATGTAATGGCAATATTATGTAAGATCTCTGAGGGCAGGAATTTTTGTCAGATTTGTACAATGCCATATCTGCCAGGGACATATCTCGGTGCTCAATACATTTATATTGAATAGATGAACTAACAATAGTAAACTGGATAGATGTCTTTATTCATTGCTGCTGTTTATAGTCTCCAAATTTCTCATTATCTTCAATTACATTAATAAAAAAATATTAACTATCCCCTTACGTGAATTTTCAATTGACTGTGTTATAGGAAATATATTTTGCAATAAGAAATAATAAACATCAACATCAAGAGAATATTCTGCTAAATTTAGTATCCTTTGATAAGCAATACAATTTAACCATTTAATCATAATTTTATCACTCTAAACTCAGTATCTTTTTGTTATTTAAAAAAATACTAATTATACTTAATCATAGCAATTTTACTTGTTAATTATCTACTTCTAATTATACATTTGTACAGTTTTATAATGGTAATAAATACTCCACTTTTTAGAACTGATACAACCTCATGTTATTTTGAAACACTGAAAACGATAGGTTCTTTACAAACAGTGACCCAAATTGAGATTATTGACCAGACAATTTTTTTCCACTTAGTAAAAACCATTAGGTTGCTAAGCAAACTTTGCCATCTAGACATAAGCCATTGTCTTTGGTGATAGTCACATATTCAAAAGCAATGTTTTAAACTGTTCTTACTTCTACAAAAAAGTTCCTTTGATTCTTGGACAGTTGCAGTTCCCCATGACAACAGTAATTTCAGTACCTGGAAAATCTATTTGACATACTAGGGTGAAGAGTAATTACTAGTCACAGCAGATGCTTGTAATTTCATGACACCAGAAAAAAACATCTCACCATTTCTGATCGTTATAAAATTTTAGACAATAGAAATTTTCATTTTTTAGCAACACATTGTCCTTATAAAATAGTCTATTTCATTCATTTATAACCAGACTTCTCATGAAATTGCATAATTTTTTCTTTCCTACAGCAGACAGTCTGGATGGTTCTCTCCTTTCCCACACCATTTGGCTTTTCTGACAGCCGTGTGATTGCTCAGGTCTGTCACACCAGGTGCCACCACTCTTCCAGCTTGGCCAGCGCTTACATCTGAGTTCAGATCTCATCTGGCAGTCTCCAGCTTTACATGCTATGCTATGCATTTATTTCAGTAAAGGGTATGCCAGGCCAAATTACTTTGCAATAGGAAGCAAAACTAAATGAGTATCATCAGCAAAATTGACAAAAGAGCATAATTATATGTTAAATGTGTACTTAGTGGCTACCCTGCAAAGGCAATGACTGGCTTCTACTTTTCTGAATAAAAATGAAAGCAAATAAACAAACTGAACTACAGTAGCAGCTGGTTTCAAAAACTATGAAGGAAAATCATTGATTTTGGACGGAAATGAAATCCAATTCCTTTAGAAACTGTACTCCTGGGGTTTTGGAATAATTGTCGTAGAAGTATTTTAAAGATTATTCTCTAGTCCTCAGTCATGTACAGCCCAATTTAGGAGCATCCAGAAATTGCAGTTTAACTTCATTGCACTGGGTAATTTCTTCAGCAATGCAGGTGTTTCCAGAATTTACTTTCAGAGTATATTTCACTGAAGAGATGAGTCTATATCTGACTAAAACTTCCACCTTTAGTTCACAGTTAAGAAACATGTCATATAGCTTTATCAGTCTAATGAATGAAGCGAGTATATTGACGGTTACAACAAACACTTTTATGTTCAATAAAAACAGTAACTATTATTATTATGACATTAGTCCTGACCAGACACATTTTGCTAAACAGATCATTGGTTGTCAAAATTATACAGAATATACAGAAAGACATGAAGGCATTTTTTTTCCTTTAATGCACATTTTTACATTTGAAATGCAGAGAGAAAGAGATAGAGAGTGAGAGAGTGAGAGAGTGAGAGAGAGAGAGAGAGAGAGAGAGAGAGAGAGAGAGATAGATATGCTGGGGCTTTATACCCATATCCACTCTTTCATCAATCATTGCTAGTGTACTTGCTTCATTATGATGAACAATAATTCATTAAAATCTACAAAAATATAGTTTTTTAATTAAAGACCTAGGATTAAAAATAATCCATGGCTTTCCTGGTTGGAGAAATGTGAAACTAATATATCGATAGATAATCTATAGTTAAGAGTAATATAGAAAATTAAAGAGATTATTTCATAGTAAGAAATATGGTGCCAGGAGAAAAAAAGTCTGTAAATCAATAAATTTAGACAAATAAATATTAAGACTCAATTTAAAAACAATTGAGAGTGTGATAATTAGGGGCAAAATATTTTTATCTGCAACTTGAACTTTAGAAGACAAAGTTTATGATAGGAGGACCTCATTTCCATTTAGAGTAGTTTCACACGTAATAGGTGTTAAGTATTTTTTGTTGTATGAATAAATTACTAAATAAATGTATAAATAGTATATGATTACTTTTAAAAGACTATAGATAAGCCATTGTTTATTTATTAAAAAACAAGTTATATAACACTAATCAGTTTCATTTTAGATAGGGTTACTGAGTATAGTGTACCATACATATTGAAATGGGAAACAACCCCATCCTAGATAACTGTACAATTAACTAGATTGCAATCTTTGAACAGATTTGATTAGTCTTAACATGGACAAACTTTGCTTGTGATATTCACTTTTTATGACAATTCCTTATTAAATCATTTTACTGTTATTGTAGGTGATAATAAAAAAATAAAATTGTCAAATATTTAAATAATATAGAATAAGGAGGAGTAATCTTAATGGGTAAAGTTTATGAATTTAATTTGTAAAAATGTAGTCATACAGATTGAATATAGGGGAGAATTGACTTACTAGGAACTCATGTGAAAGGCATTAGTCAAAATTTACTTGAATTGAAACCAAATAAATGGCATTAATGTAAATGTAGTAAAAATCTAATATAAGGTTAGCTTTTCTTAGTATATAATGCCTATATTATTTACACATATTATTGACAAATGAGCACAGATATAATATTGACACTTAAGTCTGCATATGATCCCTTAGTTTTCCATATCGCATTTAATCTGAGACTATTGGGCATGTTCTTTATACTTCATACTTGTCCTCTTTAATGGGTATATGTTTGAGAGATAAATCTGGGGAAAAACAAGCTAATTTTTACCAAATATATTTTAAATTATCTCACATTTCACTTATATACATGATTAATTAGATAAACTCAACTACAGGCCAACCCAATCATGGCTAAAATACAGATCTTACTTTGAAGGCGTTTAATTACATTAACAAATATTTTAGTTTAACTTACAATATGCTGTGTGAGGTATTGAAATCATATTTAAACACTTCAATCAAATTATTATGTTTAATTCTAACAAAAAAATAAGGACAATAAAGTAATATATGCACAGATATATTGATGTATATATTTGTGTGTTTTTATAGTCTCTGAATTACACACCATGAATATGTTTAGATAAAACCCCAGAAGCTACAATATAGCCTCCAATTAAATATATTAAACAAGAATATCAATTTTAGGTATTTAACTCTAACTTTTAATACCAGGAAAATCAGAAAATTAGTTGCAATAATATTGTTGGTAATTGATTAAGTATTAATAATTGTTTTGAGTTGATTTCTTTTCCTTCCCATTGATTTAAAAAAATCTGTGTATTTTCACTGTTCACTATAAATAACCCAATTTTTATTTTATATATGACTTTCCTTAATCAATAATGTAGAACAAGGGAAATGTAGTGGTCAGAGGACTTGGGCCTAGATCACTCCAGGACTGGCAATTAGGAGGACCCAGCAAATGAGAAAGAAAAGCATCAGTGAATTAGAAGTTAAATCAGGAGGGTGTGATCTAAGACAAAAACTTTGAGGAAAAAAGATTGAACAACTATTTCAAATGCTGCTAAATCAGGTGAGACATTGACAAACAATTGATCAATGGACATAGAAAAAAGGACAGTCAGTTCCTGTGGAATGACAGGAAGAAACACTTGATCTTTCAGGAAAGAATGTGTAGGGAATGGAGAAATAGGACAGTGCTAGAGGTGGGCTTTTTTAAGGGAAGATGTCAAAGCATGTTTGTATGCTGATCAGATTGATCCAGGAAGCAGGGACGAAATTCCTGATGCAAGAGAGAGAGGAAAATCATTGGGTGTGAAACAAACAAGAGCATTGGGCCTTGCACAAAAAGAAAAAATAGAAGGATTGCTTTGGATAGGAACTTGGACATCCATCATAATAATTAATGATAAATTAGAAATGGATGCAAAGAGAAGTAGATTATTAGATGTGGTAGTGATTTTTTGAGAAAACTTCCTTCTAACTCCTATTTGTTTTTTTCCACTTTAGAATAAAGGAGCATCAAGTATTAGCTGAGTAATTGGATAGGAAAAAAAATTAATGGAAGTTTGGAGAAAGGAAAAAAATAAAAGGGAGGGCATTATATACTTATCTTGCAGAATAGGGTAGCAATGGCCTAAGGAAATGTCATGATTGCTGGGCAGTGTCATTTTCATTTTGGTCATTATAAATTTAAAGGGTGACCACTCAGCATGATCTTATGTTTATTACTTTAACCACTTACAGCTACAGGAATTCGTGTGATGAGTAGGCAGTATTGGATTAAACTACAATATGCCGATGTCAAAAAAAAAAAAAAAAAAAGGATATGTTGAGTTGAATTTATGTTTACTAGGAATTCATTTCCCAAATTGTAAAAAATAAATCTAAATATTAGATAGCTGGGATATATCTGTTCTGCTAGCATAATTAAAAGAGTAGGACTATACAGTATCAGGGAAATGATTCATATAACATGAGACAGTGCAGTGCATTGTGGTCCAGAGGCAAGGAGTACATACCCAGTTATGAACATACACTGAGTAGTTAAACAAGTCTAAAATGAATCCGAGCTATTCTGGGAATATGCATGAACTTTGCTTTCATCAGTCTTAGTTTCTTTTGTTGTTTTTTTCAATTATAAGTTTCATGTGAGAATTAAATGAGATAATATATGTGACAGGTTAGCAGGACTTTTGCTGAGATGAAATAATCAGTTTAGTTTAGCATGATTAAGATTGTTTTTCTATAAAAAATCCTATTTTTCTTCCTGCTTACCAACATCCTACTTATATCTTTGCCATATATCCTCCCAATCATCAAATAACTTCACTACAGAATTGCCCTGATTAACATTTCCCCTATGACTTCATGATATACCACTAGCTGCCCTTTGCTCTTTTGACATTTCTAGCTAAATTCATCCTGGGAACATTTAGATGTTATTTCCTAATAACAAAGGTTAGAGGAATCTTTGCTGATTTATCCATTTTGAAATACAAAATGTCAGTTAAAGACATAATTTCTTAACAAACCTATCAAGGCATATATTTTCTATACATTTTAAATACACATATTTATTAAATAAGTTTGCTCATTTATCTCATCTTACACAGGTTTGTCTATATTCCATAAGATATGTATATGCCTAGTTTAAAATATAATATTACAGAAAATCATTCATTAAAATTTTCAAAGTAAATATTGGTAAAGGTGTCATTTATTTATAGATTAAACCAATATACCTATAAATTAGTAAAAATATGTATGATAGTCTACCAACTGAAAGGTATGTTTGTAGATATTGCCAATGTAGATTACATTCATTTTAATTAAATTGATTTTCATATTATAGGATATTCTAAATAATCTGAATATCACCAGGATAATTGCTGACTTAAAGTGAAATATTATTTAATTTTTTGAATTACTTATGAAGTTGGATAAATTTTATCTTATTTTTTTTCTAAATTTTTTATTTACAAGATTATTCAAAGACCTGATGGCCTGTGATTTTCTGAGAGGGTTTCATTCTATCAGTTCTGCCCTACCAGGATGATATCTAAGAGTGCTTTTGAGCATCGTCTGCTCGCTGCTCCAGTGCACTGTGAAAGGAAGACAGTATCCCCAGCTCTGGAACTTGAGGGAGCAACTGGCAAAAGACTGTTCAGGAAAAGGAGAAAGGAAGGCGATAGGAGGGTTTTAAGAAGCGGCAGATGCAGGTTAGATTCATCTTCAGCAACAGAGCTGAGCACTGTGTGTCAGATGAGAGGAGTTAGGATTTAATGTGTTCCCCCTGAAAACCAAAATAGATTAAAGCATGCACATAAGAATATTTCTAGGACAACAGACCTTGTTTAAAAAAAAAAAAAAAAAGACACAAGCAACAACTAAAAACAGCCAATCTCTGCTCCTAGATGCTTTCAATAAAATTTTCAGTGAAAAAATGTAAAAAAAAAAAAAAAAAAAAAACCCAAAAAACAAAAACTTAACTTTTAAAACTTCCCATTTCTAAATTATCCTATTATAATTGTCAGGGGATGGGGTGGTGGAAGAAGACACTGCTCTAACTAGAAATGCAAAGATCATATGCAATGGGAGAGACAGTCCACCTGTGAAACATCTTAGTGAGCTACACAATCTTACTTAGATCTTGTGTGTTCATTTAATTTTTGCATTCGCAACACGGATGATGACAGAAGATTTTCAGGTCTTCCCTAACTTCACTAAGGATCAGCTTCATGGGAGCTCTGTCTATAAGCATCTCCAAGCAATTAAACTATAATGAAGTGTCACCCTTGTGAAAATCTATGTTTACAAACTTTTTTTCCCTAAGAGTACTTAAAAATGCTTTATGAATTATGCAATTAAGACTGACAATTCTGAAATTAAAAAAACAGTTGGTATGTACTTCAAAATAATTAAAACACTGTTATTCACTGTATTTTCTAAATTCCTTTAAAACTTTCTTTCCTAAGACTTTTTTTTTTTCCTTTTGGTGATGTTAGAAATGGTCTTAATATGTAACCTATCATTAAAACTTTTACTAATTTAATTGTTAACAGCTACAATACAATACACTTATCCTTAAATACAAGTGAGTCAATAACTCTCCTCTTTGTGTTTCAAATTAATCATTCTCAATTCCCCTTCATTAAACAACACTGTATTTAAGAAGATTTCAAAGTTATTATCTTGTTAGTATTTAGTGTAATTTACGTATCCATTGGTCTAAACTCAAGTTTCCCCAAACTCAAAACCTACAGTAAAACCATACTGGGTTTTACCTGAGAGGATTTTTTTTTTCTTTCCTAGAATAGAACTGGTTATCTCTCTATAAAGAAATTTTATTTTTAATGCATGTGAGAAATAAGCATGCTTTCATGGCCTTTTGGAATGTAGTTGGATTCCCAAATTTCTCAGTCTTGATTCCTTGTATATTTGCTATAAAGTAGATTATTCTTGCCTGTATGTATTCATTTATAAAATTGCATGCCCCAGGAAAGAAAACAAAAATGTTTATATGTGTGAGTTCTGAGTCTCAATATAGAATATGTTTAAATCTACTTATCAGAAGATAGACTATGGCTCGGGGATATAGTGTTACATTTTTAGAATATGTGCTCCTAGGTGATAGATTTCTCATGAAGATTTATAGGCTTTTTCACTGCTATGAACCCAGCTCATAGTATGGTGCCTGTATAATAAGGAATGGGTGCTCAGTAAATATTTTTAATGAAGTACTGAAGAGATAGTAAAAACAAATAAAAGAATATAATTGGCAGGCCGGCCGAGTGGCTCAGTTGGTTAAGAGCTCGCTCAACAGCGTGAGCTGAGTTCTGAGCAACAGCAGTTCGATGCCCAGCCCAAGCTGAGCTGCCGCTGAGCTGCCAACAGGTGGCAGGATGGCTCAGCTAAAAAAAAAAACAAAAAACAACCAAACAAACAAATGAGTTACAAGAATATAATTAGCTATACTACTATACATACACATATATAACACTTTCAAAATACTGTTATCTGTAACTTCTCAAAATCAGTTAAAAGACAATGGGAGATAAAACAAATAAGTAAATGTTTCTAAGTTCTAGGCTGAAGTTCCAGATCATGTTGGGGCACTGATGGATGAAGAAGATTACAGACCTTCTTGGAATACGAACAAGATTTGTTAAATAGTTGTTATGGTATATAAAGATATTTAACCTACATGAGTAAGAAGTTGACATAATTGTTCATGAGACAAACTACTTTCCCCTAAAATTAGTAATAGCCTCTAGTAGATGTGAGAACTCAACTATCTTTGAAAGTTGTCAGCCATGGTTTTTTCTTTCAAATAGAAATATAAGTATTATAGATGATTTAATCTAGGTCCCAGTATTTCAAGCATAATTGAAATATATGGATCTGCCTCCAAATTTTCAGAGACTGAAGTCTATATATCTTATACCACAATATTTAAAAGTAATAAATCAAGTTACACCCATAGCAAGGCTTCTTTTAGTGTTCCCTCCTCTTCTCCCTTCTCCCTCTACAGCCAGCTGACTCTAGAGCTCACTCAGATGAGACACCAAAGAAACAGCTTTCACGATAAGATCTCTATCCCTTCAGGCCCTTGCTGTCTTTCAGGCTCTAGAGGGAAACTGAGTCCTAGTTCATAAGAATCCTGGGCAGTGACTGGACACTTTCAACTTATAAGGAATTACCTGGTCAGATTTAGAGACAGATTTCCCTTATCTACTTCTTCCTTTATGACATTTAGTTTTAAACAATGAGCCACAAGAAGGAACGGGGCACAGAAATATAGGAAATCTGGTTGGTCTAGACACCTATTCTGGTTGATTTGGGTGGCCTATTTTAAAGAAAGCCATCCCTCTTCGTGTTTCTCAGTGAAGTCCTTGTGAGAAGGAGTTACATAGACTCAAGTAGTGGGTGTCAAAGAAAAATTGCACCATACAGAGTTAGACAGGCAAAGAAGGCTGTATTCAAGACTACTGGCAATATTGGAGATTAGACACATATCTAACTAAAACAAAAGGCATAAGAATTTCTACATGTGGAGTGAGCAAATGGGAAAAACACTAGAAGATGCTAGGGATTAGGTTAGACAGTGTGATTAAGTCATCTGCGTTTATAAATTGATTTTTTCTTTTTTTTTTTTTTTTTGAGGGCAGTGTAACTGGCCCTCACATGTGGGACCCAAACCAGGGCCATTGGCTTCCCAAGCCAACACTTAACCATGTGCTACTCCGCTGGCCCTAAATTTATGTTTATTAAAGCTAGCTTCCTACCCTCCCACAGAGATAAGGAGAAAGAAACTCTGTCTCATTAGATGTTTGCATTTCAAAGGGATGGCTTCCAAGTCCTTGAGAAAGATATTCCTGGGTTGTAAAACAAGAAGCAGAGAAAATTTACATTTCAGGTGGCCATAGAAATAATTCACAATTACAAGTTTTCTAAAGCAAATACCCTAATAAAAGGGAGGACTAAGGTCTTGCCAGGAAGCTGCTCATCTAAAGTTTAGTCAAGACAAAGGGAACTTAAGGCCATCATGGTCAGGGGGTCAAATTTGTTTGGATGTATTAGCACCTTAGCATGAGGAGGAGTCCCTAACCTAGGTTTTGTGCTTGAAAGGACTCCTTCTGTCCCTGTTACAACTACGTACCTTCCATGTGGTGAGGGGTGAACCAGAGCTTGCACACCCACTTCTAATCTATATTCTAGATACCTGGCACCTGGCTTGCTGCCCAAAGAGCTCTGAGTTCTGGTGTAAGATTTTGTATCAATCAAGCTACCAGAGATTGCATTATGTTACTTGAGTACAAACCTACAACTACATATAGAAAAACTATTGCTGAGAACAACCTGAGGACAAGCAGAATGATTTTCTACAGCTAAAGATATAAAGAAAAAGCCATATGGAAATGGTAGGAGGAAATTAAAGAGACAAGGTCTAATCAGGGCCCACACCCTAGGTGCAGCCACCTGCAAGAGGGAGGGATATCAAAACCACAGTGGCCTCTGATGACCAAGGGGTCTGAGCCTCACATCAGTCTCCACAGTCCTGGGACCCTGCACCTAAAAAAGGAGACCCATCGCACCTGGCTTTTAAATAAGAGGGCTTATATCCGGCATAGACAAAGGGCTGTAGGAAACCAAGAATCATTCTGACAAATATTATGCACAAACTCACTCCATGTCCCATTGCTGAAGAGCAGTTTGGAAAGCACCCAGATATTTTGTGAAGGAGATACATTGACTAATTTTAGGATGAGTGCCAAACTTTCTCTTGGAACAGAAAAGCTGGTGGGCACCTATTTATTTATTTATTTATTTATTTATTTATTTATTTATTTAAACTCTTCTTGCCTCTAGAGAGTCTGCTGCTGGTGGGTATAATTTTGGACCCTCTCCATTAAACTTGCTGACACAGTTTGCTCTGCTTTGCCATTTTCCTGAGGTCCTACCCTGCCTAACTTGTCCATCCTGCTCAGAGCCTCTCCAAGGTGGCCTCCATCCTGCCATACCTGGTTGCTGGCCTCACCTGATGCAGGTGCCCCTCCAAAGCAGCTTCCACAGTGATGAGTTAGCCCCCCACACACAATTTTGCCTGCAAAAGTCAAGGCCAAGTGTCACAGGCAGCCACAATTGAGGCCTGCTCCACACACCACTGTGCCAGCAGCAGACATGGCTGAACTATGCAGAAAGATAATCTGGGTCTCAGCTCCACCCACCAATGCACCCACAAGGGTCCTGGCCAGTTTTCACAGTCAGCCAACCTATAACCAACCGTGCCTGCAGGCACATCTGCAACAGTAGCAGCCAGACACACAGCCCATAGACCTCAGGGTCAGCCTCACCCATCAATGTGCCTGAAGCATCTAAGTCCCAAAGTAGTCATGGCCTAAATACAACAGGAAGGAGCACTCAACACACAAGGGGACACCCCTGAAGCACCCATCTCTGGTGTCAGGAGGGATGGACCACTGGAACCCAAAGAACACCTAAATAAGGCTACTTTTTCAAGACTAGGAGATGTAGCTGACCCACATAATACATAGAAACAAACAGAGTTAGGTAAAGTGAGGAGACAGAGGAACATGCTCTAAACAAAAGAACAAGACAAACTCCAGAAAAAGAATTAAACTATATGGAGATAAGAAGTCTACCAGAGAGAGTTGAAAGTGATAGCCATAAACATAATCTCTGAACTTGGGAGAAGAATGAACATAGTGAGACCTTCAAATAAGAAGGTGAAATAATAGAAAATATCTAAAAGAAAGAACTGAAGAATGCAACAATTGAAATGAAAAATAAACTAGAGTGACTAAATAACAATTTAGATGATACAGAAGAACAGATCACCTATATGAAAAACAGAGTGGAAATTACCCAATCACAACAGCAAAAAATTAAATAAATAAACAAACAAACAAACAGGCAGACAAACAAAATGAAGATACTTTAAGGTACGTCTGAGACAACATCAAACATACTACGATTCATATTATAGGGGTCTCAGAAAGAAAAGAGAGAGAGAAAGGGACAGAAAATTTCTTTGAAGGAACAAAAGCTGAAAAGTTGCCTAACTTTGCTAAGGAAACAGACATCCAAATCCAGGAAGCATAGAGTCCTAAACAAGATGAACCCAAAGAAACCTACATCAAGACACATCATTGAATTACAAACAGCAGCCAAGGCTCAACTTCAACAGAAGGACATACACAACCCATAAAAGGGACACCCCTAGAGCACCTGGCTCTAGTGAACAGGGAGACAGCACAACTGGGTCCTACAGAACACCTACTATATAAAGTCACTCTTCTAAGACAGGGGGATTTAGCAGTCCTATCTAATATATAGCAAAAAACACAGGGAGGTAGCCATAATGGAGAGACAAAGAAACATATCCCAAATAAAAGAACATAACAAAGCTCCAGAAAACAAACAAACAAATAAACAAACTAAACAAAATGGAGATAAGCAACTACAAGATGCAGAGTTCAAAATCCTGGTTGTAAGGATGCTCAACGATCTCAGAGAACTTTAACAAAGAGATAGGAAACATAAAAGTGGAGATAGAAAACACAAAAAAGAACCAGTCAGAAATAAAGAATATAATAATGGGAATGAAGAATACATTACGAGAAACCAACAATAGATTAGATGAAGAAGATCGAATCAGCGATTTAAAAGATAAAGTAGCAGAAATACCTAATCAGAACAGCAAAATGAAAAAAAAAAAAAATAAGGGTAGTTTAAGAGGCATATGGGATCAAGCATACCTGCACTCATGTCAGGGGTACCAGGTGAAGAAGAGAAAAGGTAAAGAATCTAAAACCTGTTTGATAAATAATGATAGAAAACGTCTATAAACTGGTGAAAGAAATGGATATATTCAAGCCCAGGAAGTGCAAAGAGTCCCAAAAAAGATGAACCCAAGAACCGGCTGAGTGGCGTGGTGGTTAAGAGCTGGCTTGGGATGCCAGCGGCCCCGGTTCGGATCCCACATGTGAGGGCTAGTGACACTACCCTCTTAAAAAAAAAAAAAAAAAGAAGATGAACCCAAAGAGGCCCACATCAACACACATCATAATTAAACTGCCAAAGGTTAAAGACAAAGAAAGGATCTTGAAAACAGAAAGAGAAAAGCAGTTAATTATACTACAAGGGAGCTCCCATAAGACTGTTAGCTGATTTATCAACAGAAACTTTGCAGGACAGAAGGGATTGGCAGGAAATATTCAAAGTGATGAAAAAGAAGGACCTACAATCAAGTTTACTCTACCCACCAAAACTATCATTTAGAATAGAAAGACAGATAAAGAGCTTCCCAGACAAGGACAAGCTAAAGAGTCCATCACCACCAAACCTGTATTGCAAGGAATCTTGGAGGGACTTCTTTAAAATGACAAAAAAGAAAAGATAAATATGTAATAAGATGGTGATAAGTACATATCCATCAATGATTACTTTAAATATAAACAGATTAAATGCTCCAATCAAAAGACACAGGGTGGCTAAATGAATAATAAAACAAAACCCTTACATATGTTGCCTACAAAAGACTCAATGCAGATCAAAAGACACACACAGACTGAAAAGAAAGGGGATGGGAAACGTTATTTCATAAAAATGGAAACAAACAAAGCTGATGCAGCAGTACTTATACCAGACAAAATAGACTTTGAAACAAGCTTATACCAAGAGACAAAGAAGAACCTAGTAATCCAACTTCTAGGTATTTATCTGAAGAAACCTGAAACACTGCTTCGAAAGAACACATGCATCCTTGTATTCACTGCAGCATTATTTATGACAGGCAAGATATGATGGCATCCTGGGTGCCCTTGAATGGATAAATTGATAAAGAAGATGTGGCACATATATACAATGTAATATTACTCAGCCATTAGAAATAATGAAATGTTGCCATCTGCGACAACATGGATGGGCTAGAGGATATGGTACTGAGTGTAGCAAGTCAGGCTGCAAAAGAAAAATTATAAATGAAACCCAAAGGGCAAAATAAGCAAACAAATGAAACACAGACATACAGAGAACATTTTGATGGCTGCCTGATAGGAGGGAGATTTAGGTGTGGGTGAAAAACGGGAAGGGGTTAAGAAGTATAAATTGGTGGTTATAGAGTAGTTATGGGGATTTAGGATATAGCATAAAAATAAAGTCAACAATATTGTGATATCAATGTTTGGTGTCAGAAGGGAATTAGATCTATTGAGGTGATAGATGGGAAGGGGGTTGGCGGCAGGGTGAAAAGGTGAAGGGAAAGAAAACACAAATTGTAAGTTACAAAATAGTCAATGGGATATTAAATATAGGCAATCTAATCAATAATATGGTAATAACTATGTATAGTGCCAGGTGGGTACTAGACTAGTTATGGGGATCACTTTTAAATTATATTAATGTCTAACCACTATGCTGTACACCTTTTGTAATAGACATAAGGAATATAGTCATTAATGTTTTGATAGCATAGTACAGTGTCAGATGGTTGCTGGACTTATCGTGGTGATCTCTTCTTAGGTATATAAATATTGAATAACTATGGTGTGCCCTTGAAACTAACATAATATTGTATATTAGCTATATTTTAATAAACTTTTTTTTTAAATCTTTCCCACCATCCTTTTTTAGCACTCCCTTATATCCCCTGTCCCTGAACCTGAACAGGGTTCAAGAAATATTCCTTTTCAGAAACTCAGTAATCCACATGTATTTGAACAATAATCCTGTATCAATAAAAAAATACTAAATTATGTTTTATTCTTTATGTGTAGATTTCTACCTTTATTAATCATACTATCCATAATACTGTAACTCTCTCTTCTATCCTATTTGCTTAAAATATATAAAACATGCTACGTGTTTCATACATTACTTGCAGTATTATCTATAAAAATCACATGAAAACCAATGCCTATGGACACATTACAAAAAGTTTCTAACCCTTTTTAATAATGAAAACATAAAGTTTTAAAAATATTGTTTTGAAACTTTGAAAATATGTAATAATAGATAACCTTATTGTGTGATTCTTATACTTCTGTATTCAGTGTTGCTGTGGACAGTGCTTTACTTCAAAGTTATAATAGAGCCATATTCTTCCACAACTTAAAATATTATCTTGGTAAAAAAGCAGTAAATACCGAACTGTTTATCTTCTCTCCTAAATATTTTCAATTTGAATTCTTTATATCTGTTTACATTCAATATCTTCCTTGTTTTGTTTAATTTGCCTCAGACCCTTAACATTTTTATCAAGTCTTCTGATGTATTTTTTTCCAGAGCAATTCTGTTAATGTCACTTATAATATGTCACATACATTTCAAAAGTTTAGTCAAATTATCTTTTATATTAAACAAAGAGAAATATAAAACAACAAATGCTTATTTTTCCAAAATGTTTTTCTTTAGCTAGTGTCCAATTTCTTGCCTTCTCACCTTCAATTCTTAAGATAGTATAGTGCCATACATTACTGAAAAATTATTTAAATGGTCATTATTTTCTTCACTAAACACTTTTATTGGAAGGTTTTGTCATGTCTCTAATTAGGTTAATCCACCAGCTAATTATGTAACAAAAGAGGGGGAAATAATGGTTGGTTAAATTGGTTTACCTAACATAACATGTTTCACTCTTAATGAATCTAAAAAAAAAAAAGGTTAATAAATAACAATTAAATAACCATTGTTTTACAATTCATAAACTTTAGAATTTTTTTATTCATTTATTTATTCTCAAAGAACCATGTTTCCATTATGAAGGGCTGGACATTGAGAAAAAGAGTGAAAATGCTTAGTGAAAGAAAATTTCCTAAACTAATTAAAAAGATATATCTACAATGAATTACCAAATTTGAATTTTTAACACTAGTGAATCTGAAATTGTTACTTTTTATGATAGGTTCTGTGTAGGTTTCTATTTCCAGTGACAGCTATACTTTAGTAATTCGTAACCATTTTCTACTACCATAAAACTCTTGCTTAGCCATGATCACATGCTATTTTAATTTTCTAGCACAAAATCAGATATAATACTTCTGTTCACTCATTTTTAAGGGTCATAAGAACCAGAAAGTATATAGGACTAAAAAGGGTGAACCTAAGACATAACTTTTTTAATTAAAAAATAATTTGAAGCAATTTTAAATCCATTTCCTCTATCATTGCCTTTTAAAGTTAACTGGCAATATTTCTATATTTTATAGCATAATTGAAGCAACAACTGAATTATTAACAGTGATGGTATTGATAGAGCATTTTCTGCCATATTTTAATAGGCTTCTAAATAGCCTCTAATAGCCACATAAAACATTAGCTACCATTTATTTGTGAATATATTAAATATATGTGCAAAACTTCATGTGATATAATTTAGAAACAAATTAAAATGCATGCATATGCCTTAATTTTGGAAAAAAACTAACTCAAAATTGTGTAAAAACCAATACAAGAAACATCATATTTGAGAAGCTAATACATGAGTAGATATGGAGATATTTACAAATAAAGTGGTTTACCCAGTGCACCTATGACAATTCAGGTAAGTATGTAAGGCATAACCTAGAGTGTAGAGCAGTGAAAGAAAAATACCAGAAGAAATCATGCAAACCTCGAGCTATTCTGGCACCGCCTTCTAAACAGATCCAAGTCCATAGTTCCTAGGACTTGTCCAATAAACAGATATCGGGGTACACATTATGCAATGTGCTACTGGTTCAGTCCAGCTGATGTCCAACTTTTTTTTTTTTTTACACATACCTTTGATCATCTCTTGACCTCATACCTAAGTTAAAAATTCTCCCTGCTTATTTGCCTCTTACTTTCTGTTTTCTCCTTTTCTATTTTTGTTGCTCTTCAATCACACTTTTTGACTCACTTCACCTCCTAACATCCCATAGCTGTTTTCTCTCCTGCCAAGGAAGAGTTACCTTGCTGGATAAGTACCAGCACCCCTCTTCATTGCAAATTAACAAGCCCACTATTTGGCTCTCCATAAACTTTTCCTAATGATCAGCAGCTTTCCGTTGCCCATCAAGATACATCTTGAAATTGAAACACACACACACACACACACACACACACACACACACACACACACACACCCCAAGGCTGTTTTTTTTTCCAAGTGTTCCAAATCTTAGTCTTCTCTAAATGATTGCACTCATCTTTCCCTTTTTTTTTTTTTTTTTTTTTTTAGCTGAGCCATCCTGCCACCTGTTGGCAGCTCAGCGCGGCTCAGCTCAGCCTGGGCATCGAACTGCTGTTGCTCAAAGCTCAGCTCACACTCTTGAGCAAGGCCTTAATCAATTGAGCAACTTGGCGGGCCCTCATCTTTACATTTTTAATTATCTACTCAGTCTCCATCTCTTTCTCTGTTCTCCTTTCTATTCTTAAAATTTAAAGCATCTTTTTTCTTTTTAGTTTGTAAAGAGTACCTCTGAATCTCTTTAACTCCCAGCTTGCATTATTATTGATACTTGTGAGCCCACCAACTTATTACATTATGTATAGTTACATTTTGTTGTTAATTGTGTATTAATAGGAAATGATTATAGTTTTATGAACATTACTTGAAAGATTATGACAGACATTTAAGTAAATTAGCTCACTTTTTCATTTGAAAGTGTTATAAAATACATGGAAACTCAGAAGGTCAGACTATTTCTGACCTTGGTTTGATAAAAAGATCATGAAAATTTTCACTGAGAAGGAGGGAAATGAACACAGTCTTACAAGATGGGTACAAGTTGGCAATAGTTAACATAAATTATTTAGGACCTTTCTGGAAAATTGAAATAATGTGCATGTTGACTTGCTAGACAAGCTTGCAGCAGTGTGGGGAACAGCTGGGGCAGTTTGATTGAAGTCTATGACCAACGATGTGGATATTGAAATGTTAAACTAGTAAAGCCAATTTAGTCATAAATTTAAGGAAACTGACCAATTTTCCAATTAATTAGGGTGCACCCAATAAGAAAACAATTAAGAAAAAAATGCACTGTAAGATAATGATAATGATGATGCTTTGTTAGTAAAATAGAGATACTGGATTGTGTAATGGAAAAAAAAAAATCAAGAAGTCAGAAGAGGAGTTTCATTTGTGGGCCATGGTCAAGTTACTGACTATTCTGGGGTTCTATTTCTTCAACTCTACAAATGAAATTCTAAAATCAATAAGTTCTGATTTCTTTATAGATATGTGATAAGGATTAAACAATCACATATATAAGCATACATTTTATGAGTATGTAAAGCTACTAAAAATAATGTAGCAGTATGTGGAGAGAAAGAATTCCCACAGTCTAGAATTAACATATGAGGCACACAGAATACTGATCTTTCCTGTTTCTAGTGGATCAATACCTAAAAGTTTTCCACCAATAAATACAAATTAAGGAGCATAAGATGTACATGAATAAAAAAGAATAGGTGATTCAAAAACTAAGCAATAAAACCGGGCTTTTAAACATTAGGTATTTAACATTATCAACCACTGAAGAAACAAAATTAAAGTATGGATTTCTTTTTTTGCTTATTAAATAGGCAAAATCAGTAATGTTAAAAATACATAAGGCTAATACGACCACGGAAAAACAAAGATTTGTATTGCTCTTAAAAGTTGTTCGTCAATATAAACTTTTTTACCTGACAATTCAAAATCTAAATCTCACACATTTCAAGTCAGCAATTCAAGGAATTAATTGTTCTAGAAACTCCAGTCTGTCCTCTGGAATCTGAGCTAGATTCAGAAGTGGGAAAATTTCTTCCTTTTTTTTTTTTTTAATTTTAATATGTACATGTACCGATTTAAGAACAAAATTATGTTTTTAATTTAAAAAAACAAAAGGTGTTATAAATATCTGAAATTAGTAGTTTAGTGCAAATTTTTCTTTTATTTTGTTTTGCTCTTTGTAAAAGAATATATATATATATATAAATTTTTCTTTTATTTTGTTTTGCTCTTTGCAAAAGAATATATATATATATATATTTTGTTTTGCTCTTTGCAAAAGAATATATATATATATATATATATATATATATATATATATATATATATATGACATTCTACTTCTTTTATTTGATCTAATTCATTATGCAGTTATTTTCTCTGAGTCCAGTTCCATTAAATTTAGTGTTGTAAATATTCTGTGAAATGTCAGATGATCATAGGTCTTGTTAGGGAGACCATTTCATGGATGGAGTAGAGGTTTGATCACTGCACTGTATTACTAAAGTGGAGGTGGTATACCTACTGTAATTGAATATATATGGATAGTCACGGGATGTGGATTATACTGTGGAAGAGAGTCATAGGAAGAGTAATAGATATATATGATATGGGGGGGTGTGGGGTGGTGTATTGGGGGTGGGGGGTTTGTCACTTTGAGGGGTAAAATGTATAACTATTGCACTGTGTTGTACACCTGAAACTATTGGGGGTGGGGGGTTGTCACTTTGAGGGGTAAAATGTCTAACTATTGCACTGTGTTGTACACCTGAAACTAATTAAAAATAAAATAAAATTAAAAAAGAAAATTAAAAAAAAAAAAAAAAAAAAAAAAAAAAATTTAGCTTTATAGACAATCATCTCTCTTGCTACTTTTATTACTGGTCATTTTGAACTTCACTGTTGGTTTTGATGAATTCTGCCTAAGAGGGAAATAATTCTAGCATTAAGTTTTATTCACTCACCCCCACTCTCTACTCAACGCGGGAAATACCACAGTTTCTGACAAGAAGCAATCATCAGTGATAATATCAGTTGGCTTAATTATCATGACTCTTGATTGCTGCGATGCAAATTAGAGAGATATCAGTTTCAGCAACATGCTGAGTCTATCTTTAGTGATTCTTAACATCTTAAGATGAATTCAGATATCAAAATATGCATGGATCAATGGAAACAGAATTTATCACATGCATTTCATGTCTTACCTTAAAATCATTTATAATTTGTCAGGTAATTCTCATCACAATCCTTTACTGGCTTCACTGTGTACTTTCTAAAATCTAAGTTAAATAATTGCACAGTAATTTGCTTCACTCTAAGTAACTGGGTGCTTTACTTCCTCTTTTTAAAAATAGTTTAGCAGAAAAAAAACTATTTCATATTTTTATTTTCCTTCAATTGACAGAAGTGTCTGCATGTATTTTCATCTGGGCAATGAGCAAGAAAGGGAAGCCACTCTCATCAATCAGAGTAGTTGAAGACAACAGAGGGGATATTAATTTTCCTATGTGTTGGGGCCTTGAACACAAATTTTGTGTTTTCATGTCAAAATATCCCTCTGATACAACAGAATCACTGTATAACTTGAAATCCATATTTGCTTAATAATGTTAAGATATATTACAATGGCATTCTTCTGTATTAGAAACTTATAGTAGATGCTGTTAAGATTTAGTACATATCTTCTTGGTCCTCATTATTTCTAGGGACATCGGCTGGAATTCTAACTGGTGGCAGCTGTATTCCTTTGCCTGCAAAAAGTAACATTTAACTTCTTCATTCTCAATTTGGATGCCCTTTTTTTCTCACTTGCCTGATTGCTCTGCCTAGGACTTTGAATACTATGTTGAATAATAATGATGAGATGTGGCATCCCTGTCTTGTTTATGATAGTAGAGAAAATGCTCTCAGTTTTTCACCAGTAAGCATTATATTAGCTAAGAGTTTTTCATATATGGCCTTTATGTTGAGGTACTTTCCTTCTATACCCATTTCATTGTTTTAATCATAAATGGATGTTGTTAGGTCAAATCCTTTTTCTGAATGTATTGATATGACCATATAATTTTTATCCATTATTTTGTTTATGAGGTGCATCACATTGATCGATCTCTGCATGTTGAAACCATATTTTTGAATCTGGAATAAGCCCCACTTAATCATGATGTATAATCTTTTTAATGTATTGTTGAATTTGATTTGCTGGAATTTTGTTTAGGATTTTTGTATTTGTATTCATCAGAGATATTGGTATGTAGTTTCCAATTTTTTGTGTTATCCTTACTAGGTTTTGGTATTAGGGTTAATGTTTGTCTCATAAAGTGAATTAGGAATTATTGTCTCTACTGCAACTTTTTGGAAGACTTTGAAAAGGACAGGTATTAAATTATCTTTGAATTCACTAGTGAAGCCATTTGGTCCTAGACTTTTGCTTTGGGGAGGTTTTGGGTGATTGTTTCAATTTACTTCCTATTGATAAGTCTAATGAGATTTTTGTGATTCAGTCTAGGAAGGTTATATATTTCTAAGAAAGTATCCATTTCTTCAAGCTTATTGAATTTGGTGGCATAAAGTCCTTCATAATATTCTGGTATGAGTCTTTGTATTTCTGTGGTATCTGTCGTAACTTCTCTTTCATTTCTGATTTTGTTTATTTGTGACTTTTTTTTTCTTTAGTGAAATGCAAGTCAAAACCGCAATGAATTACCATCTCATACCTGTCAGAAAGGCTATTGACAACAACACAAGTAAAACAAGTGTTGGAGAGGCTGTGGAGAAAAGGGAGCTGTCATACACTGCTTGCGGGGATGTAAATTGGTACTGCCCCTAGGGAAAACATTATGGAGGTTTCTCAAAATTACAAATAGAATTACCATATGACCCATGAATCCCTATTCTGGGTATCTACACAAATAATCTGAAAACATTTATCCATAGGATATATGTACCCTTATGTTCACTGCAGCATTGCTCACAGTGGCCAAGACATGGAAACAACAAAAGTATCTTTCAATAAAATATTGGATTAAGCAGATATGGTACATATATAATGGAATATTACTGGACAATAAGAAAGAATGAAACACAACCATTTGCAACAACAGGGATGGATCTTGAGATTATTATACTAAGTAAAAGAAGTGAGACAGAAAGAGTTGAGAAACATATGACTTCACTCTTAAGTGTGATTGATATAAAATAGAAAGCAACAGATGAAGAAGACAAACAAACAAAAACTCATAGACACAAACACTAGTTCATTGATGACCAAAGGGTAAAGGAAGTCAGGGCTGGGGGGATACATGAGGGTAAAGGGGGTCAAATATATGGTGATTGAAGGAGAACTGACACTCGGTGGTGAACACACAATATAATATATATACAATGTATTGCAGAATCATACACTTGAAACCTACATAATTTTACTAAACAATGTCACCCCAATAAGTTCAAACAAATAAAAAGAAACAAATAAAATAAACTTAAAATGATTTTACTATAGTGATAGCCTAATATGTTATTATCTCCTAAGTCTTAAATAAATAGCTCAAAAATAAAATGGGGGGACTGTCAGTTTGGGTTTCCCTTTACTCAGGAATCCCTGCTCTGTCCTACCTATTGCCCATTTTCCTCACCTTTATGGCTGCTTAGGTTGGGAGAGCTAGTTTGGTTCCAGTTATTTTATCATAGCTCGTAGACATCGCTCTTTTTAGATCACTTTTTAAAAAGTTAAATGTTTTCTTAACCTACATGAATTGATATTTGGGTTTGAGGTGTATGTGCTGTAACTGGTATTTTTCATGATTTTTTCTTTTTTTTTTTTTTTTTGGCTGAGCCATCCTGCTACCTGTTGGTAGCTCAGCGGCTGCTCAGCTTGGGCTGGGAATCGAACTGCTGTTGCTCAGAGCTCAGCTTGCACTCTTTTTTTTTTTTTGAGGGCAGTGTCACTGGCCCTCGTATGTGGGACCAAACCGGGCCGCTGGCTTCCCAAGCCAGCGTTTAACCACCGCGCCACTCAGCTGGCCCTCAGCTCACACTCTTGAGCAAAGCTCTTAACCAACTAAGCCACTTGGCCGGCCCTATGTAACTGGTATTTTTCAAATAATGATAGGTTAAACATATATACCTATTAACGGCAGAGTGAAAATGAGATATGAAAGAGTTCAAAGTGCAAATAATAGTACCATACAAAATTCCATTGTGTGTGTGCGCATGTTAATTGTTAACAATTTACTTATCTATTCCCTTTGGATGGAATTTTAGATTGATTTAACCAAACTGAATTACAAAGGCTGCTACTAAACTCTTTCCCGTGCATGCTCCTTGTACATGTGAGCAAATGTTTCCCTACTATATATTCAGGAACCGCAGAGTCATAATGTATGGGCATTTAAATTTCTATTATATCATTTAAATTACTTCTTAAAGTAATTGTTCCAATTTACATTCCCTCTAGAAATGAATGTATATTATACATTTTCTGTGCCCTAGCTTAATGTTGGGTTAACAGCATTTTCCTTTTACTATACAGCCACCTCTCACTCTTATTCTGATTTAAATGTTTTACAATCTACAGCTACATTGTTTAGTCATTAGCCTTAAATTTGTAACATGTATATTTTTACCCCAGTATGAATTTATTCATATCTTTAGTCTAGTCCTGAATAAAACAAGTTGCTGATAGGTTTTCACTTCCATTTGAAATACTCATTCCTAAACCCCAATGCATTTTTTCTAAACCTTTAATTATTACTGCACTTAAATGTATATAGAATTACTGTTATTATCCTATCACAAGCATATTTTCTGGGTTGGCCAAAATGTCCTACTGATTTACTTTCATACTATTTTATTACACAGTTTAAATTCATTTTTTTTCACTATAAACTACATTATTTATAATTTCCCCTATATATCCTGTACTTCAACTTTCTTTCATTTAACAGATCTAATAGTATTAAAATTTCTGGAAATATATATATATATTAAAATTATTTTATAATAAATTTGTTGGTTCACTTTTAAATATAGGATAAAGATTTCATTTCTTAATTTGCATAATTTGCCCTCTCCACATAAAAACAAACGTTCCTGTCCATAAAGTACATAATCACCCACAAAGTTGACATGGAGTGTGTCTCATTATTTCCCTTTAGGAAACTTATATGCAAGAAGAAATAAATATTACAGAGTTATACAAAGTTAAATGGGAATATAATTTTTTGTGCAGCAAATTATTATGTAAGTGAGTTTACAGAAAAAAAGAACCTTATTTTCAGTAAAGGTCATTCTGCCTTACAATCAGTCTATTGCTCTATACAGGATAATTTTTGGGAACTATAACATAATTATATAATTGTATACAAATATACAAATACATATATTAAAAATAACAGGAAATAACTTAATATACAAAATGATAAGTGACAATATAAGGATATGGTAAATAAACCTGATTTTAAAAATGATGAATACTTTGTTACTGGTTGCAGTGTATTTTTTTTTTTTTTTTTTTTTTTTTTTTTAGCTGAGCCATCCTGCCATCAGCCAGGCATCGAACTTCTGTTGCTCAGAGCTCAGCTCGCACTTTTATTTATTTATTTATTTATTTATTTATTTATTTATTTATTTTTTGAGGGCAGTGTTACTGGCCCTCATATGTGGGACCGAATTGGGGCTGCTGGCTTCCTAAGCCAGCGATCTTAACCACAGCGTCACTTGGCTGGTCCCTGGTTGCAGTGTATTTTAAAGACTATAGAGAACAGCATATATCAGTCAGAGTTCAATTAGGAGAATAAAAATCACACAGTAATTTGAATAAGAGACTTAAATATCAATAATTATTAATTATAATATGTGATTAACTACAAATGGACAACATAAACTCTAAAAAAAATTATTCAACATCTGATGGAAAACACTCTAGGAAAGAATAAATTTGGCAAAGAGTCTCCCCCAAGATTGGGATTCAAGTCTGGCAGAACAAGAAAGCTATAGCTACAGCTCGCAGGATGAAGGAGAAATTTGCAGGGTGCGTCCTAGCAGAAGTGGTACATAGTCAGTAGGCCAAGATTGGCACCTGGGAAACTGCAGGCCAGGACTGGCTCAAAGCCTCTCACGTGGGTACCTGTGGATGTAGGCTAGTGAGTAGGAAATCTCAACTGTGTCTGACACTGAAAACACCCTGGGAGTTACAGGTAGGCTAAGGCTGGGAAGCTGATCTTAAACAGAGCAAGTGAATCGCAAACTATTCATGATAAGATTGAAATATTTGACTATATCGGATTAACTGTTTCCATTCATCAGACATGATTTAAAAAGTAAAATCACAAGCCACAAGAAGGAAACAATAGTTTACCACACAGACTTATAAAAAGAGCTAATTATCTAGAATATGTAAAAAAAATCTTAAAAATCAATGAGAATAATATAAACAACTCAAAAGAAGTATTTGAAAAAGTTAAGAAAACATGTTTATCTTATACTATATACAAAAATCCACTTAAAATGATTAAAGAGGGACTATTAAATTGAAAACCTTCTGTACATGAAAGGAAACAATAAACAAAATGAAAAAGATATCTATTGAATGCGAGAAAATATGTGTAAACCATATATTCAGTATGGGATCAATATGCAAAATATATAAAGGAGTCATACATGTCAACAGCAAAAAACAAACAAACAAACAAACATAAAAAAAACAACAACAACATGATTTAAACCTATGGACAAAGTTCTTGAATGGATACTTATAGAAGACATACATATGATCAACAGATATTTGAAAAGATGCTCAACATCACTAATCATCAGGAAAGTGCAAATCAAAACCATTATGTGATATCGCCTCACACCTGTTTGGATAGCTGTTATAAAAAGAAAGAAAGAAAGAAAGAAAGAAAGAAAGAAAGAAAGAAAGAAAGAAAGAAAGAAAGAAAGAAAGAAAGAAAGAAAGAAAGAGAAAGAAAGAAAAGAAAAAAAGAAAGAAAGAAAGAAAGAAAGAGAAAGAAAGAAAGAAAAGACAAGTGTCATTGAGGATGTGGAGAAAAGGCAACCCTTGTACAATATATTGTTGATGGGAATGTAACACAAAGATATAGAAAACAGTATAGTAGTTCTTCAAGGAACAAAACAAAAAATGGAGCTCTCATATGATCCAGCAATCCCCTTTCTGGGCATATACCAAAGGAAATAAAATCAGTACCTCAGAGAGGTATCTGAAATCCCATGTTTATAATAGCCAAGATATGGAAATGACCTAAGTTCTATGTTTGGATGAATGGATATACACACACGTGTGTGTATGTGTGTGTGTGTGCACACACGAGTGGGTGTCTGTATGTGTGGTTTATATATGTTGTATGAGAAAGGCTTCGGGTCACACATGGCTTCTGGTATGGCAATTTCTTTCAAATAAAAACATTACGGTGTGTCCTCATCCACCTTATTCACCGGATCTGGCACCGTGCGACTTCTGGCTCTTCCCCAAAGTGAAAATGATATGAAAGGTAAATGTTTTGAATCTCTCTGGCCAGAGAGGCAGCCACGACAGCACAACTAAAGACACTCATGAAAGAGGACTTTCAGTATTGCTTCAGAAGGTAGCAAGAATGATAGGATAAGTGTGTTTGAAGCAAGGGAGAGTATTTTGAAGGGGATTAATGACAATGTGTCTTTTACTGTGATAATTTTTTATAAACATTCACTCTAGTGTTTAATCACACTTCATATATTTATAATATATAAAATGAAATCCAGCCTTAACAAAAAGATCCTGTCATTTGAAACAGCATGTATAAATCTGGGGGACATTATGCTCAGTGAAACAAGATAGACATAGAAAAAAATACATAGAAGCAGCGAGTAGAATGTTGGTTGCCAGGGGCAGGGGTGGTAGAGGAAATGGGGAGAAGTTGGTCAAAAGATAAAGTTTGTAACAACAGTAATCCCTTTATCTGTGATTTCACTTCCCAAGGTTCCAGTTACCTGTGGTCAATTTCAGTTCAAAAATATTTAAGGAAAATCCAGAAATAAATAATTCATAAGTTTTATATTGTGCACCATCCTGAGTACCACGATGAAATCTTGCTCAGTCCTGCTTCATTCCACTGGGAATGTGAACCAACCCTTTTTCCACATTGTATAGGCTACCTACTCATTAGTTACTTAGTATCTGTCTATGTTTTCAGCTCCACTGTCACAAGATCACAGTGTTTGTGTTCAAGTACTCTTTATTTTACTTAATAATGGCCCCAAAATATGAGGGTAAATGAAGCTGACAAGTCAGACAGGCCACAAGGAAGCTATAAAGTGCCTTTTTTTAAGTGAAAAGGTGAGTATAGTACAGTAAGTTTTTGAGAGAGACCACATTCACACAACCTTTGATACAATATATTGTTAAGATTGATCCATTTTATTATTAGGTATTGTTGTTAATCTTTTACTCTGCCTAATTTATAAATTAAACTTTAACATAGGTGTGTATGTATAATAAAAAACATAATATATATATAAGGTTTGGTACTATCTGTGGTTTCAGGCATCCACTGGGGTTTGGGAAGGCATCTTAACATGGATAAGGAAAGACTACTCTATATAGGATGAACAAGTCTAGAGATATAACATACAGCATGATGACCATAGTTAATAATACTGTATTGAATACTGGAAATTTACTAGCAGAATAGATTCAAATGATTTCATCAAACACAACAAGGGTAACTTTGCAAGATTATATGTTAATTAGCTTGACTGTAGCAATCATTTAACTATATGTGTATATATATATATATATATATATATATATATATATATATATATATATAATCATGGTGTATACTTTATTTAATTATTTTTTTTTTTGAGGGCAGTGTCACTGGCCCTCATTTGTGGGACTTGAACCGGGGCCGCTGGCTTCCCAAGCCAGCGCTTAAACCTGCGCCACTCGGCCAGCCCCATGGTGTATGCTTTAAACATATACAATTTTTATCAAAATAATAAAAGTGAAAAAAACATGTTTTACACAGGTGGAAATATAAAGGGCCAATAAATGGAGTAAAAGATGGTCAAATAAATAGAAATTATGGAAATGCAAATTAAACCTGAAATAGGATAAGACTTGGAACCTAACATAATTGCCCAGACCAAAAATCTAAAAACGTAAAGTGTTGGTACAATGGTTAAACAAAATAATTTTCACACATAGTCTTGATATAAGTATAAATTGATATAATTTGGCATTATCCAAGTAAATTTGAGTATTTTCATAATCTTCCATTCCCTAATTTGAAGATGTGTTAGCCTGTAACCTTCAAAGGCTGACATCAAATCCACATTAAACATGGAAGGATTTTATTAGGGCAAATGCTTATGGGAGAGAAAACAGGCAGCTGTTAAGCCAACTTTGACCATTTGAGAATCACATTTCTTTAAGAACCAAGTATCGTGCTGAGATTTCTGGATGTTGCAGTACACGATCTGACTAGTAGAACCCATAGTTATGTTCCCATCCCTGTATGCACTTCTTCATGAAGTAGGATTCCAGACTGGAGACTATGCTATGGAGGATTCACTACTTATATATCTAGCATTACATGAGCCTCAGAGTTTTACCTGAAACCACAATCTACTGTAACACTGATAAAAATACCAGACACAGAACTACAATCACTCCTGCTACATAGTTAAGTCTGGACAGTGTATATATTTTGTCCCCACAATCCATCATCTTGTTTCTTCAAAAGACAGGCTGACAAATTAAACGGAAATATGTTCACAACCAGCACCCCAGGACTTTATTTGAAATGTACCTCAATTTAAGTACATTAAGATATTTTCTCATGATTATTCTGGATTTAAGGATTTAGGGGAAGAATCCTTGAGAAGAGATGCTCTTCTCATTCCATCAAATTAGGAGGAATGTGTTATCAATATGACATATTAATCTTGATTACTTAGACAAGGTGGTGTCCACCACATTTCACTACAGTAATATTATTGTTTTTGTATTTCCCTACTTGGTTGTTGTAACTTAGTTGCTTACGCTCAAAGGGAAGGAAATTAAATTCCATGTCTTGGAGGGAGGAGAACAAAGAATATGGGGACATATGTACCAACATCACAGTAATTAGTAAATAATTTGGAGGAGATAACTTGAAGCTATGCAAATATTGTGTTTCTCTTTAAAGTTTAGCATGCTAATTTTATAATAACATTTAACTGACGTTAGTGTGTGCAGCAATTACTATGCTGTTAATGGTGATTTTCTATTTCCCACATTCTTTCTACATTTGCTATTTGGAATTCTTTTGGAAGATTTGTTTCTTCTCCCCAGTTTATTTGTTTATTTAATTACTTATTTACATAGGACTGCAACAGTTTAATATTACTGCATAGCAAATGACTACTAAGATGCTATTTAGTAGCTTAAAATAATGCACATTTATTAACTCATAGTTCTGTAGGTCAGAACTTAAGTTGTTACTGGGCTCTCTGGTCAGGGAATCACAAAGGTGAAGTCAAAGTGTCAGCAAGGCTGAAAATGAAAAAAAAAAAATCCACTTCCAAACTCATTTTCTTGGTTCTTGTGAAATGGTGGCCCCCTTTTCTTGCTAGCTGTCATTTGGAGGCTGTTCTCATCTAATGACCACTCTCACATTCTATTGATATGACCCCCAATAGGCAATTCACAACGTGGATATTTGCTTTTTTCTAAGCCACTCCCTCTTCAATGATCACTGATTGTGAAATATCTGCTTTAAAGATACTCCTATGATTTACTTCAGGCCTATTTGTATAATCTCCCTTTCTAAAGGTCAGTGTTACACATAACATATCCTTGTCACGGAGGCATATCCATTCTACTCACTGCCCTGGAAATTAAGCAGGGTAGATACACCAGTGGGACTGAAAATCTTGGAGATCATTTTGCCTACAGCAGAATGAACTCATGGTTATTTATTTTATTCTTTAGATTATAATCCAATATTATCAAGATTTATTTTGTTGCTGTAGTTGTACCAAATTTGGTCATTGAGCGTTCTTCCAGATTGGAGGTCATATTCTTTTGACATATCCACATCCTTTTTATTTTTCTTAGCACTCCTTTACCTTCTGACACTACAAGAGACTCCAGGTTCACTTTGTATATTCTCTGACCAGCTTTACAACATGCCATTTCACAAATGAGATCTGGTTCCTTTTACTGAAAAAAATTTATTTAGAAAACAATAACTCCTCTATTGATTTAATATCCATACCTGTGTTTACAAATTTTTTGAGGTTGCCTTAGAATTTATAATATCTATTTTAAATTGTTCTGAGGTTACCTTTGAATGATATTACACTGCTTCACATGTAGTATAAGAACCTTATATCTCCAAATCCTACTTTCTATCCCTTATTGTCTCCATTCCCACTTGAAAAACACACCACATTGTTATTTCAGATATCTCTGGTAATGCTGGTTTTTATCTCCCAATTTTGGTAGGGTCTTACATCTCTGCAACTCCCCAGAGATAACTTGTCTCTTGTAGCCTTACAAGCTATATTTCACTGTTATTTTTATTAAAAAGCTTTTCAGGACTGGTCGAGTGGCTCAGTTGGTTAAGAGCTTGCTCAAGAGTGCAAGCTGAGCTCTGAGCAACAGCAGTGCGATGCCCAGCCGGAGCTCAGTTGCCGCTGAGCTGCCAACAGGTAACAGAATAACTCAGCTAAAAACAAAACAAAACAAAACAAACAAAAAAAAACTTTTCAGATTTGTATGTGGGCAGGGCAGGAATTGGGGCTTTCCTAGATGGTCCAAAAGGCCTCTGATGGTTTTTGATGGTCCAGTAGGGCCTCTGTCTTCCTAGATACTGGGAACCTACTTATCAAGTGTATGCCTTTCACATGTGTTACGGTCCCTCCTCCACATGTAATGCTGCACGCAGCCATCGAATAGCCCTGTTCCCTGCCCCCTTTTCCCAGCTGCCATGGATTTCTACTCTGCACCCAGATTACGGGTTTTTTTGTGTCTTTTCCTCTGCAGATTAAGGCTTTCCTCTATACAACAAATGTGGAGATGGAATCAGGCAGAGTTTTTTATGGGCATTTTGTTTTGGAACATTTATAATAGAGGGATTTTTAATTTGTAGCAAATAAATGCTTTCTAGCCATTAGATTAAACATGTATATTGCAGTACTAAGTAGAAGGGCTATTTTATGAAGCTATAAATCTAGGAATTAATAAACAAGATAATGTTTACTGCTAATGGTCAATTACCATATTTTTTCCCCAGTCAGATAAATGGCTAAAATAAATGTGGTTTAGTTTATTTATTTCTGTTCTTATAAAACAGTAATAATGTCTAAAGATAGAGAACAGTGAAAACATAAATAAATCTTCCATACATATAATTTTTCATTTTTCATGGCATTTCAGTTAAGAATTAATAAGTAACAGATATTGTCTTTTAATAACAAAAAATACCCATGTCCTACTTGAAATCAAGAAATGCAGTGATAGATTTGAATACATTTATAAACCACATATTGATATATAAATGTTTGCCATATTTCAAAAACTTTACATCTACCTTTCTCATTTTACAGAGATTTAAAAAAAAAAAGAAATGAAAATATTTCTAAATATATATGCAATTATACTGGCTATCTTATATATTCCATTGTAGAAGTGGACTCCCAGTAATAAACTACTTAGGATACACTGACAGAAAGGCAAATAGTTGACAACAAAATGACAATATACAACAGATAACACTTATTTTCAAGACAGAGTTGAAGTAACTAGATAAAATATTTGACAACTTAAAGGACAATTATATGAAGAACTTCTTTGGAGAATATTTTGTTTCCACTGCTGACAATGAGTTTTATCAAACTCCTGAACAATTAGGATGGGTTTTCATCTCTTTATTTTTGGAGAAAGAAGCATTGATTTTTAAAAGTCCTTAATGTTAATGAAAATGAGTATTTAAAGATTCAATATATATATAATCTCCAAATGCTTCTAGCAAATTTCTTCATCTCTGTGGGTGATCTTTGATGACTTTTGGTGATTTTTTTAAGCTTTGTTCACAACTTGACAGTAATACAAAGAGAGTGAAGAAACAAGAAAATGGTGTGTAAGCTATCATACAATACTCTACAAATGATAACACAATGAAAAGGGAATTGTTGCCTTGTCTAATAAGATTAGATGCCTATTTGAAAATGGAAATACTGTGGTCATACATTTTCTTTTCCAGCAACCCTTACATAATAAAAACTTATTTTCAAAAACCACATTACTTTTGCCTTGGGTAATGGAATACAGATGTTTATGAGAATAATTTGCAATGTTTTGCAAAAAAACATACTAAATTATTTGATTCCTAAAGAAAATCATTTCCTTTATATGACAGGCAGAGATCAGTATTTATAAAACTTTTCTTACCAAGTCATCTGGCTGTTTATCTTTATAATTTTCTGCTTCGTCTACTTTTTTAATTGGTTAATAAAGAATTTTATCAGTGATTAACATGTGATATTAACATGAGCAAATACTATTGTTAGTTATCTTTAAGTATGGCTCATGCAGCTTTTGAAAAGTTTTGTATATTTAGTAAGGGTGTAAAGAAATGATTCTAATACAATAATGAAGCATCTTGGTTATGATCTTTCAAGTTAATTTTGAGAGACATGAGATAATCAAATATGTATTTAACTCCAAATAATTTCACTGTTTCCATTTATTATATTCCTTTGCAATTCTCTTCTCCAAACATTATTATTATTTACATCAAAGAAATTACACATAAAAAAGAAGAGTCTCGTACTATAAGGCCTCCTTTAGACCTTCACACTTCTCATAGTTTAAATATAAAGCATTACCACATTTTTCTTCATTTAAAAAAAGTGGAAAGAGGAAAGAATTAAATTTTTAAAATAATAAAAAACATTTTCTAAGGGGCAAGAATTCTTTTTGTAGGAGAATCAAAATCAGCTGCGTTCAATGATCCTTCCACTCTGTTCAAATTGTGCTATAAAATCTGAAGCAATTAGACTGAAATGTGGGAAACTGATAGCTGCAACATGACAGATTAAGTTGATGTAGAATGACTCCCTCCAAGGAATATTGAAAATACATACATATTTTAGATAATTTTTATATGGTTATAGAAGAACCCCAACATAAAAATAATCATAACTGCCTTAGTCTTTAAACTTCCTCTGAAAAGCAAATTCAAAACTACTCAGTAGACATATATTCATAAGAGCCTGACTACCCCCCAAAAAATTAGTGTATAATAAAAAGGTTAAAATGACATATTAAACAAATTATATGGAAAGAAATCCAATATAAAAACTCAAAGTGATTAGCATAACAGGTAAAGACCACAGAACATTCAAAATATTATAAAATACATAGGAAAAAATGAAGAAAAATTTTAAAAAGGAACAGACAACTAATGAAAAGAATGAACCACATATAAAAAGGTCAGTAAATTTAACACTGAAAGTAGGTACACTACTTTATCTTCAAGATTAAGGCAGGTTGATATAGTAGATATTTAAATACCAAGCTAGGCAAACTAGGGCTTAGAAGTTATTCTGGTGTGAATAAGAATATCTGGATGAATATTTCTATTCCACATTTACTATTAGATTGTCAGAGAAGTCATGACGTGTTTTTTCTATGGTTTTCCTTGCAAAAATACATTATGACACTTCCGACAACCCAATAGCTATGGAACCCTGACTAATTTACTAAATTTCATGACCTACATTTCTCACTTTAATAATAATACTCATAGAGTTTTTGTAAGGATATTTACTGTTTTAAAAAAGACAAAACACATATACTAGGAAACCTGGGGGATCTATCTGTTATATCGAAGCAAGCACAAACAGTAAACCAGAATAGGGAGACAAAGAAATACAACCCAAATAAAAGAGCAGAAGAAACCTCCTGAATCAGTGGAACTAGAGGAAATAGAGGAACTATTGGAGACAGAGTTCAGAACACTGATTATTAGAATTTTTAAGAAAATTAATGAAAATATAAAGAAGGGTAGAGAAATCATGAAAAGCAACCAGCTAGAACTTAGGAATGCAATTACTGAATTAAATAACAAATTCAATGGAATGACTAGCAGATTGGACGAAGCAGAAAATCGAATGAGTGATTTAGAAGACAAGATAGCAGAGATCACCCAAGCAGAACAACAAACAGAAAAAAGAATGAAAAACATTGAAAATAGTTTAAGAGAGCTGGGGGACAACATCAAACACAATAACCTTCGGATCATTGGAGAACCAGAAGGAGAAGAGAAGGAGCAAGGGATTGAGAACATATTTGAAGTAATAATGTCTGAAAACTTCCCTAATCTGGCAAAGGACATTGAAATACAAGCCCAGGAAGTGCAGAGAGTTCCAAACAGGATGATCCCAAACAGGTCCACACCAAGACACATTACAGTAAAAATGGCAAGGGTGAAGGACAAAGACAGAATCCTTAAAGCAGCAAGGGAAAGGCAGCAAGTTACTTACAAGGGCACTCCCATAAGATTATCGGCCGACTTTTCTACAGAAACTTTGCAGGCCAGAAGGAATGGCAGGAAGTTTTCAAAGTAATGAAAAATAAGCGCCTACAACCCAGATTGCTGTATCCAGCAAAGTTATCATTTAAAATTGTAGGAGAGATAAAGAGTTTCCCAGAAAAGAACAAGTTAAGGGGATTCATTACTACCAAGCCAGCTTTGCAGGAAATGTTAAAAGGGCTTCTTTAAGCACAAGAGAAAACAACCTAACTAAGGAAGATTAGGAACACAAATAATAAAATGACAATCAATATGCACCTTAAATGTAAATGGAGTAAATGCTCCAATCAAAAGACATACGGTGGCTGAATGGATAAGAAAGCAAGACCCCGGCATCTGCTGTATACAAGAGACACACCTCAGATCAAAAGACACATACAGGCTGAAAGTAAAGGGATGGATTCAAGTAGTTCATGCAAATGGAACGGAGAAAAAAGCTGGAGTAGAGATACTTATATCAGATAAAATGGACTTTAAATTGAAGAATATAATAAAGGACAAAGAAGGACACTTCATAATAATAAAGGGATCGATCCAACAAGAGGACATAACCCTAGTAAACATCTATGCACCTAACACAGGAGCTCCTAAATATATAAAACAGATATTGTCAAACATAAAAATGGAGATCAACAGTAACACTATCATAGTAGGAGATTTCAACACCCCACTGTCACCAATGGATAGATCCTCCAGAAAGAAAATCAATGCAGAAACAGTGACCTTAAATGACACAGTAGACCAGCTGGAATTAACAGACATTTTCAGAGCATTTCACCCCAAAGCTACAGAATATACATTCTTCTCAAGTTCACATGGAACATTTTCTAAGATAGACCACATGTTAGGCCACAAAACAAGTCTGAATAAATTTAAGAAGACTGAAATCATTTGAAGTGTCTTCTCTGAGCACTATGCTATGAAACTAGAAATCAATTATAAGAAGTACCCCGGAAAGCTGTCAAATAAATGGAGGCTAAATAACATGCTACTAAATAGCAAGTGGGTCACAAATGAGATCAAGGAGGAAATCAAAAGATACCTTGAGACAAACGAAAATGAAAACACCATGCCCCAAAATCTCTGGGATGCTGCAAAACCAGTCCTAAGAGGGAAGTTTATAGCAGTGCAGGCCTACCTAAAGAAGGAAGAAACATCTCAAATCAACAGGTTATCCTTACACCTAAGGGAACTGGAAAAAGAACAGCAAAAGAGGCCCAAGGGGAGTACAAGAAAGGAGATAATAAAGACCAGAGCGGAAATAAACAATATAGAGAACAGAAAAACAATACAAAAGATCAATGAAACCAAGAGCTGGTTTTTTGAAAAGATAAACAAAATTGACAAACCTCTAGCCAGTCTCATCAAAAAAAAAAAGAGAGAGAGGACTCAAATTAGTAAAATCAGAAATGAAAGAGGGGAAATAACTACAGACATCACAGAAATACAAAAAATTTCTAAGAAATTACTATGAGCAACTATATGCCAACAAATTTGACAATCTGGAAGAAATGGATAATTTTCTAGCAGCATACAACCTTTCAAAGCTAACTCAAGAAGAAACAGAAAATCTAAATACCCTCATTACTACCAAGGAAATTGAATAAGTAATTGACAAGCTCCCAAAAAACAAAAGCCCTGGACCTGATGGCTTCACAAGTTAATTTTATCAAACATTCAAAAAAGAAATGTCACCTATTGTTCTCAAAGTATTCCAAAAAAATCCAGAAGGAAGGAAGTCTCCCAAACTCTTTTTATGAAGCCACTATCACCCTGATTCCAAAACCAGATAAAGGCAGCACAAAAAAAGGAAACTACAGGCCAATATCCTTGATGAATATAGATGCAAAAATCCTCAATAAAATATTAGCAAATAGAATTCAGCAATATATTAAGAAGATCATACATCATGATCAATTGGGTTTCATCGCTAGTATGAAAGGCTCGTTCAACATCCATAAATCAATTAATGTGATACACCACATCAACAAAATGAAGAATAAAAATCACATGGTCATATCAATAGATGCAGAAAAAGCATTTGACAAAATCCAATAGCCATTTATGTTAAAAACCCTTAGCAAAGTGGGAATACAGGGATCATATCTCAACATAATAAAAGCCATATATGATAAACCTACAGCTAACATCGTACTCACTGGGGAAACGCTAAAAGCATTCCCCTTAAGATCAGGAAAAAGACAAGGCTGTCCACTTTCTCCTCTTTTATTCAACATAGTTCTGGAAGTTCTAGACACAGCAACCAAACAACAAAAAGAAATAAAAGGCATCCAAATTGCCAAGGAAGAAGTAAAATTGTCATTATATGCAGATGACATGATACTGTATATAGAAGAACCCCAAAGTCTCCATAAAAAAAACTATTGGAACTGATAGACGAATTCAGTAAAGTAGCAGGATATAAAATCAATGTTCAGAAATCAGTAGCATTTGCATATACCAATAATAAACTAACGGAAGGAGAAATTAAGAAAACTGTCCCATTTACAATTGCGTCAAGAACTATAAAATACCTAGGAATAAATTTAACCAAAGAAGTAAAAGATCTGTACTCAGAAAATTATAAGACACTGAAGAAAGAAATCAAAGAAGATACCAATAAATGGAAACATCTACCATGCTCATGGATACGAAGAATTAATATAGTGAAAATGTCCATAGTGCCTAAAGCAATATATAGATTCAATGCAATTCCTATCAAACTACCAAGGACATTTTTCTCTGAAATAGAACATAGAATCCTAAAATTTATATGGAACCATAAAAGACGCCGAATAGCCTCGGCAATCCTGAGAAATAAGAACAAAGTCGGGGGGATCACGCTACCAGACATCAAAACATACTACACGGCTACAGTAATCAAGACAGTATGGTATTGGCATAAAAACAGACACATAGATCAGTGGAACAGAACAGAGAGCCCAAAAATAAATCCAGGCATTTACAGACACTTAATCTATGACAAGGTAAGCATGAATTTACATTGGAGTAAAGACAGTCTATTCAATAAATGGTGCTGGGAAAATTCGACTGACACATGCAGAAAAATGAAACTGGACCACCTCTTTACGCCATATACAAGAACATGCAGAAAAATGAAACTGGACCACCTCTTTACGCCATATACATATCTTTAAAAATGTATTAAAGATTTAAATGTAAGACCTGAAACCATAAAACTCCTAAAAGAAAATATAGGGAGTACATATGCAGACATTACCCAGAGCAATATTTTTACTGATACATCTCTGCGGGCAAGTGAAATAAAAGAAAAAATGAACATATGGGATTATATCAGACTTAAAAGTTTTTTCACAACAAAGGAAACCATTAAAAAAAAAACGGAAGCCTACTGAATGGGAGAATATATTTGCCAACGATGTATCTGATAAGGGGTTAATATCCAAAATTTATAAAACACTCATGAAACTCAACACCAAAAAAACAAACAACCCAATTAAAAAATGGGCAGAAGACATGAAGAGACATTTCTCTAAAGAGGACATGCAGATGGCCAACAGGCATATGAAAAAAAATTCAACCTCACTGGTCATTAGGGAAATGCAAATAAAAACCACCATGAGATACCACCTCATTCCAGTCAGAATGGCTATCATCAACAAATCAACAAACAACAAGTGCTGGACGGGCTGTGGGGAAAAGGGGACCTTGCTGCAATGTTGGTGGGACTGCAGATTGGTGCAGCCACTATGGAAGTCAGTATGGAGGTATCTCAAAGAACTGGAAATAGAGCTACCGTTTGACCCAGCAATTCCACTCCTAGGTATTTATCCTGAAAAAACCAAGACACTTATTCAAAAAAAGTTATACACCCCTATGTTCATAGCAGCACAATTTACAATAGCTAAGACTTGGAAACAACCAAAATGCCCATCAGTAGATGACTGAATTAAGAAACTGTGGTATACTTATACAATGGAGTATTACTCCGCTATAAGGAAGAATGAAATCGTGCCATTTGCAATGATATGGATGGACCTAGAGACTATAATGTTGAGTGAAATAAGTCAGTCAGAGAAGGACAAATACCATATGATCTCACTCATATGTGGAATCTGAAAAACTGTATGAATGAGCAAAGTAAACAGAAACTGTCTCATAGATATAGAGGAAAAATCAGGGTTGCTAATTGGGAGAGGAATGGGGATGAGGGAGAAGGGGAAGGGATTAGACAGCAAAAATAGGCAACTACAATATTGCTACTGGGATAGGAAAAACAGTTTGGGGAATATAATTAACAATGTTGTAAATATTCTGTGGAATGTCAGATGATCATAGGTCTTGTTAGGGAGACCATTTCATGGATGGAGTAGAGGTTTGATCACTGCACTGTATTACTAAAGTGGAGGTGGTATACCTACTGTAATTGAATATATATAGATAGTCACGGGATGTGGATTATACTGTGGAAGAGAGTCAGAGGAAGAGTAATAGATATATATGATATGGGGGGGAGTGGGGTGGTGTATTGGGGGTGGGGCGTTGTCACTTTGAGGGGTAAAATGTATAACTATTGCACTGTGTTGTACACCTGAAACTAATTAAAAAACAAAACAAAAAAAAAACAAAAAAAAAAGAAAAGATATTTTCCAGAATTTGTTCACTTGAACAAATTGAACTACAGCTCTAATGCTCTAGTTCACTGGGAAATGATTGATTTTTTTTAAACTAAGATAACAAAAATTACTTTTATACTCGTACATTTGTAAATGCTAACCTTTCCTACCATATGAAGAATGTACAAAAATTCTTTGCCTTTTATATTTTCAATATGTTTTATTTCTCTTGAGAAGCAGATATAGAAACTACAACCAGTGTTATATTTGAAAGAGAATGTGAAGTTTAATTTTTTACCTTAAAATAATAAATCCTCCCATAGCAATTGTTATTAATATTTGAACAATTTTTGAAGGTTTCAGCAAGCTATACTTTTATTTTAAAATAAGACTGCATTCATTATGTAATATTAGGGCATTGTTTTAACAGAATCCCTGGAGTTAGAGTTATACTAGTCTATATTACATTGTATCATCATTTGGTACAAAAGTGATCCTTTAACAAACATCCTATCTTAAGTTCTAGAAAAAAGGAAAACATATGTTACATTTTAGCACTTTTACAAGTGCTGGAGTACTTAAGAGCTAATGGTGTATTTGTGCTTGCTTGTTTGACCCACTAAAAAGTATTTTCAAACTAATGATCTGAAGAGTAAACACATGTCAATATATAATTGTTAGTTTCTGAATTGATTCAAAAGTGCATTTTCATTGAAAATGAGACCATTTAAACTTAGAATATAAATGAAACATTAGTTCTGACTTTTTTTTTTTTTTAGCTGAGCCATCCTGCCACCTGTTGTCAGCTCTGCTAGGGCTGGGCATCGAACTGCTGTTGCTCGGAGCTCAGCTTGCACTCTTGAGTGAGTTCTTAACCAACTGAGCCACTCACCCGGCCCTAGTTCTGATTTTTTAATATTAAAAAAATTGGAAAAGATTTCATGTCCACCAAAGTGAATTCTGATGATTATTGTTCATATTGCTTTAAATGAATCACCATGACTTAAATGATCAGAACCCTAATACACCGCTGTATTGATATATCTTTAGAAAAATCCTTCTAAAAAAGAGAGCCTCCAAGGAACTGCTGTATGAGTCAAGCTTGTTGCAAATATTTGCAAGATAAAATGACTTAAAATAGCTCTGGACTCAAGCATTAGCATCCATTCTCACCCAATCCGAATCAAATGTTGGGGTAAAGTAGCCACAGAAAGCTAGACTGTGCGTCTGCTTCATTGTTCTAGTCTTACTGTGAGATGCAGAAGTAAACTCCATGTGGGCATATGGCTACCAGCTGGCTTCAGGTTTTACTAATAGTCATAATCTAAGGAATTATATGCAAAGTTGTTATTACACCTGAGGGACCACGTGAGGAAAGAATAGGGCAGAAAAGCTGATAAGACAGTCTTAAAATATACTGAATGGAAAGTCTAGGTATCAAGTTCAGATGATAAAATGGAAAGACAGGAGTCAGGCCCAATAGAAAAACATGTAAAAATCTTACAATAACTAAGGTACGCTATCTCTTGTTTTGTTTTGTTTTGTTTTGTTTTGTTTGAGGGCAGTGTCACTGGCCCTCATATGTGGGACCCAAACCGGGGCCACTGGCTTCTTTTGTCATATTTGAAAACTCCTTCATTGATATCAACTAGTGTTGATACCATCCTAGTGTTACTAATAAGTAAATAGTTGATAAATAAAAATAAATATTTATACACATATATTTATTCAGAAAATACATTTATATGCAAACTTAAAACTTACTTGATTCTTGAGGAAATAAAAACCCAGACTAAGGCAAAATGAGGACAATGAATAACTAGAAGTTACTGATTATTTAATCAAAGAAGCATGAAGGGGAATATACAAAGAAATGGTTGATGTACAATCGGCAATCTAGATAAAGTAATATGCTCAAGAATACTTATTTGTTTATTGAATTAATAAATATTTATGGAGAATCTACATTGTGTTAGGCACAAAGACAGGGTTCAGTTACTCTAGAAGATAAAAAACTAGTGGAAGACCTGTATTTATGGTCCTTGATTGCTGAACTTCTATTGAAATACAGTAATAACTTGGTTTGTGAGCATAATTCATTCCGGAAACAATCTACTCATACTACAAGACATTGCTCATTTACCACATTAAAATGTATTAGAAATGTTTGCTTGTCTTGCGGAACATTCGCAAACCAAGTTAATCGCAATCCAAGGTTTTACTGTACTATCACGTGGTATCAAGAGTTAATTGTGGTATATTAGAATAGTAACAAAACAGAGGGAAGAAAATGATTCTTGCCTTTGGCTATGATGGAGAAGTTAGAATAAGACTAATGTTCTCATTAAGAACAACAACAACAACAAAAATCTAGATTAAAATATCAAAACAAAACAAAATTTCACAGGCATTGTGAAACAATCAAGATATCCAAGACTTAAGGACTAATATGCCATAGAGAAGTGAAATATGTTGAAGTTATCCCTGCATTTCATCAAATACATTTTTTTTTTTTTTTTTTGGAATTATAGTCCAGATGGAACAAATGCCACAAAGCAGAATTTAAGCCGTGTCACAAGGCTGGGGAGACAAAAATAAGTGAATGCATTGCTACCTATTAGCTAATACTTGAGGAGTCAAGACCTTAAAGAAAAGGGATCATAGAGAAGAGAAAGAATATTCTGTCTCATGTAACACATCAAAGAAGTTTTGTTGCCTAAACTGTGCATGTTTTATGCTGGACAACTAGCCAAGTTTGAATAATGCTGGGAGCCGACAGCACCCCAGTGTCTGAAAAGGTCACATCGAGGTAAAGATCCACGCTCAGCATTGAATGTCTAGAGTGCTGCCCTATGATTCGTCATGTAGTAACTCCTGCCTCTATGAACCCATGTGAGTTTCCTCTACATAAGATCCTATAGGAGACAGTACTTTCACTGCATTTATGGCAAGTCTCTGTGGTACCCAAATGAGAAATGGCTATGCAAGTCAATGACAGGCACGATCTCCTAAAGAGGAGACAACCCAAGCCAAGCTGTATCCCCCGTGGGGACCCCATGACTGAGAAAAAGGGGACTAAAGCCTCATGGAAACAGAGGCTCAGACCCTGACCACATAGTCCAAAAGCCTGCCTATGAGAAACTGATGATAACATCAGTCCGTTGAGCTCGCTTGCCTAAGATCATCACAGTGAAAAGTCTCCTTGGAGACTAAAGGTCTCCAGGCCATAAGAGTTCTAAGAGATGACTTACTGACCATGAGCTATGTTAATCAATAGCCTTATTTGAGTTCTTTGTCTTGTACATTGTTGTAACAACAGATACTGAAGCTTTGACTGAGAAACAGATGCTACCCTCTATTGTAATAACTATAGCTCTCCGTAGGATAAGCAATGTTTGTAACAACCTTTTGGCTTCTAAGTAATCTCAAAGGAATAGACTTTAAACACAGCCTCTCCTAGTCTCTTAGTAACAGCTCAAGTATGTGCCCTGTGAGTCTTATAATTGTGTTTAGCTGTTAGAATCTAGGATAATAACTAGGTAGTCATAGGAACCATTCTTTAGGCAATATGTAGAGATAAGTTAATTCTTCATCCATAGACATAGAACAGGTCACACTCTACCCCTAATACACAAAAACAAGTTCAAGGAAGTAAGGAAGTGAAAAATTGTGAGAAAGAAAAAAACATTATGATCATGTGAAATATAACTTGTGATTTAGGTAATGGTCAAAAACCCCTATAAAAGGGGACATGCTGTAACAATAAAGGGTGACACTTCTGTGAAACATTCTTGGTATCTCCATTCTTGTCTCTTCTCCACGACACCATCCACACCTGAGGGAACCCATGGACTCACAGAGGCTGGACCCCCCAGAATAAGACATGAATACATTTCAGCGATTTAATGGTACTGGAAAGAAACAAAACAAAAACAATAACAAGGAAAGAAAAAAGAAAGAAAGAAAAAGAACCCTGGATTTCAGAGTTGAGCAAGAAAGCTGTTAGATACATATTTAACAGGATTTTAGTTAAGAATATTAAGGAGCTATAATCAAAGTAGGACCTATCTTTATTAGAATAAGGTAATCTCTCCTTATTTTATCTCATGGCAAGAATTTAAAAAATAGTCTTTTGAGAAAAACAATTTCATCCAGCGCCTCTATAATTTTTCATAATCAATGCAAACATCAAAACTACCAATCATGCAATAAAACATAAGCAATTATTTAAAGACTAGAAAATGAAAACAAAACAAAAACAACAAACAAAAAACAGACAATAGAAACAGACCCATAATGAACTAGATATTAGAGTTTCAATACAGAAGTTGTAAAATAATGATGAATAAAATATTAAGAAATTAGAAAATATCAAATTTGCCAGAAAATAAAGCATATGGGAAGAGTGAAATAGACATGTTGGAAATGGGACAGAAAAGACAATTTAATAAATGATATTACAATAGTAGCAGAATTAACAAACCAAAGAATTAGTGATCTGTAAAATATCTTTCTTAATAGAAATGATGGATTCTAACATAAAAGAGAATAACATCTTAAAAAGCATTACCCCACTGTTCTTGAATGTTCTGATCTGTTTCATTTTTTTTTCTTTGCATTTCAGAGTGCAGAGCTTCTGTGAGCATATAATCAAGCTCACTGATTTTTCCCTCGGCTGTTTCCATTCTACTGATTAGCCCTTCTAAGGCTTTCTTCATTTCTATTACAGTGTTTGTTTGTTTTGTTTTTTGTTTGTTTGGTTGTTGTTAGCATTTACTTTCAGTTTTTTTTTTCTCTTATAGTTACCCTATCTACAATTACAATGCCATCTGTTATTGCATTTGGTATATATATTTCCATTAGAGCTCTGAACATATTAATCATAGTTATTTAACTTCCCTAATAATTGCAACATGTGTTTTCATATCTGAATCTGGCTATGATGAAGACTGTGTCTCTTCATTGTATATTTTTTTCATTTTTACATGCTTTTTGTTTATTTATTTTTAATTGAAAGACAAACATATTGAATAGTAGGGATTGAGGTAAATGGGTCTTTAGAATGAAGAATTGTGTTAATCTGGTTAAGAGTGAGATTTGTTTAATATTTTCTATAGCTGCATGTGGACTTCAAGTTCCTCTAATATCTTTGATTTTTATATTCCATTTTTACTTTGGATTCTACCTATATATTCCTTGTCACAGAAAGTCTGTGTCTTGCAATTTCTTCAATAGTGTTAAAGTTGAAGAGAAAAGAGTGTTCTATCTTAATCTGATCTCTTCTCAGTCTTTTAAGGATCTCTGTCTCAGAAGTACATCTCTCACAAGTGATTCCTTCCCTCTTTCAGCAGTATAGCGTTTTTACCCCCTATGTTCTACTTCTCTCTTTGCTGCTACATTCCTAATCAATTTCTTTCAGAGTATTTTCTCAAAACAGTATAATTAAGTTGAAAGTACATAATAAAAAAATTGTTAAGCTCTCTACAAAGTTATTATGCAATGTAACATATCAAAATCTGAGAAATTCAGTTGAAGTAGTACTTAAAAATATGCAATGTTTGATCACACATTAAAAAGAAGGTGAAAAATGAATGATATATTCATTTATCTCAAAACCAAATCAAAACAATGTAGGATCTAATAATGAAACAAGAAATAAATGATGAGTGGGAAAACTATATATAATAAGGATAGACAAATGATACATAGATGATGGACAGATAGATAGAAGAGAGATGTTTTTGCCCTTTAAGTTTGCAGTACAGGGAGCCTTGTTGGAAAAATATATCTGGAAAGCAGTAATGATAATTTTGGATAAGTATATTATGTATAACACAATTCGGTGTATCCAGCATGAATCAAAAATGTACAAACAAAACTGTGCATTTGCTTAGATGAAATGTACATGAAATAAGAAATTTAAAGAAAATATTGAACATCTCTTCTAGATTTATAAAATAAATATAATTATAAACAACAGAGCATACTGCTTTTAATGACTCACAGTCTAGCATTATAAACATGCTGTCTCTTACTTCTGTGTGCATATTTATGTACTCAATTATGAATATTTGAATGGACTATTTCCTCTTTAGAATAAATCACTAAGATTTTAAACCATATGAATTAAATCAATTGGTTTTAAATCAACTACCCACTGATTTTGGTCAGATATATTAATAAACTAAAATAAAAAGTTTTAAAAACTATAAGAGAAAAATTTGTTTCACTATATAAATTTAAAAGATTCTTAAAAAGGCTATGTTAAACCTGGAGATAATTTTTTAAATATCTTATATTAATTAAGATTCTGTGAAGAAAAAATATTAGAATGTCTAAAAACTTTAAAAATAGATGGCAAAAAAAAATTAATAAATGGAAACCCTACATGTTATCGTGGAATGGAATTTGTGAGGTGATTTATGCCTATGACCAAAGTAACTTACTGCAGCATTCAAAAAGAACAACTTCAAAGTACTTTTATTCTTAAAAAATATGAAATCTCAACCAAGAACAAATAAAATCTTAACTTTATTGAACATCTCTTTAATCTTTTTATCTTCAAGGGAGTAGGGCTTCCCTTGGCACTGGAGGAATAAACAATAAAATAAATATCTTTTGGCTGCCATTGCTAACTTACTGGCGCTCAGCAAGCTCTCCCTAGTTCCTGTAAAGGCACAGTCCCAAGGCAATTAAAATTGAGTAGTGTTAATAACTCACAGGAAATTACTGAAAATTTGTGTTAGCGTAGTAGTAGTATACAATGAATTATGTTTAAAATAATAAATTTGAATAATTAAGTGGTTCATTCATGTCCTGCTTTTAATTTTTTCTGAGCCACTTACATGAAGTTTTCTGTGGAAACAGGCATAGAACTTTAGTCTGCCTTCTTCAGCTGGTGAAAAAATACGGTGTAGACAGTACATTGTACTTTTATTTGAAAATTCTTGTAATTGTATTAGCTTTCAAATACATTTCAAGAAGGTTGTAAAAGGGCCTGAGATGGAAGTGGATATGTATATTAATTTTGGCATGAACCAGGGAATACATATTTACATTTGGTATGATTTTGATTTGGCATTTCAACCTACATAAATCCCTAGTAGGTAAAAATACCAGGAGAGCCATCTGCTGGTAAAAATAGGACCTGTGGACATGACTTTATTTCTCTTGTTATTTAACAAATCATGCCATACGTAATTTATTAATTAAAGATCCAGATTATTAAGAGCCATATTAATGCAACAGCACTGATATATCAGAATACTGAGAAAATAAAATGAGATGACTAAAGCACATGTTGATTTATTTTTTCTAATATTTAAGGCCATTAAAATTTTGCTTTTCTATTTACAAACAATATATTTCTGATATTACATGTAAATTTATGTATCCATGAAGTCACCATATCCTAAATATATAAGTATTCCTTCAATTCAATTTATTGTTAATTCTGTGAAAATATTGTTAATACACAAATAAAATGTTTCATGTTTGTTTGTGCTCAAGATTTCATGTTGTCAAATCATTCTCAATTTTAATAATTGAAAATTTATATAAGGGATTGCTGTTAACATTATTTGAAATGTTAAATTAATGCGTAATATTGTGAAAAAGTGTTCATCTTTTTCCTCATAATAATATATGTATTTTATATTCAGCCGATTAACAATCTTATTTCCATCTGCAACCTTAATTTGGGGGTCATTATTCTGCCTACCATATTTTTTTTTTTAATAAATTTATTGGAGCGACACTGGTTAATAAAATTATATAGGTTTCAGTGTACATTTCTATAATACATCATTTATATATTGCATTGTGTGTTTACTTCCCAGAGTCAGTTCTCCTTCCAGCACCATATATTTTACCCTCTTCTACCTCCCCCTACCACCGTCACCGTCTGATAACCACTAACCTGCTGTCTGCATTTTTGAACTGTTTCCTTGTTTGTCTCTTTTAGTTTTGTATCCCACACATGAGTGAACTCATATTCTCTGGGCTTTTTCTGCCTGAGTTATTTTTTGTAGCATGATAATGTCAAGAACCACCCATGTTGTCACAAATAGCAGTATTTCATCTTTTCTTAAGGGATTTACCAATTACATTTGCAAACTTGTTGCAACAATGTTGCTAACCTTTTTTATATCCAAGGGATGATTCATTATGAATTTGTACCAACTGGACAGTTTACCAAGTTTATTATTTGGAAGTGCTGAAAAGGCTGCGTGAAAACGTTAGACAACCTGAACGTTTGCCAACAATTCATGGCTCTTGGATCACGACAATGCACCAGCTCACACGGCACTGTCTGGGAGGGAGTTTTTAGCCAGTAAACAAATAACTGTATTGGGACACCCTCCCTACTCATGTGACCTGGACCCCAATGACTTCTTTCTTTACCTGAAGATAGAGGAAATATTGAAAGGAAGACATTTTGATGACATTCAGGACATCTACGGTAATATGAGTCATATATATATATATATATATATATATATATATATATATATATGAATGATATAACTCATGTTATATCTTATATATGTTATAACTTATATATGTTAAATAAGTTAATGCCTGTAAAACACTTAAACAATGTCTATCATATAATAAATGCTATATAAATATTGATTAAATAAAAATAATCTAATATAATACTTTCATTTAAATTTTAAAAACTCATTTCCCACCATGAAATGCAGGCATGGCTATTTCTACTGTCTGTTCAAATTTAAAGTATTTGCTTTTTATATGAAATGTCATACGGCCATAGCCTGCAACAAGTTTTAGTTTTTGCAGTGGTCTATGTTTGTATTAAACTAGTATTCCCCAGGTTATTCAGGGAAACACACAGGTATAATTTGAAATTCCACTTGATTGTGTATCTATTTATATGCTTCTTCAGGGTGCCATCATTCATGCTCATGAGTTTTACTGTTACATTTATGCTGATACCTTCTAAATCTACTTTTCAGTATCTGCTGACCCAGTGCTGACTCTCTCTTTGCACCATCGTCTTTATGACATTTGAGTGTGGAATAGATGTCACCTGCAGTTACTCACTTAGTATGAGCAACGAGAATTGCTGCTTGTGAGCATTTTCTGGTACCCTGCCCTAATGCTTTCCATGGCACTGGTTTTTCATAGCAGGATAATTTTTTTGTTTGCTCTCATTCTATGTATCTGTAGAGATATTTTTAAAATAAGTGTATTTTTTTATTTCTTGATGCAGAACTTAAATTTAAGATTTACATTGAATAGCTCAGTGTATTAAAAATTACATGGCTCCAGAATAATCTATTTTTTTAATTGTTCTATCTACTAACAATTGTCACCCCAATAAACTTTAATTAAAAAAAAATAGTCCAGGTTGAAATAATACATAAGCAATATAGTCAATAATATGGTAATAACTACATATAGTGATAGGTGGGTACTAGACTAGTCAGGGAGATCACTTTGTATATTATATAAATATCTAAAAATTATGTTGTATACATGAAATTAATATAAAATAATATTGAATGTCAACTGTAATTGAAACAAAAAAATTAAGAGAACAAGTGAAAGGGAATAAGGCTTTCAAATTTCCAGGTATAAAACCAACAAGATATAATAAACAGCATAGGCAACATAATCAATAGTATTGTGATAGCATTGTATGGTGTCAGATGGTTGCAGGACTAATCATGTTTATCATATATATATTTAATATATATATTTATATATTGTGTATATATATTATATATAAATATATATTATATATACATATATATGAAACTAATATGATATTGTATGTTGGATATATTTTAATAAAAATCTTCAAAAATAATTCAGGTTGCAATTGTAATGAATACTAAAGAAAATATCTAACATACAATCACCAACTGATACTTATTTAATAATTTACTTGGAAATTTGTAAAGAAAAATCAAACACATAAGCAAGTAATAATTAAAATTAATGGGTGACACTTGTTCATATATTCTCTATATAATCTGTCAAACTCAGAAAAAATTAGCTTTCTCCAAAATTCTCAAATGTTCTATCAAGCACATTTATTCAACTTATTTATTCTCTGACACAATCTTGTAGTCTACTAATATCATAAGGCATCTTTATATATCATTTTTTCCAAACAGCATTCAAATTGTGCCTAATACTCATTCCTTTATTTCAATGTGCATCACTAATTTCAACAACCAATAATTAGAATTTAAAAATTAATCGGTATGGAGCTATTATCATGGGTCTGGAAGGCGGCGGGCAAGAAAAAAAATCCTGTAAATTATTAATCTGTTCCTAAAACAAACAAACAACAGCAAAATAAATTCTGTTTTCCAATTTTTCTGAAACCATGGTGATTCAAACTTCTCCAAAGAATACAGTATTTTTCTGTGAGTTGGATGTGCTGGTATTGAATTGCCAAAAATGACTTTTTTTTCCCTTGGGTTTGATGATCCAGTTCTTTCCTTAGGCTTGGACAGTTCTCTTTGAATATTTGTTTGATTAGGCTCTCTGTTTCCTTCTTCCTTTCTTCTCCTTCTGGTACAACCATTATTCTTATATTGCTCTTTCTGATGGAGTCTGATAGTTCTTGCAGAATCATTTCATTTATTTTTATCCCCCAGTCTCTTCCATGCCTGTCATTTCCAGATTTCCATCTTCAGTATCACCAATTCTTTCCTCTGTCTGGTCAGCATTATTTCCTAAGTTCACTATTTCATTCTTCATCTTTTTCATTGAGTGCTTCAGCTCAAGAATTTCTATTTGGCACTTTTTAAAAGTTACAATGTCTTTGGTAAAGAAGTCCTTTTGTTTGTTAATTTTATTTCTGAGTTCATTAAACTGCCTATCTGAGTTTTATTGTATCTTGTTGAACTTTTTTTGAGAACTGTGATCTTGCATTCTCTGTCATTTAAATTGCATACATGCATGTCTTTAACTCTGTTTTCTGGAGATTTTTCATTTTCTTTCTGAGCAGCCTTGTTACCTAGGTTGATCATGGTATCTTATAGGCTATTTCTCTGCCTAGGCACTTGTGGGAGTGAACTCCGCACCAGGTTGATAAGAAGAGGTCTTTCTTTTGCCACCCAGTAGGTGTCACTGGAGCGCAAATGTTTTATTTTTCTGTTTACTGCTCTGGCTGGCTTCTTGAATCTCTGCTGGGTGGTAAAAAAGAAGTGCCTTGTATTTCCTGGGGAGGTGACTAACTCTTCTGTGACCAGGTCACCACCCCCATGGAAGAATGTGGTAGGTGATGGGTTTCTGAGCTCCTGCAATCTCTGTGCTGCCAATACTACTAGAAGTCCTAGTCAGAGCAATCTAACAAAACAAAGAAATAAAAGACATCCAAATTGGGAATGCAGAAGTTTAATTGCCATTTGTGCTGATGACATGATTCTTTATATAAAAATATAAAGATGCTGCCTAAAAATACTAAAAACAATAAACGAATACAGTAAAGATACAGAACAGAAAATCAATGTAAGGCTTTATGAAAGACCAACAGAAATATGAAAAAAATGCTCAACTTCATTATCTATTAGAGAAATACTGTCGTGTCCTGCATGACAGAGCAGTGGGAGTTGAGAAGGGATGATGAAAAGTTAAGAAAGAGACACAAAATAATGGAGAAAAATGCATGTGGGGCGAGGGGACTCCAGCCTCATGGACTGAGTCCCATATCAGGCCTGACTGCTCCTTTTATTGTCTTACACATAAGAAAAGATCAAGGTAGCTTCCAAGGTCTGTGAGTCTCACACCCAATAATTAGTCTCAGGACCTAATCTCCCAAGCCTGCAAGCTGCTATCACCTGAAGGTATTGTCATGTAGCTCTTAAGAGACAGAACTTCCTCTGCCAAGGCTTACTGATAAGAATGCATGGAAGACAGATATTATCATATCAGTGGGTCATTTCACATGCAGGCTGCCAGAACCTGAAGAAAGGTGTCTACGTCCTTTTTCCATGATTCCTCTCATGGCTCCCGTGTGACTGTGCCTGGCTTAGATTGCCCCTCCCTTGAAGGATCTTACCCATCATTGGCTAACCAGCCATCTTTTGGGGCCAAGTTGGGATGCACAGAGTAAGCATAATATTGACATAATGATCTATCTTTATGGAAAAGTGCATGAGGGCAGACAGGCAGGCAGTGTGACAACAAATGCAAATCAAAATCACAATGACATACCACCTCATACCTGTTAGAATAGCTATTATCAACAAGACAAGTAATAACACGTGTTGGAGAGGTTTTGGGGAAAAGCAACTCCTCATACACTGCTTCTGGGAATGTAAATTGGTACAATCACTATGGAAAACAGTATGGAGGTTCCTCAAAATATAAAGAATAGAATTACCTCATGACCCAGCAATCCCTATGCTGAGTATCTTCCAAAAAAATCTGAAAACATTTATCCATAAAGATGTACTCAACTGTACCCCTGTTTTCACTGCAGCATTATTATTGTGGCCAAGACATGGAAACAACTGAAGTGTTCTTCAATAGATGATTGCATAAAGAGGATGTGGTGCCTGTATATAGTGGAATATTACTCAGCCATATGAAAAATGACTATTAGGTTTACAAAATCATTCTAGAGAAAGAGCTTCATATCTCATTGCTGAATATCACTATGGTCACCTTCAAAGTGTTCTCCTTGGGAAGCTATGCACTGATGCCAGTGCCTAGTCCAGAAAGAGTTCCAAAGTTGCTTTGAAGAATGGATTAGGCACTGGTATTGGACCATAGCTTCCCAAGGGGAGTACTTTGAAGGTGACCATAATAATATTCAACAAGGTGGTAAGTACCACTTTTTTTCTAGAATGAGTTCGCAAACTTAATTGTCAGACCTCATATCTATATTTCATGCTAGAAACAATTTTTTGGAACCTCTACTGTAGTACAGAATGACTACATTCTGGATCATTATTGTGGATCTTCCAGAAGAACTAGAGAAGTTATATTCACATAATCTGTTTAAAGACATTAGAGAAATACTGAAGCGAATAGGGAAGCAGCCAAGGTTTTGGTGAGGAGATTATGGCAGAGAGTAGAAATAACATTCTGAAGTAACTTTTCCTTCACAGGGGTGATTACCAGTCTGGCCTTAAAATACACAACCTAGACTTAACTTTTCCTGAGCTAAGGGCCTCTGCTAGGTAGGGGAAATAAACTAAGATACAGGTATCCTTTTGGAACTCATGTACAAAATACAGAATGAGGGCCAAAATCCTGCTGAAAGGAAAACTCTGCCTGACAATCAAACTATCCTACTTATTATATAAATATAACATAATATTATACACACCCATACACACACACACAATTCTAAAGTTGTATAGGGTTAGATTTAAAAAAAAAAATAAGCAGAACATCTTTGGAAGACAGCATAACATCTACAGTCTCACCATGCCAAGGAGGAAAGAATTAGATAATAGAGCCCTCTACCTCAGGGACTAGAAGTATATGCCTTAGAAGTGGAGTCACTGCTGCTAGGTTTAAAAGATAATTTCACAGATATTAAAATATGTCCATTATTACAAATAGCATAAATAGTCCAAAGTACATAAAGTTCCATTTTTTAATGTGTTGCCTATAGTATTTTAAAAACTGTTACAGAATTCTCATTAATTCAATTATATATTTATGAACAAATTACATGTATCAAAAACTTTTAAAGAATGGTTACCATTTTCAACAAATTATTTGTGTAATAATGATATCGCTTTGTTGTAAACCCTTCTGCAAATTGATGGCTGAAGCCAACATTGTTCCTTCATAATGCGTGTTTTCATTTTCTCTCTCTCAGTCTCTCTACCCTCTTTTTTGGAATGTGTTACCTTTACAAGGCTACTGATACTCAGTTCCATGGCTTCCTACAAAAATCAATATAGTCACTAAAACAAATGTCATGATGAGATATATCACTGCAATGTGAAAGACAACCAGAAAATGACCAGATCTAATTAGTCTCACAGAGAAGCTTAAATGGTTTGAAATCAAAAGTGAAACAAATTGTTTGGTACCTCATTATCCCTGGTGGAATACAGGCTTTCTTCAGGGTCCTCTATCTCAGGGCCCCAGGAGTTGATTGTCCTTCAAATGGGAAGCCAGAATGTGGATGAAAGCATCTTCCTGTAACACATATTAACCAGAGAGATATTCAGCAGTGACTTTCTGTTAAAAGTTTTGTGACAATTTAAGCACCAGAAATCAATAGCTTAGTATCTTGGAGCGATTGTTATAATTTTTTTCTTCTCTAGAGCTTGTTTTTCAAGACAACATTCATAACCAGAACAAGCACTGCTTGAACCGTAGTCAATATCAACTAAGAAGATGTGTATCAAATCTCTATGAAACTGTAACTCATCATTTTAAGACCATTGTTGTCAACAATCATTTTCTCTAAAGTCACAATTGTGTCTTCAGAAACTTGTAATATATAATTATACAATTCCCAGAAATGTTTTGAACACAAACCAAAAACAATCAAACAAAAAACCTTGGACATGTAATTAATACAATATTTTATATTAGCATAAACCTTTGAGAAAATTTTGAAAATATCATCCATTTTTTAATATTTGGAAGTAATTTAGATAATGTTAAATATTAGGTATTTTCCTTTCAAGACTTTTGATTTGATTTCCACCTTAAAATATAGTATTCAAATAAAATTTTGAATTTTATCTTATAAATGTCTCATTTAAAAGTATACATCATCAATTGGTAGAATGTATGTTAAACACAAAACCATACAGAATGCAAATGTCATAAACTTTAAGTCTCAGAATTGTGGCATTTTTTAAACCATGCAGAATAATCACAGAAGATATATAATACAATATCTTAAAATTTGGAATAAACTGGAATTAATCAGATAAACATGTCTAAGAATTATGCACTGTGGAACAAAGCATTGCTGAGAAAATAGAACAAATACTTAAAATATATATATATATATATATATATATATATATATAGAGAGAGAGAGAGAGAGAGAGAGAGAGAGAGAGAGAGAGAGAGACAGAGAGAGAGAGACAGAGACAGAGACAGAGACAGAGAGAGGCACTATTTTTGAGAGGCAATATTGCTAAAAAAAAGACAAAACAAAACATACTTCCATATTCATCAATAGATTTAACTTAATACCAAACAAAATACAAGCAAGGTTCTGGGTTTTTTTTGAAAAGTTAATTCTAACATTTATATAGAAATGAAAATCACTTTTAATAGCCAAAATAAACAATACATTTGGATTAGTACACTACCTAATTTTGAGACTTATAAAACTACACTAATCAAAAAAGTGTAATATTATTATAAAGGTAAGCAATGGAACAGAATCACAAAACAGAACAGAAACAAACTATATATATTACACACACGCAAATACACAGAAAGAGAGTGTGTGAAAGAGAGAGAGAAAGAACGTGTGAAATATTTTGGCAGAGGTACAAAGGCAATTCACAATAGAAATAAGAGTCTTTTAAAATATTGGAAATGTAACAGTTGATTGTATATATGTCAAAAGGTTATTTTGACCAAAACCACATAGCACATGCAAAAATTAACCCAAAGGATCACAGACATAAATGAAAAACACAAAACAATAAAATTTCCAGGAGAAAATGTAAATGAAAACCTTTGTCCTCTTGTGTTAGGGAGAATTTATACACACAGAATAAAAAATCATGATCCATTGAAGAGAACAGTGATCAACTGGGCTAATTGAAATGAATAATTTATGCTCATGGAAGGACACTGTTAAGAAAAGTAAAGCACATGATCTAGGATATAAGACAAATTATATAAATCAAATATCTGATAAAGAATTTGCAATCAGATATATAAGTATTTTTAAATGCAATAGGAAAATAATTAAATTTAAAAATTGAGCAAAATTTTATATAGACACATTGTTAAAGAAGACAGATGACAAATAAGAATATGAATATGTTCTCAACATCATTATACATTGGGGCAATGAAGGATTTCACCTAAAAGAGATGTCATTATTTATACAATAGGACTCTTAAATATAAAAATCTGACCATACATTTAGATGGCGATAATATGGAGGAACTGAACCTCTCAAACAATGCTGGAGTGAATGTAAAATGGTTTAATCATTTTGGGAAACACAGTTGTATTGGGTTGTCGGAAAAGAATTGACATTTTTTTTTTCTGTTTTTCACTGCAAAAATGCATCATGACTTTTTGGACAACCCAATAGTTTCTTATAAAATAAATCACAGAGCTTCCATTTGATTCAGTTATCTTACTCCTAGGTATTTACCAAAGAAAAATGAAGGAATAAATGAAAAACATGTACATTAATGTTTAACACAATTTAATTGTAATAGCCTAAAACTGGAAAAAACTCTAATACCCATTAACAAATTCATAGGTAATACAATTTTGCTATATCCAAATAATACATTATCAGTTTTCAATAAAGAGAAATGAACTATTGATACATGCAACAACATCAATTACTCTCAGAATAATTATGTTAAATGAAAGACAATATGTATATTTGGTCTGCAATATATTTAAAATTCTAGAAAATGCAAATAATTTATAGTGATAGAAAGAAGCAAATCATTAGTTGCCCACGGGATTGGATGGGGCAGGAGACTGGGAGGGTAGAGAGAAGAAGATTATACGAGTAGTCACGCATAAGGAAACTTGCTAGTATATTTTAGAATGATGCAAGCACAATTAATAGAAAGCACTGAGTCTAATACATTTAAATAATAAACTTGTCATATCACATTAATTACACTCCAGAGGTCAGATGGATGGGTAATTTAATGGGTTAATGATGTCATGTCCTTTCTATCTCTCTACACCAACTTTCCGTGTATATATGTTACCTTCAGATGATCCTCATTATAGGAAAAACAGCCACAATAATTCTAGCTAACAGTCAAGACAATGGAATATTTAAAGTTTTGTTAGATTACCTACTTGGAGTGGAGTGGATGCTAGGAGCAACAGGGCGAACTAATGAAGTGTTTATTATCATGAAAGTATAGACTGTGGTGCCATGTCTTTATGTGCAAATAACAAAAAAACAAACCCTGCATGATTGATAGGATTGTCTTCTTAAATTTCCTTTTAAATGTCTTTTAAAAGTTTATTATAAACATATTGAAGCTCACAGAATTGAAATTTTTTCAAGAATATAGAAATACAAATTTTTCTTTCTTTTTTTTTTTCTTTAGAGGGCAGTGTCACTGGCCCTCACATGTGGGATCTGAACCGGGGCCGCCGGCCTCCCAAGCCAGCACTTAACCATCGTGCCACTCGGCCGGCCTGAGAAATACAAATTTTGACTACTTCATTTTGTGAGCAAGCGACCTTCTTATATAATGAAATTTATTTAAACAATGATCAATTTGGTACAATTGCTACAATTCTTGAGTAAGGACATCTCAAAGCCTATCAAAAAAAAAAAATCTTAAAAACAAGCCTCAAAAGGATCAACATTATACATTAGTAAATTAACTACTTGACAATAAAAACACAACAAACTACAAATAAATATTCAATGTTCCTCAAAATAAGACTGCAAAATTCAGAATTCCTACTTGTCCACAATATAAAATTACCAATTACTGGACATGTTAAGAAAAGAAGGAGAAAAATTTGACATATAATTAGAAAATAAAAGTTAATAAAAACCAACTTCAAGATCACACACATATTAGGTGAAGCAGGAAAAACCAATGAGGCGGCAATTACAAATGTTCAGAAACTTATTAGAGAAAAATATGGCTATTACATGAACAATCATATAGAGCATTTTAGGATATTAAATTATTAAAATAAGCAAATGAAATTTTAGAACTTAGAAGTGCAACATTTGTAATGAAAACTATAATAGAATAAATTGACATCAGATTTGAAATGACAGAAAATACATTTAGTAAACTTGAGATGAATCAGTATAAATTATCCAACCTAAATATCAAAATTATGGAACATTAAAAAAAAAAGAAACAGGGCCTCAGTGATATTGTCAAAGCATCAAATCTGCATTTCTGAGAGTGCAGAAATGCACTCAGAAGAGTGGGTAAATGTGCAAATATATTTGAGGAATATGATTATAAGATTTGCATATTTGTTAAAAATATAAGCTTTCATATCTCAGAACCTCAGCTAATAGCTAGCAGAATATGTTAAAAAAGAAATGCACCCTACTTATATAATAGTCAAATTTAAAACCAATGATAAAAAGAAAGGCTTGAAACAATCAAGAGAAATATAACATATTACATACAGGGGAAGAGTAATATGAATAAGCCTGACTTTTCATCAAAGAAAATGAAGGCAATAAAAATATCACAATATGCTTGCATATTGAAAAAATGTCAACCCAGAACTCTACCTCCAAAAGAAATGCTTTAAAAAAATACAGACTAATATTTTTAAATCAGGAAAACAAGAATATAGAGACTATTGCTAGGAGACCTGCATACTGGGTATGTATAAGAATTCTCTGAGTTAAAAAACATTGACACCAAATGGAAACTCAGAATTACAAGAATGAAGAGCTTTAGTAATGGGCAAATACTTTGGTAAATAAAAAATACTATTGTGTTATTTATTTATTTTCTTTAAAACATGGCTATGTAAAGCAAAACTGATAATGCTACATTATTGGATTTATAATACATGTTTCTGTAGTATTTATGAAAATAATAGCAGCCATGAGAGGGATGAGTAAATCGCAGTAGATAGTCACTGGGTTCTTACATTATACATAAAATGATACAACGTAGCTCAAATAGGTTTTGATAAGCTAGAAAAAGAAATACATGTTAGAATTCCTAAAGAAAATAAAATTAAATTTAATGCAAAGATGACTACCTTAAAAGCCAATGAAGGAGTTAAATTTGAATTATATTACATGCTTACTTCTGGACAAGAAAGTGGGTTCTGACATTGTCAGGGATGATCCCAGGTTGCTGGCTGAGCTCTTTCATCTCATATCACTAGTCAGTGTGTAGATGGGAAATATGACACATCATAGAAATGAAACACATGCCACTGATTAAAGTCACTAAAACATGTCTAGCTATAGCTGGTCAGCCAAAGGCAAATGTATTAAGTTCTTGAAAAGAGGAAAGCATGAAATATCTGTGAAGAAAACTGAGGGCTATCATTTTTCCTATTTGAAATATACAAAAAATAAATTACAATCCTCTGAAAACAATTTTGACTGTTGTAAACTAAATAATTGGCCCTCACATACATTAGATCTGAATACCTGTAATGTAGGGAAAAGGGTCTTACGGATGTGGCTAATGAAAATATTGAGATGGCCAGGTCACCTGGATTTTTGGGTGGGTCCTAAATGCAATCACAAATACAGGGAGATAAAACACATCCCACAGAAGAGGGGAGGACATTGGGATAGGAAGACAGGATTGGAGATGTGGTCATAGTAAAGGAATGCAGTCAGCCACCAGACCCTGGAAGAGGAAAGGGCCGATTTTCTCTCAATGCCTACATGGCCCTCATGACACCTTGATTTCAACCCAGTGAAAATGATTTTGGACATTTAGTTTCTAGGACTGTGAAAGAATACACTTTTGTTGTTTAAATTCATTGTTGGTAGTCATTTATTATAGAAACTAAAGGAAACTAATTTACCCATTTAAAAAATATCTTGCTAATTAATTTCTGTACCATTTTACGAAAATATTGCATTTAATTAGGTTTTGAAGTTATAAATGCTGTCTTTTTAATTTGTATTTCATAACATTTTAAGTTGATACTCTGTGATTCCTCTCCCTAATGTAGCTTTATCAAATATTGGTTGTATTCCAAAGAGAAACTCATTTCAAGTAAATTTGATTTCTATATTCACATCACTTTGATGAAAAAAGTCAAGATATTAAATGGACATAATTTATGTGCAACCAGTATTTAAATTAACTTTTTCCAACAAATGCTTCCATTTTTGCATTTTCTGACAAATTATGAGTCACAAACTAATTTATTTATGAATATGTTTTATTTAGCCAGAAACTAAGTATAAGTACACCAAAGGTATCTACTTAAACAATCCGTGTGACAGAAAATGAAATAGTCATAAGTTTAGGAGGTAAGTGTCTATGTTAATTTTACAGGAGTGCACTCTGATTTGGTATTTCTTTACCAAAGACATCTACTACATGATCCATCTATGATGAAATATTAGCAAAATACTGTGAGGTTGATGTAAGACGTACTCAGAGACTGGGATAGCAGTTTCCCAAAGTCCAGTAAATATCTTCATTTCTTGGGAAGCACCTGACATTAAACTTTTTAGATTAAATATAAATGCTCAAAATGGGAAGAAAATATAAATATGTGTCCAAATCAAAATTCAAAAACTAAATGATAGTGAATCACCAACAGGTTTAAGAGGTTGATTAATGGTGTCATCTGAAATATATTTTATCTTTCACTCTTCAAAAGTAACCATTATTTTGGCTGCTATGAATAGTTTACTTTCAGCGTTTTTTTGATCTCTATATAAATGGAATAATAATCAAATATATTTTCTCTGGCTTCTTTCATTCAACATTAGGTTTATGAAGTTCATCTATATTTATAAATTTTCACTTCTATAAAACATTTATATTATAGATATACCATAGTTTATTTAAACACTCTATAATGATGGAGTTTTGTTCCATTTCTTTTTGTTTGTTTGTTTTGGCTATTATAATGTCTTATAAACAGTATTATATAAGTCTCTTGATATACATGTGCTTGTATATATTCATTGCATGTCCATAAGAATGGAATGGCACACTTGTGGAAAGATATATGGGCTGCGAACAATTTTTAGCCAATATGAATAAATACACGTGAGTCTTCATTTGTGTGCATGTGTCAATTTATCCACTTAGTTGAAAGTCAACTGATTATATATTTATTGGCTAATTTTTGAACTCTCTATCTGCTTCATTAGTTTCTATGTTTGTCCTTGTTACAATATTGCTTTGTTAAGACTTCATTGGATTTATAGTTAATACTGAGATCATGTTCTAAAAGTCTTCTTTCTGTTTTTTAAAAATGTATAAACTGTTCACGCTATTCTACAATAGTTTCTTTGCATTCCCCAAAATGTTAGGTCCAGCATACGTGTGTCTACAAAACAGCCTACCTGCATTTTGACTAGGATTACACTGAATGTATGGAAAAATCTGGGGGTACATGACACTATTAATATCAGTTCTTCCACTCACAAGTGTGGTGTGCTTGCTTAATTAAAATATTGTGCCTCTTTTGTTAAATTTGTTCCTAAGGACCTTTTGCCATTGCAAAATTTATTTTTGAAATTTTATGTTTCAGTTAGTTATTGACAATATAAAAATGCCATTTATTTTGGTACCTTGTGTTTTTAATGCAACTATTCTAAACTTACCTTATCTGGAAGATTTTAATAGTTCTCTTTGAATTTTCTATATCGCAATTGTGTGCTTTGAGGATTAAAAACAAAGTCCTGGGGTGATCAGTTAACCCAGTTGGTTACAGTGTGGTGTTGATAACACAAAGGTTGCCGGTTTGATCCCCACATAGGCCACTGTGAGCTGCGCTCTCCCTAAAATGGGTCAACTATGCTATTGTAGTATGAAAGCAATGTGTAATCAATGACCATGGTTGTTCCTCAATAAAATTAAAAAACAAAACAAAACAAAACATAAAAACCAAAGTTCACTCATTTCCAATTTGATTCTTTTCTTTTTTTTTTTGGCAAAGTAAAAGTTTTTGTTATTCTTGTTAGTCACATTGCAGGATGAAAGCAATAATTACAAATAAATATTTAATAATAATTTCCCTTCAAAATTCTATATTTATTAGAAATCTTTTTAAAATACGCATTTGCTTCCATTATTTTTAATGGCAAACCTTGCCTTAAGATTATAGAGTATCCCTGGTAGGTTAAAATAAAAAGGTTATAATGAAACATACATATATAATTAATTAAATAAACACATGGGAAGTACAACCATGAAGTTTCTTGTTTTGTTTTGTTTTTTTGTCTTTTTTAGTGAAGAGAAATGTGCAATATAATAAAAATAGATAACCAGTGATCGGAATATAGAAGTATTAACTACCACAGATGAAGCCTCTATATGAATAACATTTTCTTTCTTTTCATAAAGTATGTCCAAGTCCATTAATCATTTCAAATTTATTTATTATTATTTATAAATTTGATACTCATATCTGACAGCTTAAATTTGTAAGCAAATATCTGTAACACTTTCTTTCCATTGTTTTCTTTCAAAAATGTATCTTAGAAAACAAAGGTTAAGATATATTTACCATAAGTAATACACAAGAGTAAATGACAGGCAGTACCCGAAACAGTTTTTCTCATACTGACCAGTGCACATTGTTTCTGGATTGGCACAGAGGAATCTAACAGGGTCATATTTTCAACTAAGGGAAAGTTTACCTGGCCTTTCTACTCTGGGATTTTTAAGTGGCATATGAGGGAAAACACTGGCATAAAACTTAGTGCGATCAGAGATTGAGATACATCAATAAGATCATTTGGAATACTCCTGGTCTTCTGCCCTATATTGGTACCTTACGTCAATTAGGAAGCACAAACTAATTACCTGCAATTATCAGGGGCCTAGAGTTGAAGATGTGAGGTTATTACAACATGGTAGAAAATTGGCCTCACTTGATGTTTATGATCGGAAAAACATTAATCCTTCCCAAGATGTGACCAGGGCTATTTGATCTAAGATTTCTTGTACCGGCTTTATGACACAGGAAGCCAGTAGCCTGTGGGACTGATGGCCTGCTTTGGCAATGTATTTGAATGGATGCCCTTACATTTATCTAAATTCTAACTGGAGCTCTGAAAAGGATAGCTCCCACCCTGAAAGATATTTTGCAGGGGAGCAATCAGATTAGCCTTCACTGGTTGGTAGATTTAATCCAGGTAAATAGAAAGCAATTTCTGACTTTGTCATTTCTCATTATGCATTTCAAGGGATATACAATGAAAAACGTACTGCCAAATATATATATACTACTAGAGAAGCTAGACAGTTTACTTTGATTATGTGTGTGTGTGTGTGTGTGTGTGTGTGTGTGTTAATATAAATTACCTTAGGGTTTTCAAATCCATATCCTAAATAGCAATACTTTTAGAACACCGCTTGTCACTTTTCATAAAATGTCAGGCAAAATCCACAAAAGTTTTAGTCAGCAGAAACAAAAATAATGGTGCCTGCTGTAATAATATAAATTATAACACATGCCACTCAACATCCCAAAAAGAATATGACATTCAAATTAATTCTTTTTACTTGAGTGCTGATTCATTTTGGTCACTGCAATTCTGCCTTACTCCTCCATCAAACCCTTACCACCACTGTTGCAAAAATTTATAACTTGTTTTCTTCTTTCTTGGGTTGATTTTTTCTCACATTATTTAATAACCAAAACCCAAGATTTCAATGTTGTGGGCACTGTGTTTTGCCCTTTCCCTCCTTAGTCTTTAGGTTTTACCACGGATCCCAGTCTTTATATTTCTGTGATTTTCAATCCTTCTAATCCTCCTCTTTTCTTTAGAAACATAATAGAATGTATTCCCAAGAACCCTTGCAGTCATGGGGTCTAGACATTAGGTATATGCCATTTTTGTACTGAGGTATTAAAACGCATTGTGTGATCCTTCATGCTTTCTTCCTCAGTAAAATAGAATGCTGAAGACCTATGTTGGCCTGGCAGTCAACTTTTTCTCAGGTTCCAAAAGGACTGGAATGCAGCCCAATTGCTGACTCATGTAACACAAAGAAGATAGCGCTTTGGTGTTTAAAAACAATGACAACAACAAAAAAACACTTGTCCTTTTGTGTGGTGGGAGAGAGATGTGTTGTTTTTGTTGCTGTCTTTCCCCTACATTATCATAACCTGATAAATACAGAATTTCATTTCAATTTTAATTTTTCAAGCATGCCCCACTGAGACCTGCATGTCAGGTACATAAAAGGTATCTCGATGATTATTTAGTTATTTTGCCTTCATCCTTCTCTATTACAATTATTCAAGTTTCTTCTTTCTCTAATAATTATATGTTTATTGCTGGGCTTCTTTCCTCAAGCTTGTGTCTCAGCATCACTAACAATTCAATCTCTACTGCAATCCAGATAACTCTGTTTCAGTCAAAAGCTAAAAATGAAAATCACAACTCTATATTCTTTCACTTTCAAATCTTTAGCAACTGAAATATAAGCATGGCCAAAGAAAATTTTAGTCAGTTTCACTTGAAATATAAGACTACTCAAGGAAACTTGTACCTCTAAAAAATCCTCCTGGCATTGAATATTGTGGAACAATTAAATGCTTTTAAACTCAGCATGGAATACATTTAACATATTTGTGGAGTTTCACTGTCAGCAGCAAAAGAAAGGTTACATTCCCAATGAGGATTTTTTTTTCATCTTTAAAAGGCTTATTTATTTTTTATATTACTATTATTATTATTATTATTATTATTTTATTAATTTCATTTTAAAACTCATTAAAAACAATGTCCCAATGAGTTTTGAAGAATGCTTTGTTCTGGGGGAAAAAGCCCAGCAGCATTTAGACGAGGAAGTTTTCTCTGAAGAAAGGTTATTTAATCATGCCTCATTGTTAGTTATTATCTGTAGCGAGAACTCTGAGGTTTTCACTGTATGTAAAAGCAACGACACACAATCAACTGGTCCTTTAATAAAATAGTGTCACATTTTTTGGATAATATTATTAGGAAATTCCCTTGGTTATTTTAAAATTGCTTTCTAAAACACCACATAAGGAAAACAAAAACATAAATAATGCATGTAGATCATGGTCCCCTCCCAAAGAACCTTCAAAGTAATACATTTTAACCAAGGAATACAATTTTGCAAAATGTAGACTTAAGATCTTAGACTACCAATTCCCAATGTTAGCAAAAAGGGCAACCAAATTTTTGGCACAAAGAATTGTGAGCTTTTGAAATCTTGAAATAAGAGTTGCAATACACACACACACACACACACTCATCATTGTTCAAACCTGATGGATTTAACCAAAATCAAGAGCTACGGTGACAGTGAATTCTCTAACATGGCTGCAGATCTCCCAATGTTGAAGGTGAGAAAACAATTACTGTAACATTTAAAATTATCAGCCTAGGCATTTGCTTTCTGAACTTTGACAACCTAGATTTCATCTGTATATCTGCATTTCTAAACAAAATCTAATTTTTTTAAAAGTTAGAAAATTTTATTTTTAATAGAATCATAGACTTAGCTTATGTTTCATTACCTTAATTTTTTCTCAGTGATATACCAGACATTTTTATTCAACATAATTTTATTTTACTACTTTGTTAAAAACCATACATTATAATATTAATATCAGTGATTTCATTCTTTATGTAATTCATTTATAATACTATGTACTATAAGTTAATATTTACTAAAGTTAGCAATGATTACTAAAGCTCTTAAAGAAAAAATTCTCAATTTAAGAATAAGTCATATTAGGGCCGGCCGAGTGACATGGTGGTTAAGCGCTGGCTTAGGAAGCCAGCAGCCTCGATTTAGGTCCCACATATGAGGGCCAGTGACACTGCCCTCAAAAAAATAAAAAATAAAAAATAAGTCATGCTATTTACTAATTAACCAAAATATGTCCCTCAATTTTTTTTTTATATATGGATCTTCATTTGAGATTGAAAACTTTCACTTCAAAATTGTATGGCATTTTAAAATGAAAGATCAATCAGTATGAACCCATTATTACTTCAGATACTTTCTCTTTCTTCTCCTTCTGGAATTCCCATTATGTCTATGTTACACTGTTAGTAATTGTCCCACAGTTCTTGGATAGTCTATTCTGTTTCTGTCATTATTTTTCTCTTTTCATTTCAGTTTTGTTGACAGATCTTCAAGCTCACTTCAAGATTGGTCATGGCCAGTCTATTAATGAGACCATCAAACACATTTTTGATCTCTGACATTCCCTGTTGAGTCTTTCATATTACTTTTCATCTACCTGCTTGTATCACACATCTGTTCTTTTCTTTTGTATACTTTTCCTTTCTGTCTCCTACCATAATAATAATAGCTATTTTACATTTCTGGTCCAATAATTCCAAAAGTCCTCCAAAACCACTTAGTATGGTTCTGATTCTTGCTCTATCACTCAAATTGGGATTTCTGTATTCTTGCATGGGTTGTAATTTTTGTTCAAAGCCAGACATGATGTAACATGTAAAGAGACTAAGATAGATAGGCCTTCAGTGTGAGTTCTTATCTTATTGAGCTAGGAGTTAGACTGTGCGTATTGCTTTTTACAGCTATAGGTGTCAGAGGCTAAAGTCTCTTCTGTTATCCTTGTTTTTGTCTCCTCTGAATCTTTGGGTTTCCCTAGGGATTTATTCTTAAATAAATTCTGAGATGAGCAGTTCTTCCTGTTGTAAGCTCCTGTTATTACACAGAAATCGTTTATGGTAGTAAGGTCCCGGAGGATGAGAAGTGTTTTGTATTTCTATGGCTGTGCCTCATTCTTTTGGGAAGTCTGTGTCCCCTGTGGCTTGCATGAGTGCTTAGTTTTTGCCCTCCCTTAGGTAGCCAAGAAGGCTGGAGTGGGTTAGCTTCGGGTATTTCTCTTGTCCACTTTGGTTTGTTGTTAATAAAATGGTTTAGCTTGAGGGCAACCCTTCATGAGGGTATATTTCAAAATAGCTGCCTTTCCCTTCTGCCTAAAGGATGAGGTATTTTTCTCTGCTATTTTTGTGAGAACCTAGTAAGGACGCTTAGGTAACACTTGTGAATATATGGGGCCCCCTTGGAGTTTTTAACTCACAAGGTTGTTTACTTTGAGGTGTTAGCACTTCATTAATCACAGTTTAAGTTTTTCTGTTACATTACTGGCTCTCGCAGCAGGTTTCTACTCCTGGTCTTGGCTCTCGTAAGCTGATATGTCTTTATTCATTTGTCTGTACATCCCTCCAATTTTGGGTGCAGCAATTTCCACTGTGACCTCAGTTCTCTGATGTATCTAAGAAGTGTTGTAAATTTTCTGATTTTTCTTGTTATAATGAGGATAGCAACCCTAATTCAATTTTGAAATGATGAAAGCATCTTCCTCAAGTCGTGAACAGTTTCACTTTCTAAGATTTTTGAAGCAATTTGCTACACCACAAACAATGAAATCTTCAAGTCTAAGTGTGGGAGAAAAAAAAGAGAAATCTTTACCAAGCCCATTTATTATTACAGAACTTGGAAAAAAACTGGTGGCAGCCACTTCAGAGCTGACCAAAATGTAATATGATTATCTACAATATCATTAGACAGTGAGATACTATTATATTTGTAATGTTGTGACCCTAAGTGTAGTATGAAGGCTGGGAAGTAAACTTTCCTACAAACAATCTGATTTTAACAACTTTTATGATACATACTTGACTGATAATAAAAGTTTTCTCTTTAGCTCAGAAGTTGATTTTATTTAAACACTATATGGCATTGGCCTGATTTTTATAGAGTATTAATTTTAATATATAGCCATTTTACATTTGGGAAAAATGTACACTTGCTGCATCACTAAATCATATAAATATAAAGTAAATTGTGAACTGAAATTCATTATGTTTAAATACATATAACTGTTTCTCAAACACGTTCCATTTTAAAATTGCTTAATTATATTTTACAAATATATTTTATCTGACTTTGCTTCAAATACTAGGTATATCAAATACTTTTGCAATACTACCATGACTTTACTAGGTTTTTCACTTCAGTTTAAATATACTTAGGTCACAGACACAAATATTCTAGTATTAAAAAGTCAAAGAAATCAACAAATTAGAGTTTTTTAAAGGGACATATAATACTAATATCAACACCAGTAATAATTTCAATTATTAGAAATATTATACTAAATATTTGCATATGGGGTAATTACATATGTTGATGCTTCATTTATAATGTGATGTTTTAGTTATATACTGTACTGTATGTGCCCATTTATAGGAACTATTCACTAAAACTGCCAAGCTAATCATATTTATAAATTTGTATTCTCTGTTCTTCAGAGTTGTCACTTCCCCACCCACCTGCTAAGTATACAAAAAGAGTTTTCTCAACATATTTTACCTTCAAACTATCTACGCAAGGGTCCATTATGAATATTTTTATCAGCTATATTTTAAAATTGAGCAAAAAGCATACATAAAATTACATAAATACTCTCTTCTCTAAGAATTGATTTGGGATGTAAGTAGTTTTAAGTGTGTCTAGTGGAAGTTAAAAAGTCTTTCTGTTTAAATTATAATAACTTTGTTATAAGATGCTATTTACCATAAATTGTCTTTAATTTATAATAACAAATGAATATTATTCTGCAAGAAATATAGTTTTATTCTGTAATCTATTTGACCTCTTCTACATAGAGACACTATAACTTATGAGATGATTAATGCATTAACATACCCACATGTTTATCATTGTAATTTCTCTTTTTCATCTGAATTCCCAGGGTCATAAATAAGCCAGAAAATAATTCACAACATTATTTCTATTTTAGACTTTTGAAACTTACTTTGGGATGCATTTTGTTCTACATCTTTAAGAGTTTGGAGTGTTGCTGCAGGTATATAGATACATGAATTTGAAATGTTGATTGCCTATGGTGGTATTTATATTTTCAATCAAAATCAGTAAAAATAGAAGGCTTCTACTAATTATTGGTACATGATCAATTGATTATGTGCCTTAACATTAACAATTATATATTTTTCAAGAAACATTTATCAGCCTATACTCGAAATGTAACAAGTATTAGCAAATGCATATCCAATTATCTTTGCTCATTGCCAATGCAGATGTCCGATTTGGTATTAAATTAATTACCAAATGCCTTTGCTTTCTGACAGTTAGATGTTGTAGACTTCAAAGACAAATAGATTTTGAAGCAATATAAGAAGCTCAGAAGTGTGAAATGCAGCAGAGCTGAAAAGTGAAAAATCAACAGGCTGGGCTGTTCATATTTTCCAGAAAACATTATCAATCATACTGTGACAACAGTAAAAAATGCAAATCATATGTGGCATAAATATAATCCACTGTAAATGAAAATTTAATTCGATATAACCTTAATGAAGTGAAATTTCAAGATGGCACATTATTTTATAAAGGATTTCCAGTTAAAATGATTATATCTCTGAATGCCATCCTAAAAGTCACCACATTATTGCATAATTTGGGGTTGAATTAGCATATTATAGAAGTTTGATCATTAATCACTAGAAACATTTCCAACTATTCATTGCTTCCAAACTCTTATTATCTTACTGTCACTACAAAGTTAATAGAAACATTTTTATTCATTTATGAACATGCATTAGAAATGAATCAGACATAGTATGATGATTATAATTTATATGAAACATTTTTCACAAATATTAGAATAAGTTCGTCTGCATATTATTGTTCAATGTTTACATGTGTAGTAAAATTTTGAGGCTCACCTATAAATAAGCTTATTTATAGTAAGTTCAGTGTTTATTGAAATTAACAGAATAAAAACCAGGAAATGATTACCTCTGTCTGTAAACATACAGCCTATTTTAACATAAATACACTTAACCTTAAACTGCTCATTTTCAAAAATACCTAAGTGCTTCATCTTTGTTATTTTCAAAATTTCCTCACAGAAACCTCTATTTAATTCAAACCATTTGTGTACTTTCTACCAGATAATATACATATGAAATTTTTAAGGAGAAAAATGAGAAAAATTGTTGGAATATATTATTGTGATTAATATATTGATTATTCAATCAGTATTTATTTAAATATATACTTCAACATCAAAATTATCTATTTTGCTAAATAAAATTATTTGTGGAATAGTTAGTATGAATCATTCTCTAGTCTATGAAGTTAGAGGCTTTTAAAAATATTTCAATTGCATATTTGTATGTTGTTTAATGTTGACATTCACATCTTCTTCTTTCAGTCTCTCTCTCTCTCTCTCTCTCTCTCTCTCTCTCTCTCTCACGAAAACTCAACATAAAATGTATATTCTTAGTGAGTTATTTTTCAAAACATCCCACTTAATCCTCATATTATATAGAGTACTTATCCTTTCCTCTAGCATATCATTGACATTCATTATACCTCATTTTATTCTTTCATTTTATTCTGCTTTTACCACTTCTGCACATGAAAGACAATCCATAATTTTGTTGGATAAATTAAGGCATAAGAGACACCAAAAAAATCAAAACCTATATTCTCACAAAATAATCAGTGACTTAAGGAACCACGAATGATAATTTACAGACTTCTGCCAGAAGATCACTTTAAATATTCATATCATTGTATCAATGCACTCTTTAATGGCGGGGGTGTTAGAAGGGGGTCAGAGGGGTCAAATATATGGTGATGGAAGGAGAACTGACTCGGAGGTGAGCACACAATATGATATATAGATGATGTATTATAGAATTGTACACTTGAAACCTATGTAATTTTACTAATCATTGTCACCCAATAAATTTAATTTTAAAAAAGAAACTATGATATGCATGTAAAGTTAATGAAAGGTCCTGGCTAAGTCTAAGGAAAGAAAGAAGTCAGGAGTTTTCTCAATAAGCTTTTGTTCTACAAATGCTGTATATTCTTTTTTATTTTATTTTTATTTTTATTTTTTTGCAGAATCTCAGTTTTCAGAGAGCTGTCAGAGGTTATATAGGTAATAGGACAAAATTTTAACCTACTCCAATTTCTCTTAGACTACTCTAATAGAGGTTTTGAGTCTGGCACCATCAGTATATCCAATTGCCTTAATTTTGGTAGTTTTGAATGCCCTAGCTTCCTTACTAGACTATTAACTTTTCAATTCTGTCTTCCTACACCTTTGGCTCCCTAAGACCATTCACACAACCCAAAACAGAATATGCAGTAAATTAATGCTACCTGAACAACTAAATATAACCCAAAATACCATTTTCCCCCTTATTTTAGGATTAAAATAGTAATAGTAGATCCAACTCCTGCTGGCTGAGACCATGTGAATCAATTGGTACCCTGTACAAACACCTTTATATAGAGAGTAATTTTTTATAAAATGATCTTAATACTCAAATTATCATGTTTACTTTGATAAAGGGCATAAATCTAGTTTATGCTCCCAAACCTGAATGACCACCATAACACTTTCAGTCAGGGATCTTTAACTGAAAACATTAAGGGACCATATGTAATAGAATGTCCTTCCTGAATGATGCTTATTTTATGTGAGGATATGTTATAACTATATAATTCTAACAAAAATCCTAGTATATATTTCAAATACACACTGGAAATTCTAATATGTATTTGAACATATTACATATATATAATTCTAATATACAGTAAACACATGATTCTAATATAGTCTAAATATAACATATATGATTCTGATTCTTAATGAAAGCACTGAAATCCCTAACTGTCTTTCCATTTCCTCTCTATTTACCCCACATCACATCTCTTCTCTTTTGGCTCACAAAAACACATATAGTTTCCACTTTCATGAAATAGTAGAAGGGTGACTCTGAATTCACTAGGTGACAAGTCGCCTTCTGAGAATTTGGTGTGAAGGTCAAAATGAACAGTTTTCCTGTAACAGCTGTCATGTTGGGAGGAATGCACATGCTCTCTTAGGAAGGTCTTAGCTCTTAACGATCAGGTTCCTTCTCCTCCACTGAAATTCCTAGAAATATTTCTATTTCTTTTACTGGATTTCTATGTCTTCCTTAACATATATAGACTTATTTTAACAGGTTCAAGCTGAATACACTTACATTATATTTATAAAGAATATATAAATAGAGTGTTAAATACTTTAATACAAAAAGCTTAATCAATTATATTAATTAGGGCTGGCCGAGTGGCGCGGTGGTTGGGCGCTGGCTTGGGAAGCCAGCAGTCCCAGTTCGGGTCCCACATATAAGGGCCAGTGACACTGCCCTCAATAAAAAACACAAAAACAAAACACAACAAAAAAAACATTATAGTAATTATATTTCACATTTTATTTGAAATATATATATGTATATATATATATATATATACATATATATATGCGAAAATACAAAAAAAATAGTGTGTCCATGATCATGATATGTTTTGAATTGAATGATGAATATCTTAGAATATTTTACTTTACATGGATGAATATGAATACTGATTGAAATATTATATGTAAGAAATTCAACTAATTATCACTCTCAAAAAAGGCAATTTTTTTTCAAGATTGTTAAAAAGGTGAGAGAAAACAAACTTCCAAATAAACACACGCACATACACATATGTATACATGTTCATGAAATAGTCATTTAAAAACATTCAATAATATATGAAAATTAATAGATCACAAAATCAAAGAATTGTCTAGCCATATAAATCAGCATAGCTATAGACCTAATTGGCAAAACTGTGCTTTATTTTATAGTTATATAAGTTTAATTAGCACAACTTTCTCATTGAAAGTGTTATTTACCAGCAAAACAGACTTCAAATTTCCCTAAATTGCTACTGTTACAGGCAAATGAAATTAATAAAATATTATTGTGTAATAATACATCTAGATTTTGTTTTTCTCTGAATTTAACAGCAGCTAGCAAGTGACCTTGGCAAATCACTTAACCTTTCTGAAACTCAGGTCCCTGAACTGTAAAATGAAGAACTGTGCTAAATGAACATTATATTCAATTTCCTCTCATTTTCTGTGCTTCTGAAAAAAATTCCTAAATAATAGGATGTAACAAATATGATTAACTGCTAAATTTTACATTTATATTTATTTGCAATATGTTCAATTCAAAAAAAAATTGAAACCTTATTTGTACATTTCTATTATGCTTATTAATTAGATTTTAATAAATATTCCAAAATGGCATTTTGAACATATACATCTTCCTAGAAATTGAAATGTTTCTCTCAACTTCACCTTCATCTGACTCACTGTTACAAATAATTAAATGTCTTAAGGTGTCAAAACTAATTTGTTCACAGTATGATGTGACTTGGTTTTTCAGGGTCCTGAAAAGGGAAAGGCTAAAAGGGTTGGCAAATGGATTGCACTGTGAAATATGAGAAACTATGGTCTTAAATTGCATATATTTAAAACTTTCTTGAAAAAGGAAATTCCCTCTTGTTTATATTTTACTATGCCTTGTTATAGATATGAGGATACACATTATAGCAGTGATATCTGAAGAAAATAATATGTATTATTTTTATATTTTCTGTTACAGCATTGATCCATCAGCTTATGTTGATTAAAACAAAGAATGTTTTAAAGAATTCAACCAGTTCAATTTCTTAGTATTGAAATTATACATATAGCATTTTATTAAATGCTGAGAGGTAAATAGAATATGGATACAAACAAACAAACAAACAAAAAACTTACAGGGCCGGCTGAGTGGCGTGGTGGTTAAGTGCTGGCTTGGGAAGCCAGCGGCCCCGGTTCAGATCCCATATGTGAGGGCCAGTGACACTGCCCTCAAAACAAAACAAACAAACAAACAAAAACAACAAAACAAACAAACAAAAAAAACTTAAAGACATGCTGAAATGTAGATATAGGTCCATAACCACTTTATTAAAATGAATGGTTTGGGATTACAATAGATCAACTAAGTAAATCAATGAAAACTGTAAACAAATTCTCCTCTACTTTTGTGCAGTTTTCATACCTTCTACCCATGTTTCTAAAATCTGATGTCTCACATGTACTAGTTAAATGAAGTTCATCATTTACCTTATTTCTTAACTACATAGAATAAAAATTAGTTTTGTCTATATAATAAAATAGTATTGCTTCAGATTAGTGAATGAATTGTTAAAGCAGTTTAACTCGGCTTTCTTCTAATCATATTAATATAAACACTATTGCTTTTTACTAGGAAAAGTAGAATTTCATTACATTGGACTTTAAAATCAATACACCTTTACACACTTAATCTAGTAAAGACAGAATTTTTAAGGTGCATGATTTGCTCCTGACCAACCTGAGCATAGATTTTTTTTGTTGTTGTTAGAGGAAGAGATTTCCACCCCTTTCAGGTCATGAAACATGGGATTTCACCAATGAGAGCTACATTAATATTATAATTAGGTTGATAATAAAAAATTATTTGAAATACATTCAATAACTGAGTATCTTCAACATGTGAAGCATTATGTTAATCATAATATATATATATATATATATATATGTTTTTTATTCTCAGAACCTTTTAGCTAGATGCTTTTCTTTTTTTAAAGTAAATTCAGATTGCATCTATCTATCTATCTATCTATCTATCTATCTATCTATCATCTATCTATCTATCACCTATCTATTTATTGCAACTCTCATTCTTTATTTTTTCCTTGTTATATTTTGGAAGTGACACTGGTTAATAAAATTATATATGTTTCAAATGTATATTTCTATAATACATTATCTATATATTGTGTTGTGTGTTCATCACCCAGAATCAACGCTCCTTCTATCAACATATTTTGAAACCCCAGCCCTCTTCTATCACCTCTCTTCCCTCCCTACACTCTGGAAACCACTAGACTGTTGTGTCTATGATTTTTTATTTGTTTGTCTTGTTGGTTTGTTGTTTTTAGTTTGATATCCCTCATATGACTGATGTCATATGGTTCTTGACTTTTTCTGTCTGACTTATTTTGCTTAGTATGATAATTTCAAGATCCATCAATGTTGTCACAAATGGCAGTTTTCATCTTTTCTTATGACAGGGTAGCAGTATTCCATTGTGTATATGTACCACATCTTCTTTATCCAATCATCTATCAGTGGACACTTTGGTTGTTTTCATATCTTGACCAATGTAAATAATGGAAGGAAAACTGACTCTAGGTGGTGAGCACACATTGTGATATTTAAGTGATGTATTACAGGAATATACACTTGAAAATTATGTAACTTTACTAACAATTGTCAACCCAATAAATCTAATTTAAAAAAAATAAGACTCACCTCACAATGATGTCAATAGCCCTCAGTTCCCTTCACAAAAGACTAGCTAAAATTCCATGCATTGCAAAATATCTGAAGTCCTGTATTGATACTCAATGAGCTTTCAGTATCAAGCAATTAATTATTCAAACAGAAAATCTGATTAAGTCTTTTAAAACTACTGCATTTTCCACATGTTTTGAAGACAAAAATGAATGGAGTGTGTATGGCATTATCCCCATAAACTTGGAATCACATGTCCCTGATTTTACTTCCACTCTTGCCAAGTTTAACAAGAAATTTAATGTTTGCTTGTTGCTCTAATTCAAGCTTAGACAATCTAGCGACAGAACCGAAAAACACGCAACAACGATAATGAATGCCACTCAGCAAGACACCGCCACTTTTCTACAGGAACACAGCTGTGAGATGCTGGTATACCCAGGTTATGAAACCTTACCGAGTTGCTTGTACAGTGCTGTCAATGTCAGCACCTGGTGGTAAGTTTGCACTTAATTGTTTAGCTAGTGTGTGTGTGTGTGTGTGTGTGTGTGTGTGTGTGTGTGCAGTACAGCATGGGGATGTGGAGTACAACGTAAGGCAGATAGTCAATGGAATTGTAACAGCAATATAAGATGTCAGAGGGGTAGAATATTGACAGGGTATCACTTTGTGAGGGGTGTAAATGTCTTATTACACTGTTTTGTACACCTTAAAAGTAAAATAAATAAATAAATGAATAAATAAATACATAAATAAATAACCACAGCAAACAAACAAACAATTCCCCCCCACCCCCCGGTTATTGACCTAGTCTTTGGGCCTTAACGGATCTAAATGAAGCCTCCAATTGTGTCGGCTAGGTGGTCCTTCTCTCACATCGTAGACTCACTTATTTCTCCTTCACTCCTCACACTGCTATTCCTCATTAGCTCTGATGATTATGGACTTTTTCAGGTTTTATTTAGGTTGGGCTAGTCAAAGAAATGGATATATTTCCTTGTGACTCTTGTGTAAATAAAAATATATCTGTAAACCTAAAAAAAACCCAAATACCAGTAACTGAAAAATATCATTATGGAGGTAAAAAGAATCTGGACTTCCTTTACTCAGTGTCAAGTCAAATCAGTCAGTAATAAAGTACATAGATGAGTTTATTATTGTGTGATTTAAAATAAGAAAATACTCGCGTTTATCCCAGAAATGCAAGATTAGTTTAATGTATGACCATTAATACACTTCATAACATTAAAATAATAAGAAAAAAAAGATATGGTTACTTTAATAGATATAATGACAGTATTTGAATTTTTTTAAATTCATGAAAAAAAGTCTCAGCAAACTAGAAATAGGGAAAAGCCAAATATTGAAAGAAGAATGGTTTCTACCCAAAATCTTGAACACTGGATGTTTGTATACTCTCACCATTTCTTTTCAATTTTGCACTAAAGATCAGTGTGAAAAGATGATAAAGAAGAAATAAAACATAAAATTTGAAAGAAGACAATCAAACTCTTTTTGTAGAGATGTCATGATCGTCTATATAGACAATCCAAATGAATACACAGAAAAATACTGGAACTGATAACTAATTTTATCAGTTAGCAAGACGCATAGCTAATAATCAAAAGTCAATTTTATTGCTATATACAACTAATGGACAATTAGAAAATTAAATTAAAAATAACTTCATTTACAAAAGCATAAAATTAAATTTCTAAGGATAATTGAACTGGCAATTTATAAGATGTATACAATGGAAATTAAAAGTCTTAGGGAAATTGTGGGCTGGTCAAGTGGCTCAGTTAGTAAAGAACTCGCTCAAGAGTGCAAGCTGAGCTCTGAGCAATAGCAGTTCAATGCCCAGCCTGAGCTGAGCTGCTGTTGAGCTGCCAACAGGTGGCAGGATGGCTCAGCTTAAAAAAAAAAAAAAAAAAAACTTAGAAAAATTAAAGGTAGAATAAACAAAGAGATAAACTATTTATCTATTGGAATATATTAGTGATATAAAAATGGGAATTCTTCTCAAATTCATTTATACACTAAATATAAACCTAAATAAAAATTCTAGCAGGATTTTTGAAAAAATATGAGAAACTGAATCTAATATTTAAAAAGTCAGAGGTCCTACAATACACAAAATGATTTAATGAAAGGAAAATATTTGGAGGGTTTGTTTTCACTGGCTTTAATCCTTATTATAAAGGTATATGGAACAAGATAGTGTGCTTCTGGCATATAGATTCACATACATATAAGTGAACAGAATAAAACCTACACTTACATGGTAAACTGGTATTTTATGAAGATACTAAGGACTGCGCTATAAAATGAAAATGACTGACAATACCAAATATTTGGCAGCTTTATAAAGTTAAACAAGCACCATATGGCCCAACCCATCTACTCTCTGTAATTAACCAACTGAAATGAAAACCTATGTCTATACAAAACCTCTACCCAAATTCTTATAACACTGTTTTCTCACAGCTACCCAAAACTGGAAACAACCCAAGAGTCCACCAACTTGTAAGTGGATAAAGAAACAATGGTGCACTCGTATTATTTGACAGTGTTCAACAATAAAAATAAATTAACTATTAATACTCATAGATACATGGATGAAGTTCATGGGTAATAGAAAAAGTGAAAGAAGCCAGACCGAAACATATAGGCATGGAGAAGAGATCAGTAATTGCCAGGGTTAAAGATGGGGATGGCATTTGATTATAAACAGCAGCACAGACAAATTTGGGGAGATGACAGACTATATCTAGAATATGATGGTAATTTACACAGTTCTATGCATTTCTCAGCACTCATGGGCCTGTATTCCTCAAAAGAGTAAGCTTTACTTTATGTAATTTATAAGATAATTTTTTAAAGACACACAATTCATATGTCTGCCTGTTTTGTTTCTTAGTGTGTTTCCTCACACCTTATTTCACGGTTTCTCTTTTCAAGTGGAAGTAAATGTAACATGTAAAGATTGTCATCTGCAGTGACCTGCCATGAAAAAGGATGGCATAATGCAAACTGGTACTAGGAAGGGTTAAAATGCTTTACAAAGTGATGGGCAGAATTTAGGTAAAAACAAAAATACAAATGAAAAACCCATTCCCACGTATAGACATGAAATAATGAAGTGGGGACCAGTGACCAGAGAGAAAGTCACATGGTGAGGGCTGTCTGACCGAAGCTGTGGCCGTCAGTACAGAGAAGCATTCTACCTGCTGGGCCCTAGCAGTGGGACTTAAGGGGCTAAATATCCAGAGTGCAGTCTTCTACCTGCAGGTGATTGCCATTGGCAAAACTTAACCAGAAACCAGAGAGCAAGAGGTCTCTCCAGTACTTGTCCATAGAGGTCAGCCTCACTGTGCACAGAACCAGGTAGAAAATGGAAATCTGGGTAGCAAATGGAAGGCAGAGGAATAGAGTCCATCTTATAACAGGAAAAAAAAGTCTAAAATATCTAACCTTTAATTATCCCATCATTTGAGCTCCTAAGAGTTTCCTGCTACTTCACGATTATATATTCACACTAGACTTCGTAATCCTAGGAAATTAATGTGTAACAATGCATATTACAACATTATTTTTTAAAGTGAAATTTCATAAGCACATACTATAATGATCAAATATAAACTATCTAACATAATTTTAAGTGAAAGCTATTCAAGTAATTTCTTTATACTTTCTTTAAAACTGACTATTCCTTTAGATATTTTTTCTGACACAAAATAGTGTTTAATAATAGAAAGTTTTGCATTGTGTTGTTTCTGCTCTTAGTCTATCACTTTTATCCGACATCCATAGGGGCTGAACATCTCATCAATCTCATAGCTTCAGTTCTAACCTGTGAGTGTGTGATGAATGTATCTTCATCACCGACCTTCACCCGCTTGCATTTTTCAGGTCACATTTGCCTTTCATTGGATAACATGTCCACCTAATGTACTGAAGTCACATTCTTGTCAAAACAGTTCAATACCAAGATCGTCATATGCTTTTCCCCATGAATAGAGATTATTTTTCCTTCTTCTCATGAATAAATTCTTCTAATTTCTCTTTTCTTTTAATATTCTATAAATAGGGCATGGGGACTTACTCATATGTATAGTAGTTTTTCAGAAGTCTTGCTATGAGGGATAAAAAGATATGAAAGTGAAATATTCTGCAAAAGCTAGAGAAGTTAAATATATACATTTTAAAATTTTAGATTCCATATTTGCAATGAATAATATGGATTTTCCTGGGATAAAAGAAGTAGACTTATTTTTTAGGCACATCCAGTGTCTTCAGTGCTTATTTTGATGTTGTTTATGTTTAAGACCTTTCAGAGTTTAAATTTTCAACATTTGATATTTACTTAAAAACATATACTGTTTATGGTGATTTGCTCACTAAGAGGGTATTTTTATACATGTCACATTTTTAAAAATTATTTGGCCATTTCCTACATTAGTAGCTTACTAAATATATTTCAACACTTTTAATAAACATGATTATTTACAGAATTTTAGCATCTGTATAAATTGGTTACAAAATATAGCTCTATAAGTATTTTATATAAAACTACAAATAATGTGTATGTCTTTAATAAACATTAATATATTTAATGATTTGAAATTGATATTTCACATTAAATTAATTTTTTTTGAGATTATTCACTTTATGTATGAAAAACTTAAAATCTATTAATTTAAGTTACATTTGATTCCTTATCTTGTATAGTAACAATGTTTCCTACAGTTGAACACTAAAAAATATGTTTTATTTAAATCCCCAGTGCTTGTAATTTTAATATGAATATCATAATTCTATGGCATGTAGAATAATTTCCACATTTCCCATCTATTGTGTCCAATGAATTAGATTCTATATGGACACCTTTGTTAATGTCAGCTCCTGCTGTAAATGCTAAGAGATACAGCATAGATGTAAGATTAAAATTGAACCTCAGCCCACTAGTACTTTTATCTTAAATACCCTTCTCAGTTTTGTCTGTCCCTTTGGTCAAAGAAGAGGAGGAAGAGGGAGGAGGAGATGGAGGAAGAGGAAGAAGGGAAGGAAGGGGTAGAAGGGGATGAGGGGTAGGACAGGGAGGAAGAGGATCAAAAGAAAATGAAGAATGAACTCTAGTCCACTTGAACTCTACAGCAATCACCAAACACATTATTTCCTGGCTTCAACTTAGTCTCAGCTTCATGGTTTTTTTCTGTCACTCTTTCTTGGAATATGTTCTTCCACACTTTCCATATCTATGAAACCCATTCTATGCTTCAAGGTCAAATGACACTATGTCCTCTAATAAATTCAATTGCCTTCCTTCTAAAATCCCAGAACATTTCTATAACTGTACTCCTCAACATATGTAAACTACTATATAAGGCATCCTCATAAGAGCTTATCACCTAATAAAGTTTAAATTCCTTCAGTGCAAAGTTTTCTTTATGTACATACTAAGACTGTATTGCAAATCCACACACACATACATGTTTAACACACCTTGATTTGATTTAACTATAAATCATTTTCTTGAGTATAACTTAAGTATGAATTTATTAGCATTTTACTCTCTCATATCGGTTCTTGAAAAATCTTGTTCTTTTACATGACTGTGTTACTCATTCATGCTAATGACTCATGCATCATCCTTAAAGTCTTAATTAGAAAGCCATCTTGAATCTCTATGTTTAATACATTCAACTTTAAATGAAATTTGAGTATTATAGATTTCCTTTTTTGTAATCACACTTCTTATTTTTAGTCCAATGTGACTCACAGAATTTACGTTTTTGGTTACTTGCCATTTTTGAGACAATATGTTTATAATTTAGGAAATCATACCTTTTTAAAATCACCACAATTGAACACTCACCCCTAACAGTCCTGAATAATATTATATTACTTTATTCCAGGATACAGTGAACTTTTATATAAAATAATTTGTATTAAAGATAACCTACAATTCCTTATAAACTCATGAGTCAGACACCGGGTGCAAAGGGAAAAGAAGGCATGTTTAGCGGGCATTGTTTTTCAAAATAGCCGACTGATATCCTGAGTTCTCATTACCAGGAGAAATAGTATTGTCTGGAGGGTCTTTGTTTCTGTTTTGTTAAAATATTTATACAATTTTAAGATTCTCCTCTGAAATTCCATGCTACCCAAAGAGGATGTTGGCCTTTTAGCTTATTTTCATTTTTTTTTCCTGACCTTACAGAAGGTTACAAATTATATATAAAGTTGATAGCTATAATTGCTACTTTAGTAATGTTAGACCACTTTTTTGAGAGTATATTTCCAAAATGGTAGTCTTGAAATGCATCCTGCCCTACCTTTCTTTCTGTACCATAAACACTACACCAACAGCCGCTGAGGTGATTATGTCTACCTATAAAATAAACATTTTTTCATATTCACACTCAAATCATTTCACTTAACTTAATTACTCCCATGCCTATCTGGCTGTTGCCACCATAGTATTTTCCAAGTCATACCATTCTTCAGAATCAGATCCCCAGAACACAGAATTGGAGAGAAAAAATAAATTATGAATAACAAACATACTAAATAAAGTCACACATGCCACAATGGATGTGTAAAATAGAGCAGGACAATGGATTACAGAATCCAGGTAAGATCTTGATGAAATTTTTAAGTAGAGAGGTAGGAAAGTCTTCACTAAGTGGATAAAATTTAAATAAATGCAAATTGGTAGTTACAAAATAGCCATGGGGATGTAAAGTACAGCACAGGGAATATAGTCAATAACATAATAACTATGTGTGGTGTTACATGGGAACTAGACTTGTCAGGGGATCACTTCATAAATTCTATAAATGTATGAACACCATGCTGTATTTTAGAAACTAATATAAAATATTACTGAATGTCAGCTGTAATTGAAATTTAAAAAATAATTAGTTTCTTCTCTAGTAAAATCAGAGACCATCATTTTCCTCTGCTAAATGAGCATATAAAAGCTAACAAAACTTAGTATAAGAATGAAGGATAGAAAAAAAAACAAAACATAAAAATCCTTTCATGTGAAAAGTGTGTGCTATACTCCCTTATATTAATCCCTAGTTCCTATGTAGACTTTTTATCCATGCTATTATATTAACTAACTAATCTATCCATGTGTTTATTAATATAATCAATATTAGTGAGCACTTCGTATGGGCTAGTATTTTGTGATCTAGCAGTAAAAATACATACCTAAATTCTAGTAAGAATAAGTAAGATGTTAACTAGATGTCTAACAATGATTTTTGTACTTATGATAATACTTGGAGTGCTGCCCTTAATTATATTACATATAATGTACATGTAAATATGACAATGAGATATTTGGATGGAAAACTGCTAGAATTTTATTAATTGGGTATTTAGGATGAAACAAAAGAAAGAATACTAATCATAATAGACCTTGAGTGCCTGGAGGAAATCATGCTCCAGGAAGTTGGTTTTATAAGACAAGCAGGGGGTAGAATGTAAGAGGTATAAACAGGAAATTTAAATGAATACAGTTGTGTTTAGAAAACATTTCACATAATAGTGTGAAAATGAAGTAGAGAGTTGTGGCAAGGTAAATAACAGGAGCTCTGATTTAAAAATTGTTGCAGCAAAGTGGACAATATATTTTTGCAGTTGTACTGTTCTTTAATGATTGAGTAGCTCTACAGAAGACAGTACCAAAACCAAATGTAGGGTGGTTTACTTATACAATTAAAAGGGACATTCTTCAGTAAAACATTAGGTGTTCAGCATTGTGAATGATTTCTGTATTTTGACGTAACTGATATTCTCCAGACAGGGAATAGAGAGAGAGGAACATATTTTTGTAGAGATTAGAGGGCAGAGACATTTTTCCTATCTTCTGCCCTTTTGTCCTTACACTGAAATCCATATCCAATTGATATCAAATTGTATGGGGCATGAAAAAAAAAAAAAAAAAAAAAAAAATATATATATATATATATATATATCTATATATATATATATATATATATATATATATATATTGGTCTCAAGAAAAGGGAGGAAGAATAAAACTAGAGAATAACCCTGAATTTGAATATTGATTCCCTTAAATGGAAAGTCTATGGGCAGGCCTCATTCATCAGGTTCTAAGCACCTATGCACATAAAGGAATGAAGTCTGGGTTCTATTCTTGATCCCTCCAGCATGCAAATGATGATAGAGATATTTCACATTTTTGTTGATTTTAGAAAGCTTGAAAATGGTAGAGCTAGACTTTATATCATGTCATAGCCCGTGTTTGCTCAAGTCTCTACTAAGATTATAACTATAGTGTGTTTGGAGGAAAATGAACAGAATATTAAGATATATTTGCTTATGTAGATGCTACATGCATAATGATTTAAACAAATAATTTTAAACCACTATTTAAATCATAATAAAAATTAATCTTAAAATGGTTGACTTTTTAAATGATAGAACACTAAATCAGGTATATTTAGAATTTATTTCACATTGTATATGATTCATCTATGACTTTTAAAGTTTGGTTGAGAATTTCTGCTAAAAATAAATGAAAAACTGATAAGTATAGATATGTGCTATTACGTAATCTCTGATTTCATCAAAGGAATCCTGTTGTTGATAATTTCTTTGTAGCATTAAATTGTTTTGTTTAAAAAGCTTTGTGTAATTTGTGTTTTTAATTTTGTAAACAGCATCTATGTTGTAATGAGAAGTACTTGGAAATATCATAAAAAAGTTTTTTATTAACTTGCCTTGTATTTTTAAAAATGTCTCAATATCCTGCAAAGTAAATGTGTTCTGAACTATTGGCAACTATAAACATTCTGTTGGGATTTTGGAAGACTGGTTTTGAATATCTTAAAGAACATCTACTAATTAATTTAGTCTTTAATTTTTTATTTAAAAGTGTGTGCTTTACCAAAGTTCATAACTGTGCATAATTTTGCTTCACAAATTCAATATAAATTTGAATATATTCCCAATATACAATATACATTCAATTAGGTGGTACCTGTTACGTCTTGAAATCAAAAGAAACAAAAAACACGATGCTCACCATTCATAAACTCAACTGTTTTGATTTAGGTAGGTTTAGAGGTGAGTAAGACATGAAAACACTGGCATTAATTTGAAAAAAAATCTTACACGTATGCAAAATCTCAACTTGGATAAACGATACCATCCAGGCATATGGTGTCATGATATGGTATCATGAAAACATGTTTTAGGAGGTATGACTTAAGGAATTTCTGAAAGGTCTCTAAGAAAATAGAAATTGATCTTAGAAAAGTAAGATGAGTAAAGGAGTAAAAGAAAAGATCTCAAAACAGAGGATGCAGCATTTGCAAAGGCCTATGGCAAAAAAGAGCATATATCAGTGCTGAAAGGAGGTTAATGCAACTTGATTTTATATGTTGAAGGAAAGGAATGTGGTAAAAGATGAAAATGGAGGGGCAAAAAGCAGTTAGAACAAAATTTTGAAGGCCATGATTAATTTCTTCAATCATATGAAGAAGTATCTAAATCAAACATTTTCTTTTTTTTTTTTTTAAATCGGGGCGAGGATAACTCTCTCCTCTTTACCACAGGCAAAAAATACAGCACAGAAATTTGACAAGATCTGAATTGCACATAAGGAAAAAAAGAATTTACAAATACTTTCTATTTTATCAGTCTCAACCATTATAAAACAGCAGTTTTCTTAATAATTTTGCTGCTCTGAGTATTACAGGATCAAGTAATTATTGTGACAATAATATTTTTTGTTGAAAAAAGATAAACTAAAGAGATATCATGCTTCTAATTCAGGGAATTAATGGAGAGCTAAAATTATATTCTTTATTATTTCACAAAAAATTGGAAGAGAGATCTGTTTCTCTTTCAATAAAATAGAGGTTTGCTCTGAGAAGCTGGAATACCTACACTTTTCAACAAAATGATGGCATGATAATAGAATGGGTAAATATACAATGAATAAACCACTTATAAATCAAACTGGAGTGTGTGGGGACAGGGTGAAGAGAAGTGTGATTTTTGCAGTGATGTGTCTGTGATAGCCATGGCTGAACGTGAGAGTGAGATTATAACTACATACTTTTTTCCCAATTTCAATACAAATTTGAATATATTCCCAATATACAATATATACTCAATTGCAAGGGAGCTGATTCAGTCTTTTTGTCAAAGAAAAACAGTAATGTCACTAATAATTAGCTGCTGCAATTTACAGATGCTTTGGTCATTTATTACTTTAGCTGACTTTCTAAACAAGTATATAATAAATGACTTATGTGGACTCTATCAATTAACTTACTGCCAATTGTGTATATTTATAATAATGCATTATAGCAATAAATGCATGACTCTAACAAGATACTAGCAACCCCCAACAGAAGAGTGCTCTGTTATTTAAGAATAGATCACCAAGAAATAATAGTAGACTGCTGTTTTGGGGGGTAAAAACATTCTCTAGACAAGTTGTCAAAATAAGAATTTCTTTGACGTCTAAAAATCAATTTCTTACTAAGCATAAAACTAGGTTTCAAAACCTGTTCTAATAAAAACTTAGCAAATAATTTTTTAATAGTTATCCAAATATTTCCCTACTTGGAAACACTTAATAATTGTGTTTTGTTTTTAATTATCTCAATGGATGCATCTTTTTTTCATATTTTAGAGTTGTAAAAATACAGCTTTTTTTTTTTTTTTTCTATTTAGCTGAGCCATCCTGCCACCTGTTGGCAGCTCAGTAGCAGCTCAGCTCAGGCTGGGCATCGAACTGCTGTTGCTCAGAGCTCAGCTCACACTTTTGAGCGAGTTCTTAACCAACTGAGCCACTCGGCCAACCCTCAAATATGTGTTCTTTATCTGTGATTTTTCACCATCAGCAGATTCACTTCTCTTTCACTACTATTGCTACTTTTTCAGAGATGAGGTACAATGAGTCATCTCTATTCTTTTTTTTTTGGTAGATTCATGCATTTATACCTATGTTGACATTTGCACACTTTTAGAATTCCCAAAGAGAAGCTACATAGCCTCTCTCACAATCTCATTCTTTTTTTTTTTTGAGGGCAGTGTCACTGGCCCTCATATGTGGGACCTGAACCGGGGCCGCTGGTGTCCCAAGGCAGCTCTTAACCACTGTGCCACTCGGCCGGCCCTCCATTCTTATTAATGTTTTCCTTTCCCTGACATGCATCCTCTTAGCCTATGACAAAGTCTAAATCAACCTATGCTAAGACATTTTCCTGTCTTCTCATTTAGTGATTATATCCTTTAAAATTATTTTCAAATTATGTTTCTTCTAACTTTCCCTATATGTGTTACATTGGGTAATCCACTCCTCTTCAGATATATCCTGAAAACTTACTCTGTCTCTGTAATTCTGCTGTTCTTTCCTCATGGCACTTGCTCCCTCTCCCCTTCGTCCCATCCTGACCCGTTAAAAATGCATGTGTCCATAAAATACTAACTAAAATAGCACATCATTAATTAAAGATAACCACATATTCTCAACTATAATCAGTACCTCAGACTCCAAAAGTTTATCAAATATTGCTCCTCCATCAAGAAGCATGAACCTCACTGTCTGTTTAGGGTTACAGTCATTTATGTTTGATATACTAGAGGGCAAAGATTCTGTCTTATTTATGTTCATGGGGGATTCATTAACAAGGAATAATCTTGATCAAAATTGCTGCCAAGCAAGAGCCTGACATTTGGAATTTTATCAATCTCCTACCAGCTTTGAGAGTTAACATTCAAAGAAAATTCTTTATGTGCCTTTGGATTCAATACCAACTGTTCTTGGGTTCTTGGCATTGAGCTAGATATTCAAAGATTCCAATATTTAAATGATGAGAGTCTTGTTCTCAATCTGAGAAATCAAGAAAATGTGGCTTTACAATGTGAAGTGTGTTGCTGGGTCAAACACCTTAATATCTGCACAAACCAGTTAACTGAGCACAGCTCAACAATACTTAGGATTTTCAATCTATGGAGCCACTGTTATTTTGATATGTTTTCAAATTAAAATGAGTCATGTCACATCTCAGTTATGATGCCTCAATGTGTTATTTTAATACTTGTGTTTCTACTGGTTTATTTTTTTAAATGTCTCTGATCATTTATGGGTAATAACTAAATAAAACTTTAAATGAATTTCTGCATAAATATTTAAGTCACTTTTGTAAAAATCAGCAAGAAGTGTTTTCCTGGATTTAAAACAAATCATGCATCATCTTTATTTCTCAAGAATAATTCAAATCCCCACTTGCTCTTGTTTCATATAGATTTGCTATATTTTCTCCTATTTCTCTTTTCTTTTGTACTTTTGATTTATGTGGTTGTAAGATAATTTACTTTGAATTTTAATTTTTACTCAAGTTCTAAAGCATGGGAAATGTATGATCTCATATTCATAAATTCAAGCAAACACCATGTGTTAAAATATCCTAATTTGAACAGAACACTTTGTTTTTAATTGTACAAACTGTTATTCTTAAGTAACACAGAGAGAAAACTTGGCATGGCAGATGGTGGGTGGGTGGACACCTTGTAGACACAAACTATCTTGGAAAATTAGAAGCCATGGTGAGGGATTCAGGATAAACTGGCAATTGATTAGAGGATCTATAAGCAAGGAGGGTGGTGAGGAGTCAGAAATTTGAATCCAATATTAATGGAAATCAAATACATTTCTTAGCACTCGTTGTTGTTGTAAGCATGATTATTGAAAACATGCTGTGTTATATTAGATATCCTTTTATGGTTAATAGTATTAGGGGTAGTTATCCATTGTCTATATTTCTTGCATCCCCTGTTAACAACACAAGCTTCATAAAAGAAAATGCTTGTGCATATATTTATGTACAGAGAGATGTTTTCAGTGTTTCAAATGTTTAAATAGGTTAGGAAAATGCAGAGTTGCCAAAGTTTACATAAAGTGAACACACACACACAAATACACACACACACACACACACACACACACACATATGTATACATATTCAAGTGATTATATTATATACATGCAAGAATTTAAGGTCAAATAATCCAGATATACTGTTAAAATATTAGTCTTCAGTAAGATTCATCAGATATCATATTTTATTTTATTTTTTTAAGATTTTATTGGGGAATTTGGGGAGGGGAACAGTGTTGGGAAATTCGTGCAGGGGACTGGCCAAGTTGTTGTTCTTCAGTCTTCATTGTGGAGGGCGCCAGTCGCCATCTAGATTCTCTTGGGCAGCTTGTGGCCTCTAAGCTCAAGCTGCTGTGTTCAATCTTAGTTTTGAGTGCCCGTAGTCACCATTCCATGTGGGAGTTGAACCTGGAAACCTTGTTCTTAAGAGAGAACGCTCTATCCACTGAGCCATCCGGGCGGCAGCTCAGTTCAAGGTGCTGAGTTCAGTCTTAGTTGCGGGTAGGCATAGCCCACCATCGAACAGGCAATCTTGTTACACTAGCTGAGACATCCTGCCACCTGTTGGCAATTCAGTGACAGCTCAGTTCAGGCGCAGAGTTCACTGGCCCATGTGGGAATCGAACTGGTGGCCCTGCTGCCTAGAGCTTGCGCTCTAAGCCAACTCTTAACCAACTGAGCCACTCGGCCGGCCCAGATATCGTATTTTTAATCATGTTACTTTTCACTATCTTACTTATATGCTGGAATAAAAATATTAAAATATTACATGTATAAAGCAAGTATGTATATTAAATGAGATAATATATGTAAAGTTCTTCAGACAGTGGATTTCATATTACATATGTTCAGAAAGTGTTAGTTATAATTATTAATAAGAAGGCCAGAATACTAAAGTAAATTTTAATAATTTGTTTTTTGTGGCTACAGAGCTGATTATGAATTTAAATATTTTAATGTTAAACCTGAATATTTATATTTATATCAAATGTTACCATAGCATGAAATAACTAAGAAAATTTTCAAATATTAAAATTTCATCATCCTTACTAGGAATAAAAATGACTGATTATTTAGAGCATTGACTCTGGTACCATATGATCTTGGTTCAGATTCCTGATCAGTCATTTAAAAACCTCATAATCTTGTACATATTATTTAATTTTCCCAGATCTCAGATTCCTCATCTATAAAATTAGCATGATATCAGTGTCTACTACATGGAGTTTTGAGGATTATACATATAATTATATGTAAAACATGGCCCTACAAAGAGTAAGCATGCAATAGATGTTAGTTATAATTTTAATTAATGTTATGTTTTAAAACTTTTAGAACAAAAAGATAAATAAAATTTTTGTATTTCATGTTCATATTATTTAAGATCTTAATATTCAATGTTTAGAGGGTATACCTACAAATGAATTAACTAAAGTTTTAATTATTTGGCATTTAAAAAATAAGGGCCAGCTGAGTGGCTCAGTTGGTTAAGAGCTTGCTCAAGAGTGCGAGCTGAGCTCTGAGCAACAGCAGGTCGATGACCAGCCAAAGCTGAGCAGCCGCTAAGCTGCCAACAGGTGGCAGGATGGCTCAGCTAAAAAAACAAACAAACAAACAAACAAAAGAAACATAAATAAATAAAAAACTAATGAAAATATACCCTCGGTGATTTTTGATATAAATTTATTTAGAGTAGTGAAAACTAACAGAAATCAAAAACAGAAATTCACAGAGGTTCTTCTACAAGAATGTTATGGTTGAAAATTTTCAAGGTTACTAAGTTACTGTATAAAAAGAAAGAAAAACAGTGATTTTTAACTATGAAACATAAAGTAAATGTCATAAAGTATAAAGGTATGTACTGAGAAAGCCAGTAGTTTTAAGACTATAAAATGATCATGGGTTAAAAATCTATTGAATATTTATTAGATGCATCTAATTCCTGTGTCCTAATATGTAGAATTAACCTGAATGTTGATTTTTAAAAATTCCATCAAGTGGCATCATATATCAAGATTCCAAAAGCAAAACAAAACAAAACACAGAAAAATAATTACTCAGGGAGAAATGTGGCTAACTGAAGATGATTTCTTCAAAATGAAAAAGAAGTTAAAAATTATACATATTTTATTTTGGCTAAATGGGCCCATTGTCTCTTTAAATCCTTACAACAATCCATGAGATAGATATTATAATTCTCAATTATCTGTTACAAGACTTGACATATAAAAAGTTCAAATAACTTATCAAAAGTCACATAGAAAGTTCATGTCAAAATATGATTGCTACGAAACTCTGTGTGCTTGTTATGTTACCCAAATAAGTAGAAACTGATAATACTTGTGGAAATATTTGGAAATGAAGTATAGACCAAAAAAGAACTAATCAGTTCCTTCAGCATTTACCAATAATTCTCAACTAGTGACTGAAATAGTGCATCTTAAAAGCCAAGTGAACATTTGTCTCTATTTTACATTAATTATTTTCTTCCTTACAGTAAAAGAAAATTTTTTATTATTTCGAACATAAGAGAAACTATTTTGTAATGGTTGTTAGAGCATTGTTTAGGAAAGAAAACAAAAAGAAAAGGTACATATACAATGATTTATCTCATTTACATTCATGTAACTTGTAAGGACATTTCAGCCAATGACTGACTACATATAAGATAGTGGTCCCATAAAATTATAATGGAGTTGAAAAATTCCTATGGCCTTGTGGCATCATCGCTATCCTAACATCTTAGCATAAGGCCTTACTCATGTGTTTATGCTGATGCTGATGTAAACAAACCTACAGCCAGTTGTATAAAAGTATAGCAGTTACAATTACAGCAGTAGCCTAAACCGCTAGGTTTGTGCAAATAAGTGCACTTCATGATTTTACAAAACTACGGAATCACATAATGATACATTTCTCAGAACGTATCCCCTTTGTTAAGCAGTGCATGAGTATATCAAATCCCTAGCATATATCTGGCACCTTAGATATATAAACTATAAACCACAGCAACCTGATCATATCACTGTCCGTTTTGTAGAATAATAAACAGAATTTTAGTGAGTCTAGACATCCCATGAAAACATACACAAAATGAAAAAAGGCAAATTTAAATTCCAAACACAGGTGTTTGATTGTATATTCTGTGGAGCTTTCATTGAATCTTACCCTTGAAAACTTTAGTTTCTCCAAAGCAGTTCACTATAATATGATATCTCTCTATAAAGAAGATCCATACCAGTACAATCCCTGCACTTTCAGTCTCAAGTACTGATTAGTGTGGTTACTGGAAGAAAGTTTTGTAGTATATGTCATTGTATCAAGAGTGGAAACACTTTCATAGGAGCCTGGGACATAGAAAAAGTTGATTGTGCATCTGCATTCTATGTAGAAAGAGCTACTTACCTGAAGCATAAACTTCATTACCACAATCCTAGCTTCTATAACTCCAAATTTATTAATGATTAAGAAATTATCCTCCTTTAATTCCAGAAAGAACCTTTAACTCAATAATCCACAATATCAATTAAATGCTATGTAAAAAATCCTTCCTTTTATAAAAATCATCCAACTGGTGGGATTCAACTCTGGAATACAAGGTTGGTTCAATATCTACAAATCAATTAATGTGATATACCACATAAACAAAATGAACACTAAAAATCATATGGTCATATATACATATAGATGCAGAAAAAGCATTTTACAAAACCCAGCATCTATTGACAAAAACTCTCAGCAAAGTGGGAATAGAAGGAACATATCTCAACATAATAAAGGCTTATATGAAAAACTCACAGCTATAAAATTTTGCTGTGTATAATGTGCTCCCATGTATAATGCACACTCATGTTTTTGGCTCAAACTTTTAGGTGAAAAATCTTTTGTTTTAATTTTTTAATTCAAAATTTGTTTTCTGATTTTATTTGTACTTGTTTTCTGTATTATTAAGGAATTTTAGATTTCATTTTATAAAATTTCATTTTTGGTACAAGAAATTTATGTACCAAATCATTATAAAACAGATACAAGGTACAAGAAATTTTATGTACCGGTAACAAATTTATGATATTTATGCATCACAGAAGGCCAAGAACTCTCCATCATTGCAAGTTCATCATAAGTTCAACAAAACTGCTTATCATACTCCAGGGTATTATTTTGCCTACAGATATCATTATTGATTTCTAGAGTTACACTTTTAACTCATAAGCATAATTGAAAGAATTAAAAACATTAGTTTTTAATTAGTTTTTTAATTAGCTTCAATTAGTACCATCCATTTACAATGTGCATCCTTATTTCTCCCTGATTTGGGCAAAAAAAGTGTACATTATATATGGCAAAATACAGTAATGTCATACTCAATGGGGAAAAGCTAAAAGCATTCCCTTTAGGATCAGGCACAAGACAAGGATGCCCACTTTCACCGTTTTTATTCAACATAGTACTGGATGTTCTAGCCACAGCAATCAGACAGGGGGAAAAAAAAAGGCATCCAAATGGGAAAGGAAGAAGTAAAATTGTCATTATTTGAGATGACGTGATGTCAAATATAGGGAACCCTAATGATTCCACAAAAATAACTTATAAATGAATTTAGTAAAGCAACAGGATAAAAAATTAATATTCAGAAATTGGTTGAATTTTTATACACCAGTAATGAAACATCAGAAAACAATCCATTTACAACTGCATAAAAAAATACTTAAAAATTAATGTAACTAAGGAAGTAAAAGACCTGTACTCAGAAAATTATAAGACACTGAAGAGAGAAATTTAAGGATATAAGTAAATGGAAACATGTCATGCTACAGATTGGAAGAATTAATATAGTTAAAATGTCCATACTACTGAAAGCAATATATACATTCAATGCAATTCCTATCAAATTACCAATGACATTTCTCACAGAATTAGAACAAATAATCCCAAAATTTATATGGAACTATGAAAGACCCCAAATAGCCATCGCTGAGAAATAAGAAAAAAGCTAGAATCATCACACTACCTAATATCAAATTATACTATATAGCTATAGTAATCAAAACAGTATGGTGTTGGCATAAAAACAGACACAAGAGCAATGGAACAAAATAGAGAGCCAGAAATGAATCTATGACTACATAGTCATTTAATATATTACAAAGGAAGCAAGAATTTACATTGGGGTAAAGACAGTCTATTTAATTAATAAATGGTGCTGGGAAAATTGGACAGAAACATGCAAAAAAAAAAAAAGTGAAACAGGACCACCTTATTACGCCTTATACAACAACAAACTCAAAATGGATTACAGACATAAATGTAAGACCCAAAACCATAAACCTCCTGGAAGAAAATATAAGCAGTAAACTCAGAAATTACCCTGAGTATACTTTTTTTTACTGATATATCTGCTTGGGCAAATGAAACAAAAAAACATAAACAAATGGAAATATATAAAACCAAAAAGTTTTTTTCACAGCAAAGGAAATTATCAACAAAACAAGAAGACATCCTACTGAATTGGAGAAGATACTTGCCAACGATACATTCGATAAAAGGTTAATATCCTTAATATACAAAAAAACTCCAAAAAAGAAACAGAAAAAAAAAAGAAACAGAAAACAAACAAAAAAAAACCACATACACACAAACTCATACAACTCAACATCAAGAAAACAAACAATCCAATTTAAAAATGTGCAGAGGAATGGACAGAGGACATGAATAGACATTTCTCCAAAAGGAACATACAGATGGCCAAAAGACATATGAAAAGATGCTCAGCTACACTAATCATCAGAGAATGCAAATAAACCCAGAATGAGAAATCACCTGACCCCTGTCAGAATGGCTATCATCAATACATCAACAAACAATAAGTGTTGGTGAGGATGTGGATAAAAGGAACCCTCGTGTACTGTTGGTGGGATTGTGTATTTGTGCATCTACTATGGAAAATAGCATGGAGGTTCCTCAAAAAATTAAAAGTACAACTACCTTTTGACCCAGTATTTCCACTCCTGGATGTTTATCCAAAGAAATCCAAAACACTAATTGAAAAAATTATACACACTCCTATGTTTACTGCAGCAGTATTTACAATAGCCAAGATATGGAAACAACCGACATGCCCATCAATAGATGATTGGATAAAGAAATTGTGGTACATTTATACAATGGAGTATTACTCTACCATAAAAAAGAATGAAATCTTACCATTTGCAGCCACATGGATGGACCTAGAGGATATTATGCTAAGTGAAATAAGTCAGACTGAAAAAGACAAATACCATATGATCTCATTTACATGAGGAATCTAAAAACAGAATAAATGAGCAAACAAAATAGAAATAGGTCATACAACAGAGAATAAACTGATGGTGTCTAGATGGGATGGGTATTGGGAGGATGGTGGGAAAGGTGAAGGGATAAGAAAGTACAAATTGGTATCACAAAATAGCCACAGGGATGTCAAATACAGTATGGGGAATATAATCAATGATGTTATAAAGTCTAGTGTCAAATGGCCACTGGACTTATGGGGGGAGTCACTTCACAGACTATATAAATACCTAACAACTGCCCTGTACACCTGAAACTAATATAAAATAATATTGAATGTCAGCCAGAATCATGCATAAGTGCACGCGCTCGTTTGTATGGTTATTGATCTAAAGTACAACATAGGGAATATAATCAATGGTACTGTAATAGTTATGTATGATGTCAGAGGGGTAGTAGGCTTGGTGGGGTAATCACTTTTTGAGGGGTGTAAATGTCTAACCATAATGTTGTTTTGTACACCCGAAACTAAGAAAAAAAATGAAAAAAAAAACAAACAAAAGACAACACTATCAAACTGAAGAAATGCTCCTTCACTTGATTATTACTCACAGTGATTAGAAATTAATTTTATTATGATAGTCATAATTTTTAATGCTTTCCTATAAATTCTTCCACAGTGTTCACCCTCTTAGTTTTGCGTTTTCATTATATTTAAATTGCCCTGTCAATGTAAATACTTTTATTTCTTTTTAATAAAATATTTACTTGCTTTTAAAATACAGTGCTGACTGATATTTCCATCTACCTAAATGAGAGGTGGCATTTGTCTTTTACAATCTATTTTTAATTTTGAGCTTTTTTAACTATAAAGTGCAAAATTAATATAAATTAATGCATGTCTAATAAATCCTAATTAGACTCAATAAATTTAAAATATTAAAATTCATACTTCAGATATGAAAAAATTTATATATATCTAAAGCCACATGAAACCTATTCCTTCTTAATCTCCAGGTCCATGATTATAAATGATAAGCCTAGATCATGTTGGACCTTCTGAGCTATTAAAAAAAAAAAAGTTTGGGCCAACCGAGTGGCACGGTGGTTAAGCGCTGGCTTGGGAAGCCAGCGGCCCCGGTTTGATCCCACATATGAGGGCCAATGACATTGCCCTCAAAAAAAAAAAAAAGTTTATTGTTAAACCAAAATGAGGTAAACCATTAGATAATTTTCTGTTGACTAAGTGGATAGATTGGACATATTTCAATAAAACCAATAATATTATATGTAGAACAGATTAAGGTGAAAAAGAGAGAAAGATTCATCAATTTGGAGGTTACGGCAATTTTCTAGGGAGAGATCATCTGGTCAAAACAAAATGAGAAGCATAGAAGTCATGAGGAATAATCAAACTGAATATGAAAATTGCTTTCTACCATATTGATTGATCTGACTGCTACTATCTGTAATGTTAAAATAAGCCAATGAGACAACTGTAATTTTAGGGTTTTTTTTGTTGTTGTTTGTTTCTTTGTTTTATTTCACATTTTGTTTTGTTTTCTTTGCCCTCTGAATCTGGAAAGATGGTGGGCCATTAACTCTGATAGGGAAAATTGTTTTTAGACCAGCTTATAAGAAAGGCTTAAAAAAGCATTAAGATGCTTTACAATATTTTTCTTTTTCTTTAGGGTTTTCAGTGTCTACAAAATATTTTTATGTGAGAATATATATGCTCCACCACCTTGAGGTGCGAGTATGTACATAAAGTATTAAAAATTCTTCTTCACTGGAGCTTTGACTATCATTTCCCATTTATTTATTTCACTATATTTTATATCAATATGAATTCATAACTATCTGTTATGTAATTTGGTTTATAATCCAACATTATAATATTTATTTTGTTGCTCAAATTGTTCTAGTTTTAGTCATTCAGAGCTCTGAAAGCAACAAAGGAACAAGACAAACAAACAGAAACAAAAAGTCATACACCTAGACAATAATTTAGTGGTTACCAGAGGGCAGGCAGGGGGAGAAGGGTGGTAGATAAGGGTACATGGGATTAAATATATGGTGATAGAAGGAGAACTGGCTCTGGTTGGTGAACACTCAGTATGATATATAGAAGATGTATTACAGAATTGTACAATTGAAACCTATGTAACTTTACTAACCATTGTCACCCCAATAAACTTTAATTAAAAAAAAAAAAGCAAGATGAAATTGACACACTTTATAGTGCCATGAAGTTAAGGAAGTGCTCAAAAAAATCCACAATGAGGGGACTATATCATATAGGATATAGTCTTATGTATCCATTCCTTAGCTACGTATTAAGATAAATCTGTAAAGTAAATGTGAAAACTAATAACAGATTATAAATAAAAATGAAGAATGCTTGAACACAGTAGCATGCATTGTTAGACTGCATACATTATGAATATGCAAATTACATATGCACGAAATCTTAGAGATTCCTTTAAGAAAAAAAAAGATCATCAATTTGTAGAGCTACCTAAAAAAATAAAAATAATTTAAAACAAGCCTTATTTTCAAATTACTATATGATTATTTGGTCCCAAAGAACTAAAAGTCACTTTAAAAAATATAGCCTAGAGAGGAAATATATTTTCCAATCAAAAAAGTATATTTACAGAACACTTAACCTCTAGATGAGTGCAGAAAATATTGTCTGTATTTCTCTTCTCTGGATCTTCCTGCACACTTATTTTACCTACCATCCCAAACAACTGAATTCCAGGCATCATCTACTACATGAAAATATCCATTATGACTACCCAAAGTAGAAAGATTATTAGTCTGTGAGTCTACATAAACTTTTGAGATTGAAACTCTGCAGGGAAAATTCATATTTTGGGGATTCAAATGTAAATACTTCAGAGTAGATGAGACAGCAGTCTACAATGGCGAAGGCAAGAGGGTGATGGGGTATTTAAGGGGGGCAACAATTTTGCTAAGAAGGAATTGTAAGTAAACAAGCTGTTAGTGTCTCTTGTAAATTATAAGCAAAATAAATTTACCATAGAAAACAGGAAATATTAATTAGCATACAAATATCCTATTTTAATGCTATTTTCAGAGGTTGTATTGGTTAATTATTGCCATTGTTTACCATTTTCATTATTAATGAATACACTCCCACATGGGTAACTCAGATAGTGTTTAACAGTGACATAAAAATAGCATTCTGGGGCTGGCTGAGTCGTGCAGTGGTTGGGTGCTGGCTTGGGAGGCCAGAGGCCCCGGTTCAGGTCCCACATGTGAGGGCCAGTGACACCGTCGTCAAAAAAAAAAAAAAAAAGCATTCTGGAGACATTAATATTAGAATTGGTCCACAAAAGGTTAATTTTTTAGGTTGCTGAAAAATGTGAGCTGAATTTCTTCAGCTATTTGAGTTATATCAGCTGTAAAATAATTATAAGTTTCTCCAAATTCCTATAGGAGTGTATGCTGTGAAATAACTTAGAGTGCAAAAGGTATAAAATTGCAGATTCTCATGCACTATTCCACTCCATATGCCTATGCAAATTTAGAGCAAAAAAACACAGCAATATTGAGTCAAACATTGATTTTCACACATATATTCATAACAGTTAAGTTTATAAATAGTACGTTAGTACTTGTAGAATTTTAACATGAAAATTCTGAGGATGTCTAACCTACTCACATTAGTGTTATACACTTTCAATTAAAGTTATTAATAAAAATAATACTGTAAAAATTTTGATAAAATGTGGGCAATATTAGCTTTCATTAATTTTTCTTGAAATTCCATGAGATGATTAATAGCTAATTGTCAATATTTAATGTCTTTAATTTTACCAAAATAATAAACTTTGAATTTTGATAACAAGGCAAAGATAATGTTGATATATAATTAATAGTTACATTAATGTATTATCACAGTTTTTCTTTTATTTAAATTATATTTGCAAAATTATATCACATAATGAAAGTGACTTTTATGGTCAGTATCTTATATATTATCCATATACCCCCCTCATTCTCACACTTAAAATTGCCTTTTCTTGCATCTTTAGAGTATTTTATTTTATTCTTCCCTTTCTGTGTTCTACTATTTACTGTTCTCAACTATACCACAACAAAATATGAAAAGATAAGGTCATTTAATCTAGCTGACAGTACCCATATCTCAAACATTCCTATTCTTTAATTGACTAATCTCTTGAAACTGCTTTCATTATCTTCTTATAATCTGGGTTTAATACCCTTCTAAGTATTGCTGAATTCATATTGAATTTTAACTTATCATTCAGATTAAGGTAACATTTATTGAGCACTTACTGTAATCTTAATGTATATAACATTATCTTGAATTCTTATATGAGGGTTTTCTTTTTTATTATTCATGTACCTATTAAAAAGAAGAGTACATGTCTTCAAATATTTGAAAGCATTTAGCTGAAGCAGTGCCGTGCATTTAATTAAGTTTTGACATATATCAGAGTCCAATCATGAGAGAGAAATTACAGAATAATTTGAACAAAGAGAGTTTTACATAATTAATTATTACCCATAGTAACAGATTAAGGTGATGAGGAATTTGCTAGTAGGAAGTAAAAAGAACTCGAAAATTACAGAAAAATAGCAGACATAAAGAACACACTACCCCTATGGCCTAAAACAGAGAACTCAAGGAAGAGTCCCTGGACTAAGAGCCAGATGTTGGAGAGGACATTTGTTGTCACTGCATGACAGAAAGGTCACTGTGATGCCATGTCAGTATATGGTGTTGAAAAGCTTCACTGTGGAATTTGCTGGGAATTTGTTCTCTGTGGTGTTTAGGAAAGATGTTCATGGAACAATGTACCATCAGAGACATTCTACTACAAAAGTGTCCAAGGGGGATGTGGAGAACAGCTACTGGCCACTGGATGCTGCTGTGGCCCACACTCTGGGGAGCCAGGCATTGGATAAGCTATCCGTAGTGTAGAAGTGTGCAGCTAGGTAAGCTGTGAGCCCTGCAAATGCCGTAAAACCCCTCTATGAAACTGTCCTTGGTGGGTGCTATGGGGAAGCTGCTGGCCTGAGTGTTGTGGGCTACAATGCCACTAAAGCCAAATAACAGAGAAGCTAGAGCATTTCAGGAGGCATGTGCTGGAGAAAGCCACAGGCTGCAAGAAGCACAACATGTTCCTCCTGCAATGGCTCTCCAGCATCCTCTATCGGCAAAGTTTCAATGCCAGCTAAAACAGAACGAATGAATGAATCAATCAATCCATCAATCAATCAATCAACATTCATTTTTTACAAAGCAGGCCAATTTAGAGCTGGGAAGCAATAAATCAATAATTGACATTATTATACAGATCCAAAATTTATTTTCAGGTTAGATATAAATTTCAAAAGTTCCAATTTCAGATTTATATATATGGAAATTTCATTCCACCATAGCACTTGATTCTACCTCATGATAATTTTGAACAGAGAGAATAATAATCTGGTTGAACCCATACCAGGTCCCAAGGATCCATAATTATAGAGGCAAGTTAATGTACTCAGGGTCAATATTTAGGCCACCCTTGGGGCCAGATGAGTGGTGCATTGGTTAAGAGCTGGTTTTGGGATGCCAGCAGCCCAGGTTCAGATCCCACGTATGGGGGCCAGTGACACTGCCCTCTACAGCTAACAACAGCTTCACTTGGAGCTGGGCTGTGTGAGCCCAGGCGATGGTGTAGGCTGCAGCCCCTGCTGCAGTGGGCTGCCATAGGCTACAGTGAGTGGCCAGCAGCCAGCGTGAGCTGCCAAGAGCCGTGGTGAGCAACATCGAGAGGCCGGCGACCTATGTGCCTCATCCAGGAAGAGCACAATGACAATACCAACATGGGCCAGTGAAGCAACATCCTCCATAACTAGACTGAAGAACAAAATACAGAAACTTGTCTGTTCCCCTTCCCCGATTCCCCAACGCTGTTCCCCTCCCCCAATTCCCCAATAAAATCTTAAAAAAAAAAAAATATTTAGGCCACCCAATTCTTTTTGATTTTAAGTCAATACAAAGAAATCTATCACGAAAACAACACTTGGACTACGGGAGTTAAATTGTATATTCAAGGAGGTGCCAGCACCTCTTTCCATGTGAGATCACAGACTGATAATCATCATCAGTATGATGTGGTAAAAATTTGGCTCCAGGCATATTTAGCCATCTCAGCTTTGACATTTGAGGCAGTCTCACAACCTCTCTTGCACAACCAGAAGGTTGGAATTCAGCCACGGTATTGAGCTCTTCATTCCAACAGGACCCGTGGCCAGAGTGAATTTCTTAGCCATCTACAGGGCAGACTGTCTTCAGCATACCTGTGGCCATTACCATGGAGATTTTCAGGAGGCCAATTAGCAAGGACTAATCCTTGGATGAGTAACAGATCAGAGGAATTCTATTTTACACAATGGCTACTCCAACTTCAATTTCTTTAGTTAGACATTTCAGCCAAGATTTATAATTTTCCTTGTGGCTCTCTTTTCTTCTTCATGCCTATCACCAAAACTTTTCTGTATTTTTTTTGATCATCTTTACACTCTTCTATTCTTGTGGACTCCAAAGCAGGTATGTATTACCCGCTGATTCTTAATTTTATAGGGTTTAATTTAAATTATTTTTATTTTTTAGTAGTGGAAAAAGCATCAAAAACAAAGGGTAAGGAAGTCCTGCTTATGAGTCTTAGCTCTGTCATTTGTATGTCACGTTACTCTAAATAAATGACTTTCTCTTTCCAGATATTAGTTTCTGTTTCTCAAAGTGAGTGTCAAAAATCAGTATCTATGGCACTTCCAATTTCTAAGTAGGAGGGCAGAGTATCAATAATTAAAGAGGTACGTATTATTATTGTTCTTCAATAGTTCTAGCTCTCTTTCCCATCTGGGCACACCAGAGGATGGAAGTTTCTAGTAATCTTGATACAGCCAGATGACTTCACTTACTAATGAACTATAATCTGAAGTAATTTCTAAGTGAAATTTACAATTATTCTTGTCATGACACTCTGATCTTACAAGTTAGGATCCATATGGAAGTGCTGCAGATCAAAGTTGTCTGAAATAATAAACTAACATAGGGGACAGGTGCTATAGAAGGGTTGTCCTAACAACACTGGGCATTATGTAAATGAGAAATGAACTTGTGTTACTTTAAGCAACTGGCTTGTTTAATACCACAACACGACATTAGAATAAAAAGAAGAAGAACAAAAGAAAAATGAAAAAAAATAGCTGCTATGTAAGTAGCAAGAAGGATATTTATACAGGCAGAAAGAATATGGAAGGTAACATTTATTTAGCACATATACTAATGCCAGGTACCACTCTAGGAGTTTGACTTCAATTATGTCATCAATATTTACCCCAACCACATAAAAAAGTAAATTTATGATTCCTATTTTATTAAAAAATAAATAAACCTCAGCAAACCAAAAAGTTTAAGTAATTGCCTTAAGTTCACAGATTGAAAATTGAAATGACAGGACCCATATTCTGAAAACTTAGTTCTTGCTCTTAGCCATCTTTGGATAGACGGCTAAATGGATGGGGATTACTCTAAAAATAATTTCAAATAACATATTTAAGAGGCAATAACAAAGGGATTTATTTTATAAAAGGATATGTTTCTCAAATTTAACATGCCATGGGTTTGGCCAGTGTTAATAGTGAATCACCAATTCATATTTTTCAAATTCCAACATCTCATCTATTACATGATAAAAATACGATATAAGAATACATAACAATTTTGAATGTAATAAGTTGGTAAAATAAATAATTAGAAACATATTGAATGATATTCTTGATTAATTGAATAATGTTTCGATTTGTCCTCCAACAATTAATCCTCAATACTTATTCTATTAAAATACTCACAATTGAGAAAGCCTTAGTGAATTTTACCAAATCTATCAACCTGAAAAAACAAACCAAGAACAACTCAACTGAAAGTCAAATCTTGAGTGAGAAACATGCTGTTTATAATTGTTTACTTTTCAAATTAATAATTATTTTAAAATTAGAACAAAATTTGATTTTGGCCTAGAAAACCTAAATCTTTCTAAATATTTATAGTGAATTGCAATGCATTGTCACCTTAAGAGAAATATGCCTGTTGAATTCAATAACAGATTACTCAATATAAGAGCTCATACTGGATAATCTACTAAAGTACACAAGCAAGAACAATGCTTTCATACAAGTTATTTTTTATGTTTCAAAATCAGAAGTGTATAGTAAGCCCAATGAAAAACAAACTTTTGTAAACTTCATTGCAAATTCTTAGAGCTATTTTGAAATATTGTGGATAGTAATATAAAATAAATTTGACAATATATCAATTCTTTTCTCCATAAAATCAAATGTGAACATTAAATTTTAGGGTATCAAAGTGGTAGCAAAGACAAGAGAAGTAGAAAAACAAAGAAATAACCAATAATTACCAAAGAATTGTTAATAGTAGTAATGTTACACTTATGGCAGTCCTCGAAATACCAACTTCATAGCTCACAATTTCTTATGGGGTTGATAGTTTAGATTACTTATACTGTAAATAAGAGTCAGGTAAAATAGAATGGGCATTTCATCATTAAATCTACCTGCAATCTCTGGTTTCCTAATAAAACTTTTGTTGTGAAATGTACACACACCCCACCCCCCCCACACACACACTAAAAAGACAGGTTTCTAAAATGTCTTGACAGAAAATCTATTACTGTTTCAAATAACCTAAATATACACAAATAGTCATGATGCAAAACACATTTTGTTGGCTTTCAAGATAACTTCCTTATATTGTTAACAAGTGCAGACAATTGTAAGAATTTAATCTATCTGATAAATAGATTACTGAATACTGATAAAGAAAAAGTTGTATTATTTCTATTTAAACACATTAAAAGTACAGAGAAAGACAAATGTTAAATTAGTATCTTTGCATATTTGGGAATGATGGAGATGTTTTCAACAGGGAAAATTATGAACATGAGTATTTGAGATTTCTCATAGCTATCTTCTTATGTAAAACACTACGGTGGAGATACAGACATAACAGAAAAGAAATCAAATAGAGACAGAATCATGGATGTGATTAGTAAACTCAATTGTATTGTTAAAGTTGTTTATTTAGCACACATTTTTTCTCCTCCTCTCAAAAGATACTTGGAAATAATTTTTTAAATATATTAGCAGCATGGGGATATAGGAGAGGGTGTCTTCAATGAACCAGAATTTTGAGGAATTTCTGGAAGACATGAAACAGATGGGAACAGATGGAGAACAAAGCTGATCAGTGCAGGATAGCCTTTGATTCAAAGCAGGCAAAGGGGAAATACTGGAGGAGAATAGTGAGCAGATTTTCTAAACTGAGCCCTGAAAACAATCAAAGATCAGAACAGAAGGGACTGGAAACAAGGCAAACTGAGTAATAAGGCATAACCTGAAGGGATTTAGATTCTGAGCTGGTTATTCCCATGCAAGATGGCTGGTAATAACCCAGTTGCCAGAGACTGTTTAAAAATGAACTAAGGGATATGGCATTGAAATTTGTCAATGTGGGCAAAAAGACAAAGAGAAGAAGATATATGCCACATCACACATTTGAGTGCCATTAATAAAACTTAGAAGAAAATAATAATTTATCATAATTGGAAAATATACTGAATCATCTGGTATTTTCTTTTCTATTGGATCCTGGGAACTAATACTTTAACTGGACACAAACAAGCCTAACACCTCACAGAGTCTGAAAGATTTGACAGCTTGGGGAATAGTCAGCAATATCAAATACAGAACTTCTGGGATTTTCTCCAGCAATCAGTACCCTGAACAGCTAACCATAGGTTATATACCCAGATTTCACTTGATGTGAATAGCAAGAAATGTGGATAGATACAAGAAGGTAGAGTAGATAAACACTGTGCCTGCTTCCTTCTGTGAACACATTAAAATTACAACTAAATTGTACAATAATCAACCTGGAGCACCATCGGAAGTCTAGCAGAACAGAAGTTTTATAGCTAAGGATATAAAGAAGAAGCCAAGTTAAGACATGTAGGAGAGGTAGCGATGTAGAACAAGCACCACACCTGTGTGTGGTAGATGAGAATTGGAAAGGATATCTCAGCCATGGAGGTTACCACCTGAGGAGTGAGGGAGCACAGCCCAGAGTACTGGTGCCAGATACAGGAACTCTGACAACATCTGCCTGTGAAAAACAGTGGGGATTCTGACCATCTGGGTTGGACCAGGCTGTAGAAAACCCAGATGTCCTTTTAAATGGCTTAAGTAAAGACTCTCTCGCTCAGAGGCACTCATTTTGAGCTTCGGCGGAGGGGTTATTTCTCTGTGGCAGTGGGTGCATATGGGGGACAAACTGAGGTGTGTGGCTCTGTAGCAAGGGCTGGAGGACAGTCACCATTTTTCCTATTAGGGGTCCTACTGCCATGCTGCCAGCAGGCAAGTGCCATCTTTAATGTGTTGAGCCTGGCCATCGAAGGCTAAATCTGAATCTGATTTGTCTGCTGAGCTTCACTCACTTCACCCTGCTGACTCACTGTGACCCTGCCCCCAATACCAAACACTTTCCTTATGAGCAGCCAGCTTCATCTGCATTGCACTCTTTCTTAGAAAACTATTGGAGTCCATAAGCCTCAGACAGACAGCAACTGGCCTCAGTGAGCTCTGAGACTTTTTCTGAGTAGTTCTAGGCTCAGCACTGGCACCAAACCAAAATTTACATTAACCTGGTGACCACAACTCTTCCCACTCTGGTGGATCCCTGAGACCCTGCCTCGCCCAACTTGTATACTGCATGCATGAGGCTCATTCAGCGGCTGAAACTTAAGGAAGCCAGCAGGTGGCAGCAGGCTTGGGGGTGTCCTGGATTTTTGTGGAGTTACCCCAGGCCTGGTACTGATGGAAGACATCCTTGGTTTGTAGTGTGGCCAATCCCAAGTACCTCCAAGTTTCGCATGGGCAGTGAACAACTATGGCTTGATTTATAGTTCTTACTTGGTTGTCCCCGGCTGGTCACAGGCAGTGGGTGACATGGGCCTGCACCAAAGCCCCTCCCAAGAGGCCCCAGAACCAACATACTTGGAGGCTGCTCTCAGGCTACAGCAGAGCACAACCTAATTAGCCCCACAAGTGGCACACTCAAAGGGCAGTCTCAACAGGTGCCAGAGCCCACAGGGAAAAGCCTACTCTCTGGGATAAGCCCCCACAGAGAAGCCCATGATCTGTGGATGTGGCTAAATGGCACAGCCAATTAGCCTGAGGGTCAATCCTACCCACTGATGTGCCAAAAGAAATCAAGACTCAACTATATGAAGAGGGCACGCACCAACCACACAAGAGACACTCCTGGAGCACTCAGAGCATGTGACCAGAGAGACTGTGCCAGGGCACCTACTACCTAAGGCCAATCAGTCAAGACTGGGAGACATAGCAGATCTATCTAATGCACAGAAACAAACACAGAGAGGCAATGAAAATGAGGAAACAAAAAAAGTGTCCCAAATTAAAGAACAGGAGAAAATTCCAGAAAAAATATAAATAAATAAATAAATAAATAAATAGACACAAACAACCTATCAAATACAGAATTCAAAACCATGGTTACAAGGATGCTCAAAGATCTTAGTGTAAATTTCAACAGAGAAATAACAAGCATTGAAAAGGACAGAGAAACCATAAAAAAGAATCAGTCAGAAGTGGAAAAAAAAAAAAACTGAAATGAAGAATGTACTACAAGTAATCACCAGCAGACTAGATGAGGCAGATGATCAAATCAGCAATTTGGAAGACAAGATAGCAGAAAACGCCCAATCAGAACAGCAAAAGAAAAACGAATAAAAGAAAAAAAACAGAAATGAGAATAGTTTAACAGACCTCTGGGACAACATCAAGCTTATGCATCGCAGCATTAAAACAACATTCACATCAAAAGGGTATCAGAAGTGAACAAGAGAAAGCAAGGGGTTGACAACCTATTTGAAGACATAATTACTGAGAACTATCCTAACCTGGTAACAGAAATAGACAGGAAGCAGAGTCTCAAACAGGATGAACCCAAGAGTTCTGCACCAAGACACATTATAATTAAAATAGCAAAGGTTGAAGACAAAGAGCAAATCCTAAAAGCAGCAAGAGAAAGGCAACTAGTAACATAAGGGAGCTCCCATAAAACTGTCAGCTGATTTCTCAACAGACTTTGCCGGCTAGAAGGGATTGACACACAATATTTAACGTGATGAAAAACAGGGACCTACAACCAAGACTACTCTACCCAGGAAGGCTATCATTTAAAATAGGACAGATAAATAACTTCCCAGACAAGAAAACACTAAATGAGTACATCACCACCAAACCAATACTACAAAGAAATTAAAGGGACTTCCTTAAGACAGAAAAAAAAAAAGATAAAAATTATGAATCATAAAAAAGCAACAGCTACATATCTATCAATAATTACTTTAAATGTAAATGGTTAAATACTCCAATGAAAAGGCATCAAACAGCTGAATGGATAAGCAATCAAAACGCTTACATATGCTGCCTATGAGAAAGTCACTTTGGATAGAAAGACACACAGAGATGGAAAGTAATGGGATAGAGAAAGATATTTTATGAAATGGAAATGAGAAAAACAAAAAAAGCTCGAGTAGCAATACTTTTACCAAGAAAGATAGACTTTAAAACAAAGGCTATAAAAAGAGACAAAGGAGGACCCAGTAATACTTCAGGGTATTTATCTGAAGAAACCCAAACACTACTTTGAGAAGATGTGTTATCCCATATGTTCATTGCAGTGTTGTTTACAATAGCCAAGATGTGGAGGCAGCCTGGGTATCTGCTGATAGAGGAATGTATACAGAGGAGGTGGTACATATATAAAATGGAATATTGCTTGGTCGTGGAAGGGAATGAGTTCTTGCCATCTGTAGCAGCATGGATGGACCTGGAGGGTATTGTGGTAAGTGGGATGTCAGACAAAGAAAGACAGATGCAATGTGATTTTGCAAATATGTGGAATCTAAAGAACAAAATGAGCAAACATAATATTAACAAACTCATAAATACAGAAAACATTTTGATGGTTACCAGTTGGGAAAGGGATTGGCAGTATTGGTGAAAAAAAGGGGACGGGATTAACAAGTACAAATTGGTTGTTACACGGCTGTCATGAAAATGAAGGTTATAGCATAAAGAATATAGTCAATAATACTGTAATAACTATGTATGGTGTCAGATGGGAGCTAGATTTGTTGGGATGATAAATGGGAGTGGGTTAGGGGCAGGGTGAAAAATATAAAGGGATTAAGAAGTGCATATTGGTAGTTACAAAATAGTTTTTTGTTTTGTTTTGTTTTGTTTTGTTTTTTTGTGGGCAGTTTCACTGGCCCTCATGTGTGGGATCCGAACCGGGGCCACTGGTGTCCCAAGCCAGCGCTTAACCACCTTGCCACTTGGCCAGCCCTACAAAATAGTTTTGGGAATGCAAATAAAGCATGGGGATATAGTCAAAACTGCAGTAATAACTATATATAGTGCCAGGTGGGTACTAGACTAGTCAGGGGGATCACTTCTTAAATTATATAAATATCTAACCACAATACTACTATACACATAAAATTAATATATAACAATATTGAATGTCAACTAACTGAAAATGTTTGTTACAAAGTGGGGGGAAGGTGTAGGGGAATAAGAGGTCCCAATGTCCAGGTATAAAACAAGTCATGGGGATATAATGTACAGCATAGGAAATATAGTCAATAACACTATGATATAATAGCATAGTACAGTTTCAGATGGTTGCTGACCTTATCATGGTGATCACTTCTTTAGATATATAAATGTCGAATAACTCTGCTGTACCCCTGAAACTAACACATTTTATGTTAACTATATTTTTAATAAAATCTTATTTAAAAAGCAACATAAAAGGGATCATGGCATTTTAGGACTCCATAGCCAATCTCCTAGCTAAAGAAAGCCACCATTTGCTGGAAAGCTTCCAAATAGACCTAAATACTCATGACAAACATCCCAAACAACTAACTCATAAAAAGTCCTATTGGACAAAGCCATTGACAGTTCATTAGTTTGGGACTGAATAAACAGGATAGATAGGATAGTAATCTTTTTTATTAACTCTTACTTGGATGAATAATAAAATAGGTAAAACAACTAGTTATTCATTTTAGTTGTGTTTTTTTTTTAAGTTCTTAATATGCTTTTTAAAAAGAGTAATATGAAAGCTTTGCATATGGTATAAACCCCGTAATACTTTATTAACTTCTTTTTCATTAAGTTGTTTAATGCACTTAGTCAATAATTTAGATCTGCATAATTGAACAGACATAAAATTAATTAAGCATAAGAGAAGAAAACACTTGCTTCAGAAGAAAAGTATTGGGATAATAACCACTAAGGGTGGGATTGGCTTAGTGAGCTTTCTGCTTATTTTAGTGACATCTTATAGATTAGTGTGTCATTTTTGCTTTCTGGAAACAAACACATCTGACAGAGACACAAAATAGTAAAATCAAAATATATGGCCCAGGTAATATAATTATCCTTCTAACTATTCATAACCTAAATCATCCCAGAAAAAAAATGCCAGGAAAATAACAGCATCGTGCTCAGAACAAGGGTGTGACATCAGTGCACTAGATGTTTACTACAATAGCTTTGCTCACTTTCTCACCAGCAATTAATAGGCTTAATTGCAGTTATTAATTGCTTTATGTTAAGCATGTTCTACTCATTTTCCTTTTTAAGTACCTGAAGACATAAAAATAGGATTTCTTCTCTATTTTTTTTTCAGTTACACAGTGGGCAATTGCAATAGAAAATGTATTCCTGTCCTTCTGAATACTGAAGAGTGATATTATTCTTGAAGGATGCTAAACAAGTCATCAGTCCATATCAATCTAGACTTTCTTTTCCTAAAAGAAACAGATTTGAAAACAATAATAGATATATGAGGAAGAACAGAAAATTATCAAGAGGATGAAATGAATGGACTAATCAGAAAATGAACTATCAGTAAAAAACTGAAAGCAGAAAACAAGTCATGACTTTGTAATAAAAATAACTCTAAGCACTTTTCTCTGAAAGCAATCAGTAAGCAAGCTTGTATAAACAGTATTTTTTGAAGTAAAATGCATGGACATCAAATAATGGGGAAACACTCCATAGAGGAAATGAATGGATAGTAATGAATATTGACTATGATTTGGAATATCAACATTCCTCAGTGATGCAGAATACAAAAAGAAGAAAGTAAAATATTGAATGCAAAGAATGACACTTTGGGATCCACAACATCCAAATTCATGTAATAAAGTTCCAAGAATACAAAACTAGAGAGGATAGGGACATATGAAATCATCAAATTGATAGTGAAAATTGAAATAGAGAAATACCAAAAAGCCACTGAATAATAGAAAAAAATATTGAAAAGAAAGCATTACTCAAAGAAAGTCATATAGTCTAAAGATAAACAGGAATCCTGTATATTTTCTGATTTGGGCATATAGTTACAAAGGAAAGAAATCAGCTTAACATTAGAAAGCTCCTCCAAAACACTAAGCTCTAAAAGACCACGTTAAAAAAAAAATCATAAGTTTTTAATGGAAGAGCAGCGTGATTTTTAGATTCCATATTGAAGCAAATGGGACAGAGCTTTTCAGATATGCAAAAACTAAAAGATAACCATATATGATCTATAAGAACATTTTTTTGTCCTGCCTTATAACTACTTATTTTGGTAGAACTTTGGAAGGAGGAAAGTTGCTCTATTGCTATGTAGGGAATTATTATCTCATCACCTCTCCAAAAAGTTTCTAAGGTAACCAAACTGAATTAAATCTAAAGTTAAATGACAAAATGCACAAATTTTATATGCAAACCAAATGCAGACTTAAACAAAACACAAGTGGTTAACATTGAATGCCACATTTGAAAATAATGGAATGAATCAAGATATTAAAAAAAATACAAGCAAACAAAAAACAGAAAGAGAAATATTAATATTATTTCCAGAAAAAACTGGTCATCTTGGGAAGCTAAAACTATATACAATGGAATATTACTCAGCCATAACAAAAGATGAAATGCTGCCATTTGCAACAACATGTATAGATCTTGAGATTATCATGCTAAGCGAAATAAGTCAGACAGAAAAAGTCAAGAACCATGTGACTTTACAGATATGTGGGATATAAAACTGAAAGCAACAAACTAACAAGACAAACAAACAAACAAAAATCATAGATACAGATAACAGTCTAGTGGTTACCAGAGGGTAAGGGGAGAGGGAGGAGGTAAAGGCGAGTCAAATATATGTTGATGGAAGGTGAACTGACTCTCGGTGGTGAACACACAATGTAATACATAGATGATGTATTATAGAACTGTACACTTGAAACCTATATAATTTTACTAACCAATGTTGTGCCCAAAAATTTCATAAAAATTAAAAGATGAAAGTGCACTCAAATAAGAAACTGCATGAAATTAATGTACAAATAGAGATTTTGACCCAACTATAATAAAATCATACTGAAAAGCTCTTTCCCTCTTCTTTAAAAATTCAAGAGATTAGTTTCATAAAAATTGATAAAAAGTATTAAATGACTTAGTGAACAAAAGAAAGATAAACAAAAGGATACAATAAGCAAACTAAAATCTACATGGCTTAATAAAAAGATTTAAGTCTTGCTTATGCTATATAAGCTACACGTCTTCACTATGCAGTCTGTTTTTAGTTATTCAAGATACAAAGCTGAAAAAGATCAATCTTAACATAACTTTCTGATGTTGAGAGAGAAAGCAGAATATGGCTGCTAATGCACTGTCCCTCAAAGAATCTAGCCTGAAGTAGCAAACTTCACTTAAATTAACATTTTACTTCTAAAAACAATTTCCATGGCCATGGCCAATTCAGAAGAGGACAGGAAAGTTTAACTTGCCCTGAAGGCAGAGAGTCAGAAATAATTAATCAACAATACTAATGACTAACACACTCCATCACTTTAGTCATCAAAATGTTTCACTCCCCATTCTAACGACAAAATACACTCATCTCTCCCTGAAAAATACAACCCCAAAAGCAAATACCTTCCACAGTATCAAGCTCCAAGTTCAGCAGATTTGAACAACAGACCAGTGATGGCTGCACCTGGGTCTCTAAATCAGTTCAAGAGATGGTTTATTTTGATCCAGAAACCTGTGAACTAAAAAGACAAGCATTCTACACTTTAGGTAGCCCCTATAAGATGGTGTAACAGATAGGCTAACTGCAGAAACAACCCTTGTATGTAAAGGTGAAAAACAAGACACACAAATGTCATTTTTGTAAGGATTCTCAAATCTCTTGGCATTTATTGACAGGTACCCTAACTAGCAGGTGACAAATCTCTCTATAAACAACTTTACCCTCATCTAGCACTCCTTCCCGCCCCCTTACCCTCCAGTAACCACTAAACTGTTGTCTCTGTCTATGACTTTCATGTTGTTTATCTTGTTTGTTGTTTTCAGTTTTATACACCACATATGAGTGAAATCATGTTTCTCAACTTGTTTTTAATAGTATTTAATTAGTTGAAACCAGTGCTTACTCATTCTAAGATTCAGTTTTCTGACATCTTCCATTATAAATAAAAATTCATTACTACATTACTACATTCCACTTTATCACAGGGATATTTTTATCCAATGTTCTGTCACTCTATAGTCATTATCATTCTCCTAGACTCCAATATTAATATTTTCTAACCTTTATTTCAATTGAATTTTAAACCATTGCTATGTTTTGGGTGTGTTTTATTTTTGCCACAGTAGAGTAAGTATTGTAAGCCTAACTCTTTTTTTTTGGTATATCAGTTTTGCTGCAGTAAGAAATAAGCCTAAAAACTTGTAGCATAACAGAGCAAATGTTTTATTCCTGGTCATACTCCCTGTCATGAAGATTCTGCTCATCTAAGTCGATGGTTAGAAGGAGAGCTTTCACTTTGACACATGCACCCATAATCTCCAAAGACAGAAAAAGCAATCTGACTCTCAAAGCTTCTGAGACACAAATGTCTCGTATGCTCTCATTTCATTGACTTGAGGAAGTCACACAATTTGACTAATACTGTTGAAAGGTAGTAGAGAAGTATAATTTTCATAAGTGGGAAGCACTGTGCTAGCATTTTGTATAAAGTTATAAGGGAGTAAATCAAGCAGAAAGGGTTCTTAACATCTTTGTGAAATTTTATCACTTATTCAAATGAAGGTAAGTCTGGCTTGCTTTTAACTTTTTCATGAGATAATTTTAGAAAACTTTTTTAACTTCATTACATTTTGCTTCTATTATTTGAAACTTAACTTTTTAAAAAGTTTCAAGTTTTACTATGCCACAGAGAATACAGTTGTTCATTATCTAATTTTGAAAGCACATTATGAAGTGTATTAATGTCCTATTGCTATGTAACAAATGAGCACATGTTTAGCAGTTGAAAATAGCACGCATTTATTATCTCACCATTTCTGCGAGTCGTGAGTCTGGAGTCCTCATTCAGGGTCTTCAAAATCTGTAATCAGGTATAGGCTGAGCTGTGGTTCCCTCAAAGGCTCCAAGGGCAACATTTGCTTCCAAAGTTCCCGTAAGCCATTGGCAGAATTGATCATCTTGCTGTGATAGAATTGGAGAACTGTTTTCTTTTTGCTATCACTGGCTGCCATGGTCAGCTCCTAGAGGCCATCATTAGTTCCATGACACATGGACCTTCCCATAGGACCACCCAGACATTGGTATTTTAATCTTTCAAAGCCAACAAGAGAGACTCGCTCTCTTCTCAGGGAGGGTCGAATTCCTCTTCTAACATTTTCAGTTGATTAAGTCAGACACAACCAGGGTCTTCTTGATTAATATAAAAACAACTCATTTGGGATGTTAATTTCATCTTCAAAACCTCATCATTTGTTCCATATTCTATCAGAGAAAAGAAAGACACAGGTCCTGGCCACACACAAGAGGACAGGGTTATATAGGGCATGAACATCAAGAAGTGGGTATCATGGCCTGTCAATTTAGAGTATGTTCTCTACAGGAAGATGGCTCCTGTATTCTTTATGTTCAACTATACAATCTAATTTGATTACATGGTGAAAATTTGTTATCTATTAAATAGCCCCGTTTTCCTAATCATTCCTTATTGTCTTTTCAAACTGTTAAAAGTTTCTCAATAAATGCATCTCAATTTCTTTCCTTATTTCTGAGCTTTTATCTTTTATACATCACTTACTGTTTTGTATGATAAAATTACTTAATTTTATTATTTTAATTCTCAGTTAGCACTCTGTTAAGCAATTAAATATGCTATCTTGTTAATGGATTATTGTATCTCCAACCTAGATATTACAATAAAAGGTTTCTAAAAACACCTAGTGTATAAATGGTCAATTGCAGGGGCCAATTTAGGCCTTTACACTTGTAAAGGCAATTATTTTATATGCTAATATATATTTGACCCATTAAGTTAACAATAGTTCAATCTCAATTAAAATGCATCTATAAAAACTGACCTTCATTAACTCAAATAAAGATTTTCTGAGATGATTGTACTTTCATACCAATTTTTTCTTTTGCATCCCCTATAGTAACTATATCAATTATTTTCCCTTTACATTTTCTCTATTTTGAAAAATTCCATATAAATGTATTTTGTGACCTAAATCAATCTGAATGTTTTTTTTATTTCAAAAAGTAAGTTTATGTGATTTCTCTTTGGTGTAGTTTAAATGATGAAGTAATCTTTTTTGTTGAACACTATGATTCTGTTTCCTCGACACATTTCCTTTTGTTATGAGAATTCTGTTTTTTCCGATTATTGTAAAGTAGATTTGATGAAATTATGTAGCATATTTCCAATTTTGCTGCAAATTCTGCGTACTTATTTGACATTTATTAGGGCATATATTTTAAATTATGGGAGATAACAGTAAAAGTACATTTGTTTCATAACTTGTCTTTAAGGAATTTTAAAATCTCGGTGTACTGGCATTCATGCCATTGTGAAATGCCCTCCTCTTGTATAATGGTTTTGGTATTATGATCTGCTTCTAACAGAATAAGGCGGAGAGCAACGGAATGAGACTATGTTACAAAAGATTATGACTTCCATTTCATGACTCTATTTCTGGCTCTCAATTTCTCATTCTGATGAAGCCATCCCTCATGCGGTAAGCTACCCCACAAAGAAGAATAAGTAACAAGTAATTGAGAGCAGCTTCAGGCCAACTGCCACTGAAGCTATCTGTTCAACAGCTCCTTAGTTCAAGAACCCATAAATAACTGAATCCTTCCAACATCCACATAAGTGAACATGGACTTGAATGGTCCCCCAGGTGAAACTCAGCAGAAACTTTGCCTGTATTCTTGTGAGAGATCCTGACATGGAGAAGTTAGCTTAATCACACGGAAATTGCTGACCCATAGAAATGTAAGAAAAGTAAATGTTTCGTGTATTAATCCTTTAAATTTTGAGGCAATTTGTTACACAGAGATAGGTAATTAATTGAATATTTTACAATTATTTTCCTCCACATACATGTGAAAATAGATTTTCCTGTAATGGTTGTTTCCAGTGGCATGTATCTTTCAGTCTGTCTATGTAGTATACTTAAAGTTAAGTAGATGAGTAAACTAACTAATATTTTAAATGCTTCACTGCAAAAGCACCATCTTTTTGAAGAGAGAAAGCATATACATAGATGTATTAAATCTAAATAATTATATATAGATTGGGAACTATTTTAATATGTCATTTTTTTTTTTTTTCCATATGTGGGAACCGAACCAGGGCCGCTGGCTTCCCAGGCCAGCGCTTAACCACTGCGCCACTCGGCCGGCTCTTAATATGTCATTTTTAATATCGTATTAAAGAAAAAATTATGTATATGTTACCCATAAAATGCTTTTAGTTCTGAATAAAACTATAAATAAAAAACGAAAATTGATTTAGAAACATGAAATGCTTAAAACACACAAAAAATAATTGAATTAATAATTACAGGTAGTTTCTTGAAACTATATGAAAAATGTTTAAACATAGGTTAAATTGTTCTAATAAGTCAAGTACACATATATCTATCTTGAATAGGAGTAATCAATAAATAATAACAAAGAAATATCCTTTAACCTTGTGTTTTTAAACCTTGTGTTTTCTTGTAGAGTAGAATTATGCATTTGAATTTTATCTTAAGTTCACTTATTAAAGCTGGTTTATAATATCAAGAATCCCTTTAGTCTGGTTAGGTTTATTTCATTCTATTAAACACTTGTGCTGATTTCATCTGACATTTAATTCTGTGCACACTCCAACAGCTCAGTAATTCACATGAACAGTGCAACGGCAAACATCCAAGGAGTAGAATTTGCTATGATTCATAAGAGCAAATATTGTATGCCACTAACAATATAGGAATACTGCCAAAACAATACAGCTGATGACTACTCTTGTTTTTTCTCTCCTATAAACTGCCTACTCTAAGAATTACTAGCAGCACTCACATCCTTACAATCTGGGTGGATGTCATTGTGTAAAGTTCAAGAACTAGTAACAGTAAAGAAGTAAGAGACATAAGCTAGCATAAATATCACAAAATGCTACTTGTGAAATTATAGAGAAGATTTTATACATGATAATATTCACAAGGAAAAACTATAAGAAAATGTCCTCTACTTAATATCAATCCATGGTGAAAGCACTATTTAGCACATTTACATAAACATTTCCCATATTATTTGGCATAACAATAAATAAGTATATAACATGAACACATATTTATATCTTTTGAGGTTTTCTTACAGTTATTAATATCTATGCAGGATAGTGAATGATATATTTGTTTAAAATATATTCAAGTATATGACATACAATCATAGTTATATTTTGTATGCTGCCTTAATATATTATGCATTACTGTATATATTATGCATTGATTCATGTTTTATTTTATAAAGTCATACACTAATACTCACAGTGCCTGTATTTCTAAATATTATTTTTGCTTCAGTTGATTTTAGAATATCACATTGGTATAAATTCTACTATACTTCCTTCCAAAGTATTTAATATAAATTAAGTTTAAAAGGACAAAACATGGATTTGGTAAATTCTCATAGGAAAATATGTAATGCTTCATTGTTAAGCAGTACCTTTTTTTTTTTTTTTTTTTAAGGGCAGTGTCACTGGCCCTCATATGTGGAACTTAACCAGGGCCGCTGGCTTCCCAGGCCAGTGCTTAACAACCGCGGCACTCAGCTGGCCCTTATAATGCTTCATTTTTAGGTTACACTATACATGTTACAGATATATATATATATATATATATATATATATATATATCGATAAATAGATAGATTAGGCATAAATATTGATCCTTTATTTTAAAATGATGCAATATATATTATTAAATAAGGATGAGTTGCCAGATGATTGGAAATGACGGCAAAAGTATATAATTATGTAAATATTTAAAAAGGTATATAATTATGTAAATATTTAAAAACTGAAAATCTAATAAAGGAACATGACATGTACATAAAATATAATGTACATCAAATTTTATTTTATAAATTGAAATATAACATTACATTTCTTCTTTACGTACAATAACTTTGCATGTTTAGGAAAATGTTTACACCTCAGAGTCCTTTCAATAATTTTCATTCTTCCTCTACATAAAGTACATGGCTAGAGATTAAAAATTTTTGAAGATCAATATAGATCTGAGGTTCTTTCTAAGATTCTAACAACTAACATATTGTTAAAATAAATCATAAAATAAATCAATAAAACTTCAGGATGATATTGAAATTCCCACAATCAATCCCTTTACTTCAGAACATTTATATTTATACTTAATATCCTTTCAACCGAATTATCTATTCAGATAGTACTTTTTTTTATAGCTAGATTTTATTTATGGTACATGAAACAAATATTATTTATGCATGGACTCAAATTAATTTGAGAGTCACAGACTGCACTGGATAAATGCCAGCCAACATTTTAGGGAAATGGTTATATATTTCCCAATTTTTTTTTCATAGAACTTGTCATTGTTTTAAATATTTTGTTAGTTCCTGGGAATTGATACATTTGTTGAAAAGAAAATAGTCAGGTCTTGACTTTTACTATTACAATATAAAGTTAGCACTGTCCCTTTTATTCCTGAAAAAACATGCAAAAACAATAAAGAGAACAAGGAATACAAACACACATTTTTTTATAGCAAAACTAAAAGTCAATGAATATTCAGATTTCAACATAAGTGAAAAGACTCCTGAGATGTAGAAAGTGAGCCACAGTATTCATATTAAGAGCCAAAAAAGGATCATCAAGGAGCCAACAAAAGATCTGGGACTTCTTTGTGGGGGGAAAAAAGGTTATTGCTGCTGCAAAACTACTGAGTGTGGGCCAGCCAAGTGGTGCGTTGGTTAAGAGTTGGCTTAGAGGGCCGGCCAAGTGGCGCAGTGATTAGGAGCTGGCTTGGGATGCCAGCAGCCCGGGTTTGGATAGCACATATGAGGGCCAGTGACACTGCCCTTAAAAAGAAAGAAAGAAAGAAAGAAAGAAAGAAAGAAAGAAAGAAAGAAAGAAAGAAAGAAAGAAAGAAAGAAAGAAAGAAAGAAAGAAAGAAAGAAAGAAAAGATCTTGGGCTGGCGGAGTGGCACAGTGGTTAAGCGCTGGCTTCAGAAGCCAGCGGCCCCGGTTCAGGTCCCACATATGAGGACCAGTGACACTGCCCTCTACAGCTAAGATGGTGAACAACAGCTCCACCTGAAGCTGGGCTGCTGTGGGGCTGGCCAGCAGCTGGCATGCGCTTTCTTGAGCTGCCGTGAGCCACCCTGAGCAACTGTCCAATTGTCTGAGAGCGACTGCCTCACCTGGGAAAAGCACAATGATAATGCCAACATGGGCCAGTGAAGCGACGTCCTCCACAACTAGACTGAAGAACAAAAGGATAGCAACTTGTCTGTTCCCCTGCCCCAATACCCCAATAAAAATCTTATAAAAAAAAAGGTACTAAATGCTTCACAAAATATGATTTTTCTTGTAAGACTGCGATAAAGTAAATTTGGATCAATTACAGGTGACCAGAAAAATACTTTGAGGGCCGGCCGAGTGGCACAGTGGTTAAGCGCTGGCTTGGGAAGCCAGCGGCCCCGGTTCGGTCCCACATATGAGGGCCAGTGACACTGCCCTCAAAAAAAAAAAAAAAAAAAAAGAAAAATACTTTGAAAGTTCTAAGATACCACATTAATGGTGACCCACACTAAGGGCTCAGTGATGAAAAAGCTCCACTGGTAGCAAGTGTAGGTATATGCACTGTACTGGAAAGCTGGGCCATGAGCCAGTAGCAGGGATATATGTTTAAGGCAAGATGGGATGAAGCTGGAACTCCCTCACTAACCTTGAGAAATGAGGAGAACATGAGATCACACTTATTTTGCTGCTTATAAAGGGCACACTTAAAACCTAAGAAACAAAAAGCCTGAAGGTAAAGATATGCCAATATTGGCCGAATGGCTCTGTGATTAAGAGCTGGCCTGGGATGCCAGCGGCCCCAGTTTGGATCCCACATATGAGGGCCAGTGACACTGCCTTCTAAAAATAAAAAATAAAAAAAGATATGCCAAAAATCAGTCTACTATATTTTGATATCAATAAAATGGACTGCTGTATTAGTTTTGGTAAAAGCTGTTATAACAAAGGGAATGCAACCATTGCTTTAAATAAGTTCAAAGTTTATTTTTCCATTCTATAAATCCCTAAGTATAGTCTGTATTTCATAAAGTAAACTAGGCTAGCTGGCAGCCTGCCATGCTCAGTGCTCAACATTATTTTTCAAGGTTGCCTTAGATATATTCATATCAGTGGAAAGAAAGGTGGAGTTTAGAATAGCAATAGATGTTGTAGAAGATGACCTGCAATTTGCACATACCACTACCACTCACATTCCACTTGTGAACTTAATGGCATTACAATATGCAAAAAAGAAACTGAAAATGTGTCCTGTAGCTCATAGGACAAAACATTTGAATGGCAGAACATAAGCATTCTAACATAGAAAGCTATATTAGCATCCAACAAAATAAATTCTAAGACAAAAATAACATTACTATTAAATGATCCAATACACTAAGAATATAAATGATTATAAATTAGTATTATTTAATATATTAAGTACCTATAGAGATGAAAAAATAAAGGAATATTGACATTCTTCAATCACAACTCAGATTGCAAATACCACAAAGATTTATCAATAGGTCAGTCAACCTTAAATAAATGCTTTACAACATGTAGAGAAAATCTGAACAACAAAAAAATTTGATTTTTTAGGTATAGATAGAATCCTGAATAAAGAACAAACAAACAAAAAATAGAGTACAGAAAATGGAAGATTTACTCAAAGTTGACCATAAACAGCTCATAAAAAAATGCCTCAAATATTTCAAGAATCTAAACCAAACAGATTATGATTATGATTACAAAGCAATCAAAAAGTAAACAGCAAAAAGGCAAGCAAAGAATTGTAATCCTGTAAACTAATAAAAATAAATCAACCTGATAAGAAATGGGATATCATTTTTCACCCACTGCATAGAGCATTTTTAAAACCTTGAAAATAATGTTTCATCAAAGATATGGCTAACAGATAAGTCTTATGCATTGCTGGGGTGGATTTAACTTCAAGAAAATAGCCTTGCACTATGTAATATTAAGCATTTACATATCCTTCAACACAGCAACTCCATGTTATGGAATTACTCAAGAGAATCATTTGTACATGAAAACCAAGAGGCTTTTATACAAATATTCATAGAAGCATTGTTAGTAATAGAGAAAACACCACTGATTTCTATTAAAAGAAGAATGGATATGAAAATATTGGTTTATACATATTATTTAACACTTATATAGAAACATAAAATTTTGCATGTAAATATCCAGTTTTCCCAGGACCATTTGTTGATACAAGTATCCTTACTCCATTGTGTCTTCTTGGCACCCTTATCAAACATCACTTGACTTCATATGCCTGGGTTAATTTTTAGGTTTTCTATTCTGTTCCACTGGCCTATATATCTGTCTGTATGCAAGTACCATACCATTTAAATTACCACAGCTTTGTAATTTTTTTTCAAATCAGAAGTTGTGATGTCTCCAGCCTGTTTTTCTTTCTTATGATTGTTTTAGCCATTCTGGGTCTTTTGTGCTTCTATGTAGATTTTAGAATTGGTTTATTCTTTTCCTATAAAAAATGTCACTGTGGTTTTGATGATGATAGCACTGAACCTATAGATAGCTTTGGCCAGCATAGACATTTACACAAAATTAATTATTTGAATGTATAAACCGGTGGTGTCTTTCTATTGTGCCTTCTTCAATTTCTTTCATTATTGATTATCATTTTTACTGTAAAGATATTTCACCTCCTTGGTTAAATTTAATATTAAGTATTTCATTACTTTTGATGCTATTATAAATGGGATTGTTTTTTAAATATCTTTTTTATTGTTAGTGTATAGAGAAAAACAACTGATGTTTGTATGTTAATTTTGTATCCTGCAACTTTAATTAATGCATTTATTATAATACTATTTTTAATGTAGCCCTTAGGGTTTTCTACATATAAGATCACGTTATCTGCAAACAGAAATAATTTTACTTCCCCCTTTCCAATTTGGATTATTTTTATTTCTTTTTCTTGCCAAATTACTCTGGCTAGGACTTCTCTACCTTAACCCATACACAAACATCAACTTAAAGCAGATTCAGGACTTAGACTCTAAAGCTGTTAAATGTGAAGAAAGAGAGTAAATCATCTTGACATTCATCTTGGCAATGAGTTACTGGACACAATATCAAAAGCACAGACAACAAAACAAAATAGACAAATGGGGCTACATTAAACTAAAAGCTTCTACACAGCAAAGGAAAAACTGGTGTAATAACAGAATAATATGTTGACCTAAAAAAATATGGGAAAATATCTGCAAAACATATATATCTGTTAAGGTATCAGTTTCCAAAATATACAAAGAACTCCTACAACTCAATAGCAAAAATAAAATAAAATGAAAAAAATAAAAAATGGGTAAAAGATGAATAGACATGGCTCTAAAGAGGGCATACAAATGACCAGCAAGTATATGAGTATAACAAGTATACTCAATGTCGCTAATTATCAGTGAAATGCAAGTCAAAACTAAAATGAGATATCACCTCACTCTTGTTAGGATGTCTATTATTAAAAAAAAAAAGATAAGAGTTGGCAATTTTATGGAGAAGTTGGAACCCTTATAAATTGTTTGTGAAAATGTAAAATGTTGCAGCAGCTGTAGAAAAGAGTATGGAGATTGCTATAAGAATTATATGTAGTACATGATCCAGAAATCCCTTCTTTAGTATTTAGGAGACATTATCAGTGTCTGAAAGAGATTTATGCACTTTCATGTTTATTGCAGCACTATACATAATAGCCAAGGTATGGAAACAACCCAAGTGTCTATCCCATATAAAGAAATAAAGAAAAATGTGGACTATATATACAATGGAATATTATCCAGCCTTGAAAAAAATAAAATTCTGCAGTTTATGACAATGTGGATGAACTGAAAGCCAGCCACAGAACGACAAATACTCTATAATTCTACTTATATTAAATAACTAAATAGTTAAATGCACAGAAACAGAGAATACAATAGAGGTTGTCCGAGCCTGTGGGGAGAAATGCGGAGTTGTTATTCAATGGGTATAAATCTTCAGTTATGCTAGATGAATTCATTAGAAAGATCTGCTGTACAACATAATGCCCATAGATAAAAGTCCTAAAAAATACAGGAAACTTAAATGCATATTATTTAGTGAAAGACGCCAATCTGGAAAGGCTACATACTGTATTATTCAAATTATATGACATGCTGAACAGGGTAAACCTATGGAGACAGTAAGAAGATCAGTAATTGATAAGGGTTTTGGGAAAGCGAGAGGTGATGCACAGAGGATTTTTAGAGCGGTGAAGATACTATAATGGTGGATACATGTCATTATATATGTTTTAAAAACCACAGAGTGTACCACACGTAGACTGAACCATAATGTAACCCATGGATTTGGGTGACACTGATGCGTCAATGTAGGTTGACCATGCATATTGATAATGCAGAAGGCGATGTATGTGTGAGGACAGGGATATACGGGAAATCTGTATCTTCTGCTCCATTTTGCTGTGAATGCAAAACTGCTCTAAAAAGAAAACCTCTTTAAAAACTTGTCTTATTCGGGAGACCACTTCATAGACTGTGTAGACACCTGACCACTGTGTTGTACACCGAAAGCTGAAGCTGAATAATATTGAATGTCAACAATAAATAAAAAATTTAAAAAAATAAAGAAAAAAAAATATATATATATATGGTCACGGGATGTGGAGTACAGCAGAGGGAATATAGTCGATGGAATAGTAACAGCTATATAAAATATTAGAAATGAGTAGGCTGGGTGGGTTATTACTTTGTGAGTGGTATAAATATCTAAGTACTATATTGTTTTCTACACCTGAAACTAATGAAAAATTAAAAAGAATAAATGACTCACAAAAATTCCCTTCATGTCCCTCTGGGGAAAAAACAAAACAAAACAAAAAAACCCCTCTGATCCTGACACCTTGCTTAGACCTCTCTAGTTTTCTCTCATTGGAGCTCTTGGAGCTCCCGCTTCCCTGGCACTCTGTCCTGTGAACTTTAGTTGCCTTTAGTCCCCACAGGGCTCCCCACAATATGAGTTTAACTGAGGGAGTCTACAGGGACCTGCCTGGGTTTCTCCGCTCCCAGCACCACAGCATGGAAACTCAGGACAGTAAGCGGGGGCAACTGTAAGATTCACCCCTTTATTTACCGCCGATCAAGGATCACTTACCCCCAGAGCCTGATGACCAGTGTCTTAAAAATCACTGTGATTTATTTTGTCTGGCAATTTAAAAAATTAATTAATTAATTAATTAATTAAAATTATTTTAGGTAAGAGCGCAAATCTAATCCCTGTTATTCCATCAAGGCTGGAAGAGGAAGTGGTTTATTACCCAGCCAGGGAAGACTTGCCTCCTCAGGAAGGCTGAAATACCATAAGTAATATCAATATCACAGGTCATGCTACAAGTTTAAAATCCCTCAAATTCAATGCTGGTTAGTAAAATAAACAAATTGTACTATGACCTATTAGAAATAGTTTGGAAATACATCGGAACTGTGCATTCCATGATGATGTCAAAAATAAAAAAAATTCTGAAAAAGTCCTCCCCACTGCTGAATATATATTAACAGAGCTCAAAAAAGAATGGAGATTTTTCTGGCATAACATCAGTTGATTAAAGATGGCATTCAAAAGATATTTTTCCTAAATTGTGGGTTATTTTCTAATCATCTATGCCAGAAAATATTTGTCTGGTCTATATCATTTCTAGTAGATTTTTTTTTCCTTAGTTATTTGTATAAATTTCAAAGCGAACAAATTAATTAATCTGTACCGTTTGCTTTCCCATCTTCTGTTTTTGCATTGGTTTCCTATATTCTATCTATTACTGTATTTTCCAATGGCTACATGATAACACCTACCCATTTGCAGCTGATTACTAATATATACTCCTGTTACATTTAAATATATTCATAATGTATTAAAATATGTAGGGAGGTTCCAATGGAACTGATACGCTGCTTATATTTTAAAACATTAACCTGCTGTGGGCCGACTGAGTGGCTCAGTTGGTTAAGAGTTAGCTCAAGAGTGCGAGCTGAGCTTTCAGCAACAATAGTTTGATGCCTAACCTGAGCTGAGCTGCAGCTGAGCTGCCAACAGGGGGCAGGATGGCTCAGCTAAAAAAAAATAAAAAAATAAAGCTGCTGTAACTGTAGCAATATGGAATTTGTATTTCATATTTCAGGACTTAAAATATAGCTATTTTATTTACACTGTTTTATATTGAAAAAGAACATTTTACCAGTAAAAATGACTATTTTATTCAACAAGAATTATTCTACAAGAAATTAAAAAGATTTGTATGAGAGAGTACTATTGTGTATTATATTAACAATACACAACTTAAAAACCTAAATAAGATAGTTCAAACAGCACACATATATTTTTTGGCAATTAAAAAACAAAAAGCCCAGGAGGAATAAAGCAAAACACCTTTCTCCTTAAAAGATTAAAATATTTTGAGTACCAAATTTACATTCGTAACCTATGTTAAAGAATCCAGATTTATTCATGATTGATACTTGATAAAACTGTGTTTAAAGTAGTATAAAATAAAAATCAAATAAAATGGCTACCCCTCTAATTTTCCTTGCCATGTTTAATATATATTGATTTTCTTTTAGATTTTTAAAAAGTTTAGTACTATTGAGTCTCTCTGCTTCTGACTTAATCTTTTGCCTCTGTGAGTCTTTATTGTCTCTTGTTCAGTCTCTTTGGGTTGTGGAATCTTACTGTCTCCATATGTTTTCCTTTTTTGTCTATCTCTATATGCATCTCATATGTTTATACATCATATTTTAAATTGTTAGTTATTTTATTGCTTATTTTAGATATTATGTTATACATCACATTTGTCTTGACTTCTTATAGTCTAAAAACAGTTACCACTTTTACATTGTCCCTGATATTTCTGGAACTATAGAAAATTCCACCCTGTATATCCTTCCTTGTTTTGCATTATTTCCAGTATAGGTTTTTATTTTCCATACATTTCAAAATTCACCATAAAATAAACTTATTTTTACTCTACCAGTAATCATGTGTATTTGTGCATATATTTGCTCTCTAGTATTCTTTATTCCGTTTTTTTATTGCCACATATTTAACCAGGAACCATTTTCCTTCTGCTGGGAGTTTTGCCTTTGTTGTTTATTTCAGACAAGGCTGACTCTCTAATGCATTTTTTTTATCATTTTTAAGTATGTCTGAAAACATCATTTTTATAGCGTAATTTTTTGATTAAAAAATTTTGATTAAAAAATTATTTGTTAGCAGTAAATTTTCCTGTACTATAAAGATGCCATTCTATTTTCTTTTGGCATCCTTTATTTTTAATTAATTAATTTTTTTTTTTTTTTCCCTATGTGGAAGTCAGGGGAATGTCTGTTAATACTTGCTCTTTTGAAGATAATGTGTACTTTTACCCTGGAAGCTTTTTAAGATTTTCTTTTTAACTGTAAGTTAAAGTAAGTAAACATTGTGGTTTCCTTTCCATTTGTACTATGGTATTTCATGAATATTTTGGTTGAAAGTTTACATCTTTCATCTATTTTGGAAAATTTATTGTTATTAACTTTCTACAATATTGCTTCTAACTTATTTTCTCTGTTGTCTGGGGTTATAATTAAACATCTATTAGAATGTTTGAGTTTGCCCCTTATGTGTCATAATTTCTTTCCCCATATTTTTTCTCTTGCTTCAGTTTGGATATTTTCTATTGATCTGTTTTATGAGTAGTTCACCAGTCTTATCCTCTATGTTTAATCTGTTATATAATCCTTGCCAGTAGTTCTTAAATTCATATATTGCATTTTTTACTGTGGTAGAATCAATTTCACAAACTTCTTACATTCCAAAACTTTCCTTGAATCCTTCTCTTTCATCTCTCTTGTTTACATTCCCATCTTTCTTTCATTTCTGTTTTTATCACTTTTATTTTCTTTCTTGTTTTCTCTTGAAGAGATAATTCTTTTAAAATTTTTATTAAATGTATTAGGGAGACATTATTTAGTAAAATTATATAGGTTTCAAGTGTACAATTATATAATACCTCATCTATATATTACATTGTGTGTTTCACAACCAGAGTCAGTTTTCCTTCCATTGTCATATATTTGACTTCATTTACCCTCTTCTAAGCCACTGCTCCCCACCCCTCTTATACTCTGGGAACCACTAAACTGTTGTCTATCACTTTTTGTTTGATGCTTGTTTGCCTTGTTCGATTGTTGATTTCAGTTTTATAGCTCAAGAATGAGTGAAGTCATATGGCTCTCAATTTTTTCTGTCTGACTTATTTTGCCTAACATGATAATCTCAAAATCCACCCATGTTGTCACAAATGGCAGTATTTCATCTTTTCTTATGGCCAAGTAACATTCCATTGTTATGTATGTACCACGTCTTATTTATCCATCCAATCATCCATGAAAGGATACTTTAGTTATTATCATGTCTTGGCCACCATGAATAAAGCTCCAAAGAATATGGGGGTACATATATCTTTATGGATGTTTAGGGATTTGGGGAGGTAGATACCCAGAAGAGGGCTTACTGGGTCATATGGTAATTCTATTCTTAAATTTTTGAGGAACTTCCATACTTTTTTTCATAATGGCTGTACCAATTCACATTCCCAGCAACAGTATATGAGGATTCCTCTTTGTCCATAGTCTCTCCAACATTTGTTATTACTTGTCTTGTCAATACACAATGAAATAGAAAAAATATTCTGTGTTCATGGATTTGAAGAATCAAGAAAGTTAAAATAGCTATATTACCCAATACAATATACAGATTGAATGTATATTGCATTAAACTCCACCCCCCTCAAAAAAATCCCAATGTCATTGTTTAAAGAAATAATACAAACAAACAAAAATTATCTTCGTGCAGAATCACAAAAGAGCCTGAATTGTAAAAGCAATCATAACAACAACAACAAAAAAAACAAGGCTGGAGATATCACACTGCCTGACTTCAAGTTATACCACAAAGTGACAGTAATCAAAACAGCATGGTATTGGCAAGAAAATAGACACAGTACTGATGGAATAGAATTGAGAACCCACATAATTTTCAACAAAGAAGTCAAAAACACACAGTGAAGAAAGCCTCCTCAATAAATGGTGGTGTGAAAATTGAAAAGCCACATGCAAAAGAATGCAACTAGATTGCTATCTGTCACCATGTACCAAAATTAACTCAAAACGGATCAAAGACATAAATATAAGACGTGAAAGAATAAACTGCATAGAAGAAGGCATAGGTACCAAACTAATGGACCTTGGATTCAGAGAGGATTTTATGAATTTGACCTCAAAGGAAATGAAAGTAAAAACTAAAAAAAATGAATGGGACTATACAAAACTAAAAAGCTTTTAAACAGCATAAGAAACCATCAAACAAACAAACAAACAAAAATCCAGGCATCCAACCAAATGGTGGACGATATTTGGAAACAACACCTCCAATAAGCGGCTACTACTACCAAAATATGTTAAGAACTCATACGCCTCAATGACAGCAAAAACAACAACAAACAATTCAATTATAAAACGGGCAGAGTGGGCTGGCCAAGTGGTGCATTCATTAAGAGCTGGTTTTGGGAGCCAATGGCCCCAGTTCAGATCCCACATATGAGGGCCAGTGACACTGCCCTCTACAGCTAACAACAGCTCCACCTGGAGCTGGGCTGTGCGAGCCCAGGCGACGATGTAGGCTGTAGCCCCTGCTGCAGTGGGCTGCCATAGGCTACAGTGAGTGGCCGGTAGCCAGCGTGAGCTGCCAATAGCCATGGTGAGTGATCTGCCTCATCAGGGAAGAGGGCAATTACAATACCAACATGGGCCAGTGAAGCAACGTCCTCCGCAACTACACTGAAGAACAAAAAGACAGCAACTTGTCTGTTCCCCTTCCCCGATTCCCCAATGCTGTTCCCCTCCCCCAATTCCCCAATAAAATCTTTAAAAAAAAAATGGGCAAAGTATCTGAACAGACATTTTACCCAAGAAGACAAACAAATGGCCAAAAGATATATGAATAATATGTTCAACTTTACTAGCTCTTAGGGAAATGCAAACCAAAACCATGATGAGCTACCACCTCACACCTATTAGATTGGTATTATCAATAGTAGATTTTTAATTTCACTGTGAAGTGCAAAATATAACATAGAAAATGAGAAGTTTTGAATAAGGTCATATAAGAGAAAGAAAAACAAAATATTGTACAGTTCCACTACTGCTGGCATGGAAACTCTTCAGCTATGTTTCTGAGAAGAAAATTCAATCAGGAAGTTAATCAAATATATGAACAAATTGATTCCAATTTGAGCAATGTGATTCTCATTAGTCAGTGTAAAAGCAAAAGTTATTACATTTAAATGTATATAAAACTTAAGATTGTATTTGATTAAATTTAATTTCATTTGGAATTTAGACAATGCGGTCCTCTGTTCAATCCAGCCAATACATTTGGATTAAGTTGCATATCACAAAATTTTCAACTATGACATTTTATTACCAACATATAAATTTGTACTTACCTATCTAAAAATAGGTAAATCAGAAAAAAAAGTAAAGATCCAGCAGAAACATATTAATGTTATTAAGGGTTCAATCACCTTCTGCAATGGAGAAGGTGGATTCAATTCCAATATTCTCTGGCAGCAGGTGGTAAAAAACCTAATGTCTACACACTGCTTTGTATTTTAAATGTTCACAACTAACTTGATTCACAAAATTCCTTCCATAGGGTTGATTAGCAGGACCCATACAACTATCGAAAAGTCAAAGAAATATATTGACTTCTATACCAAGTGGCCCAGGAGCAGAGATTCCTGTATCAGAGCCTAGAACTCCTTGGATTAATTGTAATTCTTATTCTTAGATAATGTATCTGTCATTAGTACCAAAATACTCTTAAATTAGTGAAGATTGCTTCTCACTGCTTTGCCACATGCTTTATTGTTCTGAAATTCATTGTACGGTATTTTCAAATTGTGTGACTCTGCCCTTCATGTCTATTAACCTCTCTTTCATAAGTCCATATTTTTTAACCTTGTGCAATTCCCTGAATGCTATTTTCCAGTTCATATAAATATTGGAAAGACAGTACAGAGAGTTCACATTTACTGCTCACCCAATTTCCACTATTATTAACATCTTCCATTAGTGTGGTACATTTGTCACAATTAATGAGCCAAACTAATAATTAGTGAATAAATTCCCATTAGAGTTCCTCTGTTTTTCTACTTACCCCTCTTTGTTCCAGGATCCCTTCTAGGATACCACATTATATTTTGTACCTATATCCCCTTAGGCTTTCCCGGTTATGAGAGTTTATAAAATATGTCTTCCTTTGATGACCTTGACCTTGTTTAACAACACTGCTCAGGTATATTTAGATGGACTTTACATGATCTTTTTCTCATGATTAGATTATGATAATGTGTTTTTTGGTACAAATATCACTAACAAAGTACTATTCTCAACACATCCTATCAAGGGCACATACTACCAATAGGATTTATCATAGTTGATGTTAAGATTGATCACCTGACTTAAGGCAGTATTATCAGGATTTTCCACTATAAAGTAAGTCTTTATTTCTTTCTTCTTCCACAGTGTATTCTTTCAAAGGAAATTACTACTGGCAGCCATACTTCAGGAGTAGTCATGCTTGTCTTCTTTATAAGCAATGCAGCTACAGAAATTATGCAAATTCTTCTGAAAAGGTGATTTGTCTATTCTCTGCAATTTATTTATTTATTCAATTAGTTAATTAAATAATATGGTGTTTGCTGGGTTGGTTCATGCTGGTGGTTCTGAGGTATAAAATATTTCATGCCTCTCTCTCAGTTTAGGGGTGCCAGCCATCCTTGGCACTCCCTGCCTTATCGATGCATTGTTTCAATCATTGCCTCCATTTTCACATCATCTTTTCTGTGTGGGCTCTCCCTCTGTTCTTTACTCTTGAGACTTACATTAGCTTTAGGACCCACCCTCACTTAAGATGCTTCATTTGAAGTCCTTACGTTAATTACATCCCATCCGCAAAGGCAGTTTTTCCTAACAAGGTCACATGTGCAAGTTCTAGCTAGACATTGGGGGACCACTATTCAATTCATTACACTGCTACTACTCACTCGCTGCTACTTATACCTGATAATTATGTTGTTTATTTAATTAGGATGCCCATACCATGCAGAACAATGTGCCTATGGTTAGTAAAATAGAAACTCCTACTTATGTCCTGATTTTAATGGGAATGAACCTAGGATGAGACTCATGGAAATGGAAAATGCTTGTTAAATGTCATCAAATGGCATTTCCTTACCATTATTTACATGATCATCTGTATATATTTCAATAATAGTTTGTTTAATTGATTAAATATTTTTGCCACATTTGTAATAAATCATACTTGCTTATAGTATATTTTTAAAACATATTTGATAGATGATGGAAATGATTTTATGTATATTCAGATATGAGGCAGGTTTATATTTTATTGGGAGAAAAGATTATCAACCATATTTTGTATTGTGGCCAGGCTATCACAATAAAATGATTTGTGGGACTTCCTATCATTTTATTTGCTATGAAACTGCTTAAACAATATTGGAAACGCCAGCAAATTTTCAGAGGCTTATCTAAGCCATGTGATATTTTCAAATATTTTTTTGTTTATTTTTAGAATTTGTATATAAGTAATGGTCAATGATTGGCCATTACTTATATACAAAGGATGATTATCTGTAATTGATAGTATTATGAGTGACATTTATTTTCTTCCATAGGCAATTCTAAAGTTTCTAAATGGCATTTACATAAATTGTTTATTTTTATATTTTGTATTAGTAATGGATCGTTTAAGCTTCAAATATAAGAGCTAGTGTTATAATAAGTAAAACAAACAAACAAAGCAAAACAAAAAAATAACATGAGGGGCTAGAGAAACCCCAGTGTTACTTTTTTGACAAAATGCTACCTGACATATCTGAATTATTTTCAAACTAACCTTGATGCAATATTAAGTGATTACCAATAGGCAGATTTCTATATTGTGCTCAAGTAGCTTCATCTATAACCAATTTTTAACCAAAGTATTTGGAACCTAGAAAGAGGCCAATTAGTTTCAAACAAATTTACATAAATGCAAATGTACTTCCCCACAGGAAAATAAATGTAATGGTATATAAGAATTCAGACTAAAAAAAGCAGAAACAAAACAAAACAAAAAATCAAAACACCAAATATGTTTCAACATGATTACCAAATTTAGAACACCAGCATTCTTTGTGATATGTAACACAGAAAAATATATAATGCTTTTGTTACACTTTTATAGGTGTTTAGAATAACTTCTTAAAATCTAAAAATTACAGTCTCAGAAGTAATCATTTGTATGTGTGTATGTGAATGGCAACATAAACAAATACAAATAAATCACAGGTTAATTATAATGTCTTAGTACTCTTTTTGAAAATGATGATTGCTTAAAGTATCATTTCTAATTTAATTAAACTAGCAATTACCAGTGGAAAGCTTTTACAGAATACTTTTTTCTTCTTTTACTAAAATATAAAATAACCTTAACTGTACAAAGAAGTAATTTGCTGTCTGAACAGACTGGTTGAATATTAGAGACAGCCAAATGCAGGAAGTTCAAAAGGCTGTTTCAGAGTTCCAGATGAAAATGTGCTAAGAAATATACATGCCATTTCCCTCCTTCTGGGCTTATTAAAATAAAATACATTGGAATCTCAATTCTCCTATGTTCCACCATCCATTTACTTATTTTAGTCTAATATACTGTATAATGGTTCCAATATTTTAACCTGTACTCTCCTCAAATAAGGCTTTGTCATCTAGAGCATTGTGCTTAAGCACAATTTATTTTGCCTTTAGTCTTCCACATCACATTCATTTCCAAAGGTACTTAGGTCAGCAATTTTTCCCCTTCCAAAATAAGCTTCAGTGAAATCATTTCACATATTTGTAATACAGTTATATTGTATTTTTACATCTACATTCTATCCTGGAGTCTCCCAATCTCACAATTTAAAAGAAAAACAAAATGTATACATTAATGTTCACCCTTCATGCTATAAAATTCTATGGGTTTTGACAAATGAATAGTGCCATCTATGCACCATTACAGTATCATCTACAATAGTTTCATTGCTTGAAAATATCTCCTAGATTTCACCTATTCAAACCTTAACTACCCTTTTCCACTGGCAATCATTTATTTATCTGTTTAATCCTTTCTATTGTTTGCCTTTTCCAGAATGCCATATAAGCAGAATTCTACAGTATGTAGCCTTTTCAAACTGCTTTCTTTCACTTAGCAACATGCAATTAAATTTAATCCATGTTTCTGTAGAGCTTGATAGTTCATTATTTTTGTTTTCAAATAGTATACTATTGCATAGATGTACCACAATATATTTTTCCACTCAACTGTTGATGAGTATCTTGGCTTGTTCCAGGATTTGACAATTATGGACAAAGCTCCTAAACATTTATGTTCTGGTTTTTATATGAATATAAATTTTCAACTCAGTTGAGGAAATACCTAAGATTATGATTGCAAGATCGTATGGCAAGACTGTTTGGCTTTATTGTTCTACAAAGAGGCATTTTAATGTTTAACATTTTAAAATAAAATATATATATATTTTTAAATAGTATCTATCCTAAGAATGATGCTTTATCATAATGCTGTCTAGAAAAGGCTACTATGCAGTTGTAGGTATAATTGACTCATAAAGAAAGAAGAGTTTTAATAATGAATAATAAATATTCAAAAGTAATTCCAATAAGAATCTCATATTTATATCTACAGAAAATATAGGAGCCCAATAGTTTAGGTAGGGTTTATTACAAATGAAAATTGAGTAGGTGTTCCTTAACAACTCTTTAAGTTCTTTGCTACTACTACAAAATAAAATTAAATGCAACATTTAACACCAATAAGCAGTTTTAGAAAGTGCTATACATGAAGAATGTTTATAAAATCACAAACAGTGACATCCCTAATATAATTATCCGGAGGAGCTTTCAGGTTGTCTTGGGAAGAAAAACCAGGTTACATCTACCATGGACTGATGGATATACGCCAAAGCGGTTTGTAAGTGAGATAAATGTCTGTTGAGTGAATACAATTTTGTCCATTAATTTTCTCATAAAATTTGAGATAAATTCAATTGGCAAACAACAAGGCCTTTTTTGTTATTGTTATGTAAGAATCCAGCAAAGTTTTTAAAATTATGTAACTAAATGGAAACAAAATTGAAAAATTCATATTTATAAATCAATAATAATGCAGAGATAATAATAGCTATACCCATAGATACCACTTAAAGGCACATAGGGTATTTTGAACTAGGTGACTTTCGTTCATGCTTGTTTTTTCTTTATTATTCTTTCAATCTTTGTATGGCACACCTATTTTTATCATTTCTGTTTTTTTGTTTGTTTGCTTGTTTTTCCCTCACATAAGCAGAAAGGCTAAAGAGGTTAAATTATTTGCTTAATGTCAAGTAAGCTGAGACATTCTGGACTGATCCAAAGCCAGGCATCTCCAACACTAGGTTACACTGGCCTCCAGATGGGAGAACAAATAAACAATTCAGATGAAAAGCATTCTAGCTTGGCCATCACTGATCTGTTTCAATGTTAAAGCTACTAAACTAATTAAGCTATAATAATGATACTAACATTCATTGAAAACTGAATTTTAAGTTCTAATTATTTGATAGCAACTGATTTTAAACATATCCAACAGAATATTTTCAATATTAATTTTGTTTCAACATGACATTGCAAAGAGATTCAGTCCTCTAACTATATTAATAGGAAAATTGAGGTGATATTTTAATACATGTGGATGCATATTTATCTAACTATTTTAGATAATTAGAATACATTTGATAAGAATGTAGTAAAAGGTGTATTTTAACTCTACAGTTTAATTCCTTAGATGTTTAGGGGGACTGTGCTTTTCTGTCCTTGGTTTTGTCCATTGTGAAAATTAATAAGACGGTGAAAATATTATCATAGTTTCACATTTACTTGAGACACAGAAAAAAAAAATGAATCAAAAGTAGAAATAAAATATATTTTGGAAAATCTCAAAGGCACTTTTTTCAGGCTCCGTAAGTTCAAATTGATATCCAGGAATAGCTGGGAAAAGGTAAGAATAACTAACTAATGAATAGATCTGAAGTAGTGTTTTTGTTTTTTTGTTTTTTTTTGAGGGCAATGTCACTGGCCCTCATATGTGGGACCTGAACCGGAGCAGCTGGCTTCCCAAGCCAGTGCTTAGCCACCACGCCACTCGGCCAGCCCTGAAGTAGTGTTTTAATCCTAAGAAAATAATTTTGTTGCATCTCCCATTCATATAATATCCATCTCTTGATTTTTAACTTGCTATTCAAAGATTTATAAAATAATTTACACATTTATATTTTGAATTATACATTTTTAACTTGAATTTTATAAAGCTGGTGATAACAGTTGTTGCACACAAGCTGACTAGACAGCTAACATAATATGTCTGTAAATATTCCATGTGACTTTATAACATAAACTTATTTTGTAGATACAAACAAGTTGGTTTTAATTTTTATATATTTCAAATTAGATATTGAATAATTAGAATACGTCAAAATTCCCTAACATTTGCTCTGTTAGATTATCATCACATAGCTAATATTAAATTTGGTTATCCCTGGAAATCTATCCTAAACATTAACAATTCATGATTTTTAAACACATTTTGAGAAATTTCCACTTTTCAAACATTTTTTGTCAAAATTATATATTTAATCCCACCCCCATGACAGTTTTGGTATATATAAGTGTCAGTTATTTATTTTCAGTAATTTTAATGAAAACCAATATAGGTAAACAGAAGATATATACAGAGGGTACCAAAAAAATGTATACACATTTTAAGAAAGGAAAAAACTGTATTAAGATTATAATACTCAATATATACCAACAACAAAAGATGAATACAAGCCATGTGTATGCATTTTTTTGGCACACCCAGTACATTACTATATCATTTAATAACTCTGATCTTTAAAATTTACATATCCATGCATTCTGAAAGTGTCACCTTTTTTCAATTGATCGATTTCAATACCAAGGAAAATGTGTATATGATTATTAGAGGCTTTAACTGAAGTCTCCTTTTCTATAGGACTTACATTTATCCTTTATGTCCTGTTCCTTCCAACTGCACAGAACTCTCACAATAATAGCTAATCAATACCCACATCTCACCTCTAGATAAGGTCGTTATCGCTCCAGATGAGAAAGCTTAAGAAGAGCTAAGTAACTTGTACAAGGTCAGTGTGAACTCGTATCTACACTAGGCTCAGCATACAGAGTGACTACCCATAGTGATTCTACATTCTTTGGGCATAGCAGCTCCAGACAGGCATGTGACAGTGAATCTCTTTCAATGGGGACACTTATCGCAATGTTTAAACATAGCTGCCAGCTTACTTTCAACTGCATGTTTCTACATATTGTTAACCAATATTTTGCTCAGGGCAAATTCTCGAGGGATGGAAAAAGGCATTTTACACACACACACACACACACACACACACACACACACACACACACAGATCAAGAGTCATATTTTATGTACTATAAACTGTTTTGGGCTCACTGTTTCTTTCTTACATTTATTTTCTTCCAAAACCATCTTATTACCATGTTTTGCCACTACATTGTATATTGAAAGCAGAAGTGTTAATGTTTGAAATCATCTTACTTTTCTAATATAAAAGTATTCTTAGTCATGGGTCCTAAAACAATTGACTGATTCTTTAATTTACTCCAAGTTATTAATGTCTGAATATCTTTATAAGTATACTAAATATGCTTGTATAATGTTTCTAATATTTCAGAAAGTTAGATGTTCACTAACAAATTTATCATTGTATTCCAGATGGTCTATTTTCATTTCAAGAGTTACCTTCTATTTCAAGATAAGTACTATATCTTTATTTTTCTGAAAACAAGAGGCACTACTTTCAACATTATCTTAGTAGCATTGTTTATTTTCATGCCTAGCACATTCCATCTTCACTTCAATCTTGTGTGCTTTCTCCCCTCCATCCTGTTATACTGAATATGATTTATAGCTCCAGTCAAATCTGTGAGTATCTGAGCTACTTGGATGCCACATACATTACTATTTGGCCCTGGGTTCTTATGCTCACTTTGACTGAGTTTCTGAAGCAGTCAGTATTCACACAGCCTGTAAGTATTTAGCACTTCTGCTGTCAGGGGCACTGATAATGCTGTGCCACTGTGTTGACGGAACTGCTCTTAATCTTTATGTATTTCAGTTTGAATCTCTCATCCTGTATCCTGGACTAATATTTAAACTGTGCCTTCATTCTAATCATTTTTAGCTTATTATATTCCTCCTACATTTATTTATTTTTGTTAATATTACTTTCCCTATCTTATACTAAATAGAGTGTGTATATGACCTTGACTATCCCAGTAGTGGACACTGTAGTTATGTTCTAGTTATTGACTGAGTTTAATGTATTCTCCTAACCTTAACGTCAGTGATGTAATGCATATTCTTTTCTTTATATTATGTACCTATTCATTCATAAGTTATGTGTTCGAATTTATAAAGGCGGCATTTTCCCATTTTGCATTAATTGTATCTGTTTCACTTACTACACTCAATGCATATGCCAGATTCAAGTTAATTTTTGTTACTAATATTTAAAGGTATATATTTTTTGAAAGCATACATTCATATAGGTCAATCTTTCACCCTAAAAACTACGTGTCCACAATAGGAATTTTGTGTTGGTAACTTTGCCATACATTAGGCATTACTTTAGGAACGTTAGTTGTTACTTGATTACTTTTCAAAGAAAACTTCCATACATAGCATTGTTCAAAAATAAAAAATTAAAACTAAAATAAAATATAATAAAACTAAAAACATATACAAAGCAGCTGATACTGGATGAGTATTCAATAAATGTTGTCTTTTTTTTTTTCTGTTTTCCTCACCCACTTGTTCTGGCTACATGGATTCCTGCTCTGTGCTGAGCATTAGTAGTTTTTATTACTTTTTTAATTAAAATGTATTGGGTGACAATGGTCAACAAAACTATATAGGTTTCAAGTGTACAATTCTGTAATACATCATCTATATATTGCATTGTGTTTTCACCACCCAGAGTCAGTTCTCCTACCACCACCATATTTTTGAAATATTAGCAGTTTTAAATGAGAGCCATATTTTTGAAGCATTAGCAGTTTTAAATAAGTTAACAACCATCGATAGGTCTCACATAAAAGGTCTTTCCAGGAGTGAACAGTTTAATTTAGAGTTTCATGTCTTTGGGATACGAGTAAGCTATGGCTTTATTTTCTCCCCCCAATTTTTTTTTTCCTTCCCTGATGTTTATTGACTCTTTCTAAGATTACCCTTGAAAAACTTTCATCAGATTTCATAGCTTTGGGGTTCAAATACAAGAATCATTTTGACATTTTGACATTTTTAATGCATGCTTAGTTTAAGCTATTGATGAAAAAAATGTTGTCAAGTTGTAGCCTAATGTAAAACTTTGACTGGATGTTTTCCAAAGTTTCTCCTATCCCAAATTAAACCTTAATTTGATTGTAGGCACTTGCAGGAATGGTCTACTCTTTAAAACAATTTTCACATTTTTCCTCTTTTCTGGTTCCCTTGAGGTTGAGGCACATTGGGATGAGTGGTTTAAAAAGTTTTATATAACAGGTCATATTTAAAGTCATCTCCCAGAGTCCTCTTTACGGTAACTATCCAAATATAACTGTAGGCATAGATTATTTGGAATGCCCAATGGAAACTGATGCATTTCACATTTCCATGGCATGGTGTCCTTGTTCTCTCAGGATGTACCGTGCCCTCTTATGGGTGATGATTGCAAATCCTCTTAAATGGGATGGCTTTAGGAAACTTCATGTCTGACACATACCAGTCTCCACTTGACTCAGAGAAGATGCATACATCCTTGGATATTCCAATGACAGCAGTCCACCCTGTGTCTGCTCAAATTTTTTTGTAACATTACAAGCTATTCAAGTCAACATCCTGTCCTCTGAAATTTCTAAAGAAAAGAAAGAATCACTCATTCCCCAACTCCAGGGGAAATTTGCTAAGCTTCTCCTAGATTCGTTTAACATGTATTACTTTTTATTTCTGTACTGAACAAATATCCTTTCATGGAATTAGGTAGCAGCCTTCTTTCATGTTCAGTAGCTGAGTAGTTATGACGGAAAGCAACCTCATCTTGAAATTATTTATCTACATTTGGGATACATTCTGACTTTACAAAATGTTCTTACATCAATATGATTCCTAAAAATAGCCAGTCTCCATTTTTTGTTTTTTAGATAAAACATACCTATTTTAATTTTTATCAGATTCAGGTGTACAAAACAATGGTATAATTAGACATTTACACCCCTCACAAAATGATAAATTCCCCAATCTACTGCCCCTCTGATATCATATATAGCTGTTACAATACCATTGACTCTATTCCCTATGCTATGCTTTACATCCTGCATAGGGTAGCTGGTGTAACTGTTTTGTGGTAAGGTTTAAAGAATAAGTTCATTTTTATAAAGAACTATATTTTTATAAAGAGCTATAAGCAATGCAGCATTACTTTCATTAGAATTTATGACCTGTTTTCAACTTTAAAGATTTAGGGAAAAAATATGTAACCCTTTTATGGTTAAATATATGTAACATCATATATTTAAAAATATGTAACATCAGTCTTTTCTTGGTATCAGTGTATTCTAATAATAATTTAGTACAAAAATAATGCTTATCTAAATTCCAAAACTAATAAATTTTAAACTGAATGGTTTATATCTAATAACCCTACAAACTTAATTGTGTAACATTCATTTAAAAGATTAGAAACAATCTAAAAATCATTAGAAAGAAAGATTCCTAGCTGTCCAGAGTTAAGCAAAAATGTATTTGAAATATATTTATTATATACTTAGGCAACTATGAGAAACAAGCAGATAGGCAAAAATATTGCTGTCTCAATAAGACATGTTTTTGGTAGTTTATGCAAAAATGAATTGAAAGGATCTTTAAGTATCGCTTGACATATTACATATAAATCTTGTGCTAAAAAATCCCTAACATCCAAGTAATTGTACAATATTTAAATGAACTTAATGCAATAATAGAAATAACATAAATGTTAACATTCAAAAGCTCAAGCCTACTGAGAAAACAACTTATTAGTAAACATCTAACACTTCGACAGAGAAATTATTTATTTCTCATAGAGAAAACAACATATGAACAGAAAACTCCCTAAAGACACAATCTAGTTCTAAGGAGCAGATGCTGATTGATAATTCAATATTTAAAATCAAATGATAATGGAGCAATGGTAAACAATATTTATAAAATAATGTGTTATTATATTTCATAACTGGATTATTGAAAAATTCTACAACATAACTATGTTTCTCCATTTTCATATGAAGGATATGTTTTGGAAATTAGAAAGTAATTGTCAAAAAAAACCAAAATGAATTTAGATATATTATATTTACTTTGGGAGATAGTTTCACTAAGAGGAAACTCAACCATTACTTCTAATTTGAAACACTCTGAGTGGATAAACTATGTGTCTTGTAAACTTCACATGGTGATGAATATGTAAAATCAAATGACTAAAAAGATCAACCATTTTATCTTAAATTTTATCTTTCCAGAAATAAGGCTATTAACATAAGCAATTGATAATAATGGATGATATAGTCCCCACTGTTTCTTTCCCTTTATTCTTGTTTAAATGTACCCCATAATTGGATAAAATGATTCAAAATCATACCTTTTTTCTAATACAATAGTGAATCAACATTGTAGCTTTGAATTTATACTAGAGCTCAAGTTACTTTCAATAACCTATTGGGGGTAATTCTATTTTCATATCACATAGATATAACCATCTCAACATGGCTTGTAATGAGTGCTTCAACTCTGACCTCAAGCTTTTCCCCTCTTATATTCTTTTTTTTTTCCACTGAGAAATTATTTATTATATATAACATTGGAGCATTTCTGAAATGTGACCACAAGTATTACCAGGAAGAATGTGGGAAATGGTCATTCATCTCACATATGGCTGGCAGGACTGAAAAAAAAACAAAGGACACCTACTTCTTCAAATCCATTAAATTACGTAAAAAGCAAACTTTCTACGAATCTATCTTGAAGATATGACGATAAAGATAAAGCAACATGTGTGCTGTGTTTGTGACCAAAGCTCTATTTTTAAAAACCAAAGAAAGGAAACTATTTAAGGGCATCCGGATGTGTATGGCTGCTTTGTCCCCTCTTATATTTATATAAATCTATTTAAGGTGTCTCAACTTTGTATTCTCATCCCTAGCCAAGAGCCACTGAATGGCATTGATAGTATTCACCATTTAGATTTTTTTTTGTTTCTTTCCAGGTAATTGAGTGTGAAATTAAGTGCAACCATTACTTTACTTGACCAATATTTTCATGGAAATAATAAGTATAACTTCAAGCCTGAAAATTTTGATTTCTCTTATGTAATTCTCCATGGACTATTCATTTATTATGACAAACATTGATACTCACTTTGGGATAAATCATCCTGGGATATTAACCTTCCATACTGACAACAGCATCATGAAGATTACTTAGTATTGAAAAAAAATGTTAATTTTGTTAAACTACTAAGGTGTCATAATCTCTCCATCTATATGAAGAGAGAGAGAGATAGCCACTAGGTCATTAAGTATTTTGAATTAAAATTAATTTTGAAATCCTAGTTAGTATCTTTCTATCCCCCATCAAATAGGCTTTTAATAATCTGATTTAATCTTTCAATTATCTTCAAGATGTTTTTCTCTGTATTTCACTAGCATTGTTTATTTTGACTGCCAGCATCTTCAAATTTTACTTCACATTTTGCATTCCTCCATGTTATCCTCCTCAATTTCATAGAAGTGACACTTTAAAACCGGAAGCTAGAATCAGTCCATGTCTGATCTCTTTCCCCCAACCAAAAGTTTGGGGAGATTATTATGATTTTCCAGATGAGCAAAACAGAGGTCTAAAAGATGGAATGAGTACAAAATGCTAGGGCTCACATTATTCTAGAACCAAAAGAACTTATCAAACCCCAAAATACAGTGGATCTGACTGTGGGGTGAACTGAAGTTGATGAGTAAGGAATGAAGAGTCAAAATATGTTGCCCATCTAAAATGGTGAAGAGGAAACAAACTAAAATACCAAAAATCCAAAGAAATGAGAGAATGGGACAATGAGTTCACTGGCCAAAAGAAGCTATAATCTATGTAAACCAAAGATAGCAATAACAAGATAGAAGTTGATGCTCAGGATTTTGAGTCTGTGCATGGAAAAATTAACTAACTATAAAACTTTCATATTAAAAACAAAACAAAACAAAACAGAAATGCAAGCTGCCTGTCAGGTTTCCACTTCTTTATGGGTCCCAGTGTCCCTGATTGGGTAGATTTATTCCATAAATATTAATTAAGAATATATTATGTGCCAGGCAGTACTCAAGACTATTTGGGTACACCAGTGATAACAAGGAGCAAATTCCACGTGCCATTGTGAGGCTAATTGTATAATATGTGAAAAGAGCAAACAAATAAATATAGTAAATAAGAAAACTTTTTATTACGTTACAAGTTATAATTTCTATGGAAAAAAGTAGAACAGGACTGGTTGTTGTGTGGCAGTGGACAATTTGTGCAATTTTATAAGATATTATGGATAACTGCATTGACAAAATTTGAAGATAACTGAGATAGTCATTTACAGGTGTAGAAGAAGATCCCATGTAAAGTAATAGCTGGAGCACAGCCTTAAGTGTGTTAGAGGAACAGCTTGGGTTTACTAAGGCTGAAATAGAGAATGTATGGATCAAAGTATCAGGAAATAATCTTTTTGCAATAAATAGAATGAGACTATGTCTATTTTAATGACCTTGGTTTTTATTCAGAATGAAATATAAAATTGTTGAAAGGTTTTGAAAAGAGGATTGCCATGATTTTACTTATTGTTTTAAAAAAATAACCCTGACTAGTCTGTGGAAATAGATTTTGTAGGGATATGGTTAGAAGTAGAGACAGAACTGCCAAGAGGCTATTTCAGATATCTTGGTGATAGTGGTTTGCATCAGATTTGGGATAGTGGAGATAGTGAGATGATGTCATATCATGTGCACATTTTAAGTCAGAAATAATGAATTTGTTTTGGATTAGATGTGCGGTATGAAAGAGAAAAGTCAAGATTGACTTGGAATTTCTTTGCTTAAGCAACTAGACGAATGAAGATACTCGTAAATATGTTAGGGAAAATCTGAAGTTCAGGTTTGAACCCTTTAAGTTTGATATTCAAGTGCAGGGGTTGAGTAGTTATTTGGATATGTGAGTCAGGAGTTCAGAAAGCATTCTAAAGCATTTCTTTAAAAAAACAGATTCCTGGATCCAGCGACCGATCTGCCTCATCCGGGAAGAGCGCAATGATGATACCAACAGTGAAGCAACATCCTCCGCAACTAAACTGAAGAACAAAAAGACAGCAACTTGTCTGTTCCCCTTCCCCGATTCCCCAACGCTGTTCCCCTCTGCCAATTCCCCAATAAAATCTTTAAAAAAAGAAAAAAAAAAAACAGATTCCTTTTGGCTGTCCTTACATATGCTTTGTATTTAAACTAGGTACTATGTAAATAATGCACATCAATGTCCTATTCAAATATTAAAAGTTGTTGATCATTTATTCAGGACAGAATAATGCAATTTAACTGTATCATATAAAAGCATGCTTCTCATTTAAAGATATGTTAACTAAGATCAGAAAAAATTTATATAAAAGGTTTGTATCTAACTATTGAGAATGTCTGATCTAGAACATGAATTTTATCACTTTCGTAAGATTTTATCTACCATACCCAGCATAACTTCTCAGTCACTCTAGTTTCAAATTAAGCATAGCTCTAATTATAAATTTTTACAAGTACATAAGCTTTTTTTTCTTCAAAGATTCCACTTATCAGCATTCCTTTGTAACTTAGCTATAATTTTTCAAGTGAATTCACAAATGCTTGTATGTTTGTGCTCTATGATCACAGGCATTTAGAGAGTCATTGATCATTTACTTCTGTCATGTGTAGCATCATTGATTGTTTCTTGAAGCAGAATAGTTACGACAAAGGTCTGCACACTTTTCAAATAAATAAATCCACTTTTTCAACATATATGAGCCTTATATAAAGTCACACAACACAAGTTGAGTTGAGTGATTGTTGCTTGTAGCATAGTAAAATTAGTACAATCTTACATAAGATCTATTTTTCTTTCATTGATCCTCTACTGTTCATTGTATTTTAGCACTAAATTTCTAAGCTCCATTAACATAACTGTAATGTCCTATTTGAATAAATGCATTGAGGAGTTCTGTGAATTAAATGCATACATTTCTGCATTAATATAGATCAAGCTTTAGCATTAATTAATAGCTCCATATGATCATGTCCCTGCCTTATTTATTGGCTTAAAAGCTTATATGCAAAAGTGTATGCAAATATGAAAGGTTTAAATTTTACATCAGAGATTAAAATCTATGAATGCACAAACTGCATTTAATTCAAAATTGACTCTCACAAACCCTAAAATAGTAAATCGTAAAATGTTAAGATAGAAGGATACACTCAGTCCTGGGCAAAATGTCTTACATTATAACTATTCAATGGAGGTGCATTCAGTAAGTGAAAACATCAAAAAAAATTAGAAATATAACACTTGGACTCATCAGGAATCACTGTAACTTTTTTTTATCTACATTTGACTTTCTAAATGTATATATTCTCTTACATTTGTTATTGAAAAATAATACTTTCTTTCTAAATGGGGAAACTTACTATATTAAAGCTTTTTGAACAGTTTTCTTATTGACCATATTATTGCAGAATATCGTACAGGTAACAAAGCATCACCCAGTGAAATGCTTTATTGGTTATTTGGAAGAGGAGAAAGAGTAATATAAAATGTTAGCATTAGTGTAATAAGGATGAGCTATAAGAAACAAATCCAAAATTTTGTTAAGTTTGAAATGCCTCACATGTTGTTTCTTCTCATACTAAGTAGAGATCTTAAAATAGTGCATTTAGCCCAGCATGGGAAGATATGAGAATGGTGGGATTCACTAAACAATGACTATTTCAAATAAGTAAGATGTATAATTTTGCATGTTAGTACTATTAATGAAAACAACCCATTTCTTTTTATCTTTCTGTGATCAAACAACAGTATTGTGATAAATTAGTTTATTTTTTAAAATGATTTTTTTCAAAGTACTCAGAAGTGTCAGTTCATACCATTGGGACAATTAAGAGAAATGTGAACTCATATAAAGCTTAGACTGTACTTATTACTTACCAATCCTTAAGTAAAGTTCGTGTTTACAAATTCTTTAAGCCATATTTTTTTAAAATTTTTAATCTCAATGCCCTATCATTCTCATTATGCTTCTTGTAAGTACATGCATGACATCTGTGAGAATAATGATGTGTATGTACTCATAGTTGAAGATCATCTGTCTCTACCCAAACTGGGGCAAGAACTATCATTTTGGTGAGTCCTGCTGTCAGTGCCACTGTGTTTGATGTGATTTCATGCAATCTACGGCTTCTGTGCAAAAACCTTTTGCTGTTCATTTTGAACAACAAAAAAACTCTTTGGAGGTTTTCTATCATACTGAGATTTATGCATATCAATGAGCCCAGAGAATATAATACTTAATCTTTATTATGTAGAACATTTTGTGGGAGGATTACTATTTCCTGATTTGTAAGTCCCAGATGAAATGTAGCTGATATATTCAAAAGATCAGTTATTATTGATCAATGCTCTTTAATCTCTCTTGAAAAGTTAACAGTAATACTATTGTAAGACATCACCTGGACCGTGATGGGGTTGTTGTCCGTAGTGGAAACTGCATAATGAAAACGGTTTTTGACAATAGTCACATCTCCTGTAACAAGGTAATAAATTCAATGGATTCTTTTGTGGAAGTAGATGAAAGAAAAATGTGTTTGTATCCTTGATTCAAAAAGGAAGCTTAGTATTTTAACTAAGGCGGTGGAGTCTGCCATTCCTTCAGGTAAGTGTGGGCTTACTTAAAACTTTTCATAAGTCAAAATAAAACAATAATAAGCAAAGAGGTTTAAGAGGAAAATAGATTTTTTTAGTCAGCTTCCAAGTGTTATTAGATTTGCTGATTTCTTAAAATGTGTAAGGAGGTAAACCTCAGTAGCTATTATTCCTTACTCTTCTAAGTGTTATTTTTATCTTCTGTGGACAATAACGGCACTGCGTGATAAATCTGACAAGCTCAGGAGAGAGAGGTCTGGATGGCAGACCTTACAAACTCAGACTGAAAGTAACCACACAGGAAGGTCTGTACTAAAAATTCCTAAAAGCAGGTCATGGCGGGTGGTCACATCCTAGGCCTGTAGCTTCCTTGACAAATGTCAATCTTTACCTTAATTCAGCCTGTCTGTTGTCTTTTTGCATCTAAGATAACATACTCTTGTTATCTTAGTAATCTTTTTTGGACTGCTAAAGGCACACCCACTGAACCCCTCATTGTTATCCATTCCCTAAATACCATCTCTGTGTGTGTAAATGTTAATTGTTAACTATCCTGTACCCACCAACATAAAAGAAATATGCTTGTCTCCATTTTTCTTTTTTATCCATTTCTAAAAATTCCCTGCTTTGCTTCTCCCACCCACTTAATCTACGACAGATGGATTTCATGTAAGCCACCTCACGTCTTCTCCTTGATTCTAATGTATAAAATAAGCTCAAAACTGCCATTCTCGGGCCAGCCGAGTGGCGCAGTGGTTAAGCGCTGGCTCAGGAAACCAGCGGCCCGGGGTTCAGGTCCCACATATGAGGGCCAGTGACACTGCCCTCAAAAAAAAACAAAAAAAACTGCCATTCTCCAAACCATTTTCTTAATCCCTTGAGGTCTTGCTTCCAGGCAATTGTCGTCAGTTTGGCTCAATTAAACTCATAAAAATTCTCTACAGGTTTGCGTTCATCGTAGGTTGACACTTAAAAGGTAAATTTGAAACAGTGAACCCCCCAAGGGTTAAGAGACTGTCTGATCACTTAATGTTTCTTACGCATAAATGCAAATTTCGAAATTGACTCCCAATACTCACTGCTTTGGAATTCTAACAAATATAAATAGCTATGTTTCTCAAAGCAAGTAATGTAGTGGTTTTTCACTTCAAATACTTCTAAATATATTATTTTAATTAATTTTTTATTAAATTTATTGGGGTGACATTAGTTAGTAAAATTACATAGGTTCCAAGTGTAGAATTTTATAACACATCATATATATATATATATATATATATATATATATATATATATATATATATGCTGCATTGTGTGTTCACTACCCAGAGTCAGTTTTGTCACCATTTATTTGACCTGTTTTACCCTCATATACATTCATAGTGGAAACTTCTGGCCTTATGTTATTTGGGTAGTTGTGTTCATGTCTCAAATTCAATTTCACTGGACAGAAATTGACTTTACAGAATACACACAATAACATACTAATATTGCCAGATCTTATCCTTTTTTGTTGTTGTTTCTTAAAGTATGTTCTATGAATGATAAATTATATAGTTATATAAAGATGTAACCTATCCCTTCTTTTAATCTCTTAAACAATCTTTTCATAGACTTAAAAGCTAAAGTATTATCATGACATGCAGTCTGCTGATAACTCTTCTGACAAAACTTGGCCAAATGCTGAAAAAGCCTAGAGGCTATATGTATTAAAAGCATACTTTCAGCTACTTTCAGAAAAGCCTAAAATCAAACAGAAATGTCACCAACAATAACAATGCACTAGCAAGTAGAGATGACACATTAACATCCATTAGAAGATAGTCTCATGGCTCAATGGATTAACATTATTTTACAATAACATTTTAAGGTAATACATATATGTCAGCAAATATTTTCACGACTATCATGTATCACAAACTCAAGGATTCCTAAATGAATGTATTAACAATATTTTGCAAGACTCTTATGTCCCTCTCTACCCCCTCAAAAACAGAAGCTGAGGCTGGTAAAGTGAGTAGCTGAAACAAGAACTGGGAGCAGGTAGGAAGATTGAAATGGCCCCAAGAGTAGATACTTTCAGTGCCATAAACATTTACTTTTTATTTCATTCAAGTTTTATGGTTGTTGTTGGCAGTTGGGCATGTCCAATATTTATTATTCTATGATTCTCAGAAGTGGTAATCATTAATGTAACTATAATCTTAACTAGTTTGTCTTTCCTCTTTTCTCCCCACCCCCATATTGCTCTTATGTAATGTAATTTTCATTTTATTATAGTATACCAAATGACTTCTCAATAAAATAAATGCACCTGTCATAATTTTTAACTACTTCACATATGAACATATTTGTTAACAATCCCACTTGAGTACCCTTTTAGTGCTTTGAGAATTTAAGGATGCAATTCCTATTCCCTCAGAACTAGAATGCTATATTGCATCTAGGGTTGAAGATAAAAACTCATCTATCAGCACACTTATATTCTTCTACAGAAAGAATGTGTGTGTGTGTACATCTGTGTGCATATTGTCTAAGAGCGTGTTTCATTTTATTCACTCTATTTTATCGGGCATCTATTTGGATTTATCTCTGTACTCAGTGGCCTTAATTTCTAATATGTTGTGTCTGTGCTGGTAAAGGTATTTTTTATTCTAAATGCTATGCCATCTTTGGAAGACCCTTTTATCTGAAGATCACTGTGTTTATTTCATCTAGGAGAATATTTGTTTCATTATTCCTTTAACATATTTTTCTCCAAAATTATTCTGAAATTCCTATTGGATGCATAGTTACCAAATATAGCCCCAAATTTTCTCTTAAATTTTCCTCTGTCCAAAATTTTCCCCTAATTGTTTATATCAATTTTTAATCTTTTTCAAATTACATCTGGAAGAATTACCTGGCTCTGTATTTAAGGTAATTAATGTAAAATTAGTTATGTTAACCTATTTTGTTATTCATTGTGCAATTTAATTTCAAATTCAAACACTAAATTTAATTTTTATATATCTGTAGAACTCATAGTCTACTCAGGGTTCAGCGAACTGTGGCTCGCGAGCCACATGCGGCTCTTTGGGTACATTCCATCTCAAAAGTTTGCTGACCCCTGAAAGAGCCAATCCTGTCCCTCACCACAATTTAAAAATTATTCGAGAGACATAAATATATTTTTACAAATATTGAAAACTTAAAGTAATATTATAAATGAAACTATAGTAGTTTTATTTTCACTTTTACTTCAGAGACACATGTACATACCCAAAGAGCCGCATGTGGCTCATGAGCTGCAGTCTGCTGACCCTGGCGGCTCTTCCATCTCAAAAGTTTGCCAACCCCTAGTCTAGCTCATCAGAGTTCTTTATACTATTTATCATTCTGAAGAAAAGAAAACTTATATGAGTCCCCATCTACTTCTTAGTAACACTGAATTTGAGTTTCTAGTACCCATAAATGGCCACCTTCCAATAAAATAGTGTTGTTCTCTTAAATGCATTTTGAGCTATTGTTTATTACTTTTTTCCTCACACTGATATTTATTTGTTATTTTCATATTTGAAAGTTATTTTGTATACTCAATCCATCCTCTTGATATATGTTCCTTGGTGTTATTTTACTTTTTATTAATTTATTTAATTATCATTGCTTTGTGCAGGATTTTTGTCTTCTGTATTTAATATTGGGCATGTATAATTTTCTAGAAAAGTATATTTCACAGAATTTTCCAACTTATGGACATATTCCCTCAGCATAAAGAAACCTGTTCTGTTTTGTTTTCTTCTCTAGTATAGCTCTCTTAGAGATGAATTCTCTACATTTGTGTTTTTGTTAATGAGTTTTGTTTCATCTTTACTTTTAGAGAACTGGGTTTAATTTGTATTTAATTCTAGTTTGACAGTATTTTCTTTTGAAATGTATGATGACATTGTTTCATTGCTTTTTGATTTCCATTATTGCACTTGAGAACTCTTACTATTGCTCCTTTAAAGGTTAAATGTCCTGTCCTCACTTCTTTACTATTTTTCTTTGCATTTCTCCACCACTGAGCAATGTTCGTTTGATTCCCAGGTATGTATGTACACTGCATTTATTTTGTAATATATACTAAAATACCTCCTGGGACCTATTTTTTCCCTTTTTCATTCTTGTGAGACTTTGTTTCTTTGCATTTCATCCTTACTATAGGACTTTAGGATTTGAGATTCCTACCCAAAACGTTGGATATTTACAACATCACCTCCATCTTGTGGTGATCTAAACTATGATTTTTATTCCACCAGCCCAGTGTATTAATGGATTGTAATGGTCACTCAGTATTTGGAATGAGAAAATGCCCCAAGAGAAAAAATTTGCTATTAATTTGGTTTTCTTTCTCGAGGCTTTTCTCCTTTCTCTGGCCTAGAAATTTATTTAAAAATTTAAAGAAAATTAAATAGCCCTACCTACTGACAACCTAACTCATAGGTAATTATTTCCAAGAAGTTCCTGCATTGAATTATCAAAGTTACTGTGATATATGGTGACAAAAAAAAAAAAGGTTCAGAAAAGCAGGCATACTTGTACTGGAATGGATGTACATTCAACAACCAAAACATTATCAGCTACTTATGTCCAATGGGAAAACTGTAAGACACATAATTTACCAAAGGTTTAAGGAAAATTTTGCTAAGAGAGACCAAGTATTACTGGAGCACTAGTGCTTTTCCTTTGTAGCCCTGGGCTGACAATAGGAGAAGTTAACATAAATCTTGGCTCATTAAGGATGAGAGGACCCTGCAACTTGGAACCAGGTAGTGAGATTTAGTCCAGAAGCTAGGGGTCACAGTTATCATATTGAGTGTTCAATTTAGAACAACAGTAATGGGGTCAGAGATAGTGGCTATGTATGGATACAAGCATGACTTCCATTTATCAAAGTGATCTAGCTTCTGCCACTGCTGAATATCCAACCTGCCAACAACAAAGTCCAATCTTAGCTTCACAACATGGAACCACTTCTCGAGGACATAAACTCTCCACTTGATGGCAAATTTACTACATTGGGAATATTCTAGTCTGTTAGAGCCAATAGGTCATTCTAACAGGAATATAAGCTATGGTTATTGATTTGTATTTTCTGCCCATAGAGATTCAGTAAGTATCTGACAGTACCAGATGCATCCAATCAGAAGATGGATCTAAATAAAGAGTTAGACTCTAATGGCATGGTGACATTTTTCCTATTAATGAAAGCTCAGACTCTGTGTTTTTAGATGATCGTATCTTAAATAAGTTTCCCAACCTTAAGAACTAATTACTACACAATATATTTCTAAGAACAAAATGGGGATACAGTATCCTCCTTATTTAAAAGAAAGGCCTTTACACAATAGTTTGGATTATAATTCAAATGATCCCATGTTGTTAAAAGGATTTGAGACAGTATACTTTCACCTCCAATGATGTTTGTGCACAAAAAAGTTATTGATTCAATGAGTTTTACTCTGTTTAAAATATTAATATTTACTACCATAAGTGAGTTGAAAAATGACTTAAAATATGAACATAAAATTAAATAAAATTAAAAGAATTCATGGCACCAATTCAAGACAGTGAACAGTGATTTTTTTTCTTCTGTAATCCAAGGGTTAAATATCTCATCTCCTTTATTTTTCACAAAATTCCTTTGAGGGATCATCATCCTTGCACTTCCATTTAAAACTGAGACAACTTGTTTAAGATTGTACAGAATAGGAGAATATTAAAGGTAATATTCAAACCCATATTTCTTAATTCTAAATTATGCATTTCTTTCTTTGATATGACGTAACCTGACTTCAAAGGAGAAAAAAAAACAACACCTAAGTCCTCTGACAATTCCCAGGACCTTTTACTAAAAAAATGTGGCAGAGAAGATATTTAATATTCAGTGAAATAATTAATATTGAAATCTGCATTTAGTTATCACTGTCACATTTTTTATTTTACTTACTGAATACTTTCCATGCATTTGTGGAAAATGTGTAGTATTCAGACAAGCAAAGAGAGAACCTATGTTATGTTTGTCCACAAAAAGTTCTCCCTAGTTAGGAAACTATGGCTTAATTTCTTGGGACAATTATAAAAGTGTATAGGCAATTCCCAAGAATAGTACAAATTAAACAATATAGAATGTTAGGCAACAAAGAGGTTAGAGTGGACTAAACATCATTCAGTGAAACATCTACATATGAACTTCCTATTATGGAGGAAAAATATTACATGATATTATTAGGTTTTGATGAACAGAAGATATAAGATAACCAGTTGGTCAAACTATGCTATAAATGTAGTAAATCAAGGGAAAAAATTAATATTTTGTATTTGAAATGTGTGTGCGCATGCATGTGTGTGTACGTGTATGTGTAGTATTGCTTTGATACAGATTTTTTGATATAGCAAATATTAGCTAAATAAACTAATCACTCACTAATTTGGAAACAGATCACTGGTTGGTGTGATGGTTAATTTTATGTGTCTATTTAAATGCACTAAGGGATACCCAGATAGCTGGCAAAACATTATTTCTAGGAATGTCTGTAAATATTTCTGGAATAAATTAGCAGTTGAATGAGTAGACTGAATAAAGATGATCACCCTCACCAATATGAGTGTGCATCATCTCTATATTTTGGTCCTAACTAGAAAAAATGTGGAGGAAGGGTGAATTTGCCCTCTGTTGAGCTGGTACATTCATCTCTTGCTCTCAAACTTGGGCACTCCTGGCTCTCAGGCCTTTGGACTCAAATTTGGGCTTACACCATTGGCTTCCCTGGTTCTCAGCCCTCAAGTTTGGACTGGAATGTGTACCACTGGCTTCACTGGGCCTCACGTCAGCATGCAGGCAGTAAATCATGGAACTTCTAAACTTGAATAATCACATGTGCCAATCCTTCATAATAAATATCTTGTTATATACGTATATCTATATGATATGTATATGTATTTCTACATCTATATCCTACTGGTTCTGTTTATCTGGAGAATCCATTTCATACAATTAGCATTCTCTTTTCCTCACAGCAATCTCAGACTATAGGTTAGTCACCTAATATTAATATACATTACACACACTGAATATATAATCATCTAATTAAATACCTATTTTGCAAGAAATTCCATTTGTTATTCTAAGAACAAGTTTTATAAAATACTCATTCTCATTTTTAGAATATTGGTCTGGAGGAAGATACTAATATTTTAGTATTTTCATTAGTAAATTATCATTATTATTTTAGGATGCTGGAGTTTATTTAAAATATAAATAATTGGGAAAGGGTTTTGGGGGGTAACTGTTCTTTGGTAGGTTGATAGGTATATTTGGATTAATTTTGAAAAATACTGATTGATAAAATCTAACCTGAACTACTGTTTGTTTCAGTACATGAAAATGCTATATAAATTTTTAAAGGCTACAATGCAAAATTTTTCATTGCTCATGAAAATATTTTGTAAAACTCTGCATTTACTTTTTTTAAAAAATAAACAGTTTATAAATCATATTTCCTGATTCAAACGTAGCATTCCTAGATCTTACTGTTCAAAGTCAAGAAATAACTTATATTCATGTCTAAATTCATCTCTAGGTATTTTGAGCATTAATAGCATGTCAATAATTAGGTTAATATATTGATTAGTCTACAAATGTATCTAGCATGCTTTTTTTTCAAAATTTATTCTTTTACTAAAGGAATATCAAATGATAATGAAGCTACTGATGAGGATAACTAGCACTGATTGGTTACTATATGCTAAGCACTTTGTTAAGTACATTGTTTATGTCGTCTAAGTTTCATAGCATTATATATATGTTGATGAGGGATAGATTTTGTTATTAAATAGGGCGGTCAGGAGAGGAACCATAGATGAGGCAAGATCTGGGCAAATAATATAAGAAGATGGAGCAATCCTAGTGAATTCTCAAAATAAGAATATTCTAGGCAGAGAGAATAAGGTTGAAACACAGGTCCTGAGGTAGACAGGTACCTGCTTGTATGGTATGTCTGAGGAAGAAAAAAGAAGCTCATGGCAATGAGAACAGACTCAATACACAAGAGGAGAACGATGGCTGAGAGATCAGAAAGGCAAAGGGGCAACTTGCCTGGGCCAATTTATTTTTATGTCTAATGTTCCGCTATAATTATTGGAACTCCTTCTTTTAGTCTCTAATCTGAATTTCATAATAAATTGTATTGCCACCTTACTTATAGTCATTGTAGATATCTTGGCTTTTACACTGAATGTAAAGAGTAGCAAGGCAGACATGGAGGAGTGGTGTCATCTAGGTTCTAAAAGATTCACTTCGGCAGCTGTGGTTTTGGGGTGTAAGGTCTTGGGTATTATTAGGGAGAACTCGCAGAAAACTCGTTTTGTAAATTCAGGTGAGAGGTGATGGTGGCTCAGATTAGAGAGGTAGGAGTAGAGATGGAAAGGTGTGCTTCGGATTTAATGTATTTTATAGTAGAGCTGGCATGAATTATGATGATCTGGATATAGTGTTTATTTAAATACATAAAGGACTCCAGGGTGATTTTTTTTTTGCTTGAAAAACTAAAAGGAACAATGTTCCATAAACTGAAATAGTGAAGGCTGCAGGTAGGTAAGACTTTTGTGAGATGATCCTGGGTATACTTGGACATGTTATATTTAAGATATCTAAGAGACAATCAAATAGCGATAAAGATTTTAAGTATGAGAATGTAAGAATGGAAATTAACCAAAAAAATGTGGATTGGAGATACAAATTTGAGAGTTTCCAGTACACATGTGGTACTTAGGCCATGAGGATCATCAACAACTAGGCTTAGGCCCTCTTGAATTTTAAAAGTCGAAGAGAAGGGTGAGGCAACAGAGACCAAGGGCCAACTCCAGTGAAGTTAGAGAAAATCCAAGAGTATTCAGTCTTGAAAGTCAAGCGAAAAAAAAGTGTAGCAAGTAGAAAGGAACTGTGTCAATTGCTTCCGATAAATCAAATAAAACCAGAATGCAAACAATTAAATTTGGGAAACTGTATCTCTTTGGTGACATTAGTGAAATCAGGTTCACTAAAGTGATGAGAGATCAAGAGCTGATTGGATCAAGAGTGATAATGAGGAGAGAGATATTAGAGATCTCAAGGCCATCACAAGAAAAATAAAGCAGAGTGATTAAAAAACAAAAACAAAAACAAAATAACCTCTTAATAGTAACCTATCAAGAACAATGTTGCAGTGAGGACGGTTTAAACTACTTTTCCTTTCTTGGTCCTTTTCTCATTTTCACAATTTGCTAGGTATATAACATAAAGGAAGACAGTAACGTCTCTAAACCTACAATTACAGTACTGTATGTACTATTATTACCCACTTTAGCATGTTGATCAAGTTAGTAGTGATCAATAGAGTTTATTACAGAGAGGTCCTCCATGAAAACATATAAAACACAACTTCTCAAAGCAGTAATTATCATTTCTGTTTTGTTACTACTATTCTCTTCAATAGCTATTCAGTTTTCACACAACACAGGAGTGATAAGTAGAGCCATGACCCTTCTTGCCATATACATTGTATACTTCTCTCATTCTTCCTCTGTCACCAATCTGGCAACATCTCTTTCTCTGAGACCAAAAACAAACATCAAAAGCAAAGAAACTTGGGCTGGTGGAGTGGCGTGTTGGTTAAGAGCTGGCTTGGGACGCCAGCGGCCGCTGTTTGGATCCCACATATGAGGGCCAGTGACACTGCCCTCTATAAAAAAAAAAAAAAAAAGGCAAAGAGACTTTCCTGACTTAATATTTGAAATGCACTAGGTCATCTTACATTCTTCTTCAAAATACAATCTTAAGATACAGCATTCTTTTCTTTAATTATATTTTTTATTTATATTTTTTATATATTAAATTTATTGGGGGAAAGCAGTTAGTAAAATTATATAGGCTTCCAGTGTACATTTCTATAATATATCATCTATTTATTGCATTGTCGTATTTCTTATATTACAGCTCCCTGCCAGGGTGAGGCTGACGCAGCGAGATAAATGTGAAAAATGTAGATTTGCTGGCTATGTCTAGTTTTCCACACATTCCTGGCTCAAGACCTTTTTGCACACTGCACTCTCCTGATGACAATGTCCACCTCCTTCTTTTCTTCACTGATATTTAGTGTTTTATAACAGGTTTCACACTCGAATGCCTTCCAAACTAGAATGTAAATTGTTCCTAGCTATATAAACATTTCAGGTATACTGAACATATAGATATACAACCTGTATTTTTTTTTTAAACAAGATGGTAGTGGTGAGTGTGTGGGGAAGAGAAACATTCAAGTATTTTGTACCAACAATCTATCCTGTAGCCTAACTTTTTTTTTTAGGCTCAGCATAAAATATTCTGGCATTCCTATTTTTGGAATGGATGAGACTGATGGTAAGTTAATCTCCATAAAATATAAATCTCACTATTTTATCTCATTTACATAAATTACAATGAGAATTGTAATTAGTTATCATCATCATGGATATTTCTGTTGGATGAAATTCTTAGATTGTGAGATATGTTTTCTTTACCTTCATATTCTGAGTAGCAACATACCATTTGGAACATATTTTGCATTCTCATTTTTTAACTAAATTGAACCAAATTCTGTTTCCTCAAAACTATGATATACATGTTTCCTGTATATACAAGGACATAATTATTCATATATGTTTTTACGCCAGTTACTGTGTCTTCTCCTCTCACTCTATAAGATGACAACACAAAATATTTTAATCAATCCTTTCATCATCATGTAGAATGATGAATTTTTCCTTAAGTTGTAGCCTTAAAAGAAGGCTCAGATTTTCTATATAGTGGCATTTAATGAAGAAAGGATGATAAATTTTCTCAATTTTCATTATATTGACTTTGTTGGTCAAAAGTTCTGGTACTTGTTTTGACTGCTGCATATTATTATGGAGTCACATATTGATATGTAAAAGATAGTAACACAAAGTTGAGTTCCAATATATGAAATTTAAGATTCCCAAAGTTCTCAACATGCTAAAAAAAAAATTAACAAAAATTAGGGCAGTGGGTGAATAGGAATTATTTAAGGTCACAGAGCTAACACAATAACCAAGGACTACCATTTTACTCCAAAGTCAGTTCCTAATAAGAGAACATAGGAGGTATACAGTTTTGTGAAGTGTCCAGGATAGAGATTCTTTCCTTCTCCCCATGAAGTAGAGAAGGAGAATAGCCAGCCCAACAACAAATGAATCTAGTAGCAAAGCTAGCTAGTTGCTTTATGAGATGCTACATCTGAAGATCTACTCCACATCTTCCAAGAAAAGGTAATTTGGTAGGATTATTCTTGGGAGACTGGGGAAAGGGCCTCCTAATGTTTGGGACATTCAGGAACATGAAGACTGGTGCCTAATTCTGGTATAAGGACTACTGAAGGTAAAAGTCATAATTGGAGTCATACCAACACAAAGAAAAGCATATGGCCCACACCAGTGTCATTTAACCAGAGATTGTAAAAGAGTATTTAACTGGTGTCTTGGCTCCTGTAAAGGGGTCACATCCTCCAAATCAGTATACAGCAGCAGCAGCAAAAGGAATCAGATAGACATCTGACCTGAGCTGAAACATCTCTCTACCTTGGTCAATGGCAGTTTTCAAAAGATGGTCATGTTCGCTCCCAATCTTTATCTTCAGCACAAATAGAGATTGGCCTTAAAGAGGATAGAATTAGGAAGCGTCACAAAGTCAGGATTTGCTTTTATCTCCCTGACCACCATCACTATTAAGCTATGGCCTTGGCTTAAGTCTGCATTTGAGGGTTGAAAAGATGTGAAGTTTAAATTGAGTTTGAGATCAAAACTTTAAATCAGCCTTTAGTTTTTACAAACAAGTGACCAGAATCTGGAGCAACTCATAGTTCCGGAAAGAAAGCACTGTACCCCCCACCCCATACACACAAAAGGAGGAGGAATATATGTAAGGACACAGCAGCTAACTAAAAGAGCTATCAAAGTGGAACAATTTGAGCAACCACAAAAATAATGCATTATTAGATTATAATCTAAAGTATAAAATAAATAACCATTGGTACATAGTGATATAAGTAAATCGTTGAATAAATAAAAGAATGGAGTGGACAGACAGATGCCCAGTGGAAAGGATTCTACATAATTTCTGTAGATATTTCCTCCTAGAGGAAGTAGGTCCTAACTCCCCACTTCTTCAGTGTGAACTGACCATAGTGATTTCCTTTAAAGAGTACAGTACATAAAGGGAGAAAATGAATAACTTTACAGTGTAGAAATCTGACCAACATTATATTAGGCAGGTGATTACCATTAATATCAATAGTCATAAGATATACCATGGATATGTGATGAAAATGACAACCTATCCCCCAAACCCATAACCCCAGCCAAATTATGAGAATTATATGAAAAAATCCTAATAGGCATTTTTCAAAATATCTGACCAGCATCCTTCAAAACTGTCAAGGTCATCAAAACAGAGCTATTCTGAAAACCATCACAGTCTGCAACTAAATGTAATGTACCTACAGTGACATGACAACTAAATGGAAGAAATCCTGGAGCAGAAAAAGGACATTAGAAAAAAACTAAGGAAACAAGAATAAAGCATGGACTTCAATTTTGTTTTGCTTTTAACCACTGTTTATTCATTAATTATGACAAATGCACCATCTAATGTAAGATATAAATCACAGGGAAAATCATGTGTGGGTTATATGTAAAGTCTTTGTACTATGTTGACAACTTTTCTGTAAATTTAAATATATACTAAAATTTTTTAAAGTTTATTTCAAAAGATTTAAAAAATAGGGTATATTAAAGGAACACATTAGCCAATCTGAAAGAACACCAGGTTAATAAAGCTGAATCAAGTTGAGCAATGAATAAATAATGGAGCATTGGATTATAACCCAAAATAAAAAAATGCATATTTATGAGTCCATACTAATATGAATAACTGATTAAAAAAATAAATATATAAATAGGTTAGAAGAGGCAAACCTTCCTTACAGAAGAACTATATTAATACATGGATATAAACCCTCTTTCAGGAGGTAGAACTTAATCACCTTCTAGGCCCTGCTCGAGTGTGTGCTACACAGTAATTTGCTTCCAATGAATAGATTATAGAAGGGGAAATTACTAATGTCTACAGTGGATGAATCTGGCAATCACTACCTTCACCAAGTGATGAACACTGGCAATCCCATTGATTGCATGTGAATATAATACATCATCTTATATGATGTTATAAGAAGGGTACTGTGTGGTATTCTTTCCAACACCTACATTCTAACCTAATTATGGAAAAACAAAAAAAAGCAGATAATCATCAGTTGGGTACATTCTACAGATTTGGCCCATGCTTTCAAAGACTACCAAAGTCATAGGAAACTAGAAATGATTAAGAAACTGTCACAGGCTGGGAAGATATGACAACTAAGTATAATATGGTAATCTATATTTGAATCTGGAACAGAAAATTAACATTAATGAAAAAATAGTGAAATCCAAATAAAGCTTAGGGTTGTTGACATTCATGTCCAGTTGCCGTTAGTTTTTACAATTGTCCCATGCCACAGTAATATTAACCACAGAGGAAACTTGGTATGGGATACATGGCAACTCTCTGGACTATCAGTGCAACTTTTCTACAATTTTTAAAGTTTCTAAAATAACAATAAAGTTTATTTATAAAGAAAGTTTTGTCACATTGTTTTATAAGTAGTATTAATAGCTGTGGTGGGACCATAATGATGTCTTACATCCTTTTTATTACCCCCACCAAGAAATGATGTCTGTTTCTCAAATTCCTTCTAATTGGGCTAAGTTTATAACTGCTTTGTGAAATAGAAGGATAATGTGAATGATACTGTGCCAGTTCAGGGCCTAGCCTTTAAGGAAAGTGGATGCTTCTGTTCCTCCATTTTGAACCCAGGTGTCATGTTGTAAAGAGGCCCAAGAAGATAAATAAAAGAGAACTAAGGGTCCCAACCTATAGTGCTTCCTTATGCTAACTCTCAGCATCTTGCCAACCACGTAGATGTAGACCTTGCTTCAGTTAAGTATCTCAGCGAATATCGCATAAAACAGAGACAAGCTATTCCCGATGAGCCTGGATTAAATCAGGAAATCATGAGAAAGTAAGTGATTGCTGTTGTTTAAAGCCATTAAGTTTTGAAATGTTTTCTTCAACATTATGCAGTTAAAGCAAAATTCGGTTCTAGAAACGGTGTACTTGTTAACACAAAGACTTTAAACTGTGGAATTAGCTTTGAAACTGAGTGGCAGGGAAAGCTCTCAAGAACACCATCGGTGAATCAGGGTGTAAGGATAGTGACATTGTGATTGAATGTAAGAGGAAAGGGAAATAACGTTTGCCACCTCTGTTACTTGAGATGCCCTGGCAAATAAAAATGCTACACAATTTAACTCATGGCTTTAACCTAGGAGGTTTCCAGGAAGAATGCTGCAGGTACTAACTGGCTTTTTGGAGTGTGCTATGACAAAGTGCAAAACTGTGAGAAGAGCTAAAATTAACTCTTCAGGCTTCACGTATAATTGAAAGGAAAAATTAAGAAGCAGCTCAGTGAATGAACATAAAACTTTCTCAATCCAAGCCTTTAAACAACAACAAGTTATCAAAGTAATAAATGGCTTTAGGACAAAGATTAAACCGAGTGACCGTAAATCCAGTGAAGTAGACTGAGTCAAAAACATCAGTGGTGGATCTCATAAGACCGTTTGCTAAGACATCAGGAATATTTAAGGACATGGCTCACAGACCCATGTAGCTAGACAAAAGCGCTTCTGCATATCACAAAGTGTAGTCCAACAGCAGCTTCAAATATGACCTCAGGTATGCAAGGGATGCCCTTGGAAACATGCTCACATTTGTCTCATAGAATTGAATATAAATTGCATAAATGGAACTCAAATAATTTACAAAAAATTAATCTACTTATCCACTTGGACTGAAAGGGAGAAGGGACTATTTAAAATAAAGAGTGGTCTCTAAGTCCTTAATCTTCCATGAGTATAACCCAGGCTGAGAAAGCTAGGCAGCTGCAAATTTGGAATATTTCTAATGGGAAAAGGCAGGGCCAAGAGCTCAGAGAGTAAGACCAAGCATCACAGAAAACCATTTCCAGGGAGGAGAACTGAGTATTAATCAAGTAATGGGCAATATATACCCAGAGATTTCAGAAGTGCCATGAACTGATGACTTCTATGTGCCCCCAGTTTTTCTCCTTTTTGATTGAAATTATCTGTAGCACTCTTGTTACTGCTGTCATTTTATTTATTAATAAAGTGAGCCACTAAAAGTGGCATACCACTTTTAATTTTACTTCATGTTTTTTAGATCAATAGGAACCACACCTAAAAAACAACCTTCTAACTTGCCTCTATTTATATACATGAAAATATTCTGGATTTGAGTATGATGACTAATGAGAGAAATCTTTATGTCTTAAAGGGAGGAAGGATATTTTGCATGTGAGAGTTATATGAGTATAAATAATTATGGCTAGTGGGTATAATGTTGCAGATTAACAACAATTATGAATTCTTTGTCACTCCCCTCACAGTAATGTCTGGTCTATTGCTCTGTCCCTTTGAATCTGAACCACATAACTGGACCTGTGATTCTTCAATACAATAAAGTAGAAGTGACTCTGAAATAATTTCAGCCCTGATTTTTAAGAAGACTGTCAAGTTCTGCGTCTTCTTTATTGAAATCTAGCCTGCCACGCCGTGGTAAGAAGCCCACATAAGTATATGAAAAATAATTTAGGCCTGGGCTGACAGTGCCAGCTGAACTTCCAGCCAACAACTAGTTGTGTTGGCTGGATGAGCTGTTGCCCCTGAAGACTGCTCAAGTAAAACAATTTTAAAAAATCAACAGCAAACACACTTGTTTTGAAATTTAGTAGAGTAGTACGTATGCAGCAGTTAATAATCAAAATGCTGTTATCCCTTTTATGACAATGACAGCAAACAATGTTGGTTAGAGTAAATTAGAATGAAAAATATATCTGTAGCAGCATTTTTCAAATAAATTACACAGATAATTTGAGTATTTGCTATATGCTGCAAGTATGTATTTCCTTCTTTCATAAATTGGGATTTTTTTAAACCAAATTACTTTTATTCATTTGATATTCATTCCAGGGTGACAATCTTCTAAATTTACACTATAATTTCATATTTGTACAGTATATCCATATTTGTGCTTAAAATAAAAATTTTGATTCTTTTCCACCTGGTTATCATTAAATTGTTGTGACATAAATTACCTTGAAATAAAGCCTACATAATGAATTTTAATTGTTTTCATGGTTATCCATACTTCAACTTGATGGTATTCTCTGACAATTTACACACTTGTATTCACCTGCCATTAATTTAATCTTATTAATTTCATAATTTCTTTATTTTTACATAGAGAATGCCATCTAGTGACAAAGAATTAAATATCACAGCATACTCTTTGAAGTCATTTTGAAGAAAACCTCGTATGATAATATATGCTTGCTTGATCTAGTAAATAAAATAAATTATACCTTTATTTTTTCTTTTAAAAATTATTTTCAAATTTGGACAACTATTTAAAATGTCATCACCTTTAAGATACTCCATGCTATACATATCCAATATACCCATGTGTGTTAAAATCCAATTCCACTGTAAGGAAAATGAGTGATGCTTAGTATACTGTCAAATAATCATTTTTGTACTCTAATCTAGACTAAAGGCTTTTCATTTATATTTGATACTATTTATTTTATGTACTGGAGCTCATTAGCTTGTTTAATTCACAATTTTAAAAAAATATCTAACACCTCTTGTCTCTGCAGAGTTCTCTGCAAACTCTAACACAGCAGATTTTTTCTCTGATAAGTATATCCTTAATATTAATATATTCAAAGTATATTATATTCCAAAATAAAACATGATTTCTATATATCTCATATACTATCTATCTGGTCGTTATATAGAGATGCAGGTATTGAGTTTTAGAAAGAGTATATAACATGACTGATAATAAATGGCAGAAATAGTACTTGAAAAGAGGTCTTGTCATGTAAAAATCAAAATTAAATTTCTACTATGCTAACAAAATGTCAAATATAAAATATACTTTAATATTTCACAGATTAGGGGGCTAAAGTATTTTTCCCCTTATAATACTAAGCTTCTCATTAATTTTTCTAAGCAAATGCTTGACTATCTTTCAGATATAACATTCAAAATATAGACATTCCCATTATTTCCCCTAACTTACCCCTTGGTGAGAAATTTATGAGATTAAGCACTTTAGAACAGCATCTGTGAAACATTTTATTTCCAACTACTTTGAGATTCTCATCAAATCTGTGTAAACTTTTTCCAAGATAATCACTCTTCACCATTTCACAATGACTTTTACTTTTCTATCTATAAGTTCATGAAAGTGGTCATTAGGGATATTTTGTTAGGGAACCTTGACTTTTGCCACTAGCAAGCTTCTAGAACGTTTTTCTCTTTTTTAGCATATTTGACAAGTTTTTCTTTTAATTATGATCATGTCTCCTAAAAATAACAGGTAGCAGCTGATAATTCTGCTCTGCGTATATATAATTTATGTACCAGAAGAAATATCTTGAAATACACACACATATGAGTATATATGAATATACATGTTAATATTGAACCTCTTTTGTATTCTTAACTATTCTAAATAATTCAGTAATTATATTCATGATTGAATTTTTTATAGGATGGCAAAAAAAAGCAAACAAACAGAAAATCACTTAGCTTTTGAACATAAAGCTTTATAAAAGTAAAATATATTCTATATTCCTTATTCTTTGCATTTATTATATCAAGAGGTGGGCCTTGAGGGCCTGATCATACAGGATCTAACCCAAGGGAATTCCCAACCGGATAATAAAATGAAAGGAGGAAACACTGCCTATCCTTGCTTCAGGGGTTTGGATGGCAGAAAGCCACAGATATAACAGCAAGAATCTACGCAGATGTCGTAATCTGACTTGCACAGATTTCAAACCTATGAGTAAAGGTATTTTACATGTCTTTAGACACCTCATAGCTAAGACTTAGGAAGGAGACACTCCACACGATGCTCTTCTCCAACATCAGTGGCTTCCAGGAAAGAAAAGAGGAAAGATCAGTGTTGTTATTTGGCAAGAATGATGGGCTGGCACTCGTGAATATCCTTCAATCTCCATTTAACCTGGAGAGACCCAGAAATTTCCCCATGAAATGCTCTTTAGTGTCAACAGAAATAACCAAACTGAGAGCCAAGAAGATCTCTATAAATGTGCTACAGTTAAAAAAGTAAAGTCACTGTGAAATGGTGACTAAACACAACTCAGACAAGAATCCAAATGTAGCGTGTATAGTGAAAGACAAGGATCCAATTTTGTTCTTGAGCACACAGATGTCCAGTTTTCACAACACCATTTGTTGAAAAGAGTACCCTTTTCCCATTGTGTATTCTTAGCACCCTTGTGGGCTCTCTATTCTGTTCCATTGGTCTATATGCCTATCTTTATGACACTATCACAGTGTTCAATAAACGTTGGGAAGGATGTGGAAAAATTGTAACCCTTGTGTACTCTTGGTTGGAAACAGAAAATGGTGCAGCCACTATGGAAAACAACATGGCCGTTCCTCAAAAAATTAAAAATAGGACTACATGTGACTCAGAAATCCAACCTCTAGGTATATAATCAAAAGATGAAATCAGGATAACAAAGAAATACCTGCACTCTTATGTTCACTGCAGCATTATTCATAATAGCCAAGATATTGAAACAACCTAAATGTCCATCAAAGAATGAAGAAAATGTAGCACATAAACATAATAGAATATTATTCAGCCTTTAAAAAAAGAAGGAAACACTGTCATCTGGGTGAAAAGGATCAACCTAGAGGACATAATGCTAAGTCCAATAAGACAGTCAGAGAAAAATATTCAGAAATAGGGGACGAAGAACAGTGAGGTATCAGAAAGGATTAATAAGGACTACCAGACCACATTGATATAAAACAGTTGAGATCCAAGATAATCAAGTCACACAATTCAGATACATCTATTAGTTGAAAGCCCAAGGATGGGAATGAACCAAACTCCTCTCAGAGCATACAAGCCCCAAAGAACCTAGAGGACATCTTAAAGACAAATGCTGTATGATTTTACTTACATGAGGTATCTAAGACAGGCAAACTCACAGAAGTAGAGAGGAGAATGTCAGTTGACAGATTTGGGGTACAGGGAAATTGGACCTGTTGCTCAACAGGTATAGAGTTTTAGTTACACAAGATGAAGACGTTCTAGAGATCTGCCCCTTGACATAGTGCCTACAGTTAACAATACTGTATCATACACATTTATTAAATGGATAGATCTCATGTTAAGCGTTCTTGCTACAATAAAGAAAATTACTCTGTTGGGTACTATTTAAATTACAGTAAGTTTCTAAATTAATTTCCACAGCTCCAATGAATTTTATTCCAATAAGATGTTCAGAAACAGCCTTACATACTATGTTTTAAGGGTACTCTTCAACAAGTTCTAAATTAGAACATTTACGAATGATAACTCATTTGTAGATTTTTCAATATATCATTTTGAAATGTGTTTTCCTCATACTATTTATTGTAATATAAGGGTTTAATATATGCAAATGATTGCTTAAGTACTTTATATACATTAAATAAAAACAAGTATGAAGTAGATACTATTATAATGCCAATTTCACAAATGAGATAACTTATGCACTGAGAGGTTAAGCAGTTTTTCTAAGGTTACATTGCTAATACATAAAGATCCACATGTGCATATAGCTTCAAACTCCACATTATTTAAAACTACCCTTATATTTTGGAATGTAATTCTTGTCCTTTGTTCCTCAGCAGTTACTCTGTCCCTTTCTCCTCATAACCAATTTTTTGTATGTATTCTGGCTATGCTTCTCCAGAAATTCAGTGCAACATTCTGCTCAAGCTAAACAGGTTCTGCAAAATGTCCTGACAACCATTATTCATTCAGGTATTGATACATGAAAAAATTGAGAAAAAGAAACATAAGAAGATATTTTGTGAGAACTTCTGAAAAGAAGCTTCCTCATTTTTTTTAGTTTTCCAAGGTAAAATTATATTTTCTTTGCTAAATCTGTCAGATTTAGCAAAGAAAATATAGGCTTTATTAAATTTGAATTTTAGATAAACAGTGAATAATTTTGCATAGGACCTACTTATACAAAAAAAACCACAGCTGTTTATCAGAAATTCAAATTTAATTGGGTATTCTGTATTTCATCTGGGAATCTTACCCTTTAGTTAATTAGAGTAGTGAAAATCTGGGAACTCTCAGCAGACAGCTTGTAATCATAATGGAAAATCATTCTTCAGATGAAATGGTCAGTAATAAAAGGGAGAAATGGGAGCAAACAAGATAATGATGACATTTTAACTACTGAAACAAAACAATCCCCAAGTCCATTTTACCTCATATTTTTCACTAACCTAGCCAATATATTCCATTAGTGTTTTAGCTACGCTACTTTGAGTATTATCTTACTATAACCAAGCATATCTACTCTAATACACACTAAAGAAATATCATGGAATATTAGTGATTTCATAAAGTTGTTGCTGTTCTCCTAAACATGTTTCAGCCATTTAAAGCTTACACACCTCATAGATGGAAACAGAAGTGACTTGGGATCTACTAGATATGTTAACCAATAAAGATCTGAGGCTGTAAAGTAAACTAAAACTTATTAGGGGGTCTGAAAGGATTGCAAACCAAGGGATGCAGGTTCAGATAGCAAGTGAAACTGTGCTCTGCAGAGAGCAAAAAAAAAGATAAGGTATCACTGAGGCAAAACCCCCAAAATGTAATTCTTTCATGCAAAATGAAGGACCCTGGCTAGGTTAACAGGGATTGGGTAAATCCAATATGCAAATGAGGGGGGTTAAAATTACAGGAGAGGAAGTGAAGCCCATATGTGTCCATACAGCATTTGCTATTCCAGTATATTTATGACTCCAGGATGTTTATGACTTCAAGATGTTCATGGCTTGTTGAGCTGAGTTTAGCAACAGTTTGAGCAACTTAATAGCAGCTTTGAGAACTAAGGAACAAAATGTACATAGCCCCAGCTTCCTTAATAGCCTCTATTTTAAGTGACTCTCTTAGCAATGTCTATTACATGCTATTTATCTATTTTCCTCCATTATCTCATGTTATGTCATATGATATATAATTCCTCTGCTTTATTTGACTTGTAGGACCTGAAAGTTCAACAGTGAGCCAAAGGGGTAATAAAGACTATTTTATATGCAGGGAACATGCCAAATCAGTACTAAGGACAGCAGTACTCAATCACAATATCTTGATGTTGGAATTATGTGTAATTTGTGCCATCACTGTACATGAATGATATGGTATTTCGGTTGTTGTCATTGTTCTTTCCCTCAAATCACTTCTTGGGTGTATTTCTGTTTATGTTAAGTCTATTATTCAACTGCTATCTTCATTATGAACTCGTTATCTTACAGATGGAGTGATGTTTCCATGGTGATACTGGAATGAGCCTGGATAGAGACATTGACCTACTTGGGTTTTGGTTAGAAACAGAAAAAACAGGCACCAATGGGGGCTTTTAATTCTAAAAAAAGGCCAATTCCCAAACAACTAATTTCTAGCCCTCCTTTAAAAGTTACATCTTCCTAAACCCAAAAAATAGTAGAGATTTGCTAAAGTTCCAATTAAGAAAACCTTTAAGCATCTTTTTATATATTTGTGAGATACTTGCCTTTCTCTTTTTGGTGACTTGGATATATATCCTTTGCCCATTTTGGGGGAGGTAGGGTGAAGGGTGGTCTTTGAATTATTAACTCTCAGTTAAGCCCATTATTCTTTGTCTGTGATATGAGCTGCAATTTATCTTTCTCCCAGTTTGTCAGTTGACATTTGGTTATGCTGTTTTTCCCTCTCTTGCATGATTTTAAATTGAACTTCAAGTTGTCCAGTTTACTATTTATATTTAGCAATGTAAATGTGGCACAGTGCACTTTAAAAACAACTATATTAAAACCAGAATTACACAGAAATTAGAAGTAGTCATATACAAATCTATTCTTAAATATCCAGAAATATTCTGATATTTTCCAGAGTTCATTAGTATGACCCATAATGGCATATCAAATGAATATTTGATCTATAAGGATATGGATCTCTTAGAGACTTCCCTGCCATTTACTGAGAAAGTGTCAATACATGTTTATTAATTTAGTAAATTCTTAAAATTCAGCAACCCTGTTGCTCAGAGCTTGCACTCTTTAGCAAGCTCTTAATCAACTAAGCCACTCTGCCAGCCCACCTATAACTTTTTAATGGCAAGAAATCCATGAGATTTTTTTTAACATTAGTTATCTATGGGAAATACTATGTACATGCTAACAATATATAAAATAACATATTGCCTAACTTTAATCATATTATTGAGCAATTCTGTTAACCTTTGGCCTTACATTTTTCATCTAAAAAGAGGAGCTGAAACAATTACTCTTCAAAGGTATATCTAGTGTGAACATTCTAACATGGTTTGGCTATTTTGCTTTTCTGTACACTTAACTGTGAGACGTAAGTTAAAGATTATGATGCTTAAATCAAATTTTCTGTCTAAACCATTAATTATAATAAAAAAGGAATAAAAGATTTTATCTTTGTAAATCTTAAAACAAAAGAAATAAACAAAAAAACAGGCACCAATACTACCTAGAAAAGATAGTAACCATCACTTTATATGTGTGAGATGTGTTTTAGTGAAGGAATTTTGGAGGTAATAGAGATAAATACTTAGTAGTAAGTAGCTTGAGTAAACAAACTCAGAATATTTTATTCAAATAACCCGCTTTGTTTTAACATATTTTGAAGCAGTCAGCATAGGAAAAGAGTAGCAAACACATGTAGCAAATTGTACTTCTTTTTTCAAATGCAATCCTATTTTTCTCTTATATTTACATTTTCCTTCCATCAGCCCACTTAATTTATTATATTTCCCCTATAGAAGTTTCTGTCAGTTGGCTTTTAACATGAACACTGCTCTAAAACTAGATTTAAACATGACAATCTCTTCTATCCTATGTCCACAAATCTTTTCTAGTTGCAGCTTTTCTTGACTTCCAAATCAAATTTTACTTTGAATTTAATATTACTCAATATTATTTATTCCTAGGTCATTTCAATTGTAGGTATGTTTTTACTCATCATCATCTCCTTTGTGATAGTGAATTTATTTTTACTATCATTGTGAAAAATAACATATACCTATAGACTACCTTTACACAGAAGCTGAAAGGCATTTTTATACATTTGTGATAAATTTTATTATTTTCTCCTATAAGAGTATATTTTACCAGCATTGTTACCTTGACTACTCATGAACTCTGAGATTAAATGGTTAAGTAAAGATACTTAAGATGGACAGGCACAGAGCTATTGCCCACGTAAAGAAAACAGTAAAATCCAATCCAGCTTTCAGCAGCAGTAAAAATGAGCACATACATGGGTAAATAAATAATGCAATCTATCCACATGATGGGTATTTAAAAATATCCCTAAAAAAGAAAGCCACTAATATTACATATGCACTCAAAAGTATTGTGTGTGCATATATATATTTATGATGGATGTACTGCACACACTAAACACTACGTACACACTTACACACATATATACAAACATGCCATTTGTAATATGGGTGTGTGTGTGTGTGTGTGTGTGTGCGCACATATACATACATACATATATATATATATATTAGCATATTTTTGAAATATTTTTCACAGAGACTATAAACTAGAATCAACATGACTACCAATCAATAAAAAATTAACACTAATTTTTGTGTTTTAAATGTTTAAAAATAATAAATTTGCTCTACATCAGGTAATGTTTAAAGGTTTCTACCAGTTATTGCCGAAAGAGAGCTTAATGTGAAATAGCACATAACATCTCATTTTTATAGAATTAATCATAAACTAAGAAATTAACATGCTGTATATGTGTAGATTTTCTTTTTCTTTTTTTCCATGTATTTTGCCATTTTCTAGAATAAACAACTACTTTTGATATAGATAAAAAGTTATGTTTGAAAACATAATGCCCTCCAATTCATTGTGCATGCACGCACATTCACAGACACATACAGATAAAAAGACCACTCAATTTTGTGTATTATTATTATACATTTAGCAAGATATTTTTTCTTACAAATTCTCTCTACAAAATAAAAATTATAACATTGAAGTCTATGTTCATTAACAAAGTGAAATTAAAATTTAATCCGAATACTCGTGAATACACAAATCAAACAATCAAAAGAGAAGAATGTAAAATTGAAAAATGCATTTAATATTAGTAATACCAAACTAATCTTGTTCTGTTTAATTTTTTTTTTCCTTTCCAATATCAAAACATTGCTAAATACAAGCTGGAATCTTTGAAGAAAGTCTCAGAGTTAATGGGATTTTGTGGTAAAACTTTTGGAATAAACAAGGCTCTTTAATGAAGGTAATTTCTTAAAATGGAAATTGTTTGACTTTCCTTTTTCATTATTTTCCCTCTAGTTACTTCTTAAATGATCTTATGAAGCATAATATAAACAAGGGGAATTCGTAAAAAATGGGTCATTAAATTTGGTCATGGGTTAATATCAATAAATAAAAAACGTGTGCTTCTAAGAAAAGGAAGAGACGGTCTTGATTTGAAAATCTAACTTTATATCTTCATTTTGCTGCTGGCTATCGTGATGCAGGAACATTTTACTTGAGAGAGACTATGTATCCTTTGACCTAACCAACATTTTTTATTCATACAATTGACAGACCTATTTTTGGTAACAACAACAAAAAAAATTATGGGCAGAATCAAGTATTTGCTCTTCTTTGAAATTTGACAATTTCTCCTTCATTGCTCTTTCTTTCACTGTATAATGGAGATATAAGACCCAGAGATAGCACAATCATTTAGGGAACATGATATAACAAGAATGAGGAAAAAAAGTCTGAAGGCATTAATGAAGAAGAATAGAATGCTGAAAGAGTTAGGTTACCTGAATTTTTGAGTTGCAAAATCTCAGGTCTCAATGCTTCATTTATATAGTTTATTTCATGACACAAATATCTCCTTTTAAGACACCATTTTAGAGTTCTGATATTTGTAATAGAATACATTTCCAAATGCTGAATTTATTATTAATATGATCTCTGCTTAAAATATGATGCATGTGTGTGTACGTAAGTGCATGTTTATACACATCTATACCTCGTTAGAGTTTACCACTAAATAGTTGCTTTATACATATATGAAAAATTGAAAATCACATATGTGAACCAGATATAAGCAGAGCCTTCACTATAAATGTCAACTAAATCACCACTGCATTGTCGTATCAACATTTCATTTATCAGAAGTGCACTTAAAAGTAGTATCAGTTGGTTCTGTGTGCATGAAGTAACACAAACTGTTTTAACAATAATATTCAATAATTATTATAATGTTGCTAGCATATTTGTATTTTCTTATACCCCCAACTATATGCTAACTGTTTTGCATGCGTTATTCTAAATAATTTGGCCCATAAATAATAGGTAAGTATATCATTTTCATTTTCAAAATAATAATTTTTATTAAATTTATTGGGATGACAGTGGTTAGTAAAAGTATATAGGTTTCAAGTGTACATTTCTACAATACATCATCTATATATTGCCTCCCAGCGTCAGTTCACCATCCATCACCTGTATTTGACTCCCTTTTCCCTCTTCTACCTCCCAATATGTTGAGCCTCAAACAGTTGATATAACTTGGCCAAGTAACTGGAAGTTATGTTACCACAGGCAATTTTAATGGATACCAACTTTATTTGATTCAATTTCATAATCCCCCACCCTCTTCCTAAAATGAGGTATTTCCATCATCAAGCTTATGAGTCTTCCTGAACAAGGATTAGGAACTATAGTATGTCTTTCCTCCAAATCACTCCTTGCTCACTTACATTTACATTCCACCTCTATCTAGGAGTTGGGGAATGGGATTTCTTTAATAACCATAACTTTTCAGTAACTATAATATAGATCATAAAAGAAACTTGAAATAATCTAATCTAGAGGACTAAGGAGGAGAAGGAAGAAAAAAGCAAATACAGATTAAAATTTTGAAGATGGATGAATAGATGTTGAAGACAACATTAAAAGGGTAGTAAGGTAAAAGTAATTTATACATGAAAAATATATTTTAATTTCTCCATAACTATTTTAAATAATCTTCTGGAGAATATAAAGCAATGTATGAAATAGAGCCCAAGGACAAGCAGAACAATATAATAACTGAGGCAGAAACAATCCTGGGAAATGGTAGAAAAGCATAAGGATCTACATTAGGCTATTGATATGTCAATCACTTCTTAGGACAGTTAGATCACTGCAGCAGGGCTAGGGGTAGGCAAGAAAAAAAAAGAAATGTCAGCTTGTGTATGGATGTTTGTAAACAAAGCTTGTTATTTTTAAATGTCCGCACCCCTTTGGAAAAAGACATGGATGAGAATGCCAGCTATGGGTACAGTTACATGCCAAGCATGTTTTATTTGAAAATATACAGAAAGAGAGAAATAATTTACACAAAATACTACTACTAGTAGTAATAATTAAGTTTGCATTCACCAGTTCAGATATTCTAGACAAGGTCTTAGCCCTGGAAATCAGGTTATCAGGGAGTTAAACTGGAAGGTTCAGATCTATTTCTGGTAAATCACAACCAATAAGGGAAAGGACAATACAGAAAGTTTAATCCCTCATGGAAGGCAGAGCTGATAAAATGAATTATCTTGGGTTTGGGAAAGGTATGTTAAGATCCAAATGGTATTAAATGGCAAGCCAAATAGCCCAATGGGAGCCAAAGTCAGAGAATCATATCCAGTAATGGAATCTCATTCAAGCCAGACAATTTCCTCCTGGGCAAGGGTAGTCTGGTGGGCATAGCCTACCTACAGACCAGTAGATTTGGAATAAATGAATGACTGGTGACACCTCTTTCCTGTTCTTTTTGTTAAATACCTGTTTTAAAGTCTTCTTTTTCTTCTTTGGAAATGCCTGATGCTATAAATACTAAATTTGTTTTAATGGTGCAGTTGGTATAGAGAGTATGTATAAATATCTAACTAAAAAGACATTCTTAAACAAGAAAACATGGGTCGATTTGGCTCTATTTGGATTGGCATATATTCCTCTTCAGGTACTACTCTTCACTAAATAATCAATGTGTGCCTCGTAGTAAACCTAACGCTTTTGCTTCTCTTTCTTTTATTATTCTCATTTTTTCAAGCTATAATATATCCAAATAGTACAAATAATTCTGGAAAGTAGCTATGTATTCATTCCATATGAAAAATAGAACAATTTCATTCTGATTATATTTATTGTTAAATTAAAACTCCATATGCTCCCTGTTAGCAGCACAGGATTGTAATCATTTCTAGGTTTTACACTTAGGCTTTTTTTCAGGGGGGAGGGATCTTTGAAGAAGTGAAGGTATGTGGAGTGAGTGTGTGTGTGTGTGTGTGTGTGTGTGTGTGTGTGTAGTGTTTTCCCCTCTGTATAGAATAAGCCAAATTTGAAAATTAGTTATCATAAAACTTTCATTAACTATGGTACATTACCTATCACCACTCTGAGCAGTTTTCCACAAGGAACTATTAAGAATTATAAATTTAATTTTTTTCCCCCTGGAGAAAACACTTAATATGTTGTACATTCTAACTGATTTTTATCCAGAACATTAATTTCAAAAATATGAGGTATGCAATACATATTTAAAAAATGAGCACATGCTTATAGATACAGCTCTGGTTGAAAGTGATAAAATATAAAACTTTGGATGTTTTCTTTACTGAAAGACTAGAAAAATATGTAATACTGGGTTTCTGAAAGTATAAATCAAGAAGGTTAGGGAAGGTAAGAAAACCACGAAGTTCAAATTTTAGTGTAAATATAAGTTAGTCTTAACTATGACCAGTGCTTATGGAATATTGATTTACAAATGCAAAGTACGTGTATACACACACATACACACACACACAGGGCAGTGTTTTATATATATATATAAATATATACATATATATATTTAAAACTAAATGCAAAGTGATATATACCATTAAATAGCAGAAATATTAAATTAAAATTGTGACTTTTGATTTATAGTGATTTATTGCTCTTAAAAATCACATTTAAACACTTTGCAATAATAACCTGTGAGACTTTCCGAATTCTACATGGAAAGGGGAATATTACCTACCTATAAACTACTACTATGACAAGAACTGTTCTAAAAATTATGTGTAATCTAATCTAATTTTCACAAATTACATATATTTTAAAATTTTACTATGAAAACACCAAAGTCCAAAAAGATAGAATAATTATTTCTAATACGTGGCCAAGCTGGAATAAGGCCCAGGTCTATTTAAAATCTATTTTATGGGCCGGCCGAGTGGTGCGGTATTTAAGCGCTGGCTTGGGAAGCCAGCGGCCCCGGTTCGGGTCCCACATATGAAGGCCAGTGACAATGCCCTCAAAAAAAAAAAAAAAAATCTATTTTATTTCCACCATCACACTAAATTTAAACGTCTTGAAAATATATGTGCATATGTAACTTCTCAATATCCACATAAAAATACTACTTCAGAAAGTGATTGCTAAGAAGCAAGAATAAAGGAAATTCAGAAAACACATTTTGGACCACAGACACTGTCTCTCTCTTTCCGTCCCCATCATGATCAAAAGGCTTAACAAGAACAGTTAAAAATGATCCATGGTGAGCTGGCTGAGTTGCTCAGTTGGTTAAAAGCTCGCTCAAGAGTGCAAGCTGAGCTCTGCACAACAGCAGTTTGATGTCTAGCCCGAGCTGAGCTGCCACTGTGTTGCCAACAGGTGGCAGGATGGCTCAGCTAAAAAAGAAAAAAATGATCCATGGTAGCAGTTGTTATTTGGCCACTGCTGCCTCCAGCAACAATGATACAACAGGTTAGAAGTGGGTCCAGATTGTTTGCTCTAAAATAAAAAGTCTCCATGTGTATCAAATGTACATGCATAATTGAAAAATACATCTTATTTATCATAAATAGTTAACTTACTGTTTTGCCTAAGAGTAAGTGAATAGGTTTATCATTTATCAATAGATCTATCATTATCTAGGCAGAGTGATAAATGTTTTCATCTGCATGACTTTTTAATTTTTCATCAGAACCTGATGAGGTTGGTATTATTATTACTTCCATTTTGTCAAGAAGTTTATGTAATTTCTCTAAGATCACAGGAACCCATGCAGTGTTCTTAAATACTAGAAGGCAAAGTTTAGAATAGATATGTATTAATGGGAAATACATCATATTAGGTCATCATTTTTGTGTAAACTTCTGTGGCTTTTTATGGGTAAAGAAGATCTTGATTATTTCAGAGACATACATACATACACATTAAAAAGAATGTAACATCAAATCAAAATTTAAGTGACTAAATATTTCTAGTTTTTAAAACATTCAATTTTCTTTCAAATATTCTCCATTAATTTTATTACTTAGAAGGAATGGAAAATTTGTATTAATGTTTTAGAATTGATTATGAACCTAAATTGTTTCAATATACCAAAATCTTCCCTGTTACTTCTATGCTAAGCCCTTCGGAACACCTCCACATTCTCTAAGAAGCCATCCTACTGTGACAGTTCCAGGAATCCCAAATAATGAGGAATCTGAAAATCCATGCGTATACTTCTCAATGTATCTTCTACATTGTATCATCGTGTTTGTTTAAAGTCCTGCATTTTAACTATGTAAGAAAATGAATTTATCACACTACTATGAAAGTCCTGTTTAACTGTTCAACCTGATTCTCTTTAAAGATCTGAAAGGATATAAATAACCTCTTTCCCGGATACAAAAGGGAAAACCCACAATTCATTCCCTTGTTAAACATTATTCTCATCAGGGCTTGCACTGAGCTTGGGACAGAAATTGCTATCTTTAACTGTCAGTATCTATTATCCATGATATAGTAAACAATTTGGCAGGAGAAATTTGATAAGATTCTTTGCCTGGGGAGAAAAGGACAACATTTTATGTCAAAGAATATGGACTGCATACAACATCAATTGCATCAACTCATATAATAAAGCAAGCACTATGCTAGACACCAATGTGTAAGAACAAAAAGAAGCATAAAATTGGCCCTTTCCTCAAAAAACTTAAAAATAGTAATGTAAATTTCTTAATAATGATGAAATATGTAAATATTATTCAATCAAGTTTTGATTATACATTTCAAAGAGGGATAATTACTGCAGAGTCTGTCCTGTTAAATCTTATGTGTAAACATCTCTGGGAAACCTTCTTGGTTCTTTCCATGCTATATTGGTACCTTCCTGTATTTTCCTTCTGCACCTCATTCCAGCTGCTAGAATATTATGCACTACTTGGTTTTATAATCACTTGGTCATTCTTTGCCAGATGCTAGACCACATATACCTTGAGAACAGAATTCTATTATTTCTTTATTCTTACTCATGTAAAGTGCCCAGCACATATAGATCATACATATTGCTGTAAGTGTATCACTGTATCTTTACATAGAGGGCAGTGCCTGGCACACAGCAATATTTCAATTAAATATTGTTGACTGAGAAAGACTGTAAAGCATGTGCAAGAACATGTCGTGCTATCAGTTACTGCACTGTATCGACCACTACATCATCTCTACTGCTTCTATACTGGTACAAGTATCATCATTCCTGTCTTTTGGCAGTAACCCCATAACTAACTCCGTTACTCCCAATATTAGCTCTAAAGAGTCTATTCCCCACCTGAAAGTCAGATTGATATTTTTAAGCTATAAATTTCCAGATTCAAAATCCTCCACTATCTTTAAAATATCGTGGCCTCTCTCTTAACCGCTGTACTCATTCCTATCACTACCTATATTCTCATTATATCCTTACTTCCATGTAAAGCTTTTTAGAGTCTTAGACTCTTTCTTTGGTATACTCTCATTCAGGAACTCTCATCTCCAAGATAAAAACAACAACAACAACAAAATGGTTAAATTCACTTAACACTTAAGTGACAGGAACTATTCTAAATGTTTTGCATGCATTAACTCATTTAGTCTTCACAGCAATCTCATGGGAATATACTATTATAAATCCAGTTTGCAAATGGGTAAAATGAGACAGAGAGTAATTAACTTTGCAAGTGTGTGTGAAAGAGAGAAAGAAGTGGAACAAAGCCATAAATGTATAACCACTTGTTGAATTAATAAACATATGGGGTAAAGGGTCATAAAGTGATAACCATCCATATCCTCTGAGCCAAGACAAAACCAGTTTCACAAATAAGAATTTTTTCTACCCCAGCTCCTTCTTTCCCTTGATGTTTCACATCAAATTGACTGATTATATTAGTTACACACCTGTATTGGATAAAGTGAACATAGATCCCTTTTTTCTCTACTTTTTTTTTTGTTTTTTTAGCTGAGCCATCCTGCCACCTGTTGGCAGCTCACCTCAGGCTAGGCATAGAACTGCTGTTGCTCAGAGCACAGCTCGCACTCTTGAGTGAGCTCTCAATCAACTTAGCAACTCGGCTGGCCCACATATATCCATTTCTAATGAAATTGTATTGAAAACTACTCTTCAAGGAAATTTTTTTTTTTTTTTTTTTTTTTTTTTTTTTTTTTTTAGCTGAGCCATCCTGCTACCTGTTGGCAGCTCAACGGCAACTCAGCTCGGGCTGGCCTCGAACAGCTGTTGCTCAGAGCTCAGCTCGCACTCTTGAGCGAGCTCTTAACCAACTGAGCCACTCGGCCGGCCCTTCTTCAAAGATATTATTTCTAAAATATTTATGTTTTTACATCTTTATATATGTGTATTTCATGGAGTCAGTTAAAATGAATACATTGAATATAAAGACGAGCTGATTTTAGTGGAGCTAAACAATCTGGAGAGCTGAGTTCCAGAATTTAGGCAAATTTAAATTCTGTTCTTAGTAAATTCTTTATTATTTAATTAATTTGTGGTGATCTACATGATTTCTATTGATAATTCCCACTCTTGATAGAGAACAACATTGAGGTGATTGTATATTTATAAAACACAGCAAGTTCTTCCCAGAGAACCACTGACTGCGACTATGGAGTAGGTGGGTTACAGTTTTTCTTCTTCTTTTTCTTAAATTAAAGTTTATTGGGTTCACAGTTTTGATGGCTGTATCACACAGAGTGCTAAGCAAAGAGGATAACATATAAAAACTAAATATTTGAAAAACATCGATTACTACAAAGTATAAAATTTGAAGGTGAGATTTTCATTAAAAAAACATAATCTTTCACTCTATACTCATGTTGGAAACTTCGTAAATCTAGGTAGCTCTATAACCTATTGAGTTGTCAATCAGATAGCTAAGAACTACAATAGTGGAGAAATTCATTAAATGTTAGATGACCCCTCTTTCCCTAGAGTCTGATAAAAACACTGTTGGTCTGGGTGACAAAGCAATTGGGAAAATTTCTGACCTGCCTGTCCTTGATTATTTTGCCCTTTCTAAAGTTGCTCTTCCACTATTCATCCTTCAGGAACTACTACTAGATACTGTTGAAAATTTCACTTTATATTCTGTCTTCTAAGTTCTCTTTCATGTTTTCTGTACCTTTATTTTATGTGTTGTAGTCCAGGTTATTTGCAATAACCTTTTAATATATTAATTTTCCTTTTAGCTACTTCTCTACATTTTGTATTTGCTAGTTTATAGTTTGTATTGGCTAGTAAATAATGGATCCAATTTTGTTCACACTGAATGTTTTAAATATGCTTCTATAGGAATCAATTTCTGGTTGTTTTATCATATGCTGCTTTGAAGTTTCCTGAACATTACGGGTAGAGAAAATCAGGTGTCTGCGTCAATGACTGCCTCATACCCAGAGTTCTTATAGGAGAGCTCTTTTAGTCTTTTTTCTTGATCCAGGTTCTTCAAACACCCCAGATTTCTAGATGGAGTTTATCTAGTTTCTATTTTACATAAGTGACTGTGAATTCTGACCTGATGCAGGGAACATTTTTCTTGCCCATATTATAAGAAATTGAAATTTCTATCATCAGAAATTCTAAATCTGACCTGCTATTATGTGGTTCCTTCTTTTCAGTCACCTCAGTTCTGAATTCAGTTTGTGTTGACCTGATAATCACATGTTGCCTCTTTGCATTTGCCATCTAGTGAAGTTCTTTGTCCTAACTTCAAGACAAACTATGTCTTTAGATGTTCATTTTATCATGTTATCTAATATTCTTGTTTTATGGGAGAGAGAACTTTTTATCTGTCATTTCAGTCTTTACTGAAGTAAAATTGCAGGTTTTTCAAAGAATACAATCCATTCCCTTAAAGTTGGCTCTTATGTGCCACAGTTAGCCTTTTGTGAGTCTATTCCATCCTATTACACAGCATTCATGAACTTGAGTGAGCTCTTAACCAACTGAGCCACTTGGCCAGCCCACCATGCTTTCTTAATGTTTACAAATTCTCTGAAGATTCCTACACTTACAGACCCAGGATGAAGCAAGATAAAAATCTTGTATTCTACTCTTTCAAGATAAATATTAAAACATATTTTAAGGCTGTGAACATTTTCATTGGTTTATATGGAGAACAATGATTTATAGAGTAAGTAAACAAGTAACTATATATGGTTTTATAGTTCTCTGTTTCTTCTTGCAGTAAATCTCAACAAATGTTAACTTTTGTTCAAGATAGTGTATTTCAAAGTAGTCACGATAGGCATACATTTCCGTTTTCCTCCCTTGTTATCAACACTTGACAGAAAGTGGGAACTGTTTGGATTGTTTCCCAAAGTAATTTCAAGACTGCGTTATCCACACAACTGTTACATCATTATCGTGTTAATAAGCAGTGCTGCCACAAACAAAAGACACGATTTAATTGTATTCAGTAACCAGCACTGAATACCAGAGCTTACTTAGTGTTCTTCTTTTAAATAATTGCGTTTTAATCAAGATGATATTTTCATAATATATAATCATTTTGAGTTTTCTGTTAACATTAATTTTGATAGTGTTCTTCTTTTGTTAACCATTTGTCATAGATACCTTCTACATTTATGTCTTTTTCTGTATGTAAGCTTCAAATATGTGGTCATACACTAATCCTAACATTTTATTGTTTGCTTTTTTTTTTTTTTAATGTAAGATGTAGAGTTAAGCAAGAAGATGCGATGTGACTATACTGTCACTTGGCTCTACACAGATCACCAAGAGATATATAAAGCTTCCACTCAGGGTTTAGAATCATAATAATAAGAGTTATGATATACTGTACAGCTTAAAGAGGCCTAAAACACCAGAGTGTGAAGCCTAAGTGATTTTCTCCAGTACATTAATCAAAGCACCTATAACAAATAGAATTATGTTGTTATTCATGTGCGGCACTCAAAATTCTTTCTCATTCCCTGGTGGCATTTATTTAAAACCCTGAAGAAGTGACAGATGAAAGAAACTTTAGTTAAAATACCAAATGAAATAAAAATGGTAAAATATTTCTGATCAGCCATACATTAAATAATTAGTTGAGTTTCAGAATAAAACTTTAATGCTGTACATCCTCTATATAATATCCTGCAGAAATGACACAAGAATTGATTTTGTTAACATGTAAAAATTAAGATAGTTTGTTTTCATAGTTTATAATGTTTTATATATTTTACAGTGTTTATAATGTCACTGAAAAATCAACAGCTAATGAATACCAAAACATAGGTCGATATCAAGTATGTCTGTACTAATTCATTCTTAATAAAAGTTGAAAAAAAAGGGGGCTCAAACACACCAAAGAAGTACATATGTCAGTCCAAAAAATAATAACGTCAGTCCATAGAAAATTCAAAGAATGAAAGGACTGCTGCAATATTGAATTTTAGTATTTTTGTGTTTGGAAACAGAATAAGAAAGTTTAGGTGTTTTGAGTTATTTTTATTGAACTTGTGCTATGTTATTACCTAAGGCCTAACTGGGGCACTGGATTGTAATCCTTCACTTCTCATGCACTAACTGAATCACAACTGACTAAATCCTGAAATCTGGAAATCTGCATATCTGCCAGTATTTTTGTTTTATTTATATTTACAAACAGAATGGAAAATCTATTTTTCCCTAAAATCTTTCTTGGGTTAAGAAGCACTGCCAGTTCAGGTCAGCCTTTTCAGCCAGACTGTTAGACAACAACCCTAGTGAACTGTTGGATTCATGTGAATTAATTATTAATCACATAAAATAATAATGCTCAACGAGGTGCTTGCAAAATAAAATCATATCATGTGGACCAGAAAAAGGAAATATCACTGTAAATAATGAAAGCAATCATGGATTTTGATGTGGATATCAAGTATGCACACACAAATCAATATAAAGAACATATATTTGTATTTATCATACACGTGTTATAATGTGCAGTAGGAGCATAAAGTAAAATGTGAAATTTCTATGATTCCTTTAATATTGTGTTTTGTATTTAAATGGAATTTGATTATCTATAAATAAAAGAGATGACAGATTTTAAGTTTTGGGTAAAATAAATAGGTCATATATTTTATCTTTCTAAAATACAAAAATGGCTTGTCCATCACCATTACATGTAACACAATAATCCATTCACTGGGAAAAAATGAGCCCTGATCATTTTGTCCTAATTTCAGAATTTTCTACTTATTTTTATTCCATTAAATACATTTAAGTGACAACAAAATTGAAAAAAAAAAAAAAGTCAGGATAAAAGCAGTTTTAATTTCCTGAATCCAACTTATACCGGTGTATATTGCTACTGAGAAACATAATCAGGGCAGCAAAATTTCTTTCAATTATTTTACCACACTTGTAAAATGTTATTAATAATACATAACCTACATGAGGGTGATGACAAATGATGAAAAGAACAGAACAGCTACTTAGAAAATAATGCAGATTTCCTCTTGATGATGTACTCTGTGTGCCCCTGATTTCAAGACAGTAAAACTAGTTGATGAGAGGTTTTAATTTTGTCACAAAGATGTGAAAAGCCAGGGTAGCTAGGCCTCTCCCTCGCCTATTACCTTATCAGTTTAATTTTCTTGAGTCAGTGCTGTTCTATATTCTCCTTATTCAGCATTTGCTCTTTCATGGTTTTCACTTTTATAGTAAAAGAGCAGATAGTTTCTGTATTCATATGATTTAATTTATTATAATAGAAGAAAAGGTATGGATGCCGCCTGGCACCATGTTCTTAGAAGTTTGCTCTCTGACACTGATGTATATACTACTTTAAAGAAAAAACAAACAAACATAAAATGGCAGCAAGTTAAAGACTGCCATAGTCATTATAGACATTATACAAAAGTTACATATCAAAATGTAAACTATGCGGTACAACTTGATGCTAATGAGTAGTATCTACAAAGATTAAATATAAATATACATAATTATGGCTTTCTTGTGACAAGAAGGTATTACTTTCTTTCTTACCCACAAGACATATCTCTAACAAATTGAAATGAAAATATATGTATTTGGCAATCATAACAGGTCTAGGAATTGTACAATTATGGTACAGTATTTAAAACATTTGAATATGCATTGCTACGTCCTGTAGACAGGATTAAAATATTTTCAACCAATGAAGTTCTGTATAATTTGAATTTTAGAATTTTAAACTGATGCTGAAAGAAAACATACATCATTTGTTTTATGTCAGATTTATAAGACGAACAATCAAGTGAAAGCTGAGGGGTAATCTAGCGTAATTAAATTCTGCTAATCATTTGTACTTACTCTGGAAATAGAGCAATTACAGTTCTGAATAACATTAAGCATGGTAATTTGGCTTGGGATTTTTGTGTTTTTTTTTAAGGTAAGTGTAATGTAATCAAAAGGCAAATTTCCCCCAAATACTTCCACTTTCCGAATTTTTTTTAGATGCATAATTTCATTTAAAACAAAACTAAATATATCAGGGTAAGTTCCTGCCATAGCTGATAAGGTACTCTAAGATCTGGTTCCATGCAAACTCTCATAGTTTCCCCATTCAGTTTTTCAGCCATACTGTTTGTCCACTTTGCTCTTTTTTGAACCCTCCAAGTGTGTGCCTGTTTTAGGCATTGGCACTTGCCCTTTCGTGTGTTCCCATAATACAGGAGATCCTGCCTTGCAGCCTACCTCATTTTATTCAGGTCACTGTTCATGGGAAAACGTCTCAGAAAATACTCTACCACTTATCTTATAAAAAATAATAGTATCTGTGTCTGTAGCTCTCGACTGCTTTTTTATTTTTTTACTTTTTATAAAAGAACTTAGTGTGACCTGATGTGTATGTCTGTGTTTATTTATTTCCTATCTACCTTCTACAAATGTTAACATGGACATTTTATTTTGTTTGATCCTTTATCTGAGAAGAGAAATACACAATGGAGAAATGACAGTCTCTTCAATAAGCTGTATTAGGAAAACTGGACATATATGCAAAAAAAAAAAAAAAAGAAACTGGATCACTCTCTTACACCATATACATCAATTCATACTGGATTAAAGACTTAATGTTTAAGGCCTGAATCCACAAAATTCCTAGATGAAAACACAGACAGTAAACTATTTGACATCAGTCTGAATAATATATTTCTGGATATGTCCCCTCTAGCAAAGGAAACAAAAGCAAAAATAAACAAATGGGACTTCATCAATCAAAAAGCTCTGCAGAGTGAAGAAAACCATCATATGAACTAAAAGACAATGTACTAAATTGGAGAATATATTTGCAAATGATACAGCCAACAAAAGGTTGATTTTTCAAACATCTGAAACTCATACAACTCAATAACAAAAATTAAATAAACAATCCAATCAAAAAATGGGCCAAGGACACAAAAAGACACTTCTCCAAAGAATATATACAGATGGCCAAAAGACATGAAAAAATAGTCAATATCATTAATTATCAAAGAAATTAAAATCAAACCCACAATGAGATGTTACCTCACATGAGTCAGAATGCCTATTATCAAAAAGTCAACAAATGACATGTTGGCGAGGATGTGGAGAAATGGGAATCCTTGTGCACCTTTTGTACAACCTCACGTTTATGAGGATACCATGGAAAAGAGTATGGAGGCTTCTAAAAAATAAACAGATCTACCATACAATCTACCAATTCTACATCTGTGTATTATTCTGAAGAAATCAAAAAATCTAATTCAAAAAGATATATGCATCCCTATGTTCACTGTAGAATTAATTGCAATAGACAAAATATGGAAGTCACCTAGGTGCCCATTGCTAAATGCATGGATATAAAAGATGTGATATATATATATATATATATATATATATATATATATATATATAATTTATTTATGACAATTAAGTTCACAAACTTGTTGCAACAATGTTGCTAACCTTTTTTGATATTGGGGAATTTATTATGAATTTGTACCAACTGGACAAACAGTTAACCAAGTTTACTATTTGGAAGTGCTGGAAAGACTGTGGGGAAAAAGTCAGGCTACCTGAACTTGACGCAAACAATTCATGGCTCTTGCATCACGTCAATGCACCAGCTCACAAGACACTGTCTGTGAGGGAGTTTTTAGCCAGTAAATAAATAACTGTATTGGAATGCCCTCCCTACTCACCTGATCTGGTCCCCAATGACTTCTTTCTTTACCTGAAGATAAAGGAAATATTGAAAGAAAACATTTGGATGGCATGCAGGGCATCAAGGTTAATACGACTACAGCTCTGATGGCCATTCCAGAAAAAGAGTTCTAAAATTGCTTTGACGGGTGAGCTTGGCACTGGCATCAGTGCATAGCTTCCCAAGGGGAGTACTTCGAAGGTGACCATAGTTATTCACAATGAGATATGTAACACGTTTTTTAGGATCAGTTTGCAAACTTAATTATCAGTGCTTGTGCGTGATAATGATGGATTATTACACAACAATAAAAAAGCATAAAATCTGGGCCGGCAGAGTGACGCATTGGTTAAGAGCTGGTTCTGGGATGCCAGCGGCCCCGGTTCAGATCCCACATATGAGGGCCAGTGACACTGCCCTCTACAGCTAACAAGAGCTCCATCTGGAGCTGGGCTGTGCGAGCCCCGGCGACGGTGTAGGCTGCAGTCCCTGCTGCAGTGGGCTGCCGTAGACTAGAGTGAGTGTCCGGCAGCCAGCGTGAGTGGCTGGCAGCCAGCGTGAGCTGCCAATAGCCGCGGTGAGCGACCATCCAGAGGCTGGTGACCGATCTGCCTCATCCGGGAAGAGTGCAATGACGATACCAACATGGGCCAGTGAAGCAACGTCCTCTGCAACTAGACTGAAGAACAAAAAGACAGCAACTTGTCTGGTCCCCTACCCCGATTCCCCAACGCTGTTCCCCACCCTCAATTCCCCAATAAAATCTTTAAAAAAAAAAAAAAAAAAAGAAAGAATAAAATCTTGCTATTTGTGACAATGTGGACAGACCTAGAAGGCATTATGTTAGATAAAATAAGTCAGGAAGAGGAAGTCATATACCATATGGTTTCACTTATATGCGAATCTTTAAAAAAATAAACAAACAAAACAAAAAAAGACTCATAGAAACGAAAACCAAAGAGATGGCTGCCAGAAGGAAGAAGGTGGGTGAAAAAGGTGAAGAGGGATAGAATTAATAATATGATGATAACTTCGCAAGGTGGAAGATGATTACTGGAATTAGTGGGTTGGTCACATTGTAAGGTATACAAATGTCAAATCACTGTAGGATACAATAAAACTAATAAAACTAATATATTGTATACCAGCTATGCTTAAAAATAAAAAAAAGTCTGTAGTAATAGTGTGCAACTCTGTGAATAAACTAAAAATCAATGAATTGTGTATTTTAAATGAATAACTGTATGATAAATTAATTATATCTCAATAAAGCTATTAAAATATCCAAGAACTAGAATTATTTTCTAACTAATCATATGTTCTACCAATTATTTTTCTCCATTTACTAGTAACTTTACATTCAATGCTTTAAAAGCGTGTAATAACCAAGCAAAATAGATATTCTTATGATAGTTGTACAGAAAAAAAATTAAGCCTAAAGAAATCAACTTTCTCAAAGGCTCATGGCTCTTGTGATGAAAGATCTGGGATATAAATTTAGAACTTACTTTTAGTGCATTATGCTGTACTACTATAATTTATTTTAAAGGGCATGTTTAAACAAGTATATAATCCTGCTTAATAAAACATTACATTTTTATTAATTCTTTTATCCATTTGTTGAATAAATATTTACTGAATTTCTCTTACTACCCAAGCATAACCTAGGCATTGGGGATTGATTTAAAGAAAATGTATTTTGTTTTCCAATTCAGCATAGTTCTGTTCTATCAGGAAAAAAGAAATAGATTATCCAATTTACAGGCTCATTAGTCCCTTTGGTAAATACAACTTTGATTTATCATGGCAAAATAAGCAACACTGATTTTTTTAAAGTAAATTTTATATCAGATATAAATCCACAACTGATTTTCATAAGATTTCTATAAATTATGAAATAATGAGAATCTTTGTGCTTTTTCTTTCTTTTTATTTTTTTTCCGAAATGAAAATCAAATTGAGTGGCATTTTTGAAGATCAGCTCTGAAGACAGTAACAGGTAGAGGGAATAGAGGATTGGATTTTTTTTTTTTTTTTTTTTTCAGCGCAGTGTCACTGACCCTCATATGTGGGATCCGAACCAGGGCCGCTGGTGTCCCAAACCAGTTCTTAACCACCGCTCCACTCAGCCGGCCTGAGGATTGGATTTTTATGGTGATATTTTTTAATTTTTTATCTGAGTCAGTCCATCCCACTGAATTTTCTGTATCAGATGACAAATAGATATTATTACATATGCTCAAGCAAGCACTCATGTTGACATTAGCCTCTCAGTTTTCCTGTATCTCTGTTTTGACACTACTTGAAGGAAGAACTTTTCTGGAGAAAAAATCCACAGGAATTGAATGAAATTTAAAAGATATATCCTTGGTTAGAATATATATGAAATTGTTGTGCTACATTATTGCACAAGTTGACTCATGCAATTATAAGTCTTTGCACAAATTTCTCAAAGATAAATCACAGTGCAATGGCTAAGAGGGAACTGCACTCAAATTAAAGGCATTCAACTTTAACTGCTGATGATAGGAAGTAGAGACATCAAATTTTGGGGGTACTGGGAAAGAAAAAAATTGACGATAACCATAATGCTAACCATTCACTACTCATACCTTGTTGGTTGGGTTCTAATTTGATACTGGATTTTTGGAGTATAACATGATGATTCCTCTCCAAAATTACAAATTCTTTCAGCAGTGTGATTTTAGGATTACATTCTCCATAATATTATATCTTAAAGACATTAGCTTCTCTTTATCTTGGCTACCACTCCAATTTCCAAATCACCATCATTTTAAAGCAACTTTCTGAAAGAGCTAAATTACCAATTTCCTTGTTTCTAAACACGCTCTTCCTCAATGTGTTTCAACACTGTCAGAATGACTGCTAAAATATGTAAAACAAGTCATGTTGTCTCCTACTTAAATTTTCAAAAGATTTTTCTATTTCCCTTAGAATGAATGTAAAACTCTATTAGCCTCTACAAGGCAGTACCTAAATTAACTTGTGACTTACTCCCCAATTGATCTAGAGCTCTAATCATACTAACTCCCTTACTTTTCTTTACCATCACTAAGCCTCTTTCTATATGTTGGCTTAGCACTGGTTTCCACTGCTTAGAATACTCCAGCATTTTGATATTTTCAATAAACCTGATTTTGGTTTTGCTAATTTTTTTCTATTGATTTCCTCTTTTCAGTTTCATTATTTTTTGCTCTAATTATTTCTGTTCTATTGCTTATTTCATGTGTAATTTGTTCTTTTTTCTCCTTTCCTAAATTTAAAGCTGAGATTATGTTGAAGATTGCTCTTTGCTAATATATACATTCAATGCTCTAAATTCTTCTAAGCACTGCATTTGCTGCAGCCCACAGATTTTAAGTTATATTTTCATTTTATTCAGTTGAGAATAGTTTTAATTTTTTTCTTGAAACTTCCTTGACCCCTATGTTATTCAGGGTGTGCTGTTTAATCCCCAAGTAATTTGGGATTTTCCAGATATCCTTCTGTCATTGATTTCTAATTTAAATATTTCAAAGAAGTCAGAGACTATACCTTATATGAGTGCTATTCTGTTAAGCTCATTATGGTGTGTTTCATATCCAAAAATGAGGTCTATCTTGGTTAAGTTCTGAGTGAGCTTGAGAAGAATTGTGTTCTGCTGTTGTTCATGAAGTAGTCTATAAACACTGTCTAGTCTTTTCAATTTGCTAAAACAGAATAATATAGACCGTGTGGCTTATAAACAACATAATTTTATTTCTCACAATCTGGAGGCCGAAAGCCGAGATCAGGATGCCAGCAGGTTACTTTCTCCGGAGGACTCTCTTTCTTGTTCATAGATGGGCATCTTCTCATTGTGTTCTCAAATGGAGGAAAGAGACCAAGAGAACTCCTGCAGCCTCTTTTATAAAGACACTAATCCCATTTATTAGGGCTTCACTCTCACAACCTAAGGCCCACCTCTTACTGTTATCATGTTGGGGGTTAGCATTTCAACATATACATTTTGAGGGAAATTCAATCCATAACAGGTGTCAATTAGATCCAATTGATTGATGCTGTTGTTCAATTCAATTATGTCCATATTGCCAGAAGCATGAGGGATTTTTTTCTCTCAATTCACTGTGAGAACCTGATAGGGTCCCTGGAAGTAAAATTCACAAAAATGTGGGGCCCTCCTAAAGGGCCCACCTACCCACTCCCAGAATTTTTAACTCTCACTTGTCCATATTCAGCCTCCATCTATTTGTCAAATAGAGTTTAAATTTTCATGCCTCATTATTAGTTTTCAGTTATCTGCTTCTGGGCTTTTGCTCCATTAAATGGTAACTCTATATGAGCCTGTTTGTCTCTTCAGTTTATGGGGCAGAAGTTTTCCTTAAGACATTAGTTCTCTGATGGATCTAAGAAGAGTTGTTGATTTTCAGTTCATTCAGCTTTTTTTCTCACATGTACAGGAGAAATGACTTCTAAGTTCCTTACATGCCAGAATGGAAATCAGAAGTCAATCTTTAGTTACTGAAATGCTATATCCTCAATGAAATCTTGGTCATTCAGTATAACATTATCACAATCTATGATAATCAGCTTCATGTGTTCATTTATTTATTGTCTGTCTCCTCCACCAGGATGTCAGTGCTCTAGAGACAGACATCTTAGGGAAATCAACCAGTGAACTCCCATAGATTAAATGATCAATAATATTTGTTGAGAAAAACAATTGAAAAGAAAGAAGACACAATATGCAAATATATACATATACACACAGGCGCACACACACACAAAAAGGTTTGTTGCCATGCAATTTATGACAACAAAAAATGTAACTGTCACAAACTAAATATATAACAGATGCATATTAAATAAGATGTAATCCCACCACCTTTGAATGCTAGACAACTGTTAAAATGCTTTTAGCAGATTTCAGGGAACTGCAGTAGAAGTTCAGAATATACTGCCAAGTGAAAAACAATAAGTTGCATATAGCAGAAACCCATTTCACTTTAAATGGAAACTGTATGTCAATAAACATGCATAGCTGTGTGTGTGTGTGTGTGTGTGAACATATGTGTGTGTGTGTGTGTGTGTGTGTGTGTGCGCATACTGGGATAGATAAACAGCACACTGTCAAAAATAATTACCTAAAGCATGATAAATATTAGGGGTGAGTGCTTTCAATTTTTATTTTGTACACCTATATTGTTTTTCAAAAAAATTCTCTATTCTTATAATTAAAAACACATTTAAAGAAAATAAGGGGAAAGTTTGTTTATTCATTTATACTGAAGTTCAAGCTCAAACCAAGAACTTCTATTCTTTTAAATAATGGCCTCTTTCTTGAGAACAGATCCTGTGTCAGGAAGATTGAACTCTGTATCTCCAGCTCCTGACCCAGGGAATGCCACAATACGCACATGATAAATACTTTTAGAATACATGAAAACCTTCCAGAGCAAACTTCAGAGATTGTATTGAAAACCATCAATACAACCTACCACTGGAGACCAGCATTGAGAGTATTAAATGGTACATGTCCTATTGTAGAGCCATTATTACTCAGCAGCCTACAGATATCTCTTCAATACTAACATAAACTGTCCAAGTCACTGACGGAGAACAAAAATGATAAATTTTCACTAAACTTCACTGAAGGAAACTTCAGTGAATTAGATGCCCAGAAAAGTGGGATAGCAACATCAATGATTTACAGAAATCTTGAAATATAAGTCATCTTTCCGCTTATCAATATCAGTAGAAAATTTGACCTGCTCTGAGATTATGACAATGCACTATATTATTTACTTCTCTAATGCTTTTTTCGTTGCTTTTCTTTTTTCTCTCTCTTCTCTTTCTCTCTCTTTCTCTCTCTCTCTCTTTTTCTCTCTCTCTCTCAACTTTCTTTCTTGGCACAGATCAATCTTTAAGAAATCTAAAATATGTTATTCCATCACTGACTTTCCACTAGGTGTTCTGACTGCTTTAGTCAGGTAAAGTTCAGGATGAACGAAAGATAAAATTATTCATGTAAATTTAAAAAAAAAATTCAGATTGCAAGAAGTTTTATATGCAATAGAATAAAACATAATTTAATAAGAAACAAAAAGCGTGTTTCCTAGGACTGCAGTCAAATAAAGTTTTGAATGTAGAGACCAGATGGTTGTCTAAAATAGAACATATTTTAGATATTTGGTAAGAGCAAAGTACACTTTAATCAACTAGATGAGTGGTTCACTTTAATCAGGTCAATCAACAGTTGTTACACCAAAGCTGATTGAAATTCAGAAATTCAGTGAAATAAAAAAGTAATTTCCACATTTCAACCTTCCACTGGGATAAAGCATGCATACAACTTATTTCCCATTTCCCTCTTTAAAGATTTACTTATGTCATAGAAATGTACTCAATGTTTTAGAAAAAATAGAAATCTAAATACAAATAATAAAACAAATATATCCTGAATGAAATAATTAACAGATAAAATTTATTGAAACTCATGATGGCAGTCAGGATACTTACATGTTGACAAAATCAATTATTACTTGTAATATTTCTCTTCATATATTTGAAATGCGCTTTATAAGCAATATCAGAGGAAGTGTTAAAGGAGTAAAGAAGGAAATGGGATTTTTAACCTCACAGTCATTCTTAAAACTATTGTTCATTAAATTCCTGTAAAGTTCTAATATTAGCAATTGCCTTGATTTCTATGAACTTGAGTTTATCCATGTGACATTGGCATGTTGTTAAATGATTGCTGAAAATCTTCCCCATTTTGATATTCCCTCACTATCATTTATCACACAAAGGGTAAGGAATAAACTATCCATTCATTTGATCATTCATTCAGCAAATATTGAGCACTATTATGGTCACACAGCAGCCTAACGGTCTGCCCCCATGCACCTTCCCATAACAGCAGATCCTCATAGAGACATTACTTCAACATCATGCCTACTCTGTCTTCTTGTTTGGCCCCAGAAGATGGCTGGTGAGTCAATGATGGGTAAGATCCTACCTGAAAAAGGGCAACCCAAGCCAGACATAGTCGCAGGGGTGCCATGGAGAAATCACGGAGTTGAGGAAATGGGCAAAGACTCTGTCTCAGGTGCTGACAGCTTGCCTGTGAAATGACCTTAAAAAGGTGATCACGTCTGTCCTCTGTGTAATCCTATCAGTAAGTCTTGGCATGAGAAGTGTCTGTCCCTTAGGAGGTGCACATGTACATATCATGTGACTTTTGGGAAAGGCAGCCTGAAGGCCATGGGGAGATTTGACTCTGAGCTAAGTTCTCTGGTATGATGTATGAGATTCACAGACCGGGGCTATGTCCTTGTGTGTATTCTAATAAAAGCCTTACAGTGGCTCAGTTCAGGGTGCTTAGTCCAAGAGGCTTTGAGTCCTCTGGCCAGCACTGCTTTTTCTCTTTTACTTGTCTCTCTGTCTTTATTTTTCTGTTTCTCAACCTTTGCCATCCCTTCTGAACTCCTATGGCTCTGACGTGCAGGATGCGGCACACTATACATGAAACGAACTGTTAGAGAGGTGAGGATGTAGAAAACAAAGCATATGCAGTCTTTCCTGTTCAGATACTTACATATGATTGTGGATGAAAAAGCAGGAAATAAAGAGAGAAATGGTAAGTAGTAATGTGTTAAAAAGAAAAATAATGCAATGAGCTAGAGAGCTTTGAAGAAGTGGTGCTATTTTATGTAGAGGAAAACAAAGTATGTGGGAAAGCAAGAGAGAGAGGAAGAATTGGAATACATATATATTTTTGTTTTTTTATAGCTGAGCCATCCTGCCACCTGTTAGTAGCTCAGTGGCAGCTTAGCTCGGGCTGGACATCAAACTGCTGTTGCTCAGAGCTCAGCCCACTCCAGAGTGAGCTCTTCACCAACTGAGCCACTCGGCCGGCCCAGAATACATACATTTTTAATGAGTTTTGTTTTTTGTTTTTTGTTTTCTTGGAGGGGGCATGAAAGAACTCACTGTCAATGATGGGGAATAGTTTGTATTTCTTTATACTACTGAATTTTGTTTTAAAGTTTGGAAGCATGTGCTTTTAAAAGTTTATGGGTTATAGATATTTGAGAGAGAGATTAAATAATACTATATAAATGGATTAATTTTAGAGCAGGGGAAAATCTCTGTTACAATAGGTTTCAAAGAGTTAAATATAGATGAATATACAAGTAAGTTTCTCTATTTGTATTACATTTTCTGATTGTGAATTTAGAGAGATAGTTATCTGCTGGCAATAATGAAAGAGGTAGTAAGATTAAGAGGATGAGGTATGTAGAGAAATGGCATTCTGGAGAATATGGGCGTCAACTGACTAGCAAAATCTGAAAATACGGAAAGAAGGATATGTGATGTTTGGGTTGGAGAACCTGAATTTAGAGCATTATCGGTCAATGACTTCCTCTTCCCCTTTCCCTCCATTTTTCCATCTTCTCTCCCACAAGAAAGAACTCCATCTATGTAGAAAGCAAGAATAAATGATTTCAGGGTTATACTTTTGAAATTTTAGTTAAGTAACAGATAGTTTATTTTCTTATATGCTATATGTAATGCATTACATATACCACATATATAGCATATATGTTATTTGTCAAAAGCTATAAAGAGGATACTTCATACCATTCAATTTTTTTCCAATGTTGTTTTTCCTTAGATTTATAAAAACAGTCCCCTCTAAAAACCAAAATCCCCAGAGAGCAATAGATGTAACTTGCAACAGAGAGAGTTGGGAGTTTGGTGTTCTAAAATGATCTAAAATAGATTATATATTTGTATCCTAGTTATCATCCTGTCCTTAATACTCATATACTTTTCAACAGGATTACTTTTTGGCATTTAATTTTATTAATCCTAAAAGCAAACTACAAATAAGTTTAAATTTAATAGCTGTATGGGAGTATCACATAATATTTAGTTTTTCTAGAGGATTAAAAAATAGCAGATTTTGTGAGCATCAGGTATTTGTATTTTAGAGTGAGGGTTTTTCAGTAATTTTTAAACCATACCCTCCTAAAATGGAGTGCATTTTTGTGCCATTTTCCCTTTGTTTAATGAGGGCCAAGATAGCAAATAATTTCACAGAGTTCTTTTGTTTTTTAAGGAAGTCACAATAGAGACTAATCGTTGTCTCTCAATATTCATCCACCCACTTTTCATTTGGTAAGGGAAATCTGAACTTGCCTGTGCTTAGAGCTCTCTGGCTAGCAAAAACATTTTACAGCCCCTCTTGCAGCAAGATTTAATGTGGAATTCAGTACTGCTCAGTGCGATGTGAGAGGAATTATATGCATAATTTCTTAATCGTATCCTGCAGGAGGAGCTGTTTTCCTTTTTCCACTTTCCTCCATCCTAAGGGCTGGTATGGAGAAAGGGTGCTAATTGACCAGCACTGGCCATGCAGATAGGGATCATGGAGCCAGAAGACAGAAGGAACCTGTGCACCTGTATCACCTCTAGTAGCTGAGCTGTCCTTCCACACGGGCCACCTATATCAGCTTCGACTTTTGTATGCTTGAGAAAACGAACTTTTTATCCTGTTGAAGGCACTGTTAGTTGGTCTCTAATAAAGCAACTAAATAAATATCTTAGCTAATACAGAATGTACATTTTAAAAATCTGCAAATATGAGCTCTGCAGATCTGTTTCAACCTTGTAATTATTACACCCCTATTATTGAAGATTTGGTGAAAAATATATAATTCATTAAAATGGATTCTATAACAGGAAAATAATGTTTCCCTTTACATAATAGATGTTCATGTTCAGATGTTTTAAAGCTTTTTTTTTTCTTTAATACCTAAATAAGTATGCTCCTAAATCTGATCTGTTGTTTTCTTCTTGGTAACATATGTAGTAGAAATACAAAGTGTTTTTCTCAAACAACCTTCCTCAGCCCTTGCTCCCCAACCCAATTCCATGTCATTCTCTCCCATCACCTTCGCCCATATGGCTGCATTCAGTATCATGTATAGCTCCCACACATGAACAGTAAAGAATGCCAGGCAAACTGGCATTCCAGCACCTTTGACCATGGGCTCAGTCTCTGAGATCTCTTAGCCACTCCTTTTTACTTAACATTTCAAGCAATTTTTGGTTACTATAGGTAAATTCAAGTACTAATAGTTATCCTAGACTTTCAGAAAGAAACAAAGGGATGCTGAAACATTCTATGGAACCCTGAGACAGGCAGAATGAGTTTGGTCATCTAAGATGGAATTCATCTCTTTAAAATAAGGTAATTACTGAAATGAGAAATTGACTTGCATTGTCAAACTAGTAAGCTACAACAAAATCAGAGCTTATATATTATCTATCCATCAACAATTTAGATAGTCCTTTTTGCCAAAATATAAAGCATGGAAATGCCATGTATATTCTTTATTCTTGACTTCTATATTAAAAAAAAAACAACAGATTTGAAAAAGAATAACAAACTAGATGAGGTTATTAAATTATAATGTGTTGTTTTGTGTTATATTGCACTGTCTGAAGGAAAGCCCAGAAACAGTCTCCTCCTGGGTCAGGATTCTCAGATTTTGTTCTCAGTGTGCTGAGACTCCCATAAGGAGAGGGGAGGGAATATGCTAAGAGCAGGTGTTGGAGAAATAAGTGGCCTTCAGTCATTATTAGCTATACGAACTAACACTCATGTTTAGAGCTTCAAAAAATGAGGAACACCTGCTTTATAAATGTATTTTATTTGAATAAAACACTTAATGAGTTCTGCGTGAATAACAAACCATTCTAGGACATTTCAAATATATTGAAATTGCAAATAAATTGGCTTACTTATAATTTATTTTCTTTATAAATTGGGAATCAGTTAGGAAAAATAAAATTAAATTTTCAGCCAATGTTTAGATTCGGTTGTCCTCTTTGAGTTCAACAAACCTAAAATGCATAACAACTCTACCTTACAGTACATAAACAACATCTTGTAATAGTTTGTTTTCTCTACCAGCTGAGAAAGCCAAGATGGCTAGAACCAAATACAAACTATGTTAGAATTTATACTACTTGACACAGTGGTTGCCACATAATAGGTGCTAAATTATTGTTTATGGAGTAACTAAATTAAGTAAAGTCATCCAGTGTGTATAATTTTTAGATTAATATTAGAAGTGTCTCCACATAGGCACATGACGGATCTGAGCTTCTTTCTGACTTTGAGCTTAAGTAAAACTAGAGAGATAAATGTCCACTGAATGTGGACTACTGGGAAGTTCTTGTAAAATATAACCCACTGATATAGAGAATTTGAAATTGTCCTTGTGGGACATCTGAGTGGGGGTTGAGGGATATCTCTTAAATGAGATAAAGCATCATCTTCCATGACAACATGCTAAAAAATACATTTTCCAAGACAATGTTTTCATTACCATTAAGCACATGAAGAAGCAAATCTAGAAATTCTAGGGATCGAGTGAAAGCAAACGTTAGTAATACAGGGGAGACTCCAGTTTCTCAACTAAAGCAATTTAAAATCAGTTTTATTGCTACATGAAGAACTTGCAGAGGCTTTGTGAAGTACAATGCATTACTTAACTATAACATCGATAGTTCAATGTAAATATGATCATTTATCACAGACTTTATTACTTGCTAAGCAATAATCTAGTGTTTTAAAAATCCATCTAAAAATTTACCCTAAAAATTGCAATAAATTGTATTTTTTTTCCTTTTTGTTCTTTCATTTCCCCATCTGTCTTTTTCTAGTCACACTTCTTGAGTTTGAAAGATGTATAAACCTCTTACAATGTTTTTGTAAATCATATCATCAGAATTATCATTACATAAATTATCTGTGACAAACTAATTCTTGTGGCTTTTTTAAAAAACCATATGATTTTATCATAGTAAAACATAACACTATATTTCCACAACTAAAAAACTAGATGATTCCAGATTAATAAAAAAGAGATATGTTATTTCACTGAACTTAGGTAAGTACAGATCATTAACAGGATATTTGGTTAAAATCAATAAAACATTTCACTTCAAAATAATGAACGTTGTACTAATCGCCTTGCCACTAACTAGCTTGTATAATATCAAATAAAGATCAGCACAAAATATTCCTTAAACACTAATATTTTACAATTGATAAATCATAACACTCTGCTGCTGTCATGAAAGTGTATGTGATTAATGTACAATAAATAATGTATCTCTATTTTGCTATATGTTACAAAATACTAAAAATCAACATGATAAAGACTTTAGTGAGAGTAAGATTAGTGTAATGAAAATATCACAATCTTTGAAATAGAGATTGAGGCAATTTCTGAACTTAAATTTACTTAATTTTTGTCGGCCTCATATACATCGTTTGTAAAATAGAGATAGCAATGCCTTCATCATAAGATTTTTGTGAAAATTACTATATATCTATCTATATCTATATCTATATCTATCTATCTATCTATCTATCTATCTATCTATCTATATATATATTTATGTTTATTGCATGTCACTTCCTATGCCCACCATGAGTGATGATACTTTTCTCCCCTTTGGGATTTATTTCCAGTAAAATAAAGTGAATTTACAAGAAGAATCTAAGAATGATGATTAGAGTCTTTTTTTTTATTCATATAATCTATTAGGAAAGGGTCTAACGATGATCTTAAAAGAAAGAGTTCCCAGGGCCGGCCGAGTGGCGCGGTGGTTAAGCGCGCTGGCGTGGGACACCAGTGGCACTGGTTTGGATCCGACATATGAGGACCAGTGACACTGCCCTCAAAAAAAAAAAAAGAAAGAGTTCCCAGGTGTCTAATGGGACCTCAATGGTAATACTACGTACATTGGGGATAGGGGAGGGAAAGGGGAAACACACTTTATCCTTTGATGGAGATTATATTATGTTAAAGGGGATATAAACAACAAATAAATAAACAATGATAATTTCAGGTAAATATATCATAACAGAAAAATTAAAAGAGAATTTAGATAGTGATTCTGAGGAAAAGGATGCATTTTACTTCAGAAATGAGTTCAGGAAGGACATCCAAGAGATGATACACTCAACTAAAATCTAAATGATGAGGAGAAAGCTACCATGTGAAGGTGTGGACAAAAAGAATAACAGGCAAAGGGAGGACCACTTGGCAATGCCCTAAGACTGGACATGTTGTGTTTTGGAATCAGTAGGTCCATATGGCTGGTTTGCAATGAAGGGCAACATTAAGGAGGTGCAGGGACACATCACACAGAACCTTGTAGTTGGCAGTGAGGAACTAGGTTTGGTCTAAGTGAATGAGAGTGCTACTAGATGCTTTCAATAGTTGTGTTTTATTATTCTTTTTAAAAATTTATGTGTTTCTCTATTTTATAAAAAAGAAGATCTTAGCTATTATATTGTTTAGAAAATGTACTTTGGTAGGGCAAGTAAAACAAATTGAATCAGTTAGAAAGTTTATTCATAGATCCTGGAAAACAAATCTAGTTCAAAACATAAAATCATTGATACATAAATGAACACAAAAGGTGAAGACTATTATAAAATGAATTGTAAATATTCTATCTCTACAAAGCAACTTTATGTAAAATTCAAAGATTTAAACATGTTAAGTATATCAGTGGCACACAAACCATGAAACAGAATGTTTTGCCTATTTTACAAATAATATTAAATAATTGTACCCCTGGACATTAAATAAATCCCTTTTCACCATATAAATATTCCAAATCAACATTTTGACTTTATTGCCACAGTCATAAACTTCTATTGAACATCTTGTCCTTATGCAAGATATTTATTTGATATATAACTAGTGTATAGTTCTTAGTCCTTTCATTAATATTCTGAAGAATCAAAGTTATAGTTTTCCTTTTTATTTGAAACAACAGCTAGGGCTACAATAAAAACACAGCCGTATAAAATCCTTTATTCAATAACCCTAAATGTAAGTAGTTTATTTCCTAAAAAATAGCAAAATGTGATTTCTTTGCTATTGAGGGATGACATTTCCTTTTTTTCTAGCACTTCCTATTAAACTCATTTGTTTTATTCTAAATCGTATTTTGCTTCTCTGTAAGTACTAAAAATGCCAGTAGTGTCAGCAGCAATTTCCCACTTAACAAAGCTCCAAGAAACACTGTAGTATGCCACTTGCTAGTAGCGCTATGTTTTATCCAGCAGAGATTAAGAGGAGGTGCCAAAATCCAATTATGAAGTAGTAAGAATTTCAGCACTTAATTCCCAAGTGCTACTATCAACATAAATTTGCTGGCTGTGTGTTTCCGTAACTGTCTGCCAGGCACTGAAGCTGTGACATAGCATCTCTCATGTGAATTCCATGACCAATAAGTGACTTCATGGACTTGTTTAGTTCCAGATGATTATGTAGCAAATATCTACTCATTAGTAGAAGGTGTGAACTTCTGCTATACAATCACCAGTTAGAAAATTAACATAATTGTCTCACCTATCATGTACACTTCCTAAACATGAAATATAAATTGAGGTCCTGTTTTCTCAGCCTTCTGACTAGTGCCGGGGGCGGGGGGAATTGTCTCCAAACTATTCTATATTCAGGGGTTTTGTTTGTTTGTTTGTTTCTGTTTTAATTTTAAGCCAAATCACTCAAGCAAACTGAAAGCCTTTATACTTACCAAGAGTTGGGTAAATTTTCCATTTCTATGACAGTTATTCCAAGTTTTAACACTCTTCTCTAGTCTGAATCTCTACCATTGTCTCTATCATCTCTAGTGATGACCTTATCTTATATGATCCAGGTCAAGTAGATGCTGTCTGGCATCATCTGTCCAATTTCCCAACCCTACATCTAAATATGTTTCTGAAATAGTGCCTATTATTGCCTATGCCCTGACCTTGTCAGATAAAAAATCATACTTCATTCCCTCCAGGGCTAACTCATCACCACTGATCTACTCACAGTGACATCTGTTTTGCATTCTTAGGAAATATACTCCAACACATGTTCTCCATCATGAATATTTTTCCCTCCAATGATTCCTTCTTATCACTCTTTAATTCCTCTGGGTGATTTCCATTCTAAAATAACATTGTTTTTTGGAAAAAATGTGTAATATTTCACAGCTTTATTGTTATTTTAATACTACTGCTGATATCACAATTAATTACTACTACTACTGATGATAATATAGCAACAAAAATAGCAGTGACTAACAAGGAATCATCACCCAGTTTCTATTCCTTCTCTTTATTTATTGTTACATCATTTGACAGGTACACTTCTTCCAACATTCCACTTAAGTAGTAGTGTTTTAGAATTGTTAAAAACTTTATATTTGTGGAATTTTTTTAAAGTGGCAGTTTTTACAGTAGATAAGAAAGATAAAGTGCTGAGAACAAGAATACAGAACTATTTGCATTTCCACCTCACTCCAGTCAGAATGGCTATCATCAATAAATCAACAAACAACAAGTGCTGGCGGGGCTGTGGGGAAAAGGGGACCCTGCTGCACTGTTGGTAGGACTGCAGATTGGTGCAGCCACTATGGAAGTCAGTATGGAGGTATCTCAAAGAACTGGAAATAGAGCTACCGTTTGACCCAGCAATTCCATTCCTAGGTATTTATCCTGAAAAAACCAAGACACTTATTCAAAAAAAGTTATGCACCCCGATGTTCATAGCAGCACAATTTACAATAGCTAAGACTTGGAAACAACCAAAATGCCCGTCAGTAGATGACTGGATTAAGAAACTGTGGTATATTTATACAATGGAGTATCACTCCGCTATAAAGAAGAATGAAATCGTGCCATTTGCAATGATATGGATGGACCTAGAGACTATAATGTTGAGTGAAATAAGTCAGTCAGAGAAGGACAAATACCATATGATCTCACTCATATGTGGAATCTGAAAAACTGTATGAATGAGCAAAGTAAACAGAAACTGTCTCATAGATATAGAGGAAAAATCAGGGTTGCTAATTGGGAGAGGAATGGGGATGAGGGAGAAGGGGAAGGGATTAGACAGCAAAAATAGGCAACTACAATATTGCTACTGGGATAGGAAAAACAGTTTGGGGAATATAATTAATAATGTTGTAAATATTCTGTGGAATGTCAGATGATCATAGGTCTTGTTAGGGAGACCATTTCATGGATGGAGTAGAGGTTTGATCACTGCACTGTATTACTAAAGTGGGGGGTGGTATACCTACTGTAATTGAATATATATAGATAGTCATGGGATGTGGATTATACTGTGGAAGAGAGTCAGAGGAAGAGTAATAGATATATATGATATGGGGGGGAAGTGGGGTGGTGTATTGGGGGTGGGGGGTTGTCACTTTGAGGGGTAAAATGTATAACTATTGCACTGTGTTGTACACCTGAAACTAATTAAAAATAAAATAAAATTTAAAAAAATAAAAATAAAAATAAAATAAAAAAGAATACAGAACTAGTTGGTTGAAGGGGAAGATTATAATGCAACTTCCTTTTTGTTTTTTTCCAGCAATTTAACCATGATTTCCATAATGCTGATTTTCTTTATCTTGTGTGAGACTCCCATAACTTCCTGTAGCTAAAGTCTTTTTCAAAATTGGGAAATTGTGGATATTACTTTTTTCAAATTTTTTCTGCCCCATTATATCTCTTCTCTACTTCTCAGTCTCAAATTTTCATGTATGTTAGAATATTTAATATTATTCCACTGATAACTAAACTGGGTTCAATTTTTTTTAATCATATTTCTTTTCTTCAGATTAAATAATTGCTGTTCATATATCTTTAAAAGTGACTGAACCTAAAAAAAAAAATTTAAAAAAATGACTGAACCTTTCTGGTATCTTCAAAATCACGTATTAAGCAAGTTCAGTGGTTTTTTGTTTTTGTTTTGTTTTTTTTTAATTTCAGATATAACACTTTTCAGTTCTAGAATTTTAATTTCTTTTTAGTTTCCTTCTCTCTGTTGATAATCCTAATCTGTTTGCTCATTGTGGTCATCTTTGCCTTTAAATATATAAGTATAAAGAGCTAAAGATCAAGAGAGGGAAAACATAAAGGAGGGAGAGGATGGGGCGAAGAGAGAGAGAGAAAAGAGATTTAATAGCTGTCTAAAATCTTCATCTACTTATTTGAACTCTGGATTATCTTAAATTCTTTGTGTATCCAGTAATTTTAGATTTTATAATGAACATTTTTTTTTCCTGACAGATAAAATTCCTTAGTCCAAGGGCATAGTTTTTACTTTAAAATATGACTCCTAAATTATGGTTTTTTGGGGACTCAGCTAAATGTGTCAGTGGTGTGTTTTTTCTTACTGACTAGGCTGAATTCCAATTCTTCTGTATGACCTCTGATATCTCTGTTTAACTCTCAGACAGGAATCAGCCTTCATAGGGTTCATGAAAATGAACTATGCAGGAAGTATACTGAGGACATGCAGGGAACAGCCATGCAGACTTCTGCCCAAGCTACTCCTGCTGATACTCTGCTGTCCCAATTCTAATTATGTCAGGAGCCCCATTTTGTGATAAATCTCTTTCTCCTCAGCTCAGCTGTTCTCTGAACTTTGAGTCACTAGATTACAGACTAAATGGACCACAGGAAGAATGTACAGGTAAACATGGGCCAACCTTGTATCTTTCCTGGCTCAAATGTACTTTATAGTTTTAAGGCTATTCTAATGCCTGAAAACTCTTGTTTGATTTTATGATGGATTATAGCCAGACTGTATTTTCATTCCAGTTAATTAATCATAGCCAGAATGGAAAGACCCTAAAATTCCACTCATCTTGACTGAGAAAGTGAAGAATGACAGTCATATCAATAGAACTGGAAATGAAACAGTTGACAGTAAAAATAGTAATATTGAGGCTTATTTTGCAAATTCTGATGTAGTTGACATGAAGAGGTAAATGGCCAATAAGATTAACTACAATCTTGAATATACATGTATGAGTAATTTTAATAAATGTTAAAGGTCTTGAATAAATGAAGTATATATGGAATGGGTGAATAAGGAAAATGCTGAAAAATACTAGTATGAGGGTCAAAAATAAACTAGGTTTATTGCTTAACTCTTGATTATCCATGACATGTTTACTTATAATTAAGATGCATCAGGGAGCTATACCTAGACTTGTGCCGCAGAAAGTGACTGAATATCTGTAAATATTTATTTTATTATAGACAAAAATATTAAAGACTTAGAGACTGTGAGCAAGTTATCCTCAAATAATAAGAGGAGGTCACTGAACTCCACTAATAAAATAAAACCAAGGTGATAACAGATGGATGTTCGAAGGTACATAGGCTCCGGTGTTCTTTACCTATCCAAGCCACCATTCCAAAATCTTTGTTCTCAATTCCCTAATCTAACTTAGGAATTAAAGTAATATTATTCTACAGTTCAAGAGTAAATTATTTGGTAAACTTTAATTTGCAGTCTAAAGTTAGTTAACTTTTGGTGTATACAAATCAGGAAAACAAATTCCAGGGCTTGTTAGCATCCAATGACCTTAAACAGAAGGGTACATGCAAAACGCAACTAAAGGGCACATTTCAACTATCATTATTTTACTATGCACTAGGAGATTAATAAATTATAATATGTTGTCAGTGGTAAAATGAGTGATGTTTTTGATATGTAGCTGGTTAAAATTGTGTAGGCACTTTTACATCATATGAAATACTTTTAGAGTAATACTTTTGGTCAAAGAAATGTTTATGTCCTCCGACATAAAGGTAGATTCTGTTTCCTAATTTGACTGGGAAATTAGCTTATATCTTTATATTAAGAAATTTTATTTACTTTCAAATCTGTCTTTTGTGCAAGAAAGAAACCTTCTCCAAATTTACAAGAAAGTTAATATAAATGATTTGATGTCTGCTTGTCAAAAAAAAATTTTCAAAATGCTCAAGTGAAGTAATAGCCATGTGACCTTTGAATTTCATTCTGATAGTTAAAAATGAGACTTGGCAACAAGGATATTAAGGAAGAAACTTATAGGGTACATCCACATCTAATTATCTGAGGTTATAGATATTTTTCAAAAAGAACATATCAGGAGCAAGACAAGGATGTTTTTCTCACATCTGTTACTCAACCTAGTATTGGAAGTCCTAGATAGAGGAACCAGGAAAAATAAATAAAAGACATCCAAATTGAGAATGAAAACAACAAATTGTCACTTTTTCAGATGACATGATATTTTATATAGAAAACCTTAAAGACCTCACAAAAAAAACTATTAGAAACAATAAACAAATACAGTAAACTTGCAGGATACAAAAATCAATGTACAAACATCCATTGTGCTCCTACACACTAACAATGCAATTTCAGAAGAAGAATAGACAAAAACAATTTCTTTTACAATTGCAACAAAAATAATCAAATACCTAGGAATAAACTTAATAAAGGCTGTGAAGGAACTATAAACTGAAAACTATAAGACATTATTAAAAGAAATTGAAGAGGACACAAAGGATTGGAAAGATATTCCAAGTTTATGGATTGGAAGAATCAACATAGTTACCAAAAAGCAATATACATTTTACCAAAAGCAATATACATATTTAATGCAATGCTCATTGAAATCCCAATGGCATTTTTTAAAGAAATAGAAGAAAAAATCATTAGATTTGTATAGAATCATAAAAGACCTGGAATGCCAAAAGCAACCCTGACAAAAAAGAACAACGCCAGAGATATCACATTTGCGGACTTCAAATTATACTACCAAGTAATAATAATCAAAACACCATGGTACTGGCAGAAAAACAAACACACATACCAATGGAATACAACTGAGAACCCAGAAATAAACCCACATCTATATGGACAGATAATTTTTGACAAAGGAGCCAAAAGCATACAATGGACAAACAAAGCCTCGTCAATAAATGGCACTGATAAAATCAAAAGCCACATGCAAAAGAAACTAGACTGCTATCTGTCACTATACAATGAAAATTAACTCAAAATGGATCAAAGACCTAAATATAACACCTGACACAATAAATTGCACAGAAGAACACATAGATACAAAACCTATGAAGCTTGTCATAGAGAGAATTTTATGGATTTAACCTCAAGGCAAGCGAAGTAAAAGCAAAAATAATTGAATGTGATACTATCAAACTAAAAAGCTTCTGCAGAACAAAGAAACCATCAACAAAACAAAGAGGCCACCAAGTGAATGAGAGAAGACATTTGTAAGCAACGCCTCTGTTAAGGGGCAAATATCCAAAATATATAAAGAACTCCTACAACTCAACAACAAGAACAACAGCCAATCCAATTAAAAACTAGACAGAGTCTGAACAGACACTTCTCTCAAAAAGACAAATGGCTGATGGATATATGAAAAAATGTTCAACTACTTTAGCTATTAATGCAAATCAAAACCACAATGAGATACCACCTCACACCTGTTAGAATGGCTATTATCTACAAGACAAGTAATAACAAGTGTTGGAAAGGCTGTGGAGAAAAAGGAACCCTCATACACTGCTTCTGGGAATGTAAATTGGTACAGCCACTATGGAAAACAGTATGGAAGTTCCTCAAAAACTAAAGAATAGAATTACCATATGACCCAGAAATCCATCTTCTGGGCAACTACCCAAAAAGTCTGAAAACATTTATCTGTTAAGATTTATATACTCAACGTACATTGTAGACATGAAAACCACTGAAGTGTCCTTTGATAGATGATTGGATAGAGAAGGTGTGGTAGATATATACAATGGAAATTTACTCAGCCATAAAAAAAAATAAAATACTGACATTTGTGACAACATGCATGCATCTTGAGATTATCATGCCAAGTGAAATAAGTCAGAAAAAGCCGGGAACCATATGATTTCACTCATATGTGGGATATAAAACCAAAAACAACAAGTGAACAAGAGAAACAAACAAAAATTCATTGACACAGACAACAATTTAGCGGTTACCAGAGGGTATGTATAGTAGAAGAGGGTAAAAGGGGTCAAATATATGGTGATGGAAGGAAAGCTAGCTCTGAGTAGTGAACACACAATGCAATATACAGATGATGTATTATAGAATTGTATACCTGAAACCTATATAATATTACTAACAAATATCACCTCAATAATTTAATAAAAATAAAAAATAGATATGCAATATTAGAAATGTTACAAGTATAATAAAATAAAACATAACAAAAATATATAAAGTATAAAAACAGTATTTCAACACAAGTCAAGAGAAAATCTAAGAGCACTAGGTATGTATATACAAAGATATATACTACATCTGTTACTTTTATTAACTCAGTTTAATCACATCATAAGGAGTATAAGTCTAAGTAAAGCATTGCCTTTACGTTTTTATTTAAAATGTTTAATAATTTCCAATGTAAATGTTACATAACGGGACGATAATATACAGCTGGCTGTGGAAATACTTTATTATTTTTCAAGTTCAAACTTAGCTAGGTCTCATGTTTTAACATATTATAATGAAATCTGTCATTCATGCTTCATAATTTAGAAAAGAATGTAAGAAGTGCCGGAAAGTTTTTCTAATCTACCATACCAAAAAAAATTAAAAAGGCAGCACTAACATCAATCATTAAATACATTCCAAACCTAAGCCTCTTAAAAGAAATTATAATTTGATATTATTAGACAATCAAACAGGAATAGATGTCTTTTTACTTTGTTTAATTTCAACCCCTCAGAAAATAAGTTATTAAAATACGTTTCAACACTGTGTGACCTGTCACATTCCAGCTACAAGTGCCTGTCCATAGGCTGTCGCCCATTACCTGGACCTCAAATTACACGGGTTACCAGTCTCTACAGCTGGAATGAACTGAGAACTTTTCATCTGGTCCCAGCTCCATTGAAAGAGAAACCTTGCAATATATTATGAAGATATAATGTGAATGACATTTTATAAACTAAGTCTGTCCTCGCAGTAATACAGGTCATAGATAATTAGGCAGATCTGGTGCTATCAGTTCTTATTGTTAGTTTTGTTTTGTTTTCCTTGCCATAATGTCGGTAATTATAATTCTAACTATTCCTTGTTCACAAGTTCTTATTGGCCAATCAGCAATTTAAGACTCAATACTCTCTTTTTCTCATAAAACTCCCATTACCTAATTGTAAATGTTCACTATAGTTTCTGGAAATTCTGCTAAGGATTAATAAAATATGAAAATTTACTATCTTAACCCTATAGTTCCTCTGCTTTGTCTTCCAGCAATCCCTTTTCTCAGGACCTCTAATCTAGTCTTATAACTCAGTACTCATATCCTGCCCCTAATGGGGGTGCAAATTCCAATGTTTCCTTCCATGTTACAATGACAAATGCCAGCAATTGCCCAAATCCAAAACATCAGTAACTTACAAATATGCATAAGTCAACTGTTAGCAGAAAATATGCTGCAATAAGACCTCACCCCTAAAATCGGATAATCTGTTAAAATAATATAAACAAGCACTAAAAAATTTATTTTAAAAACACACATTTTGTTAGTAACAGAAAACTGGCTTAATCCAGAAACATAATTTATCCGTCTAAGTAACAGGAAAGTTCAGGAGTATATCTAAATTCAAACAGGGTTTGCCCTAAATGTTCCATATTATAAACAGTTTAATTCTATGGAATATTCCTCCTGTATTTGCCCTTCTCCATGTGTAGATCTGACCTAAGAAGGGCTTCCCAGAAACGGCAGAATATGAAAATATTTAGGCATCATATGAAAATATTCTTATTTTCAAAGAAAGAGATTTTCTTTCCCAACTCTGAAAATATATCCTAGGCTTTACTCTGAACCAATTCAGGTGAATTTCTTATAAGGGTGACGGGGTTACAATGACTCTCTTGATCAGTCAGGGTCTACATAGCTAAGGGTAGTGTCAAAGTACATCAGAACCTAAGACACCATTACAATAGGTTAGAAGAGAAACAATGCTAGGAGTTGGGGTGGGAAGGTCAAAAAACAATGTCTGCTGTGAGTGGAAATACTGGATTATTTTCACAAGCTCACAGATTGTGAATCTGAGCCACTAAGTAACTATGATGTGGTTAATTGCGGGGGTTGGGGAGATGGGAAGAGTGAGGTGAAAAGAAATTTAACATATTTTAACTTCTGGGACCTGAAAACCATTTCACATATACATACCTAATTTCAATTGTGTATTGTTTGGTGCCCTGAAAACAATAAAATGTTAGTTCCATAAAACAAACAAAAACTGGATATAAAATAAAAGTCGTGAAGGATGGTCTAAGATGCTGCCAAGAACCTAGAGAAATTTTGAGAGTTAGCAGCTGGCACACAGTAATTATTCTGGGCAGTGAGTATTTCCAAGCTATGCTTAATTTAGTTTATGCCGTAAATAAGTATTGATATAATAGAAAAATCATCCAAAGATTAAGAAAAAAATCCAAAACCTCTAGATATCTTTGAATTTAGTTATATTGTTCAGCAATGACAGGATGTGTTGTTCATGTATTTTATCTCCTAAATATGCAACAGGTCTATAAACATAAAAATGTACTAGGAAGTGGAAAGGAGAAAAACAATGTGTATAATAAAATCTTAAATGTGTGAATAGTAGGTAACTAAATATTTACAAGAAAATCAAGTGTACAAAGTATAGAAGGGATACTTTCTGTTTACATCTAGACACAAAAATTCTCTAGGTTTCACATATAGAATTTTGGGGAAGTCCAGAAAAAAAAAATATATGGAAAATTCTTGCAAATTGATTTATTTTTGTACTGGAGTTAAAATTAATGAAGCTCTGGGGCCCTTACTAAAAAATATCAATTAATTTTTCAGTATTTACAAATGTCACAGAAAATCTCAAGGTTGAAAGGAAATTCAGAGCGCATTTTTTCCAATGTATTATTCAATTCTGAATATATTTTATTTTCCTTATTGAATACACAAAGTTAAATGATCTCTAGAACTGTTATATAATTTCCAATAAAAATTTCTCTTACTAGGTAAGATACTTTAAAGTGGTTGAGACATATCTATTGTGTAAACATTGTGATCTGACAGTGGGAACATTTTGAGTTGATTAGTGAAAGGAATAATCCACAGCAAGATGTAAATGTATATGGAAGACTAGTAGTGCAAGTCATTATTACCTGACTATAATTCCTTGAAAACATGAAATGTGTCATATCCAATCCAAACTGCAAATTTCAGGTTCATTAGGAGAATCACTTTAACATTTTCAACTGGTACAACAACAGATATCAACGAAAAAATAACAACCAAAAATATTTCAAAACCTTCCAAATGCAAAGCTCATTTGATCATGCTTAAGAAATTGTATTCTTGTTTCCTTGGTAGGATTGATCTGAGTAGTTGCTGATCTAGTGTTTCTTTTTATATAAATAAAGGACAATATAGATAATTTGCTCATGTTTTTTCATCTGCATATTCATCCAACATATATTTATATCACACTTCTTTTCGGCAAAGTATCTTTACCTGCTGCTAGTGCAAGATGAAGTACACACAGTTTCTACCTTCAAATAACTCAAAATTTAGTGGAACCAACACTGTGTTAAATTACAATTACAAAAGAGCATATTATATCACACTTCTTTTCGGCAAAGTATCTTTACCTGCTGCTAGTGCAAGATGAAGTACACACAGTTTCTACCTTCAAATAACTCAAAATTTAGTGGAACCAACACTGTGTTAAATTACAATTACAAAAGAGCATATTAACAAAGATTCTTTGGGCAAATAAAGGATGTACCCAAAGCCCAAATTATGGCTATCTTAAAAGCTTTTGGAGTATTACTAATTGTAAAAGTAGGGATCAAAGGCTTTTGGAGTATTACCAATTGTAAGATTAGTAAGAGTAGGAATAAAAGTGATGAGGGAAGACAGATCAATTCATTAGCAAGAACACTTATAATTAGACTAAATAGACAAGGTAGACCATAGAACATTCAGAGATTTATAAATTACTATGTAGAGCTGGAATGTAAAGGCATTAAGAAGAGTTAGGAATACTACACAGGATTTCTTGTGACTTAATCAGGGATTAGGCCTTATGAAGTATTCTAGATAATTGAAATTGTGCATTAAGAGCTCAGGGATCTACTGAAGTGTTGTGAACTAATATTTGCAATTTAGAACAAGAAGAAAGTTAATGGAAGAAGAACTGGAGGAAATAACTGTGTTGAAAAAAACGACATTCAGGAGAATATGTCATTATTTGGGACCAGGATGACTGAATTGAGTTGGTTTAATGTGAATACAGAGAATGTGGTAATTTAGAGAGAAATAAATGACATAGAATCTTTATGTCCTAACAAAAACAGGTAGGCTTTCTGGTTTCTAACCTAAGCTAGCGAAAGGATATGGCTATTGACTAAGATACCAAATTGGAGTTGTGGGGAGAAGAAAGAAAAGAAAGAAATGAAGTGAGGAAGGGAGAGACAGAAAGAGAAGAAAAGAATCAGAAACCAGATGCTTTAGGGACCAAGATGAGGAAGCCACCATTATCAGCCATGACCATCTTGCTTAGCTAAACTGTTAAATGTAACATCTTGTCTATTTTACAACTTTATCTTTATAATTATTTTTTGATGATTATACAACCAATTGGATATAATAAAACAATATCCATTTCGTTGATGCCTCTGGAAAATACAGCATGACTATAATGCACATAAATCTATCATATTAAGGCAGAAATATGTCTTGTTAGAATCATTGGGCAGAGAGTACTTATTATCTGTTATATTTACCTGGATATGCTATCTATGATGATAACCAGTTCAGAAAAAATTATCAAAATAAAAAAATAGTGCAACAAAGTTATGCTTTCAATAATAGAGTTGAAAATTATTTTTGCTTTAGAATTCTTAACCCAGACAGGAATAAAGAATAATGATATTTTTAAATTTAAACAAAAATTTCACTACTATGAAACCTGTTTTAATGTTTACTTCTGTTTGTATCATGTTGCAGAAAAGAAAATATAATACAAAAGAGTAAAACATGCAATCCAGGAAACAAGAAATATATGTTCTACATAGGGATCTACAGGTTTCTACACAGATGGCAACCAAGAGAAGTCTGAGAATGAGACATCAAGGAAGTCGCTGAACTGCAGCTTGGCAGTAGTACCATTGATTCACAAAGGCTTTTCCAAACAGGTGAATAGGCCATGACAGCTGAGTCATCTTCAGAGAAAAATAATAAATTATATGCCTGTGAATATCAAACATGATATTGATAGCACTGATATCTAACAGAGATGTGGATCAATAGGAAAAAAATCAAAATAATTTTCTTGAAAACTAGGTAAATGGAAAAAAAAATCAACTTACTATTTCCAATAAATCTATGTTTATGAGGAAAAAAACGAAAGATTAGCTTTTTCAAATTTAGCTTGAAAAGAGGTAAATATTATTACCAATATTTTCTCTGAAGGATATCTGTATATGATCTTCCGTTTTAGACTGTGTAGAAGGTAATCATTTGGGTGTGGTCTCAGCCTGTCTACTAGGCAAAGTACTCTCACTGGTAATCAGTTTTTACTATATACCCTTCCTCTTTTCTTCCCCAAACACAGATACCTGAACTGGGAATGTATATGTGTTCTAAACAAGTCAAGTTTGCTTTTTCCTGAGCATTTGACTAAGAACCAGAGAAAGCATAATTACAACATGTCAAATGAATTGTAGAACATCAGACGTCTATATAACTCTTGTTGAATTCCCCAGATTTTTCATTTTAATTTCCTTCACTTTCAAATTACTATTTCTTCACTCACTTTAAATTATGGAAGATACCATCCAATTCATTTCTATTTGTAAGTGCTTATAATTTTAGACAGTAATAATTGGAATTCTCCTTCCAAAGATTCTACACAATTACTTTTTTTTCCTTTTGTGCTTTTAACCCTGTTGAATGCCCTTATGCTAAACTAGATGAGATCTGTTACTTTCTTGTGGAAATAGCGTAAATACCATTAGCAGAAAATGGTCTGTTTCAAAAATTATGCTGGTTATGAAATGCTGGGGCAAAGTTATCAATTATATCTCTCAAATTCAAATGCCCATGTTTACAACATGATACTGGATTGGATTTTTAGTTGTTACATATATTCCATTTATGTTCATTCTTTCTGTAAGCCAGACAGATTTAGCTTGGATAGGTCACTAAATTGAAGACTTATATATGACACTTTAAGTTGATGAGTTTCTGTATTTCATGTGAGTATTAAAATTAACCAAAAATAATTTTTGATGTTTGATATATAATGTGATTCTTTTTAACCACATGGTCACCCCAGACTATTCTCACAATAAACCTTCACTATAGGGAAAAAAAAAAAAAAGGCTAATCAAAAAGGCAAAGGTAGAATAGGGATTGTGGTAAGCTTAAAGATGGTGAAAGCAATAGTTGTTCAGTTGTTTGTATTAATGTTATGCACTTTTTTTATTACAGGTCTGATATAATTATGTATAATTTTTAAACAAAAGGTTTTCTTATAAAAATATGACTAGTATGTGCAAAAACAATTACTACATTTCCAAAACATGAATTAATGAAACTCATTTTCTTGTGAAACATAAATTTGGTGCTACATATCTAGAATTATAACTGATCTATGCACATAGGACTATAGAAAGTCTTGCTTATAAGGATGATTTACTTTGATATTGTATTTTTAAAACACCATTTGCATAAATTCTGACAACAACACACTCAAGAAAGAACATCAAATGTAAAAATAATGTCATTCTATTTTCTTACTTGGCTGGCAAGTTCATTCCTTTTCATAATAATTTAAAACATCATTGTTGTGTTGGGATGTCATCTTTCTTTCCAGCTTCAATGTCACCTTTATTTAGTGTCAGACCAAGAGTCTATCATCATTAGCACTAAAAGCCTTACAGGTTGCATTAAAAAACAAAACAACAACAATAACAACAACAAACTAATTACTGTTGAACATTAAGTGACTTTTCTAGTTCTGCCACATGCAATATTTTTTAACAAAATCTCATTGGTCTTATTCTCTTTGATTATATTTTGAACCAGAAATAACACTCAAAGGAGCACATCAATCTAAATTAGATGGCACATTGGATTTTGAACCTATTTAAGGCACTGAAAGCTTGAAGGTTACCAAAGTTTTATTGATTTATTTGAAAATGTAAAAATTTAAGATGCTATTTTTATTGTTCCAAATAGGAAATCTATTTTTTTTTCTGTGCTCCTTGCTTTATATGGATGCACCACCTTTAATTGTCAGCAGGCGAACCATAGTTTACCAAACCCTGTTAGAAGACAGACATTGAGGATTTAGTTTTCATTTATTTGTGGTGACTAATTCAAAGACAGATCTTTGGTTGTTTCCATGTCTTGGTGACTCTGAACAATGCTGCAATGAACATTGGGGTGCATACATCTTTACAGATACATGTTTTCAGATTTTTGGGGTAGATACCCAAAAGAGATGTTTCTGGGTAATATGGTGATACTATTCTTAATTTTTTGAGGAAACTACATATGTTTTCCATGGTGGCTGTCCCAATATATATTCCCACCAACAGTGTATGAGGTTTCCGTTTTCTGCACAGCCTCTCCAACACATGTTATTACTTGTCTTGCTGATAATAGCCATTCTAACAGGCATAAGGTTGAAACCTATATAATTTTATTTATACCAATGACACCCAAAAAATTTAATTTTAAAAAATAAAAAAAATAAAGAAGACAGATCTTGTAGCCACTTTATTACAAAAATGTTGTTGATTTTTTAAAAATTTGCTATCCATAAAAATTAAATTTTCTTTGTTTTATTCTTAGACCATGTGTTATGTGTCATTGACTTCTCTCCGACTCCTGGTGACCCTATGAATGAGTGATGTCCACAAGGTCCTGTCCTCACAGCCCTGCTCAGCTCCTACAGACTCATGCCTAGGGCTGCTTTTATAGAGTTAATCCATCTCAGATTTGGGCTTCCTCTTTTCCAGATGTCTTCTATTTTCCCCAGCATTATTGTCTTTTCCAAAGAACTCTGTCTTCACATGATGTGCCCAAAGTCAGACATCTTTAGCTTGTTTGTTTGTTTCGTTTTTGCCTTCAGTGATGTTCCCGGTTTAATTTGCTTTACGACCTGCTTGTCTGTTATTCTGTCATTCCGGGGTATCCACAGAGCTCTCCTCCAGATCCGTGTTTCTAATGGATCAATTCTTTTTTTTTTTTTCCTATCAGCCTTCTTCACTGTCCAACTTTCACATCTGTATGTGCTAATTAGAAATATGAGAGTTAGACGATCTTAGCCTTCGTCTCTAAACACACATCTTCGCTCTTGATGATCTTTCCTGATTCTCCATTGCTGCCCTTCTGCGTCTCAGTCTTCTCTTGATTTCATCTTCATCTCCACCCCTTATGAAAGAGTGGAGGCTTGATTAATAAATATTTGAAGCAATGGATTTGTTATTTATATTCTGATACATTCTCAAATAGGACAAGATTTAATCATGTGGTCTGCCCGTCAATAGTAGCATAAATTTAGTTTCTAGAAAAACCACGGGTAATTTTTTTTTTCTCAGAATAAATGTTTCCTTTTATAAGACTGTTTTCATAAATCTACAAAACCAAGTCCTCATAAATTTTGACATGTGACTGGCTTCCATTTCCTTCTGGAATAACCCTATTTCCTCCTGTGACTACACTGCTATGACTTTAAAAACACTGGTTTAAAGAAGGTGTGAAGACCATGAATTATAAGGTTTCTAAAGTTATTTCCACTCAGTATGGTGAGAAAGAAAAATAATCATTTTTTTGTAATGATTTTTTTCTGCATTATGCAGAAAATGTTAGATCTAATAACAACTTGAGCATTTGGTAATTATACAACATTGAGAAAGCTGCTTTTTTTCTTATTTTAAAGAGTAAAGATAGTGCTTAACTCATAGGGTTATTGCAAGGGCCAGATCAAGTTTCTCACTGGGCAAGTAAAATATGGGAAGCAACAGGTAAAACGATGTCTATGTAAGTGACAAATTCTATTTTCTGCTTTGTGGAATGGATGGGACTTGTATAGAGGGAGAAAAAAACATGATAGGAGATAATTCAAATTTGAAATGCAATACAAAATTAAACTAGTCATTAGTGGGCTACTTAGCTTGCTGACAGCAATAAAAGCAGTATGAGACATCAAACATGAAACAGTAATAAAAGTGGGATAATAAGAGGTAGGGCAAAGTTAAAGAAAGCCTGACAAGTCAAACGTCAAATTTCATGCTTTATAGCATTATACTAACTAAATGCAAATTTTCAACCTGAGGAATTTTAGCTGGCAGGGGAAAGCAGAGCGCATGGACAAAGGAGGGCGGAAGTAGGGAAACTATCTTGGAGGAGGTAGGAAGCAAATTAAGTGTGAACTGGCAGAGCCTGGACCTGGGTCTATGAAGTGCAAGTAGAAAAGGAAAGTGAATCCAAGAGTCATATAGGAATAAAACAAGTTAGAATTTGATGGCATAATTTCAAAGTTAAAAAATAGAAACATAATGTATTATAGTACAGTAAAAATAAATGGTTCAGGTTTTAGCTCTAGCATTTACCTGTTGTGTGCCTTGCTAGAGCAAGGTAAATAACTCATCCAAGTGAAGTTTCCTCCTTTATAAAATGTGGATGACATAATATAGGCATAAAACCTACTAAAACAATAATTACACTTAGTATTACATCTAGCTTGTTCTTTTTCCTTTAATTTTTTGTCTTTGTTTCATATTATATAGAGATAACATATATAGTACTTAGCACAATACTTTATTATCATATAGATTTAATAAATGGAATTAGCATTATGAACATTAAGGAAAAGTCATATGTCTTCAAGACTCACTGTTCTTATGAACTGGAAAACCATATTATAATTCATAAAATGTAGGGGACATCCAGTTTAGGACTGGGTTAGAGGGAAGGGTATTATATAACAATATACTATACACCTGGTTTGAGGGGCATGCTCTCCAAGTGGCATTAGAGTAAAACTAACAGGAGAACATAGTTCCTACTAAAAAAATAGTTTTACTTTCCTTTCACCTCTTGAAATTTGAATGCCATCATTCCATTTTGCCTTCCTTTGTTTTATTTCTCCCAGTAGTAATAATAGGCTAACAAAACGCACCCGATTTAAGTCCAAGCCAACTGACAAAACAGATCATATCATACCACATGGGATTCTGACCAAACTCCCTAACTGTGTATGCCCACAGAGATTACATTCATAAACATTTCTTCATCCATTATTCAAATTACAAATCAGAAGTAAAACTTTTATATAAACATAATTTGAAAGCAGGTGGTGTTTTGATTATTTGCATCTGAACATTCTAATGAAGCCATGAGATATGAATAGATGGTAATTTATTGAAAGAAATGAAAAGGGAGTTTTTAGTTGAAACCTCAGAGTAAGAAGAATGCTTCATGAAATCACCAAGTATGAAATTTAAATTCTCCTGCTGAGTTAAATATGCCTTGAAAATGTCAGTGAACTTAGAGAAAAATGACAAATTACTATTATATTCTCAAGTTTCCAAAAGTCATGCAATTAGCTATTGTAAATATTACAGGATACTACTGAAAAGAATGCTTTATATTTATAGTCATTGTTGTGCAAAATATTTTGCCTTTTACATTGTTATAAACTACAGCTGAGTTTAGAAAATATGCAATAAAGGTTTATAAATTTTTTTCCTGTTGTAAAAAAAAGAAAATGGTAGTAGTATGTAGCAGTATATAGTAGAGTTCCAACTTTAAATTTTATTACATAGTTTTAATATTAGTTTTTTATCTATAATAACCATAAACTCCCTTTTCCTCCACATGCCTACAACTGTGTGTTAACTTTTGGATAGTGTTTTCACTCTCATTGCTGAACATGCAGTTACACAGTCCGGTAAAGTGGAAATGGTTCAATTATATCAGAAGATTTTTTTTTTTAACTGAAAATAAAACTTTCAAAGGCCCAGGGAAAAAAAAAAAGACAAGTAACATGTAAAATAAAATAGCAAAAATTAAAAATATTCTTTTTTCTATATATCACCCTGAAGATGCACTTGTTTAAAATTCTGAAGCCTATGGAAATCATTTCTATTTTTAAACATAGAAGTGTTTTGTCCAGCATGATGTTAAGAAGTCAGATTTCTAATAGGTGAGCTGATAATTATTATTTATTAACTTTAGAAACTTAGAAATAGAATAATTACTGAGTTTATGACTAGTAGTCATAGCAGTATTTTAATAAGAACAAAAATTTTGACATATGATGAAATTTCTAATGTCATCATTCAATGCTGTCTCCTGAAATAGAAAATTTGATATAATAATGTATGGCTCCCTCTTTCTGATTCCCATACCAAATCAGTTGCCGGTTATTATTATTAAAACCCAGTAATATCTGTTAAAATTGGCCACTCTTCTTCATCCTTCAGACTTTTGCTTTACTGCAGATCCTTCTGTCAGTTGAACTATTTTAAGGGTTTTCTACATTGATTCATTGTCACCAGACTTTCTACCCTAACACACTTTAAATATGCTTTCCAGAATTATTTGTAAAAAATAAAGCAATAATTTTACTCCAGTATATATATGTAAATCTCTTTGTTTATGCAAGTTATAGAGTAAAAACCTATTTTATTAACTTGACCCTTACAACTTGGGCCAAAGTACACTCCCGATATCCTTCATGTTCATTGGCTCCCACAGACACATCCATGTCCATACCACATTGAATATGTATGACATTGTCCTTGACTTTTTCATGCATCTTTGTCTTTATATCTGATATTGTCCATCTGCAAGAAGTGAGCATGTCTTTCTCTAATAATCTGACTATAAAAATTTTCTTCACATCCTCCCAGACTCAATTCAAATGTTGCCACCATGATGAAACCTGCCCTAGCACCCCCATAAAAGTTTGGTTTTCAAGTTTGGGGTACTTCATAATACTTAATCCTCAATTCTATAATGAAACTCATCCCATTTCCACTTATTCAATTTGTTAGGACCTTTGTGTTATCAGATGGACTATAATGGCCTTTAGGACTTCGATACACAAAGAGAGGTTGGTTGGCCCACATGGGATCTTATATCAAATACAGAATCTCTTGCTACACTGCAGAACTCCTGAGTCAAACTGCATTTTTAACTAGATCCACATGTGATTAGTTTTAAACACATACACACACACACACACACTTCTCAATTAAAATTTACTGAATGAAGAAAATTTAAAGTTTGCCTTTACTACTACGATTTTACTGATGAAGAATATAATTTAAAAACTTGAGATTATATTTATTGTATTCTTGACAACAGTAAGCTATATAAAATGCAATTCTTATTTTCCTATTTAAAACTTTTATGTTGGTGATAAGAGGAATAGTAAATCATTAACTTCCATTTAAGACATAAAACCAGGAATTAGTTTTTCAATTGATTCTCTTCCTTGTAGACATTTATGATGAATTTAGGACTATTGCTAAATTACCTCTCAAACGCCTGTGGAGTATGTACACTTTACTCTTCTAATTCACATGTCTTGGATTTAATACTCTTGGGAAACTTCACGTTTGTGCAATTAAAACATCTCACATTTTTTTTTTTACCTGCACTGATTATCCTGCTGGCAGCTAAATTACTTTTCAAGGATCTATAAAACAACAAGGCTTAGAACTAACCTGGATTTTTGCTGGTCCAGGGACAGATATGTCTCTGAAAATTCACTCAGCACTGACTGAAGGTCATCAATACAGGACTGTGCTTCTTTAAACTGAGTTGCTGAATATATACACTACTGAATTCTAGGCTGGGAGCCTCTCACTTGCCTGAACTTCTTGAAGACAAATTAATAAACATCTAAAGAACGTTTCCTGTTTGCCGCTGATAATGCAAGATCAGGGTGTATTGCAGGAGGACATGCAGAACAGAGGTTCAGAATCAATGCGAGCTGATTTCATGAAAAGAATACTATTCCTCTATAGGTAATCATAATAGAGATTCATTTACATCACTTCCTTATAAGACTAAAAAAGCATCCATTTGGGGTGCAGTTTACAAATGAAAATGTATTAAGAAAACCACTCTGTATACACTTTGAAAAAAATCACAGTGAATACAAACACATTACCATGGGGAAAATTCTGTATTAATTCTCAAACTATATATTTTAGAGCTAGATGCATGTGAGAAACTTGTATCCTAAAAGGTCAAATGAGTGTATAAAACAATTTCTATTAGTTTCATGTTTAGCAAAACCAGAAAAAAAAAATTCTTAACCAGAGGGGGGTGGGAGGGATTATATATATGTATATGTACATATGTGTGTGTGTGTGTGTGTGTGTGTGTATCTCCCATTGAAAAATATCAAGAGTACAAACTACAATATGCTGATTCTTTATTTGTTTAACTGAGAATGTCAATGTTAAATGCTTTTCTCTCCATTGATTAACCTACTATAAAAATTGGATTATTAGCAATGCAGACTAGTAATTATTGATAAAAGCATTAATAACTTAATATATTTGTTTTCTATGTAGGAGTTTAAATAGCAAATTTATGAGTAGAAACGTTTCCAATCTTGGAACATGGATGTATTCTTGCGAAGAAATGTTTTGTTTGGTTTCAGACTTGGCATTTTATTTATATGGTTTATAGATATAAAAATAAAAAGGTGATATAATGTTCTTTGATCCTGACCACTTTCACATTTACCATCTCTTAAAATAATAAAAGTATTGCACATTTAAAAGTCCTTGAATCTGCCTCATTGTGAGCTGGCTAAGAGGTAGTGAATCTGCTAAAAGGAAGAACAGCTGTGAAGATGCCAACACATTTGAGTATTCCATATCTACGTATTTCTAAATATGGTTATTTATTAGTCACTTATGGGCATGGAATGACAATGGGGTCAATTCAACTGTAAGGCAATGCTGAGACTCCTTTATTTTGACCTTTCTCTGGGTATCATTTATGTCTTAATGAACGCATGTATGGTCACAGATGGGGAAAAAAAGCATCAAACATTATTTCCACTTATCAAGTAATAATTCTGAAATATCATTTAATTGAACAAATAAAAATAAGCAATAATATTTTATTTTATTGAAGAACTAGTATATTAGATTTCTTTATGTATAGTCTTATGTAAAATATGAATATTGAAAATTAAAAACTCAGGAGAAACAAATTAGATTTTTTCTTCTCAGATTTTCTAAATTAGTGTAAAATCTTACTTCATTACTTTTATTTGTCAAATTCCAGCAAATTTAAGGTATCAAAATTTGCACAATGATAATGTGACAAAACAAAACTCATAATGCTTCAGAGTCGTTCTTGGTATCTGATTTCCACCATTACGTTCCAAATTTCTCTTTCAAAGATAAAATGTCCATGTAGCCTTTTCCATAAGATTAATCTGATAAGACCTTTAAATTGTTAAGTAGTCAAATAAAAGAGAATTTTCACCCCCAAAACACACACACACACACACACACACACACACACACACGGAGAAGGCAGAGATGGAGTTCATTCCTTTCTTAGCAATAAATATTTCAGGTCTGGTAACAGGTCTAGTAATATGACTAAAACATGATGTTAAGCCGAGTTCTACAGTGGCAATGGACCCATAAGTGTTTACAACTATTTATGCTAGGGAATGATATTTATCTGAAAGATCCATTGGTTCTAGAATAGACAGAGGACTTCAGTTGGAATTAGGATGGCTGCTGCTTGAGGCTCATTGCAGCCCATGCCCTGAGAGATGATATAATGTTCAGTTCAGCATAGTAATGATCAGTGAAGACTGTACAACTTTCTGAAGCTTCCACTGGGTTATATAATTAGACACATGAGCATTGTGAAAGCTATGTAAATGGTGATTAGTGACAACAGCCTTCAAAGAGATCAAGGATGTGATTAGAAAACAAAACAAAACAAAAAATGAAAACCAAAATTACATTTCACAGATTGATCAGTGTTGAAAAAATTAACTACAATTTGATTCACATAAATTGATCACTAACCTCCTATCCCCATTGCCATAACCAAAAACATACAAACAAAACAGGTAAAAATCAACAAATAGATAAGTTGATATAGGAAAACAGCCAATAATCATTTCTCATATAAATTGATCTTTATATTCATGATTATTTATGAAATTGATATAGATAATATTGAGCCAAGAAAAAGAAGAGCTGAATGGTAGAATTTTCAAAGGGGAGTTCTGTAACAGCCCAAATAAATGAAGATTTAAATATATAACTATAAAAATAGCAGTAAAGAGGAAAATGCAACCAAAGCAAGAACACATAAACCTAATCCTAGTGTAAAACTGACACTACCATAGTATGCAGAGATATTCAATATAATGGAATAACAATATTTTTTTTCATCTTTGCAAAGTTCCAATTGGTTCATGATCATTGAACCAAGCATGGGAGAGTGCATGTGCATGAGCATGCACACACACGCACACTAAAATAAACCGTGATATTCAGACAGAGTTTGTAATTCAATTTAAGAAATGATATATAAAACTATTAAAGTTATATTCTAAAACATGTGAGCAATTTCATTATAGTAGGTCTCTGGTTTATTTACCAGAGAATTCCAAATAAAGCCATTGGCTAAGTCATAGTGAGAGTTACAAAACAGAAGGGAGTTTGACTTGAAATCTCTTAAGCTCTTCTGAGAGATGAATCAACCTTTGAAAGAGAAAGGATAAAGGTTATGCAAAGTGGAAGTGCTTTAATTAGTTTGTACCTCATTTCCTAGCCTCACTATAAATAAATTCATAAATTTTCCACTTGAGTTTCCAGGTCTAAGAAGAGAGTGGACTACAAATGTTTAAACAGCTCATCATCTTTGTTTGGTGTGGATTAGTGTAACTCTCTTGTCCAACTCAACCAATTAACTTAGTAATCAAATGTGTTTCCATTTCATTTAGTGTCCTAATTAAATGATTCTGAGATCCCTATCTATAAAATATAGGAATCTTGTATTTTATCTCCAGCAAAACCTCTCTCTACAACCCCCTCCCAGAAAAATCCAGGTACTTCTAGGTATAAACCAGACCCAGTTAGGTCAGGTCTGAGTGCCTTGTTTCATTAAGCAAAAACTGGAAAGGCTGAGTATTGAGTTAGGTTGCCTCATTTATGTTTATTTTGCCTATTTATAGAGTTCAGTTAACTGCATCCATTCCCTGAAAGGTCTTATTTCCCATTTCACTGAATGTTTCCACCACTCAGTGAAGTAGTGACCTGAATTATGATATTCAACAGGCTAAGTCAAAGCCTTCCCCTTGTACTAAGTGCCGTGATGCTTACAGCCTGGCTATGTGGGCTCTAGTACTCTGCAGAGTACTGTAGACAGGACCTGCCCTTCCCCATCACTGAGAGTTCTCAATAGGCCATCACTATTATAAGAGATAATGGGGAAACACAGTATTGTCATCACACCTTCAGGTTTATCAGTAATTCCTCATGGCATTTGTGTGCTGAAAAGAGGTGAGGCCATCTACAGTTCAGTCTTCCCAGATATCCCCAGCATTATGCCAATATATGGACTCCATCTTCCTTCCATCCTTATGTAAACTAAACCTTTCTGGATCAGCAATTTTTGACACAGGCTTTCAACTTAATTTTAGTTAGCATTTTTCCAAAGTGGCAGGATATGGGTATTCTACATCAGAAAAAAGCTATCCTGTGGGCCGGCAGAGTGGCACATTGGTTAAGAGCTGGCTTGGGACGCCAGCGGCCCTGGTTCAGATACCACATATGTGGACCAGTGACACTGCCCTCTACACTTAAGATGGTGAGCAGCTGGCAGTCAGTGTGAGCTGCCAAGAGCCACTGTGAACGGCTGTCCAGAGGCTGGCGACCTATCTGCCTCACCGTAGAAAAGCGCAATGAAGATACAAACATGGAACAGTTAAGCAATGTCCTCCACAACTGAACTGAAGAACAAAAGGACAGCAACTTGTCTGTTCCCCTTCCCAGGTCCCCCACTCTGTTCCCCTCCCCCAATTCCTTGGGAAAAAACAAAATCTATCCTGTAACACATACTACTGTTAATTACTGCTAGTATACTTTCAGGATCTGCCATATCTTCTCATCAGATTATGTGGTCAGAGAATGAGTTTGTCAAAGATATCCTATACATTTTGGAAGAATACAATATGGGCCTCACTTCCTTCCCTCCTAGAAGACCTCAAATGTCTTTTTTTTTTTAATTAAATTTATTGGGGCAACATTGTTCATCACCCATAGTCAGTTCTCCTTCCATCACCATATATTGACCCCACCGCTTTATCCTATTCTACCATCTCCCCCCTCTCCCCCCGCTGCATACCCTCTGGTAACCACTAAACTGTTATCTGTGTCTATGAGTTTTTATTTTATGAATTGTCCACCTGAAATCTTCAATTGTCCAGTAAGAATGAATATAGGGGGACGACTGATTACATGAGCCCATAGCCAAATAAATTTGTACCCTTTCCCCACAACAGGGCTTGTTAAACTAGGATAATAATAACACTCTTACTATAGGATATATCTGGCAATGAATGGAGACATTTTTGAGTGTCACATTGAGAAGTGCGATTGGCATCTGGAAGGTAAAGGCTGGAGATTCTGCTAAACACCCAAAATGTACAAGATTTTCCCAAAGCAAAGTATTATCCAGCCCAAAATACCAATAATACCAGTGTTGAGAAATCCTGCTTTATATAACATACTATATAAATACAGCTTTCTGTATTCACTCCTAGACACCCAGTTTCGAGTTCCTAATGCTAAGGCTGTGCAGCCTTAATCACTAACATAAAATTTCCTTGAATTATATAATAGTTTATAATCAATTGTCCATTATAAATAAAATAAAAAGCTAAAAATATCACTTAATAAAAATATAATAGTTCTTTCTTTTCAAATCAAAGTTAGGCTGAAATAAAATATGTTAATGGAAAACATCAAGGTATGACAAATTATTTTTGATTTAGAGCTTGCAGATGATTTAGAGTTACAGTGTGTGTTTGTTTGTGTTTGTGTGTGTGTGTGTGTGTGTGTGTGCGCGTGTGCCTGCATTTGTATTTTAGTGAGTAGAAAACTCCTCAAAATATTACAATAGCTAATACCGAGTATTAGTAGTGTAATATTAAATATTATATGTAACTATATAATATACATGATGTACATACCATAAATAAAATTTAATAATCAGTAAAAATTCTAAAGCAGTATCATTTAAAACACAATTTGGACAGAAAATACATTCAAAAAACTGACCCACACATATACCATCGAATAATTTTTAACAAAGATAACCTTGCAGTTTGGTGGTAAAAGAATGGTCATTGCAATGGTAGTGCTTTGTTAAACATTCAATTACAAAAGCAGTAATCTTGACCTCGATTTCATAGCATTAACTCAAATTCCAAATAATATGCAAATATAGATAAGAATGAATAAACAATAGGGGTTTAGAAGAATATATAGATCATCTTCATGACCTTACAGCAAGCAAAGATTAACTTAAAAAGTAGAAACAAAAAGGCCAAACCAGGAAGAAAAAAAAATACACACACACACACACACATTGAACAAGTAACAAATGCTATTTGCAAAATATATTAAATGCATGCACCCAAGCTCACACCTAGAATATATAAACCAATTAAAAAACAATAAAACTGGGGGAAAAAACAAATTGAAAAATAAAAAAGAGGACACATGAATAACCAATAAAAATTTTAAAAGGATCGCATCTTGATTACTCATCAGCTAAATGCATATTTAAACCAATGCAACAATATTATATACACAGTAGAATGGTTAAATAGCAAATAAATAATGGAATGAATGAATGAATGGCAAGGATGTGGAGCAAAGATCTTACACTGATGGAAGCATACATGATTATGACTCTCAATCATGTTGCAAATTGTTTGATACTAAAAAAATTTCTAAAACTGAACATCATACTTTATAACCTGGAAATTCCTATCCTAGGCATTAATCTAAGAGAAATGTTTATGTATATTTGTCAAAATTGTGTACATACATTATCACAGAAGTTTATTTGAAAGAGCCAAAAATATGGAATAATGCAAGTATCCAATAATTTGGAATAAATGTACTACTACCAATGTAATATATTTACAAAGTGAAATATATCACAGTCCTGAGAATGAGCAAATCACAACTGTATCAACATGTATGAATTTCACAGACATTATTTTGAGTGATAGATGATAGATGAAAGTAAATATAGAATGACTTTATTTACATAAAGTTCAAGAATCAACACAACTAATCTATGGTCTTTTAATAAAGATTGTGATTAGTTTATAAGATGAGTTTTGTCTGGGAGTAAGACAGACATGAGACAGATTCTGAATTACTATGTCCTATTTGTTGTAGATGCTGCTTAATGACTGTTTTGTGAAGTTTACTAAACTTAGATGTAGGGTTTTACAATTTTTGTATATTATCATATAATTTAGTGAATTAAATAAAATTCACCAAAAACGTGTTACAGGAAGTAAAATTATTTTCTGATTCTTTAATTATTTTTTATGGCCCACTAAATTTTGGTAATAATGCCTTTATTAGGCTCAATGGAAAATGAATTGTGAATTTCATTACATATTAGTTTGCAAAAGCTTTTTGTCCATAAAGAGGCAGGGTATTTATGGATATCTACAGAACTGTGGGAAAATAGTACTCTTTTTCAAAGTCCAGGTCCTCATAAATAAAATACAGATAAGATATTCACAACAAAATATCTGAGAATTACAGTTGAAAATATATTCAAAATTTATCACAGACCCAAATACAGATATTCAATTGATATTACTTGATTCTTTTTCACCAATTATAAAAATTACAAATGATATTTGTGAAATAAAGTATGTATTATAGTCATAAAAACAATAAGTGATGTGAAGAACTAAATAAAATGAACTGAATTTAATTTCTCACTTAGCTATTGACCATCTTGAACAGCATTTGCCATCACAAAAATTGCTTAATCTATTGTTGCCAGGACACATGGCTAGCTCTCCTGTTGCCATGTCTCTTATTTAATAGGTTCTGCTAGATGCTGGTGGTGGTGATCATTTGTATTTATCATGATATATGAAATATTCAACTCTAAAATAAATATATCTACTAAAGGCTCAAAATGACAAGCAGGTATCTGCTTTCACAACTGTCAGAAGAGGGCTGGCGGAGTGGCACGGTGGTTAAGCGTTGGCTTGGAAAGACAGAGGCCCCGGTTCGGGTCCCACATATGAGGGCCAGTGACATTGCACTCAAAAAAAAAAAAAAAAACTCTCGGGAGAATATTAATTGGTTTTTAACTGGTTTTACAGTGAAAAACTGTACTACCCAGTTGAATAACCTAAGCATTCCCAGTTGGTTGTGACATTTTTCTTAGGGATTAGAACACATACTTAATCATATACATCCTTCAACTGTCTCCAATACCAAGATCAAATTGATAGGAGTTAGAAAATAAAGGAAAGCAGCTTTTTCTATTAAATTTTTGTATATCCACACAAGCTTGGATACAGACCTCCCACAACCTTAGCTGAAGATTGAGTAGACTGTCACATTTTTTAGTTTCAAGAAGTTAATATTGTGTATATCACTATGTTACATGTGGCAACCAATGGCTGTCAGTAGGAAATGAACGGCAAAATAATTGAAATATGTTTTGAATTGAAAATGACTCTACAAGGGGTCAAATTTAGGTCTGTGCTTATCATGGGTTATGATATAGAATTTTGATTCATGCTTTAGAGTGTTTGCTAGCAGGCAAGAAACAAGGATACAGGGATAGTCAATAACTGGGAATGTAATAATTTGGAAAAGCTCTACAAATGAAATACATTAATAGGCAAAGCTCTGGATCTTAAATCTGCAAATTAGGAAAGCTGCGTTGTAAACTCAAAAAGTGTCTTCAAGTTCTGATGTGAGTAATCTAAGAGTAACAGAAGGGGTCCAAGATAATGTCAAGTACATAAAGAAAGATAATTATCAAGAAATGCAAATTGAATGTTAGGAAACAAATTGGATATAAAGTCTAAAGAAGAAAACCAGGGAAAGAGCCCAGCACAAAACATTATATATGAATGTTCATTAAATTCTTGTCAGGAAGAAGGCAGTGAAAAGAATTGCAGAGATAGTAGTATCTCCAAGTTGAATAAAATTTCCAAGCATGAATTGGAATGCCTATGCTTGCCTGGTAACATATTATATAATAACAATATACCCATTGAAACTACAACTTCAGAATCTAATTAAAGAAGGCCAATATGGAAGTCAAGGTTCTGGCATACAGAGATCATCAATAAATGTTTACTAAAAAGCAATGATATAATTACTCTAATATTAGCATATGAAAGGATATAAATACTCATTGTTGTGTTATTCTGTTTTAAGCCTGGTAGTTCCTTATTCTGGAAAACAATTGGACTCTTTGATCTTCCTAACGAAGTTACCCAAATTGTTAGAGGTATTCATATGTTAGTAATAAACTCTTTATACATTATGTGCAACACAGAAAGAAGTTTAAATTCATTTCTCAACCAGAATTTTTTAATAACATTTAGAAAACATTTTCACATGTATCTGTGAATATAGGTAAATAAATGACAAAAAAAAGTTAAACAAATACATATTTATAGAAGATAGATAGATAGATAGATAGATAGATAGATAGATAGATAGATAGATATTGTCACACTGCCTGCCGGTCTGCCCTCATGCACCTTTCCATAAAGACAGATCATTACCTCAACATTATGCTTACTTTATGTATCCCTACTTGGCCCCAAAAGATGGCTGGTTAGTCAATAAAAAATATATAAAAAATAGGATTCCTCAAGGGAGGGACAACATAAGCCAGGCACAGCCGCATGGGAGCCATAGGAGGAATCACATAGAGGAAGAAGGACCTAGACCCCTTTCTTCCGGTTCTGGCAGCCTGCCTGAGAAATGACCTATTGATGTGATAATATCTGTCCTCCATGCATTCTTATCAGTAAGCATTGGCAGAGGAAGTTTCTGTCTCTTAACAGGTCCATGACAATACCTTCAGTAATGGCAGTTTACAGACATGGGAGATTAGGCCCTGAGCTAAATTCTTGGGTGTGAGACTCACAGACTGTGGAAGCTACATTGATCTTTTCTTATGTGTAAGACAATAAAAGAAGCAGTCAGGCCCGATTCAGGGCTCAGTCCACAAGGCTGCCCCAACTACATTTTTCTCTTATTTGTGTCTCTCTCTTTCTTAACCTTTTGCCATCCCTTCTTCACTCCCACTGCTCTATCATGACCGACAGATAGATAGATAGGTAAATTTTTAAAAATGCTACTTGAGACTCAAACTATTTTGAAGAAATAATGGCTTTATTATAAATATGTTATGTGGTCAAGGTGTGTTAGGCAAAATTGTAAAAATAAGCCCCAATATTTTGTACTCTAATCCTGAGAACTGAGAATATGAGTCTTCATGCCTATGACTAAGTTACTTTATATAGCAAAAACAAATTGCAAACATAATTAAGGCTACTAATAAGTTGACCCTAAAATAGAAAGTTTATCCTAGATGTTCAGGAGGGGTTGGCTAATATATTTACATGAATTCTTTAAAATTAGAGAGTATTTTCCAGCTTCAGCAGAGTACAAAATCAGATATTTGAATAAATAGTGAAAGTAGTTAAGCATCGTTCCTGACTTGAAGATCAAGACCACCACTTTAGGAAGATGTAAGGATGAGGGTAGCCCCTAGACTGAGGTTGACCCCAGATGATGGACAGCAAGTTAAGGAAGACTTCAATCTTGCAACTGCAAAACAACAAATTCTTCTGACAATGAGCCTGAAAGAGCCCCAGATGGGACCAGATTTCTAGCCACATTTTGATTTTAGTGCATTGAGACACTGAGCAAAGAATCTTATCATGCTGTGCCAGACTTCTTACCTACAGAATTGCCGGCTAATAAATGGGCATTGTTCTAAACCACTGTATTTGCAGTAAATTTCTAGGCAACATTGGAAATCTAATGCATTAGGTTTGATACTTGCATATACTAGTATATGACCAATTTGGGATAGTAAATAAGTAATAAATAGTAGTAACATATTGCACAAAAACATGAATAATAAAATGGTAATAACTATGTTCCTATCAAAGATACTTTAAATGGAAATGGATTCAATGAGCCAATCACACGACATAGGGTAGCTACACGGATAAGAAAACAATACCCATCAATATGCTGTCTACAAGAGACCCACCTCCGATCAAAAGATACACACTGACTGAAAGTAAAGGGATGAGGAAAAACATTTCATGCAAATGGAAATGAGAATAAAGCTGGGGTAATAATATTTCTATCGGACAAAATAGACTTTAAAACAAAGACTATAATAAGAGACAAAGAAGAACATTGTAGAATGATAAAGTTATCAATCCAACATGATAACATAACTGATGCCCACACAAAATAGTGCACATAAATATATAGAAGGTTTATTCACAATTACCCCAAACTAGAAGCAACTAAGATGTCCATCAGTAGGTAAACAGGTAAACAAACTGTGATACATCCATAGAGTGGACTATTATTCAGCAATAAAAAAGCATGAGCTATCAAACTGCAAAAAGATATGAAGAAATTTTGAAAGCATATCACTATGTGAAAGATATTGCACATATTGTATACAAGGGGAAATTGATTCAAAGAGATAAAATTTTAAGGAACGAGTCTGAGAAGCCTCCATATTATACTATTCCAATAATATGGCATACCTGGAAAGGAAAAACATAAAGACAGTAAAAAAAAAATCTGAGGCAGTGAGAGAAGGGATGATCAAAATAACCAACTGATTATTTCTAATAAGCTTTTAATTTTACCATAGTTTTATATTTAGAGATAAGGAAGGAAGTAATAAAGAAGAGAGTGGAAACAAACCAAAGAGAGGCAAAAAAAAAGAAAAACACAAAAGATCAATGAAACCAAGAGCTGGTTTTTTGAAAAGATAATCGAATACATCTATGCAACCAACATAGGAGCACCTAAATATATAAAACAATTATTGACCAACATAAAGGCAGAGATCGACAGTAGCACAATTCTAATAGGGGGCTTTAACACCCCATTGACACCAATGGACAGAACTTCCAGACAGAAAATCAACACGAAAACAGCAGGTTTAAATGACACACTAGATCAGATAGGTTTATTTGATACTTTTAGAGCATTTCACCCTAAAGCAGCAAAGTATACATTATTTTCAAGTGCACATGGAACATTTTCCAAAGCATACTACATAATAAGCCACAAAACAAGTCTCAATAAATTTAAGAAGACTGAAATCATTTCAAATGTCATCCCTAATCACAATGGTAAGAAACTAGAAATCACAAGAGAAAAACTGAAAAACACAAACACATGGAAGCTAAGTAACATGCACTAAGTAATTGAATGGGTCAACAATGAGATCAAGGAAGAAATGAAAACATACCTGGAGATGAACGAAAATGAAACTCAAAATCTATGGGAGACAGTGAAAGCTGACCTAAGAGGGAAATTCATAGCAATTCAGGCCTACCTTAAGAAACAAGAAAAATCTCAAAGTCTAACTTTTTACACCTAAGGAACTGGAAAAAGAAGAACAAAAATGCCCAAAGGCATAGAGGTTTTAAAGATGGTGAAACTCTACTATATTATACTGTAGTGGTGGACAAAGATGTTATGCATTTATATAAACCCACAGAAGCATACGATCTTCCAAGGCTGAATCATGAAGAAACAGAAACAGAACTGTACAATAGAAGTAGTGATGCTTATTGTATACTAGAGACTTTCTTTAATCATAATATATTAATAGTGGTTCATTAATGTAATAGATATTCAACACTTATGCAAGATGCTGATAATAGGGAAAATTAAAGGAGAGGGGTACAGATGGTATATGGCAGCTCTGTATTACTTGCTCAATTTTTCTATAAAACTAAAGTTGTTCTAACAAAAATAAGTCAATTAAATTTTTACAAAAGTTAACCCTATACTTGAGGAACTCAAAAATGTTTCATTCTTCTTTCACAGAGGTAAATCAGCAAGAATCTTTTCTCTTAGTTATAAAAACAAAAATTAAATTTGGTTCAGTAGTTTAAGAATTTTAAAAAGCACATATATTCAAAAGAAAAGGACATTATATATCATGTACCTCAGGTTATTGTCCTGAAAATGATGCATAAACATTCATGAGTGCCATGAGAAACAGACATAGAAAAAGGTAAGAGAAATCAGGAAAGGAAAACAAAATGAAAATGGGAAAGATGAACAGGATCACAGATAGTTACTAAGAGAAACGAAACATATAATTGATGAACTCCTGGGTTTCCACTCTTCCCTGAGGAAAGACTCAAAGTGCCTGGCTGATAGAAGTGCATAGAATACACTATAAGCATCAGGCAGCTACACTATCACAATCCTTAGCCAGTGTACACAGAGGACAAAAGCAATTGTTTCTTAGTAAATACCAATAGGCAAAGTATGTGAAAAAAAAAACCAAAACTGGATTGGGGTAATCATTATTTAATTAATTCTATATGGTGTCTATTTCTGTTTTCCAAAAAACAATGGAAGAAATCAAATAATATCACCATCGTGAGTTTCCAAGACCATTAAGATGCTAGCATTTGCTCATTCCATGTTAGGTGGTTTCTGATCAGTTTGGTCACATCATATATGTATGCCTACCTTTCTCCTTTCTCCATGGGTTACAAATAACAGCCACATGCAGGTCATTCCTCCTTATTTTCTATCTTAAATTCCTTTTTACTCTTAAATTCATTTCTCCTCTTAAATTCATTGATTTAATTAACTATTATTTACTATTAATTCCATACATTTAAATTAGATGATAATGTGTACAGGTCATAGTTGTACACAATTTAAATATGTATTTACAAATTGAAATGTCAAAGAACATTTTATGGCCCCATCCTTCCTCATCACCAGTTCTCTTTCTTCAGGGGAATCTATTTTTGTCTGATTCCTCTTCTACCTACCCCCATAAACACTATACTGTTATCAACTTTTCTTTTTTTTTTTTTTTAACTAATTTTACCTCTTTCAATGGCTAGTTGATTATATAATGTGTTTTACCTCATAGATAGGTGTTTTACAGATCTGGCAGAAAAGGGGTATAAAGTTGTGATATATTAATAGGTAGATAAAGAAATCAATAAAGTGAAGCAATGATTAACTGCTAATAATACAAAGAGTAATATATAAAAATGCATTGATAGTATGTTTTATGGCTTGATTATACCCTAATATTTATATGTGTATAGTAACAAGATGCTAAAACTGAATATAGATTGAACAACAAATTTGTGTTCAACTGTATTAGGTAAGTGGTCATAGGTGAGAGTTTATGAGAAGAAAATCCTCAATGTAATTAGTAAATTGAAAATAGATAAGTATTTCCCCACCTTACTCATTTCAATCTTACTATGTGACTTGCTTTCACCTGTGGAATATGGGCAGTAGTCACAATGTGCTATTTCTATACCTAGATCTTAAGCGTCATCATGTGTTTTGTCCCTCTTGTACTTCACTATTTCCATGAAAAGAGCAGGCCCTTTATAGCCTGTTGATTCAGGGGAAAAAAAAAAAAGATAGTGGAGCAGATCTGTACTCTATCCACAAATCGGGGGAAGCCCAGCCAAATCCAGCTTAGATCATGTGAACTTCACCCAATCTGCATAACAGTGAATGAGAAATACTTGTGGCCTGCAGTTTCCCTTTGAATGGTGAGGTGGTTTATTACATAGCTTTATTGTAGTCATATTGGGTCATCGGGAAAATCATGATGTATTTTTTTATGTTTTTCAATGCAAAAATGCATCATGAATTTCCCAACTCAATAATTCATACAACCTCTCTTTTTTTGAATTTTTAAAATTAAATTTATTGTGGTGACATTGAATAATAAAATTATATAAGTTTCAAGTGTACAATTCTATAATACATCATCTATATAATGCATTTTGTGTTCATCACCCAAAGTCAGATCTCCTTCCATCACTATATATATTTGAACCCCTTTACCCCCTTCTATCTGCACCTCTCCCCACTTAGCCTCTGGTAACCACCAAACTTTTGTTGGAAATTTCTAAAAATATCTGCTGATCCTCAGTTCTCCCTTCTTATTTATGAGTTAGGCAATAGATGTTGTTTAGAGCCTGTATGTGTGTTTAGGGTAGAGGAATTGAAGGACCTGAATTTTCTGGGTTTCATTGTTGTGTCATAAAGCCATTAATGACTTTTTGTTTGTCATTCAAGCTTCTCCAAACATTAGTTTTAGTAGGCCTTTTTTCTTATTTTACAAGTAATTTTAACTAGGAGAAACTGCCCAGTTTTCAGTCTAGAAGGTATAAAATCATTGCTAGGTATAAAATCATCCAGGGATACAATACTTGAATTGACTAAGGACCTCACATTCAGCGTGTAGATTTTCACTTCATCCCTATCTTTTCATCAAGTCATATCTCACACCCTCACCTATATGTAATACTTTCATTAGTCTTTTTCATTTTTTGGGTTTTTTTGTTTTGTTTTGTTTTTCCTGGAAAAATTATATCCTCTTTATGCCATGTGGTGCAGTTGCCTTTTTGGGGCAGGAATAAAGAATGAAATCTAGTGTTTAACTACTTTTTATGCAAACTTTATAATATAATAATAATTAGAATATTATAATACCAACAAACGCTTATACCAATAACTACACACGACTATTTCAAGGGTTTATGCCTATTAACTTCTTTAATTCTCCCAACAATGTAGGTACTATTATTACTCCTATTACTATTATGTAGGTACTATTATTATATGTGATGCAATCATGTTTTTGATATTCTGCTTTTGTATGCTTGTCACGTCTTTGCATGAGGGAACAGATATACTTATTTTTAATTCTGATATTGTTAGCTAAATATATTTACTAAATACACTTAATATGTTTCTCTGAATCAATATAATATCAATAATTCTTGGTATTCTCACTGAACTTAACAAAAATGGTCGATGTGCATAGCAAATAAGTTAGGAAAAATGTTGCAAGGCATTCAGAAAATCTGTTAGATACAGGATCCTGAAGAGAGATGAAGTAGAAAAATTAGTAGTATTTAGCATGCAGTCATCATTAACAGTGTTATTCTCTGCATGTGTTTCCAAAATACACAGGATATTCCATGGGCCAGATTTGCTTCTTTGCACATAAATCATCTCTCTGTTTCTGTGTTAAGTGTTATTTAGCAGTGTAGCATCAGTGGCATGATATGATTTTAATTTGGTAGCTTGCCTATTTCAGTGATAGAGTCAGCTTTAACTGGATCCATGATACAGTTGGCCCTTCATAGCTGTATGATTTGGGGGTATTCTTGCTTTTGTAAAACCCGTCTGGCCTGGTGTCTCTAATACACACATCTGCAGAGGCAGCAGGTAATTAATGTTATTGATGGTGCTCATTTACATTGCATCTTTGTACCAAATTCCTTGCTAAATTACCACAGGCCTTCACATAAGAATTCTTTAGAGAATCTTATAATGTTCCTTTTCACAATTCAGTCCTACTTAGTAACTATAAATATATTTTTCTCTCTTTACTTAAATATTGTGACAAGGTCACAATAGACATTGCTTTTATAGACTCTGAGAAAGGGTGAATGTTTTCTAGACAAGCTTTAATACCCCTGATGGTTAACTTTCGTTAATTATTCAATTTATCATGCTCTTGATAATTGCTCAATAATTGCATATTGATTAACTGGAATATTCTTAGGAGTTCCTTAATATTCTTAAGAATTTACCTGGAATAAATTTTAGAAGGAGCATTACTGGGTAAACAGATAGGAATATTTTATAATTTCTTTTGTTTTCTTTGGTTTTTTTGGTAAATACATTGATAGATGGGGAAAGAGAAATTATGTGTCTATTTACAATCACAAAGGGGATACATAAAAGAACCATTTCATAATGTTCCTTCATATAATTATTCATTTTTATGTTATCAATGTACAATAAAATTATGATTACATAATCATTTTAATTTGCATACTTGTGATTTCTTGTGAAGCTGAACTTTGTATAGTGTTTTACATTAATTCTTTATACAATTTTTCTGTTGATGCTCCCTATTTCTTCCTAATTTGGAGTACACCTCTATTTCTGAATCTCATAATATATCACAATGTATCACAGGTAAAATATATTTATATTAAAAACAATATTTCTCTCCTTGTTATTTTGATATACAATATACATCATTGAGAATATAGACTTTAAGGATTTTTCTTAATTATTAAATTTATTAGTGTGATATTGGTAAATAAAATTATATAGTTTTCAAGTATACAATTCTATGAAGAAAGTGTCTCCAATAAATGGTATTTGGAAAAATTGGAAAGCCAAGTGCAAAAGAATGAAACTAGACTGCTATCTGGCACCATATACCAAAACTCAAAATGAATCAAAGACCTAAACATAATACCTGAAACGATAAATTGCATAGAAGGGGTGGTGGTCTGAGATGGGAGATTAGGTGGGCGCTGTACCTACTGCCTCTCAGGATCACACCAAAATTAGAAATAAATTATAGAACAATCAACTTCTGGATTCATCTGAACACTAGCTGAGCAGACCACTAAAACTAAGGATTTAAAGAAAAGGCCATGTAGAGACTGGTAGGAAGGGCAGAGATGCGAGGCAGGCTGACCCCAGGCCCACAGAGAGAGATGAACACTGGGAAGGACACCTCCATGGCAGAGATACCAAAAGGAAGGGCCCTCCTAAGCCTCACACCAGACTCCCCAGCTCCGGGGTCCTGTGTCAGGAAGGGGAGTCCCCACAACATCTGGTGGTGGAAATCAGCGAGGACTCAGTCTGCCCGTCCTGGTGGGGCAGAGGACAGCTGGAGGCCCAGATGCCCTCCTGTGGATAAGACACACAGACTCGCTCCATGGCAGGTACTCACCTGGCCTCTGTCAAAGGGAGTGGCATCTTGGGCTCCCAGGAACCTGCAGGGAAGGACTGAAATGAATGCCTTTGGCATGGAAGCTGGAGGGACTGGAGCCATTGTTCACCCTTTGTGGAGCCTGCACACATGCGGATTACAGGGGGCACTATATTTTCAGGGCCAAGCCCTTTCCTAAAGGGCCAGGTCTGGGACAGCATTGGTCTGATAGAATAGACACACTCCTGTGCATGTGCATACTCCCTTGGCTGATGCCCTGGGTCCCCACCCTTCACACAGCTTGTGCTGCATTGCCCAGGAATCACCTGACTGCAGGTCTGCTGGCCTCACCCCACAGGCTGTGGATTGGGACAGTCTGAGGGACTGCAACGATAGAAGAACGACTGCTGGATGGGCATTGGGCCAGCAACTGTGCCCCTATTCATGAGAGCATTTCGGCAGGCTGGTTGCAGGGTGCAGAAGGAGAAACTGCACTGATGTTGTAGAAGCCACCTCCCACACCCCATATCACCCTGAGGGCCTACCATCCCCACCTAGAGCTGCATTGCCAGAGGTCGCTGGGTGCCTGGTGGCCAGGCCCACCTCCACAGGCTAAGGAGGTTTATTTTGAGTGTGTTTTTTCCCCAGAAGAAAGCCCTAAGTGGCTTGGGAAGATTTGGATGATGAATAATGTCCCAGTGGCCACCACAGATGCTTGTAGGGACCTCTCGGGAGCTTGTGAGCCTGAGGTAGAGGCCCATGCACCTGTGGTTCACAGTGGGGTGCCATTTTTTCTGGGCTGGGCCATTCTCCAGGGGGCCAGGTCTTAGGCTACATTGGTCTGGCGGAACTAGTGTGCTGGTGCAGGTGGCCTTGAGCACATTGTCTTGTGACCTTCTGGGTGGGGCGCTGGGACCCTGCCCTTCACACAACTGGTTCTGCCTCACCAGGAAGACTCTTTCTGGCTGGGTGGCTGGCCCCGCCCCACTGACTGCTTGCAGGTTAAAGCAAGCAGAGAGCCTTTTTTCTTTTTCCTTTCGTTTTTCTTTTTTTCTTCTTTGTCCTGTTGTCCTTTCTTTGTTGATGTTGTTTTTCTTGCTTGTTTATTTGTTTTGGTGTTTTCATTGTTTTGTTTTGTATTTTTATTTGTTTTGTCTCTTTGTTGTTTGTGGTTTTTCCTGTGTGTATATTTGATTTTGTTGTTGTTGTTTTGTTTTACTTTGTTTTGCAAGGTGGTTGAGGAACCAACCACCACTGGTCCAGGAGCCAAAACTACACTGAATTTGTAGAAACCACAGCCCACACCTTTTAGCCCCCTGTAACACTGCTTGACCCACCTAGAGCTGTATTGCCACGGGCACTCTGGGTGCCTGGTGACCAGCTCCACCCCCACAAATCATGGAGGAGGTTTTTTATAGCAGTGGGCTGTACATATTGGTCTAAGGAGATTTTGTGGTGAACAGTGACCCAAAACCTGCAGCACAGCCACGTGGGAGCAGCTCTTGGGAATTTGCAAGCCTGAGGTAGAGGCTGGCTGCAATGCCCCTGGGGCATTATGCAAGGTAGTCACAGGCCAGGCACTGATGGTAAGATGTGAATCTCACAAGAGTCACCAGAAACAGCATGGCCAAAGGCCAGCTTCTCGCCACAACAGAGCACTGCCTGGTTTGACCCACTGGTGGCACACCCAAAGGGGGTTCTCAATAGGCACAAGAGTCAGCAGGGATGAGCATCTGCTGAGGGTTCAACCCTCACACAGCAGCTCAAACACTGTGGGCACAGCCAATGCTCATAGCTAGTCAGCCTGGGCATCAATCCCACCCACTGACAAGCAAAAAGCAGTTAAGACTCAACTACAACAGAAAAATACAACACAAGGGACACCTCTGAAACATATGCACAGGAGATTAGGGAGACTTCCAAGTCCCCTACAAAGGACACATACTACATAAGACCACCCAACAAAGACTGAGAGACACAAGTGATCTACCTAATATATTTGAAGCAAACACAGAGTGACAACCAGAATGAGGAAACAAAGAACCATGTCCCATAAAAATAAAATAAGAAACCTCCAGAAATGGAACTAAATGAAACAGAGGCAACCAACCTACCAGAGACAGAGTTTAGAAAACTGATTATAAGAATGTTTAAGGAACTTAGTGAGAATTTCAACAAAGAGACAGCAAGTATAAAGAAGGATATAGAAATCATAAAAAAATAACCCGTCAGAAATAAAGAATACAATAATTGAAATGAAGAATAAATACACTAGAGGAATCACCAGCAGATTAGATGAAGCAGAGGATTGAATCAGAGAATGAGAAAACAAGACAGCAGAATTCAATCAATCAAAACAAAAAAAGAAAACAGAATTAAAAACAATGAAAATAGTTTAAGAATCCTATGGGACAACATCAAGTGCAACCACATCCACATCTGATGAATATCAGAGAGAGAAGTGAGGGAGCAAGGGATTGAGAACATATTTGAAGAAATAATGACTGAAAATTTCTTTAACCTGGTGAAGGAAAATGATATCCACTTCCAGGAAGTACAGAGTCCCAAACAAGATGAGCCCAGACATGCCCACACCAAGAAACATCAGAGTTAAAATGGCAAAAGTTAAAGATAGGGAGAGAATCCTAAAAGCAGCAAGAGGAAGACAGTGAGTTACTTACAAGGGAGTTCCCATGAGACTAACAAAACTTTCTACAGAAACTTCGCAGGCCAGAAGGGAGTGGCAGGGCATATTCAAAGTGATAAAAAACAAAGGCCTACAACCAAGATTGCTCTACCCAGCAAGGCTATCATTTAAAATTGAAGAAGACATAAAGCTTCCCAGAAAAATATAACCTAAAAGAATTCATTACCATGAAGCCAGTATCACAGGAAATGTTAAAAGCAAAAGAAAGGTGAAATTAAACTGACTAATGAAGACCAGAAATATGAATAATAAAATGGTATTAACTATGTACTTATCAATAATCACTTTAAAACTAAATGAATTAAATGATCCAATCAAAAGACATAGGGTAGCTGAGTGGATAAGAAAACAGGACCCATTCATATGCTGTTTCCAAGAGACCCACTTCAAACCAAGACACACATAGACAGAAAGGGATAGAATAAGATATTTCACACAAATGGAAATGAGATAAAAGCTGGAGTAGCAATACATATATCAAACTAAATAGACATTAAAATGAAGACTTATCAAACTAAATAGACATTAAAATGAAGACTATAGTAAAAGATAAAGAAGGGCACTACATAATAATAAAGGATCAAGCCAAGAAGATGACATAACCCTAATAAACATCTATGTACCCAACATAGGAGCATTTAAATTCATAAAGCAAACATTGACTGACATAAAGATGGATCAGTAATAGCACAATCAGTGTAAGGGCTTGAACACCACACTGACATAAATGGACAGATCCTCCAGACAGAAAAACAATATGGAAACACTGGCTTTAAATTACACATTAGACCAGTTGGATTTAATCGATATTTTTAGAGCATTTCGCCCCAAAACAGGAGAATATACATTCTTGTCAAGTGTATATGAAACATTTTCCAAGGTAGACCACATGCTAAGCCACAAAGGAGTTTCAATAAATTTAAGAAGACTGAAATCATATCAAGCATCTATTCTGACCACAGCACTATGAAACTAGAAATCAATTATATGAAACATTTTCCAAGGTAGACTACATGCTAAGCCACAAAGGATTTTCAATAAATTTAAGAAGACTGAAATCATATCAAGCATCTATTCTGACCACAGCACTATGAAACTAGAAATCAATTATAAGAAGAAAACTGAAAAACACACAAACACATGAAAGGTAAATAACATGCTACTAAATAGCGAGTGGGTCAACAATGAGACCAAGGAAGACATCAAAAGATACCTTGAGACAAATGAAAATGAAAACACAATGACCTAAAATCTATGGGATGAAATGACAGCAGTCCTAAGAGAGAAAGTCACAGCAATGCAGGCCTACAAAACAAAAGAAAAATCTTAAATCAACAGTCTATTTTTATGCCTGAAGGAACTGGAAAAATAACAGCAAAATAAGCCCAAATGGAGTACAAAAAAAGGAAATAATAAAGATCAAAGAGGAAATAAACGATATAGAGAAAAAACAGGAAAATCAATGAAACCAAGAGCTGGTTCTTTGAAAATATAAACAAAATTGAAAAACCTTTAGCCAGGCTTATTAAGAAAGAGAGAGAGGGGACCCAAATTATAAAATCAGAAATGAAAGAGAAGTGATGACACCACAGAAATAGAAAAAAATTAAGAAAATACTATGAGCAACTACATATCAACAAATTACACAATCTGGAAGAAATTGATAAATTCATAGAAGCATACAATCTCCCAAGGCTGAATCAGGAAGAAACAGAAAATCTGAACAGACCAATTACTACAACGAAATTGAATTGGTAATCAACAAACTCCAAACAAAATTCCTATACCAGACGGCTTCACAGATAAATCTTACCAAACATTTGAAAAAGAATTGTTACCTATTCTCTTCAAACTATTCCCAAAATTCCTGAAGGAGGGAAGGCTCCCACACTCTTTTTACAAGGCCATTATTACCCTGATCCCCTATCTATCTATCTATCTATCTATCTATCTATCTATCTATCTATGCCAATATCCCTAATGAACATAGATGCAAAAACCCTCAATAAAATATTAGCACACCAAAATCAGCAATACATTAAATAGATCATACACCACGATCAAGAGGGATTCATTCCTGGTATGCAGAGTTAGTTCAATATTCACAAATCAATTAATGTTATACACCACATTAACAAAATGAAAAATAAAAATCATATGGTCATATCAATAGATGCAGAAAAAGAGTTTGGCCAAATACAGCAGCCATTTATGATAAACTCTTCACAAAGTGAGAACAGAGGGATCATACCTCAAGATAATAAAGTCCATGTATGATAAACCACAGCCAACATCATACACAATGGGGAAAAGCTAAAGCATTCCCCTTAAGATCAGGAACAAGGATGCCGACTTTCAGCACCTTTATTAACATAGTATGGGAAGTTCTAGCCACAGCAATCAGACAAGACACAGAAATAAAAGGCACCCAAAAATTAGAAAGGACGAAGCAAATTGTCATATGCAGATGACATTATATTATATATAAAGAACCCTAAAGATTCCCCCAAGAAACTAGCAGAACTGATAAATGAATTTTGTAAAGTAGCAGGATACAAAATTAATTTTGAGAAATCAGTTGCATTTGTATATACCAATAACAAACTATGAAAAGGAGAAATTAAGAAAACAATCTCATTTTTGATTGCTTCAAAAACAGTAAAATACATAGGAATAAGGGCAGGCCGAGTGGCTCAGTTGGTTAAGAGCTCGCTCAAGAGTGCGAGGTGAGCTCTGAGCAACAGCTGTCCGAGGCCAGCCCAAGCTGAGTTGCCGTTGAGCTGCCAACAGGTGGCAGGATGGCTCAGCTAAAAAAAAAAAAAAATACATAGGAATAAATTTAACCAAGGAAGCAAAAGACCTGTACTCAGAAAATTATAAGACACTGAAGAAAGAAATAAAAGAAGATACCAATAAATGGAAACACCTACCATGCTCATGGATAGGAAGAATTAATATAGTTAAAATGTTCATACTACCTAAGGCAATAGATTCAACACAATCCCTATCAAACTACCAGTGACATCCTTCACAGAACTACAACAAATAATCCTAAAATTTATATGGAACCATAAAAGATCCCAAATAGCCATAGCAACCTTGAGAAATAAACAAAGTGGGAGGTATCATGCTACTTGACATCAAATCATACTATAAGGCCATAGTAATCAAAACAGCATAGTATTGGCATAAAAGCAGACATATAGGTCAATGGAAAATAACAGAGAACCACGAAATAAATCCATGCCTATATGATCATTAAATCTATGACAACGAAAGCAAGAATTTACATAGAGGTAAAGACAGTCTATTTAATATATTGTGCTGGGAAAACTGGACAGATACATGAAAAAAAAATGAAACTGGACCATCTTCTTATGCCATATAAAAGAATAAGTTCAAAATGGAACTTAAATGTAAGACCTGAAAGGATAAAACTCCTAGAAAAAAATATAGGAAGAAAATTCACAGACATTTAAATTACCCTTAGTGATATTTTTACTAATATATATCCTCAGGCAAGGGAAGCAAAATAAAAAATAAACTGTGGGATTACATCAAACTAAAAAGATTTTTTTACAGCAAAGGAAACCATCAATAAAACAAAGAGGTGTCCTACTGAATGGGAGAAGATATTTGCCAATGATACATCTAATAAGGGGTTAATATTCAAAATTTATAAAACACTCATACAACTCAATACCAAAAAAACAAACAACCCACTTAAAAAATGGGCAGAGGATATGAAGAGACATTTCTCTAAAGAGGACATATAGATGGCCAATGGACATATGAAAAAATGCTCAATGTCACTAATCATTAGAGAAATGCAAATAAAAACCTTAATGAGATACCACCTCACTCCTGTCAGCATGGCTGTCATCAATGAACACCAAAGTTGGCCAGGATGTGGATAAAAGGGAACCCTTGTGCACTGTTGGTGGAATTGCAGATTGGTGCAGCCATTATGGGAAACAACGCAGACATACCTCAAAAAACTGAAAATGGAACTACCTTATGATCCAGCAATTCCACTCCTGGGTATTTAGCGAAAGGAATCCAAAACACTAATTTGACAAAATATATGTACCCCTGTGTTTATTGCCACTCTATTCACAACAGCCAAGACATGGAAACCACCAAAATACCCACCCATCGACAACTGGATAAAGAAACTGTAGTACATTTACACAATGGAGTATTTACTCTGCCATAAAAAAGAATGAAATGTTACCATATGCAACAACATTGATGGACCTAGAGAATATTATGCTAAGTGAAATAAGTCAGAGTAAGAAAGACAAACACCGTATGATCTCACTTATATGTGGGATCTAAAAAGCAGACTAAATGAACAAACAAAACAGAAATAGACTCACAGATATAAGGAAAAAAAAACTGATGGTTGCTAGGTGGAAGGGGGGTGGGAGTGGGGGTGAAGGGATTAGAAAGTGCAAATTAGTAGTCACAACATACTCATAGGGATATGAAATATGCCATGGGAAATATAATCAATAATGTTATAAAGATTATGTAGGGTGCCAGATGGGCACTGGATTTATGAGGGGGATCACGTCATAGATTGTGTAGATGCCTGACCAATATGCTATACATCTGAAGCTGAAGTAGAATAATATTGAATTTTAAATAAATGTAAATATAAATACATACATACACACACACACACACTGCCACAGGATGTGGAGTACAGCATACTGAACATAGACAATGATACAGAAACAGCTATATACTGTCAGAGGGGTAATAGATCATGGGGTCATCACTTTGTAAGGGGTGTACAAAGCAACTATTATGTTGCTTTGTACACCTGAAACTAATAAAGGTAATAATAATAATAAACTGCATAGACGAAAGCATAGTTACTAAATTTATGGACCTTGGGTTTACAGAGAATTTTATGAATTTGACCTCAAAGGCAAGGGAAGTAAAAGGAAAAACAAAATGAATGGGACCATATCAAACTAAAAAATTCTGCACAGCAATAGAGACCATCAACAAAACAAAGGGAGGCAACCAACTCAATGAGAGAAGATATTTGCAAAAAACACTTTCTATACGGGACTACTACCCAAAATATATAAAGAACTCATACAGCTCAAAAACCAAAACCCAAATAATCCAATTAAAAAATGGGCAGAGGACGTGAACAGATACTTTTCCCAAGAAGACAAACTGCTATAAGATATATGAAAAAATGCTCAACTTCCCTAACTATGGAAATGCAAATCAAAACCACAATGAGCTATCACCTCACACCTGTTAGAATTGCTATTATCAACAAGATAAATAATAGCAAGTATTGGAAAAGTTGTAGAGAGAAAAGAACCCTTATACACTGTGGGGTGAATGTAAATTGGCACAGACACTACGGAAAACAGAATGGAGGTTCCTCAAAAAGTTAAGGATAGAATTATCATACATCTCAGCAACCCTACTTCTGGGTATCTACACAAAAATCTGAAAACATTTATCCATAAAGGTATATGTACCCCTATGTTCACTGCAGCATTATTCATGGTAGCCAAGACACAGAAACAACTGAAGTGTCCTTTGATAGATGATTGGATAAAGAAAATGTGGTACATGTATACACAGGAAATAGTAATCAACCATAAGAAAAGATGAAATACTGCCATTTGGGACTACATGGATGGATCTTGAGATTATCATGCTAAGTGAAATAAGTCAGACAGAAAAAGTTGAGAACCATATGATTTCACTCATATATGAAATATAAAACTGAAAGCAACAAATGAACAAGACAAACAACCAATCAAAAACTCAAAGACAGACAAGAGTTTATTCGTTAGCAGAGGGTAATGGGGAGGTGGTAGAAGAGGGAAGGGTGGGTCAAATATATGGTGATGGAAGGATAATTGACTTTCGGTGGTGAACACACGATGCAATATATAGATAATGTATTATAGAATTGTACACTTGAAACCTTTATAATTAGTTGCTAACCAATGTCACCCAATATGCTTAATAAAAATTTAAAAATAGAATGTCTTTATAAAGATACATAAAGATAACATACCACAATTATGCAAAATAATAAAACAGGCAAAACTGGCTAAATAAGTATATTTTCACATCAATCTACTTATACACACATGAAATGTATTTACAATTATACCTATAGTTTGTTTTTCTCTATGTTAATCTTTCAACCCTGTTTCATTAATTTGATATATTGTGTTTTCTATGCTTGTAGCAAAACATTCACCTAATAGTTAAAATTATTAAAATATTGTATCATCTGCTCAGAACTATGTATATCCTTCCATTTATTCACATTTTGTGTTGCCGCACATTCGTTCAGAATAAGTTCTTATAGTTTTATTTCCAAATAAAGTTAATGGTTTGTGAATATGCTACTTTACTGAACACTCTTATTAATAATTATCTTCTCTAGTTGACTCATTTATTTTTATTGTTATAAAATTAAACAATCTATACATGATTAAAATATCACCTTGTTTCAGTAGATAATTGTTACGTTTCTATATTTGTTTTATTTCATTGGTTTGAATACAGCAAAATGTCCCTTTATATTATCTTCCTCTGAATTTTAATGACAATGACTTTAATGTTTAACAATTAAGTTTGTGACTGCTGATTACTACTATATTAGGACATATTAAATAAGTGTGTTACTATTTTAATGATAATTTTAAGTAGGGTTGTGAATTAACTACTAAATTAATTTTTATCATCTGCTAATTTTTTATGTAATTTTTGTCATTTTACCTTTTTCTATTGCCCTATAAATGTAACATATTTCATAGACAATTTTCTAACATTGACCATTCTGTTATTCAAATGCATTTCACTCCCTCTATTCTAACTTTTCTAAAAGCCATTTTTCTTTTTTTAAAAATTATTATTAGTTACAGATGTACAAAACAATGCAATAGTTATCTTTTTCATACCTTAAAAAGTGACTCTGCCCACCCTCTCCACTGCCCCCCCACCCCCGATATCATACATGTCTACTACAATTCCATTGACTACAGCCCCAACGGCCATTTTTCTTTTTGTTGAGTTTATTATTATGTTTAGCTACATATTGAAAAAACCAAAGTGCTCTATTTATTGTTTTCATTTTTTTCTCACAATATTTTTCTCCATTGTATTTATTTCTTTTAATTAAAATTTACTGGGGTGACAATGGTTCATAGATTTACATAGGTTTCAAATGTACAATTCAGTATAACACTACATATACATGTGATACATATATATCGTATTGTGTTCACCACCCAGAGTCAGTTCTCCTTCCATCAATTATATTTAACCCCATTTACCCTCTTCTACCATGACCCTCCCTCCTTACCCTCTGTAACCACTAACCTATTGTCTGTGTCTATATGTTTCTGTTTCTTTGTCTTGTTCCTTTGTTGCTTTCAGTGTTATATCCCACAAAATCATATGGTTCTTGACTTTTCTTTTTTAGTCTATCTGAATTAGATTTTTTTTTTTATTTTTTTTTTTAGCTGAGCCATGCTGCCACTGTTGGCAGCTCAACGGCAGGCAACTCAGCTCGGGCTGGCATCGAATTGCTGTATCTGAGTTAGATTTTTATATAGGCCTTATGCTACAGTTTTCATATACTTGAAGTTCTTAAAATACTGTTGATAAAATGAATTATATTCAAGGTATGTAAGGAATGTTCACCATCAGAAAACACAGATCCATGTAATGCCCACATTAATAAATTTGACAACAGAAATCATATGAATATCTCAAACACACAGATGGAAGAACACAAAGTCAAACAAGAGCTGAAGGGAACTTACAGGGAGAATTCCAGGTTCCCTTCCAGCCAGAATGGCACATCATACTGTGGCTTGAGGACAGAGAAACCCATCCCCTCTTTTCATGGGCCTGCTACCCTTTACTCATGGAGGATGGATGACTCTTAGGGGGCTGCAAACTTTGCATGGGAATTCTCTCCTTAACTGGATCAGGCTGGCTCTAACAGAGTCACTCACCAAAACTGTGACTCTGGAAACTTGGGGCAGTGAATACTACCTGCCATGAGACTTCCATCCTCCTCTGTGCCACAGTCCAGGCCCCCACAGGGGCTATCTGGCAACCACAGTACTCAATCCTTGCCTTACTTGTGCAATTTGGTTGCTGCCACTGGAAGCTATCACTCCTCTTAGGCAGGGCCTAGAGTGTGAGGTCTGGTAGGGCATAAGAAACATAAGTGGGGTAGAGCAGCTGGTGATGATGTGGGGAGCAGGCAAGCAAGAACCCATCACAAGGAGGTAGGGAGGTTGTGGGATACAGGATGATAAATGGACCTAGGCTCCAAGTCACTCCCCAACCCCTCCACCTACCCCTGCACATGCTCCATTTCCAATGGACTGAATTCACAAATCATGAATTCTGTCGCGTCCTGCACGACGGGGTCTGGCTTCCTTGAGAGGGCCGACGGGGACTGAGAAACAGAAATGATAGGCGAGACAAAGGATAGTTCGAAAGCAGTGCTAGCCAGGGGACTCAGTGTCCGATGGACAATGAACCCCGAATCGAGCGTGACTGCAGCTTTTATTAGGTTTAATACAGGGAAGTAGCATTGTTCTTTCCACGGTCTGTAGGTCCCATACATCATTCCAGAGAACATTGCTCACTTCCAACTGTCCTGTGGCCCACAGGCTACCTTGATCAAAAGTCTCATGACCTGTATACATATACCTCCTGGAGAGACAGAAACTGTTCATTATGAGGTCTAAAGGCTAGAATGCATGGAGTACTGATGTTATCACTTGTTCAGATTTCACTTCTCACACAGGCTTTCAGCCCTGCTGACAGGAGATCTCAGGCCCATGTTCTTCACTTTTATGATTCCTCCCATGGTGCCCCCTGGATGGTGCCTGGCTTAGGTTGCCCTATTGACCTTAGGGTCATACCCGTCTTTGGCTAACCCACCCTCTTTCTTGGGGTCCCATGGGGAATTGCCATAAGCATAATGAAAGTACTGTCTCCACGAGGATCTGTTGTTAAGGAAAGGTGCAGGGAGGCAAACGACTAGGCTGCTGTGTGACCACAGAATTCAAAGACAAAATTGTTAAAAATTTCAAGATAGCTGCCATAGGCCATTAAACTGCACGTGCAGAGCTTTGAGAAACTAGTTTCTCCATGAAGCCAGCCCTGCATATTTTGTTACCAGGCTGACAGTGAAAATATAGTTTACTTTTATTCACCAGTGTGTCCTATTATAGAAAATAGAGTATATTTCCACCACATCTATAACTCAACACTTTTACTTCTATTAGACATCTGAAAGAAACTGAACAAATGCATTTTGAAAGAATCCATGTCCAGGATGTTCACTGCAGCATCATATGTGGTGGTACAGTATAAGAATCCACCATAATGTACCTCAGTGTAAGAATGAAGAGAACAAACACAAGGATGCACTAACAGAAAGTATCAGCCATAGAAACATGAGTGGAGAGTAAAATCATAGCACTTAATGGAGGAAAATGGGAAACAGAATGAGATATATAAGACAATACCATTTATCTAAGGTTGAAATTATGTGTCTACAATACAAAAATATACACTTTGCAGGTATACAAGCAAAAAGAGTACATTGAAATGAGTACAATGGTTGCCTCTGGGGCACAGAGTACAGAAAATGGTGTATGGATATGTACAATGAATTATGGAAAAGATAAAAAAGAGAAGGGAAGAGAAAGCTAGAATTGAGAGAAAGATGCAAGAGTAAAGTGCCATTTTTATCATAACATATCAAAGGGACACACTGTTAATACGATTGATGACTATTGATATTGACCTCTGTCACCTGGTTGAGGTATTTCTCCAGTCACTCTTTCACTCTTGTTCACTCTGTTCCCCTTAGACACACACACACACATTACAGTCTTTGGAAGAAAGTCATTGTATGCAGCTCACACTCAAGGAGTGTGGAGTTATCCTCCATTTATTAGAGGGAGGATAGGGTGACTACATACATTACTTGGAGTTTTTCTATGTGAAAGATGTGTCTATTCTCCTCCATTTGTTTGTTTATTTATTTATTTATATACACATGGATTCATGGGCATTTATTTTATATGTAGTTCTAATCTTGTACTACTGTTTCTTTACTCAGATTTTTCCAGCTTTGGCAACTGAGGGCTCCTTCAGTTTGCTCCTAAGTCCCATGAATATACCCGAGTAACTATGATTTAGTTTTTTTGTTTGTTTGTGCTTTTGTTTAAAACCTCCTCACATTCTTGTGCTGCAAGATATTAAGATTCATTGTGTACATTCCCTGCTATTTCCTAGAATCAGCCTCCATTTCTCCAAGGAGCCCTGGTTACTTTTATTGGAAAACAGTAATATAAACCAAGATCTGGGAACTAGGCACATTCATTGCAACTGGGGTGTCACTGTCATTGCATCTTGTTTTTTTTTCTGCTGACAGAGGAAGGAAATACTTGAGTATATACTTAACAGACATCACTCTATAGTTACTTAGGTCAGCACCCACCTCCCTTACCCCATTAGGACACATGTCTCCATCATTTTAATGCAGTTAGATTCGTTTGTCACACTTTTAATTCCATCCTAAAGTCCCCCAACCTTCTAAATGACTTTTAATTATTTTATATATATAAATTTAAGTCTTTATGCTGTAAATAAAGTTCTATGGGTTTTGACAAATATACAATGTCATATAAAACCATTATAGTGCCATACAGAATAGTTTCACTGGCTTAGAATATACCCCTATACTTCACATATTCAACCCTCAATTTTGCCTACCCTAAATCCCTGGCAACTACAGAATGATCTAGCACCTCTGCAGATATGCATTTTTCACAATGTTGTATAAACAGAATCATAAAATATGTAGCCTTTTCAGACTGACTTCTTTCAATTACCAATATTCACTTAAGATTCAACCATGTCTTTGCATGGGTGACATCTTATTCCATTTTTCCTGCTGAATTGTATCCCATCACATGTGTATACCAAAAGTTGTTTATCTAGTTATCTGGAAGGACATCTTGATTGCTTCCAATTTTGGTGATTAAGAATACAGCTTTTAAAAACATTTATGTGAAGGTGTCTATGTGGACTTAAATGTTCAAATCAGTTTGGTAAATAACTAGGAGTGGGATTGCTGGGTTGTATGTTGTAGAACCATAGTTAACTCTATAAGAAACAAACTTTCTTCTAACGTGGTTGTAGCATGTTACACTCCTACCAACAATGAATTAGAGCTCCGGTTACCTTGCATCCTTGCCAGCAACTGCCTAGACTTGAATGCTCTGTTTGAGATTACCATATGATCTATTTAACCCACCCAAAATCTAGCTCTACAAATCTACTTCCTTTGTTACAAAAAGTACATGAGTACTGATCAATGGAGTAAAGTGCTTATATATTGTCATTCTTGAAAAAAAAGTACCTCTGTAATAAGACAATGACTTGTTAATGCACAAAAATCCAAACTAAATATGTTAGTAGTAAATAATAAAACTAATTCCTGCAGTTTTTAGAGATAAATTCATGGGTATAAGCACTTTTTAGAGATAGGAGTGCCACTTGAAGCTAGGGGTCATAGTAACTAGAGCCAATAACCATTCTATTTTGTCAGTGCATCCATTTGTGGTACAATTACCACATATTTCAGATATGGTCCATGGACATTATCTAATTTAATGATACAACCAATTCTTAGGATATATGTACTAACTCACCCAATGAAATTGTGTTTTGTAAGTGAAACAAGGAGTCCAAAAATTCTGGCCCAATCCTGTACCAAATATGCCTTATTCTGAGATTAGATGGAATTAAAATACTGTGATATTTTATTTTTAAGAAAAAATAAACCAAATAATGTTTGCATGTTCCCAAGATAACAACTAAAAGGAAGAAATATTGAGACATCTAAAAATTTTATAATCATGATCCTTCGTTTAGAAATTGTGAACATTAATATTTCACATATCTAAAATAACAACAGTAGTAACAATATAAATTTATGTGTCAAATGAGATAAGAGGATAGTGATTGGATATTTCAATTAACCAAATATTTCCGTGACAAAGAATAAACTAAAAGTGACAAAATAACTTCTTTCTTTGGATTTAGGATTAGTTCTGGTTGGAAGGCAGTAGACAGACAATTCCTTCTGTTAATGCTCACTTTCCTGCGTGAGCTGCCCTGGCAATGAGGCCCTAGGCTATTCAGATTATTAAACATTGTATCAAGAAGAAGGCAGGAACAGAGCAGACAATGTTTATTCATCGCATTGAATGGGGACCAATGAAACAATGAAACACATAGGCCCATTTCTAGCTTTTTATGGGCATTTTGGTTGATTCTGATCATAAAATATTTAAGCATGAACTTCCCCTGGAAGGGAGCACATAATTTTCACTGGACCTAACAAAAACTGATTCAAAAGGTAAACTAATCATTAAGGATGGACAATTAGCCATTATTTAAACCCATGTTTTCACTTTTTTTTCCTTTTACCAAAATCCAAGTTATACATCATATGTCATTGAATGAAAAAAATTGTAGCAGGTTTCATAGAGTAGCCATTCAGTAGATATAAGCTACTGATAAGTCGATCTTTATCTCTGCCTTCTTTTCTAGACTATCACTAAGTCTTAGTGTTCCTGGGGAAAACTGTGCAATTTTGGTTATGGATACATAATGATGATCCTGGCAAGATAAGCATCTGCAGACATGAAGAAGGTAAATAATGTGTCTAAGGACAGAGTTAGTGACTAAGTTATCTTATGAAAGCATCTTATCAATCTCGTTTGTTCATATTATTTTGGATTTATTTTCAAACGTGGTTTTAAAACCTATGAAATTAAATATCACCAAATTCAGTTAAGAAGTTTCCCTTGGTGGTTAAAAACTATATATTGCAGTAGAACTTTTGAATGAATTCATTGCTTTCAAAGGAATGTACTATCAATTTTCCGCTGGTTATTTAAGAGCAGTTTAATCCCAGCACAGGGAAGTCATGCTGGCCCCTGAGATATGGAATGCAAGGCTATCTGTGTGCCTTTCACTTAGACAGACATAAATCCCACAGTGATACCAGCGTGTTATCTTTTACTATATTTCCCACTGGAGTGATTCAGACTTTTGAGTGAAATAGTTGTCTACAGTTGTTGAAAATTGATTTATCTTTGATGATGAGTGAACTTGCTGACCAACCTCCTAAGGAGAAATACTTTTAGAGTAGAAATTCTTAGTGGTATTTCATGTCTTTGCCTTTGAGTTTCTTTAACCTCTTGTTTTAAATGTCTTTATGATCCTCTAATGAGACATAAGTCATAGGATACTTATTAGGAAACATATGCATGGTAAAATAATTTCAATGACTAAAAATGGATATGGGTTTAAAAACAAGTCTTCCACCTCCAATTCTCCCAATGTTATAGCTCATATCTTCACAAGCAATCACTATTATTTTATATACAGAGGGTACCAAAAAAGACGTATACACATTTAAAGAAAGAAAAAAAAATGTATGAATGGTAATGTTCAAAAAATATTGATAACAAAAGATGAAAAAAAGTCATGCTGAATTTCTGCAATTACAAGAGGTGCTCAAAGTGGTTACCATCAGCATCCAGACACTTCTGATTATGGTGAACTATTGCTTAAGCATAGATAACATCTATTAAAATGTATATGCATTTTTTGGCACCCTTGGTAGTTCTATATTATATATACATGAGCTCTTTTCAATTTTTTTATAATTGAAAGGATGGTACATTTTGACACTGTTTTACATCTTTTTTTTTCTTATGCTTACATATGAAGGAGTTAATTCCATAAGAAATACATAGGTATCAAGTTACAGAGGTATACAGCTCAACAGACAGAAAAAAATGTTCTTAATCATATTAAAAAACTATTAGCATCTACCTTATTACTATGTTATTTAACATAGTATGTATTAAAGGACATATAGACTGCTATTACAAAATATACATCAATGCATTAGTAATTATTTGTTTCCATAAATACACATACATATGTATATAACATATAATCACAAGGTATACCTATAATATTTAAGTAGAGAATACCAGACTACCTTTCAAAGATTTTTAAAATTTACACTTTCATAAAGAATAAATAAGAATGTATATTTTCCATAGCATATTTGTTTTTAAACAGAAGATAACTAAGTAATATTTCAAAAATAAAATGTAAACAATAAAATATAGTGTTAAACTGGTATATAGACAATAAGAAAAAAGAAAAAAATGCATGTGTTACAATTTCATGTTTCTTTTTTTTTCAGGAATATCAATCAATGTAGGTTCTGAATTTTTATTAAGCAAACTGTGAGAACTCAAATAGCATAGATTTAAGGAATAAATGTTCTGCTAATTGTTCCAATTCCCTGTACATAAGTGTACATAAAATTTCACACCTTGCATGTATTTAATAATGTTTGAAAAGGGTTAGGCACATTGTGTTCTTGGTGTATTTTAGATTATAAAATTGGAGGACAATAAAAATGTGAACAGAAATTAAGAGATAACTACCTGAACTATCATTAAATTATAATAGACTTTTTTTAGAGCAATTTTAGGTTCACAGCAAAGCAAGTCGACAGTAACAGAGATTTCACATATACCTCCTGCCCCCTTCATACATAGTCTCCCCATTATCAATTTCCTCCAGCAGAGGGGTACATTTGTCACAAGTAATGAGCATACAGTGACACATCATTACAACCCCAATCCACAGTTTACTTTAGGGTTCAGTTCTGGTGTTCTAAATTATTTGGGTTTGGACAAAGGTATGATGATAGCAGTGTAAGAAGTAGTTTTACTACCCTAAAAACCCTCTGTGAATTGCCTATTCATCCCTCTAGGCTCTCCCTTAATTTCTAGCAACCACCAATCTTTTTTACTGTTGCCACAGTTCTGCCTTTTCTAGAGGGCATACAGTTGGAATTATACAGTATTTAGGTTTTCATATTAACTTTATTCACTTAGTTAAATGCATTTCAAGGTCTTCCATGTGTTTTTATGGCTTGATAAAAAGCTCATTTCTGTTTATCGCTGAATAATATTCCATTGTCTGCACATACTACTTTATTCACACATTCACCTACCCAAGGGCATCTGGGTGGCTTCCCAGTTTGGGCAGTTATAAATAAACCGGCTATGAATATCTATGTGCAGATTTTTCTGTGGACATAAGTTTTCAACTCCTTTGGATAAAACACAAGGAGCACAATTACTGGATCACATAGTAAGAATCTTGTGTTGTAGGAAACTGTCAAATTGTCTTCCACAGTCAGTTTGTAAATCAACAGTCAGCCGTTTTGTAGAGATAAATGCTTCCCTTCCCTCTCTTGCTTATCAATGAACAGGTTTGCTGAGGTATAATTCACACACAATCAACTGCACATATATTGTAATTGTACAATTTGATAAGTTTGACATATGGACACAGCAATAAAACCATCACCGAAATCACATAGAGTCAGCCGATCTCTTACCTCTAAAAGTTCCCTCGTGCCCCATGATAACCTCTCTCTGCCCCTCCCAAACTACTTCAAGTAAAAACTGTTCTATTCTAAAAAGTTAGCATTTTCTAGAGTTTTATATGAATAGTCATATAATACGTACTCTTCTGTCTAGCTTCTTTCACTTAGCTTATTTTTTTTATATTTGTCCATTCTGTTGTGTGCATCAATAGTTAATTATTCTTCGTTACTGAGTAGTATCCACCAGATGTATGCACTACAATTTTGGTCTATTTTGGGTGGTTTGTAGCCATTACAAATAAAGCTGCTGTATAAATTCATGCATAGATATTTTTAAGTACATAAACATTTTTTTCTCTTGGGAAAATACTTAGGAGTGGAATAGCTAGATCTTCTAATTGGATCATGTTTATGCTTCTTCAAATTTTTTTGAAGTGGTTATATCAGTTAACACTCCTACCACCAAAAATGTGTAAGAACATGTTTAACATGTTTCCCCCCATCCTTGCCAACATTTGGTATGGTCCATCATTTTAATTTCAGCCATTCAAATACGTGTACAGAGAGATATATCACTATAGTTTTAGCTTTCATTTTCATATGTTTAATGATACTGAATATCTACTCATGGGTTTATTTGCCATTCATATGCTTTCCATTATAAAGTTCTTATTAAAACATGTGTCTATTTGATATGGTTGTTTTCTCCCCTTCCCGTTTATTTGGTTTGCTAGTTTTTTATACACTGTAGATAAAACCCTTATATCATGTCTATGCTTTGCAAATAATATCTCTCAGTCTGTGGCTTTTTTCTTAAAAGTCTTTCAAAGAGATGAAGTTTTTAATTTTGATGATGTCCAATTTATCATTCTTTTTTCTTTCATTAAGCATTCAGTTGACATTGTATCTAAGATATATTTGCTTAAACCAAAGCTAGAAAGATTTTTCTCCCATGATTTCTTCTAGAAGTTTTGTAGTTGTAGGTGCTACAATCCTATAGTCCTATAGTGCTAGTTCTATAATCCATTTTGATATCATGGTACAAAGCATGGACTGAAGTTCATTTATTTGCATGTGAAAATCCAATTGTTCCAACACCAATTGCTGACAAGACTATTCTTTCTCCAACAAATTTCCTTGGTAACTTTGTGAAGATTCCATTGTTCATGTATGTATGGGCCTACTTCTCAACTGTTCTGTCTCATTGATCTATTTTTCTATCTTACGCCAATACCAGATGGTTTTGATTATATGTCTGAAAATCTTTTTTTGTGTTAACCTGCCATATATATATATATATATATATATATATATATATATATATAGTTTTTTACAGTCAATGTAAATTTTATTTTATCAAAATGACATATGCATATAGTTTTGTTTTTGTTTTTAATTTAAATTTATTGTGGCAACAATGGTTAGTAAAATTACATAGATTTCACGGGGTCAAATATATGGTGATGGAAGGAGAACTGACTCTGGGTGCTAAACACACAATATGATATATAGATGATGCATTGCAGAATTGTACAAATATATTCTTATCAGTAGTGTTTTAGTAATTTAGGCTGTGAATTTCCTTATAAAATTTAGAATCAGATTTTTTTTTTTGAAGATTTTATTGGGGAAATTGCGGGAGGGGAACAGCGTTGGGGAATTGGGGAAGGGGAACAGACAAGTTGCTGTCCTTTTGATCCTCAGTCTAGTCGCAGAGGATGTTGCTTCACTGGCCCATGTTGGTATCATCATTGCGCTCTTCCCGGATGAGACAGAACTGACGCCAGCCTCTGGATGGTCACTCACCGCGGCTACTGGCAGCTCACGCTGGCTGCCAGCCGCTCACGCTGGCTGGGAGCCACTCACTGTAGCCTATGGCAGCCCACTGCAGCAGGGGCTGCAGCCCACACCATCACCGGGGCTCGCACAGCCCAGCTCCAGGTGGAGCTGTTGTCAGCTGTAGCAGGCAGTGTCACTGGCCCTCATATGTGAGATCCGAACCGGGGCCGCTGGCATCCCCAAACCAGCTCCCAACCAATGCGCCACTCGGCCAGCCCCTAGAATCAGAAGTTTAAGTTCTTCAAAGAATAGCTCAGAATTTTGATTGCAAAATTTTTAACATAAAGATAAATTTGGACCAACTGAAATTTTAATACTATTGAGTCTTCCTACATAAGAACAACGTATATAGCCCCATTCATTGAGTTTTTCTTTAGTTTCTTCCATCAACTTTGTGTAGATTTGGGTATATAGGTCTTTTAATTTTTGTCAAATTTATGTCTCAAAAATTTTTAAATGTGAATTATTATAGATTCTAAGTTAGTGAAATCAATATTGATATTATAGATAAAATTCTATTTGAATCCCTTTTCCTGAACCATAATCCATAGTATATTCAGGATAATATTTTATCATTAATTGCAATATATTAGTAAGCTCTAGAGTTATGATTAAGTTTGCAATTTTGTGTGTCAATTATCAATAACACATAAACTAATTTTGATAAGTATATTTAGCATTGTAGTTATTGTGCAGTGTATTTCAATTTCCAGAAACTAAATTATTTTTCCCAGAATCTAAGTTTCTATCTTCCTTGGATAACTTAGATGTCAATGATGATGGAGATAACTGGAGAAACATTCGTATTCTAGTTCTTCAGTTTCATCAAAACATGTTTCTAGGAATATTTCTGTAATAATATTCAAAAAGCCTTTATAATTTTATATAAAATATAAAAATATATTGATTACAGAGGTATACTGACTAATATAAAAAATAGAAACATGACTTTAGAATAAAATTGGCCAATATCATTTATCTAACGAGTCCAGAAATCCAGATAGTCTGTAAAATGTAGAAATGACTCAATATGTATTTGAAACCTCATATTTATTCAAACTTCCTTCCACAACCTCCTTGAAGTTATAATAGTCTCTCTTTAGCAAGCTTAGTTTATCAGAGACTTGTTTTTCTATTATATTATCATGTTATAATCTATGAAACTAAAAAGAACCTTAGTGAAAATTATATTACCTTAATGATGCTAGGTTTCTAAGATATACAGAGAAGAGTGTTAAAAGTAGCTGGGTATGATATTAATATAATAATATAAATAATTCAATATTTCATAATTTAACACTGGAAAATGTCTATATATTAATATAATAATATAAATAATTCAATATTTCATAATTTAACACTGGAAAATGTCTAACATTTTTGGTGTTTTCAAGGAATCTTAAAATTGAAAGAATATTAAAAATGCAAAACAATGTAACAATATAAAAGGTACATCCCTCACATACAAACTGAATTAATTGACTGTTTGAATATTGCAGAAGCTTAATAAAATTACACATTTGTGTTGAACTTTTCAATTTTATTTCTCATTTACGCATATTTATAATAAATCTCATGCAATATAATATTCCTTTTGTATTCCTTTGAAAGATATTTCACTCTGAATGTTATAAGATGATATATTATTTAAAAATAGTGACTCTATACACTTCAATGCATTTAGTGCATGCTCTAAAAATATTAAATGATATCTATTGCATTTTGAACTTAAATATTATAACATGTTATTTTTTAGAAAACTGGTAATAATTGCTGGTCTACTCCTGAAATTAGTCAATTTTGCTGTGCCTAACCTGTCATTTTGGTAAGCTCACCTCCACATCTAGAAGATACATAAAATGAAGACGTTCTATGTATCTTCATTTTATAATAATATAATAATAAGTATTCTATTCATATTATTGATATCATTAATAATATAATTATAAAATATATCTCCATTTTATAATACAATTTCAAGCATTTACTTTTTTGCACATTTGACCAAAACTTTCCCTTCATGATGAAGTAGGCATTTACAATTAAATGCTGAATTATAAAGGAAAATATTTTTCCTAAATGAGAGAATGAAGAATATTTGGTGATAAGATGAGAATTTTTATACAGAATTGGGAGGTATTCCATCACAGAACACCGCCAGCTCTATTTGTGTTACAAGTTATGTACCTCTGTACACATGTTTATTTAACATGAAGGATTCTTTACAATAGATTATAGAGTAAGAAAGAAATAAATAAAAACTTATCACCAAGTATACCTTCCTTTTAAGTCCTTTACTAAGGGATTAGGAATATTGCCTTTTTACTTGAAAAATGAATTTCAATGAATTAAATACACCCAAATGATACATTTTATGGCTCCTTTATTTGTTGCATTCACAGGATCCCTCTGATTGGTAACCCCAAGAAAAAACATTTTCATGAGGTAACTAATAACTTTATTTGGGAAGACACTGTACAGCAATTCACTATTGTCTATTCAAAGCAATTTTAGTTACTTCCAGTATTAGAGACAGTACAATTCCTTAATGAAACTACACTGGCTGCCTCATTTACCTTTTAAGTTAAACATATTAAAATATTATAGAAACCTCATTCTACTTTTTTGGAACTAAGGAAGCCTGCCAGTTTTATTCCCAGTACAATTATTGCTTTAAAGAAGTGTTCTAAATCTGTCAACAGAAAAATACATGAACTACAGTATAACCAAGCTGTTAAGAAGGTGACCCAGTTGTTACATCACAACTACTTCTTCTGGCAGAGATATCTACACAAACCCACTGATTAACAGTGTCTCGATAGCCAACATAATTAAAGAGAACTTTCCTTTTTTCTATTACATAATGAGTAATTTTAATAGTTTGAAAACAAATGTTTTCATCCTAATCACCGAAGTGAAAACTTAGAAATGGAGTTTTAATAGAAATATGGTAATCTTAAGTACTTTAAAGAGCAACAACAAAAACACTGTATCTTCCTCACAATTTAGTTATGAATCTAAAATTGCAATAAAAAGTCTATTTAAATAAATAAATAAATATCTTTGTATAAAAATAACAAAGGGAAACAGCACATATTAAGTGCCTATCATGAATCCAGTCATTTAGTTACATGCTTGCAATAATATTTCAAATATATCTACAGAGGATACAAAAGTACCCTCTTCAAAGGTGAAGAAATATAATTGTCTATTTACCCTAAATCACACAATTTTGACTGTTTAAATTAGATTGACAATGAATTCAGACTTAATACAAAGTTCCTCCTTCACATTTCGGCTACATACAAATAAGTGTATACATGGCTATAAACAACACTAGCCACTACATATAAATAAGGGAAGTGAAAGTTAACTTCATTTTCTGTATCTGACCTGTTATTCCTCACAAATCCCTAACATCCTAGTAGGGAAAAATTAACTTTATTTGAAACTAATCAATCAAATAAATAAATCAATTTAAAATCAACAATGTAAGAATGTATTAGTCCAAGACATGGAAACAACTAAAGTGTCCTTCCATAGATGACTGGATAAAGAAGATGTGGTACATATACACAATGGAATACTATTCTGCCATAAGAAAAGATGAAATAGTGCCATTTGTGACAACATGAATGGATTTTGAGATTATTATGCTAAGCGAAATAAGTGAGACAGACAAAGTCAAGAACCATATGATTTCACTGATATGTGGGATATAAAACTGAAAGCAATAAAGAAACAAGACAAAGAAACAAAAACTGATATACACAGACAATAGTTTAGTGGTTACCAGAGGGTAAGGGGGAGGACGTGGTAGATGAGGGTAAAGGGGCTCAAATATATGGTGATGGAAGGAGAACTGACTCTGGGTGGTGAACACACAATGTGATATATAGATGATGTATTACAGGATAGTACACTTGAAATCTGTGTAACCTTACAAACCATTAAACATTACCCCAATAAACATTAATTAATAAAAATGTGTTAAGCAAACTTTAAAAGCATGCACAATTCCTGAAGATCTAGCTTGATGAATTTTAACAAACTGAGTACATCCTGTGTAAACTGTCCAGATCAGGGCTTTAGGCAGTAGCTTATGCATCAGTGAGTGTGCGTCATAAATGATGAATCTGCAGATAAGAAGGGTTGCTTCCTACAACAGTCAAGACCAACTTCACTCACATGCAATCTCAGCTAAAATCCCAGCAAATTATTTTTAAATCAATAAACTGATTCTATAGTTTGTATGCAAAAGACCCAGAATTGTCAACATAATATTAAAGAAGAATAAAAGGGAGAACTGGTATTACTCAACTTTAAGACTGACTATAAAGCTACAGTAATCAAAACAGTGTTGTTTTGGCAAAAGAATAAACAAATAGATCAATGAGACAGATTAGAGAGCCCAGAAACACTCTCATAAATATTGTCAAGTAATGTTTGACAAAGGAGTGTGGCAATACAATAAAACAAAGATAATCTTTTCAATAAATAGTGCTGGAACAACTGGAAATCCACATTAAAATAAAAATCTAGACACAGTCCTACACTCTTCACAAAAAAAGAATTCAAACTGGATCACAGAACTAAAATAAAAATGCAAAATTATGGCACTCTTGGAAGATAACCTAGGGCAACAGCTAGATAATTTTGGGTATGGTGGTGACTTTTTTGATACAACACCAAAAGCATAATCCATGTAAGAAGTAACCTATAGTAGATTTCATTAAAATTAAAAACATCTGCTCTGTGGAAGAGAATGCTGAGAGTATGACTAGATAAGTTACAGACTGGGATAAAATATCTGTAAAATATACAACCATCATCAAAAAGCCACTCTGGAAAATAGTCTAGAAGTTTCTTACAAAACTAAGCATACCCTTAGCATACAATTCACCACCCACACACCGTGGCATTTACCCAAAGGAGTTGAAAACTTATGTCTGCACAAAACCTTCACAAGGATGTTTATAGCAGCTTTATTCATAATTGCCAAAATTTGGAAGCAACCAAAAGTGCCCTTTAGTATGTGAATGGATAAATAATTGGTACATCCAGACAATGGAATATTTATTCTGCCCTACAAAGAAATGAGCTATCAAGCCATGAAAAGACATGGAGGAAACTTAAATGTGTATCAATAAGCAAAAGATGCCAATCTGAAAATTCTACATATTGTATGATTCCAACTATATGACGTTCTGGAAAAGGCAAAACAATGGAGACAACAATTGTCTGGGATGGTATAATGGTGGTGGGGGTGAGAGATGAATAGACAGAGTGCACAGGATTTCTAGGGCAGTGAAACTAATCTATATGGGATAATGATGGATATTCATTCTCAAAAACCATAGCATGTGCAACACCAAGACTCTGTGTGTCTGTGTTATATATATTATATATAATTACCCAAAGTCCATAGTTTACTTTAGGATTAGAACTTTTAAAGAACTCAACAATACAAAGAACCTTTAAAACTCAACACTAAGACAACAATCCAATTAAAAAATGGGCCACAGACTTTAACAGAGATCTCATCAAAGAAATATAAATGGTAAATAAGCATATGAAAATATGTCCCACATCTTATGTCATCAGTTAAATGCAAATTAAAACAATGAAATACCACTACACACATATCAGAACTGCCAAAATCCAGAACACTGGAAACTTCAAATATGGGTGAAGATGTGGAGCAACAGGAACTCTCATTTATTGCTGGTGAAATGGCAAAAGCAGCAGCCACTGTGGAAAACTATTTGGTGGTTTCTTATAAAATTAAGCATATTCTCACCATACAATCCAGCAATCACACACAAACCTGCACATCGTTGTTTATGCCAGCTTTATTCATAACTGCCAAAACTGAGAAACATGCCAGAACCTTCAGCAGGTGAACAGATAAATTGTGGTACATGACGACAACAATCCATTTTTCAGCACTAAAAAGAAATGAGCTATCAAGCCATGAAAATACAGGGAGGGCCCATTAATGCATGTTACAAAGTGAAAGAAGCCAATCTAAAAAGGCTACATACTGTATGATTCCAACTATATGACACTCTAGAAAAGGCAGAACTGCAGAGGCAGTGAAAAAATCAGTGGATGCCAGGGATGGGATCGGGGGAGAAATGAATAGGCAGAGCACAGAGTGTGTTTACTTCATCTTTCATCATGACAACACTCCGTGTCACACATGAATTCTAGTATACAGCAATCTCTGTCAAATAAAAACATTATGGAGTTTCCTCATCCACCTTATTTACTGGGTCTGGTACCGCGCAACCTCTGGCTCTTCCCCGAAGTCAAAATGATTCAGGACAGGGAGGCAGCCAGGACAGCGCAACTGAAGACAGTCATGAATAAACGTTTTTTGTGTTTTTTTGAGGGCAGTGTCACTGGCCCTCATATGTGGGACCGAACCGGAGCCGCTGGCTTCCCAGGCCAGCGCTTAACCACCGCGCCACTCAGCCGGCCCGGAAGACAGTCATGAAAGAGGACTTCCAGCACTGCTTCAGAAAGGGGCAAGAACCGTGGAATAAGTGTGTTCAAAGTGAGGAAGAGTATATTGAGAGGGATTAATGGCAATGTGTTTTACTGTAATATACATTTTTTTTTATTTGAACATTCACCATATTTTTCAATTACAACTTGTTCATACATTTAGAGTAACACTCTGTGGTTCTAACTTCCTTTTCCTCTGTATAAATACACCTCCATCTTGGAATGTATGACAGAGTGTGCATGTGGCTTATTGGGTCAGCAAGCACTGAGATGCAACCCTTTTTCCTAAATAATTTTGGTGACAAAATACTTGGTGGATATTATCTTTTAGTCGACAAGCCAAAAATTATATATGTCTACAGCTCCAAAATTATATGTCTTGCACTTTGCACTTGCTCCAAAATTATATATGTCTACAGCATCTATCCCCTATATTCACTTTACATTTTATTATTAAGTACTGTAGTTTCTTTCATTTTTATTGTTATCAAAGTATACAACACACAAATATTAAACCATAGAGAAAGGCTTAGACTGAATAGTAGCCATCTCTTGCACCATTTCAATCTCATCTCAAGTTGGCAAAAATTTTAATTTCTGCTTCTCCTCAAAATGTATAACTTGAGTCTCTACTTAATACATGATTTTGCCCATCTAGCAAATAAAAAGAGTAATATTGATTGTTTGGATATAAATAATACTTTTCACTTTTGTGCCTCAACTTTAGTTATCAATTTAATGCCCTATGTGCCCCAACAGTTAGCAGAGTTTATAAACAATGAATTCCAAATTAGTTATTATATTTAGTGTTTGTATAATTAGAACGGAAAATAAACAAATGTGGCTATGTTATTTCTGTAATTTTTAGCCATTAATTTAATGTGGTTAGAAATTATGAGTCATACACTGTTTCACTTGTCCAAAATAGATCAAATATTTTTCTTCACTGAAATGGAATATTCTAAACATCTTGTATACTTGTCTAGGAAACTCAAGGGATTGCACTTTACTCTTCAAGAAAATAGGTTGCTTTAATTTGACTAGCTTATAGAAGAATTGATTTCTCTCTTCTTGAAAAGGATTGATAAAAGTGGACTGGGAATAGGAGGAAACATCAAGCACAGTCCTGCTTCCTAGGAATGTCACCAGAGGTATGAATTGGCAGTGTGTCTACTGTGAGCCACTGCCCCTTTGGAATTGTAGAGAAGGTACTTGTTACATTGTGGAATGCTGAGAGGCTACAGTCAGCAAGCTGTTTAAAAGTGTAAGCAGAAATTAGGATCACTTCTTTTTTATTAGTTACAGATGCACAAAACAATGCAATAGTTATCTTTTTCACCCCTTACAAAGTGACTCTCCCCTCCCCCATCCACTGTCCCCCCCACCCCCAATATCATACATATCTATTACAATTCCATTGACTCCATCCCCACACTATACTCCGCCTCCCATGACTATATATGTGTTAAATTATAGTCAACATCTAATAATATTCAGCGGCAGCTTCAGATGTACTGTGCAGTGGTCAGGCCACTACACCGTCCATGAAGTAGTCTCCCTAACAAGACATGAGTCCATCTGATCCCCTAAAAAAATTATTACAACATTATTGATTATATTCCCTAAACTGTCTCTTCTGTCCCTGTGGTAGTATTGTAGTTATCAGTTTATGTTGCCTCATCCCTTCCCCTTCTCCCTCATGCCCACCCCCGTCCCATTTTGCCTTTTGCCCTCATCAGTTTTTCCTTTGTGTCTCTAAGACTATTTTGTTTACATTGCTTGTTTATTCAGTTCTTTAGATTCCACATATAAGTGAGATCATATGGTATTTGTCTTTCTCTGATTGACTTAGAAATCATACCATTTGCAACAATATGAATGGACCTAGAGAACATTATGTGAAGTGAAATAAGTCATTCAGGATCACTTTTATAAATTCTATGCAACAGGAAAGTTTTTTGAGTTCAGAATCTGTCTCAGCATCACTTTTCCTTATAAACATCTAAGTCAACCAAATTACCCCTATCATTTAAACTAAGTAAATAAAGGTGAACAAGTCACAGCAAAAAATGTAGGACTATTCTACAGAAATAAGGGAATCTGACGTTTTTCTGACTAGCAAGGTAGACAAAGGTTTCCTCTTTTAGGAATTTAAACTATGAAAACAGAAAGTTAAACTTTGTCAATACTTAAATTGACAAAAGACCTGATACAAGGATATAACTTTGCCATGAAGATTCTCCCAAAAGGAGGCATCACAGAGATTAAAAGAAGAGAGTGCTGATGACTGGACCTTACAAATATTGAACAGAGTATACATTAAAATGTATGTGGTTAATATTCTATGTGCATGCATGTTCAGACATCTTTAAATATTCCTAAATAAATTCTTAAGGTTAATAATTCCTCTAAGTGGTTTTAAAGTAATTATCAGTGGAGAATGCCTGCACACAATGGTCAATTTCACTTAATGATTTGGTAGAAAGTAGGAAAGCTCTCAGTAAGCATCATCCCTTATATAGAGTGAAGGCTTTGTAAAGGCTGTCTTCTTTTAGCTGTTTTACCTGCTGTCAGGACAAAAGGTTAACTAAGTTTTTACATTGTATCTTTTTCTCTATACCACCCAATACTACATCTTTGAAAGCTATACAAATAGTACTTTTAAGAACTCCATAAATATTTTACAGATTACCATAAGATGTTGTACTTCCAGGGTTATCCCACTAACTTGACTCCCATTTTTTAAAACCTGGGAAGATTCTACAGGATAAATATGAGTAATCCAGGAAAATCCAGAACTATACATGTAAGGGTTTATCATCTCTAAGGCACTCTGCTATAAGAAAATTTACATAAAACCCAAGATGCTAAACTCATAGACTTTGTAATTCCAGAGTAAAGTGAAACATTTACTTGACTCAACATGTACTAATCTAGCTTTTAAAATTTTGGCAAATTAAATATAATGGATCTGTGCCATCTTTTCTATTTACTAATTAAAAAAAAAAGCAAAACAAGAAAACCTTGCATTAAATGAATGTACATGTTTTTGTATATACAGAAACTGATTTTTTTTTTTTAGCTGAGCCGTCCTGCCACTTGTTGGAAGCTGAGCATCGAACTGCTATTGCTCAGAGCTCAGCTCACACTCTTGAGCGAGCTTTAACCAACTGAACCACTCGGCTGGCTCTCAGATTTTTTTTTTTTTTAACTGTAGTGCTGAGCAAGCAAAATCAATGGATACGGAGCATAAAATTTAGAAAAGAAAAGAGTACGTTGAAGGGAAGAATTGTTAGTAATTAGATTGACAGGGAGAGAGATTTACAGATAGAGGAAGAATTTATAAAGAAGAATATCCTAAGGGAATGGGGAAGAGGAGCTTACAGAGTGAGGGTTCCCTTTCCTCTCTTTCTCAGACATGACACCAGGAATCTTTTTCTTAATTCTGTATCTGGGCCCTATATCTGGAACAACCTGCAGCCTTGCTTCTGAGAGAACTTTTATCTTCCACTGTTGTTATTACCTGAATTATTTCTCACCAAAATTCATATATTGAAGCCCTAATTCCAAGTACTACAGAATGTGACTATTTGAAGAGAGGCTCTTTGAAAATGTGATTAAGTTAGAATGAGTCCATTAAAGGGAGCCCTAGTCCAATATAATTTGGTGTCCTTATAAGAAGAGGACATTTGGACACAAAGGAAAGATGCCAGGGTAACTGCCCACAAAGAAAGGACTATGTAAGGACACAGCATGAAGGCAGCTGTCTGCAAGCCAAGGCGAGAGGCCTCAGAAGAAACTAAACCTGCCAACACCTTCATCTTAGACTTCCAGCCTCTAGAACTGTGAGAAAACAAATTCCTGTGTTTAAACCACTTAGTCTGCAGTATTTTGTTACAGCAGCATGAACTAATACAACTTTTGACCTGGGAATAATCAATCAGCTGAGTGTCCTTTGGAACATAATCCAAAACCCTTTAAAATAATGAAACTAGAGAAAGGTAACAATTGACAACCATGTGTTACCAAAAGCTCATGGTTTTATTGAAATAAATAAGAAACCCAGTATTTCTCTTTATTTGGAATTCTTTAAAAATTCAGGTCTCCATGTAACTATTTTTTCAATATTTTAAAAATTTTTATTAAATTTATTATGGTGATATTGGTTAATAAAAATATATAGGTTTCAAGTGTTAATTCTATAATATATCATCTATATATTGCATTGTACATTCACTACCTAGAGTCAGTTCTCCTTCCATCACCATATATTTGACCCCCTTTACCCTTTTTTACCACCTCCCCATTCCCCTTACCCTCTGATAACCACTAAACTGTTGTCTGTGTCTGTTTGCTTGTTTCCCACTGAATTGAATTTCTTGCTATAATGTACCCTTTGAGGCAAGTTCTGTTCTTTGTACTTATAATGGTCACCCATTCATGCACCTTGATATCCTGAGGTTGGGCTGCTGATTCCTTATCAGGATTTGTGAGGTATAGCCCACATGGTCTAATTGTTAGCACAATTGTCCTGTTACATTTAAAACTGGCATTCAGTTCAATATATACTACCTAGTAAAAATTCCTTTACTAGGTATTAAATATCATTTAAATATTTCTGACAATGAAAAGAGTCAATACAAATATCCCTTTGAAAATCGACAAAATACACTTTCAATAGAAAAAATAAGCTAGAATCGAAACTAGAAGGGCTGTTAGGGATAGGCATCTATTTTCCACACCTGAGCTCCACAGGGCTTAAGAATTCAAAGCACAATCATTTTATATTGAGGGTGCTGAAGCCCCTCAATCATATTATATATATTTGAAATGTTTGTACTTCATTAAGTGGATGGATATCTTTTATGCCAATTAATTTAGGGTCCAGTTTTATCATTTGTATAAGACTTTTTGTGTTTGTGTTTGTTTTTATTTTTATTTTGTTTGTTTCTATTTGGGAAAAATGTTGATGGAGGATGAATATATTTTATTGTTTAAAATATGGAAAATTTCAATCTAGATGATAATGTAAGTGAGGCTATCTAGCTAATAGGCTAGTGTCCATAGTATTACAATCAATACCTGAAGTCCATAATACCTATATTTTAAAATTATTCTGAGTACATATAATGAGTGGACATTGCAGCCTAATGTGGGTTTAATCTATGGAAGCTTTTTTATGTTCCCAAGTTAATAAAACAATTTTGAGTTCTTTAAATTAAAATAAAATATATTAATGTATTCATCAATTGTACTCTTGAATTTTGATAATATGGGCACCTTTACAAAGTTGATGATCTCCAGACCAATTTAATAAATGTAGGATATGTTTCATAATCTTTATTCTATGATTGTATAACATTGTGGGAGGAGGGTCTATATATGTGTATTATAAATGTAGGCTCTCATAGAAGAGATTCTCAAAATTATATTGCAATGTTTTAATCTTTTCAAAATAAGTAAGTCATGCTGGTATGCTAGAATCATGCAGAAGAAAAAAAGCCATTATATGTCTATAATCTATTGTAAACTATCAACAAAAGTTCACCAAAAGAATGTCCCTATTACTTTGATAAAATATGACCAATACTATGAGCACAGATGAAGCACTACAGACTCAGAGGTCACCATGAAGGACAGTGGTGATGGAAAATGCTTCCAGTGAGCAAAACTTTCTATAGTACATTTGGTGTGTACTACATATAAAATGATTGTAAGATTTCCCAGAGCAGATATACTGAAGAAAGAGGATGACAACTCCATCATAACATCAATAAATTATTAAGGGAACTTAATAAAAGGCATGTCTTGGGTAGTTGCAACACCCTCTCCATACCCTCCCTCCCCCCGAACTGAATGATAGGTGCTAATGAGTCACAGAGAACAGGGTAGGGGGGATATGTGCTTCCCCTACCCCAGATAAGCGAAAAGCACCTTACATTCTTGCCAGGGGCAGAGTAAAGGTGTGTTCCAGGAATAAACATGCCTTGGGGCATAAGGCAGGGTTAGATCACACAGTCTCTGGAGGGATTTACTGGAAACATTCTCTGTTCTGTCCTAGATCTAGCTACTGGGTCCCGCAGGGGTCACTTGATTGAACAGTCTCTCTTCCACAATAATAGGTGACTGGAAATACAGAGTTACAGTGATATCAGGCAATTGCTATGGTCTGGTTGGATGGAACATATTTAAAAGATGAATGTTAAGGATATCTGGGCAAGAGGTATCAGTATAGAACTTTCAGAATGGACACACAATGTAAAGATGTTTGAGCGCCTTGGGATTACCCAGTAAATGGAATCTACAGTAGAAAAAGCTTTTAATAATCAGGTGGACAAAATGACTTGCTCTGCGGATGTAAGTATTTTCTCCAGCCACTGCAGTGCTTGCTCAGTGAGTCCAGGAATATACTGTCCATGGTGAGAGGGATCAGGCCTGCGTATGTCTTCAGCAATGTGGATTTCCATATATTTAACTTAAAGGTGGAATTGCTTACTGAAGGCTCAGTTGTGGGCTAATCGGAAGACAACACTCTGAAAAGATGGGATGTCATGCAATTGCTGTATATTTTGAGTTAGAACCATTATTCGTTACAATTCCCCATACCAAGAATACATGGGTCTGGGAATCAAAAGATAGAAGTGGGAGTGGCTCCTCTTACTATTATACCAAACAACACGCTTGCAGAATTTCTGCTTCCTGTTTCATCAAACTTGATCTCTGCTGGTTTGTGGGGCTAAGTTCCTGAGGTGGGAATGTTTTAATGGTTACAGTGAATTGGACACTAAGAGTGAAAGTTGGTCATTTTCTGCCCTTTGTGCCATGTAACAATCAGAAAAAGGAGGTGCTCTAAGGGATACAGTAATTGATCTAATTACAAAAGTGGAATTAGGCTGCTAGTAGACAATGAAGGCAAGGATTGTCAGGCATCCAGGAGTCTCTGGGGTTCCTCTTAATACTTTCATGCTTATTAGTAAAGATTAATGGAAAACAATAACAACCAAAAAAGGCAAGGGAATTGAGGACTGAGAACCTTTAGGAATAAAGGTTTGAGTCACAATAACAGGTCAAGAACTGTAATGAGCTGAAGATCTGGCTGAGGCAGTGATATACAGGACAGGAAATGATAGAAGAAACAATGAATACGATGACATTCTCATTGAAGAGTGTGCGGACCATGGCTCGCTAAAAAGAAGGAAATTCACTGATGTGCCATGCTGGTGGAACTTGGTGGGAATTTACCCTCTGAAGTCCCAAGTGAATCCATCCAGAGGGAGTTTCCACCCTTCAGAAACCCTAGGAAAACCACCTTAGATGGAATCAGGAGTTATCATTAGTGGGAAGTGCCTGCTGGAGGCACTCAGCTGTAAAGCTGCCACCTGCTGGGTACTGCTGGCTGCCACACTACAAGAGCCAGATGCTGGAGAAGTTGCTTTCTTGGTAGGAGCTGGGTTCTAGAGAAACTGCACATACTATAGAACCATGTGAGAAAAGTACACCAGAAGCAAGAACAGGTATCCCTTCCTCCTCCAGTGTCACTTCAGCTTACTCTAGTGACAAAGAATACCATGTGTGCCAACTGGCAAAGGAGAAATGTTAATGGCCTATCTCCACCGTCACAAAGCAGGCAATAAAAAGTGCATTTGAAGCGGAGATAACATAAAGGGAGAGCTGGCTCAGCTGGAATCAAAGTATATTCTACCCTGATGCTAAGTGTTAAGGAAAAGAGCTTGTCCATCAGTACAATCAACCTTTTTTTTTTTCCCCCAAAGGGTTTGGTATCAAAATTAACTTAAGTGAAGCAGGAAGGTTGTCTTTGAGAATTGAAGTATCTCCTCATTATTTAATGTAGCTCAATAATTTATAACAAAATAAACGTATAATTTCCTCAACTGAGTTAGGTTTTATTTACCTCATCAGTTATTCTCTTTAGATCTTCACACCATCTTTTTTTTTTTTTTTTTTTTTTTTGAGAAACATGAATTACTCAAAACTGGGGTACCCAGGATGTTAGAAGAATGGTGCTGATCAGCACTGAAATTAGGTGAAGGGGTGAAAAATCAAAGACAATTCAAAATTCAAGAAACACAAACACACACATATTTTCATTTTATGGTTTTCAAATGGACTGTGAATGTTAATGTTTATGAGCATAATATTGTACACTAATACTTTCCATCTTACTGTAAGAAACCTTAAAGGAAAAAACTTGTTTTGCAAGTTTTCAAGACACTATTTTATATATACAGGTGTGTATATATATAGCTGTATATGTAAATATAATAATGGGAAACTACAGATATGCTGGGATTTGGTGTTTTTATAGCTTGTTTTATATTTAAAAAGGACCCCAGAAGTGATGATGTACTTCCCATGAAGAAAGAGCTGTGTAAACACTACTTTAATAGATGTATATGAATTTTCTTTCTTTGTTTGTCTTGTCCCTTTGTTGCTTTCTGTTTTATATTCCACATATCAGTGAAATTATACCATTCTCCACTTTTCCTGTGTGACTTCTTTCGCTCCATGTTGCACTAATAAATGCTTTTCAAAGTTATTGTCAACCTTCTCTCATCTCCCTTTTGAAATCTATAATAGCAGATAAAGTCTGAATATCCTGTGAATTGTATTAATTTTACCCTTACATTACAATGTTGTAATATTCCAAATGTAAAACTTGAAAATCTCAAGAAAAGTCAAGCTTTCAACTAAATGAAAGACTTCTGACCAGACTCTTTCAATTTATAATTTATAGAAGCCGAAGTTCAGAAAGGAAGGTTTAACTCTGAATCCAGTCTAAGATGGTGATATAGGCTAATGCATTTTCTTCAACCCACAGACACTATGAATGTTCAAGTACAGCTACACATGTTGTAATTCCCTCTGAAGGAAATTCAGAAACTGGCTGAGATCTTCTATACATCATACAACTTAAAAATGCTCAACTGAAGATGACAGTAATGGCTGAGACACAATTTCACCATAAATCTTACCCCTGGCACAGTGCCATCCAATTAGGAGAAAACCCTAACTCCCACTACTCCTAGAGTAAAAAAGAATTTGGACCACACAACCAGCACCCCAACTTTAAAGCTCCCATTCAAGGCATGGGTCTCAAAAGCAACCAGCTCTGGTTGCACCCACAAGTCCCTGAGAACTATAGCAAAAAAAGAAGCAGTTCCATGCAAAAGGACAACAGCATGTGTAGCTACAGTTATATAAAACAAACTTTAAGCCAAAGACTGTAACAAGACAAAAAAGGTAATTATATAATAATAAAAGGGTCAATTCACCCAGAACAAATAAAAATGTAAATATTTATGTTTCCAACATTGAAGTACTTAAATGTCTAAAACAAATATTAACAGAACTGAAGGCACAGATAGACAGCAATACAATAATATTATGGAACTACAATACTCCACTTTCAACAATGAATAAATCACCTAGACAGAAAATCAATAAGGATTAAACCAAGTTAAACCAGATGAAACTAACAGACATATACAGAATATTCCATCCAACAGCATCAGGAGATACATTCTTCCAAAGCACACATGGAACATTCTCCAGGTTAAATTACAGCTTAGAACACAAAACAAGTTTTAATAAATTTTTAAAAATTGAAATAATCTCAAGCATTTTTTCTAACCACAATGATATAAAACTAGAGCATGAATAAAATTTGAAAATTCACAATATGTGGAGATGAATGGGAAGAATTAATATGTTAAAATACCATACTACTCAGAACAACGTACAGATTCAATGTGATCCCTATCAAAATTTCAATGGCATTTTTCAGATACATTTTTTTTTAAAAAATTAAAATTTGTATGCAACCATAAAAGACCCCGAATAGCCAATGCAATCTTGAGAAAGAAGAACAAGCTAGAGTTGGAAAGGTTGTAGAGAAAAAGGAACCCTCATACATTGCTGGTGGGAATGTAAATTGTTATAGCCACTATGGAAAACAATATGGGTTCCTCAAAAAATGAAGAATAGAATTACCATACAACCCAGCAATCCCTTTTCTGGGTATCTACCCCCAAAATCTGAAAACATTTATCCTTAAAGATATATGTACCCCAATGTTCATTGCAGCATTGTTCACAGTGACTAAGACATGGAAACACCCAAAGTGTCTTTCGATACATGATTGGATGAAGAAGATATGGTACATATATACAATGGAATATTATTCACCCATAAGAAATGATGAAATATTGCCATTTGCAACATGGATGGGTTTGAGATTATCATGCTAAGCAAAATAAGTCAGGCAGAAAAAGTCATGAACCATGACTCCACTCATGTGAGATATAAAACTGAAAGCAACAAATGAAGAAAACAAATAAACAAATAAAACTCATAGACACAGACAACAATTTAAAGGTTACCAGAGGTTAAGGGGAGAGTAGAGGTAGTAGAAGTGGGTAAAGGGGGTCAAATATACAATGATGGAAGAAAAACAGACTCTGGGTGGTGAATACACAATGCAATAGAAAGGTGATGCATTATAGAATTGGCAATTGAAGCCTATGTAATTTTAAAAACTAATGCTATCCCAATATATTTATTAAATTTAAAAAAAAGCTGAAGGCATCATGCATCTTAGTTGCAAACTATATTACAATACTATAGTAATCAAAATAACATATGTTGGGGTAGGGGGGTTGTCACTTTGAGGGGTAAAAAGTATAACTATTGCACTTTGTTGTACACCTGAAGCTAATTCAAAAATATATATAAATAAATTAAGAAAAAGATAAACAAACAAACAAACAAACAACATATGGTATTGGCATAAAATATACACATATGAGTAGATCGATGAAACAGAATACAGAGCCCAGAAATGACCCAATGCATATGTGTATATGGTCAATTACTTTACAATGAAAGAACTATGAAAATACAATACAGAAAGAATAGTCTCTTCAATAAATTGTGTTGAGGAAACTAGATATCTACATGCAAAAGAATGAAAATGGAACCTTAACTTATACCATACCTAAATAAATAAATAAATAAATAAATAAATAAATAAATAAACGCAAATGGATTCAAGACTTGAAGGAAAGGACTGACACCGTAAAACTCCCAGAATCTGTAAGAGGTAAACTCCTAGTCTATGATCTCAATAACTACTTTTTGGATTTGACAACAAAAGCAAAAATAAACAAGTAGGACTACATCAAGTTTAAAGGTTTCTGTACAGCAAAGGAAATCTTCAACCAAATGATAAAGCAAAGGCAACCTATAAAACGGGAGAAAATATTTACAAACCACATACCTGATCAGCTGTTAATATCCAAAATATATACTCACACAACTTAACAGCTAAAAAGCAAACAACCCAATTAAAAAATAGGCAAAGGGGGCCGGTCGAGTGGCGTGGCGGTTAAGTGCTGGCTTCGGAAGCCAGCGGCCCCAGTTCGGGTCCCACTTATGAGGGGCAGTGACACTGCCCAGAAATAAAAAAAAAAAAGAAATCTCCTTTAAAAAAAAAAAAGGCAAAGGGCCAAAACACATATTTAAAAAAAAAAAAATACGGATGGCTGACAGTTATTTGAAAAGTTACTCAACATCATTAATCAGCAGGGAAATGCATATCAAAACCATAATGAGATACCACCTCACACCTGTTAGCATATCTATTATCAAAAAGACTGGAAATAAATAAGTGTCAGTGAAGATTTGGAGAAAGTGAACCCTTTCATACTGTTGGGGGAAATGTAAATTGGCATTCTCACTATGGAAAACAGTGTGAAGATTCCTAAAATTAAAAACAGAACTTCCATATGATACAGCAATTCCTTTACTGTGTATACAACCAAAAGAAATTAAATCACTATGTTGATGAGATATCTTTATTTCCATGTTCACTGCAGCATTTTTTCAAAATATCCAAGGTATGGAAACATTGTAAGTGTTCATTAACAGATGAATGGATCAAGAAAGTATGGTAAATATATATAGTGAAATATTATATAGCCTTAAAAAATAAGGAAATCCTGCTTTTGTGCCAACATGGGTGAACCTGCAGGGCATTAAGCTAAATAAAATAAGCCAGACAAAGACAAATACTGTATGGAATCACTTTTATGTGGAATTTAAAAAACTGAAATCATAGAAGCAGGAAGTAGAATGGTCCTTATCAGGGGCTACGGGTAGAGGAAACACAGAGAGGCTAGTAAAAGGATACTAACTTTCAGTTGCAAGTTGAATAAGGTCTATGGTCTAAAGTATAATGTGCTGACTATAGTTTACAATACTGTATTACATAGTTAAAATCTGATGAAAGGAGAACTTAAGCGTTCTTCACCACCCCCCCAATTTTTTTTTTTTTTAAATAAGAAAACACATGAGGTGATGGATGTTAATTAGCTCATTGGTGGGAATCCTTTACAATATGCATGTATCTCAGATCATCACATTGTACACATTAAACATATTACAATTTGATTTGTTAATTTCTTCATTAAGGCTGAAAAAAGGGGATATGTTCAAGATACTAGAACCCAACTTAAGGTATTATATTTTCCTACACATAAATCCTACTTCAAGTCTGATGTTCATGGTGCCATAAATATATAATATTAAAAAGCTACATATTTGAAGAAAATGTACTTTTTTCATGCTGTTTTGACTCACTCAATTTGCTTTTCTATATCATGTTATAACTCCAAATATATAAAATATATTTTATAGGGCAATTGAGAAAAGAAATAATTAGCTCTGTAAAATATAAAATAACATACGGTAATATATCTTTAAGTTATACAGTATCTTTGTGAATTTTAAATATAATGTGATTTTTTTTTACCAGATGACGCACTGTCATACAGGGTATTCTTACCCCCACCCTGAAAGTATTCAGATGAAGGAAAGACTAAATAAAATAAATTTTCAGAAATTCCTTGCCAGTAGAACTCTGCTTTACATCCACTATTAAGAAGTACTTAGGTGAGATTTGGAAGACACTGATACATACTAACCTCAGATAACCACATTTTCTTCAGAATCCTCATGTTCCATTCTCATTCTCTGGATTCAAATATGCAGACAGCTCTAGGTTTTCTCATTTGGAGGTAATATCCTGTCTTGACTTCTATTCTCTATATTTCTCTAGCACTTGCAACAATATTGTAAGCATGTATTTATCTGCATTTCTGCTAAAAATATCTGGAGTTATTTTTTGTTTTTCTTATTGAACTTTGATAAGCAATGTGTTTTATTTATAATTTTTAGGTATGTCTCTAACAAATGAATTATGTACAGTGAAGTACTAGAGTCACCATAAAGTGCTTTTAAATATGTTTTCTTTATTTTTCTGGGTGCTTGTTTACAAACAATTACCAGCATTTCACGGAGTATATGTTTATAAAATATGATGTTTTTTACAAGTTTACTTGCTCTGAATTTCATTTATATTTTCAACATCCCATGTAAATAATACCTATGTTTATACGGTTATAGCCACATGTCAATATTGCTGGTTGTGTATATGTATATATATGTATTCTTTCAGATATATAATCTTGACTCATTTTTATAGAGAAATAGTTTTATATTTCATTTGACTTATTAAATTTTAATGATCCAATTGCACTGACAAGTTAGCACTGTGTTTGAGAAGTTAAATTATAAAGTATAAGTTTTTTTCATATATAACAACAATCACGTGAACAGTTTTTGGTAAAGCCTCCTTGGAAAATTTGTATTCTTTTCAATCCCCCAAATATGTTAAAATCACAAAGCCGCAGTTAAAAGTTTGTTTTTAAAAAGTGTGTATAATCCCTACACAGAAAAGATATCCATCTGTCAAACTATCCACAAAACTGTGACACCAATTAGGAACTATTTCTATTGTATAGAAATCTGATTCTCACAATAAGCTTATATTTCTCAGCTACAAAAATTTGGTTAATAGTGATTAATATCCTTTGTGCACACTGTGGAACTTTTCTCAAGGACATATTTATGAATATGTGGAATTTATTGATTTGTTATTTAATAGTTCAGTAAATGGTCTGTCTTGTTCTTCCACCAAATATGAAATTCGAAAACAAGGCAATATTTATATGAATTAGGTAGATTAAGGTATTTCTGAAAGATTTCGCAATTGCCATTTAATGAAGTTTCATGACCAGTACCACTGATATTTTTAAGATTCTGTTACCTGTGGACAAAGAAATGAATATCCGCCAAAGGTTTCTGAAAAGTTCAATTATATATAAGTCGTTATAATGCCATACCCAATAAAGATCTGACTAGAAGTCAAACATCTAAAATATTCTTGAATTGTCCTGACATCACACAATTTCTGAAGCCAACTTCTTTCATAAAAATTGCCTTTCAAAAAGTACACTTTTATTCTTGTCAAAATAAATTACAAACATTTTTACCTTAGGGTAAGAAATATTTATGGGGATTGTTTAGCTCTCCAAAGCTTCACACAGTGCCTGAACAAGCAGATACTAATTTCTAAAGGTAAAACACTGATATTAGAATGGATGATTCAAGATGCCCTCTTGCTGCCCAAGCTCACTGTGGCCCATGTATATCACTGTAGTGCAACAAAGTTCTTGTTGCTGATATGCTGTTTGTAGCTCTTTTTTGGTGACAACTGACAGCAGAGGTTACATAGAAGTGATTTTCTGTGTATGTGAGTGTGGCATGTTAGTGGTTTTTAAAAAATGATTTGCTGGCTCACTCTTAATGACACCACCTTTATCCATCACTCTAGACCTGGGTCTGGGGGTTGAGTCCTGGGGCCTCAACATCTCAGTGGGCATCTGTCCTGCTTAGACTTGGAGTTTCTCATTTGTGGCATTATTTTGGAAAATAAATCAATAAAGCTCCATATTTGATTGAATGTAGTCAAGGCGAGGACACAGGAGATTTTTAAGAATGGTGCGCATATTTCTGGTTTGAGAACCTCGATCAAGTTTGATGCCATTTACTGAGAGAGGTATTGGTACATGATAGTCAGAGATAAATATATCTGGGGGGAAATTTGGTGAGAAGCAGGCTCAGATTATGCTAATTCTGATTTTGAAAACTGTAAATTTATGGTAATTATGAGATATTAAATAGGAAAACTGACACAGGATTTGAAAGATAATGGCCCAAGGTTATGTATTTAAGTTCCATTACATCTCTCTTTCATAAAATACAATACTTTTCCAGATAGCATTGAGCACATAGAACAATGCAGTTATATTTTCTTCTTTAATATGCTTATAATCATTTTATATTTACTTCAAGGGTGGTCTTATATAACCAGATGTGGGAATAGGGCATGCATTTTTGGCTGACTAAAGAGGAAATAATCCCAGTCCACAATTCCTCTACCAGCCTCCTGTTATAGAAGCTGAAAATGCCAGCTGTTTGTCATCTTGGTTTCCCTTGTAGCCAAGTATAGACATTTGATTGAATTCTGGTAAAACCAGAGGGTTTCATTTTTGGTCCTTAATTCTCCATTATTTCACTGAGTTATGGACTCTGTAAATCTGACCTTCTTAAAAACCATAAATGAATTTAAACCAATGTTAGTTTGTTTCCCTGATATTTATAGCTGAAAGAATTCCTAATGCAAACAGAATTTAACTGTCAATGGAAAATGCCTTATGATGAAATCAATTTCACATTGACACTGTATATTTTAATAAAATTATACAGTAAGGCTGTCAATGTTAGATCATATACAGTTTTGTCAAAATACATTCTTTTTGATATTTATCCTTTGACTTAGCACATAATTTGATATAATGTTATTAAAGCGACAGTTATCAAATATGTGGTGACAGTAATTATTATGTGATCTGTGATCATTTACATAATTCTTGTACAACCAAAGTAAACTATGTAAATAATGAATTCCTTACTTCATAAAATAAAGTATATCTAAGAAAACATAAGAATATTATGGTAGTTAAAATTTTAAAAGATCTCAAAATTTATAATTTTATATATAGAATTGTACACTTGAAATCTATATAAATTTACTAACCAATATCACCCCAATAAATTTAATAAAAATTAATAAAAAATATATCTCTAGATTAAGATGGTTCAGTGAGTTCATGCCTTGATAAATGATTCTTCCCTACCACAGGTAAGGGATAAAATTATACCTATATAAAGAAAGAACCATGAGTATATAACTGTGTTCAAATATGAGATAGGTATATACTTATTGATTTATCTATTTTATTTTTTAACTTGAAGTTGAGCAGAGTAAAGCCATGTACCTGCCAATCTCCAGAAAAGGAACTTGCAGCAGTGGTAGCCCTCTATGGCATTCTGCATATGATCAACTGATAGTTTTCATTTTTTTTTTTTTTAAGATTTTATTGGAGAATTGGGGAAGAGGAACAGTGTTGGGGAATCAGGGAAAGGGACAAACAAGTTGCTGTCCTTTTGTTCTTCAGTCTAGTTGTGGAGGATGTAGCTTCACTGGCCCATGTTGGTATCATCATTGCGCTCTTCCCGGTGAGGCAGTCGCTCACCAGCCATTGGACGGCCACTAATGGTGGCTCAGGACAGCTCATGAAAGCTCACACCAGCTGCCTGCCAGCCCCACTGCAGCTTACGCTGTGCCAACGACTCATGGCAGCCCAGCTCCAGGTTGAGCTGTTGTTCACCATCTTAGCTGTAGAGGGTGCAGTGTCACTGGCCCATGTGGGATCTAAACCAGGGCCATACTGCTCAGAGGTGGCATCCCAAGTCAATGCCTAATCAACGCACCACTCAGCTGGCCCTGAACTGATATTTTAATCCAGGGGTTGGCCCCAGTTCAAAGGGTCATGCAGTGCTGGAACACCCCATGTACTCTGCCCTGCAAACTCTTTTTCTTGGCAAAAAATAAAGCTCTGAAAAACCCCTGGGAAATTATTAAATCTCTACAGCCTCTAGTAAATAGAGTATTATAGAGGTGGAGGGCCAGACCAACCTTGTAACTCAAGCTGAGTACACCAGTCAATTGTTTCTGTGATTGGATCTGCAACATCCTAAACTTTATTCCATTAGCACAAAGCAACAACTTCTGTCATCATAGAAAGGAAAGAAGAGAGTGGGAGAGAAGGAGAGAGGGAGAGGAGGAGAGAGGGAGAGGGGGAGAGAGAGAAGGACTCTTAGGCAAAGTGAGACTCAAGTTCAAAACATATTACGAATTTATAAGCTTTGCTATATAGGCAAATAAATTTTTAAAACTATCACTTGATAACAATGATTTGACTGAATACTTTTCTGAAGACTTTATAATATGTATATTTAGGATATTTGAAAGTGTTAAAATTACAAAACAAAAATATTAATAAGGAAATATTATAAGAGACTTTGTCAAAATACATAAAATGAATTGTTAAAATAATAGAAATAAATTGTACAAATTCCAAGCTAAATACATTGAAAATAAAATTAATAAATTGCATATTTCTCTTGACAAAGTCACACCAAATAGTCTAGACACACAAAAAAGTAATATTTACTGAAGAAAAAATGTGAAACAATACACAACCACTGAGAAAATTAAATTTAAAAACCTCAATGCCAAAACTTTGACTGAAATTTGTTGATATGTTGTTTATACAATTTTATCAACCTTACTTTATTCATATATAGTATTTGTAAAATTAAATTTTGGTACACCATATGAATTCCCATAAGGAAAATGTGCATTTTAATGAATGAAAACTAGGTGTCGCATTTTTTAGCTGTATTACATTCATTTTGTGGCTGTTGTTTTTAAATATCTATTAATTTTAAAGAACTTTTAAGTCATGTTGTTTCTGTGATTATAATTGGAATGGTGGAAAAGGACTTCTATGAATAGTATTGGACAATCATTTAATTCGTTTGCAAAGAGCTTCATAAAACTTGGGTCAAAACCATAATTAAATTCAATGATTTTTTTTAACTGAAAATAAATTCCTAAAATTGAGTCAAACTGCACAAATAAATTTAGTAAATATCTTCAGGCTCATTTCCAAAAAGTCTGCTTTATGAGGTTTACATCAAATAATACATCTAAACAATTTAGGATATTGTCATATATAATAAGTAAATTATTATTTCCAATTAAAATGACTACTGACAGTACTGTATAATCCTATAAATCAGGAAGGCAACAATCCCTCTTACTTAACATATTATTCCCTGACTCATAGGGCAGCAAAAAGCTTAAATAATAAGTTTACTCTCAAATAAAGTATGAAAGAATTATCAGTCTCTACTCAAATGTGCCTCATCTTTTTCTCAATTTAATTAACTATCACCTTCGTATTACTGAAAGCTGAAAACCTTTATGTTCTTTTCAAATGTCAGGCAAATAACATTAGAAAGTATGAGTGCAAGTCAGATAAAAACATGTGAAAAATTTAGCATTCAATTGGACTGTATTCTAATCCCCATTGAGAGTTCTGCAGTTCTAAAATACGTGGGGGAGAAAAAGCATTAAGATATCTGATCTAAATACTTAGATCTGATATTTAAAAATATATATTTTTTAAGGTAGTAAGGGTCAAAGAAACAAATTATAAAGAATGATCAACCTTGATAGGAGATTGTAGAATTCCAGGATGACCATGAGGAATTAATGAATGTGTAGAGGTTGAATACAAGGCCGTAGTCCATGTGAAATGCCCATTTTAAACCTATTAGAGTCATTAATTTTAAACGGTGATCATGCCTCATTGTAGTCACCAAGGAAAATCAAGATATCATCTAAGTTAAAAACTTGGGTTATGATCTTCCACTTCCTACCAAGATGATATCTCTATTCCTTAAAGTCTTTCTTCTTACAACTGAAATCCCCAGAAACAACAAACAAACAAGCACTGGAAGTCTCCGAAAGGTGGAAATAAAAGGATGGTCTACCTAGGGACCTCAGGACTCTAACTATATGATAATAGTCCTCCTTTATTATCCCCCATATAGACCACACAAGCCTCCACAGAGGCCTCCAGCTCACAGCTACCAACACGCACAGATAAAAAGTCGCTCCCAGCAAAACCAGCTATCACAGCCAAAGGATGAGGAACTGAGTAGCCTAACAACATAAGATCTTTATGGCAATGCCTATCCTATTCCAGGCAAACAATGGCGGAAGCATTTCCCTCCCACTATAATTTCAAATGCGTCCATGTAAGTTGCTGATCTTTCACCTTACTCCCAGCCCCCATTCCATAGATTCAGGGGGTACGCCCTGATTCTATGGCTGGGTGGTATTGGCAGAACCCTGGGGCAAAATGATCTTCCATCCCACTCTGATCAATTCAGGTAGAGAGCTCTGGGGAGTATCAGCAGGACCAGCAGCAGTAAGATTCAACAATGTGGTGTTGGTCGGCATTGGTCTGACTTCCACTGTCCTCCTACCCATTGTATCAGCACAGGGGGAAAATGGATCTCTATACCCACTTCACAGAATAAAGACTGAACCAGGTAGTGGGAGGCAGGGTACTTGGCATGCAGGTCATCCTGTGTCAGCAGGTCATCCTGTGTCAGCAGGGCATCCCATGTCAGCAGGGCTCAGAGAAGCATGAGCATTCAGCCTCATCCAGAATCAACAAGACTGAACAAATGAAGTAGAGATGAGGCTAATTGGTGCTTGCCTTCTCCCATCCCCTGGTGTTGGTGATACTTAGCAAGGAGGCAAGCCTCCACCCCTACGTGGCATCCATAAGGAAGAATGAGATGATATTACGTTGGCAATCAGCTTCCCCTGGCCTTCATGCTGATGCCAGAGGGACCCAGTGGGCATTCCCCTCTCAGCTGTCAGTGGGACTTGGGTATGGCTGACTTAACACCCCCCAGTAGGAGATGGTGAGCATCAGTGCTCCACTTTCTACAGCAAGCTGTCAGAGTACCAGAGAGGAAAGCTGAACTTCCACCCCACTATAGGGCAATACTAAGGGAATGAAAACATATAGTTTAATATCTTTGTAAATTATTTATAAATAGATATTTGTGAAGATTCAGCAAATATGGGCTATTAGTAATTCCAGTTTAAAATTTAAATTTATAAAAGCACAAGTACATTTAAGTTAGCATTCTACTAAGCTTCTATACAGGATTGGAAGGTCAATTCCTGTATTTATAAGCTCAAATTATTTGACATAACAGAATTTCTAGGTGCTTAGAAGTTCTGGCAGCCCAAGCACTGAAGTCCTTCAAAACTAAATCAATGCAATTAAAACGTCAAATGCAGTCTTAAAACGCTTTAAAGTATTATTTACCTACGTTTGAAAGTGGCACTAATTATTAATCAAAGATCCTTAAAATTGGTCAAATTTCCCAGTACAGAATAAGCAATGAGTTTAAAAAATTAAGGAAGAATTTAATGTTCATATTTCTATGTAAACTACTAACTTTTAAAAGGGAATCAAAATATGAGTAGTTTTAACTTAAATCAAGGTCAACCAATTCTGACACCATAGGAAGTTATGTCAAATGATTGATTCTTCCCTGACTTTGCTCTCCCTGTTGGCAGACGGTATACTTTCTGAGAGGCAGTTAAGTAGTTTGATAAGACCAGAAATTCACTTAGTTCTAAAAAGTCAAGGAAGAGAACCACAAATATGAGTGCACGTCCTTTAGTGTTAATCTCCTCTTTGTGGAATAAAATTTCATCATATGCCTCATTTGCACATAACATTTTTGTTGATAATAAAATAATAGCAGCTACAATTTATTGAGTCAGGCATGTTTATATATATATATTTAATTATGTTTATTAAATATATATATTTAATTTTAAAAACAACCATGCATGATGCATATTAAGAGCTGCCTTTTATGATAATGAAGGAGATGATTAAAGTAAATAAATTATGAAGTTCATATTTCTGGTGTTGGTGAAGCTAAGTTTCAAACCCAAGTTTTTTGTTGTTGTTGTTTTGTTTTCATTTCTAAACCCTCTATCCTTATTTACCACACAGCATCCATCCATCCATCCTTTTCAGTCTTATAATCTACACATGTGTTCTGCATTTATTGATAATTCCCAATTATATAGCAAGGTTCAGCTTTTTCTTTAAATTACATTCAATGAACTAATTATACATTCTATTTTAAAATTTCTGAAATCAAGACTTACATTCTCCCTGACACCAGAAAGATGTCAATGAAAAGACCTCCTTTAAGACAATTACTTTCATCCCAATATCAAATAATTCTCTACAGTGGCTGTCCTCTCTCCCTTATTTTTCCTTTCAGCAGTCCAGGATTTATTCAGACTCTGCTCTGAATGAATGGGAATTCATTCATGGGAATTCATGGGAACAAGCCATGATATCCATGTTAGGGCATCTTCTCTGGAAGTTGGTCAAGCATATCATCTGTAGACAATGGCTCATGTAGGGCAAAAAGACTGGCCAGGGACTTTGAACCCAGACCGAGACATTATCTATAAAGTACGCCATAAAAGGCAAACAATTCAAAGGGCCAGAATTCTGTCTGCTTTCTTACGAAAAGAAATATAGATGCAATTAGGCATTTTGAATTTTGGATGATGTTGAAATTCTTTTCTATTGATCTGAAAATCCTTTTAAAAGTTAATCTAAAAAAAAAGAAAACAAGAAGTAATGATAAATGATTGATGTAAGCCCTGGTTTATATATCTTTTTAAAGTAAACACAACACAAAATATAAACAAATCTTGTAATTTAAAGAGTGTTTAATGATTAAGAAACCTACAAAATTAGGTCAGAATTATTATCACTCCTTTTCTAATTCTTATGGAATTCTATCTTTAAATATTATCTAAAACCACATGAAATCAACAAATAAAACAAAGGAATCCAACTTTGTGGTCAAAAACAAATGAGACTCCATAAGGAATATTCCTTTGTTTATCCATAACAATGATGTTCATATTCAATGTGTATTGTTTAATGTGTCAAAAATCATAGTTTCTTCTAATTCAAAATTTAAGTTATATAGTTTGCTTTTTACATCCAAAAGCAATTATCATTTATATTATAAGTTATGTTAATGAATAAAAATAAAAACTTAATTTGTTCTTCATAAAGCAAATACACATACACACACACACACACACACACACACACACACACACAAAACCTATAAAAGGCAAGGCCATTCTTACTGGTATTTTTGTACCAAAAATATGTTGTTTAGAATTTGAAACACTTGCTTTTTCCAGGATGCAAAAAATAAAATAAAATAATAAAATAATCACTATATATCCCATAATAACCTTTTCTTTATTTTTTGAAATAGCTGCTCCATTATGAAGTGATTTTTTTCAGTTATAGAACAGAGGGAGAGTGGGAGTGAAAAAGAGAACAAGAGAGTTAGAAAATATTAAATGTGGCCCATCTATCTCTCCCATAATTGGACTTAACAATATCTATGTGAAAATAATTAACTAGCCTTATAATGTTACCCATGCTTTGATAATTCCTGGGATAGTTGCATAATTACAGGCCACTTTACAAAGACCATTACAGGACGCAAATTCCCATTAGCTAAGCAACATAAAAGACTTCAATTTGAAATCTGATCGTTGAATAATGAGAGGGTGAACAATAATGCTAGTACTGAAATTAAGGAAAGTTCCAGTTAAACAATACAGATGAACCAGGCCACATAATTATCTTCTTCGTTCTCACAGAACCTATGAAAGTAATAAGGGAATGCTTGTGTCAAAAAAATAAAATAAAATAATATATAAATAAGAGAAATATTTTAGAAAATAACATGATAAAGAATTCAAAAATTCAATATGAGGATTAGAAGGTGAAATACAGAAACAGGGGGAAAGAAATGGTATATAAAATTTAAAAGAGAGGGCTGGCCGAGTTGCTCAGTTGGTTAAGAGCTCTCTCAGGAGTGTGAGCTCTGAGCAAAAGGGTTGCTGGTTCAATTCCCAGCCCAAGCTGAGCTGCCGCTGAGCTGCCAACAGGTGACAGGATAGCTCAAAAAAAATGTAAGTGAGAAATATAAGAAGATTAAATAATAAATCTAGTGGATTTAATATTCATGAAAAAATTACGGTAAAATGAAAAGAGAAGATAAAGGATGGGATAATTGATTTTTATTTGAAGACTTAAAATTTCTCAGAATAAAAATGATTTTCATTTCAAGACTGAAAAAGCCCAAGTATTCCACTGCAATAAAAAAAAAAAAAATCACATGCATGCATGCACATACACACACACACACACACACACACACACACAGTTGTGTTCATTTATATGTACCTCAAGTTACATCTCTGAGAATTTCAGTATACCATAGAGTGTGGGTATTTAGTAAAGAGCTTTCAGAGGTAAAGAGAATGCTATGATACCAGACTTCTTAGCAGTAGCAGTTGATCTTAAGAAAACAGTAAATCAAGCCTTCACATTTCTCATATTTTTATTTTCAACTTACAAGGTTTGATTACCAAGCTATGAAAACCACGTGTCTTTTTTAAAATTTTTCTTCTTCTTTTCTTTTTCCAATAGGAAAAAATGTGCATTGGCAAAATAACACAAGAACAAAAAGAAATGGCATGCTTAAATATATGGTGGGGAAGCAACTTTACAGCATTAGAATTATGTGCCATGTGTAGAAAACAATCAATAGAGAACTGAGAAAAATAGAGGAGGCCTGGATGCATGGGAGGTTACCAGGAAAAACAAAACAGAATTAAAAGATTTTCTTGAGCCGGCCGAGTGGCGTGGTGGTTAAGTGCTGGTTTGGGAGGCCAGCGGCCCCCGTTCGGGTCCCACATGAGGGCCAGTGACACTGCCCTCCCAAAAAAGAAAAAAGATTTTCTTAGTGTTTTAAGATTGGATAAGTTATCGTTAGGTATTTTGTATATTGACTGAGCGTTTGAGAAATTAATAATGAAATGTAAAAATTAAGAAGATGATCACTAAGTTTATGAAAAACAAATAAAAAATAAGAATTTAATGTGCTAATGGTACAAATTTGGTTCATCATTTTGTGTTCAGAATGAAATATAAGGTCCACCAATTTAACCAAATAATGTGTTATATCACTCTTAGGAAGATGGGTGCAGAGGGAGGAGAATAGTAAAAATACTCAAATTCCATAGAATAAAATCTAAAGATGTTGTTATAAAAGTATACTATACTACATTTCATAGCCAGAAATATCATAAGAAATATCTAGCTTAAAACTGTTAAAAGCCAGTATTTCTTAGCAGTGGTCATAAGAGCCAGACAGGAGGCTACAGTTATTATTATTGTTGCTATTATTATTATTATTACTATTACTATAAAATTGCAGAATAATTTGATCTATTTTAACCTATGTAAACATATTGATTTTATAAAGATATTTAAAAATTAAAAAAGAAGTAAAACAGGATCCTAATATAAGACATAGCATTTCTTAAGAAATTTACTTGATGCAAGAATAAGTTGGCACAGTTTTTATAATGAATAATGTGATTATTCTCCATTCCCTTAAGCTGATTCCATTTTTTAAAATTAATCTTGCTGTTGGCATTATAAATTCTGAGTCAAAACAAAAAGAATAAAACCCCCATGTATTGCGGGAGGTGATTAGTTATTATGACTACAAGCTCCTCCTTTTTAAGTTTCTAGTGGCTATTCCCTGAGAGAGGGAAAATGCAGGAAAAGGAAGAAAAAAAAAAAGGTAATAAAGATTTTAAAAGATTAGCATGGACTTTCAAAATGGAAAGTGTCCTGTCTCAAATAATGACCAAAGCAAACAACCAAAAGGCCAGCAATTCCATGCTTATCCCAACAGAAAATACTGTTTATATAAACCTAGCTTTTCTAAGGCTATTAATCCTAAGGTAATCAGTCGTTTCAATTGGTGAATTCTATTTTGTATTAGTCACATTCTCCTTTCCACTAGACAAATGTACACAAGATTGTATAAATCTTTATTATAAGGAGTATTTGCTAGTAATGTGCCTTCCACTTACCTCTTTTATTTTTGTTCCCCAAATGTACTTTATCTAATAGTTGTATTTATAAGATTTAACCTTCTTCCCTATGTTAAGAGCATGATATGATTTAAAACTTTAAAAGAAAGGTGGAAGTATTTCCATCGGTTGCTTAAGTACTTTTATCTCATTGTCATTGTGGTGTTATTTCTAATTTCTCTGCTGACCTACTAGCATTTGAAATTCAGTGTGTAAGTTGTACAAAATACTTAAACTTGAAAAGCAAAAATACACATAACTTATTTTTCAGCTCCTAAAAGCTATATTTTCTTTTTTCTTTCTTTCTGTATTTTTTTTCTTTTTTCTTTTTTTTTTGTTGTTGTTAGTATCCTCTTTGGATATCCTGGATATTCTTAAATTTAACTCAAAAACATGGTGAATATCATCTATGGAGAAAGCTTTATGCTGGATGTTTCAGGGACAAAGATATCAATAAGACTTGAGTCAGATTGTCTCCAACATGCTTTGTATATTTGGCAGATAAGACAAGCATAATTGTATACTTATGCTTTTCAAAAAGGGGTTTCAAAACTGTTACTATGTCCATTCCCTTATATTTAAAACAGTTGATTGAGAAGTTGAGTTTTCCTTTTTTTTTTAAATCTATGTTTATCAGATGCCCTCAAGTATAACTGACTACACTATTAATTTAAATGTGTAAGGAGAGAGAGGTAGCACATTATAGGTTAGAATTAGTTTTGAAAGGAAAAGGTAACATACTTAATAGTTCTAAGGATTGAAATATTCTGATTAAAATTTTATTTTGTTTTTGTATCAAGACTGATATTCTTTGATGCAACTATAAAATTAATTAAATCTTTCCAATGCACAAAAAGAGAACAGACTTAACAGATGTTAGACTTTTCTCCTAATCAGAATAGTGTGCCTTCAGATCTTAAATCTCATAACACAGCATGAAACTGAGTGCTGAAGATACACAATTGATCAAATTAATCACAGTCTTTTTACCAAACCCTACCACATGCAGCCCATCTACTTGGCTGAGATTAGTAGTTCCTTCCCCAGGTCCCACTAAAATTACAAACAGACCATAAACCAGACCACAACAGATTACAGAAAAATATTTATTTCCTAGTTTGTCCATAAATAGTTTTCCACCCCAAATATCTCTCATATAAAACTCTGTGTCTCTATACCACATTCGGCGTCTATGGGCCATATGATATCAACTCTGGCATCCACTTCTTCCCAGAAGTCACTACAAATATATGGATAACACGTTACCTGGATTACTGTAGTGACTGTTATTTTTTCTCCCTGACTCTATATTTACCCATTTCAATATACAGAGGGTACCAAAAAAATGCATACACATTTTAAGAAAGGAAAAAAAAAATGTATGAAAATTGTAATAATATATACCGATAACAAAAGACGAGTACAAGTCATGTTTGACTTCTGCAATTACAAGAGGTGCTCAAAGTGGTTACCATCAGTGCCCAAACACTTCTGATTAAGGGGAACTACTGCTTGAGCAATGTTGACCAAAGTGTCCACTTGTATCTCTGAGCATGTCGTTTCAATTTCTTTACACATTACTATGTGTCTCAAATTTATCACTAATGCCTGCAATTGTTAGGCGTGCTAGAGGTTCTCTTGCATACCCATGCCTCCACTGTTCTTGTACTTCTACAACATTCTCGAATTACAAATACCACTTCAAAACAGTCTTGTGCTCCTCAAATGACAATGGTGCTTCCCCATTTTCTTTGACTGTCCTATCTGTTGCATGGTGACACTAGCTAGCATTCATTTGATTAAAGCCATCTTTTGAGCAAATGTCATACTACGCATTGCTACCATAATACAATTCAACTTCAAAAAGTAATACATAGATAACATTTCTTAAAAATGTGTATACATTTTTTTGGCACCCCTGATATTCTCCATATTATTGTTTCATCACCAGATTGCTGATAATACACACCTGATAAAGTTGTCATCATCATAATGATATTATCTACTATATAAGTAGGCTCTAGGTGCCCTAATCAGTTTTTTTATATATATTTACTAATCTTTCATCTGAGTAAACCTTGTGTTAAGTACAACTATGTGATCAATTTAAAAGATGAAAGTGAGAAATATACACATATATAAAGTATATGCATATAAAAATAATATATATATATAAATTGTATATAGCATACTATATTCCACTAAAATATACAGATCTACGTGTTAACATTAAAGATAATAATTAAAATGTTTCCAACAAAGAGATTCAAAACAGTGTTTTCTCTTACAGTAATATGAGGTGAAATATGGCACAGCTGAAAGCATTAAGAAACCATTAATTACTTCAATGTTTTTAAGGTTTTTGAGATTATTGTACGTGCCTACAATTTCCCACATCTTTAAATTTTTCATCCTTTAAATTTTTATCTTCTGATGCTATCAGTCAGTGTCAAGGTAAGTAATTTATCAATTTCGGTGTTATGAGGACTAGGTCAAACAATAAAATCATGTTTAATTATGAACTTTGCCTTGCTCTCTCTTCCTTCCCTCCTTCTCCCTTCTCCTCCTCACCCCATGTTTAAAAACATAAATGGGTTTTGATCAAAACTAAGATGACATCAATTAAAGAAAATATGCTTTAGGCACTAAAGGACTTTTTACTTTTCAATCTAGTATAGCAAGATGAACTCTAAAGCCATTCAGACTATGTTCAAGTCCAGATTCTGACAATTACCACTTGCATGACCATATTCAAGTTACTTAATATTTTTGATATTCACTTTGCTCATTTGTTAAACAGGGATAGTACAAAATGAGACAATGCAAGGACTGACATCAAGCATTGTTCCTAATGCTTGGTTATCCTAAGTCGTCATGAAGATTTATGGCCCCATTGAGGTCAGATATAAAGACCATGTGCTCTCTGGATCAGATTAATAGTTACACAGGAATTGTCAACGGAAATCAATTCTTCACTCAAGAAAAAAGCTGAGCTTGCATAGAGTATCTTTTTTTTTTTAATTTGTTTTTAAAAGAGTCTCTTTGGTATAGCAAATAAAACCAGGGTGATGAGATATGGTAATTACCCAAGCAAGGTATACATCCACAGAATGTCCAGTGAAATGATGTGGCATTAAAAATCTGCTTTTGATGATTTCATTGCTTTTTCATCTTTTTTGACTTCTTGAATGGATACCAATGGTTCTCCTGATTTTTGCATCCACATACAGTAAGTAGCATTACTACTTCCACGAGCACTGGCCTGATCTTCCTATTTACTGAAGTTTGGAAAGTCGCAAATGTTTTCTGTTATTAAACTACTTCATTTTATAATTTTCAATAAGATGTCAGTAACTGATGGTATATTTTCAGTTTATGAGGCTTGAAAACTGTAATCACCGCACCTGAATTACTGTTTTTATTGTAGGGGAGTTTTAGCATATCTTAGATTTACCCCATGTAGAAAATACGACTTCTCTGCACAGCAAAAGAGCTAGTAAAAAAATGAAAAGTCAGCCTATGGAATGGGAGAAAGTATTTCAGAACCATATATATCATACAGGATTAAGATCCAAAATATTTAAGGAACTCAAACAATAGCAAAAAATTTAAAAAAATAATAATAATCCAATGGGGAAAAAATGGTCAAAGGACTTGAACAGAAGTTTTTCTAAATAAGGTATTCAAATAGCTAACAGGAACATGAAAAAGTGCTCAACATCACTAATTATCAGGAAAAATGCAAATCTAAACCACAATGAAATATCATCTCACATCTTTTGGAGTGACCATTATCATATATACACTAGATAACAAGTGTTGGTGAGGATATAGAGATAGGAAACCTTGGACCCTGTTGGTGGGAATTTAAATTAGTGCAGCCAACTATAGAAAACAATATGGGAGTTTCTCAAAAAATTAGAATTACCATATGATCTACTACTTTCACTTCTAAGTGTATATCTAAAGGAAATGAAATCATGTGTCCAAGAGTTATCTGTATGCCCATGTTCACTGCAGCATTATTTACAATAGTAAATAATGGAAACAATCTAAGTGATGATGGATGGATGAATAGATAAAGACATTGTGATACACACACAGAACAGAATATTATACAGCCATAAAAAGATAGCCCTGCTATTTTTTGGTAACATGAGGGCATTATGCTAAGTGAAGCAAGTAAGACAGAGAAAAACAAATGCTTTGTGATCTCACTTAAATATGGAATTAAAAAAAAAACAGACCCAAAATTAACTTATAGAAAAAGAAAAAATTGGTTGTTGCCAGAGGAAAGGGCAGTTAAAAGGGTTAAAGGTGGTCAAAAGTTACAAACTTCCAGCTATAAGATAAATAAGTTCTGCAGGTTTAATGTACAGCATTGTAACTATAGTTAACAATAATGTATTATATATCTGAAAGTTGCTAAGATAGTGGATCTTGAAATTATTCACAGTGGGAAAACAAACTGTAACTATGTGAGGTAGTGATGTTAACTCAGAGTTGTAATCATTTCAGGATAAATATATGCATCGCATTATTAGGTTGTATTCCTTAAACATACACAATGCTGTACATCAATTACATCTCAGTAAAACTGAAAAAAATAAAACATTTAAAACAGGACTTCAACTAGAGGTAGGATCAGTTCTACCAGAATTTTTTATTACTTTCTTGGAGTTGCAGTCACTGAGTGCATTTGATTTTATATACCTCTCTTAATGCTCAATTAAGATGAATTACTAGATCAAAGACAAATACAAAGGGATTAAAGAGACAGAAATTACTTTTAAGATGTTTCCAGGTCTTATTGATTTTTTTCTCCTTTAAGAAAGCAAGTATAAATGATGCAAACAGGAAGAACAACTTCTTTGGTGACTCAGACCATTACCTCATTGATGAGAATGTCACCACAGTCAAAACAACAATTATGCTTTTTCAGTTGCAGAATGATGTTTTCTCACATAATGCCTTTTAAATTGTCAAGATCCATGATGCATTTTGGAAATATTACCATTAATGGAAAAGAGAGGGTTCAGATCAGAATAATGCAGAGGTGAGGCATTTGATTTGTTTCTAGAGAAATTTTATTCATCACCTGTCAAGGCAAGTCATTTCAAATTGGAGCTTTTGCTGAATCGGTAATAATATTTTTTATCTTAAACATTATTTTCTAACTTTGCAATTCTTTAATTTGTAATTATTATTGAATGAGTGTGCTCACTAGGGGAAAAGTATTTACTCACAGATAACTAACACTGATTGGTATGCATCTGTAATTATTGGTATGCATCTGAAGAAAATCTTTCTATAAACAATAGTTCAAAAGATTTTGTATAAAAATATTGATAAATAGTATATTTAAAAGTGAAGTATATTTCAAATATAAATTATATTTTAAATATTTCAAAAGAAGTCATTTCACCATCTCTGAGATCAGTATAGAGAAAGTAGGAACTTTTCATTAGACTATTAGTAGCAGAGATGACTATCACCCATCTAACCTCAAGTATTCCCTTCCTCTTTTCTAACAGAAGCCCTATATCACTGAAAGTGATGCTGAATCCAATCAATGACTATGTTTTGTATTATCCCTCACAGTTGACATAAGCCACGTGACTAAGTGATTAAGTCCAGGACAGCCATATGGGACGAACTTTCATGAAAGTTATAGAAATGAATACTAATACTGACATTTTTCTCCTCTCCCTTTGTTATGCTTTATCTCTAGTAATCCCACAAATGGTAGGAACACCAGAATACCGAAACACTGAAAGAAGTCCATGAATAAATGTTATGTGGTATTATACGAGTATACATGACATATAGAAACACACGGGGGAAAAGAAAAACTATGTCTTAATACCCTTGGCATAATAACATCGTAACAGCTCTGGACAGCCAATATGCAGAATTTTTCTTTCTTTTTCTTTCATTTTTTTTTAAACTCAAGAGAAAATAAATCTTTATGTGGTTATGATACTGAAATTTGGGGTTTTCAGATTTAAATAAACCAAATCTAATCCTAATGTATGTAGGTATATTTTAGATCATGTTTGAACTGAGAAATCAAATAAGTTCTTTTATATGAATACATAAACTGCTTTTCCACAAAATACAGATATTAAGAATGTACATTACATTTTAAATAAGATTACAAAAAACAGTAAATATAAGAAAAGGTCAGAATAAAGGTGCTATGAAATTTCTGGTTTTCAGTAATAGTGAGCTAGATAATTTAGAAAAAAAAGCTAATGAAAATGTAAAAGTGCTTAATAAAACATTCTTCAAATGTTTTCTGAACCTATTAGGAAGAAAAGATATTAGGGGACTATTTATCCAGTAAAGAAAACAAACACAGAGAGTTAAATGAAGCATTTACTGTATTTGCTTTGAGTACATTTGCCATTCCTGGCAACTTTAAATTCATTTTTATGGGCTCATCAATGCAAGGGAATCAGAATTAAAAATTATGGGGCCCTTGAAGGTACAGAAATATAATTAAGCTATCTCTTTCAAAAGTGAGATGAGAATATAAAGCGCTACAAACTCAACGATAGAGAAGACACAAAACATCTGTTTTGATGAATTTTCAATAATTTCACATCAGCAGCATGGCCTATGTTTACCTCAAAATCTAAACTTAAATTCAAGTAATCCTAACAATCTCAAAGAAACCAAAACACATGTTCTCTGAATGAAAGTATATACATATAGGATTTGTATTATTTCTAAAAATAATATTTCAAGTATAACAACTACTACATTCATCAGATATAACCTGACATACAAGGGTGTAAGTTAAAATGGAAGAGAACCATCACAAAAACAAGTGACAGACCAATAAAACTTCTGATATAATTCAACATAGATTATAAAACAATTAGAATTATTATGCTGTAAAAACAGACCAAAGTTTGAATACATATTTTGAAGGAATAGGAAACTATTAATGGTGGCACAAAATATGTGCACTGTCTCTAGAAATAAAACACATAATAAAATGTATATGAACTGAGTGTATACGTTTAGCACGTTAGATACAGCTAAAAACAGTATTAGTGAAATGGAAGATAAAATGTTAAGTGGAATGTAGTAAGGAGAAACTAGATGGAAGATAAAGAAGAGAGGGCATAAGATATACAAAATAGAATAATTTATTATTATAAGATTAATTGAATTTCCAAGGTGAAAAAGTAGATATTAATAAGAGAGGAACAATATTTGGAGATATATTGGCTGATTTTTAAAATGGTAAAAGACATCAATTCAAATTGATATAAAACAGGATGACTGCAAAACAGAGTGAAACTGCAAAAAAAAACCACCAAAAAACAAAGAATAGGAGGAAACTTTAAAGGTATTCAGGTGTGGGAGAAAAAGCAGATTACTGTTAAAAGACTGACAATTATGTACATAGCCAAATGAATAACAGTAACAATAAAAATAGTGTGTAAAATTACATTAATTTCAAAAAGAAACTGACTGCAAATCTAGAATGCTATATCCACAGAAATATCTTTAGAAATAAAGACACATTCAGATCAAATAACAGAAGAGGAATAAGAATGAGAATAATCATGAAAAAGAAGAAAAAAGAAGGAAGAAGAAAAGGAGGAGAGAAGAAGAAAATAAAACTAAGAGAATTTACCATGAATATACACTAATTGACATATTTAAAGTATACTTCTGGCAGAATTAAAATTATCTCAAATGTAAATTCTGAGAAGTGAGGACTTCAGAAACAAGAAAAACATAATAAACTACTTAACACTAACTGAATAAAACAATAATAGTGTGCATATCTTCAGAAGGGAAACTCATTAAACTGCACTGAGATCCTTATATTCATATGGAGAGCTAAGTGTTATTAATTATGGATTTGGAGACTATAATTAATAATGTACTAATATCATTGGTAACCACAAAATCATTTTAAAAAATAAAATTTTCCAATATAGTGATAGGAAAACAGAATGAAATAAGAAAATAAATGCAGAAGGCAAAAGTAAAACAAACAAACACATGTAAAACAGCCATAAATAACAGAAGTCACAAATGGCCTGATTAAATTTAAGTCCTAATATAAATGTAATTATATTAAATTATTTCTGGACAAGAATTGTCAAATTGAAAAATACAATTATGGTCCATTGTAAAAGATGTATTATATAAGAACATTATAAGGAAGATGAAATAAAAATATAGGTCACAAATTAAAAAAACAAAAACAAAAAATGCTAAGAAAGCTATATCAATATCAAATAAAATAGATTACTAAAAATTGTTGCTTCATCACAGAGAGAGACAGAGAAACAAAGAGACAAAGATATCTGAGATCTGTGAGGGCAGAAATTATTTTAAGGCATATTATCAAATCTGGCCTATTGGCCTTTAAATAACACTAATTTCAATGGAAGAAAAGACATTTTTTTTATGAGCAGATAACATAATATTTACCTGAAGAGTATTTAACCTAAGAAAGTTTCAAATTTTGTAAAGTACTGAATTAACATAAAGGAGTTCTCTAATCCCTATGGAAATAGCTAAATATCAATAATAAAATAACTAGAAATGCCTATTTTCAGAAATTAATAAATTATTTTCATAACAAAAAGATCAACAAAAGGTAATACAAACTAGGATATTTTAACTAATAATAATAATGAATATTAAACATACAGTATATATTGTGTCAAATATAATGTATTGAATGTAGCAGAAGCATATAAAAAATAATTGTAGTAATGTATTATCTGAAGATGGTATAAAAAACATCAGCAATGAAAATAAGAAAATCAAAGAACTAATAATAATTAAAATTAAAATAATTTAGATTAACATATACACATGTACAGTATTTAAAAAGCTAGAATGAGGGCCATCTGATTGGCTCAGTTGGTTAAGAGCTCACTCAAAAGTGCAAGCTGAGCTCTTAGCAACAGCAGTTCGATGTCCAGCCTGAGCTGAGCTGCTTCTGAGCTGCCAACAGGTGGCAGGATGGCCCAGCTAAAAAAATAAAATTAAATTTAAAAAATAAAGTAAAATAAATTTAAAAAAATTAAAAATAAGAAGCTAGAATGAAATTTTTCATATAAAAATATTTATTTTAAATTCACATAAAATACATTTAAAATTCTAAACTTTTAGCATTAAAGTATTTAGAAATAACACAGATAAGCTTTTAAGAAGAGCAGTCTCCATTTTGTCCAAAAAGCATGTAAAAAGCTCTTTTACAATTATTGATCATCACCTCCTGCCCTTAAATTTCTAGATTTCCCATTTTCAGCTCTTTTCTTTTTGAGGACTGGGGCCACTCCAGCTGCCATGACTTCAAAAGAAGTGACTGTTTTCTTTAATAAATACTTTGAGTTCTCCTCCAACTTCAGCTTCTGAAGTTGACACATACTCATTTTCAGTGCTTGGAAGTTACAAATCTACCAGGAAGTAACAATTTCCTGTTTAATTGCTTGCCATTCTCCATAAGGGTTTGATTTTTTTATGAGCTTTGGATTTTTCTGCATTTGACCTGATGAATTCTGCTCTTAGATATTTTTTTTCCTTCTGTTTTTTCTGGTTCAGTTCCTTTATCACTGTTTAATTTTTTTCCCTAACCTTTACTTTTAGCTTTTATGTTTCTTGCTTACACTTCCCCGTCAGAATTACTCTGCGAACTTGATGATTTGGACTCTTCTAAGGTGCCAAGTCATTTTCCATCGACCTTACTAGAAATAAGATTGCCAGAGTGTGGAATGAAATCATCAGGTTTTTCCCACCTAGATTCTCCTGTTTTTGATTTACAGCAATAGGTATAACCATCTTCACTTAAACCTTTTACCTAAGCAGCCTTCACTACTGTCTTTTCTTAGTTTCCTTCAAATCCTTCAGGTTTCTCCCACTTTGACAAGATCATAACAGTAATGACAACCCACAAAGATTATGCGTTGTACCCATCCGCCCTTTGAAGGGTCTTGGTTTTTTTGCTTCTTTCCGATTTGATGCAGAGGTAGGTGAGACAGCGCTGCTCACTGGTGATATGTTTGATTCTGTAATTTCTGACTCTAAGACAAGCCTTTTCAAATCCTCTTGGTATCCTTTCAGGGCAGCTGCCTCCATTGCACAAACCCCTTTGATGACTTCTTCCTTTGCCTTATCCAGGCTTTTCTGTTTAATCTTACTGATCCTTTTTGCCACATTTTCTGTATGATTCTTTCCTCTTTCATGAAATTCAACACTAGACTTATTGTCCACTGCCCATCAGTTGCAGCAATCTCAGAGTTTCTTTGGTTATGACATCCAGTAAGAGGTCTGCCATGACAATGACTGGTCCAGTTGCTCTGCGCATCCAAAAAAATCTCTAAAGGTAAATGCAAGCAAATATCCAAGGAACATCAATCTTAACTAAACTCTCGAAGAGCTTAGAAATGATGGTAAGACCTCTGCATATTTTGTGAGGCTAGCGCAACCTTGATAACAAATCGGACTTGCCCAGGAAGGAAAAGAAAATTGTAAATTAATCTCATATGATAATACATACATTAGTTAAGACACAGTCGAAACTACTATAATAAAAGGACCCAAAATATGGTGGTATCATTAACATAGAATTTCATCGATATCTCATGTAATAGTATACAAGTGGATGGAGGATTAATGGCTCACCAGACACTCTTCCCTACAAGATCATACAGTGACACAGAATCCATCATCTCTAGTTGTTGATCTCATAAGTATAAATAAACCTGGTTTACTGGCATCACATTTGTATTCCTCATCTGTATCCCTATTCCATCCCACAGGAAAGGAAACGGAAACAGTATAAAATATGCAGCTTCCCTTTAAGAACAGTCATGGAAAATGTGTATATCATTTGGTTCCCATTCTCATGATGACTTCTAACTTAAAAAGACTCAGATATGCTGTTTTCTAGCTAGGCAGCCAAGTGAACCATTAAAACTCCATCAAGTAGGGCATCCTTTGAGGAGAACGGAACATGAAGTGGTTTCTGTATGTAATATGAAGAAAGGGAGAAAGGATTCTAGGAGAAAAGTATCAATCTCTGATGAGATATCTATAAATCTATATATCTATATATAGATTTTTTTTTAAATGAGCAAACTAATCCTGTGTATATAATAAAATTATAGTAAACCATTAGAAAAATTTCTAGGAATGCAGTGTTAGTTTAATATTAGAAAACTGAACAATGTAATTCAACATCTTAACTTTCTTTTTTTAATTCCCAAAGGGTTATTCCAGTGTTAGTAAAAGAATTGCTTAATAAAAATTTAAGGCCCACACACATGATTATAAAACAATCTGAGCAAAATAAATGTAGATGGAGTCCATCTTAGTATGTGGTACAGCTTCTGTAGTGCTTTTGATACTGCTAATAGTTTATGATTAACTATTATAATAATTTTGATTAGATTGGAAACCTTATTTAAACCTCCCTGATATATCATAAAATATCAATAAATCTTAACAATTATTATAACTTATTTTTCACAGGTCCCACGTTATGAACAGGAATTGGGGGCTGGTGGCTCTTTTTGTATTTACTTTAATGTTTCTCAATGTTAATTAAACAAAATGTAATTACACATCATTCAAGCCATGAATAGTTGTGTGCTGTGACACTTACAAGCAGTAACCAGCTAGGGTTGTATTATTAAGAATGGCAGAAGCATCCACAGCTACCTCTCACATTCTCCAGTTCAAGTCAATGTAGAACATGATGATTTTAAAGACACTGCAAAATACTTCTCTTATCAGAGACTTTTATCTGTGGATAATTACTTATTACAGGAATTTATTTGAAGACTCTGCAAAATATTTCTCCTATCAGAGACTTTTATCTGTGGATAATTACTTATTACAGGAATTTATCTCAAGTTTTATCCTTCTGATTGTATTCAATTGGGAATAATAGTCATTGCCACAATTTGGCAGCAGGAGACATGTCTCAAGAAAACAAAGATACAGAACATAACATTACCACAAAAATAAATTTTAAAGTCGATGACAGAAATGGATAAGACTACAGTAACATGCAAAGTCACCTCCAAGAAGAAAATCTGTACTAAAAACTTGATTCTAACCAGACTGAACACATAATTAATGTTAGTCGCTATGAATTAAACAACATAGGGATGAGGCAAAATTTGGCTGTTTTTATCCCAGTAATATCAGAGAACAGGAATCCAGTGAGAAGAGCTTAGAGTATTTTGGTTCCATGAACAAGGAGATAATATATATATGCTTATAATTTTATTTTTTAACAGCTTTATTGAGGTATGATTTATATACCCCAAAACACCACATATTTAATTATACAATATGAGTTCAGACATTTGTAAATGGCTGTGATACCATTACCATATCAATGTAATAAACATATCCAACACCTCTCTTTTTTTTTTTTCCTTTTGTCCTTCCTATGTGTGTGTCTGCGTGTGGTAAGAACACTCAACCTGAGTTCTACAATACCACAATATTAACTACAAGTACTATGTTGTACATAGTTCTAGAACTTAGTCATCAGATTACATAGATTCTTATTCAGAATTCTTAACAGAGCAATCAATATTATGTTCTAACACCCTATATACATCTCCCCATAGGCAGAAAACATACTTGTCAGGTTAACATGAATATTCTTGCTTACATAGTAGCATTTCTCATAGTATATTCCTAGACTGGCATTTTGTTTTTATATTTCAACCTTGCTTAAAGTGACCATAAATAGACTAAGAAATCAATTTTTAGTGTGCCAATATAGTCAGTTTCAAGGAAGTCCAAATATGCTCCTCTGTAAAGTATCTTCTTAGAACAAGTCACTCTTGACTTTTCCAACCAACATCTTTTGGTATTGCCAAGTGAGACTTCCTTTTGAAATTTCAATAAAACCTCTGAATGAAATATAAATTCAGGCATTTCAATTCAGCAGTGTGTGTGTGTGTGTGTGTGTGTGTGTGTGTGTGTGTGTGTATACAGATTAATAAAAATTAAACAAAACTGGAAAATGTGATCAATATAGCTTCCTAAAGATATGAAGAATGGAGTGCAGCATTTAGACATTCAAATTCTCCCTCATCTTAACCACAGAAAGTACTTCATATTCTCAAAATCTTACATGATGGAATTATGTCTTCTACTTCACTTTGATATTCAACAACCACTAGAACATCAATATGATCTTTTAAATCCAAGTAAACAGTGGTTTATGCATCAAGTTTTTAAAAAACATACAATTTAGAAAGACTATTCAAATATATATGTGGTCTCAACTGCACGAGAAATCAGATGTATTTTATGTTTTAAAAAACACTTTATAGACACATTCAAAGGGCAGACTGAACAGGCACCACAGCCCTGCTAAAGCAAATCCTGCTCCATTGAGTTAACCCCTGTTCAACAGCTCAGCCACTATAGTCACAGCCAGTCCTCACAACCAATCAGCCTGAGGGTCATCCCTTCTACTCAACTACAAAAAGGGAGCCCACACATCCCACACAAATGGCATTCCTGGAGCAACTGGCTCAGGTGACCAGTGAGACTGCACCACTAGGCCCCACAGTCCACCTGCTACAGAAGGCCACTCCACTAAGACCAGGAGACATAGCAGCTCTATCTAATACATAGAAACAAACACAGGGAGGCAGCCACAGTGAGGAGACAAAGAAATGTACCAAATGAAAGAACACAACAAAGCCTCCAGAAAAAAAACTGGGCAAAATGGAAATAAGCAATTTACCAGATGCAGAGTTCCAAACGGTGACTGTGAGGATGCTTAGTGATCTCAGGGACAACTTCAACAAAGAGATAGTGAACATAAAAATGGGGGTAAGAAACAGAAAAAAGAACCAGTCAGAAATATAGAATACAATAACTGAAATATAGAATACATTAGAGGGAAGCAACTGTAGATTAGATGAAGAGATTGAAGAAGCGATTTGGAAGACAAGATAGCAGAAAACACCCACGCAGGACAGCAAAAAAAATAAGAAAAAGAGAATCCAAGTAAATTAGGATAGTTTAAGAGACCTCTGGAACAACATCAAGCATACCAACAGTAACATCATAGGGGAACCAAAAGGAGAAGAGAGAGAATGAGGAATTGAAAACCTATTTGAAGAAATAATGATGGAAAGCTTCTCTAATCTGCAGATGGAAATAAACATACAATCCCAGGAAGCATAGAGAATCCCAAACAAGATGAACCTAAAGAGGCCCACACCAAGACTCATTATAATTAAAATACCAAAGGTTAAAGACAAAGAGAGAATCTTAAAAGTAGCAAGAGAATACAGTTAGTTATCTAGGGAACTCCCATAAGACTATCAGCTGATTACTTAACAGAAATCTCTTCTTGCAGGCCAAAAGAGATTGTCATGAAATATTTAAATGATGAAAAACAAGGACCTACAACAAAGATTACTCCTCTACCCAGCAAAGGTATCATTTATAATCAAAGGACAGTTAAAGTGCTTCCCAAACAAGGAAAAGCTCTAGGAATTCATCACCACTAAATCAGTATTGTAAGAAATGTGAAAGGGACTTCTTTAAAGGAGAAGAAAAAAAACAAAAGATAAAAAATATGAATGATAAAGTGGCAATAACTACATATCTATCAATAATCACTTTAAATGGAAATGGATTAAATGCTCCAATCAGACACAGGATGGCTGAATGGATAAAAAAACAAGAAAGACTCTTATATGTGCTGACTGCAAGAGATTCACTTCAGGTCAAAAGACACACACAGGCTGAGAGTAAAAGGATGAAAAAATGTATTTCATGAAAATAGAAACAAACAAAAAAAGCTGGGTAGACAAAAAGGATTTTAAAACAAAGACTAATATAACAAGAGACAACGAAGGAGCCAGTAATCTCACTTCTGGATATTAATCTGAAGAAACCCAAAACACTACTTTGAAGGGACATGTGCATCCATATGTTTACTGCAGCATTATTTACAAGAGCCAAGATATGGGGGCAACCTGGTGCCCATCAACGGATAAGTGGATAATGAAGAGGTGGTACATATATACAATGGAATATTACTCAGCCATAAAAAGAATGAAATCTTGCCATTTGCAACAACCTGGTTGGACCTAGAGGGTATTGTGCTAAGTGGGCTAAGTCAGCAAAGACAAATGCAATATGATTTCACTTACATGTGGAATCTAGAGAACAGGATAAATGAACAAACAAAACAGAAACAAGCTCATAGATAAAGCATTCTGATAGTTGCCAGATTGGGGGACAGGAAGTTGAATGGATGGGTGAAGGAGTAAGGAAGGGATTAAGAAGTACAAATTGGCAGTTTTGAAATAGTCATGGGGATGTAAAGTACAGCATACGGAATATAGCCAATAATATTGTGACAATTATTGGGCTGTCGGAAAAGTCATGACATATTTTTTTTCTGTTTTTCATTGCAAAAATATGTTATGACTTTTCCGACAACCCAGTATATATGGTGTCAGATGGGTTTTGGATTTATCAGGGTGATCACTTCATAAATTATATAAATGTATAATCACAGTGTTGTACTCCTGAAACTAATATGATATTGTATGACAAGTGTAACTAAAATATACAAAAATATAAAGAAATGAAAATAAATAAAAAACACTTCACAGGTTGTAATAATGTTTTTTGCCATTTTGTAAAATATGATATCATCTGGAGTACATTTTTGGAATTTTGTTATAATGGCAATAGATTGTCTAAAGCTGTGCTTTCAAAACTTATCCCACATGTGATTGTGCATATCAACTTTTCTCAGCTATCAAGTGTATTGTGTTTAAGAATGGACACATAATCCATGAAACAATATGTTCTTGGTTAGGACACAGCAATAATCTAGGAAAAATATCTTTATAGTGACGTGCATTGTGTACAGATACCAGAGTATGGTCTACAATGTCCTCAGGGGAAATAATCCAAGGTCAAAATTTCAAAATCCTATCCACCTTTTATTCACATATAAAGACAACAGATAAAAATATTTTATATGGCAATGTCTAGAAAATATTGTTAGAATAAGCCTCTCTAAAAGAATTTGCTAGTGAACAATATCCCATCACCCAAAGACGAATGGAGAAACTATTGTAAAAAAAAAAAAAAGAAAAATGAGTAAGAAATATTGGGGAAAAAATAACTTAAATCAGAAGTTGCATTTCATGCTCATATATATTCCAAAAGCAACAGGAGAGAAGAAACAAATAAACAAAAAAATAAATCATGTTTGAAAAAAATATATATGGAGTCAGAGAAACTACTGATATAACTCTAAACTATAAAATAGAAAGAATTCCCAAAGCAATAAAAACAGAGCAGAAGTAAATTCAGGAAGAACAGTAGACAAGGACCCATGGCTATATACACCAAAACCTGAGGCAATTATCTAAAAATTAACTGGTATCTGCAGGTCTACAAACTAAAATCCCTTGGTTTTACCTGAGGGAAATGAATACTTTGGCTATGAAGACTATAGGATTTAGAGTTCAATAAATAATATCTTAATCAAGCCATATTTTTAGAAAGCAATCCAAGTCTTAGCTGTTAGTTAAAACAATCAAAGGTACTTTTTATTGTGACTGTCCCACATTTCTCTAAATGCTTGGCTGAGGTGTTTTAAAGGTAAAATTGGACTCACACTCAAACCTTTCCAGTCTTTAAAAAAATAGAAAATTTCCTATATGACTAAAATTTTCCACTTTGTCCTAGAAAAGGGAAGCAGATAGAATCTATAAAAACCTAATAACGGGGAAAAAACAAATACAGACACACACACACACACATTTGAGAGCAAAGATAATCACTAGAAAAACAATTTCATGGATCCTGAAAAACCATGGCCAAGTAATTCTCGATGAATATATATATATACACACACACACACACACCCCTACATACCTCACCACACACATGCACACATTCAGTTGCCCTTATGAGGCAAGAATACAAAGCAGAGTTACACAGTTCTTGTAACAAAAGCCATGACAAAGGCAGAGGAAATTGAATGTGAACTAAAAGGCACCAAGATGAAGAGGTAAATGATGTAGTCATTACACAAATACATTGCACCAAGATAGAATACATACTTCTCCAAACAGAGGAGGAGATACAGAAAATAAGGATGAGCGAATTAAACAAAATGACATATAATAATAATAAACAGTTAACAAGTGTCAGAAAGACAACAGTAATATGTAAAATGACCAAAGCAGCTCCAATGTCTGCACAATGGAAAAATAAACTACAATAAATAAAATTTAAATATAATTTTTAATTACTTAAATTAAATGAGAGGTTCATAAGTACCTTTTAAAAATAGCACATTGTATTCTATATACATTTTTTTTTTTAAGTTCATGGATTTCACAACTAAAGAAATAATTCACTGGGGAACCTGGCAAAACAAAAACAAAAACAAACAAAAAACATTCATTCAAAAAGTGGGGGAAAAATGAGACTATCATCAAACTTTTCCACAGAAAAATTTCACAGCAGAACATAAAGAAAGAACATCTTCAAATATCCTTAAAATTTGACCAAAGAATTTTATACCTAGACATATTTTGGTTCAATAAAATTATCAAGGAAAAGACAGTCCTGACTGTGCAAAAATCACTGACACATTTCCTCAGGTCTTTCTGAGGCAATCTAGCAGGAAATAAACTTAAATAAACCCCATACTGGCTACACAGTCCTGGTGATACTTCTCTATCATCACTCCTACTTTCTCTCAGCCACTCGCTCAACTCGAACCACACTGGACTCTGCAGTTTTTTGAGAGTGACAGGCAGGCCCCTGCATTACAGCCTTCGCAATTGCAATTCCCTCTGCCTAGAACATTCTTCCTCTAAATATCCACATGATTCATTCGATCCCTCATCTCTTCCAATTCTCTTTAATATCACCTTTTCAAAGATAATTTACCTGGTCATATTAGTTTAGATTACACACTGTAACTCTACTTCCATTATTCTCCATCTTTTTCCTTTTATTTTTCTAGTTATTTATTTTATTTTATTTTCTATACTCATTACCATAGCACTTGCTACATTTTAACACGTTATATATTTTCTTATTTATTTTGTTCATTCTATATCATCTCCTCACTAGAATGTAGCTTTCTGAGAGTTAGCTTTCTTTTTCTCTTTTTATTCTTGAGATTTCCAACTCATAGAACAGTATTTGGACATAGACCAATGCAACAAATATTTGCTGAACTAAGACATGGTCAAAAAATGTAAGGTAAAAGATGCTGGTGAACTCAGAATATATTGAAAAAAAGAGATTACTGGGGAAAATATACTAAAGGACTATCAGTGAGGACCAGTTATGAAACGATATATACAGAATACAAATAATATTATGGTTATGGACTGAACAGTCTCCTCCCTCAAATTCTTATGTTGAAGCTTTAATCCCCAATGTTACTGCATTTGGAGATGGGGCCTTCACTGAGGTAATGAAGGATGAATGAGGTCATCAGAGTGGGGCCCTGACCTCACTTGTGTCCTTATAGAAAGTAAAAGTCACTAGAGATCTCTTTCTCTTCAAGCACACATAGAAAAGATCTCAGTGAGGACAAAGTAATAAAGCAAGCTTCTACAATCCAGGAAAAGAAACCTCACCAGAAACTGAATTTGACAGTCCCTTTTTCTTGGGCATCTAGCCTCCAGACCTTTGGTAACATAACTTCTGTTGTTTAAGCCACACAGTCTATGGTATTTTGTTTGTTATGGCAGCCCTAGCCAACCAATGCATTATATATATATAGTCTATGACATTATACAACATCAGACGCTTAGAAGTAGGGAGGCCATATAAATGAGTAAAGGAAAATAGTATGTGAATACAATAGGTACTGATGCATGGGGAAGGGTTTATAATGGACTCAAGACCAACTACAATTTAATGAGAAAACTACACACAATTCAGGTTAAGCAAGTTTTGAAATTGTATAAATGTAAGTTCAGATATTTTAGGAAAAAATTCTAGATATTTATGTGAAAGTCCTTGACTTTTAAACCTGGGCACCTAATTGGTATTTTGCCTTTAAATACTAAAAGCTAAAAAATAGCTTCATGTGGGAAAGTCAGCTCACAAACATTTGGGACATTTTTATAATGTGTATCAAGTTCAATGCATTCAATGTAACCAAATAGACTAGGACTTAAAGGTGACAATAATAAAGAAGACCCATTAAATAACACATTTTACAAGACAAGATAAAATAAATAAAATTAAGCTTCGACCTCCTGTTTTGCACGTTACATCACAACATAAGACAATGAAAGGAAAAAGCAATTCTATGTTTTTCTCTTTCTTCCTGTGCCCCTTTGTATCCTACATGTCAGAGTTTACATCAAGAACACAGAAGGAAAACTAACTAAAGCAAAGGAAACTATTCATGAATCAGCTTTTAATTAAGAATTGGGCGCTAATGTTGCAAGTAATACATTTTACAAATAAATATATTTACTTTAGTTTTATATTATTACTGATTACCCTAGGGGAGATTGGGTGAGAAAAGTAAATGGGAAAAACGAGAGAGCCATAAAAATATCATACTACAGAGTTTTAAGGTACATACTACAGAGTTTAAAGACCTGATATTTAAAGATCTGATAAAGCTATTGGTTCTTTCCATGCTATTTATTCAAGCTTTTAAAAATGGGTACATTGGTGAGTATTATGCAAATATTTAAAATTCTAAAAATGTATATACCACATTTTTTATTGCTAGGATATATATATATATATATATATATATATATATACACACACACATACGTGTATATACTCACAAATTCTAAATCTACAGTACAAAACATTTTCACAAATTAATAAAACAATGAAACTTGCACCCAGGTCAAGAAACATATCACTGGCAGAAATACAGTCATACTTCTTATTTCAGTCATTATCCCAGAGGGAACTTCTAAGATCACAGGACCTACTTAAGTGCAATCAGCCAGCACCTTTTCTGTGGTACCTGGTTGTTTATGCTCAGCACCATCCAGGTTATGCTGTGTAGTAGGTACTGTGATTAAATCCCATCTTTTTCAAATATCAGAGATTAAAATAATGCATACATTTTGTGCTTTTAAAGATATCTCTATTAGAGATATTTTAAAAGAAAAGTGTTATGATCTCACAATTTTGGTTTACTTGGCAGTTACCTAACAGGTTGCACAAAATGAAAAAGTTAGATACATCATTTGGGTTACATTTAAGTACTTTTGGAGATTCATGAGCTCTGCTTTTCACAGTTTTTAACATAATTTTTGATTTTGCTTATAATTTCCTAATATTATTTTATTCAATTTAGAGTAAAATATTATTCATAGAACTTTACTTTTTATTTTTTTATTAATAACATTTCACTCCTTATTACCATCTCAAAGCATTCTAGTTTATATAACTGTAAGCCTTCTAAAGAACAGAATGTATATTTAATGAAAGAAAGTGAACATGATGCTGGGGGTATAACAGTAAGTAAAAAAGAGTCTCCTCCCTTAAGGACATTGCAACCAATGTTAAAAAATAATGATGAGGGCTGGCTGAGTGGCGCGGTGGTTAAGAACTGGCTTGGGATGCCAGCGGCCTCAGTTCGGATCCCACATATGAGGGTCAGTGACACTGCCCTCTAAAAATAAATAAATAAATAAATAAAATAGTTCTGTCAATGGGCCAGCTGAGTGCCATGGTGGTTAAGAGCTGGCTTGGGATGCCAGCAGCCCCGGTTCGGATCCCACATGAGGGCCAGTGACACTGCCCTCAAAAAAATAATAAAATAAAATAAAAAATAATGATGAGGTTTTTCTTTTTTTTTTTTTTCCATTTACTACATTTCTTTAATCTCCTAACTATAATGCCTGAAGAGGCAATGTTTGGCAGATTTTATCAGAAGGTCAAAGTTTGGATGTCAATGCCTCAATTTCTTCATCAGTAATGAAAAGACCACCTACTTTATAAAGTTGCTAAGAATATCAAAGGAGATGACACACGGAAAAGTGTTATAAAATATTTTTTAAACGATAAAATAATGCCATCAACATCAGTTACAATGGGCATAAACTATCACTACAGAATGTTGAAAATAAACAATGATACAAAAGTGTCTCCAATAAATATTACTGAGAAGTCTTACAATAGCATCATGGAAGCACTAGCATGAAGAAAAGCTTGAAAGTAACGATGAAATAATATGTATTATTTGTGTAGAAACTTGCATTTTTGCAAGTCTCAGTCTTTCCATAGCTACCAGTTTTGATGCCCCAAAGAAAAAAATGACTATTACAGATGGCAAAACAATGATCACAGATCAATTCTTGGATATAAGGGTTCCTTTTTTATGAAGATATCGTTTGAAATAAAGAATGAGGTTAAACAACTTACATACAGTTATGTGAAACAAGATTGGTGCCTAAACAGAATTTTCCAAATTCTTCCCGAGGTCATCGAAGTTGCTATTTGAAGAATAATGACTACTTTCAATACGCAAAAATGGAAATGAATGTCTCAAACTGAAACTCAAAGTATTTTCCTCATCTTTAACAAACTGTTGTGCACTGAATTTAATGATATCCAAGACAAAGCTAAAGAAGGAAAAGTAAGTATATGAGTTGAAATCTCTACCCTAAAATTGTGGCATGATAGGTAGATTGCCAAACCCCCTCCAGGGTACAACATGAAGTGCCCCACTGGTTACACAAGTCACAAGTGACTTTATCCAGCACCTGCAGCTGGAGAAAAACAAAATCCTGTTTCATCCAGCAAGGCTAATCCCTATTACCAGGGACCCGACTGTAGTTTATTTTAATGTCATTTGTGTTGCAATTGCAACGACTCCCATCATGCATCTGATGTCATGACAGTTTGGGAAGAACCAAATAAGGAAGAAAAAATGGGAAACAGAGTGTCACACCAGGAGAGATGAATGAACCACATTAATGGGACATCACCAATTCTTCACTCTGGGAGGGATAAAAACCCCTAATCATAACTTCCTCAGTGCAACTCATTCTCTGAGTTAGCCTGCACTTTTGTCTTAAGTGCAAGCTTTCATTTCAATAAATTCCCTGTGTTTTCCTACATCTGCCTCCCTCTTGGATTCCTTCTTGCACAGAGACAAGAACCCGGTCACCTCTGCTCAGGTTCGAAGCCTCTCTTGGACATCCTTGAGCCTCCAAAGACAAAATCATGTCTTCTATTCAGTGTTTTTCCCTTAAGATGAGAATAATGCTAACTGATTAAAACTCAACAGGCAGTGTGATGAGATTTACTAATCACAATTAAGTGTCTGTTTTAAACAGGGAGGTGCTGAATCTCCCTGGGCTAGAGACTATACACAATGATGTTCAATGCTTTTAGTCACTGGGGATTCTTTCACCCCACATATTTAGGTATACAACTTGTGTTTTATTCAAATTTCACCAAAGGTTCAAAAACATTACTATTCTATACTATGTCATTTTTGTTTTCTCTAAAACGTTTTACTCTCTGATGTTTGCTTATATTTACCCTGAAATTTTCTTGTATCATTTAATGTATAGAGTTTATTTAAAAAAAAAAAAAAGATTTACAGATTTACAGTAACCATCAAAAATAACCACATGCTCTGAAGTTTATGGAGCTACATTTTCCTGGGTTAAATGCCAAAAAAAAAAGTACAGGCCCTGAGTTTTCATTTCCAGATAGCTATTCTTGTTTATAAAGTTACCTATTTCAAACTGATATTTTCAGCATTCTGGTTAATGATACATCTCAGAAATATATCAAGCATGAAGTTGTTCTTAATGCATGCATATTGAACATCAAATAAGATATCAGAACTGCCTTTTTATTTTTATTTGTTACAGAAATCTATATTTTATTATTGGCAATACTAGATTTAAAGTAATTATTCCTTTATTATCTATATTTACCAAAGGCATGTTGTCCTAAATTTTACTCAGACTTTGTTATGGGCTGAACTGTGTTCACCCAAAGTTCATGCTTTGAAATTCTAACCACCAGTATCTCACAGTGTGACTATGTTTGGAGATAAGGCCTTTAAAGAAGTAATTAAGGTAAAATAAGTCATAGATGATGACACAGTGAGAAAGCAAGAGCCTGCCAGCCACAGGGAGAAGCCTCGATAAAACCAACTTTTCCTGAAGCCTGCAAGATGGTGCTATTGGAGCCTCAGACCACATTCCTCCACAGAGTAACTGAGTAATGATAGGGTAGGTAGAAAGGTAGAGATGGGCAGGAGGGAGAGTCTTAGCACTAGTGAGGAGTTCCCTCGCAGCTGCTCCTACTTGGGCCACGGCCCCTGGCAGCTGCTCCCACTTGGGGCACAAACACCGTGCTTGCTCAGCATGATATCGATAACATGATATACTCATATCACTAGAAGGAAAAATGCTAGAGAGGGAGAGAGCCATCCCACTTATCGGAATATACATCCTGCTTCTCCGGAACACTTTTAATGAGCTTCTCAAATCATGGAAAATGAACAGGTTTACGCTTATGCTCTGAGAAACAACTTTGAGAACCAGAGGGGAAGACGGAACTCAGTAGCAGAGAAAGAGAAAGATAACAGAGAAGGAGCGGGGAGAGGGACAATTCTACCCATAGAGATAAAAACCATCTCACAATGTAAGGAGGGCTGCTTCCCTCTCTAGGGTCAGCCCGCTCCAAGCCTCGGTGTGTACTCACTTTCACTAATAAACTTGCTGTCCTATTCTGCACAGACTCTGTCTCTTAACTGAATATGTTCCTTCAAGAAGACGAAGAACCAAGGGCCATGGTCATTCCCTGTAGCAGTAATAAGCCACAGGATCCAGAAAGGCTTTTTGAGAACTACAGACACAAGTTAAGAAGTGGATAACCCCCTCCAGCACACAGCGGAAAAAAAACGCACTGAAACAGGTAAAACAAAAGGAAAAAAAGAAAAGCTGTTGACCCAAGAGGCCCTTACCTGAAGGTGGCATGGCTTGGTGCAATTGGAGGAAATGGGGCAACGGGTAGCTTTTCTCTCAGGACATAGAGCTGTAGGTCCACTCTTCCACGTCTACGGGAGGCTGACTCGCTTGGCATGTAGCTGATGGGAAACAGCTGTATTTTGTAGGCCCGCAGCCAATGAAAGCTCAGCCTCTTGTTGTAGCACCGGATGCTGCAGTACCACTGAGGGACACCAGAGGCAGAAAGAGAATATGAGCTCCTGAAAATAGAAACCTTGAAATCTCTCTAATTGGAAAACAACCAGCAGGAACCTAGACAAACTCATCCCCATTAAAGGTTTGAGAGCTCACGGCATCTCCACCCAGGCTGAGTGGTAAAGATCTTCCCCTGTACAAAACCAGTCTGTAAAGACTAAGGAGGAGGAGTGGCTCTGTTTTTCAAATAACAAATCTCAGCAAAAGATAAGAATGTAATTAATAACAGGGAGACTGACAATGGGGTATATGGGAAATAGCTGTGCTATCTTCGCATTTTTTTTCAATACATGTAAAGCTGTTATATCAAATTTATTTTAAAACATTAGAGTTTTTGAAATGGGTAGAATTTGAACAGTCAAAAATAAAGACATGTCAAATGAGAATAAAAACAAACAATAAAAAAATCTGATGTAGTTAGACCAATAGCTTGTATAGATAGCAGTACTATAGGTCACTGGACTGGAAGTTGGCACCTGTGGAAATATATACAACTTTTTCTTAACATAAACGTTTATACAATTCATTTTGCTTGTGTGTTTTTTATTATTTTTGTTTGTTTAGGAGTAATACGTTACTGAACTAAAGTAACAGAAAAATACACATTCACAGCATAAATAAGGCCTTTCAGAATGTAACACCTGCCTACTTTTCATCTCCTTAAATGTACTTACTTATTACACACCAGCAGAATATTTTTTCTGAGTTTTCAATGTAGTTTCACAAGTTCTTGTCTTTTTGGATGTCGATTACCCTTTCTTTTTAATACTCAGCTTAGTTATCACCACCTCCAGAAAGGCCTCCGTCTCACATCTAAGATACACTTCCTCTGCATTTTCCTGAAATTAAGTTTTTTCTATCACAAATCTTAAATATTACATTCACATTTTAATAGATCACCTTTCTCCCTCCTGCTCCCCCAATTTCTCTGTACTTTCTTTGAAGGCAAAAATACTGTTTTATCATAACCTTCACACAATTGTTAGCCTGTATAATAATAGACAAATGTCCAAAGAAATAAGAAAGGGAATGAAGGATGGTAGACGGGATGGCAAGAAAAAATGCAGTCATGTAAAAATATTTTTTCATGACTTTAGACAAAGCTTAACTTATTTCTAAAAATCCAGTTTGAAGAGTAAGATATTATGTAGATTCACTTTTTATTGCATAGCCATTACTTAAAGGCCATAAATTTACCCTCATTTAAAGAGGCATGTGAAAATGATTCTATCAGTATATAATTTCAGATGGAAATGTTAATGTAAGACTTATAAACTAGGTTGGATTCCTGATATCACTTAGACTCAGAATTCACAAAATATTGAGATAGGTAAAACTCATTTTAAAAGAGGCAAAACAAACCAAATTCCAGAGATGTACATACAACATTCAGTGAACTGTTTTGAATCGTGGTCTTCCAAAAGATATGGCCAAGTCCTAATCCTTAATAACTTTGAATATGACTTTATCTGGAAATAGGGTCTTTAAAATTGTAATCAAGTTAAAATGAGGTCATACTGGATCAGCAGGAGCTGATACTTTTATAAGAGGAGATAAATTTGTGCACAAAGAGAAGGAAGATAGCCATGTAAGAAGAGGGACAGAAATTGGAGTGATGGAGCGTCTCAGGTAGAATGCCAAAAATTATCAGCAACAATCAAAAGCTTCCTAGAGGCAAATCATTCTTTCCCAGAGCCTGTAGAGAGAATGCGGCCCTGCTGACCCCGAGATTTCAGACTCCTACCCTACAGAGAATAAATATTCAGATAATTTATTGTCAGAGAATAAATTTCTATGGTGTTACGTCACTCATTTTGCGGCACATTGTTACAGCAGCCTTAAGAAAGCGACACATTCAGTAATATGTTTTGTTTTGTTTTGTTTTGTTTTAATTTATGTGTATATCATGTGACATTGGTATTCGAGTCTTACTTTTCTCCTATCATTAATTTCACCCTTGCGAAACATATCTATAAAACTCTGTTGTATAAAAATATGTGTGTGTTTTCAACATGTTTTTTTGTTGGGCATTGGGACCAAAGGGTACTGTTATTTGCTTCTCATTCCCTTGTTCATTCACATATAAGAACCATAAAAATTTATAAATTGACTTGTTATCATTGACTTTATAAGAGCTGTTGAAATGCACATATTTTGGACACTTTAACAGCTAAACCAATGAGGGATGTTATATGATAAAATATTATATATTGTAAAATATATAATACAGTTCTGATGTAACAATAAGCAAGAACAGTCTTAAATTACAATTACTTGCAATTCTCCTATCAGGCTCTGAAAGAAGTTTCCATGAAAGTTGAAATCAACTTATATATAGTTTTAGTATCTGTATGACCTTTCTTTATTTCCTTTTCCTTTAAGGGTTACACATGAAACCTTTGGACCTTTCCAACTTTTTTGTCTTTAGATGTTTCCCTTTAAACTATATCTCTAACCCCAAGTAGCTTCTGTACTTTCTCATAAGCCATTTCTTACTCTGTAGGGAATTGATAAAGCAAGTCTGACCTTGGTTTCAAAGAAAATTGAAAGAAGAAAAAGGGGTGAAAACTATCTAAAGCAATAGGAAGGCTAGTAGTGTCCAAGGTCAGAGAAAATCTGAAAAGAGGAGATTCTAGGAAAGAGTTTGACTTAATTTGCTATAGTCTGTTATTATGCCATCTGCCATTACTCAATATATAATCAAACACAGTAGCTACATGGAGAGAAATATTTCACCCGTAGTTTTGAATTGTTATCCATGTACACATATAAATATGTATGTGTTTACTCCTTGGAAATTTTAAAATTTTCATTCTAATATTGAATATGTGACAGGGCATACACATAATATAAGAGATAATTTGTTAATGAAAGTAAAACAATTTCCAACTATTTGTTGATTATGTATAATATAAATGAAGTGAACATAGCTTTACAATAATGGAAAAAAATCATATTTACTTTTTTTTTTTTTTTTTTTTTTTTTTGAGGGCAGTGTCACTGGCCCTCATATGTGGCACCGAACCGGGGCCACTGGCTTCCCAAGCCAGCGCGTAACCACCGCGCCACTCGGCCGGCCCTATATTTACTTTTTAAAACAAAATTTCTATGATGCAATAAAATGTATAATATAGTTATACTAAATACACTTTTAGATAACCATGATTTTATTTCCTATGAAATGAGGGAATATATATGCAACATAGTTTTCTTAAAATTATCTGAGAAGCAATTTGTAACTTTTAACTTTCTGTATTGGAAAATAATTATTGGCATTTATGTCTGGGATAGTCAATTATGAACTTATCATGATGAATATGAATATCAAAATAGCACAAGCAATATTATAACTAATTTCCTTCAGTTAATAAAATGATTCAAAAGGTTATTTTAGAATGCATGATGCCTACAAGAGGCCATATAATATGAATTTCAAGCTATGGTTATATATTGGTGTCTACCATTCACACATAAAACAAATTATGTATTTTCAAAAAACTATTGCAATTCTGATAAATTCAAAATTTTAGGCATCATGGCTATTTCATGTGAAACTTTAGTAATACTTTCCAACATTATTATGCTGAGTGGAAATGTCACAGGACATTGACAAAAGCAAGTGATAACTCATCCTGCAATGGTATTTCTTTCTAAAGCAAATAGGAATAAAAAAATAAGAAAAAAACATATTTTAAAATAAATATTATATTGTATAACTGCATGAAGTTGCCAAGATTTTATCCAACTGATCTATGCATTATTTTGTAACAAAAAATCTCAAAATTTATTTCTACATTGTGAAATATAGGCAATTAATCCCTAAAAATATGTATGTCATAATATTAACTCCTCTTTTCAGTTAAAAGTACTGTAAGGGTGGTCACAATGACAACTAAGGCATACATGACTCTTTAGAGTTTGTAAGGTGCTTTCAACTATACCATCTCCATATTCCAACCAGTCTCCTACATTGTCTACAATTAAAGAATCATCATTTTGTAAGCATTATTATGTGCCACTATTGTCAATAGACTGGGGACCAAACATGAACAAGATTCAGTTCTTGCTTTCAGAAACATTAAAATTCTGGGAGAATTAAATAAATCTATATTTTACCCATGGGAAAAACACATAATAAAATGTGGAATTAATGATAGAAGGTTGTATAAGGTGCTGTGTGAAGATTTCCATAGGCACTTATTCTCACCCGGAAATCATCAACCTAAGAAAAATGAGCCAAATGAACAGGCATGGAAGGTTATGCTGAAAGAGAGGATAGCATGTATAAAGGTTCAAATGTATAATGTAGTGAAGTATATACATAGCAAGTCACAACCAGGCCAGGAACCTAAAAACTAAAAGACAAAATATAGGGTCACTTGAGATAACGTTGGTGAGACATGGTAAGCCTTTTATGCCCTGTTAAAAAAAATTGATCTTCATCATGCAGAGAAGAAAGCAACCTACTGAAGATATTTCAGAGAAGAGACACATTTGCCTCTTGCAATAATTTAGCCTGTAGGTAATGTAGGAAATACATTTGAGATATAAAAAACTTGATGCAGAAAGGTGAGATAGAATATTATTTTAATAGTCGTAGTGAAAGAAAATGAGAGTTCAACAAGGCAGGGCTATTAGGAAATAGAGTAAGAATATTGATAAGGGACAGGTTTGAGAAATAAGGTTATTTGTGTTTCTTGAGCTTGACGCATATGAAGGTCAAATCAGTATGTTCAAAAGTCAAGGATACATGAGACAATTTCTTTCAGAATTTAATCTCTTTACCATGAAGTCAGCCCTGGATCGCACCCTAACCCTATTTTTCCTTTGTTTTGTGAATATTTGTCAGACTTCTGAGTTGCAGGTAATAGAAGATGACTCACTAAGTCTTAACTTCCCTTAAGTAAGCTTTGACTCACCCACCTTATGATTATGCATTTAATTGCTACTTGTCAGAACTTAAGAATATAATAAAAAATATTTTATCTATGTATATTACATTGTTTGTCCTAGTACAATAATTTATTAACATGCCCCAAACATGCATTGCCTTTTTGGCATTCATATTACGCTGTTGGCTCAATCAACTTTCAGCCAACCCAAATTTCTAAATGATTGCAAGCATTATTATTGCAGGTTTTTAATGTTTCCTCAATTCTATTTCACTTAATTATTTTGATCTACTTCATTAAGTGTAGAGGATAACTGAGTGTATGGAAGTTGATGGCTTGCCAAGATGAGGATGTGTCCTGCAAATGGGTCACGTCTTGCTCAGGACTGCAAACAGTACTCAGTGTTCTTGGAACCTGAACTTCCTTTTGGGTTAGAAAGACCAAGATTAGCTATTCTTGGAGCTTAGATAAGAACACGGCTGTCTTGTGTAAAAATTGTTATTGTTTTGGCCTTATAGATTTAGTCACATATTTCCTTGTATGAAACACAATAAAACCGATGTGGACAGCAGAGTGGTTGCTACTTGCCTGAGCGAGCTGTAGCCCTCTGTTCCTTCATCTTGAACCTGCATCCTGTGTGCTTATCTCATCCCTGATCCCTGACAAAGACCACCGACAACATTTGGCGCCCAAACAGGGACTTGAAGGTGAGTACAGGGTCCGCACAGGACCGGAGGGGGATAGTACGCTAGAGGGAAAGCGAAACCTCTGGGATTTTGGGGACAGAGTCATGGGGAATTTCCCATCAGCTGAAAGCCAATATATACGGCTTCTCTGTAATCTCCTCCAAAGTTCAGGAGTGGAAGTGTCTAAGATATCTTTCCAGGAACTGTTTTGGGTGGTTCGGAAGCATTGTTATTGGTTTCACCCTACGGGGGAGAATCAGTTGAATCTAAAAGTCTGGAAGCAGGTGGTACGGGCTCTTTGCGGAGCACATCAGCAGGGGGAACCTATTAATGTGCTGGTATGGTCCCTCTGTTATTTGATCTCGTTGGCATTAGAGCCTTTACAGTCTGAATCTGATTATGAGAAACGGCATCTTGTTACAACCCCACAGAGGGGATATGAGTCGGCATCAGATATGCCTAACCAGCCTCTACCCCCGTTACCTAAGGGGTCTCATGGGCAAAGTCTGCCCTCCCAGTAATCTAAAATTAACAAACCCCGTGGCTACGAAACCATTGCAGATGCTGATGATGATTCTGGTTCGGACTCCTGTGATCCAGAAGAGATACAGGAGATAGAGGAGAATTTAACAGATTATAAGGAGGATATTACAGATACGATTAATAAACCTCAGAAAATTACTGTTAAGATTCAGCAATTGCAGAAACCTAAAGGGAGAGATACTTCCTTAACAGCTTTTAAGCAAGTATTTCTGGTGCAGACTTCAGCACCTCCAACAGAAGCATCTCGATATGCTGAGGGTCCTCCTTTTCAGTCCCAAATTCCATTGACCCCAGAAATGAATAAATTATTGATTGAAGAGGACTCCAATCCCAAACCGCAGGCACTTTCGGGTGATAATTTCTTTGCCTTCCCTATTGCCAGACAGCAAATGCCACCCAATGCTCAATTTCCCCAGGGCTACCTTAATGTGGCACATACCCCTCATGATTTGAAAATACTTAAAATGCTCAAAGAATCTATTAATGCTTATGGCATGCACTCCACCTATGTTCAGGGTATTCTCCAAAATTATGCTACTGAATATCACCTGATCCTCAGAGACTGGGAATCTTTGGCTAAAACTGTTCTTAAACCAGGATAATATATGCAATTCAAAACTTGGTGGAAGAAAGAGGCAGAGAGCATGGCTCGAACTAATGCACAATGGAATCCGCCTGGCCCCACCTTAGATGAACTTGTGGGAGCTGCGGCTTACTTACATTGACCTGCAAGCCCAAGCACAATCTTCGGATCATCCAAATATGGATGTGTTGCCTGAGAGCCTGGCTTAGAGTAGAATCCCTGGGAAAAACTTCCCAATCATTTACAAAACTAATGCAAAGCCCTGGAGAACCTTATACTGATTTCTTGTCATGGCTTCTGGCTGCTCCACAGAGAGCTGTAGCACAAGTGGAAGTCCAAGATCTTTTGGCTTTTGAAAATGCAAACCCTGAATGTCAGAAGGCTTTGCGACCCTTGCGAGCCAGTGAATGCTCCCTTGGATGAATACATTAAGGCATGTCATGACATTGGGTCCCCTACATACCATGTCAACATACTTGCGGCTGCAATTCAGGGAGGCCTAAAAGGGAATAATACCAAATGTTTCAACTGTGACAAATATGGTCACATGAAAAGGGACTGTAAGAAAGGGCAGGTGAGGTACCTCATGAGAACCAAAGGCCCTTGCCGCTGGGACTCTGTCATAGATGTGGCAAAGGGAGGCATTGGACTAATGAATGCCGCTTGCAGAAAGATAAAGGTGGCAACCCGCTCCCTCCTCTTGGTCAGAGTTCGGGAAATGGAAGACAGGGCCAGACTCGGGGCCGACAAAACAATACGAGTCATCAGCAGTACCCTGTCAGCAACGGGGTCCATCACCAAGAGTTGCAGATGCTCGATGCTTAATTTCTGACCTTTTGCATGCAACTACAGGGAGTGCAGCCTTAGACATCCCCATACCCTGAGCCTGCACTCTCACGCCCTCTGGAGGCATTCATAAAATCCTCACTGGCATTTTCGGACCCATACCAACTGCCACAGTGGGTTTCATTTTAGGACGAAGTAGCTTAACTTCACAAGGGGTCTTTGTCTATACTGGGGTCATTGATGAGGATTGCACTGGAGAACTCAGTGTTATGATTACTGTGAACAAGCCTGTTGATTTTACACAACGTCAACGAATTGCCCAGCTTTTACTCTTGCCATATGTTAAAGGGAAAGCCGCCCCAGTAAAGAGAACAGGTGTTTTTGGAATTACAGGGAAGCAGGCTTTTAGCAGGCCCTCATCAATGATGAGAGACCAAAACTTACTCTGACTTTTGATAATTTTATACAAATTGAGGGCCTTGTAGATACTGGAGCAGATGTCTCTATCATTAGTCGTCAATCATGGCCAGCCTCATGGCTGTACCATGCAGTTGAGGTGACATTTACTGGAATTGGAACAATGCACAAAGTTTTTCAGAGCTCTAAAACTCTAACATGCTATGGGCCTGAAAAACAGACAGCTCAGGTGAGACCTTACCTGGCTGATATAACTATCAAGCTTTGGGGGCGAGATTTGCTACAACAATGGGAGGCTTCCATTTCTATACCCACCTTGTCCCCAGCTGCCAAACAGATCATGTTTAAGATGGGATTCGATCCTACTTGTCCCTCACCCATTATGCATGATCCAGAAGTAAGGTCCGCTCAAGATCACACCGGCTTAGGTTTCCCAAATTTAACATAGGGACCACTGTTCGGCGCTTCACCTTTGCATTAACCTGGAAGACAGAAAAACCTATATGGGTGGAACAGTGGCCCATGCAAAAAGAAAAACTTAAAGCGCTACATGCTATAACCTTGGAACAGCTCCAGCTAGGACATATTGAGACCTCCACAAGTCCGTGGAATTCTCCCGTGTTTGTTATATGAAAGGAATCTGGCAAATGGTGTATGCTTACTGACCTTAGGAAAATTAATGAGGCAATTCAACCTATGTGAGCTCTGCAGCCTGGTATACCCTCTGCCACAATGATTCCTAAACATTGGGCTCTGATCATTATTGTTCTTAAAGACTGCTTTTTTACCATACCCCTTCAACCTCAGGATTGTAAGAAACTTGCCTTTACTGTCCCAGCTCTTAATCAAGAGCAACCCACTGAACATTATCAATGGAAAGTTTTGCCACAAGGAATGTTGAATAGTCCAACGCTATGCCAGCATTTTGTCTGCCAACCATTAGAGCAACTAAGGATCACATTTCCAACAGCCTTTATTTATCATTATATGGATGATATTTTGTTGGCTCATGAGAATGTTGCTGTTTTAGATAACATGCTACATACAGCCAGCACAGGACTTATTCCATTCCTACCATTTACAAATAGCCCCAGAGAAAATTCAAAGGCAGTCTCCCTGGAATTACCTGGGACAGAAACTCACAGATACTCAAATTATTCCCCAGAAGGTTAGTATCCAAAGAGATACGCTCAAAACTCTAAATGATTTTCAAAAATTCCTTGGAGACATCAATTGGCTGCGACCCAGTTTAGGAATTCCTACTTATCAGTTAACTCACTTGTTTAGTATTTTGGAGGGCGATCCAGATTTACAAAGCCCTCATACTCTCACTGAAGCTGCAGCCAAGGATCTGACATGGATAGAACAACACGTCCATGATTCTCAGTTAGACCGGATTTCTTCCAAGTCCAATTTCAAATTAGTGGTGTTTCATACTGAACATTCTCCAACCATATTTCTATTACAAGACACTAATTTAGTAGAATGGATTTTCCTTCCCCATAAATCCCAGAAAAAGCTACAAACCTATGTACAAAAATTTCTGCAGTCATTATCCAAGGGAGGCTGCGCCTCTGACAATTATGTGGAAGGGATCCAGAGGAGTTAATAGTCTCTTTTTCACAAGAGGCTCCAGTTTTTAAAGAAAACCTCCTGGATACTCCCCAAAATCATTCAATCCCAACCAGTATGAGGACCTACATTTTATACAAATGCCAATAAACGGCATCGCCGATTATTCGGGAACTACCGGTTCTAAAGTTGTTCAGTCCCCATACATATCTGTCCAAAAAGCTGAAATTTTTGCTATTCTTCTCCTGTTAACAGACCAGTCACTCTTGCTAAACATTATAACTGATTCCCAATACGCTGAATTCACAGTTCGCCATAGAGAAACCATATTTATTCCTCATGATTCTTCTGATCTCCATTGCCTTTTTCGACAGTTACAATTAGTCATACGGGGACGCTCTCACCCTCTATTCATTACCCATATACATGCTCACTCAAATCTGCCAGGCCCCATGGCCGCAGGCAACGATGCTATTGATAAACTTATCAGCTCTGTATAGTTAGCTAAACAAGAACATAAACATTTTCACACCAATGCCAGGGGCTTGAAAAACAAATTTAATATCACTTGGAAAGAGGCAAAAACTATTTTACGTTCCTGCCCGACCTGTTCTGCTGTTAATTCACCACATTGCCCCCTGGGGTTAATCCTAAGGGAACCCAAATTAATGAAATATGGCAAATGGATGTCACTCAATTTCATGCTTTTGGGAAATTAAAATATTTTCACCATTCAGTTTACACATATTCTCATTTTTCCTGGGCCACTTCATTAGCCTCTGAGAAAGCGGACGCAGCCATCACTCACTTACTTGAAGCCTTCGCTATCATGGGCGTACTTAAGTCTATTAAAACTGACAATGGTTCCGCCTACACCTCCTCTAAATGTCGCACTTTCTTTGCGCTATATCACGTTTTCCATGTCACCGGTATCCCCGGCAATAGCACCGGACAGGCTGTCATTGAACGACAAAATCGTACACTGAAAGATACGCTAGCGAAACAAAAATGGGGAGATGTGCTGTGTACTCCTAGAAACAGAATACATACTGCTCTGTTTACTTTGAATTTTTTGAATCAGGATGAACATTAATACCACTGCTGCCCAACGACATTGGCAGACTACTACAGAGCTAAATCAGCCTGTGTTTTTCTATAATGAAGCATCTAACACCTGGGACCCTGCTGTAGTTCTTCACTGGGGTTGAGGGTATGCTTATGTCTCTGCAGGTACAGATATCTTTTGGATTCCAGCAACGAGTCTGAAACTGGAAGATGGCATCTAAGCGCAGATTTGACATCCTTGGCCTGACTGATGACTTCGCTGACATGACTCTTGGGCAGACCAAGATCTGGCGTCCCCACCTGCCTCACAACGAGCATCCATTCCAACATGGGGACAAGTCAAGAAGCTGACCCAAGAAGGGGAATGCCTGGTAGCTCAGCATGGACAGCCATTGACTCCTTCTACTTTATTCCTCGCTATGCTAGCATTGCTGACCACTCAGGTGACAGCACAAGACTTTGACTCTCAAAACGATACCTATTGGGCTTATATCCCCAACCCCCTTTGAACCGGGGAGTCACATGGTGGGATGCACCTGTGCCTGTTTATGTGAATGACTCTAATTGGTTGCTGGGGCCGTTTGACACCCGTGGGCCCCTCAAACTGGGGGAAGAAGGTCTCCGCATTGAGAATTACACGGTGGGGGTCAGCGGGCTTCCCATATGCTTTGGGCAAGGGAACCACTGCCTAAAAATGGCGGTCCAGGCTTGGCTCAGTATAATGAGGAATGCTACCAGATCTTCTCCTTAAAGGACCCGCCACCTGGGATCCTTCCTCTGGTATTATCAATTGTGTGAATTGCACGTTTTACACCTGCTTGCACCGCAGTATTATCTTTAACGCGTCCGCTGAGAGCATTTATTTGCTAAAACCTCGTGTGGGGCTTTGGATGCCTGTGCAAATGAACAGTCCTTGGAAGGATTCTCCAGCCTCTGCTATGCTCCAGTATCTAGCAGAAAGCTTTCTTAAAGAACCAAACGATTTATCGGGATGCTGATTGCAGCTATCCTGGGAATCATTGCCATAACGGCAACAGCAGCTGTAGCCAGAGTGGTTCTGCAACAATCCATTCAAACAACTGATGTTGTAGCTGATTGGCATAAGGATTCGGAGGCCCTATAGTCCTCCCAAAGACGAATTGACTCAGAAATTCACTCTGAAATTGCTGACTTGCAACAAGCAGTTGGTCATGTTGTTGGGGGATCAGATTGTCAGGCTTCAACGACAGGTTCACATGAAATGTGATTGGAATCAAAACTCTTTTTGTGTTACCCCTGCCCCGTACAATGAGACTGTATTCCCATGGGATAAGGTGAAAAATCATTTATTTCATCATCAGAATCTCACTGAGGAGATTCTCAATCTCCAATCTCATATTCAGTCCACCTTTCAGAAGGAGTTGCACCAATTGAGTAGATAAGAAATTCTGAAAGGCATTACAGATGGACTTACTAACCTTAATCCTATACCACATTTACAAGTGGCCTTTGGGTCTACTGTTAGAATGCTATTAACTCTTATTTTCTTTTTTGCATTGTATTTAGTCTGCTGAAGAATGCAAACCTCCAAAAGAATGAGTACTCAGCAAACAGCTGTGTTCTCTTTGATACTCCATAAGATGCAGCAAAACAAAAGGGAGGAAGTATAGAGGATAACTGAGAGTATGGAAGTTGATGGTTTGCCAAGATGAGGATGTGTCCTTCAAACTGGTCACGTCTTGCTCAGGACTGCAAACAGTACTCAGTGTTCTTGGAACCTGAACTTCCTTTTGGGTTAGAAAGACCAAGATTAGCTATTCTTGGAGCTTAGATAAAAACACGGCTGTCTTGTGTAAAAATTGTTATTGTTTTGGCCTTATAGATTTAGTCACATATTTCCTTGTATGAAACACAATAAAACCGATGTGGACAGCAGAGTGGTTGCTACTTGCCTGAGTGAGCTGTAGCTCTCTGTTCCTTCATCTTGAACCTGCATCCTGTGTGCTTGTCTCACCCCGATCCCTTACAAAGACCACCAACAACATTAAGATTTTATAAAATGCTAAGTTTACCTTCTGACACACTGCTCTCACTCAAAACAATGAGAATAAGTATAAATGTATTCAAATACTGAATAATATTGGACAAAATAATAGAGTATGGTGTTATACCTCAATAATTTGAAAGTTTGTATTTTCCATAAAATAAGATGGTGTCAATAGGCTTATTACGATTTGTCACTTATTTTTTTTTTTAAGTCCAGGTAATATCACTTTTTTTTTTTTTTTTTTTTTAAGTCCAGGTGTGTTTTAAACATAAGTTAAGGGTTTTTTTGTTTTTTGTTTTGTTTTGTTTTATGTATCTTGTTCATTTTTTCTTAATGCTACACCAGCTTTTGAGTATCTTTGTCTTTTTCAAATTATAGAAATATTACTAAAATAATTGATCTACTGGAATACATATTTTGAAGTGTTTTGTAACCATACTTTCAAGTGTTTTGAGGATATTAGATTGAAATTAGTATGGTCATGACACCCATGGCCTCATTTAGATTATCTTTTTTTCTTTATCTTCCCATATATCTTGGTTCAGATCATTTTTAACCTTTCCACTTTTAGATGGTTGCTTTTGATTAAAAATATGAAAGGAAAATTATATCTGGGCAGTTCTATTTTCCCTGTGATATTTTAATAAAACTCTGTGGTCTATGGGTAATAGTTTATTTAACATAATCTCTCCTGTGATTTCTAAAAACCTTATAAATATTTTATGAAATTGTGATATTATTTTTTAATTTTGCATTGATCAAAAAAAAAAATCTGGGCTGGCTGAGTGGCGTGGTGGTTAAGCACTGGCTTGGGAAGCCAGCAGCCCCGGTTCGAGTCCCACATGTGAGGGCCAGTTACACTGCCCTCAAAAAAAAAAAAAATCCATTTTTACAATTACAAATATGAAAAAGAAGCAACTATTTTAACATAAATTATATTTAGTACAAATATTACAATGTTATATTAAAATTGCAAATGATCTTTAATACAACATATATATTTTTATTGAAAGAATAGAAAAAGCATAGAAGATGGAATACTCATTTGCAAAAGCTTAACTTGATAGTTGATAAGTTCACTAAGTGATAAACATAATAAAATTACTAATACTCTTTATTAAAATTTTACAATGCCAAAGATAAAGAAAAAATCCTAATGTGCATACAAATAGAAATTAGTCAGCTTAAAAGAATGAATATCAAATGTAATCTGATATTATAGAGACACTAGCACCCTGAATTCTAGAAGTTAATAGAACAATACTTTCAGAATTATAAAGTAAAATTGTTTTCACTGAAATGTCAGTTTGACTTTAGAATTAAGATATTTTGACATATTCAAAAATAAATTTTAGGGCCGGCCGAGTGGTGCGGTGGTTAAGAGCTGGCTTAGGACGCTAGCGGCCCCGGTTCGGATCCCACATATGAGGGCCAGTGACACTGCCCTCAAAACAATAAATAAATAAATAAATAAATTTTAGTTGTTAGCTTTCAGAACATAACTCAATTTAAAAATCACCCTAAAGCTTGGGCTCTGCTTCAAGCTAACAAACTGTGAATTGTTTGAAGCAGATTGACTCTACATGTCTAATTTAGGGACCGTGTTGGAGACTTAGTACCTGTCTGGATCATTTTCTAAAGGTGAAGTTTGGAAGCTACTAAGAGCCAAGCAGAGATATATAATGGTTCTTATAACCCATATCCAGAGAGCGTACTTTAATTTCCATGCAAATTCTGTTGGCCACAAGTTACATGACCAGGCCCAACATTAGTGGGATGGGGCAGTAGAATCTCCTATCAGGTAAGTGAAAGAGGAAAAAATATAAGAGCAAACTAATTTACACAATATATTACCTTAGGTGTGTGCTTTCTACTTGAAAAAGTGGTAGATCAAGACATGACTGTGAGCCAAAATGATAGACATTCTGGCATTTAGGTATCAACAGATACAATTCAAGAGAAACGTGAACGGAATGCAAGTCATTATCTGTGCAGAATGAGGAGACTAAACTATCCAGATTAGAGTAGAAGAAAGAAGACTTGGAAGAAAAGGGGCTCATAATTGGAATTTTTCTTAGAGAGTTCAGACAATAGAAAATAGTACAAAGTAAAGAAAATTGAAATAGCAAAAAACAAACAAAAACAAACTAAGCTCAGTTAAAAAGCCTCAGTTCAACTTTTTGTTTAGATATGTTTTAGTTTATATATACACATCTATACAGATATGTAGACAGATAGATAGATGACAGACAGAGATATGGCTTATCACACATATATATTCAAAGCATACATATGTTCTTGAAATGAACCAATGATTTTTGTTTCGTTCTCAATGAGATGAACTGTAATACAACATCAATATTAGCATTTTTATTTAATGATAACATAGTAAAATATTTAAAAATATATTTATATGTTTCATAAGTTTTCATATTATTAGTCAATTTATGGGCAAACAATAATTATTTGTGATTGATAGAAATAATATAAATATTAACAACAAAGTGGTTGATTACAGAATTTGAAACATTTTTTTAAATGACTGAGTAATATTCATATACATATATATAAAGTTATATCAGATAAATATTAACCACAATATATGCATTACTCTATATTCATTAAATAAATAATATTGTTTAGGAACTCCAGGATAGAGATAGAGACACTATACAGTGATAAAATGTTTAATTCATTAAGACTTTAAAGCATGAATTCAACAAGCGACAAAGCAAATATACCAAAATGAAATTTAACTAGAAGCAATAATTGACCCACCAACAAAGCAGAGATTTCAAAATAATCATCCAATTAATTATTGACTGGCCAACACAATTAATAATCTTGATCTACTTGGCATATATTCTTCACTCATCAATTGGTTTAACCATCCTTCTAATGAACCTACTTAGTGATTAGTAAACAAGTATTCCACAAGAAAGAAAGCCTCAATAAATATTACACATTTATTATCTCATTTTAGTGTCTTGTGTCAGCTATATTTTCTGACACATTCAAAAATCTGCTTCTAAGCTATGTATTGTGGTCCAGTCATCTATTTTCCCTGGGTTACCAATAATACAGCATTCTAATTATTATTATAAGCCTGGTAGTTGCAATTTTCCTATTCATGTTCTTCAAAATTGCCTTAGATTTTGGTGCCCTTTACTGTTTCAAATAAATATTAGGTACACCTTGACTGCCACTATAAAAGTGTATGGGAATTATAATGAGAACATTGTATTTTGAGATTAATTAGAGGAATATATATATTTTTATAAACGCTACAGAGCTATATATTTAGTCAGTCATTTTATATATTTTGCTAGTTTTTATACATATGTTTTTCCCGGAAAAGGTTTTGCTAAGCTTCACTGTATTTATTCTTACGCACTTAATGTATTTCATTGCCATTTCAAAGGGATAATCTCTTCACAATAACTAGTTTTTTTCCCTTATGGCTGTTGCTGGTACATAGTTCCAGAAAACTCTGACTTGATATGCTAATTTGATTCAAGCAAGTTTACTAAAACTCTCTCCACTAATTCTAAGTTTGTCAGCAATTTCTCTTAGCTATCATATGCAGAAAAATAGACGAGTATTTCTCCTTTTACAATCTTAGAGAAAGAGAAATGTTGATAACGTATTTTGTTATTTCTGACTTTAGTAGAAATATTTTAAATCACCATCATTAAAGACGTTTGGTTTAGGTTTTGGGTTTTCTATCAGGTAAAGAATATCTGTCCCTGGGCCGGCCGAGTGGCGCGGTGGTTCAACGCTGGCTTGGGAGGCCAGCGGCCCCGGTTCGGGTCCCACATATGAGGGCCAGTGACACTGCCCTCTAAAAAGAAAAAAAAAAAAAGAATATTTGTCCCTAGTTTTAGTTCTCTAAGAGAAACTTTGTAAGTAGATGTTAAATTTCAGTGAAGTTTTATGTATGTATTGAGATGAAAGTTATGGGTTCTTTTCTACTTTAAATAATATATAAAATATTTTTAAATGTCAGAATGTATTATAGTTGTTAGAATCTCTTAGGTAAGTCATAAATATAGGTATGCACAACAGCATATATATGACATGACACACATTTCAGGTTAAGTTGCAATATAATGGACCTATAGAGTCTTTGCTTCTATTTTCTTTACTTCAAAAAGATAAATTATAGATCCGTTCTTTAATTTTTCCAGGAAAAACCATGCTTACCTGAATCTAAACACATTTCATCATATATACTTTGACAGCTGCAACAGCAAACCAAATATACTTTGTTATTATAGAAATATATGGGTTATTTTTTCATAAAGATCACATTTGGGAGGTAGAAATATGTATTAACATTTGAGAATGATAGACTCTAGGGCCGGCCGAGTGGCCCGGTGGTTAAGAGATGGCTTGGGATGCCAGCGGCCCAGGTTTATATCCCACATATGAGGGCCAGTGACATTGCCCTCTTAAAAAAAAAAAAAAAAAAAGAGAATGATAGACCCATCAGGCAACTTTGCCCTTACCTACTGTACCAAAATGAAATTTATATTTTGAAGATATATCATCTGCTATTTTAATCTGCAAATATTATTTTATATTCTTAGTGATAATTTGCTGGATAGACTACTATTGAGTAGTCCATGTTATTGAGCATAACATAACCTTAACCCAGAAATTATCAAAGAAGTTGTTCAAATAACATCAACAGTTTCATTTATTCCAAAGGAATTTCTGGCTTTTACAAATATATCCATCTATATAACTTATTGTGTTAACATATACTCAAGTTGCTATTAATAGCATGACCCTCTTGACTTTTTCAATGAGATGATAGAAAACATTGATTTATATCCATTATTTTGCTTCCTGTTTATTCAATTGCTTACACAATGCGACACTAACTATCCTTTGCTTAATTTAACATTGCAATCACATACAATTTCAGATAATACCAGGTCACTAATTACATATTAAACTTTTTCTCAGTGAGTTACTATAGTGAATCATCGTGTAGTCCCTTTAGATTTCTTGAGGTATAGCTTTGCATGTGGAGAAATATTTTCCTTTTGCGAAGCAGTTTCTGGCTTGCCACTGAGCCCTAGTGAAGATCAAATTCTTGACAATGTACTGTTAAGCGATCAATATTATATAATCAGAACTACTGGTAATCTATCTGGTGTTGCCTAACCCACCAAGTCATAAATATAGGTACTCCATCATCAAACAGAAGTGATATACATAATTAGCTTTAAGCAGGATCTGAACACATAAGTTACACAAGTAAGTGGTTCCTGGTTCCATGAAAACCTACCTATGCTAGGTTGTCTCTTTTTTTCTCAGCCTTGACTCATGTCTCTTATGGATTTCCCTATGACCAGTTGAGTGAGAAAGAAAACCTTTTGGATCTTATTACACCATTCTATTAAAGCCCTTGTCCTGGGTGGCATTAAGGAACAGGAGTAAAAAGAAAATGTTTCCAGTGGGAAGATCTTTAACTAGTTCACCTGGTTATTAATTTTTCCAGGAAAGAGACATGATAAGAGGTATAGATTCACATTATTTAATAGGAAGTGGATAGGATTTTGCTGGATGGTAATACTTGAAAGGAAGATGATTAGAAAATCTGTGATGAGACAATGCATTTGAATCTCATATAAATGTTCGTTCAAGATCAAACTCAACCTCTTCTGCAGCTTTATTATAAGGTATTGTTTATTTTGTGACATGTAGTAACTGTTCTGTTTTTTTTTTCTTTTGAAGTGTACTCCATGAAAAACTTTTTTAATGTTTAAGGTTTTAATTAAGAAAACATGTCAAAGAAAACATCAATCATAATTTACAGGTCTTGGCACTACTTACCTTTATATAAGTGCAGTTGATTACTTCATACTACAGAAAATTAATCACTTTGACCACTGTAGAAATATGACTGATTCATGTGCTTGTTTGGGACTTCTTCCAAGCACAATGGATAATACATGTATGAAGTATATATATATATATATACACTTACTGTGGCCTTTAATCCATTACAGAAAAAAAACAAAGTGAGCCCTACCATTTCCCCTGCATTTCCCCTGCTTTTTTACCTGTGAGCATTCTCAGGAATATACTAACACACGACATGGGCAGAGGTTAGAGTTCAAGCAAGCTGACATACAATAATTTGTGAATAAGGGTACATGAAATGTGGAAGCCCTGAAGACAGAAAGCTTCAGAAATCTGCACAAGGGTCACCTTGAATCTTTGGCAGAATGTTAATCAAGCTCTGCAAATATATTATGGAACTCTACAAGACTAGGAAAAGAGCAAGTATATATTTTACATAACATCTAAGACATGTCATGTTCAATTCTAATAACCAAATACAAAAGATGGAGAAAAGATAGGAGAAAGACATTCGCAGTCTTTGGTTCCCATTCAGCTTCTTCCCCCAGCCACCTCTTCCTTGTCCAGTGGGCATATATGTGAAGTGGCTATAGTGGTTAATGGAGGTTTTCCATGGGCTAATCAAGCCTGTTTATAAAAGTTCTCTGGCTACAACCCCTGAAGTGTCAGCAGAGATCAACACTCAGCCCAAGATGTGGTACCATCAGGCAGAAAGATCAGTCAGATATTGGATAGCAGGTTGGATCACTTCCATCATGGAAGTGGAAGTATTCTGTGGAATTGAAAGTACTCTCAGTAGAATAGATACTTAGTCTGTGTATTGGTTGTCCTTTCCTGACAGTGCTTCTACAGAAACAACCATTGTAGATGTACAGAATATCTTGCTTGCTTCTGAAGGTGGGGTTTATATGGGAGCAAATGAAGCATGGTATAGTGCTCATCCTTTAGGAATTCAAGGTGTTATAAAACCAGTCTGAGTCCACATCCTCATTCATATCTGAAGACAGGAAAAGACTGATGTGTCACTTGAATTCAGGCAGAGAGAGTTAATTCTCCCTTCTTCACCCTGGGGATTGGATAAATCCCAACCACATTAGGGAAGGCAATCTGCTTTACTCATACTGAATTAAAAATCAATCTCATCAAGAAACACTCTCAGAGATACATGTAATAGTACTTAACCAAATATCTGGGTACCCTGTGGCCCCGTCATGTTGACATATAAAAATTAACCTTCATAGCATCATAATGAAGAAGTTGGACTGATGTAATGGTGAAATGGTCTTTGGAAGATTGTATGTTAGTGCTAGAAAGATAGCAACACCTCCTGGACTACTGTAATATCCTCCAAGCTGTTGCTGCTAAAGAAAAGACCCACAAGAGAATGCTGTTTATTTTACAGCCAGAATTCTTGGGTATGGGAAGCTAAGGGTAGAGACAGAAATGACTCTGCCTACTGTTATCTCTAGATACCCAAGAGTGATTTTTTTTTCTTTTCATTCTACAAGTTTAGTTTTTACTAGCTTAGAAGTCTTCAATCTCCAGAAATAAGTGCTGCCAACAGAGGACAGTGATATATAATACTTCCATTAAACTAGATGTTGAGCATATCACCTGTCTACTTTGGGCTCTTTGAGCCAGTACATCATCAGGCAAATAAGAGAGTTCCTGTACTATTGGGTTGTTGGAAAAGTCATGACATATTTTTCTACATTTTTCATCACAAAAATATGTCATAACTTTTCGGACAACCGAATAGTTAGGCTGATTGATCCTGATCACTGTTATATGATAGGGTAAGTGTGTAATGATGTAGGAAATATCATGGAGAACTGGTTAATCCACCAAAGCCATGTGGTAAAAATCAATACACAACTGGAACCTATCAGCAGAAAAAGGATTGCAATCAACTAGATGCTTTAGAATACATTTCAGTCACTCACCATGCAAGGAATGAAGACCAGCCAAAGTATTGTCCAAAGACAAAAGAGATAAGAAATGGGTAATGGAAGAAGGAAATTATAAATACTAGCTACAACCATGTGACAAATTGCAGAAATACCAGTGTAAGAATTATGGGCATGCTATTTTGATTTAGATACAAATATACTCGTGTAAGTGCATATGATTATTTTCTCATTTTATGTGATTCTATGATAATCCTTACAAATAATAAAGTATACGTTAAAATAAATTAGTTTCACGCAATATCTTGAACTTACAGAAAGCCCAGCCTTGTGAAACTATTCATTGCTAATTTGAGGCTTGTATTGTTCTCACCTTTTTGTCTCATTTGTCTTTTGTTTCTAAAACCAGTTGTTTTGAGTCTTCTCTATTGCATGTTCCATGGAATGTGGATACAAGTTAATGCATTCAGTTTCAAAAAACGCAATTTGAAAATAATGCATTAATAGCAATAGAATAATTTTAATGTGTAAATTGTTAAAGATAAAACTTCATTAAGTTTGAAAATAGCTGATTTTGATATTAGGATCATAATTCCAATGATAAAGGGAGTTATAGGGACCTGGAAATAATAAAGTCACTCCGGATTCAAGCAGGTTTATGGTAGAGGACCTGACATTCTGTGTTTAGAGGAAAAGATATCATTGTAGGCCTAAAATAAAACAGACAAGTAGATCCAAAAGAGTCTGTCGAATACATGACACCGTAAATATTTCCCAGGAGTAGATACTCTAGGACCACTCATTATTCTAATACTTGGTAAACAATTGAAATCAAAGATGACTGCAAATGGAAGCAAAACCTTCCCTTTTATGCTGGGATGCAATAAAATAATTTCTAACAAGAATAAGTTCCAGCTGCTGCCATATTGGGGTAATGGAATCTCTAACTAGGTCTGGCACTTATTTACATGGACAGTCCCTAACTCTAATTAGGAAACTAAGAGTCAAAATCAAATCAAGGGCCGGCTGAGTGGCATTGGTTAAGAGCTGGCTTGGGACACCAGCGCACCAGGTTCGGATCCCACATATGAGGGCCAGTGACACTGCCCTCTACAGCTAAGATGGTGAACAATAGCTCCATCTGGAGCTGGGCTGCTGTGAGACCCCGGGACGGCATAGCTGCAGCCCCTACTGCAGTGGGCTGCCATAGTCTACAATGAGTGGCCGGCTGCCAGTGTGAGTGGCTGGCAGCCAGTGTGAGCTGCCAAGAGCCGCTGTGAGCGGCCGTCCAGAGGCCGGTGATCGATCTGCCTCACCTGGGAAGAGTGCATTGATGATACCAACATGGGCCAGTGAAGCAACGTCCTCCACAACTAGACTGAATAACAAAATGACAGCAACTTGTCTGTTCCCCTTCTCCGGTTCACCAGTGCTGTTCCCCTCCCCCAATTCCCCAATAAAAATCTTAAAAATAAAAAAAATCAAATAAAAAAAATTGCTTCAAAGGGCCGGCCGAGTGGCTCAGTTGGTTAAGAGCTCGCTCAAGACTGCGAGCTGAGCTCTGAGCAACTGCGGTTCGATGCCAGCCAGAGCTGAGTTGCCATTGTGCTGCCAACAGGTGGCAAGATGGCTCAGCTAAAAAAAAAAAAAAAATTGCTTCATACTTAAAAAAATTATAATTCTTGTTATTTTTAATGTTTGGTAGGAACTTCACAGCTACTTGATTTCCTAAAGTCAAAATGTTTCTCGTTTAATTTTATAATAAAAAAAACTAATTTTCACTTACTATAAACACTTTTGTAATCATTGGTCTCAGACTCTGCTATACTTGAAATTTCAATTACAAGTTAAATGGATTAGTTTGTGCCTATTGAAGAAATCAAACATCACAAAGGTAAGGTCCTCAAGGAAGCAGAAAGTGAAATACAGGAAGCAATCTTCTTGAAAATGAGAGAGAGAGAACGCTTTACTTTTCTACATAAGATATAATCACCCTGATTTGCTTTGTTTTGTAATAGTGACATTGAGTTTTCAGAATATAAAGTGTTGGGTTTTTATTTTAATTCTAGCTATATTAGAAACATTGCAAAGCACATTAGTTTTGTCTTTATGAAGTACCATACTCAAGATAATTAATTTACAATTCTAATATGTATACATTTTTATTTAAATGATGCTTTGGTGCTATTTTATAAATCAGCTAGTTCAAAGATAAGTATAAGAAAGAGCACTTTAAACTCATGGTTTTGGCTCAACTTGATGTCTACCACCTCTTATCAATAAGAGGAGGATTTTGTGCATCTCAGTGAAATCATGAAACTCTTAATTTGATATTTCATTGATAATGACTTATTGAATACATCTTTCTGATATGAAATTTTTGGGTTGACATTTTCTTGTAGAAAAATTTTGTCCAAGACATAATTTTTCAGTACTTGCAAGTCACATAAATAAATTTTTTAGTTGGATAAACCAACAAGGATATGGTAAAGAGAAATAACAATTATAATGATTCATGTACTACTAATTTCTGAGTTAGAATATTTTATATTATTGGACAATGTACAATGTTATTTTAAATGTGAAGAATTAATTAAATCTTAATTTTAGAAAGGCAGTTGAGTGTGAAGGAACTTTATTGCTAGACCAGGTTATTTTAGACTACAAACTATATTCATTCCCACTGACTACTTGACAGTTATTATTGAGCAATATGAAAGTAGAAAAACAGAGGTAGATTATCTGCTAATAGATGACTTCACTTGCTATGGAGAAGTTTATTTAATATCAGTGACAATTTTCATAGTAATGGAGGTCAAGTTATTTTTACTACCAGGTAGGTGCTATAGAGTGATTGACAACTTGGCATATAATTAGCAACAAGATACTTTTTTAGGTACAGTGTTCGGAACACTGAGAAATTAGGATCTTTGGGGGACTCTGCTACTGGAGATCACCCATGTTCATCTAGGAAGACTCCAAAAATTGTCAGCATAAGAAATTTCTCTATACCTATGCACATCTTTATGTGTTTGGACCCATATGACATTTACAGAAGAGTAATAATCTTTTCTAATATTAACGTCCATGGATATTTCATGTCACTAGTGTTTTCTTATTCTGTCAAATAACAATGTCTAAAATCCTATATTAATGTTAAAATAAAGTTATCTCAATGAAGCAAACTGATACAGGTGATTAGGTGATTAGCTACTTAGGAATTACATGTATCTTTATATATGTAATTCCTAAGCAACACATATATATGACAGAGAGAGGCAGCAAGGACAGTAACAATCTCCATTCTTCCATTCTTTATATTTAAAATTCAAATGTCATATATGCATAAGTTAGAAAGGTAGCTAACACAAAATCGAAGTGAGATTGTATATTAAATATTACAAACAGTTAAATAAACCATATTGAATTCAGATTTCAAAAATTTAGAAAATTCTGGGAAAATGGCGAACATAGTTTAAACTTCATTTTTCTATCTCTTAGATTCATTTATAATGGAGCTGCCTCTCTATGTTTGTTTACCATTGTAGTTTAATTTTAAAGGCCATGAGACAGCCATGATAACTTAGATTAATGGGGGAAAAACTTCAAATAATTCTATTAATTTTATCCTAGAAACATGCATTATGTTTCCTATATAATATCCTGGATATGTTTCAATATTCTGGAAATATCTATTATATTTCACCTGCATTGTTACTTTTCAAATCATTCTTAATTTTAAATACTAAACTTCACAAAACAGTTAATGGTTTACAATTTTTAAGGAAAAGCTATTAAAAATTCAGGAATCAAATGTTTCACCATTGATATCAGATCTTCTAGAACATTATTAAATTAATGTAATTTTCACTCAATAACTAAAATAGGTTAAATATGGAGAACATGAAAATAGAAATATGATTCTTTAAATACATATTGAACAAAATCTACTTTTTCCAAACAATATTTTTTCAATAAAAAGACATCCATTTATGATTAAAACACATAATAAAATGGATATAAGGACAATACCTCAACATAATTAAGGCCATAGATGACAAACCCTCAGCTAATGTCATACTTAATGGTGAAAAACTGAAAGCTTTTTCTCTAAGATCAGGAAAAAGAGAGGGATGGCCCCTATTACCACTGTTATTCAACATAACGTTGCAAGTCCTAGCCAGAGCAGGAGGATGATAATGAAATAACAGGCATCAAAAATGGGAATGAAAAATTTAAATTATCGCTTTTATGCAGATGACACAACTGTCTATATAGAAAACCCTAAGACTCCACCAAAAAATGTATTAGAAACAATAAACACATACAGTAAAGTTGCAGGATACAAAGTCAATGTACAAAAATCTATTATGTTCCTATGTGCTAACAATGAAATTTCAGAAAAAGAAATAAAGAAAAAAACAACAGCAACAACATAAAGAAAAACAAAAAAAATAAATTCCTTTGCAATTGCCATTCAAAGCATAAAATACCTAGGAATAAATTTAACACAGGATGTAAAGGAATTATACACGGAAAAATATAAGACTTTATTAAAAGAAATTAAAGAAGACAGAAAGAAATGAAAAGACATTGCATGTTCATGAATTAGAAGAATTAACATAGTTAAAATGGTCATATTACCGAAAGCGATATGCAGATTTAATGCAATTCCGATAAAAATTCCAATGCCATTTTTTTCAAGAAACAGAATGCAAAAAATTATCAGATTTGCATGGAATCACAAAAGTCCCTGAAGAACAATCCTAAGAATAAACAATCCTAAGAAAAAGCAATCCTAAGAAAAAACAATAAAACTGGAAGTATTACACTCTCTGGCTTCAGATTGTACTACAAAGTGACAATAATCAAAACAGAATGCTATTGGCAGGAAAAGCAATAAAAATTTTAAAAGGCACAGAGATTAATAGAATATAATTGAGAAGCCAGAAATAAACCCACATGTATAAAGACAGATAATATTTGACAAAAGAACTAAAAGCATAGAATAGAACAAAGGAAGCCTCTTCAATAAATGGTGCTGGGAAAATTGGAAAGCCACATGCAAAAAAATGAAACTAGACTGCTATATGTCACCAAATAATAAAATTAATTCAAAATGGATCAAAGACCTAAAACATAAGGCTTAAAGCAATAAATTCCATAGAAGAAATCATAGGTACTAAACTAATAGACCTTGGGTTCAGAGAGAATTTTATGAATTTGACCTCATAGCCAAGTAAAAGCAAAGATAAATGAATAAGACTATAATATAAAACTAAAAAGCATCTGCACAGCAAAAGTAATCATCAACAAAACAAAGAGGGAACCAACAGAATTGGACAAGATGGTTGCAAACAATAAGGGGCTAATATCCAAAATACATAAAGAACTCATACAACTCAACAACAACAAAAAACAATCCAATTAAAAAATGCACAGAGGAACTAAACAGACATTTCTCCCAAGAAGACATAAAACAACCAACAGATATATGAAAAAATGCACAACTTCACTAGCCATTAGGGAAATGCAAATCAAAACCATAATTTGATACCACCTCACACCTGTTAGAATGGCTATTATCAGTAAGACAAGTAATGACAAGTGTTGAAGAGGCTGTGGAGGAAAAGCAACCCTCATACACTGCTGGTGGGAATGTAAATTGGTAGAGCCACTTGGAAAAAAATGGGGAGTTTCCTCAAAAAATTAAGAAAAGAAGTATCTTATGACCTAGCAATCCCTCTTCTGGGTATATACCCCAAAAATCTGAAAATATTTTTCCAGAAATATGTATGTCCCCCTATATTCATTGCAGCATTATTCACAGTGTCCAAGACCAAGAAACAACCAAAATTTCCTTCGATAGACTTTTGGATAAAGAAAATGTGGTGTATATACACAATGGAATATTACTCTGACATAAGAAAAGATGAAATACTGCCATTTGCAACAACATGAATGGATCTGGAAGATTGTCAGTCTAAGTGATGTAAGACAGAAAAAACCGAGAACCATATGACTTCACTCATATGTGGGATATAAAACTGAAAGCAACAAATCAACAAGACAAACATACAAAGAAATAAAAACTCATAGACACGGACAACAGTTTAGTGATTACCAGGGGGGATAAAGGGGTGATAGAAGAGGGAAAGGAGGGTTAAATATATGGGGGTAGAAAGAGAACTGACTCTGGGTGGTGAACACATAATGCAATATGTTGATGATGTATTGTAGAATTGTACACTTGAAACCTATATAATTCTACTTATCAATGACACCCCAATAAATAGAGACTGCAATGCATCCTAGCAAGAATCAATGTATTGAGTTGTCCGAAAAGTCATGACGCATTTTGCAACAGAAAAAAATACATCATGACTTTTCTGACAACCTAATACTTTCACTCCCTTAAGGGTTTTGTCCTGAGAATCTAGTATAATCTTTGAAATTCTTCTCTCTGGTATGACTCAAACTCTAACCTATTAATTTTCTGTTTAGTACACAAGAGGAAGTGTGACACAAACAAAAATGATAATAAACACTTAGGTGTTTGTAAAATTTTAATACTTTAGAAAACATTTAAATATTTAAATTTTAGATTAATTACTCAAGTGTTTCTAAACAAAACAAAACAAAACAAAAAACTTGAAAAATTGCACTAATGCTAAAAATAGGAAATGACTGTATATAATATATGGAAGTCCAATCTTAGTAAAGTAGGCAGAAATATTGAATTCATGTGATGTGGTTCAAGGGAAGTTACCTCAAATTATGGCACCTTAGCATATTGAATACTTCAATCTGAAGTATTCAGACTGTGAAACAGCAGGTGCTGGAAGGATATCCTGACATTCCCCTGAAGCCAGTTATAAGGCTCTCAGGGGAGAGGTGCTGAGGAGGAACGGTGTATCTCTTACCCTGAAGACAGAAACTGAGAGGAGCCTGAACATGCAGTCCATGCCATGCTGTTTTTGCCAGATTGCTACACTTACTTGACACTCTTTTAGTTCTACATGTGCTTCTCTTTCCCATGACTTTCCATTCTTCCTCAAACTTAACATAAAAACTTTGTAGTTCAACTGCTTCTTTAGGTCTTCGTTTCCTTATGAAGACTACCATTGTCACGTAAAACTTAATATGAAATAAATTTGTATTGTATGCCTGTCTCTTGCTAATCTATCCTTTGTTATAGGGGCCCCAACAGAGAACTGCTCATAACATTTAAGGGATATATTTTTTTTCTCTTGCTGGTTGGAATCATAAAAAATGATTCTGAAAACCAAGTACACTTACAAATACTTTGTGTTATTTTTAGCAGTGCCCCTACATTTACTCTCATAGGTTAGCAGAGTGCATATTTATAAGCCCAGCCTCTCTAATTGCATGTTTTACCTGAAGCATAAATGACATTTAATCATGGTTATTATGACATTCTACACTGCTTGTAATCTGAGGAATAAATATAGAATTTAGTAAAGAAAAGAAAAAGTATAGAAGTTTATTTTCTGTATTACTTTAGCCTCCCTAAGAATTACGTTTCTGATTTTTTTTGCCTTCCTACCATTAATCTACTTTACAAGAATAAAGACCCATGAAATGCATGTTGAACTTACTTTAACAATTTAGTTCAAATTGTGTATTATATTACACTGCAAGAGTCCTCAGAGAAATTTCCCTCTCACTTAGGACTAGGCATATTATTCTTCTATAGAACATCTGGTTTGCTTTTATCTTAAGTGCACTCTAAATAAACAAAGTGATAAAGTTCTCCTGTTTGCATTGGCTGCTGAAAAGTTTAGCGCTAAATGTGTTACACTCTTCCAGCAAGTGTTTTGGAATTGCTAATATATATTTAATGTTCCAACCTCCCTCCTAGATATACCTTGCTTCCTTTTTTTCCTTGACTTTCCTTAAAAATATTTATTCATTGTAAAAATATCATATTTGCAAACAGTCTTAAATATTGCACTGTGATTTCAGTGAGGTATTACATGAGGATCCTTATAACTGAAATTCTGAAAATCAGAGAAAAGAGAAATGCAGATTTTATTCTAATTGTAACAATCTTCTGTTCATAACCAGCTGAGTTTTAAAAGACAATGAATGTTGCATTTTCCCAAGAAATAGAGCTTAATTGAATAGTTGGCTTCAAATGGCTGTTTTTATATTACAGCTTTGGCATTTGAGAAAAAAAAAAGTCTGCCAGCAGCAGAGCAAGAACAGCTTGGTACAAATACAATGTCGTATTTTTTGTTTGTTTATTTTAATTTAGTATAATATTCCTCATAAAGCCTTCACCACATGTGTATCTGGCATATGGACTAAAGGATTTATCTATGCTTCTGGCCAAAAGATAAAGAGGAAGAAGACTGCTGTGAAGTTTAGTACGAACAGAAATAATAAAAGTTAAGATGTGAACCAAGGTTAAAATGTAAGATCGAGATTATAGCGTCAGATATTTAAGTTTTAAGGGCTTCAAAGGCAGGTGTTGAGAAGTGTTGCTTAACCTCTCAAATATATCCTGGGTTTTCTCATATGTAAAGCTGAATATAAATATATAAAACATTCAGGGCAATGCTATACACATAGCATTTACTTATGTCATTCTCAACTCTCCCCGCTTTTTACATTCTTACTCTTGATTCACAACATGGACTCGCTAAGTGTATTCTCTAGGGATTTTTAAAAATTACCAATGCCTGCTGCTATTTGCAGACCAACTGAAGCAAAATCTCTCTTGGTGGAGCAGAGCAGTTTTTAAAGCTTTTCACGTGATTCTATTTCTATTGTGTCCAGTCATTTTTTTCCCCTAATGGCCTTATGAGGCATCTGGAAAATGTTTAGCATTCGATATAACTTTTGGTTCTAAATAACCAATAATCCTGTGCATCTGAGCACACACCAGAATATTTAGCTGAGGATAGAGTTCAGAAACAGTGACTTAACCATTGGAGCATAAGGATACGTTGATGATTCCACGGCTATTTTGAGTTGAAAAGAGATGGACCCTCTTAATGAAAGCAGAAGCCCCATCCTATTATTCATTTCTTCTCCTCCCAGGTTTCCATACTTATTATTTTTTAAAAAATGCATATGAATATCATAAATAATGTCTTTGTTGTTGAATTAAATACTTTTCCTAATTTTCATGAAACCACAATCTCCTAGTTTTTCTCCTACTTCACTAGTGATTTCTTCTGAGTCACCTTTCCTGGAGTGTTCTTATTTTCCTGGCCACACAGACATTAGATGATCCAGGGCGCAGTGCTCTCTGACCTCTTATCTTCCTTCTTTTAACTCACTCCATAGGGGACCTTATCCAGCTACATGACTTTTAACTCTATGTCTATTCTGATGACTCTCAAATGTATATCTTTAGCATGATATATCCCTGATATCCAGACTCACATTTCTTGCCTTTTTTACTAAAGTTTATTCAGGTGACAATGGTTAGTAAAGTTACATAGGTTTCAAGCATACAGTTTTGTAATACATCATCTATATATCAAATTGTGTGTTCACCACCCAAAGTCAGTTCTCCTTCAGTCACTACATATCTGAACCCCTTTACTCTCTTCTACTATCTCCCCTCCTCCCTTACACTCCAAAGTATCCTTCGATAGATGATTGGATAAAGAAGATGTGCTATATATACACAACAGACTACTACTCGGCCATAAAAGATGAAATAGTACATTTTGTAACAACGTGGATGGATCTTGAGATTATTATGTTAAGCGAAATAAGTCACACAGAAAAAGACAAGAACCATATGATTTCACTGATGTGTGGGATATAAAATAGACTAATATTTCAAAGTCACTACTTTCTATCTCTCATAGGCATCTCTACCTGATATGCCCACAATCAAACTCCTGGTCTCCTCTTCCAAACTTGCTTCTTCTAGTGTTTATTAAATTAGCAATTGTCATCACCAATATTCTCAGATCAAAAAACCTGAAGCCATCCTAACTCTCTTTTTCTCTCCCACACGCCATATACAAAAACATCATCAAACCCTGTCATAAGTATTTCCAGATTAATTCCAAAATTAGACTACTTTTTATTACCTCCATTTTAGACCATCAAACCTCATTGAACTAATGCTGTAGCCTCCTAATGAATCTTTTCTTGCCCTTTATTAGGCTGTATCTAATATTCATTTTAAAATACGAATTCATTTCTGTCCTCCCTGTCACACATAGACACTTAAGCCTCCAAAGATTTCCTAGTCTTTTAGAATAACATGTCCAATATATATCATAGAAAAAAGGTCCTATATTTTCAGCTATCAATTGCTTTCTCTTAGATTTCATTTTCGAAGACATTCCCTCTGGTCACAGAACTCTAGGCACCCTGTTTCCCTGACATTCCATGATCTTTCTAAAACATTTACTCCTACCTTGGCATGTACCAATTTCATTGCTTGAAACATTCCTTCCATATTTAATATACATAAATGCTCATTTACTTCCTTTTGGATCTCTACTCAGAAATCATTTTCTCAGAGAGATCTTCCTTGATTTGCATATCATGCTCTGTCCCCTTATCCTGCGTAAAGTTTCTTTACAGCACTTATATATAATAGATGGTGTTTTGTTATATAAGTACACTTATTTAATTATTTATTTATTTATTCATTCATTTATTTATTCATTTATCTATTATCTTTAGCATTTGACCTAGCTGCTAGAATACAATCCATAAAATCAGAGTATCAATCTTATTTGATCCTTGTGTGATGCCCAACTTTGAGAATGCTTCCTGGTAATATGATAGACATTAAATACGTATTTTTTTAATTTTTTTTTTAAAGCTTTTATTGGGGAATTGGCGGAGGGGAACAGCGTTGGGGAATCGGGGAAGGGGAACAGACAAGTTGCCGTCTTCTTGTTCTTCAGTTTAGTTGCGGAGGACGTTGCTTCACTGTTGGTATCGTCATTGCGCTCTTCCCGGATGAGGCAGATCGGTCGCTGGCCTCTGGATGTCGCTCACCGCGGCTATTGGCAGCTCACGCTTGGCTGTCAGCCGCTCACGCTGGCTGCGGGCCACTCACTGTAGCCTATGGCAGCCCACTGCCGCAGGGGCTGCAGCCCACACCATCACCGGGGCTCGCACAGCCCAGCTCCAGGTGGAGCTGTTGTTAGCTGTAGAGGGCAGTGTCACTGGCCCTCATGTGGGATCCGAACCGGGACCGCTGGCATCCCAAAACCAGCCCTTAACCAATGCGCCACTCGGCCGGCCCTAAATACGTATTTTAATTTGTTGAAAAACTCTATGTTAAAATGAGTTCTATTTTCTGTTTCTTTCAAGGTTGAAATAATCCATTCATTAGGATTTCATGCTGTCTACTCTCTCGTTTAGCTTGAGATGTCACATTGCTACTTCATAGCACAAATTCTCCATTTCTGTTTGGAGCAAGCATCTTCAGCAACATAGGTTGGCATTTCTCAAGCTTATTAAACTTTCAGATTATTTTGCCCCTTGATACACTTCCTTTACATTTGCTTTCCTTTTTATTATTAAAGTTATCGAATTTATATTTTATTTTTATGAATTCTAGAAATTATTTCTCTAATGAAAACCTATCACATACATTTACTTGTGTGTGTGTTGTGTGGCTATTGCCACAGATGGCCATTACCCAGTGTTGAAGATGGCTTGGGGAGTGCAACATTTCATTTTGCTGGAAATTATTTACAAGGATACATTATAGATTAATTTATCTATTGAGGAGGTTATATCTTCATTAGTTTAAACAACCAATTTTCTTTCTCTAAAGCTCTTATAATAAATTCACCATACAATTAATTTTCTAACAAAACCAAGGCTTCATGAGATATTTTTCTGTTCTTTATTCTGTTGATGAGTATGGACTGTCAAGTATTGTTGTAAATTAAAGTAATTTTTATTTTTGGTATTATAAATATAAGTTCATGCTGAGAATATCCAAATGCTTTCCTCTAAAAATCATTAACATGGTGAGTTAGACTTAAAATAACAACAATAAAATAGAGTTCATGAAAACAACTAATCATAAAACTGACCAGTATTTTCTGAATTAGCGTTTTTCAATGGTCATGTCTCTGGCAATACAAAGAATTTTACTTCAGCTTCTTATATTAAGGTTATTATACAAAAGTGGATTAGCATAATCATGTTTTACTCCTTTGTCCAATAATGCACAGACACTTCCTTGGCTGCAGTGAAAGGATTTTTCACTCTGAAAGAATACTGCATTAGCAGAGTTACAACAAAACTCAAGTCAACAAACCAGTTTCACAACAATTTTGCTTCTCTTTCATGAGATTAGAGAAATAAAAGATGAGAGGTAAAATTTTTTCCAACTCTTTACTCAGAAATCCATTCTTAGGAATACCACATGTCACGGTTAATATTCTGATGCCATCATTGTCATAGCAGAAATCAGTTTAGCATTTTAGGTTTATGGTCCTCATCCTAACTCATCTGTAGGCTTGCCTTAACTCCATCTTCCATGTTGCTGTCCAACAGATAGCTTAGTTCAAATAATTGCTGTACCATAAAACACTTTTAAAGGATAATAAATATTAGAGAGCTGCCGGAATATGATTTAAAAAAAAAATGGGACAGGTTTAATAAACATAAAAATGTAGAGAGAAAGAAGATAGCATCTTTCTGACATCATTTGTATTTTTGATATACACATCTTGTGTCTAAATTCTAATTTTTCTAACCTGGCAAGCCTATCCTTTATTATCACCCTTGTTTCTCTGTCTCTGGAAATTCATAGAATGATTTAGAGATGTGAGTGACTCAGAGATTGCTTTCTTAAAACTATTTGTTTTACGGATTCATGAACAGTGGTATTATATCTAACCATTCATGTATAAGCCTAGTATCAGAGATCAAGCTATAATGCAGGCTGATAAATGGCTATTCCTCTAGAAAAGAGAACTTGATATATTCCAAAACAGCTTATCCCACCAATGAACAGCCTTATTCATCAAAAAAGACTATGGCAAATTCAAGTATATCTTTATTTTCAACTTATTTGTCCTAGTCTCATCTAGGGGGAATAGAATATTTTCTATTACCACATTTGCACAATGATTCTTCAAACTTTCATAGACATTTTTTATGTCTCTTCCCATTCTTCTTTTCTCCAAAGTACACACATTTTGACTTTCAACTGCTTTTCATAAAACAATCTTATCATCATTTAGGTCCTACCATTTCTTTTTTAATCTTCCCTATATCAAAGCACCTAAAATTGCGCACAGCACTTTTACTTACAATTAATAAAAATTAGTCTTAATCTGAGTCAAGGTATTCTGCATCTAGCTAGTGCTTCTTGGATATGTGATGCTCAGTCTTTCCTAGTTTCAATTAAAGTAATCAGTTTTGATTGTGAACATTAATGTAAACTGATTACACTTTCTTTTCCTTCCTTCCTCTTTCCCTCCCCCTTTCCCATCTTCCCTCCCACACCCTTCTTCCTTCTCTCTCTCTTTCTGATTCCAAGTTTTGGAATCTGAAATTCTGACTACTGTGAGAACTGTGAAGGATCTAAGGTTTTACTCTACTCATAGTTTATATATTAGCCTACCACAATCAGAAACAAGAGACTTTTTGACTTGGAGCAAACACAGTAGGCAAAATATAGGCATTTGTACTAGTTTCCATATTCCCTATTCCCACAGATATCGCAGACAGTGGGGAGATGGCTGCACGCACAATGGGATCCAGTACAGAAGATAAACCATTAACATATGGAATCGAAATCTCTATAATGGGAAATAAACCTGTCTGTTCTTTGCATTGCAGAAGGACATTATTATAGTAGGCAAACAAAAAACAACAAACAAACAAAAACCAAACAAAAACCACAAAACAAAACAAAAAACCACTGCCCTTTGCTCTGGAAACAACACTTCTGTTTAGTTTCCATGGCTGCTCACTATACAAACATCCTTGAAAAATAGTCTGGAACAAAGGCAGTTAGCACCTCTGCTCATAATACACACAGAATTTGAAAAGATCCAACAACTACCAGAAATAAAATATTCCCATTATTACTGCTTTAGGTTGTTCCTTTTGAATAAATTCAGACAATATTTCAAAATTTCAGCCAATATTTCTTCAAATATGTTTCTTCTGTCCCATTTTCTTTTTTAAGACTGAAATTGCATGTGTGTTAGGGTGCTCCACTGATCACTACAGATATTTGACATTTTTTTTTTCCTCTCTGTGTTTTACCTTCCATGATCTCAATTAACTTGACTTCATATTTACTAATCCTTCCTTCTAGGATATCTAATGTGCTCTTAATCTCATCTAGTAACTTTTTTTTTATTTCAGATATTCTATTTTTCAGTTCTAAGATTTCCACTTAATTCTTTTTTACACTTTTCTAATTTTACATGAAATTCCCCATTTCTTCTTCATGATTTCCTACTTTTGCTATAGACTCAAACTTATTTTATATTTATTTTAACACCTTTTTCAGCTTCTGTTGCTATTTTCATAGATAGATCTTTTCTTTTGATTCCAGATCACATTTTCCTCTTTATTCTCATTTCTAGTAATGTTTAATTGGATGCTGAACGATATGTTATGATACTCTGGATTTCGTCATCTGCTCCTGAAAAGTGTTGATTTTTGTAGTAATAGGAAGCAAAATATTCAGGAGGAGATTGCCTTGATTTTGTAAATAGTTGGCTTGATACTTTGTAGTGTGAGTTCATTTATTTAGATTTTGTGCTTAGTCCTAATGATAATATCGTAGTAATAAGATGGAGTCTTCCTGGAATATCAATGGAAAGCTAAAGGTATTTGACAAATTTGTTTATATTGTCAAGACTTAGTTCCAAACTGCACTGGGGACAGCTGAAATATCTTCTTAGGTCGTCAAGCTTTCTAGCTATCATTTTCTCCCTCTCCTTGGAACCCTGTCTGTAATTCTAAGGTCAATCAAAGCTCTAAGGGGATTTATATCATATTTTTTTGGCTTAGTCATTTGTGGCTCTCTCCTATTCAGTGTCTCTTTCATTTATCAGTTTCTCTTAATGTCCATATTCCTCACGTCAGTAAGACTGTAACTTTCTGCTTATATTCTGCTCAACAGGAACTCAGAAGTACCCTCAGTGGGAAAACCGTATAAAGATTTCACCAAGTATAAGTCATTTCCTTCAAGGGTTAAATTTCCTCTTATATCTGCCTGCCATTGGCCACTCTTTAACACATTTAAATAGGATTTTTCATATTTGCCCAATAGTTGGTAATCGTTTCTGTAGGAGAGCTAATTTGATACAAGCTACTTTGCTATTACTGGAACCAGCTCTGTAATTTCTAGCTGCGTAATTGTGGGAAAGTACACTTAAAAAAAACAAAAAACAAAAAACAGTGTTCCTTTTTTTAATCTTTAAATTAAGAATGTTAAGACTATCTACTCCCTAAGGATGTTGTGAACATTAATATAAAGCACTGAAAAGAAGTTTCGTATATTGTAAGCACATACAAATTTTACTATTATGTTTATTATAGGAACAACTTTCACAAAAATACTCAGGACTAACATTCTTAGGTTAGCAATAAAAGAAAAAAAATATATTTTGACTGATTTAGGGGTCACTTTCTTGATTGTATAGTTTTAAAAATTCTACTCTATTTTTATATGATCAAGAGAATTATTTAATTCCGGACACTAAAATGTTATTTTAAAAGAGATGATTAAAAGAATTACCACACAGGGCTGGCTGAGTGGCGCGGTGTTTAAGCGCGGGCTTGGGAAGCCAGCGGCCCCGGTTCGGTCCCACAGATGAGGGCCAGTGACACTGCCCTCAAAAAAAAAACAAAAAACAAAACAAAAAGAATTACCACACAGTAGCTTTATCTTATACTATGTTTCCCTGAAGAAGAATAAAAGTTATGCATGGCAAATTTGAATCTATTTTAGCAGATATTAACAGGTCAACCTGCTATAATTTTTATTTATCCTCCCTTGAGATGAAAAATAAATATCCCATGGAATATTCCATATACATCCTTTGGCTCTACTTGGTAAAACTTTAATTTAAAATAATTAAGTAAATAACCAAATAAAAGTTGTTTAATTGCACTTGATTCCAGTTTTATGTATGTGTATACACACAGAAACACATAGACATGCAAACATACAGTAGCGTTATCATGTTGTCATTTAAAAGCATCTAACATAGGAAACTCTAACTGGGTATGAATAAATTGTTGAGTCATCTTATAAGTTTCTCCTCTTGTAGCCCATTTTCTTATTGCCCTGCTCCTCTTTTCAAGCCATGTTGAACCAGACTAAAATGCTTCAGGATCAATATAGCAAAAACAGAAGTATTTGTTTAATTGTTCAATTGTTCACTATCAATTATTTTTAGGTAATGCACCTTCAACTTTTTTTTTAACTTAAACTAGATTGACTTATTAGTTGTATGGAGAATCTTAGAGAAAATCATCAAATGCAGTTTGAAACCTCTACAGCTTCCATATAATTATTTTCTTTTTCATAGAAAATATGGGAGCAACAAATTATCACTATTGTTCTCACTAAAGGTCGGTTAATTTCACTGTGCCCTTTCCTGGAAAAATAAGGCTTCATGTGTTTCTTGAGGAAGAAAGTCAAACAAATAGATATTTTCTTGCTTAAATTTTCTTTGCTAAGTCATATTTACTTTTTATATTTTGATGTATATAAACAGATTAAGGAGAATCTAAGTAACCTGCAGTGCCCTGACATATTCTTCAGTGGCGCTAAATAAAATAAATAAATAAATAAATAAATAAATAAATAAATAAATAAATATAAATAATATAAAGATCAAGGCCAGAGAGGGAATGATGACTTCAGGTCTGGCACACCCTAAGGCATGGACTACTTAACCTGTTTTCTGATTTATACTACTATTATTTAGATGTTCATTGAAATAACTGCATCCCTTTTGCTTAAATTTTATGTAACAACCACCTATCAGTAGATATGTAATTCTTTTAAACTGAGGATTAATTGAAAATATTTTAAGTTACAGTGATATATACACAAATGTTTAATTTATTTTATTTTGTTTTATCAGCATTAACTTCATTTTCAAAATTCAGGTTCTTTGGTTTATGTACTCATTTCTGGTTCAACACTTTTTTGTCCTGTTTCATATAAGCTGAAGTAGCAGTTACATTCTAAAGCTAAATGCTATGCTTTAAGAAAGCATTTGTGAGATGCTTCTGTCTTTTCTTAAATGAATGCTTTGTTTTAACTTTTTACCTTTCTATAAACTATAATCTGTCTCTAAGAATGATGATACTTTGGGGGGCAAAAACATTTAATGCCTTTTTGAATTTATACTGCCATCTTTAGTGCAATTCATAAATTGTCTTTATTACTGTTCCAAATTCATTATGTACTCTGAATCTTTCATTTCTTCAATCATTCAATTGTATCAACTCTTAATGGCCTTTTTTTTTGCATTTATATATACCTAAAAGTTATATTAATACCTGAAAGGCAAGTTATTTTATTTCCAGGAAAGAAATTCATCTGGGATGCGCTGTTCTTATCCTATTGTGATGAACCACTGTATCTTTTATAATATTTATTCTCTCTCTTTTTTTTTTAAGAATATAGTTAATTTCCTGTTACCCTGCAGTGGGACTGAGGCAGAGAATAAAGTAATGTGGCCTCAAGCCCAGGAATGCCAGGGAAACAGTCAAAAGCCAGAAGAGGCAAAGAATGGATTCTCCTTGGAGCTCCTGAAATGAACGTGGTCCTGCCAAAACTTAAATTCAGATTTTGAGCCTCCAACTCTGAAAGAATATATTTCTGTTGTTGTAAGCCACTAAATTTGTGTAATTTGTTAAGGCAGTCTTAGGAATCAATCCACATCCCCATTAATATATTTTTTTTCCTGAAATATAGGAGCAATACCATTTTATCAGTTTTTTTCCCTGCAATTCAATGCAGTGCTAAATATATAATATATTTTCATTAAAATGTACAGTTTCATTCTTAAAACATTGCTTTTGATAATGATATAATGGTTATTTATAACCCATTTTATTACATGTAACATTAAAACAACTTATTTTCCAGATATACAAATGCACATCATGACTAATAATATATTCCGTGGGCTGATTTAATATTTATTACTCATTTTTAAATTGTATAAATAGCAATTTAACATTATCTGTGTCATTTACATTATGTCATAGTGAGAAAAAGTTCTCAAAATTAGTTTTCCTTGACTTTATCATGGTCCTACATGAGGATGAAATGAACTATTAATATACAATGTTTAACAGATGAGAAATATTAATAATGCAATGAATTTTTCTTAAGAAACATTTAAATGTTTTACGCAACCATATTTAGGCTTGAGAATTCTCATTTCTGATTCCCACGATTCAAAAAAGGAAGGAACAAACTGAAATAACATGCAGTTGTTCATTATTTTTGAAAACAAATTCAAGTTGATAAATAATATTTTGCTAAATGTGAGTAGTACTTTACCTGCTAGTTTTTTTATTTGTTAATAATTTTATAATGTTTACCACAATGTGTCAACCTTAACTTTCAGAATATTTTTCAAACATATATATTTTATCAACCACTTGAATATCTTCCTAGTTATAATCATACTTGAGCCTGTAATTAAAAGATAAAACTGACAATATAGGGAGCCAGAAATTTTTAATGCTGATATAATCATGCTTCTGAAGCTGGAAAAACTTATAATCTTTTCAAATCTCTTAAACTAGTATCACCTCTAATATAAAATAGAATTATATTATTTCTAAAAGTTTTAAAAGTCAGAGCTTTTCATATGAATCACATTCTTTTCCTGCTCAGAAAAATTAAGGAATATTATTTATCAAGTTACTAATTAATACTTATGTTAAGAGTAATTATTTGTAGTTATAAACTAGTACATTTTAAAAAGCTGTAGCCAATTAAATTTAAGAACAGTAGATGAAATTTAAGTTTCAAATTTGTTTCATAAAGTGTCCTAATTAAATTATTATGGATTTATTTTGTTTAGTTACCAATCCAATTTTATATCAAATACTGTTTATAATGCTAATAGAATATTATTAAGTAATTATGTTTCATTGGAAAATTAGAATTTTTAAAATTTACAGTTTCTTATAAAAATGGAAGGTATATAAACCACTTCACAAAACCAATTTTTGCAGGTTCCATATATTTTGTTTGTATTTGAGGTGTCCTCCTGAAGCAGTTGCAAATAATTTTTTAACTCATTTGTCTGCAAACCCTTAACTTCTTCCACTAGGGAATTTATTTATTTATTTATTCATTCATTAATTTATTTATTTATATTTATTTTTAATTAAAGTTTATTGGGGTGACAATTGTTAATAAAGTTACATAGGTTTCAGGTGTATAATCCTGTAATATCTCATCTATAATATATATCACACTGAGTGTTTACCACACAGAGTCAGTTCTCCTTCCATCACCATATATTTGATCCCCTTTTCCCTCATCTACCACCTCTTCCCTGCTTACCTGCTGGTAACCACTGAACTATTTTGTCTGTGTCTATGAGTGTTTGTTTCTTCATTTATTTGTCTTTATGGTTCTCTACTTTTTCTGTCTGATTTATTTCGCTTGGCATAATAATCTCAAGATGCATCCACGTTGTTGCAAATGGCATTATTTCATCTTTTCTTATGGCAGAATAGTAATCCATTGGGAATTATTTAGCACTGATACTTCTGCATTAGCTCACAATACACATTCTGACTAAATGCTGATACTGACACAGTAAACACAGCTTCTGTTTTAAGATATTTTCATATATTAATCCATGGAATCCTCCAAGCAATCATATCAAGTGGACACTTTTTATTATTCGCTATTTTATAATTAAGGCACCACAGTTTAAGAAACTCACCCACATATGGAATTAAAAACTCAGGCAATCAGGCTTCAGAAAATGTGTCAACTATTCTGCTATCCTACTTATGTATAAAAGAAAAGTATCAATAGAAAACATCAAGGGCCAATATAATTTGACTTAAACTTAAAAACTGAAACAAAAATATGTTATAGCTATTATCCTGAGAAGAATATCATGCAACAGTTCTCATTGACCTTCCTGCTATATAAAAATCATTCCTTTTTAAAATGTCTTCTCCAGGGATGCTTTCCTATTACTATGTCATTGTTTCTGACATTTCCTACAGCACTGGTTTCTATAAGTATAAATCATATTTTCCCCTGGTATTATATTTTACTGGTAAAGATCTGTTTTCTTTCAGATCTTCAGGAGAATGGATCCTGTAATTCTAAGTATTTTATTACTATCAATTATGACTGAAGTTATATACCATGAAAAATTTCCTGGTTTCTTTACCAAAATAATATCTGTCTTGCTTAAGTCGGTTATGGAATTTTTGTCTCTTATCCGTGTGTCAGTTTGCTCAGTCTTATATCTCTATATCCTCTATATCTACCAAGCCAAAAAACTGCACTTCCTTTAAATGAATGTGTTTTATTTTAGTGCAAACTACTTGAAACACAATGTATCAAACTCACAGAGAGTATACCGATGTTATTGAATCTGTTAAGCAACACTTCAGTACCAACGTGAAAGAAAGCAATTTGCAAAAGTGGATTAAAACAATTCTTAAAAATAAGAAATGAAAAGACTGAAAAATGCCACTCAGTACACTTATAGGCTACCTATTCAGATTTTAATTTGTCTGATACATGTCTTCTGAATTAAGAATCAAAATAAGATGTAATCCTGCAGATGGTTTGGAATTTCCATATTCTGGGGGAAAATAGAAAACAGTCCTAACCAATAAAATCACCACCAAGTATTTATTACTGTTTACTTTTCTGCATAGTATATAAAGTCTATGATCTATAAGCTTTTAGGTTGTATAAATATAAAATATGATAAACATTTTACAAGGAAATTTATCACTAGCTTAACAGTAATTTTTAAAGTATATTAATATAATGAATTTGGGACTATTTGTTATTTTTCTTTCAGGTATATAAGTAAAAATAACAGATACTTTTTAAAGACGTTAATAAACAAGTAATTCTTTAAGAAAATATTTGAAAGTTGTATATTTGGAAATAAACATGGAAAGAACCTTGAAAAATCCTAGGGAGTGAATAAAAAAGGTAGACCAAGAATAAAAGCCTTAGCCAAAGTGATGGTCTGACAATTTGACTTTCAATTTTTCTTATTACACAGTACACAGAAAATGCAATTAAAACTCCTTTGCACCATTCACAGAATGATTTTCAATTATTTTAAATCAGTGAAAACTATATGTAACCTCAGCTTAGAGCTATTATTCCAATGTAGGAACTTTCCCCCATGGAGTACTGTTAATACTTTCATATGCTCTTTTTTCCTCCTATTGAGGTTGCTCAGAGTATTAAGAGCAGTTGATAGCTGTTGAAGCCCAGAGGCTTGTCTCTGCTCATACTGTAGATCTGTAATAAAACTTTAAAATTATAGATATAGAAAGATTACATGCATAATGCTCAGCAATTTCAAAATATTTAGGAAGTCTATTAAATCACTGCACAATATTTTATTTGCTGCTTTTTTTGGCACTGAATTTGTAACTTAGCACTATGAGAATGTTTTCATTTAGTCATCAGCTGAGCTAAAGCAAAGATAATGTGTACAGATTCCAAAATGATAATGAAGGTTATGATAGTGATAACCTCCAGCATATTTGCAGTCTTCTTAGACAGTAATAATACCCCGCTCATCATCTTTTAATTAAAGTGGTAGTCATTTTGTATTCTAAAAATAAAAACTGTATCCCATAATATTGTCAGTGGAATGGTATATTTGTTATATTAAACATTTTATTTTAGTTTTCATTTGACATTAGACATTTTTTGTCTATGTGACACATATTATCAAACTAAATATAAAATAATATTGTAATGATTATGGCAATAAGTAAACCACAGAGATATATATATTTTAAGGAGGCAGCTGGTTTTTCAAATACAGTCATGACTAATGTATGTGTTCTTCATAAACAGAAAAAAGATACAGATATTACTCTCTTGCAAATTTTAAGAAAGTAAACAGATCTGTACAACAATGTAACTGAATCAAGGCAACACTCTATGTGAACAATTTCATAGTGTTTATAATTATAGCTTTTCTTTCTCAATATTATTATTTCTAAATTGACCACTTAGATTTATAAATATTCAAGAGCTGCCTGAAGACTATTCTTAAGCAACTGAACAGATGAGAGGCATTGCTGGACCAGGATTAGTTATTCCAGGACTTGGATAGGGCATATAAAACAGAGCAGGTCAAGGGTATTCTCTGAACTACAAAGTAGACTTTTATTTTTTAAAAATAGAGATTTTACAAATGTTAAAGTTTTGCTTCCTTGACAAAGTTTTGAAGATTAGAGAATTTCAGATTGTTTTTCATCAAATCCTCTTATTCTCATTCAAACCAAATGTGCAATTGCAAATCACTCCTCATTTTATCTTTAACAATTGAAGTGGTAAATGTTTAAATTACTTCATTTCAGAAAACTAGCCACCATTAAATTTACTCTTATTACTATTTCCATTTTAAAACCACGTGTTTTTTTTTCTTTCATTTTTACATTTAAAATATTTGGATAAGCAATAGTAGACTGCATGAAAGGGAATTGGCAATTAAGAACAAATAAAATAATCCTTTATAGTTCATATTCTATGTTTTTTAGAGTTATTGAAATGGGGAGTTAGTGCAGCTGAGTTTTGTTCCATTATATGGTCTGAATTAAGTTACATTAATGTTCTGCTTGTTTCTTTAACTATAAATGAAAGGACTTAAGTTAAATGTTGTTACAATACAATACTTTACATTTTCATTTGGCATAGAATAATATCTTTTCAATACTTTACATTGAAGCTAATCATTAATGCAAATGAAAGGTGTCAGGCTGTATGCCCAATACCAATGATATCTGCGCAAAAAGGATACCTTGGTTTCTCTCTTTTTCTCTCTCTGTTTTCCAACCGGGCAGAAGTGATAGTCTCTAAGATGGCAGAACTGCAGGAGACAAGGAGCTCCAGTGTGTGTATGTATATGTATATCTACAAATACCTGTCTATAGACCCATATATGTGTATATACACATAAACACATACAACATACACACACACACACACACAAACACACACACACACACACATACACAAGTATTAATATCTAATATATGTACACCATTATAGTGATTTATATATGTGTAAGACAAGCTGATTTTAGTCATGTGAGTATTTGGGGGAACTAGAGCTTCAGGTCAAACCTTTGAGTGGGGAATTTTCTTGGAATTTATTAGAAACAAGAAGTCAGAGTTGCTGGGGCTGAGTGAACAAGGATGGGGACAGGGTGGAGAGGACTGAAGGCTTGATAAGGGCTAGCTAAAACAGGCCTAAGTAAAGCATGTTGCAAAGGAGGTGAGTTTGCTTCCACTGAATTAAGCAAATTAAAAACAAAACAAAACACAAAAACACCTGTTTTTTTTTGTTTGTTTGTTTTTTTAGAGCTTTAAGTACAGAAGTAGTGAAATAAAAACTGTCTCCAAAAAAGTTTGCTATGACTCCTGGGTAGCACAGGTGGCTAGATTGAAAACAGATTGATCATCAGAAGCTAGTGTTGAAGTTCAGGGTGAGGTCATGGTGTCATTGGTTGATGGTGACAGTTGAGTTTGAGAAATGTAGGCAGTGATTAAGATTCACTGAATGAAGGAGAAGGAAGACTCTGTAATGTAAAATATGAGTAATTACATTTCTGATCTCAAGCATTTTATTTCTAGCTAAAATTCTTATGATTTTCCCCTAAATCAGGTTATACTCAGAGCCAGATATAAGACTGAAATAATACTATTAATCTACTCTATTAAAATTGTGTTTCGTGAGTGAACTTTTCAACCTACAGTGTATCAAACACATAACAAATACTGTCATTGCATTGTCTGTAATTCTTTTTGATAGAAGTATTCAAACTTTTAGTTCTCAGGACTTTAACATTCTTAAAAATATTTATGAGTGCAGGGAGAACTTTTCTTTTTTATATGTGTTTAATTTATTTATATTTATCAAGCTTAAATTAAAATGGGGTTTTAAAAAATATTTATTGGGCCAGCCAAGTGGTGTGGTGGTTGGGTGCTGGCTTGGGAAGCCAGCGACCCCGGTTCGGGTCCCACATATGAGGGCCAGTGACACTGCCCTCACAAAAAAAAAAAAAATTGCATATATATATATATATATATATATATATATATATATATATATATTGATTTTAAAATAAAAATAAATTCATCATATGTTAAAACAAAAACATACTTATATGAACATTACCTAAATATTCCAACAAAATGATTAGAGAAAAGTCACATTATTTTATTTTTGAAAATCTCTTGCATACTAGCCTACTACAAAATAACTGGATTTTCATATCTATTTCTGCATTCAGTCAATTGTGATATATCGTTTTGTTTGAAGTAAATGAAGAAAACCCATGTACTTCAAACTGAAAAGGGTGGGTATAAATCTTTGATGCTATACCAAAGTTTGACAGGTGGTAGTTTCTTGAAGGTTAGTCATATATGGATTCTGAAATAATATCAATTAACATGTTATACTTTGTCATATTACAGTTCATTGATCTATGTTGCCTTTTGACTGCATCCCTATCTATTTGTGATGTTACAACATTACAATCACTAGGGAAATACTGGTTCACTGAGTTATGCAGGTATGCCAAATACTAACATATTCCTTTACATAATATTAAATAATACATTTGTTAGTATTATCATTAGTTTTATCAACAAAGTCTTTTTTGGAAAGCTATAAAGTCCTCAGCTATAAAGTCCAAGTTTTCCAAAATTCTAATATTTCATTGAAAATTCAAATTTTATCAGTCACTACAATTACTATAATTTGCTTTCCTTGAAGAGATAAATCAAGTTCTTTACTTTCAAACAATGTCTGAAATATATGCAAGTCTGAAATATATGCAAGTCTATAACCAGTGTATCGAACAGAAGTTCTTTCTAGTGAAAATAGTGTCCATAAAAAAACCAACTAATTCAGCTTGCAACTGAAACAATAATCCTCCCCATCACACAGATGTTTTTCCTATCAACAGTCATCATAATTAGGCAGCAACATTGTTTTATGAATAATTTCTACATGTACTCGAGAGTAAAAATTTAATCAAATCAATAATGTGTGCCACTTCATCAGTGACACTGTTAAGTGAAATCCAGAGTCCTTTACTGCAAGTTCATGGTGTTACAAATATAATGAACACCAGTGCAGCTTGGTGCCACTGCTTTAATTCACACCAATAACTTTTACCTAAGGTGCCATAATTTTTATCTAAAATTGCTTTTGCAACATCAGCATAAATTTCATTGCAACAACATGCTTTCATATTATGACAAATTTCCTTTTTTTTTTTAACTTTCTAAAAGAACTTTAGGGAACAAGAATTTCTTAGAAAGCATTTTGAAGATCACTGTGTATATGGTCACTTAATCTGTAAGAAAGAATATACAATGCAGTAAAGGCAGACCACTCAATAAATGGTGTTGGGAAAACTGGACAGATGCATGCCCCTCTTCCCCCATAAGTAATGAAACTGGGCCAACTTCTTAGTCCATATTTAAGAATACACTCAAAATGGATTAAAGACTTAAATGTAACACCCAAAACCATAACCAAGAAAATCATTTTTTCTTCCTAGAAGAAAACATAGACAGTAAACTCTCCAACATCTCTCTTAGTAATTTCTTTTTCTGATGTATCTCCCCAAGCAAGGGTAACAAAAAAACAAAACAAAACAAAAAAACAAATGGGAGTACATCAAACTAAAAGATTTTTGTACAGCAAAGGAAATCATCAACAAAATGAAAGATTGCCTACTGAATGGAAAAGATACCTGCCAATGATATATCTGATAAGGGATTAATATCTAAAATTTAAAAAGAACTCATACAACTCAACACCAAAATAACCCAAGCAATCTAATTAAGAAATGTACAGAGGACCTGAATAGACATTTCTCCAAAGAGGACATACACATGGACAATAGACATATTAAAAAAAAAAATGCTTAGGCTGGCCGAGTGGCGCAGTGGTTAAGCGCTGGCTTGGGATGCCAGTGGCAGCGGTTCGGGTCCCACATATGAGGGCCAGTGACACTGCCCTCAAAAAAAAAAAATGCTCAACATCACTAATCATCAGAGAAATGCAAATTAATACCATGATAAGATATGATCTCACACCTTTCAGAGTGGTTATCATCAATAAATCAACAAATAAGTGTTGGCCAGGATATGGAGGAAAGAGAACTCTTGTACACTGCTGGTGGGATTGCAAACTAGTGCAGGCACTATGGAAAACAGTTTGGACATTTCTCAAAATATTGAAAACAGAACTATTATATGACCCAGCAATTCCATTTCTAGGTATTTATCCAAAGAAATTCAAAACACTAATTCAAAAAGACATGCACCCCTATGTTCACTACAGCACTATTTACAATAGCCAAGATATGGAAGCAATTTAAGTGCCCATTAATAGACAAGTGGATAAAGAAGAAGGGATACATATGTGGGATATTACTCAGCCATGAAAAATAAATATTACTGCTTGAGATAAACTGGATGGACCTAGAGGGTATCATGCTACATGCAATAGGTCAGCCAGAGAGAGATAAATACTTTATATGTAGAACCTAAAGAACAAAATAAACAAAACAAAAAAAAACAACAGAAAAAGACTCATAGATACAGAGAACAAACTGATGGTTGCCAGACAAAAGGGGTTTTTAGGGGGCTGGATGAAAACGGAGAAGTGATTAAAAAATACAAATTGGGGGCCGGCCGAGTGGTGCATTGTTTCAAAGCTGGTTTGGGACGCCAGTGGCTGCGGTTTGGATCCCAAATATGAGGGCCAGTGACACTGCCCTCTGCAGCTAACAACAGCTCCACCTGGAGCTGGGCTGTGCGAGCCCCTGGGATGGCATAGCTGCGGCCCCTGCTGCAGTGGGCTGCCATAGGCTACAGTGAGTGGCCGGCAGCCAGCGTGAGCAGCTGGCAGCCGGTGTGAGCTGCCAAGAGCCACTGTTAGCGGCCATCCAGAGGCCGGCAAGCAATCTGCCTCACCTGAGAAGAGCACAATGACGATACCAACATGGGCCAGTGAAACAACGTCCTGCGCAACTAGACTGAAGAAAAAAAGGACAGTAACTTGTCTGTTCCCCTTCCTCGGTTTCCCAACGGTGTTCCCCTCCCCCAATTCCCCAATAAAATCTTTTTTTTTTTTTAAAGAAAGAAATAAAAATTGGTAGTTACAAAGTAGTCATGGGGATGTAAAGTACATCATAGAGAATATAGTCAATAATACTATAATAACTCTGAATAGTGCCAGGTGGGTAGCAGGCTAATCGAGGGGATCACTGCATAAATTATACAAATGTCTAACAACTATGCCATACACCTGAAACAAATACAAAATAATGTTGAATGCAAACTATTACCGAAAAATTTTAAAAGACCACTGTGATAGCATAATTAAATTACATTATGCATTTGCATGTAAACATTTTTGAGAATCTGTCTGGAATTTATTTTTTCTCTACTATATTGAGGAAATGAAGAGGCCCATATTGCTATCAACCTCTCAGAAACCTTCATCGGACAGATCACAATGCACATCCAAGTACACACTACCAGGCTTTGATTAAACTAAATGTACAAACATTTAAGTCTAGTCAACTTTTCAGCCTTTAGAGATTTCTTAATGACCGCAAATAACTCAGTCAGCCATCCTATTATGTCTTTACTTCAACATTCTAATGGAGTAGAAATATCAAAAGACATAGCTAACTAGTAAAAATCATTTTCTAAAGTTATGAAAGTGATTTCTCACTTAACCTTGTGATTTTCTGGCTCCCAAATGACAATCTAGTATACATTTGATGATATAGATGACAAATTTAGGGATGCATGGTATGGGCTAAATGTTGGCTCCCTCTCAGACTCACATGTTGATGTCCTTAATTTTACTGCCTCATATTTATAAATAGGGTCTTTAAAAACGAAAATCAAGTTAAAATAAAGTTTTACCATGAGTCTCTAATCCAATATGATTGGTGCCCTTATAAAAAGATCAGGAAACAGATACTCACAGAGAGGTCCATACGGAGATACCAGAAGATGTACATTGCAAACCAAGAAGAGAGGCTTCAGAAGAAACCAACCCAGATGACAGCTTGATCAAGGATTTATAGTCTCCAGCACTGTGATAAAAAAGTAAAATATAATAAAAAATAATAAAAATCTGTTGTTTAAGCCCACCCAGTCTTTCTTAGTTACTGGAGCCCTTGCAAACCAATAAAACTCATTTGAAAAGAAATTGCTCCTAAAGTCACCTATGAATGTTATATTTAGTTAATAAAATCATATCCCTGAGTCTTCTATTCTCATTGGTTCAAGGTGTAAATATATCCACAATCAATGTAAACACGAAATTCCAACATAAATTCCTTTATGCTCTAGATTTTTTAGAGAAGATACACAAACAAACACAGGGACAAGCTTTTAGCTTAATTATTTTAGAAAATTCAAATGTTAAGCAATAGTTTTGAGGATTTTTCTATGCCCTATAACAAATTTATTGAAATGCTAATGGTTTCAAAAATGATCTCTTCTTAATTATCTCAAATAAAATTATTGCAATGAATAGCATCATCTCTAGATGCAAATGATTGTAAGCATTGATAATGAGATAAAGATAAATAATATCAGTCATCTGCTATGAATTATTGTTTAATTCCTAGCATATTATTTAATTAGAAAGATATATATATATATATATATATATATATATATATGGCAATAATACTGCATATTATTGAATTAGAAAGTTAGACATAGATATTTATTTATTAATCTAATACGAGGTAAACTTACTCAATGTCAACTATGTTTAGAATGCCATACTACAGGATTTCAGAGGATAAAGTATTTAAAACAGGATTTTATTAGGAGACATACTGGAGTATGTATCATTTAGAACTGGTCTTCAGTGATGACCTTTCAATACTAGGCTTCTACTACTTATTGTTCAATAAGTAAGGACATCAATTTCTCAAGAAAAATTTAAATGTTTTCATACTCCTAGGAATTATTCTATATAAGCATCATAATTTGTTTGTTTTATATTTCACTATGGCATGGAAATACTAATTGCTTAATAAAAGAGAATATTCCATTAACATAGAATAGTCCAATGAAAATACCTTGTAATTTTTTAATAGTTTCAAATGCTAACTGTTCAATCCTTAGAATATTTTTCATTGCATTATTTTAATAACTATAATTCATGCCCTAATATAAAATCAATTTTATTGGAATGGTGATTTTGAAGAATATTTCTAAACTTCCTATTGAATTATCCTGGGCTATGATGGACCACCTGTTTAAAGAGCTAGTATGCTCTTTTGCTGCACTTATTTTTCTTATTTGGGATGCCTCTCTCTTTTAAGCAAGTTGTTTGGTTTTTTTTGTTGTTGTTGTTTTTTTTTAGTTTAAGCAAAGACTGTCCAAACTATATATACAATAATCATAATCACAAATAATGATTATTATCATTAGGTTTTCTTATCATATTTTATTAGTACTATTATTATTTATTATTACATTTTATATAAAAGGAATGAGACTCAAAGACACTGTAATTGTTCAAATCAGAGATTATAAGGACTAGAGCTGGAGCAGAAAGCAAGTTTTTCCTGTTGTAGCCAAGATCTTACATACTAAAATTCTGATAGAAGATGGCAAAATGAGATAAATGACAATTAATTAAAACTAAGTGACAGGTGATGGTAATTATGCTTAGAATGTTCATTTCTTTTTTTTTTCACTTTTCACTTTTCCTTTTGAAAAATGTAGGGGTCAGCGAAAACTAGAAATAATAGGACAATGAATACTCCCTTTTATAATGGAATACAGATTCACCAGTTATTATTTTACTACATTTATGGTCCTCTTTCTCTTTTGTCTCTCTGGAAATTATCAGAAATTCTCAAATAATTCATCAAAACTTATATATCGTCATTTTAAAACCTAAAATCTTAGATTGTATCTCCTGACAATAAATATTTTAAAATAAACTCACAATACACTCATTCTTCTAATATTGGTAACCATTCACACTAGATAATTTAATATTGATAACTTATCATGCACTAAACAATACATTGTTCATATTCAAATTTTGCAGTTATTCCAAAATTCCTTTTTAAAGAACCATTGATCCTTTTAGGAAAGTATTATGAATATGTATAATGTTATACAGCAATGAGGTTTTAGTTAACAATGGACCACATAAAGGAAAGTGGCCCCATAAGATTATAATGGAGCTGGAAAATTCCTCTCATCTAGTGACACTATAGCAACTGTAACATTATAGCACATGGGTCAGCAAACTGTTGAGACAGAAGAGCAATCAATAGCAATGCCATCAGCTAGAAATGCCTAGGGGTACTCACTTATCTGGGTCTCTGAGACCATCTCCCCTTTTAAACCAATGCTATGATTGGACTGACCCTAGTAGTTCTTACTATGATTGCAAGATACCCTTCAGGGAATGTTGAAGAAAAAAAAAAAAGTTTATTGCTTACAGGCCCTGAAGTGCACAAGTCAGATCATGGGGTACACAGCGAGATACTGGGTGGAGAGAGAGGCAGAGAGAAAGACAAGGGGTGGGGAGAGAGAGTGGAAGAGAGAGAGAGAGAGAGAGAGAGAGAGAGAGAGAGAGAGAGAGCGAGCTAGCTCCGGCCTTGGGCTCTGCTTTGTCTTGGAGTCCAGGTTGGTTGGGAGCCTAAGGTTTCACAAGCTTACTCTTTATTGGTGGATTTAAAACATGAAGGTGGGAATTTAAAGAATGGGAAGAGAAGAAAACAAGTAGCCCAAATATCTATTGCATTGTCCGGAAAGTCATGACACATTTTTGCAACAAAAAAACATAGCACCAGAGTCTACAGAACCCCTCATTGTTACTTTGTTCCCTGAATAACATCTCTTTGTGCTGTAAATGTTAATTATCCTGTGCTCACCAGTGTAAAAGAAGTTTGTGTCTCTCCATTTCTCTTTTTATCCAATCCCAGAGATTTCCCCATCTTGCTTTCTCCCATCCCCTTAATCTACCACAGTTAGATTTCATGTAACCCTATGTATAAAATAAGCTGCAAAACTGCCATTCTCCTAATTTGTTGAGATTTTGCTTCCTCTCAACTGTCCTCAGTTTGGCTCAAATAAACTCATTAAACTTCTCTACAGGTTTGGATGTTTCTTACATCAACACACTCTGCCCTTGTTTTTGAGTTTCACTACTGTTTCCTTTTTATTATTCACTGTACTATGGCATGGCTGATCATCTTAATCAGAAGTGAACTGGTAGAGGGTGGTCTTTGGTTTGAACTTTCTGGCTGAAAATTGTGATAAAGTGGAAAAGACCCAGATTGATCCAGGTTCAAATTTATATAGAACCTTGCATAAGTCACCAAAGACCTGATAAGATTTGATCTGGTTCTGAATATTGATAAATTCAATGTGAGTGAGAGATTGAAAAATTACTCACATGTGGAAACAAAGGGAAAAAAAGTTTTAGTGTTTTAGTTTTATATCTGGTTACCAATAAATCTTTTTAAAAAGCATACCTGCATGATCCTAAATGAAGAAATGTTGCGTCTGCATGATTCCTTTTCTCCCCTCCACATTCAGGTACTATTTTGTGCTACATCTTCTGTTTCTCTTATCATTTGTTTTTATCTCTTTTTCAAACTTTGTCCTCCTATGTGTGCTTCAGTTTTTATATTGTCTCTTTAAATGTTTTGCAGTTTATTAATCTTCTCTTCTGCACTATGTAATCTTCTGATGTATTCATCTATTGATTTTCATTCCAGTTGTATCTTTCCATTCTAATTGATTTAGAGTCACATTTGGTGGAAGAACCCTATATCTTCATTTTTATTTTCTTATATCCCCATTTTCTTCTTGATAACATTAATCAAAACTGTATTAAATCATCTGTTAACGTCAGATTCTTAATCCTCTGCATGTCTGTTCCTAACATGTATCTGTGTGTGTGTGTGTGTTGGTTTTGGTTGTTTATCACATTCATAATTCATTTATGATTATTTATGATTAAATGCTATACACTGTTACTGTTAGTTTAAAATATGTGTAGGCTCTGTAGGATGGAATTTTTCTCCAAGAGTTCTCTCTTTTGTACTATGACATAGGCTGATCATCTTAATCTGAAGTAAACTGGTAGAGTTGTTCTCCTGGGCTCCTTTCCCAGGCGAATCCTAAACTCTAATTCTTGTCTTCCATAGGTCTGTCTGTAAGACTGCCCAAAATTGCAATCTATTTTTCAAAGGCTTCCTGCCTTATGCCTTCCTCTACTGCAATGTTCAGTTTTAGCATTTGGCAAATGTCTTGAGAAGAAATGTAGCACATGTTCAGGTATAGTTCTCCCCGCATCCTTTTCACTTTTTACTGCAAACTAACAAGTTGCTAACCCATAAGACTGCCAAAGCGCTGGTGATTTCACAATTATCTTTTTTTTTTTTTTTTTTCACAGTCTTTGTCTCATTTCTTCATCCATATCTTCAGTGTCTCTGTGCCCTGGAGCAGCAAAGGTCCTGTTTGAAAAAGTATGTGTACAATATTAGCTCACCTGTATCTCTGTAGTTTTTCCTTCTTTGAGACTTTTTTCCCCCACCTCGATCAGGTTTACCTTAGTAGATCTTAAATCCTATCAGTTTTTGAGCACTTTCTGACTTTCTGACACAACAAGATGTTTCAGGTACATCGTGTATTTTCGTTGTTCCTGTACTAGAATTAATATTTATAAGGACCACTGTTTTCTTATTGATGCATGTGTCTCATTGTTTTGAGGCCATTTCATTGGTAGAGCTATGAATGCCACATGCGTACACACACATACCTATAAATATATGTGTAAATATATGAATATATGTTGGCATATATACATATATATTTACAATTTCATGTTGATACCTGCAATTCCAACCCATTATCACAGAGCTCTTCACTTCCTCTTACATTCTATGTTTGTATTTCCCTCCTCTCACATTAAAAACTTACTTCCTAACATTTTATTTTATAGAGGTTAAGGAATAGCAAATAGCATTTCCTTGAAATGCACTGGTATTTTTACTCTAAAGGCTAGAGGCTTTATGGGAAATATAAGCCATTTAAAGTTCATTTCTCAATGCAACTGAAATGTATTCATTTAAAAACTCTAATGCCCACTGAGCTCAGCATCAAATCCAGATAAAGGCAATATGGGGCAGAGTTTTGCTTGCATTTAAAGTCTCTATAGGAAACTCACTTGTAAAAAGGATGTAAATATCTCTTTAGGGGAGTACCATAAAAGTGAATTTGTGAAGATGATGTTAAAATATGGCTGGTAATCCTTCCTGAAAGCACAAAACCTTTCCACTGTAAAAATATAATATTTACTCAAATATTTATTCAAAGAATCACAGGGCTGCATTGGAACCCTGAGAGGCTGTTAAGGCCATTTTCTGACCTTCAGGCAAGACCACATTTAAACTACCTTAGATGATGAAAATCTCTTTCCCTGAAAAGGAATTCCTTCCTTGGGTATCCCATTTTTATGTTTCATATCCTTAACTGTGGGGAAATCCTTCATTATATCCTCCATGCAGCAATTTTATCTCCTTTACCTTCTTCCATTATAAGTAATAAAAGAAAAATAATGTGTTATTATCTATTGAATAATATCCCTTTATAGACTAGAAATCTTATTATGACTCAGCCTCATTTCTTTATCTTTCTTTTTTTTTGAGTTTGAAACTCATTCCATGGCCTTATTTGCTTTATCTATTTATAAATCTTACTGTTCTGCTATACTCTTTTGAAATTATGCTTAACTTTTGATCATATTAGAGCTAGTCTCAAACAGAGCAACGCAGTCAAAATGTGTTTGGTTCCAACCATGATATAAGGAGACCTGACATCTCTTATGTATTGTATGTTTTTAAAGTGACTGAATTTCTGATTCATTGTTTGTTTGTTTCCATTAGACACCAAAGATTGTTTTTCCTGCTTATTAATATGCAGCTATTTAATCCTATTCTATAAAGCCATGCTGTTTAATGCAGAACCATTAGGAATTCTAAAATGGTGCTGATATTATACATTGACCAGCCAATTCCTGAACAATGAGTAATAATAAGATTATAATGACAGCTGCTACTTACTGAGCACTTAACATATGCCAGCCACTGTGCTAAGCCAATAAGAATCACCTAATTTAATTATTATAGCCGTATTTCCAATAAATTCCATTATTTTTTATTTTAAAGTGGAGGAAGGGGCTTGAAATTTATAACACAAGAAGTAGAATGGTTACTTGAACACAGACCAGTCTGACTCTAAAACCTGTGCTTTCAGCAACATGAACTTTATCAGAATTTAACTTGGTTTCTAGCACATCAAAAATTACCTTCAGAAATAAGACCTCATGACAGTTAGAACAATCCTAAGGGAACCAGAAAGGCCTGATTAAGCCCTGTTCCAACATCACAGTAATCTCTGCCTAAGTACAACATGGAAGCTGGTTACACACATGCCAACTGTAATTTTCAAGCTATCAAAGACATTATAGAATGAAAATAGAGGCAAATACAATTGACTGAGGACAGAGCAACTGCTGGAAAGTTGAAAGGATCCAGCAGGGTCAATTTCAGTTTGAGTAGGAGAAGTAGGATGCCTTGTTTATTCAATGTACCCAGTTTTAGAAGAAAAGTGATTTCAAAGTGAAATTATACATCTAAAGTGTGACATCCTACTCTCAAATTGCATAGCTACCAGGTACACAACGCAGCAGATAATATATAAGAAAAAACATGTTTTCATATCGTGGAGGGTCTAGCATCACTATAGGTCAAATAAGTAGAATTCACAGAGGCTCCAGTGGCAGTAGATGGTAAGCTTGAACAAAACGGTACCACAAACACAGCACAGGGAACAACACAGTATCTACCACCAGTTACCTACCACTATAGCTTTATAAGCAATTGATTGACATTAAACGCACAGGTGTGGAGATCGCAATTTCTCAATAAGAACCTGTGGAGTTTGGTTCCATGGATATAGGAACAGGAAGATATAATTACACTGCATTTGCATTATTTCTTCTTTCCAAAGAGGTTGGCTTATTTTGAAATAATTATTAGATACAGATCATATAATATCAGAACAGAGGAGAAGGTCATTAAAATAGTCTAGTGGGAAATTGAGAAAAAAGACTGATAATAAACATTTTCAGCTAAAAAGGTAACTACTCTTTCATTGTAGTACAAGAGTAATCATAGCCGATGTGTAAAAAATGGGTGAGACTGTGCCCCTATCAAACTTATAGTTACAAACCAGTGGCATATTGGGCTGGCAGAGTGGCTCAGTTGGTTAAGAGCTCACTCAAGAGTGCGAGCTGAGCTCTGAGCAATAGCAGTTCGATGCCCAGCCCGAGATGAGCAGCTGCTGAGCTGCCAACAGGTGGCAGGATGGTTCAGCTAAAAAAAACAAACAGAAAACAAAAAACCAGTGGCATATGAAGGAACCAAAATTTTGCCACCCTGAAGCTGCTTTTTGGGATATTTATTTTAACCTGTTTATTAAGAAGCAGAAGATTCAGGAATAACCTTTGGCCCTCCCCTCTTTCCTGCCCAAGATATTCAGACAGAAAACGTGCTTTAGGAAGGGACCCTGGGCTTAACCACCTTAAGAATCTTCACTCTGGCATGAGTCCGGAAGACTTCAACCCTGCTAGCTAGATACCCACTGTGTCCCACTGTTTCTGAGTTTCCAGCAAGAATTTACCTGCCATGTGATTCCCATCTTCCTCAATAACCTGTAAGTCACCCACTCTCACTTCTGAAATCTAATACCATTCCCTCAGCTTTCTCCTTTGTTCAAAATGTAATTTATACTCAGTGTTGCCTCACTGTCTTTGAAATTTTCATGCTTATGAGGATTCCCAATGTGCATGTATTAAAATTTTTATTCTATTTTTCCTGTTAATCAGTTTCTGTTATTTTGATTATTAGCACTGCAAGAAGAGCTTAGAAAGTGGGGAGGAGGGGTATGAATACTTTTTGGCTCCCGTATTTGGCCTATGGGCAGTAGTTTTCCAAGCTCGGATATAGTCTAACCCTGTCATTTTTGGATTAGGAAAGGAAGCCTAGTGTGATGACATCAAATAAAGGTAAAGTAGGTGTGCAATTTGCACAACTATAAATAGAAGACACATTTTTAGAATCTTAGATTGGGAGGCTATAATGTGCCAGGTATTGTGCTAATGACACAAATGTTCTAACTTTCCGTCTTCCTTACCCAGTAGGCATATTTTAAATAATTTTTATGGTCGATGAGATATACAGAATCCAAACAGAGATCTGTCAGCAGTCAGCAGCTAAGGGTTTGGCAGTGTTAAAAAAAAGTGATAAATGTTCTGTCAGACCTGGTGAGAAAGTGCTACCAAGATTAGGCATTGCTATTTACGTATACAAACATCTTCCTTTGAAATAAATTTACTGTGTGTCTCGATGATGTGTAAGTTAAATATTTCACTTCATCTAGTGATGTTTAATATCTTGTTAAGTGACTCAATGTTTTTAAAGAAAAGAATACTTTGTAAGGTTTGGAACATCCAATAATTTAAAAACTCTAAGAAGGGGCACTTCCACTGGCATAAAAAATAAATTCAAGTTTAATACCCATTATCAGAAAAGACAAATAATTCACTGATAGTGAAATGTCTTTCTTAACTCATGGAAATAGGCTGAATATTCAATCATTTTCACTTGTACATCAAATGATGTGAGAAAACTATTATTAATACTGAACCATATTTCTGCTGGTTATTTCTTTAGAACCAAAAAAATTATTGCTTCTACTACCCAGGGTGAGACTGAATCTTTGAGCAGCTCTCCTATATGCAATGACATTCAGCAGAGTATCTATTGTCAGTTCTTCTAGAAATGGCATATTTGTCTAATAACAATAGTGAGAGCATTTCACACTCCGTTCCTTTTATTGGCAATCTGCTATTACCATTGATCATTTATTCTGGAAAGAAGCAAACTCATTGTCAGAACAATAAAGAAAACTCAAAGCACGAATAAAAATGAAAGAGACTAAACTTTTAAATCAAACATGCTAATTAAATGCTTACTTTAAGAGGGTAACAGCTCATTTCAAGGATGCTTCTAAAATTGGTCCAAAAGTTTTAGTAATACTTTGAAATCAATTTTTTTTTTTTGAGGGCAGTGTCATCGGCCCTCATATGTGGGAACGAACTGGGTGAAATCAATTTTAAAGAACATAAATATCTTCATGATGGAAAAGCATTACCTTTTAGAAGTATTTTGATTTTTTTGAGAGAACCTAGTTATTGCTTGTTTTAAAAGTTACTATTCACAAAATGTGTAATCTATCCTGTAGAGCAAAAGGTAAATTTGAAAAAAAATATATTTTGTATACTCCAGTAATAATTAGAGAAATAAGTGTATATGCACCCAAGACAACTGTTTTGAAGATTATGATACCGATTTTGAAATCATTGTTGTAGTCTGATTTTTTACATTTATTTACCATATAGTGATAATTCATGAATTCCATTTTAGTAAATATATAATAGAATTATCAGTTAAAAATATGTGAGACTAAAATAGCTAGGGTTGTGCTCAAGTTTTGCGTTTTTGGAAAAAAAATACACAATAAATTTCTTATGTAAAAGATACTGAAAAGTAGTTTGAAATCAACTTCAGATTACCTCCAAATAGTTTGGTAAATACTTATTTTGTGTTAATTGAATTTAATCTCATCAATAAAAGGAAACACTTTCTGAGGAAAAAATTTTCATGAATACATCTTGCTAAATGAAACACTCATTAAAATTCCACACATCCTGTGTCATCCTTAGAATGAAATTATTTTTTTTGCACATTTTCATCATGTAGTTATTCAAAACAGCTTTCAAAATTATTATGTCAGGGTCCTCTGCAAGTACTCTTATGTTTTCCTATGCTCCTCTTCAAACTTAACAGAAAGAAATCACATTTTTATAAATGCTACTTTCCTGGGCTTTGATTTTTGATGATGGAAAAAATAAAGCATGTTGCACTAAAAGTATCTGAATTTCATTATGTAAAATGAAATTATAAGTGAGCCAGGATGAGGGAGTCAAGAGCATTTATAAACCTGCTGGCATATTGATAATTTAAAAATGGATACTTTCAGAGTATTGCCGGTGACATTTTTAATTGAAATAATGAGGCAATAAGTGTAAATTAGCATACTATAGAATAGATCATCTCTAAATTTCACTTAAACAGCAATAAGAAAGAAAATGTCAACAAAAGTGAAACAGTTAATTATTCCACAATTTGTCTATTTCTCTTGTTTCAACTGCAGGCTTACACTGAATCTAAAGAAGAAATAAATTACAATAACACTCATTGGTAATAAAAATGGAATATTCCTCTCTAATAAAAATATTATGAAGTATATTTCATCTGGTGTTTTGGCCATTTTACTCACCAATGCAATCAAATAGAATTGCTACTAAAGACAAATGAAAACCAGTTAATGTCATGGCCAGTACACTTGGAATCATGGATGTGCTTGCTACTTAGTCATCTTCACAGATTGTAAGAAAAACACAGTACTTTAGTATAATTCTACCCCCACTTGTTAAAAACTGAGATTAATCAATTCGAAGTTTCATAAATGTATGACAGGATAGTCACAGGATAGTCCATTTTAAATAATGAAGAGGAAGTTAGATGTTCTCTCTTTCTGTGGAAAAAAAAAGATACCATTATTCCTCTACCTGCAAAGGCCTGGCCAAGTTCCAATCAATGGTTTTAGTTCAAGTATAGCAACCAAATAGTCTGCACCAGTTTTACTGCTAATCCCTGCACCCACAGAAGACATATATGTAAATTACAGCACTGTGTTGCGATATGTCCTTTTACAGTTCCATGATCTCATTCAGGATATAATGTTATATTTAGTTGCCATGTCTCCCTAGGCTCTACTTAGCTGTGACAGGTTCTAAGTTTTATTAGCAATTCCTTTTGCCTTCAATCTAACACTCAACTCATTTACAAGGCTACGTAAGTCTACCTTTGACCCCCTACCCCTTAAATTTGGTGGTTTCATACATTTATAACACAGTTGGATTCTTTTGTCACAGTCTGCATTCTATCCCGGGATCCCCTGAATACTTAAAAGTTTTTTGTTTTGTTTGTGTTTGTTTGTTCGTGTGTTTTTAAATTTACATACATTAAGAATTAATCTTTGGGTTGTAAAGTTCTATAGATTTGAACAAATGTATAATTCCATGTATCCACCATTATAATATCATACAAAATGGTTTCACCAATTTAAAAATGCCCCATGCTTCATCTATTTCTCCTGCTCCCTATCTTCTGATCTTTCCTCTCTCTATAATTTTCCTTGTTCCAGATGTCATAAATTGGAATTAAGCAGCATGTAGACTTTCAGACTGTCTTTTTTCATTAGCAACATGCATTTAAGTTTTCTCTATATCTTTCTGTGGCTTGAAAACTCATTTTTTAAAATCCATATTCCATTGTTCATCCATTTACTTACTTTAGGATATTCTGTTGTTTCCAGTTTGAGGAATTATGAATAAAGTTGCTATAAAAATTCTTGTGCAGGTTTCTGTTGAACATAATCTTTGCAGAATTCACCAAAGAAAATACTTTTTTTTTGTTGTAAGGTTATTAATTATTGATTCAATTTTTAATACAGATATAGACCCATTCAATGAATCAGTTTTCATTGTGGTCAGTTTTTGTAGTTCATGTGTTAAAAAAAAAAATGGTCCAGTTCACTTAGCTATTATATTGAGGCCATAGTTTACTGTTATCCTTCTTATTATTATCCTTCTTATGTTCCTGGGATCAGTAATGACCAATCCTCCTTTACTTCTGCTCTTGATAGTTTGCATTATTTAATATTTATTTATTTAGTTTATTGGTTTGATTGGGTAGAGTTTATTGATTTCATTTTGAAGAAACAGATTTGGTTTTATTGATGTTATCTATCATTTTCTATTCTCAATTTATTTGAATTCTACTGATTTTCATTATTATTTTTCTCTTCCTTGCCTTAGACTGAAATTGATCCTGTTCCTCCAGTTTGTTAATGGGTAAGCTTAGAATACTTATTTTATATCTTATTTTTTTATTCTAAGCATTTAAAGTTCTAAATTTCCATCTAAGCACTGTTTTTGCTGTATTCCACACATTTTCATTAGTCGTATAATTACTTTTTATTGGGGAACAGCCATGGTCATTGGTTACACATTGCTTTCATGCAACTATGGCATAGTTGACTCTTTTAAGGAGGGCGCAACTCACAGTGACTCATGCAGGGATCGAATCGGCAACCTTGGTGTTATAGCATGATGATGCTCTAACCAACTGAGCTAACTGTTCATCCTTATTTCACAATATTTTAAAATTTATTTTTATTTATTTTTTCACTGGCCTATGTGTTATTTAGAAGTGTTGTTTAACCTCAAAATATTTGGAAATTTCCCAGCTTTCTTTTGTGATTGAGTTCTAATTTAATTCCATTTTTGTCTGAATTCTATAACTTTATACGGGTATATTTTATGACTGAGAATGTGGTATATACTGATAAATATTCCATGTAAATTTCAAAAGAATGTGCATTCTATTTTGGTCGGATGGGGTATTCTATAAATGTCAATTAGATCAAGTTGATTAATATCTCTATTCAGGTTAAGTATATCCTTATCATTTTTCTTCCTGTTTAATCTATCAACTACTGAAAGAAGAGAGTTAAAGTCTCTTACTATAAGTGTGGTTTTAATCTTATCTTTTTGGCAGGTCTATCAGTTTTGCCTCTAATATTTTGACACTGTCGTTGGGTGCATACATATCATTATGTCTTATAGAATCGACCCCTTTGTCATTAGGCAATGTCTCCTTTTCATACATGAAGAGTTTTCCTATTCTAAAGTGTTCTCTGTAAGAAATTAGTATAGCTACTAAAGCTCTCTTTTCCATTAATTCGAGCATAATATATTTCTCCATTACTATCCTTTTAATCTATCTAATACGTCCCATTTAAAATGGTTTTCATACACAGTAAGTCCCTGACTTAAGAGCATTTGAGTTGCAAATAAATCACGGAAATAGCTCACGTGTCTGCCGGACATTGTCACAGTTGTGCTGCTGTGTGCTTACTGTACAGTGCGATAGTGGACAGTAGTACAGGGCTCAATCAGAGCCCAGGATGCCCGGAAGCAAGAGAAAAAGCAATGGTGATATGGAGGGGACTGCTAGGAAGCATGAAAAGTGTATAAGACTCACTTTGTTAGACTTATGAATAAATCCAACTTATGAACGTTCTCCCAGAACAGAACTCATTTGTAAGTTGGGGACTTACTGTATACAACATATAGCTGGATCTTATTCTTTAGTATTATTTACAGAAAGGGAGGATGATAAGCTAGAAATAGCAAGCGCAGAGAAGCATTTGGAAACATTTTATATAAGGGGGAACAAATAAATGTGTCAGCGTATAACAGGTAGGGTACAAATGATTTATTAGAAATTTTTATAAAATAAATAACAGAATATCAGTCAGATTTCTGTAAGTCATGCTGTGGAGAATATATATATATATATATATATATATATATATATATATATATATTCTGTGACTTTGCAAACTTCCATTTCATAATCATACAAAGTATACTTCAACTTTTATTTTTTTCAGAATCACTAAGGTTCAGCATATCAAAAATTATGAGTCCTGCCATAGGTCCTTATCAACAACATGTTTTAGGTATCTGTACAGCATATAAAGAGAGCATAACAAATCATTCATTGCCTCTCATCATTGGGAATGATGCAAACAATTACTTCACTAAAAAGGTTGTATGGAACACAGATAAACACATGAACATGTGTTCACATCATTAGCCATTATGGAAATCAAGTTAAATGTATGAGGAGATCTCACTATACACAATTGTATTAGTCAGGTGGGCTGCCATAACAATATACCATAAACTGGGTGGCCGAAGCAACACAAACTTATTTTCTCCCAATACTGGAGGCTAGAAGTCCCAGGTCAAAGTGCTGGACAATTTAGTTTCTGGTGAGGACTCTCTTCCTGACTCATCACCACCTTCCCACTATATCCTCACATGGCCTTTCCTTTGTGTACTCATGGAGAGACAATTTCTGTTATCTCTCCTTTTTCTTATAAGGGTGCCAGTTTTATCTGCACCAGAGTCCCACATTTATGACCACCTTTAATCTTAATTTCTCCCTTAAAGCCCTATTTCCAAATACATTTGCATTGGGAGTTAGGACTTCTAAAAGGGAATTTTGAGGGGACACAACAACAACTAGTAAAATAGCTAAAACACAATGCAACATACAGATGACATAGTATGGAATTGTACACTTGAAATCTAAATGATTTTATTAGCCAATGTAACCCCAATAAATTTAATAAAATTTAAAAGTTTATGACAATAAAATAAAAACAGTGTATATCTTGAAGATCTGTACCAAAATAAAAGAGAAGGAAGATAAGTGAGAGTATAGATAACATAAAATTGTCCATAACTGGCCAATAAACATGGAAGCTGGATGGTGGGCTTGGAGATTTATTGTACTATTTTGATGACTTTTAAATGTCTGAAAGTTTCCATAATGAGGAGTCTTTAAGAAACAAAACAAAACAACAACAAAATACTGAGAATATGCTGGTGTCAGTGAAAATTCAAAGCATCTGGAATTCTTAAATATTGCTAGTGGGAATGCAAACTATTACATTCACTTCGGAAAAATGTTGAGAAATATTCTACCACATAGTCATAACTCAAAAAAAAAAAGCTTTGCAATGTATTTAAAACATATATTTAGGGGCCAGTTGAGTGGCACGGTGGTTAAACGCTGGTTTGGGAAGCCAGAGGCCCTGGTTCGGGTCCCACATATGAGGGCCAGTGACAAAAAAAACATATATTTATTTTTACACCTATATCAAAATAAAAATATTTTTGTAATATATTTTTAGCAATTAGTTCTTTTTCTTATTAGAGACTTCCCCCTGACCTTTTCAAATGTCTCTCACTCTTTCAATGATATTTTAATAGATAGCACTCATATTTATTCAATATTTCTTCAAATCATAATGGGTTTATTTAAATATCACCTTGGTAGAAGTGTATATATATGCACTTTGTATTTTAAAATTATGAAAATAAGACTCTGATATAATGAATTATATTCTCTAAGCCTTAGATTTCACAAGATTTTTTTTCCCCCTCAAAAAATAGTATTATCATTCCTAGTTCATATTCTATTCTTTGGTCTACACAGTTTTTCTTCAAATTGGGTACTGGAGACCCATAAAGAATATGTTTTTGGAAATGTCAGCATATTGTCTATTTTTTTTCTTTTTTCAATTATTTGTACTTCTATATATTTAATTACAGATAATCACAATTCGTCTTCTGCTTTATGCAGATGTTGCTAAAAAGCCGTTACAATATTTTATGTCTGTTAAAGATACAATATTATACTATTTCAGGGAACACCATTGAGAAGTCTATGTTTTTATACCTACTTAAAATTTTTAAAAGTAAGCTAAGTTAAGATCATTTATATCTCTAAACATAGGTTTATTTTTATTTTCTTTTAAATCATATGGTGTCTGTAAAAAAATAAAAAAAATAATAAAAGTCAGGAAAATGTGCCCTTTTTTCAGAATGTTGTTTCCAATTATTTTTGCTTTCTTTGAAGAATAAGATAAAAAAGTATCTTTCATTTTACTTGTGTGTGCTTGTGTGTGTATTAAATTTATTTATGTATCTTTATATCAAGCATTTGTGTGTGACAGTAAGAGGTATATAGTTTGAGAGAGAAAAACATGTATAGATATAGATGCACATACTTTTTTTCCCTCTCAAAATCCCTAGCAGGGAGTGAGCTTAGAGAGGTTCTGGGGTCAGACGCTTGTACACTCATTGACAGAGACGATAATGATGCTCCTAACAGCACTGAGATACTGCACGCTATATGACAATGGGCTTGAAAAGGCATCACTGAAGGTGATAATAATAAGGACCAGCAAGAGGACATATTTCCGACTGAAAAGCTGGGAGGGTATTATCAGCCTGATGGAAACAGGCTGAACTCTAGATGGCATTCTTCTTTTATTGAGAATCCTGCTGTAATACACACCTTGCACTCCAGGATAGGTTTTTTACAGTAGCTAAAGAGACTGCAAAATATTCCTAATGTAAGAGCAGGTCTGGAGAGTGATAAGTCTGCAACTAAGAGTAAAATTTGTATAAAAGGGAGTTGAGAAGTTATCTTCGGATTTAAATTTTATCATAAACATAAGACAGCAAATTATGCTACATTTTACTGTTTATTAGTACAAAAATAAATATTGGATTTCTTGGTCTATAATCAATCATTTTAAAGCATATGATAGGGGGTTCGTGCTACATTTTAATTAGTATGTTTACCAGTTCTACTAAGAATGTTCTGCCTAGTACGCAATTTGTAGTGGAATTCTGGTTTCCACAGGGGAAAAAAAAATCCAAAGGGGGTTGGGGACTAGATATATATACCCCACAATTCCATCAATCTAGGTGCTGAGACAGATAAAGAGTTATGCAATAATATATCCCTGAAGGACAACTTCAAAATGCAAGGACTCACCCTCAATATGTAACTGAATTTTTAGAAAACAAAAGTAGACAAGAAGCTAATAGGAAAATGCCCCTGGTTTTGGTGTGCAGTAGGCACCCTGGATACAACTAAGTGATCTTGATTAAATTGTCCAAAGGCACATTCTTCCTTGAAATGGTTGTGTAGCTGGTCCTATATTCTATAGCAGGAACATGATCTAATTTGGTTTCTAGGGGGAAACGATGAGGCGCTCATTGGGCTGTCCAATTGTATCAGCAGCATAGTACCAGTGTCAGACCTGAAGCAGGTGATTTGGGGACTATCCATTTCTTAACTAACCACTATGTTGATAAATACACAAGAACAGATTATGAATTCTGATCAATTCTACATTTCCATTAAGTTCAAAACCCTTGCAATCAATTACATATAAAAAGTCATGGTGGTAGCTTTGTGCAGTGGCAGTATCGTAGCCAATGAGGTTTATCGGAGGCGTGATTATTGCTAATTGAAAAAAAAAAAAAAGTCATGGTGGACCCTAATTAGCAGATACTCTAGTGCCTGTGATTTCTGTCCAGTTTATCCCGGGAAGCCTATATTCCATGGGAAAACAAAAACAAAAGCAAGCAGACAAACAAACAAAAAACAACCTCTGAATCTTGGGAAACAATAGAATAGTCAAAAGAGTGACTGGAGCATACAGAAATGTCTGTCAAGAAGTGAGAAGAGGAATTCTGCAGTACTGGAGGAAGATGGCCCACAGTGATTAAAGATCCATTCCTATTCATGAAAACTCAAAGCTGGCCTGTTTTAGAACACTGAGGAGCTGCTCTCATGTACAGTATCCCTCTTGTCCTCCCTAAGTATTGTCACTGAAGCTGATGCTTCACAAGACTATATTTCCACATTGTTGCTCTCCTCTGAGTTCTAGAACTTTCTCCAACTGCCTTTAGACATTCCCACTGAATTGTTTTGAAAATATTGTAAAATAACGTCATCCAACTTTTCAGTCCTCCCAAATCTTATATTTCCCTTGACTTTCTCTTGTAAAATATTGCATTATCAACCACGCAATTGCTAATGTCAGAAAAATCCTTTATGGAATACTATTTCTCCCAACAAAATATCTTAATCTGTCTACTTATTTAACGCTGATTTAACTTTCTGCCCAATCTCCTTTCCTGTGTATATCACTTTTACTATTTTATGTTGGACTGTTTTTATGAGCAAGCAAACTGAATTTACTTCCTTGAGAATGGGAATGATAAAGCCTGACTTGTTCTCATGATTATAGACATAGATATAGATATATAGATGTTTGAACAGAATTTTCTGTCTTTCTTGCTTGTTCAAAATATAAATGTCACCTTCTCAGAGAGGATACATCTGACAGTCCTACCTGAATTTGTCTCTGACCCCTTTCTATCACATTATTCTATGGTACTATCTCATGACACATATTTATTGGTAGATTGGGTACATGTTTTCTCAAATTTAATATTTTTGTGGGCAGAGACTCAGTCTGTCCTGTTGAGCAGTCTACCCAAGCTCTTAAAACTGTGTTGTCAAACAGGATTCGCTCAATACATAATGGATACGTGAATAAATGAAGGAATGTACTATTAAGCACAAATGTACTGTGAAAATATAACTGGAATAGTCATTCATGAAGCAAGCGTTGAAAATGTATTATCTTTTCCATTCCCTATTTTGGGGTCTCTAACCAAGTCACTCAGTTATACTTAATTTATGTTTCTCCTCTATTTTTGAGTGGAGATCAAGTAAGATGAAGTGCTCTCCCCCATAAAGGAATTCCTCACACCGAATACATGATATTTAAGAACCTACCTGTTTCATGAAGACATATCTCTTGATATTGTTTTAAAGTAATAGTTGATTTATACTAATACACATAATTTCTTACAGTATTAATATTTGGTTCAAGAGTAAACAGTTTCTAAAAAGTATTGTCAGTTAGTAACCAAAGTTATAAAATCACAAAGTGTTATGAAATGCAGCTGTTCTTAAATATATGTTATTGAGAATGTCTAGAGGAATTCCAAATGCAAATTAACTACCCCAAAATTTCCCGGTACTTTACCTATTGTTGTTGTGCTCTGGGGAAAAAAGACTAATCCCTGATTTTCTGTCATGTCTCAATGTTGTTTCCTTAAGATGGCATTTATTAAGGCTATTTTAAAATTCTTTGTTATCAATTAAATGTAGCTTCCTATTTCTCCTGTTGCTTTCCTGTACCACGATAAGCAAATGTCCTTTCAGGCCTCCTCTTGTGTGCATCGCAGCACACTAACCATTTATATGGCTAGATAGGGGTTTCTGGTTAACTAAAGCCACTGGGAGTGTTTGGGGAACAAATTCATATTCTGATCAATATTGAGCCTCCACTATGGGGGTTGCACTCAACCAGAGACCAATCAATGGATATATGATTTTACATTTGTCATCGTCCCTCACATGTTTAGATCTCAAGAGAAATTAAGTACAGATACAGCTAAACAAAAAATTTAATAATAACCATTTTGTTGGATGAAATAATATTTTATAATATCAATAAATCACCCTAAGTCCTGATATATAGTCTGTCTCTGTTATGAAAAAAAAAATTACTAATTTTAGGCTCACTTCCACTCTTGAAATATACTCTAAACCCTAATCCAAATAAATTGCTTCAAATGATTTCTGAAATGACTAATGGTCATATTTTTAAAATAAATATACTTTTAAAAATAAAAGGAATATATACTTACTGATAAAACTATTGAGAAAAAGAAAACAAGCAGAAGGAGATGAAAATCATCCATATTAAGATGATCCAAAGCAAGCAACTATGCAGTTTGAAGGATTTTATTTTATTTTTTTAATTTGAATGTTTTTATACTGTTAGAACGTAAAATACATGTAATTTTTATATTTGTTAATTAAATATATATTGAAAATATTCTCATGCAGTTAAAAATTCTTCATAGATATATTTACTAGTTCTGTAAGATTCTAACAAATAGGTAGTCATAATTCACCTAATAATCCTATTATGGACATTTAGCTTTTCTCCTAAGTCTGCCAATAGAAATTATTATCTTTATAGAAAACATTTACCTGCATTTCCAGTTATTTTCTCAATGATTCTTCAAAATTAATTTATTGGGCCAAGTATTTTAAGTCTCTTGAAGTTTCGGCCTATAGCAAAATAAGCTTCCTGCAGCTATGTACGACAGTATTTATTTTCTCACAAATTCATTCAGATTGAATTTCATAGCAAAAATAGTAATCTAAGTGATGTTAAAATAATTTGCATTGTTAACATTGTCTTAATCCTATTGTTATTCTTAAAACTATGGTCTTGAATTTATTTTGATGTTATTTTTATAGAACATTCATAAATATTTATAGACTATCATGGCTATTGTCAACATAAATTTGTCATTGCCATATGAGGTGTGATAAAAAATACAGTGAATGTTTAAATTAAAAAAAAATTATTACTAAAAGACATATTGACATTAATCCCCCTCAAAATAGGCCTCTTTGCTTCGAACACACTTATCCCATAGTTATTGCCACATTCTGACACAGTTCTGGAAGTCCTTTTTCATGAGTGTCTTTACTTCATTCTCCATCATGACAGTGCTTTGTGTCACACATCACTTCTGGTATGGCAATTTCTCTCAGATAAAAACAGTACGGTGTGTCCTCATCCACCTTATTCACCAGATCTGGCACTGTGCAACTTCTGGTCAAAATGACCACGAAAAGTAAATGTTTAGAAATGATACAGAACATTGAGGCAACCACAATAGCGCAGCTAAAGACATTCACAAAAGAGGACTTCCAGAACTGCTTCAGAAAGTGGCAAGAATGATGAGATGAGTGTCTTCGAAGAGAGGGGGAATATTTTGAGTTGTATTAATGGCAATGTGTCTTTTGCTATAATTACTTTTTATTTAAACATTCACTATATTGTTTGATCATATCATATATGCTGAATAGTTATGGAATAACTCAAGCATGAAATTATTATATAAATCAATTTAATTGGTTCAGCTAATATGATTTTGCCACCTACCACTGGGGGAATACTATTACATTTATTTCACTTCTCTAACTGATATATAGTCAGTTCTGAGATCCCACCTAAACATGCTGGCAGGAAATTCAATGGCAGTCACTGTTGGGGTTCTTCTTCCTATCCTGAATTCTGCATAAAGTACATGGATCTTGCCTAGATCACTAGAAAGCTGAGAGGCATAATGGTTACTGTTTATAAAGTTTGGCCTGTCCCATTCTATCAGCAGGAAATATTACAGGTTTTCTTGCCCCACTGTCTGAGATCTTGCTCTTTGGGCATAAAGAGAAACATATATGATGGAGCTTAACCTCTTAAGAGTGGCCTCGTCTCTGTTTCTTTTCTTTCTTTCTTCTTAATTACATTTATTTGGGTAAAATTGGTTAATAACATTATATAAATTTCTGCTATACAACTGTATATTACATCTGTATACTCTATTGTGTTCATACCACCCCAAATCTAGTCTCCTTCTGTCACCTTGTATTTGCCCCCTTCATCCCTCTTTGTCCTCTTCTCACCTCCCTTAATAATAATGTATCTCCCTGACACTACCACCAACTAAATTAATCCTTTTCCTAAAAGTGGGCTTCCCTGATGGGTGTAGGTTACCACAAAGTGTCTATTTTCCCTACAGTAAGAAGTACACAAACTTCCCTAAACTTCAGGCTGCTAACTCTGAGATGCTTACATTGTTATAGGTCAGAGCTCCTCATCAAAATCATTTTTTTCCCCCTCAAACCTTTGAGTCTCAACCATTTGTTAAGGTGCCAGGATCCACTCATTCAAGCAGTTGGCTTCTGAAGCATTATAAACGCCTTCAAACTCTTAACTTCTGTGACCAGTCTCCTTATGCAGTGTTTTCTGGTGCCTCTGAAGTTGCCAAGGCTTTCCTTACTTAAAGAAGAGGCTTTTTCTTTCTTTTTAAATTTTTTTCTTCTTAACAATTTCCAGGAACTGGAAAAAGCAGAAAACAATCTTTTAATAACATGGAGCTTAAAAAGGATTTTTGTGAACAATATCATCCCAACACACACCCATTCTATGTGGGATTAATATTTCTGGGTCTAAAACTCCGAGGCCCAGTACTCCCCAAAAGTCTGTATATATTAAATATATACAAATATTTTCTCTTTTTACTGGTAAAACTTTAGAAAACTAACCTGAAGTTGTTCTCCCAGGTTAACTGTGCATTAAAAAACTGTTTATTTTAAAACGTTTAGATATTCAATCACTTTGCTGAATATTTTTATTTTGAGTACTTGTAGCTAGGTTACCAATAAAGCTATGTTTCTAAAGACAGTTACCTCATCAAAGTGTCATCCCTCCCCGTGTACATATGCTCCTGCCCTGACAACTAGGAAACACTCCACTTTCTGGAAATATTCCTACATTGCATAATAATAATAATTAATAATAATAATAATAATAATAATAATAATAAACGCCATAATTAAGACTCAAATATCTATCATCTAAGTAAAGGAATTTCATCCCTGTAAAACACCAAGAGTTCTAATATGTTGCTATTTCCTTCATTAGCCTGATTGGTGATCTTCCAAACCAGTACCTACATGTAAGCTCCTGTTATGGGTGGTATTTCCATGGAGAGAAAAGAAAAAAAAAAAAGGCCTTTTCTTCCAGAACATTGGGAACAATAGGCATTAGGTGTCCCTCCATTTCCTGTAAGCGTTGTTTTTTGTTTGTTTGTTTTTAAATTAGTCTGTTAGAGAAAACTTAAAATACATCTTCTTTATCCCTCCTTTTCTTGACCATCTACTTGGAATCACAATTAAACCTTATCAGACAACTGTAAAATACCAGATCTACCATTTTCTCAGTCAGCTACATCAGTTCTGCTTATTTACCTATGTCCCTTATGACTTGTAAAGCATTATGTAGTAATGCTTCAAAATTTCTCTTATCATAGTTCATCGATATCCCTCTACTCACTAAGTGTTATGAAATTTCTACACATAAATTCTTCACCAGTGTCATGGTCATTGTCTCAAAATTAATTGTCTTTATTTACTCGGGATAAAATTTGGTTTCTCATAAAATATTTACTACATAAGAATTGTAACTCATCATTTGATAATGAAGCTTTCATAATCAGGATGTGTGAATTTTGCCCTATCATTCAGAAATGAAAATACACATTTCTTTTACATTTTGAAATAAAATTTAAATCATTTCACTAAGCTGGCAAGAAAGTCAATGTCAGTTCTTAAGGGGACCTTCTCCCCCACTATCAAGGGGTAGTGATATTTTCAGGAGCCTCATGCTATTGTGTACATATACAATGAGGCCCTGGGTCTAAATCAGATGCACCTGATATACCTATTTTGCAAACATTCAGGCCTCCTTAATATCAGGTGGCTTCTCTTCTTATGGGTCAAACTTAGATATTTTGACAAACAGGGATTTTGTCAGGTATCCATGCTCTAGACTCCTTAATTATATTTAACCTGCTTCTCAATATGTTGTAGGGGCACTGCAAGATAGTGGATTATAGATCTGTTTTCACAAGGATTTCCTGTTTTGAGAAAATCCCTAAAAATTGACCTCACCTATAGCCATATCTGCCCCTTCAACTTAAAGTTCTAATTTTCCTTATTTCCCCCTCTAAAAATATCCTATTTTTTTTCTTTTTTTTTTTTTTTCTTTTTTTTTATTTTTATTTTTTCCATATGTGGGAACCGAACCGGGGCCGCTGGCTTCCCAGGCCAGCGCTTAACCACTGTGCCACTCGGCCGGCTCTCTATTTTTTTTCTTTACACAAACTAAAAGCTTATTAAAATTAGATGAAGTTTGGTAGCATTGTACTAACATTGAATTTTTTTCTTTGATCTATTTGAATATTTTGTGTATGCTCAGTGAATAGTTTTGACTCTTTCAAAGATCAGGAAGGTCTTGAAATGAAAGTTTAGCTCCAGCATTTAATTTCAAATTACTTCAAAAGTTTCATTTTTATCTTGGTTGTAAAATTAGAATGACCATATTTAGAATGATCATAATATGGTTATGAGCATTGCATAGATAATATGTATAAGCTATATAGCCCAGGGCATGACATACAGTAAAACAATATATATTAATTGTTATATCATTGTCAATAATTTTAAATATGAAATAAAAAGATGTGTATTATATATGAAAATTATCACTTAATTTTTCATAGTAATTTACAACCTAAATTTTTATTTTTCATTTATCCAATATTTTCTTCACTGCTATAAATCAGGTTGAGTACCCTAAAATTAGGTTGAGAATTTAATAAGCACTCATTACATTTTGCTGATAATAAACAGTTATAGGCTGGACTGGCCGGGCAGCTCAGTTGGTTAAGAGCACGAGCTCTGAGCAACAGGGTCGCCGCTTCGATTCTCACATGGGCAAGTGATCTGCTCCAGAGTTCAGCTGCTGCTGAGCTGCCAACCGGTGGCAGGATGGCTCAGCTGGTGAGAATATGTGCTCCTAACAACAAGGCTGCTGGTTTGACGCCTGCATGGATGGTGGGCTACGCCGCCCACCTGAAACTAAGATTGAACACAGCACCTTGACCTGAGCGCCCCGAGCTGCTGAGGGTGGCCAGATGGCGACTGGATGTGTAGCTGAGCTAGCTCTGCCCTCCACAACTAAGATTGAATGACAAAAGCTTGGCTGTTCCCCTTCCCCAATTCTCCAATATAAAAATCTAAAAAAAAACAAAACAAATCCCCCCCACCAAAAAAAAAATAAAAAAACAAAAACCAGCCACAGGTTTTCAATAAGAGAAGTCTGGATGGAGGTTGAGGGCTGGAGGAAATTTTCTTCAATTTCTTCCTATGATAGGGCCTGAAGCAAGAGAACACATGTGTATCTCTATGCTCCTGGAATGAAGAAGGAAAAATATCTAGTGCTGATAAACAGAACATGGTTTGTTTACTAAATTATCTTGTCACAATAAAAAACATTTTTAAAAACTGAAGAGCATCACATCAAATCAATCAAAGCCATTTGACTTTGTTTGTTTGTATTCCTGATATCTGACTCTTTATGATTCTGGCTTCATCTGCGAGGTCTGACAATTAAGTTGGCGAACTCATCTTAGAAAAAGTGGTGCATACCTCATTGCTGAATATCACTATGGTCATCTTTGAAGTACTCCCCTTGGGAAGCTATGCAATGACACCAGCACCTAGTCCACCCTTCAAAGCAATTTTGGAGTTTTTCTGAAATGGCCATCAGAGCTATCATCATATTACCCTTAGTCCTGAATGTCATCCAAATGTCTTCCTTTCAATATTTCCTTAATCTTCAAATAAAGAAAGAAGTCACTGGGGGACCAGATCAGGTGAGCATGGAGGGTGTTCCAATACAGTTATTTGTTTACTCGCTAAAAACTCCTTCACAGACAGTGCCCTGTGAGCTGGTGCACTGTCATGATGCAAGAGCCATGAATTGTTGGTGAAAAATTCAGGTTGTTTTCTTCTAACTTTTTTACACAGCCTTTTCAGCACTTCCAAATAGTAAAATTGTTCAACTGTCCAGTTAGTGCAAATTCATAAAGAATAATCCTTCTGATATCAATAAAGGTTAGCAATTTCGATGTAACAAGTTTGTGAACTTAATTGTCAGACCTCATACATCTAAATATTGAAGACTATAATTGCAGTTCTTGAAATACTGTCATCTCTAGTGATACTCTGTTCCTATAATCAAGCTGGGCTGACTCACAAATCCCAAAATATTGTGAAAATTACCAATTTCTTTTATGTCTTAAAGAAAGTATCCTTAGCATCACGTGAATGAAGAATACATTTAAAGAGGAAAAATAATGAATTTGGTAATTATTAATGAAGTAAAGCATATTTTCCTATTTCAGCATCAACAGTAGGCTTTGCATAGCTATGAATCTGGACAGTTACACAAGGGAAGTGGGATGTGGTACCCAGATAAAACATTTTCACCCTTTCTCAACAGAAGCAATTTTGACAATGGATGTGATAAGACGTGAAAACACCGATTACTGGGATAAAGGGTCAGGAAGGATAGCAGTGGCCTAAAGATGACAAAAATCTGTTCCTTTAGAATGTGACAAAAGATTTTGTTCTTGATAAATTAAAAAGAAGCTTTGCAAATAGTGCATGGCATGTTGTATCATGCTATTATTTTTCTGACATTTTACCAAAATCCAATTACCATCACATATTTTAGAAATCTGTACTTTAAGTGTTCCATAATTGTGAATGACAGTGTGTTTGGCAATTTTTTAATCGAAATAAAGAAAATTTAAAAAAAAGTGAGTCAAAGAAGAGTCAAATAACACTAAGGATGCTTTCTTCAAAATAGAAGTAATTGGTAAGTTTTCTTACAATGAATTTTTATACATAGATGTATAAAAATACTTTTGCAACAATTATAAAATTTGTTACAAAGATAATATATTGTTTATAGTACCTGCACACATATACAAAAATGATATAAATAGGATTTAAAACCCTAGAAATTACAACTATCTTTTTATAGACAGTTCATTTGCAAGTATTTTATACAATATGGAACTGTAAAACTGTAAAACTTTTTCTACCTAGGCTGTCTTTTTAAAGCCATTATTATCATTCAACTAACCAAATACCTACACCTTCAGATAATGCAGAAACACTGGTGGCTTAAGATTACATTATTAGCATATATCATCTCATGTATAATTTATGACTCTCAAAGTTTAACTTTTTTTTTCCCCTGGACTGAAGGCATAGTGTTCAATTTCAGCTAATCCTTTCATCTTCTTTCAATCTAGATTGTGAAGGTCGAACTGAATATAATATTCCTTATAAAATCAGAACCAAGGTTAGCCTTTGAATTTTATGATCAAAATTTCCCACAGGAGGGAAGACTAAGACCTAGGAATCAATATAACATCTGAAACTATCATGAGATAATTACTTAGCACTTTTCTCCAAAGGTCCTTGTTTAAAAAATAAAGTAAATTCCCTGATAAAAATTTTCCAGCTGCAAGTACAAGTTAAAAATACAACCAAATGTTTGCTTTATTTTAAGATGTAACAAATTATATTAAATTAACATAGGTAGTCCTAGATAAAAATGACTACATTGTGTTCCTGGAAATTATTTGGCTTCTTTACATGGACTCAATTAATTTGTAAGCTCATGCACAGCATTTGGACATGACAATGTATCCTATAAAAATCCTCACTTATGCTTCTATGTCATTTTCTCTACAGAAGTGCAGAATAGAATCTCTTCTTAATGGATTATTAATTAATGGGTAGAGTAACTGAGAGCCTTCTCATCTTTGAAAATGTCCTTATACATGAGAATTAGAAAACAAACAAAAACCTCTAATTATGCATTACTTCTAAATGTATACTCCATTTTTACTGTACTAACTTCTTTTTTGTTAACTTTATGTTCATTATTTTTACAAGAATAAGTCATAACTGCTCTCTACTGCCAATCCCACCAACTTTCCAAATGTTAGCACTATTAACAGCATTTTGTACTTCTTCCAAATGCTTAAAAACATATGCATACAAACTCATATTAGGGCCTAATTAAAAAAAAAATATTTCAATAAATATTTGATTAAAAGTACATATTAAATTTACCTAAATAGGATAACACATTTCACATTCTGGGCAACTTGTCCAATTTCCCTTAATTTACTCACAGAGACACCATATTGTTTTTAATATCTGTAGATTATTACATATATGTATATATGTAATATATACATAATATATACCATATAACCAACAATATGTTTTATCACTTGCCTTTCTCAAAGATGAGTGTTTAAGTTGTTTCAAATAGTTGTTTCTTACCAAATGGTAATAAGCTATAAACTCTTGGACATACAACTTTCCACATATATGTACAAATATGTAAAATAATTTCTTTTTTAAAGTTTTTTTTGTATCCAAAACTAATGCTGTTATTTCAAATTATAAAATACTTAAAGTAGGGGTGGCTGAGTGGCACGTTGGTTAAGAGCTGGCTTGGGACACCAGCGGCCCCAGTTTGGATCTCACATATGAGGGCCAGTGACACTGCCCTCTACAGCCAAGATGGTAGAGCTGGGCTGCTGTGAGTCCCTGGGGACGGCATAGCTGCAGCCCCTGCTGCAGTGGGCTGCCATAGGCTACAGTGAGTGGCTGGCAGCCAGCGTGAGCAGCTGGCAGCTGGTATGAGCTGCCAAGAGCCATTGTGAGATGCCATCCAGAGGCCGGCGACCGATCTGCCTCACCCGAGAAGAGCGCAATGATGATACCAACTTGGGCCAGTGAAGCAATGTCCTCTGCAACTAGACTGAAGAACAAAAGGACAGCAACTTGTCTGTTCCCTTCCCCGGTTCCCCAAAGCTGTTCCCCTCCCCCAATTCCCCAATAAAATCTTAAAATAGAAATATTTAAAGTAAACAAAAAAATGAAGAGAAAGCTATAATAGCAGTTATGTTCTCAATACCCAGGTTTAACAACAGTTAGCATTAAGCTATATTTTTAGATCTATTAAAATGTGTTAGATTTTCATTTGAAACGTATTCCCTTCTCTCCACCAAGAAAATCCTGATTTTGAAGTTCGGTTTGTGTACTTTGTCAATGTTTCATACTTTGCTACAATACATGGTATACTCGTATGTTCAAAAATGTGATTTAGCATTTTTAACACTTGCATAAACTGACAAATATGCTAATGTCCTTCTAAAAGTTTTTTTTTGTTTTTTATTCCCTCTTTCTCATACAGCAGTCATGCAGACATACAGACTATAATTATCTTTCAAATTATTTTGGTGGCTTTTTCTCATTTGATAAAAGATGACAATGTAAACAAATGTCAATATGTATTTCCATGGATTATATTTAATGTTGAGAATTATGATCACTAGCATTCACACAACTTCATTATCAGAATTAAGAATCAAGATCATCTATGTTATCATGACAACTATTTGTTTTGGGAAATTCTTGCCCAGAGAGTTAAAGCTATAGACCAAATATAACTACTGTTAGCAAACCAATTTGTGTATCTGGACAAACTCTCTGCTATTAAAAGAATAGAAAGCTAAGATGAGCAAACAACTTACTTATGAAGTAATAATTTACTTATCATGATTTACACCACAATCCTCACTTTTTAGTGTCCATCCATCCTACACTATTTAGTCACCAACTTGGCCTGTTTTCAATCAGTTACTCTCTTGCAGACTTCTTAAACCAATTGAATGCAGACCCAAAGATGTGTAAATATCTTCGGTGAACAATCAATTTCTTCTAATAATAATTAAGACTGTCAAATTGGTGTTCTCTTACTAAAATAAATTTAATAAACATTATTTTGCTTAAGTAATCAGTTATTTTTTGTGGTTTTATGGAGTAACTAAACAGTTTACAACCCTGGAACTCAGAGTGAAATCCAGTCAAGACATCCTCACTGCTATATTTCAAAACCCCCAACTTGGAAAAACTACACTTCTCAGAGGGCCCTTCAGCCTCCTTTCATAGCTTGCCCACTCCCCATAGTTACAATATGATACGCATTGCATTGTGTATGACTCTGAATTATTGTTGTCATGATCCCAAATATGTTCCTAAGAATTGGCAGCACATTTCAGAATTCTTTGATTATTATTTTCCAGATATGAAAACTCATCCCTGGCAAAGACCAGCCTCATTAGTAACAAAACAATTGTCTGTTCTTGCCACATTATGCTGTGAGTCATTTACGAGTGAAGGCATAGGCAAAAGGCCGGAATCGGACCAATAATGCCATCTCTCAAACGGGATGTAAATACTGATGAATTTAGGTTTTCACAGAGCATTGTTTTTTACAGGCTTTTTTTTTTTTTTGGTTCTCATATCAAAGCCTTGTTGGAAGCTTCCCCAATTTCTTCTTGTGTTGTCTTTAAGAATCTGGTCTTGAAGTGATCTGCTCTCTAAAAATCAGGTCTGTCAAGAATTGAAAATGTGTCAGGTCTATAACAGAGGGAGTCAGGCATTAGGTTAGGGGCCTGAGAAATAAGGTACACAAACAACACAGTGCAGGATCAATTCCTAGACCCTCATAAGTCTATTGCCTTGTAAATTGTGTATACTCTGTGTCAGATTATTGCTTCTTATATATATTCAAACTATGGATTTAATTCTTCTGCTTATCTTTAAAAATAGCACAATTTTGCTAAAGATAAATGAGAACTAAATGGTCACTTGGGAAATGCAATATGAACAAAATATTCATTTGGGATGCACCTCTAAAAAAGAGGGGTATAATTCCAAATATCCAATGGTCTGCATTTTCTATTAGTGTGTGAAAGCTTCCTAAAGAGATTCAGGTTCCAGAATTGTTTTAATAAAATATTCCTTGGCCAAGCAAAATTAAAAACATAGAAGCTTTATAACCCCATACACCATCCAAATCACAACTTAAGCACAATGATCTTTATTTTAGTCGTTCTCTTCCTCTGTACTTCTATTAACATCTTTCCCTAATCTTTTTTATGACCCAATTTCCTTTAATTTTCTCAGGCCAGGAATACCCGTAGCTTAATTGTTTCTTAAAAATAATTTCCCTCTGAAACTGGCAAGGTCCTCATGGTTGAATTTAAGTCCTGGTCTCATTTTCTGCTGAGAACTATCATCTAAAAGTGTTCAAAATTCTGAGAATATGTAGTCCAACATTTCCCAATCTATAACAGTCAGTTTATATTCTTACAGCAATCTCATATTTTAAAAAATGGTATATAAAATCAGGTGGGAAGATTCCGAAAATGCTTTATGAGACTATAAATTGCATAGAACACCAGGTAGATTTAGAAAAATCTAGTGTTTTACAATATCATTTTACAGATTTGCCTAGATTTTTTTCCTATAAAAATAGATTGAACTCTAATTCAACTTTGCAGGTATGAATGGATGAATCCATTGGAAACTTCTGAAATAAGCTAATGTCACAAGACAGTGTGCAAGAGTGGATCCTCAAGCAGATGTGATATTGTCTCTCTTTATAACTTTTATTACCAGTATTAAGCCAAAATTAAATGGATTTAACTTTTGAATGAAAACTAGATTGATAAACAGTTTCGTTGCCATATCCCCAACTTCTAATTGAACATTTTTTAAAAAAGGCTTACACAAAAAAGACCCCAGACATGAAATACCTGAAGAGAGAGCATCTTGATGAAGACACCTGAGGACACTATAAGCAGAAAGGACATTAAGAAAATCACTGAACTGTACTGGCTAAAAAACTTGTGGGGTATATAAAATAAAGTTGGTGACCAATGAAGCTGTTCCAAGAGGATATCAAGCACCTCTTTATTTTTCTTTATCTGTCACTCAGCTTATCTTGGTGTTAGTTATTTTAATACAGTAGGTAATCAGGAATGAAACAAAGATGACTTTTTAGGTGACAACCTAATAGCAAGCCAACCAGTCAAATATAATACCTCTTCCAGTTCTGGAAAATATGGAATACATGCATTTCTTTCCATGTCTTCAACTAAGTAAAACTAAAAACCCTGGAAGTTATATGCAAAATAAATAAAGAAGACTTTTAAAGATGGAAAGAAGAAGGTAGATTGACTGAGGATCCTAGAACTCTAGGTATAATACTGTGAAGAAATCATTCCATTTTCCTTTTGCCTCCTATATGTCTCTGATTTCATAAAAGCCTCACAACCAGAAATTCCTATTGATACAACAAAAAATCCCCAAGAAAATCTTGTTCTCACTGCTAAAAAACCATAAAAGTAGTAGCCTAGCAATACAGAAAAGAAAAAAAAATACAATAAATGTTTTGTTTTAGTGAAACATCAAGGGAAACACATGCACCACACACACCAAACACACAGAGAACAAATATGAGTGGAGAGTGTTGCTAGACTTAGCATCCCTGGTAGTAATGAGGCACCTCCCTCTTTCCCACTGTGGTAATGTCATCGGAGGCTAAGAGGAGAGCCTCAACTTTTACCACTGCCCAGTGGTGATTGATATTTTCTGGAAAATTGCCCAGTTTACTTGTATTTTAAAATGCCTGCCTAGTGTTTTTCCAATGTCTCCTGTGCCATTCCTAATATAGTTTACTTACATCTTCTGTTTTTTTCTTCAAAACATTTTGCCATAGATTGTTTCATATTGAGTCAAATTCTAGAACCAGCTTTGAGTATGTTGATCTTCTGTATGTAATTTTTTGTTTTCCATATTAACTCATATTCACTCTTGTACATTATAATTTTTAGATTTATAATAACTTTATTCTGACTTATTGAGCTGAATTAAGTATTAGATAGGAATATATTTATAGATAACAGTAGCCACTATAATAGTATATTAAACTAAAGGGAACTTTATTTTCTCTCATTGTCAAAAAAACTGGAGGTGAAAGAGTTTATGTCATCAAGACTGCAGCAAAGGGCATTCGCACCTACAGGTCCCCCTCACAAGAAGACCAACCTGTAATTATCCATAAATAAGACACCATTTGGCTTCCATATTGGCTGCACCAATCTGCAATCCCACCAACAGCGCAGCACAGTTCCCTTTTCCCCACAGCCCCGCCAGCACTTGTTGTTTGGATTTATTGATGATAGTCATTCTGACCGGAGTGAGATGGTGTCTCATTATGGTTTTTATTTGCATTTCCTTAATGTTCAGTGAGGTTAAACGTTTTTTTTCATATGCCTGTTGGTCTTCAGTATTTCCTCTTTAGAGAAACGTCTCTTCATAATCTCTGCCCATTTTTTAATTGGGTTGTTTGCTTTTTTGGTGCTGAGTTGCATGAGTGTTTTATGTCAATATGGAGGTATCCCAAAAAGCTGGAAATGGAACTACCTTTTGACACAGCAATTCCACTCCTATGTATTTATCCTGAAAAATCCAAGACACTAATTCAAAAAAAATATATGCACCCCTATGTTCATTGCAGCGCTATTTACAATAGCCAAGACTTAGAAACAACAAAGTGCTCATCGGTAGATTGGTATATTTATACAATGGAGTATTACTCGGCTATAAAGAAGAATGAAATCATACCATTTGCAATGATATGGATGGACCTAGAGGCTATTATGTTAAGTGAAATAAGTCAGTTGGAGAAAGACAAACACCATATGATCTCACTTATATGTGGAATCAGAAAAACTGAATGAATGAGCAAAGTAAACAGAAACAGTCTCATAGATATAGAGGAAAAACTGAGGGTTGCTAGTTGGGAGCAGGGTGAGGATGAGGGAGAAGGGGAAGGGATTAGACAGCACAAATAGGCAACTACAATATTGCCACAGGGATATGAAAGACAGTTCAGGGAATATAATTAATAATGTTGTAAATATTTTGTGGGGTGCCAGATGGTCACATGTCTTGTTAGGGAGACCATTTCATGGATGGAGTAGAGGCTTGATCACTGCACTGTACACCTGAAGCTGATGTTGCGTAATATTATATACCAACTGTAATTGAATATATAGTCAAGGGATGTGGATTATACTGTGGAAGGTAGTCAGAGGAAGTGTAATAGATATATATATGATATGAGGGGGAAGGAGTGGGGTGGCAAATTGGGGGAGGGGGTTGTCACTTTGAGGGGTAAAAAGTATAACCATTGCACTGTGTTGCACACCTGAAATTAATTAAAAATAAATAAATAAATAAATAAATAAAAGGCACCATTTAGAAAATCCTAGAACCATAGAGACCAAGAAGACTGCATTAGAAGGTTGAGAGGTGAACTTATACTTTGACCATATTGCCCCTATTTCAATCCAATGCAGCACTGAACCAAGAGAGTCCCTCTGAGCCAGTGGTTTCACCACTGGGAAAAGAAAGCCAAAGGTGGACATCCAGCTCCCATTGCATTGCTCTCCCAGAAGCCTACTTGGGAACCATGGGGCTAGCTAGACCACTGGGGATCAGATAGAGAAAGGGAAGGTGTCAGAGTTTATAGCAACCAGCACTCAAGTCTTGGAGGACACAAGTCTTGCATGCAACAGCACCCAAGGAGAGATCCCAACCAGCAGCCATGCCCATCTGCAGAGCCATATGCTGGCCCTGTCTTGTCATGGAGCTCAGTTGGAAGTTCTTCCTGATTTAGGTCCTTTGTCAACAGACCAGTGTCCTTGTAGCCTATTCTACCTCTCCATCCAGGCAGGGAAGCAAATTCACAGCCCCGCTTAACTACTGATCATAGCCTCCAGTCTTGTTCATCCAGGAAGCATGTCCATAGAACCTGCAAGACATGGAACCTATTCTGCAGCCTCATTTAGGCAGGGAATCAACCCCGCAGTCCTGCCCAACTGTTGAGCATAGTCTCTAGCCCTGCAGAACCATGGAACCTAAACATTTACATATGATAATAGCAATACATGCAGAAAAAGCATTTGATGAAATTCAATATCTCCTCATGATAAAAACTCCCAACAGGTTGAGTATAGAAGGAACGTAGCTCAACATAATAAAGTCTATATATGACAAGCAAACCGCTAACATCATACTCAATGATGAAAACTAAAAGCGTTCCCCTATGATCAGAAACAAGAAAAAGATGTCTATTCTAACCACTTTTATTCAGCATAGTGCTGGAAGTCCTGGCCAGGCAATCAGGCAAGATAAGAAATAAAGGGCATCTAAATGGGAAAGGAAAGGAAGAAGTAAAATCAAAATAACACAAGCCTTTTCGTTAATTAAGGAAATATGAAATAAAAATGTAAATATTACTTTGAGATGAATACGGTTCTATTAAAACAGAAGTGTGAAGCAGTTCATTTGGGGTTAAAAATATTCAGGCACTATGTTATGATGCCTTCACTTTGATGAGAAGTCTAAAAATACTTGTGATACAGGAATTAAATAAAGAACTTGTCTACTCAGATTTGGGAAATTATACATATCTATGTATCTATATCTATGTATCTATCTATCTATCTACACGCATATAAGTATATATATATACATATGCATATATATATATACTTATATGCATGTATGTAAACTTATATACATGCATATATTTCTATATTTCTATAAATTCTTCCTGATCATAATTGAGAGATTTCTTATATTGTTTTTACATGTCATTTATTCAATGTAAAGCTTTAAGGGCATTCTTCTTACATATTTGAAAAACAACTACATCTAACACTCAATTTAAAATCTACTGGCTTAGGTATTTTCTGGGAAACAAGAAATATGTAAGATATAGAAAATCCATAAGAAAAACACATAGCTATTATTTTTGAAGTATAAATGACAGCATTGTGTGTTTTTTTCCTCTTCTTTCCTTTTTAATCTCAAGATAAATATAAAAAGTTAAAAAATATTCTGGTTGTGTTAGGGGTCTGCTATGATTCTTTATCTACCATTCAAAAGTAGGTATAAAGACACAAAACTATCAAGGAACAAAAGTGACATTTAGAGTTTCCAAAGTCTAAATATATCATGGAGCATGGCTTATACTTTACATCAACTTCTATTATGATAATTTTTTAAAAGTTGCATATTATATCATGAAAAATTTTTATCTATATTTTTATTCAAGATTTATTTACTCAGAACTCCCTATGCACTAGGTATCCCCATGATGAGGATAAAAAATTAAATAAGGTACAGTGTTTATCCTCAAGAATATCGCAGTCTGATGGGCAAAGTATACTAATAAACAGATTACAACATTCAATCTGAGAAGTGAGATAATGGATGTGCATCAGGTGTTTGTGGTGTACCAAGCTAAAGAGCAGATAATATGGGTGGGGCAAGAAATAAATTCAACAGTCATTTAGCAAGTATTTTTAAATCTCTTACTATGTGTCAAACATTATTATTGCCAAGGACATGGCAGTGAACAAAATTGCCTTTACAATTTACAACATTATATTTCATCACAAGGAGACCGATATACAAACACAGGTAAGTTGTATGTTGGATGATGATAAACGCTTCATGCCTGGAATAACTTATGAAATTGAACCTGACAACAATTTGAGTTGCAGGAAAGACCTGTTTAAAGTAATTGACTAGGATCAGAAATGGTGACACCTGTCATAAAGGGTGAGAAATGGGAGGGAAAGTCCTAACCATTTTCACTTCCCCCTTTCACCTTGAGATGACCTTATAAAAAGGAACATTCTTTTTAACTTGTCAGCCAGCATCTCCAGGCACTGTGGGATGGGATGGAATAATGGGTATGGAAGCAAGCTCTTATATTTTTCTACATGACACAAAGGAAAATACAGCAGTGACTTTTTTATAGGGTGGGAACTGCCATGAAGGGGGAAAATGTAGATCAAAGGGACATTCTTAAAGAAAAGTCTTTAATGTCTTAAGCATCCTCATTAGTTAGGAATGGCTTTTTTATTGCAAGTAACTGAAAATGTACCTAAAAACAGTTTAAACAAATTAGAGTTTGCATTTTATTACATAAAAGAATTTCAGAAGCAAATAATCCAGAACTGGTACAGTCATGAAATACCCAGGCTTTTCCCCTCATGCCCTGTAATCTTTATCATAAGATTTGTCACCTGATAGCTACAAATGGCTATTCCACCTCCAGTGTCACTACAGTTGACTAGGAAGAATAAAGAAAAGACAAAAGATGAACTGTATATTTCAATTCCTCTTTAAAGTGTTTTCTGCAAATCAATTCCAGTAATTCTCACATATATTTATTGGCCAGAACAACCCCTATCTCTGTTGGTAAGTTTTTGGATATTCTGTGTGCAGCTGGTAATGTTCACCTGTCTAAATAAAATGTACACCCAGATTCAAAGTTATATCTATTTTTTCATTTTAAAATTCTTATTTTAAATAATTTTTAAACATTATTACTATTTATACCAATTGCTTATTCTCTTAAAAAATCCATTGTAATAATGGAATTTAACAATTTGAAATAGAGAGCATTATAATTCAGTGATAATGATCAAATGTTTTCTTTAAATTTAATACACTAAGAGAAAAAAGTTTAATAGACAAAGAAAAAATAATAAATAGTGAATTCAGGCATAGACACCGTGTGCCCTACACACTAATTAAAATAAATATCTGTAGAGATCACATATTGGAAGTCTTTCAAAACATGATATCCAGCTATTTCTGGATAGCCTTTGGGCATAAATGAATTTCAACCCCAGAAAATAATTTAATCTCCCTTTCCATCTGGTTTCTAACAAACAAAGGCAGGCAAATTTAGCAAACATTTTAAGATAAGTATAAAGCACGCAGAGCATCATCAACCTACCACTGATGACCTTGGGATGTTAAATACTTCATGCTGAATTTGGACATGCATTAATCTATTTTCTTTCATTCGAAAAATATGTATTTGGGGCCAGCTAAGTGGCGCCGTGGTTAAGCGCTGGCTTCGGTAGCCACTGGACCCGGTTCGGATCCCACAAGTGAGGGCCAGTGACACTGCCCTCAAAAAAAAAAAAATTACTTTAAGCAATTAGGTATTACCCTATGCGCAGTGTGGTGGTATCATTGAGAAGCTATGATTCAACTTAGCATTTGGAAATAGGTTCTATATATCTAACTGTTTTGTGGTTGATCAAAGTAAAAAGAAAGTAAGCTCTTTTTTTGAAAAGTTTTATCATATTTAATTAAAAAACTGTCTATAAATTGTCGGCACTAGGTTTAGTATAATTGTCTTGATGATGTGCAAGGACTCAGGCAGGACATAAGTCACAAGAAATGACAGAGATACAAAAGGAAGATGATATCAAGCGATTGCATAAAATATCCTTCTTTCATAGATGCGATCTAAGAAGGGCTGTACTTCACAAATATTCCATTCAGTTTGAGAGCAATTGAGAAAAAGAATGGGGAAAGAGCACCTTTGCTTCAAAAGCTGACCTAGAATAGCTATTCGATGGTTACAGGCAAGTATTCTCATTGGGAAAATCAAAGGTTTCCACAACTAAATGACTGTAACCTAGATCCGGTCCATACAGTGTCACCGGCTGGAAAGGACAACCAGCTAGTTCAAGTGTTTACAAGTAGTACGCATCATTCAAAACTCTGAGTAAGTTGAAACTTCATTTGGATAAAATACATTGTGCATCATCTTAATTCTTGTATCAAGCTAGGAGACATGTGTTGATTGATTTATCATCACCAAGTGGTAAGTTTTCTGAACAATAATCTATTTTCCCCAACTATAAAATAGCTTACAGGAAAAATACAACCCAGGAAATTTCATCTTATGCAGAAGAATACCATGATTAAGGTACTAAAAAGATAAAGAAAATATAGGTCCAGATATGAAGTTTCTTACATGAGATATAAGAATCCCCAAAGAGTTGGAAAAAAAAAAAGAAAATCATAGGATTTTCATATAGAGAATTTCTTTTTCCTTTTTCAATTGTTTTTATGAGTGTTGTTATTATGAGTGTTGCCAATGTCACAATCATGCTCATGGTCAGGGAGTTTCTCCAGGTAGAACAGATCATCAGTCTAAGGTCATTTATCTGACCAACTAATGTTGGTCAGATAACAAATGTGATGATATAAGATTTCTTGAAGAGCCACTGTGGTAGGTTGTTTGTTTGTTTATTATTTAAGCAGAGCTGGTATACACTCTTATGTTGGTTATATTAGTTTCAGGTGTATAATACAGTGACTCGACATTTTTATACCTCAGTGTGATCAGTGTGATCCACTAATTCCAGAAATCATCTGTCAGCTTGCAAACGTATCACTATATTATTAACTACATTCCCTTCTCCTTTTCACCCAACCCCCATCCCATACTTTTTGGTAACTATTCCTTGGGTCTCTGTTTCTACGCATCTGTTTTTGTTTTGTTTTAGATTCCACATATAAGTGGAACCATTCGGTATTTGTCTTTCTGTGCCTGACTTATTTCACTTAGCAGAATATCCTCTATATTCATCCATGTTGATACAAATGGCAAGATCCCATTCTTTTTATTACTGCATAATATTCTACTTCATATAAATATATATATACCACATCTTTATCTATCAATGGACACTAGGTTGCTTCCATATTTTGGTTATTTTAAGAAATACTTCAACAACAGGAGCTTTTAAATAGCTAGCTTTAAAAAATGAGTTTTTGGACCGGCCAAGTGGTGCTGTGGTTATGCGCTGGCTTGGGAAGCCAGCGGCCCTGGTTTGGTCCCACATGTGAGGGCCAGTGACACTGCCCTCAAAAAAAAACCACATAAATAAATAAATAAATAAATAAATAAATAAATAAAATGAGTTTATTATTTTTGAGGGAATATTATATGTGTGTATAATATATATATATATATATATATATATACATATATATATATATATTATGTATATTTCCTACAAATAATTTTAACTCTTCAATTATTGGGTTGTTGGAAAAGTCATGACGCATTTTTGCAATGAAAACATAGAAAAAAATACATCAAGATTTTTCCGATAACCCAATAATAAGTTGCATCTTATTCCATCTCACAAGACAGGAAAAAAATAGATGATCATAAATGTTTTTTCACTTCTGTAATTGGTTGGTTTGATAAACTTATCAAAATACATTTAAAATATAACAATGTTTGAATTATGCTTTAGTGAAAACATGTTTTAGTGATTAAAAACAAGAAGTTTGTAATATCAAAGATTGGTATCATTATTTATTCTAATGTATAACTTTAAACTTGGAATCATTAATATATGTCAAACATAATACTGTGCTACGAAACCTCAACAATAAGATTTTCAGTAAAGATATTACATAACAATGATAATAAACCAGTAATAAGTATCACTTACTGTAAAAAGCACAGAACTTATTTGGAAATATACTTTTTTTTTTTTTTTTTTTTTTTTTTTTTTAAAGATTTTATTGGGGATTTGGTGGAGGGGAACAGCGTTGGGGAATCGGGGAAGGGGAACAGACAAGTTGCTGACTCCTTGTTCTTCAGTTTAGTTGCGGAGGATGTTGCTTCACTGTTGGTATCATCATTGCGCTCTTCCCGGATGAGGCAGATCGGTCGCTGGCCTCTGGATGTCGCTCATCGCGGCTATTGGCAGCTCACGCTTGGCTGCCAGCCGCTCACGCTGGAAATATACTTTTTAATGTTTTATCACTGTTACTACTCTGACCATGTCTTGCTGTTTTTACATAAAAAAGACCAATAAATAAACATCGCAGCTATTATTTGCAGCAATATTTAAATTGCTTCATTTTGTATATTCACATTTTGTAAAGGTGTGTTTTAATAAAGCAGAAAAGAGGAAATATATGGAAGAAATAAATAATAGATCAATGAAACCACATCAACCATTGAAGAAAAATACAGGTAGAAAAGCTAAGGATATTTTTGTTTGCTTGCTTTAGCTAATAGTATGTGACTTACATCTTTATTTAGTATAATAACAATACTATATTAATATGAAATAGAATATGAAATTTAGAAAAAATTTTAATAAAACATGGGATTTCGGAGAAATGTCTCCTTAAAAAAGATATTATTGAGGTATAATCCTCCAGATTCCTAAAGGACATTTTATTTTCAAGTTGCTGTTAGTTTTAAGTGAATCATGTGAAAAATACAAGTTATTCTAAAATCCAATATAACTTATATGAAAATGTTGGATATTGGTAGTCAGCACTAAAGGCATATATTCATAGTTTTAAAGAAGGAATGAGGAGATGTTTATGACTGGAGAAGACTTAGAAAACTTTATAAAGAAAATAGATAGATGCATGGTGCTCTAAAGGTATGTTTTAATGTCTTAGAGCCATAGCTTGCTGACACACTCACACTCAACAAAAACTTGCCATCTGCTATTCTGAATGCATAGCTCAGTGCATTCAATTCAGAGACAAGAATCAAGGTAGTTATTTTTGATTTGCTTTACAAACCCTGAGAGGAAAAATAAAATCTACATGATCTGAATGGCAGGGCTTTTTAGAATAACAGTGTGAGGGAATAGCCTTCAAACTTCTTCAATCTATGGATGGAAGGAGAGGTACAATATGGAACTCACTTTAGGCGCGGTAAAAGTCTTAGAGAAGTGAAGGAGAGAGGAACTATACATGCAAAAATTTAGAGGTTTATGAGTAGACAAGGAGAACTAACACAAAAGATGACAGCTCAAAGCAGGGAAAAATGAAGGGATTGATAAATTACTTTTGTGGCAGGCTGTGGGAGCTTTGAAACCCAGGAGGATGAACTGTAGTGCAGGCAACTGCAATGTAACTGGATGCTGTAGGTTTTATTAGGATTTTTCTGGCAAATGCCAGATTACCTTACGGAAGAAGGGGTACCATGTAGAAGGGAATTTCCATATTTTGAAAGTCAGACAATGGGAGAGGATACAAGCACACTTACAGGTTATGCAAAGATGCTGGTTTTTATCCAGAGTGATGTAATTGGCATTTCAGAAATTCTGCTTCACAATATAGATAACATATGAATAGGAGGTGAGGTGGGAGTCAAAGGTATAAATTGAGTGACCACTGCTTGATTCGGAGGAAAATAATCATGTTTGAGAGAAGAATATAGATTCAATAAGTATTTCAGGGTTTGACTTGTCAGTAGTCAATGACATTGACAATGAGGCTGTTGAAGAAGAAAAATGGAATTATTGGAGAGTCATGGCTTTCCGGCTTGAGCAAGTGGAAACTGTATCATTCTGAGATGTAACAAAAGATTTACATGAGAAGCTGTATGGCAGTGGGGGGTGGTGATGAATGATAGGTTCAATTGAGAACAAATTGGAGCATAAGGGACTCCCATGCAGTGCTGTAGGGATGCAAAATGTTGCAGCTATTTGGAAGAGAGTCTGCTAGTGTCTAACAAAACTATAAACATAGTCTTACTATATGACCCAGTAATATGCTCCTTGGTATTTGCTTGAAGGAGTGGAAAATTAATATCCACACAAAAACATGCATATGAATATTTTTAGCAGCTTTGTTCATAATTGTTCAAACTTGGATGTAACCAAGATACCCTTCAGTAGGTGACTGTATAAATAAATTGTGGTACACTCAGACAGGGAATATTATTTCAAACTAGAAAGAAGTGAGCTATCAAGCCATGAAAAGACATGGAGGAAACATATGCATATTACTAAATGAAGACACACCAAATGATTCAAACTGTATGACATTTTGGAAAAGGCAAAATTATGGAGACAGTGTAAAAATCATTGATTGCCCAGGTATAGGAGGAAGGAATGAACAGAGCACAGGTCATTTTAGGGTAGTGAAACTCTTCTGTGTGATAGTATAACGGAGGGTATATGTCATATATTTATTAAAACTCATAGAATATACATCAAATGAACTCCAGTATTCACTATGGAATTTTGGTGATGATGTGTCAGTATAAGTTCATCAGATGTAATACATTTTCCATTACAGTACTGGATGTCAATAGTAAGGAAGGGTGTGTGTGTGTGTGTGTGTGTGTGTGTGTGTGTGTGTGTGTGTGTTCAGGTGGTGGACAGGGAGTATATGGGGACTTTCTGGACTTTTTGTTCAATTTTTCTCTGAGCTTAAAACTGCTCTAAAAAAATAAAGCGCACACACACACACACACACACACACACACACACACACACACCCTCTTGTGATCTTGGTAAATTTCATATTATGAATATATGTGTTTTGCTTTTGTTTTTTTGTTTGTTTTTTTTACACACACTTTTCCAGAAAGAATGTTTGGTGGTTAATAAGAATATACTATATACTTGTATGAGATAGGAAAAAAACAAAACAGAAAGAAAAGCTAAAGTAAGTACACTTAGCTAATAATTGAATATATTCATAACATTTACCTTCATACTTCCATGCACCACAATTTTGATTTGATGTTTGTAAGAAACTTTCATAAAAAAATGTATTGTACTCATTTACACATTTCACAGTGATCATAGATTAAATATGTTATTGAGGGGACAATAGCTATTCTGTCAGGAAGTTTACTATAATAAAGAAAGATCATGGTGGCATTGTCTTGGCAAAGCTGCAAGGGGGCTTTGCTTCCTGGGCTCCTCCTATCTTAGCATTTTCTGCTGAATAAACTGCTAAGGAATTTCTTGGATGCAACTTTGCAAGAGTGGTAGAATAGTAAAATTCAGTCTAGTTATTAACTCTCCTTTGATTTTATTTAACCAGTGGCAGAACACAACATAATGTATCCTATATGAAGGACTCTCTATATATAGTCAGACAAACAAATGTATATTCAAACAATTTTTTCAGTGTAATTCTCTGTTGAATACAAAATGTCTTTGCATATAGGCATCCAGGCATTCAGAGAAGATGAATTGCTGTAGCTTGTCTTAAGCTTCTGCATTTACATGTTGCCCATCAGGGAGAAATTCATGCAGTGAGACACGGAGAGAGAAAATGTAAAGAAGAGGGCAAAGGAGCTCCACCTGTTTCAGGTTGAAATACTCTTACAAGTCCCTAAATGTGACCTGATTTACCTTATATACCCCTCAAGGAAAGCACTACCTTTGTTCATATCAGATAAAAGAAGTGCTACAAGTTATAAATCACTCAAACAATTTAACAGGTATAAATTTACTTCAGGCATAGATTGCAGTCAATATTAGCATTTCATTTACTTTAAACATTAATATATGAACTGTGGAGCAAACAAAATATGCTTTGATGTACATATATGGGCTCTGGGATGAAACCTTTCAATGTTTGATTGTAACCTCTCGCTTCATTTAATACCATACAAAAATACTGAATTTCTCTTTTATTTTTAAAGTTCTACTTCACTCTCCTTTATTTTATTATCTTGCTGGGTAACTTGACACAAATATGAATAAATAAACTCTGTCTTGAGAAACACACATACACGATTATCGTATTCGAAGAATCAAAAGTCTTAGAATCATAAAATTGATAATGTAAGGGTCAGTATTGTTAATGGCATAGCACTATTGCATGATATTTCAGTCAATACAGATTTTAAGTTCAAATGCCAACATGGTTCAAGCAGATTATCTAACTGATAAAGCTGAACAAATGGGATCTGTGGTAAAATAATAAAGCAAATGCCATTAGCTAAAGGTGTCTTGCAAAAAACATAGCTGAGTTATGTCACATCTTCTAATTTTCTGAAAGAAATGAAGATTTTTGCAGTTGAAACAGCTCTTACATAAAACATACGCAATTAATTCTAAATACTATATATATATTTATCCACTTCTGTGGGATGGTGCTACCCAAAGGCTCCTATTTAACAATCTCAAAGCACACAATTATTAATAATATGAATGAATTTGTTTGAGGCATATAATTCCAAATTATATATATATATATAATTTCACAGAAACAAATGGCTAAAATTCTGTGAAAACATTTTTAACAATGTCTAGAGAAGTGCAAATTGATTCCATTCATGTTGTGAAATCTACGTATATGCAAAATATTTTATAATTTTCAAAAGTAAATTATTTATGTAGGTTTATGCTTTGAAATAAGTGAAATTTTAATGTTCACTATAAATTGAAAAAATGCTGTTAAAATGTAGAAAAATGTCATCAATTGTTCAAGAATGTACTAATATAGTTTAAGTTCATTCTCCTTCAATAATATTTACATATTTAATTTTTAAATATTATCTCCTTGTTGAAAATATTGACAAATAAATATGTAAATTAAAAACATACCTACCAAAGAAACAACCAGTGTTAAAATTTTGATGAATTTCCTTCCAGCCATTTTATTTGAAAATATATAACCATTAGAAAAATTAGAGTAACATTGCATTTACAGTCCTCTGATCTGTCTTGTTACTATTAATACATAACAATTTTTTAATATCCTTAAATGGTCTTTGAATGTGATATGCATCATATAATGACACTGTAGTATTAAGCAAAACTCACAGTATTGGATATGTGACATGTTCCCAATATTTTTCTATTATGAAAAATGCTATAAAGGACATCTTTATCTATCAATATATCTTGGCATCATTAGAATAATTTGTTAGAGACCTTCTGAATCAGAAAACACAAATATATTTACTGTCATAAGGTTTTACCACCATTCTATGACATTCTATTACAATTTCCATCTCTGCACAGTTCTACCAGCCATAAGTATTAATAATAAACAAAATTATGTCGATATGATTTGTGAAGTTCCTATGAAACCTCTACCCTTGCTTGTCTCCTAATGAATATGAGCATATTTTGTTTTGTTTGCTGACTATTTATATTTCTTCTCTGACCAGTAATGTTTCCATTATACTAATGGGAAGTGATTGCTTATATGTTTTCAAGCATTAATGTATCAGGACAATAATCCTTTCTCTATCATACTTGTTGGAATTATTTTCTTATTTTTCTACTCTTTGTTTCATGAAATTAAAATAATATATAGGAGATTAGGGGTGCCTAATATTTACATAACTATGTCATTTGCAAACTATGGTAATGTCAGAAAAGAAAAAGGTAAACATATTTATTTGTATTTGCCTTGGACACAAAAACATTTTCCTATGGATGTAATTTCACTCTATAAGAGTTTCCATTATTTATGTCAATGTGAGAAGAGACCATCTTTAAATTCTTCTCCTTAGAGAAAGAAGATGAAATGATTGGCTCAATAAAAATGCAACAAACTAAGGAAGGTTAGGCAAAATAACATGATTTGGAGTTTGTAGGACTGGGAGAAACTGCTAAATATAAGTAAGATATGAAGATTCCTTTAAAGAATTCCTCTCTCACCTTCTCAAAATATAATGATCAAATGTCTGGTATTGTACTTTGTAAATACTTTGTACCAGAAATTTATCTTGATTCCAGGCCTAATTGATATTCCTATTGTATAATTCAAAATTAAATTGGGTCATAATAAAAATAGCTCCATCAATGTTTGGAAGGAAGGAAGGAATACTTTCAAATGACCTTTACTCTCCAGTGGGAGAGTAGAGAATGAATTTAGCCCTCAAAACCACCTTTAACCTGTCCCAAAGGAATAAGCATAGGATTGTGTTTATGAAAGAATGCAATTATGCTGCACAGATGCACTATTGTTGTTGTGTATTTGCAACTGGGAACTTTGGCTTTTGAGAGAGGGGAAAAAAAACTAATTGATATTCTGTAAAGTGTGAACACACTATAAACCATGACTTTTAAATGAATGCCTCCTGTACATTTTATTCAAATATGAGTGTCAAAATCATCCAAAATTTTAAAAAAATTGCATCACTGAAATTGATTTTCTTGAATAATCTATGAGATATCTCCAAGGTAAATTATGAAATCCAATTAAAACTTATATCAGTTTATGCAGCTTAACCTTTGCCTTTCATGAATTGCATTTTTAAATTTGTTTTTATTGAGATATAATTGGTATATAACATTGTATAAATTTAAGGTGTACAACATGTTTATTTGATACATTTATATATTAAAATATAATCAGCCTTAAGAAAAAGGAAATATAATCACCCTTGTTGTATTAGCTAACACCACTATTGCATTATATAATTATCATTTATATTTTTATGGTGGGGACAATTAAGATTTAGTGTCTTAGCAACTTTGAAGTTTATAATACAGTATTATTTTCTGTGATCACTAGGCAGTGCATTTGCTCTCCAGGACTCATTTATCTACGGGTTGAAAGTTTGTTCATAAATTGCATTTTTAATGATAAGCAAGAGAACTGGACAAATATCAATTAAGATGGTGCATAACTACACAAGATTGTGAATTCTTGGGAAGAGAAAGCTTAAGTGTAGAGTTATTACCATTATATTTCCATTCATGTAATAAAAGTGTATTGTTGTTTAAATAAGTCATTAAAATTGCTTTCAAAATAATTTAAGCAATGATGTTTGCTTAATATCATTTTGAGATCCAAAAATACGTGATAATGTTAGCACCTTAACTTTGAATCATTTTAGTTTTAATTTAATCAGTAGGTCTTATTTAAAATACATAGGATGCATTAATAAATGAATAACAAATAGTAAACCAAACTGAGAAGCTTCCTGACTTTTACATAGTTTACATGTCTATCAATAGAATATTAGCGGATAATTATTATTAAGAGAATCAAGAATGAATCACTCAAATCATTGCCCTAAAAGAATGTCTAAGGATGATTAATTAATAAGTGAAACCATAAATGATGTCACAATGGGATTATTTAATTTAACATTGATTTTTTTATGGAGAGGTGATGAAATAAAGTTAAGATTAATTGGAATGAAGTAGATATTAATTGGGATCTAAGAAGAACTATTATTCAAAGACAGAATAAAAAATTGTCAACCTTATTTACATGAAACATTCCTAGGAACAGCTCATTCGAGCTGGCTTGAGAAAAAAATAAATATCTAGCAGCAGAATTTATCATAATTGGTAGGAGTTAAAATTAGAGAAATGTTTCTTAGAGGGGAATGAGAGCAACACATGGCACCTGACACATATCAGGAGCTGAAAAAATGGTAAATAAAATTTGACAGAAAATTGGAAATGCAGATCAAAACTTCATCTGCTTCTGATAGGTGTTTATTAAATGTCAGATTTAAAATAGCTACCAAAATATAAGATATTTTAATCCATTAATCGACACCTAATTTGATATTTATAGCTTGCTATGTACAAATTAGTCACCTGTATATACTCCTGAAGGTTAATACATTCATACGAATGCAGTTACAATTTTAGTTTTTATGAAGTTCTAAGTTAATTAAATAGTGGGAAGAGTAGTTTATTACATCCATTTAAATAGGTCTTCCTGTGTATTGCTATGACTCTTTTATTTACTCTCTATTTTTTAAAAAGTCCATTTCCTCTGGGTATAGTTCCATGGTCAACATATAATGCAATCACATTCACTGTAGAATTCATAAAATTGAAATTATGAGTTGCTCTATATCCAGTTTAAAATTCAAAAATTGGACTGAAAAAAATCCTCACTTAAATAGGGAGAAACCTAAAATAAAATTTTAAAAACAGCACTGTTCTTCATTTAAAACACATAGAAAAGATTTTAAGCTCAACAGTAAGAATACAAATAACCTGATTAAAAATGGGCATAAAACTTGAACAGTTATTTTACCAAATAATATATACAGATGACAAACAGCATATGAAAAATGCTCAACATCATTTGTTGATGAATAGAAAATTTCAAATTGAGCATTAATGAAATACCACTATGATTCCCTTTATATGACATTCTGGAAAAGACAAAACAATAGAGACAGTGAAAACATCGCTGGCTGCCAGGGTTTAGGGTGTGGAAGACTAAATAGCTGGAGTACAGGGGTTTTTATGGTAGTGAAACTATATTATATGGCACTATGATAGTGAATACATTACAGATGCGTTTGTCAAAGCTCATAGATCTTTAAAGCACAAAAGTAAACCTTATGAATGCAATTTTAAAAATAACAATTTAGCAGTTTGGGGGATCCCATAATGGAATGCAGAATATGACAAAATAATCCAACTATAATATAAATATATAAAATAGCCACACCGAAGGCAATGAGAGAAGAATATATTGACCTAAGTAATTTTGTAATTGAGTAGCATCTATAAGGCTAAAGGCATAAGAGGTTGTGTACGTATAGTATGTAAGTACTATGCTTGATGAAGTTGTTTCCACAGGGGCAAGGGTGAAGAGTCTGATAACACTATATATGCATAATGGAACAGAATAATTAGTTTAATTAATGGCTGGTGGTGGGAATCAGGTTTCTTACTACTGGAGTGACAGGTTACATATAAACATTGGGAATAGGCTAGAATGATCCATACTGTAATGGATTAGAGTTGGAAATATTAGTATGAACTCATGTTTAGCTTAATATAAATATAGATGTTTGCATATAGAAATTTTTATAGATATGTGTATAGACATGGGTAGTATACACATATATTTTTTGTTGCTCCATCAGCTGAGAGGTCCGAGAAACTATCTTATCCCAAAAGCAATGAACACACCTAGCCAAATATTGGTTTCTAATACTATATGCCAACGAAGGGAACCAATGTTTGGGACAGTGTCTAATTCTAGGACTGGGGCATGAAATAGACAAGATGAGCCTGGAGCATCTCGCAGTGCTTGAAAATAAGAAATTGCTAAGAGAAAAATATTGCATTGATGGGTCATATGTCAAAGTGATGCAGAGCCAATTGAAAAAGCTCCCAGTGGCCAAAACTGGAACAACTTGAGAAATAAACTAGTATTGGATTATATGCCAAAGGGTAAAATTAATATATTTGAGTTCATGCTGATCTAAATAAGTGATCTGTTAATTAAATAAATGAGAAATAATTGATAAATCTCTTGAGCAGTAGAATTCCAAATAATTTATTTAGTATTCCACTCTCATGGAGATGAGGCATCTGACTCAAGTGTGGATATGCATAGTAACTTGCTTCCAAAGAATACAGAATGGAAAGGGAGAAAAAAAACGTACCTCTCCAGTGGAGAAAACTGACAAGCACTACCTCAGCCAGGTGATCAACATTAACATCAACATACATTACTTTAATAGCATATATTCTTAATATATGATAAACATTGCACTTGTACTTTATCTATGTGGTCTTTCCCCTATACCACATAACAGTAATCACAAGAAAAACAACAGACAAATTCCAATTGAGGGACATTCCACAAATTTATAACAAGTTCCTCAAAACAGTCAAGGAACAAAAATAAGGAAAACTTATGAAACCATCATAGCCAAGAGGGACCTAAAGAACCATGACTACTAAATATAATATGGTATTGTGGAATAGAATACGGACATTAGTTAATAAAAATTTATCAATATTGGTTCACTAATTGTTAACAAATGTACAATGCTAATATAAGATATTAATTATAGGGAAAACTTGGGAGTGTTACATAGTTATTCCCATTACTATCTTTACAATCTCTATGTAAATATAAATCTACTGTTATCAAATACAGTTTATAAAGAAAAAAACTGGGAAAAACTTAAAATCCATAGATTAGTCAAGTAAAGTAGGGCACCTCAACACAATATAGCATTATACAATTACAAAAAATCATGCATGGCTGATCTTTAAGTTGATACGGAGTTATTTTCAGGACATTTAGGTAGACAGCCTAGAAAGCAAAACTTACAAACAGAAAGTACACTAGAATCTTGTTCTTTCAAAAACATTTTCACACCAATAATTTGGGGGAAAATAGATGCCAAAATTACAGTGCATCCCAAAGGAAAACTGAGGGTAGACTGCAGACCAAAGAAGTATTTTTAAAGGTAATGCCTTGAACATCACCATTTTATTTTTTTTGGTTTTTTTGAGGGCAGTGTTACTGGCCCTCATATGTGGGACCCGAACCGGGGCCGCTGGCTTCCCAAGCCAGCTTAACCATCGCGCCACTCGGCTGGCCCCATCACCATTTTGTTACTACTGGTTTTACATTTATGATAAAATAACTAATTGTATAAGATTCTTGTTGAAAGAAAATCTGATAAAGAAGAAAACATTAAGAAAATAGTAGACATTTGCACTTTCATATGGGTTTATTTATTTAGAAACCAATGTTTTGTGCTTATAGTTTGTATTACATTACATCATTTTTCTTATTCACTCTCTCAACCTTTTCTCAGCAGACATGTTTGGAGTGCCTATTGAGTGGAAGGCTGTTCTAAAGAGAGGCCTTACAACACTGAATAATACTATGGAGGACTGTAGTCTCAAAGAGTTTATAACCTAAAGTGGGTGAGAACTTGGGAAAGAGACAATAAACAGAAAAATCCAAGTTAGTGTGAAGTGCTAAAGTGAAAATAAAATACTGAAGAAAAGGACATTTTTAAAAGATCAGAGAAGGCCTCTCTGAGGAGTTTATATATAACCTAAAATGAGAATGACAGAAAGTAGTCTATTCTATAAAAATTGGAGGGGTGATCTTTCTAGGTAGTAGGAATAGCACCCAAAACCAAGGCAAGAAGGAGCTCGGTCAGTTAACACAACAGAAACAACACTAGTACAGGTGATGAAGGGGAGATGGGCCCAAACCAATATCATTAGTGGAGGTGAGGATATGGAATATAGCTTGATTATGACTGTATAGTGGTCTTGTATGGTGTAAGAGACTGTTGTTTTTTATAGTAGAGCAAGTGATAAGTTTTTTGTGCTTATATACCAGTTCTTCCCAACTGTAGAGACTGAGAGTTGGTGTCTGTTAAGGTAATCAATTTTGGTGTGGGGAGAATGTGAGGGACCCCCGTTCATTAAGAATGTAAAAAAACACTTTGCAGTGAGGTGTGGTTATAAAAAGAATTTTGGGTACCTAAACCACTTTGGTTGGCTTTTGCTCACAGTTTATAACATCTTGTGAAACGCCACCATATTAATACATGGTATACAATTTTAAGATTTATGAAAAAAGCTGATGGGTTTAACAGAAGGTGAGCATACACATCATTGTTTATTATAGACCATAAGAAATACACTGTTCTGTATTAACGATGTCTAAATTTGTTTCTTTTTCAGTCATATTAGCCTAGGAGATTGTTAGTGATTTTAGCCTAACATACCCTTATCCCAAGGACAGCAGTACTGAGCTATATATAGTCAAAGAGAAAAAGAAAGATAGATAGAGATAGATAGAGATAGAGATAGAGATAGAGAGAGAGAGAGAGAGAGAGAGAGAGAGAGAAAAAGAGAGAGAGAGAGGTCTTGATATGGTTGGGGTAAATAATGTGAGACATCATACAGGACCTCTGGTAGTCTGGGAAAGCCTGGAATTATTTACTTCATTTTAGATATTTGGCTACTGGTGCTTAGGAAGTAGGATTTGAAAAGTACCAAAAGAACACGTAGAGAGTGACAAATTTATTCAATCTGTTAATTGAATATTGAGCAAATTCTTATTTTCAATTGTATTTAAACTAAAACTAAATAGCATTAAATTAAACTAAACAGACTGAAATATTTAAAAGTAAATAAGATTTCCATACCATTCTTTAACTTCACTTAACTGGATAGTATAACTAGCATTATAAAAATTACTTTTCAACCATATGAACTAAGGCCAAAAAAAAAAAAAAAATCTCCCTTGAACTAAATATAGTACCCCAGATTTGTATGTACCATGAATCTTCTTCCAATGAAAATTTGATCTCTATTTTGCTTCAGCATCTAAATATACAGTTTTACTTTGTAAAATAGAGTTATGATATAAAGATGATGCCAAGATGTCACATGCAGTTCTAATACAGGGCTATGTGACTTTGGGCAGCTCATTTAACATCTGTCTTTTTATCTATTTATAATATCATGTTAATACTGCCTACCTCATCAGGCTGCTGTGAAAGGTCGATAAGAAAAACTATGTCCACTAGTTACTCTCCTCATTTTGCGGGGAGGGGAGACCATAGTAAGGAGTCATGTCCTCTTCCTGCAGTAGAGCTGTCTCTACATTTTTCAAGGCCATGACCTCTCTGGTCTATTGAGTCCCATACACAAGCAGGTATTTCCCGGAAGGCGCTCCAAAGCACTAGGCCCAGGAGGCCCAGGGCTTAAACCAGGGCCACACCTGCCCAGGTCTAAGGGAGGTACAGTTGCCCAGCATTGGGGAGAATTCAATGCTCCTCTCCACACTTTATTCCCCATGATGGCCTAAGACTGTAGAATGACTTATTGAGAGAGGAGTTTAAGGAGAACAACTAACTCTGTGGCTCTCCCTCATGAGCTAATAACAAAACGCCATTTAAACTCTCCTTTGGAAAAGGCCTGCAGGGGCCTCAATATGCTTTATTTGACCGAGAAGGTAATTTTATCTCAAAAGAAGAAAACACTAGGCCCAGGTGGCATAAAAGGCCACATTTTCTGAGTCATTTTACTTTGATCCCTTACTCTTGTACCCTTCTGGCCATTTTTTTCATTTGGCTTAGAATCTAGAGAGTAAATTAATTGTTGTCTTTTATATGCAGAAACCCCGATATTTAGAAACAAATAACACCTATGAATTGTAAAATAACCTTCAAATTCAATATATGGCCACAATCACGTATTCATGTAAAATGCCAGGGTATGCACACATAGTGCAAAAGTTCATCAGGTTTCATAAATGTATGGGTCAAGCTAAGTACAGAACAGACAATGGCAATGTCAATAAAATATTGGTAAGTGCATGACCTGCACAAAAATGTAATTCACTAATTTGACAGTCTGTCAGCCAAATAAAACATGTGGATAATTGGTTTAGTCTACACCTGCTGGTATAGAATCTGTCTGCTGCAAAGCCCTTTTTTTGAGGTTAGAGATTGATTATGCTTGTTCTTTGTAATATTTCCAATACCATCACTGGAATTGGTATGCCATCAGTACTGAATTTTAATTTTCCGCTTTTAAAATTTCTTAATTTCTTGATTAATTGAATGAATGGATACAGGGAAAAAATTCTCTCAAATCTATTATTTGTTATTTTTAGTTCAAATTGCCCCAAATGTCCATCTACATTTAAAATTAACAAGATTTCAGTGTTTAAGAGTGGCACATTCCATCTAGAATAATCACACACACACACACACACACACACACGCACACACACACACACACACAAAAAGCACATATACAAATACACACAAAATTCCTAACACAAAATCAAGCAATGTGAATGATTAATATTATTAGATATTTTAAGTATATAAGGTATGGAAGAATTTGGTCTCTTAAATAAATTTAGTTATAGGTATTAAATGAATTAAAGTCAAATAAATTTTCTAAAAATGAATGTTATAAATACATGAAACTATATTAATGAATGAAGAAGATTGAATGCTTATTTTATGTTGATATAACATAAACTCAATCATGGTAAATCAAATATTTTCTTCATCAGTTTTTGTCATCACTTTTGATAGCTATGTCATTTCCAAGAATATCTTATTTTATTTTGGCAAATCTAAACTATTGGAAAGTCCATAATTTTTAATTTTGTAATGTTTGCTTGCTTTAAGTAATAATGCTCTCTATCATAAAGTGCTCAGAAGCTATAAATTCTGAGTTTTTTATCTACTTATGTGTTTTCTACCTAACATCCAAATGCAAACAGAAATAACACTTCAAACTTTTATTTACAACATAAAATCCTACAATAACAACTGATAGAAATTATTGAAATGTCAATGAACCTTAAGAAGAAACATTGAGGATGCAGTTTGAATAACTAAATATGAGCCATAAAAAAAAATCATCTCACTTGGATATACACTTGAAGAAACACACTACCATTCATATATGCAGAAGCATACATATACTTTCAGTTAATGGCATTACATTTTACTCCATTGTGAATTAAATCAACTAGAAGAGAAATTCCATAGACTTCGAATATCTTCTGTCCTCACCTTTCAGAATCAGGACTACACATTCTCTCTTCCTGCCTATTATCAAGGATGAATTCCACATGATCCTATATCAATCTCCCTGTGGCACTAAATCCACCCTATTTCACCTACCTAGAGATACTATTTAGTCCTTTTCTTCTAACCTACATCCAAATCTCTCTTTTTAATGGATCATTCTCATTACCATTCAAACATTCCTTAATTACTTTCATTAAAAAAAGAGAGAGAAAATATAAAAATGCCTTGATCACATCAAGCTACCACTTGATTTTGCAATAATACTCCTGAAAAGAGCTGTCTATCTATGCCCATACTCTCTCTTTCTCTTTTTTTTGTTTTGTTTTGTTTTAAGGATGTATTTCTGGGCTCACTGTTCTTTTCCATTGTTGTATACAGCTGTCCTTATGCCAGCACCACTCTTTTTTTTTTAATTTAATTTTATTTTATTGGGGAATTGGGGGAGGGGAACAGCATTGGGGAATCAGGGAAGGGGAACAGACAAGTTGCTGTCATTTTGTTCTGCAGTCTAGTTGCAGAGGACGTTGCTTCACTGGCCCATGTTGGTATCGTCATTGCGCTCTTCCCAGATGAGGCAGATCAGTCACCGGCTTCTGGAATGCTGCTCACCGCAGCTATTGGCAGTTCACGCTGGCTGCCTGCCACTCACTGTAGCCTTGGGAGCCCATTGCAGCAGGGACTGCAGCCTACACCATTGCCGGGGCTTGCACAGCCCAGCTCGAGGTGGAGCTGTTGTTAGCTGTAGAGGGCGGTGTCACTGGCCTTCATATGTGGGATCCGAACCGGGGCCGCTGGCATCTCAAAACCAGCTCTTAACCAATGCGTCACTCTGCTGGCCCTGCCCATACTCTCTTAAATCTATTCTCCTCTGGCTTTCATGCCCAGCATGCCAACCAAGTCACATTTATTTCAAAAGCGAATGTTCTTCACATTGTTGTTTCCAATGGTCGGTTTCATTTTATTTTAGTTACCAGTGACATTTGGTAGAGTTGAGTATTCTCTTTTCCTTAATATCTTTTCACTTGGTTTCCAAGACACCACAATTATTTTGTTTCGTCATACTTTATTTGCCTTTCTTACAGCCGTTTACTGGGGATATGTCCACTGTAGTCATACTGGTCACAGCCATGATCATCTCTTTCCTAAATTAGTACAATAGGTAGCTAATTGCAATGTCTGCTTCTATCATTCCCTCCCCACTTGTTCTTTTTAGTTAACATCTGCCAGGATAATTCTTTAAAAATCTTAATCAGATCATATCTCTCTTTGAATCAAAACTCCGGGATGGTATCCATACACGTAAGAGTAAAAGCTTACATCCATAAAATGGCCCAGAAGGCCCTTTATGATTCTGCCCTGAATTATTTCCCTAAGCTTCCCCTTAATCATTTTGTGGCACTGACCTTCTTGCTGCTCCTTGAACACACAAGATTCTCTCCTGCCTTAAGGTCTTTGCACTGCCATAAGTGCCATCTTTTTTTTTACAGATATTTTTTATGGCTAATTCTATCTTTACAGCTTGCTCAATTATTACATTTTTTTTTTAATTCAACCTTCATCTCAATGCTGGTGTACCCAATTTCCCTTACCATTATCTACCATTTTTGCCCCATCCATTTGAATATCACCTCATGACATACTATGTATGTATTGTTGATTCTCTAGTGTTCCTTATTAAACTATTAAACTATAAGTCTACAAGTGCAGGGCTTTTTTGTTTTGTTTTGTTGTTTTGTTTTAGTTCACTGAAAAATTCCAAGTGTGTGGGATGTAGTGGTTGATCCAATAGCACTTATTGAATTATGGAAGAAAACATTTCCATAGCATGACTTCCTTCTCATAATCTTATTAGAACCTAATTGCCCCTGAATTACTGTGTGCTTTTTATACTCTGTCTCATGCTCATTGTTAGTGTACCATAATCGTGATATTTTCCTGTATTATGTAAAATCACACTCAATAGGAGGATCCAGAGTTAGCTCTTTTTACCAGCTACCTGCAACATGTATTAACAAATACATTCAATGATGTACTTTTACTTTACTTTAGGGCTATTGATGTCGTTTCTTATGAAATTTTGGTTCTCATATATATGTGCTTTGACTCATGCCTCATTAAATAGAAAAAGGCTTTTCTATCTCTGTTCTAATCCTGTACCCTAATTTTCTACAGGGTAATTTTCATGCCTTTCTATGATCTTACAGATAGAAGTCAAGTGTACACTCTAGAATTAGAACACTAGCTTAAATCTCAGGTCTTCCCTTTACTAGCTGTGTGTCCTTGGATAAGCTAATAAATATCTCTATGCCTCAGTTGCTGTATCTGGAAAATAAAGATAATAGTTGTACATTTCATAGAAATTTTGTGAAAATTAAATAAGTTAGTACATTTAAAGCAGTTCTAAGAGTGTCTGACCCATAGTAAGTGCCAGCTATTATTATGTGTCTCTCACATTTCTATTAGAATTCTAATTCTTATTTCTTTCTAAATTCTTCTCATTAGATTTATGTTTTCCTGAGAGTACTTGCTCTGAGAAAACTTATAAAACATGAGTCTTCAGGTTTTTAATGGTAGAATTTGATTTCTGTTTAATAACTTAAAGCATCATCACTGATGCTTTTGTTATTCGAATGGTTGCCCTTTCTACCTCTTGCTCTCACTCTCTTAAACATATACTCTGTGTTTACAAAAGGTGGTTACCTTTAGTACCTACATAGTTTTCATCATTTTTTTTTCAGATACCATGACTACAGGTAGAGAATTTCCATTTTTCAGTGGAGTCCTTTTCTTTCTGAGTTTTAAAATAGACATAAGTCTCTCAAATCTTAGAAACATAAGCACCATGATGCCTCCAGAGAAGTAGCACTAGGCTTTCTAAGTAGTTGAGGCTAAAGGCATTACTGTTTAATTATGTCACAACCAGTATCATAAGGTTACATTTGTTAGATATAAAGCCACACCATGGCAATAGTTTGGGTTTCTGCAGTCCTCTCTCAAGTATAAGATGATAGTTGTATGACCTGCCTTATTGAACATGCCATGGTATAAATGCTTGGAAAGTTGCCAACTCTCTTATCAACAAAACAGCTATGTTCTCAATAAGGAAGCAAAATGTCTGAGAACATTTCTGAAATTAAAGCTAATATAGTATCATTTTTTATGCTAAATTCTGTAATTATCATATAGGACATCTCTGCAATTATGAGCAATGGTATGCTGGAGGCAACTTACATGCTTCCAAATCTCTTATGCAGGTTGTGATATGTAAAATCTAAATATCTTCCTCATGAAGATGATCTCTTCTCCACTTTATTGCATGCGTTCTCTTTTTGTCACAGTTCTTGATTGCAAACAGGCTCTGGTTCAAGCAGATTTAAGTGCACATGAAGTTCATGTGTTAGGTTGCTCATACTAATGCAGGAGAAGACTGGGGAACCAGTCTTGGAAAACAGAGAGGATCATAGGAGGCTTTAAACAATAACTAATGACAAAAGTCAACTTCAGAACCACTTGGGTAAGGACTTTCTTTCAACTGCTCCAAAAGACTTACATCTCTGACTTCACTGCAGACAGGGCCACCAATGGATAGTGGGAGCCCTGCACCGCCTACTGAAAACACTGCTCCTGAAAATTAGTCATCACTTTTGCTGCTGATCCATAGTTGATTCACCCTCCTCTATGCTGCTTTTCATCCAGCATAGATTTCATTTTAATTCAAAGCCTAGGAGTCTGAGTTTGACTTGCTAAGCAGGAGAGACTGAAAGTATAAGTATCTGGTTTTTCCTGTTTTCTATAATTGAAGGCAAACTCTACATAGCACCAAATTCATAAAGTGGTTAATTTCCCAAACATATGAAGAAGTTCAGAATACTTTATCAAGAATAATAAACCTGAGGCTAGCCGAGTGGCACATTGGTTAAGAACTGGCTTGTGATGCCACCAGCCCAAGTTTGGATCCCACATATGAGGGACAGTGACACTGCCCTCTACAGCTAAGATGGTGAACAGCTCCACCTGGAGTTGGGCTGCGTGAGTCCAGGTGACCGTGTAGGCTGCAGCCCGTGCTGCAGTGGGCTGCCATAGGCTACAGTGAGTGGCTGGCAGCCAGCAAGAGCTGCCAGCAGCTGGAGTGACCCGCCAAGAGCCACTGTGAGCGGCCTTCCAGAGACCGGTGACCGGTCTGCCTCCCAAGGGAAGAGCACAATGATAATACCAACATGGGACAGTGAAGCAATGTCTTCCGCAACTAGACTGAGGAACAAAAGGACAGCAACATGTGTGGTCCCCTCCCCCAACTCCCCAATAAAAATCTTAAAAAAAATAAAAATAATAATAAACATTGGCTTGATCTCTGCTAAATATTTTGCCAATCACATTAATGTTTAAAAACTTAGAGCAAGAGATATCTGCACTGTCACAATAAATGCAGTATTATTCACATTAGCCAAGATGGGGAAAAAATCTTAGGGCCTATCAACAGAAAAATAGAAAAAAAAAGTGATATACTCATATAATAGAATATTATAATGAAATATTTTTCAGTAGTAAAAAAGGAGAAATATTTGTGACAACATGGATGAACTTTACAGACATTATGCTGAGTGAAATAAGTCAGACAATGAAAGACAAATACTATATGATTTCACTTATATGGTTGACAGTTTAGTATATTTGAAAGTTGTTAAAAGAGTAGATTTTAAATCTAGAATATCTAGTTTTTAAACCAAATCCCCAGAACTTATTCATTTTATAACTGGAAGTTGGTACCATTTGACTAACTAACATCTACTCTATTAACAAATTGTTTTGTTACTATAATAAATTCTGTAGTGGCAAAACCTTGACATGCCCCTCTGTGCAATTATTTTACTAACTCTGTAGGATTGCTAGAAGTATGACATGTGGGTCAACCAATACACATATTTTAAATATTCAAATTTAGAGCAACACTGCCCTCCACAAGTTCATAATGACTCATTTTCATGTGTGCATGAAAATGTTTATTTCACAACATGCTAATTCAGACTTCATACTGGGAAATTTTGCTAAGCATTATTCTAATCAAAAAGGAGAAAACATTATACCATATACTTTAGTTTATGTTTCTCTCATTGCCTATACAAGGACTAATGTCATTTTTACATTCATTATCTATCATTCATAAAATGCATCTTTATACCTCTTACCCACTCACTATTTGGGGTGTTTATCTTTTTTCCTGTTGATCTCTAAATGTTCAATGTATACAAGTTATATTAACTCTGTATTTCATGACTTGAAAAGAGTATCCCTTTTACACATAAATGTGTTTATTGCGCATATATATATATATTTTATATATATGCAATAAACACATATATATATATATATATATATATATATATATATATAAATTTTGATGTAGCTGAAGCTATTAATTTTTCTTTTGGTTTTTAGTTACTGTCATGCTTAGTTTATTAAATTTTAGTGTATTATTTTCCTCTTCTAAATTGTGATTCTCAACTGTTTTCAGTCCATTGGGCATTTAAATGGATTTAAAATTTTTCTGTCACCCAATGCAAATCAAATGAAAACTAAAAAATAAATTCTAATCAACATAATTAAACAGGATATATTACTGTGTTTTAAATGGTTTTAAATGAACTATCAATGGAGTGGTGTTTCATGTATATAAAAAACATCATTGGGGGCCGGCTGAGTGGATAACTTGGTTAAGAGTTCGCTCAAGAGTGCGAGCTGAACTCTGAGCAACAGTGGTTCGATGCCAGCCCGAGCTGATTTGCCATTGAGCTGCCAAGAGGTGGCAGGATGGCTCAGCTAAAAAAAAATTAAAATAAAATAAAAAAACCACATCATTAATGCATGCCATGATTAATAAAACCATATTCATCTTGGCTTTTAATTTGTAATGTTTAAATATCTTGGTATTTTGAATCAACTTCTAAAATATTAATTTTATTGTTAGGGATATATGAAATACGTTCATGATTGTGGAAAGATAAAACTATTCATATGTACCATATAGAAAATATGTTTAAAGAATTTGCAAATCACAAATCTAAGTGTCATATCATCATTTTCATTCTTATTTGAAGGACTTATATGCATACTCTGTTATATTTTTATATTACCTTAACATAATTCTTACTAAGTAATAACCATCATGAAATATACATAGTGTGAACTCCAATAAAGGGCTACTCACCAGTGAAACAACTTGACCAGAGCTTTATCCCACAGAGTCAGAGGTGTAATTACCTAACACAAACACTGACATGTCTTCCAATCTCACATAACTCAGAAGAAAAAAAGGGTATGAAACACTAGTGAAGGTCATAGCCAAGGGACACAAGCCCACTACAATACTGAGATTTTACCAAAATGATAGAATACTTACTTATGTTCCCTAATTCCTTACCACCACTTGAACAGGGAAGGCTTCAGTATTATAACAGGGAATTATACCTAGATATACATAATGCAAGACACAGACTATATTTTGGGAACACAATGACAAGAGAGAAAATTGGGAAGCCCCTGTCACTCACTATTATAGCAAACATTAAACACAACTCAGATTCATATAAATTTCACACCTTCTGCCTCAGATCCTACTACCTGATATGTCATGTCCAGCCTTCAACAAAAAATTAGAAGTCATTATAAAAGTCAGAAAAAAGCAGACTGAAGATGCAAAGCAAACTTCAGAACTGGATTCAGATATGGCACAAATTTTGAAATGATCAGACAGAGAGTTTAAAATAACTATGAATACTCTATTAAGAACTCCAATGTAAAAAGTAGGTGATTTGCAAGAACACATGTGTAATATAAACAAAGAGATGAAAACCCTAAGAATCAAAATGAAATGATAAAAGATCAAAACCACTGTAACAATATGACATACGAGTTTAATTAATAAGAGATATTTAACCCAAGTTCATAGTCCTGTTAGTCTACTAAGTGAGATGATATTCCTGTTAGTCTAGTAAGACTTTCATATAAAATGTTTCTATATTCTTGAAACTGTGTCTAACATTTTTTACCTATTATTATTATTATTATTAGTTATAGATGTACAAAACAATGCAATAGCTGTCTTTTACACCCCTTACAAAATGACTACCCCTTCACCCTCTCCTGTCACCTCACCTGTGATATCATACATATCTATTACAATTCCATTGACTCCATCCCCACACTATATTCCATGTCCCATGACTATGTATGTGTTAAAATATAGTTGATATATAATATTATTCAGTGGCAGCTTCAGATGTACAGTACAGTGGTCAGGCCACTACACCGTCCATGAAGTGGTCTCCCTGACAAGACATGAGTCCATTTGGTCCCCTAAAAGAAAATATTTACAACCTTATTGATTATATTCCCTAAATTGTCTCTTCTGTCTCTGCAGTAGTATTGTAGTTATCAGTTTGTGTTTCCTCGTCCCTTCGCCTTCTCCCTGATGCCCATTCCCATCCCATCTTGCCCTCATCAGTTTTTCTTTGTGTCTCTAAGACTATTTCTGTTTACATTGCTCATTTATTCAGTTCTTTAGATTCCACATATAAATGAGATCATATGGTATTTGTCTTTCTCTGACTGACTTATTTCACGTAACATAATGTTCTCTAGGTCCATCTATATAGTTGCAAATGGTACAATTTCTTTCTTCTTTATAGCTGCATAACACTCCATTGTGTAAATGTACCACAGTTTCTTATTCCAGTTGTCTACCGAGGGGCATTTCGATTGTTTCCAAGTCTTGGCCATTGTAAATAGCGCTGCAATGAACATAAGGATGCATATATTTTTTTGAATTAGTGTCTTGGGTTTTTCAGGATAAATACCTAGGAGTGGAATCGCTGAGTCGAAAGGTAGTTCCTTTTCCAGTTTTGTGAAATACCTCCATACTGACTTCCATAGTGGCTGCACCAATCTACAATCCCACCAACAGTGCAACAGGGTTCCCTTTTCCCCACAGCCCCACCAGCACTTGCTGTTTGTTGATTTATTGATGATAGCCATTCTGACTGGAGTGAGGTGTTATTTCATTGTGGTTTTTATTTGCATTTCCCTAATGATCAGTGAGGTTGAACATTTTTTCATATGCCTGTTGGCCATCTGTATGTCCTCTTTAGAAAAATGTCTCTTCATATCCTCTGCCCACTTTTTAATTGGGTTGTTTTTTTTTTTTGGTGTTGAGTTGCATGAGTGTTCTATAAATTTTGGATAATAACCCCTTATCAGATATATCGTTGACAAATATATTCTCTCATTCAGTAGGATGCCTTTTTGTTTTATTGATGGTTTCCTTTGTTGTTAACAAACTTTTAAGTTTGATATAATCCCATATGTTCATTTTTTCTTTTACTTCCCTTGCCCGTGGGGATGTATCAGTAAAAATATTGCTCAGGGTAATGTCTGCAAATTTACTCCCTATTATTTCTTCTAGGAGTTTTATGGTTTCATGTCTTACATTTAAGTCTTTAATCCATTTTATATTTGTTCTTGTATATGGCATAAGGAGGTGGTCCAGTTTCATTTTTTTGCATGTGTCAGTCCAATTTTCCCAGCAGCATTTAATAGACTATCTTTACCCCAGTGTAAATTCTTGCTTCCATTGTCATAGATTAACTGTCCATACATACATGGATGTATTTCTGGGGTCTCTGTTCTGTTCCACTGATCTATGTGCTTGTTTTTATGCCAGTCCAATACTGTTTTGATTACTGTAGGCTGTAGTATGTTTTGATGTCTGGTAGCGTGATACCCCCCGAGTTTGTTCTTATTTTTCAGGATTGCCATGGCTATTTAGGGTCTTTTGTGGTTCCATATAAATTTTAGGATTATGTTTTCTATTTCTGTGAAAAATGCCCTTGGTAGTTTGATAGGAATTGCATTGAATCTATATATTGCTTTAGGCAGTATGGACATTTTAACTATATTAATTATTCCTATCCATGAGCATGGTAGGTGTTTCCATTTATCTGTATCTTCTTTTATTTCTTTTTTCAGTGTCTTATAATTTTCTGAGTACAGATCTTTCACTTCTTTGGTTAAATTTATTCCTAGGTATTTCATAGTTCTTGAAGCAATTGTAAATGGGACAGTTTTCTTAATTTCTTCTTCCTATAGTTTATTATTGGTATATGCAAATGCCACTGATTTCTGAATATTGATTTTGTATCTTGCTACTTTACTGAATTCTTCTATCAGTTCCAATAGTTTTTTGATGGAGTCTTTGGGGTTCTCTCTATATAGTATCATGTCATCTGCATATAATGACAATTTTACTTCTTCCTTGCCAATTTGGATGCCTTTTATTTCTTTTTGTTGTCTGATTGCTGTGGCTAGAACTTCCAGCACTATGTTGAATAAAAGAGGAGAAAGTGGACAGCCTTGTCTTGTTCCTGATCTTAAGGGGAATGGTTTTAGCTTTTCCCCATTGAGTATAATGTTAGCTGTAGATTTATCATATATGACCTTTATTATGTTGAGATATGATCCCTGTATTCCCACTTTGCTAAGGATTTTTAACATAAATGGCTGTTGAATTTTGTCGAATGCTTTTTCTGCATCTATTGGTATGTGTGTCTAACATTTTTATAGGAAGTCAGGAGGACCTTCTATTGTGTTAACACATTGGTTCATGTTTGCGATTTTACATAAATTACTAATGTAAGTTGCTAAAACAACAACCACAACAATAATAAACACTGAAAATTTCTTAGTATGATGCCTCTTTTCAAAGTTGGCATTAATTGACAATCCCCAAAGAATTTTAAGTTGTTACCTAATGTACTGTTTCAACCTTGGCTAAGTTTCAAAATCAACTGGGGAGAGTAAAAGATTCCTGATGCCTAGGTCGTTCCCCAAGGTAATTATATTGGTATTCTTGGGGAGGAACTCCAGTGTCATGTTTTTTTAAATCCCCAGTAATTTCAATGCACAGAAAAAGTTCAAAAATGCTGCTTTATAGACTGAAGACAGTGCTAGACGGGTAGTAGGCTGAATGATGACCCTCCAAAAGATACGTTCATGTCCTAACCCTCAGAGCTTGTGACCATTATCTCATATGGTAAAAAGAGTGAATATTGTCTGCGTCTATGATTTTTGTTTGTTTGTTTGTCTTGTTCATTTGTTGCTTTCAGTTTTATGTCTCATATATGAGGGAAGACATATGGTTTTCCATTTTTTTCTGTCTCATTTATTTTACTTGATATGATAATCTCAAGATCAGTCAACATTATAGTGGTTACCAGAGGGGTGATGGTAGAAGAGGTTAAAGGGGATCAAATATATGTGTAATGGAAGGTGACTTTGGGTGTTGAACATACAATGCAATATATAGATGATGTATTGTAGAAATGGAGGCTGGAAACCTGTATAATTTTACTAACCAATGTCATCCCAATAAATTTAATAAAAATATATAAAAGAATGAACATTGCTATATATAGCAAAATATGTGATTAAATTAAATATTTTAATAAATTAAAATATGTGACCTTGAAAGGAAGAAATTTGACCAGGTTATCTGGGTGGATCTTAAATAGAATCACATGCATCCTTATAAGAGAGGAGAGGGAGTTTGGGGACAGACACACAGACAAGACACCCATAGTAAAGGTCATGTGAAGATGGAGGTAGAGATCGGAGTGATGCACCTACAAGCCAAGGAATGCCAAGGGTTACTAGCTGCTAGCAGAAACTAGGGAGGAGCATGGAGTGGATTCTTCCCCCAGACTCTTGCAGGGAGTATGACCCTGTAAAAACGTTTATTTCAGACTTCTGGCTTCCAGAAATGTGAGAAAATAAATCTATGTCTTTTTAAGCCACTGAATTTGTAGTTATGTGTTAAGCCAGCCACATGAAATTAATACAAGAAGGAATAAAAAATAATTTTCTTTTATAGGCAAATTCCCATATCTTTAAGAAAGGGCAGATAGTCTTATCAGGCAATGGCTAACAGAAAACATACGTAAAACATACGTTTTATCTAGTACTGCCCTGTTCACGTGCTGCAGAAGGGAGCCGGGATACACTCACCAATAGCAACAATTAGAATATCTGGCTCCATTTTAATTGAAGAAAGCAACTTACTCTGACAAGACACATTTGGCTAATGGACTCAAATATAAATATGTTATTAAAAAAGAGGGCCAAATCATTAATTTATCATATATTCTTTGTGTTGCTTTGTTGTGTAACTGTTTTTGTTTGGGTCATATACAATGGCTGTTGTGCTTTCAGTCCTATTCTAAACTCTCATGAGTAGTTATTTCCTTAAGCATAATGATTTGTTCATTAATATTTAAAGAAATTTTGTTTGCCAGTTTCAAGTGGTTAGAATACATTCTACAGTGTCAGTGCACATTTGTATCCTGATTAGAATAGTCACTATCAAATGGATAAGTGTTTTCAGATATAAACAGTTCTTAAGAATAGGAAATACATATTGTAATGTATTTGGTCATATTATTTTAGTGAAAATATCTATAGCTAAAAAATATACTAACATTTGAAAATGAGAGTTAAAAAGAATATTTTAATGTGGCAAATAAGAGCATAACTTAAGAAAATACATATTTACATTAATAAATACTACTTAGGAAATTACTCCTATGTTTAAAGAGTATGTCATCAATAATATTTTTCAAAAACATAGGTTGTCGCCTGTTGATGGCTTGTTGACTTCCTAGCATTTCTAATAAAATAAGTTGAGATTTCTCAGTGTTTACTTTTTAAATGATTGTTTTTAATGAATAGAATGTTGACTGTCATTCTATTCACAATTATCCTTGAATGTCCATTCTTCATTTGACTGTGCAATGCGTGGAGTACCACAGTTTGTGAAAAGCAAAGTCATCTGTAAAGTCTATATAAAATTCGGGAGTTATTTTTCTCAAATAAACATTATGATGTGTAAGAAAGCAAATGGAGCTTGGAGTCAAAAAATTTAGGAGACTTGCTGGACTTAAGTCAATCCTAATAAAAATGATTGACTTTTAATGAAACTAGTCAAGTACATACTAAAGTTCATATGGAGTAATAAACATTGAAGAATAGCTAGGGTGTACTAAAAGGGAAAAAAATAAAAGGAATTAAAGTCTTACCAGATAATAGAGCATACCATAAAGGCTCTCTAATTAGTATGGTACTGGCCCCTAAATAGAATGAAGAATTCTGAAATAACTGAACTATATATAGAAATCCACTATATAATAAAGATTTCAAAGATCTTCTTTTTCAGACACCTGAATAGTCTTTTGGACCGGTTAAATAAATGTCTCTTATTTTTACTAGCTTTCAGGATTTCCTATTATAAGGTAGTACATTAATTGCCTTATTTGTTCTTTTCCTTGATAAATGTATTTTCTCCTTGGGTTTGGCTTTAGATGTATTCCGTTGTTTGATATAGAAAGAAATCTTCACTTTTTTCTTCTAAACAATCTGTTATGTTATACTCAGAATTTTGATGCAATTTTAGAATTTATTTTATAGACATCTCTCCATGGAGATGGTTACTTTATGTATTATATACCATCCAAAACTGGTCATTACTTCCAGATAGAAATACCATATAATTCACCAATGATTGAAATTAAACATTCTGTTTAGGGACATTTTCTTAGTTATAGGAGAAATAATATATTGTATTCAATCCAATTGAAATCATGTGTTGACCATTTTGGTGTTATAGCACAATTCAAAAGTTGAAAAGCTGTTCCTTTCAAATAGATTTAAACATTAGAGTTGTATAATTGATAGATAGTAGCTTTGACACCTCTTTCTCCCTGCTGGAGGGTGTTCTTGGCTTCCCTATTCATATATGCCTTATACTGGGAAAAATATTAATGTTCATACATTGGTTTGATCTATGGCTTAAACTTGGCATCAGTTCTATTTGATTCATATGTTTTTACATTGTTCTTCAAATTTTCTGAAACATATTAAATAACAATGACATCATGCCACTGCTATGATGATTCTAGCATTTTAAAATAGAAGAGATTTGAACAAATATAGTATCAAGATAACCTTATGTTATTCCTTCTTAAAATGCTAACACTGCACTTCATTTTCATTTATTGCTACAGATTAGAGTGGCGAAATGAAAGAACAAGATTTGCACTATATGTAGAAAAGTTGTTGAAAATATCACTGAAAGGCATCATTAACATATAAGGGTATGTTTTTGTTGAAAACACCAAGTTGAAGCAGCTTGCCTTTTTCTGCTAATTTTAATTACCATCTTTGTGAATTTCTTTTTAACTGCCAAATTTTTCAAGTAATGATGTGTTCTGTGATGGCATTCATCAGGTTGTCATTCATTTTGTGAAGTTAACACTAATTGGCAATGCTTTCAAGATTGGCTTATTAAAAAAAAAAAGGCTTTAGATAGACTTGTTAGCAGTGAAAAAGAAAAGAAGCTTCAAACTGCCCAGCAAGCAGATGGTTCAATATAAGTTTTAAAAATTGCATATTTGCCAAGATGCATGCATTTCTTTGCTATGTGAGAGAAAGAAAAAAAAAAAGAAAGAAAAATCGAGGAATCTAATGCTTAAGACATGAATACGGAATTTCATAATTTTAACAAAAAATAATGTAATTGTTGACACTGCTAAAGATAAATCAAACGTATACTGAATATTTCATCATGAGAATTATGTGACTGTAACAGATATCAGGATGTTCTGGGAGATTATGTACAATTATTCCTCAGTTCTTCACATATGCTTGGTTCTCAAACCTGGAATTATAGGTTAACAGGTTACACACCAGGCCCATAACCGACAAAAGGAAGCCATTGATTCTTTAATTAACTAAAGTCATTAATAAATGAATTGTACTATTGTGCCTGGGAAAAGGTACTGTTTTACCAGGGAGAAGAACAGTGATAAGTGTATGCATCACAGGACAGATATAGTTGGGGTGGGGTATGACCAGCCCTGGTATGTGTTCTTTATCTAGCTTGAACCCAAGTTGTCTAGAGTGAGCTCAATTCCCTGATCAAAATTCACTCCACTAAGAAATACATAATAAAAAATTGACCCTAAATAAACAAAAAGCTTTACTTGGAAATTGAAGAATGCACTGCTATGCAAGCCTTTGTGGATGGTTTTCAAAATGTGATCTTGTGCTCAGCAGCATTAGATCACCTGGGAACTTGTTAGAAATGGACATTATTGGGTATCACTACCATCTGCTGGATTGAAATCTCTAGGAGTGTACCTAGAAATCTGTGTTTTAATGTTTTCTCCATGTGACTGTGATACATACTAAAATTTGAGAGCCACTGCCCTAAATAAATTGAAATTCAATAGAAATTTAAAATTCTAGAAAGTAACAAAAAAATAAAAACATTATATACTTAAACTTATGGAACAGTGAAATCTGTACTCAGAGGAAGATATATAAGCATAAGTATCTTGAAAAGGCCCCAAATTGATATTTGAAATCTTTAATTTATATTTTAAATAATTAAAGTTATATAAAGTCATATAAAATGATAATTATCTCCCTAATTCTGTTATGGAATCCAGTATAACATTAATACCAAAACATAGATAACAGTAGACAAACACATACATAATAAGTGTTACATATTTTAACCTGGAAATAAAACCACCTTGGAAATAGTTAAATAAATATATAAACAAATGTAGAAAAAAGTCCTTTGTTAAAATGGAATTTGCACAGACACAAGATAAACAAAACAGAGAATTGGATTTTAATTGGCAATACTTTTCTGTACTTTTCCTTCCTAAACAAACACTGTAATACATTATAATTCATGATCCTAGCTTTCTTGAGAACAAGATACATAATGATCTGTCTCTGAGAATAACCTGGGTAATATTCAAGAGTGTGGATAATCCATGAAAATTATTTTAAGGTATCCCTTAGTCAATATTTTAATAGAAAATAATTTGGAATGAGGATCAGGTTACAAACTATGCATTTTTCTGGCTTTAGTAGATCTTGCAACATTATCAAATACTTTCTTTAACTTTGAAATTATTGTATATACTTGAAGCAATGTCTACAGAGGCTGGCTTATGAGAATAGACTGCATATACCCTGAAAGCTACAAGTTATTTTGAGACCTAGGGTATAAGTCTAATGGTGTCTCTACTAATAGCATTTTTTTTCCAGTTTTGCCAACTTTTTACTGGTACTTAGTCATAAAGAAAGTTAATTATGTAAAATATAATTAGCATACCAGTGGAAGCAAATGATTGAATGTTACAAAATTAAACCATCTTTCCCAATATAGGAAGGACAGACAACATAGTTTAATATTTAAAACAATAGAGAGAAAAAAAAATTTAAGAATATAAATAATAAAGTTTCAAGAGTAATTTAGGCGTCTAATGTCATTATATAGTAGCAGCTATTATTTAATAGAAATTTAATTCAATATATTTAAGTAATTCTAAGAACTAGAACCGGTACATGATACACTCAAAACTCTATACATTTCAATGGAACACTAAAGACATGGAGAATGAGATGGAACTTGTGCTGCTTTTAGATATATATTTTCCTTTGATCTCTATATTCATAAAATATTACATTGCTTGCAGTTAGTAAACATTGACGAAATAATATGAAGTTGAGTAACTTTTCTAACTAGTTGTATGACACACTAATCCAGAATATAATTGCGAAGGCTGTTTTCCTCTGCAGGCTAGTTGATGCAGGCTGGTATAAGTTTAAATGCACTGCAGTCTATGTAGAGATAAATGTATTCTCTCTACACTGTTCTCAAATGTTATATTTAAATTAAATTATCGCAATCTCTTGTTCAAAAGGAAATATAAAATAGTTATTGAGCATTTTCTTTTATTAAGGATGATCTGGTGTGAAATTAGCTCCTAAAGTACTACAGAAATATAAACCTTTTTAAATTGAAGTGACACTGGTTAATAGCATTACACACATTTCATGTGCACAACAATATATTCAATATTGGTATACTCTGTAGCATGCTCAGCACCAAAAGTCTAGTTTCCATTCAATGCCATACACAAAATCTGACAATTAGGTTCAAGAACTTGCCACCATGTGCTTACATTGGCAGCACTGTACAAACAGCTTAGTAAAGTTTCATAGTTGTAGTATATCTGTGTCTCACAGCTGTGTTCGTGTCAACGTGTGGCGGTGTCTTGCTGAGTGGCATTTATTATCGTTGTTCAGTGTTTTGGTGTGCCACTGCAAGAATACTTGAGCTTCAATTAAAGCAATGAACAAACATTAAATTTCTTGTTAAACTTGCAAGAATGGAAGTGAAATCAGGGACATGTTAGTCCCATTTGTGGGGATAATGCCTGAACAAAATGGCAGTGTACAAATGGATTAAACGTTTTCCTCAAGGGAGAGAATGCTTTAATGATGAAGGGAGGTCAGAGTGGACATTAACAAGCAGAAAAGACTAAAACATTGCAAATATTTGTAAAATTGTGCATCAAAAAGGATGGCTGACTGTGAGAAGCAGAGCAGACCAAATAAACATCGATAGAGAAACAGTTAGGAAAATCTTAACCTGAAAATCTTGGCCTGAGAAAGGTGTGTGCAAAAATGGTCGCGAAGGAGCTCGCTGATGAACAAAAGCAAAGGAGAGTCAAAGTTTGCCAAGACCTTTTGCAGAGGCAAGATGATGTTTTGGGATGTGTTGTCAGTGGTGATGAAACATGGCTGTACCAATGCGACCTGAAATACAGCATCAAAGTGCACAATGGAAGTCAGCCAATTCTCCACTACCAAAAAGCTCTGTCAGTTCAAATCAAGAGTCAAAACAATGTTGCTTAAACTTCTTTGATATGAAAAGGAATTATTCATTACAAATTTATATCAACTGGACAAACAGTTAACCAAGTTTACTATTTGGAAGTGCTAAAAAAGGCTGCGTAAAAATGTTAGATGACCTGAACTTTCCATCAACAATTCATGGCTCCGCATCATGACAATGCACCAGCTCACATGGCACTGTCTGTGAGGGAGTTTTTAGCCAGTAAACAAATAACTGCATTAGAACACCCTCCCTACTCACCTAATCTAGCCTCCAGTGACTTCTTTCTTTAACCAAAGATAAGGGAAATATTGAAAGGAAGACATTTGGATAACATTCAGGGCATCAAAGGTAATGACAGCTCTGATGGCCATTCAAGAGTTCCAAAATTGCTTTGAAGGTGGACTAGGCACTGGCATTGGTGCTTAGCTATCCAAGGGGAGTACTTCAAAGGTGACTGTAGTGATATTCAGCAATGAGGTATATAGCACTTTTTCTAGGATGAGTTCATGAACTTAATTGTCAGACATCATACTTTATATCTGTTTTGCCATTCCCTACAACCTACCCCTGCTGTAACCACATATGTAGTCTATATCTAGGAGTTTTGTTTTGTTAGTTTTTGTTACATTTTTGTTTTATATTATACATATGAGTGAAATCATACTTTTTTTTACCTTTTCATATAACTTATTTCATTTAGCATAATACTCTCAAGAGCTATCCATGTTGTTGCAAATTATAATGTTGCATCTTTTTCATGGTTGAGTAGTATCACATTGTGTATATATACCATATCTTCTTTACCTATTCATGTGTCTGTCGATGGAATACTTAAATCATTTCCATATATTGGCTATTGTAAACAATGTTCCAGTTAACATAAGGCTACACATATCTTTTTTAATTAGTGTCTTCATATACTTCAGATAAATACCCAGAAGAGGGATTGAGGGATCATATATTCTTAACTTTTGAGGAACCTTCATACTGTTCTCCACAGTGGCTGCACCAATTTATAATCCCAACAGTATACGAGATTTCCCTTCTCTCCATATCCTCTCCAACAGTAATTTTTTTGTCTTTTTGATAATAGCCATTCTAACAAATGTGAGATGACATCTTGTGGTTTTAATTTGCATTTGCCAAAAGAGTAGCGATGCTGGACATCTTTTCATATGCTTGTTGGCCTTCTGTATGCCTTTCTTGGGAAAAAAAAAATGTTTATTCAGATCCTCCACCTATTTTTTAATCAGGCTGTTTTTTTGTGTGTGGTTGAGTTGTATGAGTTATTTGTGTATTGTGGATATTAACCACTTACCAAAAGTATAATTTGTAAATGTCTCTCCCATTCAAATAGTTGCCTTTTTGTTTTGTTGATGCTTTCTTTTGCTGTGCAGAAGCTTTTTAGTTTGAAATAATCCCATTTTGTTTTTGTTTTTTGTTTGTTTTGCCTTTGACTCAAATTCAAAACAAAACACTGCTACATTGATGTCCAGGAGCTTAGTGCATTTGTTTTGTTCCAAGTATTTTTATTGTTTCAGGTCTTCACACTCAAGTATTTAATTTTTTTTAAGATAATTTTTGTATATAGTGTAAAATAGTGGTCTAGTTTTGTTTCTTTACATATGGCTGTCTGGTTTTGTCGACCCCACTTACTGAAGAAATTTTTCTTTTCTCTATATATAGTCTTGGATCCTTTGTTGTAAATTGCACCGATATGTAAAAGTTTATTTCTTGGCTCTTAATTATCTTCCATTGGTCTGTGTGCCTGTTTTTCTGCCAATACCAATATTATTTTTATTACTCTAGTTTTTTAGTACAGTTTGAAATTGGGGAGTGCAATACCTCTGACTTTGTTCTTTTTTTTTTTTTTTTCAATATTGGTTTCCCTATTCGGGGTCTTTTGTGGTTCAGTATAAATTTGAGAATTTTTTTTTCTATTTCTGTGAAAAATGCCATTGGGATTTTGATAGGAATTGCACCGGATCCATATATTGTTTTAGGGAATATCGACATTTTAACAATGTTATTACTTCTATCCAAGATACATGGAATATCTTCCCATTTCTTTGTGTCTTCTTAAATTTCCTTTTTTTCAATGTCTTATAGATTTAAGGATACAGGTCTTTCACCTCCTTTGTTAAGTTTATCCCTAGGTATTTTTTTTCCCTTTATGTTGTGGTTGTAAATGGTATTGTTTTCTTCATTTATCTTTCTGATAGTTCATTGTTAGTCTATAGAAATGCAACAGATTTTATATATTGATTTTGTATCCTGCAACTATACTGTATTCATTTATTATTTCTAATAGTCTTTTTGGGTGGAGTCTTTAAGGTTTTATATACATAATATCATGTCATCTGCAAATAGTGACAGTTTTACTTCTTACACACACACACACACACACACACACACACACACCCCAAGGGTGCCAACAAAATATATGCACATGACTTGTATTCATCTTTTGATATCAATATATATTGAGTATTACAATTTTAATACAGCTTTTTTTTTCTTTCATAAAATGTGTATACATTTTTTGGCAACCTCTGTATATACTAGGGTGCCAAAAAAAATGTATACAAGTGGACACTTTGGTCGACATTGCTCAAGCAATAGTTTGCCATAATCAGATGTGTCTGGATGCTACTGTAACCACTCTAAGCACCTCTTGTAATTGCAGAAGTAAAATGTGGCTTGTATTCATCTTTTGTTATTGGCATTATTGAGTACTACAATTTTAATACAATATTTTTCCTAAAATGTGTATACCATATATACCTGTGTATATATGAATATATATATATATATATAAAATGTCTTTTAGAATTAACACTCTTTCAAAACCTCAATATCTATACTGACATCAATATTTTATAATGTATATCCAGTTATAAAAGTTATTCTGATTTTGAAATAGTTTATCAATAACAAAATTTTTCTCATGGCTGATTGAATAGACTTGCATGTTGTGTTCAAGTTAATGGTCAGAATACATGTGCCAATTTCTCCACTGAGTTGATAACCATCATATGGCCTTCACAGATGGTGTTAACGTATGAGCAATGACAATGGAGTTACTTGTTATGACTGAATATTAGATCTAAGCCACCGATCAAACTAAAGTGGTATCCTGTCAGTTTCTACAACACCTTACATATGATCAACAATAAGCTATTACAGCAATATTTAAACCATAACTCATCACTGAAATGGTAATGCTATTAAATCTAGACAGTAAGAAGAATACAATAGCACAAGGCTATAAAATACCATGCCTTCAATTGTATTAGGAGTGAATATGTGGAAAATATCAACTAAGGTAATAGGGCCACAAGTCTTCCGTAATGCCAAATAATGTAGAAAAGTATTAGCATAAAACTGTTTATGTTCACATATGTTATTTAAAGATTATTTTAATGAAGAATTCTAATTGCATAAGTTGGAAAGATTTTCAACAATGAATATTTTGTTCTAAATTTGGTTTAAAATCTAGACAGTAATTAAATGAGCCATATATAGGTCATTATCTGGTGTATCATTGCACCATATGGTATTAGTCCAATAATTAAAAAAGAAAAGTCCTCACTCAAAATATACAATGGAAGGAAAAGGAGGGGGAAATGTTGCTTGAGTGTATACTGTTAAAATGCTCAATGAACATATCCTGGACTCATTTAACCATGCCAACATCCAGTCTAATGGTGATTGAGCTTAGGTGATAATCTAGTCCCCGTTAAGGCCTTATGCTGCCATTATCTGTTTCAAAGCATCACATGTCACACCACTACTTAATGATATGAGCAGTATCACAAGCTCTCAGGGACTTCCACCAGTCAATATCAAATAGAAAATGTGAACTTTGTATTTTCTGACAAAAAAAAAGAAAATTTGAATTTATTAACTTAACACTGAAATACCTTATACATACTAGCAGGTAAAATACCATACTTGACATAGATGTTTGTTTGTTTTTGATATAGGGAGACATTTAACAAACTTTCTCATGAAAAAAAAATTAGTTTCCTAGGTATTGGGCTGATTTCTTGCAGTTTTCATCATTTATTCAGTCCCCTATTCTCATCTGAATGCTTTTACCTAATAATTCCATATCTCTGTTACCAACATTTGCTTTCTTTATACATGTTGAATATTTTTTCAAAGCTATTTTCCTCTGTCCATATCTAATGTTCCTACTGTAATTAATGAGGAGTGAAAGTGCTTTATCTGTACAACTAAAGCAGTCATAATCTTTCTTCCATCTCAGTTTTATGCAAGTATAGCCTTTGCATGTTCTCTAGGGAGACCCATCTAAAACAAAATACTTCATGTGTTTAGAAGATCTCCCACTATTTTCAGTATGATATACATACAACTCCTTAGATCAGTCATTCTAAAACATTGTACCTCCAATCACTTGGTGAACTTTGTAGATTCCAAGGCCTAACCTCTAGTTTAAAAATCTGCATTTTAATTAGCACTCTCCTGTGCCCTAGATAACCAGGCTACCTTCTCCCTAGCCGTTTCCCATTACTTAACGTATTTTTAGCTTCATAGTACAAAACTGCAGTACTCTCTTTTTCTTCATGTTGAAGGGTGTCAAGGAAAGTACAAAAATAAAAATTATGTCTATAATAATAAGTGTTATGAAAAATTAAATGATATAAGGGCATAGAGAATGGCAAGGCTGCTGTATATTTTATGGGATTTTCAGGGAAGTCCTATTTGTTAAGGTGAGTTTTGAGTTGAGATCCTAATGATGTGAAGGAGAAAGCTGTATTAATATCTGTGTTACAACCATCCTGCACAAAGGGAAGACAGAGATCTTGAATCTAGAGCGCAAAGGAAAAGAGGTTGTCATATGAGGAACAGTTTGAGATGCAGGCACAGACGTCTTTTGGGGCTGGATGAAATAGAGATTTCTGATGAAGAATAATCTAGGCTGCTAGGCAAAAATGCACACCTCATAAATCTTATTGGATTTTTCTGAGAGTGGGAACCCCAGCGTCTACATTTTTAAAAGAAGTTACCAAAGAGATTGTGACATATATAAGTAATTTTCATTTATTTTCTCTTTGATATAATGGGAAAACTTGTAGAGTGTCTCTCAAACTTTGCAAGCATCGGAATCTCCTATTGGGCTGGTGAAACCACACTGGTGGGCCTCATCCCCACAGTTTCTGATTGAGTAATTTGAGAGTTGGGTCTGAAAATTTGCATTTCTAGTAAGTCCAAGGTGATGCTGATGCTACCAGTGGAGGGACCATATTTTGAAAACCACTGTTGAAGAATTTTGATCCAGGCAGGTAATGACAAAGACCAATGTATATTGTTAAAGTATCTAAAGGTTGATTAGGAGGCAACTAAGCTAAAACCTAAGAAAAGAAAAGATAATTTCTGGAAAAATAAAAACAGTCTTTCTGAAATATTTTAAGTGGCAGGACACTGATTTCTATTTAGAAGCTTAAAAAGGCTGGTGGTAAGGCTGCTGTGTGAATGGTGGAAAGGTTGGTGAGTTGGTGATAAGAGAAGAGCTCAAATGCTGGAAAGAAATAGATCAAGGTAGAACAAGATCCTTCAGGCTGTTGTAAGCCATGATAAATTGATCTTTATTCAAAAAATATAAAAATACATTGGATGGCTTTAGATGAGGAAATAACATCATCAGGATTAAGTGTTTAAGGGAAAACTGAACCTTTAGGGGACTAGAAAATGAAGGAATAACTTGAAGAAATGAGAAACATATCAACTTCTGACAAAGGTATAATGATCCTATTTTCATGTGTATCTATAAAAATAATATTTATAAAATAACTTACATTTTTATAGTCCTCTAAATTTTGAAAACTATTTTCACATACATAACTGACTTAACAGTATCACTTGAAGTAGACAGAAATGCATACCTCCCATGATAATATGAAAAGAGAATCTGTACTGTGAAATGAACTAAATTCTTGACACTCAATCAAATTTAGGAGACATCTTGGAGGTAACCCAAAGCTTAAAGAGTTTACCTTTATCAGAGGATTAAGAACACAAACTAGCCCACAAACAGAAGATGGAAAAACCTAAGAATAGAAACCATAAAATAATTGGAATTCCCAAAGAAGCACTGGTAAATGTCACATGTCATAGTATAACTAGATTTGACACAGCTTATAAACAGGAATTAGTGAAAGATAAAATGTGAGAGAAAGATGGCCAGGTGTGACATGTGACACATTTTACTGTGCACACATCTAAGTTCAGTAGTCAAAGTTTCACTAATGTATGATATTCCTAGAGAGGAAAAAACGCAGCTCTTTTTGTAAAGATGCATAAAAACAGACTGAAAGAACCACTATTTCATACAAGGTTGATTGACATAGTTATGTGTCATATTTCTTTTCATATTTCTTATGTGTCCATCAGTTATTTATATAGAATAGCTTTTCAAAGTCATGAGAGAAATAGATGTCTTTTTAATGTGTTTTGATTCATGCTGTTTGAACAGGAACTTTGGGAAGGAGTATCATGCTACCCCACTTATCCAATATGCTAGCTCCACATGACCTTCACACATACATACATACATACATGCACTACTCATATGTATCTATATTCACTATTATGCTGAATTACTTCTTTTGTATGAGGAAACATAAAGAGATTAAATCAAAATATCCACAAAAGAGCAAAATGAAAAAAGAGGAAGGACTAGGGAAATTGAAATAGCTCATTTTTTAAAAAATGTGATGAACAATTTGATAATTAAGTGTAAAGTAATTTATAGCTGTTGAGGATTAGTAGACATTGCTGCCTGGCATTTTAACATTAGGGAGTTATATCATCTTAGCACAGGCTGCTTACTTTACATTGAAAGAAAAACAGTTACCTAATGGCCCAACAGAACGCAAACTTGGATTTATCTACTCACCCAAGTTTTATGTGTGTGTTCTTAATGGGAATTTATATGTCTTCCCCTTCTCGCTATCAGACTCTGAATTAACCTTGTGACTTGGAGTATATTTATAAAGGTGGTAGGTTTTGTAGTGAAGGCAACACTCGCCTACCTTGTAATCAAGCTGCTGACCCAAGCCTCATAAATGTAGTTCTCCATCACATTAGTTACACAAAATATAGATCAAGATATAAAAAAATGATACAGGATTATCTATGTATTTGAGACAAGGGTAAGAGTGACTGATAAAAGTTTATGTAGCCTAATATTTTTACCACAGCGCATATTTCTGACTTCTATCACAAATGTGACAGATTGAATTTTGCAAGGGAAACGGCAACAGTGGCTACTATATTACATGTTTATTTTTCAATGTGGCCTTGCCATTTTCCCAGAAAAAATTGTAATTTATTTATCTCTTTTTGTTTATTATTATGGCAAGGGTATGATGTAAGCTTTGATTGTTTTGACCATTAAATATGGCAAGAATAATGCTATGTCTGGTAAACCCTTTATTGACCTGGTAGCAAGTATCTGCTACTGCTTGTTTCAAGGGACAATCACTCTTGGGACACTCTCACTCAGAACCCAACCATCAGGCTGTGAGAGGAGAAGCCCAAGCCATGCGGTGAGGTCACAGATAAGAACTGCAGTCTACAGCCCCAGCCAACAACCGGAAACAACTGCCACCAGGTTAGTAGGCCACCTCCTTTGACTGGACCATCCCTGGAGTCTGTGCATGAGATTCAATCACCTGAGCCCAGTCAACCCACTGAACCACAGGATGTGATAGTTTTTTGTTTGCTTGAAGACACTTAAACTTTGACTATTTGTTAGGTAGGAGCAAATAAATGGAATAACAAACACTGCAGCCTGGAAATTTATAAGTCCTTCATTAAATGAGTTAATAAAATAGCCTGAGGAGGTCTCTGGGAATTTCTATGGGCTTTGGATGCAGAATGTTGTATTCTGTATTCTATTCTAAAGGATGTTAGTTATGAGGGTGCAAACTAACTAGTTCAAAACTCTGGGTGCCTGGGTCCCTAAATGCTTAGCCCAATAAGAACATTCTAGGTACATGCAGATGGAGAAAAAGTCAATGAAATATATTTATCTTTTTAAAATGTCTCTAAACTCCAATCCTCCTACCCTTCAAAATATAATATTTTCATTATGCCAGCCAAGGTTTTCTACAAGGGACTACCTCTTGATTTTTGAGCAAAAATGTCTGGGCCCTCCTGATTTCCCCAACATCATCCTCCCAGGGACTAGACATTCTTCTGTCTTAAACACACGATCGCACTAGTGTACAGGATATATATATATATATATATATCCTTTTAGTATTTTTAGTATTTAAAAAATATATTATGAACTATTAGAAAATATTCACTCAGTTCAATGTTTCTAATAGTACCCTATCGTTTCATTAAATAAAGCATATACTATCAACATTACATTCAAAAGTACAAAGAGAGATTACATAAATGACTTCGAAAAGTTATTTTTTAACTGATTCCTCCCCCTCCATTGCATGTAAACACTGAATTTAATTTCCCATATGGATTATTAGGTTCATGAAATTTCTTGAACTATCATTCATAATAGATAATGTATTAAAATATTCATTCTCATCTATGGACCTCTAAAAACTCAGTGATCATATTTGAACTTATTTAATAAAAAAACATTCCTTTTTCATTAAAAGTTTTTCATAAACTGAGACACCTTCTTTCAATAGCAAAAGGCAGTGATCACTAATTACACATGCTAGTTTGTCTTGGGATGAATTCTAATTCAAAGTAACAGTGGAAATATCAGTTATCTTCATTTTAAAATGGTGGAAAATTATCAATATATCACAAGCCCCTTAACAGAAAACATTTTGTATTTTGGCAAATTTAAGACACCACCTAAACGATCGCTAGTTGTTTCATTTTTAAATATTTTTTAAGTTATATTTTTCCTTATATTGTTAGATTTCAGAAACCAGGAGATTAATAAACAACCTAATCTGGGTAGTGAATACTGTATCATTTTAAGCTATTGGAGAAATACAGCTATGGAAGCATAATACATCAGAGACAAGCAAAGTTTTCAAAAACACAAGAAGGGTGATTATATCATAATAAATGTTCTAAAATGATATTGCCTCAGAGGTAGAAGATAGGTTAGTTATTCCTTTTTAAAAAGCCAATATAATGTTCTTTTTTTGATTTAGTATCCAATTATTTGTTATAACCATCTGGAATTTGAACATATTTCAAATCTGATTATTTTCAGAATACTTAATTGAATTGATAGTTTTTGTGTCCCTGAGGTATTTTAATGCTTAGATACATCTGAAAAGTATCCCACTGAGCTATTTAAATTAACCTGATCATGGCAGATATGCATATTTTGTCACTTGAAAAGAGTTATCGTACATAGCAGGGTGAAACCAGATTGAATATCAGAAACTTATATTTAAAATGTTTGGAATTTATAGTGTAAATGCATAGTACTATAACACTACATTTAAGTTTATACATACTTTGTTACAAATTAAGGAAACACTTTAGAGCATATTATGGACTTTGTCATATTGTTGACTTTGAATGTCTTCATGTCTTTCCAAATTGTTCACAAAAAAACAATACAATAATATTTTGGTCAATGGACCTTTTAAATCTCAAGTTCTCTATAATTATAAATAAGCTAGTTACAATACAATTTTAAAATAACAGATTTTAAAAACTGTATCATAATATGTACAAAGTTTTAAAGCTTATTTTAAATACAACAAACAGCATTTCATGATTTCTTATCAAATTCTATTTTAGTGTGAGAAGAAATTGGAGTCTTCATATTAGTGTTACAGAAACTATATTTTGCTGCCCTATATGGATGGAATAGGCAAGAGCCAAAGCAATGGGGGAGAGCATATAAAACGTTATTTTATTCATTTAGTAGCAATAACCTGGGTCAATGCAGTGGATATGGGAATTAAAAGACAAGAGGGAATTTGCAAGCTATTTAGGGTGTAGAATTGGACTGTGAGGACATAGAATTGAAAAGATGAATAGATAGGGTTCTCTGAATAATTTGGATGCTAATCAGATAAAAATACTTGCAGAATAATAAAATGCAATAATTGAAATCAATTCTTTTCCAAATACTGTAAACATTCCTCAGACTACCAATTAGTAGAAAGTGATATTAAGAGCAATATTAAATTGCAAAATTAAAAAATATGTAAATAAGTAAACACAAATCCAAAATTCAGTGTTAATCCTATTTCGTGTGTCATGCACATTTATGTTTGCAGTAAATACTCCTAGAGCCCCAACTGATATGAATACTACAGACAATGTTGCTTCTGAACCATTTTTCTTATCTCAAGCAGTACAATATGCACCTTTTTTTTGTTTGTTTCAGAATATATGATGGAATTTAAGTAGTTACCCCAGTATTCTGTTGGATTTTGTTCTTTGCTTTTGACAACTAATTTTACAAAGTCTAACTTTATTCTTCCTTTCCTTTGGCTTTATTAAGTCCTTTGCTAAAACTGTGAGATTATTTTTGCATAAAGTGTATCTATAAGGAGTAAATTAATAGTTACTCTTTTTTTTATTTCATACTGTAGCTGAACCAATAGAGAAGTTCATACTACTTTTCTTGAAGAACTGAAAAGCTGTAAGTCAGATATTCACCTTTCACAGTGTTACACAGTTTGGGTTTGGAAAGTTAAAATCCTATAGGACTGGAAAAGAAAAAAGCAGCCCTCTGCAGTATAGTCTGGTTGGGAGAATAGATAGAGATAATGTCAGCTACAAAATTAACAGAAAACATAGCCTCTCGCAAGGTCCTCTAGTAGCTATAAAACGCCATAACCAATCCCTCTTAGCAATACAGCCTTTTTCTTTTTTTCTTTTTTTTCTTTTTTTTTTTTTTAAATTAATGGTGCCATGAATGAGTTTATCCTCAGGATAGCACCCATCCTTAATCTCCATTTTAAATCTGCCTCAGAAACAAGTGATCCACACCCATCCCGCTTCCCTTAGATCCATCTCAAATTTCTTCAATTGGAAACTAAAACTCACAAAACATACTTTTTACAATTTTCCATATTTCCTCTGAAGAGAGCTCTGGTCCTACATTGAGGATATTATCAAATAATAGGCTGGATATTGTCAAATTACAGGCTTGTTCCATTGCTTTTGCAGTGCTTATGTAAAACAATTGCTTATAAATATCTTCACTGGTCAGGACTGATTAATGCATTGGGTTGTTGGAAAAGATATGATGTATTTTTGCAATGAAAGCATTGAAAAAATAATCATGACTTTTCTGACAACCAATAGTAATATTGAATCTGTTTTCCTAAATGCTAAAATGTACATTATTGTCAATTTTATGCGTTGGGAGATAAGACTATTTTAATTCATTTTATTAGGTGTTTCTAGAAGTTGGAACAATCATAAACAGAAATTAGGAAACCGCTGACTCAGTGTTTAAAAAGAAGTGTAAAATCAAAATTTAATTCTTTGCTTAAATGTCTCAATATTAGAAAGGTAAATATATTCAATATATTTTTTTAATTTGAAAAAGCTCTTATTTTGTAAAAATATTTTGTCCCATATTTCTTACAATCAGAATGTTTTATCCAAATTGACCCCAGTTGTGACCCAAGTTGAAGATATTCTGAATTTGAGAGTACCAAATGTGCACAGACTCAACAGTTTTTCTACACATATATCTTTTCTGAAAGGAAAAGAAATAAAAGCAATAATGAACCCCCAAAACACACAAAACCATAATCTAGCTGACCAAAATATGAATAAGAATATCTCAAGAATATTGAAGCAGAAGTGTAAATGGAGTTGCATTGAGAATTGAAAACAACAGAAACAATGGTAATTTTTGCAAAAATGGAAATACAAAATACCCATGGAAAAAACATGCATTTGAAAGTAAATTTTGTAAAAAAAAAAAAAAAAAGTTCTGTATTAATATAATAACAACAAAATAAATGGTTAAGTATGAGGGAAATATTTGCTAATTGCTTCATTTTACAGAGAGTGGTGCCAATTGTCACAATTTAAAATTGTCATAATAATCAAGGAATATAGTTTTTAGGATGTGTTTTCAAACTCTCTCTAGTAAAAGATAAAATGCAAGCCTGCCTATAGAGGGAGAAAAGCAACAAAAAAGTATTCAGAAAGAAAAAAAGAAAGAAAGAAAGAAAAGAAAACATTTTACCAAAACATTGTTTTAAAAAAGTAACCTGAGATCAAATAAATGAGAACAGTGTTATAGAAAAACCGGTTGTACTCAGATTACAGTCCATTAGGTTTATTTAAAATAGTCAGTATTCTATCTTGTGGCAGGATCCCAATAGCAGCCATACTTTTATAAAACCAATATACATTTAAGAGTCAAAATTCATACAAATTCATACAAATAGAAAATTATTTTACTATAAGTACACAAAATATAAAAGAGATGAAACATTTATGCTATATAAGGAAAATGTAACAGAATAATTCTTTACATTCAACATATCAGCTTTGGAAATAATTTAATTAATGTATGTTTATCTTTTAAAAAACAACAGTTTCCTATTATATTAAGTAAAATATATGGGCTATTCACAAGAGATACACCAAATATAAAATAGAAGTTCTAAAAATAAACAATATCAAACAAGTATAAGTAAAATAAGTGAACTTTCATAATATTAAATTATGAAAACTGAAAATCAAGACAAAAAGAAATTCAATGTAGCATAACTTTTATTTTCACAAACATTGCAATATCAAGGAAAGTTAAAAGAAAAAAATGATTCTTTTTATAGGAAATAACCTAGCATTAAAGTATATGAAGGATAATTGTTGGCAGCATAAGCACTTTTGGGAAAGATTTTAACAAATCATATATACAAAAAAATAAAGATAAAAGATTAATTCTATAATTGAATAAAATATTTATCTTGCGATGAGGAACTTTAGTAAATATTTGCAAACTGTTAATAAGGCTGGGGGGAAATCGGAAGATTTACATAGGGAACCAGGTTAGAGTTCCTAGATCTTTCAACACAAATATCAAAGATATAGAAAACTTTGTCAGAAGGTAAGGGTAAGTTAAACAAGGCATCTAAAATTTGGTGTCAAGGAAAAGGCAGAACCAATAAGGCACATATTTGTACCATACACATTTGCCAAAGAAGAGATTTTCTGGGTCTGAAATCTGTTCTATGCCAGAAACTGAATTGTGTCTGAAACATGATTGTGAAAACTTAAGTACTAGTGGGGAAGCAGAGTGGGTAGATCTATGAGCTGCACGTTGCCAGTTTGGGCTGAGTTAAAACATTGAGGGAAGGAAGGATCACCCTTTCTTGTGCTCTGAAGAATCACTACAGCTCTCTGAGTTGTGCCTAACTACAGTGTGCAAAGCTCAGTTGCAGGGTTTATGTTTGGTATACAACTGAGCTCAGCATTTGTGTTCAGAGAGTCATAGGTTTAATCCACCAACCTTACTTGTGAAGCGTGACAATATTGAGCAAGTTATTTAAGCTCCCCGAATCATAGATTCCCTATCTATAAAATTGAATGCTTTCTGCACAGCGTTATAAAACTAAGGTAAGATTTTTTTCTTAAGATACTTAAATAGTATCTGGCATATAACCATCTCTCTATCGACAATCATTAAGTACAAAGACATCTCCACAAAATTTTCACAACTTCTCTGCATATCAGCTAAAATTCAAATATATATATGAATTATACAGGGCACTAAATATCTCAGTATATATGCATTTAAAACTCTACATAATAACTGAGTAAAAAATGCAGTCAGAGGGTAAACAGGATATTATCTTTAAATAAAAACAGTGCTAACATGCAAAACTATGGCTAAAACTTCTTGAAAGACATGTGCATAGTAACATAATTTCATTATTTGACAAGAACTACAAAGAGATACTAATTCAATATTCAATTAAAAAGTGTAGAACAGAGTGGCCAGAAAACACTGGATACCCAATTCAATTTGAATTTAGAGTTTTAAAAAAATCCTAAATACTGGTCGCTGTCTGCCTAAAATTAAAATTTAATTAGATAATTCATATTTTTATTTGACAGGTTTGGCAACTGTAAAGTAGACATCAGTGGAAATTTTAAAAAATAATAATATAAAAGGATTATAAAATATACATGGAGGGCCGGCTGAGTGGCTCAATTGGTTAAGAGCTCGCTCAAGAGTGCGAGCTGAGTTCTGAGCAACAGCAGTTCGATGCCCAGCCCGAGCTGAGCAGCCGCTGAGCTACCAACAGGTAGCAGGATGGCTCAGCTAAAAAAAAGAAAAATATATACATGGAAATAATATGCTCAAAATTAGAAAAATGACATAACTAAAATTCAATCAATAACTAATTAAAATAATATAGTTAAAGCTTAAACTCACCAATTTATTTTAATGGAAAAGACAATTGTAAAATTGCATAAGAAAGTTGAATTAATTCAGGGAAATTGTTATTACTGTATAATATTTGCAAAATATTCTGTTGCTATTCTTAAAATGAATTATTAGAAAGAACCTCAATGACAGTTTAAATCAGTTATGACGAAGTCAAAATCAAGGCTAAATTGACATTGTAGAAACATAGTTAATGACAGAGAAGCATATCTATGCTATATTACCAGAAATAAAGGCATTGCATAAGGAACTCATACAACTCAACAACAAAAAACAAACAATTAGAAAATGGGCAGAGGACCTGAATAGACATTTCTCCAAAGAGGACATACAGATGGCCAATAGACAAATGAAAAGATGCCCAACATCACTAATCATCAGATTAATGCAAATAAAAACCATAATGAGACATCACCTCACACCACTTAGAATGGCTATCATCAACAAGACAAATAATAACAAGTGTTGGAGAGGCTGTGGAGAAAAAGGAACCCTCATACATTGTTGGTGGGAATGTAGATTGGTGCTGCCGCTATGGAAGGCAGTGTGGAGGTGCCTCAAAAAATTAAGAATAAATTACCATATGAGCAATCCCTCTCCTGGGTATCTACCCAAAAAAATCTGAAAATATTTATTCTTAAAGATGTGATATCCGAAGTTCATTGCAGCCTTATTTATGGTGGCCAAGATATGGAAACAACCAAAGTGTCCTTCCATAGAAGATTGGATAAAGAAGATGTGGTGCATATACACAATGGAATACTATTCTGCTATAAGAAAAGATGAAATAGTGCTATTCGCGACAAAATGGATGGATCTTGAGATTATTATGCTAAGCAAAATAAGTGAGACAGAAAAAGTAGAAAACCGTATGATTTCACTGATATGTGGGACATAAAACTGAAAGTAACAAAGGAATAAGACAAACAAATAAGCAAAAACTCATAGACACAGACAATAGTTCAGTGGTTACCAGAGGGTGAGGGCGGGGTTGGTAAATGAGGGTAAAGGGTGTCAAATATATGGTGATGGAAGGAGAAGTGACTCTGGGTGGTAAACACACAATGTGATTTATAGATGATGTATTACAGAATTGTTCCCCTGAAACATGTAATCTTACTAACCATTGTCACCCCAATAAATTTTAATTTAAAAAAGCATCACATTTATACTATAAATAAAAGAAACCTAATAATGCTTGTACATATGTACTTGAATGTATGTAAAGTAAAAACGTATCAATGATATTCAGTAAATCTCTTAATTCACCTCCACTTCCACCAACTGATTAATGAAAGCTCAATTTCCCTGTAAAATATATAGAAAATCAACTCATTCAAATGATCTAGGATATAAGCTTACGTTTGAAATCTGCCCTCAGTTTGCTTTAGTTGTTTTTAATTTCTTACTTTTAAGAAACTAAAGCATGAACTCTTGTGTGATACACTATAAGTATGATTTTTTAAAAGAAACCCATAACAGACCCCCAACAAGTGGATCTATACTCATAGATACCAATACTCATAGATACAAATAAAGATACCAATACAATATATGTCCTGATCACTTAAGAAATGATATTTAATTCTATCATGAAACAGTGACAGTACTTATCTTTATATAATGGAGTTTGGGGTAAGCTTTATTTATATATTTTCTATGTTCTTAATATTTTTAATAATGGACAGGTATACTTTTCCTCCAACTGCACAGACATTAGGATACGTATGCCAAACTGTATATATTCAAAGTTTAATAATAATGATAATAGCGCAAAAGATTTTAGAAACTGGGATTTATAATATATAGGGTCTCTTCAAGGAAAATAGTAAATATTAGAAATTGAATATTTTAGAATTAATAAAATAGTCAAAACACATCACAAATTTTTAAAAGCTGCCAAATGTCACATTCATATCCACAATTTAAAAAGGAGCAGTAACAACAATAATACTTCTATAATAATTAATTTCTTACATGTTCCGGGTACATTTTCTTTGCCTCTGTAAATGACAGAATTTTCTAAAGAGAAAGATAATTTAATCTTTCTTCTAACATGGTTCACTGGAATCTGGTTCTTATAATTCGGAGTTTTGAAAAGTTTATTTTAGTTTCACAGCTCATTAGTATAATGCAATGTTTTAAGCTTATTGTCAAAATTGAGGGAAAGGCTACCAATTTTCATGTGTACCATCACATTTCAGGTAATTTCAGGTTGTCCTACAGTTATATACCTTTATACTTTTATCACCAGGTGCTGAGGCCACATTTGCATCATTATTGCTATCTGGATCTGCTCTTCAGTGTCATAGTGCGTACTGAGTCATCAAAGCAGTGGGAGTCATGTTCCTGAGTGTCATTTCAATTCTGGGATGGCTGGCAGTTATTAATTATGGTGGGCATTTTGATGCATATACTCTGTGTGAAGATGATGGACAACACCCTTAAAGGTGAAGGTATTCTATAGTTGTAATAAGGTCCCAAAAGGGTGATCATGCTGGGTTGACCTGACCCAGGTAAGTCCTAAAAGGGACTGAAAGAGGAGATTTAGAGCATGAGGATAAAAGAAGGCCAATGGAGAGATCAACATGATAAAGAATTGCAGGTGGCTACTAGAAACAAGAGTAACCCCTAGCTGACTGCCAGAAAGACAGTGAAGGCCTGGATCCTACAAAGGCTAAGGACTTAATTTCACACACTGGAAAACCTCATATGCTTAAAGGAGAACCTTGAGTTACAGAGAGGGATAATATCAAGGCAATACCTTGATTTATGCTTTGTGAAACCCCAATGATAGAACCGAGCTCAGCCATGATCAAACTTTTGATTTACAGACATTTTTAGATTTAAAAAAAAAAAAAAAAAAAAATTAGTGTTGTTTAAGGCACTAAGGCTGCAGTAATTTATTATATGGTGATAGGAAACTAATATAATAATGATACACAGAAATAATATAAAATCCATACATATATTTTCTAACCCCAAACTAAATATATTCCCAACTCAATTTCTCCTTAGCCTGATTTCAAAAATATCCACAGCTATTCCAATGTACTTGGCACAAGAAAAAAAGAATGATGGAAGCAAATACCAACGGGAAGAGACAAGAATTTCCAGAGTTAAATTATTTTAATTTTGTGAAAATTAGAAAACATTTTAAAAAGTGAATGTTTCTAGGGCCCCTCTTAGGGATTTAAAAGGGGCCCATACAGGTGAAATACTAAAATAGCTAAAACATAAGTTCCCATGTGTCAAGCACTAGAATAAATATTTTTATTCATTATCTCATTTAATGAGATAATGAATAAATAAAGGATCAGAAGGAAGGCAAGTTATTTTACTGCACTCGTAATCATTTTCTCATCCTCAATTGCAATTACTGGGTGTTTGGAAAAGTCATGACGCATTTTTGCAACGAAAAACATAGAAAAAATATGTCATGACTTTTCCAACAACCCAACAGATCACTTTCTCTACATCACTGACATACCAAAAAAAAAAAAAAAAAAAAAAAAAAAAATTTAGGAAACACAAGCATACCTTGGCCAATATCAAGAAACCTATTTGAACAGATAGGCTGGCGCTAAGATTGAGCTTCACTTGTTTAGAGTCTATTGTTTTGATATCTTAAAATTCAGTATAATAAAATACGCTCAAACAAATATATGCATTGAACATTAAAGCCACAGTGAAAGGGAAGGGGTTTCTTAAAAGTGTTTCCTTTCCTAGAAGGAAAAGCCAGTGACCAGCATCATTATGCTGAAGCAACTGTGGAAAAGCAGTATGAAGGAATGTTGAAATACAAGTTCTCCACTAAAGAGCAGTAGGAATTTTGGGTCAACATTTCTGCATATTTTAAACCTTGGAATGTGCACTAAGACAATTTAAAAAAAAATTCCCTGATGGTACAATTTGTATGGCAGACAACATCTGGATAAAAATAATAATTTGCTGCCGTGATAGAATGGTACTCTGAGCCTAAATGCGATACTTCAGAACTTGAATTTGAGAGTGAGTTCAGAAAATTAACTTTAGAGTGAAATAAATATAAAAGATCCTCTCTTCTGCTAGGTGGACTAATGTTACACTCACTGCATTTCATTCTTCATACTAGGAACTTACATCATGTTCCTCAAAAGATAGCTGTCTATCCATATTTTAAAATTCAGGACAAATTAAGACTTTGTAAAAGTCATAGGATTTGAAGGTATTCTCTCCTTTTCTTTTGAGAAATAGAAACTAGTAAGGTAAGGAAGCTGTGAGTTCATGGAAACATACTTCTATTTACAAAGTTCTTAAGACAGAAAAAAGTAAATAGTATACACATGTGAGGAATTTTATATAGGGAATTTTTAATCTTCAAAACAACTGAATTGTCAGAGAATTAAAAAAAACACAATTATATAATATGGATAAAAGTGATAGATTCTTCCCATCTATTTGTTATTGAAAACTACATGATTTAAAAGCTAAATAATTTTGTGTGATTTTTGAATACATTTATTAAAGACAAATACATTAGAATAGCATAATTTGCAAAATGTATTCATAATGGTGATTCTAATTTAATTTTAAAATCAATGAATTGTCCTTTGGATAATTATTTATGTATCACTGCTAATTAACTTATTTTAACAAAATATATAATGAACGGTTTAATAAAAATATACTTAAGCTACTAACTAGGGCAATGTTCATTGTTTTGCCCTGATTTTCAAATTAAATATATTTGTATAAATTTATGTTCAGCATTAACTGATAGTTGGAAAGATCTCATATTACTCTCCCTACATTCAGTTCCTTCATTGTGTAATTGTTAGGACTCATTAATGGCTGCCTCTTTTAAAGGAAGCATATGCTCTCCAGTTCGGCTCCATGCCATAACCCTCCTCAACTGCTTACATGCTTAGCCTCCTTAGGCATTTGAATTTGATTATTGTCTTGCATATAAGCAGGCATATAAATAATTTTGAGTTCATGATAAAAATAGATATATACTTACTACTATTTATATTTCTACAATTTATGATAAGTGTTTAATTCACACTACATAAAACAGAGAAGAATTTTAATTCACTTATAAGAAAATGATTTTGCATATATGTTAAAACTGAAAATCATGTAACTCAATAAGCGTTTATTAATTCCTATTAGTGCGATGCCTGGTGCTGAGTTCTTTGATATGGCTCCTAATCTCCAGACTATATTTTATTCAAAAATTATGGTAAAAATGTTTATTTTATCAATCCCAATTGATAAATATAAAAATATTATATTTTCCATTTTAAAATGGTAATTGATTTTATATTTTAATAACCAAAATGTTTATTTAATTTATATTTTTGAAGAACATATTAAAATCTATTAATTTTTAATAAAGCTACATTAAATTTTTAAAATTTATTAAAACATTACTCTCAATAGAATACAAATTATGTTCCATAGATGATTATAACAACAAAATTATACAGTTTGATAAGAAGGCTAGAAAAATGAGCCTTGTGGAATAAAATAAACTAACAATATGCATTATTTGCTTGTTAGTCATTTAAATACTGCTAAACCATTAAGAATATACCAAGGCATGCACAAAAATAAGTTCAATATTCTTTAGTATTTTTTCACATTTTAATAATATAAGACAGCTTTATATGTGCTTTTTTTCTTTATGAAAGTATAATTGTCAAATAAGATGACAGAAAGCATTATATTAAAGTTTATTAGATTAATTTATTCTAATTTTTGAATGTAGAAACATGTTAAATGGCCCTCCTTTTGTAATCCTGCCAATTCCTTGCAAATATTAAAGGGAGACCTACAGTAAGTGGTGCTAAATTTGTAAGTAGTTTCCACAAACTACACCTAAGTGCTTGTTCACGGCTGTTCATATTACTGTCATTTTAGGTTCTATTTGTTTTTTAAGGTTAGTAGTTTCTCTGTCAAGGTTATTTTCCATTTAAAATTGGTTCAAAAATAAAAACAATGAATTAGCATTTGAACTGAAATTACCATGTGTGTTAGTGTTAGGAAAAACTAATGGAGAATAAATTTCATGTGTGAAGTAAATATTTATTTTTGAAGGGATGACCACAATTCCACATTCCTTTCTAAGCAACATCTAAGTGCTTTATGGATCTAATAAATAACCCCCTCCACAAAGATAAATCTCTGTTATAGTTTGTTATTGTAATATATTTGAACCATGAATATAAAAAAATCAAAAAGCATTAAGGAATTTACTTATATATAGCATAAATTATATTAAATGTGATAATAAAAACTATTTCTGTAACAGATCTTTCAATAAATATGAAATAAACCTGACTGATATAAAAATATTTGGTCCTAATTTACATGATACTGGTTTTTTTTTATTATTCTTTGAATGTTCATTAAATAATAAAGCATATCACAAGAGTGGGAGCGGAAGGTAAAAAAAAAGCATATCACAAACAATAGCATGTTAGAGTAGATGAAATATGAAATCATAACTAAGGGTGCTTATTCTAGGAATGCAAGGATGCTTCAATGTAGAAAATTAACACAATGCACTATTTTCATGGGTTAAAGAGAAAAGCTTGAAAAGTATATTAATAAACATAGAAAAGGCATAGGCAAAAATTCATCATTTTTTCATTATTCAAACTTCCTAGCAAAAAGGCACATACTCATACTTCTATGATCTGATTTAAAACATCTATTAAAAATATCAGAAAAAAAATCATATTGATTGGAAGCTGCCTAGAATCTATCAGGAACAAGATCAGGAGGTCCACTATAACCTTATTTTTCAACATTGCTTTGCAGAACCTAATATTTCTAATAAGCAGTATCAAAAACGGAATGGAAAAAATATTAATGAATATGTCACTAGTTTTCAATACCCTGTTTGATGTCCAACTAGGACATGCAATACCTTAAAAGACTCAATTGACAATGGTAATCAAGGGCCTGCCAAGTGGCGTGGTGGTTAAGCGCTGGCTTGGGAAGCCAGCGGCCCCGGTTCGGTCCCACATATGAGGGCCAGTGACACTGCCCTCAAAAAAACAAACAAAAAAAGAACCCCATCAGACAATGGTAATCAAAACTATATGGCACCTGTGAATGATCGTAATAAAATATATAAAAGGCCTATATTGAAAAACTATAATATATCACTGAAGTACATAAGATACCACCTGAATAAAAGCAGATACTTTATAATTTCAACTTAATAATAAGAACATCATATGATAGTCTATAAACGCAATGCATTTCCATTCAAATCCCAAAGGGTTTTTATGAAATTAAATAAACTACTTGTAAAATTTACATAGAAAAATATGGACTATGAATAATCAATGTTTGGCCAGAATCTTACTGTTTTTTTAAATATTAATACATAATATATAGATGTTAAATTGTACATATTATCTTACTACAAAGCTATATTAAGACTATATGATTGGTATACATAGACAAATAGGCCAATGAATGGCAAAAATGAGCCCAGAGCTGGCTCAGTGTAAATATGGAAACTTGTTATATGACAGAACTAAAAACCTAGTCCAGTGGAAACTATAATCAGTACCCATTATCTCACTATCAATTCAATATCTCTCAATCAATCAGGTAGATTAGAAATTTAAGTGTTATAAACAAATAACATAACTTTTAGGAAAATAATGTTGATTATTTGTTATTAAGGGTAGGTAAAACATTATTTTTAAGGAGAAAACAAAACAATTTTGATGTAAAAATAGGAAGAAATCGAGTTCATAAAATTTGTATTTACAACACAGAAAAGAGAGCAAAAAGTAAATCAAGTAGAAAGTAAAGGCTTTTGTAATATACATCAACATTTGATCCAGAATATTTATTTATAAAATCCTACTTAACAGTAAGGAATAATTTTCAGATGAGCAAATAGCATGTCCCAATGCTTCACTGTAGAGGATATTTGAATCATCAATAAACAAATATTCTAGTTACTTATTTCTATGTGACAAACCATCCAAGATTGGGTGGACCCATTGGAAATGTTCTCTCTTAGAATCTCTAAAGCAATTTCTGTGAGAATGTGGCCTGTGCTAGACTAGCTCTTAGGCTGGATGGCCAGAAAATCTGTGGGTTAGTCAGGCATCTCCCCATACTGCCAAAAGACTATTTTAGTTTTCCTGATATCATACTGGATTTCTTACAAGATTGCTGTCTTCCCCCAGAATGAGCAAAAGACTTGAAGATTAAAATGCCAGTCTGGGCCCAGATATTGGCACACTGTCATGCCCACCATATTCTGTTGGACACAGCAAGGGAAAACATATACTTCCACCTTTAGTAAGGGGACCTTCATAGAGCTTGTGGCCTGCCACAAACTTTGAAAACAATCTTAAATTATCAGTAGTAAAATAAGTACATTAAAACTATGACAAAATTCTACTTATTCAACATTTTACAAGCCAGAGGTTTAATCTCTGAAAATAGTGATTGCTGGTGAAGAGGTAAACAAAAAATCACAGGCACTCCTGAGGGAGTGGGTGTGGGTACAACTTTTTGGAAGGCAGTATTTACAATATCTAGTAAAGTTGAAAATGCTCAAATCCTGGGGCTTAGCAATTCTGCTTCTATATGAATAACCAATAGACACTCTCACAAATGTCCATCAGGATATTTGCACATATTCATACTAACATTCTCTGTTCATAGTAGGAAAAAATGCAAACTACTAGACTGGTTCTCTCCTTGCGAAGGAAAATGAGAAAGGAAAAAGAAATGGGTTCTCATTTATACCTGTTATATTTAATATTTAATTTCATTTCTGAAAAATTTAAAGTAAACATAACATAATGTGAAGATTTACTAAAGCCTTGGAATTTTGTAAATGAGCATCCATTACATTCATATATTATTTTCAGTGGATAAAATTATTTTAAAACTTTAACAAATGTTTAATACAGATTACATGGGAAACATTTCCAGTTACACTGGATTCTGTAATTTAGAGCTCAGAAAGCATGTTTTAAGGGAGAAAGTATATGTATATATATATTAATGTAGTTAAAGGAATATTTATTATTTGGCAAAGTATTTAATCTGTGCTTCAATTTAATTCATGCACCTTAAATACATCAGACAAGAGAAGAAAAAGAAAGCTCATTTTTTGTTTGTTTCCTGCATATATAAATATTATATCTATATAATTATCAAACATTAATGTATTCATACAAATTGAAAATGGACACCTGTGTTTCAGGTTATCATTATTATTAAATCAGATAAATCGTTTACATGAAATTAATAATTTATATTATGATCTCTTTATGAAAGCATTTCTCACACTGTAATTTTATAGTGATATAATTATAAACCACATAAAGTATCATTTAAAAAAATTTATAGTTATGACACTCAAATAATTATCAGTATATTCCTTTGCAGAGATAAACTACAAGGTAAGTATTTTGGCTAGCCTTATTTCTTAATATTTGTTGGAGATGTTTTCTTTAGTTTTAAGTAGCAATTTTTAAAATGTGCCCTATCTGCTGTAGAAAATATATGTTCTCCAGGTCTGGGATACATTTTTAATATAGGTATGTTAGTTCAATTTTGATAATTGATTTGGTTAAATCTATATTTTATTGAATTTCTGTCTGATCCATCATTTACTGTAAGGACTGTCTTAAATCCTCACAATAATAATAGATTTATTAATTCCTCCTTGTAGTTCTGTTAATCTTTCTTTTATAGCTGAAGCTAGATTATTAGGAGATATATATTTCCAGTTGTTATATTACCATCTACCATTATGAAATGGTGTACTATTTTTCCTATAATGCTTTGTGTTAAAGTATTTTTGTCTGATCCAATATTTGTTAATAACTGATGTTAGTTTAAAGGTGGCATGTTTTTTCCTACCATTTGATTTCATATATTTACTAGGTCCTTATGTTTTACGTTTGTGTCTTATAAGTGATTATTTTAATTAACTAGAGATTTTAGTCATTTATGTTTACTGATAATTTAGATTCATTTCTATTGCATTACTTGTGCTTTGTGTTTTTCTCCTTTTCATTTCTGGTCAGTTTCTGAAATGAATTTTAATTCCATTTTCCTCTTTAATACTTGGAAAATTATACACTGTGTTTTCATTTATTTCAATGGTTATGCTATAGATTTAAACATACATATTTACAATAAAATCCAAAGTCAAGGAATACCTTAATTCATATGAAAAAGAAAAACAAAATCACTATTATGTTCATCATCTCTCTTCCCAATTAAAAGACCCTACTTGCCTATTACTTTAATTCTATTTTTTAAATCCACAAAGTATATATCATTATTACTGTTTTATTAATGCAGTGCTTATTTAGCTGTTCTCACGCGTATCATCAATTTTCACACCATTTTTTCCTGCAAGTACAACCTCCCTTTGTAGATCATTTACCCTCTTACTGAAATACATCTTTCAAAAGTAACTTTATTGATAGCCTTCTGGTAGTATTCTCAATAGTGAGTGCTCAGTTTTTCTTTATTGTCCTTGTTGTTGTTGTTGAAACATACTATTGAAAAACAGTTTAATGAAATACAGAACCTCTGAGTGAATTATTTAAGCATTTCAAGATATAATTGCATTGTGTGGGGTTTCCATTACCTCTGTCAAGATGAAACTTGCCAAATTGACATTCATTTTTCTGAAACTTGGAAACATTTACATTATTCCTTTGGTATTCTAAAGTTGCAGTAAATCCACAAAATGGATTTATTATATTTCCCTCAAGATACATTAGAATTTCAGGATATAAAACTGTTGTCATTCATCAACTGGGAAGATTTGTTAAGCATGATCTCTTCAAATATTCTCTTTATATCCTTATTTTATTTCCTGCTGGAGATCTGTTTAGAATTATGGTAGAATTTTTTTTTCCCTTTTCATCCTCCATGACCCCTAACTTCCCTTTTATATGTTCTACTTCTTTGTTTTACTTTGTTGCATTCATATAATAGCCTAACTCTTAAATGCTTATTCAATAGCTGGGTCTAATCTGCTGTTTAATTCATTAATTTAATTTTCATATTTAATCATTACATTTTCCTTTTTAGAGATTTGATTGCTTCTTATTCAGATCTCACTATTAATTTTATATTGACAATTTTTTCTTTATCCTACTTTCAATATCCTGTTTAATTTTCCAATATAAGCATGCTCATTAAATTACGTTGAAGAATACAAAACTTGCAACATGTGGTTCAAAAGAATACACTATGTATCTGGTAAATTCAATAACTGCTCCAATTTTTGAAGGCAGATTTAAGACTCTTTGCTTTCTTCAATATTTGGGATTATTATTATTATTATTTTAAGAATGAATTTTCCTTCAAATACATTTGTGAAGTCTTGTTTGTGATGATGTCTGTCAAGAAAGGATTTTGCTCCTACTGTATACAGATGGCATTACAGAGTCAGGATTGTTTTTACTTTATCTTCCATCATGACAATACTGCATGTCAGACATTGCTTCTGGTATACGACAATTTCTTTCTAATAAAAGCATTAGAGTGTGTCCTCATACCTTATTCATTAGATCTGGCACCTTGCAACTTCTGGCTCTTTTCAAAGTCAAAATGAATGAGGACATCAAGACAGCCACAACAGCGCAACTAAAAACACTCACAAAAAGAGGACTTCCAGATCTGCTTCAGAAAGTGGCAAGTGTGTTCAAAGCGACAGGGAGTATTTTGAGGGAGATTAATAGCAATGTGTCTTTTACTGCATATATATATATATATATATATATATATATATATATATATATATACATACAGTAAATATATATATATATATATATATATATATATATATATATATACATACAGTAAATATATATATATATATATTTTGATCACACCTTGTATTACGCATGTCTGCTATGTCTCCCAGTCTTGGCCAGGTGGCCTTAAGTAGTTGGTACCCTACGGGATCCAGTTGCAATCTCCCTGATCATCTGCTCTGAGTGCTCCAGGAGTGTCCTTTGTGTAGGTTGTATTGTGTCCTGTGTTATAATTGAGTCTTGATTATTATGGGCATGTCATTGTGTGGAACTGACCCTCAGGATAACTGGCTGTGGGGTTTGGCCAAGACCACAGCTTATAGGCTGCCGTGCAGGGGAGCTTATCCCATGGAGCAAGACTTGCCCTGGGGGGCTCTGGTGTATACGGAGACAGCTCTTTAGTTGTGCAGCTTGTGGGGCTAATTGGGTGGTGCTCTGCTGTGGTCTGATGCTAACCTCCAGGTATGTTGGTTTTGGGGCCTCTTAAGGGGCTCCATTGCAAGCCTATATCCACCACTAACTGCAAATGTCAGGGATACCTATCAGGAGCTACAGAGTTATCTGTGTTTGTTTGCTGCCTGCTTTGGACCTGGAGGAGTGTAGAGAGGCCATGCTATGTACCGAGTATCCCTGCAACCAGTACCATACCTAGAGTAGCACCACAAAAAGCCCAGGATATCCTTAAGCCTGCTGCTGCCCTCTGACTCCCGTAAGGCTCAGCTGCTGATAGAACTACATGCAGTCCTCGAGTTGGATGTGGCAGGGTCTCAGGGAGTCACCAAGGTGAGATGAGTGGTGTTCACCAGATTAATGCATATTCTGGTTTGCTGCCAGTGCTGTGCCTGGAGCTATCCAAAAATGTCTCAGAGCACGCTGAGGCCAGTTACCACCAAGTGGGCCCCATGGGCACTGTCCAAGAGTGCAACTCAGGTGTTCTGCCTGCTGGCCGTGAAATTGCTTCAGGCTTTTCACAAGTTGAGTAGTCTGGGGTCCCATGGAGTCACTAGGATAGAGCAAGAAGAATTCACCAGTTCAATGGAGATTCAGATTTGGCCATTTATGGGAGGGCTCAACACAGGCAAGATCGTGCCTGCCTACTGGTTGTACTCGGGGAGGATTCTACACAGGGGAAATGGTAACTGTCCCTCCATTCCTAGCCCTGCAGCCACACAACTCAATCTTTCCCTATATGTCTCTTACACATCCCAATTACATTCCTTAACCACCACCAGCGCCCAGGTTTAGTTCCTGTGAATCTATGCACAGGCCCTATAAGAGGCCATCTGTATTTTCTGTAGCCTTCTCTTCCACTAGATGGTTGGAATCACCACTGTTTTTCACAGCCAGATGTTGTGGGGGCTCCTCTTCCCAGCACCAGTACTTCAGGTTGGGGAGTCTGGTGTGGGGCTGGGATCCTTCACCCCTGGGTCTGGGACCTCTGCAGCCCAGATATCCCTGGCAATTCTTAACTGTCACCCTCAGGTGTAGGGCCAGACCATTCTGTATCTCCACCCTTCTTCCCAACCTACCAGATTTGAGGTTTTTTTTTAAAAATATTTTCAGTTATAAAATTTCTGTTCAACTAGACTTCAGATGATTCTCCATTTTGATTGTTCTATGATTTAGTTGTAATTCTAATGTGGTCACAGGAGGACGCAAGAACAGCATTTATCAACTCTGTCATCTTGGATCCTTACCAAGGTAACATTTCTTTAAAAATGTTTTTTCTTTGGAAAAATTAGAATTCAAAAATTAGGACTCTGAACATATGAATTTTATGCAGAATATTGGAGAAACAGTCCTTTGTAATTATCTTAGTTAGTTCTGGCTGCTGTAACAAAATACCATGCCCTGAGTATCTTAAACAACAAACATTTATTTCTTACAGTTTTAAAGACTGGGAAGTTCTAGATCAAGGGGTTGGAAGATCTTAAGTCTGTTAAGGTGCCACTTCCTGGTTTGAAGATAGCTATCTTCTCATTGTTTTTTCACATAGCAAAGAACAGAAGGAGCACTCTGTCTTCTAACTCTTATAAGGGCTAATGCCATTCATGATGGCTCCACCCACATGACATCATCTAGTCCTAGTTATGTCCCAGACTCCACTTCCTAATACCACCACATTGTGGAATAGGGTTTAATTATATGACATTTGGAGGGACACATTCAGTCCAGAAGAGTAATCATCATATTTGATTTGGTGTCTGTCAATTTGTTTATTACTAGGTGTGTGAATAAAAGTTATCTGAACTTTAAGCTCCTTACCTGGCTATGTTTACAGTGAGGATAAAGTATAATGTTGCATCTAATTTAGTACCATACTGACACATTTTATGTTCTTGATATATGTTTGCAATTATTATTATTAAAAACAGAAAAATCCAATTTGGAAAGATAGTATGATATTCTTGTCCTGGAACCAAGGATAAAAAGGATCTACTTAAGTATCCTGTGAAATTAAATGATATAATATTCATTTAAAGCAATATAAATGCAGAAAAATAATTAGGATTAAATTAGAAAGACATCTGCTTTAAAAACCTTTGATTATTATTTGTTTAGTATTCCTTACTAATTACTTTTTAAGTTTGTAAACTCATCTTTATAGAAATGTGTTGTTAATGTAAAATAACAGAGCTTTGGGTAAATTAGAAACATAACTGAACATGAAGGTACAACAATATACTACTTTAACCTCATTTAGCTTGGTAGAGTATCTACTAATATACATCTTGTAATTATTGCTGTCTTTCCAAATATTTTATAACCTATTGTTAGCCATATTTTAGAGATTCAAAAGTATTTTCCATGTATGGATAATGACCTATGATTATTTCTGAGATATTTCACTTTCAATTTATAACTTCTATACCAGTTAAAAGTAAGGAATAATTAAAAAAAACCAACACCTTATTATTTTTTATGCAATTACTAAGACTGGGTTTTTCCACAGCCCTTTCTATCAGGCTATCCATCAAATATTTTCCCTTGCCAAATATAAACACACACACACACACACACACACGGTGCCAAAAAAAGTATACACATTTTAAGAAAGGAAAAAAAAAAGTGTATTAAAATTGTAACACTCAGTATATGCCAATAAAAAAAGACGAATAGAAGCCATTGCTAAATATCACTATGATCACCTTCGAAGTACTCCCTTTTGGAAGCTAAGCTCTGATGCCAGCACCTAGTCCACCCTTCAAAGCAATTTTGGAACTCTTTTTCTGGAATGGCCATCAGAGCTATCATCGTATTAGCCTTGATGTCCTGAATGTGATCAAAATGTCTTCCTTTCAACATTTTCTTTATCTTTGAGTCAAGAAAGAAGTCATTGGGGGACAGATCAGGTGAGTAGGGAGGGTGTTCCAATACAGTTATTAGTTTACTGGCTAAAAACTCCCTCACAAAGGGTTGCCCAAATGGCTCAGTTGGTTAAGAGCTGGCTAAGAGTGTGAGCTGAACTCTGAGCAACAGCAGTTTGATGTCCAGCCAGAGCTGGGCAGCTGCTGAGCTGCCAACAGGTGGCAGGATGGCTCAGCTTAAAAAAAAAAGAAAAGTAAAGAAAATTCATACAAAAATTCCTTCACAGACAGTGCATTGTCATGATGCAAGAGCCATGAATTGCTGGCGAAAAGTTCAGGTCTCTAACTTTTTCATCTTTCAGCACTTCCAAGTAGTAAACTTGGTTAACTGTTTGTCTAGTTATTATAAAATTATAATTAATAATCTGATATCAAAAAAAGTTTAGCAACATTGTTGCAACAAGTTCACTGATTTGTCAGACCTCGTGTGTGTGTGTGTGTGTGTGTGTGTGTGTGTGTGTGTTTATGTATTGCTTGAAAAGCTGGCTGTCTTACATTGATTCTTCTATTCATAGACAAAGCTTATAAATAACATATTTAAAGTATGGCCATCAATGCAGAAATAAATTAATGCAATAACCTAAAATGTTAAACATATATTTCACAATAAAATAATGTACCAAACATCTGACCTGGTCATTTCTCAATATAAGAAAAGTTTAAACATCATTCAAAAATTGTAATGAGACATGAGTTATTAAGTATTTTGGTTCCCAGTTCTAAGTGTTACTGATATAATTTATTTTTTTTGAATAATGATGCTAAATATAAAACCACATGATTCTAGTATTATATATGAATATGATGTAAGATAAATAACAAAATACTATTAACATGGTTATATTCAACATGGAAACTATCTTTCATATTTATCTTCTTAAATTCTCATCAATTTTCCACTTTCAAAATCAATATCTAAAACTATACAGTAGACCCTTTAAAAATGCATGGGTTGGGGCACTCGATGATTTGCTTAAAACTTTTTACTCCAAAAAACTTAACTACTGAGTCTACTGTTGACCAGAAGCCTTACCAATAACATAAACAGTTGATTAACACATATGTTGTGTGCTCTAAGTATTATATACTGTATTCTTACAATAAAGTTAGGCAAAGAAAATGTTACGTGATATATAGATGATGTAATATAGAATTGTATACTTGAAACCTATGTAGTTTTATTAACCACTGTCACTCCATTGAATTTAATTTTTAGAAATATTATAAAGAAAATCATAAGGAACAGATAATACATTTACAGTGTTTATTGAAAAAAATTCACTTTTTTAAAATATTAAAATTATTGGGTGACAATGGTTAGTAAAGTTACATAGGTTTTAAGTGTACAATTCTGCATTACGCCATCTATATATCACATTGTGTGTTCACCACCCAGAGTCAGTTCTCCTTCCATCACCATATATTTCACCCTGTTTACCTTCCTTTACCACCCTCTTCCCCTGCTCACCTTGTGGTAAATACTATACTATTGTCTGTGTCTATAAGGTTTTGTATCTTTATTTGTTTGTCTTGTTTCTTTGTTGCTTTCAGCTTTATATCAAGGAACTCATATGGTTCCTGACTTTCTGTGTGACTCATTTAGCTTAGCATAAAAATCTCAAGATCCACCTCATACTGAATAACATAGTTTGAATTAGGCAGATCCACTTAAAAGTGGATTTTCCCCCGCAAAAATGGAATAAGAATAGTTCAATGATCTATATAGTAAATAAACATTTCCCCATATTTTAAGAAGGATCATAAGCAGTATAAAGATGAGAATTTTGAAACACTTCATAAAAAAAAAAAAAAAAAAAAAAAAAAAAGAATTCCAAACTGTGATAGTCCTGAGAATGCTTGGAATCAGGGAAGAGTGCAAATTTTCTGGTTTTGACATGACTTAATACCATGAACAATAATCTGCTTTCTAGGCTTCCCTTTGAGTTTAGATATTATATTTTCAATATGTTGGTTTTATATAGATTTCATAAAAAATCATTTACCACTTCTACAGATCTTTCCAAATAACTAGAGAATTAAATTGGCAGAGGTAAAGAAGTAGCATTCTTAGGAGGGAAAAATACTTTTCATTTCTCAATACAGTAAGTGATATTATAATTGGATATCAGAAATAAAGTTATAGAAAATTCCATGCTGGATTTTCTGTTTGCGATGTACCTGTATAAAATTCACTTTTTTCAAACAGCATTCATGAAAGTGCCCCAAACCATTTAATCTTATTTCCCCTCTCTATACTTGCAAGAGTAAAATATCTCATAGTGGCACTTCCTTTGTAAAACCATCACTATTCAATATCTGAATCTTTTTGGCACATTTTGAGTGACAACACTCAGAGCAGACCTTGGTAAGTCAGTACTGATATTCAACTTTCATAGAAAGCATACTTCTTATTTTCTGTTAACGCTTTTGGCAAGTATCTGTAGAAATATCATGGACAGTATTCCCTTTACATGTACCTACTTAAATTTATGAAACATAAATGTATGTGGCCTCACTGACTGAAGTATTTAGTTAAATTCTTGTACCATTAAAATTGGTTCAGTAATGAAGCACTGGTAAAATCCCCTGTGGTAAGTTCTTTGTGCCTGATCCATACATATAATTCTCTTTGTAGTTTAAAATAAATTATTTATAAAGATATTGTGTGTTTAATAAATAGTCAAAGAAAGGTAAGGGGATTATTGAAACAAAATATTCTTCAAATTATAATAATAATGCAGATGAGACAGTACTAAAATGTGGCAATACCTTTTTTCGTTGTGGTAAAAACACATACTAAATTTACCATCTTTATTATTTTTAAGTGTACAAATCAGTAGTGTTAACTACCTTCCCGTTGTTGTGCAGGAGATCTCGAAAACTTTTTCATCTTACAACACTGAAACACACTAAATACTAATTCTCCCTCCCCCTAGTCCTTGGTAACCACTGTTCTATTTTTGTGATTCTATGACTTTGTCTACATTAGATACATCATATAAATGGCATCATATAGGATTTGTCCTTTTATGACTGACTAATCTTTCTTAGCATAATGCCCTTGAGATTCATCCATGTTGTAGTATGTGACAATTATGTTCACAAACTTGTTGCAACTATGTTTCTAACCTTTTTTGATATCAGAGGATTATTCATTATAAATTTGCACCAACTGAACAGTTAATCAAGCTTACTATTTGGAAGTGCTTATAAGGCTGTGCAAAAAAAGTTAGATGACATGAACTTCCCGCCAATTATTCATGGCTCTTGCATCATGACAATGCACCAGCTTACATGGCACTGTCTGTGAGGGAGTTTTTAGCCAGTAAACAAATAACTGTTTTTGAACACCCTCCCTACTCACCTTATCTGCCCCCCACCCCTCCAATGACTTTTTTTCTTTACCTAAAGATAAAGGAAATATTGAAAGGATGACATTTTGATGACATTCAGGACAGCAAGAGTAATACAACAGCACCTCTGCTGGCCACTCCAGAAAGAGTTCCAAAATGTTTTTGAAGTTTGGACTAGGTGTTGGCATTAGTGTATAGCTTTCCACAGGGAGTACTTCTAAGGTGACCGTAGTGATATTCAGCAATGAGGTATGTAGCACATTTTCCAGGATTAGTTCGTGAACTTGTCATACCTCATATCTCTTCAAGGTTTTGCTTTGATTTCTTTTGAATGTATACCCAGAACTGGGATTGCTGTACCATATGGTAATATTATTTTTTATTTTCTTAGAACCCCTCCCCGCCAGCTGTTTTCCATAATAGTTGAAAATTTTTACATTCCAAGCAGTGTATGACTGACTGTTCCAAATTCTCCATATTTTATCACATGTTATTTTCTGTTCTTTTGTTAGTGGCTGTCTTCATGGTTGTGAGGTGTTATATCATTGGGGCTTTTATTTGCGTTTCCCTAGTGATTAGGATGTTGAACATTTTTTCATGTTCTTATTAGTCATTTGTGTGTCTTATTTGGAAAAATATCTATTCAAGTCCTTTGCCTATTTTATAAAAAGGGTTATTTGGTTTTCTGTTGTTCTTGTTATAATTGTTTTGATTTCTAAAACTCTCTTATATGTTCTGGAAATTAACTCCTTGTCAAATATGATTTCAAAATGCTTATTTCTTATTCCATAGGTAGCCTTTTCACTTTAATTGTTTCCTTTGTCACACAGAAGTTTTTAAGTTCTACATAGACCCATTTACCTTTTGTTGTTATTGTTTCCTGTGCCTTTGGTGTCTTATTCAAGAACTTTCTGCCAAATCCAGTGTCACAAAGCTTTTCTCCTATATTTTCTTCCAAGAATGCAACAATTTTAGGTCTTACATTTAGGTCTTTAATCCCTTTGAGTTAATTTTTGTATATTGTGTTAAGTAAGGTTCCAACTTAATACTTTTGCATGTGAATATAATGTTTTCTTTAAAAGTAATTGATTGTATTGATAAAATTTAAATCTCTTAAATAGAAATTATATAATGGTGGATCAAGACTATATATGGGTGACAGTATCTTTCATATTTTCCTCTATTTATACTGGAGGGTATTTATAAACAAAAGCCTTAGCTACCCCCATATAAATTGTCTCTTCTATGTAAGGATACAGGTTCCCAGCTTCTCTTGACCCTTTAGAAACCTGGCCTTGTCAGTATGCCAGGACTTTCCTGGAGTCAGAAAGCTGTTGTACTTTTGGATAAGGAACAGGCAAGCCACTTTGCTACATTCCCCATTACTCCCTGTTGTCATAGCAGCACATAGGTGAAGTGGCAGGGGCTTTCAGCATCACTCTTCCACTTTTATTCTTCTCATAGTAGAGTTAAGAGGAAAACTAACCACTACTTGTCCCCTTAATCTATTTCACAAGTAGAAAAAGTAAAAATTGACCTAGAGGGCTACATATTTCAAGAAAAGATAAAAAGTGCTTTTTTTTTTTTTCCCCTCTGTAAGTGAAGAGTACAGTTCGACCTGGTACATTTCATACATTCACATTACCTACCCACTCCCTATAGGCATTTGAGGTTGCAAACCCTGCTTTAAGCTGGTATTCATGTTAACAGCAAGAAGTGTGCCATAAATATTCTCAAAAGTTCATCATTATATATCTTGCTCCTAAGGGAAGCAGAAATGATAAAATATTTTATTAGTAGATAGGAGCACTACTTCAGTTCAGTGCATGCTATTTATTTTTTCTCTCAAAATTGAATAAAAGCCCCCTGGCATGTGAATACCACAAAGTATGATAACTGACAATTCTCCAAAATATTCAAAGTTGTCTTTTGGAAAAAAGTTTTGCTCAGTTTCCATGGCGAATATGCTATTTTATTAAACCGTTTACCATTCGTGATTAAGAACAGAATTTAAAGTGCCTATAGAGTATTGTTTTAAGAAGATTCACTACTTTTCACACACACTCTCACACACACAATAATAGAGTAGGTAATAAGTATATGAAAGATAAACAGGTTTCAATAAAACAGTAGTTAAGTTCTGTAAAGTAAATATTTAAACATAAAAAATTCCTTCAAGCCATCTAAAGTTGTTGTTAGAAATGTAACATGATAGGAAAATTCTGGTTTAACAGTTTACATTTGAAATATTTCATCCGTTTTGGTAACAAAGGTGCTTTTACCAGCTATCATTACATTCTTTAAAATGTCACAGTGCTTTGAGTCCTCCCAAGATGAAGGTCCTTTCTTCCTTGCCTCTCATTCCCTAAATTATTTTCTGAAAATAGCAATCTTTACCAGTTTAACTGGCTCCAACTCTGAGCATCATGTCATTGGTTCCTTTTCTTTCTTTACAAATGGAGTTCAAATATTCTTTTCCCCAAAATAATGGTCCCTCCTCAATGCATCTCTGGTGTTAGCAGGGCCCACCAGGAGCTAAACTTCCACCCATCTGGGTAGCATCCTATGGCATCCCCCTTCACTCTTCTTCCCCTTCTCCCCCTCATCAGATTCACTGCCCAGTTCAAACCAATATGACATCCCCTAACACCATTACATTCTTTCAAGTGTTCTTACTCTAGAGACTGTAAGCTCTGGCAGGCCACCCATGGCAAAGCTGCCCTCCCCACACTCAACCTGGTGCCCAACCAGTACATTGCAATCTCTGGAGACAGTTGCAATAAAAAAAAAAAAAAAACAACACCATTTTTTTTTTAAATTATAAAATTATCAACTTTATTTATACTTTGGTATTTGTGAAGTAAATGATATAAAACTTATAACAAAATTAAGACTTTCAACCCCTTCCAGAAAAAAAAAAAAAATCCAGGGCTGGCCGAGTGGCTCAGTTGGTTAAGAGCTCGCTCAAGAGTGTGAGCTGAGCTCTAAGCAATGGCGGTTCGATGCCAGCCTGAGCTGAGTTGCCGCTGAGCTGCCAACAGGTGGCAGGCTGGCTCAGCTAAAAAAAAAGAAAAAAAAAAAAAAAAGTCCTGTAGTAGTACCTAACCCCACAAAAGCTTATAGAAAATCAAACAGAGAAAATAAAATACATAAATACATCATCAGCATATAACTATCAAAGTATTTGATACTTTATAATAATTCCATGCTTATTACAGAGTCTTTAGAATTATTGTAGTTTTCCACGTAGTTCAGAACCAGAAAAATGATGTTCTGCTTTATGTTCACAATACTACAATGGTCTACAGAAATGTAGACCTGAAATCTATATCATTTTACTAACCAATGTTGCCCCAATAAATTTTTAAAGATTAAAAAAAAGTCATTTGGTTTTAATGCTCATTTTAAAGCCGTTTAACATGTGAGCTGGGATACATGATAAAATTAATTTCCTAAAATTGCAAATCTGAGAAAGAGAATCTCAACCACAATAAAATCACTAAATCATAGACAATTGGAAAAACTGAAATAGTATTCATTTCTTTGTTTTGTTTAACAAACAATTATTTGTTATATGCTCTATTAGGCATTCTTATGGGCTCTGAATAACAGGGTAAGGGAAGAGCCTAATTTTCTTATTTATTAGTTTGTGCACTATCATAGAAGACATAAAATGCAATCTGATCAGTTAATTAACAAAAATTTCTAGTCCAAGGAGTCTCACACTTGAGTACATACTTAATCACCTTGAGAGTTTTAAAATATACTATTGTTTGTGTCCCTCCCCTAGAGTTTCTGGAGTGAGTTCCATGTGTTTGAATGTATAAAAGCCCTTTCATGACTCAGATGTACAAGCGTAATGGAGAAACATTTGCCTGAAGTATTATGTTAACCAGAGATTTAAAGTAAGGAAATGTGAAAGAACTTAAAATTTGTGCATTTCTAAAGCCCACTCAATGTCAAAAACATCACCTTAAAATAGACTTCCCAGAATTGAAAGAGTCTAAACTTTATTACAGCCTGGATGCAATTTAATGGAAATGTAAAGGATGTCGGAAGGAAGATTAAAGAGTCTAAAGATGGCTTGCAAAAGATAAAACGACATTTCTGATTATTCAGAGAATTGAAAATAACCACATATCAAAGACACACTTATGAGCTACAACTGATTGAAGGAATTGGAAACAAACATCAGCATTTTAGTAAGGGTTGAATAAGGTAGAAGAGGAGATTAAAATGCTATGGATAGATTGAAAAGACCTTGAGTGACCAAAATACTGGGATTAAATTTTTATAGCTCTCTTTATCATCTGTATCAAGTGGATACTTTACATTTACTATCTTGTATTTATATTTGTAGATTCCTTGGTTCACTCTACTCTTGGCAGTGTTCCTAGTATTTCTAAGCTATATAAATATCAACTCCAATAAGCAATTCAACTCAATTGGACATCCTAATGTTACTCTGTGACAAAAACTAAACCTTCCCCTAGGTTGTGTCCTGGACAAAAGATTATTATTAGTGATGTGACATAATAAATTAAGTTTATTCCTCTTTCTTAATCATTCAACTTTAAGATCCAAATGACTGAGTGTTATTTCAAAGTTTTTATCAGCCTAAGCAAAGCAATATGGTATATAACTGTTATGAGCATGGGTTTTAGAATAAGGTTCATAATTCAAGGATGTGTCTTGAATTCTGCCCTTTATGAACTCTGTGATCTGCAGCATACTGATTAATTAATCTTTCAGTGTAGATTCCAGGCTAATAGCAACAGAAATAAAGCAGTAAAACAAATCCTATCTTTAAAAAAATTATTCACAGTATATTTTACCAGGATTATGTTTTACAATTACTATGAAAGTGTTTGATGTAGTAAATTCCCACACGAATCCAATGGAGAACATAAAAATATGAAGGATGCAACATAAATTCTAAAATACACAGTTAAAATATGATATAAAACCACTGATTTATTGCAACTCACTACATCTCAGTAGTACATATTTATATAACGTAAATAGGAAAATATCAATTGACTAATGTAACCAGGTTTTGCAGTTTCAACTACTGATGTAACAAAAGTTCCACAGTTACTTTCACAATTGTACATTTGCTAAAATCATCAATATATTAAACCAGGTGGCCATGATAAGCAGCCAATTTAAATGTCCTGTGTGTGGCCACTACAATATAGTTACAATAATTTACATGGTTATGATGTCTCCAGAGTCATATGGATGATTTTTAATCATTGGTGGATTTCTTTTAATCTGAAGTTTGTAAGAACAATTGTTAATTGTATATGAATAAACTCATTCTATGAAGATAGAGTTTATGCATTTCCCCCAAAAGCTTTCTTTAAAAATGATGGCATACTAATTAAATAACATCAATTATAAGTTGCCTATAAATACCACATAATCCTGCTGCTAACTTCCAGGTGGTGCTAAAGAAAATAAATGTGTCATCCTAACAATATTCAGATCCTCACTTGGCATTAATTGCTCATTGCTTTTGATTCCTTGTAATAATTTCCACTGAAACAAATTAGAGATTTTGTTAGGATATTATAGAGTCAGAGTTTTTTTCATTATAAGTAGAGTACATAGGACAGTAGTTCTGTTCCTAGGACAGTTTACTTTCCTTGTCTCTTGACTCTTGACAGCTCTCAGAAGGCATCTTCCTGTGCAGTGGTTTACTTGATCCAATCTTCGTCCCAGTAAATAGAGGGCAAGGGTTTTATCCTAAGTTCCCTGACACTGAAGTGATCACTACTCCACTGTACCAAATGACTTACTTGTATTTTTATATTGTTGGAAAGAAGAAAGTGATTTAAATCCCCACTATAATAAAATATTTCAAATAGAAATGGGAATTTCCTAAGTATCTTTTGATCAGTAATATTGGCAAGCAGTGGTTTCCTTGCCAATTGCGGTCAGTCTTGTTCAAACTGCAGGTTTCAATGCCTGAAAATCTAATTCCTGAATAACTTCCATAGTAGCAATCTTGGAAAGGGGCATTTGGTGCAAATATGGATGTGAGTTATAATACAGCAGTCATGTTCTGACTTATTTTTGTTTTATAGTCCTAGGTAAGGTTAGGGTTAAACTCAATGTCTAATACTATTTAATAAACTACATGTCAGAGGGGTAGTAGATTAGGGATGGGGGTTACCACTGTGTGAGGGGTGTCAACATCTAAATATTACATTGCTTTGTACACCTGAAATTAATAAAATAAACATTTAAAAACCCCATGCCCTTTGCACACTGGAAAAACAAACAAAATACACTACATGTAAGTTACAGATTATGTCAGAGCAACTTTTTTATTTTCAATTAAATCCAATGGGTAATTTCTTCAAGACCCCCAAATATAAAAATTACTCAACACTCACAATGTGATAATGGCTTTTCCCTCTGGGAACATACACAGGAATGTGTAGCTCATTATAAGTCCTCAGAGTTTCTGTCCTCCCAGCAGGATAACATCCTGCAAAATTTATAAATATGCTAAGCCTTTCCCAATATTTGTCATTGGCTGATAAAGTATGCTGATTAATATAATATCTAATACAATATTTATTTCAAACATCAGGAGGCATGGTTTCAACTAAGACTTTTAGTTAAAAATCTATAGGTCAGTAGCTTGATATAGTGTCTTTAATGAAAAAGAATAATGAATTGAGTCACACACAGTAGGACACAGGTTGAAAACCTGCAGTTAAAGTATCTTAATTTGTCCTGCCCTCATGCTATTAACTTAAGTACCATACAATTTAAAGTTAATAATAAATACAGGCTTAAATGAGTTCTGACTAAAGTGTGAGCAATTATACCGAGAACTTTAATAGAAGACACAATGAATTTTATCAATTAATTTCAATTCCATTTGACTTCATCTGAAACTCGCAAACTAAAATGGATTGAATCTTAAATTAAAAAGAATAGGATTTTCAATAGAGTCACAATAAGACAATAATGTAAATCAACTCCTGTATTGTAGCCACATTACAGTCCTTTGGAAGAGAAATTCCTAGCACAATTTGAGTTGCAGGTCATGCATTATCACAGCGGTGTATTAGTACAGAGGTGATAAAATTTATTCCAGGAACAGTAGAATTTTAGGCCTCTATTTACACATCAGCAGAATACCTGGCTTTATGTTCCACATATCTCACTTTAACTGAAAGTTTTATTTGATTTTACAGAAACACTATACTTGGTACTTAAGAAAATGTATGAACATACCCAGCATTTTTAGTCTGAGAACAACTCTGTTGGAAGTAGAATTGCAGAATGTGCTTTTTAATAGACATCAGCAAATACAGATAGTGTGGGTGCCATTTCATTTTATCTTACAATCGGTTGTTTTCATATGACTATCTCAATTTGAAAAGATATGGAACTCGTGCGAATTGCATGAAGATAGCATGCAGACACATGGTAAGTGAAATATTGGGATTATTATGACAACTTAAAAAATACATAAAAGCAATTGTGATGCAGACAAGGCAATTCAAACGTTATGGGGAAAAGGCCTTGAAAAGAAGTAGTGTTTTCCAGTATATAATTAACTGTTTAAACTGCAGAGCTATTATTAACGCAACTGCTCTTCTGACATCATTAGATTCACAACAAATACATTTTGGGTTTAATAGTTTAACAGCATTGATTTTCAAGTTATCATAGCATATGCTACTGGCAAACAAATCCATAAACAGTTTATAAAACTCTGAATGAGCATCCACTATATGCAGCACATAAAAATAAACAATTAATGTACCTGTATATTTGAAAAACAACAAATAAAGTATCTGTGTATTTGAAAAACAAAATGTCTTATAATTCCACTTTCTTAAAATGGTAATAGATTTTTAAATACTTTTAGAGGTTGTAAATAAGCAATTGTAAATGAACCAGTATATTTGTTTAAAGTTAATTAATTAATGGAATATAAGTGTTTCTTTGCCTGAATTATTAAATTAAAAAATGATGCTCTTCAAGGGCAACTTTATTAGTTCCCACTGCCATGTAACAAATTACCACACATTTGGAGGATTATAACGGTTCTCATTTATTATCTCACAGTTTCAGCAGGTCAATGTCCAAACATAGTCAGCTCAGGGTCTCAGAAGGCTGAAATCAAGGTGTCCACTGGGCTGTGTTCTCATTTGGAACTCAGAGCCCTCTTCTAAGCATAATCAGGTGTTCGGCAGATTTCAGTTCTTCTTAATATTGAAGTCCCTGTTTTCTTGCTGGTTGTGAGCTAAAGTCACTTTCACCCCCTAGATCCCGCACTCAGGGCCAGGCCCTCCCGAAACATGGCAGTTTACTTCTTCAAGACCAGCAGAAGAATCTGTCTCATACTTCTAATCTCTTCCTTCAGAGGAGCCCAGTTCCTTTTTAGGGCTTCATAATTAGGTTATAGACACCAACAATAATCTATCTTTTGATAAACTCCATGTCCACTAACCTGGGACTTTATATATATGTGTGTATATACAAGTTCTGACAATTAAGTTTGCGAACTAATCCTAGACTATCATTGCTGAATATCACTATGGCCACCTTTGAAATACTCTGCTTGGGAAGCTATGCACCTTCTATGAATTGCCAGCTTCTAGTCCTCCCTTCAAAGAAATTTTGGAACTCTTTTTCTGGAATGGCCTTCAGAGCTGTCATTGTATTACCCTTGATATCCTGAATGCCATCATATATCTTCCTTTCAATATTTCCTTTATCTTCAGATAAAGAAAGATGTCACTGGGAAACAAATCAGGTGAGTAGGGAGGATGTTCCAATACAGTTATTTGTTTACTGGCTAAAAGCTCCATCATAGACAGTTCCGTGTGAGCTGGTGCATTGTCATAATGCAAGAAACACGAATTGTTGGCAAAAAGTTCTTCCAAATAGTAAACGTGGTCAACTGTTTGTCCAGTTGGTACAAATTCATAATGAATAATCCCTCTGATATCAAAAAAAGGTTGGTAACATCATTTCAACAAGTTCACGAACTTGTCAGACCTCATATAGATCTGCGAATCCTTTCACTTTTGTTCTATGAAATTACTTTATCATTGCAGTATATCCATCATATTCCTTGCCCTGCTCATGCTAAAGGAGAATGGGATTACATGGGTTATGTACATCAAGAGGAAAGATGCTTGGGAGACATCTCGGAATTCTCCCTACTATAGAAATGTATGATACTCATTGTAAAATTTTTCAAATGCATAAAGCACTGCAGCTTTAGTGTCCTTAATCACTAATTCTTGTGATTAGGATTCTTGTATATATGATTTTAAATGGAGAAACTGCCTTATTTTCATTTTGTACATCAGGTGTTAAAAGATTTTTAAGAATGGGATTTAAAAATTATTGATTTTTGCCTATCACTAAGTATATAAAGATGGTAGATAATAAAGTTGTCCAGGATAACTAAGTTGAGTCATGGCAGAAGTAGGATTTCTCCCAGATCTCTGACACTGACCAGTGCTCTTACCAGTATTTTCTCATTCTTCTTCATGAACAGATACTGAATTTTATCATGTACATTTCTGCTTGATTTAGGAGATAGCATTTCATTTTATTTTACTTGTTTTATTTTACTAAATGTGGTTGGTTTTACCAATAGATTTTCAAATTTTATACCTACCATGCATTCTTTTTTATGGCATCTTTGAAAATTTTCTCTTTATTTTTGGATTTCAACAGTTCTTATTTTTCTTCATGGATTTCTTTTTATTCAACTCACTTGATGTTGTGCTCCTAGATTCTATCAATGATTTTATTAATTTTGGAGAATTCTCAGACATTAGCTCTTCAAAAATGACTTTTACCCATTTTCTCATGCTTCTCCTTCCTTGAAACCAATTAAATGAATTTTAGATTCTCTCAGCATATATTCTGCATCTTTAACCTCTCTTCTCTATTTTCCAGTTATTACCTTCTGTGTTTCAGTGAATTTTCCTCTGACCTATTTTATGTTTACTGCATGTCATATCTACTGTCGGAAACATTCAGAGTATGTGTCTATATTAGATTAGCATACACCAAAATACACATATTTAGTGTGCAGATTGATGAAATTTGTCAAATTTATATATCTTTACAATGAAAATACATGAAATATTTTCCATCATCCCAGAAAATTTTCATATGGTCTCTTTCAGTAAATCCCCACTCTTAAAATCATTCAGTTTTAATCTCTATCATCATATATTAGCTTTGCTTGTTTCTGAATATCATATAAAATGAATCATATAGTAAACAATCTTTTGTGTCTTTGTTTTTTGCTCCAAAGAGCTTTTGTGATTCATCCTTTCTGTCGTATCATCATTAGTTCATTCTTTTTTTTAATTTTTAATTTTTTTTATTAGTTTCAGGTGTACAACAAAATGCAATAGTTATACTCTTTACCCACCAAAGTGACAACCCCCTCCCCCAGTTTGCCACCCCACTACCCCCCATATCATACATATCTATCACAACTCCCCTGACTCCCCTCCACAGTATACTCCACATCCCGTGACCACCCACATATTCAGTTACAGCTGGCATACAATACTATACAACATCAGTTTCAGGTGTACAGTGCAGTGATCAAGCCTCTACTCCATCCATGAAGTGGTCTCCCCAACAAGACATGTGACTATCTGATAGTTCATTCTTTTTAATGCTAAGTAGTATTTCTTTATATGAATATATCACAACTTATCCAGTTTCCTAGTTTATTGACACTTGGGTATTTTCCATTTTGATAAAAGGATGTTTATAAATGTTTTTGTTTAAGCCATGTTGTAGATGTAGGTCTGCATCTATCTTGAGTAAAGTATGCATTGTGAAATTGCTCTGTTACAGGGTATGTGCATGGTTAATGTTATAACAAACAACTTTACACAAGTGGTTATAACATTTTACATTCCCTCCAATAATACATGAGGATTCAAGTGTTTTCACATCAATGCCAACATGTGTTACTGCCAGTCATTTTATTGTCATTCTAGTGGATTTGAAGTGATATGTCAGTATGATAGTTATCAATTTGCACTTCTCTGAATTTTATGTATTTGTTGACCATTCATATATCTTCTTTGTATCAGGTTTTTTTCAAATAGTTTGCCTATTTTATCAGTTGGGGCATTTGTCTTCTTACTATAAAATTATAAAGGTTCTTTACACATTCTAAATATAAATGTTTTATCAGACAAGGGCATTATGATATTTTCCCCAGTAGGTGACTTGCCTTTTTATTTCTGAAACAGTATCTTTCTATCAGAAGTATATAATTTAGATTATATTACTGATTTTTACGGTAAATGTTTTTTAGGTCTTACCAAAGAAATTTTTTTCTTTCCAAAGATTTCCAAGATATCGTAAAATTTCATCCAAATTTTTTTATTTAATTTAGGATTTTACATATAGAACTATAACATCTCAATTTAAAGATTAAAATTTAGTGTTTTTTTCTATTTATGTTAATGCTTCTAATTCATAACAGCAATGTATATCTCCATTTATTTGTCTTCTTTTGTTACTTTTACACATGTTTTGTAGAGGCGTAAAGATCACATCTTGTTTTATTTCTTACAGAGGTTTGATATGTTTGATGCTATCTCAAATGGTATTCTTTATTTTATTTTCCAATTGTTTGTGTGGAGTTGCAGAAATACATATGATTGTTGAAGTTTGCTTTGAATCATACACTTGCTAACTTCATTTAATCATTTGTTTAGTTGTCATTTTTCTCAGATTTCAAGAGATAGTACATGTTAACAATCAAGTTATCCCAAAATAGTTTTTTTCTCTACCTCTAATAGTTTTGCCTGTTTTTCTTTTGGTTTTTTTCTTACACACAGTAGGCTCATCAGCACAACATTTATTAGATATTAGTGGTGAAAGCTGACATTCTTGATTTGTTGTTCCAGACAAGTATCTTTTAGGAACATGTTTTTAACATTAACTGTAATGTTCAATGTATGATTCTAAAGTCATAAAATTCTTTTCCAAGCAAAAGTACCATAGTTATCCATCCCCTTGATAAATCACTCAGTCATTTAATATGCAAGGCAGATACAAAGACAGAAAGGGTCTTATCCTCATAGAACTTACAGATAGTATAAGGATAAGAGATGGGAGTACAAATAATAAACAAGTAAATAAACAAAGTATATTCTAGGGAATTACTAGTATGAACAGTAATTGGGTACTTTTTTTTTCCAGTTACATTACAACTTGTATTTTTAAAGAGTTGTATTTCCTGTCTACCCAGATATTGCCCTTGATGTATAAGCTTCATGTGGGTGAGTCTTTTCTGTCTTTGTATATTTAATGAATGAATGAATGAGTTATACAGTGACTGAATAAAAAATTGTATAGCTTCTTTTGCTTGAAAAATAATTATATGACTTGAAAATATTTCTCAAGAAACAGTTAAAATGTTTTCCACTTCTTTCAAAAGCTTTATTTGGGGAAGCATTACTAGATACTTACCCTTAGTAGAAAAGTTAGTTTGTACCACCCATCACATTTCATTACAGTTTTGTACATGTCTATTTAATCACCAGATTCTGAGTGCTTTGACTTTTGAAACCATACAATGCTTGAGAAATAGTGCATGTTTAATAATTGAGTGAATTAAAAACTACGAACATTGTTGATCCACTGAGCAAAATATTCAAGAAATTCTACATTTTATTATATTTTACTTATATATACCAGCAATTTAGTATTTGTCAGGTTTGCTGTGTTTTGTCAAGATCTCATTTCATGGTAAAAATGGAACTTTATGGTGTGTCAGTCAGGGAACATTATTTTCTATTTGATAGGGACATTGTTTGCATTTCGAGACAATAACTTTTCTTTCTATTAATGCCATAATTGCATCAAGAGCCTAAAGGCACTGACATATATTATAAAACAATAGGTCACAGAATAAAGCATTTTAAGATTTCAGTATGAATATATAAGTTAAATTGATTTATATGTACAAGTGACAACTTTTTTCTGAAATTAGATAGATGTGTTTGTTCACAAGTCAATAGTTAAAGAAACTGAAAGCTGTGACTACATTCAATACCTATGCAATGAGAGACTGTTAGTTCACCAATGTTTTGTGCAGGGGAGAATGGCTGTATAACCAAATACCCAAAATATTAAAATATTAAGGTCTACTAAATATATATCTCTGGATTTTAGAAAAACAACAAACAAATAAAAAAACCTGTTGACTTTGCTGATCACCCTAGGAGTATCACAGATTCATCTATGGCTTATATATATTTAAAAATTAATACAGAAGCCAAATTCAATATAGAAGCAATATAGTTAGAATTTTTTTAATATATTCTGTGTTAGTATTTTTAAAAACTCAGTTGTTTCTTTTCTTAATCCAATATTTTCTTGTATGCTAATGAAAATTTAGATATAATTTCCAAGTTAATAATGTCTATTTTATATGTTTTCTATAATCAGAATAAATACCCAGTATAAATGGAAATTTGGAGATTTGGAATTTAGTCACACTTGACCATAACTTCAATCTGAAATTTGGTCAATGCCTAAGTTTTCATTTATTCTGCCCACTCCTGTTAAAGATTGGAATATTTTCCACCTACTTGCACATCTATGCTCTCTCTGAAATATTAAAGCTGAGATTTAAAAAAAAAAATTTAATAAAAGCTTTTCTATTTAAACTTACTTATAATCACAAACCTAAGAAATCAAACATAGAAGAGACAATGAAAAGACATGGCTAATTAAAACAACATCAGTCATCTTTTACTAAAATTTAGAGTCTAGAAAAGAAACTCTGTACTGGTGACTCATTTAAGGATGAATAGGAATACTAACAGATTGATGGTGAAAGAGATGGTGAAAGAGATTACAAAATAAACTAATTACTAATGAAGTAATTCAGGATTGTTGGAAAAAGGGACAACAGAATGCCTAAAGCAACTCTTGGTTTGAATCAGATGAAATTACTAGTGTTTTATTATTTTTTTTTAATCTAATATAGCAACCTCATGTGATTCAAACTAATATTATTTGCCAGGAACTGTTATAGTTATTCTGCATTAATAATTGATCTATAACAAGATACGTTAACCTCTGAATGCTAATGAGATCACCTTAACATTTATCGTTGCATTAAATATTTCCCAGGGACAAAACTGCTCAATCACCAATATCCACATGACTGTTTAAATGTAGATGCTTTATACTAGGTATTGCAGAGAAAGTGGATTCTTATGCATTGCTCCTGGGATTGTAAATTGTTTGAGTCTCTTAGGAAAAACATTTGATGTAACTACATAAGGCTGAGCATTTATTTACATGTCCTAAAACCCAGCAATTCCATCTCCAGATCTATGCGCAAGGAAGTCTTCTACATGTATTTTAAAAAGGTTTATACTAGCAAAATCCTTGAAAGAACCCGAATGCACATTGACAGGAGAATGGAGTAATAAACTGTGGTATATTTACAATGAAGTATATAATAGGACTAAAAGTAAATATAGCTACAGGCAACAATATTGAGGAAATTGCAATGTACATTTGAGTGAAAAAGCCTCCCTACTATTACATAGAATATGATATCCTTCTAATAAAGCAATTTTTTTATTAAAAGTTAAACAACAAAGTTAAAATAAGATTGATAAAGTTGTACCTAAAAAAGCAGGGGAATATTGCACACAAGAGTCAGGGTGGTGGTTACTTTGGAATGCTGGCCAGAGAGGACATTTCCTAGTTTTGTTTTCAATTGTCCCATAGATATTTATTATATTATTATAGATTAGTAAATACCTAAATAAAGGTAGATATCCTGTGGACAAATTATAAGAGTGTCATAAAGCAGATATCACAATCAATCCAATTCAGTGAATATGTGGTTCAAAGTAATAAAATAAATGAATAATGAATTTAAAACTCTGAGGGTGGGGTAATATTATTCCACTTTACAAATGAGTAAACCAAGACACAGCCAAGTTCATGAAGGTATTGCTAGTCAGATGTATCTGTCATACGAACTGCTTTACAAAAAGAACTCCTGATTCCATATCTGATGGGAGACATGAGACCCTGCTACACCAAAACGTATCTAATCTGTCATGCAGGCTGGGGCCCAGAAATTTGTATCATGAGAGAATTTCTGAATTCTGGCTTTGTTTTCAGAAAGTTCTCTGACCTTGATGAGCCATTCGCACACTATCAGAGCTCCAGCCTCATTAGCCTTGCTCTGCTCTGTACTGCACCTAGCATGCTCTTCCCAATGGTTTTCCTAGATTTTCCTAGATGAACTCTGTCCTATATCATATCCTGTTTTAAAGTCTGTCTTCATTGAAAAAAATTGCACCCTGCTCCCAGCTTTTCACTATTCATCCCATTGTTCTATTTTTGTTTTTAAATTTGTTTTCTTTTACTATTGATGAATTTCTTTGACTTTATACTTTATTATCTATTTATGTAATTGTTCAATTGTTTAATATTTTTCACTTTGAATCTTATTACTCACTATTTAAAATGTAACCATTTTAACCTTATATCACTTATTTATCTTTGGACAAAGTACCATTTTACTTTGGTTATACTTTGAATGTTATTAACAGAAGGTACTTTTTAAAGGTTATTTTCTAAGACATTTTTGCCTTATTTACATATAGCCATAGGAACATTAAAAAAAACGGGGCTCTGCATCTGTGGTTCTCTGTTGGAGAGTTTATACCGTAAAGAATTCCGAATAGGGAAACTTAATACTGTAAGCTTGTACAGTTAGCAGTAAAGTTTTCATCATTCTTTTCCTTGACAAGCATACCTGCCTAGTGATTAGATTTCAGGAAAGTCGCTTTGCTGTGTGTTGCCTTGCCCACAAACCATATCATAAAATTGCTTTTTGCAGAAGCACGAGGAGAAGTAGATAACCCTACAAATAGCTTTTGTGTTATTTATATGAGTATCAGTTTGGGGAAAATATTGAACTAGGAGTGTCACCATTTATCATGGAAATTAAGATATTTGAAAGATCGCTTTCTCGTATCTCTTTTCCTGAAAAGGCTTGTCCCTGAGTTCAATGTGCTATAGCAACTCATTCAATTATTTTATATGGACTCAAATTTGGCTTTGGTGTATTGCTTCAATAGGAGTAATAAAGAGGCTTGAATAATGACACTTGTGAATGGAATAAAAATACTGTGGAACACCAGCCGGGTCCTCTATCTCTCAGTTCTGATAGGGCAATAAACACGGTTTGAAGGTGTTAACACATAGGAAAGTATCATATATGCATTGAATCAGGTTTCTGCTGTGCTGTTTCTATTACTGTTAGTGACAGCTTACTATTCAAACTGCATTTTATCCAGTGAGAATTATCTCATAATATAAATTGCCTACATTTTAGCAGCTGAAATGTGTGCAGGACACAAAAATGGACAATCCTTAGCAATGCTGAAAATAAGTGTGACTTGGATATCTGAATTCTAGCTTCTCTTAAATAATGCTTGTTTGTGAATTTGTGAGTTTGTTTGCCTTGTTGTGTCAAGTATAGCTTATATTTGTACAATCCTCCATTTCAAAAAAAATTATCAGATTTATAGTTGGTCTTTTATTTTTACAAAGAATTTAAAAATTGTATCTAGAAACAGAATTTTTCAGCAGAAAATACATTTAAGTGATTACATTCAACTTTATTATTATACAATGAGAATTTATATCAGTTTTGTTTTCAAAATAAAATTGATCTGAAGTAGTAACTTTGGGTGACTAGAAAATGTATTTTCTTCTCAGTCAGCTAAACACAAGTATGATCAAGGAAAACTGAAATATATTACACATTCTAAAGCTGAACACTCCACAAAGATCTTCACAAGAATATTTTAATTATAATACATTTTGTGATCATTATTTCAACGTTACTGTTGCCCTTTCTCATACACTTAGATAAATGCCAAGTAAATAGCATCTTGAAAGAAAAGAAATATGGAATACTTGACTTATTACAGACCATATGTGGAATACTGAGATCATTTAGCAGCAATTTAAACTGTTTGTAATCAAATATGAAAATCAGCAATTTAATTGGATCCATTAAATTTGAATGGAATTTCTATATAGGGCTGTAAAGCTCTAATACAATCAATGGTGCTACCCCAGTCTTATATTCCTTTAAAGAGAACTTCCCAAATGAAAAAAACACTGAAGTGGGCCTACAAGGATTTCCATAGAGGTATAGCACATTGTATTTCTGGTTTTTATTTTACCTGTATGCTTTATTTATCAAAAATGTAAATCTTCATACAGCTTTCTCAAACATCTTTCAACAAGAATTGCCCTAAAATAATCTTGGAACTTGGCAGTGTAGGTCGGGGGAATTCTCTGAAAAACACAGAGAAAATCATTTCAAGAAAGAAGTCAGAGCTGAACTTGTGCCAGGTTGAGGAAAGGCCAACAACAGATGTAAATAGAATTAGGTTGCACTCCTCACCCCGAATCACCTCTCCTCTGATTGAACCCTTAATGGAGTCTGTGAGATGAAAAGATGGAGCTAAGGAGTCAGGGAGGTATTGGCAAGGGAGGAAATGATCTGACATTTTCTTCTCATCAAGTTCAGGCTTCCAGACCTGAAGCAGCAGTCAGCAGAAGAAGGAAAGTAGCTTTAATATATTTGAGGTTCAGAGTTCTGATTATAACACTAACTCATGATTGATTGCCTTAAACTATTTTGAGACTTAGAGATACCGGAGGACTTACTCATGAATTTATACCAGAAGCACACAGAACCAGGCTAATGAGTAAGTTTGAAAAGACTGGGAAAAGAAGTAAAGTTGCTTTATGGCTTGAATAGGGAGACTGATATATTTAATAAAATAGTTACATTGTTGCATAGTTATTAATATTGATACTTCTATATTAAACAGTTTATAGTACACTAGTATTCTTTTTACACTTTCAGGAAATATTATATACTTTACAAAGATTTTCCTGTCTTGCACAATTAAAATTAACTTTTAAAGATTTTAGCATATAAGTGTATTGTGAATATTCTATTTATGTAGTAATTTGAGCCTATTGCCTCCATTCCCAAAAGTTAGGTATTATTGCCTCTGGGCATATCTTCACAAACTTTAAAGACTCCACTACTCAAGGATCTAAAAAATACAGATTTCATTAACTATGTAATATTCTTCTGGGCTTTGAGATCCACATAAGTGCATGTGCAAGTCTTAGAGGTTCAGTTCTATTTGTATTTATGATGCTGCTGAAGAACAAAACCCTCACAGGAATATCAATTATTAAAGAAGTGTCTTCAATATAGCAGATAATCAGTAAGGAAGCCGACAAATACAGCAACCCCGGGGATGTGTTCTTCTAGCCTCCTGTCTGAAGTCCAAGGTATTTATCCAGTTTACATAGCAGCTGTTGTCAGTGTCACTAAGAACAAAGCAAAAAAGATGCCAGAATGCTTTGAAGTGCATTCAATTGCCCTTTTGAGTATAAAGGGGACACAATATTTATTTTACTTAGTGTTAAAAATATGAAGCGAAAAATAGGCATCAATCTAGGTTCCTGCTTCTTCGGAAGTGCTTTTTTTTCATAATGTACTTGTATGTTCTTGTTTTTAAAAATGAGCAGTCTCTACTCATTTTCATAAGTACATTTAAGTACATTTAGATAAAATATTTTTTTGTCATCAATATGGCATTTCCCTGACTCTGTGCTTTATCTTTAAGGCTTTTAAGGAATTTATAGATTTGAGGGTTGCTGATAAGCATGAATAGCTAATAGCAGTAGTAATATTATACATGAAATATTTTCATACAAAAAATAACATTTCAGAATATTTGGTTAGGATTTAAAATTATCACCAATTATCATAAACACACATAATTACTTTTTCATTATTTTCTCTATACTATGTGATAAAATGCACAATTTTAAAGCTAAATTTTGCTAAATTACTGAAAAATTGAATTTTGTATGTGGCAATAGTATTGACTCAACTATAGGTTCTAGAGATTTATAATTAGGTTTATAAAACCTGTGGCTCAGGAAGTTGTTAATATTTATGAATGTTAGTTTTTAAGAATCACATGATTCTATAATTCCATAATGTCATTACTCAGAATAATACAGATTGTCATTCTTTTTTTTTTTTTTTTTTTTTTTGAGGGCAATGTCACTGGCTCTCACATGTGGGACACGAACCGGGGCCGCCCGCCTCCCAAACCAGCGCTTAACCACCGCGCCACTCAGCCGGCCCACAGATTGTCATTCTTAAGAAGCCAAGGATTTCTATTTTTTTCACAAATGTGTTCCTGGTGCTTAGAACAGTGGATGACCTTAATAGTGCTCAAAAGATGGAATGAATAAAAAGGAGAATCATAACTAATAATACAGTTTTGTATCAAGTACCAGTAAGTAACACTTGCTTTGCAGTCAGGCAGAAAATGGTTTAATCCCAGCTCTGCCATTAACTACTATATTATTTAAAGATAATTAATTAATCTGGAACTTATTTCATCAACTCCACAATGGTAAATCACCACCTAATTTATAGTGGTATTTGATTGGACCGTCTAGCATGTAAATCAGCATTAAACAGGTACATGTGGAGTTGGCTGCAATTCACTCTACAGGGAGGCATCCTCAACCATCACCTCTCCAGCCTTGAGCCACCTGTCCAAGGGCTGCATTGCTTGAGATGGGAAGCATCCCTGGCCTAGAAGTCTCTACTCACGTGACCACTCCCACAAACACCACAAAGAGTCTTTCAACCTGAGCCTGGCCAAGTGGTAGCTCTTCACCTACAAACAACTACAAGAGAGTTCCTGGGCCATGTTGCCAAAAGCTGGGGTTTGGCCTTGCTCCTCTACCTAGTTTTTCAGGGGTTCCTGGCTGTAGTCCTTTCATTCACCATGCAGGCTACATTTCGACTTTGAACAATAGGGTTCCAAATTTTGGTGACCAGTTAGACTCCTAGTCCAGGACTTATGGTTTTGCCAAAACCATTGATTGTGTTGGAATATGTTATGTCAGATCCAAATTCCTATAAAGGGTGCAATGAAGACCTTTAGAAGTTTCTAAAGCCATGTAATTTAGAAGAAAAGAAGAGTCATGCAGCCTGTCCTGACAGAGCAATTTTTAATCAAAAAGGTCTAATTTATGTTGCATGTCTGTTTCTTGCTTTCTTACTTGAAATATGCAGTGTATGTGAATGATCCTGATTTTGGTTATTTCAAAGGAAACTGTTACATTTTTGTGAAAATGAATAGAATACTGTATAATTGGATTAAGCCCCAAGCAGAACAGAGAATGCCTGTATTTCAAAGGATGAAAACATAGAACTTCTATGAACTTATCTTTTCAATGGAATTATAGAATGAAAATACTTCTCATAGGTATCTGCAACCATTTGTGGCTGTCCAGGTTGTCTTTGATACAAACAGTACTGGGGAAAAAATAATGTTTGGGTGCAGACTGATGGATCACCCAAACTAAAAAAAACAGGATAAAGGTGACAAGTTTTAAAAACTGACTGTGTTCAATATCACAATGCATTCATAGTGTACGATATCTCCACAGAGTAAATATTGTGCTGTCTGCCTTTTTTTTTTTTGCATAAATCACATCTGCCATTCTAGAATTATGAGCCCACCTTGGAGAAAGGTGGAGTGGTACATGAGACTGGGGTAACATCATAATGTACTTCCAGATCACAGTGTTCAGTGTCCTCCAAAGTAACTCCCTCTACATACTGCCTTTGGAGCCAGTGTATAGTCACTAGATAAGGATGGTAAATGCCTGATTCTAAACATGTAGTATGGGGGTCTGGTCCTGTATTTATATGATTGAATTGCCAAGTGTCTAAAGCTTATTGTGCTGTACTCTGTAAATATTTTGTGCACTTAATACTAGTTAATTGTTATATTTTGATGTAAACAAACTTTGGGGAATAAAATGGTAGGTACATGATCAACACCAAGTGACTTTATAGCTGCAAGAAACGTGATGTGTACAGAAGTTTTTTATGTAGCAAAGACAAAAAAAAATAATAAACGTGAATTTAAAAGTCCGATTTTAGACTTTTCTTGTGAAATTATTTTTTTTACATGCTGAACTAGTCTGTGGATCTTTTCGATTAAGAACAAAAACTTTCTGTTGTGAAACATGCAAAATAATAGTGATGGGATTATTTTAGTGCCCTAACTATATCTCATAAAGTATTTTAGATCAGAGATGAAAGAACATTTTTTAGTTAGCCAGTATAAACATGCACCTAATTTTTTATGAAATTAAATTTAGAAGATTTAAATTTTACAGTATTTTTCAAATATCTTATTACCCTTTTCATTTGGACTCTAATAAAATAGAAGTTACAAAATATTTTTGAAAGGTGTATGTGCTGTTATTAAAAAACATGACTTTAAAAGGAACAAAAAAAGGGCAGGCCAAGTGGCTCAGTTGGTTAAGAGCTTGCTCAAGAGTGCGAGCTGAGCTCTAAGCAACAGCAGTTTGATGCCCAGTCCGAGCTGAGCTGCCAACAGGTGGCAGGATGGCTCAGCTAAAAAAATAAAAAATTATAAAATAAATAAATAAATAAAAAGAGCAAATATATTTTAAAGCATTAAATAATTTAAGATAAAATTCCACTGTTATTTTAATTATTTTTCTTGTAACATTGATGTATTTAAGTTAATCAACTATCATAATGACTAACAACATTTTATAATAAGTAACTTAATGTAATCTAAAGTTATCAGATTTTGCTAAATAGGCTATTTATTCATAATATTTATTTACTCATAATATTTAAATAAAGAGTTCTACTTAATAGAATTTCTGACAAGTCTTCAAAGATTATTATAATCAGTTTAAATTGTATTAGCCTGCAGCTATATATTTACAAAAGCTCTCCCAAGGCTCTGTCATCATTTTTTTGTTTTAATGATTTTATTGCCTATATCCCAAACTTTTAGATGTAGAAACATAATTTCTTTTAATTAGAAGTTAGATGTTGATACTTGAGGGAGTTAAAACTTAAAATTATATTTTTTTCATAGTACTTCTGAAAGTGTTACCCTCTGGCAAGTGTATGAGGTAATATAAGTTTGATGCAAACTTATATTTAAATTTTAGCCAGTATTTCCCCTGGATTTGGATGATTTACATAAACTCTAACAACCTCAGTTTGTTTTCCTTATAATAGGAATACCTCGTATGGTCTTATTGAGATAAAAGGTGACAGTGTTGATGAAACCTAGTTCATAACACAAAGTAGGGGCTCAATAATTTCAGTGTCCTTTTTTTCTTAAAAATACTTCTTTTGCAAATATAGATGATCCCTGATAACTAAATCTTTATTTTTTCTCTGTGGGAAAGACACTGAAAAATAATTAGTTTTGGAAAGCTACGAATACTTTCATCACAGTTTTCTGTCTCACTGTGCATTTCTCTTTGATCTGCTATTTCTTGCTAAATGGTCTCTTCTGGAAGAAAATGAGACAATTTTTGGTTGCTTGTTATCCAAAAATATTGTTTAGTGTGTTAACATATGTAGAGGTAAAACAACATTAAAGTTCAGAAAATAAACAGACACAAGATCTTTGGGGTAAAATTGAAGGATTCAACACAAAGGCTACCCACTTACAGGTTCTCACAACTTTTAGGAAAGAAGCATGAGAAAACGGTGGGGGAGTTCAATAACCTATAATATATTAATCATGATGCCTTGAGATATGCCTTCAGCACCACACACCTGGGTCTTATTTAATTCCACCTTCTCCCAAATCCAATTAATTGCCAAAAATTGTCAAATCTACCTCCTAGACTTGCTGAATAATCTATGAATAATCATCCTCATTATCAGCATCCTAGGCAGATATTTTACTCTGGTTATTCTGCTTAATATTACAGTACAAACGTACCTCCTAATGTCCATCTGATGACATTTGCTGTTAATTGAATGTTTGAATTCATCCCCCCACACACACCCAATTATTATGTTGAAGCCCTAATTCCCAATATGATGATATTTGGAGGTGGGGCCTTCGGAATGTAATTAAGTTTGAATGTGTTTTTGAAGGCGTTGTCTCCAGATGGGGCTGGCACTGGTAACAGTTAATTTTGTGTGTCAACTTGAATGCATCTAAGGTGCCCAGGTATTTGGCTAAACATTATTTCTGGGTATGTCTGTGAGGGTGTTTCTGGATGAAATCAGCATTTGAATTGAATTCAGTAAAGCAGTTCCCATAGCCCACTGTGACTGGTCCTCTTCCAATCCTTTGTTTGGCCTGAACAGAACAAAAAGGCAGAAGAAATAATTCAGCCTGATTGTTTGAGAGAGATGGTATCTTCTCCTTCCCTTCCTACTCCTGGTTCTAAGGTTTACACACCCAAACTGGAATCTACATCATTGACTTTGCTGGTTCTCAGGCTGTTCTATTGTCAGAAAAGTCATGATGTATTTTTTGTATGTTTTTTGTTGAAAAAAATACGTCATGACTTTTACTACAACCTAATATTTGTACTGGAACCAAGGTTTTCAAGTCTTCATCTTGCAGATGGCAGATCAATGGACTTCTCAGCCTCCATGATTATGTAAGTCAATTCCTTATAACATACTCTTTTGTTTATATTTATAAATATACAGTTAGTCATCCATGTCTGTCAGTTCCATGTCTATGGGTTCTGCACGAAAGGATTCAACTAACCATGTTCAAAAATATATATTTTTTTAAATGGGATGTTGTTGCTGAAGTGTACTATGTAGTTAGGCCTGCAATGGTCACATCCATACTGAACATGTACAGATTCCTTGTCATTTATTTCCTAAACATTATAACAATTGTTTACATAACATTTACGTTATATTAGATATTATAAGTAATCTAGAGATAATTTAAAGTATACAGGGGAATATCTGTAGGTTAGATGCAAATATTATGCCATTTTATTGGGTTGTCGGAAAAGTCATGATGCATTTTTGCAATGAAAAACATAGAAAAATACATCATGACTTTTCCAATAATCCAATATGGAAGAGACTTGGACATTACCAGATTTTGGTATTCAAGTGGGGTCTCCGAACAAATCTCCACTGACACGCAGATACGAATGTGTGTAAGTGTGTGTGTGTGTGTGTATGTGTGTGTGTGTATGTTTATGTGTATAAAACTGGATATCTTTTTCTAGAAAACTGACTAATACAGATTTTGTACTGCGAATGGTAGAGAAACAGAGCTTTAGAGATGTTCTCAGCATTAGTTCTGAGGTTTCTGTATTTGGCTCTCTATTCTGTTGATATCTAATGACTATTTCTAGTAGTAAAGAAAGAGCACTGACAGTCCATGGTATAAATGTTTATGGACATATATAAAATACCTGCATTAAATACTCCTAATCAACCACTTAAAAAAAAAACAACCTAGGAGCTAAGTGACTTTGTATATGACACTCTGAACATTTTTTGAAAACAATTAATGACTTTAGTTGGTAGCTCCTAATGCCCCTAATCAAAGTGGTGAAAGTAAAGGATGAGTTTAGGGATTCAAATTCTCAGCTCAAGCTTGGCATAAGTGATATAGGAACTTCTATGCGTGCCCTGAAGGAAAACTTTGTCTTATAGTACCAGGGCTGAGACTGCTGAAAATCAAACAGAGCTTCATCCTGACACTGGCCAAATTGCAGCACAAGTTGATCTCCTAGTCTTGCATGGTGTCCACTGTTCATGTGAGGACACTGATTAGGAAAGAATGGGATCAAACATCGGAAAGGGGTTATGTGGAATGACTCTGATGAAGACAGGGGTCACGGAGCTCCTAAATTCTGATAACTTCTCTGTGTCTCTGGAAGAGGTCTCCCCTGCACGGTTAAATTAGCCATTCCACCTCCAGTAGAAATGGGCTTCCCAACTTAACCAGATGTGGCCTCTCAATCCCCAGTGGTAGCAGCATCCCACCCTTAGTTATAGTGACCTTCCCACAGTGGTACTGGCCCTTACATCAGGGTCTGAGAAGATCAACCCTGCATTGCTTGAAGAAACTATAATGGCATCCCCTGAGGCAGTTGCCATGCAAAACAATGCTGATTCTCCTCTGGACTTAACCCTGCTACTCAGCTTTTAGCCCTTTAACTACACTCAAGTCCCAGCAGGCCCCTAAGGGTGAAGTAGAAAGCATGACTTGTAAGGAGATACGTTTCACTCCAAAAGAATTACTTCATCTTTTTAATGTATACAGTCAGAAATCTGGGGGACAAGTATGGGAATCGATGCAAAGAATGGGATAATGGTAGAAGGAACATAAAGTAGGATCACGCTGAATTTATGTCCAAGCAGCTTACTTTATTTTTAGTGGCTCTCAGTAGTTGAGCATGTGCCAAGACTTGTCAATGTCCCATAAGGGAGGATTTCAGTCAGCCTGTAGATTTACACTGATTGGAAACCAGACCCTCTGGGCAGCAGCTTTTTAAAGTATGCAAATATGTATAAGTTGTATCCCCTGGGAAAGAGCCACAAAACCAGGGGCACCAGATATAGAAAACTGGGGTACAGGATACATGTAAATCTCCCATCTGGGGGATCTTCGCACTCAGGAGTGCAGCAGCAGGAGGGCATGCAGGTAGCATCTGCCCACAGGGGTCTCTGAACAGTTACCCTCAACCCTTGGGGGGTGTGTTTAATTAGAAGCCTGTTCCTCAAGCCATGGCTACAAAGACTAACCGAGGTTTCTTCCACAATAGACTGTGTGCCTCAGCCTGCTGTAGCCTGCTGTGCCTGAGGGTAGCTTGTTAAGAGTTCTTTTTTTATTGTTAGCTATAGTCCTATGGGACTCATGAGTATAAGCACTGCTGGCCACCAGAGCCAGGTTATCTAGAGGTGTCTTCTGGGTGGCAGCTGCAAAAATTGGGGAGCCAGATTAGCCCACAAATTCCTTTTCAGGAGACATCCATGGCCTGAAAGATGATAGAGCAAGAGTGCTAAAATGGCACCTGCCAGCTTCCATTTTTGGAGAATATATCAGTAGGCTCGTAAATGTGTGTTAAATTAGATGCCTGCCCTTTAGGCCAACACTTTAAGACAAGCAAATAAGCCTCTTTCACAAAACGGGCACTTTGCAGTTAGCTGCCTCTCTGCTGGGCCACAGAGCTGGTTAGTCCACGTATGTGAGCCCTTTAATAATTGTTTCTCAGTTTGTTGTGCTTTGTGGGTATCATGGACACAAGCCCTGTTGTCTTTTAAAGGTACATGTTTTGGGGGCTTGTTGCTTAGGTGCAGGTCTTAAAAGTCTGGGGCGCCAGATGTGGGTTTCAAACGTTTTGGTCCTCAGAGAGAAGCTTAGGTTTTCAGTTCCATCATGATGGGATTGGGATTTATGAAAACACTGTGGTTAGTCTCTCCTACCCGCTTCGATGTGGGATTTTTCTCACTCACCCAATGCATAGGAGTTTATGCTCAGCTATTTTGGGGAGTTTATTCAGAGGAAATTGTTCCATCCGTAGCTGTAGATTCAGTGTGTCCATGGGAAGAGATGAGTTCAGGGTTTTTTCTATGTCACCATCATTATCTGAACCTCTTCCTTTTTTTTAAAGTGTCTATTCCTCAATGTGACTTGGTGTGTACTGTTGTAAATCATTTCCTCTCCTTCACAAAACTTACATGACATTATGCTTTGAATGTGTCCTATGTTGATTTTTATCTTCTAGTCTGTTTAGTAAGGTGCTCAGTACACATGGAGATAAGTTATAACTCTAATGTGCAAGTTAAAATTCTCCTTTGCACTAAGAAAAGACAATTTCAGAGTGATTCCATTTCAAGTTTTACTATGATAGGTGTATCCTGCAATCCTTCACTCTGTGTACTTTCATTTTAGAAGGATATAGGCTTCTTTAATGTGTAGAAAGGATACGGCATCTCTGTTTGGAGACAGCACAGCTTTTCGCAGAGCCTACCAGGGCTCTGTCAGTGTGCTCTTGGCACACTGGGTATTCAAGGTCTTGACTTTTTGTTTCCATTACCACTAATGTGATTTTATGCAGGGATTTCATACTGATTATCTGAACTGGCAGACAATCTTGAGAGTTTCCTCCTTATTTGGATTGGATCCTCTGGGACTATAAACATCTGTTGCCAGTTACTAAGTGAATCTCCATATTCTCTGCTGACTTCTCTCTGCTCTATTGCAGATTTCCTTTTAAAACTCTCATTTTTCCATGAAGTTCTCCTTACATTTCTAATGATTTCTGTTTTTCGAATTTAGCTGCGAATCTGCTAGAGTTAGATAAATTTATTTGTAAAGTGTGACTTTTGTCATAACACAATATTGTTTTTCACTGTTTCCTGCCTTTAACCTTAAACTACAGCATGTGCGTGTACCTGTAGGATGCTAACAAACCGCTTCTCTCTCTCCCCCTCCCCCTCAACCCAGGTGCCTATCTGACAAAGCCTTCATTTTCAACCTTTTTTTATTATTTGTTTTTGTCTGTTTCTTATGACCTCATTTAACCAGATGCTTTTGAACTCTGTCTTTTAATAGGAGTCATACTTCTATCCACACAAAGGGCAATGGTTATATACACTTGTGCGTCTTTCATCTTGTTTTATGGTTGTTGTTTTTTCTGTTTGTTTTTGTTTTTGTTTTGTTTTGTTTTAAAGATTTTATTGGGGAACTGGGAAAGGGGAACTGCATTGCGGAACCGGGGAAGGGGAACAGACAAGTTGCTGTCCTTTTGTTTTTCAGTCTAGTTGTGGAGGACATTGCTTCACTGGCCCATGTTGGTATCATCATTGCGCTCTTCCTGAGTGAGGCAGATCCATCACCGGCTTCTGGATTGCCACTCACAGTGGCTCTTGGCAGTTCGCACTGGCTGCCATCCACTCACGCAGGCTGCGGGCCAATCGCTGTAGCCCATGGCAGCCCACTGCAACAGGGGCTGCAGCCTACACCGTCACTGGGGCTCACATAGCCCAGCTCCAGGTGGAGCTGTTGTTAGCTGTAGAGGGCAGTGTCACTGGCCCTCATATGTGGGATCCGAACCAGGGCCATTGGCGTCCCAAGCCCACTCTTAACCAACGCGCCACTTGGTCGGCCCCTATGTTTGCTGTTTTTTTTCAAACTGTCTTTTTCTATATTTCTTTATTCTTTTGTGTGTTTTTATCAAGTTGCTATTCATTTACTGTTTTTCCTACATATTTGCCTGTTCTCGCTATAATTTTATTATTTTATCTTACTGGCCCTGTATTTATAATTAGATAGAGAATTCCCTACTCTTGTTTGAAAATAAATATTCCCCACAAAGATGGTCTATGTCACACATCTCCCTGAGATTAGACAGAAGGAAATACTGTCACTTATCTGTCTCTTCTCTGCTCTGCCTTCCAGGGTGTGGCCTCTAGGTTGCCCCATTCCTGGCTGAGGCAGTTAAAAGATGTGATTTGTGACTATGATGAAAGTTTTCTTATAGTTTAGCATCTGCCCTCTCTTTTAAGTGTCCTTAAAGCTTGGATTCTGTTTTGGATCCTTTATTATTTGGTTTAAGTGTTTTTTCAATCATCTCCCTCACATGCTGTTTATTACATTACTGTGCATTATCAATTGTCTGCTTGTGAGAAGATGGCTCTTGTCAGTAGGTATAAGATTTGGGGATACATAATTTTTTTCTCAGTATTCAGTAAATGTCATATTACCCCCTTCAAGTTATAAGTGTTACAAATGAGAAATTTGATGCCAGTTCTTTTTCCTGTGTATTATTACTAGCAATATTATTAAAAATAGAATAAATTATTATTGTGCTCTAGGAATTTGAAGATTTTATCTTTATCTGTAAAATTCAAAAATTTGCTGCATTGTAACCAGATATATTTCTTTTTTATTAATCTACCTTGGAATACGATAGCTGTGCTCACATCCACATAGACCTTCCTAAAGCTCGGACAGGTTCCCTCCCATTATTTGTTTAATCATTGCCTATCCTGCATCTATTCTTTTACTCCCCCTTGAAATATCACCTGCACATTGAGTGTTGTGAACTTCCGTTCTATGTATCTTTTCTTTTTCATATGCTGTCGACCTTTCTATTTTTTTCTTCTGCTCTTAGCAATATTTTCATCTTTCCAAGCCACTAATTTTGGGTGGTAACAATAATCAGCCTCTTTTTCATTATATGTCATATTTTTAAATAATAATAATGTAGGTTTTTGTGCTAAAATTCAGAATTCCTTTTAATGCTGGTTTCATTTGGTTTTGTTTTTAATCATCCTACCCCACCTGCTTTAACATGCTAAAGTTGGGACAGATCCTCTCTATAACTATAAGGCCTGCTTAGACTTGCCATTACTGTCTTTGTTGAGTGAGTTGGTTCATTGGGGTTCAGACTTGGTTCTTGCCTCACTCTGTGCTATGACAATTCTTAGTAAGAGTATGAAAACTCTTTATTGCATGGGGCAACAGTCAGAAGTTAGACTTGTGAAGGGTAGCAGAGAATGTTACTGCAAAATATGCCACTTTGGCATATTGCTTCTGTTAAACTAAAAAACAGCCAATGCAAGAAGGACTCTGACTCTCTTTTGACCCCATGACAGCAAGGGATAAATCTCTCATGTGAACAGTACCCTCCTTGTATCAGGTGGGTAGAAGATATCCTTATCCCCAGAGACAGGGAACTTAGGGCTGAGAAAGTTGTTGAAGCAAACCTTGCTACTTCTTCACCATTTACTTTCCATAGCCCAAATCCCCTTGTTTTTTCAATTCTGTACACATTTATCGTTTCTTTGTTTAAAAGGTATAAAAACTTCTCTTCCAGTTCTGGTCACTTCTTCAGGTCTTTTTTCTCTTGGGATGGCTCCCATGCACATGTAAAAATTCAGTAAAGTTTGTATGCCTTTCTCCTGTCACTTTGTCTTTATCAGTTTAATTTTCAGAAACAGCCAGAGATCCTAAGTCGAGGAACACTTTTTCCTCTGCTACATTTGTAAGGCCGTGGGACACGGAATATTCTCCTTAGTCTGTAGCCCTTAAGCTTTGCCAGTCCCAGGGATGATCTCGCATCTTAACTGGCTCCTTGATTTCCTCATTGTCTCCTTGTCCCAGAAGAGATTAGGGTGAGTTGTGATCTATGCTTCCAGAATGCTCAGATATCATAGAGCATATTCTTCTCAGAATGCTCTGCTTTGAGGACCTCACCTCTGTGCTTCTTCACTCTGGTGTCTCAAAATTCACCCAGGCCATGGAGGAGAAAGCCATGAAATACTTCTCTCTACTTTGACTACCAAAGAGCAAACAGCTCTCTTTGTACCTATGTGCCTTTACTTAGGCAAGGCAGACAGACAAAAATTGTTCATGGTGGGAAGGAAGCTGGTTCCCCTCAGTTGTGTTCCCAGAATGATCTACTTCTCCTAGTGTGCTCTTTCAAGGGTACTAATCCTTCTTCCTGTGACCTCAAGTCTCTAGAAGGAACTATTCACTCCAATTATTTTATATCTAATTTGGTCTCTTTATTCAGACCTTCAGATTTTGTTCAAGGGCCCTTGAAACATTCTTTTTCAGGTTTTCCTGGTTCATCCATTCAAATCCTGCTCTGTGCTCTTTTCTGGTATATTAGTTTAGACCCTGATGACTTAAGTGGGTAATCCAGCTGCCCAATGACTTGTTCAACTACATAAATTTCAGGGAAAACTTGAACTTAATTGATGAGCACATAATTTAGTTTCTTAGTTGGAAAAGAGCATTGTATACACCTGTGCATACATCAAGTATGCAATATATTTAAAGGGGTATTTGAAGTGCATATTAAAATTCCCCAAATCACCCTTAATAAGCTTTAAAAGTCACTCTGAAAAATGCAATGTGACTGTGATGTCTACAGAAACTTCTTTATACTCTTTGTAGTTGAATCCATAACACTTGTAAGATTATATTTTTGTTGTCATTTGTCATTAATTCTCTCTGTGGGTCTCTAATGGATGTTCTATAAATGTGCACGTAACAAATGCTACAAGAAACAAAATGTATAAGTACAACTCTGGCTTGTGGAGTGCAAGCAAATTAATTGTGACCAGTTAAAATTAGATTATTTTACCCACCGTATATAATATTTAGAGGAAAATATACCAAAGTAGTTTATACAAATAGAATATTTTGGTGAGTGATCATGTCACATTTTCAGCATATCATTTTATTTCTAAACTAAAAGATAATGTAGAAAATAAACAATTATGATAAAATAAGATTTATTAGACACATACTCTGTGCCAAGTAGTTAGCTCTTTAGATGAATTGTTTCCTTTGATACACATAAATTCAAATTAGTGGTGAGTTACCATTATTTTCTTGTTTTATGGACGAGGACACTGGAGCATAGATAATTTTAAAAAGTTGTACAAAATATGAGAAATAGTGACTGATAAAGCCTGATTTTAAAATCATGTTTGCCTGAATCCTGATCTCACTACTAAACAATAGCAATATGGAATTTTAAGTTAATTCATGGATATCTATGTAAAATAAGGAAGCTATAAAGAATTTTACTTAAGGAAATATATGTGAAGTGTTCTGAATTATTAAATGTGATTTCATATAATTATCAAATGATTTAAAAATCATGAAATATTTCTAAGTATGCCCATCCCTACACACTCTTGGCAGCTCAGCCATGGCGAGGTCCTGGACCCGTCCTCATTAGGACAACCATACATATGGGTCTAAACTAAAACAACATTTAGTTTAATATGGAATCTGTCCTGCTGCCTTTACCATGTTCAAATAAACTATTTAATTGTTTTGGTTCAAAAAAGGAGATAGCAAAAATAATAAGAGGTCTAAATTGATCATTGATAGCTCTGCTTTACTGTAGTTTAAATCCTATTTTTGGAATTCAATAAAAGAGAACATCAAATATTTGAGATAAACAAAAATTTCCACACAGTTGTCACCCAAATATTTTTGTTCCCAATTTACCACACGTAGAAATGAGACAATTTGGAAAATACTACGACTAGGAATAATGACATTTACAAATTTAGAAGGGAATAAAATAACTTTGTATATACACTATTTGATTCCCAATTTGTTATCAAGCCATGGAATATTTACTTCTGTCTCCATTGATCATATCAATGGAAGTACAGAAATTTTAATAAGGGCAAGATAGCCCCTATTTATTTATTTATCTATGTATTTAGGTGAGCAATTAATGTTCTTTTACTTCTAAAATGTTATTTTGTTTGGTTTGATTATAATAGTGAAGAGAATAACTGTGTGCGTGCAAGTGTGTGTGTGTGTGTGTGTGTGCGTGTGCGTGTGTGTTTCTTTAGGGGAAGAATTTCAATGTCACTCTCTATCATGTGATTCTGTACTCTGCAGGTGTGCATAAAGATTTGGCTACATATGCCTTCTCAAAATGTGTCAAGACAGCACAGCCAGGTGGCATATGCCACATCATATACACATTGTGATGCCCTTCAGCATTCAACAAGGAGACCTCATCCTCTTTCGATTTCAGCCTAGTGAGCTATATCCAGACAGATAAAAAAAATAATAAAATATATATATTATATATATATATATTATATATATTATATATATGAAAAGCAAAAGAGAAGGGAAACAATTGGTTATATCATTCATACAGAAGCAGTTACTTGTTCTGACATGACTAAATTATTGATAGCTCAAGGAAATAAAGAATTGATGATATAAATATTTTAAGAACACATTCTAATATTTTTGTTCCCAATTTACCATTGGGAGAAACAAGACGATTTGGAAAAACAATAAAACCAGAAATAATGACATTTCCAAGCTTAGAAGGGGATAAAATATACTTTGTACATCCACTATCAGTTCTCAATTTATCAAGTAATGACAGATTTACTTCTTTTTCCATTGATTATTTCTTTAGACTAAAGTACAGAAATCTTAATAAAGGCAAGATAGCCCCGATTTATTTATTTATGTGTGTAATTGATATTCTTTCATTTATAAATGTTATTAAGGAATTTGTTTTGATTAATTGTAAAGATGGAAATAACTGTGTGTGTGTGTGTGTGTGTGTGTGTCTTTTTCTAAGACAGTAAAAAAATATACCTTTTCTGTTTATTTTTTCAAGTATCTCTATTGTATGTATATAATTACACGAAGAAAAGGAAATTATTTCTATCAGTCAGAATCAGTCTCAAATAAGAAAGAATTGTCATTTGGGTTGTGCATATTTCTATCAACATTTTTAAAAATACACATGAATTTGTGATAACCTTTCAGGGATCTGGTCAAGGTTTTTAAGTCACTGGAAAACACCAGTGACCTTAAAAGATATTAGGATATTAAGGGTTAACAGTGATCATGAAGACAATCTTATAGACACTATTGATAACTTTCTGTAAACTACGTCAAGGGATACATAAATATATTCTCCAGCCAGAATTTACAGAATATAATGTCTATTTTAACAAGTAATTGGGACCTAAATTGTAGAGTTTAAAAAATACTAATCAAATTTTATCTGATATAAAGCTTTCATATGAGTTAAACTTCAAGTATTGATAGATCATTACATGTAATTCTACTTAAACTATTATAATAAAGCACTAAGTAATTGACAGAAAATAAATACTTAAAGTTATATATGCACAGAATCCTTATTTGAGAAATACTAACTCCATATGAAACTGTCCAATATTTAGTCTGCCAGAAAAAAGTCATTCTTTGAATGTTTGGTAGATTTCACCAGTGAAGCCATCTGGTCCTGGACTTTTGTTTGTTGCGGGGGTGTTGATTACCAATTTAATCTCTTTAGTAATCATAAGTCTGTTCAGAATTTCTGTTTATTCCTGATTCTGGCTTGGTAGACTACATGTTTCTAACATTTATCCATTTCCTCTAGGTTGTCCAATTTCTTGGTATATAATTGTCCATAGTAGTCTCTTATAATCTTTGTAATTCTGTGACATCAGTTCCAACCTCTCCTCTTTCATTTATATTTTATTTGAGCCTTCTCTTTTTTCTTGGAAAGATTAGCTAAAAGTGTCAGTTTTATCTTAAAGAAAACACATCATAAACAGCTCTTAATTATATCTATCTTTTCTATGGTCTTTTTAGCCCCTATTTCATCTATTTCCACTCTGCTTTTGTTATTTCCTTGAGATGTAATAACAGTTTATTTAGCTGAGTTTTTCCTTGTTTCTTGATATAAGACATTTATTGCTATGGAGTTCTCACTTAGTGATTTTGCTATAATCCTTAAGTTCTGATATGTTGTATTTCCCTTTTATTTAAGGTATTTTTAAAATCTCTCTTCTGATTTCTTCATTGATCCATTGGTTGGTCAGTATCATGTTGTTTAAACTTCACATGTGGTGAAAGTTGATTTCTAGTTTCATACCATTGTGGTCGCAAAAGATACTTGATACAATTTCAATCTTCTTAAATTTATTAAGGCTTGTTTTGTAGCCAAACTTGTGATCTATCTTGGGGAATGTTTCATGTATACTCGAGAAGAATGTGTATTCTTTGTTTTTGCATAGAATGTTCTGCACCTACTTTAATATGTTGTTGATAGCCAAAGTTACCTGATTAATTTTGTTTTGCTAATGTATCCACTGATGAAAAATCAGGCATTAATGACCCTTAACATAAATGTCCTTCCTTTAGATCTGTTCACATATGCTTTACATCTTTAGATGGTCCTATTAAAAATCATTTTTAGAGTCAAAGAAATAGCTGTGAGATGAGATTTTAACTGAAGATAATAAATGAAGAACAGCCAGATAAATTACCACTCTCAAAATTTAACTGATACCTATTAGGTGCCTACTACTACCTAAAAAGGCTCAAGACAAAAATGATAACATTAATAATAGCAACAAAATTATTAATAACTAAAAATCTAATACAAACTATCATGTAAATAAGTTGTTCAAAAATTTTGGTTTAATAGCGCATACATAAAGCTAATATGGGATTCAAAATATTCAAGTGATGCATTCACATGTTTTACCAATTGAAAGAGCAATTTTATATACCTCATAAAAAGAAAAGAAGGTGGTTGGCCTTGTTTTTAATGCCTACTTACTGTATAGAGACTCATGATTTGAATTAGTCATAATATATCAGTGCTTTTATTTCCTAACTACTGTGGCTTTTCTCTTTGGGTCCACATCAGAATCACTTTTGGGCTTTTAAAAACAGACAAAATTTTATCCAGATCCACTAATTTAAAATCTCTGAGTCTACAGACCTGGATCTTTATTTTGTTAAATGTTGAATTTGAATTTTATCCCCAGGGTAAAGAATAGACGCTCTTATTAAATGAATGCTGATTTTTTTTTTCAGTTGGCTAATTTTCTCCTTTTTATTTCTAGATCAAAAAAGATTTATCCTACAATAAATTATAGTAAGGAAAAGAGAGATAGGACTGTTTTTTACCTTTGGTATTACACAAGGTGAAAATAAAACAACAGTTGGCAAAATAAGTTATAAGACCTTGATAGAACTTGGAACCCACCTCGGAGGAAAGTGATTGGTTTTGTATTTTTTCAGAATACAGTTGACCCATGAACAACATGATTTGAACTGTGCAGCATGTAAATGAACCCACATAGTTTAAACCTGTGTTGTTCAAGGGTCAACTGCATTTTCAGTCTGTGGTTGGGAATTTGCATATGTGAAGAGTCCTCTTAAGTTACATGTGGATTTTTGACCCTGCTGTGGGTCAATGGCCATAACTCCCATGTTGTTCAAGGGCCAGCTGTCTAGAATTAATGGGGATATGTTTTTATTCTCATTTTAAATTTATAGAAGTAATAAAATTGGAAAAGTAAGGGAAAAAATGCTTATATCATGAATCAGAAAGCAAATTAAAAATCATAGTGACAACTTGTTTGTACTTTTAGGTCTTAACTGGCCAAATCATTTTGTCTATATTCTGAATTAAATCTGTGTCATTAAACTAAATACTCCTCAATCCTGATTGTTAATTAGAACTACTCAGGGATATAAAAGTAATCTATGTCTGAACCCCATACAAACACACTGAATCAGAATCTAATAATGGGCCTAAGTGTCTGATAATTTTATGCAGCTAGGTATGAAAATCACTATTGTAAATCCCAAGTATAGGAAATGCTTTGCAAGCTAATTTATTTTATTTCTGCAAAATTCCATTTTGGGACAATGATTTAGAAACCTACTATGTGTTTAAATGTGTTGTGAAGTTGAAAATACGAGGAAGAAAAAAAAAGCATACAAAATAGAAACATAAGTTAATATTTTGAAAATATTACAACTTTAAAAGATTTTAAAAATAGAAATTATTAAAATAGGTGAAAAGAAATTTGATAAATAAGAATAATACTTATTTTTAAAAATATCAAGCAGGGATCTTGCTAGATTTAAAAGAATGAAAGAAAAGGGCTGGCCAAGTGGCTCAGTTGGTAAAAAGCTCGCTCAAGAGTACGAGCTGAGCAACAGCAGTTCGATGCACAGCCCGAGCTGAGCAGCCGCTGTGCTGCCAACAGGTGGCAGGATGGCTCAGCTAAAAAAACACACAAAAAAACAACAGAAAAAAGGAATGAAAGAGACAGAGAGGAAGTGAAATAAAAATAGAAGCTACAGGGTGAATAATTATTTAGGAAAATCCTGAGTAAATGAGGAAACCCAGAATTGAAAAAAAGTCAAAATGTTAAAATTTTTTGACTTAGAAGTGGTATAGGAGTTATATTTGCTTTTTATCTTAGATATTTTGTGTTTTCTACTTTGAGCATATAGTATATCTGCAATTATAATATATATAAAATATATCTATATCTATCTATTTATACATAGATAGACAGATAGATATAGATAGATAGATCTTAAATTATTAAAATGACTCCCTCTGCTGTATTAGAATTAACTACTGTTATGGTTTTTATTTATTTTCCCAAAAAAATATTTAAAAATATTAGCATGTAATCCAAAAATGTTAAACTATCTAAAATGATATAGCCATTCTATTAAAACAATGTATAACACAGGAGAAAAAAACAGATTCTGAAAGAGAGAGTTTCAACAAAATAGCATTGCTTTCTAGTCTGATTTCTTTCCTAGTCCTGAGATCACCTCATCATAGCAGCCATGGAACCTATTTTCAACTTCAGCAACACTGGTATATACTATGAAGTTTTAGCCACTGACAGCGAAACATAAATTATAGTTTTTGTTGCTCAGCACTGCAACTCTTTTATAAATGGTTTATACCTGTGAAGAGAGCACAATGCAATAATTGCATCACTGATATATTTAATTTACAAGTTGGGTGACTAAAGAAGTGTGTTTTAAAATATTCGGTCCTGTTAACCATAAAGTACAAGCTGTAGTATTTTTTTCAGCAGGTGAAGCAAGTAGGTGTTGTAGCTATGATTTCACAAGCAGGGAAATGATATTTTTATTATTTTTCTTTTCTGGAAGTTTGCATATTCTCATTCTCTCTCTCTCTCTCCATCCATCTGGGATATTTTCAGTCAAACATATGAACATGAATAAGTAGAATGATTACAAACATAAACCATTTTACTTTTTCAGTGACAAACAATTTTACACTAAGACTTGGTACCTGTGTATTTCCTCTATAGACCAGCTGATGACTTTTATTCACACGCAAAGAAATGTTAGGCTGCTTTATCAGTAAGTAGCTGAATCACAGATTATCAATCAGACATAACTTTCGAGGAGAATAGTGTTACAGAGAGAGATATGCAGTCAGTGGTGTTGAACTTGACCACTAATAATAAACAATACTTAAACCCTCCTCTTGGTTAGTCTCTCATAAGGATTACTCCTCAAGATAAGGCCATGGACAAGGCCACAACTTGAGTGGCATACCATTTGGCATATACCAATGACTTTCCAAAGTAAATACAGGTGCTTTATGGATGTAATTGCAATAAAACATAGTTTTCTAAACATGTAGATTCATATTAACTTGTCTAAATATTTGCTGTTTTCAACTGCTTTACTTAAATTAACTCTCTGTATAAAGAGATTTTTATTGTAAATTAATTCTTGTGTTGTCACTTAGAGGAAGCTATCCACAGAAGGCTTATAATAGTGAGGCTTTAATTCTATGAATTTATCATTCTTTTGTAAGGTTGCTTTTGATAAATGTTTAATTTTATATTTCTATCTACCTTGCGAGTGAGTAATCATTTCATTCTACCCTGCACAGAATAAATAATATATTAAACCATTAAATTTAACTGGCATAGAACTCTCTTTTATTCATCTTCTCTTTCACTCATTCATGTCTGAATTTCCACTGTGTGCCAAGTACTGTTACAGGCTCTGGGGATTCAACAATTTAAAAAAAAATAGATTTAAAAACCTGCTTTAATGTAGCTTACAGAAAGAAAGAGAGGCTCAGCAGAACAAATGTCACTGAGAAGGAAAGAGTGGATGGAATATAATTCACAATGAGAGGCATGAGCCCTGGATACCAGTTTATGCATAGAGAAGTAAGTGTAGTATGTATAATCATGGAAGGACACAGCAGTGGCAGCTTGTGGAAAATGTCTTCAAAGCACTATACTTATTTTTCTTGGTTTAATAAGAATTGGGATCATCCTCTGAGAATAGACCAATAGGAGGTATAGTAGGTTTAAAGAGAAAGAACTATGTATGAAAGAGTTGTCTGAGAGAATAAATAGTTGAGAAAATATAGTTTGGTTTGGCAGCAACACTAAGGGCTATTTTAGTTTTGTGAATTTTAAAAATATATAAAGTGAGACCAGTTAGTATGAGTGTATTTTTTCCAGTCATATTTGGCAACACAATATAGGCCTACACTAAGCAGAAGTATGGAGTTTGTTCATGTGAGTATAAAAAAGGAAAAACAAGGCAAGGGAAGAAGTATGTACTGATATGAGTGAATGTCATGATTCACCTTGGGGATTTTCATGAATACAGAGGAGTATGGACAAGAAAGTCAAGGGATAGTGTGACATCAGTGATGTGTTGGTTCGCATCGGGTTACAGAATGTTAGGGGTGGGACATTAGAGAGAATGAGTTGTAAAGATAAGAGGTGGTGGTTGATGTGATGTTTGAAATTGAAATTACAGAAATGCCTCAGTTTAATGGTAATGGCATTAACCAAGTGACTACAGAGGATGGGAAACAAAATCACTGCAGGAGAGATCAAGGAAGCATGAGGCAAGAATAATGGAGGGATTGTCTTTCCGTGATCATCGTTTTGTAACCATGCATTTTGTGGCAGGATATTCAGGCAAGCAGATGGAGGCCATAGGAATAGATTGTGCCGAGGAAGGTAGCACATGGTTACAGAAAGAGAAAGGAGGATGGTTTAGAAACAGAAATGAAGAACAAGGAAGGCATCTGTTCCACTTCCAAGCCCTGTGGATCAAAGATGTCAGAGAGAAAAGGGTCATCCTTTGAGAGAGCTGCAAGAGGAATAGCATCAGATATCATCCTGATGTCACAGAGCAGGAATATGAAGGCTAATTTCACGGAAGAGTGAGGATTCTTTTTTGCCCACTATTGTGTTCCATAGGGCACACTGAAAGAGTTTCTGGTGTACTTTAATTTAATTTTGCTCCTGATTTTGACCATATATTCCATTTGAGTGTTAGGAATTTTCCTATTATTTTATAAAACCTGCTTATATAGTCAACCCCTTATCTGTTATCAGTATTATAAATATGTTTCCAGTTTTCTCTTGAATTTTGTTTCATATAGTATTTATTTATGATATTGTAGAAGTCATGAAGTAGAGCTTATTTGGAATTTATTAAACAGATTTCATCATTAGAGAACCCATGCCCATTGCATACCTTTATCTTACTTCAGATTTGTGAATATACATTCATATGAAATACAGTAATACCTTGGTTTGCAAGCATAATTTTTTCTGGATACAAACTACACATATTGAAAGACATCACTCATTTACCAAGTTAAAATGTAGTAGAAATGTTTGCTTGTCTTGTGGAACACTCACAACCCAAGTTACTTGCAATCCAAGATTTTATTGGAGTCATTTGTAATTTTGGAAATCTATGAGCTGTAAGAGAAAGAGGAGTCAAGGATTAAAATTGATTTTTTCCATGTACTTCAAAAGTTTCTCAAAATAATTGTTAAATAACTAATCTTTTTCTTCTTTAGACTGTGATGTTTATCCAGAGTACATAGTAACATCATCTTCAGAATATGTATTCTACTTGATTGATCTGTCAGTTCATTCTTATATCACTACTGCACTGTGCATGCATTATGGTGTAGATGAAAATTTATGGACAGGGAAAAAAAGAATTCCAGATATCATATCAATAAAAAGGCTTAAAAACAGTATACTAGTCATGTTCATATTTTTTTCACTAAAAATATGCACATTTATATGGAGAGAAGATGTCTGAAAAGATACACATCAAAGTGCTAACAATGGTTGTTTCTGGATATTATTATTAGAAATGTGGAGGTTTTTGATCAATATTATTTTCTCATTCTCAATCAATATGTTGATATATTTTTAGAAAATATATTTACCTTTTAAAATACTACAATACAAGCACATGGTATACACTAACAATTACTTAAGGAGAGTTTGAAATGAGAGAGAACTAAAGAAACCTTTGTCCAGGTTCTCTGTGCTCCAGACAAACCATCCTTGTTTCAGTTAATGAAATTCAACATGTTTCACTTTACAATGTCATTGTTTTAGACATTGTCTGACACCCTTCTCCCATAAATATGCTTTGTGTAGCTAAACCCTATTAATTTTTTTTTTAATTTCTCAACTGTTTATAACTGTTACTTAATAAAAACTTTCTGTCCCAAACTCCACTCCAGATGTGCACACTGTGCACTTTTCCTTGTTACTCCTGAGCAAAACTGTCATCACTGGGCCAATGTCAATTTTTGAGTGACTGACAGCTCCACATGGTAAGTAATCACATTTCCTAGACTATTGGGTACTTGATATTAATAGAAGGCCATATACCAGGCATTCTATTACATAGAATGAAAGAATCAAAAAGAGGGAGAATGGTGAGGTACAGGTTTGCCCACCTTCTTTCTTTCTTTTTTTTTTTTTTTTTTGAGGGCAGTGTCACTGGCCCTCATATGTGGGACCCGAACTGGGGCCGCTGGCTTCCCAAGCCAGCACTTAACCACCACGCCACTCGGCCGGCCCCCACCTTCTTTCTTACTAGGCCTATAAACTTAGCCAACTAACTTAGCTTCTCTATATCTCAACCTCCTCATCTGAAAATAATAATAATAATGAAGGAAGCAACTTATTTATTTGTGTTAAGGATAAAAAATAAAGAAATATATGAAAGGCATTCAATCTCTGTATATGTAATGAACACACCCAATCACTGATCATATTATCACTGCTTTAAAAAAGTTCCAGGAATTTTTTTTTTTTTTTTTAAATAAAAATGACTAATCACCACAATGAAGAGGACAGTGGAAAATATTTGAAAGAATGACCAATCAACAAGGCAGGAGTGGTAGTGGTGTCAGTGCATAAAAGATTATGGTAAATTATGAAACAATCTATCACTAAAGTGGATTGACTGTCTGCCACAGTGTTTAGCAGCCTAGCAGTGAAAGTAAATGCATTTAAATGAGAATTGACAAAGAGGGGGTTGTTAGGACACCAAAACTACTGCAGCTTGAAGTCAATGGGGGTCTTTGGGAGAATTCAAGTACAGTGTATGCTGGAGACAAACATAATGGAGTCAGACAAAGACTTGAGACATACAAAAAGGGAAAGAGGCTGAAGTTTGTTAAATAATGCAATGACATCTAATTATGTCCACAACTAATTATAAATCAGAATATTGAATAGACTATCATTAAGAGTTTATCTGAAAAAAATAGTAGCAATATAGGAGGCAAAAATTTATAAAATGGAACAGAATTTTTGTTGTTATTTTTATACTTTAGACCTTCAAAGCTGTTTTTTTAGCCCATGACGCTTTCATGAGTCTAATCTCAGTTAACCAATGATATCTGGTCACTGTGCCTTGCGCCTCCATCCCAATCATTCATTTAAATAAACTAACAAAGGGATATTTCCAAATTCTAAGTCATCATGTAAGATCTGTTTAAAATAAACAGAAAGTAAAAAGGGGATACAGGATCATTTTTTTTTCTAACTTTAGATTGCAACATCTCATTATTTCATATTTTAGATAATAGTCTGTCAATGCAAATTTTATGTAAATAATATTTTTAACTGACAAATAAGACAAACCTTTTTATGACTGCTTTTATAAGGTTTTATGTATCATATGTGTTTTCTTTAATTTCCTTTAAAGTTAAAACTTTAGGATAGAGTTGAACTCAATCCATCAAGTAGTTTTACTTTTGTGTGATATCTGGATCACTTTTATTACTTCAATTATTGTAGGAATTTTGAAACCTGATTTTATACTTCTGTGAGATTATCACATACAGTACTAATTCAACTAACATCCTACTATTTTGAAAATATATATTTTATGATGATATAGTACAGTCAATGTTGGCTTATCTTATACTATAGTTATAAAAATTAAAGATAGTTGAAATTGATTTTTAAAATCTGCTCTGGCTTAAATGAAGTAAATGTTAAACTACTGATATGATGTACTGCTGATTAGTTTGTGTTTGAGCTATAGAATGTCTCACCTCTCTTTGGATGTTACAGTAAATAGTAAGATTTAAATAACTATTTAAACAAATACTAATATATAGCCAAATTATAGAAATTACATTCTTCCAAATTAGAATTATTCTCACTACTTGATTTGGTAAAGATGAGTATATAAAATCTAAGCAGTTATAATTGCTAAGCTTTTGACAAAAACATTAATGGTGTCCAATTAGACTGATGGAATTGTAAGTGTTAAGAGGGGGGAAAAATAAACAAAAGCTGCACTATTTATAGTCCTCAGTATTTGTATGTTCTCTCAAAATGAAAGTCTTTTAAATGTAAAAATAAGTATTTAATTTGCTCTTCAACAGAATATTAATGTTTTTTAAAAATATACAACCATGGAAATGTGAAAGGTTAGCAGTAGAATGACTCTAAGAAATTATCTAATCCACTCCCATTTTATGACAGAGAAGAAACAGATAACAGAAAATTGAATGACTTACAGATTTTAGATTTCTCTCTTGCACTATTATTTTTTAATTTCTATAACTCTCTCCTTTGTGCTCATCCACACTGCTTCCTACCTTTTAGTCCTATGTTATTTCTTCAAATATTAGGAAACACTTTTTTTTTTTTTTGGTTGGGTGCTTTGTTTATCCCAAAAGATGAACAAAACCAGTACAATACATCTGCAAAAAATTTGGCAACATTTGTCAAATTTATTAATTCAAATTAGCATTCTTTGATTCATCTTGTAGGAATATATACCAATATAATCACAAAAACTTCCACAGAAGAAGAATTATTGAAGTTTGTTGTTTGACTAAACTGGCGTGGCAGATTAAAAATAACCATGGATTATTTTTTTTTAACAATCCTCCTGTTGAGAATAACTTTTCCCGTGAATATGTCCTGACCTGTGACTGTTCTGTCCAAAGGCAGAGGATCTGAATATACATTTCTCCAAAGAGGACTGACAAATGGCCAATATATATATGAAAAGCTTATTACCATCACTAATCATCACATAAGTGCAAATTAAAACCACAATAAGATATTATCTTGCACCTGTCGGAATGACCATCATCAACAAATTAATAAACAAGTGTTGGCAACAATGTGGAGAAAAAGGAACCCTCATGCACTGTTGGTGGGATTGCAAATTGATAAATTGATGTAATCACTATGAACAATAGTATGATGGTTCCTCAAAAAATTAAAAATGGAATTACCTTATGACCCAACAATTCCACTTCTGAATATTTATTCAAAGAAACCCAAAACACTAATTTGAAAAACACCCTTGTGCTCACTGCAACATTATTTACAATAGCCAAGATATGGATGCAACATAAGTGCCCATCGATATACAACTGGATAAACAGAAAGTGGTACATACCAGAGGTGCCAAAAATATGTATACACATTTTAAGGGATATTGCCTATGTATTACTTTTCGAAGTTGAATTGATTTATAGGAGCAATGTGTAATTGCAGATATCAAACGTGACATGTAGTCACCTTTTGTTATCAATATATATTGAGTGTTATAATTTTAATATAGTTTTTTTTTTCCTTTCTAAAAATGAGTATACAGTTTTTGGCACCCTGTATATATACAATGGAATATTATTCAACCATAAAAAGGAATGAAATCTTACCATTTATAACAACATGGGTGGAGCTAGAAGGTATTATGCTAACTAAATGAAATAAGTCAGACTGAGAAAGACAAATACCACATGATTTCACTTATATGTGAGCTCTAAAGAACAAAATAAACCAGCAAAATACACTCATAGATACAGAGAACTGATGGTTGTCAGATAGAGGGGGGTTGGGGGACTGGGTGAAAAGGTGAAGGGATTAGCAGAACCTGGTAGTTATAAAATAGTCATGGAAAGATAAAGTACGGCATAGGGAATATAGTCAATAATATTATAATATCGTAACTATGTATGGTATCAGGGACAGGTACTATACTTTTTGGGAAGATCAATTCACAAATTATATAAATGTCTAACTACTATGCTGTCACCTGAAACTAATACAAACTAACACTGGATGTCAACTATAATTGATGGGGAAAATATGCTAGAGGAAATCACCAGCAAATTAGATAATGTGGAAGAATGCATTACTGACCTGAAAGATGTATAGTAGAGATCACACAATCAAAAAAGCAAAATGAAAACAGAAGTTTTAAACATGAGGATAGTTTAAGGTACCTCTGGGATAACAACAAGCATATCAACATTCACATAGGCATCCCAGAAAAAGAAAGAGAAAAGAGCAGAATATTCATTGTGCTTTTGGTTTTTTTCCTCTATTTCATTTTTTTAAAGGAAGTATATCAGCCACTTAAGAAGCTAGTATAAAAGAACTATAACTACAGTAAGTAGTTGAGGGATACATACAACAAAAAGATTTGAATTATGATGTCAAAAACATAAAGAGTGGAGGGGGAAGTGAAAATGTAGCACTATAGAATGCATTCAAAAGTAAATATTTATAAGCTTAAATTAGACAACTATAGATATAGGTCCAGCTACATGAACCTTGTGGCAACTACAAAGCAGAATACTATCTATTGATCTCTATCTATCTATCTATCTATCTATCTATCTATCTATCTATCTATATATCTATGTAAAAAGAGAAAGGGGCTTAAACATAGTAGTAAAGAAAACCCGTAAACAACAATGGAAGAGATCAAAAGAAGAAAAAAGGAACAGAGAAGCGCAGAAACAACCAAAGGTCAATTAACAAAATGGCAATAAGTACATACCTATCAATAATTTTTTTAAACATAACTGGAATAAATGTTCTAATCAAAAGACATAGGGTGACTGACTGAATAATAATAATAATAACAACAATAATAATAAAAATAAATAAAAGACCCATAGATAAGCTACCTATAAGAGACTCACTTCAGATAGAAAGAAACATAAACTGAAAATAAAGGAATGGAAAAAGATGTCCCATGCAAATAAAAACTAAAACAAATCAGCTGGTGGTAATACTCATGTCAGACATAACAGACTTTAAAACAAAGACTTTAAAAAGAGACAAAAGAAGGGTATTACATAATAAAAAAGGGGTTAATGTGAAAGAGGACATGACATTTTTAAGTATTGGATTGTCGGAAAAGTCATGATGCATTTTTGCAATGGAAAACATAGAAACATACTTCATGACTTTTCCAACAATCTAATATCTACACATCCAACAGAGAAACACCTGAGTGTATAGAGCAAATATTAACAGATACAAAGAGAGAAATTGGCAGTAACATAATAATAGTGGGGAACCTTAATACCCCACTTATATCAGTGGATAGATTATCCAAACAGAAAGTCAATGAGGAAACAATGGCCTTAATTGCCACATTGTACAAGATGATATTAATAAATACTTATAGAACATTTCATGCAAAAACTGCAGAATACACATTCTTTTCAAGTGCACATGGAACATTCTCCAAGGCCAATCACATGTTAGGTAACAACAGTATGAAATTAGAAATCAATAGCAAGAAAAAAACTGGGAAAAATACAAACACTTGAGAACTACAAAACATGTTATTTTAAAAACTGACTCAAAGAGGAAATCAAATAGGAAATCCAAAAATACTGTGAGAAAAATGAAAATGGAAAAACAATTTCACAAAATCTATGAGATGCAATCAAAGCAGTTCTAAGAGGGAAGTTCATAGCAATGAAGGCCTACCTCAGGCAACAAGAAATGATGCAAACAAACAATCTAACTTTATATATAAAGGACCTACAAAAGAAGAACAAACAAAACCCAAACTAAGTTGAAGAAAAGAAATGATATAATTCAGAGTAGAAATAAATAAAACAAAGACTGAAAAACCATTAAAGAAGATCAATGAAACTAAGAGGTTATACTTTGAAAAGATAAAACAAAATTGATAAAACAAATTCATCAAGAAAAAAATAAAAATAAAAATAAAAAAGAGAAAGTCCAAATAAATACAATAAAAAATGGAAGAGATGTTATAACTGATACCACAGAAATTCAAAGGATCACAAAAGAATATTATGAACAATTATATGCCAACAAATTGGACAACATAGAAGAAATAGATACATTTCTAGAAGTACATGGCCTCCTAAAACTGAACCAGGAAGACAGAAAATCTGAACAGATCAATTATTAGCAACAAAATCAAAGGAGTAATGAAAAAACTTGCAACAAAAAAGTCTAGGACCAGAAAGCTTCACAGGTGAATTCTACCAAATAATTGAAGAAGAATTAATGCCTATCCTTCATAAATATTCTAAGAATCTGTAGAAGAACATTTCCAAACTCATTTTATGAGGCCAGCAGTACAATGAAACCAAACCAGACAAGGACAATACCAAAAAAAAAAAAAAAAAAAAAAAAAAAAAAAATTTATAGGTCAATATCGCTGATGAATGTATGTGTAATAATTTTCCACAAATTATTAGCAAGCCAAATAAAATCGTACATTTACAGGACTATACATCATTATCAATAGAATTATTCCAGGGATATAAGGATGGTTCAATATTCACAAATCAATCAATGTGATAAACCACATCAACAAAACCAAAATTAAAAAGCAGATGGTATTCTCAATAGTTGCAGAAAAAATCATTTGATAAAATCCAACATCCATTTATGATAAATACTCTCAACAAAGCTGGTATAGAGACAACTTACCTCAACAGATATATATATATATATATATATATATATATATATATATATATAGTCATGGGATGTGGAGTACAGTGTAGCAAATATAGTCAATGGAATTGTCACAGTTATATATGATGTCTGAGGGATAGATTAAAGGGGGTTATTACTTTGTGAGGGGTATAAATGTCAAACTATTATATTGTTTTGTACACCTGAAATTAAAAAAAAAAAAGACAGAAACTGTGACTTTGGGCCAGTCTCATTAGCTTTCTATATCTTCATTATGAAGAGGAGGAGCTTAGAAAAGAAAACTGTTACTGTCTCCATCTCCATAAGTCACAAAGATTATAATAACCAACATTTATTAAGCGCATACTAAATGCTAGGTTTGTCAAACAGCAAAAAAAAAAAAAAAAAAAAAAAAAAAAGAATTGCTCACATACATTGGTGGGATTGTAAATTGGTGCAGCCACTATGGAAAACAGGGTGGTTTCTCACAAAATAAAAAAATATATACAACTATCACAGACTCACCTATTCTACTTCTGGGTATTCATTTGAAGAAAATGAAAATACTAATTCGAAAAGATATATGCTCCTCTATATTCATTGCAGCATTGTTTACAATAGCCAAGATATGGAAGCAACCTAGGTTTCCACAGTATATGAATGGATATGGTATATAAACACAATTGAGTATTTCTTAGCAATAAAAAAATTATAAAATCTTGCCTTTGTGACAACCTGGATGCACCTAGGGCATATTAAGCTAAGTGAGGTAAGTCAGATAATTCTCAATTATCTAGGAGAAGAAAAAGATCATAAAGCCAAATATAGTACAATGTGACAAGAGTTCTTGTGTTATTACCAAAGTAATATCATTTACATCTGCAGTACAGCAGATAGGGAGCAATACAATGTGGACAAGTCTTCACAGGGTCAAGGGTTTTCAAGCCTAAGCGAGACAGTACAAGTGAATATAATATAAAGTTGTTGCCGGCCAACTGAGCAGCACCAACCCCCACCACTGAAAAACTTTAATGTTTTCTTTTCTATAGAAATGTTAAGTATAAAAATGTTAAGTCTCCTCCCTAGTTCTTTAGTTTCTTGGCTCTTGGGCCTTGATTGCTTTTCTGACGGAAGATCCCCCTTGCTTCTTAATTGCTTTGTAAATTAGTTCCTGAATCTGAAACAATAGAAATCTCCTACCCCTGCTTCAGATAACTATTTGAAAGCCAGAGACTTCCTAATATCCCCCAGGCAAGGAAGCTAAATGTCAAACCCATTCTGTGTCTGGACAACTGACACCACTTGAGTGATGGACTGAATAGCCACAAGTTTCATAAGAACTAATAGATTTATATTTTTGTCCTCATTCAGGAGCCTTGAGGATACAGGGGATACCCCAACAAGCAAGAAGCCAACACGGTCTTCCAGGTGGAGCTTGAGACCCCTTCCTCTCATCTGAGATCAGCTAGGGTGAGAGTTCTGTGAACCTCAATAGGCAAGGACAGCTCTACGCCCCTGCCCAGCAGGAAGCAGATACAGAAGAAGAGATCTCCTGTCCCTCAGCTTCCCATAGAGATTTTATGGGGATCACGTCTCTCAAGGAAAAACTAGGCAGGTAGTTAGAGGCAGGCATTGGGTCTCTGCATTCCTGCACGTCCTACAGTGTGACCACCTGGGGACATCCCCTCTCCACCCAAAATTCCCCTTTGTATTGTAATTACCTACCCCTGCGGGAAGAGCAAATGGGCGCAAAATATCCAACTAGATCAGACCAGTCACTCACACCTACACAGTACCTCTTGTTAATCACAGGGGCCAATCAAGTGGTCCTACACCCAGGAAGAACAGCCCATCCTGGAGAAAAAGGATGAAAACCCCAAGTCCTGGGAGGGAAGCGCGCGCGGCTGCTACTACTACTTCTGTTGCTGCTTCTTCCCTTTAAGCCTCACCTTTGCATATGCCCCCTCCACACTCTTTGGTAATGGGCCCTTAGGCCATCCTCTAGTCTGGATGTACTGTCTTTTCTAATAAACTACTTATTTTACTGCTTTACTCTGGTATCTCGTTCAATTCTTTGCTCGAGTTTCCAAGGACCTGGACTCTGCGCCGAGAAAGGCCCACTCTCCGACAACAAAGTTACAGGCACTAATAGGAAATATGAGTAGCAAAGGAAATTATAGTCAGATAGTAAAGTATCTGGGATGCTATGATAAAGAGTTTTACCATTATTTTTAGGTGGAGGAGTGTTACAAAACATTACCAAAGAAGAAATTAATAGATTATATAGTCAAAATTAATACCATTTGAATTTACATGTGTCTTAATGATTAAAATATTAATGAAATAAATAATACTGTGTCACATCCAGCAAGACAGAGCAGTGGGAGTGGAGAAGGGACAGCAAAATATTAAGAACGAGGGAGACACAAATAAGAGAAAAATGTAGTTGGGGCCAGGAGACTGCAGCCTCAAGGACTGAGCCCCAAATCAGGCCTGACTACTTCTTCTTCTTCTTCTTCTATTTTTTTTTTTTTTTTTTGAGGGCAGTGTCACTGGCCCACACATGTGTGATCTGAACCGGGGCCACTGGCTTCCCAAGCCAGTGCTTAACCACCCACTCGGGGCCCCTGACTGCTTCTTTTAATATCTTACAAATAAGAAAAGATCAATGTAGCTTCCAAGGTCTATGAGTCTCACACCCAAGAATTTAGCTCAGGGCCTAATCTCCCATGTCTGCAAGCTGCATACTGAAGGTATTGTCATGAACTTCTTAAGAGACAGAAACTTCCTCTGCCAGAATTTACTGATAAGAATCCATGGAGGACAGATATTATCACATCAATAGGTCATTTTACATGCAGGCTGCCAGAACCTGAGGCAAGGGGTCTACACCCTGTTTCCTCTACTCCTTGATTCCTCCTATGGCTCTCATGTGGTTGTGTCTGGCTTAGGTTGTCCCTCCTTTGAGGAATCTTATCAATCATTGACTATCCAGCCATCTTTTGGGGCATAATATTGAAGTAATGATCTGTCTTTATGGAAAGGTGCATGGGGGCAGACAGGGAGGCAGTGTGATGACAATATTGTAAATTAAAATAATACCTATGTTCTAATTATTGTCACTAACAGAACTACTGGTTAAATTATGTTCTTTATATGATTAAAACTAAACACTCGGCAAGGTATGTTGTACACTTGAAACTACTATGATATTACGTCAACTGTAATTGAAAAATACAATAAAATTTTACTACAAAATGCCGCATACAGATGCCTTAAGAATTTAACAAGAATCAGGAGAGAGCACTGAGAACTAACCTTTCTTCTGGAAATTATAGTGTCACAACTATAACACCACATTAACTTTTAATTTGGAGTCATACCTAGTTTCACTTTAATGTCCATTTTGAAAACAATAGATGGAATGAAAATATTACTCGTGTTCATGAAAAAGACACATTGAAAAATAACTAAGACAAAATTGTATTCCACAATACATTTCATTTCAAAGCCATAAATCATGTAGCATAGTCCAGTTCTGTAGATTTCCCCGTGTGCTGCAACAGTTTTTTATATCATATGGTGAAATAGGTAAGAAGGATATTGGAATTCTTTATGCTATTTTTCATATGTTTCTGTAAATTTACAACTAATCAAAATAAAAAGTTTAAATCCGTAACAAAGAAAATGGAAACTTTCATTTAAACATTATTTCCGTTTGTGCTCAACTCGAAATAGTGATTTTCTGAAAATTCCCAGTAAGAATATCTTTCCAAACAAATACTCAGGAACTAGATAACTAAAAATAATTATAGTAATAACAAAAATCAACATTTTACTCTTGGGTTCATTAACATATTTATTTAAAAATGTAATACTGTCAACTTTATAAGGCTACTTTTACTGTATTTATTGAATTTAATGTTATTAATTAGATGATAATTAGATTACTTTATTAAGGCATCAAAAAATGTCTAAATTCACTGAAGTAGAATAAAAGCTACATAAAACAAACTCGTAGATATAAAATATTTGTATTTATACATATATATATACATATATATAAAACACATAGAACATATATTACAAATTAAACATCCTTAAAATAGTCAATATATATTTACCATTAAGATTTTAATACTATAAATGTATAATATTACCATATGTTAATAACAAAATATTTGACATAATGTAACACTAATTTCAGAATTCAGAAAATACTTGAGTTGCTAATTAAAATAAAATCTTAAAATTTCTCCCTGTAGGTATCCAAACATGTTCTTTAAAAACTTATCTCTGGGTCTGGCCGAGTGGCGCATTGGTTAAGAGCTGGTTTTGCGATGCCAGCGGCCCCGGTTCGGATCCCACGTATGAGGGCCAGTGACACTGCCCTCTACAGCTAACAACAGCTCCACCTGGAGCTGTGCTGCGAGCCCCGGCGACGGTGTAGCTGCAGCCCCTGCTGCAGTGGGCTGCCATAGGCTACAGTGAGCAGCCGGCAGCCAGCGTGAGCTGCCAATAGCCGTGGTGAGCGACCATCCAGAGGCCGGGGACTGATCTGCCTCATCCGGGAAGAGCGCAATGACGATACCAACATGGGCCAGTGAAGCAACGTCCTCCGCAACTGGACTGAAGAACAAAACAAGGACTGCAACTTGTCTGTTCCCCTTCCCCAATTCCCCAACGCTGTTCCCCTCCCCTAATTCCCCAATAAAATCTTAAAAAAACCAAAAACAAAAAAAAACTTATCTCTGTAATAATATACAACATAAAGATCAAAGGATCTGTGCCTCCCATCTGATCTGATCACTCAAGTAAAATGATTGCTCAGTAAGCAATACTTAGTATTCGATAAAGATTTTATCCTTTAGCCAATCATCTGACTCATTATTAATGACATCAGTTGTTGAGGACATGATTTGAGTTTAGCCACTCACCATTTATTTATAGGCTGATACACACCACAGAGTCAGATATACATAACCAATATTAATAGAAATTATCAAATTACTGGGGATATTTCAGCCATAAAATAGCTTGGGAAATGCACTCACTCCATAATAATGGAGAAGTGATTGTTATATTTCTCTGTAGTGAACACTTATAATTAATATAATTGGGTATTTAAATTGGTATTTTAATAGCTTAAACACTAATTAACTTGTGATTAGCTTCAATAAAGACTGTAGAATCAAGAAAATAACTTTATGATGCTATTTAGACAGTTAGTTCTTGTTTTTCTTGGCTCTAGGTTAGAGAAAAATACTGAAAATGTGCCCTATTCCAAAAGTTATTTAGGTTTAAGAAACATAAATTACATATTCATATGCCTGATAGAGATTTTATTCTTTTTCTCTCACATATTGTTTCTGATCAAATTTAGACAGTTCTTTTTCTTGTTCTTGAATAACAAATTGATTACTTTGAATCTCTGAAAATATATTTTTAATTATTATTACATTCTCCTGTTTCATATATTCAGAGAACAGCAGTCATTAAGGCTTACTTTGGTTTGGATTTCTGTCGAAAGTGTCAGTTATAAGAGAAATACTTCACAGCATAGCTATAAAGTGTGTCAATATGATTAAAGTAGCAGTTGTTTTTGCTATAAATAGTACTAGGTAGCAGCCGAGGAGCTCTGCAATGACATTTACCCTACTAAAGTAAGAAAAAGGATAATCATGTGGTGAAAAATTTACATCTCATAAGAAAAAAATGGTAAATTCTAAATTAAGTTAGTGTTGAAACTTTCTTCTTTTTTTCATTAAAGTGTATTTGATATAAAAGAGTTTGCTGTCTAAGACATTAGTATTCAAAAGTAGCTGTGTGCTCACTTAGCTGCTTCAGCACTTCAGTACTAAATTTAAAAATGAGAAGTAATAAAAACTAAATGAGATTGTTCAGTAGGTGCAGCTGGTCACTAATACAAAACCACAATATGAGCAGTATGGTTTACAAACTATTTCTGTCTCTGGATATTTTTCTTACAAGTATCCCCACTATTGAATATCTGATAATATGCTGATTCTGTAAATTAGCCAGGTTTAGCATTATAGATAGCAGTGTTAGCAATGCTTCTATGTTATTGTAAAGGTCTTAAAGAGAAACATAGTTGATCCAGAAAAAAAAGAAAACAAATGAATAGAAAAAGTAGGCCATAGGGGCTTTAGAATCTTTGATTACTTATTTAAAATAAGTTTTATTACTGCAATGAAGAAAATTGCATCTACATTGCTGATTCCTCTTACACTGAGGCAAGGATTGCATGTAATTGAAAGTCATTCCTTATGAAGTTATTTCTAACGTTAGGTCAACAGTTTCATATACTCTACTTGCTGGAGGGCACATCTTAGTTTTCTCATTAGATTACATTACCATGATACACCTAGGAAGTCACTGAACACTTAACCCTCTGGTGTTTAAATTATGTTAAAGAATAATTTACTATAAACATAGCTAATCTTATACTATAAAAAAAAGAAACAAAAAAACTAGCAAACGGAGCACATTTTTTTGCATATAGGCTCTGAACAAAAGCAATCTACATCAAGATTTCCTCAAAATTTTTGTATAGCATTTCAGTTTAAAAATGACAATATAAGGGGAAAATGAATGATACATTAAAATCAATGAACCAATCTTTTGGAACACTAATACACATCTTGGTGATAGATGACAGATAGAATAGCTAGAATAGATTAGATAGATAGATAGATAGATAGATAGATAGATAGATAGATAGATAGATAGATGATAGATATGAAGGAAGGAAGGAAGGAAGGAAGGAAGGAAGGAAGGAAGGAAGGAAGGAAGGAAAGAAGGAAGGAAGAAGAAAGAAAACTATTTACAAAGCCAATAGAAGAATTTTACTTCCAGAAAGATGGTGGAACTAAACTTTTGAATATTTCTCCTATTAAGTACAACTAAAACCACTAGACATTATAAATAAAACCAATCTAAGATTTTGAAAAGGAAAAAGAAGTGGGCCAACTAGCTAGGGGCATTGCAACCCAAGGAAAGACACAGTGGCAAGTGCCTTAGTTTTGTTTTCTTTCTATGATTCCCAGACTTGGTGCTGAAAAAGCCAGCACCCAAAAATGCCAATGGCAGCAGACAAAAACAAACCAACAAACAAACAAAAAACCAGAAAAACAAACCCTGTAAAATCCCTGCTGTCTTCAATCAAAGGACCAGGAAAGAGATTTCTAGACTACACTTGCTACACTGCAGACAAAGAGCATGGAAAAAAAACTGGCCCCACCCCAATGCATACTACAGGAAACTGAGATTTCCACCACACACGAAGTTATAATGTAGTGCCAAAAGCTACCCCCACCCATGCACAGATGGTGTACGAACAGGCTACAAACTAAAGATAAGGAAAAAAGAAAAATATTAAAAGCAGTGAGATAGAAACGGAACACCACCTACTGGGAAAGCACACTTCAAATGAAAGTGAATTTCATATTAGAAACCATGGAGGCTAGAAGGAAGTGGCATATTATTTGTCTACCCATGATAATAAAAAAACAAAACAAAACAAAACAAAAACAAAAACAAAATAACCTTGGCAACCTAGAGCTCTATATCCAGTTAATGAAATGAAATGAAAATAAAATGAAAATAAAATCAAGATACATATTGTTAGATACAGCAAGCAATGATAATTTGTTGTCAGCACTCATCCTCAAAGAATGATTAGGAAGGAAACTTGGGACATCAGGAAGGAATAAAGAACATCAGGGAAAGGTAAGTATACATTAATAAGATAGACTTTTCTTTTTCTGAGTTTTCTAAATCTTATTTGGTGGTTCAACCAAAAATTATAACATTGTCTGATGTGCTTCTAACTATATACAGAAGAAATACTTGAGACAATTATATTACCTACTGGGGAAAACAAAGAATGAATGAAAAGGGGGCCAGCCAAGTGGAAGTTGGTTAGGAGCTGGCTTGGGACAACAGCTCTGAGCAGCAGGGTCCCGGTTCGGATCACACATGTGAGGATCAGTGATACTGCCCTCTACAGCTGAGGTGGTGAACAACAGCTCCACCTGGTTGTCTCCATAGCTAAGATGGCCAGCAACGGTGTGGGCTGCAGCCTCTGCTGCGTGGGCTGCCATAGGCTACAGTGAGTGGCTGGCAGCCAGAGTGAGCTGCTAAGAACCACTGTGAGCGGCTGTCCAGAAGCCGGCGACCAATCTGCCTCACCTGAGAAGAGCGCAATGATGATACCATCATGGGCCAGTGAAGCAACGTCCTCCACAACTAGACTGAAGAACAAAAAAGGACAGAAACTTGTCTGTTACCCTTCCCCGGTTCCCCAATGCTGTGCCCCTCCCCCAATTCCCCAATAAAATCTTTAAAAGAAAAAAGGAAAGTAAAGTTTTATACTTCACCCAAACTCTAAAACATAGCAACAATAAATTCTAATATACATAATATAATGTGCACATATATCATATATAAATAATACATATTATATATTACACATATATATTATATACATATATATCATACACACATTGTATCACATGTAATACTTAAATGTATATACTGAGGGTGCCAAAAAAAATATACATATTTTAAGAAAGGAAAACACTATTAAAATTGTAATAATATATACCCATAACAAAAGTACAAGTCACTTTTGATTTCTGCAATTACAAGAGGTGCTGAAAGTGGTTCCCATCAGTGTCCAGGCACTTCTAATTATGGTGAACTACTGCTTGAATAATGTCGACATTTTGGCACCCCTCCACATATATGTATACACACTGTATCTGATATAATACTTAAAGCAACCAGTAGACAAGTTATAAAAAGAGATAACAAAAATAAAACACTAAAAATAAATCAAAATGGAGAAAACAAAAATTTAAGTGGCATATTGAAGCTCTAATATACAGGAATTACATTAAATATAAATCATCTGCCAATTAAAAGAATAAGATTAGCAGAATAGATTTAAAATATGACCCAAGTATAACAGAACACACAGGTGAAAGTAAAAGGTTGGGAAAAATATATATCATGCAAACGTTAATTAAAAGAAAGCAGGAGTTGAGCTAGCGGAGTGGCGCGACCCCAGTTTGGATCCCACATATGAGGGCCAGTGACACTGTCCTCAAAAAAAAAAAAAAAAAAAGCAGGAGTATCTGCTGATATCACTGATATCACTTTAGAGCAAAGAAAATTACCAGATATGGAGAGGGGCTCTACATAATGACAAAAGGGCCAATCATCAAAAATATATTACTGTCCTAAATGTGTATGCACAGAACTGAGCTGCAAAGTATGTGAGGAAATAATTAAAAAAATAAAAAATAAAACCTGATAGAAAAGGATAAATAGAAAAAAAAATACATAATTAAAGCAGATCAGCACCTTGATCTTAAAAAGTAATAGAACTAGACAAATAATAAGTAAAAATATACAAGATATTAGAAGGGCAGGTAGCGAACTTTTGCTACTGCTGAAGAGATTAGGAATGTAATTCATACAGTCCCTCAACCAGCAAGCCAGGAATAGAGATAGAAATATCTATGGAGAGATCCAGGAAATATCCATGGAGATCCCTTTTGTTTACTGGTATAAATCCCATTCATTATGAGCGATTCACAGAGTGTTTTGAGATTTTTTTTTATTTTTTAAATCACTAGAAACACTGTCAACTTGGACAGAGGTGGGGAAAAAATTCAAAGAAGGTTGTCAGATTCTCAGTTTCACAGGCAGGAAACAGGATCATAAAATTACTCCGCTATAGACACAACTCACTGTTTAAGAGAAAGCAAGTATCACTCCTAGGGCACAGCCACTAGGCCAGAGACTGGGGTTTCAATTCACAGAGTATTATATCCAGTCTTTGCAACCCAATGGGAGTTTTCTTGATGGATTTTAAAATTGTTTGAGGCCAGTGGCCCCTTCTGGAATGGAAATTTCTATAACTGTTATACTATGACCTCCTGTCATGGTATTTTGGAAACAGATAATGTGTCTTCTAGTTTTGCAGATCCACAGTTAGAGAGGAATTTTGCCCAAGAATGGGTTGTATCTAGCATCTCACCCATACCTGATTTGAATTATTTAGATGGTCAGGGAGAGATTTGATACAGACCATGGACAAAATGAAGACAGAGCTGAGAGGTGTTTGAAGATACTTGCCTTAAAAATTAAAGTGATTGCCCAGAAGCCAAGGAAACCCTTTGGTCACTCAAAGCTGAAGGGTCAAGCAACAGACTGTCCTCTATAGCCCCCAGAAGAAGTATGACATGGCCAAAACCTTGATTTCAGTCTGATAAAACTGATTTCAGACTTCTACTCTCCAAAACTGTGAGATAAAAAGTTTTTATTGTTTTAAGCCACCAAGTTTGTCACAATCAGTGCAGATACCTACCAACAGAATCTAATCAACATTATAGAACACCTACCTACTCACAAAATAAATATTCCTTGCAAGTTCCTATAATACAGTGACTCACCTATAAAGACAGATCATGTCCTAAAACAAACCTCAATACATTTAAAACAATTAAATCACACAGAGTATGTTCATCATCCACAGAGGTACTGAACTAGGAATCAATAACACAGAGGTAATAGGAAAGCCTCCAAACACTTAGAAACAAAAGAACACACTTTCAAATCATCCATGGGTCAAACAAGACTCATGGGAAACAAAAACAAACAAAAACATTGACGTATATGTACAAGATATATAAAATATCAGCATTTATGAGACATAGTTCAAATGATGTTGACAGGGAAATTTATGGCACTAAATGCATACATCAGTAAAGAGAATAGTTAAATCAACAACCTAAGCTCCTACCTCAAGATCCTAGAAAAAGAAGAGCAAAAGAAACTCAAAGCAAGCAAATGGAAGAAAATAAGAATAGAAGCAGAAATCAATGAAATTGAAAATAGAAAAAATAGGAAAACAATAACATGAAGAGCTATTTCTTTGAAAAGATAAATATAATTGGCAAACCTTTAGCTACTGAGAAAAATGGAAGATGACACAAATTGTCAGTATCAGGAATGAAACATCACTGCAGATTCTACAGACATCAAAATGATATTAAATAATACTAACAACTCTACACACGTAAATTTAACAACTTACATGAAATGGACCAAGTTCCCCAAAAGTACAAAAAAGCAAAATGATATAGGTAACTTGAATAACCCTGTACATACTAAGGACAATAAGTTCATAATTAATAAAAACTACTAAAAAAATTATCATCAGATAATTTTATATACACAGACACACGCACAATGAAGGAAAAAGGTATATACTAATTCTTTTTTTTTTTTTTTTTGAGGGCAGTGTCACTGGCCCTCATATGTGGGATCTGAACCGGGGCAGCTGGCTTCCCAAGCCAGTGCTTAACCACAGCGCCAGTTGGCCGGCCCAAGGTATATACTACATAGTAAATAAAGTCAAAAACCTAATCAACGGGTAACAATATAGAAGGAGGAAGACTAAATAAAAGTGGTAGGTCATTAGATGTTGCTAACAACTAGATATCCTCTCACCTTATAATAAAGATTGATTGAAACAGAGAGGATTAAAGTTCCATCTCTTTTACTTACAAAACCATTTCATATTAGCTTATTTGCCAAAGCAATATTTCCTGTATGACTAATGCAGGCTATTAAAAAGGTTGATCCTTCAATCATACTACATTAAAATGGAAAGTAAGCCTTTACAATAGTTGATGAAATATGTTAAATAATGATGCCTGCTCCTTAAATTTTCAGTTACTCTCTCTATTCTGATTCAATGCTTAGGACATGAAATTTATATCACAACATAAACAAATATGGTTTCACATGCTGCATTATCATACGTAAAATGATAAGGAAATGTCAGGAGAGAAGAGAGATAGAGAGAGAGAAGAATATACAGCTTATGTTTAATTTTCTGAAATGATTGTGAATGAAAATGTTTTTTGTTTGTTTATTTTTTATTTTATTTTTTAAAGATTTTATTGGGGAATTAGGGGAGGGGAACAGACAAGTTGCTATCCGTTTGTTCCTCAGTCTAATTGTGGAGGACATCGTTTAACTGGCACATGTTGGTATTGTGATCATTGCGCTCTACCTGGGTGAGGCAGATCACTCTCTGGCCATTGGATAGCCACTCATGGCGGCTCATGGCAACTCACACTGAATGCCAGCCACTCACACTGGCTGCCAGCCAGTAGCTCATGCAGCCCACTGCAACAGGGGCTGCAGCCTACCCATCTCTGGCAACTCACGGCTGAGCTGTAGTGCACCATCTTAGCTGTAGAAGGCATTGTCACTGGCCTTATGTGGGATCTGAACTGGGGCCCTGATGCTCAGAGCTAGCATCCCAAGCCAAGTCTTAACCAACTCGCCACTCAGCTGGCCTTGTGTGTTTTACTTTTTAATGTTTCCACTTCTATTTTTTTTTAATGGCGAGAGTATTATCGGATTCAAGTAAGTGAACAAGCAATAACTCTGATGTAACTGGTGTGCAAGTAATTAATTGATATTAAAATTAATGGTTGTAGGAATCTGAGGCACAGATGAAGGATACTGTACTCTTAGACATAACTAGGATCATTTAATAGGGAGAATTAATATCTTTGAAGTGATTTACTGAGAATAGGTAGCATAAGTTAAACATAATTATTCTAAAGTAAGCAGTAAAGTATTTCATTTATGGTGTTATCATTGAATTAATACTGTCTATTCATGGTACAAAAATAAAGCAATTCTTCCAGCTGTGTTATTTATGGAAGTTGTAGCAAGAACAAAACTAACATTTTCAAATAACTGCTCTAAGTTTGTGAACTTCTGTAATATGAATGCTCCCTAATTAAAAGGTGTGCATGCCTAAATGAGCATATTGAATATAAAGTGATTTAATATAATCAAATTTTCTCCTCACAGTGGATGTCATCTCCATGCATTATTTCCCAATGTAATTAAATTACTGAAGGTAATACTATGGTTAACTTTCTAATATTTTATGTAATTATTCTCAGAATTTTAACTTTATTAAATACTTACAAATTTATCACACAAGTAGAGATAATAAAAAGAGGGAAAATATTTAATAGTACCTATTTGAGACTAATATTTAAAGCAGAATTACATTTTTACATTACTCTAGATTATAATTCTTCTTCTTCTTATTATTATTAATAACAGAGGTATGGGTCAAGAATGAATTGGAAAATATAGAGGAAACTTTTTAAAAAGTAAGCTGCTAAAATGACCATTTTAAATCCATAAGTACTGAAATATAATCTCTAAATGAAAGAAATCCAACTTCTCAGGAATAAAATAATCTTTCTTAAAAAGTCATTAATGGCCCCATGTAGTTCTTTCAATTTAAACCTAAAATTTGAAATGAAAGCTTTTACTTTTCTCTTAGAGTATTACCTGTAAATTAACTTTTGTATATGAAAAGATTAGTTCTTTATTTTGTCATGCAAAGATTTTAAATATAATCAAGTTTGGTAAGAAATTTATGGGCATCTATAATTTGATTTTATGACATGTCATTTCTACCAGTTTTTTGGTATGTGTAGATATTTGTCTTTCTTTGATTACCTACATAAGAAAAACAAAGAAGAATTAATCATTCAGCAAATATTTATTAATACCCACCCTATGTAAGTCACTGAAGTGACTGCCATAAACACAAGAAATAAAAATCCTAGACTTCAAGATTACATTTTAGTTCATGCAGAGGTGAGGGTGGGATCCAATAGGATCAAAGCAATTAGCATCCTGAACATTCACCCTGCTCATCTTGGGCATGCTTTAGGTTACCAATAAAAATATACAGACAGAAAGATAGAAAGCTTATTATTACCTTAATGGTTGCTTACAGTTGTGTTTTGTACTTAAGCATTTATCCCACTGCTTTACACCCATTAGGGAGGATGAAGTATCAGATTTAGGCAGTTTGCTTTCAGCTTCAGACCTTGTGTAGGTCAGAGATTATGACTTGCCTCACAGGACACACATTATAATTTCATCACCAAGTCCTACCTAAGTCCCCTTGGCCCTCCATGGCATCACTGCCAATTTACCCTTCTGTCTTTCTGTTCCATCCTCATTTCTGGCACCTAAAGATATAAATGTGTGTTGCCAGTCACAAATTGGAAATCCCAAATGGGGGCAGTTTTGACGTTGTAACACACTCCTCTGAAAAATGACTCAGAGGGCAGGCGGAGGGGCTCAGTGGTTAAGCCCTGGCTTGGGAAGCCAGTGGCTGGGGTTTGGTCCCACATATGAGGGCCAGTGACACTGCCTTGAAAAAAAAATAGTAATAATAATAATGACTCAGGAATATGACAAATGTCACTTCTTTGCATTTGGTGAGAAAAGAAAGTTAATTCAAGCTGTGTGACTTATTGTTGCATTTACATAAATCTTTCACTAAGTACAAACAAGACAGACAAAGCAAAACACCAGAGAAAGAGAATTCCATAAATCATCATTTTATTTCATTTTGTTAATGAGAATAATCTCAAACTTTGAAGAGAAGTATGAAAACTTTTTATTGCACAAAAGATATATGCATACTGCTTCCTTCTACCTCAATACTAATGTCTCAGTACTAAATCACCAAGTAGTATCTATGAAATATCCCTGTAATGGCAATAATGCTTATAATGCAATTTAAGTTTTAATTGTTACCATAATAAAAATGAGACAGAAAAGGAACAATTTATAAAAACACTATCTAGCATTTTCTTATCACTTCAGCAACAGAATTTATTTTCCTTCATATTAGTAAAATGTATCCTAGTTCAACAAGCCAACCATTTCAATTTCTCACATTAAGTATTTTGTTTGCTGTTTTATCTTCCTGCTGTCTCATCTCAGTAGCTCACAGTTAAAACCTAATGGTCTGTAGCAAAGCTCAGCCTCAGAAATCAGAATCAGATGAACGTTATGTGAAAAAATATCCCATAAAAAAAGTCTCATGCTGTCTTATGATCTAGTCTTCTAATTTAAAAATATCTTTGCCTCATCAAATCTGCTGCTTCTCTATCAAATATTGTTAATTATCAGACATCATGTATCACGAGATTCCTTCTACCCATGTTATTAAAATAAAATTCAATACCATCTTTATTGTTCTTCTTTCTTGCTATCTCTCAAGTCCATTTCTTTCCGTATATAACGAAAAACTTTCTCAGGCTTAATTACTCTAAGTCTCTATAAGCTAAATCATGACCAGACCGATGTTTGATCAAAATCTTTTGTATTTCATATAGCTTCACTTATGGGTAAAGGAATAAGGATTTCTTGGAAAGAAAAAAATAAAAAGGCTGGTTTCTGTTTATCTAATTTTCTAAACGTCACAAGGAGATAAGCTATTAACATATTGCAGATAAAAATGTGTGGTGACCAGTGCTTATCAGAGGAGAATCAGAAAGTGTATTAATTATGTATGGAGGGGAAATCTACCACACACTATTTGATAGAAAAATGATGAGTTAAGAAAGCAAAGTCAATGAAATTGAAATAGATATAAAAGATGTCAGAGGAGCAATAGATAGGGGGGAGGTGTTTTGTCACTTTGTGGGAGGTGAAATGTATGACTATTGCATTGTTTTGTACACCTGAAACTAATTTTAAAAAAAAGAAAAGAAAAGAAATCCAATTGAGGACACAATACACAGATCATCAACTTGATATAGGAGGAAAAATCCAAACGGGATGAATAGTTTGCCTTCTTGCCACCAGAAGTGTGAAGTGTGAGGTAAGCAAAAAAACGAAGGGAGTAGTTTAATAAAATAGTATTAGTGTGCCTATGAATGCTGAGTTATACAAATATTTTGTAAAAGTGCAATGAACTTGTCACCCCACCCCCTGGTTATGGATGAAAGTAAATGTAAAGTATTTAGGAACTAGAGAATGAGGAACATTAAACTCATGCAAAGTATTAGGAGAAAGTTCTGGACAGGAATCTTGATGGGTTTCTACCGAAAATAAGATATCAGGAAGGCGCTAAAGGGTCAACTTGTGTTTGCATGTTCAAGATCTATTAGTCAGGAATACATTCATCTACCAGCTGAAAACAAACAAAATAATACTGCTAACAGTAGGATTTATTTATCATGAATCTCAGGGCTAGCATGGTGACTCAAAGTTGACACTAGGAAATTAGGTTGTTTCCATCTTTTTATTCTCTTATCCTTAGGCGCTTGGTCTTTTACCATATGCCTGTGGTTTTATGGTTACATGTCTATACCTCCCAACCAAACAGGAATGGAGAATAAGGAATGGTTGTTATCTGTAATAGGAAAGTAAGCTATGTTCCCCAAATGCCCAACTATTATTTCCCATTGGCCATAACTACATTTTGTGGTCTCATGTTTCACATAGCACATTTCCAGCCTAAACAAATTCTGGGGTGTTTGGGCAAGAAAGAATACCAGGGAGTAAAATATACAATATTTGTATCAGAGTATCAGGTAAAGAGTCCACACTCGAAAGGATAATTGAGGAGGGGAATATTTATAATATTTGAGTAATGTTATGGAAAACCAAAGAAAGATAATAAAGAATCCCAGGTCAGAAACAGCAAGAAGCCATTACCATGTTTAAATTAAAAGAAAGAGAAAAGCATTTTTTCACATGTCTATTGGCCACCTGTATGTCCTCTTGGAAGAAATGTCTATTCAGGTCCTCTCCTCTTTTTTTAATTGGATTGTTTGTTTTTCTCTGTTGTTGAGTTGTATGAGTTCCTCATATATTTTTGATATTAATGGATGGATCTTGAGTTATGCTGAAATAAGACAGAAAAAGTTAAGAACCATATGATTTCACTGATATGTGTGATATAAAACTGAAAACAACAAAGGAACAAGACAACAAATGAAGAAACAAAACTCATAGACACAGGCAATACTTTAGTTGTCACCAGGGGGTAAAGGGGGAGGAGGTGGTAGATAAGAGCAAAAGGGATCAAATACATGGTGACGGAAGGAGAATTGACTCCAGGTGGTAAACACACAACATGATATATAGATGAGGTATTACAGAATTGTACACTTGAAGCCTATGTAACTTTACTAACAATTGTCACCCCAATAAACTTTAATTAAACAAAGAGAGAACTGTTACCATTGGCCAGAGAGACAGCTATATTTATAGAAGCAGTCTCCTAGACAGGAACTGTATCCACCTACAGGCTTGCATAGGGATAATAACTACCCCAATATCGCTACCTCCCATCTATAATCTCTTACTGGTAACTACCAGGAATTGCTAAAGACAACTATGAGCTTATGATTTTTGCACTTTTCTATTTTCTTTTTCTTCCTTTTGCCTTCTTTAGGGTTACTCATTTTTATCATTCTACTTTTCTTCTGCTAAATTATTTTTCCAATGTTCTTTTCTTTAACCCCTGCATTTCCAGGTTTCTGACCGGAAACATTTCTCTTCTTCCTGAAACATGCCCTTTATTTATTTATTATTTTTCTTTTAGTGAAGGCTCCTGGCAACTAATTCCTTAGTCCATGGTTCTCTACAACTAACTTCATCACTACATTTGAATATTATTTCCAATCTAGGCATGATACACTACATTGGTAGATTCCCTCTTTACACTTTAAAGATGCCATTTCAGGGCCGGCCGAGTGGCTGAGTTGGTTAAGCGTTGGCTTAGATCACATGCTCTGAGCAACAGGGCTGCTGGTTCAATTCCCACATGGGCCAGTGAATGCTGTGCCCGAGCTGAGCTGTTGCTGAGCTGCCAGCAGGTGGCAGGATGGCTCAGTTGGTGTAACAACAAGATTGCCTGTTCAATGGTGGGCTATGCACACTCGCAACTAAAGATTGAACTTGGCACCTTGAGATGAGCTGCCATCCAGATGGCTCAGTGGATAGAGTGTGCACTCTTAACAACAAGGCTGCCGGGTTCGACTCCTGCATGGGATGGTGGCTACGCCCACCCGCAACTAAAGAGTGAACTCGGCACCTTAAGCTGAGCTGCCGCAGGGATGGCTGAGTGGATGTAGTGTGCACTCTTAACAACAAGGCTGCCAGGTTCGACTCCTGCATGGGATGGTGGCTACACCCACCCACAACTAACATTGAACACAGCACCTTGAGCTTAGAGGCCATGAGCTGCTGACGGGAAGCCAGATGGCAACTGGCGCCCTCCACAACGAGGATTGAAGAACAACAACTTAGCTGGTCCCCCTCCCCAATTCCCCAATAAAATCTTAAAAAAAAAAAAAAAAAAGATGTCATTTCATTTACCCCTGCCTTTCATTTTTCCTGTTTGGAAGTCATTGGTGAGTCTTCCATTGAAGATAACAGGACTTTTTTTTTTTTTTTTCTGTACGGTTTTAAGAATTCTGTTTGCCTTTTCTTCTCAACAATTTTACTATTATGTGCCTAAGTGTGTTGTTATTAAAGATATAGAACAGGCAGTTTTCCTGAGAAACAAAATTTAAGACGAGGATTTGTGTGCAATAGATTTATTGAGTACTTTTGAAAATACTCTGGTCCTATTTTGCTGGAGGGAACACTCTTAGCCTTCAGAGTGGTGCCTCCCAAAGTTCTGCAATCAAAAAGGCAAATTCTAACCTGGAATATATGTTTATCCCTGTCAAGATGAATTTCTGGTATTTCAGATGGAAGGATTCTGATGAGGCCAGCTTGCCACCTTACAGCTCATTGGCCCCTTGGAGAGATAATGCCATATTTCTGTACAGCTTTGGTCTCTTTTGCTGGTGTGTTGAACACTGAGCAGCAGCAATAACTATACCAGCTTGTTCAAGTGGTCCCCATGGGATGTGGACCCATGTATAATATCCATTTCTGGCACTGTGGCTACTCCACCTATGAATCCATTTTTCTTTTCTTTTTGCTTTCAAAGATTTTTATTGGGGAATTGGGGGAGGACAACAGTGTTGGGAAATTGGGGCAGGGGACCAGTCAAGTTGTTCTTCAGTCTTCATTGTGGAGGGCGCCAGTGGCCATCTGGCTTCCCATCGGCAGCTCGTGGTCTCTAAACTCAAGGTGCCATGTTCAATCTTAATTGTGGGTGAGCATAGCCACCATCTCATGTGGGAGTCGAACCAGCAGCCTTATTGTTAAGAGTGCACACCCTATCCACCCAGCCATCTGGGTGGCAGCTCAGCTCAAGGTGCTGAGTTCAGTCTTAAGTTGAGGGTGGGCATAGCCCACCATTGAACAGGCAATCTTGTTGTTACACCAGATGAGCCATCCTGCCACTTGCTGGCAGCTCAGCAACAGCTCAGCTAGGGCACAGTGTTCACTGGCCCATGTGGGAATCGAATCAGCTGCCCTGTTGCTCAGAGCACGCTCTCTAAGCCAACTCATAACCAACTGAGCCATTCAGCCGGCCCCTGAATCCATTTTTCTAAAACTGGATGGGCAAGTGCAATGTATACAAAGTGACAGAGGATGGCGGACATCAGCTGGACAAGTCATTCTGAGTTACTGAGAACTAACTTGGTTATGTCTTTAATAGGTGCTTTCTAACTGGCATTAATATGCAATACAAATATCTTCATACTACATGGCTTTGCAGATGTCAATTCACATACCTTTTCCCAAGACCCTCTGTCCCCAAACTATCATTGATTTTGTTTCAAGATTCTGATAAGCCAGTCAGCTATTTGCCACTGCCCATCTGTCCATTTCCATCTGGCTAGGTTCTGCACATCCTTGAATGTATAGGGCCTTTCCTCCCTTGGCAAGCCCAGTTCTTACTCAAATGGATTGTGTTGTTAGATAACCCTACTTGCTGATTTTCCAGACAGGAGGGGATAGGTGCATATATAGGTACTGAGAGACATAAGTAATTGCCCTGTGAATCATGTTCAAGCAAATGAAAAGCGAGCCACTTCAGCATATTTAGAGGGTTTAGGGGATTCTATGAGTTCAAGCTTTCAAGTTCTTATCCCAAGTCTCAGAGACCTACTCTTTCAAATCGCAGCCTTTACCTTGGCATAACATATCACTGTTGAAAATATAACATTCACTGTAGCTCTGCTACTATAATAATTAAATCTAAATGATTAAATTTAGTTTTATTCTGGTTCAATTAATTTTTTTCCCAAGATATTATTACTGTTAATATAATAGTAATAGTGATAATCATTAAAATATAAAATCAGTATAATTTATAATCAATATTCAAGTTATTATAATTACTTGCAATGCATCAACACTCTATCTTGTCTGTAACCCCAAAAAAAACTTGTGCTTGAAGTTAAATATTATTCCCATTACCTATGTTTAAACCAAGCACTGAGAGTAACAGTAACTACTTCACAAATATTTGAAACATTGTTATTTTATACAGCTAATAGTTGTTGAGATCAGTGTTTTGTTTGTTTTATTAGTTACAGATGTACAAAACAATGCATTAGTTATATTTTTCATCCTTTACAAAGTGACTCCCCCCCTCCACTGCCCCCCCACACCCGATATCATACATATCTATTACAATTCCATTGACTCCATCCCCACACTATATTCCACATCCCATGACTATATATGTGTTAAATTATAGTCAACATCTAATATTATTCAGGGGCAGCTTCAGATGTACAGTGCAGTGGTCAGGCCACCACACCATCGATGAAGTGGTCTCCCTGACAAGACATGAGTCCATCTGGTTCCCTAAAAAAAAAATTTACAGCATTATTGATTATATTCCCTAAACTGTCTCTTCTGTCTCTGCGGTAGTATTGTAGTTATCAGTTTATGTTGCCTCGTCCCTTCCCCTTCTCCATCATGTCCATCCCAGTCCCATCTAGTCCTCATCAGTTTTTCCTTTGTGTCTCTAAGACTAAGTCTTAGAGACCAGTGTTCAAACCTAGGCATTGTGATTCTAAAGGCTCTAAACTCTGCAATACTGTTAATATTTTTCTGTGCCAATCTTTCTAAACACCATCTTGGCATAAACAAATATAATACATGACATTCAAGTCATACTGTATGCTCTATTTGCTGGTGTCAGACTATGCATGCTACCCATTTAATTGTTCACACTTTATATCTTTTATCCTGGAGATATTTTCATGCCAGTACATTTTATTTTCATTTTTACTCCAATTGTTATTTAATAATTCACTTTATAATCAATATCCTTAGCTTTTGGTATAGCAACTGATGGCACATTAAACTACCATTATGTTGTTTCTTGAGTACTTGAACATTAAACTTAGTCTTATGAGATTTTGCATACAATCTTTAGCAACAGTTCATTCATTTGCATTATTCTTAAACTATTCTATCATATGACCATAGAATGGATAATTGATTTATCCATTCTATTATTGATGAGCATCTGAGCTCTTTCCAGTTTGAAGCTATTGTAAATAATGATGATATAACTGATTCTGAGAACATGTTTTAGATAAACATATGCACAAAAGGTTTTATTGGCAATGATAGAAGTTATAATTTCTTTGATGGATGATGCCAAAAGCTCTCCAAATCGATTGTAATAATTTTTTGTTCTGCCAGCAGTATATGAGAGTTTTAATTACCCCACCTCCCTGGAAACACTACCTAAGAGCAGGGTTTTTTTTGTTTTTTGTTTTTATAGTTTCATTCTTTCTGATGATTATGCAAAAACATCTTTTGTGGTACTGTTAGGGAAATAGTACTTAATGGATACTATCATGACTTTTTTTTTTTAAATGGTGAGGGCTTCCTAAACAAGGAAAAATGATATAATGATAGAACCAATTATTTTTTCATCCTGCTTATCTCCTACTGGGTTGAACCCTGCACTTACATTTCAACTGGATGTAAAACATTACAAAGTGAAGAGTTTTCTCCTTTTTTGGAGAAGAGGGGGACATTGTGTAGTCTTTAATTTTGAGGTCCTCTACTGTCATTTATGACCCACTCTATCGAGTGCACAAGCATAATTATATGACTGTCACTGCATTGTCCTGAGACAGAGAAAGGAGTGTGGGGACTGATGTGGCTATTGTTGTAAGAAATGATAGTCTGTCTTGAATCAGAAACATATTCGCTCCCAGAATAATACAAATATGTATGTATATACAGGAGGTGATGGTAAAAATATTTTGGACATTATTTTAAAATTTCTAATGACTAATGATGTTAAACAACTTTTCAAATGTGAATTTACCACTTAGATGTCTTTTCAAAGTGCCCTATGAAGGCTTTTGCCCATTAAAAAAGTGATTGTCTACTTTCATTGTATTAATTAGTACAATTTTTTTTGTGTGTGTGTGTATTTGTTTGTTTTTATATAAGCTGGCTGTGAGTTCTTTGTAAGACATACATAATGCAAATATCTTCTCTCACTCTTGGTTTGCATTTTCAGTTTCTTAATTATGATTTTTTTTAAGATCAGAAGCTCTTATGATAACTTTAATGAAGTTTAATCTATCAATATTTCTATTTTATGGTGTGTGTGTGTGGTGTGTGCGTGTGTGTGTGTGTGTATTTTCTTTTCAAAATATATTTACCCAAGCCAAGCTAATTAGATATTCTCCTATTATTTCTAAAAGCTATACATATTTTGGCTTTCACATCTGGATCTACAATCAAAATTCAATTACTTTTTATTGGTATGGTATGATTTAGGGGTTCACATTTATTTTTTTCTCATTTTCATATACAAATGTCCCCTCATTAATATAACGAAAAATTTTCCTTTTCCTTTGGATTGAACTTTTTCAGAAGAGGGCTTTATATATTTGTGTTTGTTTTAATTATATTGCACTTGCCTATTTATCTCTTCATCAATACTATTCTGTCTTGTCATAGTTTTAGTATAATCTTGGTAACTGTTTACATAAATTCTCCCATTAGATTCTTCTATAAGATTTTTTTGACTGTTCGTTGAATCTTTGATGTCCATATAACATTTAGAATCAGTTTATTAATCTCCACCCAAAAAAAATGTGTTTTAGTTATTGTTGATGCTATACAATTTTGACTAGGATCTAATTAAATCTGTAGATAGCTTGGGCTTTATAATGCTGACTCTTCCAATGTACAAAATGCTCGTATAGGTGCTTTTGATAACCCCATGGTGAGGTCTGACCCAGACCGATTAAGAATGAAGCAAATATCTCCTATTTAAACAAATCATTTCCTCGCAGTTACTTTTTTTTTGCATTCACATGTGAAACGGTAAATATTTGTTTAGTGTAATTTACTTGATATTTACTGATTAGTATGCCTGTACCATCTCTACCACTGAGAATACAAATTGGAAATAGGAGTACCCGAAAAACCAAATAAGCATGCATTCTCTCCACAGGAGGTAGTCAATAAAGAGAAAAATTTCTCTTCTATGTTTCTTCACACACTGCACACTTTAATTGACTTTCTTCATCTAAATTTCATCATTTTATAATTACGGTCTAAGAACGACAGCTCAGAGAAGCACACTCAGATCATAATATGTGTCTGTTGACATACATGATGTAATTAATGTCAAAAGAATATATAATGCCCTTGCAACAAGGCAGATATATTTCATTTTCCATTTTAATGTTTAAATACAGTACAAAAAGAACAAAACTCAGAAATATTGTCTGAATTGAAATGATTTAATAAAGAATCGGTAAAGAAAATTGAGTCTATTATCCAATAATAAAGAGAAGGTTCCATGGTAAGAGATTCCAGGAAGTTGCTACAAGAGTTTTTTCCTAATTAAAATAGACAGGCCAGACACTTCCTTTAAATTTTGAGTGTGAGAGGCCTCTACATAAGAGAATTAGTGTGCAGAATATCAGGAAAACTGTACATGAAAATAAGAGCAAGAACACACATTGAGAAACAATTTATACAACTTCTGGATGAAAAAAGGAAATAAGATTCAGACAAAGCACCATAAAAACAATAGGCAAACTTGGGTAAAGACATTAATAATGGATACTTGCCCTGAATTGGTATATCATAAAAATAAATTGAAACATTAAATAACGCCCATTAGCCTGGTGGTTCTTCTTTCATTTTGGCTTTCTTTGTTTTCCATTTATTTGCCACTAAATTCACATGACAGAAATTTTATTTTTAAAACAAAGTGTTCTCCTTGCCCATCACTCATTTTTTTGGTGCAAGGTAATGTCACAAAAGAACTGACATTGTGTCTTGCCGAGCTCGGGTAAAATGCTGAAGCAAAGGTGAGTGAAGCAAAGGGAGAAGATGAGATGAGCCAGACAGGGTGTTGATTTCTGTTCTTTTTTGTTTTTTTTTTCTTATTTAAATAAAAATAATGGCTTTATTTCTTACATAGTTATCAGGGAAGAAATTGTATATTTTATACCCAAATTAATTTATATTTTTCATTTATAAAGAACAATTTAACTTGAATACTGTTTTGGAACTTAAAATTCTAGAATTATCTACAGTTTTAATTATTAGTTTCTCTTTACAATTAACACTTTATCTTTAATCTGTAATATGATTCTTGTTCCAGCAGGGTTGAGAGAAATGTTTATCTCAGTAGAGAAAATAAATTATTTGTTATATAACTGAGTAGAAGGCATTGAGAATGACCAAGTCAGCAGGAGTTAAATTTTAAAACATAACTCCTAGTATATTTATGAGATACCTGAATTTTGAAAGCATTCATAGTCTACATTTAATGAACATTATTTAAAAAAGGAAAAATTTCAATTTCTAGCCCTATTCATTTTCATATACCTTTCTGCAAATTATTTAAACATATGAGAATTGGATCTGCATTTAAGATTTTGAATCCATTTAACAAACATAAAGTGTTTTATAAATATATTAATAAAATACATGGTGTTTTAAATAGTATTCCTCATATATGTTGGTAATTGGAAGATTGAAGTACTTATTTAATCATGTACCTTTTGGAAAATATGCAAATAAACTGGAGATGACTTCATAGTTTTTCAGCAAGACCTGGTAAGAAAAATATATTGTTTCCTAGGATTACTACACTGTGTCTTCAGAACAAGATAAAATTATTGTAACCACAAAAATTAAACTCTTCTCTTGAACAGTTCTCTCAAGAGTAAACAACTCAATAAAAAGTAACTCCTTGCCTGTTTGCTAATTCTTTGGAGAGGGAGACAGTAAAACAGAACACTCATTGATCAGTCTTTACTTCTAAGATTAGGAAAAAGGCAATGATACCCCACTTTACCCACTTCTGTAAAACAGATCCAAATCCTAACCAGAACAATGATGCAATAAAGATAAATAAAAGACATCTAAATCATAAAAGAAATAAAATTGTTTGTAGATGACATGATTTTACATGTAAAAAACTGAAACAAATTTAATAAAGTTGCAGGATACTAAATCAACATACAAATAAATAACTGTTGCATTTTTGTACAGTAACAATGAAGTATCTGAAAAGGAAATTATGAAAGCAACCCCAATTACAATAGCCTGAAAAACAACAAAATATATAGAAATAAACTTAATGAAGTAGTTGAAAGAGTTGTGCACTGAAAGCCACAAAATATTGAATGAAAGAAATTTTAAGACACAAATTAATGGAAAGGCTCCCACATTCAAGGATTAGAAGACTTGATATTGCTAAAATACTTCCCAAAACTATCTACAGATTCAGTGCAATCTCTATCAAATCTCAATGTTATTTTCTTTGAAGAATTAGAAAAGAACAAAACTAAAATTCAGATGGAATCACAATTACTCTGGGAAACAATCTTGAGCAAGAATCTAGACATATCACCATTTCTAGTTTCAAAATATATTACCAAACTACAGTAATCAAAGACAGATATATAACCAACAGAACAGAATAGAGAGCCAAGAAAAAAAAAAATCCATTCATTTTTGGTCAACTGATCTTGACAAGAGTACAAAGACTACACAAAAGACAAATGTCCATCTCTTCAAAAAAATGGTGTTGGGAAAACTGGATTTCCATATGTAAAAGAATTGGACCTTTATCTTACACCATACACAAAAAATCAACTCAAAATGGATGAAAGACTTAAAGTAAGACCTGAAACAATAAAGATCATAGAAGAAAACATAGGGAAAAATATTCATGACATTGGTCTTGACAAGGATTTCATGGAGATGATACCAAATGCATAGGCAACAAAAGCAAAAATAAACAAGTAGGACAACATCAAATATTTAGCTTCTGCACAGTAAACAATCAACATATTGAAAAAGCAACCTATGGAATGGAAAGAAATATTCACAATCCATATACCTGTTAAGGGGTTATGTTCCAAAATAAGGGAAACTCCTTAAACTCAGTAGCAAAAAACAAATGACATGATTACAGAATGGGCTAATGACTTGAATAGACATTCTTCCAAAGGAGATACACAAATGGATAATGGATATATAAGATATTCAATGTAAAATGCAAATTAAAACCACACTGAGAAATCAATTTCATACTTGTTAGGATGACCATTAACAAAACAATAGATAAAAATAACATTGGTGAAGATGTAGAGAAAAGGGAAACATTATACACTATTGATGGAAATGTAAAATGGTGCAGAAGAGCATAGGTTTCTAAAAAATTAAAAATGTAACTATATGATCTAGCAATCCTACTTTTGAGTATTTATACAAAATAATTGAAATCAGGATCTTGAAAAGATGGCAGCACCCCCAAGATTTTTTTGCAGCACTATTTACAATAGCCAAGATGTGGAAACAACCTAAGTGTGCATAGATGGATGAATGGATAAATAAAATATGGTATATACACACAATGGAATATTATTCAGCTTTTAAAAAAGGAAAAAGAAATCCTGTAATATGTGACAATATGCGTGTACCTTTAGGTCATTATAGTAATTATAATCAGCCAGTTACAGAAGAACAAATATTGAATGATTTCATTTGCATGAGGTATCTAAAATAATCAAGCTCTTAGAAGCAGAGAATGGAATAGTGGTTTCTGGGAACGCTAAGAAGGAGAAATGGGGAATTTCTAGTAAAGGAGTATACATTTTCATTTATGCAAAATAGATATGGTCTAGAAATGTGCTGAACAATATTGTTTGTACAGTCAATACTGTATTGTACACTTAAAATCTATATTAAGACGGTAGATCTCACTAAATGTACTTACTGCAACATAATAAAAGTAAATAAAGACTAGTGGGAATATCTTCACCTTATTCTTTGAAAATTTTGTTATATAGCATTATTATCCTAACTCAACATTGATGATTTATTTTTTTCAGGAAAATATTTGCATATACAAATAGAAATTTACCTTATTTCTGCAAATCTTTTTATTTCTAATCTAGAGATTAGGTCAAGATTCAATAAATCATCTAAGATAATCATATTTAATAAATGAAACTAGGTGAAATTTTCTTTAGTACCTCCCTACTTCCCCATTTCACTTCTAGTTTTCTTCTTTTCATACCAGATTCTGACATAACTTGTTCTAATACTATGGGATTTTTTTTTTTCAAGAGGATGAAAAACGTGATGGCAGTAATGGAATTATTTTTCTTACATAAATATAAATATAACAAAAAATATTTCCATGAACAAGGTCTGTTCTTTTGTGTCTTTACCTATTGATACAAATATGTGGTCCCTGAATGCAATATATAGTGTTATTCTTCTCTCAGACTCATATTCCTACCTAAGACTCATAAAAAAAGGAGAGTGGGGATAAAAGAAAATCTTTTTTTTTTTTCTGTGAATGTTCCTTGACCCACTTTTCTCTCCCCTATTCATTTATTCTTCTTTGACATTTTAAATTGTTTTCTCTAATATTTATTTTCATTGTATTCCATGATATTTCAAAATGAATTTTATTTCACTTACAAACATCCTCTTCCAAGTTCAAGTTCTATGGGGGCAGGAAATGTTTTTGTTTCTTTTGTTGTTTTTCTTATTTCCTCTTTGTAACTTAGAGCTTATGCATAGCTTATTACTCAGTAATAATTTGTCGAATGGATAGTGGAGTAATCAATGCATACATTTGTTTAGTAGTTTGAATTTCATAAAGCATATTCACACATTCCTCATGAAAGAAATCTCCTATGAAAGGCCCTTAGTTTTAGATATATAGCAGAGCAGTGTAAAATTTAACTTTACTTAGATAACCAGTACAAAATTAAAAAAAAAAAAAAGAGAGAAATCATCTCTAAAGGAAGTAACAACAAATGTAGGAAGATTTTTAACAGTGGAATCCAGAAGAAGGCACTGTTTCAGGGATTTCTGATTTGCAGATAGAAAATTTACTTGTAGATTTTCAAATTTTACTTGGTAGATATAGAAGCAAATTTTGCCTCTGCATCTGTTTTGACCAATCTGCCCCTGTGTCTTCTCCTTGAAGTGAGATGGAAAAACCTCAGGCAACTTCTTATAAATTTCCTTCCATTGCATCTCTGCCTAATCAAAAACAACAAGAATTCATCCTCAACAATGCTCTGGTAAGGGTTATGGGGGACAATAGAAGTGTGCTCTGTGGCCAAATAACCTTTGAAAAATCTGGGTTAATCGTTTTTCATTTGTTAAACACTGGAACTTTAGTTATCCTTTCATATCTATGAATCTCCTTTGTATGATCCATTAATAACTATTAATGGCAATTGCTAATCCTTACAAGGGTGTTATAGAATTCAGACTTCTCAAATATATTTGAGTATAATTTATTTTATTTGCTACTGATTTCTGAATTTTATTTGTGTGTATTATCATTTGTGGAAAATTTGTATACAAAGAGAAATGTTGCTATTTTGGTTTCCTTCATAAGAATGCAAGTTATCTCTTGCCATTATAGCTCTTTCCTCTAACTTTGAATGTTTTTAATTTGCACATCTGTATAATGAGAATTAAATTATATGGCTTTAATACCTTCTTATTTAAAACATAATGATTTTATAGAACTGAATCAAATGCTTTATCTTGTTAATAAAATCTGAGTAAATCAAATGAGTTTAATAATTCAGATCTTTTTATGATTACTTTTAAATGAAAAAAATACATTAAACAAACAAGAAAAGAAGACCATTTATCTCTAAGAGTTAAATGCACATTTGAAAACATTTTATTGGATTTCTGCCAATTTGAATTGCAATTTCTATGGGATGATTTTACTACATGCATCTGTAGTTTGCAGATTTAGTTGTCATGACTATAAAATTTTCTTCAGTTGTCACTGTGTACAGTCTCTTGCATCAAATAAAATTCTCAGATCGTCCTGCTGTAGTATATGTGCTGCATTTCTTTACTGGGATATATACGAAGTGTGTGTGTGTTTTTGCATGCATATCTGTTATTATGGAATGTTGTATAGGTACTTAATTTTATCATATGCACTGCATTCAGAATTTTTTGAAGTATTTTAATTGGCAGAGTGTATATTTTTGGCAAGTTCTTAATTCTCTGTATGAGATAAATGGCTTATGATAATAAAACAGTTTGCAGTATATGATCTTAATTTTAAATTTAACTTTAAGTATGGGCAAAGCAATGTTTGAAAAAAATTCAATTTGGTTAATAATAAAAACTATTTAAAATTTTTATTCTATCTAAAGAAGCTAAAATTTTACTAACATATTGTATGCGCTTAAACTATTTTATATTTACAATACAATACATAAAGTGCACATTAAAATTCACAGCTTCATGTATTATCATAAGTTGAATCATCATCAAAGACAATAAATATGACCAACACTCTAGAGCATTTTCAGTATTCACAAAGCTCCTCTCACAACCTAAATGAATCACTACTTTCCCCTCGTTCTCAAAGGTACTACTGTCTTGTATTTTTAGTTTGATTTTAATACTTATATAAACAGAGTCATATAGGTTGTATTATTTTCTGCTTAGATTTTTTAATTCAAAAATATGTGTTGGTACTACACCGAGGGTGCAAAAAAAATGCATACACATTGTAAGGAAGGAAAAAAACCTCAATATATACTGTGAGCAAAAGATGACTACAAGTCGTGTATACTTTTTGTTACACCCCTGGTATATTCTTAAATGTAGCTATTTGTTCATTTTATTTGTGCCTAATTCCAATTTTATTACTTATCTGTCTAATGATGATAATATTTGGGTAGTTTTCCTTATGGGTTTATGGCAAATACTATATCTGTGAACATCCCCATGCTTGTACACTGCATCTGTGCATGTATGTCCATTGGAGATATGTCTAGGAATGGAAGTGTCAGTCAAAAATATACAAATGTTCAACTGGACCAGGTAGTTCCAAAATGGTGACTGAATTCATATAATGTGACATAGGAGATTAAGCTATTTTTATTTGTCTATATGAAAATACAAATTACCCAGCAATATTCATTTAAAAGACTGTTTCTAGTACCACACTTGTTGACTCAAGTTCCCATGGTTGTGTGGGTCTGTTTCTGCATTCTATTCTGTACCAGTTTTTACTTTTAATAATACTGTCTTAAAAATGATTTTGGTAAATTTAAAACAATTGATATAATCACAATTGTTAAAAATGAAAAAAAAAATTATGCAAAAATCATCCTGTGTACAGAGATCTGTGCATAATTCTGGGGTGGGAAGTCTCCAGGAAACTTTGTGGAACTAACTGACATACACTGTTAAATAGGAATTCACCAAGATCTAATCTTCTTGGAATATAAATCATCAATTATGACTTCAGACCACCCATTCTGTCAGAATAATTATTGAATCAATAACAGTTCTGGATTTTATACAAAACATGTATGAAAACAGGCGTATTTTGGTGCAATGTGTTGAAACCTCCTCTAAAGTTCTCTGTATCTGTGGCAAAACATATCTCTTGTGAATAAGCTCATCATCTTTCACAACTATGAACTCAACCCTGTGCGCACACGCAGATGTTTGTCTACATCTGTGGTGAGAGTATCTATTAAATTGTAGTTGTAAGGACACTGGCGATTTCTCATTGTCTGTCCCTAATGCATTTCATTGCAAAATGTATCAGTTTATTATGTGACATATAACAGATTTGAGGAGAGTGTTATCTAGAACACAATAGTTACATGAGATAAATAATTTTCACCTATCAGCCTATTCCAGTCATTCCAAAAATTGAGGTATATATTGTAATTGACAAATGTGAGACAAATTTAAACGCTTCCTGAATTGTCAGCTGTTTCACCTGTTGTGATTTTGATGACTCTGAGTAGATATAGAATAAACAGTTCACAAATGGCTCAACTATTCTTCATTTCAGGATTCACATATTAAAATAATTTATTCAAATGATATTTTATCAAATAAGGACATGTGGTGACATTTTAAGACTAATTTTTAACTCAGTGAAGGATGGTTTTACTATCATCATGGGTCTAAATTGTTTTTGTAAACTTTCTAGTTTTTAATGTACTTTAGCAATTATCACTGTCCAGGTTTTAGTAACTCAGTTTATTTATAAATGTACTTATCTCCATAAGTGGATCTTAATATAGTAATTCAGAAAGTATGTAAAAATGTCAATATTGTAGCAATATGTATATGAATAATCTAATTACACATTTATATCTCAAAAATAAACCAAATCAAAAATATATTATTTCTCTCTGATTAATTTAGAATGAAAATTTTCCATGACTCTAATTTTCTTTTTTTTTTTCAGGAAGAAAGCTTTTTTAAAAAATTATTATTATTATTATTACTATTAATAGTTACAGATGTACAAAACAATGCAATAGTTATTTTTCACCCCTTACAAAGTGACTACTCCCTCCTCTCTACCCCCCATCCCTGATATCACACATATCTATTACAATTCCATTGACTCCATCCCCACACTATATTCCACATCCCATGACTATATATGTGTTAAATTATAGTCAACATCTAATATTAATCAGTGGCAGCTTCAGATGTACGGTGCAGTGGTCAGGCCACTACACCGTCCATGAAGTGGTCTCCCTGACCGTAACTCTAATTTTCATTAGTCAATTGTAATTTATGTTAGGGGCCCAATGGAAGTTTCACTGAATGCTGGAAAACCAAATACTAACAAGATTAATTTCTGACTGTGAAATTAATTATACTGTCTCTTACACATGTATTTGTAATCAATCTATTTGCCAGCTAAAAGTAAAATATGCCTTAAAGGCATATACAAATCAACATTATTTAAATCCTTCTACATTACATTTTTCTAATTAAACATATATCAATCGTGTTAAAATCCTGATTCTCAAATGATTTTAGGAAATTGATATTGTATAAATGTAAATAATTAAAGTAATATTCTACAAATATTTATTAAATTTCATATAAACAGACTTTTGAAACTCCTGATATTGAGCACCCAAAAAAGTGATTCCTTATTAAACATACATATACATAGGTATGAAGCAAATTTTAAGGACTCAAATACATTTTAAAATTTAATATGCGAACTCACTTCAAAGGAGCCCTATAGGAAATCATTTTGATCACAATAAAACCATTTATTTAATCTGGTCTTAGTACTAGTATTATGTTTATCAAGTCAGGTTTTGCATAATTCCTTTTCTTAACCTGTTTCATGGCTTAAATTATGCCCCCATCCAAAATAGAACATGTTCTATTCCAAACCCCCAGCACCAGGAATGTGACCTAATTTAAAAATCAGTTATTTACAGTATAATCAGGTTAAACTGAAGTTATATGTAACTAGGGTGAGCCCTTATATACATCCTTATATAAAGAGAAATTACATCCGTATACAGAGAGACATTTGCACTCCGAGACACACAGAGGGAAGATGACTATATTTGTATAATGGCAGGGACAGAGATTGGAGTGATGTGGTTGTAAGCCTAAGAACGCCAGAAATGGATAACCATCAGAAGCCAGAGGACACACGGAAGGATCTGGCAGTAGAACCTTCAGAGAGTGCATGGCCCTGCTCTGCTGCATTTCTCTTGATTTTGGTTCTGTGGATTCCATAACTGTGAGAGGATTTCTGTTGTTTCAAGCTAGCCACTTTGTGGTTGTGGTCAGCCTGCTCTACAACCTGCTAGGAATTTGTTTACAAATCTACATAGCTGAGGAGTACTTTCTCCTACATTTCAAGGCCTGTGTTAATGCCTTTTTTTATTTAAATCTTTTACATTTTGAATATAAATAACACAATGAGGACAATATTAATATCCTCAGTTTGTAGATACAGAAAGAAAATCACAGAGAAGTCACATACTAGACATAGCAGACATGACATTGAGTGTAGCTCTGTGGAGCTCCAAAACCTACCTCTGCTAAGTATTTGCTACGCATAGGGCAACCCAAGTTTTTAATGTATGTATTTTATCTTCACTTACAATAAGGTAGTAGTGATGTACCTTTGGTTGTATATATTGACATTCTAATATGTGAATTCCCAGAATACATAGTAATTTCATATCTCGTATGTCTTTCTGCCAGGAATACAGATTATTATTGTATGTGAATTTTCAGTGTTTGTCTCTTCTCACATTCTACACCAGTGTTTTTAACAGCTTTCTTTAGATATAAGTTACATACTATACAATCTGTGCAGTTTAAGTATACAATCTTTTTTTTTCATAAATTTAGAGTTGGGCAATCATCATTACAATGTAATTATAGAACATGTTCGCCACCCTAAGATGATTTTTTGTGGCCATTTACAGCCAATGTCCTTCCCTCTTCTGGCCTGGGAAACTCTGAACTACTTTCTGTTTCAATAGATTTACCTTTTCTGGCCATTTCATGTTATAAAATCATATAATACATGGTCTTTTGCTTCTGGCTTCTTTCACTTCATGTTTTTGAGGTCTGTTCATCCATGTTGTAGCATACATCAGTAGTTTGTTCTTTTCTATCTAATAGTTGTCCACAGTATGGATATACCACATCATGTTTAACTATTCTCCAGTTGATGGATATTTAGGTTATTTCTACTTTTTTACTTTATGATCAAGACAGCTATGAACATTCACATATAAGCATTTATGTTAACATGTGATTTCATTTTTTTTGGGTGGATGCATAGGAGTGGAGTCACAGCGTAAATGCATGTTTAACATTTTTACAAATTGCCAAGATGAGTTCCAAAGCAGCTGAGTCATTTTACATTATAATCATCAATATACGAAGGATTGTTGTTTTCCATCCTCACCAACATTTTATTGTTTGTACTTTTTATTACAGCCATTATAGTAAGTGTGAAGTGATATCTCATTATGGTTTTAAAATGCATCCCCCAATGATAAATGATGTTGAATATCTATTTACTTGCTTATTGGCCATTCCTATATGTTCTTTGGTGAAATTTTAAATATTGATTGAGCTCAAACACATATGTGTGTGTGTGTGTGTGTGTATGTGTGTTTCGTGAATATATGAATATTCCCAGGTGAATGATTTCAAGTAGTTCAATCGAGCCTACATAAACATTTTTTTTTTTTTTAGTTTAGGGTCCTGATCATGTTCCCTCAAGATTCAAACAAAGTGGAGAAAAAGAAGGCTCCCTAATGTAGAGGACATTAAAATAAAATTAAAAAAGGAAAAACAGAAAAGAAACAAGAAAAAGAAGCAGCTGTTATATTTCACCCTGTGGTCACTGTGCACTCAAACTTTCGTTTTATGTATATAGCTCCAGAAATTGTTCCCCTTTAGCAAGCAACCTTTCTTCAAACAAACTAACAACAACAAAAAATAGATTCATTCCTTTCCCACTCAGAGAAAAGTCAAGGTTGCTAACTTGTTACTAAGTCTCAAGGGAAAATATGAAACCACTGAGGTTCAAATCCAGAACCACTAGGTGACAGCACTGCTCATTTTAATTTTAGTTCTCACCACTAACAACATACACATACCACTGCAGTAGGAAGGAAGAAAATAATGTTCTTACATAAGAACAGCTTACAAGAACTTTTGTGGCTCTGCCTGTGTTAGGCAGCAGTTGCCTTCTCATCATCTTTGTCTCTAAGCATAGGGATACTATGAAGTACTGCAAATATGCCATAAACACACATTCTATTTAGATCTTTGTTGGATAAGTCAGCCATCATTCTTCTCCATAGTCATGGCCAGGCACTGTATACATATATATGTATTTTTTTATCCTGTTTCCCATGATCCAGTCAGGCACACTGACTGTGATGAAGCAGTATCAGATTTGAATTTAGGGAAAACATAGCAGAGAGCCTTCATGGAATCATCCCTTCATTTGTCACTAAGACCTTTGAACTTGAGTAGCCCAGAATCATACGATCAAGCCATAAACTTGTTCATAATAAGCTACCGGTATAATCCTGAGAGGAATATCACTGAGGGGAAACCATTAATGCTGTTACTTTTGATTTTCCTGCTTCATTTCATAAAATTCTCTCTCTTTTTATAGGAACATTCTCTTAACAATTAAAGTAACTACTTTAAATAAACAACAAATCCACATCAGCTTGCAAATGATAGATGAATTGCATTATGATAATACATTCTGTTTGAAATTTGCATTTCATATTTTTAGATTATTTGACATTTTAAATTCCATTCTTTTAATTACATAATTAGAGATAATACTCCTCTCATTAATGATGAAAATTAACATGCTATGCAATACAGATTGTTTTCAAATGTGAAAATTATCAGTATTTATTGAAAGCATATTTCATTTAAAATATGCATAATTGCATTTATTTGTAGAAAAATTTTTTCAGGAAACTATGGTTGGACTTTTTCTTTCTTTGAATGTTCATTATATATATTTTTGAGGAAGAATTGAAAACCTGATTAACATGAATTATAAACTGAGGAAAAGAGACTTTTATCAGCAGTACTCCTTCTCTAAGTTTAGAAAGATAAAGCACTGAAACACTTTATTTCCTACTTGTAAATTTTGAGCAAATAAATTTCTTTGTTGGTACTTCTTTCCTTAAAAAGCCAGTGGCCACATTCACAGAAGATTTATGGGTTCATAGTTATAGATGTCAGCCAACTTTTTGGCATACTATGAGAATAGATACAGAATAAGTCACTTTAGTCTTCAGAATCACACAAAGTGCAAAATGAACAGTCTTCAGAATCATATTATATATTAGTTTGAAGGAATACTTCTCCATATCTGGTCTCATCCCTACAAATTTCAGCATGAAAAATAAAAATACATTAAGGTAATAAACCACTTTCAAATTTAATATAAATTGATGGTCAATTTTTATAGACTACCATTTTATTTATTAATTCGGCCACCATTCATTGAAAGAATATATTTAATAAAGTTTTCTATGAGGATTTGTTGTAGGCTGATGTTTCTTGTAGGAGACTAAGTAAAACCCATCTCACCTCTAGAAATATTGTGTTCTAGGTTGTTGCAGGTTAAGACATCCTGGTCACCATCCAACATAAAGTCTATTTTGGTAATTCCTTCTGCCTTGCCTCCTACCCTCAGGTTTTTCCTCATGTGCTCTCACCAGTGCATTTCTTATGAAAAAAAAAAAGTTCCTTTTGAGCTGTTCCAAGAAATGCAATACATTTGTGATCATTCCAAAATTAGCCTTTGCAGCAACCTAAGGCTATTTATTGAAGACGAAATGATGATAAGCCTGGAAATCAAGGTATGGAGGTAGAGATACAACAACTTTGTGGCCTCAAGTCAGGACTGCATGGGGTGAAAGAAGACTGCTGTCTTACAACATTAAGGAGAGAAATGTTTTCCTTGGCTGGTAATATCAAATGTGGTCGGTGGTTCAATATTCTGTTATATTGACAAAAGTTTCCTCATTCTATACACAAACAAACTATTCTTTTCTCTCTCAGTGTCCTCACTCTGACATATATCTGCAAAGATTTGCATTTGGTGTCTTTTGAAGCTCTGCCAACACTACAATCAAATTTCAGCCTGATTGTCAGCACAGTTTATCTTGTAGCTTAGGGTAACAAGGGTCTCTTGCTATGTTCTCATGGAAATGTTGTGACATCCATTAATAGTTGGCTCATCTGAGCCTATCAGGGCTTCTAAAACCAACTGAAGCCACCCAACTACAGGCCTTATAAGGTCCATTGTCTCCAAAATGTTCAAATGTCATCCCTACATTACAAGCCAGTGTTTTCACACTTCACCTTGTAGTGTGGTGAAAATTAGCCCTAAAAGATAGATACCTATGTCCTAGTCCTTAGAGTTTATAAAAGGATATGATTAAATTAAGGATGTTAAGAGGAGGAGTGTATCCTGGATTATCTGGAGGGGCCCTAAATACAATCACATTGTCCTTATAAGAATACAGAGAGGTTGTTTTGGGACAGATACACAGAGAAGGCCGGGAAGAAGGCAGAGACAGGAGTGATATGGCCAAGGAACAAGACATCCCCAGGAAGCTAGGAGACAGGCATGTGACATGTTCCTCCAGAGAGCCACTGGAGGAAGCACAGCCTTGCCAACACCTTGTCTCAGACTCCTGGCCTCTAATTGAGAGACTAGATAAATTGAGTGATTAATTTCTGTTGTTGTAATCCATCTAGTTTGTGGTAATTTAATATGAAACCCACAAAAACCTATAGCATACCTCATGAAAATGTTCTTCCAGCGAACATCTTAGTAATGGTAGTTTTTTCATGCCAGGGGTTATCATTACCACTATCATCAACACAACGGAGTTCTTAGTGTTGACTGACTTGTGGGTGATCTGTTTTCAAAATCCCATACTGAAGGTCTACTTTCTAAGGCCACTGTGATACCAATTATCTCATTATTCTAACTGTCCATGCTTCTCGCAAAGAGAAGCTTATGTCAAGGTGTGGCATGTAGGTAGTTTTTGTGAGGATGTTCTAAGAACAAGGATCAGGGTTTCAGGGATGAGTAAAATAGGAAAGTCAAACTAAGGATGTGTTATTGAGCTGATTTCTGTTCTGGACCACTAAGGCTCAAACCCTGCTGGACTTTTTGGCATGTCAACTTGACCAGGCTTTAGGCAGAAGTTATTCAATCCTACACTCAACTAGGTTTTACTATGATGGTATTTTCTAGATGTGATAAAAGTCTATAATAAGTTGACTTTAAGGGAGATTAATCTACACTTGATGGGCTTGATTCAATCAGTCAAAAGTCCTTAAAAGTGGAACTGAGTTGTCCTTGAAAAAGAAATTCTACTATGGACAGCAGCTCCAGCTTCTGACTGGGAGTTCCAACCTGCCCTTCCTGATGGCCTGTGCTGTGGGTTTTGGAGCTGTCTAGCCAGCCCTTTTGATTGCATAAGACAATCACTTGCAATAAATAACATTGTCTATGTATCTATTTTTCTATCTATCTATCTATCTATCATCTATCTATCATCTATCTATCTATCTATCTTCTATCAAATCTATCTCCTACTGGTTCTACTTCTCTGATTGAAACTTGACTCACATGAACTCCCTGGAAACACTTCAAGTAACTGTACCAAATGTATCTTAGTATTTTTAACAGAAACACAGAGAAGTATTCATCCATTTGCAATTGATCAAGCGTTCCCCCAGAAGCTATTATCTACCTTACATTTCCAGGTTTGTGCATGCACTACAATGGCTGAGCAAGTCTTATAGTTGAGCCATGTTCTAACAGCAGATAAATACTGGGGGAAAGTGAGTAAGAGATACAACATGGACTAAGAAAAGTAACCAGTGGGCTCATGCACACTGCTAGTTCTAGCAGCAATGGTCTGCTTAAAAAGGTTGTTCCAAGTAATGGGTACAGGAGGTCATATTTACCTACCTTACTCTGTGTATATACACAAAGACACAATAAACAAACAAAATTTTTTCTGAAAGACAAAATTTTAGAAACAATTTCTTCTTTTATTTACAATGACGGTGGTAAATAAAAAGATGGTTTGGTTTATTATGCTTTTCTGAACCAAATTTAGCAAAAAATTTGTATAAAGTATGAAACATTAAGTACTTATCCATTCATATTATTTAACATTACCAGATAGTATATTTTTCTTCATGTAACCCTAATATCATTAGTGTTAATTAGAAGTACTTATGACTGATTAATTGAACACTTCATCAAACTATTTGTCTCTTAGCTTAGCTGTGATCCCTAACACTCAAATACCACATTTGTAAAGACTGCACCACCATTTTGGAATTAGACAAAGGCCTGTAAAATAAATAATAAATCAAACACTTAAATTAAAAGTTATATATTCATATGCTTGTATAATGTTTACATATACAAAGGGCGCCAAAAATATATATACACATTTAACAAAGGAAAAAACTGTATTAAAATTATAATACTCAGTATATACCAATAACAAAAGATGAATACAAGTCACGTTTGACTTCTGCAATTACAAGAGGTGTTCAAAGTGGTTACCATCAGCATAATTTTAATCCAGTTTTTCCTTTCCTAAAATGTGTATACATTTCTTGGCACCGTCTGTAGTTTTTTGTATTCATGTGAACACATATGTGTCTATGTGTATATTCTGAGGTTGAGAGGTAAATCAATACACACATCCACACACAAATATACACATATACGTGTGTGGATGTGTGTCTGTCTGTGTGTAAATATGTTCCTGTGTTCATAGGAAAACCATATTTTTCTTAAAAGAAGCTTTTCTCTGAACACAATAATTATTTAATATTTTACATATATATTCCTTTACATATTTCTACTTTTCTAAATAATAATTTTTAGGATGCATTTCTTTTTAAGTTTTATTATTTATTTACAACATTTTTTTCTTGACTCATATGATCCAAAATTCCACTTCTGGGTATATATCCCAAGGAAATTAAAAAAAAAAAAAAAGAGACATACACACTCTCACATCACTAAAGCATTATTCACTATAACCAAAATATGGAAACATCCTAAATGTCTGTTAACAGATAAATGGATAAAATGTTGTGATATGTATATGTGTACACACACACATGAGCAGATATTATTCCTCAGCCGTAAGAAAGAAGAGAATTTGCATTTGCAACAAAATACACGGACCCTGAGGGTACTATGCTAGGTGAGATAAATCAGACACACAAAAATACCATATGTGATTTTTTAATATTTTTAAAGATTTTATTAAAAAAATAATGAGCATACAATATTATATTAGTTTCAGATGTGCATAATAGTTATTCAACATTTATATACCTAAAGATGTGATCACCATACGTCCAGGAACCATCTGACACTGTACCACACTATCACAATATTATTGATTATATTCCTCATGCTGTACATTACATCCCCATGACTTATTTGTTTTATATCTGGACATTTGGACCACTTATTGCTTTTCAACTTTTCCCCACTTTTTAATTTTTCAGTTACAGCTGACATTCAATATTATTTTATATTAATTTCAGGTGAACAGTATATAGTTAGACATTTATGTCATTTAAGAATGATCCCCTGACTGGTCTAGTACCCACCTGGCACTATACAGAGTTATTACCATATTTTTTACTCTATTCCTTATGCTTTACTATATATCCCCATGACTTTTTTGTAACTATCAGTTTGTACTTCTAAATCCTTTCAACTTTTTCACCCTGCCCCTCAACTCCCCTCCCATCTATCACCCCGGTAAATATAGTACCAATCTGACACCATACATAGTTATTACAATATTATTGACTGTAATCCTTATCATAATATGTTTTAAAATATATTTTGCAAATAGGTCATGTATTAGTTAATCCATAAAAATACAAACCAATTACTATGCCTATATTTATACCAAAGCTACTATGACCTATTCTCAAAAGATTCATAGATTTACTAACCCTTTTAATAAATAAGTCATTGATTTTCAAATATCACAGATCCTAGCAAATAGGCATCGAGTGTATATTGCAGCTTATATTATCTTACTCCATTTTCCATTACTTAGATAATTCTAAGGACTACTGTGTTATACTCCCCCAATGATTCTTCAATTGCAACTATTTACTGCTAATCTTTTAGAGTTCATAGAAATCAGATATAGGTGATAATGGGGAATTTTCCCAAATCAGTCTTTTAAAACTCAGTGTGACTTGGATTAACTAAAAGGTGGCTTTGTCTTACAGAGCATGTATTGTGGAATTAAGAATTATTTCATATAGAAAAACAGGAGTTGTGTGGAGGTTACACATACAAATTATAATTATAAATCAAAGTGCAAAATTTAAAGAAAAATAATACAATGGAAATAATTCATATATTGTTTTCATGATGAGTCTAAGTCATACTCCTCTTGAGTGTATATATGTGATAAAATGCTAAATTAATGCTAAAAGTTAACTATTTTTATTTTATAAAACTTAGGGATCTAGGAGGTAAAACTCTATGTGAGTCTCGAACAGAAAAAATAAAAACTACTTAAGAAAATGTATAACATAAAATATAGTGCATTGGGTGATGTTTCTCTAATGAATAATTGTATGTCTCTCTCTCCGCCTATTTTTTCTTGTGCCTGCAGTAGTTAAGAACGTCTTTGAGACAGTGCTTTTATTCATTGGCAAGGAAGTGATAACCCTTGTTTTATCTTCAATTGGCCTCTATAGTGAGAGACAGATAGGTAAGAAATACTACTAGTTGGTATTGATTAATTACCAATTCCTAATGAAGGACTTTCTCAATTTTTCTTGTTAAAACCAAAACTAACAAAATTGGCAAAGCTGACTTTATGCAAACAAAATTGAGTACATTTGTCCTGGCCTACTACAGAAAGACACAAAGGTATAGAATCCTTTGATTTCCTTGGGCCATTTAGAATAAAACTACCAAAAATAATTTGAACTGCTTTTCTCTCATTGGAATTCAAAATGCACACAGGCTAGCAATTATGGTTACAATGGCAAATGAAAGTATATTACTCAACCTTCTACTATTCAAGAAAGGATCATCATTCAAAACTCCAGAATGATTTCTCCTGGGTATTTTTAAATGGTATCCTTTCGACCAATCTTTTATTTCTATTTGATTTCTCTCTTCTTGGGAATGTTATTGCTTCTTAGATTTTCAGCCTTCCTGATTTCCATCCTCTGCTTTATACCTGATGACAGAGTCTACTGGGGCTCTCTTCGCTATCTCCTTTCCTCTTCCAACTGAAACAGAACATTCTGAATTACTGACCTCTTCACTCCTACATGAAGCTCACTCATTTGAAATGCTGGCAATGATAAAACTCCAATTTATTATTCCACAAACTGCTAAGCCTAAATAATCATTGAAGTTAAATATTTTCAAAACAGTATCAAAATTTCACTCCTGTAAGACACCTAGCAGCTGGAAACTGAAACAAAGTCCATTTAAATACAACAAAATGAGGTAGATGAAAAATCATAATAAACTGAATGCTTACAGCGTGATTCAATGTCACAATTTTTGTGAAATTGACAAAAGCTCAAAGCTCAGTCAAGAGAAAACAATGTCACTGGTGACTGATTTGCTTTTTTTTTTCAATTAATTTATTGGGGTGACATTGGTTAGTGAAATTACATAGGTTTCAAGTGCACATTTATATAAAACATCATCTATATATTGCACTGTGTGTTCACCATCCCAAGTCAGTGCTCCTTCCATCACCATATATTTGACCTCCTTTTCTTTCTTCTACCACCTCCCTCCCACCTTTGTTTTTTGTCACTTATCACTAAGGCACAGTAAAACCACATCACCTTCCCTGAAAAACAGTATTTTCCCAACGTTTTTTTCATTACAGTTGCCATGATGTATTCAACACTACTGGGTGGCATTGTAGGTAACTACCAGCATATATTAAAATAAAGTGCATTTTAAAGCTAGCAAAAAAATTGCTCCTGAGTATGCCCACAAGATTTTCAAGATTAAGGTATCACATCTGCTTAATTATTATTAAATGAGTAAAGATGAATAAAGAAATATGGGAAATGAATAAAGATTAAATACTCTTTTGCATACACCTTTGTTGATTTAAGCACAACCCAGTGGAGATTTTATATTATTCACCGACGATGTATTCACGGAACTTGTTAGATGTCAGTTTCACTATCAGTAGGAGTGGGTAGTATGTTCCACTGGGTGGCACTTACATATAAATATTTGTGGCATTGTAAATGTGCCAGATTGTTTATCAAATTGAAGTTCCTGAGCCCTCCTTTTAAAGTCCAGAGTAAAGGATAACAGAGAGAACTGCATGACACAACCCCTTTGTCCACTTTGATACCTGTCCATAGATGCTCACTCTAGTTTGTTTAATCTGTTTTTATAATCCACTTTCACAATAGCTACTTTGATTCATGTGTACACTTAAATACCTTGTCTTTATATAAATTCTAAACTAGTATTGACATATGTATTAATCTTTTGATATGTTTTACACTACACATTATGACATGTATTCATGTTGCTATTAGAAACATATATTTCCACATACATACCATCCACCCAGTTATCTAATGTTATACACATGTATCAGGTAATTTTTATTTTATCATTGTACTTTTTGTAATAATTTCTGTATTTGTTAGGATGATGGTGGAAGCTCGGTTTTTAAATTTGGATTACCTCAAACTTACAGAAATTGTTCAAAAATGATACAAGAAATTCCTGTAGGCCCTTTATCCAGATTCACCAATTTTTAATATTTTGCTATATCTGTTTTACCAGTCTCTATAATACATTATTTTATGAACAGTTTGATAACTGTACATATTATACTCCTTTATACTAAATAACTCAATATGTATTTCCGAAGAATAAGAATCATAGCCACAGCACAGTTATAAAAGTAATAATTATTTAATGGTCCACTACTACTATCTGAGACCACACAAATTTCCCAGTAATGTACTTGGAATATATGTTCTCTAGCCAAGACCTAGTCCTGGATCACACATTGTATTTAGTGTCAGATCTCCAGTTTCCTTTAATTCATGTCTGTTCCTTAGCCTTTGTCATTCTTGTCTTGATATACTTTTAAGAACATAGGCCTCAAAAAAACAACAACAAACAAACAAAAAAACAAAGCATCTCATTTGGGCCAGCCGAGTGGCGCAATGGTTAAGCGCTGGCTTAGGAAGCCAGAGGCCCCGGTTTGGGTCCCACATATGAGGGCCAGTGACACTGCCCTCAAAAAAAAAAACACAAACAAACAAAACATAGGGTACTTGTTTACTAGACTGCCCTTAAATTGTGTACTTCTAGTGTTTATTCATGGCTGTATTTCGGTTATGCACTTTGGGCAGGATTACCATTTAAACAATATTTCCTCCTCAGTGCATCATTTCAGAAAGTACCTGATTTCCCAATATTGGTGATATTCATATTAATCACTTAAAGTTTTCCCTGCATAATGTGTGTTTAAAGTTACTATTATTCTCTTTGTAATTAGTAAGTAATTTCCTGGAGAAAAATTCAACATTCCTAATACATGCTTTAGTTTCTATTGTACTGTAAGAAAGATTTTCTTTTTGTGCCATTTATAATATCAAAATTATTTTATGTATAGTTCATTTAATAGGTTACCTAGTTATTTATTTTGATGTTTGAATTATCTCAAAAATTGACAGTGGAAGCCTCTTCAAAATAGCACTTTGTGTCTTTTTTACACATCCCTATAATTTTCTAATCACTTCCTTACTTTCCAGTGCAAAATTCAGTAACTGGCTCAAATTCTACTTTACCAGTCACAACTCTAAAACCAGTTATTTCTCTTGGAAGGATTTTATTTAGAAACCAAGAACTGTATGCTAGGTATGCTCCATTGTCACAGGTGTATCATTGTTTTTAGGCCTTTTATATAAACAAGGGTAGGAGGAGGTATATAAATGCACCCACGTGTGTGTACACACACAAACACACACACACACAGCTTGTATCTATACGAGTTATAATGATACCTCCAATTACAATGCAACAATATGTTTCATTTTAACCTTCCAATTTCCATTTCTTTAACTCCTTGCATCACAGAGACATGCAACTTTTACTATTCTCATAATGTTTACTTATTTGCTCAACCCTAGTAATGATTAGCAGTTTTAGAATATGTTTACTGTTAACATTGTGAAAACCAAATCTAGAAATTAAATACGTGTTTCTATTTTTTTGTGTAAAAGTTGTATACAGCAAAATAAACTTATTTTAGTAGCAATATTCGATGTTTTTAATTGCAAAAACCAGGCTGAAGCACACCCCTAACAATATTTCCATTACTAGAAAGTTCTGTCATGTCCTTTCTCAATCAATATCCCAGCTAGAGAGAGAATCACTGTTCTGATAATTGTTTTTTGTTTTGTTTTGTTTTGTTTTTTACCATGGACTAGTTCTAGAACATCACATAAATTTAATCATACAGTATGAGTATATACTGTTTTGCTTTTATATTCTCACATTAAACATAATAGTTGTTTGAATTATTCATGGTATTGTTTTTATCAGTAATTTGTTCCATTTTAATGCCATGGAAGTGTTAAGAAGTGATCTGATTTCAGACATTGAAGTCAGGACAAAATAAATATTGTTTATGGATCAGCAATAGAGGAGTGAAAAGAGAGTAGTAACGTTGGCTGCCAAAATATTTGTCTCAAGTGTCTGAAAGAACAATTAAGCTGTACTGAAATGAAGATGACAAGGTCAGTAGGCTAGAGTTTAGATTGTCTGAAATCGTATGTTAGGAAAACAAATTGAATGGTAGGTTTTGTTTTGATTTAGGAGTTAAGAGAAATAACAGCATGCTGAAGGAAATGCTTCCTTCTAGAACACAAGTTTATACAGATCATTTTTATATAGCTGGTTTTTCAGAAGTTTTTATGATAGACACTTAACTCTGTTTTCTTAATTTTATCTTTTTGGATGTAACCATTTATTTATATGAGGTGCTATATTAGCTTTATCCCATGTGTGTTTTTGGATCATTTCAAAACTGTTTTCTATTTTCATTTTTATTTATATAGAACCATGAGTCAATTAAAATGTGATATTATTTAATTGGAAAACATGTTTTTCTTCAGCTGTTTCTTATTACTGATTTCCCGTATCAATCATTATGATTGGAGAGATCAGAATAAGTTCAACCCTCTGATATTATTAAGAATTACTTTATGTCAAAGACTATGACAAATTTTTAGTAATAATCTGTATTTGCTTGCAAAGAATCTGCATTATTCAAAATTTGGGATTCAGAATTCTAAATATATTTGTTATATCAAATAGGCAGAGGCCAATAGTACTAGTACCGGTGCCAGTGTACCAGTAGTACAGAAAAAAAAAAAATCGTTAGGCTGTATTTCATTAAATTAAAAAATATTCAACGGCCAGCCAAGTGGTGCATTGGTCAAGAACTGACTTGGGATGCCAGCGGTCCCAGTTCAGATCCCACAGATGAGGGCCAGTAACGCTGGTGAAAAAAAGCTCCACCTGGAGCTGGGATTCTGTGAGTTCCTGGGGATGGCATAGCTGCAGCCCTGGTTGCAGTGGGCTGCCATAGGCTACAGTGAATGGCCGGCAGCCAGCGTGAGCGGCTGGCAGCCGGTGTGAGCTGCCAAGAGCTGTTGTGAGCGGTTGTTCAGAGGCCGGCAACTGATCTGCCTCACCCGAGAAGAGCATAATGATGATACCAATATGGGCCAATGAAGCGATGTCCTCCACAACTAGACTGAAGAACAAAAGGACAGCAACTTGTCTGTTCCCCTTCCCCAGTTACCCAATGCTGTTCCCCTCCCCCGATTTCCCAAACAAATCTTAAAAATAAATAAATAAATAATCAAGAAGTAAAATGGGAACAGCGAGCACTATTAAGGATATAGTAGGGGTCAACCAAGTGGCTCTGTTGATTAAGAACTTACTCAATATGTGAGCTGAGCTCTGAGCAACAGCAGTTCGATGCCCAGTCTGAGCTGAGCTGCTGCTGAGCTGCCAACAGGTGGCAGAGTGGCTCAACTAAAAATAAAAATAAATAAAAAAAGAAAAGAAATGATATAGTAGATACTACTATTTGTCATTCATTACTCATTTTTCTGTTTTGTGTTTAGTAATAGGATTCTTGGAGTTTTAACAAGGCACATAGCTTCTCAGCTACAGATTGCATTATCAGCATCCTTTGCAATGACATGTTGCCATGGTAGTATTTCCAGGCCATGGAACATAAGAAGAGTTGGTATCTGAAACATTCTAAAAGAAAGACTGCTTGCCCTAGACATCCTCTCACCTAATCTTGTTGTCTGGGAAGGTGTCCATTAGAGCAGGGCCTTTGAAACATAGGTGGAAGTCATATATTCAGGATGGACAAAACAAATTATTTGATTCAAAGTTCATAGTTTAGGTCTATGAATTGGCTCAAGTCTAGGAACTGGATAAGTAATGAAGTTTTGTCTCTTGACTTTACTAAAATACTTGTTAATTTCAAGCCTAGGCTCCCTCTACCAAAGCTATGTATATGTCAAAATGTTCTGATTACTGCCCGCCCTACTGCCCATCATGATGACCATGCTCATCTGTTTTTTTGATGGCTAAGCAACATCTGCAGCCTTGGGATCCTATCATTTCACTAACGCTTGACAGCTCATTGCAATGACAGTATAATTTAACTATAATATTTGGCTTACAGACAGCCAATAAACATAGAGCTTTGACAACAATGTTGATGCTTCCCACAAGAAGTATTGCTCAAGGTATTGATGACTATCCTTCTGGATAGTCCCAGAGCACATAGTTAAGGGGTGGAGAGAATATCATATATAATAAATCCCACATTCACACTCTAAATCTTTAGATTTGTTCCTTTAGAGTATATGAAAGGCATGCTGAAATCTCAATTTTGTTAATGCAGGCCACATTTTTTAACCCAGGTTTCATTCAAGCAAGTGAGTCAAGTGTTAGAATCACTATAATATGCTTAAGATAACAGATTCAATGCTGTTAATGTCCAGATTTATTTTTCAGAATCAATACAGTCAGCCAGATCCAACAATACATTTTTCATACCTCTTATAACATTCTGAGAAATTACTCTCACCCGTATTTACCAGGTTTGCAAATTTCCCTGTCATTTTCTCATGCCAGTATGGCTTGGCCCAATTTTGCAATTATTTGTTGTGTCTGGTGCATCTTCCCAGGTTAGGCTTCATGGCCGTCCTTTCATGGTGTGCTGAGATTGTGTCTAGATCTATATCTAAAAGCAGGGAAAATTAATGGATGTAGGAACTGAGAATATGCATCCACCTGAAAGCCATTGTTTTAAGTGAGATCTTAATGGGGATATCAGGCAAGACTTAGGTAATCCCTTGGATAGGGAGAATTCTTCTCTTTCTGCCAACAAGAAAAGCTCAGAGGAAAGTTCGAGGTCTTCATATTTATCAGAATCCACCCACATGTCCACATTGAAATTCAAGGCCAGTGTCTCTTCTTATCAAAATTGAAGGTGAACTGACTATGGGTGCTGAACACACAATGTGATATATAGATGATGTATTACAGAATTATACATTTGAAACTTATATAATTTTACTAACCATTGTCACCCCAATGAATTTTAATTAAAAAGAAAGAGAAGATTATAATTTGAAAGATACGCTAAGTGTTTGAATTAAACTTGCACATTAAAATTTAGCATACTAAAGAATCAAACCTCTATCATTATCAGAAACTTCAGCCTCGTGGTTTCAAGAAATGAGGGATTCTCCGAAATGCTCTCCTGTTTCTCTACCCATGCGTTACACTGGGAACTTGAAATTTTCTTCTCTCAAATTCTTCAGGAGTTTAATTGGTACCAACCCCAAATTCACAATTCTTATATTCTTACAATCATAATTCCCCTGAATGTTCTAATTTAAGAGTTAATATGTCAGCCATATCCTTGCTTTCTGTGTGTGCTTTATTGCAGGCATTTTCATGTGCTAATTAAAGAAAGTATTTTTCCAGCGAATACCATGGAAATACCAGGGTCTCATTTTCCATTAGCAATGAATTTATTACTGCCTTCAAATCTAATCAGAGCACAGCACCACTTACAGATTCTGGAAATTGAATTCCACTTCCTGGAGATAGTTATGGTACAAAATTCTGTGTTGGTTTGGGTTTTTTTCAGAAAACAAATATGAAGAATTTTAGCATAAAATAATTAGAAGCTTACAGCTATTGGGTCAGTGAAAGTCAGAGCAAGTTTCAGTTGGTTTTCAAGAACTCACACCGAAGGTGCGATAAATCTCAAGACCCTCTGGGAAATTCCCACAGATTATCAGTGTCTTTGGCATCTGAAGAGCAGCACAAATCAATTTGTAGATTTTCCAGGGGCATACTTGGAAGCTTCTTAGAACATTACACCCATGCACCTGTCTGCAATAGCCTCCAGGAAATAATGATTTCTTTTTTCTCTACTTTCTGAGTCTCACATGAGTGTCTGTCATTGATGGACATGAATGTAGACCTATACACTAAAGGACCTATGAGAGCAGGCAATCCAGCACATATGCTGACCAGCGGGGTCTCCGGAGAAGCATGTGGGGAAGAGCTTCTGAGTGCCCCAAATACAGACCTCATTTTGCAATCTTAGGTAAGAAAAACACACTTGCATCTTATTTTAACCAACCACTATATTGTATTTCTTAATGATACTTAGCATGTTCCCTAACTAATAAAAATAGTACTTAATCATGTTGTTATTTTCTTTTAAATAGTTTTCTTAAACTACCTGATGCTGTATAAACTTGGCATAATTTTTTTCTTGAAGTGTTTTGGATCCAATTACCTGCCACTTGCTTTCCTGGGTTCTCCAGACATGGGTTTTGGAGAGAGAGGTAGGAACATATACCATTTCATCGTTTTGTTTTTGCACTTATTATTTTGGTTTTCTTGGACACCCTTAAGTCCTTCTGATAGGAATATAAATCAGTTCATTATTTCTGAAACTGATTTAATAATATGTAATAAGAACCTTACAAATTTAACACATAAAAATATTGATACCTTTGTGAAAATCATTACACAATGTATTTAATTTAGAATTATTTTAAATATCATAATTAAAATTTAAAAACATGTCCACCAGTAGGATAAAGATTAGAGAATAGCCAATTTATATAAGCATTCATTATGAACTAAATTGTGTTGCTCCAAATTTCTTATGTTGAAGCCCTAACCACCCATGAGACTATATTTAGAGGTAGGACTCTTAAGAAGGTAATTAAGGTTAAAAGATGTCATAAGGGTAAGGCCTTAATCTGATATTACTGTTGTCCTTAAAAAAGGAGAAAGATACACTAGAGTTCACTCTCCATATCGTTCCACACATGCAGATAGGGAAAGATCATTTGAGGACAGGGGAAAGCTGCCATCCGAAAACCAAACATAGTGCTCACCAGAAATCAACCAACTGGTATCTTGACCTTGGCACTCCTATCTCCAGAACTGTGAGAGGATAAATGCCTGTTGTGTGACGCACTCAATTTGTAGTATTATTCCATCATGGCAGCTTGGACTGATTAATATACCATAAAACTTTAAGTAATACTTAATAACATGAAGTGAAAAGGGGAGAATAAAAATAATACAGTAGCTCTCCCTTATCCACAGTTTACCTTCCACACTTTAAGTTAAATCTGGTGACCTCTAGTCCAAAAATATTGCATGGGAAACTCTAGAAACTAAAAAAAACACCTCATAATGTTTAAAATTGCACAATCCCATTTTCCTGCTCCATCCTCCCTGGGACATGAACCATCCCTTTCTCCAGTGTATCCATGTGGAGTGTACTACCTGCCTGTTGGACACTTAGTAGCCCTCTTGGTTCAGATTTACTTTCTTGGTATTGCAGTGCTTGTGTTCAAGTCATCCTTAACTTAGTTAATAATGCCCCAAAGCACACTAGAATGCTGGCAATTTAGCTATGGTAAGGAGAAGCTATAAAGTGCTTCCCTGAAGTGTAAAGATATGCATGTTATAGGAAAAAACATAGTATACCTAGGGTTCTGTATTATCCATGGTTTCAGGTATCCAATGGGGGCCTTGAAACATATTCCCCATAGATAATGGGAGATTACTCTGTGTGTGTGTGTGTGTGTGTGTGTGTGTGTGTGTGTGAGAGAGAGAGAGAGAGAGAGAGAGAGAGAGAGAGAGAGAGAGAGTTTGTGTGTGTATTATCACCATAATATTGAATATAGAAAAGTAAATACACATATACTTCATATATTGAAGACAGACTGTAAGGGACTACTGTGAAATAAAAACGTGTTTAGTATGAGCCCATGACAACCACTTTGTTCCTGGTGAGCAAAGCATTGTTTTCCAAAAGAGATGCATAATGATGAGTGATGAGAATGTATTTCTGTCCTGGATGGCAGCATCTGTTTAGAATGTCCATATTAATTTTGTGCAATCTGTGGATGCGGTGTGTAGTCCTGCCTGTATGAAACTACAATAAATTGATTGAACAAGCCAAGTTGGGTAAACCACCAGGGAGGCTGAGACGACAATACAGTAAGGAGATAACACTGTAAATGATCAGTGAGGAAGCAAAAATGGTACATGACCCTACATTTAGGTTCTTTGAAAAGAGATAATGATAAAGTCTTTTAAATTTAGAAAGCTTCCTATGTCAAACCTAAGATTTGCTACTTAGAACATGTTCTATTGCATCTAGTTATTTTAATTTAGAAATAAAAAAAGGACCCCCTCTCCTTTGGCCTTGTTGGTCATTCTGTTATATGTCTAATTTTTGTTGATGTTTGAAAATTTACTGTGGAATTTTATAATCTCATTCTTTCTAGTAATTCCACTTTTAACTTTAAAATGTGTATCATTTACTTTTCAAAAATAGTTTACTTTATGACATTAATCAGAAGTACCACAGCCAACTGGGGGCATATTGAAATGGACCTACACCACAAAGATGGAGTTGCTATTGCAACTATCACCCCCCTACCCCTTTTTGTACTGAAAAGCAGATAAGTACATATAGATCCTGATCTCAATCAGCTGACACTCCCCTGAAGACCAATTGCCTATCCCTCCATGAATATTCACAGCATAAATCTTAGTCTCCTAATATCCAATGCTAGTTGGCTATCCACTGGAAAACAGTTTCTGACCTTTATAGAAGGGTCATGATTTTAATTGGGGGAATAAACAAAAGAGTCAAAAAAGCTCACCAGTGATAAATGCATTTGGTAAAGTAGCAGGACACAAAATTAATATTCAGAAATCAGTTGCATTTATATACACCAATAATAAACTATCAGAAGAAGAAATCAGGAAATCAATCCCTTTTACAATTGCTTCAAAAACAATAAAATATCTAGGAATCAATTTAACTAAAGAAGTAAAAGACCTGTACTCAGAAAATACTGAAGAGAGGAATCAAAGATACATATAAATGGAAATACATACCATGCTCATGGATAGGAAGAATTAATATAGTTAAAATGTCAATACTACCTAAGGTAATATATAGATTCAATGCAATTCCAATCAAACTACCAACGACATTTTTCTCAGAAATAGAACATAGAATCCTAAAACTTATATGGAACCACAAAAGACCCCGAATAGCCACGACAATCCTGAGAAATAAGACCAAAGTGGGAGGCATCACACGACCTTACATCAAAACATACTACAAGGCTACTGTAATCAAAACAGTATGGTACTGGCATAAAAACAGACACATAGACCAATGGAACAGAATACTCAGGAATAAACCCATTCATATATAGTAATTTAATCTATGACAATGGAAGCAAGAATTTACATTGGAGTAAAGATAGTCTATGTAATAAATGGTGCTGGGAAAATTGGACTCACACGTGCAAAAAAATGAAAATGGACCACCTACTTACACCATATACGAGTACAAACTCAAAATGGTTTAAAGACTTAAATGTAAGACCTGAAACCATAAAACACCTAGAAGAAAACATAGGGAATAAGTTTGCAGGCATCATCCTGAGTAATATTTTTACTGATATGTCCCCTTGGGCAAGGGAAATAAAAGAAAAAATGAACATATGGGATTACATCAAACTTAAAAGTTTTTTCACAGCAAAGGAAATCATCAATAAAACAAAAAGGCAGCCTACTGAATGGGAGAAGATATTTGCTCCAATGATATATCTGATAAGGGGTTGATATCCAAAATTTATAAAACACTCATGAAACTCAACACCAAAAAAACAAACAACCCAATTAAAAAATGGGCAGAGGATATGAAGAGGCATTTCTCTAAAGAGGACATACAGATGGCCAACAGGCATATGAAAAGATGTTCAACCTCACTACTCATCAGAGAAATGCAAATAAAAACCACAATGAGATACCACCTCACTCCAGTCAGAATGGCTATCATCAACAAATCAACAAACAACAAGTGCTGGTGAGGGTGTGGAGGAAAGGGAACCCTGGTGCACTGTTGGTGGAACTGCAAATTGGTGCAGCCATTATGGAAATCAGTATGGAGGTATCTGAAACAACTGGAAATGGAACTGCCATATGACCCAGCAATTCCATTCTTGGGTATCTACCCAGAGGAATACAAGACCCTAATTCAAAAAAATATATGCACCCCTATGTTTATTGCAGCTCTATTTACAGTACCGAAGACTTGGAAACAACCAAAATGCCCATCAGTAGATGACTGGATTAAGAAACTGTGGTATATTTATACAGTGGACTATTACTCCTGTATAAAGAAGAGTGAAATCATACTATTTGCAACGATATGGATGAATCTAGAGACTATTATGTTAAGTGAAATAAGTCAGTCAGAGAAAGACAAATACCATATGATCGCATTTCTATGTGGAATCTGAAAAACTGAATGAATGAGCAAAGTAAACAGAAACAGTCTCAGAGATATAGAGAAAAAACAGGGTTGCTAGTTGGGAGGGGGGTGGAGATGAGGGAGAAGGGGAAGGGATTAGACAGCATAAATAGGTTACTACAATATTGCCACAGGGATATGAAAGACAGTTCGGGGAATATAATAAAGTTGTAAATATTTCATGGGGTGTCAGATGGTCACATGTCTGGTTAGGGAGACCATTTCATGGATGGAGTAGAGGCTTGATCACTGCACTGTATACCTGAAACTGATGTTGTATAATATTGTATACCAACTGTAATTGAATATATAGATAGTCACGGGATGTGGATTATACAATGGAAGGGAGTCAAAGGAATTGTAATAGTATGATATGGGGGGCAAGGACTGGGGTGGAGAATTGGGGGAGGGGAGTATCACTTTGAGGGGTAAAAAGTATAGCTATTGCACTGTGTTGTACACCTGAAGCTAATTAAAAAAATAAATAAATAAATAAAATATATTAAAGAAAAAGCTCACCAGACTTTCTGGTTTATTTTAGTGGTTATTACTGTTGGTCTTTTCTTTTTAAATTAAATTTACTGAGGTGACATTGGTTAATAAAATTATATAGGTTTCAAGTGTAATAGTCCTTAATACATCATCTATATATCACATTGTGTGTTCACCTCCCAGAGTCAGTTGTCCTTCCATCACCATATATTTGACACCCTTTACCTTCTTCTACCACCTCCTCCCCCCATACCCTCTTATAACCACTAAACTATTGTCTGTGTCTACGAGTTTTTGCTTGTGTGTTTGTCTGGTTCATTTGTTGCTTTCTGTTTTATGTCCCATGTATGAGTGAAATCATATGTTTCTGGACTTTTTCTGTCTGATTTATTTCACTTACCACGATAATCTCAAGATCCATTCATGTTGTCATAAATAGCAGTAGGATAACCAGGTTTTCTTTTTTATTATTGGATATGTTCTCAGAATTATCTGTGCTGGATAGATTCATAAGTTAAAAATAAAATATTTTTCTTACTTGTTTCAGTTTTGCTATTATTATTTTAATGTTTGATAAATAAAAAGAGAAGGTACTATTTTATCCAGGGGCTAAAGGGAAGGACTAGAAATTAGAAAACTATCAAATATTGCTTTTTTTCTCCATTCTTGGCTCTGCTTGATTTAGGAAATTTATAGATGAACATATAGTAAGTTGATTTTTAATTTAAATAATACACTTGAAAAACTGTCCCTTCTAGGCTCTCATGAATACTTGTATCTTAAAAGAAGTGTCTTAATATTTTCAAGGAGCTATTTTTGCAATTACTTATTTCCAGGCACTTCTGAAAGAAATTTCTGAGTGTGCTTATACAAGAACCTAATAGGATAATTGAAAATCAAAACCGTATAAAGAATTCAGACATGACCTAGGAAGATTTGTTCTTTTTGTCATGTGATATATCATTTGATATGTTTTTTTCAGGTAGAAACAAGGTAGTATATTATATATAAGAAAAAATAAAATACCTATAATATGGAAACCAATGTATAGGAAACTCTAATCCCAAAAAAGAAAATTAAAAGTATCCCTCTAACTTAAATGCCTCATGTCTAATCAATGCAAATAACAGTTTCATTTAATGTTTACTGTCCAGTCATAGAAAGAAGCATCAAACAATGAAAATGCTACAGAATTGATGTCACCAAGACAGCAACATAAGTCACTCCTGGCTTTACTTTCCCTCCCAAGAACAACTAACAATAATTCATGGACATGACATCACTGAAAAAATTCTAGAAGAAGGGGTGAGTCTTAAATACTCTCTAACACCAAAAAGGCCAAGACAAAGTACATTAGAAGGATAAGTGCAGTGGTTGAATGATGACAACAATAGCCCTCCCCCAGGCTGGTGCAACAGTACATAAACAGGTTTTCCCGAAACCTACTGTTCCCCCACTGGGAAACAAAGGAGCCCAGAGTGAACACGGAGCTCTCCCACTGTTGTGAATGACTTCTTCAGAGTCCCCACTATGGTCTTGCTTCATAGGGATTGCAGGGGGATCTGCAGAGTTTACCATTGGGAATCCAATTGTAAAGAGAAGTGGGGAAGGGCTTGCAAAAACTAGCACTCAGATCTTGGAAGACCTACTTCTCCCCTGCAGCACCCAAGTATCATCTCAAGCAGTGGCTTTGCTCATCTGCAGAGTCAAGACAATGGTGCAGTCTGACCAAAGAACTTTGCAGGGTGTAAGTCTGACTTATTTTGGTCCTCTAACAAAGAGACTTACTGGCCCTAGAACGTGGTGGACCCCTTGCCCAGGAAGGGGAGCTATTTCAAATCCATACCCATTACTGAGTATTGCTCCCAGCACTGCCTGGCCAGAAAGCCTGGCCAGAACATCTGGAAGTTATGTAGCCTAGCAACACTCAAGCAGAGAGTCCAGTAGGTAGAGCTAATCATCCAGATCAAAGCCAGTGGCCTTGCTCAACCAGGGAACCTGAGAAGTAGGTAGGATTGAGTCAAGACCACAAACAAAGAGCCTTTTCAGCGTTGGAGCCAGTTCCCTGATTGCCCTCGGCAGGGAAACTTATTCATAGGTCTGCCCGATGCTGAATAAAGCCTTCAGCCTGCCTGACCAGGGAACCAAACCAGAGTACACAGGAAGTTGCACAGCCCATCCAATAGCCCTGCTTGCAGGGGTATCTGAACGGAGAGCTCAGCCCAGGGCTGAACTGATCTGCAGAGCAAGCAGTTGGCCCCCATCTGGCCAGGATATTAATTGTCAGCCTATTCCAATTCAGGTCCCCAAACAACAGGCTGTGAAGACCCTGAGTTCCATTCTCCTACCCTTCTAGGACAGGGAACTAATTTATAACCCTGCCTACTGATGAGTACAGTACCCAGTCTGGACTAATCAGGATGCCTGACCAGAGAAATCAGGCAACCATGCAGCCCATCTGACAGCCTCACTTGGGGAGGGAACCAAGCAGCAGTTCTATCCAACTGGTTCAGCTAATTATACCTACACCTCCACCTCAGAAATTGGGCAGTGGCCAAAGCCAAAATTGACCCTTATAGCAAGCACACCTGCACAAGGATGTTACCAGCGGACACATTCAGAATCTCAAACTGAGTTTATTGGTGAAGAACTGCCTCTGCCAAAATGAACCTGTTAAATGTGAAAGAAGAAACTCCTTGCTCAAATGCACAGATACCAATGCATTCAACAGAATCACAAATGCGCTCACACACATGCATGCAGATACACACATGCAGAGACACACACACACAATCATGCTAACAAGTTACCACCAAAAGAAACTAATAAACTTCTGATAACTGGCCTTAAAGAAATGGAGTTCTATTATCTGTTAAAAATTCAGAATAATCATCTTAAAGAAATTCATTGAACTACAAGAACATACAGACAGACAATTAAATGAAATGAAGAAAATAACGCATGAACAAAACAAGAAGTTAAACAAAGAAATACCAACAACAACAAAAAAGGCTAGAAATTCTAGAGATGAAACATACAATAACTAAACTGAAGAATTTTGTAGATATCTTCAAAAGCAGTCTCAACTTTCCAGAAGAAAGAGTAACTGACCTAGAAAAAAGGACATTTGAAATCATCAAGTCAAAGGAACAAAAAGTATAAAAGACTAAAAAAGAATAAAGAAAGCCTTGGGACTTATGTGCCACAATAAGAAAAACAATATCTGAGTTATGGGAATTCTACAAGAAGACAAGAAAGAGAAAGAGAAAGGGACAAAAGTACATATAAAGCAATACTGACTAAAAACTTCCCAAACCTGGGGAGAGAAATGGACATTGGATCTGAGGCCCAAATACCTCAATTAGGTTGAATGCAAATAGGGCTACACTGTGACATATTATTAAATTGTCAATAGTCAAAAACAAAGAAGTAATTTTAAAGCAGTGAGAGGAAAGAAAAAAGTTAAATACTAAGGAACCCATATAAGACTTTAGGCAGATTTTTCAATAGACTTTTTTTTTTTTTTTTTTTTAGACAGAAGAGAGTGGGATAACACTTTCAAAGTACTGAAACAATAAAACTGTCAACCAAGAATTCTATAGCTAGCAAGGCTGCCCTTCAAAAATTAGGAGAGTTACAGACTTGCTCAAACAAACAAAAAAGTTCAGAGAAAGTTTATCACCATTAGATTTACCTTACAAGAAATGCTAAAGGGAATTTTTTGACTGGAAGTAAAAGGATGCTAAAAACATTATAGAATTTTAAGAATGCAGCATAAAATTCACTGATAATGGTAAATGAATGGTTAAATAAAATGTTAAAAAAATAAATATAGTAAAAATTAACATCAATGTTATTGGAAACAATACAAAAAAATAGCTACTATATCATCAATAACGTAAAACATGAGTAGGAAGATAGGTAAAAGTGTTACCGTCTAGGAATGCTATCAAAGATAATTTATCAGTTTAAAATAGGATTTTATAGTATTTTATGTAAGCCTCAAGGTAACTGAAAGAAAAAAAAAACAAAACTGGTTAGAATTACACAAATATCACCTTTAATAAAGTTGTCAAAGTATACTGATACCAAATGATATCAGAACAAAGAAAAAAGACAGCATAAGAAGAAGCAAGGAGCAATGGCTGCCCACTCTCATCACTCCTATTCAATCATACTACTTGATTCCTTATATTTTATGAAGTGGTGTAAGTATACCTATCCCATAAGGTTACTAAATTTAAAATGGAATAAATTAATATATTGAGTCTTCAGAAAAGTCAAGATGCATGTTTGCAACAGATGACACTAGTTCACTTTTGGAAGTGCTAGAGTCATTCTCATCTATGTTATTGCTATGTCATTTGACAGCTGACAGTTCTAGCTTTATTCAGTGGTGACATTGGGTCTGTCGCATAGTGGGCATGGAGCCAGAATCCAGGGTGTAGGGAAGAGTGGAGTGGCCACAATCCTGGAGCCTTGGATGCTGGCATATGTAGAACCTCAATGATACTGAGACCACGACGTGGGCAGCTGCAAAGAAGCTGCAGAGCCAGGATCTGAGGTTCAGTCATTCAGAGACAAATGACAGGACCAGGATCTAGGGCATGAACATAAGTAAAGAATGATGCTTGTGGTATTTGGAGCATGTACATGGTGGCACCAGGATGGGCTAGAAGGGCACAAATCAACAGTTCTTTTTCTGGGGGCACACAGTGGCAGGAACTCTGGGCAGCTCTGTCAGCTGTGGTCTGCCTTGGTAAAGACAGTGAGGGTCCTTGGTGTTGAACGTGGCAGGTTTCCTCCAGTGGTATAGGCTGCTGGGGTCCTCCTTTTTTTCTTTTCCCCCACAAGGGAATGTCACAGCCAAGGGGTCCCCTCTTGGTGCCAAGCAATGCTGGATCCAGGTACAGAGTGATGTAGGCAAAATTCTTCCTACTCCCTTCTATTTGTTTTATGTGCGTGTGCTCCAGTGGGTAACAGGCTCTTCATTGCACCCCAGTGTACTCTTGGAGCTGTTGTTTAATCATTGTTTTTGTGGGGGGATGAGCACTGGGACCTCCTAGCCCTGGATAATGTCACTCTGTGAAATTCCTTTAATTTAAAAATGAGGGTAAAAGGGATCAAATATGTGGTGACATAAGGAGAACTGACTCTGGGTGGTGAGCACATAATGTGATATATGGATGATGTATTACAGAACCGTACACTTGAAACCTATGTAACTTTATTAACCATTGTCACCCCAATAAAATGTAATTAAAAAAAGAAAATAAATGAAAATAACATAATTTAAATAGCCATAAAATTTTTATTTAGTTTTGACTATCTGCAAAAGATAGAATTTTAATGTAACTGCCATTTAAATGGAGTAGATAGATGTGGATGAATGAGGATTAAGCGATGAATAAGGAATTACATTATAAAAAGCCAGTGTTTGCCAACTTACATATGTATCTGAGCTTTGACATCCCTAGACATTTGTTAGCCTAGGTATAATCATAAATCATGAGACTAATTACCAGATCTAAAGGGTGATGTTGGGTTAATTTATCTCCAAAACTACTTGCAACTGTTTACACACTCATGAGTGTTAGGGCTCTGGGAATAATACTCCCTTGACTCATTAGGATTATGGTTCAATCAGTGCTTTACTTAAAATATCTTTAGTCCTGAATATGAACCTTAAAATAATCATCCTCGTATCTATATTATGGCTAATTAATATTGTATGGGTTATTGGACTTTAAAGTTCATATTATCCAGGCTTTCACAGAGTTTGCTATGAATGACTTCACAATAATGGGTGGCCATATGGTAGAATAAAAAGTGGTAAGAGGCAGACTTCAGAGCTCACAATTTTACTGAACCTGTTTCATATTTAAGAGAAGATATGTTTGCCTTTATTTTAATAGACTGATTTATGAAAAAAAACGTTGATTCATTATGGTTTCCCAGCTAATTATTCCCTTCATAATCTATTGTTTATCTATGAGAATCCATAGCTTTAATGATAGTGTAGACACCATATTAATATATCAAAAGCATTGAACTGGATTGCTACATAAACTTTACAATAACATTAAGAAAGGATATTATGACACAGATTTGACTAGCCATGATTTTATATCCCTCTCATATATTTTTCAGTATATATATATATATGCATGATGCATCATTTAAAATGTGATATTAAAATAATATTTAATAATCATTAATTAGTCATTTTCCAGGCTTATAAGCATAATAATTTTACTGCATCTGAAGTTAAACAAGTTTTATTCATGTAAGACACTCTTAAGATTTTATTCACAAATGATTTTGAATGGCTGCTTATATCTTCATTATCTGCTGTCATTCTTCTACACACACACATAAAAATAACTTTATACAGTTTCAATCATGTTAAACCCCAAATTTTGATTTACTCTGCAATTCCATTCATGTGAAACATAGTTGTCAATGAAATCTAAATAAACATGGGTACATATTTCAGTGATGCAAAACTCAAATGAAAGCCAGTTTCATTTTGTATCCCTCATACCAATAAACCTATAGGTTGAAGATGGGTATTGATTTAAAAGGTCAGTTTTATAAGAAGTAGAATTTTGACGGGAAACACAGCATAGCCATAAAATATGCACAGATATATGTACCTTGCCTCGTGATGCCCTCAGCAACCTAACATATGGCCTTTTTGCTGCTCATTTGAAGAGCTGAAGAGCCATATCCACTTAGAGAAGGTTAGCAATTCAAAATTTTACATTTTAAAATCATGTTCCTCAACTAGAGATTTCAGTTTTTAACTTTTAAAAAACAATAGAGGTTTAGGGCTGGCTGAGTTGCATGGTGGTTAAACCTGGCTTGGGACTCCAGTGGCCCCGGTTCGGGTCCCACATATGAGGGCCAGTGACACTGCCCTCAAAAAAAAACAAAAAAAAAACAATAGAGGTTTAAAGGATTGTTTAAATATACAACCTCCTATAAAAAGAGAACAGACTTACGAGGTTTTCTTTGAATTGTAAGGCAGGCAATTTTGAATGGAGTATTTGGATCTTTTTCCTATATTGAGTCAGATTCTTCCTAGACACCCCTGAAAATCACCCTGAGAGCACACGCCAAGACAGGCTCACATCTTCTGTAAATCATGCACAAGCTGGTGGGCGGCTTAAGTGCTATGTTGGTTCTTAACTCTAGTAGATGAGACGAGGGGTGAGCCCACGTTGAATTATTAAAGTTCAAAATCGTTTATAAAATGTCATCACCCAGAACATTTACTTATCCATAATACCAAAAAGCCATTAACATTCACAGCTCAAACATCAAAGGATAAACTAACCTTACTCCCACTAGAAAAGACAGCTGTTAGAGACCCACATTCCTCCAAAGACATGCCATGAACCTGTGACCCACAGACACACTTTTCACATTCAAATCCTCTTAAAATCTTAGTCACACTTTCCCTTTAAGAGTCAACATTTGTGTTTTGTGCTGTAATGACGGCTCAATCTCCTTAAGCATCAATTTTTAATAAATAGTAATGGTCTGGATTATGTTTTTTCAAGAAATAAAAAATTCTAGTTGTTTTACAATTATGTTTAGTGTAATTGTATGTTAATAAAATTACAATTGCTAGTAAAATCTGTTTTTTGTGTGTTTTTTTCTGCTAGCACCACTGAAGAGAAATTATTAAGAACTAATGTTGTATATGCCATCTCACAAGACACTTTAGGACATGGTTTAAAATGCACATATTTAGATTTCCTGGTGAAAAGATGAGAAAGTAGTGGAGACCTACCTAGAATACAAATCTGCAGGTCCTAATTGTCATGTTTGGCTTTTAATTATTTTCGAGCCTCAGGGGATGATCAACAAGAGGACAAATAGGATATTTCTTATTTAATTTTTTTCCCCCTAATCATAAGTATCCAAAGTCTTATTTCCTGCAATTTTCTCCTTTCTTTCCTTTTCATACCCTTTGGTCCCATAGAACAGACCCCTTCTACTAAATGTCTTTTAAACATCCCCTTTTTTATTCCTATATGTCTAGGGCAATTCCCCACCCAACATCTCTCTGGGAGCTGCTTTTTTAAAAAATAAGGTAAAATCAATCTAGTAATATAAACTATTATTAAGTTTTTCCCTTCTATGTTCTTCTTTGAGGGTCTAGCAGAGGGTGGGAGAGAAGGAAAGAGGATTGGCGGCACTGTTATTGCCAGGCCAGACTTTTTATTCACTTCAAATACCAGGGAGACAATTACTGATGCTATCTATGCAGGATTTGGTATTTCTAGCTACAATGAATCTTTACTAAATATATATGCAGAGAATAGCATTTCAGTCCTAATTAAGGTAAAGGACAAAAGGGAGAAGTATTACCAATCAAGCAATATTATTTATTACATAGATTTTATTTAAAATCTGATTATTATTTTCCTACTGGAAAGAAAAATGCAGTCTTTACAAAACGTGCTTAAAGGCTTCAAAAAATAATTTCTATCACCCATCACCTTATTGAATTTGAGTAAATGCCAATACTTATTTTTAAGTATCAGGAAAAGAGTGTGTTCATGGTTATATGCATAGGGATGTATGGCAACTTTCATTTCAAAATTATAATTTATCTTAATACAGACTAACACAAATATTGAAAAAATAATTCAATCATATAAGACATTGCATACACTATTAGAAGTGTAGTCATATATATGTTTTTACATGCATTTTGCCTCTGGAAATTATATTTAATAAATCTTTTCAAAAGCAGAGAGACTATTTGGGGGACTGTTTCTCTAAAATTTGAAAAAAACTATATATATCTCCTGAAAAGAAGATACTTCAGGAGAGTTATTTCGAACAAGGATATGACACCTCTGCCAAAGAAAGATTCATGTTAAGCCCAATTTATTTTGTTTACTTGTGAATGCATATGGGTATTCTTTGAAATATCTAGGAAAGTAGTGAAAGTTCTACTGACATTGAGGATACAGTATGAAAAAACAGTAGAAAATTAAGACAAAATATAATGTTTCAACTGCATTTTTACAAATTAAATGTATACTTTTAGATTATTTATATGTACAGGGTGTTGACTGTGCACAAACCTACTCAACTATGTAAGAGTGTAGAAAGTCTAAAACAAAAAGAACTGAGAGAATAGCAGCTAGTTAGTACAATGACAACAATTACAAGATGATTGTTAGCTCTCAAAGTATATGTTTAAAAATTAAATCCCAAGAGAGAGCAGTATTATATTTCTGGATATGTGGCTTGACTAAGATTTTCAGCTCATTTTTTTTTTCCCATGGATTACTATTTCTTTGAGTACAATGGTCTTTATCGAGGCATGACTGGATAAGCCTGATATCAAAGCAAGTTATCATTTTATCAGAATCCATGCCTAGGAATTAAACTTTATTAAAAAAATTAAAAATTCTTTGAATAGATACAAATGACATAAAAACAGGAATGCTACACATAAGTCTAGGCAACCAGCATTATAAACCTATGTATGTTTTCCTCATTAATTGCAAACATGTGAAGTCAGACAATGGTAGTTGAGTACCTATTAAGTGTTAGGCATTAATCTAGGTGCAAAAGTTACAGAGATTAGTAAAAAGTTATCCACACTCAAGGAACTCATAATCTGTTGAAAGAAACAGAAGTGCATGCAGCTAGCTATAAAACAAATAAGTATTTATATAAGATGCCCAAAGTGCTATTGAAGCAGAGCAGAGGATGCGATTCATTCTGACACAGCGAGCTCAGGAATGCTTCGTGGAACAGGTAGCGACAGGGAGAAGGAAAGAAAAAAGCTACTGAAGAATACAGGTGTGTAAAGGGAATTATAGAGAGCAACCTGATGTTGCACTAGATTTAACGTGTTGCAAAATTAGACACAGAGTTTTGACATATGAAATAAATTTGTCTCATATTGAGACTGTGGGGGCTCGGTATTGCTTGCTGAATGCTATTGTAAAAGGCTTTTAGGATTATTTTCGGCTTTCTGAAATTTGTTCTCACCTTCCCACGGAGTTGGAGAGAAATAGCTGGAGTGATCCTGATTGAAGGCAGTGCGCCCCGCGTTGGCCAGGTTCATTTTGAAGTTTTAAAGTTTTCCGGGAGAAAAGTGAGATGCTTCCTGGTATTTGTCAATTACACTTTGAAAAGTTTTTGGTTCTGACCTGTAGGTTGTAAATTTACTATTGATGGGCTAGAAGACGAAATGTTTTAGACCTTGGAGGCATTTAAAGATTTAGTTGGGGTTGAAAGGAGCCTTACGATTCTCCCATTGCCAGCACAAGGGGTCTGAGAAACTATCGCAGCAAGTACATGGATTGAAAAGAAGATTATTTCTTCAGTAGAGTAATTACCAAACCCTATTGCTATCTGTTCCATGAAGCATTCCCGAGCTCACTGTGTCAGATGAATTGCATCCTCTGCTCTGCTTCAGTAGCTCTTTGGGCATCTTATATACTTTACTTATCTGTTTTATACTTAGCTGTGTGCACTTCTGTTCTCTCAACAGATTATGAGTTCCTTGAGTGTGGATAACTTTTTACTAATCTCTGTAACTTTTGCACCTAGATTACTGCCTAATACTTCATAGGTATTCAAAGAACATTGTCTGACTTAAATGTATTTCAGAAGGGACTGTGAGGAGGATATAGAAAACAGTAGGTCAAGAAATAAATTTTGTCAACACTGCAATAATATAATCATGAATTTGCGGAAGAACATTCTGTTTGTCTTGTTGCATAATCACAATAAAAACTTAAAAAAATAATTATACTTAAAATAGGTTGTAGATGAATTCATTATAACTTCACTTTTTAAGACACTTTAGGGATGTGTGTGTATGTATTTATATGTATGTGAGTGTATACACACATATTTTGCACTGTGTTTTTAGGCTAACACCTCATTTGTGAATTTAAAAACCACTCAAAAAAACACCATTTGTATAATAAATATAAACATCTTGTCTGGATTATTTAAATAATTTAAATAAAAATTTAAATACTCTCTCAAAAACAAAAACAATAGAAGCTGAAGACAAAGTGAAAAACTAACAAAACACGTAAGAAAATGATGTGAAAGAGAAATCACATCATATCAAATATGAGAGAATTAGTATCCCCACAGAAGTAGGGATAAAAGAACAGTTATCTAAAATCATAAAACATACCTGTTTACAATTTAAAAATGATTAATAAAGTAACATAAACCACAATGGAGAGACTCTTCAAAAAAGATCAAGAGAAAAACATTTAGTAACAAAACAATATTACTAGGTAAATTAAATTAAGCACTAGCAGATAGTACAAACAGCTAATTAAGCACAATGGAAAAAGAGAATCAAAATCTCATCTTCAGGTAATGATGGACTAGCAATTTTATAAAATCTACTCCTGAGAATAACTAGGAAAAAAACATATAGATAGATAAAGGTATAGCTATAGGTATATAAGTATATTGATCTCTGATTGCAGTTATTGCATAGTCAAGATCAGGGAGAAAACCAAATAGAAAAAGCTTTGCCTTTAATTTGGGGAATGCTTTTTCCCTTGGGCTGTCTGATGACTCCAGCTGAGAATATGAGAAAATTAGTTGTTTTAGCAGATTTTTGCTTTAATGGGTTAACAAATGGAATTAGAGTATGCCAAGAAGCAGAGGAGACAGATTCCTTCTCGTAAAACCATTGGCTTAGTTTGCCAGTTACATGATAAAGGAAAATATGAGTTGGAAACAGGTCCCTCTTTGAGTTGTCACAAACACTGAAACTGGATGCAGAAGATCTGGAATTACAAAGGCTTCCAGTCTTGCTCTTGCCCTCTAAGCACAAGAACTTACTGTCTCTGGTGAAAGTAGACATTATTTTACTCATCAATTGATATGTAAAAGGATTCATTAAAAACAAAACAAAACCAAAAAAAATACAACTTGGGGCCGCCTGAGTGGCACACTGGTTGAGAGCTGGTTTTGGGATGCCAGCGGCCCCGGTTCGGGCAGTGACACTGCCCTCTGCAGCTAACAACAGCTCCATCTGGAGCTGGGCTGTGCGAGCCCCGGTGACGGAGTGGGCTGCAGCCCCTGCTGCAGTGGGCTGCCATAGGCTACAGTGAGTGGCCGGCAGCCAGCCTGAGCGGCTGGCAGCCAGTGTGAGCTGCCAATAGCCGTGGTGAGCGACATCCAGAGGCCGGCCACCTATCTGCCTCACCCAGGAAGAATGCAATGACGATACCAACATGGGCCAGTGGGGCGACATCCTCCACAACTAGACTGAAGAACAAAAAGACAGCAACTTGTCTGTTCCCCTTCCCTGATTTCCCAACGCTGTCCCCGCCCCCAATTTCCCAATAAAATCTTAAAAACAAAAAATCTTTTGAACCTCCCCACAAAATAACCAAGACTCAAAGATTCAAGAAAGTTAGCTACAAACTTCTAAAATCAGTATTTATAAATATTGATCATCTAAATGCTCCATCTAAAGAACAAAGAATGAGACACAGCGTTCAACAATACACAGCTTATAACAACCATATATATATATATATATATATATATATATATATTTATATTTTTTTTTTTTTTTTTTTTTTTTTTTTTAGGGCAGTGTCACTGGCCCTCATATGTGGGACCGAACCGGGGCCGCTGGCTTCCCAGGCCAGCGCTTAACCACTGCGCCACTCGGCCGGCCCTATAACAACCATATTTTAAAGATAAAGATACATTCATATAAAAATTACACTCAACTTAAAAAAAACTGGGGGGCTTAAATCAAGATGTAACTTGATTTAGGAGGCTAAATTTTTACAGGGTGTTGCCTCCATCATCAATAGAAAAAAGCTATAATTAAGTAACAAAAGATAACTGGGAAATACCCATATGTATGGAAATAAAATCTAAACCTATGTGCTAAAGAAATGTATCAGTGAGAAAGTTAGAAAATATTTGAACAGAATGACACTAGAAGTACTTGTATAAATAATTATTAAACAGCTACAGTAATTATACTAGGTAGTATCATACGAATAGACAAAATAGATTAGGATAATCTACAAAATAGCCTAGGTATATATTGACATCTGGATTATGACCAAAGTGCCGTTGGAAAGTTCTGGGGAATGGACTATTTTTTTCTAATGCTAGATAAACTGGATATCTATATGGAATTAATGAAACTCTCCTCCCACCCCTGCCTCATGCCTACACACAATGGATAATTCATAGTAGAATTCAGATCTAAGTATAAAGAGAAAACAAAACAAAACAAAACAAAACAAAAAACTAAGAATTCTTGAAAATAACATAAAATGATTTTTTTTAAACTTGGTGTAGAGAAAGATTAAAATATGGAAATCATGAAAGGTAAATAAAAATGTAGAGAAGTTGAAATATGTTAAAGATCTTTATTCATCAATAACACTCAGTATGTGAGTGTAAAAGACAAACCACAGATTGAGAAAAAGTTATTTCCAATACATAACTGACAAATGACTCTTATCCAGTACATATACTTACCAATCAATAGAAATAAGACAGCTAACTCATAAAAAATTGACAAAAATGTTGAATAGGTAACTCAACACTTGTCATTATTAGCTACTTAAATTGAACATAAGAAAATGTCTATATACAAGAGAATGTGTGCCAGGAACACATCTGAATCATGCCAGGTTTGATCAGAGAGTGGAGCCATAAGAGCAATATGGACAATTGATTTGTTATTGAGAATAAATCTTCTTCAACTGTGGGAGCTGATTAAACAGTCTGTGTAAGGCTTTTGTTTCTGTACCTAGTGTTGTGTCTGATATCAGAGAACTGGCAGTCAGGAAGCAAAAATGGAAGTGAACTGGGACAACAAGGAGAAATGAAAACTCAAAAATCAGAAGCTATGAGAACAAACTAAACTCATGAGCACAAATCAGAGCATCGAATGAAAAATTGGACACCTGTTCTGCCACTAACCAAGGCAATCTCAAGAATGGGGGAGACATGTAGGAGGAGCTAATGTCCTTCATTCACCCCAGAGCTGCACAGGAACCTGGCCTAGTATTTCAAAAAGCTAAAGCTGTAGATAAGCAGCGACAGTACCTAGCACTACACTGAAATAGCTACTGCTTACCTTCTTTTTAATTCACCCAAATTGAATTGTCTTTTAGTGATTCCACTGGTAAAGGAAAATTCCCACCCTGGGAATAGGGGAACAGCCAAACACATAACACTCCACATTGGACAGATGAGATTAACCACAGTTCTATTAGCCACATATATTCAGTGTTGGGGAGGAGGACACTGCCTTGCAGGGCCACACATGATTGCATTTGGGAACAGAGGGAACAACCAGGGACCATGGGAGGCCAGTTTTGGAGTGTCAAACGAATGAGGGGCCCTCTGGTTCCCACAGGAGGATGTGACTGACTTGTTTGAATAATTCCTCAGGCAGGTAGGAAACTAAAACCCACTACCCAGGGATAAGCAGGATCTGACCCTGTTCTCCTGAAGAAGAGGGTTGTCTGGCTTGGGAATCCTATCTAAGGGAGTAGAATGGGGAGGGGAACTTGCAGTCGGGTCACAGTACACCAAGAACTCTCCAGTTAAAATACTTCACATAGCCCAACATCAATTAAAACAGGGCTTTCAAGAGTTGAAGTTTATTATACAAGACCTAATCAGTGAAAGGGTGATAATGTCCAGTGCTTCGCCATTAACAGCCCAATTGAGCCTGTTCTTAAACATGGGAAGACTGAATGACACCTCATGGTATATTTCTACAACCTTAAAACTGTAACTTTATCTAGTAAGACCCACCCAATCTTATTAAAATGACTAACTTTATCTAATCAGAATATATTTTGCTATTACAGAGTTGACTATGTTTTATTCATTATCTATTTTAATAGTCTCTCAGACTTAAATTTGCCTTCCTCCTGATAGGACACAATACACCTTTAAGAGCTACCTCTGTAGCCTTTCTTTTTCACACCAGCTTTACAGGCAAGATCTTCATTGCATCCTCCTCTCTCTAGTACTGCCTGGATGCTAGAACACAACACAAAGACCACAATGCTAAGCCTTCCCAGGATACTTATTCTCCTTGAAGTTCTTGACAGTTACCCACAAACTCATTTCACTTCTCAGAATGCACAATGGTAGGCTCTTGAAGAAGGCATTTAATGGAACTTACACCTGCCCTATAGGCCTAAATATCTGGCTTAAATTGAGTAGCATAATGTGTTCCTCAGAGAGCTCCTATTTAAGTTACAGCGTGGCAAATGGACCACCAGCTGGGTGTTACTATTGCCCTGGCATTGATAATCTAAATTCATGCCCCCGAGGAACACACACTGCCTACACCAACATTACACAGGTCCCTCAATTGCCACCACTAGCCATAAAACCCCCTCTAATTTTTTTTTTCTTTTTTTACATTACAAGATCGCCATGTGTCATTCACCCTCCCAGGCTAAGTGCCTAGTTTGCTTTCTAAGTACACACTTCTCCAAATCCCTGAAACTCTGAGTTATCACCAAGGTTTAAATTGAGGTCAAAATATCAAGCAGTCAATTGTGGTACAAGGCCTAAAATTAAAGGTCAATATTATGCAGTAACTGGAGAGATGGAGGATTTGAAGGGCCTCAAATGGCCTAAACCAAATTTTTTCTCTGTTGTCTGGTACAGTAGATAGGGTCCCTTAGCCAAATAATTCTCCTTATAAAGAGGACTAGACAGAGTTCCTGCTTATTCCACAGTGGTGGTTTTCAAAATTAAACCGGAGGATTATTCAAACAAGGTAATCACATCCCGTTGTGGGAACCAGGGGACATATCACCCACTTGATACTGTAAAATCATGACTCCTATTATCCCTCACTTTTCACTTTGTTCCCCAAATGCAACCCTGTGTAATACTGCATGGGGCAGCATCCTTCTCCCCTGTGGCTGTGAGTATGCGACTATTAAACTGCTCTCTCACTTGTCCATCCCCCTAACTCACCAACGGGGAGAATAAGACATGATTAAAATGAAGAAAGAAAGGAAATAAGTTAGGATCATAAACAAAGAATTTAGAAATTAAAAGAAAATGTGACTTTCCCCCCCAACAATTAAGAACACATTATCTATATTCGTTCTAAGGTCACTGACCCTAGAGTAAGAATATTTTTGTTTTGTTTTGTTTTGTTTTTGTTGCACAGAAAATAAGTAGTTTCCTAGAGATTTCTTGGTTGATTGCTTTGTGGGTTTTTAAGATACCTTATTGTATTATTTCCACTATGATTTTATTCCTTTTAGGAGTTGGGGAAACTGTGCAGTGAGTTTTGATTAAATGGGGTTTAAAATATAGTAAATACATTCCAAGAAGAAATTTTACTCAGTACCACCAGCTGTAAAATCAAAGCCAAAGCACTTTCATAAATATTAGTACCATCCTTATGGATTCTGTCATCAGCATTTTACTAGGGATGTCAATACAGTCCCATTATTAATGCCAGAATAAACTTAGTTTAGAAAAATTTGGTTCTATTATGGAATATTTGAAAATACTTTAATATTAAAGTCTACTTTCTAACCTAAGAAACTATATTTAGAATTCATATATAAATATAAATATGTAAATATATATATATATATATATATATATATATGCATTGTATTCTCTATAAGCACATAGCAGAGAAATACAGTTCAAAATATTGCGTGTATCTTTCTCACTCTCACTTTCATTTGTGATCTTACTTGGAAGGAAGGGAGCAGGCTATCCAATAGGCCCCACATAAATCTTTTCTAAAGGGACATTAAAGTAAATACATTATAATTATGGCAAAATCCTGGTTATAGGGGTTCTTTTATACATCATTCCTTCCTTGTGAAAAGTATAAAGAATGGATATCTCTCTTTCTTTTGGCTCCTCTGAGTACTCTCAGTTTCTAATCAACTACCTTCTGAAGTAAAATGGTAATTTTAATTTTCTACATTTCTATAGATGGCAAGGAGACATAACAAATGAACAAATGAATGAATTAAAAAAATAATTGCTAAAAATAGCAAAGAAAACTTTGTTTGCTTTTAAAAAAAATTACAATATCTGAACTTGTAGAAAATAGGACTTGAACTATAATAAACTCTATAATAAGGCCTATCTGTGTTCATTTTTGTTCTTTTATCTAAATGTTGTCTTTGAGATTCGAGTGTAGATTTTATAAATGATAGTAATTAAAAGTTCAAAAGCGCCAAATGGTAATGATGTTTCAATAAAACTTAAGAAAAGCCTGGAGCACTAAATAATAAATTCTAAATATTATCACATGTCCTTCAAATAGACCATATATATATATTTTTTTTTTTAAAGATTTTAATGTGGGAACCGGGGAAGGGGAACAGACAAGTTGCTGTCCTTTTGTTCTTCAGTCTAGTTGTGGAAGAAGGATGTAGCTTTACTGGACCATGTTGGTAATGTCATTGTGCTCTTCCCAGGTGAAGCTGTCACTTGCTGGCCTCTGGACAGCCACTCATGGTGGCTTTTGGCAACTCATTCCCGTTACTGGCCACTCACTGCAGCTTATGGAAGCCTACTGCAGCAGGGGCTGCAGCCTGCACCATTGCTGGCAACTCACAGCAGCCCAGCTCCAGGTGGAGCTGTTGTTCACCATCTTAGCTATAGAGGGCAGTGTCACTGGCCATCATACGTGGGATCCAAACCAGGGCCCTGCTTCTCAGAGCTAGCATCCCAAGCCAGATCTTAACCAATGCGCCACTAGGCCGGCCCCAAATAGACCATATTTTAAAAACGTACAGCTGTACCTCAGTATTCATTGGGATTGGTTCCAGGACCCCCACAGATACCAAATCCATGGACACTCAAGTCCCTTATATAAAATGGTGTAGTATTTACATATAACCTGCAGAATCCTCTCATATACTTTAATAATCTCTAGATTACTTGTAATATGATATATAATATAAATTCTATGTACAGTATATAATGTAAATTCTAAATACAGTTGTTATACTATATTATTTAGGAAACAATGACAAGAAAAAGTCTACACATGATCAGTACAGACACACCTATCATAGGCCTAACTACATAGAACATGTTAGCAACAGTGTAACCTTATTTTCTGAATATTTTCAGTCAGCAGCTGGTTGAATTCATGGATATAGACCCCACAGGTATGGAGGACCAACTGTATGGTCATCATTCTTAATCAGTAATAATAAACAATTTTCAGTGGGAAACTTGATCAAATTAATCTCATATTGTATTATAACGATTGTTTTACTAGACAAGAGGAAAGTGTAATGACTGGGCCAATAAACATATCTCAAATTAATTAGATGCATTTATTACTTTAACATTTATACTTGATTTTACCCATCTAGGCTAGGAGTGAGCAAACTATGACCATGGGTCAAATGTGGCTCACCATTTGTTTTTATAAGTAAAGCTATATCAAAGCACAGCTATGACCATTCATTGTCTTACTCTCTGACAGATCATGGGACCAGCAAAGCCAGGTATTTTACTGTCTAACCCTTTATAGAAAAAGTTTTCTGAACCCTTATTGAGACCTTTAAGGTATATCAAACATCATTGGCATACAGGATTTGAATACCTACAATACTTTTATTTCTATACTTGTATCAAACATTTCTGAATCACTGTCCCTTTTCTCTAATGCTATTGCCATTATAGTCAAAGGAAAAGTTGGGGGGTTGTGAACTGGAATGGAGATGTTTCCTTTTATTAAACCACAGTATAAATAATGGTGTTTCAAAAATGTATAGGGTAATGATCTCAAAAACATTTTAATGGAATTTTGTCAAAACAAGAGAAAGTAAGGATTAATTGATCCTGTTGATTGATCTCACATGGTATGGAATAGCATTTCTTTTCCTCAAATTTCCAGATCAATTCAGTACACTACATAGTTTAAAACAGAACATTAAAAACAAAAAAACAACAGAAAAACAATAAGGATGAAAGAAAGTACATTAAAACAAGTCTGGAATGGCAATTGCAAAAACATCAGCACCATGAACTTGCATTCCTGCAGAGTGGATCAAGGAACTGAGAAGGCAAAGTCAGATGACCTTGGTAGATTCAACAGTGTTTTCTTGGACAAAGCCAAGAATGAAACTATGTGTCCTGAAATGATGCTGAGGTGATCTTGTTGGCATGTATCTGACATATGTATGAATGGAGCCCTCAGTTTAGCTAGATTACAAATGGTAATGAGCATCATTCTTGTTTATATTTTTTAAATTTAAACTTTGGTAAAGGGAAGGAAGTATTTTTAATTGGCATTTTTTATGCAACCAATAGCATATTGTCATTTACTTTAATTACCAAGGAATGATAAGCACTATATCTATGATAATCAATCCCTATTATTTTATTGTTATAATTAATCTTATAACCTGCAAAATAACAGGATGCATTGTTCTAAGAAGTGAATGTATTGTGAGAGTCAGGGTATTTAATTAACTAATAAATATTTAATATGCATATTTCAAGAGAATTTTGTTACTGTGTGGTTATGTAAGTTTTCGAATTTGTGTGAAAAGAAATTAAAATTCATTTAATTAATTGACCATAATTCAGATAGCATGAAGAAAGTTTTGCTCAGCAAACACATGGAAATTCAGCCATGAAATTAGGAAAGTACAGTTCTGACATACTTTCAAACACAAGAAAATGGAAGGAAATAGAATGGAGTCTAGCAGCATTGTGCAGAGGATAAAAACTGCCTACAGAAGGACATTTGGAATTGTAAATAAATGTATTCATAAGTAGATGAGCCTGAGACCCTCTTAAGCACTGCACCTGTTATTTTTTCCTGCTATCATAGTGGTGGAAGCAGTTGTAAATCACACCTCTCCTACCTGTAGGAATCACTGTATGGAACAACAACTACAACAACAGAACCCAACCTCTAGAATTGGTGAGCTTCATTTACAGGGCATCACTAGAGTCCACTCGACTGGAGGTTGCTGCTGAATAGGTTCCCCTTTATCTTCTCACTCTTGTGCTCAGAAAGAAGATCTGATAGCCTTTGAATGCAGACTAGAAATACCCAATTGTTCACATACCCTATGGACTAGTTTCCACATTGAAAGCCTTTTGACTATTTGCAAAAGATAAATCTACCCTAAACTTTTAAAGCATGTCACATATAGATATTTCAAAGACTATTCAAACCACGAACTAGAGCTCATTCAAAGGAGAATCTCAAAAAGATGATTCAAGCCAAGAACAACAGAATGGGTGAAAATTGTAGAGTTCACCTGAAGTGAATATTCTGAAGACAAACACATACTGAGATGCCTAAGGCCTGGTGTGTTTGATTCAAAGTCAGTCCCATTAGCAGATACATATGAATATATTTTCACACCTCATAGACCTCCGAATTCAAATCATAAGACTATCTGCTTCAATTAATGAAAGGCAGATTACAAAGGGAAAGAGGAGCACCTAGAGAATTATATTAGAACAACAAAGCTATTAGTAACGCTTAGCACAGAAGCACTGGAGTGTTTTAAGTAACAAGCACTGTTTACTTTTCTAGTCCATGTTCTGAAGACAAAATAAAACCTTTAAGTATATTTGCATATATTAAAACCAGGGGTTTAGGGACAATAAAAACCAATATCTTCTCTAATTAATATTTAATCATCTTCTCTTTTGGTTGTCTCTCCAATGATGTTTTTAAAAAGCAGGTGTTAATTGTGTCAGGAAAATTATTTGTAAATACAATAAATAGCCTTTGGCCAATGAGCTATTCACTGAAATGAGAACATCTGACCCTACCTCAGTTAATTCTATCTTTTGATATTCCAACTCATAAAAGCCCTGCATCCTGTAAAAAAAATATTTACAGTATGTTTCTATCTGCTAAAGCTTACATCCTAGTTCACTTTTCTAGACTAGATATTAAGATGATCAACACTTTATTTTCTCCTGTACTCCTATTCACTAATATGCACAGTGCTCTAAAAAAAAAAAAAAAAGTTTCATTTGCCAGAAGAAAGAACCTTGCAGTGTATCTCAAGCCTGAAGGAACTGATATGCAGCACTTCATTTTGAAACCCAGTTCATGGAAATGATTCTGGGACACAATGGTTTCTTATAGGTATTCACTGGGGCTCAATAGTACATCAAAAGAAAACCAAGGCCATGTCAAGTGGTAAAATAAGAACTAAAAGAGTAATCAAAAATACTCATTTAAGATTATATGTGTGTAAGGAGAGTGGGGAGGGTTGGAAAACACTAAATTAGCAAAGGGAAAACTACCTATTTTTTAAAATTTCTAGTCATGAATTGCTCCACAAATGAGTTGTATATCATATCAGAGTTTGAATTTATAACTCAAAAAATTGATGCAGAAGAGGACTTAATTTTTATTCCAATGACTTCAAATATGTGGTTCAGATGAGAGTCCAGAGTTAACTCTAACTATGCATATAAGATGTTAAATTATTATACAAATCATACAAATTACAGAAAGTAATCACTGTGCTTCTTCCTAAAGAAACATTTTATTTATGGTGATATTCTTGGGCAACACTGTCAAAAACATATGCATGATATAGTTACAATTTCATTGTAGAGTCGGGCACCTAACATCTGATATGTGATATTCATGCGTGTTTTTAATTGTTTCTGCAGCTGTGCGATCAGAAAATAGGAGATGGGATAACTGAGAAAAAGAAAGAACACAATTGCCCTTTTAAATCCATTCTTCCTTTTTGAATGCAGCCAAAGGGGATCCTTCTTATAGAAAGTGAGCATCTTTTGGCAAACTAGTACTACATACATGAGGGGACCACGTCATTATGATACTAATGATTGAAGATTAAATTCCTGCAGCTTAAAGATACAGGTAACATCAAATTATTAGTTACCAAGTTTGGGGGAGAAGTAGGTGTGGTCATAAAATGGCAGCACAAAGACCTTCATGGTGATGGCATGGTTCTGTATCTTCACTATCATGGTGGATATAAGAATTTACACCTAGACTGCATAAGACTAAATGCACACAAAAATGGGTACATATGAAACTGGGAAAATGAAGATTGGTGGAATATGTCTACAAGTTTCTGGTTGTAATATTATGCTATAATTTTGAAAGTATCATCATTGATGGAAACTGGGTAAAGAATACATGATATCTCTTTGTATTGTTCCTGTATGTTAATCTTAGTTACCTCAAAATGAAAAGTTGAATTAAGAAAAATCTCTCAATCCCTTCCTTTACCATATACAAGAATAAACTCAAAATAGATTAGGCTTAAATGTAAGACCCCAAACCATAAAACCCCTAGAAGAAAACAGAGGCAGTAAATATTCTGGCATTGCTCTTAGTAATATTTTTTTCTGACATATGTCCTCAGGCATAAGGAAACAAAAGAAAAAATAAACAAATGGGATTATATCAAACTAAAAAGTGTTTGCACAGCAAAAGAAACCATCAACAAAATGAAAAGAGAAACCACTGAATGGGAGAAGATATTTGCCAGTGATACATCTAATGAGGTTTTAATATCCAACGTTTAAAGAATTCATACAACTTAATGCAAAAAAAAAAAAAAAAAATTAAATGGGCAGAGGGCCTGAATAGACATTTCTCCAAGGAGGACATACAGAAGGCCAATAGAACAGTAAAAAAGTTCAATGTCACTGATCATGAGAAAAATGCAAACTAAGCCACAATGAGTTATTACCTCACCCCTATCATAATAGCTGTCACCAATATATCAGCAAACAACAAGCACTGGAGAAAATGTGGGGAAAAGGGAACCTTTGTGTACTGTTGGTGGGATTGCAAATTGGTGCAGTCACTGTGGAAAATATGTAGTATGGAGTTTTTTTTTAAATTAAAACGAACTAGGGGCCGGTCGAGTAGCTCAGTTGGTTAAGAGCTCACTCGAGAGTGCGAGCTGAGCTCTAAGCAACAGCAGTTTGATGCCCAGTCCGAGCAGAGCTCCCGCTTAGCTACCAACAGGTAGCAGGGTAGCTCAGCTAAATACAAAAACAAAAACAAAACATTAAAAAGAACTATCTTATGACCCAGCAGTTCCACTGCTGGTATTTATCTGAAGAAATCCAGAACACTAATTTGATAAGATGTATGCACCCCGATGTTTATTGCAGCATTATTTATAATAGCAAAGATATGGAAACAACCTAAATGCCCATCAATAGACAACTGGATAAAGAAGCAAAACATACATTGAAATGAAATATTACTCGGCCATAAAAAAGTATTAAATCTTAACATTTGTGACAACTGGATGGATCTAAAAGATATTATGTAAAGGGAAATGTCAGACAAAAATAAATACTATATGATTTCACTTATATGTGGAATCTAAAGAACAAAATAAACAAACATACCAAACAGAAAAAGACTCATAGATATAGAGAACAAACTGATGTTTTTTTCCAATGGGAGGTGGAATTAGGGTGATGGGTGAAAAAGGTGAAAGGATTAAGAAGTGCAAATTGATAGTTACAAAACAGTCAAGGGGATCTAAAGTACAACATAGGGAATATAGTCAATAATACTATAACTATGTGTATAGTGCCAGGTGGGTACAGACTAACTGGGGAAATAACTTCGTAAGTTACATATATATATATATATATATATATATATATATATATATATATATATATATATATATTTTATTTTTTTTTTTTTTAATTATTTTTAGCTGCGCCATCCTGCCACCTTTTGGCAGCTCAACGTCAGCTCAACTCAGGCTAGACATTGAACTGCTGTTGCTCAGAGCTCAGCTTGCACTCTTGAGTTAACTCTTAACCAACTGAGCCACTCGGCCGGCCCCCGTAAGTTATATAAAAGTCTAATCACAATGATGTACACCTGAAACGAACATAAAATATTGAAAGTTAACTGTAATTGAAAAATAAACAGACAAACAAATAACCACTCAACCCATTCCATTGTCTAGCGGTGGAAATGCAGTAAGGGTAAACTACAATAGTTCATTATATTTAAGGTGTATAAATTTCAACCTCCTTCCTTATGTTTAATCTGAGTTTTACACATTAGGTCAGAGAATGCTTCTTGGGATAAAACACGATTTACATCCTTATGCTATTAATTATAAATCTGTGAATTTCTGCCTCTTTCATAAAAGAGTGAGTTTCTAACACACTGATTCTCCCAAATAACAGTTATGAATTCTGGGGGAAAAAATTAAATAAAAAACTACCTGAAGTCTCTGGATTTGAACAAAAATACTCAGACTTTGGAAAAAAATTGAATTTTGAAGTAAGTCCACTTTTGTAGACAATGTTGGCAAAGTCAGCTTAAGCACTGCTTGAAAATCTTTAATCTTTCTGGGCAAACGGAAAAAGGGGAGGAGTCCAGAAAAATCTGGGTGACTGGAGAGTAAGGAAATGAAAAAGGAGAAAGCCAGACAATAAAAACATTATATATATATATATATATATATATATATATATATATATATACACACACACACACACACACACACACACACAAAAATGTCTGGCAACACAGTGAACTGAGCATGCATGGGCCCAATTGATTGTAACCTGTAGAAAAGACAGAAATATGACTTGAGATTTGAACACTTACAGTGTGCATTTGACCCTAATCAAGTTCGTTGCCTAATAAAACTCTGAAATATAATAAAATGCAGGATCTCTACAATATAACATTCAAAATATCCAGTATACAATCCACTTTTTTACCATGTTAAAGACCAAAAAATATGATCTATTTTCAAAGGAAAAACATCAATACATATCAACCTCTAGAAGATATAGATATTGGAATTGTCAGACAATTATAAAACCAGTGATTAAAATTCTGGTAACTGAGGTAAACAAATATATACTAATAAATTTTTTAAAAACTCAGCAAAGAATTGGAAATATAATAACTAGTCTAAATCTTTAAAAATAAAAATGTTATTTGTAACATAAAAATGTATACTCTGTAATTTTAATTTAATTGCAAAATGAAGAGAAAGAAATAAGTGTCAATGTAATAAGATGAAAAAAATAAAATAATCAAATTTGAGTAGAAGAAAGCATAATTTAAAATGAAGAACAGAGCCTCAGAGACATGTGGAACAATTTCAAAGATACCATATACTGAAAACTGAAATATAGAAGGAAAGAAAAAATGTGACAAAAATTCTCAGAGGCCGAAAAAAAAAATGCTTTTGAATATGGTTAAAAATAAAAGTTTAAAGATTCAAGAGGCTCAGCTGCTAAAGAAAATTTCAGAGCCTCAAAATTGAATGCAGTCCGTTGGTGGGATTGCACATTGGTGCAGCCACTATGGAAGTCAGTATGGAGGTATCTCAAAAAACTGGAAATAGAACTACCTTTAGACCCAGCAATTCCACTCCTAGGTATTTATCCCGAAAAACCCAAGACACTGATTCAAAAAAATATATGCACCCCTATGTTCATTGCAGCGCTATTTACAATAGCTGAGACTTGGAAACAACCAAAATGCCCATCGGTAGACGACTGGATTAAGAAACTGTGGTACATTTATACAATGGAGTATTACTCCGCTATAAAGAAGAATGAAATCATACCATTTGCAATGATATGGATGGACCTAGAGACTATTATGCTAAGTGAAATAAGTCAGTCAGAGAAAGATAAATACCATATGATCTCACTTATAAGTGGAATCTGAAAAACTGAATGAATGAGCAATGTAAACAGAAACTGTCTCATAGATAGAGGAAAAATCAGGGTTGCTAGTTGGGAGGGGGATGGGGATGAGGGAGAAGGAGAAGGGATTAGACAGCATAAATAGGCAACTACAATATTGCCACAGGGATATGAAAGACGGTTCGGGGAATATAATAATGTTGTAAATATTTTGTGGGGTTTCAGATGGTCACATGTCTTGTTAGGGAGACCATTTCATGGATGTAATAGAGGCTTGATAATTGCACTGTATACCTGAAGCTGATGTTGTATAATATTGTATACCAACTGTAATTGAATATATAGATAGTCACGGGATGTGGATTATACTGTGGAAAGGAGTCAGAGGAAGAGTAATAGATATATATGATGCAGGGGGAGGAGTGGGGTGGTGAATTGGGGGAAGGGGGTTGTCACTTTGAGGGGTAAAAAGTATAACTATTGCACTGTGCTGTACACCTGAAGCTAATTAAAAAAAAATGAATGCAGTGAATTATATATGATGTGTGTACACCATATGGGTAAATATTAAATACATTTTACTGTAATATTTTTTAAAATTAACAGGACTACATACAGCAAAAAGTATAGCATTACCTTTAAATATATTTAGAAATAAAGTAAGTTATAAAAATTAGTGACTTAAGCAAGTTTAAGGCATACTAAGTAGGAAAAAGAAACAATCAAAATAAGAGATTAAGAAATTGACAAATCTCTACCTAAAAGAATCAAGAAAAAGAGATATAGTACGAATCACCATTATAAGCAATTGAATTTATAATACTAAATCCCACAGATTTCAAAAGTCAAATAAGAGATTTTGAACAGCTTTATGGCAATATAAATGATGAGAGATACAGATGTGCAAACTTGTTAATAAGACAACAGCTAGAAAAGTGTACTCAAAAAAACAAAAAAGAGAGAGTAGAATTACTATACAACCCTTCTGGGTACATACTGTAAAGATATATGTACCCCTATATCATTGCAGCATTATTCATGGTGGCTAAAACATGGAAACAACCAAAGTATCCTTTCAACAGATGACTGAATAAAGTAGGTATGGTACATAAATATAATGGAATATTACTCATCCATAAGAAAAGACGAATTACTGCCATTTGCAACAACATGGACAGATCTTGAAAATATCATGCCTAAGAAAAATAACTCAGACAGAAAAAGGTGAGAACCGTATCACTTCACTCAGATGTGGCATATAAAACTGAAAGCAACAAATGAATAAGACAAACAAACAATAAATAGACACAGACAATAATTTTGTGGTTACCAAAAGCTAATGCAGGGGAGGGAGGGTCAGGTTGTAGAAGAGGGTCAAGGGGTCACATATATGGTGATAGAAGAAAAACTCACTCTGGGTGGTAAACACACCATCCAATATATAAACAATATATTATAGAGTTGTACACTTGAAACTTACATAATCTTACTAATCAATATCACCCCAATAAATGTAATAAAAATAAAATACAAAAAAGTACATACTATAGCCTCATATTTATTACAGATATTGAATTTTTAATTACACATCTTTGCATAGAAAAAAACCCCACATAACCAAATATCTCCCCCATATGGTTTCATTCCCAAATCCACCAAACACACAAGGAAGAAACAATACCAACTCTATGTAAACACTTTTTTTTTCCAATTGTGGTAAGAACACTTAATATGAGATATACCCTCTTAAGAAAATTTTAAGTGTACAATACAGTATTATTAACTATAGACACAAATTTCTTCAGCAAATCTTTAGAATGCACTTGTCTTAAACAACTGAAACTTTTACAACACTGAACAGTAACTCCTTGATTCCCCTACCAACCCAGCCCCTAGCAACCACCTTTCTATTCTATAAATTTGATTTATTTTATCAAATAAATAAGTGGAATCATGCATATTGTTTCCGTATCTTGGCTACTATGAGTAATGCAACAATGAGTAAGGGGCAAACGATTGAATAGACATTTCTCCAAAGAAGGCCAACAGATACATGAAAAGATTCTCAACATCTCCAGTCATCAGACAAATGCAAATCAAAACCATAAGAAGATATCACCTCACACCTGTTAGGATAGTTATTATCAAAATCATAATATTAATAATAAAATAACCAAAAAAAAGTATTTCCATGGGAGTGAAGAAAGTGGACCCCTGTATATTGTTGATAGGAATGTAAAATGGTGCAGCCACTATGGAAAATGGTATGGTGGTTTCTCAAAATAAAAAATAAAAACAATAAAAGAATTAGCATATGACCCAGCAAGCCCACTTTATTGTATATATCTATAGTAACTCTTTAAGAAAACAACTAGCATCAACTTAATGGTTAAATATCAATAACTTACCCTAATATGAAAGTAAAAAGGCAAAAATATACACACTCAACATTTTACTCAACTTTATATTAGAGTTTCTAGATGTTATAATAAGGTAGGGGAAAGAAAGACATTAAAATTATATATAAAAATTAAAACATTCTATTTGCAGATTATATGATTATGCAGAAAATCCTTAGGAATTAAGAAAATAATAAATTAGCAAGTTTACAGCTATAAGGCAATAGTTCTATAGCAGCCAGAAAAAATTAAAAAAAAAAAACAAATTTAGCAAAGTAATTCTACTTATATTAGTATCAGAAACCATGAAATTATGAGGAATAAATTTAGCAAAAGATGTGCAACATCTCTACACTTGAAACTACAGAATGTGTATAGAAGAAACTAAATGAGATCTAAATGAATTAATTGATTAGATATACTACCAAATTTTCTAATCAATATTCATGATATATAACAAGGGTTATCAAGTTACAACTCATGAGTCAAATTTCCATAACTTGTTTTCATAAATAAGTTTTACAGAGCACAACCACTCATTCATTTATAGTCTATGGCCACTTTCATTCTACATCTACAGAGTTGAGTATGCAACAGGTTGTATGGCTCGCTAAACTTATATACTATCTGGTCCTTTGTAGAATAAAGTTTACTGATCCTCCACATAGCAGATTATAATTGTTTTTTTTGTGCATTAACCTTGTATCCTGTGACCCTGCTAAATTCACTTACTAATTCTAGGAGTTGCTCTGCAGATTCCCTGGGGAAATGCTAGCTCCACTGAAGGAAGAAGGTAGTAGGCAATGAAATAGCTGCTGGACCTAGTGAACACATTTAAGCAGTTACCAGGAGAGTAAAGATGGGACCAGAAGTGAGTGGAACATAGAGTTTCAGAGTGGAAAATGTATCAATATGGGAGAACCCTCCAATGATATGGGAGTTAGGTCCATGACGAAGAGCTTGAGGGAGAGTACTAGTATGCTGTTAGGCAAAATATGATGCTGTTAGTGTCAGTATGTGCACCAATTCCCTTTGCCCCCAAGTCCCACTGTGGTGATGCCAACAGGCCCAGAGGATGCTGTGTTTTTGCACTGCAGCTGAGGACACAGTGGTTTTGCACACAGTGGTTTGCACTGCAGCTGAGGAACATGAAGTTTTGGGAACCTGTCATTATACAGCAAATGATAAGCAAGCCTGTATTCTGTCCAAGAAGGGAAATTATCTCATCTCTCAAGGAACAACGACACAGGTCCAGGGTGGGGTTATTTCAATAACATGCAAAAGCATTCAAGTCCGTAACAAAATGCCATAGACTGAGAGGCTTAAACAACAGAAATGTATATTAGAACTCTAAAGACGAAAATCTGAGATCAGGGTACAAGCATGGTTGCATTTAGTGAGGCCTGTCTTCCTAGACTGTGGACAGCTACCTTCTTGCTGTGTGCTCACATGGTGGTGGAAAAACAGAAAGAGAGAGAGAGAGAGAGAGAGAGAGAGAGAGAGAGAGAGAGAGAGAGAGAGAGAGAACATACAACAGGAGAGGAGACAGAAAACAAGCTCTCTAATATCTCTTCTTATAAGGATACTAACCCCATCGTGTAGCCCCACTTCATGACTTCATCTAAATCTAATCACCTCCTGGGCCTGCCGAGTGGCGCGGTGGTTACACTCTGGCCTTGGAAGCCAGCGGCCCCAATTTGGGTCCCACATATGACAGCCAGTGACACTGCCCTCAAAAAAATAAATAACTCTAATCACCTCCCAAAGGCCCCATATCCAAATACCATCACACTGAGGTTAGTGCTCAAATATATGAATTTTGAGGGCTCACAATTCAGTCCATAGGAAGGCCTTTCCCAACACTGAAAGATGAAATAAAAGTAACTGAAAAAAATCCCCTGGATTTAGCAACTATGAGGTTTGTAGTAACTTGGAATTAAGTTTCAGAGGCATATTGTGGGCAGAAGCTAGAATAGAAAGGAATGAGATGTGAATGGGAAGGTGAGAGAGTAGAGCCAGAATATAAGCTTAGAAACTATTTTCAAGTCCAATGCTCTCATGGCGTTAATTACAATTACTTTTACTATTTCAAAGTTACCGTGCATCTCACTTTGAGTCATTGTCCTAATTCCAAAAGCTTTGATGTGAATATTGTCACCATTAAATGAAGTATTTGCAGGTTTTAGCACAGCTCAAGATTTAAAGAAACATCTTTGCCCTTTGTTGTTCTTGTTTTGTTTGATCAAAATAGAATAATTTGTAATGACTATTTCCTTTAAGCCCACCTAATTCACAAATCAAGACAACTATCATTTATTTTATGTCTCCTATAAGCTAGACTCAATATTTTTATCTCTTTTAATCTTCATAGCAATGACATAGATTTGTTTTGTTTAATTACCATTTTATATACCCTGTTAATACGTGGCAGAGTTGAACTTTAAAGCCCATCCGTGTCAGTCTGAGCCTAATGTTCCTCCCACTATAATATATCTTGGAGGACTATGCCATAGTTTAGCATTGAATATTAAGAAAACCAACTACTTAAAGACTGAAGAAGTGGAAGAAAAGGAAGCTCAGAGTTTACTGTAATGGCATTCTCAGACAGTTGACACTACGATCAATGAGAAAAAGAGGAACCTTCTTAGGCTATGTTATCTTCCTTTTTCACAAAAACAAAATGTGTACCTATATATTAGCAAGGAACTTTTTAACACTAAAATTTAGCACTCCAGCCAAAGAGAGTCACGAATACCCTTTAATAATAAAAATATCATTAACTGATTGGCATACAAAAATTACATGTGATACTTATTAACCAATTCTGAATTTGAAATATCTAGTCCTCAATTTTAATTAAAGGAATCTTTGCTACAGCTTTGAAGGAATAATTAGTAAATTGGATTAGCCAATACATTAGCAAGTTTGGGGTATTTTTTTTCCTTTTTCCCTCATAAGATATGGGAAACATCATAGCTTGTAATCATACTGAGACTTATAAAAGAGAATTGTTCAGCAATCCTATCAGATCAATTCTAAGGTCTCTATCAGGAGATATAATTGAAAGGATTAACTTCTCTTTTAAATTTTGTTGTTCTCTCTCCCACTGGCTCGCGTGTGTATTGAGAGATAATGTAACTTCTCATTTGAGACAGTAAAAATTTGTCATATCAGGAAATCGAAGATACAGTGACACAGAACAATTACTATGGATTCAAATCTAGCAGTGTTCGAATTCCTGATCTTCAACTTGTAAGATGTTTAAAAAATTATGTAACCCCTCTACTTGTTAATTTCCTCACTTTTGCAATGCATGTAATAAACACTAACATATTTCATTAGGATAATGAAATTATTAGCTTGTTGTAAGTGTAATAAATGTCCTCTTTTGTGTCATTATTATGAGTGATTCAAGTATTTTCTTATACTATAGATGAAGAAGCTCAGAGACTTACTTGAAAGCACTCTGCACTATTCTTGCCTCCTCCTGAGTGATAGATTGAAAAACCAAACTCCCTCAAATAAAGAAAATATTAAATATGAGACAGCAAGACACCTGTCAATAGAAGATACAATCACCTTTGAACTTGTTTTTTGGCATGGAAAGATGAAGGAATCAGGGTCGGCTTCAGAGGAGAATTCTTTTAGAAGCCTCTATTTTAAAAAACACAGGTCAGCATAAATGAATTTTTTATGACTTGAATAATGATTTTCCTTATGTCCTGCTCTGAGTGGTGTCTGAAGGAAGTGAGGACTACATGTTGTCTTCTTGTTAAAATAGACATACAAAGAAAACAAAACGCAAAACTCTTTTAGAAAATAGTTTTCTCTCCTTTTTTCTAAATGCCTTGTTTTTAACCTGACAGATTAATAATGGAAACTATTTTGTAATTAAGTATGATTTTTAAAATAACTCAGATATCTGTAAAAAACAGACAGCATTTGTAAAATAGTGGCTCTCCTCAATTATTTCCAGACTGGCTGTGTCATCCTGCCCTAATATAAAACTCCTTACATCTGAAAGTCCATTACTATAGAGGACTGTTATGAAGCTATGTGTGTTACTACTAGTAAAGCCCTGTAGCCAGCTAATATATGAAAAAGAACACATGGCCAGAAATATTCTAAATTCAACGATTTTAATCACGGTCCTTTATCCCTCTTCGTGTTGTAGTAATTTACTAAAGAAGTCCTACTTTGTGCTTGTGTATGTAATTTTCTCAGTTTACCTGGAAGGGCTAAAATCAAACCCAACAACCAACAAACAAGCACTGGACTTTCAGGACAAACTGCAGTCTAGTGAATCAATTTGTCTCCTCTACCACTTAAAACATAAAAACCACAACCACAGACAGCAAGGAGAAAGGGAGAAAAGTAAACATCAAAATGGAGATGGTGAGTTTACAGTAGCCGCAAGAACAAGAGAAGCCACAGGCTCCGAAGTGACTTGAAGCAGCGATAGGAGCTGATCTTTCTACAGGGACCTGATGTGGCTACAAATTAGGAATAAATGAGGATGGAGGGTAGGTTAGGAATGTGGGGCAAGAACCCGCAGCAGTTTCTGTCTAGGGAATGCTGCTTGACATTTCTGTCCACCCAGGCATGGCATTTAATTGCAGGCAAAATTAAGTTTCTCCATTTGACTTTGAAATCCCCCCAAAATTCCTAGAGAGATCAGGGACATCTTGAGGACGCTGATATGCCACAGAATTCTGTTTTTGCGCAGGGGATGAGGGTGACTGATTACTAGGCACATATTTAGTCATTCTTTATACAAACCTTTGTTCAGGTAGTCTGATAGATAATGGGGATGCAGAGGTGAATCGAACAGGCAAAAATCCCAGGCAAAATACATGCTGGAGGAGGATAAGACGGAAAACCAATAGAACCACAAATAGAGTACCTATTGTATATTTGGCTAAGTGGTGTGGAGAAAATAAAGCATGACAGGAAGAACAGGAAGTGTGGGGGGGCGGAGTTTACAAACAGTGGAAGCAGCTCACTCCAAGTGAAGCACAGCATAGCAGACTTTCCACACAGGAACAAGGCCTATTTTTGAAACAGAATTAATTATATAACAGAAAATACTCATAGTAGCTACCTACCTTGTTAAAAAAAAAAGAACATTGAAAATCACTAGATATTTGAAAGACATACACAACACAAATATAGAGAACCGAAATACAACAAATAAAATTACTGAAACTGAAAGAAAAAGTGATAATTTAAAAGAGAGGGTGGAAGGCTTGAAATTCTTAAAACATTAAAGTGACACAAAGCTGTAGAGGTACTCTCAAACCTTGGGCATGCTTGTTAAAAGCATTAAAATAAACAGGTACCTGATTACGATCCCAATATGTGACATGAAGGACAAACATATTTCACTCTCAGTAGGATCCAAAACAAATTTATCTCTAATAATACCAAGTATTAGAAGAAAATTGAGCAATGCCTTTAACATTATATGGAAAAATAATTCTGAACACAGCCAAACTCAATCAATTAAGGACATTTTTAGACAAGCTCGCATTTACTTATGCAATATCTGAAAGACAAAATTTTTTGAAAAGATTTATTCCAACAAAACAAAAAATGATACCAAGAAAAAATGAGAAAATCTTAAGATCTAAGAAACCTTGGCAGTAATTTAAGAGGGCAGCATAGAGAGGTTCCATTTAGTATCTGTCCCAGGATCAGGATAGAGCCAAAAGTCAAAGGGCTTGAATCTCTACCTGGGCAACTTCAACATCTGTGCCTGTTCCACCTGGGCAGTCAGCCCTGCATTGCCCAGTGTCACTCTGAGAAGCAATACAACATTCCTGTCCTCAGGTCCCATGTGTACACACGTATACAAGCTATAAACTAATGGGATATTACTCATGAGAAGGAAATCAATGTTAAGGGACCCAATCGCTGGAACTGAAAATATTTTCAGAAATATTTATGGAGTCACAGAACCAGTAAAGCTATAAGGAAAGTAGGGCTATATGAAAAATGCCTTATTTTAACTCAAGTGTTTCTGGTTTCCGTGTAGCAGGTGTGATTTTAGAGACAAGTTTCATTGGCCAATAGAACATTAGCAACTGTTTTAAAATCTATGTAAAAACAGACGGCTATTCAAAATTTCAATAATCTCTATTGCCACTACTCTATTGCCCTTAATTGATTGTTCTATATCAAGCTATTGCAAATGTCAGATGAAGACCTACTTATAATTTTTGTCCCTTACCTTCAACATGTGAGAATTGAAGTATCACTGTGACCACTCCTGAGATAACACTTATTTTATTTTATTTACTTATTTATTTTATTTTATTTTTATTTTTTTGAGGGCAGTGTCAGTGGCCCTCACATGTGGGACCGAACCAGGGTCGCTGGCTTCCCAAGCCAGCGCTTAACCACCGCGCCACTCAGCCAGCCCGAAATAACACTTATTTTAAATGAAATGCATTTTTTTTTAATTGGAAAAGCAAGGCACTCTTATATCTTTAAAACTTTTTATGTTTCTTCTTTGTAATTTAAATGTTTTCTTTTTAATATAAGAACAATCTATTTAGTTTAGAGACAAATTTAAGTTTAATATGCATAAAATGAATAAAATACATTCAATTTGTTATGGCAGAATTAATTTCCCATGGTGTGAAATTATTTTAAAAAAGCATGCAACTAGGAATATAAGATTCTACCTTTTTAATCACTCCTTTTCTATAATACTTCGAATTCCTCCAATATATGTATATTCTAAATTATTCTCTTCTAGATATCATTTATGAAAAAACAAAGACGAAAAAACAAAACAGTACTCAAAATATAATCAGGAGAGAAAAAGGAAATTGCTTACTAAAATTACATTTCAAAGATGGATCATTATAAGAATATTTTGAAGTTCTCTGGGAATATTAAACTTTGGCCATATTTTAGGGCTAAATATTTTATTATTTCAATAAAAGTGGATCAGGTACAAGCCTAGCATTTAAACCCAAATTTAAAAAGAAAAATACTCTTAAGACTGATCCTACTGAGGTGCTAATGCTTGATCTATGACTTACGTAAACAAATTTAGGTAGGAAAAAAATCATAAAGAAGGCACAATATCCAGAGTTCTGAGTTGGATAAAAAATAATGATGCTCATCCTTGAACTTCTAAATGCTACAACATTCCAGGATTTTTGTGGTTGTTAGTTTCATTTCACTTGTTAAAACACAAATCCCTTTTTGCCCAACCTACATCCTAACTTCTGAAAGCTGGAACAAACCACTCCCTTCCTGCAGGTCCGACCTGCAGTTTTTAGGATAACCACATAATCAGTGTGAAGCTCACCTTCTGTGACTCAGCATCCCTATTACACCTAAATGTGTGATCCTTGTTGAAAAACAGGTTTCTGCATGTTCTAAGGACCAAATGTCTTCAGGAGCCTTGGCCCCAATTATATGGTCAACAACTTTATAAACTGCCTGGCAAAGTGTCCAGCTGTCTCTGTTCCTAGGGCTGGGCTTTGCTTTTATCAGTTCCATTTAAATGAATTAGGGCCCTAACCTTAAGTATTTCTCTTGGGTTTAATGTTTTATATACTGTCTGATTTGCCCCTTTAATGCAGATGTTTGCCTCCTGATTTCCAAATATTGCACCTTCTAAAGTTCCAGTCTGCTGATATTTGAGCTATTGGAACACTCTATGAAGTCATATTAGACCATACATGTCACCTTCTTACTCGTACTACTGTTAGTTTTTGTTATTTGCCTTGGATATAATTATTGCTGGACTAACTGGGTTCTAAAGCAGGAGTCGTGTTTTTCAGAGAGCAGGGATACTTTATAATGCTTGAACACTATACTATACCAACTTTGGTTTTATCCTGTAGAAAGTAATTGAGCAAAGTCTGTTTAAGTTCTCAAGAAATGCCAACCCCTGACTACACCTACAAAGCATTCAGACATTTCATGGAACATAAAAAGCAACTTTTATTTTTGAAATGGTTTTTTTAAACTTCAGAGAAAGTATTTCTCATACAGGATTATGAATTTTAGAGTACATATTGTGATCTTATCATACAAGTAAAAACACTATTATATGGGAATATTCTTTGTAGCATTGCTCTAATGGCATTTTCCTTGCAGTAAAAAATAAATTGGATAGTTTTAAAGATAATAAACCTGAACCAAATAACAATGAAACTAAATGATACAAACTAGGGACAATTCTTTCTTCTTACAACTCACTATCTTGCTCGGTTTTAATTATATTCTCCTATCAGGTAATTGGGATCCATTCAGGGAAACAGAAACCAAGATAGGTATTTCAAACAGAAGGAATATAATACAGAGATTGATTATGCAGACAAAAGCTGAGAGAACCAACTAAGCAGAGGAATCTCAGGGTTAGTAACAACAGGAGACAGCTAAAATTACCAGAGCTGGAGATGTAAGAGACGGTACAAGGTCCTCAAACATGAGGCGTATATACCTAGTGTTAAGATCTCAGAGGGTGCCACCTGGGTGGGGTTGGTGCACAGGCCATGGAGGGCCAGGCACTTCATGGCTGCTTCTCAGATCACTACCTGACCACGACAGGTGTGGATAGCTGGCTGGTGCTGGGAGTGCAGAAAGAAGCTGGAACCTGGGAATAGTAAACCAGTCTCTTTTCCCCCCCTCCCACAGTCCAGTCATTTGCAGGTGACTCTGGTCAGATTCTAAGAGGAGCCCTGATAAAAAAAAAGGGCATCTGGAGGTATGGATTGCAAGCTCCCATGCCCCTTCTCAGCTGATACAGAAAGGGAAGAGAAGGGCTGAGAGACGACATGTAAATAATTGATATACACTCTATATGCATAGACAATAGGTAAATGACTAATATACAATCCAACAGACAGGTACAGCTGATATGTAGATAACTGATATATACAATTTAAACTCATAATCTGGCTGTCCAGGTTATGAGACTATGAAGCATAAAGTTCCAATCCCAGCTTGGAGTCAGGAATTTTCATTATGTGATTCTTATATTTTTCATCATTACATAATTTCACTATTACATTAACCTCATAAAGACCAAATTTTCTTTATGCTCAAGTATATGTCCTTGATATTAAACATTAGAAAGGAGACTATAATAAAATTGATCAATTTAAAATAACAACTAAATAACTTAGAAACATATTTGCACTAACCACATGTCACTTTACCATTTAGAAAGTAAAATATGTATTGTTTTTCTTGTTCTTCCAAGAAAATAAATTGAACAGTTACTGGGTCTAATTTAACATACAAATATATTTACATATTTTTAAATTAACTTGTTCTTAAAATTATCAACATTGTAGTAATTTTTCAAAGTTCTTCAGTAAGAAAATAAAAAACAACTTAAAATGTTATACATTTTCAATAATTTAAAAGATAAAAATGTTTATTTTTGCTGAAAAATTGTTCAAATTATCAAGTGTCTCTCATCTCACTGCCTTCAAAAATCAGTGTGCTGTTGCATTATTCATACCCAACAGCATTTCAACAGATTAACAGTTTAAGAAAATGAAAAAGATTTTTATAAATATTACAAACAATTTGATTACATGGAAAGAGTTGTAAACAATATGGATTATGAGATTTTACTGCCATCTTCTGATGGAAGTGCTTTACAAGGAGAGCAAAATGTTTAGAAACCATTCAACAGAAATTCTCTGTGTGTTTTACTTGTGTTTGGGAATGAAAGCTGGAGGAACATATGGAAATAAGTTGTGTTGGTAACACAACACTTAACTTCCTTACTGCTCCATTTCCTCAAACATGTTACTAGCATGGTACTGATTTCCTTATTGGCCATTTTTGTAAAACAAGAGATTCAGTTCTCTGTAATAATGTGGAATAGAAATCACTAGAACTGTTTAGTGATGCTCCCTTTTATATTGGCAAACACATAAGTATGGCAACATAATCACTTCTCTAATTGCAAAATGTATCAGTTGTTTTTAATCTGGAGGAGCATTAAATGTATTTAACATGGATACAAAGGCCTTCAGGTTTACTGTCCTCTTTCTCAAAAGTACTGTTCAAATTGTTCTTTTTCTGTTTTTTTAAAATCCATAAAATCTGAAGAAAAAGTTAAGATATTATCATCCCATTTTTCGATTGATTTAATTCAAATACATGAAACTGGAATCAACAGATGCTTGGTTGTGCTATGAACTTGAAGTATAATGTTATGCTAGTTATATTGGGGCCCTTAATCCAGAATGTCTTTAGTGATTCCCATGGCCAGTTCCACATCACGCCTGTATAATCCATGAACTCCTGAGGTGACAAAACGCTGGATCCACTCCTTTTCCTCTTCAACTGTTTCTCTCACTTTTGCAATTATAGGTTCAGATATTAGAAAGTCCACTTGTCTATAGTATAGTTTGAGACAGAAAACATGGGACAAAATGATTCATAAACTTCAGCCTCTGACACTCATTATCTGTAACTGCTTTCGTGGTTGGATAATGTCCAAACTATAGAAGAGACCTCGATGTAAAGCTCATCAGAAAATGTTGCACATTCCTTTTCCAGGCAACTTTAATTTATTTTGCAACTTTATCATTAGCCTTTTCTTAAACTATGCCCCACAATCTTCCCAATCCTACTGAATATTACTATAGAAAAATACTCGATATGTTAATTTGCATTTAATTGTGAAAGATAGGTAAAGCTACTTATATTTTTCCCAGGTATATTTTCATTTTAATATTTTGACATTTGAAAGAGCTGCCTTTAATTGTGGGAATTAGATGCCTGTCCCACTTATGAATGCGTACAGGAAAGCCTTTTCTTAACCTTGAAAAGGCAAAACTAAATCAATGATGGTGACAAGTGCATACTGTATTTTTGTCTAAATGAGAAAGTGCTCCCTACAGACATATCACAAATTTCTTTGGCTGAAAGACCCCCTCAGCAAGGACCTGGGGTTGGTGAGTAGAGCTGGATGTCAGTGTGCAATGCTGAAACTGAACAACCATGCACAGTGTCTCTGATTCACGTGAAATTCTGAAAATGATCTCAGGTTCCTCAGTTCAATAGATATTGGAGGTAGATTTTTATGCTAATTTTGCATACTTCTACTCTGCCCATCAACAAGCAAAGGAGTAAATGAGAAATCATCAGTGCTTTGCCCTAGGTCCCCTCTGTGCCCACTCTACATCCCTTCTTTTGGCAATCTAATATTCTCTCTGCGCCCATGTGTTCAAAGCCTCAGACAAACCCACTGTGATATTTCTTCCTGGTTTGCTCAGTACTCCAGATTGAAATAGACCCCTTACCTTCATGAAAACTGCATTTGGATGTTTCACATTCATCTCAAAACGTGAAGTACTCAAAATTCAACTTGTGACCTTCCTTCCAAGTCTATTCCTACTGCAGTAGTTCTAATTTCAATAAATTGCCCCATTACCCACCTGGAATATCGGAAGTAATTTTTGCTACTTTACCTTCTCTCTCCAAAACTGCACATTAATCTTCATCTTTACTGCTACCACTTTGATGTTATCCTCATTTCCCACCATACCTATGACAAGCTGTCTCAGTCTCCCCATGCTGCTTCTGTCCATCTCCATCTACTCTCCTCACTTGTCAGAGGATGTTTTAAACCGAGTACTGGCCATGTCATTTCCCTGCTCAGAATCCTGCCAAGATTTCCTATTGAAGTATATATCAAAGGCCCCTGCCCATCACTCCTGCTTCTGATCTCTATCTCTATCTCTATCTCTATCTCTATCTCTATCTCTATCTCTTTCTCTCTCTCCTCTCTCCCCCTCTCCCTTTATGCTGAATATCCTCCACTGCCCTGAACACAGGATTTACCATTACAAATAGTTTTCTCTTTTTTTTTTTCTCCTTTAGAATTTTGATATTGTTTGTTTCTACCTTTACCATGTGAAATTGTTTGATTACGATGTCTACCATGACAGATTTAAACCTCGTGAGGAGAGGGACCTTGTCTGCCACGCTCATGACAACATCTCAACCATTACACTTCGCCCCTGGAACATTAGAGACACTCAGTAAATATGGCTGATTATTCATTTATTTACTCATTCTACATATATTCCTGTTAAAACTATTATAAATAAGGCAATGTGCTATTATATTTATGAACAAATTTTACTGAATATAATAGAAAGTAGGGGCTGGAGTTAGTAAAATATGAAAGCAAATAGGTAGAGCCTCATTTTAACTAACTTTTATGTTGATTTTATTCAAAATCATTATCATGTGGTTATTTGCAGTCCTAAATTTCCCCCAACTTTGTGACATTTTCAGTTGATAAAATATATCATAACCCATAGGAATCCTGTATTATCTTCATACTGAATATCGTTAAAATGCTCTCTCAGAAAGTTACTTCTAGTTTATATTCATTTAGTTTATTACAGTTTCAAGATATGCCAATGTCATTTATCAATTGGCATATTGTATTTTACACAGGTTGTTTTTGAACTTCCTTCATTTCCTCATCTAAATAATCTGAAATGTTTTAAATATTTTTAAAAGATTGTGAATTTCCAATTATGTTTTATGCAAGTAATTTCTTTACAATTGTTAATAAATTTATTTTTAAAGGCATGCAATGTATTTTAAATGCACCATCTATGATGTTGCTAAAAATTGATTTATGTTCTCTATAAAGGATTTTTCTAAATATGTTCTAAGCAACACTTCTCATCATTTATTCTATGCCAAAAATACTTAGTTTCATCACTGAATTCATATTTTGATAATTTTCATTTTCTACCTCTAGATATTTTATTTCCCAGATTATCTATGGAATGTGAGACATATCTAATAGTTATTAATAAACAATATTAAAATTGTTCCCATGATTTTATGAAAATGACTAGCACTTTTTACTGATTAAAATGTTAGGCTTCTTAGATCGTTTTATAACCAGATATTACGCACACAGGATGTGAGATAAAATATCTATTAAATTAAGAAAATTCTTCACAGTGCAAATCAGCAAACCATCTACTTTTCAGTAATGAGCTTCAGAAAATTAGACTAAAATTCAGATAATAAAAATGGCAGGATATCCTTAATATCCTGTGCTTATTGCTGAAATGTATTAATTTGGAAAACTCCATTACCAGTAGATTAAATTTTTTAATGTTTACTTATAAAATGAGTTCGTTCAAACATTTGAAAATGAGGTTGAGTTCTCAACAAATAAACATATGCAAATAAATTACATAACAGAGCAGATTGTTTATTAAGAACTAAAAACCTTAAATATATCAGTACTCAGGGTACTACCAGTCTTCATAAATACATTCACATGAACACCAAAATTATACTATATATATATATATATATATATATATATATATATATATATATATATACACACACACACACACATATATGGTGCCAAAAAATCTATATACATTTTAAGAAAGGAAAACTGTATTAAAATTGTAATAATATATACCAATAACAAGATAAACACAAGTCATGTTTGACTTATACAATTACAAGAGGTTCCCCAAGTGGTACTATCAGTATCCAGACGCTTCTGATTATAAAGAACTACTATTTGAGCAACGCTGACCAAAGGTCCACCTGTATACATTTTTTGGCAGTCCCAGTGAGTGTGTGTGTGTGTGTGTGTATGTGTGTGTGTGTGCGCTCGCGTTTGTGTGTGTGTAATTTCCTATTTGCATAGGATGCTACTCAAGGAAAGTCCACAAGGCAAAGCTACTAAGGCCTTAAACCTGTTACCAAAAATATGTTGTTTTATTTTGGGGGACTCATGTATTCATTACTATCAGCATACTATTAAATCATAGAAGAGATATTTATTATTTTCAAAAAGTCTCCTACTACGCTTTAAGTTCTCTATGTACGAACACAGTGCCTTATTTCTCTTTGTACTTCCAAATGTCCTAGCTAAGTCTGTGGCACAGTGAGGGTAAGACAGAGGTGTGAGCCACAGGATCTTGCCACTCCAAGTGTGGCTCATTGAGGCAGCAATAGCAGCAGCAGCTGGGAGTGCCTGTGAAATGCAGAATCTGAGACCCCTCTATAGGCCTGGTATATCAGAATCTGAGCTTTAGCAGGATCCCTCTACCATTCAGCTCACATTAACATTTAGGAAGGTCTGGTGTGAAAGACACTACATAATTTGAAGAGAGGTATTTGAAATATTTGATATCCAGCTTTGTCACTTACTGTCACAACCCTGAAGTATTCTTAAACATCTTTGAATCGTATTTCCTTATCTCAAAATTGAGATGAAATTAATTGATTTGACAAACCTCTGAATTATTATGAATATCTGACTTTTTATAAAAAACTGAATATTTGTGAAAAGGTTCTACAATCTCTACTACACTAGTGTATTCATTTACATACACTGTTAAGAAAATCAGTCATTTGTCATGTGTGTTCCATATATTTTGCATATTTTCACTTATTTTGATTTTAATGTTGGCCTTTTCATTTTACATTTAATGTTCATGTAGTCAAATATATTTTTTATTTATGAATATTTTATCATCATTATTATTTAGAAAAGTCTTTCTTACTCAAAAATAATAAATACCTTCTTTATTTTTCTACTAAGTTCACATTTTTATTCTTTTTTGAAATTAAAAATATAGAACAATGCACAAAGCATAAGTTTCCAGCTGCATGAATCACTCCAAAGTAAAATAAATATTATATTTATGCAAATTTGGGTGTGTATGTCTGTGTACTTAGGATTCTTGTTGTAAACTATCTTTACTGAAGACAGGTGCCACTCTGTGAAAACTGATATATTTAAGGCTTTTAGCTCCTAATAAACCTTCAGGTCCAGAAACCCCTTCCCTAATGGTGCTCCTTTCTAATCACCATCCCATCATTCCACTCCAATGGGGTTGGCTTTACAGTTCTGTATAACAATGTATTTAGTTTTTTCTGTTTTAAAACTTTATATAAATGGAATCAAATGTTATGTGTTCTTTTGTATCATGTTCTTTTAATGCAAAAAAATTTGAAAGATTCAACCTATTGCCCGTTGCAGCACTTCATGCATGTATTAACTTCAAGATATTACATCTTATGGATAGGGCATTCTATTGTTAATGTGTTGGTTGTTTCAATTTAGAGGTATTATAATGCTGCTATATATATTCTTGTACATTTATTTTGTATTTGTAAATGTGCATCTGTTTATTTTGAATGTCACCTAGGAGTAAAAATGCTGTGTGATACCAAATACATATGTTCCACTGCATCCCAAAGGGTTGTACTTACACCAGTAGTATGTGAGAGTTTCAGTGCTGTATAGCTCCTCCACCACTTAATTATGTCTGTATTTTTCATTGTATCCCTTCCTATTAAGGGACAGTAACATAATATTGT